>JAEOAD010000004.1:47770000-50492500 GCA_036365145.1 Orientallactaga sibirica | reverse complement strand
CTCTCACTCTGTAAAATACATAAAATACTCTAAAAATTTGCTAAGTGGGTAGCTGTCATGTTAAATGTTCCTACTGAAAGACAATAAAATTCCCTGTCACTCATGCTCCCCATCCTACACTATAAAATAGAAATGTCTATGATTTTTTCTCTTCTTTCTCCCCACCATCTCTATCTCTGTATTTCTATTTCTTTCTTATCTCTATTTTATGGATTCTAGATCAATAAGTGACAGTCTATCTGTGGCTAACAGACAATCTTGGGACCTATATTTGTTTGGTGGTTGGAAAGACACTTAATTTAGTTCACACACCATATTCTCATCTAAAATGTTATATTAGGTAAGGGTATAAACTGGCACAAGTGCACATGTGAATATATGTAAATATGTCTCATGATCATTGGTTAATATTTTCCTTACTAGGTTGAAAGTTACCTGAGTACAGAAATTTGTGTCTATTATATATTCTGATAAAACCCAAAGTCTTAGCACTGGAACATAGTAGGGTCTTAATAAGTATTTTTTGAGTAAATAAAGTAAATATATGTGAAAATATATAGATAATTATAGAGCAGATGAGTTTTTGTTGAGTGATTTCCTACCCTTTCAAAATAGAAAGGGCCATCTGTTCATGGACTATGAAGTAAAGTACTGGCATGTGTTTTTAAATAAAATGATGATGTTTGTGATTCTTAAGAAGCACAGTGTGTCCCTGATCTGGATTCCCTGCACCAGTTTGTGGGACAGTGTGCAGGTTGGTGCTAGAGCATGGAGTAAGTAGGCCAGACCCCTGTTTCCATTTTCCTCCCAGCTCCTTGATTTAGGTTCCCTGTGCTGGGCAGTGGTCCAGTGTGTGGGTGGGTGCAGCAGTCTGGAGTAAGTAGGCCAGACCTGTTTTCTTGCTCCTCTCAGCTCACTGATTCGGATTCCTTGTGCCATGTGGGGACAGTGTGCAGGCAGGCACTGCAGTGTGGAGTGAGTAGGCCAGACCCATTTCCTTGCTTCTCCAAGTTCCCTGGTTTTGGCAGGTGTCATTGTGCTTTGCTTGGGGAGGCCCAGTCCCTGTGTGGTCTGTGTAATTAGGCCTTTTGCTCTAGTATCCTGACTGACCACTACCAACATCCTGTTTACCTGCGTCAGGGGGTACATGGGTCAAAGGATAAAAACTTACTTCCTCCACAATAAAATAAAGAATCTCCCTAAAATGGGTAGACAATAATGCAAAAAAGCCAATGAAAGTCAGAAAACTGAGAGATCTCCACCAAGGATATCTAGTCCTACAATGGAAGCCTCCAGTGAAATCATGGAAAAATTAACAGAGAGTCATTCCCAAAATAAAAACACAATTAATGAGACCCTAAAACTAAGAAAACAACTTAAAAATTGATGAAATGAAGAGCTGATTCTTTGATAAAATAAACAAGATTGACAAACCCCTGGCCAATTTGATGAAGCAAAAAAAAGACAAGTCTCAAATTAACAAAATCAGAAATGAAAAAGGAGCGATTATAGCAGACATCAATGATATTGGAAGAATTATCAGGGCATACTTCTACAACCTCTACTCCATAAAATTGAATAGTCTGGAAGAAATGGATGAATTCCTAGACATATACCACTTACCAAAACTAAACCCAGAGCAGATTAATCTCATAAACAAACCTATCACATCCATGGAGAATAAAAAGTTAACATAAACCTCCCCCAAAAGAAACATCCAGGATAGCTTCTCAGCTTAATTCTATCAAACCTTCATTGAAGAACTGAAACCAATTTTTCTCAAACTGTTTCACATAATCAAAAACCAGGGAATCCTTCCCAACTCCTTTTATGAAGCTATCATCACCTTAATATCAAAACCAGACAAAGATGTAACAAAGAAAGAAAACTATAGGCCTATATCACACTGATGAACTTAGATGCAAAGATCCTCAACAAAATCCTTGGAAACCAAATTCAAGAACACATCAAAAGCATTATCCAACTTGACCAAGCAGGCTTCATCCCAAGGATGCAGGGATGGTTCAACATATGGAAATCAGTCAACGTAATATGCCACATGAATAAACTTAACCATATGAACCACATGATCATCTCAATTAATGCAGAGAAGGCCTTTGACAAAAATACAACACCACTTCGTGATCAAAATGCTGGAAAGAATAGGCATGGAGGGTTTATATCTCAACACAATAAAGGCTATACATAAAGTTCCTAAAGCCCAAATAATACTTAATGAGGAAAGACTCAAGGAGTTCCCCTTGAGATTGGGAACAAGACAGGAGTGCCCACTCTCATCACTGCTCTTCAACATAGAACTAAAAGTACTAGCCCAGGGCTGGAAAGATGGCTTAGCAGTTAAGGCGCCTGCCTGCCAAGCCTAAGAACCCAGTTCCAATTTCCAGGTCCCACGTTTGGCCAGATGCAAAGTGACACAAGGGCGCAATGCCACACTTGACCACAAGGGGGCGCAAACATCTGGATTTCGTTCACAGCAGCTGAGAGACTGCTGGCGCGCCCATTCTCTATCTGTCTCCCTCTCCTCTCTCTCTTTGTCTCTCTCTGTGTCAAAAATAAAAAAAAAAATGAAAAAAAAGTACTAGCCCAAGCAATATGATAGGAGGAAGAAATAAATGGGATTCAAACTGGAAATGCAGAAGTCAAGTCAGCCCTATTTGCAGATGACATGATCCTATATAAAAGTCACCATCTCAAAACTTATAAAGGTGATTAATTCCTTCAGTAGAGTGGCAGGATACAAAATCAATGCACAAGAATCAGTAGCTTTTCTATATGCAAAGGACAAATATACAGAGAAAAAGTAAATGAGGCTGTCCCATTTTCAATAGCAACAAAAATTTTAAAATTCCTTGGAACAACACTAACCAAGGATGTGAAAGACCTATATAATAAAAACATAAAAACACTCAAGAAAGAAACTGAGGAGGAATTGAGAAGATGAAAAGATCTCCCATGTTCCTGGAGAGGTGGAATTAATATTATGAAAATGGCAATTCTACCAAAAACAACATACAGATTTAATTAAATACCAATAAAAATACCAGCATTATTCTTCACAGAGATTGAAAAAATGATCTCAGAATACGTATGGAATGGCAGCAGGTCTCGGATATCCAAACATATTCTCAACAAAAAATCTACCCCTGGAGGTATCACCATACCCCAACTAAAGCTATATTGCAAACCCACAGTAACAAAAAACAGCATGGAACTGGAAAAAAAAAAAAACTGAAACATAGACCAATGGAACAGAACTGAAGACTCAGACCTTAGGTGAAGTAACTAAATCTACCTGATCTTTGACAAAGGTGCAAATAATGTAGACTGGAGAAAAGGCAGCATCTTCAACTAGTGTTGGAGAAATTGGATGACCATAAAAAAATGAAATTAGACCCACTCATCTCTCCATATACAAAAATCAAGTCCAAATGGATTAAAGACCTCAATATAAGACCTGAAACTCTTCAACTACTGGAAGAAAAAAAGGAGACAACCTCCATGATATAAGACTGGGCAAACACTTCCTGAGCAAAATTCCAGTAGCCCAGGACATTGAACAAGACTCAACCAATGGAATCTCATGAAGCTAAAAAGCTTTTGCACAGACAAACATACCATAAGCAGAGCAAATAGAGTACCCACTGAATGGGAGAAATTTTTCTCCAACTATACCACTAACGGAAGTCAAATATCTAGAACCTACAAAATACTCAAAAAATTAAACAATAAGGGCTGGAGAGATGGCTTAGCGGTTAAGGTGCCTGCCTGCTAAGCTTAAGAACCCGGTTCCAATATCCAGGTCCCACGTTTAGCCAGATGCAAAGTGACACAAGGGCACAATGCCGCACTTGACCACAAGGGGGCTCACACATCTGGATTTCATTCACAGCAGCTGAGAGACTGCTGGCACGCCCATTTCTATCTGTCTCCCTCTCCCTGTCTGTCTCTCTCCAAAAATAAAGTAATAAAAAATATTAAACAATAAAAAAATCAAACAACCCACTCCAAAAGTGGGGCAGAGAACTTAATAGGGAGTTCTCAGAGGAAGAATTACAAATGGCTAATACACACTTAAGAAAACGTTCAACATCCTTAACCATCCAGGAAGTGCAAATTAAAACAACTATGAGATTCCACTGTACCCCAGTAAGGATAGCAAATATTAAAATATCAAATGAAAATGAATTTTGGCAAGTATGTACAGAAATATGAACACTCATTCACTGTTGGTGGGAATGTAAGCTTGTTCAACCACTATGAAAATCACCATGCAGACTCCTGAAGAGGATGCATATAGAGTTACAAACAGATTCTATTATTCCCTTACTGGGCATTTACCCTAAAAGCTCCACACCTCATTTCAGGAATATTTGCTCAACCATATTTATAGCTGTTCAATTCATAATAGCTAAGAACTAGAATCAATCCAAGTGCCTATCATTGGACGAATTGATAACCAAGATGTGGTATATCTACATGATGGAATTCTACTCAGCTGTAAGAAAAAAATGACACAATGAATTTTGTCAAAAAATGGTCAAACTTGGAACCAATCATAGTGTGCAAATTCACACAATCACAGAAAAACAATTGTCACATGGTCTCACTCATATGTGGTTCTTAACCTGGATCAGCCTGAGTTGCTGGCACACCTGAACAGCATCTCGAGGCTTGGACAATAGGGAGGATAGGGATTGGGGAAAGGGGAAGGGTGGGAGGGGGACACAAAACTGAACGCAATTTGAACTGGTACCACATATTCCTAAATTCTGGAAGTTGAACACTCAACAGGACCTTAGTGGGAGCACCTGAATCCAAGGGCCCTGGAGAGGGTGAGATGAAGCCTAACATTAAATTTCTCCTGTTTCTTTTTTTTTCTGTCTTTTTCATTTTTCTTTTCCCTTGGTGCTGGCCTGTAATTTCCTGTACCAGGACACAGTTAACAACCACAATGAATTGTTGATCGGAGAGACCTACAAGATCTCCCAAAACAAACAAAACAAACTTCTGTAAGAGCACTTGATTACCCACCAGAGGTTAATGGTAAGACCCTATTGCTGATGACACCATATGTTGTCAGCACAGACCATGGAGAGACCTATTTGGAAACTGGAAGAGAGCCAATCCCCAGACAATTAGCCCATCTAGTGCTGGAAGGCACTCCATGAGCTACTGGAGCAAAGGGGCCAACATGTATCCAAGCAACTCAAAGTCTAAGAGACTGAGAAGCAAACAACCTGATGTGATGCTCACACAAGTGCAATAGTGGCACATAGTCATGGTGGGAAACCAAATGCACTTGGATTGGCTAATGGATCCATTCAGTGGAAAGGAAACCACATCTGGAACTGGGAAACATGTCAGAATCATATCCAGATAATGATTCTGCTCTCCAATATCAAGCTCCCACAAATCTTGGGCAATAATAGGGTGTACAACCTTTAACTCCTCTCTAAATTAATAATGATTATCCCATTTAACCATTGCTGACTTCACTCTCCACTGGAGGTTCTACTTTATTTTTTTCAGATGGCAGTGGCACCAGAGGAGATAAACCACCCAGCACACTTGATCCTGACCCAAGCTGAAACCACAGAGAAATGGGAAAATGAGCAAGAGTGCTGCTTTCTTGATGAACCTGATGCCAGCACACAGGTAAAGGAGATAGACACTGAGGACATTCAACACCTACCAAAGCAGATATCCAGAGGCTTGTAAGAGCCCATCACTGAAGTAGACTCAAAATGTACCCAACACTGCTCAGGGAATTTTGTGGAAGAGGGTTTGGAAAGATTTTTAGAGCCACAAGTTGGGACATTATGCATAGAGACATTGCCTCTCCCCCATGTCTGCTGCCCCCACAATGCATGACCCACAATCCCTATGAGGTTGACCTTCATCCCCAAGGAAGCCGGCCTCTTCTGAAAAGGGGCAGGGATAAGGTAAATGATGGTACCAGCATGTGTTGTTTACATACTAACTATGTCCACATCTAATAAAAATAAATTAAAAAAAAAAGAATCACAGAGTGACAGGATGCCACACTTGGTAATCCTAGTACTTGGGTAAATGAGGCTGGACCTGTATTAAGGGTGTGAGGCTAGGAAGTGATACTTGTGAGACTGTCTCAAAAACCACACAGGAGTTGGGGAGATGGCTCAGAGAATAAAATTCTCATAGCTCAAGCTGGAGTACAGAGTTCCATTTTCAGACCCCATGTAAAAAGTCAGAAGTCATAGAGGACTTTTGTAATCCCAGCACATTGACACTGATAATGAGATGGACAGTCGATATAGGAGAATTTCCTGGAAACTTGTGACAAGTATGGCAAGAACACTGGTATGAAAATCAAGAAGATGAAACCCTGCCTCAAATGAGGTGAGCAGGTGAGGACCAGTCTCAATGCTGTCCTTTTCCCTCCTCATAAGTATCAATGTACTCCCCTGTGCACACTCACACACTCACAAATAAATAATGAAAAAAAACCAACAAAATAATTTAAATCCATGAACAATTCAAAAATTGTCTGCTTTGCTCCTTTGAAACTGAAATTCTAATAAATGACTAGTTTCATTGTACAGTTTCCTCTAAAATTTCCATAGCATAGGAATCATGAACTTAAATTGAACTTGAGTAGTTAGTGTTCTGGAAGTGACCCAAATACAAGGTATGCTGACAATGATTAAAGCACTGGAATATTATAGTGTCTAAAGTCAATGTGAGACACTGATATCAAAGAAAATTAAAGATATGTTTAATGTTATTATTTTTATTTATTTGAGAGAGAGAGAATGGGCACTCTAGGGCCTCCAGCTGCTGCAAACGAACTCCAGATACATGTGCCTCCTTGTGCATCTGGCTTTGTGGATCCTGGGGAACTGAACATAGGCCCTTTGGCTTTGCAAGCAAGTGCCTTAACCACTAAACCATTTCCCGAGCCTGGAAATTAAAGATTTTAAAATATATATATGCATATATCTCAACAGCCTAAAGCAAATGCACATGTAAATAGGCATGAGAACAATATGGCTAAAATGGGAGTACTATATCAGCAAGCATATTTTGTCTGATTACATCTTTGCTCTGTGTGTGTGTGTGTGTGTATGTGTGTGTTTGTGCACGTGTGCACGTGCGCACATGCTTGGTATCTAAGAGGTATGCAATGCATAGTTTTGGTTTGAAATATTAAAACTCAGAATATGATCATGTGATAAGTTCCTATGTAGGAGGATAGGATGAATCTTGAGATAAGAATGAGAAAGATTAAGAGAATCAAATTAAGCTGCAATATTTACAGCTGGACTTAGATGTATCTGGGGCAATTCTGGAATTAGAGCAGGCAGAACCTTGAAGGTCAGGTGTTAGACACAGTAAATTGCAAGGGCATATGGCTAGATTGGCACATAGTAGATTAGGAAGAATATAGATGACACAGGCCTCAATTGAACAGTGGTTCCCTACATGCAAGAAGAAGAAAAATGAACTTGAAATGTCCAAAGTTGTGATGGTTGGTACATACTGATTATAACTTGATTCAATTGATATAACAATAATGCTCATTTCTGTCATCTGTGGTGTAATTTAGGATATCGTTTCTCCTTTGTTGTGGGTCTAGACAGTATGCATGCTCAAATATAAAGGCACAGTATGATATAATAGCTCTTTTGTACACGTCTGACCATAATGTACTTATTTGAATATTTTTTAAAGTTTTATTTATTTAAGAAAGTTAGAGAGAGACAGATAGAGACAATGGGTATGCCAGGGCCTCCAGCCTATGCAAATTAACTCCAGATGCATGTGCTACCTTGTACATCTGGTTTATGTGGATCCTGGGGAATCAAACCAGGATACTTAGGCTTTGCAGCCAAATGCCTTAACCACTAAGCCATGCCTCCAGCCCAATTTGAATACTTTTATTTGAATACTTGGTAAACTAAAAATAAACAAAACATGAACTTCAGTGATATTCACCTACACAGTTGGCCTTATTAGTGCATGCCTATGGTGGGAAAATTGAAAGATACACAGTGTTATGCCCTTAAGAATATCTTTCCTGATTGCCTTATAGTACATAAAATGAATGTATCACATTTTATTTTTTAATGTTTTATTTATTTATTTATTAGAGGGAAAGAGAGAGAGAGATACAGAGAGAGAATGTTTGCACCAGTGCCTCTAGCCACTGCAAACGAACTCCAAATACATGCACCACCATGTGCATCTGGCTTACGTGTGTTCTGGGGAACTGAACCTGGATCCTTAGGCTTCATAGGCAAGCACCTTAACTGCTAAGCCATCTCTCCAGCACCTGAATTAATCTTTTTTCTGTGTATAATTATATGTGCTTATATGTGTGGATGTGGATGTGGTGTATGAATCAATGTGTATACGTGAATGTGGCAGTCAGGGATCAGGTATTTTCCTCAGTTACTTTCTATTTTATTTTTTGTGACAAAGCCTATCATTGTACCTGGAGCTCACTGATTCAGTTAGAGTAGTCTGTTAGCAAGCCTTAGGAATCCTCCTGTTTCTGTATTACCAGCACTGGAATTATAGGCACATGCTGTCATGCCTGGCCTTTTACATGGGTACTGGGGATCTGAACTGAGATCTTTCTGTTGGTGTGGTAAGAATTTTAGCAAAAAAAAAAAAAAAAATGATAAAAGGTAGATATTATCTGTGAAAGATCAAACCCTGCCTTCACATTAAAACTCAACTACAATTATTGATTAATTGTTTATGACAATGTAAGTTCTTATTTTTTAAATATTTATTTATTTATTTTAAAGAGAGAGAAAGAGAGAGAGAGAGAAAGAGAGAGAATGGGCATGCCAGATCCTTCAGCCACTGCAAACAAACTTCAGATGCATGCTCCACCTTGTGCATCTGGCTTACATGGGTTCTGGGAAATTGAACCTGAGTCCTTGGGCTTCGCAGGCAAGCACCTTAACTGCTAAGCCATCTCTCCAGCCCCAATGTAAGTTCTTATTTGACCTAAATTACAAGTTTTGGAGAATTGCAATAAGTGATATAAATGACGCAAAAAGTCAAAGCACAAAACTACTATCTCTCCATATTTAGGATATAATACAGTTACATAATATAAATGTAATTTGCCTCCTAAAAACCTTTTTCTCCAGAAACTATCTTTATATATCTGTTTCATTCTTCCTTGCATGCTATTTTTGATTCACTAAGCTATTTTGCAGAATTTAATACTGAAGTGAATATTTGGGCTAGATACTTAAATGGCTCTTAGTTTTGCTTCTAAGGAAATGACTGGACTGTGTACTTCATGATGGACACATAATCCTCAAGAGCTCACCGCTGGAGCAGGCTCATACTGGATGTCTAATTTGAAAGCTTTAGTTTTATGCTATAAAATACTGATTTTTCAGATTAAAGAAAGAGTTGACTCTAATCCTCTTAGGTTCTGCATAGTCAGAAATGATATTTTAATGGATTTGTTTCCTAATAGCACATGGTACTATCAATATATAAGTGTCTCAGTCACTTTTTTAATGAGACTGACATTTCAATATAAAAAACATAAGCAAAGTTTGTATGTGGTTCTGCATAATGGAAGTTTATTTTGATATTCTTAATTTAATAGACAAAAGTGAAAATTAATAATTACATATTATCAAAGTTATGCTTAATTTTATATTTACTTTGTATCATAAAGAATAGGATACACCATTATCCTAAGCTCTTGATCTAGTATTAAAATTGTTCAAATATATTTTTGTTCAAGGAAAAACCATCTAAAGAGAAGCATAAGATAAGAGTTCATTAGAATCTTTCTATGTTCAACACCTTCACCATTTCTTTGCATTTAGTTAACATTTTCATTTAAATGCATTCTCATTCCTTTGAGAACTTCTTCCTAGAATCTCATCAACTGAATAAATTTTGTTCCTAGGCTGAATAGAAAAGATAAAGAAAATGCTTCATGCATTTATTCATTGTTTCATCCAGATTGTATTCATTGAGTAACCGTCATGTGCCAGCTGCTGAGAACACTATGACTAACAAGACACACGTGCTTGCACTCAGGAGCCCTCAATCTGGTGCTGAGAAACAGGCAAGAGAACCTAAGATGACACAGTATGATAAGAACAATGATAGAAGTGTGCCCAATTGTAGCTTTCCAAATTTCCTGATACCATGAAATGGAAGAGTTAGGATGTTGGTAAATGTATTTCGAAGATGTCTTACAAGACTGTGAAGACTTAAAGAGTAAGGACCAAGTGAGATAAAAATGGTTCAAAAAGAGGGCGGGAAAGAAATTTCAAACATATTAAGGCATGCAAAAGCAGAGTATGCATGGAGACCTAAAGTAGTTCAGGATGACTGAATGAGAAGTGGTTTAGGGGAACATGCCTAGAACAAGACAAAGAGTAGCACAAACCAAATCATGAAGAGGCCTTGGATAAGGACCTGGACTGTATTGAAAACTATGTATCAATGGGGGCCATTGAAGCATTTTTACCAGAGAGGAAGGAAGCTGGATTTCAGAAAACAAATTTGCTCTGGAATATTACTGGCAGGATAGCAATTATGAACAAATACATTTGTTGAAGGCTGCAGAATGGAAAGAGTTGATGGTTGCCATTGATTGCCAACCTGATAAGATCTAGAATCATGCTAGAAGACAAATTTCTGGCATGTCCATGATGGAGTTTATAAATTGGGTAAATTGAGGAAAGAAGACTCACCGTAACTGTGAGTAGCACCGTTCCAGTGCCTAGCATCCTAGACTGAACAAAACGGAGAAAGCCAGCTAAGTACCAGCATTCATGCCTTGCTGCCTCCTTACTGCAGACCAAATATACCCAGATGCTTTACATGCCTGCTGCCATAACTTCCCTGCAGCGATGGAGTATATCCTATAGCTGGGAAGACAACAAACCCTTCCTTCATTGAGTGTCTTTTGTCAAGCATTTTGCCATAGCAATGAGCAAAGAAATTTACAGAGACTTCAACATTGCACATTTTGGCTCTGAGCTCAGTACATTCTAGGTGATGTCTACAAATAAAAAACAGAAAACTCTAATTGGTAGGAATAGAGACTGCTGACTTAAATATCCTGGCTTTGAGTCATAGATCTATGGATTACTAGCTATGGAATATTGGACAATGCTTACTCTATTTACCCTATATATAAGCAATTATTATAAAGATTAAGTTTAGATTCATAGAAAGTATACATTAC
Organism: Orientallactaga sibirica; assembly: GCA_036365145.1. Lineage (NCBI taxonomy): Eukaryota > Metazoa > Chordata > Mammalia > Rodentia > Dipodidae > Orientallactaga > Orientallactaga sibirica. The sequence continues at coordinate 50,481,261 of JAEOAD010000004.1, read as the reverse complement.
TGTTTAATGTCTATCGCTAATTTTTGTTGTTGCCATTAAAATAGATGGACTTATTTATACATTATATTCAAAAGAAATGAGTGAATAGGGCTGGAGAGATGGCTTAGTGGTTAAGGTGCCTGCCTGCTAAGCCTAAGAATGCTGGTTCCAATCTCCAGCAGTTCCAATCTCCAGGTCCCACGTTTAGCCAGATGAAAAGTGACACAAGAGCGCAATGCCGCACTTGACCACAAGGAGGTCAAGCAGCTGAGAGACTGCTGGCACGCCCATCTCTATCTGTCTCCCTCTCCCTCTCTGTGTTTCTCTTCAAAAATAAATAAATAATAATAATAAAAAGTTTTTAAAAAAGAAATGAGTGAATAATGGGGATTGAATTTAGATCTGGAGATCTGATCACCTTTCAGCATGTTAATAGTTCTTTTTACTGAAATATCTACTCTCTTAGCTACACTACAGCAGTCACTGAATAAGAAGGCCCAAGTCTATGGCTTTCTCTTTTGATTTTAGCTGGGTACCCTTTCTTTTTTATAGTCATCTGGAGGTTGATTTGGGGTTGGGCTCTCTCATATATTTGAGGGTGAGCTAGCTGTTGGATTCCTTACAAAGGCTTCAGTTATATTTGCATTGCATGTTGATTTCAGTAGGTACTCATAGAGAAGCAGATGAATAATAAGCAGAAAAAAACAAGCTGCACACAAGATAAATATGTGTCTAAGAAATACCTGCTCATATGAATTATAAACATTCTTTTAGCTATAGCAATATGTGTGATCAAGCTCAGAGTTAAACTTGAAGCAGTCTACAATGTAGCTAGTGAAGGGATATGGAAACAAGGGAAGGGACATTAATTAACTATCAATATAGAAATTCAACTTTATTTATTGACCTAGAACTAGAGAAAGCTCACATTATGACTATATGTTAAAATTAGATTTAGTTTTTCTTTCATACATATTACTACTTCTATGGTGTGATTTCTTCTTCTACCACCCTTAACTGGTCAGTGTATATTATCTCCTTCTGATCCATATTTCTAAGAGAGATGCACATTAAGTTTTCATTTATTAAAAGTGTCACTCAAAATAATATTTTGATAAAAATTATACCTAGCATTGAAACATTTATTTTATAAATATATTTAAGCATTTGTGATTTTTAGGTCCTGTTTTCAATGCTAAGAATGGTGAAAAGATGTTTCTTAAACTCATGATTTTAAATTGTACTAGGTGAAACATAATGAGCAACAGAACATTTTAGATATGGTATAGTGTCTGAAAAATGACTGGATTTAAAGACCATAAAGAGCCCCAATGAGATGGGTTTAAGACTGAGACATACAAATGATGTTTGAGCTACTCAGAGATAAGGGATTAAGACTGTCCTGTGCAGAAGGAGTAAGAAACATTAAAATCCTGAGATATGAGTAGGCTTAGTTTTTTTTTTTTTTTTTTTGAATATCCACAGGACAGTCAAGCTTTTGAAGCATGATGAGTGAATGGCATGAGATAAGAAGGGCTTATAACTTGGGGTGTGCATGTCATGGCAACACTTAATTCATTCTAAATACAAAAGAAGCACACTGGATGATTTAAAGCTAGACACTAACTGGCTGTGATTTCCTAACAGTTAGAACATTTGCCATAGTCTAATGACCACAATTACTCCCCTGAGTCGAGAAATCCTCATCAGCTTGATGATAGATAATTTAACAAGATCTATAATCACCTAGGAGTCAAACCTGCAGGTGTGTCTGTGAGGGAGTTGCAAGAATTGATAAATTGAGGCCAGGAGATCCATCCTAACTGCAGATGGTGCCACTCCGTGGGTTGGAGTCATGGGCTAAATAAAAAAGAGAATTTGAGCTGGACTACAGGGTTCATCTCTCTCTGTTTCCTGACAATGAATTGAATGTGAGTAGCTGCTTCATGCTCCTGCCACCATGCCTTCCCCACCATGACAGGTTGTAGTCACAAATAAACCATTTCTCTTTACGTTGCTCCTTGTCAGGTATTTTGTCACATTAACAAGGAATGCAGCTAATATATACATGGAACAGGGTACATTTCTTTTATTCCACACTGATAATTTCAGTTGGCTATAATTGTTTTCCTGTCAATGCTAAATTTAAATTTAGCATCTCTGCATAAACCATATAGACAAACTAAGGGGTTCTGATTATCTCAGTGACATTTCACTGCATTTTTTTTCCTTTCAATATTCTCTCTATCTGATAATTCAAACCTACTGCACAGTGAAGGAAAATCTGCTTACTTGTGGAGAAGGAAAATATCAGGAAATAGGAAGATGGGCCATGTGTAATGCCAGTCCATTCTGCAGTGTCTATTATTCTGTGGTTTATTGGAAAGTACTACATTCACCCCAACAAAACCTCTCTATAGGTCCCTACTGTTGTACAGTATAGGAGGCATGCTCTTTCTTCCAGTTCCTCCTTCAGTGGCAGGTCTACAGACAAGATCCCTTAGCCCTCCTGAATGTTCATGTGTGTTAAGGGTAGGGAGAGCAGGAGACTTGCAGAATTCCCATCCAACCACTGGCTACATTATATGAAATCATAGGAAATCTGTGTCCTGTGAAGGTCTGCTTTAACATTCCATCTTCATTTCATTTCCTGTTTATCTCTCATACTCTCTGGCATTCCCTGTGCTTAATGACCTACAGTGACAAACTAGCCCCAGCCCTTGTGTTTAGAACCATTTCCTGACTCCAATCAGTGTGAGAAAAATTCTGACAGTTGGGAGAATATTTTCAAGGGAAGATTCATGTGTAAACCACATGTCCCTAAGAAAAGAACAATTCATCAAGAAAAACTTAAGTGTCAACAGTATGATCCTCCAAATATGATCTGAGTGTTTTTCTGTTTTTTTGGGGGGTTGTCCCTTGTTAATTCTAAATTCACACATTGACACTCAGTTCTTACTAGATACCAAATCTGCTAAAGCCTTGATCTTATATTCCCCAGTCTGTAGAACTAGGAGAAATAAAGACTCATTGTTTATACATAACTGAATCCAGAGGAATTTTGGTTTAGAAGTCAGATAAGAAACGTCTCCCCCAAGGAAAGATGGAAGAAGTTTTAGTGCTCCAAAAAAACTTTTTCTCTAAGAAAAAAAACTTTTCTTCAAAATACTTTACAATCTATTCTGCAGGCAAGCAAGCACCAAGCATTATATTTTGCTGGTCTCATCACTTGTTTCTTTCTCATCTCAGACAATATCTAAATTCAGTAGAGCCATTTACATTCTATCTTCACTGAAGTTATAGTAGGAATTTCCATAAGAAAAGGAATGCAGGTATCAAATCATTACCACAAATAAATGCTTCTCATGGCATCCAAACACATGCCAGTTATAATGAGTAACTCCTAAACTATACAAAAAGCAGTTTATCAGGTGCAGGGAGAGAACTATGTGGAATCAAGGAGGAAGGTTAGGAGGGATATATAGGAAGCAAATAAGAGAATAAATTGGTTTAATTAAAGCTATCTTGTATTTTCTTCCATTGAATGATTATCAGAAAATAGGTTGACTACATAGGTCCTAAATATTTCATTGCTGGTTTATCACTTATGAAAGAACATTTGGCTCTTACCTAAGCTTTGGATGTACCCTGAGGACAAAATCAAGGAACCTTGTGTTGGGGACTGTTATATAGAAAAACTGCATTTTAGAGGTGTCTGGAGCATTAACTTTATTGCAGAGTTACACATCCTAGTAAAAATACTAACATGAAATGGTTTTAAGCAAAGCATTTCTCCACAGGCCTTTGAAACTTCTGACTAGGCACCTAATGTTTGGAGTTTACTACTGCTTTAACTTTGAAAACAAACTGCATCAAGTCTAAAATCTAAAGAAAATAAAATATGTAAGAAATAGTTAGCTATCTACACATTTTAAGTAGATTTAGCATACTATTATGGTCTCGATGTTTTTGGGATGTCTGGATACCCACCAAGTTCACATATTGAATTAAACCTCCAAAGAATTGTGTTAAACGTTAGGAGGGGATTAGGTCATTGGCACTAATAAGTGGGTTTTTTTACCTTCATAAAAGAGGTGCTAGGGGCATGCTCCCCTCTTCTACTTTTATATTTAAATGGTTTAGAAGACTTTTAAAAATGTGATTGCATGATGGCATGAAAAATTAACCTATTCAGACTTGTTGGGTAGATATATCTACCTGTGCAGCAGTTATCATCTCTTTGCTGGGATAAAACACCCAACTAATAGAAGCTTATGGAAGGGAAGGATACATTTCACCTTACAGTTTTGAGAAGAAGTTTTATCATGGCATGGCAGATCAAAGGCAGAGCATCACATCTTACCACAGAATCTGGGAGGTAGCAGTGACAGTGAGCTAGATCTGGCAAGGAAAAGCTGTGCTATCACACCCCAAAGCCCAACTCAAGCAACACACTTCTCCAGCAAAGCTCAATTTCCCAATTTGTCACTAGCTGGAGATTGACTATGAGGCTTCATCACAAATCCATGTGGCTCTTGTACATTCAAACCACCACATTGTGCCTCCTGGATCCATGACCCATAGATTCATGATACAAAATGCATTTAGATCAACTTAAAAAATTCCCCAAAGCATTACCAATGCCAACACCATTCAAAAGTCCAAAGACTCAAGTGTCACCTAGGACTCAATATGGTCAACTGTAACCCCCGTAGAAACCAAGTGAAACACTTCCAACACATCATAGAACAAAGGAAACGTTCACACTGCAAAATGAAGACATAGCAAGGGAAGACTGGACTGGACCAATGCAAGATAGAAAACCAGTGGGCCAATGATCAATTCCTGTATCTCTGTATAACACATCTGGTACCCATGATGAAATTGCTTGGGTTTTAAACTCTGCTTCACCATCTTTGGATGATGCTTTCCAGGAATATCCATCCAATCCAGAATGAACAGCTTTAGTCCTGTCATCTACGAACTCCTGAGTCTCCATTGCAACCGGCAATTCATCCTCATCCTAGAGTTATCTTCATGATGCTGAAACCAAACACGTGACCAAAAGCAATTGACAGGAAGAAAGGGATTATTTTGGTTTCATGATGGCAGGGAAAAGATGGTAGAGTAGAGGCTAGTCATCACCTCTCTGCCTCAGTAATAGAAGGCAGGAGCACGAGAGTGAGCTGGACAAACACTGACAAGCTGATGAGATGAAAGTCCTCAAAGTCTTCCCTCAGTGACAGAGCACCTCCCAAACTGCCCCCCCCCGCTGTGAACCCAACCACACACAGGAATGTATGGGGAAGATGTGTTTCAAACCACCACGGCCTCACATTGCTTCCAAGTAGAAACTACAGCTCTGCTTTCCCAGTATATATAGTTAAATTTCATGACCATATTTCCTACATTTGTCAGACTCCCCAAACCAGTACCAAGTAGGCTACCTATTTTGTTAATATGAAGGGTAATAGAGCCAACTTTGAGGAGGAAGACACTCCTTCAGCATTCTTCCTTCAGGCCTCTCCTTTCAAGAGTCAGTGCTCCTCCTGTTGTCTCAGTGAAGAGTTGCTGGCCTAATTTCAATAGTGGTAATCTCTCAAACAATGCAGTGAAACTTGCAGTCTTTGTACAGAGAACTTTAAACCAGAATCCAAACCTGCTCACATTTCATCTGGAACCACACATGTTCATTACTTTTAAATTTTTAGAAAGTTAAAAAAACAAAAAACTGCATAAGATCTCAGGGTACAGGCAGAGCTTAGCCACAATATGTCATAAACTGCCTCTCAGTCCTGACACAATCCCTTCTTCTCATAAGCTGAGACTCCACAGTTTGCTCTGTATTTAGGTCTTTCAAACTCTTATCAGAATTACCCATAAAGCTCTGCTTATAGCACTGCAAAGCATTTTAGTGGGAAGTTCCAAGTATACCCACATTCCTTCCATAAACCAGCTCCAAAAGAGCAAAACCACATGATCATTTTCATCATAGCAATAACCCTAATTCTTGGCATCACTTTTCTTTAGCAGTTTAGCTCTAGCAGCATCTCTTTCTTGTTGCTGAAAAAAAAAAATCTGTCTAAAAACAGCTTATGGGAGAAAATGTTTACTTCAGCTTACAGTTTAGAGAAGTTTCATCATGGCATGGCAGAGCAGAGGCAGGGAATCTCATCTTGCCTCAGGACCTGGGAGGTAGTAGCAAGAGTGAACTAGCTCTGGCAAGGAAGAGTTGGGCTATAACAAATCAAGCCCTGCCTCAAATGACACACTCCTCCAGCAAGGCTCCACCTCCCACATTGCCACCAGCTGGGGATTAAGTAGGAGGCTTAATCATAAGCATGTGAAGCCACATGGGATATTTCATATTCAACCACATTAACCTGCTTACTATACCATGTACCATCCCAATTCTTAAATACCACAACGTTCTATCTTCTTTCAAATCTGAAATAAAGTTACTTTTTATGGTTTGGAAGGAAAGAGCAAACTGTCTGGCTATTACTTAGATCATTATCACTTTTGCATGGCAAAGAGCTCCATTAGCACCTTGCAAATGGAAGTGTACAAAAAAATCAAAGTACATGGTAGACAAATAACATCATTGTGCCCTAAGAGCTTGTAAGAAATGAAGAATTGGACCCTGCTCCAGAAGGTACTCACACATTCCCTATGCCTGGTTGGTTCCCCTGATGCTGGTTTGGGGCTGCCTGGACTGGCAAGCTTGCTGTGGAAGCAGGCCCCTTGTGCCACCTTTATGATTGAAGGGCTGCTCTGTCCCCAATTGTTGGAAACCCTGCTCCAGAAGGTGCACCTGCAAAGTGAGTAAGTAGAGATCCTGGTTGGTGCCCCACCTCCCAGTTCTGTGGTACCCCTGATGCTGCCTTGTAGAGGCCTAGTCACTGAGTGTGGCTGTGGAAATAGGCCTTTCACTCTGGTTTCCTGATTGGCCCCAGGGTGCCCAAACCCCAATTCCCCATGAATCAGAAAGTGCACTCACCACTGTAGGAGCTGGTCATAGCCCCTGGTCTCCAGCCTCCTGGCTCATGGTTCCCCAGCTGATGATCCCCATGTGCTGCAGTGTATGTGCAAGTGGAGTGAGTAGACCAGAGCTCCCCATTCCCGAGGTACCTTTGATGTGCCTACAATCTCCACAAGCTGTGCTATAACCCCATCCTACACCAATCCTATTCACATTTAAAACAGAACACACCCTGAAGATCCTACAAGGACAAATACTTGCTTTCCCCTCAGTAGAATAAAATGTTTCCCCAAAATGGGTAGACCACAATGTAAAAAGACGAACAAAAGTCAGAAAACTGAGAGGTCTCCACCAAGGATGCCTATTCCCACAATGGAAGCCTCTAATGAAATCATAGAGAAATCAACATAAATTCAATCCCAAAATGGAAACATAACAACCAATGTCACCCTGATCAAAAGAATTGCTGAACTGGAAGTAAACCATCAAAAAACCAACAAGTATACCAATGAAATTGAACAGAACCATCTCTTAGAGCATTCAACTTTTGTCAGTAGGCTTAACTTAATAAGAAAATGTCAGAAGCCTCAAAAGAGATATGAATGAATTGAAGGTGAGTCAACAAATGGAAGACCTCAATGACCAATTAATTAAGCTTAATGAAGACTTGATCAAATGTAAAAATGTATTCCAGGAAGCATCAAGAAAATCAGAACTAGAAGTGAAATCATACCTCAAAAAGGAGAAGGATAAGATGTGAAATAACACAATAGAAAAGTAAATCAAATAGAGTTTTTAAAACCTCTCTAGAACCCCTCATTAACAGAGTTACTCATGTGGATGACAGAACATCTCATATGGAAGACAAGACAGAAGAAACTGATCAGGAGGCCAAAAACTTTGCTAAGTTCAAAGAATCATGTGAACAGAATAGGAGGAGACTGTGAAATACTCTAAAACAACCAAACATCTAGATCATGGGTATTCCAGAAGGAGAGAAAATCCAGGCCAGAGGCATAGAGAACATATTCGACAAAATTATTGAAGAAAATTTTCCCAATTTCTCAAAATAGAGGCCCATCCAGATACAAGAAGCCCAGAACACCAAATAGACAGAACAAAGAAGAAACTCCAAGATACATCATAGTTAAAACTCTAACAATGAAAACAAAGAGAGTGTGCTGTAAGCAGCAATATAGAAACAATTCATTACATACAAAGGCAATTCCATCAGAATTACCTCAGATTTCTCAGTGGAAACTGAGAAGGGCCTAGAATGGAACACTTCAACGTCTAAAAACTTCTGACTCCCAATCCAACATATACTACCCAGCAAAAGTATTCCTCATAATAGATTGTGAAATGAAAACTTTCCATGAATAAAAGTTAACTCTATGACTTTATGAACACAAAGCCAAACTTACAGAGAATACTTCAGGGAATACTCCACACAGAAGCATCAAACAAACAATCTCAAGAGCCAACAAGAATATCACAATAACCAAAACTAGACCAGGCTCAAAAAAGTACAAAACACAAGAAAGCACAAAACTCCATACATGGGTTAATACCATCAAGGTTATAACTGTGAGGTTTGATTTAATCCCTGCTATGATGAGGTGCTTTATGGGGTATGGTGCTGGATGGCTTCTCAGCCAAATTCTATCAAACCTTTATTGAAGAACTAAAACCAATTTTACTCACAGTGTTTCACATAACTGGAGACCTAGGAATCCTCCCCAACTCCATTCATGAAGATAGAATCACCCTAATATCAAAACCAGACAGAAATATTTGCTAGCTATACAACTAACAGAAGCCTAATATCTAGAATCTACAAAGAACTTAAAAAACTAAACAATATAAACTCAAACAAGTCACTTCAAAATGGGGCAGAGAACTAAATAGGGAGTTCTCAGAGGAAAAAATCACAAATGGCTAACACACACTTAAGAAAATGTTCAACATCCCTAACCAATAGGGAAATGCAAATTAAAAAAAAAAAAAAAAACATGAAATTCCAGTAAGGATGGCAATCATGAAAAAAATCTAACAATGACAAATGTTGGTGAGGATGTGGGGAAAGAGCAACCTCATCCACTGTTGGTGAGAACGTGTACTTGTACAACCAGTATGGAAATCAATATGGAGATCCCTAAAAAGATGAATATAGAGCTACAAACAGACTATACTGGTATACTTTTACTGGGTGGTTACTCTAAATGCTCCATGCATCACTACCGACATATTTGTTCAATCATGTTTACAGCTGCTCAATTCATATTAGCTAAGAACTGGAATCAACCCAGATGCCCATCATTGGATGAATGGGTAACAAAGTTGTGGTAGATTTATCCAATGGAATTCTACTCAGCACTAAGAAATAATGATACAATTAAATTTGTTTAAAAAAATGTCATACTTGGAACAGATCTTACTTAGCAAACTCACACAATCACAGAAAAACAAACACCATACATTGTAGCTTATCTGTGGTTCCTGACCTGCACCAGCTCAATTTGCTGACATAGCTGATAGGCAACTCAAGGCACAGACAATAGGGATGGAAGGCTTTGGGGGGAGGGGAATGGGGAGAAGAAATATGAAACTAAATCCAAAATGAGCTGGTGCCATAGAATCCTTTATCTTGGCAGATAGCCTAAAAGATATAACCCTCAAAAGGATTATGGGGTGGGGAGCACCTGGAAAGTAGTGCCCAGGAGATGATGAGATAAAGCCTATGCTCAAAGATTTTTTTTTTTTTTTTGTCTCTGGCCTGTAACTCCCAGTACCAGAGATTGGTTACTACCCATATTGAGCGTTGATTTGAGAGACCTATAATGTCCCCAAATCAAGACAGCTTTCTATCAAAGCACATGATTACCCACCTGTGGCAAAAGCCAAGACTCTCTTGCTGAAGACACCGTATGCTGCTGACACAGAGAATGGAGAGTCCTGGCTGGAGTTCAGAAGAAAGCCAGTCCTTAGACAGCCTGTCTAGTGCTGGAAAAGCCCTACATGAGCTACTGGAGGAAAGTGGCCCACAATGGTCTAAGCAACCAGAGGTCTAAGCCACTCATAAGCAAACACCCTAACAGGGTGCACACACCAGTGCAATAGTGGCACACAGCCTTTGTGGGTAAGCAATAGCTTTCTGATGAGCTAAGAGATCTGCTCAGTGTAAAGGAACCCATATTTGGAGTTGAGAACCAGATCAGAATCCTATGGAGACAAAGATTATACTCAAACTAGATTTTAAAGATTATAGTCAAACTTTCATTAGTCTTTGGCTAAAAGAGGGGTTACATACATCAAATTGTCCCTAAATTAGTAATGCTTATCCCATTTAAACTATGCTGACTTCATTTTTTTGGAGACTCTCTTCTTTATTTTTAGAAAGTAGCAAGACTGGAGGAGATAAACTACCCCTCACCAAGCTATAGCTGAAACCACAGAGGAATTGGGGAGATGAACAAGAGGGCTGCTTCCATGCTGAACCTGATAATCAGCACAACGGTGAAGGACACAGACCCTGAGGATACTCAAAACCTACCAAAGCAGAGCTCCAGAGGCTCCTAAAGGTCATCACTGAAGTAGACTTAAAATTTATCCACTGCACCTCAGCGAATTTTACGGAAGATGGGGCAGAAAAGTTGTAAGAGCCACAGGTTGAGACATCATGCCCAGAGGCATTCCTCCCCCTAGAAATAACTGACTGCTGCTCCCACAGCACATAAGGGAATAGCTGCAACCCCACTGAGGAGCCTCCCCAGTGGAATGAGCACAGGGACAAAGGAAAAGAAGATACCAACACAAAATGTATCCATATGAAATATGCTGTTAATAATAATAACAATAACAAACATGAAAAAGAAACGCAGAACTGACATGGGGAAATGGGTCTGTAAGTAAAAGAACTTGCTGTGCAAGCATGATGACTAAAGTTTTGAACCCCAGAACTCACATAAAGGTGGATGTGGTTAGCATGTATGTGATCCCAGCAAGCATACAATAATATGGATTAGCAGAAACACAAAAATCCCCAAAAGCTCATGGAGCAGTCTGATGAATCCAACTGTAAGCAAGAAGAGACCCTCCTTCAAACAAGGTAGCAGGCTAGGACCAGCACCTAAACTTGACGTATGACACACACACATGCACACACACACACACACACACACACACACACACACATTGACATTGGGTGGCACATGTATGCTTGTATTTGTACATATACACAAAGGTTTAAAAAAAAAGTAAAAGAAATGCTATGATTCAGACCCTGCTTCAAACCTACTGAATCAATATCTTTATCTTCATAAAACCCATAGTTTATTTTATTTTATATTAATATTTCAGAATCTTTACGCAGAAACAATTGTTCTAATTGGTTAAACATTACAATCATCTAAGATACTTTTGAGAACATAAAAACCAAGGTCTTTCCCAAGATTAGTTAAATCAGAGTACATGAGCTACAATCTGGGAAGTGGCATTTATTTCATGATAAGAAATATATACTTGATCTTTCCCTGTCCGTTTCCAAAGCTTGTTTGGTATTAGGTGAGAGGGACATATTTTGTTATATTCTTCAGTTTTAATCCTTTGCTAAAAACATTTATTTTTAATTTCTTCAGTACTGGAGACCAAAGCTAAGATTCACCCATGATAGGAAAATGTTCTACAATTGAGCTTTACCTCCAACACTAGGAATTTGGTATGTTAAAACGTTGGATCTTAGTTCTTAGTTCCTAGAATAAGACCTTCTAAACTTTAAGAATCTCAGAATTGTTAAGATTGTCTTTTTTTTTTTTTTTTGGTGAGAGACAGAGGAGAGAGGGAGAGGAAGACAAATAGAGATGGGTGTGCCAGAAGCCTCTCAGCTGCTGCAAACGAAATCCAGATGCGTGCGCCCCCTTGTGGTCAAGTGCAGCATTGTGCCCTCACGTCACTTTGCATATGGCTAAACGTGGGACCTGGAGATTGGAACCACTGGAGATTGGAACCAGCGTTCTTAGGCTTAGGAGACAGGCGCCTTAACTGCTAAGCCATCTCTCCAGCCCAAGATTGTCTTTTTATGTGCTAATGAGATGTCTGGTGACTGGAGGACCCTGGATAATTTTAGGGTGTGGCCATTCATTGAAAAAACAGGCCATGATTAGAAATGGGAAACTTCAGTCTCAATCTCTGCCCTCTGAGGAAGAGATAACAGCTGGTGATAGCCAGAAAAACTACAATGCTGATTTAATGAAGCTTTTATTCAAATCCCTCCATGGTTGGCTTTGAAGAGCTTTTGTTTTTATGCACATAGGTGTGCAGGGGAGGGGTTGTACCTGGGGCAGGAATAGAAGGAGGTTCGTGCCCTTTTCCATGTACCCTGCCAGGTACCTTTTCATCTTGCTCTTTTTGGTCCTTTGTAACACAGTTGATAATAAACTTATAATAAATAAATTATTCCTTGAGTTTTGTGAGTCATAGAAAATCACTGAATGTAATGTTGGTCTTAGAGTAAATCTATTTTATACACCACTTCAGAGAAGTACAGACAGCCACCTAGAATTTGCATTTGGCATCTGAAATTGTAAATCTAGGTAGTTAGAGTCAAAATTAAATTGTGGAGATCCAGTTGGTTTCTGGAACTGAAAAGTTTCTTGATGTGAAAAAGATCCCATATTTGTTTTCATAGGTGAATTATTTTAATTAGAAAAAGTATGTGTTGATAGTTTAGCATTGCAGAACCTCCACAGATACTTTTAAGTCTTCCAGGGTTATGAAACATTGGAGGATTTAGAAGAGTATCAATATTGAAGAAATTAAGTACAGGGGCTTTATATGCAATATTTCATCTGTTTCCACTGATAAAATGGGCCTCAGGAGCCTAGCTATTCCAGCTGAATAACTAGAGGTAACTAGATGACTCAGTCTCTTATCTGGAAAACTATCTGGCTGGGTAATCTATGACACCAAGTTTCTCTGAATTGAGAACCAAAAGTTACAAGACTCAAACTAGATTCTCTTTAGTGAATTCTATGTCTCAAGAATGACTTGAACTATATATCTGAAGTTGCAAATGCGGTGCGACACATTTTTATTATTTATTTATTTATTTGAGAGATAGAACAAGGCAGAGGAAGAGAGAGAGAAAGAATGGGCGTGCCAGGGCCTCTAGCTACTACAAACGAACTCCAGATGCATGTACCACCTTGTGCATCTGGCTTACGTGGGTCCAGGCAAGCATCTTAACCACTAAGCAATCTCTCCAGCCCACATTTTAAGTGGTTTTTTTTTTTTTTTTTGAGACTTCACTTTGGTCATGAAGAGGCTATACAGCAAGAGTTTCAGGTATACATACACCAGCGATTCTTGAAGCTTTCACCTACTTATTAATTACTACCATCAAACTTGCAGGCTTCCAATCTAAGGACTCTAATATTCATGGTAAACTATAAATCACTAGGTATATTCTCCATTTCCTTTGCTAAGTAAGCAATCACTTTCACAAGAGTGCATATTGCTAATGTAGGCAGGCGATCCTCAACATTCTTATACTTTAGAATCACTATTGGTATCAAAATCTATGTTAATCATGATTCTCCAGAGAATTGCGGGCACACAAGCACACATACACACACATCTCTCATACATACAGTTACATACAGATATGTGTACATATATACAGAAACATTTTGAGAGATCGTCTCACTTAACTGTGAAGGCTAAGCCCCTTTATCTGCAGTCATCATGCTGCAGGTCCAGGGAAGTCAATGTATTGTTCTAGGTCTAACCTAAACCCTGAGAACCAAAGATACTGGTGGAATAGCCCTGATCTAAAGAGATGGACGTCTCAATTCAGAGAACAGGTTTATCCATCTGCTGCCCTTTATGTCCTGTGTAGGTCCTCAGTAGGTTATGTGATAAACACTGCATTGGTTAATACAATCTTGACTCATTTTACAGAACCAGGAAACATTGTCACATACCAACACAGCCAGCTGTCTGGATAGTCCTTTGCTCAGGCAAATTAACACATAAAATTATCAATCACATAAAATAATTAGCCATCACATAAAATTTATCTTTCTTTTGTGGTTTTTCATTTTAGTAATTTTTATTTCCAGATCCATTAATGAACACTATGGCGGACTTAGGGACACTACATTACAACTTCTTTAGAAAATCTGTACATGAGCATAAAGAAATGTAAGCTACTCAGAAGCATTTTCATCTTTTTGATACTGCTTGGCAGTAGATACTGATATTTGCCAAAAAGTGCTTTCAAGGGTGGAAACTATTTTGAATCAATTTATTTAATGAAGATAATTTATTTCCGTCTCTGAATTGGTGCTTAGAGTTTCATTTGTTTGTTTGTTTGGTTTTTGTTTTTTGAGGTAGGGTCTTACTCTAGCTCAGGCTAACCTGGAATTCACTATGTAGTCTAAGGGTGGCTTCAAACTCATGGTGATCCTCCTACCTCTGCCTCCCGAGTGCTGGGATTAAAGGCATGCACCACCACGCCCGGCTTAGAGTTTCATTTTTTCACTTAAACTTAGTGCCTTGCAACATAATCATATATTGTTTAGATGTGTTACAACACTGTTATTTTTCCTAGCGTCCATATTTTCCTACTTTTCATAACACAGAATCAGTAAAAATAATCTTCAAATACTTTAGCAATGAAAGTAATGAAAGCATAATAACAAAATATAAAATTATAGAAAGATGTGTAAACGTTATGATATAGGTGATGTTTGGAAATGTTGAATCAAAATTACTAGTTTTTCAATATTTAATTAATTAGAAACATTCACTTTCTGGAGAAAATTAGCAATTGTTTTTAATCAAATTTTATTTTAGTCTTTAACATTAAATAAATTTGAAAATATAATTTGGAATAAGACAAAATAACTGATTTTAGCTTTCAAGAAAATGCTTCTCTAAGAATTAAAGCTATTCCTGAATTCTGTAGATGAAAACTACCAAAATAAAAATGTTATTTTGATCCAAAGCTTGCTACTTCCCCAATGCCATTAAGAGTAGGTCAGAAGAAGCTTAAAAATCTCACAAACTGCATCATTGCTAGTACTTGCCATGACTTTCCATGGTTCACAAATTGATTTTCTGACTTTCTATCTACAAGACACAGTGGGCCCTTTTAATACTATAATTTTTCATAAGCTGATGAGTAGGAGGATGATAAATGAGCCTTCATCCTATGGTTACCTCCAAGAGGGCTCTTTAAAAGAATGTTCTTGTTTTGAAGTTATCTTTATTTTAATGATATTTTACTCCTCATTGCTTTTCAGGGCTTTCTGGAAATTGCATTCCTTTCTTTATCAGTTATTAAGCCCCACAGATTTCTTTTGTTTCTGTTAGACATAGAGGTTATTTTTAGCACATGGAGCCAGAGAAAGAGGCTCTTTCTCTGGCTATTTGCACTAGTCCATATACAAAGACAAATAAGCATTATTAAAACTAGGTTGTAGATACAAATTATTGATTAAGGAGATGTTTCTAAACATGTAAATGAGAAGAAACCAAAATGATATCTTCAAATTAAGGCCAGGGAACAGGAGGCAAAAGTATTAATAACTACCTCAGCTTCCTTTTCTCCATCACAGAAGTAGAGCTTCATGTAGGCATTTTTATGTCAGATATATGAAGCAACATTTCAGAGATGATCACAATGCAGATAAGTGTGTCTTAATGATTCATTCATTCATTTTGAGGAAGACTCAATTAGTATCAATTACTTTCATGTTGAGACAAAATACCCAACCAGAAGCAAGCTAAGGAAGGAAGGTATTCATTGTCAAACAGTTTGAACAGGAAGTCTGTAATAATGAGACAGCCTGATAGGGGTATCAAGCCAGAATCACACCATTACATCAGCAGAGAGGAATTAGAGAGTGATGAGTCCCCAGTGATCAGTTAGTTTTCAGCTTTCTTTATATTCTAGGTATGTAGCACATAGGATGGCATTTTCCACAGTTAGAGTGGTTCTTCCCTCCTCAGCTAATCTAACCTAGAAAATCCCTCATAGCTATGACTACAGATTTATTTCCACAGTGATTCTAAATCCTGTTAAGTTGACAATCAGAAATTAGCCATCACACCATCCACCTCTTTGAGATATCCAGGTATCTAAATTGTTTCCACTCTCCATAATTGAATCTACCCTTAGAAAACATAGGCTGTTTTCTGTTTTCTCCAGAGATACCTCTCTTTGACAAGAGACAAATATAATTAGGAAAATATTCATAAGTTGGTTGCATATATTAGCATCTTTTATATGTAGTGACAAGTAAAAGATACCTAAAAACTGTATATGCATTTGCCCTTTTGTCCCCTTAGACAGCTTTATATCTACATTCAAGTTTTATATATATATATCTCATATGTACACAAATGAGAAAGCACACAAAAATTCAATGATTTAATTTCAGTGCTTAGCATAATTCACTTAATATGATTATCTTATCTCCCATTTAATATATACTTTCTTTATCTATTATTCTGTTCTTGGACACCTGTATTTGTTCCAAAATTTAACTCTTGTGAACAGTGCTACAATCTCCATTTTTGTGCCAGTATATCTGTGGTATGCTAACTTGGAGTTTTTTTGGTAAATACCCAATGATGGCTTAGTCATGTTATTGTTTTTGAATCCTCCACACTGCCTTTCATAAAAGCTGTCCTAGTTTACATTATAACCAACACTATATAAGTATTCTTGTTTGTTTACATCTTCACCAGCATTTATTGTTATTTGTTCTTAATGACCATCATTCTGTCTGGAGTAGGATGGAATCTCAATGTAGTTTTGATTGGTATTTATATGGTGTTTAGTGAAATTGAACATTCTTTTATATTATTGTACAAAGCCACCTTGTAACAGGATGACTCTTGTGTTGGAAATACACCTTACAGCTAAGTATCTTTCTTTTAATACACACACATATACAGATACACACACATTATATATATATATATATTTGTGCTATGACTGAAAGAACTGGAGTTCACACTCTGAGGTCACAGGTACACAAGTACAGCAAGACTTCTGGAGGCTGAGTGACTTAAGATTCTACAAACTCTACTACTCCAGTGAAATTTTCTGTTGGGACCAGGGAGGAAGCACTGGGTTGGAGACCTTGATGGGTCATGTGTGATGGGTTACACATCCCTAAGCATTAAGCCTGCCCTGATGTTTCCCTAAAGTATCTCCTAGGCTCAAATCTAAAGTATTTCTACCTACCTAGACTCTCCAATGTCACTACCTGTCTCTACCCTGTCAGTGAGTAACTGAGTTTTAACATATACCTTTTACCTAGGATGAAAACCTCAAGAGACACTTGTAGTTTAGTATGATGAATTATAGTGACCAAAATAAGAGCCATATGTCAGATGGGTGTCAAGGACCTAAGGAAATTAGGATGCCAATGGTCTGGAATATGATACCAATTGCTAGCTGGTTGAAATCCTTTTGCTTTGTCTGGATAGGTACAATGGATAAATAATAGGAAGATCTTCCTGGGCTGGCAGTCCCAGGCTCTTGAGTGTTCAGGATCACAGAGGTTTGAATGATGGACTGAAACCATCCATGAAGCACTTGAACAACTGGACTATTCCTGAAGAACACCCAGTCTTTGATTGGTTTCTTTTTCCTGTGTATGGATCTAGGTTGCCTCTAGTGATGTGTTTCATCTTAGCAGTGGTTAGATGAACTTTGTTAGTTTCAGAATAAATAAAGTAAGGACCTAAATCAATGCACATTCCCATAACATTGGTAAGGGCTGCACATAGCTTATGGAAAAGTGGCAGAAACTCTGCTGTAACTCTCCCATAGGCTTCACATGGTATTTGATGAGATCCACTTAAAAATAGCAGAGAGTGGGCTAGAAAGATGGTTACTTTTAAGGAATGGCAGAAAGTAGTAGTCTGCTAAAAATACATTTCAAAGATTTTACTTGATAGTCAAACGTGTATTGGGTCAGATATGGGGGGGCGATTAGTGGAGAATCTTCAAACAGGCATGGCTTTGATTATTCTATTAATAATAGATACTTGCCATCCACATTATTTTAGTTGGACAAGAGAGTTGGATATTGCTGAAAGAAAGATCAATAAGGTCAAAGCTGGAAATAAACAGATAGACATAGGAGACATGTGAGAAGTAATGAAAACCTCATCTAAGAGATTACTCTAAGAAAAATATGGGTTTGGGCTCTCTATTTCTGGGAGACGGACAAGCCTTATTCTCAATGCATAAAACCTCTTATCTCTCACTCTTTTCTTCTTTTCTACTTTCAGCATATTAATTTACTTTAAAATTAAAAAAAAAAACCTCTATTGTATGTTTTTCCTATTAGCCCTAAATATGGTAAAAACTCAGTGATTTTATTTAAACTAAACATGTCCTTACAATTTAATCCTTTACTATTACAAGAATACTAATGACATTCAACATTAAGTTTAAAAATTATTTATGCTACTTCTTTATTTTGTGATATAATCATAGGACATTCTTGTGAATAAGCTTAGGAAAAAGGACTCTATTAGTGTGCCAGGCCTATGTTATTATATAAGCAGTTATTCTCCTTCAAGTTAGCCATGATAGTCTATATTTTACTTACAAAACTTAAATATATATTCTTAATTAAAATGTCATATTGTTAGCTTGAGCTACAGTGTAATTCTGGCATCTTTATTATAGTTTTAGGGAAACATCTGAAGGACATTTTATGAACAAGTTCTCTAAATCACTTTGGAGAATAATACACTAAAAAATATGTTACAGTCATGATCTCATTTTAAATATTTTAACAAGTAACTATTTTGTTTTCTGTTTTGATGTGAAAGATCTCATTTTTGTGCCTCTCATAGATAGGGAATATCAAATTGAATGGGATACATTATTACTTCTCATGAAAATTTAAATACAAGTACAAAAGAGAAAAAAACTGCTATTCTTTTTCCTTTGTGAATAAGTGTCTTCAGACTTAAGAAAATAGAATTGTTATTTTTTTTTAAGACGATGGAACTATGGTTCCATTGTTCACTACTACTAAAAAGAGACTGCAGAGACAGAGTATAAAAAAAGGCGAGTGTCTCCATTGTCTGCACACTGGTATTAGAAATTTGACTGCAGAAGTAAAATTTAAAAACAGATGGATCTTGCAGCTGCTATTTCTCCCTTGCTCACTATCTAGAACACAGACAAAAAAAATCTTACCAATTTTCAAGGCAAAAAAAAAATCTTAAATAAAATTACCTATACGTTACTGTCATTTCCAATTGCCACCTTCTAGTGTTAGGTTTCTGCTTCCTAGCTTGCTCAGCTTCTTTCAAGTGGTTGAACTGTTATCACGGAATTCGTCTTTCCCTTGGTGGATTCCTAATCTCATTGATAAAGAAATTTAAAAGTGGACTCAGAAGGAAGACCAAAAATCATTTTTTAACTTTGAGAGAAAACAGCTAAGCAAGCTAAGCAAGCTAAACAATGGAGGTCTACAAGAGGCTGCATGGGAAGAGAAGAGTCTTCGTTTTTATTTTTTAGTTTTTCTTTCTCATGGGGATACAGGAATATTGGATGTAATTGAGAGCAAGGGAGCTTTTCTCAACTTTTGATTAGGCTGTAACGCAGAAGTTAGGGTCCTAGACGTTCATGGACACAAAAAGCCTCCACTGTGGTAATGATTTCCAAGTTCTTGTTTTATGAATTTTGATAAATGATATTAAGAGACCAAAGGTTATGAGTTTTTCTTTCTTTTTTTTTTTTTTTTTTTTTTTTTGGAGGTAGGGTCTCCTTCTAGCTCAGGCTGACCTGGAATTCACTATGTAGTCTCAGGGTGGCTTCAAGCTCTCGGCGGTCCTCCTACCTCTGCCTCCCGAGTGCTGGGATTAAAGGCATGCACACCATGCCTGGCTCTATAGAAAGATTTTATCATAGAACATAAGAGTAGGAACAAAGACATGAATTAAAACCATACCCTCCTTCTGACACTTCTGGCCTTTATCATGGTGGAGCTAAAATAGGTAACAAAGAACCACATTCCCCGTTACTGGTTCAAGGACTTTCTCACGTTTACCTTCTGGGGCCAAATTACTCCTAAACTGCTTCAGTGTGTGTGTGTGTGTGTGTGTGTGTGTATGCACGTGGTAGAGGCATGTGTGTGTGCCAATAGTCACACCCTGTGTGCACATGTGCAGAGACAAAGGAGAACTTAAGGTGTCTTTCTTTTTAGATTTCAAGACAGCTGCCTCCCAGCCTAACAACTCTGCTCCTGCCAGTTAAACCCTATTACTGTGATTGAACTTGACTAAGGCCTACTGCTTCACCCATGGCCCAGGGTGCAAACCACATTTCAAATCTCACTTCCAACAAGGAGAGCAATAAATCCTCTAGATAACCCGATCACTTAGGTTTGAGTCAGTTCTCAGCCCCTCCCCTGCACTGTGCTCCACACATCTCATGTAAGGCCCTCCACTAACAATACAGGTCACACCCTGTCCCCCCACCCTGAAAACTGTTAAAACCTCCTCCCTCCTCTTACTCTGAAATGTCTGTATCTTACCATCAGATCCTGCCATTTTCTCCTGAACTTAAATAAATTCTGGGCCCAAGAAAACTGCCTATCTTAGGTTTCACATTTCTAACCTTATAATTCCCTATCATTTGTCCACCTTATTTTCCTGAGACAGGGTCTCTCATTGAACCTGGGTTAATGACATTTTCCAATTAGACTTTCTGACCAGAGAGTCTCAGCTGTCCTGTCTCTGACCCTGAGCTTTGGTTACAGGTATGCACTTGGCGCTAGTATTGAACTCAGGTTTTCACGCTTGAGCAGCAAACACTCTTACTCACAGAACTACCTTCTTAGTCAGGGGAGAGGTCTTCAGACAAAGAATGAGAATGCCTGGAGTGTTAGGGCAAACATGCTTAAGAGATTGGCTAATATTTGGAGAAGGGCTAGAAAGAAGGAAAGGAAAAGTTGTGTTTTTTAAAATATATTTTTATTTTATTTATTTATTTATTGTTTATTAATTTGCAAGGAGAGTTTGCTTTATTTCACTTTTTTTGTACTTTTATCTCTTATAGGATCACCTATACCAAAAATGACACCATGTTGTCATTAAAGAAAATGAAACTGCAAGAGTCATAGCCAACTGCAATAGCAAAAGTAATTCTCACACATTCAGCAATTACAAGTTTGAGATTCCCCAAGAACACCCTTAGGTTACAAGCTTCTTAAGAATAATTTAAGAATAGTTTAAGTTTCTGTGGGAGGGGTGTGGGTGCACTAGGGCCTTGAGCCATTACAAATGAACTCCAGATGCATGCACCACTTTGTGCATCTGAATTTACATGGGTACAACAGAACCATACCCAGATCATTAGGCATTGCAAGCAAGTGCCTTAACCACTGATCAATCTCTCCAGCCTTGAAAAGTTATATCTTTTGAGTTAGAACTCAGAAAAGTGGGTGGGTATAGCAGTAAAAATCTGTAAGCAAGTTCCTAAGGGGAGCAGCTTCTGGGTTGTATAATTGCATAGTTTCATTAATGATATGATTATTTCTCCCTTCTTTTTAACATGTCTTTGGGTATAACAGCTGAGGGGTGATCTCCCGTTCAAGTGATTGGCAGGTCTGGATTAATTTATAAAGGATGTGAAGATGAACATGTGTATGTGTATGTGTGTATAGAGGCCAGAAGTTGATGTTAGGGGCTTTCTTCTATTGCTCCAACTTATTTTCAAATAGTGTCTCTCACTGAAATCAGACCAATTGTGTGAAATCACCGTTTCACACATCGGTAATTTCACACAATAGTGTAGCCAGCCAGACCCAGGAATCCTCCTGTCTCTGCCTCCCCAGCATGAGCCTCCATGAGATTACCAGCAGGAGCCACTGTGCCTGGCACTGTTCCTTGTGTTGAGGATTTAAAGTCAGGTCCTGATGCTTGCAAGGCAAGTAATTTACTGACTGAGCCATCTACCTCCCATAATCTTTTTTTTTTTTTTTTTTTTTTTTTTTGGTTTTTTAAGGCAGGGTCTCACTCTGGCCCAGGCTGATCTGGAATTAACTATGTAGTCTCATGGTGGCCTTGAACTCAAGGCAATCCTCCTACCTCTGCCTCTGCCTCCTCCCGAGTGCTGGGATTAAAGGCATGCGCCACCATGCCCGGCCCTCCCATAATCTTACTATCTTATTTCAAAGCAGTTCAGAATATCTCCCATCTAGGAGCAGGAGGTAGACCTCAGCCTATTATGTCAAGTAAAACTCATGTAACAGAGCAGATTTGAACGAATTAAAAAATAAATCTATAAAATAGTTTTGTTTTACCAGTAGGAAATGCTTTTCTCTTCATTGTACTCCCAAAGCCCAGCTATCTTTACCTTTGTCGTTTTGTATGGCATTGTGGTGGTTTGAATCAGATGTACCAAATAAACCCATGGACTCTGAATGCTGGACCCCAAGCTGGTGGTAATTTGGGAAGTGGAGCCTTGCTGCAGGAGGAGGAGGAATGGAGGGCTTATGGGTGTTATAGCCAGCTTCCCCTTGCCAGTGTTTGGCTCACTTTCTTGCTTCTGTTCTATATGCAGTGGCAGAAGTGATGTCCAGCCTCTGCTCATGTCATCCTTTCCCCTGCCATCGTGGAACTTCTTCTCAAGTCTGTAAGCCAATACAGATTTCGTCCCATCTGATGCTTTTGGTTGGGTGCTTTGGACCAGCAATGAGAAGGTAACTGTGAAAGGTATTTTAAACCTGGCTGTGGTTGTGTTGTGCTGCCTGCCTGAACTTCCCATGCATTCTCCTAAAGAATAGAATACCCCTCAAAACTCAAAGCTGAAATAAAACACTTTCCTACCTCAAAGGCTGCTTCTGGTAGGGTATTTTGTCCAACCATGAGAAAGTAATTGATATAAGCCTTAAGCCTGGTTCATTGCTAGTTTACTATAAAATATCTATACAGGGAAGTAATAATATGGCAGCAGTCTTCAAAATGTATGTTATTAATTGTGGTATCATTCTTGCTTCTTACTTAGTTAGAGGCTTCAACTAGTTTCTTCACTGAGGGATTTATTTTCTCGTCTCATGTCTCTATACTTTGTCTGCCTTTATATACTTCTCCATAACCTGTGTACTGCCTTTCATCATCTCAGCCATTTTACTGAAATATTGTGCATGATTATGATAGCTTTTATTGAGCAGCCCGGGGAGTCCTTCTAACAAGCTTATAACCTAAGGGTGTTCTTGGGGAATCTCAAACTTGTAATTGCTGAATGTGAGGATTGCTTTTGCTAAGTCTCCAGTTGGCTGCAACTCTATAGGAAAACAGCACAGTATCATTTTTGCTATAGAAGGTTCTATAAGAGAATAAAGTATAGAAAAAGGTGAAATAAGCTAGGAATGTGTATTTTTGGACCTGTAAGTTTCTGTGTGCTGTCACCATATATTAAATTCAGGAACTCCAAAGGGTATGATCAAAATGGCTGAGTCTACATTTCTACAAACTGACAGCAACTATCATCTTTACTCATGATTGTGGAAACAGCCATCTTTCAGAATCCTTCTTTATCATAGGTTTCAAGGAACTTGTCATTTCTGAGATGCTGTGGAATGTATAGTGATTCTTAAATGTTCTCCACCATCACTGACAGTTTAACAGCATTATAAGGAAAATATAATTTGTAGTAAACAAACAAAAGACATCCCTGAGCTGAAGTAGTGTCCCATATTTCATTAGCTATGAAACCTCAGGCAAATTGTTTTTATCCATATGGCCTTAATTTCCCTATTTTAATGAAGCAACTAAGCTATATGATCTCTTAGACCACATGTGACTTTCAATGAAGTGATATACAGGTAGTTTCACAAATGTAACCTTCCAAACTCAGTGCAGATCTCTAAACTTTGAGTAGCTGGAGGCATAAGTCTGGGTGTTCTCTCCATGCCTGCCAAGCTCAGAATTGAAAGTAAAATATAATTTTCTCCCTCCAGAAACAAGCATATTTCACCACTTCTCTCAAACAAGTTTATTTGAACATTTCAAGCAAGTTGAGAAAGTTTTGCTCAGTTGCTGTTTTAAAAATATGATTGCTGGACTGGAGAGATGGCTTAGCGGTTAAGGCGCCTGCCCACTAAGCCTAAGAACACCGGTTCCAATCTCCAGGTCCCACGTTTAGCCAGATGCAAAGTGATGCAAGGGTGCAATGCCACACTTGACCACAAGGAGGCACGAACATCTGGAGTTCATTCACAGCAGCTGAGAGGCTGCTGGCATGCCCATTCTCCCTCTCTCTCTGTCTCTCTGCCTCTCCTTCTCCCTTTCCCTCTCCGTCTCTCTCCAAAAAAAAATATATATATATATATATATATATATATTTGCCCTTTTAGCATTTATAAATCACATCTGTAATTAACATTTATTTTGCATCTCATATGATTTTAAACAATCATATAGCCATAATTGTAAGAAATAAATATTTTATAAACTTTTGTAACTAAAATATTGCTTTCTATTATTTTTTAATAACATGAATTCTTCACCACAATATAACCTCTTCTTTAGTGAGCTGCACCATGGGATTTATGATCCACATGTCTTCTACTTCCTGTCTTATTGTAATGTGGCTGGAGGATGACAGGAGAGTGATGTGGGTCAAAGGGAGAGAGAAGAAAAGTAACAAATGCCTCCAATATAAAAGAGAAGGTCCATGGGAATAATTCTATTACTTTAACACATTTAACACATGGGTTTGTATATACACACATGTACATGCACAATTTTTTAACATTTTTTGTTATTTTTATTTGATAGTGACAGACAGACAGAGAGATAGAGGCGGAGAAAAAGGAAATGGACACACCAGGGTCTCCAGACACTGCAAACAAATTACAGATACATGTGCTACCTTGTTCATCTGTCTTATGTGGGTACTGGAGAATTGAGCCTCAAACTGAGGTCCTTAGGCTTCACAGGCAAGAGCTTAACCACTAAGCCATCCCTCCATCCCCATACACAAAACTTTTTTAAAAACGTACTTTTTGAGGGAAAATCTGATATTTGGAAATAGCTAAATAAAATGAAATATTAAAAGGAAAACTGCAGGTCAATGTACCAGGCATGAATCATGTCTGATAATAAACAAATACCTGTTTTCATGTTCATATTTTGGGATGCAGGGATGAATAAGGAAAAGCTGTAACAGTATAACAATCAGCTTATAAGCATTACCCAAAGTGAGTGGAATTTGGAGGCTAAGTTGGAATGAATGATTACCTTTAATTTTATTCAATTCTATTTTTTCATTTTTCTAAATGCATTCATTCTATTTTTAATATGAAAAACATTAAGTTGAATGTTGAAATATCAATAGGTTGTATTAGTTCATTTGTCTTTCATATTTATTTATTTGAGAGAGAGACACAGATAAAGAGAGAGAATGAGTAAACCAGTGACTTGAGCCACTGCAAATGAACTCCAGACACATGTGCCATCTTGTGCATCTGGTTTTATGTGGGTACTGGGGAATCAAACCTGGGTCCTTTGGCTTTGTAAACAAGAGTCTTTACTGCTAAGCTATCTTTATAGCCCTTATTTATTTTTTAATACATAAGAGCTTAGAGTCAATGAATCTCCACAATTTTATTTGTACATGTTGAGATTAACTACCACTTTAGAAAACATATCTATACTTCATAAATCTTTGAAAATCATCATGTTAAGCATGTAAACATACATAAAATAAGATTAATTAAATTAATTTTCTTACTAAAATAAACATTATGACTTGTTTGTTAATTCCACTACTCAGTTTAAACAATAGGCCCAAAATAAACAAACAGAATTATTAATAAACATTAAAGTACTCATACACAAATCTACTAAAAATCTTTGGCAATATTTACCATCATTATGCCTAAATTTGTTAATTATATTTAACAAAGATGAAGGCAATACTTGCTTTAATAATATTTTCCTTCAAATCAGAAAAGTTTTGATATTTTTCATGCATTCTAATAATCCTATTTGTTAAAAAAATTAAAATGAATGCTGTCTCAGACTCATCCAGATGACATCTAGATTATCATGCATTTCTTTGTTGACTTCTGAGAGGTCCCTGCATTTTTGAGAGAATGTAGGATCTTCATTTCTCTTCAGAGTTTGATTTTCTCTTCATAGTTATACTGATAAGACTTCTCTATTTTTAGTTGAGAATGATTACATACATATATTTTTAAATATTTTATTTTATTTTATTATTTGACAGACACACACACAGAGAGAGAGAGAGAGAGAGAGAGAGAGAGAGAGAGAGAGAGAATGGGTACTCCAGGCTTCCAGCGACTGCAAATGAACTCTAGATGCAAGTACCACTTTGTTTATCTGGCTTACATGGGCTCTGGGAAACTGAATCTGTGTCCATTGGCTTTGCAAGCAAGCACCTTAACCACTATCTCTCTCAAGCCCATAATTCATATGTTTTTGCAATATAACTTTTTTTATTTTTAAGAATGATTGGGTAGCATTATAAGTGCTACTAAATTATTATTGCCAGAATCATCTATTCTCTTAGCACTATTACAATATTAGAATGTGTTATTGGTGTCTAAATTGGTGATCATCCACAGAACTTTGTCTTAAGACATGAGAGAATGATTGTGGCACCTTAACCCAGGTCTTTAGAAGATTTGGCTTAATTTATCATTCCATAATGAAATATTGAGCTTTCTTCCCTAGCTATGGGGCATCATTGTTGATGAGCAGTGATTTTATTTTTGTAATACCATTTGTCTTATACAATTTATCATCTTTACTGCTCTTTATTTAACCAATTGAAAACAATATAAAAACTGTACATTGTCCAAAGACATACCTCAGTAGAAGCAATGAAAACCTATATGTATTAGAAGGTATGTTATGAACTAAGACTGTAGACTAATGATCTCTATTGTTGATTGAAAATGTACATTAGCCTTACTACTTACTAAAATAACAAAAGTCTTAAATTTATACTTTAATATTTAGCCATCTTTTGCATAGACAGTATCTTTTGTAGCCATAGTGATGCATGTCTGTCATTCCAGTACTAGACAGTCAAAGGCAAGACGATTGGTGAGGTTGAAGCCAGACTGAGCTACTTACTAAGGTTTAATCAAAAATAAAGACAAAGCTGAGCATGGTGGCTCACACCTTTAATCCCAGCACTTGGGAGGCAGAGGTAGCAGGATCATCGAGAGTTGGAGGCCACCCTGAGACTACATAGAGAATTCCAGGACAGCCTGAGCTAGAGTGAGACCCTACCTCGAAAAACCAAAAATAAATAAATAAATAAATAAATAAATAAATAAACAAAACAAAACAAAAAACACATTAGCTGAAAATGCAGTTCACTAGTACAGCAAGATCCTGAGTTTGATTTCCTACTGCAAAAAAAAAATAATAATAAAATTAAGCACATATTATGTCATAATGAATGACAGCATTTTACAAGCTCAACTTCCTTTACTTCTAATATTAATTAAAATGATTGCCATATCCCGACTGGAATAGTGAAAGCTGATTGAGGCAATCTGCTCTGTGTTTTATATTTTTTTTTTAATTTTTTTTATTTTTTATTTAATTTTTTTTTTTTTTTTTTTTTGGAGAGAGACACAGAGAAAGACAGAGAGGGAGAGGGAGACAGAGAATGGGAGCACCAGCAGCCTCTGAGCTGCTGTGAATGAAATCCAGATGTGTGCATTCCCTTGCAGGTGCCTTAACTGCTAAGCCATCTCTCCAGCCCTGTGTTTTTTATTTTTGATCACTATTATTCCTATTGAAAATTCCCTCAATCCAAAGCAACCTGCTAAACTGAATCTCAAACCCTCTTTGTATTAGAAATATTCCAAATCTAGAAGCTTGATTTTGCTGCCAGTGCTGCCAGAGAGCCCCATCCTACTGCTGCTCATGCCACTGCTGGGCATCATGAAAGACACCCTTTCTCGTGTCACATGTTCATACTGAACTGAGGAAAAGATCCACATTCCTATTGTAACTTTGTCAATGGTGGAAGTTATAATACATATTAAAGAACACATTGGTTATTCAATATATATTGCTGTGATAAAATTCCTACCCACAAAAATAGCAAAATCAGAATTTTGCCTCACATTAGATACAAAATAAATTCTAGTTAGACAACAGACTTCAATGTGAAAAGTAGCAATTCAAAAGCTAAAACATACTTAAGTTGTTTTGTCTCTTTTAATACACAACTAGGGAATGACATAGAACAGATTTAAAAAATATAAGTTGCTATATTAAATTAGATTTGTATGCCAAAAGATACTATCAATGAAACGCAAACACAACACCCAGAATGCAAGAATTTCCAATGCAAATAGCAGAAAAGATTGACATCAACAATATTTATTTTTAAAATTCTACACATAGTTAAAGAATAAAAATAGCATTAAATGAGCAAAGAATATAAATGCCTAATTCACAAATGAGCCACATATTAACAATATCTCCATGGAAGAAGGTTTATCTTTTTCAGAAACCACAGAATGTGGAAAACAGCAACAACAACAACACTGGATAGGAATAATTTTCCAAGTGGCAAATTTCAAGAAGTCTCACAAGTATAGACATAAGCAGAGAAGTGGATAAACCCAACCTGTGCTATGCACACAAAATATGAAGCCATAAGCTGGTATCCAGTCCTTGAAGAACAAACTGGGAGCATAGAGTAGAGCTAAATATGCAAATATCCTTTAGCCATTCCACTTCTCTCTGCACAGAACAAAGCAACATTTTTTCACACTTTTTATGATGTTCCACAAGCTTTGAAGGGGGTCAGCCCCATAAACTCATCATGAGTGAAAAATAGCATTGCAGTACTTTGATCTAGGTGTCCCATGAAATCATGTGTTCTGAGTGCTAGGTCACCAGCTGGTGGTCATTTAGGAATTGGAGGCAGTATATTGTTGGGGATGGGCTTATGCTTGTTATAGCCAGCTTCCTTGTGCCAGTATTTGGCACACTTTCCTGCTGCTGTTGCCTATCTAATGTTGGCCAGGAGGTGATGTCCACTCACTGCTCATGCCACATTTTCCTTGCCATCATGGAACTTCCCCTCCAGTCTGTAAGCCAAAATAAACCCTTTCTTCCTACAAGCTACTTTCTGTCAGGTTCTTTGTGCCAGCAATGTGAAAGGAACTACAACAATCATAAACACAAGTGAACTTAATTCAATTATCCAACCACATACCACAGCTTAGCCCCTCAGTGCACCGTGGAATATGGGTTGCATTACCCTAGGATCAATGCTGACTGGGTACCTTTGCTCTTTGCACATATGGCTTCTGTCCAATATCACAGAATATCTCCATACTACATTTCACTAGCATAGGAAAAGATCAAAACTGAAAAGTAAAATATGGTTTCTTTAGTTATATTAAATGTGTATTACATTTGCACCATTATAAAATTGAAAAAAAATAAGCTGAGCTATGTTGAGGCAGGAACCATTTGACATATAGAATAATAAATAGTACCAGTGTTTCAAAAAGTTCTTTCACATTAAATCATAATATATTGACTTTTCTCATTGTATTTTGTCATATTATGTAACATGATATAGCATAGCATACCATGCCATATATGGTGGTTTGATTCAGGTGTCCCCCATAAACTTAGGTGTTCAGAATGCTGGGTTCCCAGCTGATGGAGATTTGGGAATTAACACCTCCTGGAGTCAGTGTATTGTTGGAGGCAGGCTTATGGGTATTATAGCCAGTTTCCCCTTGCCAGTGTTTGGCATACTCTCCTATTGCTATTGTCCGCTTTATGTTGCTCAGGAAGTAATATCCACCCTCTGTTCATGCCATCGTTTTTCCCTGCCATAGTGGAGCTTCCCCTTGAGTCTATAAGCCAAAAGAAACCTTTTTTTTTTTTACCCAAAAGCTGCTGTTGGTCGGGTGATTTCTGCCAGCAATGAGAACCTCACTGCAACAGTAATAGTTGGTACAGAGGAATGGGATTGCTGCTAGACACCTGACTGTGTAGCTTTGGCATTTTGTAGTTGATTTTCAAGAGGAATGTGGAAGGATTTAAAACCTTGGCCTAAGAGACACCTTGCAGTGTTGTAAGTACAGCTTGATGGACTATTCTGGTCAGAGTTGAAAGACCGGAATACAGTAAGAACTATGGTCTGTGAGGTTTGGTTTATAAGAGTGTAAAAGAGCTTTGAGTGGACTGGGCTAGAAATAGTTGTTGTGAAAGTCTTGCTGTTATGGCCATGTCCTGAGAAGTTGTGCAGGGTTGCTTTGTGTAGAAACTGGCCAGTGTGTGCAGAGGGATATGATGCAGAAAGAAATCTGAAGGCCAAAACTGTTTCTTGTTCAGCTGAAATGAGAGGTTACAACCTTTGAGATTGGGCCAGCTGACCTGCACTGGGGCACCAGGAAAAGTGTGGACTCTTTTGAAAGGGACTGAGTGCTCAAGGAGTGTCCTGTTCTTCAAAGTCTGCTTTATTCCTCCCCTGAATTAACAAATTGGCACTCTACCTGATATTATGGAGTATAAGAAATGCAGGAAAGAGATTTGCAGCACAGTCTTGTGTTTTGGAAATGGCCACGGGCAGTGTGAAGCAGGTTTGCTGGATGCCTGCATGGAGACCTGATAGATCTATGAAGATGATTTGTGGGTTTCAGTGGAGACCCAGTAGAGATGCCCAGGACTACAAGATGGCTGCTAAAGAAAAGCTGCCGGCCCCAGATGATTTTTTCCAGGACTGTGAGTAGCCTCGCTGGAGGGGCAGAATCGGGACTCCAGAGCCTTGTTGCTGCTTAGAATTATCGAACTTGGAGACTTGTCACTGACTAGGGTCACTGGACTCGGAGTTACAATTTCATGCTTACCTTGCTTAAATCTTGTATTTGTAGAATATTTCTTTGCTGTGCCCAATGCCATCTTTTGCAGTGTGAATATTTATTCTGTGCCACTATGGGGTTGTGGGGGGATTTTTTGGTATTATAGCTCAGTTAAAAGACCTTGGATTATGGGGATGTTTGAACATCATTAGGATTGGTAAAAACTATGGGGACTTTTGGGGCTTGAGAGATGGTTTAGCAGTTAAGGTGTTTGCCTGTGAAGCCTAAGGACCCCAGTTCGATTCTCTAGGCCCCATGTAAGCCAAATGCACAAGGAGGCACACACATCTAAGTTCGTTTGCAATGGCTAGAGGCCCTGGAGAACCCATTCTCACTCTCCCTCTCTCTCTCTTTCCGTGTCTCTGTCTCTAATAAATAAATAAAAATAAAATCTTAAAAAAAAAAAAAACCCTATGGTGACTTTTAAAGGGACTGAATACATTGCATTTTACATTATGGATGGTTATCAGTTTATAGGGGCCAGGGGCAGAATGTGGTGGTTTAATTCAGGTGTCCCCCATAAACTTAGGTGTTCTGACTGCTAGGTTCCCAGCTGATGGAGATTTGGGAATTAACATGTCCTGGAGGCAGTGTATTGTTAGGAGCATGACTTAAGGGTATTATAGCCAGTGTCCCTTTGCCAGTGTTTGGCACACTCTCCTGTTGCTATTGTCCACCTTATGTTGCCCAGGGTATGATGTCCACCCTCTGCTTATGCCATCATTTTTCCCTGCCGTCATGGAGCTTTTCCTTCAGTCTGTCAGCCAAAATAAACCCTTTTTTTCCCCAAAAGCTGCTATTGGTCAGGTGATTTCTGCTAGCAATACTAACCTGACTGCAACACCATATATAATTTAATCATTTCAAATGTTTATAACCCACTAAATTAATTTTCTGTATGTAATAAAAACATCTAGTTGTAAAACCTGTTAACAGTTTGTATATGTACACATAAGAAATATAAGAAAATGTCCTTTATGGCATTATTTATACTGGAAACTAGAAGCAAATATGGAAATTATTAATAGTAGAATTAAAAGGGAGGTATTCTCATTCAGTAGAGTACTAGCTAAATTTATGGATGAATTCTACATGGATGAATAAGGCTAAGATTGACAGCATAACTTTGCATAAGAGTGGCTTACAGAATAAACTTATGCACATGCAGTTACAGTACAATAGAACACACAAAGCTTCAGAATATTTATACATCAAAGGGAAACCAATTCTAATTTCATAAATACAACATATAGGAAGAGAAATCATTTAAATAAAAATGAAAATGCCACTATTTTGAAAATTTTGGTACCATGTACATTGATACTGTTATATTTCAGCATTTGTTATATGTATTTGACATAACAAAAGGATAGCTAGGGTGAAGTTGCCATTCTTAATGTGATTTCCATTTAGAAAACTAAGTCATTCAATTTTTCTCATAGCATAAAGTAAATCAGATTATGGTGATAACTTAATTCTTGATGTGGTTGAAGGTTAGCTTGAGCTTCTTGCAGTTTTTGATTCCTGCTGGCACATGCCGAGCATGAGAACTAGGGCCTCACTGCTCACTGGTTGTTCCTGAAGAGAAGAACTCTGGGCCTCAGTTTAGAGGAAAAAGATAAAGGAGAGGACTTGATGTTCCTTATGATATAATCTCCTGAAGAGGTATTAATATATTGTATATGCACTTATCACATCTCAACTTCAAATTGACTTTTTTTTTTTTTTTTTTAGATTTAGGTAGTTTTTATTAGCTGGATACTGGGAAACCCAGTAACCTGAGTTGTCACCCCCAAAAAGGGGGACAATATGACTAGTAGAAAGTGTTGGAAAAAATCAGGGTTGAAATGAGTTCTTATATGATCATTTCCCAATTAGATGAACAATAGGAATATACTCAAGAGCCATTAACTAAGCATCAAGACCACCCGGGGTTCTTCAGAGACTCTAGTGTCTGCCTCTATTTCTGCCTTCCTTTATGTTATGCTGTTATGCACTATCCATTTTGCAAGCCATTTGGACAGAAGAGGGAGGCTTAAGAGACCCTGCTGTTGTTCTGGGAAAAAAAAAAAAAAAAAACTCTCACCCAGGTCCACAACTGCCCAGACTCCATTGTTCTGTATGGCAGTGTTCTGACTCAATGCTAAGGCAAGAAGTCATGCACAAAGCCTGGACCCCAAGAACTGAAGATCACAGAGCCCATTGCCATAAATAGCCTCCAAGGAAGAAGCTGAACCAGAATCCACACGTAAGAAACCATTCCGGGAAAAACGATTTCACATGCCAGAATCACTCTCTCCTTCAAGGATCTCTCCATCCTAGATAGCTTGTTCTGAGGAAGTGATGCCACCTTACTCTGCACCTTCCACTGCATGTGGTTTATTTCTCATAAGCTGTTTCAAGGAGTCTACACAAGTGTCTTCCGAGTTCTGTTTTCAGTGATGCCGAGGCAATTTGGCTGACTTCCTCTTTACTGAGAAAAAAACAAAAGAAAAAAGCATCAGTTTGTTCCTCCTGAACATAAATATACACACACGGCCATTGTGTCAGGTGAACAGTAAACCATCCTAACAGAAAATGGTCTGTGTGTCTTCCTTTGCAGGGTCCTTCCACAATCTGCTCAATCATGTTGTGCTCCGCTGTGGACAACTGAGTCTAATTTCAATAGTGCTGCAAGGGCTTCTGATGCCTGCAACCTCCCCATACCCCATGTCTACTCCATGGTAGAGGTTGGCCATTGTTCTGTGTCTGCACACCACCAGCAGAGCCATCCTGAAGAAGAGGTACTTGTACTGTTTGCTGTTTTATTACTCACATAAGATTGTGTCCTGATAAAGTAGCTTTATTTTTAAATTGTAAAGGAAATGAAGGAATAGATCTGACATACATTTATACATTAAATAATTAATGAAACAAAATGTTCTTATAAATGTTTGAGATTGTACTTCATCCCCAAATTTAAATGGTATGTTTTTTTTTTTTTAAAATAATTTGATCTGCCTCCCACCATACTTGTCTCTTAAAAACGCTTATTGTCAACTATTTCTTCACCTTTAGAAATACAAGTATGGAAAGATTTTTCCAAAAGAATAGGTAATTATCTTGAGCAACTAGAAGCCACTAAGGATTCTATTTCCTTTTGTGTATCCTATTGAGTATTCTGCTCCCAATAATACCACACATCTTTAGGGTGTCTTTTAAATTATTTGTTGCTATTGAAATTACTCTGTGGTTTGAAATTCCCTTGTTCTCTACTTATCAATAAAGCAGGCAGGAAGTCAGCTACTGACAACCTCTTGTGGAAAATAATAAACAACGCCTGAAGATGAATGATGAATAAAGTTAGTGACTATAGCCTGACCCTGACAAAACGTTTGCATTTCACACTTTCTTCTTTTAATAAGGTGTTCAACACGATGACAAAAGATATCAAGCAGGTTGAAATGTTAGTAACATTTAAAGGTGCGTGATTTGCAACAAGCACCTGATTGTGGTTCACTTCATTTTTAACTAAGTCTGTTACAGAAGGCACTTAATATTTGGTGTTTATTGGGGGAATGTATTCCATTTGTCATAGCCTGATGCCTCAGAGGAACAACAGAGGGCATTCTAATTAACCCTGCTGAGTTTGAGTAGCCTGCAACTGTTCTGTTATTTTCTTTCTCTTTTTCTTGTTCTTTTAGCAACTAAATCAAAAGTATGCAACCTGGGACTTTAAAACAAAAACATGGTTTCTCTGTGTACAAACTCCATCAATATTATTGTAAAATACTGTTAACTGGGAAAAACATTTTGGCTTCATACAATTTGTAATCTTGGTGTGCCCTTGAATTATGGCTTTCACAACAGTTTCAGGGCAAGATTGTCACATTGAGGAGTTGTGTATGGTTTCCATGTTTCTGATGCGATGTGAGAGAAATGTACACATATATTTCACTGATCATTGGTGTAACAACAATAAGCAAGTTTTGAAAATAAACTGGGAGGAAGATGGCATGCTTGCTTCTACAGAGAAAAAAAAGAAATATTAAATTCCTATAGTAAGAAATATCTTCCTTTATAAGATTGACTTAATATTTCTAAGATTTTTAGTGAGAAGGAAGTCTAGTGACTAAATGGTATGGTGATCTGCAGTGCCTTTGTCTTTGAGATGACTTTTCTACAGGATTTGGTGCCTGTAAATCTAACTTAGTTGGAGGTCTGAATGCTTGCCAGTATGGGGGAAAGAGTCTTTCATGCCAAATATGACTAGCACCCCATTCCTTTTTATCATACTTACTTACAGAATTTTCTCAAATCAAACCAGTTGTCACCACTCTGAAGATTCTGACCTGCACTCCCCTAGGTGTAACTGAAGGAAAAACAAATTAAAAAAAAAAAAAAAAAAGCCAGCTTCATGATTCTTCTCCAGGAAGCCTGCCCTCAATGGTTGTGACTCTGCTGTTCTGGTCCACTTGCCTTCTGTTGCCCACAATCTGAACTCCACATATGCATTTTGTCTTGTGCCATGCTCACTTTTCTGCTTTCCTTCTCCACAAAATTGTTTTCGATGGGGACCATATCCGTATATATCTGTCTTTCTCTCTAAGAGGGAGAGTACAGGAACCTACATGACAGCTCCTCTGAACAGACCCATTTTTGTTTTACTCATATTTTTTTTCGATATGTTTAAGTAGTTCATGTGCTTTTTAAATTTTTTAAAATTTATTTACAGAGACAGAGAGAGGGAAAGAGAGAGAGGGAGAGTTAGAATGGGTGCAGCAGGGCCTTTAGACACTGCAAATGAATTCCAGACACATGTACCACCATGTGCATCCAGATGTGGGACCTGGAGAAATGAACTGGGGTCCTTAGGCTTAACAGGTATGCGCCTTAACCGCTAAGCCATGATTCCAGCCAAGTTCACATTTCTTTGTCAGACACTTTGATGTATGTTATGAGGGAAGGTTCTAAACCAGGTGGAACACAATGATTAAGTGACATATCATATATTTAAAAACTGAGATGGCATGGTAAATTTAAGAACAGTTAAAATAATCTGAGATAGTAGATTAAAATGCATTTATTTCCTGTTTTTCTCCATGAAATTACCTCATGAATAGAAACTGGTCGTGTCAACGCTTATCCTAATATCTTCATCTCTACATGAAAGTGTAATCCTTTCTTACTCTGAACATGTGGATTGTATCGTACCATTCTTGGTATGCTCTGAATGTTAAGAAGGCTATTCATTCTCTCTCTCTCTCTCTCTCTCCTCACTGCTTCCAACTGCCTTATGTGTTTATGTGCTCTTTTATTCTCATCCATGATAACTGGTCCCATATCTGAGATTTCCCATGAAAAAGAGAGAAACAAGCATGTGGTGTTTGCACAGACTGAAGGCTCATTCTCTGTGAGTTTTTCTTTTCTATAGATCCAGACCTCAGGTCTTAAACTCTTGATTGAATTGCCTCACTATTTTCATGGCTTCTATGAGCATTCTGGTAAAGTTTTGGCTATGCTGAGAATGGAATATTTTTTAGGTTTGCTTGACCAAGTACCTAAATACAAAGTTATTTTAGAAAAAAATAAGTAGGTTTTCTATTCCACCCTATATAGTGATTTTCAAATATGTTTTTTTTATTTATTGTCACTTGTTTATCATTACCTCCCTGCCTTTTTTATTTTAAATTAAGATGGAAATTTTGTACCCACGAATAGAAAAATAAAAAGCAATCATGAATTTTAATGTGTTCTGATTAGTACATTTTCAATATACTCTGAACGATATTCAGGAGACTAAAAAGAGTCAAAAACATTTGTCACCCTTACATTGCTTGCCAATTTTTACCAATAGCCTCACCTTACCAGGTTTGCCAAGTGATGAAACTATGTTTACCTTCCTTTTGTTATCCTTTACTAATATATGATAGGGCCTCTCTAAATTGCATTTGATCTTCTTCCATTTTAAAATTTCTATATCAACATCACAGTTTGTTTTCTCTATAGCAAGGAATAGCCAATGTTTAGAAATGGTTTATTACGTCATAAAAATGTATTGTCATTTAAAAATACTTAATTATCAATATGCTTTATGTGCATTCTTTATGGCTTGAAAAATCAATTTTGGGCTGCAGAGATGGCTTACTGGTTAAAGAAATTGCCTGCAATGCCAAAGGACCCAGGTTTAATTCCCCAGAATCCACGGAAGCCAGATGCACAAAGGGGTGCATGTATCTGGAGTTTGTTTGCAGCGGCTGAAGGCCCTAGCATGCCCATCTTCTTTCTCTCTCTCTCCTCCCTCCTCCTCCTCTCTCTCTCTCTCAAATAAATAAATAAATAAAATAGAAAAATCAATGTTAAATCCCTAGGAGAAGAAGACATTGACATTCTGAAAATTTGTTGGCTTTTTGGATATTGATTTCTAGTTCCTTTTCATTGATTAAGGTAAAACTGGCATCAACTAAATTGTTTCATAAACATTCAGTGTAACTATATTTTGAATATAAACAGTATTTCAAATTTATTTTCTATAGAATGAATCAAAATATGTACTTTATGTCACAAAGAACTGAAATAAGGTGTTGTACACAGTTGGCAGCCTGTAGGCGCAGTGTAGACAATGAAGGCTATTGTTAAAAAAGGGAGAATAAGACAATAGTGAAAATGTTTATAAATGCAGGCCACGTTTGGAAAACCCCAGTTGGTACCCCTATTCGTTAGTGCCTGTCTTCTTGGAGCCAGAGCTCCTTCATTCATATCTTGTCACTGCTTGCTAGCAATGTGGTAATGGCCAGCTTGTTGAAGTGATGTGTGACAGTATTGTCATCTGAAAAACAGAAGCAGTAGAACACAAAGCACTTCCTGTACAAACATTGTTGCAAGGGTTAGATGACTCAGTACAGGCTTAGAATTGTCAGATTCAGTAAAAAGTCACTATTTCATTAAACCTAATATTTACTTTCCATTTTCCACAATGACTCCATATTAAGACTATTTACCTGGTATTGATCCAAGATTCAAATTGAACCAGAGACACCACCCCACCTATACACACACACACACACACACACACACACACACACACCCTTAAGTATTTTTCACAAATTTTTCCTATGAAAAAAAATGATGTAGGGTTGGGCAGATAGCTTAGCAGTTAAGGCACTTGCCTGCAAAGCCAAAGGACCTAGGCTCAATTCCCCATTACCCACCATGTAAAACCAGGTGCACTAAGTGGAACGTGTACCTGCAGTTCATTTGCAGAATCTAGAGGCCCTGTCATGCCCATTCTCATCCATTCATTCTCTCTGTCTTTCTCACTCTGTCTGTATCTGCCTCTTTCTCATTCTCTCTCAAATAAATAAAATAAAATGATCTATAGTCCAGAAGAATATGAGCTGTATTAAGCATGATTTTTTTTTTTCTTATGTAAAGAGATAGCTATTGCTAGAAGGGTTTGGAAAATCTATTGAATTATACTGTCACTTTAAAAGGTGGGGCTTAAAACTTGTTCTCTGTCTAATATCCCCCAAAGCACCCAAAATGAACTTTGAGATGTCCTATTGACTTGCACCCTGCAATCATCTTATTAATAGCTATATTCTTACTTTTTTGGCACCAGAGTTTAGAACATTTAACTTGTCCTAACGTCAGATATTCTTCATTTTACGGTTGTATTATTCTTCTAGAGTAAGGTGGTCAGTGTAGGCTTTCCAGCTGGATGAGGACGGGTCAGTGTTTGCTATCCTCTCTGTGCCTCTTCCTATCACCAGTGCACATGGGATCAGTATAATCTACTAGTATCCAACACAGAATCCTTCCTCTATATCTTTGCTGTTCAGTGCATGGAACTAGGGACAGCAGTGGCTGCATGACCCAGAAAGAGGTAGAAATGAAAACTGAGACTCATCAGCTCTTTCCCATCAAAATTTGCACTCTGAAAAGACCAGCAGATGATTTCTAGCTAAGTACATTCAAGATTAAGAAGCACATTTGCTCTTCTGTAAATTAAATGGCATGTAATCCATAGTTAATTCAGTCTTCATTCCCTTTTACTTTCTTTAAGAACATACTTGAGCATGTTTTTATTTTTTATTTTTGGAGAGAGACACAGACAGAGAGAGAGAGAGAGAAGGAGAGGGAGACAGAGAATGGGCACGCCAGCAGTCTCTCAGCTGCTGAGAACGAAATCCAGATGCGTGCGCCCCCTTGTGGGCAAGTGCAGCATTGCACCCTTGCGTCACTTTGCATCTGGCTAAACGTGGGACCTGGAGGTTGGATCTGGGTTCTTAGGCTTAGCAGGCAGGCGCCTTAACCGCTAAGCCATATCTCCAGCCCTTGAGCATGTTTTGACTAGTAAGTGTGAAGTATTGAAGGTGATGGAACTAACACTGTTATTCAGACAGACACCTAATCTATTCCTGATTCTCCTGTGTATAAGCTGATGTATTTCATTCCATTTCCTTTTGTTAGACTCTGGTGTTTTACAATGCAGGCCATCTCTGTGTTTATTACACAAAAGTTCATTTTGTCTTATAACCATTTGAGTACCAGTAATTTAGACTTAGGTCTATCCTGTATATTGTTACTATTTTAAGTCCTAGTACTGGACTTTTTATACTACAGATTGTTCTTTTAAGTAAACGCTTATGTTTTAACTTAACAAGTTGATTCCCTTTCTTCTACAATTTCATTATGTTTTGACATGTATTAATATGGAACAGAAGTATACATTTAGTTTAATTTTTCTTCCTGTGAAGATCCTAATTTTAATTATTGATGTTTAAAGTAGACTTTCTTGATTTTAAAATACTAATATCACATAGAACACACACATACATTGTACTGGGTAATTTTTCTTTTAGACAAATTCTTGGCATTCATTTAGTTTTATTTATAAGAAATTATTACTGTTCAGAAAAAAATAAGTTCACTTTTTTATTAAGTAGAAATTTTGTATGGACACATCAAGTGTTGGTACCATCATTCCCTTCCTCCTGCTGCCACTCCACTGAGGGTCCTCCTTAGTGGGATTGCTGGTTTTCACCACGGAGTTGTGAGTTATGAGTTGTGAGAGCAGCACTCATTCAATGTGGGGGGCAGGGCAGTGCCTCTGGATATTCCTTCTCATCCTGTGGCTCTTAAAATCTTTCTGCCTCCTCTTAAGCAAAATTCACTGAGCCTTGGAGGGTGTGCTTTAAGTCTACTTTAGTGCTGAACTCTCAGCAGCTTCCGGATTTTTGTTTTGGTATGTTTTGTGTATCCTGAAATATCACAAATAAGATGATAAAATTCACCTATTATCAGATAATGGCTTCAATTTTAAGATAATTGCTATGGAAAGCTGTCTCTCTCTCTCATTTTCTCCATTTCTATCTCTTTGTGTGTCTAGGTTGGTCATATCTGTTTTCTCTATACATGTGTGTATGCAGTGCTGGGGTTCTGACCCAGGAGCCTCATATATGCTAGACCACAACTCTGTCATTAAGCCACACCTTTAGCCTGTATTTTTTAATATCGTAATAGTATTTCATTGTGTTTGTATGCCACTTTATTTTATTTGTTCTCTATTGGTGGGTATTAATGATGCTATAATCACTTACATTTGTTGGACTCATTATGTACCAGGCACTACAGTTACCATTGAACATGAATTATTTTAATTAACTCTCATAACACTTCATCATCTCCATGTTTCATATGAGAAAACAAAGACATGGAGGTCAAGACACATGAGTGTGTTTTATTTGATGTGTAGGAGTTGTTACATTTGGGTAGCAATGAAACACCAGGACACATCCTTAACTGCTCTGTCAGTTTTCCTCACACTGTGAAGATAGACATCAAATACTTCAGCCCCATTTGATTCCAATTATATCTGAGCATAAAATCTAGATATGGGCAAGCATGATGGTGCATGTCTTTAATCCCAGCATTCTGGCGGTGGAGATAGGAAGATCTCAGTGAGTTTGAAGCCACCATGAGACTATATAGTAAATGTTAGGTCAGCCTGGGCTGGATCAAGACTCTTCCTTGAAAAAACCAAAAAAAAAAAAAAAAAAATCTAGACATGCTGAATTTGTAAATATTCCCCATGTAATTTGAATTTTAAGTGAACTGGCTCATTCTGGAATCTTAATTTTTTTCATTGTAAGTAATATGATAATACATATCTTTATTCATAGTCTTTTCTTAGTTTCAAGATATCTCACAGAATATATTATGCCAACTAACATACATTTTTGGCCTGGACATTCACCTCCTTGTTTAATTATACTTTATTACCTTATTTTCTTAGAGAAATTCAAGTGTGGCAGAGCTACTCCCAGGGTTTCCTGACTCTGCCTGCTGTTTCACTCGGGTCTTAACCTGCTCAATTAATTGACCAAGAACATATACTGCCTTACCAGTTTAGCAACTGCAGAGGAACCTTCCAGGAACTAGAATCACATGTACTTCAAGCAGGCTTCAGTACTTCCATTTTCTTTCTGTGTGGTTTGACTTTTCCCTCTGTATGTGATGGATATACTGTGAAAAGGTCCAGCTCTTTTATCCTGACTCTGTACTGTGACTGATCTAGTTTATTTCAACGCTCACTCTGCTTCTTTGTGGTCGTTTGTATAATGCAGGGCTGGGGTTCTGCAAACCTCATTTTCCATACTCCCTGGTCCACTGTTTCCCTCTGCGTTCAAGTAAGAGAAGAATGAAAACATGTTGAAAGGAGAGAGGATAGAGAAGATAATTCTTCTCTGTTGAGCTGTATTTGGTCCCAGTCTTCAGGTTCCTCCCATCATTCCTGGGCAACCTTTCAGAGGTACCCACAGCAACTCAGAGGTGCTGTGTCTTAGAGTCTGGACACCATTTCTGTGTGTCCTTCCACTGATGTTAGAGTTCTTGTAGCATTGCCACTTGTATTTCTGCTGCTCCTGGCATTGGCTGTAATAAAGGGAATTGTTGCATCTTGCCATTATTCTTACTTTTTCTTTTTTTTCTTTTCTTTTCTTTTTTTTTTTTTTTTTTTTTGTTTTTCAAGGTAGAGTTTCACACTAGCCCAGACTGACCTGGAATTCACTATGTATTCTCACGGTGACCATGAACTCACCGTGATCCTCCTACCTCTGCCTCCCGAATGCTGGGATTAAAGGCGTATGCAACCACGTCCGGTTACTTTTTTTTTTAACTTTGTTGATTTGTTGAGAAGGACCTTCCCAATCTCAAGGTAACTTGGCAATGAAAAAGTGAAGTATTGAATGAAAAAAAATCTTTTTAATCTTTGTTTTTGGAATGACTGTAATTTCCCTAAAACTACTTATACAGTTAAGAAGGGAAGCTACAGTAAGCATATGTGTCACTCCTTCCCTCCAGTGTTCTGTTTTTCTAGTGTGTGTGTGTGTGCTTACAATTTTTGTTTTGTTTGTTTATTGTTTGCTTTTGAGACAGGGTCTTGCTCTTTTAGCCAGGCTTGCCTGAAACTCGTAATCTAGTGTCCTAGGCTGACCTAGAGCTTGTGATCCAACTGCTTTAGACTCCAAGTGTCTTCTGATGTTCTTTTAATTTAGTACATACTAGAAATGTCAAATAATTTCAAAGCTATCGGGTAACTTTCATCCCTTTACAAGGCTATCCAACAACACATCATACGTTGAACTAGAATCCTGTGATGGTCCTGGCTTTAGAGTCAAGGCAATAACTGAAGTGTGAGGATCAGACATGTTTAGCAGCGCTGAAGATCTCTTTGTTGAGAGTCTGATCCTCTCAGCAATCACTTACCTTCATGGTCTTAAGACTTATGAAAAATTTAAAATATCCATTACACTAATATTGAGTTGACCAAAGTTATAAGCTGAATTGTATCTCGTCCAAAGATACATAAAACTATTCACCCTTATATCTGGGAATGTGACCTTCATTATTTTAGAACAGGATAGGAATGCAGATTTAATCAACTCAGAATGAGGCTATTCCTGTGGGATCCAATCCAATGTATACAATGTATTCTTTTTTTTAAAATTAAACATTTATTTTTTATTTATTTGAGAACGACCGAGAGAGAAAGAAGAAGAAAGAGAGAGAGATTTGGCACACAAGGCCTCCAGCCACTGTAAACAAACTCCAGATGTATGTGCCACCTTGCACACTGGGGAATCAAGCCTTGAACCAGGGTCCATAGGCTTCACAGGCAAGTGCTTAAGCACTAAGCCATCTCTTCAACCGCAGAATATATTCTTAAGAGGAAAACTGTCACCGGAAGACATTGACTAACCAGGAGGATGCCACATAATGAGAGGCAGAGTTGGGAGTGTGAAAGTTGCCAGCTAAGGAAAGATCTTAATTTGATCTGGAATCTACTATGAGACAAGCCCTGAGGCAGATCTGTGAGGAAAATTTCCAAAAACATTAGATGACGGGAGAAGATCTTTCCCAGTGTGAGTGTTACCTTTTTGCCATGACCCAGATGTAAGGAGATCTGAGGAAAAATCATTGCTGCTTGCTTGACTGAAATTCTTTTTGTTGTTTTGTTTTGGGTGAGTTATTTCCCTCTTTTTCTCTTTTGTACTCTCCCCTTCTCTCCCCATTTTTCTCTCTCTCTCTCTCTCCTTTCTTTCTTTCTTTCTTCTTTCTTTCTTTCTTTCTTTCTTTCTTTCTTTCTTTCTTTCTTTCTTTCTTTCTTTCTTTCTTCTGTCTCTTGGCCTTATCTTGCTATATAGCTCTCAAGATCCTCTTGTCTCATCCTCATGTGTGCTAGAATAACAAACCCATGCCATTACATCTGACAAGACTGAAATTCTTATGAGAATTTAAGCAAAACTTAGGTGAATCTGAAGATTTTTATGAGTAGAGTACAGTACTTTTCTAAATAATAGGTAAATGTTATCATTTATTCATGAATAAATTATAAATAAGTTATTTGAAGACAGCAAAATTATCTACTCTTACATTCTGGATCTGATTATTACTACATATAAATCAGTTCAAGATTCAAGTGCTTAGAAATATCATAAACTATGTAATATAGTGAAATAAATGACAGAATAATAATACATTTTACTACACTCATTTATTAAATCCATATCTGAATGTTTCTAGGTACTTAAATTATGAAAAAGATGTGGCCTTAGGAATTTTTCTGTAGAGGGGATGACAC
Organism: Orientallactaga sibirica; assembly: GCA_036365145.1. NCBI lineage: Eukaryota > Metazoa > Chordata > Mammalia > Rodentia > Dipodidae > Orientallactaga > Orientallactaga sibirica. Next base: position 50,437,253 of record JAEOAD010000004.1, on the reverse strand, counting down.
CAATGTGTTTGAGAAAAGATAGGGAAACAGGGAGTACTTACAAGAAATAGTTACAAGGAAGATGAAACACAAGGACTATGAATAAGAAAATTGAGAGACAGACTCCACAGATGATGTGAAAGATTATGGAGAAATCTGATTAACTATTAATATGTCCAATAGTAATACAATATTTAACATTATCTCTGTATTTGCAGTGCATTAATCAATTAATTGTTTACCAATGAGGTAGATGTTAATAACATCATAGTAATTATGTAGACCAAGATGTGAGGCACAAAGAAGTTAAAAATTTTACTCAAGGGTAGCATTTTGAATATTTAGGATTTAAACCTAGGCATTAAATCTGGCTTGCAATGATGTGTAACACTGATACACTAAAAATTTGTGATGAAGCAAGTTTTGGCTCTTAAGTATCTTCAGAATGGGGACTGGCAACCAGAAAGGCTGTTTTGCTTGGATACAGAATTATAGCATTAAGTCTAACTTTCAGGAGGGGAGAGAGGCTGAAGATTCACTTCATTTACCATGAGCCAGTGACTTAATTATACATGTTTATGTCATGAAACCACCATACAAATTTCTAAGCAATGGAGTTTGGGGATATTTTGGATGGATGAATACATCAAGGTGCCAGGAGTTATGTGCTACATAACTCTATGAAACAGAGGCTTCCATCCTTCAAATATCTCTGGACTTTACTGGCTGTTCCTTTGTATCATTAACAATAAATTAATAAACATTTTTTAATGCATTTGGTGCCTGAAGGATAGAACCTGAAATTGCCCTTTGGTCTCCACATCCACATCCATGCACCTGACCACACACAAATACATTCACACACATGTGCCTGCTAAAAGTCAAAACATAAATAAATGAAAGGAGATAAGATTCAAGAACGTAAAGTTCAGATATTTACTCTATAACCTACTAGGCTACATAGTTGTAATTATAGACATGCTTCATGTGGTAGTTTGAATGGACGCCCCCAATAGATTCAGGCATTTATTAAAGCTTGTAACTTGGATTTCCAGCTCTATCTGAAGGAGGTGTCACTGTGGGAAGATCCCAATTTCCAGCCCTGTGATGCATTTGGGGTGGATCTGGAATTCCAGCCTAAAGACATGCAGAGTGCTTGAGCCCTGCCTGGAGTTCCTGGAGTGTATGCTTACTTGAGGTAAGGGCTGGTTGCTTTTCTCTCTGCATGGATGTGTGGGGGCGGGGGGTGGGGCTTCTGCTGTTACAGAACTTCACCTGGATCTGTATACATCAATAAATTCTGTTCCTCTCATGAACTGTGCTTGGTTTAGAAGTTCATCACAGCAACGTGAAGCGGACTACCACAGAATTATACTTCATTTGGTTAGCTATGTGCAAATATATTTCCTACAAATCTAATCTTATTTATTGGATATATTGGGTGGCTTGGTAATGTGCAATGATGTTTTTATTATTCTTAAAATGTCAATCTATATTAAATAGATGTATATTACCACATAATAGCATTGTTTATAATATAGGTTTATTTGTTTAGAAATTTGCTGTTTTTAGGATCATGTCACTTTGTTTTGGATCTTGTAGTATATGTAACACTCAGTTAAAAAAAAAAAAAAAAAAAAGCAAGCCGGGCATGATGGCGCAAGCCTTTAATCCCAGCACTGGGGAGGCAGAGGTAGGAGGATCATTATGAGTTCAAGGCCACCCTGAGACTATATAGTGAATTCTAGGTCAGCCTGAGCTAGAGTGAAACCCTGCCTTGAAAAAAAAAATTTTTTTTTCCTGTGATTCTCTGTTCTTATCTATCAGATTTGAGATCCTAAAGAAATATCTGTGTATTATATGTTGGTATACATAGTACATAATTTATACCCACCACACATGGGGAAATATAACATAAATTATATATATGAGCCTATAGTATGTGACAGATATATTTCTCATGTTTCATATAAAATCAATGAACATTATGCAAAAATCCTAATAGCCATAACTCTAAGTTATAGTCACGTATAATAATTTGATAATTGTCATGTTAAACATAATAGATATGTCTTATCTGGCATACTTTATTTCTCTAATCTATAACTTCATCTTTTAGCAACCCATTTGGTGCTGCTATCTATATTCTTATTCCTTAGATAAATAAACTCCCACTTTTTTATGAAAGATAGAATTCTTAAATCCCTCCTGATGCTTGATGGGTATCAGTGTTCTGTAATTCTATCACTTGGGAGCCCGAGGCAGGAGGATCATGAGTTTGAGGCCATTCTGGACTATATAGCAAAATTCTGTCTCCAGACAAAAAAGAAAGAGGAAAAAAAAAAACAACTTCTTAGATATCCTGTTACTGATGTTTCACTTTATCATGTGTTCCAGAGGACTTACATTTTGGTCAAGGTTTTTGCTTATATTAAATTTATAAGTTATCATGGTTGTTTTTGTCATCTCCCATGTGAAATATTTTGTTTCTTTCCAGAATCAAGTTTGAGCCTTCAATCTTCAGAAGCATTTCTATCAGTCTGATTGGGAGGACTGCATTCATGGGAGAGAGAGAAAATCCCTGCTAGAAACACTGATTGTGCTTTCTTAGAAATAGTTTTGATTTTATGTTAAGTACACATAGCCTTGGAAGACTAAGACAATATAAGTGAAAATATTCTTATAATATTTCTCCCCTTTGAGACATGGCTTCTATCCCAGGCTAGCATCAAAGTCATGATTCTTATGCTTTGATCTTCAGAAAGCTTGCTCCACCTTCCCTTGCCATAAATAATCATTTTGAGTTACTACAGGGCACCTTTTCTTCCTGAATTTTCAAGGCTTTGAGATAGCTAAATTGGGATTAGAAATGAACTTATCATTTATTTACCTCTTGCTTTGTTGCCTAAGTGGTACATGTGTTGGATACCATTTCCCAATGACTCTTTATTGCAAGAGTGGATTTTATCAAAGGAAGGAAAATGTATTCAGTCTAACAAGAAACCTTCCCTTTTCTCCTTTGTCATTACAGATCCTACCTGCTGAGAGTTCAAGATGCTTGAGGGACATAAATCATAACATCACAGGGGTTGTCTGATCATCCTCTTTCATCTCATCTGCTCAATCTACTTGCAGGTGGGCCTTGATGTAGTTTCCATCCTTCCCCTTGTGGCCAGATACATAACAAAAATTATGGAAATTTTGTAAATGCCCATGTGATGGAAAAGCTGATCTGCTCATAATTACTTATAATCTATCTTTTATGTCTGTACTTTCCATAGAGCTAATACTGTTTATTCTTGAGATCTTGGTTGAATGTCCCTTTTCCTATCACCAAGTGGATTCTCTATAATTGATTGTATTTGTACAAATGGGTAAATTATAAAGATCTGAGGAGGAGCAAGAATCAGCCTTCATTTCCTACCCCACAGCATTCTTGTTTTCATGAGATTTTAAGATATGAGGTGGAGGAAATTCAACATGAACTATTATTTTTCCAGCTAGCATTGATGGGTTCCTTGCAAGGCATTGAAGAATAAAGATTAAATAATGGAGGAGCTTGAGATGTAGTATAGGAAATGGAATCTGAGCCTAACATAGGGTACACTAGACACCACAGTATGCTACAAGAGGCAGAAGATATACCTAGAAGAAAGAAATAAACTTGTCCACACAATTTCTTTACCTCACTCAAAAGAGACCTCTTGGGATGCCCACTGCATGGAAGAGTGTAATTTTTTTTTTTTTTTTTTTTTTTTTTTTTTTTGAGAGAGTTACAGAGAGAGACAGAGAGAGAGACAGGGAGAAGAAGACAGATAGAGAGGGGCGTGCCAGCAGCCTCTCAGCTGCTGTGAAGGAAATCCAGATGTGTTCACCCCCTTGTGGTCAAGTGCGGCATTGCGTCCCTTTGCATCTGGCTAAACGTGGGATCTGGAGATTGGAACCGCTGGAGATTGGAACCAGCATTCTTAAGCTTAGGAGGCAGGCGCCTTAACCGCTAAGCCATCTCTCCAGCCCAAGAGTGTAATATTTGTAATATGGCTTTCCCATTGAAATGCCACAACAAAAGAAATACATGAAGGACTATTTTTTCAATCCTTCTAAAGATGGTATATGAATAATGACATTCTGGAGTCAGAGGAAAGGTGCTAGTTTATTTTAGATAATGTATTTTTTTTTTTTTCATGGAATCCTAGTGAGATAGTCTAAGCTATTTCTCTAGAGAGGTCTAGGTGCTGGTCACTGTTTGCATAGGTATTTTGAGGAACATTGTTGGGTTGCCCTCCGCTTTTCTTCTGTATGAAAGGAGGTATGTAAATCAATACAAGAAGATATTTGTGAGTGTGTTAGTTCAGCGTTTTTTTATGAACAATTTAGTCCTATATGGAGGAAAGAAATCAAATTGAGAGCTCAAAATTGTAAGTGCTAAAGGTCTACAATGGAATCTAAAGGAATCTGTACTCAGATTAGAGAAATGCAGCCAGTATGTCCTATCATGTCCTCTCTAGTTACTTGACTCTTCAACTGAATTATGTTCTCTGAATAAAAATTAGAATTGGCATTACACAAGTCTTTGGCATTTGTATGCGACCCAGGGAAGCTTGGCTCATTGAGCAGTTCATTTCCATGATAACCTAGCTGCCCAGGTGTATTTAGGTGAATGGAAAACAACAATTTGCTGACTATTGATTTTTAGCAAAACATATCTGTTCCTGGAGCTTTGATGCCCTGTGTCAGGCAGCAATTAAAAGTCAGTTCTTTCTCTTTTTACTTTCCTTCAAAGAGCAATTATCTGGGGTTGGGCACTCCATGGGGTTTCCACATAATCTCCTTGAACTGAACTCCCAACCATTCAGGCCTATGTTTAACCAACTGGTGCCTTTCTCTGGCCATGAGTGGAACTTACAACAAAGCTTTACACAAGACATCTTCTCCAGAAATTGTCACCTGAAAATTATCTTTCTAGCCCCAACTGAGACCCACTTTTTGTCTCAGTCTCATGACTTTTTAAATATTTTATCATTTACTTATTTATTTGACAGAGAGGGAGGGAGAGAGAAAGAATGGACACACCAGGGTCTCCAGCCACTGCAAACAAACTCCAGGTGCATGCACCACCTTGTGCATCTGGCTTAGCGTGGGTTCTGGGAAATCAAACCAGGGTCCTTTTGGCTTTGCAGGCAAGTGCCTTAACCACGAAGCCATATCTCCAGCCCCTCATGACTTATTAATAATGTTTTTTTCCCATGTCTTGTGATTTACCAAGTAAATATTAAAAATTCTTTACTAGGAAGCTAGTCAGTCTTGTGAATATTCAACAGTGCTTATGTTTAAAATCAATGCAGCAGAAAACTCACATTCAATTAGCCATGATCACATAGTAAGGAGTTTTTGTTATATCAGCCATTAAAATGAATTTAATTATTTACTGTTCGTTGTGCAAATGTTTAACATAACATAAATGTAAACAAATTGTAAACATTGACAAACTAATGTCAGTAACTAATGAAATAAAATAATCTTGAGCAAAACACAGTGGTTTACACTGTAATCTCTCTAAAATTTAAAAAAAAAAAAAAAAGGTTGTAGTTTGTGACCACGACAGTCAAATCTATATCTCAGAGAAGAGAGTCTGCAGGACCAAGACTACACCTCTTCAAAGTTCCATTCCCAGTTATTTGGTTATTCTCTCTCTCTCTCTCTCTCTCTTTCTCTCTCTTTCTTTTAGAGCAAGAGAGAGAATTGGTGCACTAGGTCCTCAGCCACTGAAATTGAATTCCAGGTGCTTGCACTACCTAATGGACATAAGTGACCTTGTGCTTGCCTTACCTTTGTGTGTCTGGCTTACATGGGATCTGGAGAGAGATCGAACAGGGGTCCTTAGGTTTCATACTCAAGCTCCTTACCCGCTAAGCCATCTCTTCAGCCCTGTTTGGTTATTTTCTATAGCATTGCAACATTCCATTGGTTTGGTTTTGCATACCTTTCCATAGCTTCTTTTTAAAATTTTTGTTTATTTTTATTTATTTGTTAGCAACAGAGAGAGAGAGAGAGAGAGAGAGGGAGAGAGAGAGAATATGTGCACCAGGGCCTCCAGCCACTGCAAACGAACTCCAGATGCATGCACTACCTTGTGCATCTGGCTTACGTGGATACTGGGGAATTGAGCCTCGAACTGGGGTCCTTAGGCTTCACAGGCAAGCGCTTAACCACTAGACCATCTCTCCAGCTCCCCTCCATAGCTTTTTTGAAGGGAATTTATTTATTTATTTATTTATTTATTTTTTGCCCTCTTATTGGTCATAGTAAATTTTATACTTTCACAGAAGAATTTGCTCCTATCACTGTATCACTGAAACCAGATTTTCAGGTGAGTGGCACATTGATAAATTTGCAATTTAAATCTTAGGTTTTATGAAACATATAAGATCTCATGTATAATGACAGTTAACTATATAAGCCCTCAATTACACATACCTTCACATGCATATCTGTGAGACAAACCACTCTTCCATCCACTGAGGTTATCCACAAGATAAAATATTGTACTAATAATTATAGCAGAGGAATGGAGCTATTAGAGTCTGAAGTCACCAGTATGTGACTTGAGTTCTGGTATGGCCTGTTATTGCCGAGGGCACATTGCCTCAGTCTGCTCTGTGCAGTGTTTATTTCATAGCAATCTTGTAAAGACTGTAGGAAGTAGTTCTTGTGCAGTATTTCACAAAGCAGCTGTCTGAATATACCATGAGTACACAATAAGCATTAGCTCAGACTGTGAGTGCAAGTCTATTTAAGTTTGAGACTCCACAAAACAACTCTTTTGAAATGCAGGGAAGTTTCTATCCTCACCAAGTACTTTTGAAAAACCTATTTTTCAATTACTACTATCTCCTCCAACATGCTCCCATAACTTACAAGTAACTTTTAAAAAGTGAATGACAATAATCTTGATGAGATGAATGCAATGATAACATAGAAAATGCTGGTTAATATAGGACATGGGGAACTGGGAATAAGTTGGTTAAACATTGGTAATAAAACATAGTTTACTTTTTATATTTTTATTAAATTCTGAACTTTTGAAGAGGGTAAGATTAAGCCTAACCTTAATTTTCTCTATTCTCTTTCTCTCTCTTTCTCTTTTATATTTTCTTTTTCTTCTTTTCCCTTGGTGCTGGCCTGTAACTACTAGTACCAGGATGCGGTTAACACTCCCAATGAGCTGTTGATCAGAGAGACTCACAGGGGTTCCCAAAAGAAGACAGACTTATGTCCAAGCGCTTGATTACCCACAAGAGGTTAATAGAAAGAACCTACTGCCAAAGATACCATATTCTGTCACTACATAACATGGAAAGAACTGGCTGGAACCAATCTTGAGTGACAAGAGGACCTATATCTATGGAATTCCCTCTAAATTAACGATGATTATCCCATTTAGCCTGTGCTGACTTCACTCTCCATTGGAGAATCTGCTTCTCTTTCTCAGATAGACAAAGGACCTGAGGAGAGAATCAGTCCATCCCACTTGACCAGGCCCCCAGCTGAAACCATAGAGAAACTGGGGAAATGAGCAAGAGTACTGCTTTCTTGGCCAACCTGATATCAACACAAGGGTGAAGGAGATAGACACAGAGAATACTCAACTCCTACCAAACCACAGATCGAGGGATAGAGAGGCTCCCAAGAGCCCATCACTGAAGTAGACCTAAAACAAACCCAAAATGGCTTAGGGAAATTCATGGAAGAGTGTGCAGAAATATTGTTAGAGCCACAAGTTGAGACATTGTGCACAGAGACATTGCCTCTTCCCCATAACTGATGGCTACCCCTGCAATGCACACACAACCCACAATCCCCATGGGGATAACCAGTATCCCCAATGAGGAGGTCCCTTCAGGGGGCAGGGATGAGGGTGAGGATGGTACCAATATGTGCTGTTTACATAATGAGTATGTCTATAACTAATAAAAATATTCTGAACTTTATGAATAAATCATGTGTTTGTCATATTCCCATTGGGTTATACTCTTTTGTCCCCTCTTTTCCACCCCATTCCTCAGTGGGGTTATTGATATTCACCACGAGGTCATGAATGCATCAGTCTCTATGGTGGGAGAGCACAATGTCTCAGAATACTTCTTCCCACCCTGTGGCTCTTACAATCTTTCATTTGCCTTCTCTTCAATGTTCCCTGATACTTTGTGGGTGTGTTATAAGTCTCTTTTAGTGTTGACCTCTCTGTAACCTCTGGATTTCTGCTTGGATGAGTTGTAAGTGTCCTCTGTGTCTGTAGCTACCTCCCTGGAGCTGGTTGTCAGGTTAGCAGCGAGAGTACCAAAACAAATTTGAATGATAGATCGATCCAATCACAGTTGTTTTGAATTAAAAATTCAATTAGTATAAGACAGAATTGAGGAAAAATTCTCTGTGAGGATATGATGATACTAAAGTATTTATTACAGGATTCTTTTTATGATGCATTTTTCCTTGAGGATCGATTACCTCTGAGAGCTGTGCTGGCAGCTTTTACATGCTGAAAAAAGCAATGTGAAGCAAAGCAGTTTGGATCAGCTTGTCATATGTCACTGGAGCAGGGAAGACTCACACATGTGCTTAGATGATGCTTTTCAAGACAAATCAAAGTGCAATGCCCACTGTGCCTTTCATCATATTTTTCAAATTCAAAAAGTTCTCAGGTCCTACCAGGTAACTTCTGTAAATTGATTTTTTTTTTTTCTCTTTTCCCTTGTCGAGTTTTAGGGAAACACAATGATATTGCTTCATTCAAAAACCTCAGAGATCTCAAAAAAAAAAAAAAAAAAAAAAAAAAAAAAAAACTCAGAGAACAGGGATTCTACAATTCTACAGAGCCAGGCTCCAGCTGATGATCTCTTCCCATTGTACCATATGTGCTTGGTTGTCTGACGAAGCATGTGAGAATTTTTTTTGGATGTGGGTCTATGATATGGCCAAGTTTGCTATGAGTATTGCTTTCAGGGTGTGGAACATTTTCAAGTTAATTCTAAATAGTGTCTTTTTTTTTTTTTTTAATCAAGTTGGTCCATATTTCAGTATGTTAAGATTTCTACAAAACTATTTCTTTTGTACGTAAAACTAGTGATACCTCAAATTGTAGCCGTCAAGAATCAAAGTGGTTTGGCTGGCCTGTACAAAGCTATGTTACAGTCAGTTTACTCACATTTTCTGTTTCTTTGTCTTTAATCTCAAAATAGCAAAAGGTCCCTCAAATTTATTTGAACTATTTGTTGTAGTGTCAAGGAATTATTAAATTTAAATTGATTACCAAAATCTGACCTTATATATGTTCAGTCTTCATGATTCACACACACACCATAGACAAAAGGAACAAGGAGTCATTTTGTAGTATTAATGACTTAACTTTCTTTTAATATCTGATAGGTTGGTAAAATGAATTTTTTCATATGCACACATATATAATCTCCATCGAGAAAAGCACAGATTTTAGAGCCAGCTTTGGCTTGGAAATTCAGCTCTTCTCTCTCCCATATGGAGTCATCTAGGGTTAGGTATCTCTATTTTCTGATATATATATATATATATGAATGAGAGAGAGAGAGAGAGAAGATTGTAATTAACTGTTAGTGCTGTCACAAGAACCACAAAGCAAAGAGAAAGTCCTCTGTATGATATGTAGATCTTTTCAGTAATCACTAATCACACCAACAAGCTGAACTTAATGATGGCATTTTCTTCTCCTTTTAGAGACAGTGATATTGAATTCCACTCTGCTTATAATCCTATTCTTGAGATGCTGCAAGGACCTCAAACTGAGTACACACTGCTACTTCTGGTCATTGGGAATTAGTGCCAACCAGTTGGACTTTTGAAAGATTCTTATTTTTTTTTTATTTTTGTAGACTGTACATGGTAGAAATAAAATTTCCTAGTTGGACCTCAGTCTGTTGGGAGTCTTACATCATTAGTTCTACTTTATATGAAACACTTCAGTGTATTAAAGTGACTGAGTCCGTTTTAGAGACCACTATGTCTTTCTACCATTCAATTTTGTGTTTTCATGTAAAAGTTAACAGTTGCAATTTATCCTTTATCTTAACCAAGTAGTACAGAGTATGGGAAATTCATTTAATAAATATTTCATTAGTTTGAGTCTTAAGTGGAAAAAAGGATGTTTTGGATGCCGCCAAAACTACACAGAAGGAAGTATTTTGCTTTGTATTTATTTCATTATTAATGTAAGGCTCTGTAAACTTCACAGGTAGAAGTCAAGATCTCCCCAGGACTAGACTATAACCACAATTTTCACCATAATGCCAGCAGAGGGCAGCAAAGCATAGACATTAATACTAACTGAACTAATTTACCTGAGGAGCAGGGATAGGAAAGGATGTGAGATCTGACTTAGCTTGGGTGGGAGGCCTGTAGCAGATGACAGGTCTTTTGCCCAGGACCTTTAAGATTAAATGGAGAGGGTCTGAGAACCTCAAGAGTCTTACAAACTCTATCTGTTCAACAAAAACGGAGCAGCTGCTGCCACCATGCTTTGTGCTCATTGCATGTGTAGAGGAAGAGACCACTCAGCTATTCTTTCAATGAACATGTAATCTGCTGAGGAAATACAAGATTTAAATTGAGTGACTAGTTTTTTTTTTTTTTTTTTTTTTTAATTCAGAGTTTTGTCTGTTTCTTTGGGAGGTAAAGCAGGATATCCCTAAAAGCCCAGGCTACCCTTGATCACATGATCCTCTGCTTCCCTTGTGCTAGGATTACATACAAAATCATGCCAGCAAGAGTTGTGAATAAGCCAGGCATGGTGGCGCATGCCTTTGGTCCAAGCACTTGGGAGGCAGAAGTAAGGGATCTCTGTGAGTTCAAGGCCACCCTGAGACAACTGAGTAAATTCCATGGAAGGCCTGAGCTAGAGTGAAACTCCACCTCATAAATAAAATACAATAAAATAGCTGTGAATAGAAACTTTTCCTTTTTACGGACTTCTCTGGTGTCTTCTGGTGCTCTCTGCCTCTCACAGACACTAACCCTATCTAAACCCTCTCATTCTACATCTCTATATATTTAAATTTGGACAATCTCAAAATGTTGTAGACTTCTTCAAGTGAAGCCACGTGAGCTTGCTCCCTGTGAACAGTAGAACTGATCAGTAATGTCACTCCACAAGGTCAGCAGTATGGCTTTACTGGGGGCAAAAATCACATTGGGCCCTATTTGCAGCATGCAATAATATACACATTTGTACACCTTTCTCAGAAAACATCATTGTCTAAAAGAAGCTTATTTAAGTTGAAACAAGATCATTAAAGAAAAATCCCTAGGGCATTAAAAAGAGATGATTTTCTTGTGTCATCGGTATGAGCGGACACATCACGTTTTCCGAAGACAGAGGCAAGGAAAGACGAGTTCTCTCTCTGTCACTCTCTTCATCAGACCTCTGGGGCTAACAAGAAGTATGGTTATGCGATAATTGCTTTGCAAATGGAAACCTTCTTTCATGTTCTTCCTTGGGTGAGAGTTCCTGATGTCTGCCAGGACATTTGGGAGACAAAGAACAACAGGACGTTTTCTCTCCAGCAACAGCTTTTATTAACCCCCTGATGTTTGGCTCAGTGGGTTGTGATTATGATCCTGCTGACATCAGCCACCCATCTGAGAAATGTGTTGGCTCAAGCAGTGAACGGCTGCAGACTTCCAGGGTTGGGATAGATAGCGAAACTGCCTGCGAATTAAGCATGTGGAAGCCTGGTGTGCTATCTTCCTATGTTGTCTATTTGTTACCCAACTGCACAAATGCCTGGTGACTTTCTGCTGTGATTCTTGTAATGTGTTAAGTATCTCAATACCAAAAGAAGCATTGGACAAGTTGCCTGCTCTTCAGAAGCCTTGCAGTAGAGAGGTTTATGCAAACACAGAACACAACACAGTTCAAATGCTGACTGGAAGTGACTCCTGTCAGAAAGGAAGCATGGTTTAGACATTAAATGATTCTGCTTGATGTCTGGGAGAGGAAAGAAAATCCTCAGGCATAGACGCATACAGGATAAATGTTCTACCTTGCTGCTTGCTTTAATTTACATATCCCTAGCTGATAAAATAAAAATACTCATCACTCTGCACACATCCCGGCATTCTGATGAGTAGGCTCTTCCACTTCGCTCATTTTGAAAATAAGGCAATCAGGATGTTGGGAGATTAAATGATTAGTCTAGGGCCAAATGTGTTAGGAGTTAGGGATAGCATTTGAATACACAGTCTGTAAATTTTGTTTCTTGCCCAGGAGAGAGTTGTGCGAGCCATTTGACAAATCTTCCATGATAGCTACAGTGAAAGTTTTATTCAATATCCACTAAAATGTTAGAGACTATCAGAGACAGACAGCAGCAGACTAGGCTGTCTTTGCATTGAACTGGCTGAAATGAAATGATGTTGCTATTAACATGAAACTGAGGGCTTCTAAGCAATAAAGCTCTGTGGTGAGCATGCCTTAGGGAGGAAAAACTATCAATTGTGCTGCTTTTCACTCTTGAATCTGTCAGTTTTTTTCAGGATAGTCGTGTATTCTTAATCCAAGGTTGGATCGACAGCTTAGTGGTTAAGGCACTTGCCAGCAAAGCCAAAGGACCCTGGTTTGATTCCCCAGTTCCCACGTGTAGCCAGATGTACAAGGTGGTACATGCATCTGGAGTTTGTTTGCAGTGGCTAGAGGCCCTAAAGCCGACATTCTATCTTCTGTTTCTTTCTCTTCTTCGCTTTCTCTCTTTCTCTCTCTTAAATAAATAAATAAATAAATAAATAAATAAATAAACCAAAAACAAAGAAAAAAAAAACACGACACCTTTCCTAATCCGGTGTACAATTGCTTTCCTTGCTAATGGGTTGTTGTTAACTTGTCCAGCATTAATCATCTGGAAGTTGACCTCCCAAAACAGCTGGCCTGTCTGTAAAGTGTCTTGACACTGGCTCTGGGGTTCAAGGGAGTTGGTCTAGGCCAAAGACAAGTCTGGGATCTGAGTTGCAAGAGGATGGAAGAATAAGGGTTGTGATTTTACCACCCATGGTAGGTCATGTGGCTATTTTGGCTTCTGTTTGCCACATTGTAAAAGTGTAACCACAAAGTTTGGACCCATCCCTGGTCCCTAACCACTGCAAAACCGAGTGGCAGGAGAGTTGTAGGACCAGTGATGTATCTTGTCGTCATACAGATATTGCACCAATAACCTCCACAATATCAGGAAAAGAGCCATTGTTTGTTTTAATTATTCCACTTACAAACTCCACAGTGTGAGAAAGTGAACCACAAACACTTCAAAGGTTGATTATAACAAGTGAGTGCATACAATAGAGGGAATATGGAAGAACTATACAGTCCATTCAGGAGAGGGAGAGGCTGGCTATCTTGTTTGTGGCTTTAAGGGAGCTAAGTGTTTAGTGTTTAGGCTTGTGGACAGATTCCTGAATGCATCACTAGGCACTAGAATCACCCAATTTCCTGAAAGGAAGACAGATCATTAGCTGTCCCAAGTACAGCTATGTCTACACAATACTTCAACCACTGAATTGCTGGAAGGGATAGCCTTTCCCATCAAAATGACCAAAATATTTTCTTCAGATCATCTTTTATTTTAACTTTATTATCCTAAGGAAACTTGATGTGGTCTATATGCTTAAATAAATTTAAGTATTTGATATGTAAGAACTGATTATACTTACAATCTTATACAGGAGATCTCTAGACTTTATGCATGTTACTTACCTAAATATTTATATCTATGCATCAGTAGTTAGCCACATCACCAACCACAGATGCTGGGAACCACCACTCTACTCTTTGCTTCCATAAATTTGACAATTTTATGTTCTTCCTGTAAGCAGACCTGTTTTCTTGTGTCTAGCTAATTTCTCTTAGATGTGATCTGTGTTTCCTCATATTGCAACATTTCCTTCTTGTTTAAAGCTAGTGTTCAGTTATGTATACATACCACCACATATTCTTTACTACTTATCCAGTGATGGATATTAAGGGTGCTTTCTCATCTTGGCTATTGTGAACACTGTCACAGTGAACATACTACTATTACACCCATGAGAATCTTATTGAAGGATTTTTGAATAAATACCTAGGTGGTAGGAGTGGTACCATACTATTTTTATTTTTCAGATTGATTTCATTTTGAAGAGTTTCTACTCCCATTTCTTTCAGATATGTTTTACATTCTTATGAATTTTGTGCAAGAAATGTAATATTTCCATACCTTTATCCAGTGTACTCATTTCATTTATTTTATGATTTTATGAAAGTCATTCAGACAGTCAAATTGTATGACAGTTTAGATTTGCATTTTTCTGATATAGGTGACATTGAACATTATTTTTCAATACAGGCATGTATGCCTTTTTATATGTATTTCTAAGAAATGTATAAGTCCTTATTTAGCCTTTTAAATCAGATTGTTAATTTGTGGCTATAAATTGTAAGAGGTTCATAAATATTTTGAAAACTAGTCCCTTGCCAAATAGATGTATGATAATCAAGGTTTCACATGCCCTACAGTAGTGGCACACAGCCATGGTGGGTAACCAACTGCTCTTGATTTGGCTAATACACCCACTCAGTGGAATGGAACTCATTGCTGGAACTGGGAAATAAGTCAAAACCATGGACAAAATATGAGCTCAGTCTCCGAGATCAAGCTACCACCAAATGTGGGCTAGAAGAGGGCCTACACATATAAAATTCTCTCCAAAATATCTATGGCCATCCCATCTACCTAGTACTAACTTCTCTCTCCTTTGGAGAATTTGCTTATCTTTTTCAGTTGGACAACGAACCTGAAGGGAGGACCAGCCAATCACAGGGCCCCACCTGAAACCATAGAGTATTGCAGGGGAAGGGCAAGAGTACAGTGTTCTCGGTGATCACGACACCAGAAAAAGGCTGAAGGGGATAAACACAGAGAACATCCAACTCCTACCAAGCCAGATATCCAGAGACACAGAGGCTCCCAAAACCTCATCACTGAAATAGAATTAAAATGATCCTAATGTGGCTCAAGGAAATTCACGGAAGAGGGCGTGGAAAGAATGTTAGAGCCACAAGTTGGGGCATTATGCACAGAGTCTTGGCCTATCCCCCATAACTCTTGATTACCCCCACAATGCATGATGACCCACATTCCCCATAGATGAGAGTCCCTTTGGAAGAGGGAGGACAGGGAGGAGGATAATGGAGTCACCAATATGAATGTAAAATTAGAATAACATAAATAAAATAATAAATTATTAAAAAATAAAAAAGTAATAAGTAAAAAATGCATTTAATATATCCAATATACTTCTGAACATCATAGCTTAGAAATGCCACACTGGGGAGTATCTGTTATTCATCCTGGTGATCACATGGCTGATGGGGAGTCAGGTTGATTTTGCTGCCCAGCATCATGAAAAAGCATCATACCATCCAACACTATCTCGGAAAAAATGAGAATTTAAAGTATGTTTCTTCTGAATGTGTTTCTTCTTCTTCTCCTCCTCCTCCTCCTTCTTCTTTTTTATTTGAGGGAGACAGAGAGAGAGAGAGAAAGGAAGAGGGAGAGAGAGAATGGGCATGCCAGTGCCTTTTCAGGCACTGTGAATGAACTCCAGACGCATGTGCCCCCTTGTGTGCATGTGCAAAATTGATCTCTTGAGTCACTTTTGCATCTGGCTAAACATGGGACCTGGAGATTTGAACAAGTGTTCTAAGGCAGGCAGGCGCCTTAACCATTAAGCCATTTCTCTAACCCATGTGTATCTTCTTTCTCACTATTGTAAAGCTGCAAAATTATAGGTTCAGTGATTCCAAGTTAAGGATTATCTGTTTATTTTCTTTCTGTTCCTTTTTCTTTCTTTTTTTTTTTTCTATATGTGTGATTGTGGTGATGGTCATGGGGTGTGTGTGTGTGTGTGTGTGTGTGTGTGTGTATGTGTGTGCATGTGTGTGTGTGATATGCACATGTGGGCAGATGTATGTAATCCAGGTGCACATGTACAGAGGCCTAAGAAGAACATCAGATGTCTTTGTCTATTGCTCATTTGTACTTTTCTTTAGAAAGATTCTCTCATTGAATCTGGTGTTGACCAATGAATCTCAGCAGTTCTCCCTCCTCTCTCCACAGGCCTATGGTTGCAGGCATGCGGGGGCCTATTTGCATAAGTACTGGAAACTGAATTTAGAATGAATCAAGACATCATAGTTTTCTGAGCTTGTGCAGGAAGTGTTCTTACCTGCTGAGCCATCTCCCCAGACCTGATCTATATCATCAAAATAGCTTTATTATTTCTTCTCTTTTCTTTGATGAAAGAAAATTTTAAATCCTTTAAATTAGTTTGCATATGTGGAAAAGTGGTTGATCAAAATTAGTTACTAGAGTCTTGGGATTATTAACTTGATCTCAGATCATATTAGTAAATACTTAAAAAGTGGCTAGAACAGTAAAGTACTTTTGCACAATTGTAGCTTAGGGAAGGATTAGATCCCCATAATGTTGCAGGAGATAGAGAAAGAGAGAGAGAGAGAGAGAGAGAGAGAGAGAGAGAGAGAGAGACTGGGCTCTGGGCTTAGAACCCCTAGGCTAGTGACTCCTAAGCTTCAGGTCCTTAACCAGGCCTATGAAAGAATTTTTTAAAAATGGACACTGAAAAGGGTAAGTAACAGAAGATTTGTTAGGTTATGATGTTAAAGGGTAAGAAGAAAGTGCATGAAAGCCCCCAAGCCAAGAGTTATCCCTCTCTTCCCAGCCAGTATGGTTGGGAAAGGGGAGGAAAAGACCAGGGAAGAGTTTTTCTCTCACGGGGAAAGTATCTTTCACACACATAGTTCAGGTCTATTTATATGAATGAGACATCCAATTAGAGTGAGTCCCATTGTCAAGTTCAGGTGGATATGAAGGACCCTGATTAGTTGTTGGGTTCAGGATAACCTCTAGTTTAAGAAGGTTTCACACATTGGGGCTAAGCCTGCAAAAAGTTGAATAATCAGGCAGCTGTTACTGCTATTTATAGGCATCTTGGATAAGACTGTATGAGACGAGACTACCTACAAAAGAGCTACCTTTCTCCTAATCTGTAACAATACTAAACACAACTCTTGGGAAAAAAAAAAAAAAAAGTTTTGTGTGTATGCTTCTTGCTTTATTTTTCCATCATTTTGCATGCTAGTAACCAGGCACCAATATCTTTCTTACGATGAAGTCTTCAAAACAAAGCACTTCAAATTGAATTTAAACATGAAATTAAGAGATTCTAGGCACTGTCACCTTTCTACAAAGTTAAAAAGTCCAAGAACTTACCTATGGCACATAGGGCTTTGCTTTTTGATTTAGGTGCTACATCATTTTATTATGCACTCTTGAGAAGAGACTAGAAAATTCTATCAATTGACAGTTACTAGCATCTGAGATCTAAATAGTTCACCTCTTAGGTATTCTACTTTCAGAGAAGAAGGGGAAAGGGAGCCTTAGGACTCATCATGGAAAAGGAAGAAGTTGGAAATCACATGGCTTAAGAATCAAAGTATAGAAATAGTTTTATATAGTTATGAAGTTATATATCCACTAAAAGAGAACTTACTTTGCAAAAACCATATGAGCAATGGACTGTTGATTTCTGAATGAGGCTCTAGGGAATAATCTCATAGACAATATATCTTGCTTTTGTAGAAAACCTAAGGTGATAGTATCCAAAAGGCATTATCCAAAAAAGACAGCTAAAGCAAACTTCATCCAACAACTGAAAAGGAAATACTTGATTACTGGCTTCCCCTCATGCCTCCTTCTTTCTTCTCCATATAGAAGTCCATCATCTTAAGATATGAATGAATTGATAGTCCTTTCTCCCTCACTCATTCTTTGTTTCTACCCAGGTGTCCTCAAGTTCCCACTCTACCTAACCAAGCACAACTCACCATAGACCTCAAAGTTGTTAAAATTATAAGTCAGGCATATTCTCTAACATAAGCTTTGTGACTAGTAATGCTTGCTATAGGTTTTGCTCATGCACATAGGTGCACATGGAGATCAATGGAAAGGTGTCATATGTTCAAGCATTTGAATGACTAACTGTCTTACAAATTACCATAGATTTCATGTTACCCCAGTAAGGAAGTCATGTTCACTGACTTGCATGTGCTTTTCAGACAGAGGGAAAGGCATGAAATTATGACTTGAGAACACAGAGCTGAGATCGAAGCTTCAATAGCAGTTGGCAGAGTGTTACCCATGGGACCTTCTCCAGTGGATGCTGTAAGTCATTGCTCTGGATGTCCTATTCCCTTGGTTTGTTGACAACATTACCAAACATTTCTTAACTCAAAGCCTACAATTTCTCTGTCTTCTCTGTTCTGAGTCTTGTATTTCCAAGCCTTCTGTATGAGCACAGGATGAGAGGAGTCAGGACAACAGCAACTCCTGCTTCTCTGACCATTTGTTCCACAAAGCATCAGGGGAAAAAAGCCTTGAAACAATAGGTATAGAAGAACATACCAGCAACTTCAAAAGAAGAAACTTCAAAAAGAGATAATACATTTTATGAAATATTTTTGGCATAATTCAAAGCATAATGTATGTGTTTTTTTCTTATAATAGAAAATAGTGCAGAAGGTGACAAAAATAGCATCATGGTGCTTGCTATCTCTAAAAACATTACACATCCCATTTCACTGAAGGGAGTAGGGCTTTCGCACTTTTAGAATAATAATTGGAAAATAAATAAAGCCAATAAACAGCAAAGCCATGGTATTGATGGCATAGAAAGTTGGTTAGTTACAGATAAATAGCCTTATTATATGATCACAGAAAGCATCATATTATATCCTAGCAGCATATTTTGATGGACTATTTTGTATTACTAGTAGAGAGATGAGATCATTTTTCTAGGCAATCTGAGAACCTATAGCTTTTAAGTAAAATCACTGCAGGAATTTCAGATTTCCATTTCTCTGGCCTCTTGCAAGTATTGAACCAGTGCAGGAGTAGACAGTGGTGATCAAAAGAGCCTTGAGAGTTACAAATGAAAAGAAAATTCAAGCAAGTCATCAGGATGATTTACTCTATTTGAGAGGCCCTATAGGCAAACCCTTTTATTGAATTCTATAATTGGGGGACTCCCTGTGGTGTGTGAGGTCTCCTACACATATTCAATTTCTCCACGAAAAGAATCAAGGGAATGAGCACTGCTCTGCCTGCTGCTTCTCTCATTCACTGCGTTGAATTGCCACGATGGGATTCTGGTCTATTAGCTGGACAATGAAGGATGACACATCTGACTAAGGTCAAAAATTTGAATATTCCGTGTCCCTGCCAGTATAACTTTCAAGCAGAAGGACTGACATTCGAGTTCGTTGGGATTTTGTATTGTGAGCTGGGATTTGTGATATATTTTCTGCATTATAGAAAATTATAAGTCCATACCTGACAGCTTCCATGCATGAGAATTTCTGCTGTTCTTCTCTTCCCTGCCCCATTCCTTTTTTTTTTGTGACTTCTTATCTTCCTAGCTACCTTTAAAGACATTCTCCTTACCATGTCCTCTCATATCATACTTTCTGCATCTGTTCTTTTTAGAATATACACATTCCAGACATTTTTTTTCTTTTTGCAGAATTCTAATTGAAGAGGTAAAAGGAATTTAAAACAATTCTATTATAAAAGTTAAGCCTTAAAATCAATATACAGAAGCAGATCAGTAGTGCTGTAGAAAACAGGTCCCAGGCTTCTAAGTTATGCCGATCCTACTGTAAATATGATAATACATGTCACAGTAGAGATGTGACAGACATGAAGAAGACTGATCCGTTGTGAGGCCACGGAAGAGAAAGCATGGGGTATAGTTACCATGGATGTGAGCAAAGCGCACTGCTCAGGATCACAGTATTTTTGTGCTTGGTTGTATGATGGCTATTCTTTGTCATTAACTTGAGTGGAGTTAGCATCATCTAGAAGACACTCTTCTATGTATGTCTATCAGGTGTGTAAGGGTATTTCTAGAGTACTTTAACTAAGGAGGGAATACCCATGCTGAATTTGGCTGACACATCCTATAGGCTGGGGGTCTCAGAGTGAATAAAAAGGAAAAAAAAAATGCTAAAGCTTGAAGAGTCCCAGCATTTATCTTGCTCTGCCTCCTCACTGGGGACGCAATGTGACCTAATGTCTTATGCTTCTTCTGCCTTGCCTTCCCCACCATGCTGGATTATGTCTTCAAGCCATGAGCCAAAAGAAATTCTTCTTCCAGCCTGATGTGGTAGCACACACCTTTAATCCCAGCACTAGGGAGGCAGAGGTAGGAGGATCACTGTGAGTTCAAGGCCACCTTGAGACTACATAGTGAATTCCAGGTCAGGCTGGGCTAGAGTTAGAGCCTACCTCAGGAAAAAGAAAGAAAGAAAGAAAGAAAGAAAGAAAGAAAGAAAGAAAGAAAGAAAGAAAGAAAGAAAGAAAGAAAGAAAGAAAGAAAGAAAGAAAAGAGAAAGAAAGAAGAAAGAAAGAGAAATTCTTCCTCTATTAAATATCATTTGTTGTGCTTGCTTGTAAAGTTTAAAGTCCTGGGTTTGATTCCTTATTATCCATGTAAACCAGATGGCACAAAGTGGTACATGCATCTGGAGTTCATTTGCAGCAGCTTGAGGTCCTGGTGTGCTCATTCTCTACCCCACCCTCTCTCCTTCTCTCTCTCTCTCTCTCTCTCTCTCTCTCTCTCTCTCTCTCTCTCTCTCTCTCTCTCTGTGTGTGTGTGTGTGTGTGTGTGTGTGTGTGTGTGTGTGTGTGTTTGTGTGTCTGTCCTCTCTATTAGAAAATAAATGAATAAAATATTAAGAAACATTTTTCAAATATTTGGTCATGCTGATGAGAAAAGTAACTAATTTAGAAAACTGGTACTGACAGCAGTGCATTGCTGTGACTAGCTACCACCAAGCAGTTCATAGATCTTTAGAAACTGGTTTATGGAAGACATGTGGACATAGTTTGAACCTGCATGCTAGAAAGGCTCTAAAGAGCTATAAATGGAGCTCACTGGACTATTTTTGTGGACATGTAGAGGACTAAAATGCCTATAGAAATGCAGATAATGAAGGCCCAGCTCAAAAAAGTTTCAGAGGAGAATGAAGACTATCTGGGGGTTTACACTAGAGGCCATTCATGCTTCATTCTAGCAAAGAATCTAGTTGCATTCTGTACATGTCTTGAGAGCTTATGGGACTGAATCCTAAAGTAATGGACTAATATGTTTGGAGAACATTCAAGATAGCATAACATTCAGGCTGTGACATATTTACTGTTTACTTTTCTTATCCAGGTTTACAGGGAAAGAGGAGTGCATAGAGCAGAAAGATGAAAAATGTGAACCCCCAATGAGGAAAAGTATGTGAATTAGCTTATAGTTGTGGACAATGGCGCAAAAAAAGGCATCTATAATTGTTAACTATATCAATTGTTAAATAAATCAATCAAGGACAGAACTTGCACTTTGAATGAGGGCAGTAGGAGAGGGCCTGTGAGGACTGGACCCCACCCACTGAAGGCTCCAGCTTGTACAAATGCGAATTTATTTGAAGGTAGAAAGAATAAGCTGTGAATGCCCCTGAATGTGTCAAAAGCAAGTGTATTTTGAGACTCAGGTTCCAAGGCGCGCAGAGGCCACCATAGCTGAGTTAGAAGTGGGCAGGTTGCATCATGAACTGACAGCATATTTTGGCATTTTCCCAAATGATGCTGATTTTGTAAGTACATAAAATAGAAGAGTTACAAGACCATCACTGTTTTCACCAGAGTCAGGAAAGCCATTGGTGTCAAACAAGGTTTGAGAGGTTCCTATTTCTTGCAAGCAGGCCCTTGGGAGCCATCATATAAAGTTGTGAAGGAGAAGCCTATGTTGGAGTAGAAACCCCAGGATGTTGAAGATGCAAGTATCATCAGATGTGCACAAAGGAAGACAGCAGACATGATGAAGATCTGACCCAAGAGAGGGGCAACATGTTCTACAGGGAGCACAACTGGAGCGGGAGTGCTTCCCAAGACTATTGGGACCCAGATGATATCACCAAGAGCCTCAGATGCTGGACTCAAGCTATGCAATTTTGTTGCTCTGTTGGTGCTTTTTTTTTTTTTTTTCTTTGACTTGATATTTTCTTGCTGGGCCAAAATTCATCGCTTTCAGCATCAGATGTTTTGAAGCCAGAATGAATACATGAGGTTTTATGGGATGGGTTAGAGACAATGGAGACTATGGTAAAATGTTATGATTTAAAGTGATATGTTTGGATATCAAATTGACAAGGGCTAGCCTTTTTGATTGTTAATTTTCATTGCCAACAAGACAGGATTTAGAATTGCCCTATAAGTCACTTGCTTGGGTATATCTGTAAGGCTATTCCCAGAGAGGCTTAAACTCATGCTGAATTTGGATGACACTATTCCATGCATCGAGGTCTTAGATTGAACAGAAAGTGTAAGAGGAGAGATTCAGATGTGCATCAGAATTTATTTCTCTCTGTTTCCTGGCTATGGACTAGGGTTACCAGGTGTCTTGTGCCCCTGTCACTGTGCCTCTCCTGCCAAGATGAATTAAAACAAACCTTTCCTCCCTTAAGTTGCCCTTTTCAGGTATTTTGTCACAGTGATAGGAAGAGTGAATAAGGTAAGTTGGCACTTAGGATGCTAGGTAAGAAGAAAAATTCTTATACAGTTCAAAGGTTTAATGGCATTAGTGTAACACCATTCCCACATCCTGATTCCATACTTAACAGGCCACACTCCCATCAGAACTTAGCTTTCCATGAAGAGTGCTTATCAAGAGATCACATACTGACTACAGAGTTTTATCTGTCAGTTCCTTTGACAGTTATAGATTCAGGCTTCTATATGAGATTAAAAATTGATACTTAGGTTCTAACTTGATAGTCTCTAGTGTTGCCTGCAGGTTAGTGTCATAAAAGGATACTAGTTTCTTTCATCTTGGCAAAAATAATCTGCCTCAACAGACAAATTTGATATTTTGGCTTCAGATTCAAATCTCTTGAGTTTGTTTTATGTGAATCTGTTTTTAGAGATGGAATCAGGTCATACATATGTGGAATTATATTTTTCAGCCTTTAAAACTAACATAACCAATACTAAAATGATACACACACTAACCAAAGGTCTCTTCATTGGTACTTAGTCTACACCCCCTCAAATTCCTTACTCTTTTACAGGCATTAGTCAGAAACATTAGGAACTAGTAGCATGTACTGGTCCATTTTTTTCCCCTTCTTATTGAGTTTTTGCACTAAAATTACTCAGTGGATTATGTAAGTGACATTTAATCTTCAAAATTTGTTTCCAAGAAATCAGAGACATATTTACAAAATAACGTCAAATTTGTAAAGCTGAGCAGACATGGAAATAAACATTTTATAATCCTGATATTCATATGTTCTAATTCAAGTTATAAAATAAACATGTATAGAAACATAGATTATATTCTAAGTTAAATTTTAGAAACCAGAGATATACCCAAGTTAGATGACTGACTCTGGTTTGGAAGCTCTTCTTTCTCACTTCAAAGTTTGTGTTCATTTATTTGTTCATTTGTTTTCCTTAAATTTAGATCAAGTGCACGTCTATGAAAGTCGCAGTAGAAAACTGCTGCTTAAATACAAGGACAGAACAAAGCTATAGTTAACCAATGAAAAGTATTGGTAGAGCAGTAAATATCTGTTAAGTGAATGGAACACATTGTGATCTTAGAAAAGTAGCCTCTATTTTCTTCACTATATTCTAATTATCTCAGAGTGACAAATAGCTAACATGTCATCAACATGTTAGTGTTTAGTCAATGTAAAGTTCTATAACACGCCAGTATTTGTAGTGGAGACTTAATAGGTAATATTTTTGGTTTAACAAGATGCTAGCAGCTGCCATATATATAAGCATTATAAGCATTACCCTATGGTATCATATACGTATCATGTAACATTAAAATGACTCTATCTTCACCATTATGAAAAATTTGAATTGCAAATCAGATTACCTTGCACAGTTCATAGAAGTCATTACTTCTAAATCACTATATTTTTTGAACCTTAAATTATAATGCTCATGGGTTCTTTGGATGTCTAACTGAAGAGAGAAAGGGAATAGTTTTGATTTCATCTTAAAAACAAGAGAAGTGTTCTCTTTGTCTATCTCCTTCACCCTTGTGCTGATACCAGGTTCACCGAGAAAGCAGCACTCTTGCTCATTTCCCCGATAACTGTACGGCTTCAGCTGGTGCCCTGGTGAGGTACAATGGGCTGATTCTCTCCTCAGGTTTTGCATCCATCTGAAAAAGAGAAGCAAATTCTATATCCAGAGACACAGAGTCTCCCTAGACTTCATCACTGAAATAGACCTAAAATGAACCAAACATGACTCAGGGAAATTTGTGGAAGAGGGGGTGGAAAGACTTATAGCCATAAGCTGGGTCATTATGCACAGAGACATTGCCTTTCCCCCATAACTGATGGCTACCCCCACAATGCAAGACCCACAATCCTCATAGGAGGAGGACAGAGAGAAGGCTAATGATGAAACCATATATGGGATGGTCATAGATATGTTTGAAGGAGGAAGAGAGAGAGAGAGAGGGAGAGAGAAGAGAGAGAAAAGCAGGAAAAAATTAAGGTTGTTCTTCATGATGTTTTCTTCAGTTTCCTATGGTTCAGGTGTTCCCTCTGTGGGCCTGCTGAAGGTCAATGTTTTAGCCTGTTGTTCAGAATAAAGAGTTTTATAGTATCATTTCCTTTTGGGTCCCTATTTGTATCTCCCCACCCTTTTGCTCCCTCCCACCCTTACCATCCCTCCATCCCACCCTCCCTATTGTCTGGTCCTCAGAGTGTTTATTAGGCTTGGCAGTCTCTCAGGTGGATTCAGGTTAGGAGCGACAGATAAACGAGATCATGCGATGATTATCTTTGTGTGATTGGGTGAGCTCACTGAGGATGATCTGTTCCATGTTTGACCATTTTTTTTCAAATTTCATTATTTCATCTTTCCTTACTGCTATGTAGAATTCCATAGTATAAATAACCACATCTTTGTTATCCATTCATCTAATGATGGGCACCTGGGTTGATTGCAGCTCTTTCCTATTATGAATTGAGCAGCTATAAACATGGTTGAGCAAATGTCTCTGATCTGAGGCTTGGAGCCTTTAGGGTAAATGCCCAGTAAGGGAATAACTGGATCTGTTGGTAGGTCTATGGTCATCCTTTTCAGGAGTCTCCATATAGCTTTCCATAATGGTTGAACCATTTTACATTCCTACAAGCAGTGAAAGCTTGTTCCTATTTCTCCACAGCCTTGCCAGCATTTGTTTTCATTTTTTTTTTTTTTTTAATGTTAGCCATCCTTACTGGGGTAAGGTGGAATCTCATAGTTGTTTTAATTTGAATTTCCCTGATGATTACGGATGTTGAAATTTTTCTTAAGTGTGTGTTTGCTATTTGTATTTCTTCCTCTGAGAACTCCCTGTGCAGTTCTCTGCCCCATTTTGCAAGTGGGTTGTTTGATGATTTATGTTTTAGGCTTTGGAGTTCTTTGTAGATTCTAGAAATTAGGCCTCTGTCTGTTGTATAGCTGGTGAAACTTCTCTCCCATTCTGTGGGTAGTCTGCTGGCTTTGGTTAAGTATATTTGTCAGTGAAAAAGCTTTTCAGCTTTATGAGATCCCAATGGTTGAGTGATTGTTTAATTTCCTGAGCTGCTGGGGTTTTGTTCAGGAAGACTTTTCCCACTCCTATTTCATGGAAGATTCTTCCTATTATTTCTTCCAGTAGTAGCAGAGTTTCTAGTTTTATAGTAAGGTCTTTGATACATCTGGACTTGATTTTTGAGCATGGTGAGATGTGTGGATTGAGTTTCTCTTTGAATATATATATTGGTTTTTCAAGGCAGAGTCTTACTCTAACCCAGGTTTTCTATGTCGTCTCAGGGTGACCTCAAACTCACAACAATCCTCCTATCTCTGCCTCCTGAATTCTGGGATGTGCACCACCATGCCTGGCTTGGTCATTTATATTTTAAAGCCTTTTTCTCCATAATTATGAATCAGAAATCTGTGAATTTACAGTATTTCCTCAGCATTACTGGAAGAGAAAATGAAGATGGGAAAATTAGGTGCGATTATGAGCCACTACAAATTATAAAGAACACATTTTTATATGAAAATCACTTTTTAAAGGAAACATTGTTTTCTTTTTAATGGTTTATAGTCTCTCAAATTAGAATTAAGAAGACTAAATATTTAGACCATATACTATGCAAGTGTAATGGGAAGTTCTTTGACAATTTACTGTTGTTTGTTCACATAACCATTATTTAATAATAATAATTTCACTCTAATCAGTCTGTAAATAAGTACTATATTACTTTTTAAAAACCTATTAATTGGAATATGTATTAAATAAATATTCCACATCAAATAACATTAGAATTTCACCATCCATTCACTTACTCATCTACTCATTCCTCCAGAATTAATAATGAATCTACTGTATACCAAATAGAAAGATAAAAACAGGAACATACACTTACCACAAAGTCGTGAGTGAGAAATAGAGGTAGAAGAAACAGCCTGTGGAGAAAACACATCAAGTATCTGCTAGAGATAACATGGAGAAACATTTGAGTTCATTACTACTCCAATAATACAGTTTATCTCTTTAGGTCTGTGGGGGTTGAGAAGCATTTGTTGGGTACATGAGGAATGAGAAATACAGATGGTCATTTAATCAACAAAGAATGTGCATTTAAAAAGGAGATGGTGGGGGGTGGAGAAGTGGTTTAGTGGTTAAGGTGTTTGCCTGCAAAGCCAAAGGACCCAAGTTCGATTCCTCAGGACCCACATAAGCCAGATGCACAAGGGGCACACACATCTGGAGTTTGTTTGCAGTGGCTGGAGTTCCTGACACACCTGTTCTCTCTATCTCTCTCTCCCTGCCTTTTTCTCTCAAATAAATACATTTTTTTTTAAAAAAAATGTTTTGAATAAAATGAGATGATTAAAAGAGTGCATCCTATGTAAGGAACTTCAGTCATCTTAGGAAATATCATACCATGGGAGGATTTTTAAGCTGAGAAGTCAAATAATTAGTTCCTTATTTTAGAAATTTGATTCTGACTGTATGGTGAATATAGACTGACTGGCAATAGGGGACTCAAAAAAATGTTAAAAGAATTGAATAAGAACATAGCCAAAGGTAATGGAAGTAGAAATGAGATTGATTGAAAGCATTTCTAGGCAGTAGAATGCATATGATATGGTTAATGAGTGACTCTAAGGGTGAGAAAGAAGGAAGGTATTAGCTGTGATTGGCACAGTTAAAAAGTGCTAAATGAGCAGCTGAGGGAAAGTGACCAACAACTGTCCAAGCAACTCATGGTGTAAGCTTCTCAGCAGCAAACAACCTGATGTGATGCTCACACAAGGGCAATAGTGCACACAGCCATGGTGGTTTAACCAACTGCTCTTGATTTGGCTAACAGATCTGCTCAGTGGAACAGAACCCATAGCTGGAACTGGGAGATAAGTCAGAACTATATCCAAAAAATGAGCCACTCTCCAATATCAAGCTCCCACCAACCGTGGGCTACAAGAGTGCCTACACCTATGAAATTCCTCTAAAATAATAATGGCTATCCCATTTATCTGGTGCTGACCTCTCTCTCCATTGGAGAATTTGCTTCTCTTTTTCAGATTAATGCAAAACTTGAGGAGAGAATCAACCCATCGCACCTCACTAGGGCCCCAGTTGAAACCATAGAGTAATGGCAGAAATGAGCAAGAGTGCTGCTTTCTTGGTGAACCTGACACCAACATAAGGGTTAAGGAGATAGACACAGAGAACACTCAACTCCTACCAAACCATATATCCAGAGACACAGAGGCTCCTTAGACCTCATCACTGAAGTAGACCTAAAACGAACCCAGCATGGCTCAAGGAAATTCACAGAAGAGGGGCTGAAAGATTGTTAGAGCCAAAAGTTTGGTCATTATTTACAGAGACATTGCCTCTTCCCCATAACTGATGGCTACCTCCACAATGGACGACCCACATTCCCCAATGAGGAGGGTTCCTTCAGAGGGGGGAGGACAAGGAGGAGGCTAACAAAGGTACCAGCATGACTGTATACACACTACCTACATAACTAATACAAATAAATAAATAAAAATAAAAAAAAATGCCAATACCTAAAATGGGAGAAAGTATGAAAAGCTTTGGAAAGCTTCTGGATGATACCAATGTGAATTAAGATTCATTTTCAAGTGGTAATTCATATACAGATAGTATATTGTTTGAATTATGGTTATTTATTTACATTTACAATTTCTATTATTTATATTGTGCTAGGTCTTGATGGTAAAAACTATATAAGCAGGTGACTTTCTTTGTACATTATCCAATCAAGTGCTGACAGTTTTCATGATGATAAAGCTATAACCAGGAAAATAGGATACAACCTTAAAGCAGAAAATATCCCCTATTAAGTTTTGAATCTTAACTGAAAGAGGTTTCAGTTTCTAAATATACTCAGTCTTAAAGACGAACGTCTCTATTTCAACATGAATCAATTTTGAGCATAGGAGGAAAATAGCTTGATGCATTCCGTGAGGATAACATTGGGGGAACAGTTCAACCTAAATTGTTTCCAGAGCGAGCTTCCAAGGCACTCAGGTGATTTATTTGAAGTTTTGTTTCAGTTCATTCAGTGGTATCAAGATAAGGTCTGAGAAACTGACCAAAGGGAGTGGTGGGCTTTTCTAATCATACCTCCATTTCTGTCTGCTAAATAATGCAAACAAGGAAACAAGGGATTTTTGGTTAAGAGAATATGTGCCCATGCAGTATTCGTTGCCTCCAATCTTTATTTGGTTGGAGCTTCTCAAACTAATGTTACTGAGGCAAAACACCCCAATAAGAAGCAACTTTGGGAAGAAAGGGTTATTTCAGGATTAAAGTTTTGAGAGGCAGTTTCATCATGGTGAAGAATAAACAGGAAGCTGGCTCACATCTTGTCACATGTCTGGGTGGAAATAGTGTAAGCACTGTGCTTGGAGCTGGTGTAAATAAACCTCATGATTCTCCACCCCTTTTGATCCACCCCTTCAAAATGGGTCCAAATCTCAAAATTTCAACCAGTTAGGGATTGAGTATGAGGCTTAATGATAAACATAAGAGACTGTGGGAAACACTCTACATTCAAACAACCACAACATGTTATGCCAAATTGCTTCTTAGGAATTTTTGGACTGAATCTTATTTCTTCAAGTCTTCTTCATCCCTGGCTTTTTCTCCCCAGCTTGACTCCAATCAAGGGTGTAAAATTCAACATGGACACGAGGCTTAAAGTGAGGTGTACACAGCAGGGCTGTAAAGCTTTGCAAAGACTGGAACTGTGTCCTTACACTTTTATTTGTTTGTATAATGATTTCTCACTATTAGACACAGTCCTCTGGTTTTAAACTGTTATAGCTAGAGCTTTTCACTTATTTAGATGCACCTGGAAGAGACCTATTGTTTTCCATGCCAAACAGAAATTTCTCAGAAGCCTAGACATTGAAATCTACATCATGCCTATAAAAATCTCCAGACCCTGTGAAAACTAAGTTATATACTTTAGAAAGAAAACATAACTTGCAATCACAACTGAGAGGAGGAAGGAAAATGGAAACTTAATGGTTAAACTTATTACAGTCAGGTTCACATTGCTGGTAGAAATCACCCAACCAAGAGCAGCTTGTGGGGAAACAAGAGGTTTATTTTGGCTTACAGGCTCAAGGGGGAAGCTCCATGATGGCAGGGGGAAACAATGGCATGAGCAGAGGGTGGACATCACCCCCTGGCCCACATAAGGTGGACAATAGCCACAAAAGAGTGCGCCAAACATTGGCAAGGGGACACTGGCTATAACACCCATAAAACTGTCTCCAACAATACACTGCCTCCAGGAGTTGTTAATTCCCAAATCTCCATCAGCTGGGAACCTAGCATTCAGAACACTTAAGTTTATGGGGGGGGGGGCACCTGAATCAAACCACCACAAAATTCTTATATGGTTGAGTAATGGTTTTAACATTGAATAAATAGGAATAAAATTTTCATTTTTGTGTAATTCTGTGGAAGAATGCCCAAAGCATAGCACAGGATGAGATCCTCAGCCATTATACACTTGTCATAAAGAATAATGCATTTCCTGTTACACCTAGTTAATAAGGACCTTAAAATCAATTTGCCTCTCTGGGAATTAATGCATAACCTTTAATTCTTGCCGAAGGTCTTTGAGGTTGAGAAGTTGAGCTTTCTTGTGTGTGTGTGTGTTTTTTTTCTTTTTTTTCCTTTTAGCTGTTGAGTGAATTTGAATACTTGGAAAAGAAAAATAAAAGAATCTCCACTGCTAGAAGGACTTTTAAGGAAAATATGCATATTTTAATTTATTTCATTGTACAATAAACTGTAGTGCAAAACAAAACCAAAGCAGATAAACCTGACAAGCAATAAAGGGTTGGACAAAATAATGGTTATTTCACTGGGTGTCCTCCTCTGAGGACAATACTTCAAGCTATCAGATTTTGCTAATTTTCATTGTGGACTTGTAGATAATTTATTAACTTTCTCAGGCTGCTTCTATTTGTTTAAATATCATGTTCTTTTGAAGTAAAAAAACAACAGAAAATTTTGTAAACATTGTCAAATGATATTATGACTCATTTCCTTTTACCTCACTAATTAGACTAATTTTCATACTGACTGAAAATAAAAACATTGCCCTATTATATTGCTCTGATTGCCTCATATTGTACAGTGTTATGTATTTTGATATTTTATCTTGAGATCAAAGATTGTAAAGGGCGTCATTTTTTGTATTCTCACCTCTGTTGCATGTTAGTCACAATCCATGTCTGCAGCTTAGGATGCAGTAGGCTTTATATCTGATATTTGGTTATCTACCACCAATAGTCTCTGGCCATTTTGCTTTACAAAATGTAAGTGCCAAAAGAACAAAATCTTTTCCTTATTTGATCATACACCTGACTGAGGTGTATGAAAATGCCTATAAATACAGTGTTTAATATTCTCTGCTTTTGTAGGAGGGATTGAGACTGAGTCATACTCAAGTCCAGATTGACCTAGATCTCATTCAATAGCCCCAGGTTGCCTTGAACTCATAGCGATTATATTATCTCAGTCTTCCAAGTTCTGGGATTAGAGGTGTGGGCCATCATGCTTAGCTATTCCTCTGTCTTCTGTGTAACCTTTGATTATGTGATAATGTCAGATGCGTTTTCAAATTTTGAGATAGGCCTCTGAAAATTATATTCTTAACAGCACATGTACTTTATGATAGATACGGATAGTAAGGTTGTCTGTCTTGCTAGGATTTGTACAGCAAAGATGGAGTACTTCATAGTGTACATTACAATGCACACCAGGTTGGCTAGAAACTGATGGATGAGTGAATGTTGACATTTTTCAAAAGGAAATTGACCTGACTATACAACATTGTTGAAGTGTTTTGACATGTGAGTCTTTTTATCCTTCAATAAAAATACCTAAAGGGCATAAGTGGTATATGTATGAATGTTTAAAAACTGTGATGTGATTTTAATGCCCTGTCCTCTGTTTTTTCCATTTTCTCTTCTGAGCTGTTATTACAAATCATTACAATTCAGTTTGAAAATCTTTACGAAAAATGTTGAGAGTCTCAAAGAAAAGTTGTGTCTTTTACAAGGTCTTTTTATCCCTCAAAGGTAAGTTACAAAAAAAAAAAAATGTTTCTTACTTTTGTTTTGCTTTACCAAATTAACATTTTTTTTTTCCCAGGGAAATAAGGACTCTCAGGTCCAAAGAGATGGCTCAGTTGCTAAAACATTTGCTCTGACAATGGCAGCCCATGACGAATCCCAGCACTCAGAGACAGTGAATCCCCAGAACAAACTGCAAACTGACTAGATAAGACTTGCCTGATCAGTGACCTGGGCATTCAAGTGAAAGAGCCTGTCTTAGTAAATAGAGAGTGACAGAGGAGGACACCCGACACAACCTGTGGTCTACACACGTGCGCGCACACACACGCAAACCTACATACTCAGCCACCTACAAAACATAAAAAACCTACACAAATGTAAACATACACACAAAAATACATAAGTACAAAACAATAACAAAAGAAGCCAGAACTCATAAGCCTAAGAGAGACTTATGCACCTGCAACTTAGAGAATTCCTAATAACTGGATCAGATTCTAGCCTCTGCTATGAAGTAGAAGTTAAACCAGTTCCTGCCTCTTCAAATATTGGTTGCACTTTGTACCTCTTTTCCCAGAGATAGAGAGAGAAAAAGAGAGAGAGAGAGAGAGTTTGAAAGGAAGAAGATGAAAATAATCTTGGTAAATGCTATGTTAACTAAATGGTTAAAGTTAACAGTAACGGTGGCAAGACATGTTTATAACATGTACTGCTGATAGGAGGTGACATGAAAGACACCTCATCTCTGTGGTATTCCTTCCACAAATCCATAACAGCAATCTTGTGGGTACAAGGGAACATTACACTAACACAAATTGAAGGGCATTATACAAAGATTTCCACTACTACTCTCAAACCTATCAATGCCCTTTTTTATTACATAGAAATTTTGTATGGATACATCACGTATTAGGAACATCGGTTCCTTACTCCTTGCCCCCATTCAGCCGGGGGCCCTCCTTAGTGGGACTGCTGGTATTCCTGCTGGAGTTATGGTTTTTGAAATGTGAGAACAGCCATCGGCCATTGGGTGGCTGGGGATGAAATGGCTGGATATTCCCTTCCACTCCATGGCTCTTACAATATTTCTGCCTCCTCTTCCACAAAATTCCTGTGCTGTGGTAGGAATATTTTAAGTCTGCTTTCATGTTGTGCTCTCAGCAGGTTCAGGATTTCTGCTTTTATGCATTTTCAGTATCCTCAGTATCTGTATTCATGACCCTGGCACTGGCTGGCAGGCTTGCCATTGAAGCAGCAGTCTTGCTTATCTCACCAATTCTTCTGTGGTTTCACCTGGGCCATGGCTGATGTACAATGGGTGGTTTATCTCCTCAGTTCTCATTGCCTTCAGAAAAAGGAAAAACAGATTCTCCAATGGAGAATGAAGTCAGAAGAGGTTCAATGGGATAAGCATTGTTAAGTAAGAGAGATTTTGATTGTGTAGCATCTCTTTTGGATAAGTCTAGTGGAAGCTTCTCCTTGGAGTGCATGATCTTGGTCTCCATAGGATTCTGACTTGGTTCCCAGTTCCAGCCACAGGTTCCTTTCCATGGAGCAGATCTCTTTGCCAACCAAAGAGCCATTGGTTACCCACCTAGGCTGAGTGGCACAATTGTACAGGCATGCCATCTTATTAGGCTGGTTGCTTTTGTATAGCAGTGTCACCTGCTAGCACACAAGGTTGTTGGCCATTTTCCCCTATCAGTTTATATAGCACTTTACAGCACTATATGGACTGACCATCTGGGAACTAGCTTCCTTCTAGATTCCACAGATCTCTCAATATTCTGTATCAGCAGCATGTGTTGTCTTCAGTAATAGGGTCTTTTACTTCAGGGGTAAACAAATGCTTTGACAGAAGCCTTGTAGGTGTGAGTTGCAAAATATTTTTGGTACTGTGAGTTACAAGTCAGAGCCAAATGTTTGGTTTCTTTGATTGGTGCCAAGCCATGCCTCCAGCTGCTTCCACATTCCTGCATCCCTGCCCTGGTCACCTCTGCAGACCGACACCCCTAAAGTGGCCACCTCAGCAAACCCTCACTCAGGCCTGGTCCATGGAACTCAGCTCTACCATTCACCATTTCCAATCACCACCCACATGTCCCAACAGGTGCCCCCGCTGCCTCCTTGGCACCTCACTTCTGCCTCAGAGAACACAGGTGCACCTGGAAACCCCAGGGGGAAATCCATGCACCTCGACAACCTGCTCAGATGGGGTATATTGGAGTGTCAGGGAAAGTGATACTGCCCCTGAGCTACACAGACAAGGCTCAGCTGTGACAGCAGCTGAAGTGATTCTGGACCTCCAAACCACCTCTCATATCAGCCAGTATCTCAGAGCTGGTGGTGCTCTTGTCGACTCCATAACCTTCACATCTGTAAGTATAACCCCAGCCAACCCCTATCAGGTTCAAACCTAAAACAGAACACTCACTGAAGCTCCTACAAGGGTAAATACTTGCTTCCTCCTTAATAAAATAAGACTTTTACCCTGAGATTGGTAGACCCCAATGCAATAAATAAATAAATAAATAAATTAATAAATTAAATAAATAAAAAAAAGAAAATCAAAAAATTGAGAGATCTCTACCAAGGATGCCTAGTTCTACAATGGAAGCCTACAATGAAAATGTAGAGGAAATACCAAAAATTGAATCCAAAAAAGAAAGCACAATAAGCGATGTGACCCTGACCAAGCAAATTGTTGAACTGGAACCAAATCATCAAAACACCAAAAACTGCATAAATGAAATGCATACAGACTTCATCAGTAGGCTTAACTTAATCAAGGAAAACAAAACAGCCCTGAAATATGAGAAAAAAATGAATTGAAGGTGAGTCAATAAATAGAAGATCTCAACAACAAACTGATTAAGCTTAATGAAGACAC
Source organism: Orientallactaga sibirica (assembly GCA_036365145.1). Taxonomy (NCBI): domain Eukaryota; kingdom Metazoa; phylum Chordata; class Mammalia; order Rodentia; family Dipodidae; genus Orientallactaga; species Orientallactaga sibirica. Next base: position 50,402,567 of record JAEOAD010000004.1, on the reverse strand, counting down.
GATCAAATATAAAAATAAATGTTAGGAAGCATCAAGAAAATCAAACTGTGATGTGAAATTGGACCTCAAGAAAGAGATGGACACAATGCCAAAAACACAACAGAAAACAAAAATCAAATAGAGCTTTTAAAAGCCTCTCTTTAAGCCCTCACTAACAGAGTCATTCAAATGGAGGACATAACTTCTGAGCTGGAATACAAGACAGAAGAAATTCATTGGACATCCAAAAACTTTGATAAGTTCAAAAGATCACATGAAAAGAATAAGAGAGAACTGTGGGATGCCCTAAAATGACCAAATTTCTTGATAATGAATATACCAGAAGGGGAAGAAATTCAGGTCAGATGCATAGAGAACATATTTAACAAAATTCTTGGAGAAAATTTTCCCAATCTCAATGCCATTTTAAAAAGAACAATCTTAGATCAGATAAGGTGAAGGAGACCTGAGGACTTCATTAGATCTAACATTTTGAATTGGATCCTTGATAGTAATAGGATTCTAGACAAAAGATAATAGCAAAAAATCTACTAAGGTCCAAGTCTAGAGTTTAGTAAATATAAGATGTGTGTGTGTGTGTGTGTGTGTGTGTGTGTGTATTTCTAAACTGTGACAAATGTGTCATAATAGTGTACGGTATTAAAACATAGGAAATTATGTAATCTAACAATATGTGTTAACTTTATATAAACCTAAATTCTAAAATTAAGTAAATTATTTAAAAACAGAAGCCCAACTTCTTGGTACATTTGATAACGATTCCAACTTCATTTATGTCATTCAATAATAAAATACTTAAAATGATTAATCTTGACTGTCAACTTGTTTGACCTGAGAAGCACCTGGGAGATTACAGGTCTTCCTGGAGACTGCCATGTCTTACTGTGAATACTACAGGAGTTTTTAGGGTACAAGTATTAGAAGTATGGACCCTGGCTGCCTTGAAAGCAGGCTGGGCCAACCATCTTTATTAGGCGTCTTAAAGAAACGAGTGACAGTGACAAGCAAAAAAAAGGAGGTTATTCAATGTAGTTGAGAAGAGGAAAAAGGGGGGTAAAGTAAACCTCCCTTCCTTATCAACTTCTGTATGGAGTACTGGTATGAGATTCAGATTTAAATAGAGAGCAAGAGGTATGTATAACTACACAGCCCCTGTGAAGGTATGGCCTAGCCATCAGTGACCCACCATTGTCCTAGCTCTAATTTTTCCTCCATAGTGGTCTAGGATATTATCATGACTATGTGAAATCACTCCCTGATTTCAAGTTCATCTGGATAATACTACAGGTTCAGCGTTTTCCTGCCCCACTATGATGTTCCTGGGGAAAATTTAATTTTGGGGGAGGTCCGTTGTTTGCATAGTTCATAGTTCGTAGATGAAGGGAAGAACACAAATGTTTCTTGATTACTAGTTTTAAGTAGTTATTGACAGTCATTATACATATTCAAAACATAACATGATCATAATCCGCCCACAACTCTCCTTTGTTTTCCTGTCCCTGATGCCCCCTCCTGCAAACTTTCCTCATTCTAACTAATGATGCCATCATTTTATGAAGGTCTTGTAGGTGGAGTCAGTCACTGTGAGGTCACGAATATCACAGCCATTTTATGTGGAAGACAGTACAGCAAAGCACTTCTTCCCTTTCTTTGTCTCTCACATTCTTTCTGCTACCTCTTCCACAATGTTCCCTAAGCCTTGGAGGGTGTGATGGCGATGTCTCACTTGGTGCTATATACTCTCCACTTTCTCTTCTTCAGAATTTGATGAGTCACCCCAATGGTCACCACCATCTGAGAAGAGAATCTCACAAGTGTTTCCTTAGACTGTCTCCTATTCTACCATAACAAATTAATAAAGGCGTTTCCAGAGAGGATTAACTAAGGAGGTATAACTTTTTCTGAATATGTGAGGCACCATTGCATAAGGTAGGGTTCCAAATGGAATAAAAAGAAAAAAACAATAAATGAGAAAGTTCAAGAGGTTGAACACATTCTCTCTGGTTCCTGGCCACCATGATACAAACGACTGTGCTTTGCCTTTCAACTATGATGTACTACACTCCTGAAACTGTAAGCCAAAATAAATCTTTCCTCCCTTAAGGTGTTTCTGCCAAGTATTTTGACAAAACAAAAACACTGACAAATACTTTTTCAATTTTTTCCATTATGTTTGAATATTTTTTAATGGTCTAAAAAGTAGGAGGAAATAAATAAAAAGCAACATTGGAAGTATAAATGATAAATTATAGTTTTGTTTCATAATAATTAAGACTGAATATAATTTTTATTTATTTGCTTATTTATTTATTTTATTTAGTAGATAATAACAATGTCCTAGATTGTGAAGTAAAGTTTCAAGGGTAAATTGCAAAATCCTATTTGAGTAGAATAAAATAATTTTAGCATATCTAGATTTCCAAACTAGGTGTTTTGGTTTTTTTTTTAATGTAGCTACTTTTATATTTATTTATTTATTTAAGAGAGAGAAAAAGAGGGAAAGAGAGACAGAGATAAGGAGAGACAGAGAGAGAAGAGGAGAAGGGGAATGGGCACGCCAGGGCCTTTATCCACTGCAAACAACTCCACATTCATGTGCCACCTTGTGCATCTGGCTTATGTAGGTACTAGGAAATCAAACCTGGATCTTTAGACATTGTAGTCAAGTGCTTTAACCACTAAGCCATCTCTCCAGGCCCAAACTAGGTTTTAATAAGATTTGAAACATGAAGAATATTATTTGTAGAAAGTAACACTACAGCTTATGAAGTCATAGTTTTGAGAATAATGTTGAGGATGCCATAAACAAAATGAAGAATAGAAACAACTTAAGAATTGAACATTCAGATATTTCAAAAATGTTTAATATATATCTGGTTAGTAAGTACATTTTTCTAGCTTTTACAAATAAATATGTTGACATTTTCTATATAGAAGATACCTAGGTAACTTAGGCTCTGCAACAACCAGATTTGGTTTATATCAATTTCATTTTTTAGCTTACCTTAAACTATTATGAGATTCTTCATCTGCAGCATATCTTACCTTCAATACATTATTCTGACACCCTTTTCATATTAATTCATCTAGTTATTTAAGTCATTTGATTTTACCTTACTAGAGAGGACAGTCTGATGTCTTCTCAGATTCCAGGATTGCCTTCCCCACTATTGGTGCTGTGATATTACTTAAAATCAAAGTTGTAGTTGAAGCCAAGCCTCTACCATAGCCACAAATATTTATTTCACTAAAACCCCTTGTAACACAATGCTACCCTGAAGATAAATAGGATAAATATGAAGTTATCTCCTGAAACAAGCAAAATATATTATTATTACAATGTATTGGTAAAAATAAAACTTAAAATTCATGATGCCCTACTCCAAATAGAAATTCAATTTCTACATGTTCTGTTTACTACTCAAGGCTCTCCTCTACATGATAAATTTGAAACAGACACTGGGACAAAATTTAAAATGCCCCAAGAGACCACGTGTGGTGGTTCACACCTTTCATCCCAGAACTTGGGAGACAGAGGTAGGAGGATCACTATGAGTTTGAGACCAGTCTGAACCTATATCATACTGAATTCCAAGTCAGCCTTGTAGGGCAACACCCTACCTTGAAAAAACAAAAACAAAAAATGAAAAATAAAAATAGAATGTCATAAGAAAGTTCAGAAATATGCAAATACTTAAAAATAGTCTAAGAAAATAGTGAAACTTGGATTATTAAAGTGTAATAATTATGAGCTGGAGAGATGAATCAGCAGTTAAGGTACTTGCCTGCAAAGCATAAGGACCAGGTTTTAATTCCCCAGTACCCACGTAGAGCCAGGTGCACAAGGAAGCCTATATATCTAGAGTTCATTTACAGTGGCTAAAGGCCTTGGCATGCCCATTCTTTCTCTCTTTCTTTCTTTTCTTTCTTTCATCTCTTTCTTTCCTTTCTGCTTCTCACTTCTTTCATAAGTAAATGAATAAATTATTTTTAAAATGAAAGTTTAATAATTATAATATATGAATGAATAAAATATATTAATTATAACACAGGAGAGTCAGATGAGAATCAAATGTTACCTAAACTATGCAACATGTTTACACGTAATTTTTTTTTTATGAGCTAGCTTTATTTTGTTGAGCTTACATTGAAAAATCAATTTCCAGGAAAAAATAATCCTAGAAAAGTACCATAATTCTTAAAAAGTGTTTCATTGTAATAAACTTTAGCAGATGCTATAGGAAGAATATGTGAGTTACTTGATCATATTTGCTCATTATCTGAGGGAGAATAAAACACACTAGTCTTTGATTTTGGATGGTAGTGGTAAAGTTCTAAGAAGGAGCATGAGTAAATCCCACAAGGTGCTTTTCTTAGGCTTTCAAGTTGTCACACTGTTCAACTTGTAAAAATATAATGTAGAGAAGGAAGATGAGACATATGTTTCAAAGGCATTCCTTAAAATGTGCATCAAATTTATGGAAAGTGAATCAAGGTCATTTTTGTGTGTATGCAAAGGGAAAAATCTCTGCCAAGAGAAACAAATAGCAAGTCCTAAATTATTCATGACAGTGAATGCATTACAAAACCGATCCTCAAAGAACAGTATATGTACATGTATTTTGTAACCAGAAATTGTGGATCTTGGCTCTCCAGGAAACATTGCAAACCAGATCCTGTAATTGCAAAAAAATTTAGAAAAGATTAATGAATAATTATTTAAGAACTTGAAGAAAAGTGTATTAGTTTGCCACCTGAAGTCTTATGTTTGTTCTAGCACATTCTGAAAATAACTTTGTTTTGTATAATGCTCAAGGACAAAAAGAAAGGAAATGGTGTGATAACTGACAGAAACTGAATCCTAAGTACCTTATTTTCTATAGAAATTACAGTTAAATGAAGCAAGGTTTGGTCAATATATAAGCTGTATAATGAAGATGAGAGCATAGTATGTGGGCTACCTGTTCTTTAATTTTTTTGTTGTTGTTGTAAAGGCAGAAATTCATGATTCATTTCAAGAAATGAGTCAAACATGATGTTGATATCTTACTTGAATATAGAGGTTTTCTCTTGTTATAATGTATAGGCTCTCTCCATTCTGATTTCCAGCCTGAAATAGCAATGTTCAGAATTTGGTGACATTCACACTAGAGTATCAAATTTCTGGCACTTTCCACCGTATTTCTGTATATAGGCACTTTTGCATCATTTACAAATTATCAAGATGAATGTAGGGAACTTTTGTATATTTGAAAGCAGAATAGGTTCATGTTTCTGGAGAAGAGAGGAAAAGGGTTATTGTTGAGTGGTCAAATGTTGGAAACCTGTCCCTTCCCTAATGAACTTGTAAGCTGAGGTAAGATCAGAGACCTTACTATTCTTTAATTTCCTCTTTGTTAAATAAGATATATAACAATATTAGCAATACAAATATTATCCCGCCACATAAGATCAATGTACAGAATAGAACAGTGTATAAAAAATTGTTAACATTGGGGTCATTTTAGTTCTGCTTCCTTGATGAGGTTTTGGGAGCCTCTGTGTCTCTGGATATCTGGCTAATGACTGGAGTTGGATGTTCTCTGTATTTATCTCCTTCAGCCTTTTTCTGGTGTTGTGATCGCCTTGAGTGCTGTATTCTTGCCCTTCCCCTGCGTTTTTCTATGGTTTCAGCTGGTGAGGTGTGGTTAGCTGATCCTCCCTTCAGGTTCATTGTCCACCTGAAAAGAGATAAGCAAATTCTCCAACGGAGAGAGAAGTTAGTACTAGATAGAAGGGATAACCATATATGTTTTGGAGGGAACTTTATATAGATTGTTAGAGTCACAAGTTGGGGCATTATGCACAGAGACTGGGGCCTATCCACCAGAACTCTTGAGCAAACTCACAATGCATGATAAACATTCCCCATTGATGAGGGCCCCTTTGAAAGTGGGAGGAAGGGGAGGAGGACAATGGAACCAATACTATGAATGTAAAATCAGAATAATATAAATAAAAAATATATATTGATAAAATAAATAAATAAATACATAAAGGAAAAAAAATTGTTAACATTTTCATGCTAAGGGTACCAATAATTACGTGAGAATGAAGGATGTAAAAGAGAATGCAAACAATTGTATATTAGTACAGAGAAAGAATGCTTGTACATACTGCATCATATTTATCACAAATTCATTTTGGGAATAAATATAAGGGAAATTTGTAAATTTTAAGTATTTTAGGAAAAATTATTTCTCTGTAAGAATATTTCTTAGAAATTGATATGCATATATGTACATCAAAATGCTATAGATAGTATTACAAAATATAAACTTATTTAACATATGCATTACATCATTATATATTAAAACATAGCCATTCTTCCAAGGACTGTCTCTGTACTTCATTAATTAGTGCTTCTAAAAAATTCAAACACACACACACACACACACACACACACACACACGACAGTATTCCTCATTACAGAGATAACATCCACAATTAAGATACTTGTGGGCACTGGGGCAATGGCTCAATGTGTAAAGTGTCACCCTATCCAAAGGACCTAGGATCATTCAGATCCCCAGCCCCTGTGTAAATGTCAGATTGTTAGGACATGCCTGTAATTCCAGCCACTGGGGAGGCAGAGACAGGGAAACCCCAGATCTCACTGGCTAGCTAGTCTAACTTAGTTGGTAAGCTTTGGGTTCACTTAGAGACCCTGTCCCAAAGAATACTAGTGGTAGAAATTGAAGAAGACACTGGATGACTACCTATGACCTCACATGCACAAGTACACATATGCATGCATACATATGCAAACAGAAATAGAATGGGGTAGTTATTTGCAGTGTATATAACTTTTTTATTTTTAAAAAAGAATCTTGAAGGAATATGTAAAATTTATTATCAATTACATCTGAATGGGTAAATTAATGTCCTTTGCATGGATTTCTTTTAGTTTCTATATGTTGTAAAGCTGTTTAAATAAAAATAAACAATACAGCACCTGAACAATTAAAAGTAACAGGAGCCATCATTCTTAAGGACAACATTTTTCTTGCCAACAAATAGTGCAATGAACCCACAAAGAGAAAGTCTCTCTCTGATAATAAATCAGGTAACCAACTGCTCTCTAATTGTATCTAAATCCTGCTCTACGTGAGGGAAATCATGCCTGGTACTGAAATCTCCTCAAAAGATCATAAGTCCTATGAGGGAAGCTACTACTGTTTGGCTAACTGGATACACTGTGACCACGTAAATATTGATGTCCATGCCCATAGATTAGTGAGGTTAGTGCTCATATCATTGGAGAACCTTCATTGTTTTTTCAGTTGGCATTGACTACTGAGACTCAGAACTCAAGTGCTGAGAATAAGTGAATGTTGAATGCTCAGTGGTAAATGAGACTTCTAGAGTATCCCCTCCAATGCTCAAGTGACATTGTAGAAGAGACAGAGGATGGAAAGAAATGCTATGGAAGCTGTCTTCTGGATATGCCATGGACCTTGCACTCATGACCTCACAACATCTTCCTTTACTTCACAAAACGTGTACATTACTGGGATCATTGCATGTAAAATATTAATTTTAGTTATATGTGTCTATTAGTACATACAGAGAAACCATTTCTGATTCCTGAACATTCATTCCCATTTTCTAGCAGGGGACTGTGAATTTGTTGTGGAAGATTATCTCTGCCTGATTGGATACACTATTGACATAATTTATGAAGATCTTTAGTCTTCACTTGGCCAAATGGTAAATAAATTAAGATTGCTCATTGGGAGTGAACAGTAATTTGCAACAACAACACCACCCCTCCATTTGGAAATAATTAGATTTTATATTCTATTGAATGCCTGCCTTGAAGAATTTTTTATTTATTTCATGCAATTTGAATCCTTCAAACCTAGATAGTTTATTATTTTTTTCTCCATTTGGTTTTAAATCCCAATCTTCTGATTTTCTTCCTCAATTCATACCCTCACCATATATTTTATTTTCCAATAATTAGCCAGTGTTGAATATTGTTCTTCAACAGAGAAGTTAATTTATATAATAAGTACTCCTTTAAATAAAAATAATATTTGTCATCAGTGCACACAAATATAAATACATATGTACATACTTCTTTTAAAATATTTTATTTACTGATTATTTGTAAGGACAGAGTGAGAGACAGAAAGAGAGAGACAGAGAGAGAAGGAGGGAGAGAGAATGGACACACCAGGGCCTCTAGCCACTACAAATGAACTCTAGATGCATGCAGTCCTCTGTGCATCTGGTTTTACATAGCTATGGGGAATGGAACCCAGGTCATTAGGCTTTGCCGACAAGCATCATAACCACCAAGCCATCTCACTAGCCCCCATATGTGCATATTTCTAATACTTACATCTCTTAGTAGAGTATGCTATATTAAATGTATTTCTTCTGAGTCTTGGATGAATGACTATGGAAGGTTTAGGCAATAGCAGACATAGCATCATATGCAATGGTATAGTAATTCATTTCTAATTTCTGCCTGAGCATTGATACACTCCTCCCTCCCTCCCTCTTTTGTTTCATTTAGAATTTACCTTTCTGGGAGGACAAAATAGGAGAAAATTTAGAGCTATAGTTCTGCTGCCACTTGTATATTTCATTCTGCTTTGGAAATGGAAGTAGATTGTTAAACCAGTGTCATACATTCATTGATAAAAGTTTTGATTTATTTTTACCTATTCTAAATTGTGTGTAAATCCTGTAAACATAGTTATTTATCCAGCATAGACTGTCTCTCATGGTATGTTGTCGGGAGAAGCAAATAACTCAAAGATGGATATTAGTAAGATGCTTTAAGCTATGAAACTGCACATAGCAGAAAGCAGCCAGAACCATCTCTTTACTCAGTAAAATCATAAGTAAGTTGATTTTATTACTTTTAGTAAATAGTTTGTTTTTATTTCAATATTGAAAGTTTAAAAGGAAAAGTAGTTTGAGGCCACATTTTAATGATATTGGTATTTATATTGTAAAATGTATCTGTATGTAATAATTTAATTGAAATGATTATTTATTTTAATATGCTATAAAAAGGATACTGATAAAACAAAATGTCCTTCCAGTAATATAAGCAATGTGGCTGACATCTATCTCTCCAAAATGTTTCCATCATGGAGACTTAATGGAAATGGAACAAGTAATTGTCAGTCTTCTTCTGAACCTGTTTGGAGGAGCAATTTTCAATAAAAAGAAATATCCCAATGCTAGGGCAGTGACCTCTATTTTCATCCATTCTCCAGGGTGTCCTGTCCTTCATAGTGCAAGCAACTGGTGGTTGTTCACATTGATTTCTGACTGGTATTGTCAAAGTCCCTGCTTGAGATTGTACATGTTGATATACTGATTACATCAAAAAAACTATTTCAGGATGGTCCTTTAGGAAAGACGGTAGGATGCTCAATAGCAAACAAAGATATAAACTTGAAAATGGTGTTTTAATTTTAACCTTCTTTTTTTCCTTTCTTTTTTTAATGAGAAAGCTCTGACTTGGACCACATATGACTCTGAATATATAGACTGCTGCTGTTATGAAAACAAGAACTATTAAAAATATCCAATTCTATTTTAAAAACATAACTTGCTTGTTTTTATCAGAGAATACTTTATATCAACAGAAAAATTCCCAACAGGAAAAATGAGGAGGGACTATTAAATGTTTGGAGCTATTCTGTCCTCCAGTATAAGATGATGCATGATTGGAACATACAAAATCATCCTGTGTAACACATCAGGCTCCTAGTCTCACAGCATTTGGAAAGAATATGTGATTCTTCACAGTTATTTTTGTTGCTGTTATTAAAAAGTGTAGTTTAACTTCTCAAATTTTTTTTTGAGTAAATGAAAGCAGGATTGCTTGTCAAAGTCTGTTATGGATGAGGATATAACACATAAAGGCAAACATGTGAGGTCAATAGATTAATATACATAATCACTATAGCATGTTATCATTTGTCAAAGGAATCCAATGAGTTAGGTAGATTAATATGCATAATCACTATAGCATTTTATCAGTTGTCCAAGGAACCCAAGTTAACATTTTGTATTTGACATATGATACTTTGACTACGTGCATGAAAAAAATCACTAGCTTTATTTGTAGCAGGTGTCTGTTACCTCCCCCAGGTAGTAATCAAAGACTTAGATAATGCATTTTTCTGATGACCATTTTAAGGGGTGCAGATTAATTTCAAGAACAAATAATTATGGGTAGAGATTGAATTCCTGGAATCTATTTAAAATCCAGCCACATACTTATCTTTAGTATAAAGTCCCAGCAACTGTAGTCATAAATTTTTATGCAGCTGCTAGCAACACATCTTCCCTTTCCATATAGCTGTATTGAACTTCTCATAATGTAAAACATTAAAACAGTCTATTTTTGATTGACTATTAAGGAGAACTTATTAAATGTATCAACATGTTTTCTGTGAATTGATAATAATTCCACTTATATCTGAACTAGGTAATGATAAAGGATAATATTGTGTGTTGCTATAAATGAAAGTTTAAGCATTGTTTATTAGGTTCTGGAACCTCATGACAATTAGTGTGTGATACTCTGTGAGTTGTCATCCACTTATTTTGAAAACTAAAAATGGAATGGATAGGCTGGAGAGATGGCTTAGCAGTTAAGGCGCCTGACTGCTAAACCTAAGAACCTGGTTCCAATCTCCAGGTCCCACGTTTAGCCAGATGCAGTGACGCAAGGGCGCAATGACGCACTTGCCCACAAGGGGGGCCCATGCATCTGGATTTCGTTCACAGCAGCTGAGAGACTGCTGGCGCACCCATTCTCTATCTGTCTCCCTCTCCCTCTCTCTCTGTCTGTCTCTCTATGTCTCTCTCCAAAACTAAAAAAAAAAAAAAAAAAAAAAAAAGGAATGGAATAAAAAAGGAATGAGATGCATATCTATGTTTAATGTATAAATCATTGGTTTGTTATGGAAAAATGTTTATAATTCCTCTCATTAACAGTAGAAATACTGAGAATATTTTAATTGTTTATATACCTTTCTCTGTTTTGGGAAAATGGTATTTAAATTATTGCATCCATATTCAGGGAAACAATGCTAAAATATCTTATAAACATATGAAAAACTTCATGTTGGGAAAACATGTCAAAGATTGTAATTTTATTTTTCTATCTTTGAGGTATATTTTGATCTATTTTGAAAGCTAAATGATTGCAGAGAAAAAAAGCTATTTTCTCTGTTTGCACTCACTATTGCCTGGACTTCAAAGCATGAGATTGAGACATTGTAAATGATAATTCCACACAGCTCTGCTTCCCATAAATTAACATTTTAAATGAAATTTTGAAAAAGTAAGCATTTTAGAAATCACTGACTGTGTAGGGAACAACACCACAATTGCTAGGATGGAGAAATTGTGTTTAGGGGAATAAACTTGATAGAAAATTGATAGTTATGGGCTCCACTGGCCTTTATTGCTTTGAAAAGTCATATGATACCTTATTTTCTGAATTTATATGCAAGCACTTCTTTGTAGATATAAAATTCTGGCACCTTTAAGCATAAGTCAAATAGAAGTTGTTATGGGACAAAAAGAATTCTTATTTAGAGAAAATCTTATCTTTCTCACATTGTAATCTATCTTTTTCTGTCCATCAACTTGTAAGTAATAGAAAGCAGGGTAAATGTTTCAGCAAACTTGATTTTATTCTACTGGTGTTCAATGTCTCCTGGTTGTGCATGCTTTTAGACATTCTTCATAACCCACCATCACCATTCTCACAAGAGAAAAAAAAAAAAAGTGTTGGAAACCACAGAGAGTGGATACTTATTATTTTAAAAGTGAATAATATTGGGCTGGAGAGATGGCCTAGGGGTTAAGGCACCTGCCTCTTAAGCCTAAGAACACTGGTTCCAATCTCCAGCGGTTCCAATCTCCAGGTCCCACGTTTAGCCAGATGCAAAGTGACGCAAGGGCGCAATGCCGCACTTGACCACAAGGGGGCGCACACATCTGGATTTCGTTCGCAGCAGCTGATACACTGCTGGTGCACCCATCTCTGTCTTCCTCTCCCTCTTCCTCTCTCTCTCTCTCTCTCTCTTTGTCTCTCTCTGTCTCTCTCCCCCCAAAAAATGATAAAAATAGTGAATAATATTGAATTTAGTAATAAATGTGTAAATATATGAATAAAAAGCCTGGAATATCCAAGAATGTGTCAAAACAGTAATCTATCATAACTAATAAGGTGTCTTTATTGTGCAAAGTGATTTGAACTAGTCTTCCTTTTAAGACCACCCAGAAACATTTGTAGAAATTGAAAATATGTAACTCCTATGACTTGCAATTCCAGTTTCAGGAATTTACATTCTCATTTGCAGAAAACATTGTTTCAAAGATGTTCACTTAAGATTGATGAGTAACAGAAAAATTTAGAAGTGATCAGCAATGGAGACATAAATTAACAAAACGGGATATATAAATCATACACAAAATAATCAAATTACATGTATTCATAACTTTGGAACATTATAGATTAAACAAAGTGAGTTATAGAAAAAAATTTTACCCTCTATATCATTTCGTTAGAAAACGTGTTTATATGTGTGTGTGTGAATGTATGTGTCACCATGTGTATGTATAGATCTGTATCTATGTAGTATGTATGTATGTATGTATGTATGTATGTATGTATGTATGTGGACTGGAAGAACAAACCATATACTTATAATAATAGAAATTTTTAGGGCTGGAGAGATGTCTTAGTGGTTAAGGCATTTTCCTGCAAAGCCATAGGATCTCAGTTCAATTCCCGAGGACCCATATAGGTCAGATGCACAGGTGGTGCATGGGACTGGAGTTCATTGCAGTGGCTAGAGGCCCTGGCATGCCCATATTCTTTCTCTCTCTCCCCCCATAAATAAATTAATAAAGTTTACAAAAATGAAAAAAAGGAATCAAGTTAATAAAATTGATGGAAGTAGTAAAGAAAGTTTTGTCTTCTACAATCTATAGTGATAATATATTCATGCAGGTATTACAAAAATTTAATGGGCGTTATGCAAGGATCTATTTAGCTATATATGCAATAAACACATGAAAGGGATTGGTTTCCTGGACTTAATGGTGACATTACATTATCTGTGAATTCTTTCTTAACTCTTATCCAAAAATGATAGTTGAAACTCCCATAGTCACTTTTGTATGCTAAACAAGAGACAGTATGTGTCATGAATTTTTCCATCCTTTTTATGTCCTTATAAACTTGTTTTCATTTCATTAGCCAAAATGTCTTGCATAATAGAGACATTTCCAGGGCTTTCTGGGTTATATGCAATGATGTAGCCTGTTCAGACCAGACATGGGGAAGTAGGCACAAGAAACCAATTTACATTCTTAGTTTGACAGGCATAGTTGTACATTCATAATTTTATATATATTCAAATATGTAGATAGAGACTGAGACAGAGACATGCAAAATGAACAGTAGCTAAATGTGGGTGATGTATACAAATTACATATATATATATTCCCCTTCCTAAAAATAAGCAAATAAGCTATGAGATTGTGTGGTGCTTCTTCAAAGAGGGCAAGACCTTACCTATAGTGTTTCTTCTTTATGAGATATAATTAGACTACCAACCAATATTCTATGGCAAGTTTTCAGTCACAAGTGCCTGCACTGGAGAGTCTGTAATACCACCTCCACAGAGAGGTGGTCTCAGAGAGGAATGGTTGCCATGAGTGTATGCAAGATTCCTTGAGCTCCAAAAGATGCATAGGATTCATACTGCTCCTGGCGGTGTGTTTCCTTTGAAGATTATGACCAGTAGAAAAATTATTGAGATTTAATAATGAACAGTAGAAATTTAACACATGAATAATAATGATTCCATTTTAATCAATCTTATAGCAAAAAAATGGAGGAAAACAATGAAAATTTCAAAAATTTCTCTTCAGACTTCATTCCTAGGAGAACATGGGAGCTATGAAGTGAGTTCCCTTGAGTACTGATGGCAACCACAGCACTGGGATTGCAGAAAGAGCACCACTCACATGAACATGTTTCTCCAGTGCTACTCTCTCCTAGATCTGTAAGCACTTGGTGGTTAATGGCTGTAAAATCCATAATCTTTTCCCTCTGCTTTTTGATATTTTATTTACTTATTTGAGAGAGAAGGAGGGAGAGCAGAAGGAGGGAAGAAACAGATACAGAGAGATATATAGAGAGAGATAGGAGCGAGAGACAGAGAGAGGCAGAGAGAATGGGCATGCCAGAGCTTCTAGCCACTGCAAAGAAACTACAGATGCATGTGCCACCTTTTGCATCTGGCTAATGTGGGTAATGGGGAGTCAAACCTCAGTCCTTAGGTTTTTCAAGCAAGTGCCTTAATAGCTCAGCCATCTCTCCAGCTGCAGAGAATCTCCTCTCCTTGCATCTTAATACTCTCTTGTTCCCAAATGTAAAAACGTAAAGGAAATATACAATGAAATTATGAATGATTTGTTGAGAATGTTATACTTACTTGTAAATCTTTGGTGTTGGCTATTGTTTTAAGTATTCTCCCTTCCTCCACTTGATCTCTTTCAAATAAATAAGATGTCACAAATATAGCCATCATATTTTCTACCATATTTCTCCCTCTCTTATAGCTCGTCATCCCACTTAAAGATAATAATAATAATTCATAATAAAAGATACTTGTGTTTTACCAAGCACAAAAGTATTTTACTTGTCACCCTCTTATACATAGGTAACATAATGATGTGTATGGTACTATAAACTCGGTTAAAAGAGGCTGGGTGAGGGGTTATAGGCCATAGAGGGGAACCAAATTCTGTTGTTAGGCTAAAAGGACAGGTTGTCAACTTGTCTTCTAAACATGCATACCCATTGTGGTGATTTGAATATAAAATGTTCACCATAGACTCATGTGTTTGAATAATTAATTCCCAGTTTATGGTACAGTTAGTGAAGTTTGTGGAACCTTTGGGAGGTGGAAAGTTGTTTGAGGTGTCACTAAGGTAGGTCTTGGGGTATTATAGTCCAGCCCTGCTTAATGTTTTGTACTTCCTACCTCCTCCTGGCTCATGTGAAGATGTGACATTGATGTCTGTTTTTTCAATGTCTTCCCTGCCATGATCAATTTCTTTCAAAACTGTCACTAAAACAAACCTTTTTCCTTCTGTTCAGGTATTTTTTTTTTTTTTTTTTGGCCCAGAAGCAACAGAGTAAGTGATAGAGAAAATTAGTACAGTTAAGTGGGGCTATTCCTATGACAAACTTAACCATGTTTTCCTTTGACTAAGGAAAGGTTTGTGAGAAAACTATGGAATGATTTGGAACTTTGATCTATAGAATACTTAAGTGGAACTTAATAGGCCATTCTGGTAAGGGATTGGCCAACTGGAATGCAGACCGAAATGAAGACAATGGGAGCTTGATTAAAGAAGTTGCAGAAGGGAACAAAAAGACTTTATTGAGAACTGTGCTGGAAGGGTTTATATGACACTTGGACAACATATCTGGCTGTATACTGTCCATGTTCTGAGAACTCAGCCAAAACTTAATTTAAGTGTTATGGACTAATGTATTTGGTGGGGTGAAATTTCAAACCAGAGAAGCATATAGAGTATGGTTTGGCTTCTTCTTGCTTCTCTTATTCTACAATGAAAGATAGCAAAATACAGAGCAGAAGGATATGGAAAACATAAAGTTTGGTACAGAAAGAACTGTGAGTGACTTTCAAGCCCAAAGACTGCACTGCTTTCAAAGCAATTATTAAAGAGATTATGATCATTGAGAATGGGCCAGCTGGCCTGCATTAGGACAATAGGAAAGTTGCCTTGAAGGCAAGATCCAACCCACTGGCAGCTCAAGCTAATGAGAATGCTAATATTTTGAAAGAGAGAAAGCCCAAGAGGAGGATAGTGAGGGAGGTCCCTGCTTCTCATGGTTGTGCTTTGTTGCAGTCAGTTTCATGTTGCTGGGATGAACATCCAATCCAATAGTGGCTTATAGGGGATTTATTTCAATTTACAGATCTATTGGTAGTTCCATCAATGGTGGAAGAAGCTGCTTCTCATTCATAACCCCTAGCAGAGAGAGAAAAATTACTGACAGCCAACAATATCAAAACAGAAATCACCAACTGGCAGCAAGCAGGATCCCCAGAGCTTAGATCTCTGCATAGATTTGTGCTGAAATTCAGATCCACACCCAAACCTTCCTTTGGGCTGGACCCCAGGATCTGCCCACGGTGACACCTCCTCCAGCCAGGCAGCTGAAGACCCAAGTTACAAGCTTTAATAAAACACCCAAGGCTATGGGAGGCATACATTCAAACTACTAGACACTTCATCTCCACCTGGAAGAAAAATTTGTTTTAACAGCATGAAAAAAAAAAATACAGGAAATAAAGGATTATGGATTGTACCATGGTTTCTGATAGTATCTGAGGCTACACAATGTGAGGCATGGTCATAGTTACTGCTAGGAAGCCCTTTGAGGCCAAACTCATGAAGCTGTGCTGATGAAACACATGTTGTTACGGAGACTCCAGGGTGTTGAAGATGCCAGAACTTTGGGATTTTAACCAGGAAGAGCTTCAGGCTTGATATGGATCCTGCCTAAAAGAGGGGCAACAAACAGCTCAAGCCTTTTGGTGCTGAGGTGATTTCCTCACAAGTTCTAGGTGAGGAACATGTACCTACAGGATTTAATGATGACCCTGCTAGTGTTTTTATTTTTTTGTCTTTTTTTTTTTTATTATTAGTTATCTATATAATGTGCATACAGCCATGAAGGTACCATCGTTAGCATTCTCCCTGCCCTCCCCCCTTGGGAATTGTGGGTCTTGCATTGTGTGGATAGCCATCAGTTATGGGGGAGAGACAATGTCTCTGTGCATAATGGATCCAGTCTCTCCTTGTTGTGCCCCATTCCTCCCATAACCAAGTGAGAATGGTTACTCTGTGCTATTATATGCTAGAGGTATAAACTTGTTCTTCAATTTTCTGGGCTTACAGGTAAGACAGTACCTTGAGTCTCAGATGAGACTTTGGACCTTTGAAAAGCATTGGGATTGATCACACACACACACACACACAAAAAAAAAAAAAAAAAAAAACCTAGTAGGATAATTAAAGTTGGACTGAATGCATCAAGAGATGTCCAAGATTTCATGGGGTCCATGGTGGAATGCAGCGGTTTGAAATATAAACTGTCCCCCATGGACTCATGTGTTTCAATACTTAATCCCCAGCTGGTAGAGCTTTTTTTTTTTCATGGATCCTTTAGGAGACAGAATTTTTTTTTTTTTTGAGGAAGTGTGTCACTGGGGGCAGGTCTGTTATATTATTGTACAATCCTGCTTGGTGCTGCTGGGCTTTCTACTTTCTCCATGCTAATGTGAAGATGTGACACTGGATGCCATGTTTTCTTTGCCATAATAGATTTTGCCTTGATGCTATAAGCAAAAATAAACCTTTCTTCCCCCATGTTTCTTTTAGTTGGATATTTTTCCCCAGCAATGAGAAAGTAACAGATATATCCCCAAAATTGGTGCAATCCTCAGCCTCAATTATAGTAATTTATATTTACAATGGACATAGGTTATTGCAGACATGCATACTTAATGAAAGTTCTGAGACTAAGTGACTATTGCATCTCAGTCCTATATCATTTCCTCAAGGTCTTAAGAAACAATGTGCATATGGAAGCATGATGGAAAGATTGTTAAGAGCCTAAGGATGAGGAGTGTTGTGGAATGTGGTCTTCTGGATTGTGCATGACTATTACACCCATAAACTCATCATAGCCATGGTTTTTGATGACAATACTGAGTCTGTCAACCAACATTCCATCATGGATGTTTCAGGAGCTCATGAGACCAAAATCCTTTAAGAGGGGGAGTTAATGGTGGATGGGGAAGAGGAGTCATGTTCTTCAGTGATTTATCCAGTGGTAAATTGACCATGCTCTGGTAAATAATGCCCTAAACTATGTTCATGTAAGCAACCCTAATTTAACATTTATCTCAGTGGGCCACACAGAAAACAAAAAGAAACATGGAGGTAAGAAGTTGTTTAGTTAGGCAGTCATGAAGAAGAAGGGGCTTAGCAGGAGTGGAAAGACTTAAGAGGGTAATGGGGTATATGGATATGATCAAAATGTATCACATGCATGTATACAATTGCCAAAAATAAAATATGAAATTGTTTATTAACGTCTTCAAATCAAGAAAAACAAGTGAGTGACAAGAATTACTGGTATTAAAACATAGAACTGGTTACTTACCTACTTTTTAATGCCTCAATGTATAATAAGAATGTATACATAATATAAAATTTGTGTGAAAAATATTCCATGAATATGAAAACTAATTTTCAGAATTTTCTTTTGGGGAGAATACAGTAATTGTTTCTATTTTAGAGATAGGTTAAATGAGGCAGACAAATGTTTCTAACCTCTGCAGACTGTCTCAAGTCTGTGTGTGTCCCCTTACTTATCTAGTATTTTTCCACAAAATGTAATAATATCTAGAATATTTTTGTAGGCACCCTTTATTGAAATTAGGGACATTCTTTTTGAAAGTAATCTACAATTTTTAAAATTATGATGGCATTTGTATTTTTGTCAGAATCTCTCCATATTTATTGAGCTGATTATGAGTCTCCTCTGTTGTATTAATGTGGTGAATTACATTATTGATTTTCACTTATTGAACTAATTTTGCATTCCCAGAATAATTCCCACTTGATCACCAGTACTTTCCATTTTGTAGACTTCTATACTGAATTTTATAATATGTTGTTAAAGATTTTTGCGTCTGTACTGAAAATCATAAATTTTAACTTCATGTATTGTCTCAATCAGATTTTGGTGTCAGGTTTAAAAGGAAATCATACAAGTTAGGAAGCACCTTTCCCTTGTCTGCTTTCTAAAAGGGTTTTGTAAGATTGATGTTACTTATTCCTTTGATATCTGACAAATTTTACAGTGAAAGCATCTGAATTTGATACTTTTATTGATGTTAAATTCCAAATTAGAATTTAATTATACATAATTTAGATTAAAATATTTTATCATATGGAAATATGTGAATAATTTAACTAGATAGAATGCTAATTTGATTACCCAACTGTATCAAACTTTATAAGGCAGAGGGCAATCTATGGAAGCAGAGTAAAAGCAACATAAGGGAGACTAGATAGGACCCATAGAATTCTCTCCTCTGATTATGCCATGCAGTTTCCCTCTTGAATTGTCATTACCCAAACTGTGATCATCCAAAGGAGATCTGCACAAGATGGGGCTCATTAACATTCTGTTATTGGTGGGTAGGGTTTCATGAGGCCCATGACTTCCTGAAGATATATGAGCAGTTAGGCTGCTCTGCTTTGGAAGGAGTTATAAAGTTAGTGGTAACTAAGGAAGAGGGATCCATGAGGTTATGGCTTTCCCCCAACGATTTATATAATTAATAATTTCTGATAGGAGGGGCATAATAGATCTCACTTCTCCTCAAGGATATATAGATAGTTAACAGTTACTGAAGAAACAAGAAACAGAGGGTATGAGAGAGAGAGAGAGAGAGAGAGAGAGAGAGAGAGATATTTATGCAGTGGAGTAGCCATCTGTAAGTTGCCCTGAACCCATGCTCCTATAACCTAATAAACCTTATTTATTCATGCAGCTATATCTAAGCAGAATAATTTCCTTTAATCTGTTGGTATTTACCCGTCTTTTTCTGAGTAGACATTTGTTCACATCTCCTCAGTAAAAGTCTACACAACCCTCATGATTCAATGTTCTAGCAAAGCTATCTGGTCCCATTCTAATACATTGCAGGGGAAAAGAATCCCATGATTTGGGCCCATATATATGTCCTTTATTGCCATTATTACTAGTAGTTCTATCATAGGTCTGCCATACAACATCACAACAGAGAGAGTCAGGATAGTGCACTGAGGAAAGGAGCTGACTGACCACTATAGCACCCTTTCCATCTGGCTTTTATGGTGCACACTGAGACAAAGACCCATCTACTTGCATCAATACATCTACCTGCATAGTTTTAAAATCTTTTCTGTTTGATTTTGCCAATCTGATGCCTTCTAGGCTCCTGAACAAGCAGCTAAGTCACTCAGTAATCAGAATTTCATTACATCCTGCCTTTTCATCCACTTTGCCATAGCAAGTCAACATCCAGGTATATAGCTCACTTATCTGACTGTTGTAAATATTTTTACCTGTTTGCTTTATTTCAGGGCTAGTCTTAGGTATAGCTAGATTATAGCAGTGATCGGTACACTCTTTCCAGTATATGGAAGCAAGTTGTCCTGAAAAAGACCTGGGTTTTTTCTTCCTGAGTTAGCTGGTTATAGGGAACTACCCCCCAAATATAAAAATACTCAGAAGAAGACCTGTGAATATAAAGTGCAATAGAGGCATGAGTCTTGGGTTTCTCTGCCATTTTGTTACTGAAGCCTCTTTGCATACTTTGGATCTTCTAAGGCCCAATCTCATAGGCACAGCTTCTATCATATAAGTCCATTGAGACAACTGGCTCAGACAGGGCAGAATGAAAATTTCAGTGATATCCTACTCAACGGATGCATACATACAAGCTTCCGTGAGAGACTGCATGAGGGCTGCAAAACTCCTTTGTTCTTCATCCAAGCAGAGAAAGCAAACTTCAACCTTCAGAGAAAGCTCTTGGTCAACAAAATACTATTCTTACAGCAGAAGTTGCAATTTTATTTGAGACAATTGAAAAAACAGAGATAAAGAGCAATAGTTTAATTTTGTTACAAAAATTTTCAAAGGTACTTTAGCTTTTAAAGATTAGTTTATATTATGAAAGTAAGACAAAATACCTGCAACAAAATTTTGGTTTTTATTCACTTCTCCTTGTTATCAATTTCTTATGTATGTTTGAAGCTTATTAATTTACAAAAAAAGGCACATTTGCATTCATTTTATAGATCTACTTTTAGTCATTTGGGGTTTTGACAACCAAATAGAAACACATAATATTCTAATTTTTATTTTTAGTTTTCAATTACCTTTTCTATAACACATAGACCATCTGTTCATATACATAACTGACCTGGCTAAATTACTACTATGTCATTAGTCTCATTCCATATACATTTTTAGTTTTTATTAATCCTTTATTGCTAGGAGTGTCTCAGGTATTAAAAAGTACTCCCTTTGTCATACTTAGCAATATTTTCCTTTATACATATGCTTTATCATTAGAACTTTTGATTTATACATTGAATTTACAGGTCTTTGTATAAAAAAAATGTTCCATGACTACAAAATGTGTCCATGTTTTCATTTATTTTTACTTACTTGCATGTTTTTTTTGTTAATATTTGAACATATGTTTTTATATGTGTGGCAGTTTGAATGGATGTCCCCCATAGCCTCAGGTATTTTTTGTTAAGATTATGCTTCCTGCCTAAATCTCCAGCAGCTTGCTGAAGGGGGTGTATCCCTGGGGGCAGATCAGATTTCAGCCCACAGGTGTAAAGAGCTGTGTGAGCTTGCTGGGTTTGGTGTTTGCTTGCTGAGGTTGTTTCTCTCTGCTTGGATCTATGGAAGTGAACAGCTTCTTCCACCCTCCATGGAAGTTTCCCTGGATCTGTAAGCTTGAAATAAATCCCTTACTCCCGGAAACTATGTCTGTTTGGAAATTAGTCCCAGCAACATGGAGCTGATGACAACAGTGTGAAATCAAAGTATCTTATTTGGTTATGAAATTGTCCTTATACAATTTGCTGAAATTTATATATTTCCATGAATTTCAAATAAAACTGTGTTTCATGCACTAAATTTCTAAATATAGTTTCCATCAACTTTTGAATTTATTAATATGTTCTGATAATCTGTCTAGACAGTGCCATTCTTAAACTTTAAAATGTTGACTATCCTTATATTCCCTAGCCATAAACACATAGGTCTTAAAATCTATATTGAAAAATCTTGACCTTTATTTAATCATCATAATTTAATCAAATGTGACTAAAATACTAGCTTCAGGGTTTGGGATACAGCTCAGTGGTTAAATGCACTTGCCTGTAATGCCTGCTGGCCCAGGGTTCAAGTTCTTGGTACCCAATTAAAGCCAATTTCAAAAAGTGGTGCATGTGTCTAGCAAGATGACCTGGCACATCCATACACATAAACACATGCACTCATACATAAATAACTACATATAACAAATACAGTTACCTGAAGACTTTCAATGAGAAGCAGGTCTGAGGACACACCACAGAAAATAAAGATTGTTTTTACAACCAAGAGTTATAGTTTTATAATATCTCATATGTAAAACTGTTGTAATTTCTTGTGTTGCATAATGTATTTTTCTCAGAGGATATTTTGTATGAAAGTATGACAAGTTAACAACTCGAAAACTGAAACAGGTTCATTGCCTTCAGGCCCATGATTCACTATCTGGATGCATTTATTTTCTTTACCTATTAATTTAATATGATAAAATAGAAGGCAGAAATAAATTAAAATATAATAATTTCATTGAATTTTAAACATTCCAAGCCAGAAGGTACTTGCTATCTTTCTTAAAGTTTGATTAGTACATTATATGTCTGAAAATCTTGTCTTCTGATCTGATTTTTCGAAGGTAGAGACTCCTTATATTGGAGATAGGTCCTTTCCTAGCCCCCTTGGGCTACATCATGATTAGACTGAAAGGGTCAATGCTACCTCAGTTTCTTTCTCTGATGGGTATGTCGAGAGATGCAGAGCCCTTTTCTGCTAGATTTCCTTTCTAAGAAAACAATCCTTGTTGGAGCCCCTGATCTCACTCACCACTGCCCTGAGCTTAAGCTTGAGGCCGCAGTGTGGTAGCTGCTTTGCACGCTGAGAGGAGAGCCCTCCAGATCGCAGAAGGGTTGCTGTGCTCATAGATGCTGCATCCCTGCTCTGCTGGACTATTTGCTTCTCACTACGGCCTGCAGCTTAGGGAAAGCATCATTACAGAACAACATACAAGGAACACAGTGATGTCATTTCCTAACTTGATGTTTTACCTAAAACATATATGTTCATACCTTTTCCAAAAATAGCTGAGGTGGTTAATTTCATTGTTTTCAAAAAAAAAATGATGTGTATTTATTTGTAGACTGTGTTGGAGCAGCAATCACTCTATGGCAATTCTGTATTGAAGGCTATGTTGTAGGTCGCCTCTCTCATGCTCCCTTGATCCCTGCCTTCCAGTATTCATGGGTTTGTGAGAGCCCTTTCCCTTGAGGGGCTGAATGGTTATTTTGTTAGGTTTCAAAACACCAGCAGGTTTCATGTTAACAGATTTTTCTTCTGCACTTACACCTGTGTGTGGCTGTGAGCTGCCCACTGGAACACTCACAAAGCCAGGGACATATGTTCCTAGCCAATCATCACTGTATTAGTCAGAGTTCTCTAGAGGAACAGAGCCAATGGAATGAATTATAAAGAGGATTTATTGGATTACCTTACCAGGATAAGAGCTGAGTGGCCCAACAATAGTTGTCAGCAGGCATAAGCACTAAGGATCTGGATAGCTCCTCAGTCCATGTGACTGGATGCCTCAAGAGTCTCCATTTGGCCCTGCAGGCCTGGATGACTTCCTAGAGGACCACTGGTCTTCAGTCCATATTGGATGGTTCCAATGTCCAAGGAGGCTAGTTGAAACTGGACAGATGCAGGCAAGGTGAGTATCTATGAAGCCAAGCAAACACCCTGTGTTCTCTCTGAGATTCTCTTTAAAAAAATATTTTTTTTCTATTTATTTATTTGACAGAGGGAGAGAGAGAGAGGGAGAGAGAGAGAGAGAGAGAGAGAGAGAGAGAGAGAATGGGTGCGCCAGAGTCTCTAGCTGCTGCAAATGAATTTCACATGCATGCACCACCCTGTACATCTGGCTTACATAGATCCTAGGGAATTCAACCTGGGTCCTTTGGGTTTGCAGGCAAGTGCCTTAACCACTAGAACATCCCTCCAGCCCATCCCTCTGAGATTCTTTATATGTAGTCGACCACCAGGAGGGAAGCTGCCTCTGTGGGAAGGGGCTTCCTCCCTCAGTTAATCCTTCCAGGAAACAACCCTATAGTCTCCCCCAAAAGGTGTCTCTTGATTCCTAACCTGATCCAGTTCACGACAGAACTGACATGTCACAATCAGCAAGGACGTGAGAGCTATCAACACTTACGAGGCAGAAAGTACATGGGTGGAACCTGAAGATGACTCCAGTCCACCTGACATCTTGAACATGGCCACAGGTTTTCTGCTTCACCTGAAAAAGGAGGAAAATCATAGAAAAATGTTTCCCGGCTGCTGCTCATTAGTGTCATCATTCAGCACTTAGTCTTCCTTTATTCTTCCTCAGTTGGCACGTGATGGTTATTCATTATTTCCCACACGGAGAGCCTTTCCTCCTAATTTCTGCTCATCTGTGTTAATTTGTCTGTTAAAACTCTGCTTGCATTAAACACAATTCTAATGAAAGTAAAATATTGTCTTCCTTTCAGTAATGGTCTTTAAATAGCTGGTGATTATTATGCTACATTCACTCACCTTTCAAGATTTTTTTTTTGTTCTTTTCTCATAGAGAGATGCACATTTAGCAATAAGAAAGCTAAATGGAGTACAATAAAATGATGTGGGGGATGAATTCAGTTTCCTAGTAAAATGGTAAAATTATTATGAATTGCTTACATTTTACTCATCTTAGAACATAAATGTTCTATTTCTTAGGCTATTGTTTCTAAGCTACAAACTCATACTGTTGTGAATGGGACTCTGGCAGCTACACTTCTTCATTGGCACTGTCCCCACCCTTTGTTTTCTGCCGAATGAAACACCAGAGTGCAGAAGGCAGGACAGGCAGAAAGGGGTGATAGCTTTTTCTTGGCTTGCTGTTCTTGTGGGCATTGCTCTAGCATTTACCCTGCCATTTGGGCATCTGAAAAATAGCTGTTGCTCTCTACTCTCTTGCCATTTGGGTAACACAGAATGGTGGCAATGCCAGGGACAGAGATGCAGGCAGATAACATTTTATCTGGAGCTCTGAGTGCAGCTGCACAGAGACCTTCCTTCAATTTTCAGACACAACAATGTTGGTGGTACAAGGCTTTTAGAATCTTGTACAAAGTTCTGAAGGTCCCTCCTTGAAAGTGCCATCTTTTGTTTTGTTTTTTGTTTTGTTTTGTTTTTGGAGAGAGACAGAGAGAGAGGGAGAGGAAGACAGATAGAGATGGGTACGCCAGCAGCCTCTCAGCTGCTGCGAATGAAATCCAGATGAGTGTGCCCCCTTGTGGTCAAGTGCAGAATTGCACTCTTGTGTCACTTTGCATCTGGCTAAACGTGGGACCTGGAGATTGGAACCAGCATTTTTAGGCTTAGGAGGCAGGCTCCTTAACCGCTAAGCCATCTCTCCAGCCCGAAAATGCCATCTTTTTATAATCCTACCTCCTCCTACTGGTCTGTGAGATATAGCCTTGTTAGTTATTTCTAGCAATTGTTTCTTATATCTTAAAACAGACTTTAAAAATCAGATAGTAGTAATCCTTTTTTTCCCTACTTAATCAAGAACATTCTACCCCTCATAACCACCTTTCAGTTTGTCTCAGAGTCTCTGCTCCTGATGTTGATGTGCTTATGCATTTTATGCTTTCTGCTCTTTTTTCATTCAAATATGAGTGGGAGTCCTTGATGAACAATATATTTTCTTCTTTTTTATTTCTTGGAGTGTCAAGCTTCATTTTTTGTTAACTATAGCCATAGTTGACATGAACTTGTTAATAAATATGTCCACAATAAACTTCATATTCTCAAAAAAAGAGCCTTCTTCAAAGATGTCAGTGAATAGGGGCACAGAAAAAAATGTGGAAAAATGTTACATACCTCTAATCCCAAAACCTGGGAGATGGAGGCAAGAGGATCAGCAGTTCAAGATCACCCTTGGACACATAATGAGTTCAAGACTATTCTGAGCTACATAAGACCCCGTGTCAAATCAGTATACAGAAGTTACATTACTAAATATTGATAATGGGTAATTATAGTATGTTGACTTAAGGATAGTTATGTATTAAATCATTAAATATATTATTAATTATCAAATTAAACATTTTTAAATAGTGAGTGATAAATTTATAGATATTTGTAAAATTTGTTTAAAAGTTACTTAAAATGAAATAAATGCTCACTTGTCTATTTTTCCAACATGCTTTATTTAATTGACTAAAACTATATATTTGTTATGTACAATATGTTGTTTACAAATATGTGTACTTTTGAGGATGTGTAAATTAAGGAAACTAGCGTATGTGTCACCTCACCTCTTTATCATTTCATAGTGAAAACACAGCACAGGTACTCCCTTAACAATTTCCAAGACTCTAACACATTATTACTAGAGTCTGCATATTCCTCCCATTGAACTGAACCTGTGTGCCCTTTCCCCAGTATCGCCTTAACCCTCTCTTCCTCAACTCCAGCTTTACTTTCTTCTAAGAGTTTTACTTTCTAATTCTATGAATTCAACTTTCAAGATTCCATATATGTAGTACTTGGCTGTTTGTTGCCTGGCTTATTTCACTTAATATTTTGTCCTTCAGGCTCAGCTATATTGTTGCAAATGACAAAGCTTCCTTAAATTTTTCAGGCTGAAGATGATTGCATGACACATATATAGAGCTCATTTGTTTTGTCCATTTATCCACTGAAGTACATAGATTAATGTTATTTCTGAGCTATTGTGAATAAGAAACAACACGACAGGATATCTTTTCAATACACTAACTTCATTTTCTCTGGATATGTGCTCATAAGTGGGATTGTTGAATCATATGGTAGGTCCATTATTATTTGAGTCACATCCCTCATGCTTTCCATATGGCTACACTAATTTACACTCCCTCTAATAGTGGTCAGGCACTCCATTTCTCCACATCCTCTTCAATACTATCTTTCATCTTTTTGATAACAGCCCTTTTGAAAAGGTGCTAAATGATACTTCATTCTGATTTTAATTTTTCATTTTCTTTTGATTAATTATACTGAGCATTTTTCATATGCTTCTGGATCATTTGGATGAATTCTGTTGAGAAAAGTCTATTCAGATCCCTGGTTTTATTTGGTCTAGCTTATTTGTTTCCTTTCATTAGCAGGTATTGATTGTACAAAATGATGGGTTTCCTAACACTTTTCATTCAAGTATATATTTTGATCATGTTCACCTCCATTACTATCCTCTTCCCCACTCCTGCTTATGCCTCTGCTCTTCCATAATATACTCTTCTAGTTTCATATATATATATCTGTGTATATAAATATAATTTTATTTATAAATGCATTTACACACATATATATGTTTTCACCTATTGAAGAAAACACAATAATTGTTTTTCCAAGTCTGGCTTATTTAGCTATGTATATGATTTTCACTTCCATCACACATTTTTCTGAAAATGGCATGATTTCACTCTTTATGGCTAAAGAAAATTCTATTGTATATATACCACATTTTTCATAGGTAAGCTGATTCCATAACTTGACACTTAAAAGCAGTAACACGCATAACCTAGCTGCTTGAGCTGTGTGTGTTGTTGCTTACATTTGCCTGGCTCCTCTTGCTACTGGACCATGTGTACCTTGATTTTGCCTATCCATGGAGGACATTGAAAACCAACAGGCAGGCTGGAGAGATGGCTTAGTGGTTAAGGCAATTGCCTACAAAGCCAAAGGACCCAGGTTTGATTCCCCAGGACCCATGTAAGCCAGATGCATAAGGTGGCACAAACATCTGGAGTTCATTTGCAATAGCTGGAGGCCCTGGCATGCCCATATTCATATTCTCATGATATGATCCATGACAGTGCCATTCTCATAAAATGAGTATGAAAGTATTGTCATACTACTTTTCTTTATTTTTCCTTTCTTTTTTTGGGGGGTGGGGTGGGGTGGTGAGGGACAGATTCTCACTGTACTCACTCTAGCCCAGGCTGATCTGGAACTCACCTTGTAGCCCAGACTGGTTTAGAACTCACAGCTACCTCAGCCTCCCAAGTGCTGGTACTACATGTGAGTGCTGCCACATCCAGTTTCTACTTTTCATGTTTTTAAAAATGTTTCAGAGGGACTGGTATTAATTCTTCCTTAAATCTTGGTAGAATTATCCAGTGAGGTCAGTTGGTATTGACTTTTTCTTTGGTGGAAATACTTTTTATAACTGATTTATTCTCCTTATTTGTTATTGGCCTGCTCACATATTATGGGTTTTTAGTAATTGATAGGTGGGCTACATTTAATTTAAATCCACTAATAATTAACATTTCTATTTCATGTAAGAAAATGAGTATAGAAGGGTTACCTCAGGTCATTTAGCTGGTCAGTATCACAGTGGGGAAATAAATACAAGCTTGGTTAAATTTTCTCATAAGTGAGATATCTAAGTCTCAGTCTGTCTATAACTGAAATATTTATACTGTCATGTTTTTAAACTTTTAAAATTTATGTGTGATTGTGTGGATGTGTGTGTGTATATGCACACTATAGTGAGTATGGGAAAGTCAGAGGATGACCACCTTTCACTTTCTTCCTGAGACAGGGATACCCTTGTTGTTTTTGCTTCAACACATGCACCATTCTAGCTGGCCTACAATCTCCTGATTCTCCACCTACCATGGTAATAGGTGCATCTGGCTTAGATGGGTGCTGAGATTTGAACTCAGGTTAGCAGACTTGCCACCAAATGCTGTAAACCACTAAGCCATCTTCCCAGCCATTATATTATTATTTTTTATACTGGAAATGTTTGTGGCTTTTAAAAAAATCTAAGAAATACTTACATGGAGCTGGAGGGATGGCTTAACAGTTAAGGTATTTGCCTGCAAATCCAAAGGACCCTGGTTCGTTTCCCCAGGACTGACACAAGCCAGATGCACAAGGTGGCATATGCATCTGGAGTTCGTTTGCAGTGGCTGGAGGCCCTGGTGCAACCATTCTCTATCTTTCTCTGTCTGTCTCTCCAAATAAATAAAACATAAAAATTAAAAATATA
Source organism: Orientallactaga sibirica (assembly GCA_036365145.1). Classification (NCBI taxonomy): domain Eukaryota; kingdom Metazoa; phylum Chordata; class Mammalia; order Rodentia; family Dipodidae; genus Orientallactaga; species Orientallactaga sibirica. Next base: position 50,373,486 of record JAEOAD010000004.1, on the reverse strand, counting down.
TATATATGTAACTACATGTCTGCATTTTACAATAGGGTCGCTTATTCTATTTGCATTTTAAAATAAACTCAGTTGAAACTGTGAAAAAATATATGAAATAAAAAAAAGTCAGTATTAACTTAAAGATTTTTTTTTTTGGCAGAATTCCTACATTACTCATTTTCTTATTAAAACCATCTTCTAGAGTCCCTCATTCCAAGGAAGAGGCTGTCTTGAAACCCAAACTTCACACTCTGCCTCCAACTACAGAGGAGCACCACATTTAGAATTTCCTCATCTGAATAATACAGTTAACAATAAGCATTTTGCAGAAATTTTTGAATCAAAATGAAATAATATCAACTAAACTTAGTAAATACTTCAAAAGTGATTTATCCATCTGTAGGCACATCATGCAAAGTACACTCCTGGGACATATTTCCAAGCACACTTTAAAATCAATGTTTCTGCTATGTGTGTGCCGGGGTTTTTTTCCTCCACCACCGGCAGGTAGAGCGGAAGAGAGAGAGAACCGGGCCAGCCGCTTCTCTCGAGGCTGAGCGAGAAGGCGGGTGTCGGCAACTCAAACCCCTCCCCCCTAAAACACAGGGGAGAAAAACCACATTGAGCCGGGAGAAACGTCTAAGGCAGAAATCTCTCCATTTATTGTCACGGGAGGTATTTATATATTTTGAGGAAGGGGGCGGGAAGAGGGGATGAGAGAAAGGTATAAGGGCCAATAGTATTTCATCACGTCAGCAGCAGCTGGGTGGAGGCAGTTTCAGCTTAGGTGCTGAGTCAAGGGCAGGTCACGAAACTCTACTCAGGCTCTGGAAGCTCGACTAGGCCTCACCGGGAGTAGGCCAAGATTGGCTGGGCTAACCACTTGGCTTCACACCGGGCAGGGCCCAACATGTATGCTCACTCCAGCAAGTACTTTATAAGCCCAAGTTACAGTCCATTTTATTTTTTAGAAAAAAATCTCTTAAATTTGATCTATTTAAAGGAGAATGATACCAAGATGTCCATTAATATAAACGCTTTTTAGAATCTTTGATCCTTCTGACAGCTTCATTGTGTATACATGTAATTTTCATGATATGCAAAATGTTATCCTTTGTTGGAGGCAGCAGTTTTCTCATTAAACATTTGAATGAAATCTTGAATGGTGGGAGAGTTGAACATAGAGAACAATGTAGTGTAGATAAAAGGATTTAGATCATCCTGACATCAACTTGGTAACAACAGTTAAGTGTCTTTGAGAGCGTGGGCTGTTTTATAATACCAAAGTGATTGAAATCTTGCACAGACATGTGCATTAACTGTTAAGATCTATACCTTCCCAGAGGTTTTAAATTCTTTGACAAATATTTTTAGCATCGATTATAAGTTCTTATAACAAAATAGAATGGCTTAAATATAACAGAAGTGCATTTCTTTTTCAAATACTACATAGTCTAGGCCAGTGGGCCAGCTCTGCACATGAAGGTTGTTCAGCAAATTGGGCACTTTCATTGTTCCACACTTTTTGTGTGCTGTTAAATGTCGGTTGCTCTCTACTTGAAGTCCAGTTTAAGGAAAAGAAAAAAGAAAGAAAATCCAAGACAAATAACTTGTCTAATAATAGCTCTAGGAGTTGCATTCACTTCTCTATCTGGCGGGAAGAAGTGAGTTCAGTAACTAAGCACAGCTTCAAAGGTTCTGTTCCATCATCAGGACAGAATTGGCCAAAGATGACAAAATACTTATTTTGTGGAAGATTTCTTTGAGTCCCAGATTTCTAGATTTATTACAAGTTATTTGTGGGGGAGTATGAGATTCTATAGATGTGAGCATATTTGTGTATATATCACTTATAATCAATTATATTGCTTGCATATATTTTTGTATAGTTCTTATAAAATTATGGTACATTCATCCTCTATCAATATAGTTTTGTTGTCTCCTTGGAATTCTATCAGTATACGATTAGAGTTACTGTAAAAAATCCTCTTGTTCCTTAAAATATATATAAAATTTTCACAACCCATCTGATCATGGGACAAAAATGGTACCTATTATCAAGCATAAATTCTTTTAAGTTTTCTTTCTTATACTGGAGGGAGTGTGATATGAGATAACATTTTTGAAAAGATACTATTAATACACATTTGTATCATTAGTAAAGGCTGAATATTAATAACAAATATTTATAAGAGAAGTTTCATAAAGTTTTTACATAACAAAATAAAATATTGACTTTGGTCACTGCTTATTAAAATTATATTTATACTTTATAGCATTGAGTATATAGTCTGATGTCATGAGAGTAAGTTCTGTATTTATTCATCATGCATTCTTTTGTCATTTTCCCTGTATTATCCTATGACCTCTTTCTCTATAATATCTTCTTTCTGTGGTATTCATTTAAATAAAGCTACTAGGAGAGCAGAAGGTGACTGTGTCCTTAATAATGTGGCTATTAGCTTTGTCAGAACATATTTTTATCTACCACAGTAGCATCTGGCTATAAATGTGCAACTTATTTAGGACTTAGAATTTATGTGTGTTGTGTCTCTTGTTCAAAGGTGAAAACATGTGCTTGTTAGTTTTACCCATTTGTCAGTGGAATTTAACATATAAAAGCATTTTGTAGTGTTTGAACAGTATTGCCAAAATGTCAAAAAAGCTTTACATTGTTTACCATATTTAAAGGCAGCTAGGCTCACCATTGTATTTTCCCATATTACCTATTAAATATTCCAGCCACCTGGAACTTTAGTTTCTGTTCAAGAGTTTATTTAAAGAAAAGTCTACACTTTAGTTGGCTAATAATCCATTTAATAGTATGTTACCAAAGAAATAATTCAAATGGCTTAACTTTTATGGAAATAAGCCACACAGAAGCTTATCTATTGGCTACATAGGTCCTAGATAAAAAACAATTTAAATGTCTACACAATTATAGACACATATACTTCTTAGTGGAAGACAGAACACTTATAAGATATAGCATAACATAAGGACAGGTAATGGAAAATAAAGTATTACACAAACAAGCAGTATAAATTAAGCATTCAAAGATGTTAAAAGTAATTATTCTGCTAGGATATCTAAATGAACCAAAGTCATAAATTAAATGTCTTAAATAAAATATGTAAATTTTCTGTCTTACAAATCTGTTTGAGAAATGTATAAATTATTTGAGCATATTAAAAGATCCTTAGCTTTGCTTATAAATCAGACAAATAATGAATGTATTAGTAGAATCAAATTGTTCTAAGGACTGTGCTACTGAAAAGCTCCATGAGTTTTACGGGTCTCAGTTTCTTCTCTTCCTGGCATCCAAATGTCTGTCCATACAGAAACCTGTGTTTCTATTGATATATGTGACTATTATCCTGAAGATATCTACATTTGCCTTACTTAGGTAAACAATTTCAATGGCTCCTTGATAACCTACAATTTAATCTTTTAAATGTCATGTATATAATGTATATACCAATGTGATCAAGTTAGACATGCCAAGATACCTAGTTGGGAGAAAAAAAAAAAGATTCCTGACACTTTCTGTATTACTAAGGAAGTGTATCAGCTAGCCCTACCTAGAATTGCAGACATTATGGTAGCAGATGATCCTATGATTGTCCCTAACAAGCTCTATTCAGGTGATGTGCAGGAAAACCTCTACCTAAAGTAAATGCCCCTTCTCCTTAAATCAAAGTAATCAGTGACCTCTAAAACTATCAGAATATTAATAGAGAGGTGAAAGGCTTTTGGAAGATAGATGATTCTCTCATTAACAATATATATCCTTAATATGATTTTCCCATGCTCTGCTTCACATGCTCTCTTGAATTTAGTGACTTAGTAGATGTTGCAAGAGGAAGCTGTCAGAAAAATTGTCTTTTTGATATACAGTCCTTCCAGGTGGTCTTGCATGTCTTATCACATGACTCAATCAGAGTAGAAGTTTTAGTAGTTAAAGATTATTTTGGTGTCACTGATAAATATTGCAGGCTTTGATAATTTATTCTATGCTTTAAGGACTATATGCAGGTGTGTGAATTGGGAATATAACTTATATCCTTATTATAGATCATTGCAAGTGACCCATAGTTTTTAGTTTACTAAGTTTTTTTATAGTTTACTAAGTTTATATAATGTGCTTATCATAATACAAACTTTGAACATAGTTTGAACATAATTCAGGTTCCTGTGTCATTTGTTGAAACAAACTGTTGGCAGGCCCTCTCAGACCTGATTTGTTCTATTCTATAATTATGATTTTCCAAACTATAGACCAGTAAAGGTGTGAAATACAACCTAGTCATCATGAAGGTAAAAGAAACCTACCATCTGAAGTTCTTTATGTTTATAAAGAACTTCCCATTTTTCAAAGCAGTTCTGTCTAATTCAATACATCACCCAGCCCACACAGGTAAAGTGCAGTGAAATTCCCATTTTATAACTGAAGATCTCAGTGCTCAAAAAACAAAATAGATGCAACTATAGTCATCTTCTGCATAGCAGAGCATCCCCTTCCTGATGCCCACCCCAGCTTTCTGTCTGGCTGTCTGTCACTCAGCACTACTTCCACGAGGAAAGCAAGTTAATGAACTCCTTATATAACATCAAGTACAGAAAGAGTTGTGTGTTTATGAAGGCCAAGAGTGGAATGTGGTTATTTGAATGAAGTGAATCATGTGTTCTGTATGCTTGATATCCACCTGTTGTAGTTTGGGAATTGGAGCCTCGTGGAGTCAGTGTATTATTGGGGCAGCTTATGGGTGTTATCACCATCTTCCCCTTGCCACTGTTTGGCACACTCTCCTACTACTGTTGTCCACTTGATGTCCAGCCTCTGCTCATGTCACATGTTCCCCACCATAATGGAGTTTCCTTTCAAGTCAGTAAGCCAAAATAAACAATTTTCCTTCCATCAGCTGCTTTTGATCAGGTACTTTGTGCCAGTAACACAAAAGTGAATGCAACAAGTAGCTGTCAATGTTGGTGGTCTCAAAATGATTGTTTGCAATGTATCATTATATTATGTTGCAAACTCCTACATATAAAGACTTACAAGATATTGGCTATGTAGAATTGACCTCTTAAGTAAACACTCCATGACAGATTGGTAAGTGGACAGAATATCACACCAGATAAAATTCTAATTTTAAAAAAGAGTGCTACATATATTTAGTAACCTAGGAAATGGCTAGATTAAAATCTATGCTACTTAAATAGAAAAAGAACACACTAAATTGTGGTAAATTTTATGCTGATATATTTAGTCTGGATATTCACATGTAAAATGCAAACTAGATAACAAATAGTTTCTGTTATCATGTGACTACATTATTTCAGGACCTTAGGTAGTCAAGGCAGTGTCTGTCTACATGGGTATATTCATGAATGCCTCGATAGAAACCAAAATTGCTATTTTCTATCCTTACTCCCTCCCCACTTTATAAAAGCAGGTGGTATGAAGGAGGTTTATAGTAGGATTTAAAATGAAAAGCAATTACAAGAGTAATTAAAAATAGAAGCTGACAACAAGTCTTGATGTCCCTGATGTATAAAATAAAAATAATCCAGGCAAATTTTGTTTGGGTACTTAGAAATTATGAAATGGGGGAAACTTAGACAGTTGTTCTCATTAACTCCTTCACCACAATGGCTTTTGCAGCTGTGTCTGGAACTAGTGCCAAGGAATGAAGTGAAGTGTGTGTGAGTGTGTGTGTGTAATAACTTGAAAAAGTGCTGCTGCTACCAGGAAATGAGGAACAAATTCTGCATTTGCTGAAAATGATGAATATTAAATTCTTTTCCTGAAATAGAGCCCCAAAAGCTTTTTTTGATGAATATATATCAATTATAGAAAATAATTGTTTTATTTATTTATTTTTTTTTTGAGAGAGACTCACAAAGAGACACAGATAGAGACAGAGAGAGAGGGAGAGGAAGTCAGATAGAGTTGGGCGCGCCAGCAGCCTCTCAGCTGCTGTGAAGGAAATCCAGATCTGTGTGCCCCCTTGTGGTCAAATGCGGCATTGTGCCCTTTGCATCTGGCTAAACGTGGGACCTGGAGATTGGAACCACTGGAGATTGGAACCAGCATTTATAGGCTTAGAAGGCAGGCGCCTCAACCGCTAAGCCATCTCTCCAGCCTAACAATTGGTTTTTGATTACATTTTATACCTTCTCATACAGGTAGATACTATATATTGATCATTCCCACCTATTTACTGTCATTCCCTACACACCCCCTCCCGGTTTGTCCTTGTCCCCAACCCCATTCTTCTTCTCTAATAGTCCAAGTTGTATATTATTTTAAAGAATATTTTATGTATTTAATTGTGACAGGAGGGAGAAAAAATGGGCATAACCAGGGCATCTTGCCACTGCAAACAAACTCCAGATGCATGTGCCATTTTGTGCACCTGGCTTTACATAGGTATTGCGGAATTAATCCCAGGCCAGCAGGCTTTGTGAGAAAGCTCCTTTAATCACTGAGACTTCTTCCTAGCCCAACACACTTCTATTTTCAAAATATAGATTATTTTCTAGATTTCACATATGTCAAAAAAATCATTATCCATGCTTTTCTGAGTTTAGATTATATTACTAACCTGAAGTTATCCCAATGGCATACACTTCCTGAAAAACTATGTATGATGGTTAATGTTTGTCAACTGTACAAGGTCTAGCATCACTTAGGAGACAAACTTCTGTGAGGAAGTCTTTGTATTGGGTTAATTAAGGTGGGAAGACCTATTGTCACCACGGATGACACCATCTGTGGGCTGGGAGCCCAGACTGAGTATAAAAGAGAAAATGAACAAAGCTTAAGCATTCATCTCTCTGCTTCCTGACTATAACACAATGTGATCAGCTGACTCATGCTGCTGCCACTCTGCTTCCCCCCATGATGGCCTGTACCTTCAGACTGTGGGCCAAAATAAATTCTTCCTTCTTTAAGTTGTTTTAGTCAGGTATGTTGGTTGTGATACAAAAAAAGAAAAATAATTAATGTGCTATTTGAGTGTGTGTGTGTGTGTGTGTGTGTGTGTGTGTTGTATGTGTGTCATTTTCTGTAACCATAAATCTGTTAATGAGCATGTAGTTTGATTCCATATTGTGTTGAGTGTGAATATTGCTGCAGGAAACATGGACATGCAGATATCTCTATGATATGCTGATTATTGATCTTTTGGGTATACACCAAGAAATAGATCAAGAAATGGATCATATAGTTTACTTATATTTAAAATTTTATTTTCATAGTACATATACCAACTTACACTGCCATCAGCAATAGATAAATGTCTTCCTGTATATCCATACCAATAGCTTTTTTTTTAATGTCTATAACCATTCAGATTAATGTGAGACAAAAATATCAATTTCCATGGTTGCTAAAGATGCTGAACATTGTTCATGTATTTTTTTTGTTACTTGGACTGCTTTTGAAAATGTCTATTCATTGAATTTTCCCATTTATTCAGTATATTATTTGTTCTTAGGTGAAAGTGTTTGGGTTTTTATATATTCTGAGTATTAATATGTCAGCTGTTTTAATTGTATTAATTGGTTTATTTGTTATGCAGAGTTTGATTTTTGGTTTTTGGAGGTAGGGTCTCCCTCTAGCCAAGGCTGGTCTGGAATTCACTATGTAGTCTCAGGGTGGCCTTGGACTCAGTGATCCTCCTACCTCTGCCTCCCAAGGGCTGGGATTAAAGTCATGCACCACCACACCTGACTGCTGTGAAGATTTTTAATTTATGCAATTAAATTTTTACTTTTTTTCTATTATGACTAAGCTGTTGGAGTCCTTTCCAGAATTTTATTGTTCTTTGCCTAGATTTTGAAATCATTTTCTTAAGATTTCCTTTGCTCACTTTTAAGATTAAGGAAATACATTAATGTTTTTATTCAGTTTGAAATGATTTTGTAGTGTGAAAGATAATGATCTAGTTTCAGTCCTGTACACATTCACTTTTTAAAGAAGCCATCTGTTCTCTAACATTTACTTTTGTCCATTATATTCCTCTTTGATACATTTTATGATACTATGCCTTTATGGAATTCCTTGAAGTCAGATGTTTTGGTACTTTTTGGCTATTTCCTTTTGCTCAGGACTATTTTGGTTCCTTGGGGTCTCTTCTGTTTTCATATGAATTTTAATTTTATTTCTTTTCTTTTATAGTGAATATGTCATTGATTTTTGTTATTTTTTTATATGTGTTTACCTATCTGAGAGAGAAAGAGAGGGAGGAGAGAGAGAGAGAGAAAAAATGGGCACACCAGGGCCTCCAGCCACTGCAAATGTACTCCAGACACATGCACTACCTTGTGCATCTAGCTTATGTGGGTCCTAGGAAATTGAACCTGGGACCTTTGGTTTTGTAGGCAAGTGCATTAAGTGCTAAACCATCTCTTCATCACCTGTTGAAGTTTTTGATGTAGATTGTGTTGAATCTGTAGATCATTTTCATCAATGTGGTCATTTTCAGAATCACTAATTCTGCCAATTCAAGAACATAAGTGGCATTTCCATCTTGGGTCTTTATTATTTCAAAACTGATTTATAGTTTGTAAGTTTTGTAAATCTTTAGTTAATTTTATGCTAACATTATATATACTGTGACTGTGATTCATTTTTTTCTGCCTTCTTTTGTATCAGTTCATGGTATATCAAAAAAGTATATTGATTTCTTTTCTTTTTCTTACCTCCATTATCCTCTCATTTTCTCCTCTTCATTCACAAACATACTAATATTTTATATGTTAATATTCTATACAGGTTTCTTGCTGAAAGTGTTTATCAGATATGAGTTTTCTGGTAGTTACTTAGGGAATTATAGGTACAGGATACTATCATCTGCAAACAATGAAATTTTGACTGCTTTGTTTTTTATTTGTATTTGTATTTCTTTCTCTTACCTTATTAGTCTAGACAGGAATTCCAGCACTGTATACTGCATTTCAATATTGAGACAGGCACGTTTGTCTCATTCCTCATTTTAGAGGAAATACTTTTATTTTTTCTCCATTCAGCATAATGTTGACTATAGGTATGTAATATTAATCCTTTATTATATTGAGATGTGATCCTTCTGTTTCTAGTTTCTGAAGGGTTTTTATCATGGAGGTTTCTTGAATTTTGTCACTCATATTTAGCATATAAAGAGACTGTGGTGGTTTTATTCAGGTGTTCCCCATAAACTTATGTGTTCTGAATGCTATATACCTGGCTGGTAGCAATTTGGGAATTGGAGCCTTCTGGAGGCAGTGTAATGTTGGAGGTAGGCTTATGGGTGTTATAGCCTGTTTCCCCTTGACAGTGTTTGGTATGGTCTCCTGTTCCTATTGTCCACCTGATATTGGCCAGGAGGTGATATCCACCCTGTGCTTGTGCTGTAATTTTCTCCTGCCATCACAGAGCTTCCCATGAGTCTGTAAGCCAAAATAAACCCTTTACTCCCACAAGCTGCTCTTGGTTGGGGGTTTTCTGCCAGCAACATGAAGCTTACTGCAATAGTAAAACTGGTACAGAGAGGGGGGGTTGCAGCTGATAGAAATCTGTGTGGCCTTTGGTCTTTTGGAGCAGATATTAGAAAGGAATGATCTAAAACCTTGGCCTAAGAGATGTCTCGCAGTGCTTTAAGTATAGCTTGATGGACTATTCTGGTCAGTTGAAAGACCTGAATACAGTATGAACTAACAACCATGAGGTTTGGCTTATAAAGGGATGAAAGAACTTTGCTTGGATTGGGCTAGAAGCAGTTTGTGTGAGAGACTTGCTGTTATGCCTGTGTCCTGAGAACTTGTGCAATGTTGCATTTCATAGAAATGGACTGATGTGAGCAGAGGGATATAGTACAGAAACAAATGACATATTATGGCCCAAACTGTTGCCAGTTCCATTGCAATTGTTTGAGAGATTATAACTATTGAAATTGGGCCATCTACTCTGCAATGGAATAATAGCAGGAAAAATGTAGACTCTTTTGAAGTAAGGGGTCTGAATGCTGAAGGAGTTTGCTGTTCTTCAAAGTTTGCTATATTCCCCCCCCCCAGATTAACAACTTAGTAGCTCACCTGGTATTATGGAGTATAAAAAATTCAGGAAAGAGAAGGTCATTGGCTTTGCAATGTGGTTTTGTTTTATCAAAATGGCCATGGACAATGTGAAGCAGGCTTATTGGATTACCTGCACAGAAGCCCAGTGGAGCCATGAGGATGAACCTTGGGTTGCAGTGGAGAATTGTGGATATGCAAGGACTATGGGGTGGCTGCAACAGAGAGCTGACAGTGGGTAATGTTTTGCTGGACTGTGAGGAGCCTAGCTAAAGGGGTGGAATTGAAATTCCAGAGATTCATCCCGGGTAAGAATTATCAGACTTGTAGACTTGTCGCTGGTTAGAATAGTTAGACTTGAACCTGCCGAGTGTGATGTTTGCCCTGATTGTTTTAAATCTTGTAATGGTTGAATATTTCTTTGTTATGTCCAATTCCATCTTTTGCAGTATGAATATTTATTCTGTGCCATTACATTTTGTTTTGGTATTATGGCTCATTTAAAAGACCTTGGACTATGGGGATGTGTTAACATCATTAGAATTGATAAAAACTATGGGAACTTTTAAAGTTGGACTGAATACATTTCATTTTACATCATGTATGGTAATTTGTTTATGGGGAGCAAAGGGTAGAATGAGGTAGTTTGATTCCACTGTCACATATAAATTTATGTGTTTTGAAAGCTAGTTTCCCAGTTGGTGGCAATTTGGGGATTGGAGCCTCCTAAAGGCAGTGTATTATTGGGAGTGGTTTTATGGGTGTTACTGCCAGATTCCCTTGCCAGTGTTTGATACACATTCCTGCTGGTATTTTCCACCTGATGTTGGCCAGGAGGTGATGTCCACCCTCTCCTCATGTCATCGTTTTCCCCTGCCATCACAGAGCTCGCTCTCAAGTCTGTAAGCCAAAATAAATCCTTTCTTCCCACAAACTGCTCTTGGCCATGTTTTTTTTTGTTGTTGTTGTTGTTGTTGTTTTCCCCAATAACATGAAGCTGACAATAGATATTATCATGTATTTTTTTCTTCCCTGACCTTTTGATTTGTATATATAGAATGATTTCTGAGAAGTGAAACTAACTTGATTATGGTATATAGTATATTTAATGTGATGTTGTCCTTGCTCTTGATGTTTAAAAGGTAAAAATTAAGGAGGAACTATATTCTATGGTCCCTTGTAGACATTTGTCTCTACAACCTGTCTAAAATAACAAGGAAAGGAATTATTAAAATTTCTTTAGATGAAAGCCAGTGTGAAATGATTTGACAGGACATAATCTGACAGTCCAGGGGAACCACTCCTAAAATTATTGATTCCATGTGGTATTGCTATGTTGTCATTTTGTTTCTCATGTATGTACCTCTTGATTCCTTAGCTAAACTGTAAGCCAAGTATATCTTCTCTTATTTTTCAAAGTTCACAAAACAAAGCCTTAAGCCTAGTAGACCCACAAATATATAAGTATTCTGCAAGTTAAGACTATAAATTTCCCCTTTAGTTGTATTCCAAGATGAGCTTTTCGTAAATCTGGCTTCTGAACTATAGATAAATGTGTGAAAAATTCCGACATGACTACAGAGTTAAGTGAATAGGTTCAAAATATGATATTTTATTTCTCATCTAGAAATTGGCCTCAAATCTATTTTTTCATTTATTTTCACCTATTTGTCTTATCGCTTTTTTGTTGTGCTTGGAATGTAATTGTTGGCTCACTGAGTTTTGCTATATGATATTTGTAAGTGATAAAATTTCCATTAGACCTTTAACATATGTAAATAAAATATATGTAAATCTGGCATATTATGCTGTGATATTACCCATTGATTTACTCTCTGAAGGAGCTATCTGTGGTCACTTTCTCTTTTAAAGAAATCCATTTTTTAAATCATTTTTAAGATTATTATTTCAGAGTTTAACTCTAACTGATCCTCAAATTTAAAGTAATGAGTACCTGTATTGGTTCAAAATTTCAGGTTAACAAGAAATAAAACATTATTCTTTTCTATTATCAATTTATCACAAATATTTATCTGTGTTGTATAGCAGAAACTCATTATAAATCAGTTTGAGATGCTTTTTTCCTACAGTTTGTCACTTAATAACCTTCCAATTTTCAGCAGAATGAAGCAGATTTCCCTGAACCAATGTGCCTAGTGGAAAAGTAGAAAAGGCCAGAAACATTATAAAACTATTTTTAAGGCACCCGAGTCTAAAATATGATGAGGGGTGATGTTCTACAATTGTGAAAGAGGGCCCTTTTAAGGTGATCTGATAAGTGCTGGCTATTTTCTTCCCTGTGGTTATTTTCCAGTGCTATGTAGATATGAACTTCATTAAATAACAAACATCTATTTATGCAAAAGTAACATTTTTAGTACATAAGTAAGCTCCATTATCAATGCAGATGTCTGATGACCATTATCAAAAATGCATAAAATTTCCTAGGCATTAGCAAGGAAACACAGCCATTTAAAAAAAAAAAAAAAAAAAAAAAAGACCAAAGATTGGCATTTCTCATACCAAAATGGCCACTGACTGAAAGTGTCCAACACATTATTCATGAGTAAAATGCAAATTAAAATGCCAGTGAGATACAATTACATCTCAAATAGAGTGTGTGAGATGAAAAACAGAAAATAGCAAGCGTTAACAAGGGATTAGGACCAAGTGGAAAGTTGATTACATTGCTGGTGATAATGAAAATTTAAAATAACTTGGGGAAACTGATTGGCAGAATTAACTATAGAAGTACATATACATGACCTAGAAATTTCACTCCTGTGTATATGATACTTGAGAAAAAATGAATTCTTTTGTCTGCTAGCAGATGTCTACAATGATGTTCATAAACAGTGCTATACATAATAGTCCCAATGTGAAAATAATGCCTGTCATAATGAGTGGAGATATATAAGATGGATTGCAGTGTACCTGTAATAGCATAGCCTACAACAATCAGAAAGGACATTCAAACCAGAAGACAGTGTTTTAGAAAATCAATCAACTGCTGTACACACTACCCCAAATTAAAACTCTCAGACATTGTATTACAACAACACTTCTTGTCAAGTGCATCAACTGATTGCATATTTATGTGATATCCAAACACACAAACCTGATTTATGATGACAAAGGTCATGGCTGTATACATACTATGTACATAAATAATAAAAAAAGAAAAAAATAGCATCACTTTTGAGTGAAAAAGAGTAGAACATGAAGTGATGTGAGAAGCTATTTTTATTGTGATCTGAATGGTGAGTCTTTTGGTATGCCAGAGGGATTGCTTTCTACACAGGTACCAAAATCTGAGGAAGCTCAAATCCTTTATATACAATGGGTTAGTGTTTTCATGAGACTTACTCCCACATGACCATATATGGCACAAGCTCAGTATAAATTTCCTCCATTACCTCCAGATGAGGTGGTGTACACCTTTAATCCCAGCACTCAGGAGGCAGAGGTAGGGGGATCACCATAAGTTTGAGGCCACCCTGAGACTACATAGTGAATTCCAGGTCAGCTTGAGGTAAAGTGAGACTCTACCTCAGAAATCCAAGAAAAAAACAATATGGTACAGGCATAAAAACAGGAATATAGACCAATGGAACAGAATAGAAGACCCGGGCTTTGGGTCAAGTAACTATAGCTACCTGATATTTGACAAAGGCCCTACCAATGTACACTGGAAAAAAGACAGCATCTTCAACAAATGGTGCTAGACAAACTGGACAACCATATGTAGGAAAATGAAACTCGATCCACACATCTTGCCATGCACAAAATCAAATACAATTGGATCAAAGACCTCATTATAAAACTGGAAACTCTGCTAGTACTAGAGGAAAAAATAGGAGGAACCTTCCGTGATATAGGAGTGGGAAAAGACTTCCTGAACAAAACCTCAGCAGCTCATAAAATTAAACAATCACTCAACCATTGGGATCTCATGAAGTTGAAAGTTTTTTTCACAGACAAATATACAGTAACCAAATCCAACAGATTACCCACAGAATGGAAGAAAATTTTTGCCAGCTATACAACTGACAAAGGCCTAATTTCTAGAATTTACAAAAAACTCCAAAGAACAAACAAACGGTCAAACAACCCACTCACAAAATGGGGCAGAGAACTTCACAGGGAGTTCTCACAGGAAGAAATACAAATGGCAAACACACACTTAAGAAAATGTTCAACATTCCTAATCATCAGGGAAATGCAAATTAAACAACTATAAGATTCCACCTTACCCCAGTAAGGATAACTAACACTAAAAAAAAAAAAAAAAAAAAAAAAAAAACCTAAGGAAAACAAATGCTGGCGAGGCTGTGGAGAAATAGGGAAACTCTTTCACTGTTGGTGGGAATGTAAAATGGCTCAACCATTATGGAAAGCTATACGGAGACTCCTGAGAAGGATGACTATAGACCTACCAACAGATCCAGTTATTCCCTTACTGGGCATTTACCCTAAAAGCTCCAAGCCTCAGATCAGAGAGATTTGGTCAACCAAGTTTATAGCTGCTCAATTCATAATAGCTAAGAGCTGGAATCAACCCAGATGTCCATCATTAGATGAATGGATAAGAAAGATGTGGTATATCTACACTATGGAATTCTACACAGCAGGAAGAGAAACTGAAACAAGGAAATTTGAAGAAAAATGGTCAACCATGGAACAGATCATTCTCAGTGAGTTCACCCAATCACAAAAAGATAATCGTCGCCTGGTCTCACTCATCTGTGGCTCCTAACCTGAATTCACCTGAGATACTGTCATACCTAATAAGCACCCTGAGGACCAGACAATAGGGAGCGTGGAACAGGAGGGGAGGGTAAGAGTGGGAAGGAGCATAAGTGTGGGTGAGAGGGTAAGGGTGGGGGGACACAAATGGATTCAAATGGAAATAGTACCATAAAATTGTATACTCTGAACAATAGGCTAAAACACTGATCCTTCAGCAGGCCTATAGAGGGAACACCTGAACCACAGGGACCTGGAGAGGACATCATGAAGACTAACCTTAATCTTTTAATGTTTCTCTCTCTCTCTCTCTCTCTCTCTCCTTCTCCTCTCTATCTTCTCTTTCTCTTTTATATTACCTATCTTTTTCTTTCTTCACCTTCCTTGGCACTGACTTGTAACTCCCAGTACCAGCATGGGGTTAATTTTCACAATGAGCTGTTGATCAGAAAGACCTAGAAGGTTTCCCCCCAAAAGACAGATTTCTGTCAGAGTTCTTGATAACCCACCAAAGATTAATGGTAAAACCCTACTGCCAAAGACACCCTATGCTGTTGGGACAAAACATGGAGCGACCTGGTCAGAATCTAGAAGAAGTCAGTCCCCAGCCAGTTATCTTGTCTAATGCCAGAGGGTGCTGCTCAAGCGACTGGGGAAAAATGACTGACATCTGTCCAAACAACTCGCAGACTAAGCTGCTAAGCAGTAAACAACCTGACGTGATGCTCAAACAAGTGTAATAGTGGCACAAAGCCATGGTGGGTAACCAACTGCTCTTGATTTGGCTAATAGATCCACTCAGTGGAATGGAAATCATTGCTAGAACTGGGAAATAAGTCAAAACCATGTACAAAAAAAATGAGCCCATTCTCCAATATAAAACTCCCAACAAATGTGGGCTAGAAGAAGGCCACACATATAAAATTCTCTCTAAAATAACTATGGCCATTCCATCTATCCACTACTAACTTCTCTCTCCACTGGAGAATTTGCTTCTCTTTTCCAGATGGACAACAAACCTGAAGGGAGGATCAGCTTATCACACTTCACCAAGGCCCCAGCTGAAACTATAGAGTAATGGGCAAGTGTACAGCTTTCTTGATGAACCCGACACCAGAACAAGGCTGAAGGAGATAGACACAGAGAACATTCAACTCCTACTAAGCCAGATATCCAGAGACAGAGGATCCCAAGACCTCATCAATGAAGTAGAAATAAAGTGAACCCAATGTGGCTCAGGGAAATTCATGGAAGAGGGGGCAGAAAGAATGTTAGAGCCACAAGTTGGGTCATTATACACAGAGACTTTGCCTCTCCCCCATATCTGTTGGCTACCCTCATACTGCATGATCCACATTCCCCAATAAGGATGGTCCCTGAAGAGTGGGGAGGTCAGGGAGGAGGCTACCAGAGGCACCAACATGAATGTAAAATTTAAAAAAAAATCCTCCATTACCTTGCTTTGTGTTTGATGATTCACAAGGCATTAATCAAGTCTTAGTAGTATTTATGTGTTCATTTTAGGTCTTTTATATGAACACCCTTTTTCTTTTCAGGTTACTTATAAATCATTTCTCTTAGAAGCATGGATAATTCTAGAAGATGACCTTCTTAGACACTCTGTTTATAAAGGGATATTGTCGCCATTTCCTATCTTTTCTAACTTTCTCTTCTGCTTGACACACATAGCAGGCCCCACAGACCTTTGGTCAGAGAATCCATAATGATTTCCCACTCATTGCTTTGCTTTCTTACTTTTTTTCTGGTTCTTAAATAGTGGTTCAATTTATATTTCCATGTTCTTTTTCCAAACCCACACCTGTCTTCAGTGCTTTTAATTTTGAGATACAGCATTTAAATATCCAAAGGCATTTGCTTGATTCAATTTTTGTTCTTATAACATTTCATTACAGCAAAGAATTCATTTGACAAAATTCAATATCCTTTCATGATAAAAGTCCTAAAGGAACCGGGAGTAGAAAGAACCTATCTCAACATAATAAATTCTACTTATGACAAATCTATAGCCAACATAATAATAAATGAAGAAATACTTGAAGCATTTCCACTTAAATCAGAAACAAGACAAGTGTGTCCACTGTACCCACTTTTACTTAATAGAGTACTATTATAGTACTGTAAGCCTTAGTTATAGCAATAAGTCAAGAAACATACATAAAAGAGATACAAATTGGAAAGTAAGAGATCAAGTTATCACTATTTGCATATGATATGATATGGTATTATACCAAAGGGACCCTAAAGACACTACCAGCAAACTGTTAGAGCTAGTAAACAATTTTTGCAACATAGCAGGATAAAAAATTAACACAGAGAAATCAGTACCTTCCTATATACTAACAATAAACATGCCTATGATAACATCAGGGGAATCCTTCCATTGACAAATGCCTCAATAAATACATAAATAAATACATAAATAAATAAATACAAATAAATAAATAAATAAATAAATAAACAAACAGATTATCTTGGAATAAACCAAACTAAGGAAGCGAAGGCTCTCTACAATGAAAATTAAAACATTCAAGAGAGAAATTGCAAAAGACACCTGGAAATGGCAAGATGTCCCACGTTCTTGGATTGGAAGAATCAATATTT
This sequence comes from Orientallactaga sibirica, assembly GCA_036365145.1. NCBI lineage: Eukaryota > Metazoa > Chordata > Mammalia > Rodentia > Dipodidae > Orientallactaga > Orientallactaga sibirica. Next base: position 50,356,077 of record JAEOAD010000004.1, on the reverse strand, counting down.
TGACAATGTCAATCTTACCAAAAGCAAACTACATGTTTATTGCAATCCCCATCAAAATTCCAATAAAATTCTTCACTGAAATAGAAAAAAAATCCTAAAATTTAATGGGATGCACAAAATGCCCTGAATAGCCAAATCAATTCTGTGCAATCAGGCTGGTGGTATCACCATACCTGATTTTAAGATATATTACAGAACAATAGAAACAAAAATAGCATGGTACTGGCATAAAGACGTCTAGAAAAATGGAATAGAATAGAATACACATATATAAACCCAGGCACCTACAGCCATCTGATTTTTTATAAAAATGTCAAAAATATTCATTGAATAAAAGACAGCCTTTTAAACAAATGGTGCTTGGAAAACTGGATATCTTTACGTAGAATGACCAAAGTAGATCCTTACCTCTCTCCATGCACAATAATCAAGTCTAAGTAGATAAAAGACCTTAATATCATACCTGAAACTCTGAAACTGCTAGAGGAAAACATGGGGGAAAGATTTCAACATAGTGGCATAGGCAACAATTTTATGAATATAACCCTAGTTGCTCAGAAAGTAAAACCACTAATAAGACATTGGGACCTCATAAAATTAAAAACCTTTTGTACAGCAAGAACATGATGAATAGAGCCAAGAGGCAACATACAGAAAGGGAGAAAATCTTTGCCAGCTATATATCTGACAGAGGATTAATATACAGGATATACAAAGACCTCAAAAAACTAAATGATATTAAACAACCCAATCAAAAAGGAGCTATGGAACTGAATAGAGAGTTCTCAAAGAAGAAATAAGGATGGCCCAGAAACATCTAAAAAATTGTTATACATTCTTAGACATCATGGAAATGCAAGTTAAAACTACTTTTGATATCCCTCTTCCCCAGCTCCTCCCAGTTCCCTGGTCCCAGTAGGTCCAACTGTGGCTGGTGTGGGGCTACTTGGACATTGAGAGCTTGCTGCAGAAGTAGGCCCCTTGCTCTGCCTTCCTGTGTGAAGTGCCCCTGGGTCTGCAACTCCTGGATATCCTGTACCAGTGCCGTGTGCAGTGGGTAGGGCAGTGCTCCCTGTTTCCCAGTCCCTTGGTCCTGGTAGGTCCCCCTGTGGCTTGCTTGGGGATACTTAGACCCTGCAAGCTTGTGGTGGAAGCAGGCCCCTTGCTCTGCCTTCCTGAGTGAAGTGTCCCTAGATCCCCAATTCCCAGATACCCTGCACCAGCAGATACATGCAGCCCAGAGTGAATAGGCCACACTTCATGGTTGGCCACTCACCTCTTGGTTTCTTGGTTCCAGCAGTTCCTCTGCTGCTGCGCTGGGGAGGCCTGGTTTCTGTGTATGGGCTGTGGAATCAGGCCTTTTGCTTTGGTATCATGACTGGCCCCTGCGTACCCACATCCCTATTTTCCTGAGTCAGAGGGTTCACAGGTCACTGGAGGAGCTGACCTCTTGCCCCTGGCTCTCCAGCTTCCTGGCTCCTGGTTCCCCAACCCATGATCCCCATGTGCTGAAGAGTATGTGCAAGTTGAGTGAGTAGACCAGAGAGGTCCCAGTTCTCCAGGTACCTTTGATGTACCTGCAAGCTCCACAATCTGTGCATCTGTGGTTATAACCACATTGTACACCAGTACACCAATCTGATTCACATTTAAAACAGAACACCCTGTGAAGATTCTACAAGGACAAACACTTGGTTCCTCCTCAGTAGAATAAAGTTTTTCACCAAGATGGGCAGAACACAAAGCAAAAAAGCCAATGAGAGTCAGAAAAGTGAGAGATGTCGACCAAGGATGCCTAGTCCCACAATGGAAGTCAATGAAATCATAGAGAAATCAAGAGAAATTCCATCTCAAAATGAAAACACAGCAACCAATGAGACCCTGATCAAAAGAATTTCTGAACTGGAAGCAAACCATCAAAAAACCCAAAAATCATATCAATGAAATTAAATAGAATCATTTATCACGGCTTTCAGCTTTTGTCAGTAGGCTTAACTTGATTGATGAAAATGTTAGAACCCTCAGAACAGATATAAATCAAGTGAAGGTGAGTCAACAAATGGAAGATATCAATAACTGATTAAGCTTAATGGAGACTTTATCAAGTGCAAGAATAAATTCCATGAAGAATCAAGAAAATCAGAACTTGAACTGAAATCATAACTAAAAAATAGATGGACATGATGCAAAATTACACAACAGAAAACAAAAATCAAATAGAGCATATAAAAACCTCTCTAGAACTCCTCACTAACAGAGTTACTCATGGGAAGATAGAACTTTTGACTTTGAAGACAATACAGAAGAAATTATTCTGGAAATCAAAAACTTTTCTAAGTTAAAAATTCAAGTGAATGGAATACAAGGGAACTGTGGGATACCCTAAAATGGAAAAACATCCAGATGATGGGTATACCAGAAGGAGAGAAAATCCAGGCAAGAGGCATACAGAACATATTCAACAAAATTATTGAAGAAGAAAATTTCCCAATCTCTGAAAAGAGAGGCCCATCCTGATAAAAGAAACCCACAGAAAACCAAACAGAGAGGACCAAAGAAGAAGCTCTCCAAGGCACATAATACTTAAAACTCTTAACAATAAATACAGAGAGTGCTAAAAGCAGCAAGAGAGAAACAATTCACTACATACACAGGCAATCCCATCAGAATTATGTTAGATTTCTCAGTGGAAACCCTGAAAGCCAGAAAGACCTGGAATGGAACCCTTCAATGTCTAAAATCCTATGGCTTCCAACCTAAGGAATTCTATCCAGCAAAAATATCTGCCATAATAGATGGTGAAAGGAAAATTTTCCATGAAAAACATCAACTCTATGATTATATGAACTCAAAGCCAAACCTACAAAGAATACTTCAGGGAATACTCCACATCGAAGAGTCAAACAAACAATCTCAAGAGTCAACAAGAAGAAGATCATAATAACCAAAAATAGACCAGGCTCAAAAAAGTACAAAACACAAGTTATCAGGGTGGATCAAAAAAAAAAAATGGACCCTTCTATCTGTTGTCTTCAAGAAACCATCTTACCACTAAAGATACATACCTCCTCAGGGTAAAAGGTTGGAAATGATATTCCAAGGAAATGTTAAATAAAAAAACAAGCAAGTATTGCTATATTAATATCTGATAAAATAGACTTCAAACAAAAAGTAATTAAAAAGGACAAAGAAGGCCACTTCTTACTCATCAAGGGAGTCAGCACACATGAGAACATCACAATCATAAATATATATGCTTCACTGTGAGTTCAAGGCCACCCTGAGACTACATAGTGAATTCCAGGTCAGCCTGAGCTAGAGTCATACCCTACCTCAAGAAACCAAAAAAAAAAAAAAAAAAAAAAAAAAAAAAAAAGAGTTGTGTGTGGAAGAAATAAAAAAAGATATTGTAACATTTCTAGAATTGAATGATAATGAAAGCACAACCTACCAATTCTTATGGGATACAATGAAGGCAGCCCTAAGGGGAAAATTCATAATGCTAAATGCCTTCATAATAAAGGCAGTGAGATCCCAAATTAACAACCTAACTGTCCACCTAAAGGTATTGGAAAAACAAGAAGAATCCAACCCTGAGAGTTCCAGATGGAAAGATATAATCAAGATCAAAGCAGAAATTAATGAATTGGAAAATATGAAAACATTTTTTAAAATCCATGTAATGAAGAGCTGGTAAATAAATAAGATTGATAAACCCCTAGACAATTTGATCAAACAAAAAAACAGAGAGAGAGAGAGAGAGAGAGAGAAGTCACAAATTAACAAAATCAGAAATGAAAAAGGAGAGGTCACAAGAAACATCAATAAAATTGGAGGAATCACCAGGGAATAATTCCAAAATCCTGTATTTCCCAAAATTGGATAATCTGGCAGAAATGGGTGGATTCCTAGCCACATACCACCTACAAAAACTAAACTCAGAGCAGATTAATCTCCTAAACAAACCTATCACATCCATGGAGATTGAGAAGGCAATAAAAAACCTCCCCCAAAGAAAAGTCCAGGATCAGATGGCTTCTCAGCCAAATTATATCAAACCTTCATTGAAGAACTGAAACAGATTTTTCTCAAACTGTTTTACATAATCATAGACAAGGGAATTCTCACTAACTCCTTTTACGAAGCTAGCATCACCCTAATACTAAAACCAGACAGATGTAACAAGGAAAGCAAACTATAGGCCTATATCCCTGATGAATTTAGATGCAAAGACCCTTAACAAAATCCTTGAAAACTGGGGCTGGAGGGATGGCTTAGCAGTTAAGGCATTTGCCTGCAAAGCCAAAGGACCTAGTGCACCCATTCTCTCCCTCTTTATCTCTTTCAAATAAATAAATAAAATAAAGAAAGAAAAAGAACTAAAAAAACTAAACAATAAAAAAATCAAACAACCCACTCCAAAAATGGGGCAGAGAACTAAATAGGGAGTTTTCAGAGGAAGAACTACAAATGGCTAACACACACTTAAGAAAATGTTCAACATCCTTAACCATTAGGGAGACACCAATTCAAACAATCATGAGATTCCTTGTTACTCCAGTAAGGATGGCTACTATTAAAAAATCTAATAATGACAAATGTTGGTGAGGATGTGAGGAAAGAGGAATTCTCATCCACTGTTGGTGGGAATGTAAACTTGTACAACCACTATGGAAATCAATTTGGTGATTCCTGGAAAGGATGAACATAGAGCTACCAACAGACTCACTTATTCCCTTACTGGGCAAATATGACAACTGGTGCAATAGTGGCATCTCAGTTATGATGGAAACCAAGTGTTCTCTAATTAGACTTGTGGCCCACTCTATGGAAGGGAATACATGTCCAGTACTGAAATCCTAGTCTAAAGCCTAAGGCTGGGGATGTTATGAGTCCTAGGGGAGTAACACCTGCTGTCTGACTAAATGCCCTGTAAGCACTTTTAAATTTTTTCTCCTTTGGAGAATCTGCTCTTCTTTTTCCAGTAGGTAGTGAGACCTGAGGAGATAAACTACCCCTCACACTTCAGCCAAGTCACAGATGAAACCATAGAGGAAATGGGGAGATGAGCAAGAGGGCTGCTTACATGGTGAAAATGACAATCAGTGCCATGTTGGAGGAGACAGATCCTGAGGATACTCAACACTTACTAAAGCAGAGATCCAGAGGCTCCTAAGAGCTTATCACTGAAGTAGACTTAAAACTCACCCACCATGGCTCAGGGAATTTTGCAGAAGAGGGGGTGGAAAGATTGTAGGAGCCAGAGGTTTGGACATCATGCTCAGAGGCATTCCCCCCACTTCACAAAAACTGAGTATTGCTCCCACAATGCATAAGCCACAACCTCATGGAGATTACCTGCAACCCCACTGAAGAGAGTACCCCATGGAATGGGACCAAAGTTGAGGGAAAAGAGGGAATGAACACATTATGTATCCATACAAATTATGTTGTTAATTAAATAAATAAATAAATAAATAAATAAATAAATAAAAGGTTTTGCCCACATATTAATACTAATATTGTTTTGATTAGAAAATCTTCTCTTCTCATATGGCAGTGACCCCTGGGAGGAATCAAATATCACCATAGTGTTTATAAGAAATGACAGTGGAGTGTTTCACATTGAGACATCTCTATTATACCTCCAAGGATCAGGGTCCATTGGGGAAGAAGCAGCAGAAAGAATGTAGAACCAAAGGAAGGATAGGACTGCTTACAACACTATCTTGCAGACCTGAAATGCCCTGGATATTCATCACCTAGCAGTGCCTGACACTGATGATGACATCAAAATAAAAGTGAGGCTAATTGGGGGCAGGGGATATGATAGAGGGTCAATTTGAGAGTGGTAAAGTGGAGGTGGTGAGGAAATTATCATGGTTATTGTCTATAATTATGGAAGCTACCAACACAAAGTTAAAAGAAAGAAGTTATCTTGATTTCTAAATAGGGTAAAGAAACATGAGTTACATATGTTTAATAAGTTTTGGTTGGAGCCGGGCGTGGTGGCGCACGCCTTTAATCCCAGCACTCGGGAGGCAGAGGTAGGAGGATCGCTGAGAGTTCGAGGCCACCCTGAGACTACATAGTTAATTCCAGGTCAGCCTGGACCAGAGTGAAACCCTGCCTCAAAAAACAAAAAGACAACAACAACAACAACAAAAATGTATGGGTTGGAGTAGTATGAAAGAATTCATTCATTTTGTCTATACAAATTTCTGAATTAAAAAATTTATTTTGGGCTGGAGAGATGGCTTAGCAGTTTAGGCGCCAGCCTGCTAAGCCTAAGAATGCCAGTTCCAATCGCCAGGTCCCATGTTTAGCCAGATGCAGTGATGCAAGGGCACAATGCCGCACTTGCCCACAAGGGGTGCATGCATCTGGATTTCATTCACAGCAGCTGAGAGGCTGCTGGTGCACCCATTCTCTGTCTCCCTCTCCCCCCACCCTCTGTCTCTCTCCAAAAAAATAAAAAATTCACTGGGAAGTTACCTTTCACTTTCTGGTCAGTCTTCTGATCCTAAGCCAAGCAATTCTCCAAAGTATATTCTCTCATTTGTAAAATGTGTACACAGCACATGTTTGTATGATCTATCTGTCTGAGGCTTCTCTAAATAAAACATTTGATTCATTTGCAAAATGGCCATATGACCTTGTGTCTCTTAGTGCTTGGGTGTTATTCGGAAAGCAGAGATGTGCGTTGTGGTGGTTTGATTCAGGTGTCCCCCATAAGCTTAAGTGTTCTAAATGCTAGTCTCCCCAGCTGACAGCAATTGGAAATTAAAGCCTCCTGGAGGTAGCGCACTGTTGGGGGCGGGCTTATGGGTGTTATAGCCAGCTTCCCCTTGCCAGTGTTTGGCATAGTCTCCGGTTGCTGTTATCCACCTTATGTTGACCAGAGGATGATGTCCACCCTCTGCTCATGCCATCGTTTTTCCTGCCGTCATGGAGCTTCCCCTTCGAGATTGTAAGCCAAAATAAACCTCTTTTTTCCCACAAGCTGCTTTTAGTCGGGTGATTTCTGCCAGCAATGTGAACCTGACTGCAACAGTAAAGTGGTACCGAGGAGTGGAATTGCTGCTAGACACCTGACTGTGGCTTTGGCGTTTTGGAGCTGATTTTCAAGAGGAAGAACTACGGACTGTGAGGTTTGGTTTATGAGGGTGAGAAAGAGCTTTGTTTGGACTGGGCTAGCAGTTTGTGTGACAAGTTTGCTGTTATGTCCATGTCCTGAGAAGTTGTGCAGGGTTGCTTTGCGTAGAAATGAACTGGTGTGAGCAGAAAGATATGGCACAGGAAAAATAAAAATCTTTGGGTGAACTCTGCCCATTCAGCTGCAATTATGAGATTACAACCTTTGAGATTGGGCCAGCTGACCTGCATTGGGGTAACAGGAAGAATGCAGACTCTTGAAGGGGCCTGAATGCTGAAGGAGTGTCCTGTTCTTCAAAGTCTGATTTACTCCCCCTGCATTAACAAATTGGCACCCTTCTTGGTATTATGGAGTATAACAAATGCAGGAAAGAGAGGGTCATTGACTTTGTAACACAGTCTTGCGTTTTGGAAATGGCCATGGGCAGTGTGAAGCAGGTTTGCTGGATGCCTGCATGGAGATCCCATGGGGCCATGAGGATGGACGGTGGATTCCAGTGGAGATGCCGGGACCATGAGATGGCTGCCAAGGAGAGCTGCTGGCCCGGGCTGAAGTTTTCCAGAACTGTGAGTAGCCTAGCTGGAGGGGTGGAATTGGAACTCCAGAGACTTGTTGCTGGTTAGAATTATCAGACTTGGGAATTTGTCACTGACTGGAGTTGTTGGACTTGGAGTTACAGAGGTTGATGTTTGCCTTGGTTGTTTTAAACCTTGTATTGGTTGAGTATTTCTTTGCTTTGCCCAATGCCATCCTTTGCAGTGTGAATGTTTATTCTGTGTCATTATGGGTTTTGGGGAGGATTATTTTTGGTTTTAGGGCTCAATTAAAAGACTTTGGAGTATGGGGCTTGTTTGAACATCATTAGGATTGATAAAAAATATGGGGACTTTTAAAGTTAGATGAATGTGTTGCATTTTACATCATGTATGGTTATCAGTTTCTGGCGCCGGGGCGGAATGTGGTGGTTTGATTCAGGTGTCCCCCATAAACTTAAGTGTTCTGAATGCTAGTCTCCCCAGCTGACAGCAATTGGAAATTAAAGCCTCCTGGAGGCAGCGCATTGTTGGGGGCAGGCTTATGGGTATTATAGCCAGCTTCCCCTTGCCAGTGTTTGGCACACTCTCTGGTTGCTGTTGTCCACCTTATGTTGACCAGAGGGTGATGTCCACCCTCTGCTCATGCCATCATTTTCCCTGCCATCATGGAGCTTCCCCCTCGAGCCTGTAAGCCAAAATAAACCTCTTTTTTTTCCCCATAAGTTGCGTTTAGTCAGGTGATTTCTGCCGGCAATGAGAACCTGACTGCAATACACGTGAAAGTCAGAACAGAATTTGGGAATAAAATCCTTAACTTGGATTGTTGTAGGGAGAAGTCACTCTTTAATCATTAATGTGTTGACAATTTGGGGAGATAATTTTGAATCTTTATCCTAGTATCTCTTTGACTTATAAATTTCAGGGCTGGGATTAATACTGGGAATATATATATTTTTTCTTTTGTAGATTCTATTGGGTCTTTTAAGTATAGAGTCATGTCTTCTGCAAAAAAAATGACAGCCTCTTCCTCCACTATTTTATTCATTTTATGTCTTCTTGTCATATTCCTATTCATAGGACTTCAAGCACAATATTAAATATGAGTGGCAAGAGTAAACATCCTTGTCTCATTCCTGTTTATAGAGAAAATGTTTTTTCCTCCATTCAATATAATGTAGGCATTAGATTTGTCATATATGGTCTTATTATTTTTAAATTTATTTTTATTTATTTATTTATTTGAGAGAGAGAGGAGAGAGAGGGAGTGAAAAAGAGAATGGCTATGCCAAGGCCTTCAGCCACTGCAAATGAACTCCAGATGCATGTACTACTTTGTGCATCTGGCTTACGTGGGTCTTGGGGAATCAAACCTGGATTCTTTGATTTTGCAGGCAAGTGGCTTTACCACTAAGCTGTATCTATGTCCATCAGGAAAATTGGTTTGTACTTTTCTTTTATGATTGTATCTTTTCCAAGTTTAGGATTCAGGGTAATGTTGATTTTACAGAATAAATTTGGAAGAGCTCTTTTTATTTTTGTATTGTGGAACATCTTCAGAAGTGTTAGCAGTAAATGATCCTTCAAAAGTTTGATAGAGGGCTGGAGAGATGGCTCAGTGGTTAAGGCACCTGCCTGCAAATCTGATGACCTTGGTTCAACTCCCCATACACACATAAAGCCAGATGCACAAAGTGGTGCATGCATCTAGAGTTTGTTTGCAGTGACTAGGGGCCCTGATTTGCCCATTTTCTCACTTTTCTTCTGTCTTCTCTCTCTCTCTCTCTCTCTTTTTCTCTGTCCTTGTAAATAAAAAAAAAAAAACTATTTTTTTAAAATGTTTGATAGAATCCCCCATTAACTCCATCTGCTCCAGAGAAGCTCTTTGTGGGGAAGATTTTAATAACAGCTTCAATATCATTGCTGATAATGGGTCTGTTTACTTTATTGATGCTATCAACTTTTAAATTTGGGAAGCTATATGTGTTATAAATTTGTCTATTTCTTCTATGTTTTCCAGATTTTTAAAAAAATTTATTTGAGAGAGCTAGAGAGAGAAAGAGAGAGAAGGGGCAGAGAAAAAGAAGGGGGGGGATGGGCATGCCAGGACCTTCACATGCTGCAAACAAACTCCAGATACATTTGTCCCTTTGTGAACATGTGCAACATTGCATGCTTCATCACTGTGTGTCTACCTTACATGGATCCTGAAGATTTGAACCTGAGATCTTAGCTTCACAGGCAAGCTCCTTAACTGCTAAGCCATCTCTCTAGCCCCAGATTTAAAAAAAAAATTTTTTTTTTTTACTTTATTTATTTTTGGAGAGAGAGACAGAGAGAGAGGGAGAGGGAAACAGATAGATGGGTGCGCCCGCAGTCTCTCAGCTGCTGTGAATGAAATCCAGATGCGTGCACCCCCTTGTGGGCAAGTGCGGCATTGCGCCCTTGCGTCACTTTGCATCTTAGCCCCAGATTTTTTAAATATAGGTTTCTAAAACCCTTCTCTTATGATGTCTTGGATTTCATTGGGCTTTATTATTACAGCTCCTTTTTTTGTCTGTAATTTTGGTAATCAAAGTCTTCTCTCTCCTTTTTTTTGGTTTAGCTGAGGGTTTATTAATCTTATTTATTTTCTGAAAAACATAGCTTTTTTGATTAATTCTGTGTATTTTGGCTGTTGTTTTGATTGCCTTCTTCCTTAAGTCACACTGAGGCTATTGCTAGTCTGCCATTTTATTCAAAAGTCCAGGCAGTTTTATTTACCACGTATCTCTGTCTTACAGAACACTGAGTTTGGATACAGGGTACCTACTAATTTGTTATCCATACAGATAAGTATCACACAGTATCAAGTAAAGGCTATTGAATATTCATCAGAGCCTGTTTTCTCTTTTTATTTTGCTTAGCAAATAGCTCAGCAACTTTCATAATGTCTTATTGTGAAAGGAATAAGTGCTATCCAATAGAATGTTATGAAAGTAATGATTGTAATTTCTGAATGAGTTCTCTTAAATCTTCCTCCCAGATACTCTTTCCTATGACATCCATTCTAGCCAATCAGCAAGGGGATAAGATTGTAATCACATGACATCAAGTTACATAGAACCCTCAACCCCACTAATAAGATGCTATTGTTTTTACGATAATCTGCTTAAAACAATGAAGAAAAATGTACATTTGAGGAAAAAAAAACCGTGACAAGGGCACGGTTTTGTTGTTGCTATTGGTTGTTTTAAAGTTGGAGTAGAAATGATTTCAACACACTTAAGTTAAGTGAGGAACTCCCTCAAAAATTTTTATCACCAAGGAAAAAAACAACTCCTCAAATATTCTTTAGCTTACGACATACATGTACATAAAGGCATGCACACACACGCACACACACAAATACACACATACATGATGTCATGCTACTTGTTTGAAATATAGGTTTTCTATACATATAGTAATTAATCAATGGATGCAAAAGTACATGTATGTCTAAAAACCAGTGGTTTTATAATATTAGGGCCATTATATTTCTGTGGAATATTTTCAATAGTTATGTTGCATTTGGTACTTATATACTTGACAGTTTTGCATACTATATTCAATTGTACTTGGAATGATAAATCTAATAGCTAATTTTAAATAGTCATCATTATTTTAGGTATGTTAAATATTTCTTAAATATTCAATTGCACTTTCAAAACTAATACAACAAAGAGAAGCTGTCTTATATGAGTTATTAATTGTGATCTAATCATGATAAGAAAAACAAAGCCCATATTACATGTACTGGAAGAACTGACTACTTTCATTCAAAATATACATAGTTGCTTGTGGTAGTTTGAATGGATGTCCCACATAGACTCAGTTATTTTATTAAAGCTTGTGACTTGGATCTCCAGCTTCCTGGCTAGAGAAGATGTCACTGGGGATGCATCATGGGGTCGACCCCAAAGCTATGTTTGGGACTCATCTGAATTACAGCCCAAAGTTATGCAGAGAGATATGAGCTCTGGCAGGTTCCCTGCTGAATGCTGCTTTTGGTTGTTGCTGGTTTCTGGCTGCTGGTGGTTCCTCTCTCTGGATTTATGAATGGTAAAGAATATGAAGTTGGTAAAGATTATGGGAACTTTTGAAGTTGGACTGAGTACACTTTACAATGTAATTTACAATGACTTTATTGGGGGGCCAGGACCAGTATGTGGTAGTTTGAATGTATGTACCCAAGAGGCTCAGGTGTTTTAAAGCTTGTGTGGTAGTTTGAATAGACACCCCCAATATATTCAGTGTTTTATTAATTTGTAGTTTGGATCTACAGCCACCTGGCTGGAGGAGGTGTTAACTGGTGGACTTTAAGGTGTGGTAGTGGTTTTGAAATTCCAATCTAAAGATATGCAAAGTGCCTAGTTCTACATGGAGATCCTGAAGTGTGCTGTATGGTGTGGCTTTTGGTTTGACTTGTGGTTTCTCTGTGTGTGTGTGTGTTTGGTCCTGTGCAAGCAGGCTAGCTTCTTATGCCATTATGGAACTTCCCCTGGATGTGTAAGCTTCAATAAATATCCCTTCCTCCATAACTATGCCTGGTCTGGAAGTTTATCTCAGCAAACCTGAAGCTATCTACTATAGTTTGTAACTTGATTCTCCAGCTGCCTGGCTGGAGGAGATGTCATCAGGGGTGCAGATCATAGGGTCCAACCCAAAGGTGTGTTTGGTGGGTGAATCTGAATTCCAGCCCAAAGGTACACAGAGATTCCCTGATGATTGCTGCTTTTTGCTGTCATTGGCTGGCTGTGGTTTCTCTTTCTGCTTGGATTTATGAACAGAAGCAAGCTTTTCTGCCAAAGATGGAACTTCCCTTGGGTCTGTAAGCTTGAAACAATTTCCTTCCTCCCATAAACTGTGTCTGGTTGGGATGTTCCTGTGGAATTGTCTACAACACTGCCCAGTGAAGTAGCATTACTGGTATGAGAACTTTACATCTTACAATTTCCCATTACCTTTCTTCTCCAGAATTACATTTTTTTTTTTCTCTTCAAGTGTAACTTTGGACATCTCACTAAGGAAATCTGGTCATTCTTTGGTGTGCAAGTCATTCAATTTTATGGCATTTAGAACTGCTTTTAGCTCTCTTCCTGATTTCACAACTGACACACACAGAGGCTACCCAAGAACTGAAAGTTGAAGAGCAGATCAATGGTGCGTGTAATGGAATACATTACTCTGGTTCTCTATATAATGCTAATTATTGCAACCAATACTCAGATGCAAAGGAACCACTTCCTTAGGCTTGCTCAATAAAAATGAAGGATATGCATGTAACAATTCTTAACTCCAATTCCTTTTATTAAGGAGAGCTAGGCAAATGTGTAAAGATCTTTATAAGCCTTTTGTTTTTGGAAACCTGGGCTATAAGTCATTCATACATAAGGTTTTAAGTCTTCTCTTCTATTAGTCCAGCTAAAATTTATTGTAAATACTTTGCAGAATTTAGGTCAAAATTACATTTAATTTTTTTAAAATTTATTTAAGAGAGGGAAAGAGGGAGATGGAGAGAGAGAGAAAGAGAGGGAGAGAGAGAGAGAGAGAGAATGGGCATGCCAGGGCTTCCAGCCACTGCAAACAAACTCCAGATGCATGTGTCACCTTGTGTATCTGGCTTACATAGGTCCTGTGGAATAGAACCAAGGTCCTTTGGCTTTGCAGGTGATCACCTTAACCACTAAGCCATCTCTCAAGTCCCCAAATTACATTTTTATCCTTCTTGACTTAACAAAATATACCACAAACTTGAGGGCTATAATCACTGCAGCAAATGTGTCACTTGCTCTGGCTATAAAGAACAAATGCACATGGCTCAGTCTTCTAGCACAGGGAGAAAAAAAGAATACTCGTAACATTTATAAACTGAAAATCCATCCAAATATTTCTGTGCATTGAATTTTCTGTAGATGATATATGTGAGCAGAATAGTCAGGGAGGGAATGCTTTCTCTGGAATAGAACAGAAGAAATCAATGAGCAATTTCTTTAATTCTCTGGGCTGGTGGGAAAGGCTTGTCTTTAACTCTCAGACCTATTGTCATTGGGTTGAAGGGTGGCAATAATTTGAGGTATCATGTTGCATCCCTGTACTATGAAATTTAGTAGGTAAGTTGCTTAAAAGAAATATTTACTGGATTATTTTTAAAGGATGACAGTTTCCTACTGCTCACTTGCTTCAAACAACATATTTCCCTCTTATCCTGCACTTTGTACCTCTTCTCCAATTCATAATCATAAAAGAATGCAAATTGAAATCACTTTATCCTGCAAAAGCTGAGAAGTTGCATCATCATCAGTCATAGCCATGTGTCTAATGTTCCCAGAGAAGAACCTGAACAAGTTGAGAAAGAATGCGACCTTATTTTAAATTTGCTCAGCAAATGAACTTAAAATGGTTTCCACTACACTTTGAAAAGGTGTCTAGGATTTATAATTTATATATTTTATTTTAATTCTATAACTAGTCTTATATATACTACATGTTTAATTACATGACAGTATATGAGCCTGTCAACAAAATCAAATAATGTGCAAGGGTATAAATTTTTAGGTTATAAAGTTTTTAAGACTTATTTTTATTTATTTATTAGAGACAGAGGGAGGAGAGAGAGACACAGAGAGAAAGTGAGAATGGGCACAACAGGGCCTCTAGCCACTGCAAATGAAGACCACATGCATGTGCCACCATGTCCATCTGGCTTATGTGGGACCTGGAGAATCAAACCAGGGCCCTTAGGCTTTGTAGGCATGTACCTTAACCACTAAGCCATCTCTCTGGCCTAGTTATAAAATTTTTAAAACTGTCTATTCCTATGAATGTCAGTTATGCTCCCCTAAAATAATGGATTTAATCAGGCTTATTATTTTTGTGGTTTGAAGCTTTACACAAAACATCACATAGTTATGTAATTACATGAATACAGTCATATAGATTTGTGTTTATATAATTTTACATTAATCAACTATATATATATATATATATATATATATATATATATATATATATGTATATATATGTGTATATGTGTATATATATGCCAATTTGTGTGGCTCTAAATACCTACTTATAACAATATAATTAATATTCAAGTTTCTAAAGAATTTCAAATGGACATCATAAAATGGCTTCAGTTGACTTAGTTTGTTATATTTTTCATTCATATGTGTACAAATCACAAACAGTAAATGTAAGAGTCAAAAGATAGGATTAAATACTATCTTCAACATCTACTTTTTTATTAGTTATGAAGATAATATGTATACAGTCATGCTGGTACCATTGTTAGCTTCCTCAGTCCTCCCCCTCTCTTCATTGGGGAATGTGGGTCATGCATTGTGGGGGTAGCCATAAGATATGGGGAAGAGGCAATGTCGCTGTGCATAATGTCCCAACTTGTGGCTCTAACAATCTTCCTGCTCCAACTTCCACAAATTTCCCTGAGCTATGTTGGGATTGTTTTAGGTCTACTTGAGTGATGACATCAAGGGAGCCCCTGTGTCTCTGGATATCTGGTTTGGTAGGAATTGAGTGTTCTCTGTGTCTACCTCCTTCACCCTTGTGTTGGTACCAGGTTCACCAAGAAAACAGCACTTTGTTCATTTGCCCCATTACTCTATGGTTTCAGCTGGGTCCCTGGTGAGGTGTGATGGGTTGATTCCCTCCTCAGGTTCTGTGTCCATCTGAAAAAGAGAAGAAAAATCTCCAGTGGAGAGACAGGTCAGTACCAGATAAATGGGATAACCATTATTACTTTAGAGAGAATTTAATAGGTGTAGGCCCTACTGTAGCCCACGATTGGTGGGAGCTTGATATTGGAAAGTGGGCTCATTTTTTGGATATGGCTCTGACCTGTTTCACAGTTCCAACTATGGGTTCCATTTCACTGAGCAGATCTGTTAGCCAAATCAAGAGCAGTTGGTTACCTACCATGGCTGGGTGCTACTATTGCCCTTGTGTGAGCATCATGTCAGGTTGTGTGCTGCTGAGAATCTTAAATCATGTGTTGCTTGGACTGTTGTTGGTCACTTTCCCTCAGTCACTCATTTAGAATCTTCTGGCACCAGACAAGCTAACTGTCTGGGGACTGACTCTCTTCCAGATTCCAACCAGGTCACTCTATGTTCCATACCAACAGCATATGGTATCTTCAGCAGTAGGGTTACCATTAACCTTTGGTGGATCATCAAGAACTCTGACAGAAATCTGTCTTCTTTTGGGAAAACTTGTAGGTCTCTCTGATCAACAGCTCATTGTTGAAGTTAAGTGCATGCTGGTACTTGGAGTTACAGGCCAACACCAAGGGAAATGAAGGAAGAAATAGATAGCTAATATAGAAAAGAATGAGAATTTGAAGCATTTCTTTTTTTTTTTTTCAATTGATCAGATTGGCCAGGGGTGTATCAATCTTGTTAATTTTTTCAAAGAACCAGCTCTTTGTTTCATCAATTTTCTTAATTGTCATCTTAGTTTCCAATTCATTATTTTCTGCTCTGATCTTAATTATTTCTTTCCATCTGGAGCTTTTTGGGTTGGCTTCTTCTTGTTTTTCCAATGCCTTTAGGTGGATGGTTAGGTTATTGATTTGGGATCTCTCTGTTTTTGTTATGATGGCATTTAGTGCTATGATTTTTCCCTTAAGGACTGCCTTCATTGTGTTCCATAAATTTTGGTATGATGTGTTCTTATTGTCATTGAATTCTAGAAATTTTGCAATTTCATTCTTTATTTCATCCACAACCCATTTATGGCTGAAGGAGATAAATACAGAGAACATCCAACTCCTACTAAGCCAGATATCCAGAGACACAGAGGCTCCCAAAACCTCATCACTGAAGTAGAACTAAAATGCCCCCAATGGGGCTCAGGGAAATTCACAGAAGAGGGGCAGAAAGAATATTAGAACCAAAAGCTGGGGCATTATGCACAGAGATTGGTCTATCCCCCATAACTCTTGATTGACCCCCAAATGCATGACCCACATTCCCCATTGATGAAGGTCCCTTTGGAAGAGGGAGGACAGGGAGGAGGATAATGGAGTCACCATTATGAATGTAAAATTAGAACAATATAAATAAAAAATAAGTTATATAAAAAAATTAAGACCTTTGGCTGCTGCATCAATGAAGCAAAACTCTGTACAATCTCTATTACAAAACTGTTACAAAGTACTTTATCATAATAACTAAAAACTTCAAAATTGGTTATTTTCTTTAAAAATAAAAAGAAGAGAATGAGAGAAGAGAGAGGAGAGGTAAAGAGAGACAGAAGTAGGAGAATATTAAGGTTACTCTTCATCACACACTCTCCACGGTGTTGTGAATCAGGTATTCTCTCTAAGAACTTGATGAAGGTTCAACCTTTTAGTCTGCCTTTCAGGATATAGGCTGTTTTGGTGCCATTTCTATCTGGGTCCAGTTTTGTGTTCCCCTTCATGCTTACCTTCCCCTCCCGACCCACCCTCCCTTTTGTCTGGTCTTCTGGATGCTTATTAAGAAGGTCAGCATCTTGGGCAGCTTCAGATATCTTTCTGTGATTGGGTGAGTTCACTGAGAATGATCTGTTCCAGGGGAAACCATTTTTCTTCAAATTTCATTGTGTCATTTTTCCTTACTGTTGTGTAGAATTCTATTGTGTAGATATATCACATCTAGGTTATCTACTTGTGTAATGATGGACATCTGGGCTTATTCCAGTTCTTAGCTATTATGAATTGAGCAGCTATAAACATGGTTGAGCAAATCTCTCTGAACTGAGGCATGGAGCTTTTAGGGTAAATGCCCAGTAAGGGAATAACTGGGTCTGTTGTTAACTCTATAGTCCACCTTCTTAGGAGTCTCCTTATTGCTTTCCATAGTGGTTGTACCATCTGACATTCCCACCAACAGTGAATGAGGGTTCCTATTTCTCCACAACCTCGCCAGCATTTGTTTTCATTAGATTTTTAAATGTTTGCCATCCTTACTGGGGTAAGGTGGAATCTCATAGTTTTAATTTTCATTTTCCTGTTGATTAGGGATGTTGAACATTTTCTTACATGTGTGTTTGTCATTTGCATTTCTTCCTCTGAGAACTCCCTGTAAATGTCTCTGCCCCATTTTGTGAGTGTGTTGACTTTTTATTGTTTAGGTTTTTGAGTTCTTTGTAAATTCTAGAAATTATGCCTCTGTCAGTTTTATAGCCACAGTAGGGAGGTGTGAATACTAGTCTGCTGGCCTGGGTCCACTTAGCATGTGGTTAGTGTAGGAGGAAGCTGCAGCTGGGAGTGTGGCTCCCACGGCTGCTTGAGGGGACTGGGGGACTGGTGGACTACCCTAGAGCATGGCAATCAGTGGATTTCCTACTTTGCTCCTCTGCACCCTTCCACTGGAGGTCTACTAGAATCTGCTGACCAAAAACACCCCATTTAACCCTAAATGTCTTGCCTTTCCTTCCCTGCAAGGAAAGGAATGGTTAGGTTTGTGCCATCTTGACTGGAAGTCCAATAACTATTTTTTAAATTTAACTAGGGTAAGACTTGCTAAATAGTCTCACAGCTCTATCTTATTTTTACCTTTCTTTAACAATATGCAGTTTCTAAGGGCTAACCCAAAAACTTGTTACTCAGTGAAATCTTGGGTCTAATCCTTCCTCATTTGTTCTCCTCTTGTGTTACAAATTTATCCTATAAAGGAAGGGGAGATTTATCAGTCAGTAAAATGAGCATGAAGACCTAAATTCAAACCCCCAAAACTTTGTAAAAGTTCTCAGTGTGGTGTCAAGTGCCTGTAATTCCAGTACTGGAAGACAGGTGGATTCCTGATCCTTTCTGGAGAGCCAGGCTAGTCTAATTGGTGAGTTCCAGGCTAATGAGAGACCCTGTCTCAAAAGAGATGGAGACATTCATGAGGATACCTGAGCCTCTTCACTGGCTTCCACAGGCACACATGTGTACATGCACCTACACACACACACACACACACACACACACACACACACAGAGAGAGAGAGAGAGAGAGAGAGAGAGAGAGAGAGAGAAAATGAAATGAATGAAAGCAAATATACCTGACATTTTTGCCTCTAACATAATATAAGCCTTCATAATTATCAGAATACTACATATACTACTGGTTAGCCCAGAAAATAATAAAGATCAACAACTGACTGATCAAGAAAGCAAAATTAGAATTTAGTCAGTGAATTCATTTAGTGGTTGGAGTCTCTATCCATACATCTAACAATGTAGTTCTAAAAATCTATTTCTAAAGATGATTTCCAAGCTGAAAATTATGACATATTTATTGCACTTCTATTGCACATTTCTAAATATAAGAGGAATGCCAGGTACATCTGAAATAATTGTAGAAATAATTCAATTTTTTTTCATTGACTTCTAATCAAATTCTTCTGATCGAATTCATTGCACTGAAACAACCTCACTTATTTTCCAGTGGGTGGATCCTGGGTGCCACATTTTTAACCCAGGCATGACTCTGTAAGCTGAGGGCAGAGGCTCACTTGCTCAAAGTACAGGCACATTAGGAGTCTTGCTTCTTTGCGTGGCAACCATGATGTATATATAAAAAAATTATTATTGGACTCATAATTTCAGCACTGAAACCTGTTTTTAGAAACAGTTTGACCTCTATATTCCTGAAAAAGACATAGGTCAAGTAGATTGAAAAAGAGGCTCTACCTTGCCCACTTTTGATCACTATAGGATGAATCTCTACACATTTCTCTAAAACCTGAAAATGAGTTCTTAAGGTTGGATTTATTGTTACTTACATACACCAAAGAAGGAGTCAAATCAGAGAAAAATGAAGACATAAAAGAAAAGGTCAAAAAAGGTCATTATATTGTCTTCAGTGCTAAAGATATATAATCTAACTGGTACTTTTTAAAAATCTGGTCTATATTTAGGGTGAGAAATTTATATCAGCACTTCCCATAAAATGATGCTATTGTCTGAAAATATAAGTAGATGTTTTCCCTTTAGATAAATTCATAAGATGTATTAATAAAATAATGGCTTGTTAAACATTTATAAACATATGAAAGTTTGATATCAAGATGATCACAGCATGCAGGTCAATTATGATTTGCTTTGAGGAACCTATTACTAAATATGTGGGATTTAAATGATATTTAAAAATACTTTTTATTTATTTTCCAGAAGAAAGATGGAGGGAGGGAGAAAGAAAGGGAAAAGGAGAACAAGAATGTTTGGGCCCAGTGCCCCTGCCAACAAATTCCAGAAACATGTGCTGTTTTATGTACCTGGCTTTACATAGGTATTGGGGAATTAAACCTAGGCCTTTGGCTTTGCAAGGACAGAGAAGCATTTAAACTCTGAACCATCCCTCCAGCTCTTAAAGAATATTTAAAAAAAATATTTTATTTAAATTTACTTTAGAGGGAGAAAGAAGGGGGAGAGATGGAGAGAGAGAGAGAGAGAGAGAGGGAGAGAAAGAAAAACATGGGTGCACTGGGACCTCTACCTGCTGCAAACAAACTCTAGGTGCATGCACATATCTTACACTATAACTGAGGCTACTAGATTCTTTCCTTTCTTTCCAATTCATACAGTAGAAGATGATTTTTGTTATAATATTGAATGACTTAATCATATAAATGTGCTATATATATATGTATATATACATATGTAAACATCTCAATAGCTATCTGTATCTTAGTTTTGTTACAATGATTAGATAAGTTACATTTCTAGTAATTGGTCTATGAGACCATCCCATGTGGTATGGCAATGTTACAATGATAGTGATGAGGGTATCGTAGTATGACTTGATGTGTAATTTATTTTGTTATTTCATGATCAAAATCTGTGTTAAAATGTATAAGAGCTCATTATAATAATGACAGTTTCATGATTCATAAATATATTTTACCATCCTATATCAATCGTATGATCCTTCTACTTCTGTGAGCCAATTTAGGGGATCCTTATTTGGTGTTAGGGTCAGAAATGCTACCATTATTTTCTTAGAAGTTATTCCTTGTCTTCACGATATAACTCAGTAGCAGATTGCTTTTATTTAGTATGCTTTATGGTGTAGAGTAGGTGTCGACCTGCTGGGAATTTTCGGGAATTTTGATCCGACATTCAGAAGACACTGTTTCCAGTGTCTGTTAGTTATTGCAAAAGCTCTTTTTCAGAGTCATGGTGGTCAATGTTCAAATAAGGAAGAAAACTGTCTTCAGGGATTCCCTAATAAATTTTGTGTTTGTGGATATGAAGCAAACAAAGAAACTCAGAAAGGACGAACAACTTGGAGAAGCTGAAGTCAAGGAAAGAGCTGTAGCTTAGTGGCTCTCTGTTCTGTGTGTTTCAAGCAGTTGCCAAGTACTTATGGACAGTAGTGAATTTGGCTACATCCAAGTGCACTGTCCCCAGTTCTGATGTTCAGAGACCTGAAGCAGAGGCAACACACACATTAGGGTCCTGTGAACGATATTGTCCACACTTTGAACCTGTGTAACTTTCACTTTTACAGTACCTTTCCATGACAGACATCAGGCTGAAATTCAGCAGAGAGTTGGCTTTGAAAAGAACCCCTTTCCAATGTTCAATTCAGATACATCTCATGGTAGGCGGGTCTAACAAATGGTCTAAGAGTATGAAAGAGCATAAAAATTTAAAAATTGGCTAAGGGAACATGAGATAATGAAATAAGGGCAACAATGACTAGTAAATGCCCTTTCCTGACAGAGATTGAGGGCAAATGTGCTAATTTAGGAATAAAGCCAGGAGCCTTAAAAGTGAGATAAAAAGTAAAAAAAACCCTATATATCTATTTTCCCAACAGGACAATAACTTGTAGGATTATTGGTATAAATTTTATTGTTGTTGTTTTGTTTTGTTAAAACATTTAACATTTTAAGAGCTCAAAAATATTTGTTCTTTGACAATTTCACACACACACAAACACACACATCATATATATTCATATATATATATATATATATATATATATACACATATATATATATGTATATATATATAGTTTTGATCATATACATCCCCATTACTCTCTTATGCCTCCCCCACACATGCACTGAAACCAGTTGCCAGAGTCAACACCACAGAATACAATGATGTCCCCTCCCCCAACAACTATTAACTGCCTTCAGCTTTGGAAGAGGCTACTCTGCTGTGCTATTGATATGACCCCATCTTTGGGATAAAAGGATTTATCCCCCCAGCTGCTAGGAATATTGCTAGGTGACTGTTGGCAGAATTCTGCAGTCCCATGAATGAATGCCCTTGGTAAAAATGATTTGCCTTACTTAACAACTGGCCCCCTTATTTTAGAAGGGGATATAATTATCTGAACTCATTGCTCCAACTTAGGACAACTCTTCAGACCCATCCCACTCCAAAGCTCCCTGTGGCACCTGCTGAGGACACTGTTATCACATCACAGCCCAACCTGTAGTGGGTTCACATTGCCACAGCTGTTGATTCCAATAAGCTTCCCAATGAATTCCTTGCATGTATTTTTTCTTTTCTTTTAATATGTGTTTATTTGCATTTGTGTATGAGTGTGTATGAATGCAAATGAATGCCCATCAAACTTGAAGTGGATGGCTGGGGAAGTGTCCTTAATCTCTGAGACATCTTCCTAGCCCTGTACTCCCTCACTGAATATTAATTTCCACCCCAGAATCTGCTTCTTCTGGAAGCCACACTGTGGATAAAAGTGTAACTAAAGAGTAACAACCTTGACTCTCTTTTTTCTTTCTTTCTTTGCTTGTTTCCTTTTTTCTCCTTCCTTCATTCCTTCCCCTTCCCTCCCTCCTTCCCACCTTCCCTCCCTCCTTTCTTCTTCCTTCCTTCTTCCTTCCTTCATTCCTTCCTTCTTCCTTCTTCCTTCTTTTCTTCTTTATTTTTGAGACAATTTTTCTACGTAACTCAGACCATCCAATACTCAACATCCTCCTGCCTCTGCCTCCCAAGTGCTACGATTTCAACAGTGTACTGCCATGCTTGTATGAGAAGCAATCTTACCAGCTGACCCATCTCCCTAGCCACAAAATATCTCTTAGGCACACACACACACATATATATATAGTGTTTATTCAGGGCTGGAAATTGAAATTAGGCTTTTTACATGTTAGACAAGTGCTCTGCCACTGTGCTACATACCTAGCTACTACATTCTTTTTTTAACATATTTTTAATGTTTATTTATTTGCAAGCAGAGAGAGAGAGAGAGAGAGAGAGAGAGAAGAGAAGAGAGACACAGAGAGAATGGGAGTTCCAGGGTCTCCAGCCACTGCAAGTGAACTCCAGACATGTGTGCCCCCTTGTGCATCTGGCTTATGTGGGTCCTGGAGAATCAAACCGGGATTGTTTGGCTTCGCAGGCAAACACCGTTAACCACTAAGCCATTTCTCCAGCCCTCTTTTTATGTATAATATTTATATTCATATTTCCAGTTTCACATTAGATATGTTTCTTCCAGATAGCCATCTGAAACTTTAGCAGGATCCCTTTTTCTTCAAAATTGCTTCATAATATAGTGTCTGAGGGCTGGAGAGATGGCTTCACAGTTAAATGTGTGCCTGTGAAGCCTAAGGACCCTGGTTCAAGGCTTGATTCTCCAGGACCCACGTAAGCCAGATGCACAAGGGGGCACATGCATCTGGAGTTCTTTTGCAGTGGCTGGAGGCCCTGGTGCATCCATTCTCTTTCTCTACCTGCCTGTTTCTGTATTTCTCTCTCTCCCCCCGTCAAATAAATAAATACAAAATAAAAATGACTAGTAAAAACCTGGTGTGGTGTCACATGCCTTTAATCCTAGCATTTGGGAGGCAGAGGTAGAAGGATTGCTATAAGTTTGAGGCAACCCTGAGACTACATAGTGAATTCCAGGTCAACCTGGGCTAGAGTGAGACCCTACCTCAAAAAAAAAAAAAAAATGAAAGAAAGGAAGGAAGGGAGGAAGGAAGGAAGGAAGGAAGAGAAAAATGTAGTGTCTGACCCATTAGGCTGACAACTTTGTTTTGGTACTGTACACCAAATAATAACTACAAATATCTAGATTAAGTAAGCAAATGAATAAATAACTTATTAATCATCCTTGCTACATAAAATTACCATCAAATTATCAGGATAAGAAATAAATATTTAGTTCTAATGGGCCAAGAACTCAGACCTGGATCTGTGGAATTTCCTGCAGTGTTGAAAATAAAAAGCTGCCTGAGCTCAGTTTTGTCTAGCAACTTACATGGGAAAGAACCTTCTTTAGAATTCTCCATGGCTGTTGGCAGAATTTCTTTTCTTTCAGTTCTATGCTTCATAACAGCTTGAAAGAACAACAATAATACTTACTTTACTCAGTTATTAGGAGAGGTTGTAATATATACTATGATCATAGGGAGGTAAAACACACCTATGGGTGTATCTTTAATAATCCATTTTTTCACAGTTAATATTATTAAAGACTTTTTGTTTTAAATTATCTGGTTTCTCTAAAAATAAATTTCTTCCAATGTGAAATTAAAGTAGTAGCCTTCTAAACTAAGATTTTTCCTTTTTCCTCAAGTATATTTCCTTTTATTAAGCATTTGCATGCGAATTATATGACTCTGCATAAACCCAACTTTCACTCTAGAGATGACTCACTATTCATAATAAAGTACATTTTGGTTGGCAGATGGGTAACATGTTTATCTTCCCAGTGTGAGTCTTCAAATGTGTTTTTCATTTCTTCTAGCCTTAGTCAATAATCAAGTTGTTTGCTAAACTGAAAATTTAAAGCTGGTTGGCAGCTCTGTGTAATTGTGTAATTCTCATACTTTTTTTTCACTTCAGTAGTTTTATTTTTCTCACATTCCTCTGATTGTTTCCAAAGAGTTGGGAATAAGCTGTCAGGCACTTGTGTCTATAGAAATGGAAGATATTCAAATATGTCTCTGTCAAAGCTACACGTCTTGCATCTGTTGTACATACAACCTAACATATTTCAATTTATAAAAAGAAGCATAAACCCTCTGTGAAACCCTCTGTAGTAACACTACCCTTGCAATTCACAATGATTGATTGCTTTAGGAGAATAAGTATGTAGGTAAGTTTAAATGAAGAATGTTTTTTGATTATTACAAATTGTAACAAGTTCTCATTTCACTATATGCTAATATGGAAATGTTTGTTAAATCTACTTATATCTTTCAAAGGAGCCTCCTCCTTCACTCTCATGATTTATGTGTGTCCTTGTAAGCAAGTGCCTTTAAACTGCTGAGCCATCTCTCCACATATGTACATTTGTGTGAGTGCATGTTTTTTACCTTCATGGTCTCTTCTACAGCTTATACTAGTTCTCAAACAATTGTTGAATGGCTTTGTAGTTGATATGGTCAAAGCATCACCAGTAGGATAACCAAAACTTTTAGGAAAAGAAATGAGTAATTACCAGCTCAACCCAATCATTATTTCTCAGATATGCATTAGTCTTGACCTCATGTGGATGAGAAAGCAGCAGTGCTGGACATTTCTATACTTTCGCTCCTGGTGTCAATACTGCTCCAATCAATTGTGTACTAATAATATTCATGGAATATATTGATTGGATTCTGTGTGTAATCTTTTATTAGATATTATTAAATATGAAGGGCCATAGCTCTCCAAATTTTACCTTTCATCAGCTCTCTACCTATGGATTTACATGAAACTAGACACCTACTCTAGATCTATTTTTGCCTGGTCTCTTATGAGAAATAAAAACTCATTATATCTCATTTCAATGACTCATCATTTTTCATGAGAAAGTTATTTTTCCTTCTTTATTTGCTGTATTAATTCATAGCAGTGTCATTACTTATATACACAGACAAGAAACAAATATTGGAGGGATCTTTTACTCCATCCTCTGCCACATATACTATACCAAATCTGCCACCAAGACTTACAAATTTTATCTCCTGAATATTTGTCCAGTGTATCCCATTCTACTGATATTCAATAATATGACACTATAGTAAATGGAAAATGGATATAGAAATAAGAGAGCCACATTACTTGTTTGCTTCTTATTCTTAGCAAGAGCCAATAAACAACATTATATTTCCTTATTTAATTTTAAAAATAATTCCCAAAACAAAACCTACATATAAATTAAAAATATTATAATATTTATATTCATCTCTCTGATATTCCAGCTAAGTAATAAGGCTTCTACACCACTTTAAAATAATCAGGCTAGCTATTCTTGGTGATAGGTAAGTATTTGCAAGAAATAGATGAATATTGTTTAGATAAGAGGTAGTTGTTATTTTAGTCACCCAAGGTTTATTATTGAAAACTCAGATTTCTCCTCAAGTTCTCTTTATGTTGATATTTCATCAATTTATTTAATTTCTGCTTAAATATCTAGATTTTGTTACCAACCAACTTACTGCATTCTTCAGTATATTTGTGAACATATATCTTACCACAACCACTGTTGGCCATTCCTTTTAACTTATATTAACCCTAACCATTGCTATTTTCTCTTAATTATATACTTCTCCTGTTGGAACTAAATCTTAATTTTATATTGAAGATACAGCATTAGGTTCTAATACCATACACTGTGCAGCTTTGTCCTCCAAAGTTTAACAATCTCTTCTAGAGAGACGCTCTATTAAGGCTTGAGAAATAACTGATAAAGCTCTAATATTAACAAAGTTCAAAATGCCTCTGCAAATTTAAATGAGCAGGAATAACTCCTAGAGAGGGGAATCTCCAATCAGCTGAATTACATGGATATAGCTTTCATTGGTTTCCACCCACACTGCAGTGGGTCTTTCGGTGATGAAGCTGCATGCTGATGTCATCTGTGCTTCCCTTAGTAACTCCTAATCTGTGCTCTGTACATAACCTCAATAAACTCACTGGGCTCCAGGGTAGGAAATTTCTGTGAGGATAAAGTGCTTGATGTAAGATTTAAGACTTGATTTAAGATTTAAGATTTAAGACTTCCACATCACCAGCATCCTTGCCAAAAAAAAAAAAAAAAAAAAAAAGGTGTTATGTGTAATCCCAGTGCTAGGGAGGCAGAGACAGAATAGCACCCTAGGAAAGCACCATGGCTCCAGTCTTGCTTGATAAAAACATTATTAAAAGTCCAACAGGAGACACATGTCCACATATCTGACTAATATAATGTAAAAGTTTCAAGGTCATAAGTATAAGGAAAAATAGTAAACAGTATTATAGAAAGACAAAAGGCAGCAAGAAGATATAAGAACCAATGTTATATATTGTCTGTGCTCCCGAAAAGATAAAGGACATTAAGTAAGAACTATGGAAATCATTTAGAGTAAAATTTACTAAATGTATCAATATTGATCTATCAACTATAATAAATACAAGAAACTAATGTATAATGTTCATAATAGGGGAAACTAGTTGGGAAATAGATGAGGGTTCATGTTCTATCTTCTCTTTTTTTCCTATGGATTTAATCTGCTATTTTATGCAGCTTTCAGTTATTATAATAAAATAAACAAGATAATAAACTTTTAAAAAGGAAGGTTTATGTTGACTATTACATCTGATAGTTTCATCTATGGTAACTTAACCTGAGAAAGGAAAGGGACAGAGAGTAAGGGCTGGAGCTCCAAAATACTATTTACCTGCATGGTCCTAGAGATCCATCTCTTAAAGTTTCCACTACTTGCTGGGTGTGGTAGCATATGCCTTTCATCTCTGTAATCAGGAGACAGAGGTAGGAGGATGGTTGTGGAATCAAGGTCAGCGTGAGACTACATAGTGAATTCCAGGTCAGCCTGGGCTAGAGTAAGACTCTAGCTCATAGAAACAAATACAAATCAAAACAAAAAGATTTTACCACCTAATCAATATTACCACAGGCTGATTGAGCAACCTTACATATAGACCTGTGGGTGACACTTATTGAAACCATAAAAAACTGTAAAAATGTCAAAAATACATCTGAAGCAAATGTGGCAAAAATGTTGCTTTTATTAAATCTAGTGTTTAGTTATATGGTATAATACATATATGCATCTATATATTAATTATTTAGAAATATGTTTTATTTAATCAGATTCTTATTTCTTGAGACTGTATGTTTCAGACACTATATGTTCACATCTCAGCACTCTAAGTTCCTAAGTTAATTTTCTGAATATTATTCAAAATTGTGATTGATTGCAAAAGGTAAGACTAAGTTATTTTAACATTCTAAGCACCTGTGAAAGCTTGATGCTAAAATGAACATAAAACTTTTATATTGTTTGTTGAAAGATCATTCAATTAACTGAAAGTCAATACATCTCACAAAATATAAGCTATTAATTTTAAAGTATATTTTGAAAACTTTAAAGACAAAATCAAAGAAACAGAAATACCCTAAAACAGACATTTTGTAAATGCCATATACTATTCAAAAATCACTCATTAGAGCAGGGCGTGGTGGCGCACGCCTTTAATCCCAGCACTCGGGAGGCAGAGGTAGGAGGATCACTGTGAGTTCGAGGCCATCCTGTGAATTCCAGGTAGCCCGGGCTAGAGTGGGACCCTACCTCAAAACAACAACAACAAAAATCACTCATACCTTTTATTTTTCCTTAAATTTAGGATATGATTTAGGATATGATTGCATGTTATTTATCACATGACCAACTATTTTAGTTAACTATACACCCTAACTGGTGAGGTTTCTTTAGAGAAAAAGATAGGTAAGTATGTGGATATGGTAGGTAAGCAGATAAAGAGATCTATTGACAGACAGACAGATAAATAGATGATATAGACAGATAATAGATAGATAATAAAGCCACTAGTGCTACCTGACACTGGGTCCATTTCCTGTATTTTCCTCCTTTACTTGTCCCAATTATTAGAATAATAATCCAATTAACTACAAAAGGAAAACATATGCTAGAATAAACAAAATTATAACATTTCGTTCTATGTAAATACCATGTGGAAATTATTTTACATATTAGTTAAAATATCACACTATTTTGTGTATTATTGCTCACGTATATTCTTTGCTGTTGCTAACATGCAGTGGTTTTGAATACTCGCTTTACTTTGCTGGAAATGACCAATGATGGTTTCATCTTAACAGACTGAAAATTACACACAGAAATACACAGAACAAGCATATACAATATTTGTCATCTTAAAAGTTGCATTGTAGAAATGCAAACAAGCATTTGGAAATGCTTATCCTGAGAGTCACAGAGAGGGAATTGTACCACAACTGACAGGGTGAAGAAGGTGGAAGGCATGTACCTACCAGCTCTCAACAATCACCCATTTGCAGCACAAAGAAGGCCAAGCCATCCATTTTGTCAGGCATTATCTACTCTGTCCCACTGGATGTAGGAGCCATAGTGTCTAACATAGGCTAGCTTGGGAGTTTGGTGGGGTACTCTTCAGCTGTGTCTTCTAATATTGCTGGAAAATCCGAGGTTCCAAATAGGTGAATCAGTAAAAGATGCACTTTGAGAATTAAACATTGTACTTATTTATGTAAGTTTGAATTCTGTGCATTTTTATTCATGGGAGAATGTATCTTTGTTCCTAGTGCTGGGCACATTGTTATCCCTCTTAGCCACAGTATAACACAGTCTGAGACAGTGCATGATCTCTGTTTCTTGGCTTTCACTGCTCACCACCTTTAGAAATTTCAAAAAGACAAGTAAAATTTTTCACGTGGATGAGATAAAGGTGAATATAGGTTCCTAGACAGGCTCACAATGCAAATAGGAGCTTGGACTAAGGGAAAGAACCAGAGAAGCTGAGGTCTCAACCCAACACTCTGACCTCTAGGAAGGGTTGCTGAGATATGAGTTCATGACCAACCGCCAATGACTTAATCATTCATGAGTAGGAAACCAAACCTATGCTAGAAAACCAAAAACCAAAAGGACACTCCATAGAAGACTCCTAGACTACTGAGGCCTTGTGGAGGCCATGTGAGGTAGCATGACTATGGAGGAAGTGTAGTTTCCATGCCTCTTGTCCGTACACTTTGCTTTATGCATTTCTTCTATCTAGCTATTTCTAAGTTTTATGCTCTTAGGTAAACAGAAAATCTACTAAGAAAATTGTTTCCACAAGTTCTTAAGAGATAGTCTAGCTGATGATTGAAGTTGAAGAGGGGCAAGAGGGTCAGCACAGGTGGTAATCTGGATTGTTCATTAGTTTCTGAAGTGGAAAGAGAAGAGAGTCTTATGGGACTGAGCTCCTAACCTGTGGGCTTTTCACAAATTCTGGATTTGTCAGAATTGAATTTTAGCAGCTGGGCATGATAGCATACACCTGTTATATTCTCACACTAGGGCAGGCAGAGCCAAAAGGTTATCTAGCTCCAGACCAGTTTGAACTACAAAGTGAGGTCCTATCTCAAAAAAGACTAATTTCTCTTGTGCTGAATATAGTGACACATGCTTGTATTCCTGAAATGTGGGGGATGGTGACAGAGGATCAGGGGTTCAAGGCCACACTCTGCTACATAGCAAGGTTTAGGCCAGCTTTGGCTAAATGAAACTCTATCTCAAATAGATAAAGGTGGAGGAAGAGATGGAGAAGAAGTATGGAGAAGAAAAAGAAAGAAAGAAGATTAAAAGAAAAGCACTGTGGATATACCATGGTTGATAAAGTGCTTTCATGAGGGCCTAAATTCAATTCCCAGAACACATAGCAAATTTTCCAAAATCCAAGTGTGATGGCATGCTAGGTTTGACATCTAGGTTATAGGTGAAGGAGACAGATCCGGGGATTGCTGGACAGCCAGTCTAAACTTCATTGAAAGTCCCAGACCAGTGAGTTTACCTGTCTCAAGAAAATTAGTTGAGAAGGTTGTCCACTGGCCTCCACACATACGTGCTTATATAACACTCCCCGCAAAATACCATGCATATGTGCCTTTGTATGCGCACATAAAGAAGTAAATGATAGGACAGTCTCAGGCAATTTGTGATAAGCGGAAAAAAGTCATATATTTAATCATAGGAGTCATGTTCAGGAATAGTACAATAAAAGAGTACATGTTTATGTTTCTGATACACAAATAAATATAGAAAAATATGTTTATCATGTCCTTTGTACTACACCATTAAGAATCTGGAAGACTTCTTCAACTTTGTCTTTGCCATTTGATTTTTATTATGACTCAATCCCATATATATATAATCTGATTTATGAAAGTAACTGTCAAATACAGAAAGAGTAAACTATTCAGACATAGAAGTGACCTTGTATATGACCTAAACATTCCTTCTATATTTCATAAATCAAGAGACTGGAGGTCAAAGTGGTAAAGTGGCTTGCCTATGGCCATAAAGATAATTAGGAAGTAATAGAATCCTAGCCTCTTTTCCTGTCACACAAACACTTTTTAAAGTATAAACTGCCTCACACTTATATTTATACATACATATTCTTAAGAAATGAAGTGCTAGTAAATTCACTCATTAGTGAACCTCACGGAGGTCCACCATTTTCTTGTCACAAGCTGAATCTTCTCAAAGGTGTTCCTGTATGCCATTTTTACTTTTTTTGGTCTTCTGTGATAAGGTCTCACTCTAGCCCAGGCTGATCTGGAATTCACTATTTAGTCTCAGGCTGGCCTCAAACTCATGGTAATCCTCCTACCTCATCTTCCTGAGTGCTGGAGTTAAAGGTATGTGCCAATATACCTGGCTTTTTGATTCTCTTTTTGAACATGCACTGCATGACCTTGAACTAAGCATAGGTAAATATATGTCTGCTTTCTTGCCTTCTTTGATTATGACCTTAACTGAGCCTACATGCTCAGGAATGAGCCCAATCCAAAAATATTTTCTTATGTGAATAGATATGGGTTCTTCTAATATAATCTCCATGCTTCTTTGTTCAGATAGGGCATTAGTTTGGAAATTGATCTATTCATTCTACCTCCTGCAGATAATTATAATAGTCACTTCTTTATTGACTACTTATTTGGGACTTGTATTTAGCAAGATGTGAACCATGCTCAATCAAAACTTCCTAGTGCATGAAGTATGAGGTCGATCTACAGAGTTGAGATGGTGATTTTTTTACCCATTTTTATAAATTTTATAAATAGCTAATATTTTTATAAATAGCAAAACAAAACAACATTAACATAAAGTGATATTCATTTAATTCTAATTAGCAGGCAATCTTGATTAATTT
Organism: Orientallactaga sibirica; assembly: GCA_036365145.1. Taxonomy (NCBI): domain Eukaryota; kingdom Metazoa; phylum Chordata; class Mammalia; order Rodentia; family Dipodidae; genus Orientallactaga; species Orientallactaga sibirica. The sequence continues at coordinate 50,324,204 of JAEOAD010000004.1, read as the reverse complement.
CTAATAGATTACATTGACATATGAGGACAGAATCATATTATTTGATTTTGTTTATCTATTATAAAACTATAACTGTACTTTTTCTAATCTAAGCCCAGGTCCAGTTTTGCTTTATTATGGACACTGCCATGTTTAAAGTATTATTTAAGAATTAAAACATTATCCAGAAACCATTGAGACTCACTTTAATGTTGAATGAATACTCTAGTAATAGTTTGCCAGGATACATTCATCTAAGTAAACATAAGCACCATTTTTTGTAAATAAAATTAATTTTAATACTTTAAAAATTGATTTTGTATTAAATCAGAATAGATACCTAGTCAACAAAGTGCAGTTTTAACCATTAATATAGTTGCCATTTATATTTTGCCTTTTCTTCATTTATAAGATAACATTCATATGAGTTGTATATGATCATATATATTGTTTTAATGATTAGTGATCATCACTTAGAAATAGTAAGCAATGAATGGTGATAAAATTGTTTACATTTACATTACTTAGATGAATGGTGACAATTTAATTCCATTTCTAAATTGCCTAAAATGCATATATCTTTTTAAATTTTTTTAAAATTGTATTTGTTTTTGGAGAGAGACACACAGAGAGACAGAGAGGAAGAGAGAGACAGATAGAGATGGGTGCCAGCAGTCTCTCAGCTGCTGTGAATGAAATCCAGATGTGTCCACCCCCTTGTGTTCAAGTGTGGCATTGCGCCCTTGCATCACTTTGCATCTGGCTAAATGTGGGACCTGGAGATTGGAACCGGCTTCTTAGGCTCAGCAGGTAGGGGCCTTAACCGCTAAGCCATCTCTCCAGCCCTAAAATGCATACATATATCTTATGCATTATAATTGAAGACTATTCTCTAAACTCATGTTGTATGCTATTTTCTACTATCCTATCTATAGGATATGTAATATTTAAGATATATGTTTCAATCTCTATACATCTACATTATTCCACATGTTATAATTTCTAAATGGTTTGCTGAAGAAATTTTAGAGTGTAGAAAATCTTTCATTTTTTAAATTTAAGTGGATAAGGCACTATACTGTTTGATCATTACACAATCAAAATATTCTTATATACTTTGTACATACTTCAGTTAATTACTATTTATGTGAAGTAATTGTTCAAGACATTAATTCTCTTTTCATCTTGTTAATAAATCAAGGATGCTGTTTAGAAACTCCTAAGAGTTTTTTTTTTCTGATAATATAACTCTAATATGGCATAAGGCTCAAATTTATAGTCACATGGGTCGTAGAACTATGGAAATATAGTAATATTAAATAATGTTATCTTTCTCATAAAGTACATGCTTTCCAGTTGGGTGCAATGCAGAAAGCCTGATATTTATGATCTTCTAAGTCTGCTTTGCAGATGGACATTAAAATTGTGTAAGGGAAAATAAGGTCTCCAGGTAGTTTCATGCTTTCAGATTAATTACATGTAAAATAAATGTGTTTTAATTTATATCAAAGAATCACTAGGAAGGAGCCCATAGAAAATTAATTTAATCACTGTAGTAAATATTGCAGAATGTGTTCATAATCCCCAGTAAAGAAATTTACAGATTCTTGGGAGAATTTAATTTTACAGTCCTGGCATTCAATAGAGCACAAAGGCACAGTGATTCTGGAACATGAACTCCAAAGTTTCACAGATCTGCCTGAGCCATTGTTTTCACATGTATAAATAGAAGAATAGAAAATTCTCTAAGGAAAATTTTAGCCTAAAATGAAATAACCTGAACTTTTCAAATAGTATGTGCAGTGTCTGACATATTTTAACTCTTATCACATTTATTTGGGCCAATTTATTCAAGCCCAGTGACATCCTATCATTATTTATCTGGTCATTTCAGCTATGTTACTGCAGTCAGAACTAGTATCAAGACTAAAGAGCTATAGTGGACAATATACAATGTCTTCCTCTGGTGTTGTCACCATATGTCCATGGGGCATGCACATCTGCACACATGTGCACACATCTGCACAAACATGCACAGAAATGAGAGGAAAATATTATTTTATAAGCATGTGGGGCACTAAGGGACTGGATATAAAATTTATTTGGTATAAGTGGGTTAAAGTCCATATTATCCCCCTAAATGTATAACTCAGTATAACAGAAAATACATTCCCCCCCAAAGAAGACAAAACTCCAAGATTCTCCCAGTACTTCCCTAAGAGAAAATGACTTTTCCAGAAAGATTCATATTCATACTATATTCACTGTAATAGCCATTAATAATATCACTGAATGTGTAATATAAGAAGTACTAATATTTAATAACCTGTAAAGAATCTTAACAGTTCTGGGAATTGAACCCAGACCCTTGAATATGTTAGGCAAACCCTGAACTATAGCCCTAACCCATGATTACTTTTACAAATGAAAACCTTGTTTCTGTTAGATTGATACTTAAGGCAGACCTTAAATTATGGCAAATATGAAAAGTAAGTAAGTGATTTGGTTATCTTTATACAGGTCGAAATGGTGTGCACCAAAATTTTCATCCTTTTAAAAATTTTATTATTTATTTTTGTGAGCTAGAGTCTCACTGTAGCCCACGCTGACCTGGGATTCACTATGTTGTCTCAGGGTGGCCTTGAACTCACAGCGATCCTCCTACCTCTGCCTCCTGAGTGCTGGGATTAAAGGCGTGCGCCATCATATTCAGGTTTCATCACATTTTTTTTTAATTGGTGAACACTTCAGATACAATCATATTACTGAATAGAGTGGGCAATTGCTACTTAAAAACAGATGAGGGTTGGAGAGATTGCTTAGTGTTTAAGGCGTCTGCCTGCTAAGCCTAAGAACCCGGTTCCAATCTCCATGTCCCACGTTTAGCCAGATGCAAAGTGACGCAAGGGTGCAATGCTGCACTTGCCCACAAGGGGGCGCACACATCTGGATTTTGTTCACAGCAGCTGAGAGACTGCTGGCGTGCCCATCTCTATCTGTCTCCCTCTCCCTCTCTGTCTGTCTCTGTGTCTCTCTCCAAAAATAAATAAAATAATTTTTAAAAAATTAAAAAAAAAATGAAAAGATGTATATAAAGTGGTAAAACTGATAACTTTTCTAATCATATAAATAATAATTTTCTACCCTTTGAAAAATCATCTAGTATAACTTAATGTCAGGTAATGATAGGACATAACAAAATAGTATGTTTCAAGGTCAGAAAATAGACTTTTCACCCCATTATCCCTGTCTCTAATTGTATCTACACTGACAGGTTGTCGGCAATGGGCAAAGTCTGTGTCAGGCACTAAGGTTATATAAATATAGAATGGAAGCATTCTTCTCAAAAGGAGATCACAACATGGTAGGGGGCAGAAACATTAGCCAGATTATTATAATGAAATATGATAATTGCTAAGACAGACACATGGCCTGAGTTTTTACCCACCAGGAAAGCCATTTGCCCAGCTAATGACTTGAGGAGAGATTTAGGAAGAAAGAGTGTTGGAGCAAAGTTGAGCAAGCTTCTTCCTAGTGAATAAAGATAGAAGGGATATTTCTGAATCAATAATTCCATGTGAGCATAAAATAAAGATAGGTTACACACACAGGATATAAGGGTGAAGGCACAGTAGGGAAGGGATCTGACTGGGAAAAAATAGAAATATTAGTGATTAAGGACTTTTTTTTTTTTTTTTTTGCCAAACTCTGTTCTTATTTCTGACTCTGCTGGGAATCAATGAAAAGATTATAAAAGAAGAATGTTAAGGGCTTCTGTTGACTTCTTCAGTTACAGGGTGAAGAGTAGTGTTAAAAATATCCAACCTAGCCGGGCATGGTGGCGCACGCCTTTAATCCCAGCACTCGGGAGGCAGAGGTAGGAGGATTGCCGTGAGTTCAAGGCCACCCTGAGACTATGTAGTGAATTCCAGGTCAGCTTGGGCCAGAGTGAGACCCTACTTCGAAAAACCAAAAAAAAAAAAAAATTCCAACCTACTTGTTGGGAGGAGGAGCAAGACATTACTGCACTAACCACTGCAAAAGATGGGAAACAAACATAAATGGAGGAAATAGGTACAAAACCAGAAAGACCAAATTATATTTAAAATTATCAGGGAATAAATTTGAGAACTTGTTGAGTAAGTATACATAAAATGTAGAAAGAGGAAGTAGAAAGGGAAATTAAATTAAGTGAACTTTATGTTTCTTTCTTGAATGCTATTTAGTGAAAATAGGAAAAGAATTACGAGATGTATTATACTTTAACAAATTAATTCTGAGATAACTTGGGATCATAGAGGGATCTTATCAGAGAATTACTAAGTATGAATCTCAGTACAAATATAAAACCTGGGGATTAGATTTTTTTTTCGAGATAGTGTATCACTCTAGCCCATGCTGACCTAGAATTCACTACATATGCTCTAAATGACCACAATCTCACTACAATCCACCTATCTCTGCCTTCTGAGTACTGGGATTAAAGGCACACACCATCACACAAAGCTAAGCCTGGGGATTTTAATATCATCTGAACATCAGATTAAAAATAAGTCCATTGAGCAGTGAGATCATGAAATTATAATAGTCCAAAACATAACCCATGTTTTTATACCAGTTGTTAGTTTTATGCATCTGTACATTTACTAATACAAATTTAATATCATTTTCCAAAAAGTTCTTTCCCTAAGCACATTAAATCCAATTCTCTTGGTCTAGAACCAGTGATATTCAGTAGCAAGAAGCAGATTTAATAGCCATTTATTTGTTTCTCAGGGACATTCTCTAATAAAAGGAAGCAGAGTTCATTGGCAGTATTGCTGATTCTAAGATTGGAACATAGAAAATACAAAATGAGCATGAAACATACTGTACTAAGAGACATTAAAAATGTTCAATAGAATAAATAATGATATCAATATTATGAAACATAAAATAATTATTGACAAGTACATATTGAGATAATTCAATGGATATGTAAATAACTGAGGGAATGAGATAAATATTTCATAGAGTAATTCAAAATAATATATTAATATGATACTTCTTCTAAGAGAAGGAAATTCCCTTGTCCTTGAGCAATAGTTAGATTTAGTGACCAACTTACAAAGAAGAAGGGATAGTAAATAATAATAATAATAATAATAATAATAATGTGTATCATGTGAAAAACTGAAAGATATCACTTTTACCACCTCTTAAGATTCAAGTGACAAGAGAAGTTACACTGATATCACATACCCCATAAGCCAATGAGAAGGACCCTTCACCTCTGAAGATGTTCCTGCCTCCATTGTATTCAAATGAGACATCAGACTCATTTAAACTGAAGATTACACAACATATCTGAGTATACTTTAAAATTGTTAAGGTTATAAAGACCAAGATTGACTTTGAATTTCTAAAAGATTAGGTGCCTGTAACAGCATAGGGACAAAATACAATGTGGATTCTTGGAAGGGATCTTAGGGGGAGAAAGGATATTACTTACGTTGGGGAGGAAACCCCTGTACCTCCAGTGGGTCCTGTAGGGGAGGGAAGTGCAGGTAGCCATGACAGCTTGAGTAGAATAGAGAACTATTGTACATGTGAGTAAAATATGAGAGAAAAATGGTGCACTTTAAAGAGACCAACTATTTGGATTATTGGCATATAAGTAGGGGAAGAAATACAGGCCAAAGTCATAGAGAGAATATTCGACAACAGTATAGATAAAAATTTCCCAAACTCTCAAAAGTGAGCCCTGTCAAAATACAAGAGTTATTTGGAACACTAAACAGACAGAACTAAAGAAGAAATTTCCTGTGTCACATTATAGTCAGAACTGTCAACAGTGAAAACAAATAAAGGGTTCTAAAAGCTGCAGGAGAAAAACAGCTTGTTACATACAAAGGTGAAAACATCAAAATTACCTCTGATTTTATAATAGAAACTCTAAAAGCCCAAGGAAATTGGAATGGAACATTTCAAATCCTAAAAGATCATGGCTACTAACCCAAAATGTTATTCCCAGCAAATTTATCCCTCATAATTGAAAGCAAAAGAAAATCTTTCCATGATAAAAGCCAGCTATATGATTATATGTACACTAATCCAATCCTACAGAGAATATTACAGAAAATAATTCAAACTGATGAGAATAGTAATCACACCCAAGAGTCTACAAGAGGGAAAATAATAAACATGAATAGAACAGACATGAAAACATACACAATCCAAGAAAACACAAAACTCCACAATGCCTCTAACTGAATGGGCATAAACATGTACTCATAGGTATAACTCTATATATCAATGTTCTCAACGCCCCAATCAAAAGACACAAGCTAAAATAACTGGGTCAGAAAAACGGACTCATCCATTGCTGCTACAAGAAACCAATCTTACCAATAACGATATCCTCCACCTTATGGTGAAAGCATGGATAAAAATATCTCATGGTAGTGGAAATAAGAAGCAAGCAAGGGTGACTATACTGATACCAGATAAAATAGAATTCAAACCAAAAGTAATCAAAAGAGATAAAGAAGGTTATATAATCCTAATCAAAGGAATAATACAAGAAAATATAACAAGCTATATGCACCAAGCACTGGAGCACTGAATTTTATATAGTAACATCTATTTGACACTAAAGCAGAAATAACCCCCAACACAATTATACTCACTATCATCATTAGATAGATCATCTAAGCAGAAAATTAACCATGAATTAAGGGAGTTAAACAATACCATAGATTAATTGGATTTAGCAGATATCTATAGAATATTTCGTACACATTCTTCTCAGCAGTTTATGGAAACATGTCTAAAATAGATCATATATTGGGACATATAACATGTCTCAACAAATTCAGGAACATCAACATAATTTCATGCAGTATATGAAACCACAGTGCAATAAAGCTGGAGATTAACAAGGAAAATAGAAAATCCACCAAAACTTGAGGCCAAACAATTCACTATTAAATAATGCATGGATGGGTAGTAGAAGAATTAAAAAAAAGAAATTTTAAAAAATTTCTTAAGCTTAATAACAATGAAAACACAAAATAACAAAACTTATGGGATGCAATAAATGCAGTATTAAGAGGGAAGTTTATAGTAATAATTGCCTTCATTAGAAAAAGAAAGAGCTCAAGTTGATAATTATGCAGCTAAAGACATTTTAAGAAAAGAATAATACAAACCTTGTAGTACCAGATGTAAAGAAATAATCAAGGGGCTGGAGAGATGGTTCAACAGTTAAGGAGACTGTCTACAAAGCTTAAGGACCAAGGTGCAATTACCCAGTACACACATAAGCCAGATGAATAATGTTGTACATGCATCTGGAGTTCGTTTGCAGTGGCTAGAGGCCCTTGTATGCCCATTCTCATTTTCTCTGACTCTGCCTTTTTTTCTCTCTTTCACTCTGCCAAATAAATAAAAAATATTTTTATTCTTTTGGAGAGAGAGACAGAGAGAAGGAGAGGGAGACAGATAGAGATGGGCACGCCAGCAGTCTCTCAGCTGCTGTGAACTAAATACAGATGTGTGTGCCCCCTTGTGGGCAAGTGCGGCATTGCACCCTTGCGTCACTGCATCTGGCTAAACGTGGGACCTGGAGATTGGAACTGGCATTCTTAGGCTTAGGAGGCAGGTGCTTTAAAGGCTAAGCCATCTCTCCAGCCCAATAAATTATTTTTAAAAAGAAATAATGAAGATCAGAGCAGAAATCAATGAATTAGAAATCAAAAATCCTTAAAAATTGAGAATCAAACATCTGGTTCTTTGAAAAAAAATAATAAACAAGATTGATGAACCTCTAGGAAATTTGATCAAAAGGAAAAAGGAGTAGGCTTAGATCAACAAGATCATAAATGAACAGGTGATGTTAAAACAGACCCTAATGAAGTTGGGAAAATAACCAGGACATATTTCAAAGATCTATTAACTCTGCAAAATTGGGAAACCTAGATGAAATGAATAAATTTATAAACTCACCCAACCTACCAAAATTAAACCCAGAAGATATAAATTATTTGAATGTAGATATAATATCAAATCATATTGGAGCTTTAATTAAAAGGCTCCCACCAAATATTCCAGGTCCATATAGTTTCACTGCTGAAACCATCTTCAGCAAATGGCTGGAGAAACTGGATAGCCTCATGTAGAAGATTGGAGTTGAATGCTCTCCTCTCACCTTGCACAAATAACTGTAAATTGATCAAGGACCTCAATTTTTGACATGAAACTCTAAACTGACTAGAAGAAATAGAGAGAAAGCTCTAAGACATAGGCATAGAGAAAGACTTCCTGATTAAGACTCCAATATCCCAGAGTATTAGGCAAACACTCAACAACTGGGACCTCATGAAAATAAGAAGCTATTGTATAGATAACCAAACCATCTACTGAATGGTAGAAAATCTTCATTAGCTATACCTCCAAAAAGGTTTAACATCTAGAAACTACAAAGAACTGAAAAAAAAAAAAAAAAAAAAAAAAACCCTAAAGAATAAAAAATCAAGCACCCCACTCAAAAAATGGGGTAGATAGTTGAACAAAAGTTCTCAAAGTAAGAAATACAAATGGCCATTATACACCTAAAGAAATGTTCAACATCTTTAGTTATCAGGGAAATGCAAATAAAAATGTCTTTGAGATTCCATCTTACTCCAGTCAGAATGGAAAGCATCAAAAAATAAATTTGACAGCACATGCTAGTGGGGGTGTAAGGAAAGAGGAACCCTCATTCAGTGCTGGTGGGTGTGCAAATTTGTACAGCCACTGTAAAATTGCCATTAGATACAGCTATAACTCTAGGGCGTATAACCTAAAGACTCCACTATATACCACAGAAACTCATGCCTAACCATTTTTATCACTGCTCTGTTCACAATAGCCAGGAACTAGAATTAGCCAATATGTCCATCAATAAATGAACAGTTAAGGAAGATGTGGCACATATTCATAATGGAATTCTACTCAGCAGTAAGGTAAAATAAAATAATCAGATTCCCATGAAAATAGAGGGGCTTGGGAAAAAAAAAACATACTAATTGAGGTCACAGAGACACAGATAAACAAACACCACAAATACCTTCTTATCTGGAGATAAGCTCAAATGGTAGTAAGCACAAGAAATATGGGCATAAAACTAGATTGAGACCAGTAGAGCAAAGAAATAGGGAGAGGGGAGAGGAAGAGTTACCTGATAGGTAAGGGGAGAGGCAATAGATCAGGAGTGGGAGGGTCTTGGATGTGTAGGGGGCAAGTAGAGTGGGGAAGGAAATACATAAATGTTAAGGCAGTATGAATCAGTACCCTAGAAACCCTCATTTTGATTAGCATTCTACAAGATATAACACTCATAAATGGGGAAGAGGGAACAGTCCAGACAGAAGATGGAAAAAGCTTAACCTTAAAACCATGGACTCTATCCTATAAATTCCAGGCCCAGTGTTGGGTTGCCACCCACAGTGAGCCCTTTGCCTGGGAGACCCATGTGGTTTGAAAAACAATGTAGGCCATTGTCAGAGCACTCTATTAACTGCCAGAGTGAAGTCTCAATGGCTGATGAAATCACAGGCTGTCCTCATAGGACATCAGAACAATATGCTGGAACCAAGACTGAGGCCTTGAAGACTGAGGCCTTCCTGACCCCACTGTGAAGCTGTGAATACTTTAATCTCACTGAGGAGGGCCCCCAGGGTAATGGGAACAAGGGTGAGTGGATAATAGTATATAACCTGTGTGTGTGTGTGTGTGTGTGTGTGTAAAATGTAAAAACGGATATTAGTGGGAAAACTACATTTCTTTATTAGATATGGTGTGCTGTCGACTTTTCTTAGTTTTGGAAAATATAACAATGGCATATGATACCATTATGGGAACCTTGATGAGGATTTTTTAAAAACAACATTATTCTCTGCCTGAAAATAAATTGTTTAGATAGCACAGTTCATGGATGAATTAGAAGTTTTGGCTTCCTCTGGCAGAGATCACTTTTATAATTTTATGTGTAGAATGCAAAAAGAAGCTTCATTATTTTATTCCTAGAAATGGTTGCAGGAAAATTCTAAAAATAGTTTATTTTGATCACATGCTAGTTTCATAGTAAAGGTATATGCTACCTCACCCTGAGAAAGTTCAAAGTTCTTTGCCAAGGTAGTTAAAAACATGACTATTAAAAGTATAATAGTAATAATATTAATGAAGCATTGGGTTTCATATATATGTAGTATTTTTCCATCTATCAAGATTGATAGTAGTACAAGCATTTTCTAACCAAGGAAGTAAATGATGTGATATAATAAAATTATTCATTTTTCTATTCATTCTCTCAAAAAATATTTTGAGTGTCTATTATATTCCAAAGACCACATTATGTTCCAGTGATCACAAACAGAATGTACCCAAGTCCATTCTACTTTAATGAAGCACAAAATACTCTTTAAATTAGAGTATGCATTCACAAATGTCACAAGCTAGTGTGGCTGCAATTCTGTCTCTTAGGAAGAAGAATTTGCTTTGCAATTTTACCAGGTAAGAACCACAGTCTTGTTTTCTTCCCAGTGGGTCTTCCAGGGAAACAGCACCTCTGCAAGATGCAAATGAAATATAACTTAGAATTATTTTTATGTACTTTTAGTTTTCCAAAGCATAGATTCATCTACATCCCAAATAGTTCATCATAAATAATTTAGGGTTAAATAGAACATTGACTATGAGTAAAATGAAGATAAAATTGGCTCTTCTGAGTAGAGTAGCTAAGAGATATCATCTACTATTGATTGCTTCTAAAATATTAAGGAACACTCTTCCCAGAACACATGAATGGAATAAACTAAGGCAAGGGATGGAATCATTTTTTTTTTTCCTGGTAGAGATGATTACTGCTTCAAAAGTTTTTTTCATGTATTAGTGGAAAAACCTAAGCCTTTCAGCTGACAGATATGATTCCTCTGTCACACCTCATTTAAGTGTCACTGCTGCTGTGCATTTGTGAAGACACCTACGATTAGAACAATGCACATGTGTGAACAAATATGGAAGAAATATTTACTATATAATGATTTTTCATACTCATTCATGATATTCAGGGGAAAAAACAATGAAAGCCATCCAGGCAGATGATCTAGTGCTGTAAGGAGGCAAAGATCACATTGCTAGGTCTCTGAATAATGAGTTAGCATTATAGTCAGTCACTAGAGAGGGACAAGCTGGAAATGTTGACTGAACTGAAATTTTGAAAAAAACAATTAGCTTATACTATTATATAACTATAACCTAGGATATCATCAGAGATAGGGAAAACAAAAGACATTATCAACTGCATTTGGCAGAGATGGCTTAGAAAAAAATCAGGGCAATTTGTAGTGACTTTTTTTCCTAATATGTAATTAATTAGAGATAGATGTATAATATTCATAGGCATATAAATATGTAATTAGATCAGTAATGGATAGTATATAATTTTAGAAATAAAAATCTTTGAAGATGAAATGAGTGTTCTGCTATATTTAAATAATATACAGCATTTAACTTGCCATTTAGAAAATACCATCTAAATATGAAAATGTCACATGTAAATTACTTACATTTAAATATAAAACATTCTGTCAGTGTCTTCCTTATAAGCTTTAGCTTAAAAGAAAAAAAAAAAAGATGATTGATCTACATGGGAAGTCTTTATTTTTCAGTAACCATCTTCCCTTGGATTTATTCCACACAGTTTTAGTATGTAAAAAGGTACAAAAGGCCAGGGTAACACACTAATTTGAATAAATTATGAACCCCCACAAAATTTCACACAAACATAAAGAAGAAACAGATATACTGAACTGAATATCTTTTTTACAGTGGAAATGAAAATATTTACAGTTCTTTTATTATGAAAATCAATATTAATCCTTTTAAAAGGACTTTTATTGTTTTCATTTTCCAAATAAGATCTCACTTTGAAGAAAACCCATGATTTAGCACCATAGAGAAATAAGTAGCTGACAGCTAGGAACATCAAGCTATGCTGTGGTAATTTAGACATGATGCCAACTTTCCATATAATTTAGAGAACGGCTGAATGTTCCCAGCATCTCTCTTTTTTTAAAAAAATAAAAAAAGAAGAAGAAGCTTGTTTGCTTTTTCTTAAAATCTCCTCGATGAATACCAATTTCACCAATTCTAGAAAGTATTCTTCACCTGAAAGTTCCCTGGGAACTCTATAAGAAACAAAAAAAAATGAAGAAGCTAAAATGCTGGTGATTAACTTTAACCCAGTAGCACATGTAAGGTCCTAAACTCAGAAAAGAGGCTACTTGACTTTCCTACTCACCCTGCTGATCAAATAAAGGAAAAGTATGCTGGTTTAAATGTCATGTCCCCATAGTCGCAGGTATTTTTGATTAAGATTAAGCTTTTTATTTAAGTCTCTATCAGGCAGAGGTCTGCTGGAGAAGGTGTGTCCCTAGGGTAGAACTTGAGTCCAGCCCTAGGTGTCTGTTCAGGGTCTGCTCATGCTTGCTAGTGCTTGATGCCGTTTCTCTGCTAAGAATGTATGATGAAATGAGCCAGCTTCTTCCACCATGGTGATGCTTCCCCTTGAATCTGTAAACCTGAAATAATTCCCTTCTTCCTATAAGCTTCTGGTTGGGTGTTTTATACCAACAATGAGAAAGCAACTAAAATAGAGAGTATCAGTAGCTCAAGTCAACAAGGATGTATTTAGATAAGAAAAGTGGAATAGATCACCAGACTTTCGCAAGATTGACTTTGAGACATGAACACATATGTGGACCATATAAGTCCCATATAAAATAAAAGAATTCAGAAAATACAAAGGAAAATTAAACATTTTATAGAATATTTCTCAAATCATTAATGATTAGCTTGATAATGTATTTATTTTGTTTTATAAATTTCACAAAAGACAGAAGACCCCAAAATTATGAATTAGTGTATGCCCCTAATATTATTTTCTAAGAAAAGTAACCAGGGGTTCTTGGGGGCTGGTGCAGAAAAATGACAACATGAGCCTGAAGCCCTTGTAATGGAAAGATAGAAGAAGTGGATTTTGTTGTTTTTAAAAGTTCCTTGATGATAGAGTGGCACATAAGCCAACTCAGAAGTCCAGAGTAAATAGAGGTGGATCTACTTGAGAAACAAAATATTATTGACATGTAACCCAGAGTGCATTGCTTACTTATATACATCCACCCAATTATTTTATGTGGCTACCTTCCCTAAGGGAGGGACAGCATACTCTTCCTATATTAAGATAGGGTGTGAATAGTGACTTCTTTCTAAAGAGTTTGCATTTTACAGAAAAGCAGAAAAGAATACCCTTACAGTAAAGTACCATGATCAATACCTCATACACAGGTGACCAAGGTCAAAAAAACAACCATCACAAATCATATTGATAGCATAAGGTCTTCTTCCACAGACCTATAACTTTGTCTAAACATGAGATAAACATAAAAAATTTTTAAAAAAGAAATGGGAATTCTCTAAAAAACACAGCAAGTTGGGCTGGAGAGATGGCTTAGTGGTTAAGGCGCCTGCCTCCTAAGCCTAAGAATGCTGGTTCCAATCTCCAGCGGTTCCAATCTCCAGGTCCCACGATTAGCCAGATGCAAAGTGATGCAAGGGCGCAATGCTGCATTTGACCACAAGGGAGCACAAGCATCTGGATTTCCTTCACAGCAGCTGAGAGGCCATCTCTATCTGTCTTCCTCTCCTTCTCTCTGTCTCTCTCTCCAAAACAAACAAACAAACAAAAAAAAAGGCAAGTATCATTCTGAAATGTCAGTCAAGGCAAGTCTCAGAGATTGTCCCAACCCTAGAGTAATCTACAGAGACATGATGTCTAAATGGAGTAAAATAGTCTAGAAGGAATCTGAAAAAATGTACACTAAATAGATAAAAATTATGGAAGACTAAACAAAGAAATGTAATACAGTAATACTAATGTATCAACATTTGTTAATTAATTATACAAAATGTACCATGCTAAAATAAATGTCCATATAAAAGAAAGAAGGTATGTGGATACATAGAAACTATAAAATTCTGTCCAATTCTTTCAGTAAATCTAAAGCTATTTTAAATAAAATATGTTTTCATTAATGTGTGTGTGTATACACATGTGTATGCCTGGGCCTCTTGCTACTGCAAATGAACAAATGAACAGCAGCTGCTTGGAACACTTTTTGTATCAGCCTATGTGGGTAGTAGCTGGGAAATTGGGGAATTGAACTTTGACAGCAGGCTTTGCAAGCAAGCACCTTTAACCTCCAAGCCATCTTGTCAGGCCTGTATAAAGTATTTTAAGAAATATCTTTTCTAAGGCTGGAGAGATGGCTTAGCAGTTAAGGCACTTGCTTGCAAAGCAAAAGGACCTTAGTTAAATTTCTCAGGACCCACATAAGCTAGATGAACAAGATGGCACATGCATCTGGAATTCATTTGCAGTAGCTCAAGGATCTGGCGTGCTCAATCTCTCTCTCACTTCCTCTTTCTCTCAAATAAATAAATTAAATATTTTTTTAAATGAGAGAAATATCTTTTCTCATTAAAAAGCATAAGCTCCCCAATGTAGCTCACAATTAAAAGATGGAGAAATGTGAACTTCCAGGAAGTAAAAAGCTAACAAAAATAACCCCGGTATTGCACAAGATGTGTGACAGAGAAAACTCAGTCTTGACGCAACACACCATTTTGTATGTTATTTAACTCCTCAATTGATCTGATCCTCAGTTTTCTTAGAGGGTAGAATGGTACACTTATGAAATTCTCTAAAACTCCAATATTTCATGTCATAAATTTGTTTGTAGATATTGTTCCTAGTTTGAACATTCAGTTTTATATCTTAATCTAGTACTGCAAAATTGGTAGATTGAATATCAACTTTTAAACTTATCTATAAGCAAACTTGTCATATTTCTTAAAAGAATATAATGTGCCACCATTAAGATAAGCAGGCATAGTATAAAATATGGGTCAAAGAGTATTAAACCTCATGGGATTTTTAGTAGAAAAAGTGTGGCTTAACCAATAAAGTAAACAAAATACTTTTTTTTTTGATATGTCAAGTAGAGTTAATGCTGGTTGAATAAAGAACTAGTTTTCACATATCACTTAAGCTCTGAATTTGAAAAGTTGTTTTGTTTAACTTCATTATTTTGGGGGGCAAAGAGTTTCAGTGCCAAGATGTAATAGACCAATGTTGTATTCATAAAGCTATGTCTGATGTCATCCATAAATTCCCAATCAGTAAAAGTTATTTTTACAAATTTCCCATAATCTTAAATGAAATATAACTGATATGCTCTGTCTTCAGTAATTTTATACACAGGATTAAGTGTATTTAGAAAAAAAAATCACTAAAATTTTACTGACATGGCAATCACTTTCATTATTATTCAGTTAGAGCTTAGCAAATCTGTCAAATTAAAATGGTGATGATAACAAATGATGCTGAGCCTTTTGAGTAATAAGATGCACTTCATGCATGACAATGACAAGGTTCTCTTTGGTAAAAAAGGAGACAGCCCAGTGGACCCAAACTTGTCTTGCAAACATGATAACCTGAGTTCAGAACCTATGAATCCACATAAAAGCAATTCTTAAAAGCCAGAAGCTCTGGCCAGTGTTTTAGCATATATAATTATGAATATTCCTGTTTCCATCATCCCTGTTGCCTCATTTACTATTTAAACACTTTATCTGGGTATGGGGTCACCTTTCTTACCCCAAATGCTTTCACTAGCACCATATTCATGAACGTAAATGTATTTTTTTAAATCATGGTGACAAAAAGGAGTAAACATGAGGTTTAATACTCTTTGACCCATATTTTATACTATGCCTGCTTATCTTAATGGTGGCACATTATATTCTTTTAAGAAATATGACAAAAGTAACAAAAGTAAAGCACTCATAATCCACATATATTCCAAAAGCATCAACTCAGAATATACTTGTATTGGGGACCAAGTCATTAAAACATGAGCTTTGGGACATTTTAAACTAGATGCTTTAGCCATCTTGCTATTGAGTCCTGCCATATACACACCACAGATAAAATACTGCAGAGCAAATACATTTTTGCTTTGCTATTTTTTTTGAGACAGAGTCTCCAACTCTGGCTTTGAACTTGCTATATCCCTATATAGCGGCCAAGGATGACTTTTCAATCCATATTGTCCTGCCTCCATCTCTCCAGTGTTGGGGTTATAGGTATATACCCACATATCCAGCTCAAATTTTGCATTTTTAAATTTTTTAGCACATGCTTTTTATTTTTATTTATTTATTTGAGAGAGAGAGAGAAACAGAGAGAGAGAGAAAAAGGCAGATGAAGAGAGAGAGAAAATGTACATACCATGGCCTCCAGCCAATGCAAACAAACTGCAGATGCTTGCGCCTTGTGCATCTGGCTTATGTGGGGCTTTGGAATTGAACGTTGGTCCATTGGCTTTGCAGGCAAGTGCCTTAACTGCTAAGCCATCTCTCCAGCCTTCAAATTCTGCTTTTGATCAACAACTAATTATTTCAAATAATTTTAATATTGTTTATAATAAAATATGCTTAAATTTATAATTTATTGCATTTTAAAAGATTATATATGTCTTTGAAAGTCTAGTAGTAGCCTAGAACTTTTGTTCTTTAAAGCCTCCAACTATTCTACGAGTCCTTTGCATATTTTTTCGGATCAAGTACTGGCAGGTATGGGGCATAATATAAGCTTTGAGACAGTAATACTATTGTTTTTAATATCTGGATGCAGTGGCATATATGTGTTGATATTAAGATAATCTGTTGGTCTATAAAATATGCATACTGTATGAACCTATATTATACTTTCATTGAAAGTTAAAATCACTTTTGCTTGTAGCACATAGGGAATCACCTCTGTGTGATTTTGGTTGGACCCTGAATGATGCATAAATATCAATCAATAAATGGAAATATATTACTACTAAAAATCCTTGCATTCAACTTTTCCACATACATTTAGCCACCTATTTATTTTTGTGTGTGTGTGTGACACATGTCATGTTCCACTTCTCTGGAAGTAATCCTTCTGTAAACATGAACTTCTAACTCCAATAGCACTTTCATGGAAGCCTTTCTCATTTCTGACCTCCCCCCCCCTTGTCCTCATATATGTTCACTCCATTTATGAAAGGCTTACTCTCCAAAGCATTAGATGATATTAATATTAGAATTCTCATCCTTATCTTCCAGATGGATGTAAATATGTAGCCTATCTTCACCTATTAAATAATTCATCGCACACTGACTGAGTAGATAAGGAATAAAATAATATCAAAGGAAGATATATACAATTAATTTTAAGCTGCACAAAAGTATGTTTCATGAAAGGAAAGTTTCAGACATTTTAGAAGTCTTTTCATGTGTGTATGATATATATGTGGGTATGATGCATCTCTGTCTGTTCATCTCTGAGTGTTGTTATCTTCACACAACTGCTAGATTTACTTTTAGAAGTTCAATCTAATTCCAGATTTAAAGCTAGATCTTATTTTAATGTCTTGAAAATATACTATTTTGGTTAAAAAATATTGCTGGGGCTGGCGAGATGGCTCTGCAGTTAAGGTGCCTGCCTGTGAAGCCTAAGCACCCAGATTTTATTCCCCAGTACCCACGTTACCAGATTCACAAGGTAGAGCACGCATGTAGAGTTCATTTGCAATGGCTAGAGGCCCTCATGTGCCCATTCTGTCTATGTATGCCTCTCTCTCTCGTTCTTTCTCAGTCTCTCTCTCTCTATAAATCTCTCTCAAATAAATAAATAATTTAAAAAGTAAAAATGATATTCCTATGGGTTTTCAAATATTACTAAAAGTTAAACAAAAAAGTGAAAACTATATTTTCCTGCACTAGTATGCTATCATACTGTGTATGTGTATATTAATAAATGCATATAGCGGGACGTGGTGGCGCACGCCTTTAATCCCAGCACTCGGGAGGCAAAGGTAGGAGGATTGCCGTGAGTTCAAGGCCACCCTGAGACTACATAGTTAATTCCAGGTCAGCCTGGACCAGAGTAAGACCCTACCTCAAAAAACCAAAATAAATAAATAAATAAATAAATAAATAAATAATAAATAAATAAATAAATGCATATAAATATTTATATGTTTATATGTACATACCCACCACAATGAAATTATGAGTATATGGGAAAATGAATTTTATATGAATTAATAAGAATGTGAAAATACACAAATATTAGAGACAACAGTAAGTGCACTGGAGGATATGCCTATAAATAAATAATTTATTTAAATAGATTTAAACTGTTATACATAGTGAAGTGTTCCATGTCAACACCAGATTTTTCACTGGACCAATAATTTCTCTTTGTAGATGAGCTGAGTATCAGGACAAATGAGTCATCTTGATCCTCAGCATAAAATGACTTGTAGCATATATTCAAATTAAAATCTAAAACTTCCTTCCTTGAAATCAATTCAAAAGGGAGAAAACACTCACAAATTTTTAAGCAAGATGGATGGTTTTGTCTGGCTTCATGGCTGACTACCTCAAATCTGGATAATGTGTCTCATCCCAGACAATAACCCTTTTGTCAATTTCAAAAATAATAGTTCTGATGAGGGGAGGAAAAAGCTAATCTGGGTGTTGTTAAAACACAATCTGATTTTCAACAATCTATTTGCTAGATTTTATGTTAATTTTTGTTATTCAGACAAATAAAATGTTGATTTATGAATTTGTTTCTCTTATAAGTATTAGCTTTCTGTGTAAAGGTCTCTGTACATCATTAGGATCTCCATATTGGATTAGCAAAATGCTATTTTTATTTATTTATATTTATTTATTTATTAGAGAGAGAGAGAGGTAGACATAGAGTGAGAGAATGGGTGTGCTAGGGCCTCCAGCCACTGCAAACGAACTCCAGTTGCATGAGCCTCCTTGTGCATCTGGCTTATGTGGGTCCTGGGGGAATTGAACTGGGGTCCTTTGGCTTTGGAAGCAAGTGCCTTAACCACTAAGCAATCTTCTCCAGCCCCAAAATGATATTTCTAAAATAGAGTCATGATTCTGAATAAGATGCATATTTTACTTTAGAAACACCTTGTTTCTACACACAGTACAAGTTATAGAATATTTTCTGCAGCTTCATTATATAAGAAGGCATACAGAAAACACCTCTAAAATTGTTCAAGAGTGGACCCTGTGTGTGTAGGGCATGGAAGAGAATATGGGAGTTGGGGGGAGAACAAGGATACATCAATAATACACTAAGACGGGAAAGCTGTCTGTCTCCCAGGAGATGGGTCACCTCCACCTCATCTACTTGGGTCCAGAAGTCATTACAGAGGAACTGGTGGCACTAATGCTGCTCTCAAGGCTACCTGTAAACCAGTTCCAGGGAAATGGTAATAATCACTGCAGCCAGTCAGTCACTCAGTCTTCATACAAACAGAGATCCAGAGTCTACTGAGAAAGCAACACTATGTCAAATCCTAATCTTGCCCACAAAGGCTCAGGGAATGCCGCAGAAGAGGGAGGCAGAAAGATTTTAAGAGCTTCAGGGTGGGTGGGAATAGCCTGAGATACCATGTTTCCCCCATCCCGACAGAGACTGACTGAGGCCTCTTGATCCCCACATTGAATACCCTCAGAGAATTTGGTGGGGAGGAGGGGTCTATGTGTGCAACTTTTTCATAAAAAAATCAAAAAATTTGAAGAAATAAAGATTATCAATTACTGTATGGAATAAGAAAGAAAGGAAGTAAGTATGTCAGAGAGGTTTATAATAAGGCTGAGAGTTAAGAGACAGGTATCAAGAGTGGTCTTATTTGAGGAAGGTTTAGTGAAATGGAGATCTAAAAATGGAGTCATTCCGGTGACTGATAGGAAGATGATTGCTAACATGTATAGAGAATCATGGGTTCAACAACCTCAAGACAAGGAAAGGTTTGCAAAGTTTTTAGAAAACAAAGAGAAGTCCAGTGAGACATGGGAACTGTGGATGACAGAGGACTGAGTGCAATGAGGCAGGTCCAGTGCAAAGGACTTCATGTGTCATGTTTCAACATTACCTTTTATCCTTCTTACTAGTAAAACCCATGTGGAGTATTAAGAGTGAAAATGCTGCCTGGAGTGGTGGTGCATGCCTTTAATCCCAGCACTTGGGAGGCAGAGGTAGGAGGATTGCCGTGTGTTCAAGGCCACTCTGAGACTACATAGTGAATTCCAGGTCAGCCTGAGCTAGAGTGAGACCCTACCTTGAAAAACCAAAAAAACAAAAAAGGAAAAAAGAGTGAAAATGCTGTGAACAGATTTACACTTTGTTGAATAACTGTTGTAAGAGTAGATACAGAAGAGATGTTCACATTAGCAGTGAAAAAGCAACAGCAAATGTTTCAACCAGAGACGATGGAGGCAGTGACAAATGGGAATGGAGGTAACCAGCTTCTGTGGCAAGACTCCTCAGTCTTGAAGCCTGAGTCTCATGTGACCACTAAAGGGATAGTCCCACATGACAGAATGGGCAGCTAACTTCAGTGAGTGGCTAGAAGACATGTACAAATAACTCTGTATCTTCATGGGGAGGGCTAAGAAAAAATGTAGGGCCATTGTCCATCCTTAACAAAATGAATTGTATCTACAGTAAGAGGCTGAAATCAGATTATAATGCATTGAATCACTGACAAATTAGAAATTCTGTTGGTCAATCCCCAAAAAGTCAGCATTTATAAAGCTGCTTATTGGTAAAGAGAGTGACAAAAATATCCTACTTTAGAATACATAGAGCTCATTGTGTAATGGAGAAAAACAGTCAAAGAATTCACTTCATGTGGACAGGTAGATTATCCAAAAAACGTTGTACTCTCAAGAACCTGAGTGAATTGAAAAAAGAGAGAACATAAACTTTTATAAAAACAATTTAAGTTATTTTCAAAAGGATGTCCCTTGAGACTTATTCCTAATTTTAAAACAAAAAGAAATTTTTAGCAATGGAATTTTCTAGAAAAAAATTCTGAAAAAAATGTAAGATTAGAAAAGAATGACAATCAGAGTTAAGACTAGGACAAGAGATCACCTCAAATCAATAACACCATGAAACTCAAGATTATTTTATTTTATTATTAAAATCAGGAGTATACATTCATATCAGATATCTTATAAAACCTAATTTAGCTTTGCTCCTAAATATTAACTCTTTCAATAGATAAGAGAAAATATGGCACAAATATATATACATAGAAAAGTCATTAATTTTATATATTGTCTAAAAATCCCAAATAATCATTAACTAAATGGTTACAAAAATAAGAGTACAAAAAGATAATGGTTAAAAATTAAGAAGATTAAAAAATCCAGAAAAATTTAAATATATTTCTTGTTAATTGAATCACATATCCAAAATACCAAAGTGGTTTAAAAAGTGTTATTCATCACCACAAAATATTTACATAATATTGTTAACCAAAACCAGTAATATAATTAGTAAAATTTTATTGTTGAAAAAACTCATACCATCATAAAGATCATAAATATCATATATATATATATATATATATATATATCCATCCTTTAAATGTCTGGTAGAATTCATATTAATTTTTATTAGTTGCTCTTTCCATAGAACATAAGAGTGCTGTATATGGAAATGATCTATCGTATGCCATAATATTATTTTCTGACACTTACTTTTTATAAGAAATACACTTTAAAAGTCAAGCTACTCTACTTTCTTCACAATATCATCATAAAAGAATGTTGTAAATTTTATTTATACTTTAAACTGTTTTCACATGTCCTAAAACAATGCCAGTCGATACTACCTGCACAAAAATGGAAGCACGAGTGTTGCTTCTTAAAGTATCCATGGCATTTACTTTCAAAACTTCATTTCCAAAACACATTTTTCTAAAATTCATAGGAAAAAGCATTTTCCTGCCATCCTTGGTGTCTTAACCAACCATTTTCAAATTTTTAAATAGTAAAAAGGATGCATAAAATGTTCAAACGTTCTGGGGATAGTATAAAAATAATTTCAAAAACACAAAAATAGCTGGGGATCTCTCAGTTTTCTCACTTTTTTTTTTGTTTTTGGTATAGAAACCTTCATTATTGGAGATAGACTAAAAGATATAACCCTCAAAAGGAGTAAGGTAGGGCACCTAAAAAGAAGGGCCCTGGACAGGGTGGGTGGGATGAAGCCTAAACTTAATTTTCTTTTTTTTTTTTTTTTTTTTTTTTTTTTTTTCTCTGGCCTGTAACTCTCAGTACCAGAAATTGGTTGCTACCCACAATGAGCTGTTGATCTCAGAGACTTTCAAGGTCCCCAAATCAAGACAAGTTCCTGTCAAAGTACTTGATACCTGTCTGTGGCAAAAGGTAAGACCCTATTGCTGAAGACACCATATGTTGCCAACACAGAGCATGGAAAATCCGGGCTGGAATCTGGAAGAGAGCCAGTCCCTAGACAGCCCGTCTAGTACTGGAAAGTGCTACATGAGCTACTGGAGGAATGTGGCCAACAATGATCTGAGCAACCAGAGGTCTAAGCTACTCAGAAGCAAACACCCTGACAGGATGTACATGACAGTGCAATAGTGGCACAGAGCCTTAATGGGTGACCAACAGCTTTCTGATTGGGTAAGGGATCCGCTCATGTAAAGGGAACCCATATCTGGAATAAGGAACCAGATAAGAATCCTATGGAGACAAAGATTATGCTTTCCAGTGTAAAGCTCTCACTAGTCTTTGGATAAAAGAGGGGTTACATACATCAAATTCTCCCTAAATTAATAATGCTTATCCCATTTAAACTATGCTGACTTCACTCTCCATTGGAGAATGTGTTCTTTCTTTTTCAGAAGGTAGCGAGACCAGAGGAGATAAACTACCCCTCGCACTTCAGCCAAGCCACAGCTGAAACCACAAAGGAATGGGGAGATGAGCAAGAGTGACCCACATTCCCTGCTGATGAGGGTCCCTTTGGAAGAGGGAGGACAGGGAGGAGGATAATGGAGTCATCATTATAAATGTAAAATTAGAATAATATAAATAAAAAATAAATTTAAAAAAAAAAAAGAGCTGCTTCCATGCTGTTCCTGATAATCGGTGCCAGGGTGAAGGAGCCAGATGCCAAGAATATTCAAAACCTACCAAAGCAGAGACCTAGAGGCTCCTAAGAGCTCACCACTGAAGTAGACTTAAAACTCACCCACCACAGCTCAGAGAATTTTGCGGAAGAGGGGTCAGAAAGATTGTAAGAGCCACAGTTGAGGCCTCATGCCCACAGGCATATCCTCCTTCCCAACCCCCCCCCCCCGAAAGTAATTGACTGCTGCTCCTTCAACGCATAACCTACCACCCTATAGGGAATGCCTGCAACGCCACTGAGGAGGGATCCCAGTAGAAAGGAGCAGTGACAAGGAAAACAGAGTACCAACACATAATGTATCCATACAACATATGTTAATAATAATAATAATAACACAAAAACAGGGCTGGAGAGATGGCTTACTGTGACCCTAAAGACCCAGGTTCAATTCCCAAGTACCCACATAAGCCAGAGGCACAAGGTGGTGAATGCATCTGGGGTTTCTTTGCACTGGCTAGAGGCTCTGGTACTCCCATTCTCTCTCTTCCTCCTCATCTCTCCCTCTCAAATAAATAAGTAAGTAAATATTTAAAAAAACACAAAAATATATTTGGCTACCTCCATAGTTCTCTATGTTTCCATAACACAATAGTATGATGCCAATTGTCAAAGGGAAAAAAAGAGAGATTAAATGAACAAATTATGATTTTTAATATTTAAAAAGACTAGAATTTCTTTAAACAAATAAGCCTATGTTATAGTGATCCATACTAAATATCTATAAGGACTATCAAAATCTCGATCTCTAAAATGATATTGACTCGAGTGTGTATCTGTACCTCTGCTGAAATTTCCTTCCATAGGCAAACTAATACAATGACACGTCCTCTCATTTTGCCCATTATTCACTTATAAATTTCATTTCATGGAATCACTTCAATTATATCAGCTTGGGAAATAGCTTCAGCATAAAATTCTATATAATTCTATGAAATGGAGTATAAGTTTCAATTTTTACCACATTTCAATAAATAATAAATACTACAAAATGGTTCAGCTATCAACGATAGCTCAGTTTTAACACAGTTTACCATTCTAATCAGAAGATGATAAGAATGTTTTCATAGCACTGATGCCTAAATAAGAGAAGGATACCTAATCATCTAAACACACACATTTCCCAAGATATTTAATTTAGAAATCTTTTCTATCTAGTAAAGGAGAAGATACTATTAACTGGTCATATATAGAAGAGTTGGACAATATTTTCCTTAGTAGTTAAAGCGTTCAAATACAATCAATTATAGTGTTAACATTTACCTTATTCTTTAGAATTTATCTTAGTCCTTTAGAATGCAGGCATTTTAATTGTGTGTAAATGTTTTAATAATTATCTGAGATGGCCTTTTTACAAAATACTACTAGTATGATATTCAGCAAATAAGTTTCTCTGTTTCTTGTTCCTCATTGGTAAATCTGGGGATAAAAGTATTGGTGGGGCTTGTGATTATTTAGCATGAAGGAGCATGGGAAAGCTGTGAATCAGGCATTTGTGGGATAAGCCATGATAGGGGTGGAAGAGCAGTTTCCTTTTGGGTGACTAAGGATTTAATGAATTTTGCATACCCTAAAGAAAATTTACACCTCATAAATAACTATAAAAACAAGTATAATTTGCGGGCAGGTATAAAGGACAGAATAAAACTGCATATTCATGTAAAATATCTTTTTAAATGAAATATGAAATGTTCTAGGAGGAATCAGTTGTTAGAATGATCATTTGGGAAGTAGGCCAGAGATTTCAAAATCACTTTTAAAAAGAAAGAAAGAAAGAAAGAAAGAAAGAAAGAAAGAAAGAAAGAAAGAAAGAAAGAACACAAAGCTTTCAATCACAAGTCACTTACACCAGACAATATTTGGCTCTTCTAATTTTACCTCAAACCTAAAAGGAACTGACTATGGAAAAATTCAATGCCTTTCTCTTTTCTTTCAATTTTTCATGCTTAATGTTGGATATTTTGAATGTGAATTATTATTATTGTCAAAGTTCGATCTCAGAGATAATTTTTTAGTTGAAAAGATGAACAGATGAAAATTTTAGACTGCATTTTGATGTGGTGATAACTGCTGAGAAATTTAATTCATCACTTGTGATAGAAGGGAAGGCAAGGATACAGCTGCACATTTATTTTTTGAGAGGCATGAGATACAAGAGGCAAAGGATACTCTGAAGATGAGGAAGGAAACAGAAATGGAGAGACAGGACAAGGGAGTAAGTGAGGACAAGGAGACAACAGAGAATCCTGAGAAGCAGAGCCTCTCTGACATGCTCAGTTATAGCTGGAGCACAGCAGAGGAGAGAAGAGGTCAAGGGGGAGGAGAGACAGGGAATGGAGGGAGCATCAAGTGACTGTGAACCACCCTGGCCCCTGTGAAACTTGAACCCCAGCATGAGAGCAGGTTATGTTGAAGGTAGTCCAGGGAGCTTAAAAACTGAATGAAGAAGAGGAATTGGATATCAGCATCATTTTGTGATGCTGTAATGAGATCTGTGTGTTGGTGGATCCATGCCCTAAGGAGTACAATGCAAGGGGGACCTGTCATCTGAAACATGCTGAATTAGAGAAGGAAAAATCTGCCTGAACAGACTGGGAAGAAACACTCTCATCACATCACATCATTCTTGTTATGCTTAGGTTTTTCCAAATTCCGTTTCACGACTCATTAGCCCACTAAACAGGAGAAGTTGGAAACAGCCAGTTAGAAGCACGGTTATTATTTGCTTGGATAGAATTGTAATGTTTTAAGAGCTGATGACTCCACAGTTCTTTTCCTTATGGAAGTCCATCTAGCTATGGATTCAGAATTCCCTAGGGCAACCTGCTCACAGCACAGGGACAAGTGGCCCTTCTGCATGACACCCTTTGGGAAAACAGAGTAAAACCAAGAAAGAGATTCTCTTCACTAGTACTCCTTGTTGACTTGATTTCCATGCTCTCTGCAAGGCATGCTGCTACTTGGTGTTAATCAGGAAGTACTGGTCTCTCACCACAGGGGCAAATTCCTTCTTTCTAGGGATGCAGATTTGTGAAGTTTCATATTAACAAGTAGCAACATTTTGTTGGTGAAATATTAGAGTCCATAGTTTGGGTTGGGCCACCTGCACTGTGTAGTAACTGGTATAAAAGAAAGATTTGAAAAGCAACAGGTAAGGGTAACTATCAGTGCTGTTTGTGCATCAAGAATGTTATACAATTTGCTCAGTTGTGACAAAGCTTTACTTGAGGTCTGATTGGAAAATTGATCTCCTTAGGTAAAATATAACATCTCAGAATATTTAACATACCAGCACAGTCTTCATCTGGAAATGTTAGTGCTTGACAGGAACCAAGTTTCCCCTGTATTGGCCTCCTGGTCTGGAAGAGCCAGAAGCAGGTGAGAATGAACTCTACCTAGGAAGTAAGTGGTCGAGGGTATACCTGAGAACTCGGAGGCAGAGAGAGGACAGGGGCTGTGCCTTTTGTGGTTTTGAACTCTGGGTCCGATAGAGAATGAACTTCACAAGTTGCAGTCACACATCAGGGCCACCTGGCCTTGCAAATGTAGGTATTTATTTATTCATTTGTGTGGGACTCTAGAAATGTTGCCTGCTAATTGAAAATAAAAATAAAAATAAAAACATTGTGAAAAGAATCCTTTCCTTCATATTCTCACCAAAGGAAGGCTTTGACTTGTTTCAGAATTCAATATTCCTTGTCCTTCTAGTATGTATCTTTTTTATGTTTTTAAATTTATTTATTTGAGAGAGAGAGATAGAAAGAGGGAAAGAGAGAGAGAGAATGAACATGCAGGGCCTCCAACCACTGCAAATGAACACCAGATACATGTATCATCCTATGCATCTGGCTTACATGAGTCCTGGGGAATTGAACCTTGGTCCTTCGGCTTTGTAGGCAAGTGCCTTAATCACTTAGTTATCTCCGCACCCCTCCAATATGTATCTTTTATAATGTGAAATTTTCTCATTCAAAATAAATTAAGGACTATGTGCTCACAAGCTTTTCTGATTTACTTTCACTTTCTGCTTTCCTTTCCTTTCCAATAAATCTTTGCTTAACCTAAAAATAAATAATGAATAAGCAAATAAAATTAAGATGACTCTGCTCACCAATGTTCAGCACATGCTAACTCCTGAAATGAGCACAGGCCTTGTTACTTTTCAATTTTATTGAGGCTGAGATTGTGTGCATTATCAGGGGTGAGGCCAGAGTGTTGTGACAGAATGCTGTCTTTGCTGTATTATACAAACCTTGACACAGTTGGAATATGTGTTAAGATTCAGGACAGTTTGACAATAAACTGTGAAGTTTCTCATCAGATCCTGTAGCTTCAGCATTTTCCTGAGTCACAAAGCACTATGAGCCTTCAGTGCTCATGCCACACAGCTTCGTCCTTTTGTACATATGAATGCTAAGACGCAAGAAGTAAAGAGGATTCACAAAGCACGTTCACATCCCTGCAGCTGGTCTGAGTATACTTGGACCCAGTTATATCCAAATTAAATGTGATTGTTTATGATGAGAGGATAGCTTTTAAAACTAAACTTCTGGGCAAAGTTTCTCTGAACTCCATTCTTCTACATTGCTTTTCATCTTTTATTCCCTAAAGAAAGGAATTCCATCCATTTACTTTGCTTCTACACAGTAGTCAAGACCAAGACCGTGGGTCATCAAGTTCTTCCCACACGCCATTTTTGATTGCAAGTGAAAAGCTTGTCTAAAAATCCTAAGAAATTGTTTTTCTTCTATTCAGGTTTCCTTGTTGGCATACTGATATTGGCTTGTTTTAATGCTGCACTTATCTTTTAGTTTTGTTATACTCACAATTCCCCCTTGAACCATTGTCAAAATGGCACCTAAACAAAACCCACAGATTATATAAAATTCATGTCTCCACACATTCAACAGACTTAGTTCTTTTCAAAAACCTTTATTACCTCACATTTTCCAAACACTAAAACTATGTTATTCTAAGAAATATAATCTACTTTATCAGTTTTCTTAAGCCTCTATGTAATTCTAACTTCAAACACCTTATGAAATAGTATTTTTTATTTAAAGACTTCAGCACTTATGTGGTAATTCCTGGTGCCTGACCATGCAGAGGTCACTAGAAAAAATATTTCTAAGACTTCATGAAAGGTTCCAGAATACCCTGAGAGGATTTAAATTTATTAAAGCTTTCTGTACCAGCTGAGGGACCTGGGTAACATTATTGGGCTTAGGTCATTTTGAATAGACCTCCAAGAATAAGCTTTGTAAACTATTATTCTCTCAGGAGAGATCTTGGCATTTTGATTCACAGAATGTTAAAAGATCTACTCTGAAAAGCCTGGGAAGTAAAGATATTGCTATTCTACTTTCAGTCACTGAGATTTCTTGAGTCTGGCTAGATTCTTTGTCATTTGCTAACTGACCCAGACCCAAGGCATAACAAAAGAATTGGGATGCAAATCCATGGTTATTGTCTATCTTGGTTTCAAGTATGAATGTTTTCTCCATGAATAATGTCAAAATTGACATTTTCAAGACAATATTCAATACCAAACACCTTTGCCAGCTCGGGTACCAGATTACATACAATAAGATGATGTCTCTCTTGAGTAAATTTCTCAATTTTGTGTTATTAATTATTACCACTTCCACCATTTAAATTTTGGTAGCAACTTTGTGTTTTTTAACTAAAAAAAAAAAAAATCTTACTAATAAATATTCCCTCTGCATGTTCTTTTGCTTTTGAACATTAGAATTCAGATGGGAAATTCTTCTTTCTAGCCCAATTCCAAGTAACACAACTGAATTTTAATCCTCCCCCCCTCCGCTGTTTGGAGAAGTAATTTGGATAGTTTCAGCTTTTCCCAGAACCTACTCTGTCTTTAGCTGTTGCTGAAGTTTTTGGTTGTCCACTCAAACTAGATGGGAAGAATCTATTGCTGAAGACACCACATGCTTAACCTACTAGAATCTGCAAAATCAAGCTGGAAGCCTCCTCTCTATTATGATGTTGGAAAGAGCTATGCAGCCTATTAAGGGAAGAGATGTGATCAACAGCTTTAAACCAACAGTGGAGACTGCAATCTATACAGCTGGCCAGTCAGGCCAAACATGCCAACTGGTATAATGGTGACATCATTGTTATAGGGGAAACCAACTATACTCTGACTTACTTGAAGCTCACTCCATAGGAAGGAATTCATGCCTATGGCTACAGAGTTCATAAGTCCTAGAGGGTAAACTGCCACCATTGTTTGGCTAAATTGATATATTATGCCTACTAAATTACCATCTAAATATTTGTATTTATGCCCATATATTAATGCTACCCTCACTTTTGTTGTGAGGAGCTTGTCTTTTCAGGCAGCAGTGACTGGGGAGACATAAAACTGGCCAAAGTGGTGAGAAACAATTACAGTGGAGTGTTTAGCCCTAAGAGGAACATTCCTATCATAGCCTCCAAGGTCATGAAAATGTTGCAGAAGAGATGGCAGAAAGAATGAAAGAGCCAAAGCAAGGGGAAGGGTGCTTTGAAATATTGTCTTCTAGATAGCACGTGGCCATTGAATTCACGACTTTACAGTCACTATATAAAATGAAGGTTAAAAAATAATGAGATCAAAATTGAAAAGAGTTGGAAAGAAGAAGAGATATGGTGGCTATGGATAGGGGAGGGGGAATAAAAAAGAGTGATCAGCGTACACTGTATCTGAATGGAGACTATAAATAAAAGGTAAATGAAATAGTCTTTGTTTTTTCCTTTCAACACCAATTATCTCCAAAAATTCATAATGTCCATAATGACAACTAGAATGATCTAAAATATAAAGAGCAAAAGTTTCATCCATGTATTACAGATCATGATAGAAACTTTTTTTGGGGGGGAGAGAGACAGACAGGAAGACAGAGATGGGTGCGCCAGCAGCCTCTCAGCTGCTGCGAAGGAAATCCAGATGCATGCACCCCCTTGTGGTCAAGTGTGGCATTGCGCCCCTTTGCATCTGGCTAAATGTGGGACCTGGAGATTGGAACCAGTGTTCTTAAGCTTAGGAAGCAAGCACCTTAACCACTAAGCCATCTCTCCAGCCCAATAGAAACAGTTTTGATGCCAGGTTTTCTTTCAATGCATTCACGTTTGTGAAACAAGATAATGCAAGGAAAGAAAATGTTCTTTGATGTCATTTCTACTATGAATATAATTTAAGAATCAAGTTACTGAATTAACATACCTTTAATTTCAAAAAAAAAAGTGCATATACTTTAGCATAGGCACTATCTGAAAACTGCAGAGTAAGAAAAATGTCGGGCATGGTGGCACACATTTTTATTCCCAGCACTAACCTCTGGAACTGTAGGCCAAAAATAAACCCCTTTTAAGCCACTTCTGGCTGGATATTTTGTCTCAACAATGAAAGTATTTAACAAAGACTGGGATAAAACAGTTTAGAGAATAGTGGTAGATACAGTATCACTGAATTTGTAACAACTTCAAAGTAGTGAGGTACTGACTTTAATTAGGATACTACCATGGTCTAGTGTCAAATGGCCACAATAAACACATAATTAGTGATTAGTGGTGCCAGAACCTGTTAATTGGTCAGAAGTAGGAGATTAGTGAGGATGTGGTAGTTTGAATATATGTCCCCCAATATATTCAGTATTTTATTAGTTATAGTTTGCATCTGCAATCACCTTGCTAGAGGCAATGTCACTGGGGGCTGGTCTTAAGGTGTTGGTGGTGGGTTTGAGATTCCATTGTAAAGATATGCAAAGTGTGCCTAGCAGGAGTTCCTGAAGTGTGCTGGGCTTTTGGCTGTAGTTTTGCTCAATGTGCTGTGTAGCTGGCAGCTTGGTTTTTCTCTCTTGCTTGGCCCTGTGAAGGCAGGCCAGCTTCTTCTGCCATTATGGAACTTCCCCTGGATCTGTAAGCTTCAATAAATAATATCCCTTCCTCCATAACTGTGCCTAGTCTGGAAGTTCATTTCAGTGAACCTGAAGCTGTCTGCTACAGTAAAGTGGTACCCAGGAGCGTGGGGTGAGATGAACTTGACCGTGTGGATATTCGTCTTTTGGAACCTTTGTTTTGGAGGAATGGGCATGGACTTGGTGCTTGCAACTGAAAATGCCTTCTGGATTGGTAAGCCAAGTTTTATGGACTTTTCTGATGAGAGTTTGAGAATGCTAAGGGTAGGCAGTATTGAACTTCGAGGCTTGGTTTATGAACTTTATAAGGTGAAGGAAAGAATGCAGAGGACTTTGTTGGAACTGGGTTTCTGGCATAAGGGATGGCTACGTTCTGATATCCAGGACCAGAAAGTTTGATCAAGGTTAATTTGTAATGGACTAATGTGCTTGGCTAAAGATAACGGACTGAGATTTTAAGATTTTAAGTTGGAAAACCTCAAGCAAGTTAAAATTAGAGGCACTGAGACTGGTTTTAGATTACTGGAGCTGCTATTGTCAACACATTAGCAATCTTAAGGAAGGTGGAAGGAAGGTGGCCTGACTGTTTTACATTAAAACAATGGGAGAGGATGCCTGAGCAAAGACTGTCAGGAATGCAAACTCTTGAAAGAGTTGACTGGAGAAGGAACCTGCTTTTCAAGACTATGATTTATTTCATCCCTGGATTAAGAATATGGCTGTGTCCTGCACACCTGGTATTAGTTTTGGTAGTATGAATGTTTGGAAAGCATGGAGTGGTCATTAATTGCACATGGTTCCAGGAACCGCTGCTAAGATGTGACATGAGGCAGGGCATGAAGACCCTCAGGAATAGGCTGGAAGAGTCTTTGGAAAATGGACCGTGGTTTGCATGGAGACCTGAAGTTGTTTTGGATATACCAGGACTGAGCAAAAGGGCTACCATGGAGTGCAGTGTTGGTCTGGGATCGAAGTTTTCCCTGGTGACTGTGCCCAGCTGGAGGGGTGGAATTGGAAAACCTGGAGACTGTCAGTCTCTGGTTATATTGAACTTGAACTGCAGAAGTTTGATGACTACTGATGGTGGTTGAGTTTGTATTGTTCTTGTTTCTCCTTGCTATGCCTTATACCAGTTAAAAATGTTTACTCTGTGCCTTTACATGTTGAAAGTATTTAACTTGTCTGATTTTACAAGACTCACTATCTTAACTTGATCAAGACTGTGAGAACCTTTGAAATTGGACTGAGTACAATTTACAATGTGTGATAGTTATAAATATATTGGGGGCCAGGAGCTAAATCTATTGGGGGCCAGGGGCGGAATGTGGTAGTTTGAATATATGTCCCCCAATATATTCAGTGTTTTATTAGTTATAGTTTGCATCTGCAATCACCTTGCTAGAGGCAATGTCACTGGGGGCTGGTCTTAAGGTGTTGGTGGTGGGTTTGAGATTCCATTGTAAAGATATGCAAAGTGTGCCTAGCAGGAGTTCCTGAAGTGTGCTGGGCTTTTGGCTGTAGTTTTGCTCAATGTGCTGTGTAGCTGGCAGCTTGGTTTTTCTCTCTTGCTTGGCCCTGTGAAGGCAGGCCAGCTTCTTCTGCCATTATGGAACTTCTCCTGGATCTATAAGCTTCAATAAATAATATCCCTTCCTCCATAACTGTGCCTGGTCTGGAAGTTCATCTCAGTAAACCTGAAGCTGTCTGCTACAGAGGATAATGTCATAAAGATTACAGTTGGGGCTACTTGTTGCATAGCTTCTAAAAACCTAAACAGGGGCTGGAGAGGTGGCTTAGCGGTTAAGGCACCTGCCTCCTAAGCCTAAGAACGCCGGTTCCAATCTCCAGGTCCCACGTTTAGCCAGATGCAAAGTGATGCAAGGGCACAATGCCACACTTGACCACAAGGGGGCACACACATCTGGATTTCGTTCGCAGCAGCTGAGAGGCTGCTGGTATGCCCATCTCTGTCTGTCTCCCTCTCCCTCTCTCTCTATCTCTCTCTGTGTATCTCTCCAAGAAAAAAAAAAAAAAACTAAACAGAACAAAACTAGGTCGAGACAAACCAAAACATCCCAGAAAGGACTTACGGGTTCATTCAAGATTTGTAGCAGTACAGTTGACAATACCATGAGTATCTACTTGGAAAGGACTGCTGGTGGGATGACCATGCCTTGAGAGGTCAGCAAATGGCTAGAAGCAATGTAAAAAGACAGAGTATCTTGGTGGTGGGCACATGATGGTAATCATGTTCCTACAGCCTGGTCTGTGAGGACAAACAGCCACTCCATGGTTCCCTATAGAGTGATACAAGGCATATGACTGCCCAAATGGGAAGGTGTCATGTGGAGCCATTTCACAAAGGCTCCCACAAGATTCCTGGCTGTCACATGTGCTCACTTTCTCTATTCAGGCCCTGTGGCTGCATGAGGCAACCATATCTTGGGCATGTAATAAAGAACTAAACCTATACATTCAAAGTCAATTCTTGAAAAAGTTACCATAGAAGCAAGATAGGGGAAGGACAGTCCCCATAATACATAGTGCTAGGGCCACTTAATCTCTACATGCCAAAGAGGGAGGTTAGATCTGTATCTTATTAGGTAGAAAAATAAGGTTATAATGCACTAAAGACTTAAATGTAAGACCCTCCCAATATAAAATGACCAGGAAAAAAACAGAGACATCAGTTAATAGTTTATAATCCCTAAATTATCTCATAAAACCAACTTCAATATGCAATGAACAAAAACAAGCATTATGTCTTAATCATGATGTTTGAGAAATGGTTAGGGTTTTGTTCCTTACCTTCCAGATCATTCTAAGTGTGATTATGAACACTATGATTTTTCCCTGTCTTGATATTTTTATTTCTGACAGTTTCATACATGTGTGCAATGAGTTTTGATTGCATTCTACCCCTGAAATTACAATCCATCAGTCCCCTCCTTCGCCAACTAATGCCCTTTTTCTTCCAATGAGTTCCACACCCCTACTTTGAGATCATTATGAAGTTTTTGGAAATAACTGGGACTGAAATGAAAAGACAGAGACAGAGTAGTTTCTGGGAAAAATTGAAACTATCCAAATTCTTCTTCCAAGATAGGATTTAAAAATATGTTATGTTACTTAAATTGGATTAGAAAGAAAAATTTAATATCTAAATTCTAAATTCAAAATGAGAAGACTTTGCAGAGAAATGTTTTAATAGTAAGAACTTTCCATTAATTAAATAGAATATAACCTAATCACCAAAATTTCAAGTGACAAAAACAATTATAAAGAATAACTATCAAAAGATTAAGTCAATAGGGACAAGAGCAAGAACAAATCATAAAGTTATCTAAAATTTGGTACAGAACCCTGCATAGGACATTCATGTCCAATGCATTCAGCATGTTCATTGTGATATCATGCATGGACAAAATATTCATATTTAAAGTCAAGATAGAAGATAACCATGGATTTGCATCTTCAGTTCTTTGATAGTCCTTGGGCCTGAGACAGTTAATAATAGATGCAAAAATCTAGCTAGGAGCCGGGTGTGGTGGCACATGCCTTTAATCCCAGCACTCGGAAGGCAGAGGTAGGAAAATTGCTGTGAGTTCGAGGCTACCCTGAGACTACATAGTTAATTCCAGGTCAGCCTGGGCCAGAGTGAGACCCTACTTCAAAAAAAAAAGAAAAGAAAAGAAAAGAAAAGGAAAGGAAAAGAAAAGAAAGAAACCTAGCTAGGGACTGGAGAGATTGCTTAGGAGCTAAGGTATTTGCCTGGGAAGCCAAAGCACCCAAGTTTGATTCCCCAGTACCCATGTAAGCCAGATGCACATGGTGGCACATGCATCTGGAGTTCATCTTCAGTGGCTATAGACCCTGGTGCACCCATTCTCTCCCTGCCTCCCCTCCCTTTCTCTCTCTGCTTCTTTCTCTCTCTCAAATCAATCAATATTATTTTTTAAATCTAGCTAGACTGAGAAGGAAAGCTCAGTGACTGAAAATAACAGAATACCAGCCTTTACTCCCCAGCCTTTTCAGAGTACATTTTTTAACATCATGTGAAACAGAATAGTTTTTAGACCAATTACTGAAAGTTCAAGAAAAGCAAAAATAGACAAATAAAATTCACCAAACTAAAAGAATAAAAGCTTCTGTCTGAGGAGAGAAACAGCCAACTGCACTTCATCAAAGCCCCAGCTGAAACCATAGATAAATTGGGGAAATGAACAAGAGTACTGCTTTCTCTGTGAACTTGATATCAGCACAAGGATGAAGGAGAGAGACACTGAGGACACTCAATGACTACCAAACCAGAAATCCTGAGATCCAGAGGCTGCTAAGAGCCCATCACTGAAGTAGACCTAAAATGAATGCAACATGGCTCAAGTAATTTCATGTAAGAGGGGGTGGAAATATTGTTAGAGCCACAAGTTGGGACATTATGCACAGAGACATTGCCTCTTCCCCATAACTGATGGCTACCCCTGCAATGCACACACAACCCACAATCCCCATGGGGGATAACTGGCATCCCCAATGAGGAGGGGGGCAGGGATGAGGGTAAGGAGGTAAGAATGGTACCAACATGTGCTGTTTACATACTGAGTATGTCCATAGCTAATGAATATATATATATATATATATATATATATATATATATATATATAGTAAATAAAGGAAACTATCAACATAATTCATATATAACCTATAACAAGGGATATTAAATTTTAAAACCATCTTTCAGGGTAGGGTTAATTTCCAAAATATATGAGAAACACAAAAAAAAATAATTATCCTGACTAAAAAATTAACAAAGGAAATAAATAGCTATTGTAAAGAAGACATACACATAACAAATGCATATGTGGAAAAGTGCTCAGTGAAATAAATACGAGAATCGACCATGAGAAATCACCTAATGCATGTTATAATGACTTTATTTAAAAAAAGGTGGAAAACAACAAGTGGGAGAGCGTATGTAAAGTCAAGGGAAACCATTCATGGCATTGGTATAATTATTGTGCAAAATACTATGAAGTACCTCAAAAACAAAAAAAAAAAAGACACCAGAAGGACCACACAGTCTGGAAATCCCACTACTGGGTATGTTTCAAAAGAAAACAAAATCAAATTCAAGTAAATGGCTGAACTCCCATGTTCATCACAATGTTATGTAAAATTATCTAATATAATGGAATTGGTCCGTGTCTATCAACAAATAAAGAAAAGGTGACACACGCACACACACTCATGAATTCATGCATGCATGTACACACGCACAAAGACACACTGGGAAGATATTCATCCTTAAAAAATGATGAAATTTTCTCACTTACAATAACCTGAATGAACCAGGAGATAATCTTAAGTGAAATAAGTCAGGTGTAGGAAGACAAGCTGCTCCTGATCACACATAAGGAATTGGGAAAAAAAAAAAAAAACCTCAGAAATAGAGAGCAAAATAATGGCAATCAGGGTGGTGGACGTTGGAGAGCATGAGGTGGTTTTGGCTAAATGAAACAAAGTTTCTTTTAGGAGGAATCAGTTTAAAGCATCTATTATATACATGGTGACTACTGTTATAATATGGTGCCCACTTAAAAAATTACTAGGAAAGTACTTTTAAGTTTTCTAACTATAAAATAGGTAAGGCCATCAATACTAAGTATTTTCATTTACCCATTCCACAGTGTATAGAGATATCATTATGTTACACATAGTTTATAATCTTGACTTGAAAACCGTGTTGTTGATGATACAATGCACCAAAATAGACTCTGGTGAGAGGAGTATATTAGTAAAGAAATGGTGATGTGTTGGATTTGGTATTTGATTAAAATGACACAGGAATTGGGTTTCCTCTGCCAAATTTCCAGTATACACCAACATACTAATATGATACAGGAATTACGAGTTGTCCCTATACTCTTGAATTATGAAATAAATGAATGAATTCCACAGACCTGAGGATAAAATTTAGAAAGATTTTGTTGTAGCTGCAAGTTTTAGGAGGGAGAGTTTTAAGAGAAGGAAAGACATAGGGAAAGTAGGAAGATCTAGTTCTTGCCCAAGAAGGCAAGTCTGGGTTTGGAAAGCACCAAACTTCAGATAAGGAAGAAGTTAGAGCACCCACTGAAGGAGGCAAGAGAGGGTGAGAAGACTTGGGTGAGTTTTCTTTCTTTGAGCCCCGTGGAAAGGTGGCTGATTTAGCCATTTTGGTTCTGATATCAGGTGTCTGGGGTCAGGATTTCTGAAAAAGAGAGATCTTCCTAGAAATCTTAATCATCTGGAAAGAGCCTTCTCAGAAGGGAGAGGAAGGTCTCCCTAAGGGAGCAGAGCTAAGGAAAGGCTAGAATCTTCTCAAGTTTCTGACTTGTACTTAGAATGTAATGACCTAGATCTTCCTCTACTTGTCCAAGTCCAATTCCTGTGATTAATTACGGAGAGAGCTATTTGCTTTGGGGCCCTGTTGCTCCTAAACTGCCTCAAAAATACCTATAGGAGAGTGCAGATGATTATATCTTGTGGATGGTGAGGACTGAGGTAATCTTTGGTAATCACTGGCATTAACAATGAAGATAGTGTGGAATAAGAACATAACTACACATAAAGACAAAGGAAGGCAAAAGCTAGGCCTTCAGAAAGAGTCTTAGAATGAATGACAATGTCACTGGCAGGGCCATTTTCACAGAGGGTCACAGACTGCCTTTCCTGTCTCTCCAACATGGTGGACCCTAGGGCAGAGTCAGCTCGGTTGATTACTTGGAAAACTGAGCCTCTGAGCTGGTTTTCATTCTATTTTTGTAACTTTTCTTTTAAATATTAACATGGCTATCAGGAAACAATTGAAGACAAATGATGACAGGAAAGCAGAGACTGGAAATAAAAAGTTTGCTTTTTCCAACTTGTTCTTACCTTCCTAACTCTGACAAGGGATGAAGTTACATATTAGGGACACAGCCCTGAATGTGGACAAATAGAACAGAAAGCAGATTCTAGGCAGATGCCTGTGTCTGTATCACATGGGGATTACCAACTGTACTCACACAGGCAGGTTCCAAGATTCTGGGATTCTTACATGTGTTTTATGCAGGTTGGGTGAAGGAAAAAATGTGAGGTCTAGAATGGCTGAGTCCCAGAGTGACTGAAGTAAAAATGTCTCAGCATGATGTCAGGGGGACTTCAATGCAGTGCTTGTCACCAATCATCTTTCTACTCCCAACCAGAGACTCTTTCTGTAAAAAGGAAAGAGATTATGAACAAAAGCAAATTCAAAGAAAGAATATGCATAATAGCAGAAATACTCTTATGCATGTATGGAAAGAAGAATGCAAAGTGCAAAGGGAGTGGGATTCTCACTGGCCAGTAGTGCAGGTGGTACCTGGGGGGAACGGAGAACAGAGCCTTAGTGGGTATTAGAAATAACTGCACCTCCATAGGCGCTGTGCTCACACCTCTCAACTGTCACCCACTGCACACACTGTGCTCACACTTCTCAGCTTTCTACCTCTGAACACACTGTGCTCACATCTCTCAACTGTCCCCTCTGAACACACTGTGCTCACACTTCTCAGCTTTCTACCTCTGAACACACTGTGCTCACACCTCTCAACTGTCCCCTCTGAACACACTGTGCTCACACCTCTCAACTGTCCCCTCTGAACACACTGTGCTCACACTTCTCAGCTTTCTACCTCTGAACACACTGTGCTCACACCTCTCAACTGTCCCCTCTGAACACACTGTGCTCACACCTCTCAGCTTTCTCCCTCTGAACACACTGTGCTCACACTTCTCAGCTTTCTCCCTCTGAACACACTGTGCTCACACCTCTCCATTGTCTTTTCCTTTATATTATCAGAAGAATGTCTGACTACATATTCTTATTCTCTTTCCTTGCCTTTCCTTCTTCACTCTTCCTTCACCTCCCCTCTCCTGTATTTTCCTCTTTTCTTCTTTTCCTTCCCCCCTCTCTCTTTTTTATTCTTCTTTATGAGATGGTGTCTTGCTATGTTGCCAAGATTGGCCTTAAATTTCTGCACTCAAGCTTTTCTCCTGCCTCAGTCCTCCTAGTAGCAGGAATTTTAAATGTGTGCTTCTGTTGGGCTTGAATTACTTACACACTATTTTATTAACACTATTTAAACTCTGGTAAGGTAAACTTACTGGTATAAATCAGTTATATTTTGCTAGCCAGGAGTGACATTCATCCATGTAAATCCAGTTATGGCCCACCCAAAGTTCTCTGTTTGTACTTGTGTGAAATGTATTTCAAGCTAGAAAATGAGGGGCTGGAAAGATGTCTTAGTGGTTAAGGCTCTTGCCTGTGAAGCCAAAGGACTTGGGTTCTATTCCCTAGTACCCACATAAGCCAGATACAAGGGGGTGCATGTGTCTGGAATTTTTTGCAGTGGCTAGAGGCCCTGGTACACCTATTCTCCCTCTCTCTCCTCTCTATCTCTCTCTCTGCTTGCAAATAAAATAAATTAAATTTTAAAAAATCTATAAAATAAGTAAAGTGCTCCCTTTTTAATGTTTTCTTCATTTTCTTACCACTTACAATGTTGAGATGTGATGTGCTATAGCAGCCATTCTGTGACCAAAAGGTGCAACATTTTTAATACCCTGAGGTGGAGGGCATGGGGAGAAGGAGAAATAACAAAATATCATACATATATATGAAAATTTCTCAGTGAAGCCCACTTATTTATACACTAAACAAAAATAAAAAAAAATTAAAACTGACCTTAAGTAGAACAGATTAAAAAAAAAAAAAAAAACAACCAAAACTGTACTGTTGATAATAGCACTGACCTTCTACATCAACTGAAATAGTTGACTTTCAGACTTTGGGGATATCAAATAATCTGCTGTCTTTATTTTTTCAGCCACCAAGATCCAAACATTCTACTATTTTCAGGTAAAAATATTACCAGATTCCCAATATAAACCATAAAATACGTTCAAATGTATTCATAGCTGTCAGTGGCCTGAACCACAGATGTTTCAGAGAGCAAGGCCAGAGATAGAAGGGAGAGTTCATACTAGATGTTAGAAGGAAAAGGAAAGGACTCTTCTTAGAACAATAAGATATTCCCCCTTTAAAGTTTTTCTTGGTGTATAGATTTTCAAACAGGAGAATTTTAAAGTTGGACCAATACTTAGGTAAAAGTAAGAAAAATCTGCCCCCCCAAATTAATCTTCTAGAACAAACACAAACTATCAAAAAATACCCTTGCTATTATATTATTTATTTGGTTATGTATTATGATTTATCCTTCACTTTTAAAACCAAGCAATATAAATGCAATAAACTGAATGGATGAAATCATGGCTATTAATTTAAGTAGCTTGTAATTAGATTGTCAGAAAAACATAACATGCTAATGAACTTAGTATGCCTGCTATATAAGATGTGCATTTTCAATTCCTGCTAAATTAAAAGTTTCAGAGCCCATGTTTCTTCAAGAAAGTAGCCCCAAGAAGAATCTTATCTCATTCAGAAAGATTCCTTCTAATTATGTTTTAAACATTAGTCATATTATCACTTATGTCTTATGTACTATCAGACTCTGTCCATGGACACTACTGGAGACATGGGTTCCCATGAGCTCTACAAGTTTGGGAAATTCTGAAAGCCTGTCAGTAAGAGGAGGAGGAGTCCACGGAAGGAAGGTAGTGGGTATGAGCCCCTACCACAGTGGGCTGCTGTGACAGAACCACTTTAGAAAATTCTGAGGCCCATGCAGAACTCTTCTCTAAACCATTCTGAGTAGCCAGAGAGTCATTGTGGCAGTACAAAAATAAATGCAAATAAATAAATAAATAATAAAGCCAGTGAGGAAAATTATTTTCTTGATAATTGCAGTTTCAAGAGGAAAATGAAAGGAAAAAACCCTCAGCAGATGAAGGTATGGAAGGTAATCAGTCAACTTGAAAGATGTCAGAAGTGTGGGCAGGGCATAGTTCAGCATCTGCTACAAATATCTGTTGATTTTCTCCTGCTCTGTCAGTGCCTGATGCTTTACTCCAGTTTTCTGGAAATGATGCGATGTGGTTGGATGGAGATGGCATTGGGAGGAAAGAGAGATAATGAGCACTGGGGTGTTGTTTGTAAAAACACTGCACTCCCATATTTTTTTCTTTCTTCCTGGCAGGTAAAAACACTCTCATGCCAAGACAGGTCCCATTCAGTGCTCCCCTTGGTTCCCCTTTGGCTTTCTTCTGCCAATACCAGGAACCCCATTTACCTGAACTCTGGGAACCTAATACTGCCATTTGATTGCCAGAAACATTTTGTCACAGACATAAGTATCTTAAGCATTCTAAGTGTTCTAAAATTATGCTATTGCAAGGCTTCCTTGCTCCTAGCCATTCCCCCATTCTAGGAGGGAATCAGCTTGAGAGAAAAGACAGTGAATTAAATGAATGAAATGAGTGCATCTAAAAATGTATATACTTCAAGCAACTTCATATTACCTTAAGGCAATTACCCTTTCTGCTTTTATAAGAGCACTGTAATTAGTCAGGAAGAAGATATTTGGGGGACAGAAATTATCCCAATACCATTATGAAGCCATACACCATATATTAAATCTCCAATCTCTCGTCATATTCTGATACTCTGATCTAATAAAATGGCCAGGGCCAGAAATTCAGGCTGTAATATGCATACTTAGAATGCTCAGTTAAAAATTATTTAGCTAATTTATTTCTCTGTAAAATATTATTATTTTCCAGCAGTGCCTCCTGGTGACATGGGGCTTTTAAAATGTTAATTGTATTTTAAAAATGCTCCCTCTGTTCCAGCTTGCTCAAGATCATATATCCAAGTTGTAACTATTCTGTTCTTGAATCTTGCTTGTCAGTTGGTATGTTTCAGTACTCAGTAATTTAACCTTCAATTTACCATTTTCTACAGAAAAGGGCAAAGCAACATCACTCACTACATAATTTTCAATTCAGTTACTTAGACATGGCCACTGGTACCGCTTCAGTCTCTTCTCTCCAAAGTTGCTTTTTAAAAATATTGGTTCTCTTCTACTGGGGCAATCCACTACTTAAGACTTTAGCAATGAAGAATCATTTGAAGAGTTGCACACGCACTATCAAAATTCATGTCATGTGTTGTTAGATAATGATGCTGTATTACCAAGTAGCCCTTCTGAAGATAGGCTGCACAGATTCACGAACAGTGTATCTTTAGCCATCTTGTTACTACTATTTCTATAGTTCAGTATCTTTATCTATAAAACAGAGGAATTTCTAGTGCATGCAATTATAGTAATGTAATTTTTATAAATGGAACACACTTCCAGGCACACACCATAGACATAAACATAACCTTTACCTAATGTCATTATTATATTACCATAATTTCAGAACGTTTGGCTACTCATGCTTTTAAAAAATGCAATGTCGGTTTCAAAGTGCTGATTAAAATCAGTCATCTCTGTTATACAAATGTTAAGCAGTCAATAATTATCATTAAGCCCAAGAAATTCAGGTGGAATATTAGTGAAATTTAACAGTTTGATCATAAACTGAGAATCGAATATGATTCATGTGAACCTCCCATTTATGCACTGATGACCTAGCATCATCCAAATCATGAAGATCATCATGTTTCTGAGAAATGCATTCTTTTAAGATGTAGAGTCATTCAATTATTGCTTTAGCACAAGTATAGAGTACCTATTGTAAATTTAGCTGCTTTATAAAAGCCAGAAGTGGCACCATCGAGATATAGTTAAGTTCCTAAATTAGTTTTTTTTTCTAAAGATATATAACTTATTTTCAGTGGGGCCAATAAGACTTTAAAAGAAAGAGGACTAAGGCCGATGAGAGAGATTCAAAGTATGAGAGTGACTTGACAGGAAGGAGAGTTTCCATTGCTGGTCCGATGTCAGGGCCATGGCTGTACAGTAAGAGCTAAGGACTATGGTCTTTCTTACAGTTGTTATTACTTGTTATATAGCACCGGGATACTAATATAGCATGATAGAAAAAATTCTTGTACTATATAATAGAAATAAAATTTTAGGCAATAAAAGCTAAGACAAAATCACTTACAATTCATGAGCTCACACCACAAGATCCGCACAATGTTTTGTCTATCAACGTTATGTAGTTATTTTTGGGGAAGGAATCAAAGAAAAAAGAAAGCAGATCAATGTAGTAGTTGGAACAAAGAATCAGTGGAAGTGGGATGGAGGAAGGGGGAAAAGGAATGTAATGGGGGAGTTATGATCAA
This sequence comes from Orientallactaga sibirica, assembly GCA_036365145.1. Lineage (NCBI taxonomy): Eukaryota > Metazoa > Chordata > Mammalia > Rodentia > Dipodidae > Orientallactaga > Orientallactaga sibirica. Next base: position 50,280,898 of record JAEOAD010000004.1, on the reverse strand, counting down.
AATATATTATGTGTATACATGAAAATTGTCAAAAACATGTTTTAATAAATTCCAGAGATTTTATCCTGTTATGTTATATAGAAAACTTTGAGGGGTTTTAGCAATAATACAATTTAAAAATAATTCTTATCAATAATAAAACATGTAAATATATATTTCTCTAGTTTCTGGTTTCTTTCAGCATATATTGCTGTAATTAGTTACCAGTTTTAGATGTCTTAAACCTATTCTATTAACTTTATTTACAGCTATTTGTTTATTCATCCTATTATAAGTAATTATGTATAACAAGTAATAACAAGTTTAGTAGCTTAAAACAACATTCATATATCTTTTGGTTTTAAAGTCAGAAGTCTGGGAATGACAGATATAAGTTATTTTATTCAAAGTATTCTAAGTTTAAATCAAGATTAAAAACACACATGGTTCTTGTACAGATCCACAAAGCACAAATCTACTTCCAAGACCATTTGAGACACTGGAACAATCACATCTATGCAACTGTGAGACAGACCATAGTCCTCAGCTCTTGCTGCATAGATCTCTCCATGTCTTTAAAAATTAGCATTTCAAAGCTCTACTCCCCATCATCTGGTTCTTACACTCTTTCCACCCCACTTCCACAATATTCTCTTGGAGAATATAATAGAAATATCTCATTTAGTTCTGAGCATCAACAGTCTCAACACTTTGATGAACTTCAAGTCTCCCTAGTAGTTATTGACATTGAAAAACAAGCTTCTCTGATCAAAGGTAAAAGCAACATTAAGTGATGGACATAAACATAAGCATATAGAGGGCAGTTTGATGGACATAATATATTAATTTAGCCAACCAATAGTAGTAGCTTCTTTTCTAGGTCCTGTGACCTACCAAGCCATGGGCTTTTGTTTGGGTATCCCGTTCTTCCCAGCACTACATAAAGTAGCCAGCAAAGCTTTCAGCTCAGTTACTGCTTGCTTTCTTAGTATCTTGCACCTAAAGCATGTTGTGGTCTTACCATCTTTTACTGGTGAGAGACAAGAACATTGGCAATAGACAGTATTGGTTTCGGAGCCTCCAAAGATTTTCTAATCAGCAAGTTACTGGGAGATATCCCACCCTTATCAATGAGATTATAACAACCTATGGCTTCTGAGAGGCTTACATATGGATTTTTATATGTCTTTAGTTTTGATTAACCATCCTCCCCACCTACTCTTCTCTATCTGCTTCATCTAGTCTCACTTAAACACTACCAAACTTCCAGTCCTCTATTTTCATATCTACTATTCCTTGCCTTAAGACACGCCCCCCATAAGCTCCTTTATATGCTTCTGGCCTCTACTGTGTCTTATTCCACATTATATAAATTTAAACTTTCACAAATAAGATGTACATATGATAGAACATGTGACATTTGTCTTTCTGAGTCTGTGTTATCTTGCTTAGTGTGATATTTTCTAGTTCCATCCATTTTCCCACAAATTTACTAATTTAATTTTTATTTACAGCTGAATAAAATTACACTATTTATATGTACCACAACTTCATTATCCATTCATCATTTATGAAATTTTAGGCAATGGCTGGAGGTCCTGGTACACCCATTCTGTCTTTCTCTGTGCCTGTTCCTCTCTCTCTCTCCTCTCTCTCTCTCTCTCTCTCTCTCTCTCTCTCTCTTAAATAAATAAAGAAATAAAATATTTTTTAAAAGGTACATGCTCTTATCATTACCTTTTTACAAAGTGAAAAATGTAAAATCATCTATTGTGACAAGAATAATCACAGTGGTTAATTATAGGAATATTAACCAGGAAAGGACGCTGGGGACTCCCCTGGGGGAAATGAAGATATCTTGTATTTTAAGCAAATATAATCATTTCTAAATCTCATCAGATTGACACTGGAAATCTAAGCAGCCCATAGTGAGAATTATATATTAAGTCAAAGCTTGTTGCCATTAGGAATTTTCAAGGTGTACTGAAGAATAATTACTACATTTTAACTCATGTTCATATCTTATTTATAAAACATGTTTTAAAACTTAAAGCTTTATCACCAACATCATTATTAGAATAATATTAATCTTTAATTTGTTTTAAAAGCAAGTTGTAGGATCATTAACCTTCTCTACATGTTACATTTTTTAATAATGATAGCATTACATTGCCTACTCTCAGTCTAGGCATGTTAGCTCCAAGTCATTCAAGCTTAGCAGAATTGTTGAATTGATTGCATTAGTACAATTAATTGGAGAATCTGAGCCATAAGAATGAGCCTTGGGTTAGAGAGATGGCTTAGTGGTTTAGATGCTTTCCTGAGAAGACTAAGAAGCCATGTTTGACTCTCCAGATCCCATGTAAGCCAGATGTACAAAGATGAGGCAAGCACAAGGTCGCACATGCCCACTAGATGTCACAAGTGTCTGGAGTTTGATTGCAGTGGCTGAGGCCTTGGCATGCCAATCCTCTCTCTCTCTCTCTCTCTCTGCTCTAAAATAAAAAAATAAATAAAAAATTTTAAAAGAGAGCCCAATTCATATTCAATTTTCACTTAAGTCCTGCATCTACAATTTATTTCTAGGAGAAATCATTACTTAGTGATCAACTATTTATAAAGATGTACTGTAATGGTTGCACCAGGTTACACTCCCAACAGTGGATAAGGGTTCTTTTCCCACACATCCTCATCAGCATTAGATGTCTTTTGTGCGCGTGCGCGCACGTGTGTGTGTATGCGGGCGCGTGAATTTTTTAATGATTTCCATTATGACTGGGTAAGATGGTATCTCAAAGCAGCTTTAATTTGTATTTTCTTGTGTGTGTGAGGAGGGAGGTATATGCACAAGTATGTGCCTATGTAATACCTTATGCTCTGGCCAGCAGTAGCCAGAGCAGAGAGTCAGGTGTCCAATTCTATTATTCTCATGACTGCTCTTGAGCCAGAGTCTCTTACTAATCCCAGATGCTGCTCTTTTCTCTGCATCCTCTGATACTCCGGTCTCCTCTCTCCTGGGGGACAAGGGTTACAGAAGCACATGGCCATGCCTGTTTATATGGGTCCCGGGCAACTGCAGTCTCTCAGGCCTTCTTGGGACCTCATGATTTACTTTTAACATCTCTCCAGCACTGTGTTTCTATTTTTGAGGTTTATATGTTTAGTTTAGCTCATTAGCCCATTTATTAATTGGCAGTTTTGTGGGGTTTTGTGTTTAATTTTTGGGATCATTTATACATTCCTGATATGAACTCCCTGTCTGAAGCATTCTGCAGGCTGTCTGTTTTACTGATAGCTTGCTTTGTTGTGCAGAAGCTGTTTCTCAAAAAAATTAGAAATGAAACTACTGTATGAACCAGCTATAATGTGTATGTTCTCAAAGGGCTCTATATCATACTACAGAGACTTGTACACTCATGTTAATCACTGCTCTATACACAACAGAAAGGAAATAGAATCAACCCAGATGTCCATCAGTGGGCGACTGGATAATGAAAATGGGGTACATATACACAATGGAATTTTACTCAGTCATAAATTGTGAATTTTGTTGAATCTCAAAATTATTATATTGAGGTGACTCAGACTTAGAAAGACAAATGATACAGGTTCTCTATGAGGATCCTAGCTTTTAATTCTTTTTAAAAAATTTTATTTATTTGAGAGTGAAAGAGGCAGAGAGGGAGAAAGAATGGGTTCCCCAGGGCCTCCAGCCACTGCAAATGAACTCCAGATGCACGTGCCACCTTGTGCATTTGGCTTATGTGGATCCTGGGGAATTAAACCGAGGTCCTTTACCTTTGCAGGCAAACACCTTAACTGCTAAGTGATCTCTCCAGCTCATAGCTGATAATTCTTATGTATGTTATTTGTGAAAGTGTGAGCAAAGGTTTTTGAAAGAAGAAAAGGAACCAAAAGAAGCTTTGTAGAAAGAGGGAAGGGCAATAGTACACACGTGATGTGAAAACTAAAGGGGCCTTACTTAAAGTCAAAATTATGGAGGACACAAGGATATGGAGAAGGAGATAGCAAAGGATCAACAGAGATATTATATGTGAAATTACATAACAAAACTTATTGTTTTATGCTTCTTTAAAAATTAAAATAAATGAAACATGTTCCACACCTATTATTTCACTAAGTGAGCACAACAATTCTATCAGTTAGGGGATGTAATCTTCATTGAACTTGTAGAAAATGAAAGATTATTCAGGTAAGAGACTTTACTAAGACAGTGTTAACCTACCAGATGTCAGAATGAACACTCAATCATATCTGTTTTCTCTGTCCAGTTCTCCATCCACCACCTTATATCAGACCTGTGGGGTAAACCAGGTTTATTTATTGCAAAATCATAAAGCCAGAAGAGAAAGGAGAGAGAATATGCAACATTTGAGTTTCAGTACTTCTCATGTCTTAAATTAAATTACCAAATTTGGAGAAATCAGATCAATTTAATGTTAATAGAAAAAAGTCTATACAAAATATAACAGTTTAATGCCAGCTCTGTAAGAGATACATTAGATAAAAAGTGTTTATATTTAACAGCGAGGCCAGTATATGACAGTTTTTTTTTTTTTTTTCAAAGAGCCATCAGACTGGTCTCCTTTGCTTTGCAGGATTGACAATTTCAACATCATAGACACATTGTATGACCGTATTTCATAAGAAATTGTAAGTGTAAGATACTTCAGGTGTATCAAAATTTGACTCACAGAAACCAGTACATGTGCAAAAATGATATTAGAATAAATATGTCAGATAATTGATGAAAATATTAGTAAAAAAAAAAAGATCAATGAGGGTTAGGGAGATGGTTCAGCAGTCAAAAGTGCTTGCTACTGGGCTGGAGAGATGGCTTAGCGGTTAAATGCTTGCCTATGAAGCCTAAGGACCCCGGTTCAAGGCTCGATTCTTCAGGACCCACGTAAGCCAGATGCACAAGGGGGTGCATGCATCTGGAGTTCGTTTGCAGTGGCTGGAGGCCCTGGCGCACCCATTCTCTCCTCTCTCTCTCTCTACCTGCCTATTTCTGTATCTCTCTCTCAAATAAATAAATAAATAATATTAAAAAAAAAGTGCTTGCTACATAAGCATAAAGATCTGAGACTGCCCGAGTTCCGAGTTTGATCCCTCAGAATTCATACTCATGTAAACAGCTGGGTGTGACCAAGTACATCTATAACTCCTGTCCTGAGAGGGACAGAAACAGGAGACTCTGGGTATGCTAGAAAAATCATAAGGTCAAAACTGCTGCTCTGGGGTTACTGAGAGCTTTATCTAAAGGAAACAGATGGTTGAGATGAAAGGGGAGGATGTCCTGTTTCTCTGCTTCCCTCCGCACCAGTGCAGTCAGGTAGAGCACATCCACATATACATGTGCATTCATCACATATGCATTACAATACACACACACCCACCACCACCACCACCACCACCACCACCACCACCACCACCACCAAAAGGAAGATCACCGAACCTCTTGAGAAGAAAAGTCTGCTTAGGAAACTCACCAAAATGTAAAACATAGTCTGGTTCTTTTATTGGAAATAAATGGGACTCGAAATTGTAAATTACTCAAGCAGTGGAAAACAAAAATTGAGGTCTAACATAGATTTTATTTCCGCTTGTATCCTTGAAAGCTCCACTGACATAAACAGGCCTCCGCTTCCTACAACGTTAAATCATTTGCATACTTCTTCTCAGTATCTTTTGCCAACTAACCATTTCAGCATTACAGCTCAATTAAAGCTACTGCCTGTTATTTGCTGGATACAAAAACTGAGATCTTCCCTTGGAGAGCTCTGAGCTCACTCAATGAGGCATAGCATTTAATTTCATTTGCAGAGCTTCAGCCATCCAACTTGCCACAAATTAAGTGTGATCATCCACTGCTTCCCCTTGGGCAAATTGGACTTACATTGTTTGTCCACAGTTAATGTCTGATATCTTGGTTTCCTAGTCTAATGTGAAATAACAAATCAATGACAGAATTAAATATAATTCTTAAAAAACCCTCCAGTTTATTGCCTATGCAACCTACAAGACCCCTTTTAACTCAGAATTCCAAACCTAGAGATCTTCAGAATCAAGAAGGTTATAAATACATGAAGTGAACTTAACATAGGAGAATGACCTCATTGATTTCTATGAAAATACATACTCTCTTATGGCAAGGAATAAAAAATTATAGTATGAAAATTTTATAAGCAATGCAAATAATTCTGAGGAAGATATTTGTCCTAAAACATCACAAGTTTTCGTTGTCTCACCTACACCCCTCGTGTTACCATTTGGAAATAAACAAGCAAAACAATTGAAGTAATTCACAAATGCATGTAGGGTTCCTAAAATATTGCTTGAACAGTATGCTAACAAAGTCTTGAGATGAATTGTACAAATGCATCATTATGACCTGAAGAGAGGAGTGAATAATCATTTTAGAGAAAGACATTAAGGTAAAGAAACCAAGAGCAGAATTCAGAGGACAGAGTACATTGAATGAGCAAAATGAGTATGTAATCATTGATAAGGGAGGTCAGGATAAAAGATATCACTTACAAGGTTTACCTTATTAAGGTAGAAGATATAAGTGTGAAATGTGAACACCAAAGCCAGTAGGAACAAGTCATTGACTGGTAATTATGCTCTTTGTCTGTATCTTGGCTGACAGAGAGCAGGCATTTTCAGGTAGCCAAACTACCAAGTATTGTTATAAGTATAAAGCAAGAGCTGGAAGAGATGGTACAGCATTTAAAGGCACTTGCTTGCAAACCCTGATAGTCTAGGTCCAGTTCCCTAGTACCCACATAAAGCCAGCCAGATGCACAAAGTGGGGTGTGCATCTAGAGTTCATTTGCAGTGGCAGGAGGCCTTGTCATGCCCATACTCACTCTGTCTGTCTGCCTCTGTTTGTCTGTCTATCAAATGAATAAATAAATCAGTAAAAAGTAAGTACAGAGTACATTTTCATATTTCATGGGCTTTTGTAATGAATTGTAATATAATGAATTTATGAATTCAGGATTTAGAAAATAATCTCATGAGACCTGAGTAAATTCTGAGTAATAAATTTACTTAGAGAAGGGAGCAATGCATACTTTTGTAGTAATTTTTAAAAAATATTTTTATTCATTTATTTGAGAGGCAGAGAAAGAGGCAGAAAGAGAGAGAGAGAGAGAGAATGACAATGGGTGCACCACGACCTCCAGCCCCTGCAAAAGAACTCCAGATGCATATGCAACACCTTGTGCATCTGATTACATGAGTCCTGGGGAATTGAACCTGGGTCCTTCGGCTTTGCAGGTAAATACCTTTACCACTAAGCCATCTCTCCAGCCCCAAGTTTAAATTTTCTAGGAATAAGGGAAGGTGATGAGTACAAGCATGTTAACATGTGTGTAGTTTTAGAAAATAAAGCAATAAATCCTGGAAATACAATATTTTTATACTGAAATGATTATGTTTTATATGTTAAACCTTCTGAGTTTAAGTTATACCAAGTTGTGCTATTTTTAAAGAGAAAAATACTAATAAAATAAATCATTTTATATAGCAGTGTTTTCAAGTTCTTAATTTTAGTAACAGCTAGGAAAACTCCTAGGAGATTTTGTTTGATTTGTTTTGTTTATTTTTGAGGTAGGGTTGCATTCTAGCCCAGGCTGACCTGAAATTCAATATGTAGTTTCAGGGTGACCTTGAACTCACAGCGATCCTCCTACTTCTGCCTCCCAAGGGCTGGGATTAAAGGCGTGCACTACCACGCCCGAGAGATTTTTATTATTTTGACCATAAACTCATAATTCCCCTTGCTCCTTAAGAAATCAGGATGCTCCTCCCTTATGGCTATTGCAGTGAGTTAGTGACAGAAAAATTTTGAGTCACTTAGATGAATGACATTTGAGTAGATTGTTTAAATTTGTCATTGTTAACTCTAGGATATTCTGAACAATATATTTCTAGTTGTCCTGTAAAAGATGTTTTACTGAAAGAAAAAGCAAGCATGAACAATTATTTCAGAACTGTCCTTACAAAAAGATTTCTTGGAGAATTGTGTGTGTGTGTGTGTGTGTGTGTGTGTGTGTGTAAAAGACCTTCTTAGAACTGTGTATTAAGGATTTTCTTGAAATTCTAAATTTGAAAAAAATGATGAATGAAACTTTTATATAGGAGCATGAAGGTAATTTTATTAGCCAAGGTAGTTAAAATGAAACACTTGACTCTGGTAAAATGTTTCAAATGAAAGGAATGGGTCACAATAAGTTAATATAAGTTAATATATATGGTTGGAGGAGTATCTGAAATCATGTCATATTGCCAATGTCTCCTTCTAAAGGAGACATGCAAATTGATGCGGCCCAGAAGTAAGTTGCCAGGGACCCAACCTAAAATTCTGAGATTTTGACAGTTTCACCAGAACACTTGGGAATATATATTTTTGGGCAAACATATCTTTAATGAATTTGATACCAGTGCTCCATTTCAACATAGATAGTATTAATGATAACTTTTGTTTCTAGTAATATATCTATACAAAGGATGGTTTTCTAAGACAACTCTTTCCTGTTAATCTGCTGGATTGGTTATTTGTTCTATTAATTCAAATTATCTCCATTGCTTATTATCTGGACAACATTACATGATGGGATCTGTCTTATCCAGACTTTCATACTGTCAAGCACATTTCTTTTTTAAATATCTTATTTATTTATTTATTATTTATTTATTTATTTATTTATTTATTTATTTATGAGAGAGAAAGAGACAGAGAATAGGCACACCAGGCTGTTTAGCTACTGCAAATGAACTCTACATGCATGTGCCTCCTTGTGCATCTGGCTTATGTGGATACTAGGGAACAAGACCTGATTCCTTGGGCTTTGCAGGCAAGTGCCTTAACTGCTATAACATTTCTCCAGCCACACTGTCAAGCCTATTTCTATGCAACCTCCATATATACTTACATTGGTGAATGTAAGGAAAGTAATAAAGTGCTAGATTCTGAAAGTAGTTATTAAAGAATTTAAACTACTTACATTATAAAATGCCGTAAGTAATTCAAGTAGATTATAATTGTTAACATAACAGCAAAATTCAAAAATTAAAAAAAATTATTTACCTATTTATTTATTTATTTGAAAGAGAGAGGGATGGAAAAATAGAGAAACAAAAATAGAGAAGGAAAGAGAGGAAGAGGCAGATAGAATAGGCATGCCAAGAGCTCTAGCCACTACAAATGAACTCCAGATACATGCACCACCATGTGCATTTGGATCATGTGGTTAGTAAGGGAATCGAACCTGAGTCCCTAGGCTTTGCAGGCAAATACCTCAACTGCTAAGCCATCTCTCCAGCCCCCAAATGCAAACTTTTTAAAGGATGCCAGGAATCTAATTCTTTTAAAACCCCACACTTGATAATATGAATGCCAGAAGAAACTGAGTCAGTGACCCAACACAGTCATTTAAAATATTTCTAAAGACATTTGCATATATTGCTTTTTATTTGTACTTTAAATTTGTTACAATATCTATATAAATTCACGGTTGATTATGAACTCCTTGAGTTCAAATTCACTTCCTATTTTCTGTAGTGGACCTATTCCTAGCATAGACTGTTTCCATCACTATTTCTTTTTTTTTTTAATTATTTTATTTATTTTTTTGGAGAGAGACACAGAAAGACAGACAGAGAGGGAGAAAGAGACAGAGAATGGGCACGCCAGCAGTCTCAGCTGCTGAGAACGAAATCCAGATGTGTGCACACCCTTGTGGGCAAGTACAGCATTGCACCCTTGCATCACTTTGCATCTGGCTGAATGTGGGACCTGGAGATTGGAACCCAGTTCTTAGGCTTAGGAGGCAGGTGCCTTAACCACTAAACCATCTCTCCAGCCCCACTATTTCCTTTAAAATATAATAAGTATGTTTTATTAAATGTGAACTTTGTGTCAATTTGTGTATAATTTTTGAAATTACCAATTTCCAAGTTCTAGTACTTTAATTATACACTAAGATGGAAAAGCATGTTAGTCACAGTTAACTAGATTTTCTAGGACAATCTTTAAAATTTAAGTACTGCTTAAATTACAAAAATATGATATTGGATATAGAAAAATAAATACTTTAAGGGCTAGAGGGATGGCTTAGCAGTTAAGGTGCCTGCCTGAAAAGCCAAAGAACCCATGTTCAATTCCCCAGGACCAATGTAAGCCAGATGTAGAAGGTGGTACATGCTGCACACCTATTCTCTTTCTCTCTATTTGCCTTTCTCTCTCTGATTAAAAAAATATATAGAAATAAAATTTAAAAAATAATAATTACTTTAACTTTTGAAAAACCCTCAAGAAATGCAAAGGCTAAAAATCAATATGATTGAGCTTGTCCATGCCCTTCATAATCATCTGAAATATTATGCTCATAGTTCCAAAACATACCTTCTTTAGTGGTACATGAGTTTAATAGTAAGCTTCATTTATGTTCCAAGGTCTAAAAAATGTTTCTTCCATGTTTATATAGGCCACAAATTTCTTCAGGAATATAATATCAGAAAGAAAAATCATCAAATAAGCAACATACATCAACTAAATACCTATCCCAGGTGTCCCAAGGTACAAAGAGGACTTCATGACTTCTTTTAATAAGTACTCCTTTTTTGGACAGTGGAAAAAACAAAATAAATATATTGATATTTTTAACTAAAATACTGTAGTATACATGAAATAATAAATAAAAGTACCATAAAAATAATCAGATATTATCCTTAATCTTGACGAATTTTTCTGCTTTTAAATTTAGGTAGAAAAACTCATTTCATAATACTAGGTTTTAATCTAAGGATCTAAGGGTTTTTTTTTTTTTAATATACATCAGTTTTCAACTTATTTTAGGCAGGAAAAATGTTTCCTTTTCAATTTGACCTAACATAATGGAATTTAGTATTAACATTTTTTGAATTGAATGAAAAAAAAAAAACCAGAAAATCTTTATTTCTCTGGGCCAAAAAATCTTCTCTAGGGAGCTCAACTTTAGGGGTTCATGAAACCTTGTTTTAATGAAAGCACATTACCTCAGATTACCTCAGCCAACATCTTACTAGGTTTTTGCTTCTCTTTGTTCAAATTCTCAAAAGGGAATTTGATTAATTCAGATTACATTATGGATTGCTTCCTCTGGGGATGAATAGTTTCTCTTGGCTCAATCAACCATGTCTTGGGAATAACATTGCTAAGTGCAACCAAGAAAATATAAAATATTTCTCTGATTTATATGTGTATGATGCTGGCATATAAGCATTGATGTGTAAACATGTTATAGAAAACAGACTACTTTGTTATTAATGAAATTTCATTATATTTTTCTGGGATAGCATACTGAAGTGCTAATTCCTCTTATGCTTGTATATTCAACTTCAATGCACATATGCCACAAAATGGCTTAAATCAAAATCCTTATAACCCTGAATGGCTCTTTCAACTTTCCCCACATATCCAGTCCATCACCAGAGCCTATCCTTTCCTCCCATAGACAATGTATGGACATCACTTATCCCCAAGTGAATTTTTCCATTGTGTCATGAAGTCATGGAGAAATTGATCGTGCATATATATTACAATTAGTGCCATTAGTCTTGGCTCATACAATGATTGCAGCTCGTTAATCCCTTAAGAAGAGGACTTTAGGGCTGGAGAGATGGCTTAGTGGTTAAGGCATCTGTTTGGAAAGCCTAAGGACCCATTCAACTCTCCAGATTGCACATAAACCAGATGCACAAAGATGAGGCAAGTGCAAGGTCACACATGCCGATTAGGTGGCACAAGGGTCTGCAGTTCAATTGCAGTGGCTGGGGCACTGGAGCACAAATTCGTTCTCTCTGTCTCTCTCTCTCTCTCTCTGTCTGTCTCACTCTCTTAAAAAAAAAAAAAAAAACTTAAAAGTAAATTTTAATTCTGCCTATCCAGGAGCATGGGAGGTCTTTCCATTTTGTCAAGTCCTCCTCAGTTTCTTTTTTGAGTGTTTTTATGTTTTCATTGTAAAGGTCTTTCATATCTTTGGTTAATGTTATTCCAAAGAATTTTTTGTTGTTGTTTTTGTTGCTATTGAAAATGGGACAACATTACTTATTTCTTTCTCTGTATCTTTGTCTTTTGCATATAGAAAGGCTACTGATTTTTGTGCATTGATTTTGTATTCTGATGTTTTACTGAAGGAGTTAATCACCTTTAAGAGTTTTGAGATGGAAGTTCGTGGGTCACTTATGTATAGAATCATACAGTCTGCAAATAGGGTTAATTTAACTTCTTCCTTTCCAAGTTGTACCCATTTTATTTCTTTCTCCTGTATTATTGCTTTAGGCAGTACTTCTAGCACTATGTTGAAGAACAGAGGAGAGCGTGGACACCCCTGTCTTGTTCCTGATCTCAATGGAAATTCCTTCAGTCTCTCCCCATTAAGTATTATTTGGGTTTTAGGAGCTTTATTTATAGCCTTTATTATGTTGAGATATAAACCACCCATGCCTATTATTTCCAATGTTTTGATCATGAAGTGATGTTATATTTTGCCAAAGGCCTTTTATGCATCTCTGGAAATGATCATGTGTTTTTTGTTTCTAAGCTTATTTATGTGGTGTATTACATTGACAGATTTCTGTATGTTGAATCACCCCTGCGTTCCTGGGATGAAATGGTACCATAAAATCCTATATCCTGAAAGACAAACTAAAAGGTTGAACCTTCATCAGGTCCTTAGAGGAGACACCTGATTCCCAGGGCCCTGGAGAGGGTATGATGAAGACTAACCTTAATCTTCTCCTGCTTCTCTATCTCTCTCTCTTCTATCATGTTCTTTTATATTACATATCTTTTTTTCCCCTTCTTTTCCCTTGGCACTGGCCTATAACTCCCAGTACCATCATGTAGTTAACATCCACAATGAGCTGTTCATCAGAGACCTACAAGGTTTCCCAAAAGAAAACAGATTTCTGTCAGAGTACTTGAGACCCACCAAAGATTAATGGTAAGACCCTACTGCCGAAGACACCATATGCGTTGGGACAGAACATAGAGTGACCTGGCTGGAATCTGTAAAAGAGTCAGCCCCAAGTCAGTTAGCTTGTCTAGTGCCATAAGGTGCTACATGAGTGACTGGCAGAAAGTGACCAACATCTGCCCTAGCAACACATGATCTAAGCTTCTCAGCAGCAAATAGCCTGACATAATTCTCACCCAAGTGCAATAGTGGCAGACAGCCATGGTGGGTGTAGCTGACAGCTTCAGGTTCACTGAGATCAACTTCTAGACCAGGCACAGTTATGGAGGAAGGGATATTTATTGAAGCTTACAGATCCAGAGGAAGTTCCATAATGGGAACTACAGCTAGGCACACTTTGCATATGTTTAGATTGAAATCTCAAACCCACCACCACACCTTAAGATCCACCCAGTGACACTGCCTCCAGCCATCTGGCAATGCAAACTACAAACTAATAAAACACTGAATATATTGGGGGCCACTTATTCAAACTACAACAGTGAGTAACCAACTGTTCTTGATTTGGCTATCAGATCCGCTCAATGGAATGAAACGGAACTCTGAGCTGGAACTGGGAAACAATGACCTCACTTTCCAGTATCAAGCTCCCACCAATCATGGGCTACAAGAGGGCCTACACCTATGAAATTGTCTCTAAAATAATAATGGTTATCCCATTTATCTGGTGCTAACTGGTCTCTGCATTGGAGAATTTGCTTCTCTTTTTCAGATGGACACAGAACCTGAGGAAAGTATCAGCTCATCACACCTCACCAGGGCCCCAGCTGAAACCATAGAGCAATGGGGAAATGAGCAAGAGTGCTGCTTTCTTGGTGAACTTGGTACCAACACAAGGGTGGAGGAAATAGACACAGAGAACACTCAACTTCTACCAAACCAGATATTCAGAAACACAGAGGCTCCCAAGACCTTATCATTGAAATACACCTAAAATGAACCCAACATGGCTCAGGGAAATTCACAGAAAAGGGGGCGGAAAGATTGTTAGAGCCACAAGTTGGGACATTATGCACAGAGACATTGCCTCTTCCCCATAACTGATGGCTACCCCCTCCCCAACGCACAACTCACTTTTCCCAATAGGGAGGGTCCCTTTGTAGAGGGGAGGACATGGAGGAGGCTAATGATGGTACCAGCATGACTGTATACACACTGTCTACATAAACAATGAAAAAGGAAAGGAAAAGGAAGAAAATAAATAAATAAATTTTAAGAAAGGGAGGGGACTTAGGAGAACTGTGACCAGAGGTAAATTGTGAAGAGTGAAAAAAGTGTTGTCATTTGAAGACTCTAAGTTTGTGGCAATTCACTTATATAGGAATAGGATAAAGAAAATGGTTTTCTTTCTGTATAGCACTTTAGAAAAATACTGAATGACAAAATGTGATTTTTAAATTCTGAATATTTGGCTTTCTTTTCTTCCACACTATAATGATGACTTGAAATGGTACCCAAACTTTTGGTATAAATAAGCAATATGAGGCTTCATTGTGTGTAAATTACTGAAATATTCCTTGGGGTTCTGCCTCCTCCTTCTCATCCACTGTCTGCTACTGGCACTGTAGGCTACAAATGCCAACTGTTTCAGTGCAAACAATACAAAGCAAAACAAAACAAAACTGTGCTTTAGTTACAAGTCATAACTGAACTTTTGCTGGCTTCCTTCTCACACTCCTATACCTTTAAACCTTTTCTTCAAGATGCCGTGGAAGTGCCACATGACTTATTTTCTTCTCAGGTACAAATCAGCCTACCATAGGCACTTCTCTGCTCCAAGGAATAAAGAGGACACCAGACTCCTTTATAAAGTAATAGCCAGTTATGTTTCCTGCTCTATACATTCTTAATATTTATATAACAGAGATTGTTCAACATAATAGTTACCTCCTGATAGCTCCAGAGATGACAGTATGATGACACAACCAAGGCAGACTATGACTTGGTAAACAGCCCACACCAACCATCTTGAGTAATGGTATGTGCATAAAAATGAAGTTTACTACCCAAACACTCATAAAGTGTTACATCCTGGAAAAAAAAATGAAATAAAACTAGAGAAGCAGAATCTAACACTCATGTATGTATCAAGGATGCACATGCTCCTAAAAGTGCCAGGAACCCATGAAAATAAAGACTGAACCTTTCATGTGTCACCGCCTGCAGCTTCAACTTTTGTGATACACTGCCTCTCCCGATAAAAAACTCAGGACACACAGAGTTCACCTCACAGTCATTGGAAGCTGACCAAAATGGACCAATGTTCTATTTGGAGCCAGCCTGACCTGTGTAGGATAGAAGGTAGAGGGCACCATTCTTTAAACCAGAAACTCTAGTGTAGCAGGAGATATCAAATAGGCACTAAAATGCCAAAATATGTATGTATTCTTACATGGAACATCAAGGTGGTTTTAAACATAATTAGCTCCTTAAAAGGAGCAAGAGTAGGATCCATAACAGCACACTGTACAGAGTTGTACTGAATACCAAAATGTGTCTGTCTGTTAAGGCCACCATAATGATTATTTAGGATGAAAATTTCAAACAAACAAAATGTAAAGTACTTGAGTAGCTCACAGGGTCAAATGTTGAGTAAAATTTTTGATGAATTCCAGCAGTATGACAGCTAGCCATCAAAGAGAAGGCTTCCAGCTCAGTTCCAGCTTGATGATTCAGTGTCTTGCAACAAAAACAAGTAATGGCTCCAGCCACAGAGGTATGGCCAAAGGTAGGGCTCACATGCCCCTGCAGGAAACCCTAATTAAACTCAGTGAGTCACACCCACAAAAAATTATAAAAAGAGAGATATAAACATAGAAGATGGACTAGTGTGAAGAAGGTGTTCAGAGGATAGGGTGAGGGATCAAGAGAAAGTAATGGGAGGGACTTATGATCAAATACAATATATGCATATATAAAAATTTTCAATAAATAAAAAACATTTGCAAAGACTGTCTTTACTGAAAAAGCCATGACAAATATTCTGTACATATATTAATGGTAGAAAGACATAATAACTCTGAGGACATCTTTATAACTTTGTTAAACTGTAATTTGGGGGGAGATTAGGTAAAAGAAAGGAGATAAAAGGGAATAGTACTCATGTGAATATGACCAAAGTCATGTGAATATGACGATATGCATAATAAAGATATCATAAATCCACCCGTTGCTTTGTAAAATTAATATATCCTAAAATTCTCAAGTTATTAATGTTTTTTTCTAAATAGTTATATCATGAAGAAATTCTTGTTTACTCATGATGCAACAAAGGCAAAATAGAAGTACTTAATGCTAGATATCTTTAAGAATTATCCAGAGCTGGAGAGATGGCTTAGTGGTTAAGGTGCTTGCCTTCACAGCCTAAAGACCCATGTTCGACTCTATCCCAGGTAAGCCAGATGCACAAAGGTGAGGCAAGTTCAAGGTTGCACATGCCCACTCGGCACAAGCATACAGAGTTTGATTGCAGTGGCCAAGGCCCTGATGTACCAGTTCTCTCTCTCTCATTGTTGCTCTCTCTGTCTCTTTGTTTCTTTCTCACTCTAGAAAAAAATGATTATTCCATAGTTTTAATATTTGGCTATTTTTCCTAAGTGTATGTAATTTTTAAAAATTTAAGAAAATTTGTGTAGTCTCCAGAAAAGTGAAGTATTATTTAATGAAACCAAGATAATATATTTAATCTTAACTTGAAAAATCATACTGTATGTTAACTTGGTGTGTAAAGGCATTTTCTATGTTGAAAACTTCCAGTGCCACAGCAGCCTTTTAGACTAACTGGTTTTATTCATGCACTGAATTTAGTAGCTAACCTTCTCTATAAGTACAAGATTGAGCATAGAAATTGAAAGAGAAAGTACAGTCATTAAATGTTTATAAATAATAAAATCTTGTATTTTCTATTCACTTTAATAAGATAGTCATTTAAAAATTAAGTTTTGATAGAAAAATTATACTATAGAGAAATGACTCATGGTATAAATTTTTTACTTTTTAGTAACTTAATTTGTTATTCATGGATCCCAATTATGTTTGTATAATAATTTGATTGACTCCAAGAAGTTTACTGTGCATAGCATTTAGTGCTAAATATTCCATTTATTCATTATACTATCTATAATTCAAAATGATGATATGTAATCAAAATTGTGAGGTTAAAAATAAGATATATAAATATAATTTTCAAAAACAATTCCTTTGTATGGCTTAACAAATATAGAATTCAAACATATTAAATGTCTTCTCAGAACCCTCCTGGAGCAAAATAAAGAAATAAATGGTAGTGAGTGTAATACTAACTGGAAACTGAATGCATATTTATAAACATTGACTTAACACTACACAAGAAGATTTCTTAAGTTTATAAAAACATTGAATTGTTTTAAAATAAAATGAGTCTTAGCTTATTACAGCAAGATAAATAAAATAATATGTCAGAACAGGATTTGCAAAATTAAACTTAAATGAATATATGGAAGCATATAAAATTTAGTGTTGTATGAGATGGAATGTAGAAAACCAGAATTGTTTTGCCCCAGCCAAATTCATTCATATAAATCTTATTCGTATAACTATACATTTAACCATGACAGACCAGACAGTGGCTAAATGAGACACTTATATAGGGATTTGGAGATTAACTTGTGTTTTGTTTTTTCTTTCCACTTCTCATAAAGTATACAGATATTGCTGCTTCCTACCCTCCACCATAATCTAAATATCCAACACATAAAGTGACACTTTTTAAGAATATAGAGCTGTCCTGTGCTGGAATAATAATATGTTGAAGTTGAAATAAACTTCAACACATCATACATCAAATAACTTCTGTAGCCACATAAAATGTGCTATGAGAGCTCTGAGCCAAACCTCATTTTACATATACATGAGTGAATATAGAAGCAGGAGGATATAGACAGGAAAACCTGAACTTACTTCAGTGAATCGTGAACAGTGAATATAATATATATTATATTATCTTTTGATTGCTGTTCAAAGACTATATAAGTGTGATTATTTTGTCATGAGCAAATATTTTCACTATAAGAAAAAACACTGAATTTATGTAAATTAATTGGAAATGCCATATGACATATACATCTTGAAACCTAGGGTCTACTTTGTGCACACTGGCCAAGGACTCCAGATGCCCAACAAGCATGAGCTAAACACACAACCACAGCTTCTGGGCTGTGATTTCTTTTCTTTTCTTTTCTTTTCTTTTCTTAAATGGAAACTCTATGTTTACATCACGTGTTGGTACCAGCATTTGCCTCCTCCATATGCCCATAACCCTGTAGTTGTAGGTTATGAGTTGTGAGAACAGCGGTCTGTCATTTTGGGAGGGCTATGTCTCTGGATATTCTTTCCCACCCTATGGCTCTTACATTCTTTCCATGCCCTCTTCTGCAAATTTCCCTGAGGCTCGGTGGGTGTGCTTTAATTCTTCTTTAGTTTTGAATTCTCAGCAGCTTCTGACTTTCTACTTTGGTGCATTTTGGGATGGGCTGTGATTTCTAATGGCATTCTTTAAAAGATAGTGGAGACTTTGAGCAATACAATCCATGGTTGCCATAAGCAAACTTACAATAATGATGAGCAATAATTCAGAATGGCAAAGGATTCAATTTGAAAGATTCTGATTGGCCAATATTTAGAAACTACACACATTTACATGAAAAATAAAACCATATGGCCTATTGAATTATATTTAATGGGCTCATAAAGAAAAAGTAAATTTATTTGGATAAAGCCAATTGTATTTCTTTTGAGTATTGTGTTATTTTGATATATTGGGTCATTTTATTGTATTTTCCCTACCTTTCATTATGAATCAAAATACTCAACGGAGTCTGATGTGAACTGTAAAGAGGTAAACAGTTTGTAGAGAAAAGTTTCAGGCTGAGGAGATAGATTGACTGGTAAAGCACTTAATGCACAAGAATGAGAGCCTGCGTTCTATTCCAAGAACCCATTTGAAAATGCCAGGCATGGTGACTTATGCCTGCAAACCCCAGCGTGAAGAGGCAGAGATTAGAGAATCTCTAGGCTTGCCTGCCTAGTTGATGAGTTCTAGAGTAACTGTGTTCAAAAAGGTAGATAGTGGCTCTCAGGCTGACATCTAAGGTTGTCCTCTGATCTCTACGTGTATGCCCACACATGTGCACTTTCACCTGTATACACACATGCACAAGCATACAGGCACGCACATGCATGCGTACACACACACACACACACACACACACACAGAGACACACAAGTACCTTTCTGTTGTTGTTTGTTTTTGAGGTAGCATCTCACTCTAGCCCAGGCTTCCCTGGAATCTGCTCTGTTGTCCCAGGCTGGCCTGGGACTCACAGTGATCCTCCTACCTCTGCCTTCCTATTGATTGTTGGAAGGAAAGGCATGTGCCACAATACCCACCATACATCCCTTTTTAAATAGTATCTGTAAACCTGGGCATACCGAATTACTACAATCAAGATAAAAGACAGGTCTGGAGTTCATTGGCAGTGGCTAGAGTCCCTGGTGCACAGGAGAAATGGCTTAGTTGTTAAGGTGCTCACCTGCAAAGTATAAGGACCCTGATTTGTTTCCCTAGTACCTATGTAGACCAGATGCACAAGGTGGCACATATGTCTGGAGTTCATTTGCAGGGACTGTACCCATTCTCTCTCTTCCTCTCTCTCTCTTTCTGCCCCCCCCTTGCTCTTTCTAAAAAAAATTAAAAAGGTTATTTAAAAAGATAAAAGGCAGAGTCACTAACATAAATTGAGCAAATAGCATCAAAATCCAGGAAATATCCATCTATCTCCTAAATATATGTGAAGAAATAAAGCAACAATGGTAAATAAGAACACAGAAAAGCTATCTAATTTAACAATTGGATGTACAGGAATAAGACCCATATCAGTAGAAATTTAAATGCACACATTAAAATCTCAGGACTAATCTTGGAATTCAGATGAAAGTTGCATAAGCCTGTCATGACGAAGAGTAAATTATATGCTCCACAACAAACAAAATATGTATTACATAAGAGGAGAGAGAAAATAAATAGACAAAAGCAGAAAAGGAATAAATCCCAGGTGAAGGAACAAATAAAAACCCAAATCATGAGTGATTACAATGAAATGTAAATAGTCAACACTCAAATGACTCAAATGGTCAGATTGGGCTGGAAAGATGGTTTAATGGTTAAGAGGGTTTGCCTGCAAAGCCAAAGGATCCCGGTTCAATTCTCCAGGGCCCACATAAGCCTTATGCACAAGAGGGCGCATGTGTCTGGAGTTTGTTTGCTGTGGCTAGAGGCCCTTGTGCACCCATTCTCTCTCTCTCTCTCTCTCCCCCTCTTTCTCTCTCTCAAATACATACATAAATATATTTTAAAATGGTCAGATTGATATTTTAGAGTCATTATATATAGTTACAGGAGAGATAAAATACTATCCTCACAATGACCATGAATTAATCACTGGACCAGCCACTAAATATTGTATGTGTCACTAGGAATTTTGTAGATGTGATTATGTTCAGGCTATTGAGCTGGGGAGATTATCTTGGATTATTCACCTGAGCCAAATGCAAACACAGTGGTTCTCCTTATAAAGGAATCTCAGGAAGGTTACAGTCAGGGGAGACTTGAAGTAGAGCTGAAAACAAGAGAGATGAGCTGAAGAGATAGTTCAGTGGTTAATAGCCACAAACATGAGTCAATAATTTCAATCCCCAGCACGTACATAAAACACCATACACACACCTTTAACCCCAGTGCTGAGAGGGGCAGGCACAGGGAGATCATTGTGGCTTGCTGCTTAAACTGAGATGGTAAAACCATCTCCAGGTTTGGTGAGAGAGTCTGTCTCATGAAAGTACAGCAGAAGGGCCATAGAGGAGGCCACTGTGCATCTCTCTCTGTCCACTGTATGCATGTGCACAAGGCATGCACAATTTCACACCTGTGTGCATTCAACATGCATGAGCCATACATACTATTCACAAAACTTTTAAAAACATAAAGAAATCAGCTCAGGAATGCATTTGTAGGAGTTGGAAACCATAAGAGAAAAATGCTGATAACCATCAGAATGCAGTGTGATACCACAAGCCAATGAATTCAAGGATTCAGCTCTAGAGGCTTGAGACTCATAGGGAGCCTCCATAAGGGGAGCAGGCCCTGCATCATCAGGTCCCCAAGATTCATTTTGTTCTCTGTCTTCCACACTGTAAGTTAATAAGAGTCTTTGACTTTAAAAGCCAGAAGAGATTTCCACAGCAAAGCTATGTGTTCCCATCAACATGGAACAGTAATGGTAGCTTGTCCTTTAATAATCAAACGTGCTCACCTTCCTGGTGCAAAGGGTTCACATTCCAAAAAGGGCAGGATAAAACTTCAAAGGCAATGTGGAATGGGGGGATTTTGTAAGAGTAGCATTCATCCAGAATTTTTATAGCTTGAAGAGTCTGAGTTTTACATGGTGAGTTACAAGGGAGAACTAATGTTTTCTTACATGGGGAATTAACTGGCTAAATGTTCAAGAGTGTTCTGGAACATATACTTTCTGATAGAGGAAAAAGATAAAAATGAGCTTGGAAGTATTGCTAGCTGGATGAAGTTAGGTGTCACGTGATAGGTCCTGGGATAATAAAAACATAAGGGAAAAAATTACTGTTAAATGGGATTCTCCAAACTAGAAATCATGATCATGGCAATGTTCACTGCTGGGCTTAATAGTTAGTCACAAAGCTAACAAGTTTCAAATGAAAACAATGCTGGCTCAACAGAAATGAAAGCAGTGCCTTCAGCAAAGGAGTAACTATCATCACAAAAGAAACTGACCTAACAGCGAGGAAGACGAAGTGAACCAGGAGTTGATTTTGACATTCCATGTAGAGTATGATAGAAGCATAGAAACCAGAAATATCTACTTGGATGAAATAATTTTGTCTACAGATACATCTTTCTGTATGACTGAAGCCGAGACAATCAATCAAGCATCTTAGAAGGGAGAGTGACTGGATGAGCAGAGGCTGGAGTTGCTGTACGATGTGAGAGGAAGCGATAAAGATGCAGAGAAGCACATTGAGCATCCTTGGAATGGAGAGGCTGCATCTGTGTGACCTTCAGCATGACAGTGTAAATACACAGAGGAAGTTTCTTATGCAACAAAGAACAAGGAGGTTGGAGAACAGAAATAGGCTTAAATTCATATGTGTTTCCTTTTAGAATTCCTTTCATTTAGGTCACAAAGCTATCAGACTTCTAAATTGTAGGATGTCTGAAATGCCTCCTTCAGGCAGCGTGTATGGAAGATTAGTCTTTATCTTTCTTAGAAATGAACTTTTGCCAAACAATATTGAAAGCTAACATGATATTCTAGCTGAGCCTAATTGTATCATGTACTTTGAAAATATGAAGAAGGTATGTATTTCCTAATTCCCTACATACAAACCCTTAGACAGTGCTTGCTGGTCATTCCAACTGTTGTATCCCCCAATACATTTGTATATTGTATTTCATTTGGAAAAGGTACCTGTTAAACTTACTTTGGAAATTCATGAAGACCACCAGAAAGGATTGCTTTATTTATTTCTTCTTTCTATTGTCTTTTATTTTTCATTTTATTCCTCTCATTGTTTCCCATTATTTTCTTTTTCTTTTCATTTTATGAAAGAAAAACAGAGAACCCCCCCCCCCATTTTCCTTTAACAACATCATATGGTTGGATACACCAGGCAGCTAGTGAGGTTCATTTCAGATCTTCAAGCACTAACAGAAGACAGAGTGATGCACCATTGGCCATCCTTCCATCTACCAAGATAACAATTTCATTTTAATTGTGAAACTTCCAGTCTCTAGGAAGGTGAAAAATAAATCACCATGCAGTGTATTTAATGCATTTTTCCATTCTTCTGCTTGAGCAGAAATAGAATAACAGATGGGCATAAATTCCACAAAGCTTAATGAGTTGGCAAGTTATGACATAAAGTAACTTAGAAGGAAGTATCTTAAAAGTTTATTAACAAAGGAGAAAAATCTTCAAAAATAACATTTTAGAAAATATAATCTTATAATTTATAAATTTGTTTCC
Source organism: Orientallactaga sibirica (assembly GCA_036365145.1). Classification (NCBI taxonomy): domain Eukaryota; kingdom Metazoa; phylum Chordata; class Mammalia; order Rodentia; family Dipodidae; genus Orientallactaga; species Orientallactaga sibirica. Next base: position 50,257,776 of record JAEOAD010000004.1, on the reverse strand, counting down.
TGTAGTTATTTTGATATGATTATTTTAAGTAACTTTTGGTTTTATATTAATTGATAAATTCTAAATATTTATTGGGTACAATGCTTCAATACCTGGAAACATTGAGGAATGAATCAAATCTGAGTGAGTATATCTAGTCACTTCCCATATTTATCATTTTCTTGTGTTGAGAACTCATTAAAAATCCTTTTACAAGTCTCAAAATATTTATTGACTATAATTGCCTAGCTATACAATAGAATCCCAGAACTCACTTCTTATTTTGGAACCCTTGTCCAATGTCTCTCTTTTCCCCATCTTCTGCCCCAGGCCCAGCCAGGCTCTGGCAATGCCCATTTTAATTCTGACTTCTGCTGAGTTTTGAAATTGGAAGTTCCCATATCAATAAGAATATTTGTTTCTAGAGGTTCCTGGATTATTCCACCTTACATATGTCCTCTAGGTTCATCCTTATTCAACAAGTAGCAGCATGCTCTATTTTGTGAGGCTCAAAAGCATTCCATCTAACACTTCATCCCTTGACATGCATGGCATCCATGCCATAGCTATTGTAAGCAAGAAGTATAAAGTAGGTATTCCTTCAGCAGAGTTATTTCAATAGCTACTCAAAGGTAGATATCCAGGGGCCATATTTCTGGGCCAGAAAGTACTTCTACTCTTAATTTTCTAAGGAACCTTCATATTGTTTTCAAAAGGGCTATATTAATTGTAATAAAGCTATTCAAGTGTTCTTTTCTCATTCTCCACATCTTACACAACACTTGTGTTTCATGTTTTCAATAATAATCTATCAAGTATTGTGTTTTCATTTGTATTTCTCAGAATCATGTGTCTGTTGCATATCACCAAGTCTTGTGAGATATGTCTATTCCAGTTTCCTTCTTATAGCCCAAATTAAAAATTAAACTCATGAAGACATAATTAATTTAAGATCAGCTTCAGCTAAGTAAAACACCTTTTTTTTTTTTTCATTATGGCCAACATTGTTGTTCAATAATCCCAAAATTGCAGAAAACTCAAGTCCCCATTTCAAGAGACACAATACCATGTGTTGGGGAGCCAGGTATATTAGAAATTTCAGGGTTTGATAGCAAATTGGAAAGTTAAAAGAGTCTCTTTGCCAGAGAATATGCTGCCCAGAAAACACAACCTCTGTCGAAGTTTGCTGTATATCCTAAAACATTTACAAAGCATAGAGATTTTAAATGTAAGCGCAAAAATACAAAGGACAATGAGAGAACATTTGGTGGGGATTTTGGAGTTATATGGATCTTAGGAACTGATTCATTATTATCATCTTTGAAATTACATTTGATCACATTAAGCATTTATTTCAGGGTAGACCCAGTATACTATGTATACAGAAGGGAAGAATATCTAAAAGTCACCATTAAATATTTTTAGCAAGGTATTATGACCCCGAATGGCCTATAAAAATCAGGGTTTTCAGAGTAAGAACATGTAGACAGAGTAAAGAAATGAATGAGCAGCTGGGCCTGATGGGTGCACTTCATAATCCCAGTACCTGGGGGGTTGAGGCAAAGGGCCTGTGAGTTTAAATTTAGCTTATGCTACATAGAGAGTTGTTCAACCTGTCTGAAGAAATTTCAAAAAGAAGAAAAAATAAATTACTAAAAATTCAGGATATTCTAATGATTTATTCACTAAACTCTGCTACATATAGTTAATGCTTCCTATGCAAAGTACTTATAGAAGAATTAGTATTGACTATCACATTCTTTATATCAAGACTATATTGTAATATATCTATTTTAAGCAGATATACTTTGCATTGTTTAGTAATTAGTATACGTAATTCACATTCCTGGCAATCTATAAATCATTTTTCAAATGATCATCAACACAAAAGCAATTAGTTTCTATCATAAGAGCTTTTATGGTTCCAAGAGAAGGAAGGAAGGAAGAATAAGTGAGTGACTACAGAGTGCCCACGTGATAGCATAAAAGCAAGACTCTTATGAATTTGGGGGATCCTATTTATTTATGTGGTAAGACAGGAATCCAGATTTTAGAAGGCTAGGTTACCTTTTTATTTGATTTTATTTTTTGCTAAAAAAGAAAAGATATCCAAGTCAACTAAAAAGGACTAATCTTTTATTTTGGTTCACAGTTTCAGAGGTTTCAATCCATCCTTGCTTGTTCTGTTGCATGGAGTCAGACATGTCCAACAGTACCTGATAGTAGGAGTAACTGGTAGAGGAGGCTGAGAGCAATCAGGAAGAATAGGGATGGACAAAGAGATGGAAAGAAAGAGAGGGAGAGAGACTTGGGTTCCAATATCCCTTTCAGAGTCACACACCCAGTAATCCAACCTCTTGTCAATATGCCCTACCTCTTAATGTCTATGTGGCAATAGAGACTTTAATACATAGCCTTTGGGAAACACCTGCTCAAGTTATTCATGGGCTAAAGGAAAATGCAAGTTAGTAATTTTGTATGAGGGATAAGAGCTCATTCAATAGTTTTGAGTATGAATTGCAGAAGAAAGATGATTATCATCATATGTATTTATAATGAGTCATGAAAGGGGAGCATGGTATTAATAAAATAAAATCTCATTTCATACTAGCTATAACTGACATGCTGATAAGACCATCTGTGCTATTTGGAAGGGATGTTTAAAAACTTAGGTGGCATACTAAGTACGTTTATTTTTCTTATGAAAAGCTTTTTTTTTTTCATCTCAAAAATTTTATGTTTATGGCATTCCTTTAAAGATGTAGATATAAAACAATATGCTATTAACAACCTACTCAAAAACATGTTTTGATGACTAAACATGCATAGTTATCTTCAAAATTAATATGTAACATGAGTTAGAATACCCTCTAACCAAACTTTTGCACATCCCCACATGCAAAGTCATCAGAACTGTGTTCTCCTCATGTGATACATTTAATATTTGCAATATAATTAGAAATCACTATTCTCAATGAAACACCTTGTTTTAATTTGCAAAATGGTAAATATGTATTCTTGAGAAAGATTGATGTGAATGTGGTCTTTACTCAAGCAGCTATAACAAACTATCATACATTGAGTGTCTTCAATTAATAGATAGTTCCTCACTGTTCTAGAAACTGAAGTTCAAGATCATGGTGTACCATGCTTGGGTTTGGGGCAAGCCACACCCTCATTTATTGTTAATGATGAAAGCTCTATATACAAGTGCAGTTACATTGGGCTTTAGGACTTGAACCTAAAGGTTTGGAAAGGAATTCATTTAGTTTATAGCAACTGTGAAGTCAGGATCTCTGAAAATGCAACTGAGTATCTTACAATTTCCAGAACACCCTCAGATGTTCTGAGAGACATTGAAGTTTGAGATCAATACTATATAATTTACAAAGGACTTTTCAAAGAAGGTAGTGGCTATCTTTCCTTTTTTTGTTTTTGGAGAGAGACACAGAGAGAGAGAGAGAGAGAGAGAGGGAGACAGAGAATAAGCATGCCAGCAGTCTCTCAGCTGCTGTGAACGAAATCCAGATGCATCCACCCCCTTGTGAGCAAGTGCGGCATTGCACCCTTGTGTCACTTTGCATATGGCTAAACATGGGACCTGGAGATTGGAACCAGGTTCTTAGGCTTAGCAGGCAGGTGCCTTTCCCCCTAAGCCATATCTCCAGCCCTCCTTCCTTTTTTTAATGTAGTAGTTTCAATTAGTAACTGGAAGGAATATGGCATTACAGAAAGAAGTCAAGATTTTTGAAGGTGTGGGTTCTGTCAGAGAGAAATTTCATTGGATAATTTAAACAGGTAAAAAATAACTTAATTCTAAGGTCAAGTCTATCCAATATACCTGATAGATATTTTTAAACCATGCTTGTATATTGCAATGTATTTGTGCACTGATTTAGAAGGAAAAAAAAAATTCCTAAGATTTCAGAGGTTTGGTTTTCTGAAGAACCTATAATATTTACTATATTATCATAGATTTTTAGTATTTCCTGATATCATATTTTTATTTTCTGGATACTCAGAAAACTGTGAATTTATGATTACTTAAAATATATGCATTTAAGTCCTGTCAAAAAATATGGAAGATATTTCAAATGAATCACAATCTTAGGAGCTAAGGAGATGGTTCCATGGATAATATGCTTGCCTTGTAAGCATGAGTGCATGAGTTTGCATCCCCAGCATCCAAGCAAAAAGCCAGAACTTATAGTAGTCATTTTTTTTTTATCCCAGTCATGCCCACAGCTGTGAAGCAAAGCAAGACAAGGGAGTACATGGTGATCTTGTGGGCCAGCTTGCTTAGCCAAAGAAGTGGTGATCATTGTGAGACTGTGCCTAGGGCTAAGACCTCCACATGTGCATGCCTTCATTTTTGCACATCAACACACACATATCATACACATATGCAACATGTTCACATACAAAGATATTAACTATTTTGTAATATTTCTCAGTCTACAAAAGGAAAAAAGTGACCATATTTACTATAATATGCTAAGAGAATGCATGGCTAGTTTTGACTGCAGGGGGTGTATGAGTTGGAATTGTCATTACCAGAAGCATGGTAAGGGGAATGTGGATAATTTAGAGATATGTTAGAATTCCCTTCAAATATATGAAAATTTTTTCATGTGGAAACAGGATTGTACTTTTATATGATCTCAAACTTAGAACAGGCTTAATTGGGAGAGTTACTGAAACAGTTGAAATTTATGAGAAATAACTTTTTAAATCATAGTTAATTCCAGACCTGATTTATATTTTACAGTACCTTTGCCAGAACACATTTGACACTTGAGTCTGATAGTCATGAACTAATTTATAGAATCTTTCACCAAACTATAAGATCCTGAAAGCAAAGACTACACAGGATTTAATTAAGTATCAGGTGACATTTTCCAACACAACATGTATCGCCATTAGTGTATATCAAATGGATGAATTGCCAAATAAATGTGTTTCTTGTCAAAATGTGCCAGTTCAGAATGCAGAACCCAGTTTGCAAAGGATGTACTAAAGAAGTTAATCCAGGAATCACATACTTGTTCAGATGAAATGTTTAAGCGTAGATGTGTCATTACGACATTTCCATATAAAGGGCCTTGCTTGTACATTCTGTGTATCAGAGTTTGAATTTCAGTTACCAGGTAGATTTCCCAACATCAAATATGAATAATAGCAGCTTGATATATAAGGGATTTAATTCAAGGCTTAATCAATGTGGGGGTTTGATTCAGGTGTCCCCTATAAACTTAAGTGTTCTGAATGCTAGTTTCCCCAGCTGATGGTAATTAGAAATTAAAGCCTCCTGGAGGTATAGCATTGTTGGGGGCGGGCTTATGGGTATTATAGCCAGCTTTCCCTTGCCAGTGTTTGGCACACTCTCCTGTTGCTGTTGTCCACCTTATGTTGACCAGGGGGTGATGTCCACCCTCTGCTCATGCCATCGTTTTTCCTGCCATCGTGGAGCTTCCCCCTCGAGCCTGTAAGCCAAAATAAACCTCTTTTTTCCCACAAGCTGCTCTTAGTCAGGTGATTTCTGCCAGCAATGCGAATCTGACTGCAACAGTAAAGTGGTACCAAGGAGTGAGACTGTTGCTAGACACCTGACTGTGTGTCTTTGGCCTTTTGGAGCTGATTCTCAAGAGGAATGTGGAAGGATTTGAAATCTTGGCCTAAGAGATGCCTTGCAGTGCTGTAAGTACAGCTTGATGGACCATTCTGGTCAGAGCTGAAAGACCTGAATACAGTAAGAACTATGGACTGTGAGGTTTGGCTTATGAGGGTGAGAAAGAGCTTTACTTGGACTGGACTAGCAGTTTGTGTGAGAAGCTTACTGTTATGCCGTGTCCTGAGAAGATGTGCAGGGTTGCTTTGCATAGAAATGAACTGGTATGAGCAGAGGGATATGGCACAGAAAAAATGAAATCTTTGGGTGAACTCTACCATTCAGCTGCAGTTGAGAGATTACAACCTTTGAGATTGGGCCAGTTGACCTGCACTGGGGTAACAGGAAGAATGCAGACTCTTTTGAAGGGGCCTGAATGCTGGAGTATCCTGTTCTTCAAAGTCTGATTTATCCCCCCACCTCAGATTAACAAATTGGCACCCTACCCGGTATTATGGAGTATAACAAATGCAGGTAAGAGAGGGTCATTGAGTTTGTAATGCGGTCTTGTGTTTTGGAAATGGCCATGGGCAGTGTGAAGCAGGTTTGCTGGGATGGACCGTGGGTTGCAGTGGAGACCCAGCGGAGATTCCAGGACCACGAGATGGCTTCGGAGGAAAGCTGCCGGCCCTGGATGAAGTTTTCCAGGACTGTGAGTAGCCTAACTGGAGGGGCGGAATTGGAACTCCAGAGACTTGTTGCTGGTTAGAATTATCAGACTTGGGGATTTGTCACTCACTAGAATTGTTGGACTTGGAGTTACAGAGGTTGATGTTTGCCCAGGTTGTTTTAAATCTTGTATTACTTAAATATTGCTTTTGCTTTGTCCGATGCCATCCTTTGCAGTGTGAATGTTTATTCTGTGTTATTATGGGTTTTGGGGGAATTATTTTTGGTTTTATGGCTCAGTTAAGAGACCTTGGGGATTGTTTCAGCATCATTAGGATTGATAAACAATATGGGGACTTCTAAAGTTGGATGAATGCATTGCATTTTACATGATGTATGGTTATCCGTTTATGGGGGCCAGGGGCGGAATGTGGTGGTTTGATTCAGGTGTCCCCTATAAACTTAAGTGTTCTGAATGCTAGTCTCCCCAGCTGACAGCAATTGGAAATTAAAGTCTCCTGGAGGTAGAGCATTGTTGGGGGCGGGCTTATGGGTATTATAGCCAGCTTCCCCTTGCCAGTGTTTGGCACACTCTCCGGTTGCTGTTGTCCACCTTATGTTGACCAGAGGGTGATGTCCACCCTCTGCTCATGCCATCATTTTTCCTGCCATCATGAAGCTTCCCCCTTATGCCTGTAAGCCAAAATAAACCTCTTTTTTCCCACAAGCTGCTTTTAGTCGGGTGATTTCTGGCAGCAATACGAACCTGACTGCAACAATCAAGATCTTAAAACTTGGCTAATAATGAATAAGCATACTCTAGAATAATAACTTGCTGTGGATTCATTATACTGTAACATAGACACCATGGTTAGGCTCTGATGTAAATATACAGTGTTTCTCAGTACCGGCAAGGGGAAGCCCATCAAACTGAATAGGCAATACACTTTTGGGCCTCTGATAATCATGTCACTATACACTAAGACAGTGTCACTCTCTAATGCCAAATTAGTCAGTATATAGCATGAAATTCTGGGGCTGGAGAGATGGCTTAGCAGTTAAGGCGCCTGCCTGGTAAGCCTAAGAACCCGGTTCCAATCACCAGGTCCCATGTTTAGTCAGATGCAAAGTGTCGCAAGGGCACAATGCCATACTTGGCCACAAGGGGGCACACACATCTGGATTTCATTCGCAGCAGCTGAGACCCTGCTCCCGCGCCCATCTCTGTCTTCCTCCCTCTCTCTCCCTCTCTCTCTCTCTGTCTGTCTCTGTGTCTCTCTCCAAAAAAATAATATAAAATAAAAAAAGTTTAAAAAAAAACTTATAAGACTTTACAAAACGGTTTGATATTTTAATATGTATTCATATTTCTGACTTCCTGCTTATGAACTAGGAACACTTATTTAACAATTTGACTACCTTCCTTCATATATATAATCTTCAGAGTCTTTGAAAATATGAATGTACTTAACTCTTCTTTGTCCATGAACATTCAGGATTAGAAGTAAAAAATGTCCTCCACTGCAGTGAATTATTAACTCAATGGCAGAGTTGATTTAACGTCACTTATCCCTCTATGTTCCTGGGTCTTCAGACCTAAGAGTTTATACAACAGTCCCATTGCAACATTACATGGACACCATAGTTCTCACACTTTTCCCAGCTTTGACACTTTAGCAACCTTTATAATTTAACACATGTAAGAATGGAATCAAAATTCAATGCATAATGGTTCAAAGGCATCATTTATTGGTAAGTGCATGGGGTTCATATTTATAAACTAATTTTAACAAGAAAATAGTCTCAATCATACTTTTGAAAAAATTGTTTATTTTTATTTATTTATTTGAGAGTGACACACAGACAAAAGGAGAAAGAGGCAGATAGAGAATGGGTGTGCCAGGGCCTCCAGCCACTGCAAACGAACTCCAGATGCATGCACCACCTTGTGCATATGGCTTATGTGGGTCCCGGGGAATCAAGCCTCGAACAGGGGTCCTTAGGCTTCACAGGAGGTGCTTAACCACTAAGCCATCTCTCCAGCCCTAGTCTCCATCATCTTGTGTCAACTTGGTCTTGGGAATTATCATGTTGGTATCTAACCAGTCACCTTACCTTCTTCTTCTTTTTTTTTTAAATTAAGCATCATGGCCAGATATATTAATCTGAATCATTAATAGAACGACTTCAGAAGATAAAAGCCACCACACCTGCACTGTCTTTCCTGCATACGGAATTGTCTCCATGTCCTGGCCACAGACAGGGCTTATTGTGCCTATCCATTCCCTGTGGGTACTGATCTTGTCAAAGATGGAAATTAAATTGATTTGACTTGAGTTATTTTTTTGCATTGCCCAAGCGTTTTAGCCAGGACCCCATTATTTTTAGATGTTTCCAAGTTGATTTTATATGGATGCATTTCAGTCCAAAATAGGCTAAACTAGATGGTGCTTATGACTGGTCTATGATTTCCAAGACTGTCACTCTTATGCTTTTAGGACGGAGAGAAGTACACTAAATACTGCATTTCCACTTTCTAATACAGCCGGACGCCTAACTCTTCTTGAATTAAAAGATGACATTTTAATTGTTTTTCAGTGACTTTGGAAAATACTTTAAAAAATGTTTCGTTCATAGAATTTGCTGTTCTGAATGTGGCCAGATTGTAATGTTAGCCATGCTATAGAATTTCTATACATATCCCTATCATTTTCAAATACCATATCAGAGCTGGCTTATAATTTTAAGCTTTCAAATAAAGCTTCAGAAACTTAACACTGTAGAGTCTGGTAAACTTTACAGCCATTTAAATGATGTATAGTTCATTTAATGTATGAAGATTGACTGGTAAAACATTTAGAATTTAGGATGTGAAGGAAAATGTAATTGAATTCATTTATGCAAAAAAGGGGAACCTCATCCTAAGTAGAATGATTCACATGAATCACTAAATATGTAAATCACTAAATCACATATATCACTAGATATATGAAAATAACTATTAGAAAACCAAACAGGGAAGGCATCACTGTTGCCTATTTTCTTATTAAGTATAGTGTTCTGGGTTAGATTCCTGGCACTTAAAATAAAAGAGATTAAAAGACCAAATTAAAATCACATCTCTATCACACCCTCCATGGCTCAGGGTCCATTGCAGAAGAGGCAGTGGAAAGAATGGAAGAGCCAAAGGAGGGTACCACTCCTTACAATGCAACTGTCCAGACAGAAATTGGCCTTGATATCCATGACCTTGCAGTGCCTAGCAATATCTTCACAAGACCCTCATAATAGGAGAAAAAGATGATGACATCAAAATAAAAGAGAGACTAATGGAGAGAGGGAGGAGATATGATGGAAAGTGGAGTTCTATAAGTATAGAAGTTGTCAATAAAAATAAAAATTTTAAAAAATCATGCAGCTATTTAATGTGTGATTATTATACTGTCAGAGAGGATAAAGACTTATTAACTCATAGAAAATATATAATATCATTTCAAAGGATAGAGACTTTTAATTAATTAAATTATATTTATATATATTAATTATATATAATACATATGAAAATATATAAGATAATATTTTCTCACAAATCATGTTATTCTAAATTTTGAAAAGTGATATATTAGGTATTTCTCCCAAATCTGGGCACCAATCAATAAACTCAAAATCTGCTAATAAAAAAGAACACCCTACTTCATAGTAGGCACTATGCTCATGCCTTAGCACAGTAAATTAACTTACATTACTCATCACTTTGGAGCTCTACTGTGTGACACTATCAGCACAACAGTTTGCAAATGAGGAAGTTGATATTTAAGTATATTAAATAATTCACTTGATGTTATATAAGCACTAGGGTTTATAAGGAATTTTAAATCATTTTGTCTGAATCTAGAGTTCATGTACCTGACAATTCCACCATGGCAAGTGCCCAAATCACTGCTAATGATTTTGAGGTTGATATCAGATTAATGTTTCTACATGGACCTTGTGGGCAATTATAGTCAATATATAGTTCAAACATGGAATTCCTAAGTGTGACACCAGGATTCAAAATCACATCGGCTGAGGGGAACAAAACAATGTCTTGTCAAAAGCAATTTAAAAAGAAGCATGCCTCTGCAGATATCTTTGAAACTGTTTTTCATGGGATGATTGTACACTTTTTAAGCTTTTCACATCCCTGTGGAATAATCTCAATTGCCCACCACTGAACTTCCTGGATTACTATAAGTCTTTGGGTTAAAGCATTTTCTAACTCTGTACCTTACTCTATAACATCTATTAATTTATATATGTCAGAATAATAATTAATTCCAAATTAATGTTCTGGTGAATACCAGGCAAGGATTTTGAGAACTCCTTGTGTCCATGTGGGTAGGTCTTGGAAATCAGGGTTATTGCCAGTGACCTATGAGTTCTTTAGCTAGCCTAGAGCTTACTAAATAGGGATTAGGACTTCAAGAAAGAGTAAGATCCTCCTAAGAAGAACTATCCTTTCCACAGTTTTCCTATAGATAAATGCTCCTGCTTGAATATTTTCTGTGCATATAGTTTTTCTTTCTTTTTCCTTATTTACTTTAAGTGCTATATATAACAGGAGCATAGAATCATACCATCTTAAACACATTTGAACTATACTGGGTGACAGGTACTTTTCACTTAGGTTTTTCCTCCAAGTTGAACTATTCTTTCCTTGAGGGATACTCATTAAGATTCAGGATATAAATGAAATTTACAGAATTCAACAAGCAGTATCATAAGTTTCAGGAAGCTTCTGAAATTTATAAAATTCACAAGGCCTGGCCTCAAGCTGCCTGCGTGTGGTATACGAACTGCAGGGATGCAGTTTCTCTGAGCTGTCACCCATGCTGGCATAAACTTTTCAGTGATATAGCTGCCTTTGAGTCACATGTGTTCCCATAAGCAATACCTCATCCATACTCTTATTAGTAACCCTAATAAATCTAGTGGTTCGCTAAGCTCCACTTAGGAATCATTTCATTAGTATGTTGTTATTGCCCTATCTGGTTTAAATATATGTTTGCTCATGTCTCCCCAGGTAAAGTCATATAATATACTTTCTAGATCATATGATTACTGTTTCTTTTCTTACTATAATAAATATGATTTTATTTGTATCCATGGGGGGCGGGAATTCTTAACTTCCAAGACTCCCTTGTAGTTAAAGAAAACTGTATAATGTGATACTAATCACTGAAAGATAATCTAGCACTTCTGAGACAAAAATCTGATAAAGCCAACATCATCAAGAAAACATTGGCTCTTCTAGTTTCTTCCTTCTGGGGCCATGGACATAATGTTTTTTTTTTTTTTTCTTTTCCTTTCCCATCCCCAGATGTAATGTTTTATGGTTGTGGAATCTTTCTTATGACTTTGAGGATGAAAATTAAGAATGATGCTGAAACACTGATAGCATAATCTGTGTGATACTTCACTTGAATGTGAATTGCCTATTGCCGGTGCTTTTTCCCTCCACCACCGGCAGGTAGAGCGGAAGAGAGAGAGAACCGGGCCAGCCGCTTCTCTCGAGGCTGAGCGAGAAGGCGGGTGTCGGCGACTCAAACCCCTCCCCCCAAAAAACACCGGGGAGAAAAACCACATTGAGCCGCAGAGACCGTCTAGGGTGGGAATTTCTCCCTTTATTGTCATGGGAAGGTATTTATATATTTTGAGAGAGGGTGGAAAAAAGGATGAGATAAAGGTGTAAGGGCCAATAGTATTTCACCACGTCAGCAGCAGCTGGGTGGAGGCAGTTTCAGCTTAGGTGCTGAGTCACTCCAAGGACAGGTCACCAAACTCTACTCAGGCTCTGGAAGCTCGACTAGGCCTCACCGGGAGTAGGCCAAGACTGGCTGGGCTAACCACTCGGCTTCACACCGGGCAGGGCCCAACAGCCTATGTAGGAATTTCTGTTTAAGCCACCATGGCATGACTGGTGGTTGCATTAAACACTAATATATTCTTAAATGTTAAGCAGTACAATAATATGTAATCTGATAAGAATTTTTCAAATATTATCATTTATTGGCATATTAAATGTAAATCAGGTACTAGGATTGCTTCTCAGTTGACAGAACAGAGTTAAGTATGGGCTTACATTTTGAGCATTCTCAATTCTGCTTTATTTTCAAAAGCAAAAATCATCCAGGAAATGTAAAACTATACTATGCTGTTTTCTAAGATTTAAATTTCAAGTTCATGAGGTTATGTCAGAAAACTACCATAATTTTAACACATTATTTCTTTTCTTTTATAGATGAATACAACCAAAGAACTCTGAAAATTGCCCTTTGGCCCTCTGAGGAGAAAAGGCTATTGAAACCAGTGGGAATAGATCAAGGATACTCTGGAGACAGGTATATGTACTTTCCAGTTCTAAGTGAGAAAACATCAAAGACATCAATGGAGTTTTCAGATGCAAAAGCCCTTTCTGTTTATCCAGCTTATTGGTTTGGTAAAACTTCCATTTTAAGACACCCTTGTCAGTTTAGAGATGGTACAAACTCTTCACAAGACATCCTAGTACCCAGAACACAATTAGTAAATGATTGCTGTTATCTTTGTTTTAAGTAAAAGCAGCCAATCATATAGAGAGATGTCCTAACACCAGTTAAGCCTGTTCCTCATTTGCTGGAGAAGCTACCACACACTGCACAAGGTAATTAAGATGCTCTTCAGGGAATACCTCTCTCAAGCGGTAAAGCCTTGTGGAAGTCTAAAATTGGTGTGGGAATCATCTGGAATGGTGAACAGTTTTATTTTTATGATGACAACTAAAAAGAAAATCCTGATTCACCTCTAGATGACAGAAATAAAAAGTGAGAAAGGACAAAGAGAACAAGACTGTGCTTGTCACTGAAGTCTGAACCAAGCCACTGCATAAAATGTATTCCATGGGACAGGGAACATACACCTCCTGCGTGTGTGTGTTTCCCAACAGACATAAGGACAAATCACAGCCTCATCCTGAACACTGTATGACTGCCACTAACGTGGGTTGTGCAACATCACTACTTCAGTAAAGGCTCACAAACAAAAACAAAACAAAACAAAAACAAACAAACCAAAAAAACCAACTAGGGTGTCCAGAGTAAACTTAGTGTAACTTCCTGAAAAAGTGAGAGTGGAGAACTTGAAGTCTTGGAGCAGTCATACTTCCTGCTGTCACTGGCACTCACAAAACAGACTGGAATATCTCTGAACGTCCAATATAGTTAAACACAAGGGAACCAAGGCTTTAAGGACCTAGTGACTTGGTCATAGTCTCTTCACATGCACATTTGCCACTAAATGATTGTTCCTCTTTTCAACCTTCCTATGAATCTTCTAAGAGTAGAATGAGCCATTTTACTCCAATGCAACTTCTTTGTTTTTGATATTGTTTCTAAAAGCCAAATCCATACTTAACACATGATTGATCCCCACTAAAACTATAAATTAATGCTATTTTAAATAGTTAATTAACATAGTTGCATCTATTTATAGGATAAAACATGCTACTTTAAAATATGAATGAAATGTGCAATGATCAAATTGGGTTAATTAGCATATCTATCACCGTAAACATTTATTATTTCTCTGGGCTAAAAATTATTGTTTTAACTGCAGATAGGTTACAACCTTATTATTTATATAGTGTTCAAATAGTATGGCTCAGGGAATATTGGGGAAGAGGTGGCAGACAGATTGTAAGAGCCACAGGTTGATACATCATGTTCAGAGACATTCCTCCCCCCCCCAAAATAACTGCTGATCCCACAATGCATAATCCACAGCCCCATGGAGAATACCTTCAACCCCACTGAAGAGGGTCCCCAGCAGAATGGGACCAGGGATGATGGAAAAGAAGGTACCAACACATGATGTATCCATGTAAAATATGTTGTTAATAATAATAAAGAAGTGTCTTTATTGAACAATATTTCTGATACTGCACAAAGATTTTGGTCTGGTATTGTGAATCACTTTTCCATTTCCAAAGATACCCTCTAATAAGTCATCTATACAAGGTGAGCTAAGAATGATGAGTCCCACTTTATCCTCCAGGAAACTAAAGCTTATGTCTATATGGTTGTTGAATAGAAAACCTTTGACAACAATGGTGTGATGCACACAGTGGTGGTTTGAATTAGGTGTTCCCCATAAACTCATGTGTTCTAAATGACAGATCCCTAGCTGATGGAAATTTGGGAATTGGAGCCTCCTGGAGAAGGTGTGTTGTTGGAGGTAGGCTTATGGGTATTATAGCTAGCTTCCTCTTGCCAGTATTTGTCACACTTTCCTGATGCTATTGTCTACCTGATATTGGCCAGGAGGTGATGGCCAGCCTCTGCTTCTACCATCTTGGAGCTTCCCCTTGAATCTGTAAGCCAGAATAAAGTCTTTCCTCCCACAAGCTGCTTTTGGTCAGGTGCTTTGTGCCAGCAACATGAAGGTGATTGCAACGCAACCTGATACTATGTTCTTTGTTCCTGTGGTCTAAAAAGCACACTTTCATTACCACACCACCTTAGTGAGCCTCTCTCAGTCTCAATTTGGATTTATTTTATTTTACTCACTGTTGTGGTTCACTACACAAGGAAAATATCTAATAGCCCATTAACTTCCTTACACACAGAATTTTAATAGTGTCCAGCTCTGTGTACAGTCATGTCCCAGATGAGCTGATATTTGTATTATGCAATGTATCACCAAGTTTAAATTCCTCTTGATTTCTATATATGGAGGGCATCTGATATTAGGTTCCTTTGTCTTCAATTTCATAGAAAAGTTCTCTTTACTGAGATGACCTTTAATAAAATCATGTCACTTATCATTTAGCAATGTGTGTACTATGGTTTTTGATCAATATTTGCATGATTTTCAATATATTTTGTGGGTGAGTTGCTGTATTATATATGTGTGTGTGTGTGTGTATGTCACAAAATTTACTGTTAGTATTTATTGGTTTATTTGTTTGTGTGTTTGTTTGTGAGATAGAGAATGGGCTGCCAGGGCTTCCTGCAGCTGCAAATGAATTCCAGATGCATGTGCCACGTTGTGTATTGGGCTTTATGTGGGCAATATGGAGGTGAGCTCAGGCCTTCAGGCTTTTCAAGCAAGTGCCTTTAACCACTGGGTCATCTCTTCAGCCTAGTTATTTTTTAAGAATATAGCTCAACAGTATTTATGATTCACGTCTACGTGCAGCCAGCACACAGCCCATCTCCAGAACATTTTCATCATACTCAACTGAAACTTTGAACCTATTTAAATGTCCCTGCAAATCTGAATATTCTAGGTGCCTTATATGAATAGAATCATACATACTTGTCATTTTTGTTTTCATGACCAGCTTACATGTTACTCTTATGTCTTCAAATTCATTTACATCATCTCAGAATTTTCTTCCTTTTTAAGGGTGAATATGAATCTATCTGTAATGGGTATCAATAAGACACATACACGGAGAGATGGAGAGAGAGAGAAGAGAGAGGGATATTTTCCACTCATTCATTAATGAATATTTAGGGTCTTCCTATTTTTGCCCATTGTGAATAATCCTGCTATAAATTTAAAAATATCCATTTGACCCCATGATTTAGATATACATAGAAGCTTTAGATATATATGTCTGATTTCAGAGTAATATATTTTTTTTAATTTTTAAAAAATTTTTTTGGAGACAGACACAGAGTGAGACAGACATAGAGAGCGAAAGGGA
Source organism: Orientallactaga sibirica (assembly GCA_036365145.1). Taxonomy (NCBI): domain Eukaryota; kingdom Metazoa; phylum Chordata; class Mammalia; order Rodentia; family Dipodidae; genus Orientallactaga; species Orientallactaga sibirica. The sequence continues at coordinate 50,241,793 of JAEOAD010000004.1, read as the reverse complement.
GACAGATAGAGAATGGGCGCACCAGCAGTCTCTCTGTGAACAAAATCCAGATGCATGCGCCCCCTTGTGGGCAAGTGCGGCATTGTGCCCTTGAGTCACTTTGCATCTGGCTAAATGTGGGACCTGGAGATTGGAACCCGGTTCTTAAGCTTAGCAGGCAAGTGCCTTAACCACTAAGCCATCTCTCCAGCCCGTAATTTTTTTAAATTTTTATTATTTTATTTATTTTTTTAGAGAGAGACAGAGAGGGAGAGGGAGACAGAGAATTGGGCACACCAGCAGTCACCTCAGCTGCTGCGAACGAAATCCAGATGCGTGCCCCCCTGCTTGTGGGCAAGTGCGGCATTGCGCCTCTTGCGTCACTTTGCATCTGGCTAAACGTGGGACCTGGAAATTGGAACCTGGTTCTTAGGCTTAGCAGGCAGGCACCTTAACCATTAAGCCATCTCTTCAGCCCCATAATATATTTTTATATTTAAATATTTTAAGTTGTCCTCATACTGCCTATATATACTATATATTACTGCCTATGAATTATACTAATTTACATCCCTCCCAGCAAAAAATGAAGTTCAAATTTCTCCAAATTCTTGCTCTAACTTATTTTCTGTTTTTATATGTTGTTGACAAATGCTTTATAATCCCTTAGGATAGTACCTTACCCATTGTAAGCAATCAGCAAGCATTTACTGAATAAATGAATGGTTTTATTTGTTCTCTAATTCATTTATACTTCTTTGTAACTCAGTGTTTATTCTTTTAAATGTTCTATGTAGTATTTGTTTGCAAGGGAGAGAGAGAGACTGAGAAATTCATGGGCATGAAACAGCCTCTTATCATTGCAAACAAACTCCAGATGTATGTGACACTCTGTGCATCTGGCTTTCCATGGGTACTGGGGAATCAAATCTGGCTGTCAGGCTTTGCAAGCAAGTGCCTTTAAATACTGAGTCATCTCTCTACTCCCAGTGTTTATTTTTAATTGTAGGGTTCATCAGTGTTTGGCATTAGAAACGCCTATTTGTATTTTAAGAAAACAGATTCTTAAGACAGATTCTAAACTTATTGATTAGGAAACTCTCCATGTGGGGTCTTGGGCATCTGAACAGTTAACAGTGCAGGTGATATTGGTGTAAAGAATAGTGCATATAATCAGACCGTAGACTCTTTAAGTTGGGACTTATGTTTTCTAACCTTCCACACCTCTCCAAGATAAAACTCTAGAAGTTATTCTTTTTATCACTAAGATTGAGATTAATACAATTCCATGAAAGCAAGTTTTGCATTGTGTCCCTATAGATGTATTTTCTATACAAGTGAGCTAGGTGTACTCCACATAACATCAGCTTTCTCTAATGGCAATGTTTCCCAACCCAGTGGATATCATCCAGGAAACATTCAACAAATATCTGCCTTTGTTAAATATTATCCACATTCTGCAGTTCCTGATATGCCCCAAGCTAGGTCCTTTTACTGAGGATTGTGGGTTGTTGCTGTTGTACAGAATTTGGAAACAAAAGCTGCTTCAATCAGCCTTTAACTGGTAAGTGTGTAAGCTGAGTAACCAGCACAGGCTGGGGTTATGGGCGAGGGTACACTTCTCTCTTCCATGACTTACTAAATAATGTAGCTCCCAGGGCTGGCTATGACAGATTTGGTGTCTTGTGACTGCTATCTAGTGACGTATGTCCATCATGCTTGATGTCCATTAGTTAGATGACATCAGTGAGTTAAAGAACTGTTAAATTTGTGTTTTCCTTTAATGGATACTTGACTGTGGTAGCTGAATCACAGGACGGAAACTTGAAAGAGGACATGGCGGTAAGATAAGCTTATCTTAAGAATGCAACTTCATAATTCTTTTCTTGACTTGGGGCCTTAGCCAGTTTACCTAATAAATGTGAATAAGGAAATATTAAGGGAAACTAAGCAAATGGAGTACTCCTGTTTTTCTTCATCTATATGAAGACATATGCACACATCCTATTAGTGGTAAACAAGTAATGCACTGTTAGGCACATATTTAGCAGGGGTACAAATTGAATATCTGCTTTACTGAACTTAGTATAGTCAGAAAAATTAGTCAGATTTTTTAGTATTAATTTGAAAGGTTTAATTATATAAATGTTACTTCTTTGAAATAACTTATTTCTCTCAGATCCTTATTAGGTAGATGTTCAACAACTATTTGTAGAAATTAAAAAGTCAGCTAATTCTTTTTTGAACACATACTTTTAGGTGTTTTCATTGAATTTATTTCCTTTAAAAAATTCAATATTGTTGTCTGAGAATTTTTCTCAGTCACAACAAAAAAATACTTAATGCTTGGTAACAGCACAAGTAAATAAAGAGAAAAATTAATTAAAGTAATAAGATAAGTTTAATTTTCTAGGATTCTTAGCCTTTTTGTAAGGAGCTGGATTGACATATTTTCCTAACCCTTACTTGCTTTCTACAGCTGCAAAAGGGTTTTCTTCGTACAGAGTCTGGCTTAGTGACAACCTAATTCTGGCAGGCTCTTGTAAGCCTTTTGTTCTGTAGTTTGAAACCACAGCAGCTTGCTGAGGTGCATACACCTCACATGCTTCTTCTGTCCTGTCACACTGTTGAAAACATTAGTTATTGTTTTTTAAGGAATATATAGGTCTATTACAAAGTATTTTCCTCACATAGAGTACATAGATACAGATACCAATGCAGAGAAACACACTGATAGATCTATCCAGCAATACCACTTGATTCCACATTGATGTTTTTTTAGTCTCAAGTTGGCAGAGCTTTCATTTTGGTTAAAAAAAAAAAAAAAAAAACTTCCTGATTATAGTGGATATGAACATTGCTTAATTATATATCTGAAAATATAACTGTAGTCATTTAAAGGGCCTTTGGAAAGATGCTCTGGTCTCTGAAATATAGGGCAAAAGTGTGGCATGTGCTAGGAAAGGAAGAAGGATATAGAGACTAGTAGAAGCAACCAGAATGAAAAGAAGCATTTCTTGGGAAAAAGAAATTGATTTGTGATTGAAAATATTCTACAAAACAGGCTAGGCTTGTAATCCAGACACTCAACAGTATGCTTGTTTCAGAGCTTCACAGTCCACCTTTTAAATTATTGCCGAGAGTGAAACAGTGGTTGACAGCCTCCTGAAGAATTCTGAGAGAGGCTTTCCACAAATATCAGCAAAAGATCCCCCACCCCTACCCTCAGCATCCCCATAGCAAATATGTGCAAGTTGCTGTTCAAGTTCATGAAGCTGAATTTTATATTCTTTCTCAATACACATTCTGACTGGTTATTAGGCAGAGGGCTACACTTTTAGAACAATGAAAATGACATCACTTGCAATCATCCTCTGGTATCATTTCATGGAAGTAATATAAATATATTTATAATCACCAGAGGGAAAACAAAAGCAGAGCATGATGATTCTGGAAAGTTTGGTAGTGTCGTAATTTAAAACAGACAGTACTACAGTAAGCTGACTCTTGGGCTTAAATTACCTTCAATGGTCATACCCTGCTTATTTGAAAAGTGAGAAAATTGGAATTTGATGCTATAAAGATTTGAATGATTTAGGAGAAATTTAAAATACAACAGAAAAAAAATCGATATTGTTCTAAAATGCTTTTCTCCACACAGAAGGAAGTAAACCATTAAAACCAAACCTATTGAAAACAGTATTTATATTTCTTTTAAAAGCATAGAAGAACAAACTGTCCAAAATCCTAATAGGCAACACAATTATCTTTCTTTTGGCAAAGTTGTGCAATTCTTGCTATGATTGAGAGGGGAAGGGGATATGATGAAGAGCAGAGTTTCAGAGAGGAAAGTGGGGGATGGAGGGAATTACCATGGGTTATTGTCTACAATTAAGGAAGTTGTCAAAAAAATTTAAAAAAAACTTTTTGCTCACTATCATTCTGTAATAATCATCTATTTGTTAGATTTGGAAAAGTTTCAAATTAATAAATAAGCATGTTTTAATAACCTAAAACACTCAGAAAAGTATAACAAATTAAATGCTGAAATGCAAGAAACGAATTATGGCTTACCAAATATTTTAATCACTCAACCATATGAGAAGTATTTACAAAGCCTGTTATAATTTGCCTTTACAATATTTCAGTAGAAAGGGAAGGAATTTTGTAAAGACTTTTCAAAGACTGATCAAAGACTTAATTTATTTAACCATTCAGAATGGTGTGCCTGGAAGGCAAAAACATTGCTGTTCTTGCTTCATGTGGTGGGTCACATGGTTACCATTGTTATTATGGTTAGAAACAGGCTCAATGTTAAAGGCGCATGCACTCGGGAGGCAGAGATAGGAGGATAGCCTTGAGTTAAAGGCAACCCTGAGACTACATAGTGAATTCCAGGTCAGCCTGAGCTAGAAGATAATAATAGAATAATAGATAATAATAGAAAATGAAGATAATTTCCCAATTACAGATATTATAAAATGTAAGTCATATTTATAGTAATGCAATCTTTAATCCACTGACAACTTAGTTTTGGCCAAAGCTACTGTGGTGATTTGAATTAAGTGCCCCAATAAACTCCCCAGCTGCTGGCAATTGGGAGTTGGAGCTTTATTGGAGGAGATGTGTTGCTGGGGGCAGGTTAATGGGTGTTATAGCCATCTCCCCCTTGCTATTGTTTGGCATATTCTCCTGCTGCTATTGTTCACATGATGTTGGCCAGGAGGTGATGTCAAGCCTCTGCTCATGCCACATTTCCCCTGCCACCATGGAGATTCCTCTCAAGTTTATATGCCAAAATAAATAATTTTCCTCCTGTATTCTGTTTTTGGTCAGGTTCTTTGTACCAGGAACATGAAGGTAACTACAACAGCTATTCTTTCCTTTCTTAAAGATTCTCCATGTGAAGCCCTGAAACTCTTTCATGTAAAAATAACACCTGATAATAATATAATATGGTCCTTGGAAACCTGATGTGGATACCAGCTATATTTCCTAATCATGACAGTAGTTATCTCTGTAAATCTATATAAGCCTTTAGTATCCTTATTAGTAGTTTTCAAAGCATGGATTTCAGAACATCATCTTTAACCTATCTCAGCTTCTTATTAGAAATGTGTTTGATTGAGTCTTTCCAAAGAGCTACTGAATTTGTTGATTCCAAGGAAATTTTTTTTGCTCCATATAGTAAATGTAGCATAGGATGAAAAAATATCAGTCTATAGTACTAGATTTATTATCCATTTAGAAAATATTTATTGAGCCTCAGCTTTGTGACAAGTGTTGTGGTACAGGCCATGGATAAACTACTGGCTAGAAACAGGCACGCACCCTACCCTCTGGGACTTTGTAAGGTAGGAAAGAGTTGTTAATAGAATAGCTCCCCAAATAAATATATGACTAAAAGCAACAATTTATCCAATGAATATCCTGTTTTGAGGTAGATTAAATTGTCACCTAATATATTGGTATACCAGGGATTCTTCTTTAAGTGACTTGTGCCTTAAATAACAGATGTCAGGAGATCAGTAAAGGGAGGAATCTGCAGGAAGAATGACCAGCATTGCACAGACCCTGAAGAGGGTATGAAAGCTGGGAGAAGTACACAGATTAAGAAGGATAGAGTGAATAAATGCTGAGAGGATGTGGTTAAAAATCCTCTAAACTACCAAAAAACATTCTCCTATTAAGAAAAATGCAAGAATCAAATACTCCCATATATTAGGTATAAGGTACATTTATGTGTGTTATTTTCTCTAATGTGTGTGTATGTGTGTATTTGTGAGAGAAAGTGAGAAGAGAGAGAAATCAAAAGTTCATTTATTTAAAACCAAAACATTCTATGTGTTTTATGATATGGTCCAAATTACCATGCATCTCTATTTAAATGAGAGGCCCTGGTACTTTTAGTCAGGTAATTGATGTGATTTTTTTTTCCAGGGTAATTTCTAATTTCATCCCACATTGCTCTACCTTGTTAGAATATCAGGCACAAAGATGCAACTTATCAAATAGTAAAGTAATAAGAACAAACACTTGATGAGGAAAACCCAAGTCCATATATTTTGGACTCAGGTTCTTGAACATTACTTACCTAAGTATCTAGATACAGTGACATACTGTCCTTATCATAGCTGGCACCAGGCTTGTGGAGACATGAAAAGAAGGAATCCGCATGAATCCATATGTGTGTCACTGGGTATAGAAGGAGGGGACTCTGCAACCAACTGACAGCCTTCAAGTATGTGAGAATTGGCATGCCAGGGTGTCCAGACTCTGAAAACAGACTCCAGATACATGAACCACAGTTCATTTGGCTGTACATGGGTACTAGGAAATATAACCCAGGTCCTTCAGCTTTGCAGGCAGGCACCTTAACCACTGAGCTGTCACTACAGCCCTTAAAATGGTTTTGTAAATAGTCATGACTGGATAAAAGGGATTTCAGGACAAATGAGATTGGGACTAGAGGGATTGTTTAGTGGTTAAGGCATTTGCCTGCAAAGCCAAAGGACCCAGATTCGATTCCCCAGGACCCATGTTAGCCAGATGAACAAGGGGGTGCATGCATCTGGAGTTCGTTTGCAGTGGCTGGAGGCCATGCTGCACCCATTCTCTCTCAAATAAATAAATAAATACATAAGTAAACAAATAAATAAAAATTAAGAATAAAAACTCATTTTTCTATGCAATCGGTCCTATACTGTATTCTCAAGAGCATTGTGCAATGCAAGTGTCCAATAGGACAAATTTGGGGAAATGCTGCCCTCTGCTGTGGTGGTTTTAATTCTTGAACAGGAAGGTAGGAGGACACTTCTCAATTTCACACACAAACACAATTGGTAAGAAGGGGAAAGTGGCCTGAATAATTATTGACCATCCTGAAAACATATGTCAACATGACCTACTGAGATTGGTAGCAAACAAAGGTCTCTTATCAAACAAGACTCCTAAAATAGTCTGTGTCCAATCAAAATAATAGAAGCCACACAATAAGTTAAGCAGAAGTAATACAATAAATTAACAACTTTTAAAAGAGGAATTATCAGCTGGGCATGGTGGTGCATGCCTTTAATCCCAGCACTCGGGAGGCAGAGGTAGGAGGATTGCCCTGAGTTCAAGGCAACCCTGAGACTGCAGTGAATTCCAAGTCAGCCTGAGCTAGACCCTATATCTAAAAAAAAAAAAAAAAAAAAAAAGAGAGGAATTAGGAATTATCATCTACATGGAAATGTGCATGGTACCTCAGGACTCAGGAAGAGTAGGAAAGACAAACTTACATAATGTCCAAATATCCTTGGAGATGGTGTGGCTCAGCCCACTGAAGACCAGAGATCTTGTTATTTTTATCAGTCTGATCCTGGTTTAGAGTTTCTACAAGCACAAGACCACCTTGTAGAGTTTAGATCGAATACATCCTCCATGTTTAGGTGACAAGGCCATGTAGTGTGAGTTGGGGTGCTTACGTAGGCCAAAACTCTGAGAACATGAAGGTGACACAGGCACTTCCAGACGGAGCTTAGGTTCTGCTTATCTCCTGAGCTATAAGCAGGGTGCGTGCGCAGTGCTCAGGAGCTTGCAGAAGGGCTATGGCCTACAGTTTCTAAGTAGGAATGTGATTTGTTTCCAGATTTAAAGGGTTCCTGAATGATGGCCACTCGACAAGGACTGTTAAATCACAGAGGCTCTATATTTTACCCCTATAGTGGGTAATGCCCCTGGCTGTTCTTGCACTTGTGTATGCTGAAACATAGCATTTACAGGAAATTTTAGAAAACCTTTCCCTGGAATGTCACACTGGTGTCCCCTTCCAAGAAAGCTCAATTCTGTTCTCACTCAGAGGAGAAATATTTACAGATATGTAGTCATTTATCATGGAGCATTCATTCAGGGTGAGTGTGGAACTGAGGCAATGCACTGACACCTGACGTGGTCCTGCAGCTAGTCACTCATCACTGGGCCTTTGTAGCTCAGGGCTCTTCCACCTGGACCCTGCACAGGGCACAGGGAGATTCTCATATTCAGAGCTTTCTCATTTATAACACTGCACAGCAGGCAGGCAGGTCCTCCTCCTTAGTGTTCTCCCACCAGTTCATTTAACAGAGTACAGACAGACCCACCTGCGAAGGGTTTTCCCAGCTGTGACACTGTACACATGGATCCTCTTGTTCAGGGCTTTCCCAAGTGTAACACTGCATAGTGCGCATACAGATCCTCCTGCCTGGTTTCCCGTCTTCTGCCTTCTAACATGATGGTAGACCTATAGGAACTTGCCAGGATAATTGATAGTGATTTAATGGACTAATTTTCCAGTTTTTTCAATACTTATAAGACTTTACATAGTTGTAGTACAATATTAAAATCATGAAATGGACATTAACATGTGTATGCATATATTTGGGTATAATTGCATTTGTTTGTTTTGACATTAATATATTTATTAGTAAGATTCTATTCAAAAGCCCAAGAACACTCTGCAGAATGTAGCATATATAAATGATCAAAAGATGTAAGAGAGAGATGAATATTAAAATATAGCATTTATCATCACCACTCTAGAAATTCAGATGCAGAATTTCCTACCACCACATTTCTCTCTTGTGCTACTTATCTTTAGGTAAAGTTGCCTCACCTTTATAGTCCCCAGTAAGCAAAATTATCTTCTTTTAAAAAAATATTTATTTTATTTACTTATTTGAGAGACAGAGAGATAACAATAGGGAGTAGGGGGAGAGAGAGAGAGATAGAGAGAGAGAGAGAGAAATAGGTGGGTAGAGAGAGAATGGACACTCCAAGCCTTCAGGCCACTGCAAAAGAACTTCAGACACATGTGCCCCCTTGTGCATCTGGCTTACATGGGTCCTGGCGTGTTGAACCCAGGTCCTTTGACTTTGTAGACAAGTGCCTTAACTGCTACACCATCCCTCAAGCCAAAAATTCTCTTCTTTATATTTGCAATTTCATCACTGTAAGAATGATGTGCACATGGGAGTACAGTGTATGTGACCTTATCAGATTGGCTTTTTCAGTCAGCATTAATACCTTTAACATATGCACTTGAGTAGTGTTTTCCAGTTTACCTTGCTATCTTTGTCTTTTGTTTGATGTGTTTAAGCCACATAATTTTTATTTAATCATTTAGTTACAGGTTTTAGGTCTGCCCTCCTAGTTTGTTTTTCTCTATGCCATTTTTTTTCCTTCTGTGTACCTTATGTGTACCTTTGCCTCACCCTGTTCCTACTCATCTCTTTATATTCTTCCCTTTTTTCATGCTATGGTATGATTATTCTTTGTAATAGTTCCATTTATCCTTAATGTTCATTTTAAAATTTTGTCTGCTCTAAGTTGTTCAGAGTGTTTATCATTTTCTTTTCAAGTTTACTGATCATTTTCCTTTTGTTCCATGGAGACCATCTAGTAGATTTTAAAATTTATTTCTACTTTGATTCTAAAATTTCTATGTTTTTCTTGAACAAACATTTCTCAGAATACATTTTCATTTGAGTGCAACGCTGCTAAAATTTCCTACAACAGTTTTTACGTGGTTTCTCCATGTACATTATATAGGCACAGCTTAATAAAATTCAGTGAGTGAAGTGAAAAACTTTGTCTCCCTTATTCCTTTACCCTCTGGATAAAGGTGTAAAAACTCAGCTCCGCAGTTAGTGCATGTCACAGTTACCTTCTTATTACCAGGACAAAATATGTGTCCAAAAGCAGCTTATATGAGGAAAGAGTTTATCTCAGCTTCCAAATCCCAGAGGAAGTTATATCACGGTGGAAAAGCATGACAGGAAATTGGGAGTCATATCTCCATACTAGCTGCTTTTGGACTTACCAAAGGTTCTAAAGCTTTTCCAAACTGCCACCAGCTGGGAGTGGCACTGAGGTTGTGTAGGATGACATTCCACATTTAAACCAGTATAGCACACATACTTTCTTGAGGAATGCCCCATTGCTGCTAGGTGAGGTTTCAGCCTCTCCACTATTAACTCACTGGGTTCTTGCCTAGCTAAAAAGAGGAAGCCCCTCTTTCCTGCTCTCCATTTGGCTCCCAGTGGCATCTCCATGAGAAGGGAGACTTAATTACTTACTAATGGATGATGGTGATGGTGGTGTGTTCTCTGACACAAGAAGGGAAGGATATTTCCTCTCTCTCAAGTGGAATAGAAACACAGGATGGGTTCTATGGACACCTCTGAAAAGGCTTTCTTTTCAAATGGGAATAAAAATCCTGCTCTGTTAAGTCTTTCCTGAGACTATGGAGTGTGTATTCATAAGGAAAAGCATGGTATCAGCAAAAAGTCAAAATTTACACTCACCACTCAGTCTTTGATGAACATGGGGAGTGAAGGGTTATAGGTGCAAATTTTACATTGGTGTTTGCCTAGAGAATGTCAGTTAAAGCTTAAAATTTCTACATTGCTATTTCCCTTCTTTCTTGGCTGCAAAGACTAGGTTTTTCTTGTGAAATAATTCTAATCATTTCCCATTAGGGCTTCTGGGTTATTGGTTCTTCAAGTAATGTTATACACATAAAGAAAAAAAATGTAAAATCAACATTCAGGAAACTCACCAACATATTGTTCTTCAGTTTACAATGTCTCTATGTAATTTCCCTTCTCTATCATTCTAAGATCTCATATTTATTTTAGATATAACTTTAAGGGTTTTTAAGCTATATTCAGTGAGAGGAATATCCAGAGTCAAGTGTTCCAAGATTAATTAGCAGTTTTAGTTATTACTATTCTTAATTATTACTATCCATTTTCCACAGGAGAAAATGGCTTTGTTCTCTGACTCACTAATTTCTCTTTTACTCAGCTTCCTCTTCCTAACTTTGCTAACTTGGCTCAGAAATAATTCATTTATTAAGTAATCTCATAAGGTCACCATTACCAGCTGTGACACTGTCTCTGATAGTCTTATGTTAATAAGATTTATTTTCTGTCGTCCATTTGTTTACACATGAGACACAAATTCAACAGCATATGTTTGTAAAATTCTCAACATTTGCTCGTTAGTTTTTGAAACTGATACTCAGAACTTGCCTGGAACTACTGTTCTATTGAGGTTTTCAATAGTGACTAATCCAAATTTATTCATTAGCAATATTTTTGTAGCCAAAATTTCCAGTCTGTTTAGTCAATGGATTTGTGTCTTAAGACATCCATCTCTTTTCACAAGTACTACAGTCCAAAAGGATTATAATCAGTGTAAATATTTCAATAATTAAAATGATATCTTAGAAAGAGTTGGAATCGGGATAGAATTCAGAGCCATTCAAGGGTAAAATACACACTAGGAATGCTAATTAACACATACAATTGCACCTATTTATGGGGTACCATATGATGTTTACATGTATATATTGGATAATATTAAAATTAAGTTATTTATCTCCAGAAATGTTTATTATTCCTTGTGGTGAAAACAGTCAACATTGTCTCCTATATTTTTTAATATACAGCACATTAACTTTATAGTCAATCTGTTATACAATAGAACCTCAGAAAGATATGATCTCACTCATACATTGAAATAAAAATGTTGATTAAATAGAAGTAGTTAAGTGATTACCAGAAGATGGAGAATAGGAGGAAGGGACCCATAGAAGTTGATCAGTGAGTATTTACTCATTCCACTAGAAATCTTTCAAGCATTATGTCATCTACCCAATGATGTTTTCTCAAGATCACAGAGTTAGTATGGCCCAACCTGGAATTGAACTCCTATTATTTGGTATACAGTTCCAGTGCTCCCAAGTCCACTAGCATACAATTAAGTCAATGTAATAGGTAACAAACTTTTTGCTTAATTGAAGATCAGAGTAAAAAAAGTATTATGAGGTATTTCACAAAGTAATATATATATATATATATATATGCATATACATATGTATATAATTTAATGTGAACAGGTTTTATACATACATTTGTTAATCTAATATGTGCACTTTATTCCCATATATTGTTTCTCCAAAACAATACTAGCAATCAAAGAAGACTAGGGCTATTCTTAGGTGACCTTTTGATATACTTCTAAAGTTATTGTAAATTATATTGCTTATCATTACAAATATGCCATTACTTTTCCAGGAAAATGAATGATCATTAAAAGGCAAAATTATTTTTTTAATCTCCAATGTAGAATCTCTAGGTTGGAAAAGAAAGGAGATATTTAAATTTATGAGAAATTAATGGTAGCTTTGTCTCTTGCTGACTGATTTATACCCCAATTCATGTATATGTGCGTGGAACTTGGGGAGTCTTCTGGTGAGAGTATATGTTGTCATTTGATGATTTTTCAGAACAGAAAACTCTAAAATAAGATGAGGTGAAAATCAGTTTCACAGTGGGATGAAAATTGACAAAGTACATTGGACCCCATCAGCTCAGAGCATAGATGTTAAGTTACATGGATGAATTTCAAATCAAGGCTTTGCCACTGAGGACTCTAGGGAAATTATTCCATTCAATTTCCTTACCTGCAAAATAGTAATAATATTAGTAACTACCTTGTATGTGATAACTTTAGAAATAAAATGGGATATACATATAAAGTGATTATGTGAGTGTTTGCCTTATAGCAAGAAATTAATAACTTTTAGCTGTTAGTCTATTAGCTCTGAGGTTAGACCTTTACAAAAACCAATCCTTCTAAAGGGAAATCTTAAACTGGTACATGTAAGAAATGACCCCTTTTACTTGATTGACCTTTTCATAAATTGCTCTTTTCTTAAAATATATTAAACAATGAATTAACAAGACTGATTTCCACACAGAAGGGGAAAAATAGAAAATGAGTCCTTCCTAGTTTTCATCTCTTTGGTATTCTCCTAGATGTCTATGCTAACCATGCCTCTTAGACTAATTCGTGGTTTCTGACATGGTGTTGTGACATCAAGTCATGTGTTTTGAAAATGATTCTGAAATCAAGCACATTTTTCAGAAAAATGACTGGACTCTTGACTTTGCAGGACAACCTGGAGTCATCCATGTTTCCCATACAGAAGGGGTCCCTGAACCTCCTGAGGCAGAAATGGGAATCCAGTGATTTCCAGAGAAGTGAGAGCTGTCTTGGGGGCAGCCGGTGCAGGCTTTCACGGCTGAGGGAGAGCAGGTTGCTTGAACCAGAAGGAAAGACACTCTCAGCACTTGAACCTCCAGATTCCCCAAGTCTGACCTGCAACACAAGAGAGGAGGTGTTGAGTGGAGAACCTGAGGATGCTATTCCTCAGGACCAGAGCAACTACTTCAGGGAATGTAGCCATCCTGAAGTGCTCAAGGAAGTTTCTCTGACTGGCCGGCACAGGATTGAGCGCTTTTCCATTGCCCTGGATGAGCTGAGGAGTGTATTTGAGACTCCTAAGAGTGGAGTTAGACCAGTGGGAGCAGCTGAATATAGCCGAAAGGTAAGAGGCCATTGACTGAGAATTCAGAAAAATCAGGTAGCTTGCCTCCAAGTCCATTTGTCCTGAACATACAGCACTTCTTTTCTTTTATCACTTACTTGTAATGTAGCCAGATGTATAGAAGCAGACAGGTAAGGACTGTGAATCATGGCATCTTCTATTATTGACTTCTTCTATGATCTTTTCAAATGGGGACTCGACTTCCTTCCACTCCCAGAGAACAATTTTGATATATCCTCTTATGTTGGTGTTTCTTTCTTTATATGTTTTACTTCCTCAACTATGTTGGAAGATTCTTGGAAGCAAGGGATTTCTTACAGATTTTTGTGTCTCAAAACATCTATAACAATGTGCCAAACTTCAAGAGGACTATGGGGAATTTTGAAAATCTCTTTTCCATCTGAAGTTTAGATGACTTTAGTCTGTGAAATAAACTAATTATGAGGTAGCAGAAAACAAACAAACAAAATGTATCATGTGCTTAAGCACGGGAGTCAAGTATGCAGGACATATTCCAAAAGGGATCCATAGGTGAAACCCAAAAAGCATTTTGATTGAAGAAAGAAATAGGGGGCCTTGGGGCTACTTGCAAAGGTTGGCAACAAGCATAATAAGCTGAGGAGAGGAGTGCATGGTGGAAAATGTTGGCCTACATACAGAAAGTCTTCCAGGTCACTGACAGGTATCAGAAAATCACTTGTGTTCATCTCTTCCTGGGCCATGTGTCAGGTCCCCAGTCTCTTCTTTCTGTGAGATTTGTATTGACAGAGAATTTCTCAGATTGTACTAATTTAACAATCCCTGACTAGAGGCTTTTCTGTCCTCTTTTGTGAACCTGCAGGTGCAATAGTTTTTGTTAATACCTTCGTAAGCCTTTTGTTGGATGACTAGGCATTGGGGTACTCTGAACATATTTATAATGCCATTTAAATTTATCTTTGTAAATTAAACAAAACAACAGTGTTTCCACTCAATGCTGACTTGAAAAATTTTGAACATTTTCCTAAGATAATTGATAAAAGAAATGGCCAAGTGTAGAAAAGTCATCTATATGAATTATCATAATATATCTCATTCCCATGTGGATGAGCCATAGCTACTTAGGTGAAACATTAAGAAAATGACATCATTAAGAAGAGTTTCTGGATAAAATGTGAGCACTGACATTCAGCACCATGTGTACCTTACTATCAACCATTAATAAACATAATTTTGGCAAAAATCAAATATATGAAAAGCACTAGTCACTTTCAAATATGAAATTTTCAATACATATATTGTGTTGGGTTTTAAAAAATATCTGGGTTATTATATTATAGTTCATATTTCTCTAAATGTAAGATACATATATTTTGTCTTCAGAAATTTTCCATTCCAAATTATACATAGTATTGAAATTACTTACATAAGTAAGGGTTAGAATGCTGGAAAATGTTTTCTTTCATACACATTCTGACTATCACATTGTGGAGGCGGGGGAAAAGAAGAGAGGAACTTCAATTGAGAGTTAACTTGCTTCCCATCAGTGAAGCAAGTTGTTCTATCAGTGAAGCATGTTGTTATGTGATTAGTGTTATGTGAATGCAATTCCAGCTGCACTAAATTTGGGATTACATACTTCACCCATTGTATAGTGATTACATCAACTTCACACTTAGTTTTTGTCTTCATCCTCATATTGACACTTTATATTATATGGTGTCATTATAAACTAATGAGATAACTTTTATTTGCATAAATCATGCAAAATTTCTACTACTTTATAATTATGACACATATTTATGGAAACTATTAAAATATTGATGATATAGGGAAAGTTCTTCAATATTTATGACATTTCATGTGAGGACTAAGAATAATTTCAAATAGAAAAAAATGTTTACAACTTGCAAATCATTTCAACAGTAAGAAACAATGAATTAAATTTTAATGTTGGCACAAAAAGAAAGTCTTCAGCTATAGGCCCTTTATTCAAAACCATTATGGATTTGTTGAACTATGAAACTCCCTAGTATTTTGTCTGTCTTAATGTTATTTTCTATAAATAGGTAAACTGATTGAAGGAAAATATTTACTGTTACAGCACCTTTGTTAAAAACAATCCATCCTAATATGATTAAAATAGAAAATCAATGAGGAATATCAACATGCCCTATTTGTTGATATTTTTTAATTTTCAGAGGTGTACAACTTTTGGTTATCATTTTAAAATATTTTACTTATTTGAAGACAGACAGACAGAGAGGCAGAGAGAGAAAGAGAGAATGTGTGCAACAGGGCCTTTAGCCATTGCAAACGAACTCCAAATACATGTATCAGTCTGTGGACCTGGATTTATGTGTGTACTGGGGAATCAAACCCAGGTTGTTAGGCTTTGTAGGCAAGTGCCTTAATGTCTGGACCATCTAGCCAGTCCCTGGTTAGCATTTTCAAAATACATTGTTAATGATCTTTAAAACTGACTTAAAACCACCTGTAAGTCAGCTGGGTTCCATCAATTCTCTGAGGGCAGCAGAATAGGAAGGATACAGCTCTGCCCCATGTGGCCTGTCCTCTTGCAACAGGTTACTCAGTAATGATGCACAAGACATAAGAGTTTCAAGACCAAAAATGTGAAACATATGAGGCCATGGGTGGCCTGTGCTAGGTCTTGCACAGCATCATAAAATGAACTGAACTTTGGACAGCTGTCTATGAATTGGAGCCATGTCTTGAACTAATTTAGAGCAGGACTGGAAGGTTTTAGTCCCTAGTCTGTTCACAACCCTCATTTACTGTCCATGGGACTGAGATGGTGAGGTCTCCATAAAAGATGCCTCTGCTCTCTGTATATTCCCATCGTGAGTGAATGTCTTCATGAGTTGATTAATTATTTTTGACTTAATTCCATTCATAAATCCTGGGATCCAAATGGTAAACAATCTGATAATTACATTATGTTAGTTAATGACTTCCTGCATTTTCAATGCACAGTTATAATCATTCCCTAAATCTATTCAATCATGCAATCAGGTTGAGTTTATTTTAGATTAACAGTACCTCTTCCTACAATTTACTTTTAGTTTTTGACAAAGACCTTTCAAACATGACATGAACTTGATTGAAATGGAAATTCCCATCAGCATATACTGTCCTTGCTATTGCCTCAGCATACAAAGGTCGAGTCTGTTCTCCAATACTGATAGGAACCATTGAGGGAAACATGATGACATAAATGGAATATTAAATTATATGTGTGACAATGACAGTACAGGACATAAATAATTGAAGGTGGTATAATTTCATTTGTTTCATTCAGACCAAGAATAAAAGTACCTGTTTTTGTTTTGTTTTTATGACAATCTTCTACCTTTTGGTTTTATACGAAAATGGGCATTTAAAAGCATGAGTAAATCAGAACTCCAATTTAGTTTCCACTATAAAATCAATTACTAGTAATGTGTACTATTATTTAATTTAATTTATTTATTTGAGAAGGAGAGAGAGAATGGGTGTGCCAGGGCATCCAAACATTGCAAACAAACTCCAGACACTATGCCACCTCATGCATCTGGCTTACATGGTTCCTGGGGTATCAAACCTGGGTCCTTTGTCTTTGCAGGTAAGTGCCTTAACCACTAAGCCATCTCTTCAACCCACTTGTACTTTGTTTCTTCAACCCTGGGATGTAAAGCTCATAGTTGAGGTTTTTGTTGTTGTTGTTTTTTATTCTTTATTTTTTTTTTTTTTGAGAGAGAGACACAGAGAGAGACAGAGAGAGAGGGAGAGGAAGACAGATAGAGATGGGCGCGCCAGCAGCCTCTCAACTGCTGCAAATGAAATCCAGATGTGTGCGCCCCCTTGTGGTTAAGTGTGGCATTGCGCCCTTGCGTCACTTTACATCTGGCTAAACGTGGGACCTGGAGATTGGAACCAGCTTCCTTAGGCTTAGGAGGCAGGCTCCTTAACCACTAAGCCATCTCTCCAGCCCGAGTTTTCTTTTCTTTCTTTCTTTCTTTCTTTCTTTCTTTCTTTCTTTTCTTTTCTTTTTTTTTTTTTTTTTTTTTTTGAGGAAGCAGTCTTCCTCCTCAGGCTGTTATTTCTACCAGAGGCTTTTGACCCCATCACTTTCCTTTCCTTCTTGTAAATGTTTCTGAGGTAATTATTGTCAAACATGATGTATTCAGTGAAGCCATTCAGTGTAAGGCAAAGGGTTTTACATATTGAATACTATAAGCTCAAAACTCATAAACATAGAAAAACATAAAAGTTAAAATTAATGTTGAAGTTAATTTAAAGAAAAATAAGGAACAAAATGTTCATTTCATGGGAAAACATTTGGAGGTATTTGAAGTAAAATATTTGCCTTTGTCTGAACAATAGGAAAAGTTTATTTTTTTCTTTTAATAGAGGTGAAGGGTATGTGTTAATGAGAAATAAAAATTTTCTGTTTTTGTTGGATAGTACTTATGTAGATTGATCATTTTCCTTTCAGCAGAGCATATGACAGCAAAATATTTGATATCAGAGAATCTGTTGGAAATGAAGCTCAGCAATGTCTTCACTGCATAAACTTGAATGTCTTGTTTTACCTCATTAATTAGAGTTTTCATATATTTGAAATGAATAAATCATGACATCATGGGGTTGCTGTAAAGACAAAGTATTAGAGTACCTAATATAGGCCTAAAATTTATTTGTTTATATATACTTGGGGGAGGAGTCATCTTGTTGACTTCTGTTTTCTTATCTATAAAGGGAGACATTTGGTGACTTCTGAAGGTGGGGAGGTGCTTTGTGCAGGTGGGGAGGCTTTGATGGCACATGTGAGAGAACATCTGACCAGACCTGGGTCTTTAGCCTGAAAAGGCCCCATTTCAGGCCTTCACTGATACATCAATGGAGTAAATGCTAATAAAACATTACAGCCTGATTGATAATCCCATTTTGATATTGTTAACTTAAGAACTACCATTTGTCAAATGGTAGTTTTGAAAGCTTTACTAAAATCTGTATAGTTGTCTACCACTGTGATTGTCATTGTGAACTAATATAGTCACTGTCATTCCAGGACTCAAATGCCAGATCCAAAATGGAGTATAAAAATGTTTGCTAGGGGGCTGGAGAGATGGCTTAGCAGTTAAGGTGCGTGCCGGCAAAGCCTAAGGACCCCGGTTTGATTCTCCAGGTCCCACGTAAGCCAGATGCACATGGTGGCACATGCATCTGGAGTTCGTTTGCTGTGGCTAGAGGCCCTTGTGTGCCCATTCTCACTGTTTCTCTCTCTCTCTCTCTCAATCCTTCTCTCTGTCTCTAATAAATAAATAAAAATAAAATCTTTTTTTAAAAAAATATTTGCTAGGGCTGGAGAGATTGCTTAGTGGTTAAGGCACTTGTCTGAGAAGCCTAAGAACCCATGTTCGACTCTCCAGGTCCCACATAAGTCAGATGCACAAAGGTGATGAAAGTATGCAAGGTTGTGCATGCACACAAAGTGGTGCATTCATCTGTTCATCTGGAGGTCAAGTACAGTGGCTGGAGGCCCTGGCACACTACTTCTCTCTCTCTCTCTCTCTCTCTCTCTCTCTCTGTCTTTATCCTCTTTCATTCTCTCACATTAAAAAAAGGCCAGTCTGTTGGGTTTGCCTCAAAAAATAATAAAGTGTTTGCTATACTCATATACATATAAAACAGAACAAATTAAACTTAGACCTCAAATACACATCAAGTGTAGCTGTATTGTTTTATTTTAGACAGTCTGAGTTGTAATTTGTTTTTCAAAATAATGTTAAAGTGCTTCAGTTGCCCCTTTTACCTATTGATATGTTTGTTTTTATTGCCTTCTGAGAAAATACTGTATTTTAGTTGAAAAAATCTGGTAAACATTTCAATATCACATTTGCATAACCTTTAAGACTCTCAGAGGAAATTGCCATCTCAACTCATTTGTGTGTCACCATAATAGATGCAGTCAAAATATGACACTGCTCAGAATGTACTGTCTATAAATACGGGGAGATGTTGAGTGATGGTGACTCACCTTCAGCTGGGAAAACAGCCAATCATTCATAGATTGGCAATCTTCAATATTTTACAAAGTCCAGTAGGAGTTTTTGCACTCGTGTTGTAAGACTATTGATATCAGACCTATTCTTTTAATTGGAGCTTATTTTATTTATTCTATCATTCCCAGATCCTTAATCATCATTTTGCTTACTAATTGGATTGATATAGGATTCCCATGCATAATCATTTTTCCTTCTGTCTGTTTTGCACTGCTGAATTTCACACTCTGAGTACTTCTGAGAATCTCACATTAAGATAAATTAAAAACAGAGATGAGAAAAGTTTAGTTTGAAAAGGATGGTTAAATAGGAAAGACTTTGATTCTTAAGCATGAACTTTGACTCCAAGGGAAGTAGAGACAATATTCCAAAGACAGTCTTCAAATCCAGCCAAGGAAAGCCTACAAACAATGCAGAACCCAACATAAAAGTCAAGACAAAAATTCATTCCATGATATTTCTGACATAAGTATCCATCTAGTGTGGAAAAACTTGGAAAAAGATCACTTTAACCAAATGTTAACATTAATATCATCAATATTAGCATCTGGTGTCTATTATGTGATGTACTATGATGGGCAGAACCTCATTCCTGCAGTATCCCTACCTTATAATTATTTAATCCCAAGATAGCATCAGATCAACCTATGTCAGTGATCATTGTCTATAAAATAAGTGGTCATTACTCTTCCCAAAATGGTAAGGCCATATTTAAAAGACAGACATTTTAGCAGGTTAGATGAAACATTGTGGCAAACCAATGGCATAGTGAATCCTAGAGGAGAAAAGAAGGTAGGAGAGCTATGGGGGTAAGGAGAGTGAACTTGCTTATTACTCACTTCCAAAATCAAATTATGATTAAAGACATTAGGAGATAATTTTTTTCTTCTATTTAGGGCAAGGTCCTTGGATAGTCAGCTGCCTCAATTGCCTCTGTATGGCCTCCTTCATTGCCAAGCAAGTCCCAGGGTTGAACCAACACAGCCTTCTTTAATATAATTCTTCTTTTTCACCCTTCAACTGAGTCCTTTATCTAGATACAGAAGTCTGTAATCTTCCATTATTGCTGAAATGTAGGGTACGTAATATGGAATGTAGTATCAGCCCTAGCATTTTAAATTGGATGAGATTTTAAACAGCACATGTGGGTAGCTATGGTGGCTGTGCATGCTAGAAGTCTAGTAGTTTATAGGAACATAACAGTACCCTTATTTCAGCATTGGTTTAATATTGGATATATTTTGTATGGAGAGCAGATGGTTAATATATTTTTCTACTTGGAAAGCTATCATTATCTATTTAATGTGAAGTGGTGAGTGAATGACATGAGTTCCAAACACCTGAAACAAATTCAAGCCCCATTAAGGTTTCTCATCTGCACTAGCTACTAAATATGATGATTTATGGAGCTTAATAGTGCACTAACTTGTTTGATGTTGATGCAGTCCTTTACTGGACGCCATGAGATAAATTGCTCTAGAGCACAGGGATGCATCGTGATGGGAGGAGTCCTCTTCATTCCCCACATTGTTGGAAACATGGAAGGAACATACACTTAAATTAAAGGTCCTAATTTTAGCTTTGATTAAGTGCCAGCTTTTTAATTATTACTGATAAAGATGACAAAGAATATTCCCATGTTAGATTATAATGAAGTTATCATTTAAATCTTTTCCATATTATCATAATGTCAGGGTTTATCTTGTGTTGTGAAATACATTATTTTGAAATGTTTATTTAAAAGAGGGTCCAAGACATTTATAAAAAGGATCACTACAAATAAATTTTCTCACTCACAAAACTAAGAATGCACATAAACGTATGCGCACATATACTAAATATACATAGTGTATAAAAGGAAGTTCATGTTTAAAGGGAACCCCACATTGTGAGGTCATACAGACCTTAAGAGCTAATATTTCTAGAAATATTTACCTACCCAGGAATAACACTTTATTCCTTGTGACATATGCTTCAACTTTGAACTTTTTTAAAAAAAGGTATCATCTTTGATATAGGGTCCACAATGTTTTACACTTATCCCTAAATGCCATGCCTTTTCCACACAAGGTGTAACACTGGACCCCTAGTAGAGGCAGCATGCTGTCACCGTGGCTAACAAGTAATACTTATTACTATTTGCTTGACATTGCATTTAAGGTTTGATGGAAATTCTCTCATTTAACCTTTGCAAAAATCTTAGAATGATCATTATTTCAATTTTATAAGTGCATTGTGGTGAAGTTAAATAATTGGACACAGTACTGCAAGTAATAGAGCAGGGTTTGGACTCATCCTTACCTAAAATCAGAGCCCATGTTATTTAATGATATTTACCATAAGTTCTCAGAATTTTTCTGTCCACTTTCATGTAAGAATCCATGGCTGTTTCTGGTCCAATTCAACCATACACAATCTGGGAAATCAGAGATACTCTTCAGTTTTGACATCCATGAGGACTACTTTAGCTTCTATATTAAGACATGTAACTTTCCACTATAACTTGGAAATTGTAGGGCTTCTTGTAATCACTGGATTCCACCATTTCTCAAGATATCCCAATTTCATATGGGCCATTAAGTAATGGTGGTATTTTAGTTGTGGCAAAGAAAATAATATTTCTAATTATAATAAAATGTAAGCATTTTATTCCTTTACAATCATCAGAACTGTTCCATAAATTAAACTATGTTTCTACTTCATTTTACTGGTGAGAAAATAGAAGAATATTAAGTTTTCTTTGATGTTCCAACCACTGTGTGCAACTGGATGGAAAAGGAATCTAAACTCACAGTGTGAATCCAGAGACCTTGGTCTTAAATGCTGAGGAAACTGGTTTTTGTGTGTGCTCAATTTACTAAAAGAATTCAGAATAGCTGAAATTTTCTAGTCTGATGAACAAGTAATTTTATGCAAAACAATCTTCACACCAACAAGGAGCTTTATAAAATCAAAAGCACTACTGCTTTGGAGGGGACAAAAGGCATTCTATTTAACTTCTCTCTTTTGGAGAGGAGGTTGGATTTAGTATAACAGAGATAGATTTAATGGAAATTAAACCTAAATTCCACTAATAACCCAGGAAAGATATTCACAGCTATTTGAAGTAAATAAAAAGAATAGAGCTTGATAAAAGTAAAGAAATGAGTTTTA
This sequence comes from Orientallactaga sibirica, assembly GCA_036365145.1. Lineage (NCBI taxonomy): Eukaryota > Metazoa > Chordata > Mammalia > Rodentia > Dipodidae > Orientallactaga > Orientallactaga sibirica. The sequence goes on along the minus strand of JAEOAD010000004.1, from coordinate 50,219,203 downwards.
TTGTAATAATAGTTAGCAGGCAAATCTAATTCTCCTATTGACTAAAAACAAAAAAACAAAAACAAACAAACAACAACAAAAAAAAACTAATGTATTGAGAACAGCCTGAAGATGAGAATGCTTGAAAACCCTCAGCTTCTACAGAAGGAGGAGAGAGGAATAGATCCCACGTGAACCACAGTTTGAACTTTAATCTATGAAAATATAGTCTGCTCATTATGTCATGACTTTTGCTGTTGAAAGTTGTTTTTTCTTTTTTTTTTTTACTATGTGCAGTCACAGACTCAGTCTCTTCCTATGATTTCAATATTTGAATCTATATAGACAACCCTGTCAAATTTACCTCTTTTTCTATATTACTTCAGTCCTGTCCCTGAAGTTTGAACTCATTTTGAAAGCTACCAGCTAGTCATTCCTCAGCTACCTCAAAATTGTACAAGCTGAGTTTATTTTCCTCCCTAAGCCAGCTTTCATCCCATAATGCTGTGTATGGAGGGGTCAAGGGTCTTCTGTAGTAGGTTATTCTATCTTGGTCATTCTTCATGCCTCCGTTTTTAATCACATTTCTATACTACTCATTCCACTGCCCACATGGGTGATTAAAACCCCTTTGTTGTAGTGTATTGGTCCTTCCTTATGTTAGCGACTGTAATTCCCTACATAGGAATTTGAGTGTCTCATGTCATGGCCTTGCATTCTGTTTCATTGGGATTGCATCATGAATTATGGATTCACTAGCCACATATGTTCCTTAAATTTCAATTTCAATACATTAAAAAGACTAAATAAGTTAAGCATCCATTATTGTAGTTACTCTGTACTTCTATACTATATACTTATCCATAGCTAGCTATAAAGTGCTAGTAACTACTGTGCTGGACAGGACCAACATAAAAGGTTTACATCATCACAGAAATTTCCATTAAACATTGTGCTCTAATAGCTCTGAAACAGGGCTCCTACTTGCCTATTTGGTTCCCTCTGAGTATGCCCAGGGTTTAGAAGCCTGTTGGCTTATACTTATCCCTGTCTATGCCTTTCCCCTTCATGCAGATGCCCTAGGTCACCTGTACCTGTCTTTTGGCCCTGATTGTATTCTCAGAACCTGTCTGTTCAGGAATGCCACTGTCAATGCAACATGAATATGCTTGCCGTGGTTTCTTCATTGTGAATGCGGAGTGTGTCCTTGGATTCACAGAGGTCAGTGGAGGACAAAAGAGAAACTTTTCAAATGTGGTTGGTTATATTTTCTTTTATTGCCATTTTTAAAATTAATCTCTCTCCCTCCTTCCTGTTTTGTGCTCTTGGTCTTTTTAAACTTCTACACATATTTGGTTTTCCTCTATGATCATGTAATGATAATAACGCAGAGCTTGTCTCCCTTGTTTGTAATTAATAGATTTTTATTTTAAAGAGGTTTGTAAAATATAGTTTTCATATAAGCCTTCACCTCCCTATCCTCTTACCCCTGTTGATGTCAACATTAATGCGGTTGGTACCCTTGTCAGATGGGTGTCTCATTATTAATGCATCATTATTAGCTAAAGTTCATAGCACTGTAGCTCCTGCTCCATTCTGATGACTTTTCCAATATACAGTATCACATGCATATTTCCACTGTTACTATATTAAACACCTCTTGTGTTTCACTTATTGAGCCCTCTCTGCCCCTGAGCCATGGAACCCATAGATCTTCTTACTGTGTTCATAGTTTTATCTTTTTCCAATTGTCCAATACTGATAATCATACAGTATATAAGCTTTTCAGATTTGCCCTTTTCACATAGTAATGTAAGCAACTTTTCATAACTCATTTCTTTTATTGCTGAATAATGTTTTGTATAGGGATGCACAGAAGGTTATTAATCGCCTTTGAGGAATGTATTGGTTGATTCTAAGTTTTATACTTATAAATGAATCAGCAATAAACATTTATGTGCAAGATTTACTGTGGACATAAGTTTTTAATTAAATTTGTGCTGTGGTTATTGTGAACATGGATTTTCAATTCATCAAGGAGTGTAATTGTTGATTTTATAGTAAGAGAATATTTAATTGTGTAAGAAACTGTTAAACTAGTGTCTGTGGTGTCTGATAGGACACATCTAAATTTGTTGTATCCCCACCAGCAGTGAATTCTAGCTCCTTTGGCTCAACATCCACCATAGCACCTGCTTTTCTCAAGGTTTTGAGTTTCAGCTATTCTAGTATGTATATATTTAGAGTCAGTGTAAGTTTGAAGCTGCATTTCAGTATTTGTTCTCCTAGTACAAAATTGATTCCTTTCAAAGAAATTCATTCTTCTTGTGTGTTTCTCATTCAGTGACATAACATTCATTTCCTCACCTTATGACAACATATTCCTTTATTCCTCTTTTAAAGTTTACCGTGTTAGTTACCTCCATTACAAAAACTAGTTTCATAAAGGATGTGATTATTTCAGTTTGGATTCCAGGTTATAGCCATTCAAGATTCACTGGACATGGAGGCAGGAGCTTGAGACAAAGCTGGTCACATTCAGCCCACTGTGTAGAAGCAGAGAGCAATGAATACCAGTGCAAAGCCTCCTCTCTCTCTCTCTCTCCCTCTCTCTCTCTCTGTCTCACAGTCCAGTATCACAACCCATGAAATGGTGCCATCCACAGTTAAGGGGAATATTCCAAACTCAATCAACCTAATCAAGATAATCCCATCCAGGCATGTTAAACAGCTAAAATAATTTAGATAATCAGTAACAGGTGACTCAGTCCTGTCACGTGGACAATCGATATAAAACATTACATACTTTTGTTCCAGATTCAATTTTACATTAGCTTTTTTTTTTTTAATTTTTATTGATTTTTAATCTTACATACCAAAAAAAAACCCCACCTGATATTTCCCTCCCCTCCCCCATTCCACTTTAGAACTCCAGTCTCCATCATATCCCCTCCCTTTCTCCATTAGTCTCTCTCCTAATTTGATGACATCATCTTTCTCTTCTATTTTGAGGGTCTTGCAAAGGTATTGCTAGGCTCTGCAATATCATGGATATCGAGGCCAATTTCTGTCTGGGCAGCTGCATAGTAAGAGGTCATATCCTTCCTTTGGCGCTTCCATTCTATCCGCCCCCTCTTCCGCAATGGTCCCTGAGCCACTGGAGGATGTGACAGAGGTGTTTCAGTGCTAGGCACTCCTCCATCCCTTCTTCTCAGCACTATGTTGCCTTTTGTGTCGTCCCAGTGGTCATCACCATCTGAAAAGAGAAGCTTCTCTAGCCAGAAGTGAGAATAGCATTAATATGTGGACATGAACATTTAGTGTAGTGTCCCCAGGGCAGCTTGGTGGGAATAATATATACATTTAGTCAGCCATGAGCAGGCTTATACCCCAAGGCTCATGACCTCACCTACCATAGACTTTTACTTAGGTTTTTCAGTACCGGGTATGTATTCCCGCCCGTAGAGAGGGCCTTCAGTCCAATTATGGAGCAGTTGGTTACCCCAAGAGTAGACACGCCACTATTGCACCTGTTCAGTCATTGGGCCTGTCTGGCCAAGCTTGAATATTCAGCATCCACTATTTTCACTGTTGATGGCTTCTGTCTCCCATACGCTGCGTGCAGTGCAGCTTTTTCCAGCTTTCAGTTGGCTGGTCTACAGGGAGAAGGTTTTCTGCTCAGCACCAGCTTGCTTTCTCAGTGTCCTTGCCTCTCAGGCATGAGATGTCTTCAGCAATAGGGTCTTACTATCTATTTCTCTAGGGAAACCAAGGGCTTTGGCAAAGCCTTAATGTTTTGGAGGCTACCGGGACCTCCTTGGCCAACATCTCACTGGAAGGAGTTCCATCCCAGGTACTGAAAATTTTCTAGTAACAGTCTACATCTTCTAGACGTGACCTTAATCAAAAAGTAGTTTTACATATGTCTTATTGATAATATCTTGAGTTTAGATTGTCCCTCCCCTGCCCTTTTGTATGCATTCTCTTCCCATGGCCTCGCTTAGGCCATTCCCCTCCCTGTACTCAGTTCTTCTAGGTGTATTACCATACACTTAAGTCCTTCCCTTTCTTCCCTCCCTTATAGCCTTTTACCCGCTTACTGGTTTCTGGTACCTATTTTTGGTTCCAGTTCATAGACAAGTCTATACATTGGTAGCTAGGATCCACATATGAGAGAGAACATGTGACGTTTGGCTTTCTGAGCCTGGGTTACCTCACTAAGTATAATCCTTTCCAGATCCATCCATTTCCCTGCAAATTTCATAATTTCATTTTTCTTTACTGCTGAATAGAACTCCATTGTGTAAATGTACCACAACTTTATTATCCACTCATCTGTGGATTTGGACATCTAGGCTGCTTCCATTTCTTAGCTATTGTGAATAGAGCAGCAATAAACATGGTTTTGCAAGTATCTCTAAGGAAGTGAGAAGAGTCCTCTGGATATATGCCTAGGAGTGCTATAGCTGCTGGATCATATGGTAAATCTATTTCTAGCTGTCTCAAGAACCTCCACACTGATTTCCACAGTGGCTGGACCAGCTTACATTCCCACCAACAGTGTAGAAGTGTTCCTGTTTTTCCGCATCCACGCCAACACTTATTGTCATTTGTTTTCTTGATGGCAGCCATTCTGACAGGAGTGATATGGAATCTCAAAGTGGTTTTAATTTGCATTTCCCTGATGGCTAAGGATGTAGAACATTTTTTTAGATGTTTATATGCCATCTGTATTTCATCTTCCGTGAATTCTCTATTTAGTTCCAGAGCCCATTTTTTAACTGGGTTGTTTGAATTCTTGTTATTCTGTTTTTGAGTTCTTTGTATATTCTGGATATTAATCCTCTGTCAGATGAATAACTGGCAAAAGATTTTCTCCCATTCTGTAGGTTGTCTTTTTGCTCTATTCACAGTGTCCTTTGCTGTACAAAAGCTTTGTAATTTTATAAGGTCCCAGTGGTTGATTAGTGCTTTTATTCTCTGAGCAATTGGAGTTATATTCAGAAAGTCCTTGCCTATTCCAATATGTTGAAGAGTTTCCCCTACTTTTTCCTCTAGCATTTTCAGAGTTTCAGGTCTGATATTAAGGTCCCTGATCCATTTGGACTTGATTCTTGTGCAAGGAGAGAGACAAGGATCTATGTTTATCCTTTTACAAACAGATGTCCAATTTTCCCAGCACCACTTGTTAAAGAGGCTATCTTTTCTCCAATGAGTATTTTTGGCGTTTTTGTCAAAAATCAGGTAGCTGTAGCTGTCTGGATTAATATTTGGGTCTTCTATTCTGTTCCATTGATCTACCTGTCTGTCCTTGTGCCAGTACCATGCTGTTTTTGTTACTATGGCTTTGTAGTATAACTTAAAATCGGGTATGGTTATACCACCTGCCTGATTTTTGTTATGCAAAATTGTTTTGGCTATTCGAGGTTTTTTGTGTTTCCAGATGAATTTTAGTATTGTTTTTTCTGTCTGTGAAGAATGCTATTGGGATTTTAATGGGGATTGCATTAAATGTGTAGATTGCTTTTGGTAAGATTGACATTTTCACTATATTGATTCTTCCAATCCAGGAGCATGGAATGTCTTTCCATTTCCTTGTGTCTTCTGCAATTTGTCGCTCGAGTTTTTATAGTTCTCATTGTAGAGATCCTTCACTTCCTTGGTTAAGTTTATTCCAAGGTATTTTATTTTTTTTGAGGCAATTGTGAATGGGAGAGATTCTGATTTCATCCTCTGCATGTTTGTTGTTAGTGTATAGAAAAGCTACTGATTTCTGTGTGTTTATTTTGTATCCTGCTACATTGCTAAAAGTGTTTATCAGCTCTAATAATTTGCTGGTAGAGTCCTTAGGATCTGTTATGTATAGAATCATATCATCTGCAAATAATGATAATTTGACCTCTTCCTTTCCGATTTGTATCCCCTTTATGAGTGCCTCTTGCTTTATTGCTATGGCTAAGACTTCCAATACTATATTAAATAATAGTGGAGAAAGTGGACACCCTTGTCTTGTTCCTGAATTTAGAGGAAAAGCTTCAAGTTTTTCCCATTAAGTATTATGTTGGCTGTAGGTTTGTCATAAATAGCTTTTATTATGTTGAGATATGTACCTTCTATTCCAAGTTTCTGTAGTACTTTCACCATGAAGGGGTGTTGGATTTTGTCAAATGCCTTTTCTGCATCTATTGAGATGACCATGTGATTTTTGTCCTTCAGACCATTTATATGGTGTATTACATTTATGGATTTGCGTATGTTGAACCATCCCTGCATCTCTGGGATAAAGCCTACTTGGTCAGGGTGAATAATCTTTCTGATATATTCTTGTATTCTGTTTGCCAGTATTTTGTTGAGAATTTTTGCATCTATGTTCATGAGGAGATTGGTCTATAGTTTTCTTTTTGATCTGTCTTTGTCCGGTTTGGGTATCAGGGTGATGCTGGCTTCATAGAAGGATTTTGGTAGAATTCCTTCCTCTTCTATTTTATGGAAAAGTTTGAGAAGCATTGGTGTTAGATCTTCCAGGAATGTCTGGTAAAATTCAGTAGTGAATCCATCTGGGCCTGGGCTTTTTTAATTGGGAGACTTTTTATGACTGCTTGGATCTCTGTGGTTGTTATAGGTCTATTTAAATGGTTTATCTCATCTTGATTTAATTTTGGTAGGTCATATAAAATCAAGGAAATCATCCATTTCTTTCAGGTTTTCAAACTTAGAGGCATATATATTCTTAAAGTATGTCCGTATGATTTTCTGAATTTCTTTGGTATCTGTTGTGATGTTGCCTTTTTCATCTCTAATTTTATCAATTTTTGTCTCTTCTCTCTTTCTTTTGGTCAGATTTGCTAAGGGTTTGTCAATCTTGTTAATCCTTTCAAAGAACCAACTCTTTGTTTCATTGATTTTTTGATTGTTTTTTTGGTTTCCATTTCATTAATTTCTGCCCTAACCTTTATTATTTCTTCCCGTCTACTGATTTTTGGTTTGCCTTGTTCTTCTTTTTCCAAGGCCTTAAGGTGAAGCATTAAATTGTTTAGTTGTGAACTCTCTAGTTTCTTAATATAGGCACTTAGAGCTATAAATTTCCCTCGTAGGACTGCCTTCATTGTGTCCCACAGGTTTTGGTATGTTGTATTCTCATCATCATTTGATTCTATGAATTTCTTGATTTCCTTCTTAATTTCTTCAATGACCCATGCGTCATTCAATAATGTACTGTTTAGTCTCCATGAATTTCTGTATGCTCTGTAGTTTTTCTTGTTGTTGATTTGCAGTTTAATCCCATTGTGGTCAGATAGCATACAAGGGATTATTTCAATTTTCCTGTATTTGTTGAGATTTGATTTGTGTCCTATCATATGGTCTATTTTAGAGAATGACCCATGTGCCGCTGAGAAGAATGTATATTCTGCAGTATTTGGATGGAATATTCTGTATATATCTGTTAGGTCCATTTGTTCCATGATATCATTTAATGCAGTTGTTTCTCTGTTTATTTTTTGTTGGGTAGACCTGTCAAGTGATGAGAGCGGAGTATTGAAGTCACCCACTACTATTGTGTTAGGTGTTATTTCTGACCTTAAGTCTGATAGTGTTTGTTTGATGTAATTGGGGGCCCCGTGTGTTGGGAGCATAAATGTTTAGGATTGTGATATCCTCCTGTTGGAGTGTTCCTTTAATCAGTATAAAGTGACCTGCTTTATCTCTCCTCACTAATGTTGGTTTGAAGTCTATCCTGTCAGAAATTAGAATGGCAACCCCTGCTTGTTTTCTGGGTCCATTTGCTTGATATATCTTTTTCCAGCCTTTCACCCTAAGAATGTTTCTATCTTTTATTCGGATGTGAGTTTCCTGAAGGCAACAGATGGTAGGATCCTGCTTTTTAATCCAGTCTGCAAGTCTATGTCTTTTGATTGGGGCATTGAGGCCATTGATATTAAGAGTTATTATTGAAAGATATGTATTTGATCTGTCCATTTTTCTTGTTTTGTAGTTCTTCCTGGTTTTCTTTTTTTACTCACTTGTTCTAACTGTTGAATATGATTTCTTTTTCCTATTTCCTGCTGTGTGTGTTTTGCTTTTTCTTCAGCATGAATGATTCCTGCAAGTATTTTCTGTAGAGCTGGCTTAGTTGTCATAAATTCCTTTAGCCTGTCTTTGTTGTGGAATGTCCTTATTTCTCCATCAATTTGGATAGAAAGCTTTGCAGGATAAAGTAATCTTGGTTGACAGTTTTATCTTTCAGAACTTGGAATACATCACTCCAGGCCCTCCTGGCTTTTAGGGTTTGTGTTGAGTAATCTGCTGTGACCCTGATGGGTTTCCTTAAATGTCATTTGCTTTTTCTCTCTAACTGCTTTCAGTATACTTTCTTTGGTTTGTGTATTTAGTAGTTTAATTATAACATGGCGAGAAGAGGTTCTTTCTAGGTTTTGTCTGTTTGGTGTTCTAAATGCTTCTTGTATCTGCATTGGCATTTCTTTCCCAATTTGGGGAAAATTTTCTTCTAAGCCTCTGGATTGAAATTCTTCCCCTTCTGCTATACCTTGAATTCTTATGTTTGATCTTTTCATAGTGTCCCTCATGTCTTGGAGTTCCCATTCATACCTTTCTATTAGCTTGTCTTTCTCTTTGTTAGACTGTGATAGATCTGCCACCTGGATATTCTGTCCTCTCCTTCATCCATTCTACTAGTGAGACTTTCCACAGAGTTTTTTATTTCACTGACTGTGTTCTTCAATGTTAAGATTTCAGCCTGGTTTTTCTTCAGTAGTTCTATTTCCTTGTTCATGTCCTCTAATGACCTTTTTATTTCATTAAACTGTTTCTCTGTAATCTCCTTCAACAGTTTGTTTTCTTCTCTAATTCCTTTGTTTTCTTCTCGGATTGCTTTCATTTCTTCTTTCATTTCTTTGAGCATAGATATCATCATTCCCTTGAAATCTTTGTCAGGAATTTCATCTAAAACAGTCTCATTGTTGGACCTATCTGATGGATTTGCAATTTTGGTGGAATTGCATTGTCTTGATTCTTTGTGTTTCTTGTATTATAATGTAGTGACTTTTGCATCCTGGATTGCTTTGATGCTTAGGTTTCCTATTTATCTTCAGTGTTCTTAGGTGTTGTGATCCACCTTTATATTATTTTAGGATATGGGTTTAAGGTGTCAAGTGTAGCACTTGTACTTAAGTAGAAGTACTCCTAGCTGTTGAGTTTGCTTGTTAAGCAATTATTGTAGTAGACTGGTGGAACAATTTCGATGCAAGTTCTAAACTTCACCAGAGCAAAATACACATTCAATTGACATGAACACAGAGTATACAAGTGTGAGAATTGAGACAACCAGTCCTATAGGGTTAAAATCCCTAAGGGCATGTGATGGTCCACTCCCTTAGTCCTGTCAGCTTGGGAATCAGACCCTGTCCTCAATAATAACTGAAGCAAAAGATAAAGGCCCTTTAAATCTATAAGTAGTACAGGTAGCAATATTCAACCCCTCACATTCAGCTTATTTGAAAATGGTAAAGCCACCCACAAATATGTAATACATACCCTGCCTTGACCTGGAAAGAGTGGTTAGCACTTCCAATGCAGGCCTTTGTTATCTTTTTGGTGTGGCTTTTAAACTCACTAATGCTGGGTGCCCACCTCGTTACCTGGGCTGTGGAGCTTGGGTCAGGTCAGCTGGGGCCGGTGTTGACGATGTGGTTCAAATTTGCCACTGGTTGTTGTTCGATTCTACCAATTCCCTGGGAGCTGATGAATGGGGATGGGCGACCAGGAAGCCTGCAGCAACTCACGGTGTGTGTCTCTTTCAGTAGCTCCAGATTTTTTCTTTGATTTCTGGGCTCTGTGAGGACACTGATGAGGTTGAAAAGTCCCTTTTTGTTTGTTTGTTTGTTCGGCGCGTTTGCAGCGGAAGCTCAGCGGGGCTTAGCTGACCTGGTTGGAGGAGTTGAGTCTTGGTGCCGATCCGTTGGGGAACCGGCTGAGTGAAGTGAAGTTTTTTTACGGATGGGGAGCCCACGGCTGGGGAGCCCGCGGCTGGGGGAGCCCGCGGCTGGGGAGTCCGCGGCTGGGGAGTCCGCGGCTGGGGAGTCCACGGTCAGTTGGGGAGCGAGCTGCCGGGGGCGCCTCTCCACAGTGGGTTTCTGGCTGTCTTTTGCTTTTCCGCTATTTCCGGAGAAAATATTCTGCTCTCTTCCTCAGATGAGTGTAGTTTTTCTTGATTCTCTGCCTGATCCGGTTTGGCGTGACTCCTATGCCGCAATCTTACCCGGAACTCAATTTTACATTAGCTTTTAGGGATAGCTTCTGTTCTCAAGAGTTTCTAAGTTTGGATTATAAATTATTTTATCACCTCTTTTTAATATCCACCTGAATTGTAAGGCAGAACCCACAGTTGCCATTTCTTTGCATTTCCAACAGGACTTATTTCAGAGTGCTAATCATAGAATATGTATTCAGTAAGTATCTTGAAAATGAATGAAACACCCTTGCCTTGGGCTGCAGCCCTTAGGTTTCCCTTTTTCAGGCCCTAGGCTTTAGCATTGTGTCTTTCACCCTGGATTTCAGGGTCACAGCAATCCTCAGTCCACACTGTCTCTGTTTGCCTTCCTTCTGCTCATCTGCCAGCAGGTGTTTGATAACCTGAGGGCATGAATCCTTTGCATATGGTCAGTGCTAAATAATCATCTCTATGGCTATGTGCCAGCTTCTCTGGGTTGGACACCCTTTCTTGCCACTGTTCCTGCTTTATAAATGGGATTGATGAAACTGGGTAAGAAATAGATATGAAAGAATTACTACAGCTTTTATTGACTTTCCTTTAAGGTCTGAAGTCTGATATTACTTTGACATCAACCTGTCTACAAGTCTCCCAAGGACACACTGCCTTCACGATGCATATTTATTCCATTTTCCACAGTGAATTATTAAACACTCCCGGACTATACAAGTTGTTTCAGAAATATCTTTCATCCTCTTGTTGCATGATCCCTTGGTGGAACATACCTTCAGGCCAGGTTAGCTCAAGAAGCTCCTCCATCATCTTCTGGCTCTTATAGTTTGACCTGTTTATATTAGCCTTGAAAATATCAGGCAGTAATCAATTGTTGTTCACTCTTTTTTAATGAGAAATTATTTCAAATAAAGAGAAAAGTCTCAATGTATATTTTACATCTTCTGGCAGCAATGCATTAAATGGGAAGTGACTGAGGGGGCTGTAAAAATGGCTCAGGTGGTAAAGCAGTTACTGAGCATTACAGTCAGGTTAGCATTGCTGGCAGAAAACACTCGGCCAAGAACAGCTTGTAGGGGTGAAGAAGGGTTTATTTTGGCTTATAGACTCAAAGGGATGCTTCATGATAGCAGGGGAAAATGATGGCATGAACAGAAGGAGGACACCATCTCCTAACCAACATCAGGTGGACAACAGCAACAGGAGAGTGTGCCAAACACTGGCAAGGGAAAGCTGGCTATAACACCTATAAGCCCACCCCCAACAATACCCTGCCTCCAGGAGGCTTTAATTCCCAAATTGCCATCAGCTGGGCACTTAGCATTCAGAATACCTACATTTATGGGGGCCACCTGAATCAAACTACAATACTGAGCAAGTATGAGCATCTGAGTTTGATACCTAAGGTCCATATACATGCCAGACAGACTTGACAGTTTGTTTAATCCCAGCATTCAGGAAGCAAAGACAGGGGATTCCCGGGCAAGCTGGCTAACTAAACTAGCTAAACTGGTGAGCTCTTGGTTCATTAGCAGACTTGGCATAAAGAAGGTGAAAAGAGATGAAGACAGATACCTGAGATCAGACTTTGGCCTCCATAAGCAGGCTCGCACACATGTGTGCCTCCACACATGTGATTATTAATACACATGTGCATACATACCACTTACATACACAAAAAATGAAGCAATGACCATACAAAAGCTCTGAGGTACCAATTTTTTTTTTATTTGAGAGAGACAGCGACAGAGAGGAAGAGACAGATAGAGAAAGGGCACGCCAGCAGCCTCTCAGCCACTATGAATGAACTCCAGATGCATGTGCCCCCTTTTGGGCAAGTGTGGCATCACACCCTTGTGTCACTTTATGTCTGGCTAAATGTGGGACCTGGAGATCGAATGGGTGTGCTTGGGCTTGGCAGGCAGCAACATTAACCACTAAGCCATTTCTCCAGCCCCCAAAATACTTTATGTACCATTTAGAAAGTTTAGAGGTTTTGTTGTTTTATTATCAAAATCCTTATAGTGTGTTAATGCCAAAATTCTTCCTTCACGTAATATTTTAAACCACATATAAAATAGGAAAAAGTAAACCAAGAATATATAGAAATCATAGTATAGAATAAATGCACATTTTTCATTCTACATACATACATACAGCATTAAAATTAAGTAAAATTGAGGCATTGGGAAAAAGGATCCGTGGATAAAGCACTTGTCCTGTAAGCGTGAGGACCTGAGTTTGGATACCCAGAACCTACACAAAAGCCAAAGCTGCAGTGGGCTTCTCTCATCCCAGTGTGCCTACGGTAAGATGGGAAGTGGAGACAGAGAATTTCTCAGAAACTCACAGACCACTAATCTGGTGAATTACTATGTGAAGAATGAGAGACTCTGCTGCAAATGAGGTCAAAAGTGAGTAACAACACCTGAGGTTGTTTTCTGACTTAAACATAGGTACTATAGCATGGCCTATACATGTGAGCACAGATATTTACACACCACACCATACACACACACACGCACACACAAATACACACTAACATGTTAAGCAAGCTTGAAATGCAATCTCACCCAGTCTCTACCTCCCTCCTTTCACCTGTTGTTTGGTGAAAGGTGTCTAGTGGTCTGTCATCCACGGAACCTAAAAATAGTTTCTAGTGCCAAAAGTAAAACTTTCATTGGTATAGTTATGCTGAATCCTCTCGTTTTCTTTTTTATTCTTGAACAGTGACCAAAAGTAAGGTTTTGGTCCTCTAGGATATTCAGCATCTAGATTTCTTTGTTGGTAAATTTTAAAAAAAAGTAGGCAGCATTGCTACCATTTCAAAGAGACTAAGTGGGCAGAAATGAAGCAAGAATATGAAAACACAGATAACAGTAATAGTGATTTAGGAGTGGGAACTACAGTACTGAAACTATAGAAGCAAATCAAGTTTACACTGCATGGCTCTTAATGTTTGAAAGATAAAAGTATCTGTAGTTTTAAGTTACTATGAACATTTTGTCCATAGCAACATGTCTTGCCTAGAGATTTTGCTGGAATTATTTGGCATATTTCTCAGAGAAGGCTCCATAGAAGATACCTAGTGAGAACTCGTCTAGGCATTCCCCTTTATTAAGACTTTATCAAGTTTAGCAATAAAAACCATAAATTCTTCCAAAAATTATTTCAATTTCTCTATAAACACACTAATAAGTCCTCTCCAGTATGACTTTCAAGGAGAAAATTAATTTTCAAAATAAATATTTAAAAACCAAGTATATAATTTTCATAAAGAAATTAAAATGCCTGAAGTAGAATGATAATCTTAAAGCAGGTAAGTCAGATAACACTAAGCCAATTTCCCTTGCAAGTTGGAATCCATCTTCTATCCCTCACAAAGAGTAGTCCACATCCCCTTTAATACTTCCAGTTTCAAGGAGTTCATGCTTTTGTGAAATAGTTCCTTCTGCAGTAATATAGCTCTCTTTCTTGAAGGGTTAATTTTCATACTGAACAGAATGTTTCTAGGAACACCCACATTTGCACTAAAGTGTGGCTTTTGAAGCAACTCAGATTAGTCTGTATTTGCCGCTGAGGAAAATGACAGGCTGTGTATGACCTTGAGGGCTCAGGAGGCAGCTTAGCAGTAGGAGGTGAGGTGGAAAAATTCCCAAATGAGTTAGGAAGGACCTGGGCCAAACCTATGCATGACAAGGATGTGCTATGGCTCTGCAGGTTCAGACTGAGGAAAGACAGATATGCCTTGACTAAAAAAGAAGTGGACATTCATTAAGGATTCTGTATTGATAGGTCAACCAATATATTAAAGCATCATCTTTGAAGATATTTCAAAATGTTTGCACTTTAAAAATTTTAGCAATTATATATAGAGCTAGAAGCTATTGGCTGGCTTTTGTTCAAGTGTTTGTATTTTTGTTTGTATGTTTGTTTGCAATGAGAGAGAGAGAGAGAGATTGCCAGAGAGGAAAATGGGTGTTCCAGGGCCTCTTACCACTGCACATGGACTCCAGATTCATCTGCCACTTTGTGTGTTTGGCTTTATGTGGGTACTGGGAAATTGAATGCAGGCCATCAGGCTTTGCAAGAGAGCTCATTAACTGCTGAGCCATCACTCTAGGCCTGTTCAAGGTAGAGCATTCGACAAGCATAGGTTCTATCAGGCATATAAAATCATCATCCTTTGGTCCATAATCCTTAGCACTATTAACATCCCAAGGTCTTGAGGTAACATGTCCTTTTTTCTGGTAAGAATTCAAATAAAATTAAAAAAAAAAAAACTCATAGCAGCAATTTACAGATAGAAAACAAATGTACTATAGATTTTTCTATTCTAATTTTTTTCTTCTCCAACTAGACCTGTAGCCACAAGCAAATATGGGATAATTTCTTGGGGGGTGATGGATATTACTGAACAGTCTTTAGTATCATGACAATGATCTCTCCTGACACAACAGCAGATAGGACTGGAATGGAAATGGAAGAGGCTTCCCAAGTGCCAAATAACAGAACATTGTTTTTTGTTACAAACCACACCAGTTCACCCATGCACATCCAGCTCTTTTCTTTCAGCACTTACTTCTATGACATATTGGGCCCTGTAGCACTTTGTGATCTTAATTGTGATTCATAATGCCCCCTTTGAGAGTAATGGGAGAATAAGGATACCTTTAGATTTTAATGCATCATTTAATTCAGAAATTATTAAAGATTCCATGCAGCATTTAGAATGTTTATTTCTTTTGCAAAAGCAATAACAGCGTTTATATTTGATTTCACAAACTAATTCTGTTTTGAATATTAACAATATGGCTAGAGCTTTCTAGAGTGTGGGCTTTTTTTTCTACTCTTTCCTAACACCAATTATCCACAATGCCTGGTACCAGGCCTGCTTTATCTGTATATGATATTCTTTTATTATGTTCATCACAAACACTACAGCCTATAATTTCACTCATAATTAGTAGTAACTATATTTATCAACAATCTTATCATTTCTGCAGCTATATAGCTGTCAGCTATATCCAGTGCTATTCTGTGAAACATCTTAGGGAAGTCATAGTATTCAATGATTAATAATCCAAATACAATTTCATAAAGTTTTCAGTAAGCCACTTAATTCAGTTTCTGTTTCTATTTTACTTTTTTTTTTATTTTTATTTTTTTAGATTTTTTTGATTCCTGGGGGACTGAGCCATACTCTGCATCTCAGGGTGGCCTCAAATGTATGGCAATTCTCTTAGCCCTCCTTAGTGCTGGAATTTTAAGGATGAATCACTCCATTAATCTCCAGATCACAAATTCTTTAGGCCCCTATATTTACAGAACAATAGTGGTACATTCATATATATTATTTTTCCAATTGTGAGATATGTTCTGAAAATTGTGATTTAAAAGAATACCAAGTTTATGTTTTTAATGAATATCACAGTATTGGTTACTCATCCATTGTGATTAATTGATTCTTCAAGCTGTATACTTAACTCACTTGTTGCAACTGGCTGTCTTTGAATAAGTACATGTTCTAGTTTTCATACTGAAATATGTGAAGATATTTCTGATGATTTCCCCATTATTCTTCCCCATTATTCTTCCCCATTATTCTCATAGGAAAGACTACAGCCTGTGAGGGTAATGAGCATAGAGAATGAATGAAATCAATGTTTCTCAAATAAATTCATATTGTAGCAGTAATGTGTTTTGACTATTACAAAAATAAAATTGAAAATACTTTTGCTTAAGCTTAACTTTTCCCCCAAAATATTTTTCTTTTATCCCACTTTTTGAGTTATCTATTTGCTGTTTACACTAAAATAACATCTCAATTTTCTTTGTAGAATGTTTCTTGTCTTATCCTGCTTCATTATTGTGTTAACTCTACACAATCTATCTTTATTAAATCTGGCCAAATCAATAATCTATGTGTGATTTCTCTTCCAAAATGTGGAAAGCTATGTGCCTTGATTTAGAATAGATACCAGTTCAATCCACTCTGACCTGTCATTGCCACAGTTGCCATTAGGAAAAATAAAATAAAATCTCTTAGCACTAGTCCTTACTGTGGCATCTGGGGAATAAAAGGTCATCCATAAAAATTCTGTTTTTATAACAAGTACCCAAGGACTTGCCAAATCAAGCTTCATTTGAAAATCTTCCTCAGAGGTAATGTCTTGCCTTCCAGATTCACATTACCACCAGCGTAATATGGGACAGAACACAGCCAGGTTTCATTTGGCGTCACTGGGAGTGTTCATGCTTAGATTGGAATTTTTGTCTGACATGACTTATCTTGAATATTTACTTCCTGCCAAGTGTGTGTGTGTGTGTGTGTGTGTGTGTGTGTGTGCAATCCCATTCTCTAAGAACTCATTCCATGTATAAGCTATAGACCAGAGGCAATATAAACCCTGAAAATTCTTCTTCATCCTTAAAATGTAGCTCAGGCATCTACAAATAAATAAAGCAGGAGTTGTCCATGACCCAGCAGGCAGAGTGCACCAGTCATAATGGAGTCAGCAGCAGCTCAAAGCCCTGAGAATATGATTTGCTTTCTGTAGTCCACTCTCAGTTGTTCCTGATAATGGGGGGCAAAGATGAGCATGGCTCCTTGACTGAGGATGATAATTTTAAGTCTCAGGCTTACCATCAGTTAGGAATGCTTTCCCACTCAATCTTATTTGGGGTGAGTTGCTTTCAGGATGGAAAACTAATTTTAGTCTGCATTCTCTTCACTGATATAGGCTTTTGCACCATGGCTTACAATTAATAACAAAGTCGGCCAACTAGAATCAGCACAGAAACAGAATTATATCTGAAGAGTAATATACCACTTTAGGTTAATCAGGCCAATTTCCAGTTTTAATAAGTATACTAGTTGTCAGTTGCTGCTATAACAAATCACTTCCAACTTAGTGACTTAAACAAGGAAAATTTATTGTTGTATAGTTCAAAGCAAAGTCCCCACCACAATCCTGCTGAGGTTCTTCATTGGTGCAGTTATTGGTGTGCATTGTGGAGATCAAGCAGCTTTGGTCATTCTCTGTGGGGGAGTGCAGGGAGGGAGGACAACATGGCACCTCAATCTATTGCTATCAACCCTAAGCCCCTCACACACTCTTTCCACCTCCTGTTCCGTGATGCACTCTGAGCTTTGGGGAGCATGATAGAGAGCTCATTTAGTGTTGAGTTTCCTGTAGCCTCTGGATCTCTGTTTTGATGAGATTTGAGTGACCACAGTGTCTGTCGCCATCTACCTGGAACTGGTTTTCAGACTAGCCACGAGAACAGCACTGGTGTCACTGCTTCCTCTGAAATGACTTCTGGGTCCCAGCAGATGAGCTGGAGGTGACCCATCTCATGGTAGACAGTGGACTCTTTTTATATACTGATGTATCGTGCTTCTTCGCCCAATGTTCTCCACCATCTGTCTATACTATACAACAGATTCTCCAAACAACAGTGAGAGCAGTTGCTCTTCTTAAAGAGCAGTGGAGATTCTCTCTAGAGTTTATTGATTTTCTGTCTTAGGGAATCTGGCTTGGCTTCCCGGGCCAGATATAAGTTCTCCTCCACTGAGCAGATCTCATGTTCAATCAGTGAATACTTGGTAACCTGCATGGGATGTGGGCCACTATTGCACAGGTGCGTAATTCTTGCTCAGCTGGTTGATTTTGTATCTGGCAGCATCTCCTGCTTATTTAATCTGTTGGCAACTATTTTTCTACAGAAGGTCTTACAGCACTTTTCAGCACTCTAAGAACTAGCCAGGAGGGAACTGCGTTCCCTTTCAATTCTGGCATGGTCACATGATATCCTGTGGCTGCAGTCTGTGGTGGCTAGAAGGAATGTTTTAGCCTGTCCTTGCTGTATGCACCCGTGGTTCCAACTACTCAGAAGGCTGAGGCAGGAGGCAACTTTGAGACCAGGAATTCCAAACCAGAGGCTGGGTAGCAGAATAGGTTACCATTACGTTGTTTCTAGGACAAAAACATCTGACTAAAAGCAGCTGATGGAAGGAAAGGGATTATTTCAGTTTACAGAGAAAGGCAAATCATAGCAGGATGTGAGACAGTCAGTGAAGAGTGCTAAAATGTCAGAAACTATCTGGAGACAGAAATATCATGGGGCAAAGCACAAAAGGAATAATGTGGGTCACATGAACCGTTACTATAAGGCAAAGTCAAGACTCTGTTACTTGTAGTGGTGAAGCAGGGAAGTCTGGACATAGAAGCATCCTTTGAATTGCTAAACTTAACATGAGTGAAATGTACAGGTTTCAAGTTGCAACAGAGCTGTGGCTCAGTGGAATTTTACATATGCATATATCCATTCACCAGTTTGAGAAGCTTGCCTCCTACTGCCTTCCAGAGTATAGCACAGTCTTCAGATGTAACAACTACCCTGACTTCCATCATGCCACCTTTGTTTTCTGTATTATTAAAGATCATACACATGGGGAAATACTGTGTCTAGTTTTTCCCTCAGCAAAATTGTTTGAATTTCATGTTGTGTGTAGCAATAGTTCATATGCTTTTCCTGCTGATTATAATGCTATTTGATAAGTATGTTACAAATTGTTTATCCATGTTCCTGTTGGATATTTGAGTTGTCTTGGATTTTCAGTGCTTTACCTAACAGTTTTGAAATAACTGATTTTATATGTGGACGCTGGTGAACAGGTGCATTGTTTCTCTTAGGCAGGCTACAATTGCCGGCACAATTCCTTGATTACATTAGGCTTTCATGGATTCAATAAGTAGGTTTCCAAACTGATTTATACTTACAGCATTATTGGAAGAGAGCTTTAGTTACTCAATATCCCTGCCACTATTTGTTTCTTTGACTATATTTTTCACCATCTCAGTGGCTATGTAAAATCTCATTTTGGTTTGAATTTCATCTTTCTAGCAAGTAATGATGTGAACTACTTTGACAATGTTTATTGCAATATGTATTTGTTTTGTATGAAACTTCTTCAAATAATGAGCCCTTCATTTTGAATTGATTTAATGTATTTTTGATTTTTCTTTATACTATATGTATATACTCACAGGTATCCATAACACATACAAGTCATTTGCAGATTCATCTCCATGTCTGTGACTTACAAATGTGCACAGTTAATGTTATCTTTTGCTAATCAGAAGATATTCATTTTAATGTAGTTCAATTAAAAAACTTGTCAGGCGTGGTGGCGCATGCCTTTAATCCCAGCACTCGGGAGGCAGAGGTAGGAGGATTGCCGTGAGTTCAAGGCCACCCTGAGACTACATAGTTAATTCCAGGTCAGCCTGGGCCAGAGTGAGACCCTACCTCGAAAAACCAAAAAAATAAAAAATAAAAAAATAAATAAAATAAATAAATAATAAAAAAAATAAAAAAAACTTATCTAAACATTCATTATAAGGAATATTAACTTATTACCATGGTTTTTTATGATTTCTCTAGCAGAGGGAGAGAGAGAACATATTAGGGCCTCTTGTTACTGCAAATGAACTCCAGTCACATGCACTACTTGTTGTGTTTGACTTTACATAGGTACTGAGGAATCAAACCTAGGTTATCAGAGTTTGCAAGCACTAAGCCATTTCTCCAGCCCAATTTATGTTTTTACTTTTAGATCTGTAATTTAATTTGAAGTACATTTTGTTCATTGTATATGAAAAATGTCATTTTGCACTTATAATCTATTTGCTCCAGCATTATTGCTAGAAAAGACCAACTTTGACTCTGGCATGAACTAAGCTGTCATGGTTTATTACTTGTCAGATGTATCTTATAAGTAGATCTTTATAAATAGATATATCTTATAAATAGATCTCCTATGCCAACCATTTTACTACTTTGGCTCATGATATATCTCTACACACATACCACACTATATTTAATATTGCAGTGTTGCAATAGATATTAGAACATTGTGACCTTCCTCACCCATATTCTTCTTTTTCAGGATTGTCTAAACTATACTTATCCTTCTATTTGTATTTAAATTTAAGGATTAGTTTGTTAGTCTACATACATCCATATACACATGCATGCACATTCTTCAATTTTAACTGGGATGAATTCTAACAATATCACAACTGAGAGTCAACACAAAACATTAAATATCTAATTATTTTATAAAACATTCTCATAATTTGGATATTTTCAAAAATTTTAGTGCTATGTTTTACTTCTTGAAATTTTCTGTATTTTTTAAAATTTTTATTTATTTATTTGAGAAAGTGAGAGAGAATGGGCATGCCAAGGCCTCCAGCCACTGCAAAAGAACTCCAGACGCATGCACCATCTTGTGCATCTTGCTTACGTGGGTCCTGGGGAATCTAACGGAGGTCCTTTGGCTTTGCAGTCAAATGCCTTAATTGCTAAACCATCTCTCCAGCCCATTTTCTGTATTTTTAATGGATGCACTTGCATATTTATATGCTTGCACGTGTGAATGGGGTTGTTGGTGCCAGAGGACAACCTTGAGCTTTGTTCCTCAGGAGCCGTTCATCTCTTTCAGAGAAAGGGCCTCTCAGTAGCTTGAATCTCACTAGTTAGGTTAGACTGGTTAGCCAGTGAGCTCACAGGATCCTCTTGTCTCACCTGTCCAATAGCAGGATTTCAGGCGCACACCTTCATACAGGCCTGGCCCTTTATGTGAGTACTCAGGATTATACTGAGATCTTCATGCTTCCACAGTAGTACATTACATACTGACCTACTTCACCAGCTCCTTGTTTAAAGTTTTAATGTAGAAACTGAAACCTTCAATCTCGGGGGAGAAAGAAAATTATTTGTACCAATAACAAAAGGAACTTGGATTTCTATCTCTTCCACAGTCCAGCTTGTGATAGGCAAGAAGTCCTAACTAGCATTCTAGATGCAGTTTGATGAGACTCTACCTCAGATTAAGCCCACTTAAGCTATGCCAAGTATCCTCAAGTATAATAAATGTGCATTTCTTAAGACTGATGATTTATCAATATTGAATGAAAACAGAAAGGTTGTGAATAAACTATTAACATTACTTTCTTATATAATACTTCTGATTTTGTCACCTATGGTCATGTTTTATGCCACTGTAGCAGACAGCTTCAGGTTCGCTGAGATGAACTTCCAGACCAGGCACAGTTATGGAGGAAGGGATATTATTTATTGAAGCTTACAGATCCAGGGGAAGTTCCATAAAGGCAGAAGTAGCGCCCTGCTCTTCACAGGGCCAAACAGAGAGAGAGAAAGCCAACCAGCCACCACAGCACACAGAGCAAAACTACAGCCAAAAGGTCACACAGCACACTTCAGGAACTCCTGCTAGACACATTTGCATATCTTTACAATGGAATCTCAAACCATCACCACACCTTAAGACCGGCCCCCAGTGACCTTGCCTCTAGCAAGGTGATTGCAGATGCAAACAATAACTAGTAAAACACTGAATATATTGGGGGACATATATTCAAACTACCACAGCCACCTTTCTCTTTTTGTAAATATTATACTCCCATATCACCTGTCCTCTGTCCCCATTTCACTGAGTGCCCCTTCTCCATTGGGTTATTGGTATTCAGTGTGGGATCATGTAGGCATCAGTCAGTCTCTTGTGAGGACATGCCTTGAGATATTCTTCCTACCCCACTTGCTCTTATATCTTTTTGCTGCTTCATCAGCAATGTTCCCTGCAGTTTGGCAGGCATGTTAAATATCTTATTGATTGGTGAGTTCTCCGTAGCCTCTGATTTTCTGTTTTTATGAGATTTGAGTGTCCATGGTGTCTGAAGTTATCTCCCTATAGCTGGTTGTCAGGCTATCAGTGCGAGCAGTACTCACATGGCTGTATCCTCTGAAATATTTCCTAGTTCACATCAAATGTGGTAGACATGACACCTGTAGGCATAGGAAATTGGCTATCTTTTGTTGTTGTATTGATGGATCCTGGATCTCCATAGTATTCTCTTACTTCTGTAAAACAAAACAGATTTTCCAACTAAGAATGAAAGAAGTTTGTATTAAAGTGGATAAGCATAGATATTTGAGAGAATGTTTGATGTATAGACCCACTCTTCCTAGTCAAAGATCAGTGGAGGTTCTCTCTGAAATCTATTGGTTTCCTATCCTTGGGAATCTGCCTTGGTTTCCAGTATCTGATATGTGTTCTTCCCCACTGAGTGGGTCTAATGTTCAATCTGAGAATAGTGGGTTAGCTGCAAAGGCTGTGTGCCACTATGGCACAGATGTGTATTTCTGGCCCAGCTAGTTGATTTAATATCTGACAGAATCTTCTGCTTATTCACTCTGTTGGCAACCAATGCCCCCCCCAGAAGCTTCCATATCATTTCTCAGCACTATGAGGGCTTCCCAGAAAGGAACAAGTTTCCCTCTCAGTTCTAGCATGGTCTCCCAATGTCCTGTGACCATAGCCTGTGTTGTCTTCAGCAACAGGGTCATTGCAGAGATGAACCTCCAGAACAGACACAGTTTATGTAAGGAAGAAGGAATTTATTGAAGCTTACACATGGCCACATTCAGCTCAGTACTTCCCACACTCTGGTACCAATTCTATAGCAGTCAGACTCACATTGCTGGGATGAACCTCCAGAACAGACACCATTTATTGGAGGAAGAAAGGATTTATTGAAGATTATAGATAGAGGGGAAGTTCCATAATGACAGAAGAAGTTGCCTCCCCCCTCAGCCCATTCACAGGTCCATGCACAGAAAGAGAGAGAGAAAGAAAACATCACCAAAAGCAAGCAAGCATATTCAGGAACTCCAGACAGAGCTCCAGTGCTTTGCACATCTTTATAATGGAATTACAGGTCTACTCCCACACCTTAGGGCTGGGTCCTAGGAACCACCCACAGTGGCATCAATTACAAGCTTTAATAAAACTCTTGAATTGATTGGAACACATCCATTCAAACTACCACAGGTAGGTTATCAGGGTTTTTGGCAATTGCCTACATTGTTTTGTGGACCACATGAATCTCCCTGAACAAGAGCCGATGGGGGGTTGGTAACTCAATTCTGGCCCTGGAATTTACCAGCCAGTGTCCTGGTTTTAGTTTTGTGTAATCTCCCCAATGAATTCCCCCAACCCCTCTTTCTAAGACCCTGTGTAATTAGGGGTTGGGTAAGAGTTGCTCAGTGCTACTCAATCATGAGAGGACTGGAATTGCCCTGAATTCATTTCACCAGCACCCCATAAACAGCCGTGTATGGACATAAATGGAATTAACACCAGGCTTGTGGGGAATAGAAAACAAAAAGCATTGGGGTTCTCTGATCACACATATTTACTGAAAAAATAAATTAAAAAAATAAAAAAAACAGCCACCCAAGGTTCAGCAAGATACTTCATGTCAAGGAAACAAATCAAATGAGCAATAGAGGAAGAACTTTAATGTTCTCTGTGGCCTCTATAATGTGTTGAGTGTGTGTATACATATGCACACTTATGTGCATACATCACAAACACATGTACACACCACATACTGCACACACATACACAAACCCACAAAGGCAAAATGGAAAATCAGTGCACAGATATTTTAGCAATTGTCAAACATGAAGTAATGCATAACCATCTCCTAGAGTCAGGGTGAATTTAAGGACATTTCCCAATTTATTATGCTAGTAATTTATTTTTATTTATTATTATAAGTCTTTTGAAAGAGTTACATATATTAAAGTTGATCAAATGGATGAACTAAAATTATGATTACACTAATAAAGGTTTAAATTTATTATGGAGCATTTAGAAAATGAGTCTGTTATATTAGAAAATGATTGCTTTTGCAGTCAGGTTCACATTGCTGGTAGAAATCACCCAACCAAGAGCAGCTTGTGGGGAAAAAAAGAGGTTTATTTTGGATTACAGGCTCGAGGGGGAAGCTCCTTGATGGCACTGCAAACAATGGAATGAGCAGAGGGTGGACATCACCCCCTGGCCAACATCAGGTGGACAACAGGAACAGGAGAATGTGCCAACACTGGCCTGGGGAAACTGGCTATAATATCCATAAGCCTGCTCCCAACAATACACTGCCCCCAAGAGGTGTTAATTCCCAAATCTCTATCAGCTGGGAACCTAGCATTCAGAACACCTAAGTTTATGGGGAATACCTGGATCAAACCAACACATTCCACCATGCCCCCATATAGTGATAATGATACATGATATAAAATGCAATGCATTCATCCAACTTTAAAAGTACCCATAGTTTTTATCAATTCTAATGATGTTAAAATATCCCCATAAACCAAGGGCTTTTAACTGTGCCATAATACCAAATTTTTTAATTAAAAAAATACCATAATAGTACAGAATAAACATTTATACTACACAAGATGTCCTTGGGCATAGCAAAGAAATATTCAGCCCACATAAGACTTAAGACAACCAGGTCAAACAACAAACTCTGTAGCTTCAAGACCAACAACTCTAGCCAGTGACAAGTCTCCAAGTCCCATAATTCTAACCAGCAACAAGTCTCTGGAGTTCCAATTCCATCTCTCCAGCTAGGCTACTCACACTCCTGGAAAACTTCATCCAGGGCTGGCAACTCTCCTTGGCATCCATCTCGTGGTCCTGGCATCTCCACTGGGTCTCCTCTGCAACCCACGGTTCATCCTCATAGCCCCATAGGGTCTCCATGCAGGTATCCAGCAAACCTGCTTCACACTGCTCATGGCCATTTCCAAAACACAAGACCATGTTGCAAACTCAATGATCCTCTCTTTCCTGCATTTCTTATAGGCCACAATATCAGGTAGGGTGCCAATTTTTTAATCCAGTGGGGGAATAACGCAGACTTTGAAGAACAGGACAGTCCTTGAGCACTCAGGCCCCTTCAAAAGAGTCTACATTCTTCCTGTTGCCCCAGTGCAAGTCAGCTAGCCCAATCTCAAAGGTTGTAATCTCTCAGTTGCAGCTGAATGGGCAGAAGTTCACCCAAAGATTTTTTTTTCCTGTGCCATGTCCCTCTGATCACACCAGTTCATTTCTTTGCAAAGCAACCCTCCCCACCTTCTCAGGCCATGGACAAAACAGCAAGTTTCTCACACAAACTGCTATCCCAGTCCAAGTAAAGCTCTTCCTCACCCTCATAAGCCAAACCTCACAGTCCATAGTTCTTACTGCATTCAGGTCTTTCACCTCTGACCAGAATAGTCCATCAAACTGTACTTAGAGCACTGCAAGGCATCTCTTAGGCCAAGATTTCTAATTGTTCCACATTCCTCTTGAAAATCAGTTCCAAAAGACCAAAGTCACACAGATAGGTGTCTAGTAGCAGCCCCACTTCTTGGTACCACTTTACTGTTGCAGTCAGGTTTACATTGCTGGTAGAAATCACTCAACCCACAGCATCTTGTGGGGGAAAAAAGGTTTATTTTGGCTAACAGGCTTGAGGGGAAAGCTCCATGTTGGCAGGGAAAATGATGGCAGGAACCGAGGAAGGACATCACCCCCTGGCCAACATCAGGTGGACAACAGGAACAGGAGAGTGTGCCAAACACTGGCAAGGGGACACTGGCTATAATATGCATAAGCCTGCCCCCAACAATACACCGCCTCCAGGAGGTGTTAATTCCCAAATCGCCATCATCTGGGAGCCTAGCATTCAGAACACCTAAGTTTAAGAGGGAACATCTGAATCAAACCACCATAATTGCCTAACATAAAATGTACTATCTAATCCCACAACTAAGATACATTTTCAATTATATAAAAAAGGTTAATAAACTCATAGACAGGTATATAAATAGTATATAGAAATAGAGATCTACAGAAAATAGAATTGGAGAAATTGGATCAAATACAATTGTTGCTGCCATTTATGTTGCAAGTTTGAATGTTTTGATAATAATTCTCAAATTATTTATGGTTATTTTTCAAGTCTTTCAACATGTATCTCTTGTGTCCAACTATAAATGTTTTAATAAAAATCGACCAATATGGGCTGGAGTGATGGCTTAGCAGTTAAGGTGCATGCCTGCTAAGCCTAAGAATGCCCGTTCAATTCTCCAGGTCCCACATTTAGTCAGACACAAAGTGACGCAAGGGCACAATGCCACACTTGCCCACAAGGGGGCACATGCATCTGGAGTTCATTCACAGTGGCTGAGAGGCCGCTGGTATGCCCATTCTTTCTCTCTCTCTGTCTATCTATCTTTCCATCTCTCCAAAAAAGAAAAATGACCAATAGAAATATTTTAATTAAATGTTATTAAATATTTTATTTTTAGTTGGCATTCATTTTGGAATTTTCAAAATCAATTTGTTTTAGCTGAGTTGCTTTTCTCTCTTCTAGCTACTCTCCTTTACCCCCCTATTTTTCCTCTCCCAAATCCCCCCTTCATTTACATGCTTCATTTGTCATTTTGCCCTTCCCATATTCTTTTCCTGCTCATCTCTTTAGAATTGTTCTTGGTTACCATTCCATCATCGGTTTTACCTACAACTGCATATACATCCATTCTATAAAAGAAGTGAAATTCATGAAGACATGTTAGTTTAGGAGTTTTCAAAATAATTTCATCTTACTTTGAATGGAGAATCTCAATAAGTACTTTTATCTTCCATCTTGATCTGAACTGAAGACATAGCAAGCTTAATAATAAAAATATATAATAGATTGTAATCCAAGCATGTTAAGTCACATCAAAAATTCCTACATAGAAGGCAGAGGCAGCAGGGCTTCCACACGATTAAGGCTAATATAGTCTATTTAGTGAGTTCTGGGCTGATATATACTATCAACAAGACCTTTTTCGCAAATAACAAGAAAAGCAAATTTTCATTATAAAATATTTTACTCTAGTGTGTTCTTTTGTCTTGAAAATGGTCCCTGTCTTTGCAAAAATAACAAGCATTCAAACTCCTCCCTGCTGATTATGAACATTTTCAGGTTAATATATCTGGTCAATATTCAGTAGACACTACCATCCTAAGCTTTCTGTACCCTGTCAGTATGTTTTGTGATCAGTGTTACCTCAAGATCAGAACACACAACCATGCCATAACAAAGCATTTAAAGCCATTAGAAAGCACACGGAGATACCAGACCATCAAATCCTCTGCATGAACCCTCTGAAACTGCCCATTAGAGAATCCTGGACCCTGGGGACATCTTGAAATAGTGGAACATTAGGGTTCAAGCTAAGACCCTGTAACTTAGATTTGCATACCTCTTAAAAGGATGCAGCATTCTTTCAAAGCTGTTTCATTTTTTTTTTTTCAGAAAAAAAAAATACTTCAAGATACCCCAAATGCACTGAATTTTTTGTTCTGTCTAATCTACAAGCAAAACGAGGTCTTTGCAGCTGTGTATAGTCCAAGGACACACACTTAGCAAGTGTGAGAGCCAAAGTCCAAACTGGGCACTAAATCAAAGACTTTACATTATGTTCCACCCATAAACTGTCATAAAGTCTAGCTACAAGCACTGAATCCTATATATTATTAAAGACCATTGTGATTATGCATATTTCATAAACTCTTTCTGGTAAACAATTCCTAAGAGGAGGCAGAAAATGTTAAAATAATGACTTTCAAACTATGATTTTTTATCAAATGTTCTGCTTTTTACAGATTTTTTGTGACAGAAAATATCAGTGTTAGACTTTTTTGTAAAGAACAAACTAAAGCCTTGCAGAAATACTGTATTGAATTTTAAGCTTTACAGCATCAAACAAATTGCTGGCATAAGTGTGAAAAGTAATTAACAACATGAAAATTCTACCAATCAAGTTTAAATTCTCAAAAGGCCTCTATCACTGTTGACAATAAAACATTGAAGTGTACAAGAATTGTATTTATAGGAAGATGGATAAAATTAAATGATGCTTCTTAACCATGACTATCAGATGGGATAATTACTACCTCCACTGACATACTTCATTGAGAAACTGTAACGCTTTTCTTATTCAGAATAAAAACAATTTCTTTACAGGATTAATATATGAAAGTAATAAATAACACCTCCTATAGAATATGACCATGAATTTTATAACAGGATTCTTGTATGCTTGGAATTTTATTTATTTTAAAGTAGAAAGAATAATCAGATGTCTCATTACCTTATACTTGTTATGATAAGATTTTTTTTTTCTTTTGTGGTACTGGTAATTGAACCCAGTTTCATGTGCATGCTGAGATATAGGCACAACCATGGTGATAAAAGGCTCCTTTGCATCTCAGCTTTAAGCTTAGTTTGGAAATTCCGTTCCCTCTGTAGGATCATGTAACACATTGGCTCATTGTGATAGACAAGTAGAGGTTTCACTCGTCTTTCGTGATTGGCCTTTATATTCTCACCTTCATATGACTGGTGATACTGTTCTTCTACTATAGCTCATGGTAGTGATGCTAGAGTGACACACCCTT
Source organism: Orientallactaga sibirica (assembly GCA_036365145.1). Classification (NCBI taxonomy): domain Eukaryota; kingdom Metazoa; phylum Chordata; class Mammalia; order Rodentia; family Dipodidae; genus Orientallactaga; species Orientallactaga sibirica. The sequence continues at coordinate 50,190,605 of JAEOAD010000004.1, read as the reverse complement.
CAGCAGGAGGGATGAAACTCAAATCTGTAGATGTCCCTCATCATAATGACTGGCTGGTGACTTGCTTATGACTGCTCCAAGCCCCAGGCCACTCTGTATAATGTATGCCCTGTAAAGGAAATTAAAATTTTCCAAAAAATCTTTCATGGAATTAGTTGAATTAGTAAATAATAATAATAAAATAAAATAAAATAAAATAAACAAAAATGAAAATTTTTTAAAAGGTTGCCATACAAGCGTGAAGACTTGAGTTTAATTCACAGAACACACACATACCAGTGCTGCATAGGGTGATGTGTTCGTAATACTTGTGCTGGGTTGGTAGAGACAAGTATATCCCTGGGATCACTGGCCAGCAAGTATACCCTAATCAGACAACTTTCCAGCCAATGAAAGACTCTGTCTCCAAAAAGGTGGATGGTCCCTGAGGAGAAATACTGAAGGTTGACACTTTCCATCTACACTGAGACCCACACACATGCACATTCACATACCACAGGCACACACACACAAACATGCACCTGCACATATGAGCTCACACACATACATATACACATGGAAACACAACACGCACAAAAAGAGTCTTTCATGTGAAATCTCTCCCCTTTTCACTTTATCTCCAATAATTCATTCAATGGATAGGTAGGGTCAGTGATGTGATCCTTAGCCTTAACTTTCCTTTCATAACCATTTCCCTCTGGAGTTCAGACTCTTCCACAGTAGATTGGATTCCTTGTCCTGTTCAATTATGTTCAGTTTAAAAGAACTTCTCAGTAAGAATCCTCACACAATAAAGGCCCTGGTGCATTTAATTGGGTGAAATGACAAATAATGAGCAGTGAAATATGTATGTTGGCAGTCTCTCACTTAGATCCTTTGAATTCCACCCCTGAACCCTACAAAGGAATTGTTGCAATGAAAGTTGGCCTAAAACTTGCCTACTTTTAAATGTTTTTGTCAATATTGTTTCTTTACTAGTTTCCTTATTTGTTGACTCAAATTGTCTTTTATTTTCACTTTTATTGCAAGGTGAAAGGTAGTGCTAACTATGATTTTATTCAAATGGTGTATTTTAATCACCATTATTTTGTCCATTTTTCTTTAACAAAAGAACAAAACAATTGTAATCTGTTAGTCATTTTATCAGATCTTCAAAGAATATACCATGCTTCTTGTCCATCCATTGCCTACAAGAAGGCAATTGAAGATAATTATTGAGGAATCTAAAATAAAGTTCTCAGAGTTCAGGACAAGTCCTCCTGTAAGCGTTGGGCTCTGTACAATTACGGTGCATCTAGGTTCATTAGTTTTGACAAATGTAGCACAACGTAAAGGATGAAGGCAGTGGAGGTTGTGTGGGAGGAGGGAATATATGGAAAATAGATATTTTCTTTCAGTTTTGCTATGAATTTAAAACTGAAAAATAAAATCATTTAGAAAATTCTACAACATAGTGGTAGAACATTATATTTGCCTGACTCAGGTCAATAAATGAGAAAAAAAAGAATCATGGAAAGGACATGTCAAACCATTTCAGGTGCCTCGAGAATGCCATTATTTACAATTCTTCCAACAATTCTTTTGGAGGGAGGGTCTCACTCTAGCCCAGGCTGACCTGGAACTCACTCTGTAGTCACAGGCTGGCCTTAACTCACAGTAATCCTTTTACCTCTGCCATCCAAGTGCTGGGATTAAAGGTGTATGGCGCCACACCCAGCCCCAACAATTCTTATGAGCTAATAATAACTATTTTCATTTTATAGATAACGGAATTAAAGTTTCAAGAGTTTAAACAGTTGTCTATGTTTTTGGAACCAAGCTTGATTAACTCTATTATATATAGATTTGTTTTATTGTACTATACAACACTTTCTATATAATTCTAGCTTTCTATATTCTAATCTTTCCAGAAGAAAGGTATAAAAAGGATTAAATAATACAATTATTAATTGCCACCAGCCGGTCAGTTAATTATTAAGACTACCAACAGAAAAACAAGAGTTTCAAGAATATCTGAAAGAAACAATGTTGTACAGACACTAATGGAAACAATTCTAAAATAAAACTAACTATAAAACTTTTGTTCTCAAATAATATAATAAAAAATGGTAAATGGTGAAATTTTGGGATGAATTTTTTTCTCCCAGCCTGCACACATCAAGCCACATCTCAATTAACTTTGTTTTGCTTTTTCAGTGAACACTGTCCTCCCACAATATAGGTATACAAGACTATTGTCAATAAAGCATAATACATCCTCTGAAAGGTTCAGAAGAGAGAGTATAAGGAAATAGCTTAGAATTGTATTAAATTCCTAATTTTTTTTGAGGTGGGGAAGGGAGTAAAGGAGGGAGGGGAGGAGGGGGAGAATGGGCAATAATTATGAGTAAATGTCTGCACATGTATGTCCATGACACATGTTTCTGCAAATATTTTGATGGGTGGTTGGTTAAATCCTTGATGATGAACTTGGTAATCTACAAAATTGGAAATACACACTTAATTGGGTTCTGGAACAAACTGATGTGGTTCAGTTATAGTTCCTCCCCATATTAGTTACATGTTCTTACAAATAATTTACTCAAATTCTCTGTCATTAGATTTCCTAGCCCTTAGAATGTAGATAATGGTGAGGATCATCACCTGGCCAAGGAGTCAAGTCATTCAAGCACTCTGAATGTCACAAATGTCAACCGTCAGGGTTGACAGAGGGTGACTTCATTCATATACTGTAGCAGCAAGGTAGAGCTACAACAAATTTAACACAGAAGGCTTTTACTCTGTTTTCTTTTCTTCCTCTTCTTTACAAATATTCTTTCCATACCTTTTTCCTACTTCTCCATATCAAAACAGTTTTGTGTTTAATGGTATAGTATTTTATGGACCATATTTCCAGTTGGTTAAATTTATATGGAACTATATTCATGTCAGACAATCTATCAACAGCTGAGATTAATTTAAATCACCACAAATTTGATAAGCATATTCATGATTCTAAGGCCAGGTCATTAATCAAGCTCTATAAAGGATTGGTTCAGAACCAATGCACTAATATCATGTATCTTTCATGGAACTTATCATGCTTTTAAGTTGTGATTGCATTATGACATAGTAACAGATTATTGGCCTCAAAACTATAAAATTATGTTCATCTGCAGTGTGTAATTCAAAAAAATATAGCCATCTCATCCTTAAATATAAGCTCTATTTTTATTTATCTTTTATTTGCCATTTTCAAAATGCTTTTAGTGTGTAGAAACTGAACAAGGAGTCAGATTTGGTGCTAAAGAATATGCCATACAGTGCTAATAATAATTACATACAAATAGTTTTATAAACATGATGGCTAGCGGCCCCTTAATTCCAAGATGTTATTCCATTACATAATTAAATGAGAAATGCAAACTAAATGTGAGGTAGTATTTGGCAATGTTCTTCACTAGAATATTTGCATGCAGTATTTGTTTATGCAGCCATTGAAGTACCCTCCTTGTTTTGCTATTTGAAGAATATTCATAGAATCTCAAGTACTTGTTTTCACTGAGGCAAAAACTAATTTGCTTCCCATTATACTACTTGCCTTTCCATTCGTGTATTTAATTGTGGTGAAGTCTTGGGAGTCATTTCTGACTCTTATACGAGGAAAAATGAGTTGAGTTGTTACTTTTGACAGCTCACAGATTTAAAAAAAAAAAGATGGAAATAGTTTGCAATGCTGAATTAAACCCAAACTAAAAAGACTTAATTAGTAGAAATATAATTATAAGGCACTATTGTAGAATAAAATCTAAATTGTATTATTTTTTTTCGGCGCTGGACATAGTGGCACACACCTATATTCCCAGCACCTGGGAGGTGGAGGTAGGAGGATTGCTATGAGTTCAAGGCCACCCTGAGACTGAAGTGAATTCCAGGTCAGCCTACCACCAAAAACCAAAATTATATTGTTCCATTGATTTGAAGACAGAAAAAATGTGATTTATACAAAATTACTGCTCACCATTGAATTTCATAAATTTAAACTGAGTGCTGAAATAAAAGATTGTTGCTACCATTTTGTGTTTCCTATTTTTGAAGGTTTTTCAAGGAGAATTTTGATCATTAATATGGTTTCTTTCTATCAAATGTGGTTAAAGCAGTCCAATCAATTATTAAGCCAGGGATATCACTGATTATTAAAATGAATAATATAAATTTGCTTATTTAAGTCATTCAATTTTTTTTTTCGCTAAGTGAGCAATTATTATCTACATGAACACCACAGTACTATGCTCAGTATAATTAGGGATAAACACATGCTTAGATTTTCTTTCTTCCTCATCTAACATGAAATGCTCTCCAAAGAAGGAAAAACAGAGATATGAAAGTAAAGGAAGGAGGGACTGGAGAGATGGCTTAGCAAGAATGAGGGGCTGAGGGATCCTGAAACGGCCATTCAAGATCTTCAGATCACACATAATCAGTTGTGCATAGCTAAGCACACCTATAATTCCAGTCCCTCAAAGGACAGCAAAGACAAGGAATCACCTTGGCTGGCAAAATCAAAAACAACAACCAAAAAGAGTGGGAGGAAAGGCAATGGACATCTGACTTCCCGCTCCAGCCACCAGAGGCAAGTGTTCACAGTTGCAAGTAAGCACAGGGGGAACCAATCACATCACACCACACCACCATACACACACCACACAAACCACACCACACCATACACACCATACCACACACACACAACACACAAACCACACCACACACACATACCACACAAACCACACCACACCATACACACCACACACACACACACCACACACACACAACACACAAACCACACCACACCATACACACCATACCACACACACACCACACACAAACAACACACAAACCATACCACACCATACACACCACACCACACACACATACCACACAAACCATACTACTCCATACACACCACACACACACACCACACAAACCACACCACTCCATACACACCACACCACACACACACACACACACACACACACACACACACACCCATAAACCGCACCACACCATTTACACCACACAAACCACACCACTCCATACACACACACCACACAAACCACACCACACTATACATATCACACCACACCACACACACACAACACACAAACCGCACCACACCATACACACCACACACACACACACACACACACCACATAAACTGCACCACACCATACACACCACACAAACCACGCCACTCCATACACACACACCACACAAACCACACCACACTATACACATCACACCACACCACACACACACAACACACAAACCGCACCACACCATACACACCACACAAACCACACCACTCCATACACACCACACCACACACACACACACACACACACACACACACACCCCCCATAAACTGCACCACACCACACACACACACACAAACACACACACACCCCATACACACCACACCACACACCACACACAAACCACACCACACTATACACATCACACCACACCACACACAACACAAAAACCGCACCACACCATACACACCACACACACACACACACACACACAAACTGCACCACACCATACATACCACACAAACCACACCACTCCATACACACCATACCACACACACACCACACATACACAACACACAAACCGCACCACACCCTACACACCACACACACACAACACACAAACCGCACCACACCATACACACACACACAAACCATACCACACCATGCTCACCACACCACACCACATCACCACACCACACCACACCCACACATACACACACACCACACAAACCATACCACTCCATATACACCACACCACACCATATCACCTCACCACACACCATACCACACTCACACCACACAAAGCGCACCACACCATACACACACCACACACACACACAGACACACACACACACACAAACCGCACCACACCATACACACCACACAAACCACACCACCACACACCACACAAACCGCACCACACCACACATACCACACACAACACACACACACAATTTTGCCAATAACAGCAACACTCTTTTCTTTCCATTATTTTAGAAAATAAAGCAGATTTTAAATAAAACATTGAGGAAAGAACTATTTCAAATGAAAGGAGAGGCTTTCCAAAATGGAAAATTATGACAATTATATGTATTATTTTCTGAAACTGTGATTCTTTCTAAAACATTGTCACAGATTGGTCAAAAATCATTGGTGACTAAGGTCTAAGGCTCACTGAACCACATGTAAAAATTTGATGTCTGTACCATTTGTGGCCTAGCTGAGACATACCATCCTACTTTTTCATATATATATATATATATGAATTTATATATATATGAATGAATATAGGAATGCTAGACTTGAACTACATGAAACCACTTATTCCACCCAGACAGAGAGCCCAGAGTTGAGTTGGTAGAGAAGGGGGTGAAAGAGAAACATTTTTGTCTGGAACATGTTTGTTAAAATAATATTGCTCATAAAAATAAAAATGGTAATTGTTTTCTGGAACTCTAACTGAAACATGCTTTTAGCATTTATAAAACAAAGTTCTTAGTTTTTTGAAATAGAGTATGTCAAGTAGGTAGGCATCTATACCTAATTTTGATGGTCTATATATCATTTGAAGTTTGCAACTCATTCTTATAAAGAGATTAAACTACTAAGACATTGACAAAGGCTCAATTTCCTGCAAACTCCTCATCTTTGTATGATTTTACTTACACACCAAATATCCTTTATACTATAATGTTCACTAAATTTAAATTGGAGAAAAGTCGGATCATGATATGTTGTAATTTAGGTAACATCTGAACTTCTAACTTCAAATGCCAGTATTTAACTTCGTTAACTAATAGATTTAGGAAACACCCTACAGAGACATGAAAAATCATTCCTCAGAGAATTTTTCAATTAGAACAAACATGTCTAGAAGTATACAAATTTCACACCTCTGAACATCCAGAGAGTAGATTTTAATGACCACAATTTCCAATTATTTTTCAGTGACTAGTAGTAATATCTTCACATGAATTCTAAATGAATTATTAGTCTTCCAAAGGTTTAGTTTTCACAACTTCAATCAGTTAAGTATATTGTAAAATGTAAAAGAACAACTTAGACTTAATTTTATTCTGCACTTTTCATCTTTAGACAGTGTTAGTTCTAAAGGGCTTATTTTAGATAAAATTTGAATTTTTAGGCAATAACTGTGTTTCAAGATTTTGAATTCTTAAATATTTTCCATCTCTGATTTCTTAAAAATATCTGGCTGTTTCTGGGACTAGGTTGAGTATTCCTAACCCATATACCTCTTTCATTCTCTTATCTAACATTTGTTGTTTTTTAAAAAATATATATATAATCAGGCTAAAATGTATAAAACCATGTTGAAAGATATGTTTAAGATGAGATTTAAGAAAATCATGATTTTCTGAACATAATTTGTTTTCATTACTTTTAATTTATTAAAAATAGAGTATAAACATAACAGCTAGGCAATTGATATATTTATGTAAGCCCTAATAGTCATAAGGACATGTGAGTATGAATATGTATACACAGGAAATAAGAATGCAGGGCTATTGGAAAAACTACATTAACTAAAACATACAGAGAAATATTCACAATATCAAAATCACTTATTGGCTTCTTGACTAATCAGTATCAAAATTATAAATGTTCCACTATTATTATTTTATGAAGACATATTTCCATCCATCTATTAAATGTGTCTGTATTTTACATAAAGCACAAATACATTTAGCTTACTATAAAGCAATAATGAGAATTACAGGTATTTTTTATTAAATTATCAAGATATACCAATGTTCTTAGTGGCAGTTTGCCCAAGATCCAAAAATTCAAAACTACTTATTATTAATCAGTGACTAAATAAGCAGAGAAAATGTGATATATCTGTACAACAAAATACTATCCCATGGAAAAAGTAAATACTGATTCATGATTTGTTGTGAATGACCCTCAACACCATTATGCTAAGTGAGAATGAAGGCATGTATAAGGTATAACATTCTATGATTGTATGATTAATTAACACAAAATACCCAGTTAAAGGCAAATATTCGGTAATTTTTTGAATGCAGAAGTTAGGAAGTTGATATTAATACAAATGAACAGAAATAATTTGGGGGAGCTGGGGAGATTGATCAGTGGCTAAGTGCTTGCTGCACAACCCTGAGTTCAGATCCCCAGATCTCACTTAAAAGCTGAAAGCTGTGGCAGACTTCTGTAATCCCAGTGAGCCTAGTACCCAAAATGTAGTACAAACAAGAGACTTTTCCAGAAGCTTGCAAATGGAGGGGTGGACAACAAGATTCCCTGCCTCAAACAAAGAAGAAGGTGAGGAACAGCTGGATAGTTGTTATCTAACCTCCACATACATGCCACATCATGAACGCTTGCACACAAACACACAAGCACAAACTAAATAAGTAACCATTTTCCAAAGAAATTTGTGGGTAGAAGAAAATGTCATACAACCTTGAAGTGCTGATGACTACACACCTGGTAAATTTACAATAATATATATGGTATTGTATATACACACACACACACACAGAGATAGATACAAGCTATTGTGTATGTATATGTATATATATATATATATATATATATATATATATATATATATATATATATATATAAAGTTATTGTATATATCCTGAATTAAATATTGGAAATAAATGAATTATATGATAAGTAAAATATTGCTAAATAATATTAACTTAAAACTCATCAAAGGCCTGGAGAGATGGCTTAGCAGATAAGGAACTTGCCTGCAACCAGTGAACCCAAGTTGAATACCCCAGGATCCACATGAGCCAGATGCACAAGGTGGCACTTGCATCTGGAGTTTGTTTGCAATGGCTAGATACCGTGGTGTGCCCATTATCTCTCTCCTCTCATTTTTCTCTTTCTCTCTCTCTCTCAAGTAAATAAAAATAAACAATAAAAACATAAAAAGAAAAAAAAACTCATCAAAAATACTTGGAATACTGATTGCTTCCTTTCATCCATAAGATTTATAATAAGTCATTTATTTTATATGTGCCTTGGTTACACATTCTCCCTTCTAAGTTTGAATCATCCTGTGTGCTTTAAACATTTTGAAGTGTCTGTTAGCATTAATTGAACATGTGATTAGTTTTTTGTTTGTTTTCTTTTGCTTTCGATGGCATCCCTTCCTCTGGTGCAGCTTTATTCTTATCATCACACCCAATTTTCTCACCGAAGCAAGCACACATGTCCTCATTGACTTCCTCCATCTAGACACATGGAGGCTTTCAACTCACTATAGTCATACCTTCCTATGCACAGGTATTTCCTTCCATATTTTCAATACATTTGACTGGAATTTTACTTCCAGCATTACCATCTTTCATTTCTTTGCTGTATTTTAAACTCTACTGATTAATCCTCTCTTTAATGATACATTTTTGAAAAATATCTCCTACATTTCCCACTGACAGATAAGTAAACCACACATTCTCACTCTTTATTGTCTGTATGTGAAATAAACAAATGAACCAGACCCATATCAGGCAGGTTTTGAAAGAAATGATGTGTTTGTCATTGATCATGGTGAGCATGTGTTTTGTTGTTATGGTTGGTGTGTGCTTGCTTAGTGATGTTTACAGACTGAACAATTAGCAACATATTGTGTGACTTTCTGGTAAAGTATAAATTAATTCCTGTTACCTCTAGACAGAGAACCAACAAACAAAAGGAAAGATCCCATCCAAGCCCAGCTTGATGAACCAATGAGTTGATTATAATTCCTTACAGAATCATGGGTGACTCAATGACAACTAACGTTCTGGGATTTCCTCGGAAGGTGCTTAATGTCAGCTGTTCTAGTGGAGTTCCAACTCCCAGTCAACCTGCCAGCCCCTGGATTCTCCAATAGCCCCAAACCCACCTGCAACTGTGGCAGGAGTGTTAACCAGAATCTTGGGTTAGGGTCTTGTGTCCCCTGCTGCCCTGTGTGGGAATATAACAACCTCTGGATGACAGCCATAAACCTATCAGCTACATTTCTCTGCTCTGTCATTGCCCTGGCTCTGCTGCTCTCCATCGACAGTCTCTCTGATTCACCACGGCAATGGTCACATCACTTCAGGAGGAAGGGGCTTAACTACAAACAGTGGTATTGTACTTACTGTGATATTTCACATGTAATATACTGTGGCAATTGTGTACGTTTTTAATAACTCAGTTCATTTTATTAACTATGGTAAATCAAATCTATTTATATTGAAATGTAACAAAGTAAAGTCTGATTGTATATTCTCTCTCTTTCTCTCTCTCTTTTGTGTTTGTGTGTGTGTTTATGGTCATTGTTTCATATGATTAGTTATGTTGACTGTAAACTGAATTCACAGGTATGTGCAGAGACTGATAAAGAGTAGTCTAGACATATCCTCTACTTACTTTTCTTCCATACTAAAAATAGTCCATAGCTGGTCATGGTCACACTGGTCTGTAACTCCAGCCTGGGAACAGAGATCAGGAAATCACTGGGCTCATGAGAAGGGCAAGCTCCAGAATCAGTGAAAAGGAATGTCTCAAGGAAATAAGCTGATGAGCAATGCAGGTGGTCACACAACATTCTCCTCTGGCATTTGGACATGAACATAAGGGTGAAATCTGAACAAAACACACACAGTACATGTTCAAGAGAAAAAGTCCAAGGTAGAAAACTAGCTATCCTGGGTGCCATTTCACTTCATAGTCATCTATCTTCACTCTATAGCTTTTCTCCTTGTGAATTATCTCATTTTTTTAAAAATACTTTCTCATGAACCAAGAGTCATGAATAGTCAGGCAGAAGTAGAAAAGCTAAGGGAAGAGATTACATCTGTATTTAAACAAGTTATTCTGGAAAATTCTCTCACGGATATTTGTTCATTTCTCAGATCCAGAAATGTGCCACATTATCATCTCTGTCTGTGTCAAGTCTTTTTTTTTTTTTTTTTTTTTTTATTGACAATGTCTTTAATGTCCCATGGTACTTCCCTCCCTCCCCCCACTTTCCCCTTTAAATCTTCACTGTCCATCATATCCCCTCCCCCTCTCAATCAGTCTCTCTTTTCAGTTTGATGTCAAGATCTTTTTCTCCTATTATGATAGTCTTGTGTTAGGTAGTGTCAGGCTCTGTGAGGTCATGGATATCCAGGAGCATGTTGTAAGGAGTCCTACTCTTCCTTTGGCTCTTACATTCTTTCCACCCCCTATTCCACAATGGACCCTGAGCCTTGGAAGGTGTGTTTGAGATGTTTCAGTGCTGAGCACTCCTCTATCACTACTTCTCAGCACCATGGCGCCTTCTGAGCCATCCCAAGGTTGCCACCATATGAAAAGAGAAGCTTCTCTAACCAAAAGTGAGAGTAGCATTAATATATGGGTGTGGACATTAAGAGAAGTGCTTATTGAGAAGTTTGGTGAGCATAGTGAGACACCAGCAGACATTACACACTTAGGGCTAATGACTACCCCTGTCGTAAGTTTTCAGTATCAGGGATGTATTCCCTCCCATGGAGCAGGCCTCCAGTCCAATTAGAGAGCAGTTAGTTTCCCCCATAACATACATGCCATTATTGCACCCATTGGCTCATTTGGCCTGGCTGGCCAAATTTAAAGATTGCAGTGTTCACTGTTGAGTATCTTCACTGGTGTTTTCTCTCTCTCCCATTGAACTGCATGCAGCATAGCTTTTTCCAACTTTCTGTCAGCTGGTCCACATGGAGGAGGCTTTCAGCTCAGCTCCAGCTGGATTTCTCAGTGACCGACCTTGCAACCCAAGTATCTGGAGTCTTCAGCAATAGTGTCTATTCCTGGTGGGAAACCAAGGGCCTCGGCAATGGTCTATAATGTTTTCTGGATATCTATGACCTCCCTGGCCAACAACTCACTGGAAGGTATCCCATCCCTGGCACTGAAAATTTTCTAGTAACAATCTATTGCTTCTGAGTGTTCCATTGTCCAGAAAAGTAGGTTTCCACATGATTTTTTATATCCTCTTAGATTTTGATTAGCCCTCCCTCTACCTTTCCTTTATTCAGTCTCTCCCCTTGACCCCACATAGGCCTTTTCACCCCCATTAATCTGTTCTTCTACTTACATATATACAATACATCCTATTAAGTCCCCCCTCCCCCTTTCTATTCCCTTTATATCCCCTTTCTAGCTTACTGGCTCTTATACTGAGTTTTACTTTTTTATCACATAGAAGTCCAATCATTTGTAGCTAGGATCCACATATGAGAGAGAACATGTAACGTTTGGCTTTCTGGGTCTGGGTTACCTCACTAAGTATAATCCTTTCCAGATCCATCCATTTTCCACCAAAATTTCATAACTTCATTTTTCTTTACCGCTGAGTAGAGCTCCATTGTGTAAATGTGCCACATTTTCATTATCCACTCATCAGTTGTGCTTTAAATCTAACTTTATTAATGAAAGAGCATTAGAATTAATCTTTCATACATAACTGTATATACCATATAAAGTATTTCATAATTATGGTCTATTAAAGGCATTTTATATGCTGCTACCCCACCATCCCAATCCTTGTTCCAAAATGTTATATAATATTCCATCAAAGGTAGGTGCCAAAAATGGCACCCATGGTTTACATTTGATATTCTTTTATTTGATGTTGAGGGACTCCCTTTACTTGGAATTCACCTTTAATTATTGATCAAATGCTATGCATATTTTATGGTATTAAGTTGTCAGTTTAGAAGAGTCATTCCTACTGCACTTACTGATAGCCTGACAACTAGTTCAAGGATAGTGGTGACAAATACAATGATCAATCAAATCCTATCAAAGCAGAAACCCAGGGCCCAAATAAAATTTAAGATTAAATCAGACAGACAACAAGCTGGCCATGACTCAGGGAACATTGCAGAAGAGGGGGCAGAAAGATTGTAAGAACAAGAGTGGATAGAAATACCTTGAGGTACAGACTCCTGCAACCCCACAGGGACTAACTGAGGCTGTAATGACCTTACAGTGTATACCATCATCCCACTGAGGAGAGACCCCCAGGGTAATGGAAGCTGGGACAAGGGTATAAAAGAGTATAACCTGTTATAATATGTGTAAAATTAAATAAAAATAGAAGAGTCATTCCTTATAATGGGGAAAATGTAAGAAAATGCCCCAACCAAATTTTATCTATCTTTTCTCACTCCTTTGATTAAAAATAATTTTGATAATCATTAACATTAATAATACATCTTGCAGCCAGGCATGGTGGCACAAGCCTTTAATCACAGCACTCAGAAGGCAGAGGTAGGAGGATCACCATGAGTTCAAGGCCAGACTGAGACTACCTAGTAAATTCCAGGTCAGCCTGGGCTACAATGAGACCCTACCTCAAAAAAAAAAAAAAAAAAAAAATCTTATTTAATTTGAAGCTTGTTTTTACTTACTATACCTTGTATAGCTGCATTATATTGTATTTTACCAGGAAAATATACATTAATTTTATATTATATTTAGTACATAAGCTACCCAAGTAACACCACCAGTTATTGTCTTTTTTTTTTCCTTTGATTTTATGAATGCATTGGATGGTACATAAAATTCCTATTTTCCTACATGCAATTTGACTATGAGTGGTTTCTGGAATGGGATTACATAATGCTTTTAAAACATTATTTATTATTTATTTGCAAGGAGAAAGAGGGAGAGAATGGACATGCCAGGGCCTATTGCCACTGCAAATGAACTTTTGTGCATCTGACTTTACGTGGGTACTGCGGAATCAAACCTGAGTCTACCAGGCTTTTAAAGCAAGTGCTTTTCAGGGCTGAACCATCTCTTCAGCCCCTATGATTCTTTCTAATAAAATATGGCTTCTAAATCCAAAAAAAGTGTTATATGTTACACTCAGAAAAAGAAAATGTATCTTATTCCCATTTAATCAGGTACATTTTATCAAGAGGCATTTTTAAAGGCATGCAAATAAGACTGCATAAATGATTTAGGGTCTCCTGGGGTAATTTTGAGTCTAGCTGATGTTCACATGAATCATTGACTTTATAATCTAATCTCATGTAATATATGACTACACTATAAAATAGCTCACATTGTATACAGCTGATTTCCTTTCAAAATTGCATTGGGAACTGCCTGCCTTACCTTAGATCCTTCTCACAGTGTGATAGCTAGTGTTGATGGTTGAGTAGAACTGCAAACTAAGGAAGAAGAAATATTTTTAGAATAATGGCAATTTTGGAATCCAAAAGTAGTTTAAGCTTGGGAAATATTAAGTTTGAGGAATATGAGAAAATTCATGGTTTATGTATTTATTTATTTATTGATTCATTTATTTATTTTACTACACTGGAGCTGGACTTTGGTTTGTTACCTCACATTCTTCAGAAATGTGTCAATTGACAAGGCCCACTGGCAGTCAGTAGATGGCTAGATGTATGCCAGTTTCAAGGGATGGTCATTATAGTACTTAGGAAATTGTGTAAATTGGATATAGCTGTAGTAACAGTCAACTGACTTAACCTCAGAGAGAGAACAGAAAAATCTGATAGAGAAAGTGGAAGCTGATGATGTTTTCAAATATTTTTAATTGATTATGAAGGACCATTGAGGCTTCTCCCTACATGATCAAAATCAAACTGCAGAACTTGAATGAATAATCTCTTGTAAATATTGATAACACGTGGGAGTCTGCTTATGTTTGAGACTTGATCCTGGAACCCCTGCATGTGATGCTGGGCAAATCACTAACCATTTTGTGACTTAGCTTTTCTGTGTAGGATAGAAAAGAAAGAAAAATTAATAATATGATTAATAGAATCTGCCTCATAGTAACTTGCAGATTAAGTGCTGAAACACTGAAAGTTTACAGCAATGTTTAGAAGTTGGAAGAATTTATTAAGTGTTAGATTTATTAATTTTTGTTTTATTCATGTAAAGAGCTAAAGAACTCTAGATGTATGCCATCTTTCTATGGTGAGTTTATTTATACATGTCTTTCTCCTTCAATGTATATATTTATTTGCCCAGTTCTCATACAACCTAAATATATGCCTCACTAACATTTCATTCAGCATAATGTTATGAAATATTAAGGGCAAAAAGGATTCCAGGGTATTTCTGTTTTGAACTCCTCTTTGTTACAACTAGTGCGGAGAACTGCAACCCAGACTGCTCTGCCTTGTGTAGTGACTGATCCACATCTGATATTATTTGGCAAAATCATCCCTCATCTTTCCAACTTGTATGTGTGCTCACGCGTGCACTCGTGTGTGCATGTGTGTGTGTACACATAGGGCACATGTGAACATCAGAGGACAACCTTGGGGTGTTGGTCCTCACCTTTTCTTGTCTGAGACAGGATCTTTTCTATTTATTTATTTATTTATTCATTCATTCATTCATTCATTCATTCATTTATTTATTTATTTTTGCTATTTGCCTCTGTGAATGCCAAATTAGCTGGCCCATGGGCTTTGGGATTTTCCTGACTCCATCTCCCGTTGTCATAAGTCTATTGGGATTACAGAGACAAGTGCTACTTTGATACAGCTTCACCTAGGTTATGGGATCTGAATGCTGATCATCAGGATTGCACAGCAGGTGCTTTTAACCACTGAGCCATCTCCCAAACACATCAGGTAGAAACTTTCCTGGAAAGAGAGAGTCTCTATGGTGATGTTTACCCCCTGAACTCAGGGGAATATACTTTGGTGTGTTTTCTTGAGACTTCCCTGTCTCTGCTCTCACTGTTATCTTTATGTATATCAAAAGCAATTTAAAAGCAAGCAAGTGCAAATGCCCCTGGCGCAAGTAATAAATCTGTGCCATTCTTACTGTTCAAACTGTGAAACATTGCCCCTGAAGAAAACCAGCCAAAATAAAGGCTACAGACACCTTGTTTGGATGAGGGCAATAACTCATTTTTGTGCATTTGGAATAAGAGGCTTTTCTATGTAGTTCTCAGATTCAAGCCAAGAGCAGTTGTGTGCTTAGATTCTTAATTCCATTACTTCTAATTGCTTCTCAGAAACCCTCTACTTACAGTATTTGTCTGGATTCAGAAATGCAGATGTAAGAGAAAGTGATGAAATGCCTCCTCCATTCTGAATGGAGACCAAGAAGCTGAGACACACTCTTAGGTAAGAAATGGAAAAACACTGACAGACCTTGTTTAAAATTATATTTAGGATGATTGCATATGGTTTTGGGTATAAAATCATCTTGACTTCTTTGAGATTTCCTTATAAGAGGACTTGCCACTCTCTTGTTCATGCTTTGAAGTTGGGTCTTTACACCTTTGCTGTAATTTTAATATTTTAACCATAAATTATTTCACTGAAAAGAATGAGTCTCCTAAATTAAAGATTTTTTTTTTAAATTTCTGAGAGTACAAATCCAGCAACTGTCTTTGTGATTCCAAACAAAGTCTATTAAATGCAAAGCTGTCCAAGTGGAACTGATAAATACAGTCACTTTAAGGAAATGGAGATGAATTGGAGCTGATGTTTAGAAAATAGGAAAGTATAATTGAGTAAACTAAAAATAATTTCAAATCACATTTCTAATAGAGCTTCATTATTTTTATCTTCCCAATTTTGAATTGCATGGGCTATATTTGAGAATGTTTCATGTATCTGAACTATTATTTAAGAAATAATATCATTAGCCATAATACCTATTTTGTACTGCATAATATCTATTGGTGGTAAGCATACTTAACCAAAAGTGAGTTTCTTGTGGATCCATGTGCATATGTGTGGCTGTGCATGCATGTGTATATGCAGGACGATGTGTGTGGTTGTGCATGCATGTGTGTGCACTTGCATATTTAGGCTAGAGGTTGCCTTTAGGTGCCTCCTCCATCCTTCTCTACCTTATTCATTAAAACAAGTTCGCGGGCTGGAGAGATGGTTTAGCAGTAAGGCGCCTGCCTCCTAAGCCTAAGAACAGTGGTTCCAATCTCCAGGTCCCACGTTTAGCCAGATGCAAAGTGACGCAAGGGTGCAATGCTGCACTTGACCACAAGGGTGCACATGCATCTGGATTTCATTTGCAGCAGCTGAAAGGCTGCTGGCGTGCCCATCTCTGTCTTCCTCTCCCTCTCTCTGTCTCTCTCTGTGTCTCTTTCCAAAAAGAAAGAAAGAAAGAAAGAAAGAAAGAAAGAAAGAAAGAAAGAAAGAAAGAAAAGAAAAGAAAAAATGGAGATTTCACCCTGAAAAGAAATGCTCTTAAAAAAAAAAAAAAAAAAAAAAAAAACAAGTTCGTTCATTGAACACAGAGCTCACTGATACAGTGAGTTGTCCCCAGGGTTCATGCTTTCTAGGTCCTAGGATTACAGACTTGCACCATCACATCTTTCATTTATATGGTCCTAGAAATCTGAACTCAGGCCCTTGAGTTTGTGTGGCAAACACTTTACCAACTGAGCCATGGCCCCTAACCCCTGGGATCACTTTTAAACAAAAGAAATAACATGAGTACTTGGTGGAGAAAGAATATTTAGATGAATTGCAAAAAAAAAAAAAAAAAAAAAAAAACAGAAAGAAACATGGCTGGAGAGATGGCTTAGTGGTTAAGGTGCTTGCCTGCAAAGCCTAAGGACCCAAGTTCAATGACCCAGTACCCACTTAAGCCAGATGCACATGGTAGTGCATGCATCTGGAGTTCATTTGTTGTGGCTAGAGGCATAGTGCTCTCTCTCTCTCTCTCTCATAAATAAATAAAAACAAAATATTAAAAATTATAAAACAAAAAAGTGGAAAATGAAATACCAACAATGTGCTTCTTATTTAAAGCCAGAGAGCAAAGTATGGGAACAATAGCATTAGTAGTAGTTAAAATAATAATGATAATAATGTTATTATTATCATTATTATAAAAAGGGAACAAAAGGAGAAAGGGTCAAATACAAAGTATGCCAGTTTGGTTAGAACACATGAAAAGAACATGTGAATGTTGGGGGGAAAAATCAACATTCCCTAAGGATTCAGCTCCTGGATACACCATTAAAATGAGGTTGGATCCCCTTTCGAGCTCAGGACTTTGATGATCATGCCACCAAAATTATCTACAATGCAAGGCACTCTGGCAAAGAATAAGCCACATTCGTTTTCAGTCTGTACATTATTTTTGAAAGGGAAAAGTAATAAAGAGTATACTTTAACTATGCAAATTCCAGACTTAATGATTTTTTTTCTATTAAAGGGTTAACTTAATATAAGATCATAACATCCTCTGGGAGTTTACTCACTCCTTGAAATTCAGGAAATAGACATAAAAATCAGTGGAATACACATGAACATGATGAACAGCTTCAAAGTACTTATTAGTGAAAGTCAAGTTAGGAACTTTTATCAGGACTTTATTAGTGAAAGCACAACAGAGTTTATTCTGAGCCTCCTTCTCCAACACTTATTGGCATATTTTTACCCCTCTGACCTTTATTTTGTCCAGGCGTGTGTTCAGCTCATTGGCAGGACACTAGTGTGTGCCCTTAGAGGCACATTATTGCCATTAGAGAGCTCAGCTGAAGTACTATTGTTGCATAAGATTGCAGCATTTGCTTAATTAGCATAGCATGATTATGAAGAGGGTCACTAATGTAAAGTGCCAGCAAGCAGTCCCTGTCCCTGGCTCTGTGTGTACTATGACATTACTGGCCAACTTGTGGCTAAGAGAGCCCCTTGCAGACATTAAAGTTAACCCTTGCTTCTGGGTGAAGAGATCAGAGCCATTAATAGGGAGAGTTGAGTCATTTTGTATTAATTGCCATTTAGAGTTTGCTTCTTCCCTTGGATAGAAAGTGGCCTAACTAACATCAAAAGGGACTATGCCAGAGAGTACTTAGGCATGCCTCATCTAAACTCATCAGAATATCACAAATTAAACCTTCTGAATACTTGCTCGAGGCTTTAGAATTGAAGGGTGTGGACTTCCAGGGTGTGGGTTTGTTTGAATGTTTTTCTGTGTTATTATTTTTAAAAAATGAAGAAAAAATTCATATTTGACTGCTCAACTAGATTTCAAAGAGCCAATGCACTTCTTTACTTATTTTATTGCTACTTAGACAATAAAGACATTAAATGAAATACACAATATATGACAAAATTATAGAAATGATCTTTACTAAATATGTTTCTGTTTACCCTATATTGTCTGGAATAGTTATTGGACAGTCACTGCCAAAGAGCTAGACAAGGAACATTATACGTACTGAGATATTTCTGCACCTATTTATGAACAACATACTTTGACTAAAAGTTTCTTATGTGTTTCTCTTAGAACATCACTAATTCAACTTTCTCAAAGGGTAGACCATCAATTTTACTTTCTTAGGCTCTTTAACAAATGCAAGTATCCACTAGCTAATGCAATACATTAAATTCTGTATAATTCAGCTCCTTGAAAACCTCACTGATTACTTTTCAAATTGGAAATGTCAGGATTAGTCAGACATATATCCAGGATTCTAGAAAACTTTAATGGGAAGGTTATATTATGAATGAGAATGATGGGAAGTTAATAAAGACAATGGACTATCACAGTACTTTAAAGAGGGATAGAAGAATTTGTTTGCCAATAGAGATACTATTGGCATTGAGAGCAGGATATTCCTATTTATTTAGAATCTGTGTCACACCAATCCAGCGTCAACTGAAAGGAAAATAGCCACACACTCAAAAGTTACCCAAGGACTGGAGAGATGGCTTAACAGTGATGGAGCTTGCCTGAAAAACCTAAGGACCCAGGTTTGATTCCCCAGGATTCACGTAAGCCAGACGTACAAAGTGGTGCATGCCTTTGAGTTTGTTTCAGTGGCTAGAAGCCCTGGTGAACCCATTCTCTCTCTATATCTGCCTCTTTCTCCCTCCCCCTCTTTTTCTCTCAAATAAATAAATAATTATCCAAATAGCTTGAGTTGATATTTATTGATAATCAAATATTTCCAGAGGACTTAACCTTTTTTAAAAAATATTTTATTTTTTATTTATTTGAAAGAGAAATTGAGACAGAGAGAGAGAGAGAGAAAGAAAGAGAGAAAGAAAGAGAGAGAGAGAGAGAGAAATGGGCACTCCAGGGCCTCCAGCCACTGGAAACAAACTCCAAACAAATGCATCTCTCCAGCCTCTGTTTTTTTTTCCTTTTTTCCCCTCAAACAATAGATATTGATCTATGCTTTTCAGATTTAAAAAATGTTTTAAAAGCCTGCTGTGTTAGCACAACTCACAATCCCAGTATTGGCTGTGTTTAGGGGTTGGGGAAATCAGGAGTTCAAGGCCATCCTTAGCTACAAAAAGCTCCATGCCATCCTGGACTATATAAGTGAAACCTTGTTCCAAAAAAAAAAAAGAAAGAAAGAAAGAAAGAAAGAAAGAAAGAAAGGAAAGAAGGAAGGAGGGAAAGGGAGGGAGGGAGGGAGAGAGGGAAGGAGGGAGGGAGGGAGGGAGGAATGGCTTAGTGGTTAAGGCATTTGCCTGCAATGCCAAAGGACCCAGGTTCAATTCCCCAGGACCCATGTTAGCCAGATGAAGAAGCGGGCACATGCATCTGGAGTTCATTTGCAGTGCCTGAAGGCTCTGGTGCACCCACACTCTCGCTCTCGCTCTCTCTTTCTCCATCTTTCTCCCTTTCTGTCAAATAAATAAATAAAATATTTTAAAAAGCACTAAATATATTGGGGCCATCTATTCAAACTACCACACTCCCCTGCCTCCTGGAAAAGAGCTCCACCTCTGTTCCTTACCTTATATTCTAGACTTATGCTCCCCTTCTCTTCTTTCTTCAAGTTTTAAGCTATAATAAAATTTTTCTGAGCCTTATCCTCTGGTTCGTGGTTTTCATTCTTTATATTCATAGAAAAGGTTCCTGGAACAAGCCAAATTATTGGTGCACTGGCAAACAAGGAACCCAAAATTAAATTTATTTTAGATTTGTTTTAATAGTGGAAAACAGTGACAAAGATTTTCTTGAAAATTGGAAAGATGGGGATGGAAAAATGGCTTATCTATTAAGGCGCATGCCACCGAAGCCTAAGGACCCCGGTTCTATTCTCTAGGTCCCACGTAAGCCAGATGCACATGGTGACACATGCATCTGGAGTTCGTTTGCAGTGGCTAGAGGCCTGGCATACCCATTCTCATTCTTTCTCTCTCCCCACCTCTCCCTGTCTCTAATAAATAAAAATAAAATCTTTAAAAAATAATAAATAAAATACTGTTTTAAAAAAGAAAGATGGAAAGATAATAGAATAAAGGAATACTTTGCTGACGTTTATTAATTTGAAACATAGATGGCCCAACATCAGTGATTTAGGAGCAGTAGGACTTCAACTTTCAAAGTGGACATTCTCAGTCTCATTAAATTCCATTAAAATTGCTCAAACATTTTATCAGGATTATCGGCTATTTTCTAGATGGTTTTACTAAATACATAATTTCCCAATTCTTGTTTCAGAATAAAATAGATCATATTTGTCCATACTTTAGTATCCAAATACAAAACAAATCATTCAGAAATAAAATATAAAAACAAATATCATCTATGGAGCTAAGCACAATTAATGTACATATTTTCTATAATTTATTTCTTCATTCATTTCATGTGACAGAAATTCAGGCCAATATAATGGTTCTATCAGTATGGAGTTACATGTTCAGGGAAAGAGAAAGTTAAGAAAGTTAAATAGCAAAGATAATTTTGTATAGAAAGCAATGTTGACTAAAGCAGTAAATAGTGTTAATGAAAAGATTTGTGGGAGGACAGAGTGTTTCACAAGGGACTATCAGTAATAAAATACGTAAGGAAGAGCTATTTAGATAGAAGCTTCACTGATAGATCAATCATTTAAGCAAAGGGCTTGACAAGAAAAATCCAAGTAGAAAAATTAGACTTAACGGTGAATACACCAAAAGTGATGTAAAGCAGATTAAGGAAACTACTGGAAGGAAGGCAGCATAGCTGAGCAGAGTGAAGGACAGCCCTCGGGGAGCCAGAAAGAAGTCAGTCAGTAAGCAAGACTTACATCCTGCTCGACTTGCAATTAATGGTAAGAATGTTTTACTTTATTTTTAAATCAATGAGAAGCCTGTGAGGACTTTTAAATGGAGGAAAACTGTGATGATTCTGACTACTCTAAGAAGACAGGAGCAAAAGATAGTGTTTGGGAACAATTACCAGTTGGCTCCATAAAGATGTGGTATTTCCTTCAAAAAAAAAAAAAAGCATATAATATAATAAGTGTACAAAAGGATGAGTTTCCTTTTTGTTATATTAATGTTTTAGATGCTGGAAATTGAACTCAGTATTGGATTACTTGCTTTTATGATTTTCTTTTCTTTTTTGGTGTTGAATGGTTTTAGTTCCTATTATGTTTTGAATGTCAATCTCTTTATGAGATGAATAGTTGCAAATTTTATTCTTATTTTAATGCTGTCCCTTAATTCTGTTGACTGTTCACAGACATTGAACTCAATGACTCCTGGTAGAACTTTAGGCCCATTTAAATCTGGGTGATTTGTAGGTACTCTAGCTTTAGAGTCATTGTTTTAAATCAACATATTGTCATGTTATATGTTGCTCTTTGACCATCACAAAATAACACATATTATTGCTTTACCATCATAAGAATAGTGGGAAAAATGAATTTCACTACCATATTATATTAAAAAAACATTAAAAATAAAATAAATGTATGCACAAACCCTGCAGTATGTTTTAGCAAAAGATAAGTGTACTATTAAAAGTTAAACCTTCCTCAGGTTAAAGAAAAAAGGAATTACATTCAAATAGCATTTACCACCCCCAGCTTTTGGTTAGAAAACTACACTTTTACATGAATTTAATTCTGAACAATCTTTTTAAAAATATTTTATATTTATTTATTTATTTATTTGACAGAGAGAAAGAAGAGAGAAAGAGAGAATGGGCATGCCAGGGCCTCCAGCCACTGCAAACGAACTCCAGATGCATGTACCATTTTGTGCATCTGGCTAACATGGGTCCTGGGGAATCAAACCTAGGTCCTTTGGCTTTACAGGCAAATGCCTTAACCACTAAGCAATCTCTCCAGCCCAGTTCTGAACCATCTCAATGAGTCACTTATCTCATGTAAAACTCATGATAGGAAAATGACATATTGTTAAACCTCATCAATGCATTATTGATGCTGTTTGTCAACACAAAGTAGTCTAGGTTCATCTGACTGAATGCATCTAACTCTCTAGAATGTTGACCAATTCATGATCAGAGAAAACATCTGAGGAAATATGTAGTTTAGAGAATTTCTTTAGCCTATGCAAAATGGACTGAGGTCTTATGCTTATAAATACACTTCTATAGACATGTACCTTTCTTCAAATAACCATATTTGGATATAACCACACTTACCAGGAGAGCAACTATAAATTAAAACATTTCACTACCAAAAACATAAACTTCATTTCATTCATGAAATGTTTAACTGAATAATGTTAAGTGGAAAATACTTTCACTTATACAATTATGAAGATAGCAGTGTTGATTTTTTTTTGGGGGGGGAGCAAAACAGAGACAGAGAAAGAGGGAAAGGAAGACAGAGAATGGGGGCACCCACAGCCTCTCAGCCGCTGTGAACAAACTCTAGATAGGTGTGCCCCCTTGTGGGAAAATGCGCCATTGTGCCTTTGTGTCACTGCATCTGGCTAAATGTGGGAACTGGAGATTAGAACCTGCGTTCTTAGGCTTAGCAGGCAGGCACCTTAACTGCTAAGCCATCTCTCCAGTGCACCAGTGTTGATTTTTAAGTCATTAAATCTAGGCTAGTGCAATACTTTGTTTGATCATATACTATTAAACTTTTCTGTAAATGATTTCATATTTGTAAGAGTATCTGAGATAAATAAAGAAAAATATGCTAGAGTATAGCAGATTTGTGCAAAACAATCTACTAAATTAGAGTTTCAATAACTTGTTAGATGGGTTTATAGAATTCCAAGGACTGGATGAAGGTACTAACCACTAGAACAAAATGGAATTGAATGAAGATCCTAAGGAGCATATGGGCCTTCCACCAACACAGGCACTTCAGTAGAGGGTCAATGATGACTTAGGGCAGATGTTGTAAAACTTCCGTGTATTAAAGAAAAGGTTTCCCAGTTCTAAGCCTTAAGGATTCCAAATCAGTAACATTTTAGTTATACAAAAGAATACTTACTGAAGAATATTTAATCATGAAAAGTTTAAATGTAATCAGTATATTATATAGAAAATTATACCAAGAATGGATGCAGAAACTGTCCTTCAAAGACTTAGAGTACATAAACAATCACTCAACTGATACAAAAGAAAATGATTTCATTTTCGCTGATGCACTCCATGTTCTCAATCTCTCAGCCACACTGTCCCCCAAACCATTGACATTTCACCTGCTGTATCATTATCTGGCATTACAGTTGGAAGGAAACTCACAGTTTTCTTTTTTTGAAAAGCCTTCCTTTATACAAATGAAGAAATATCAGACATTTGTCCACTTTGTAATAATGTTTATTTTCATTGAATGTTCTCTCTCTCCACATATATATATGACATAGTAAATAGTTAATTTATATTTGTACCGAAAATAGCTGAGAAAATTTTGAACAACAGAAACAAAGCCTACATAGTGGTATAATAATTCCAATTACAAGACTGATAGCACTCGGCTTTCAGTTGTTTGACTGAGTGGGTTAGTCTACTAAATGTCAGTCAAAAGAAGATTAAATATCTGAACATGTCAGATGAATGGCTCAAAAATGAAAGCTAGGGCAATGGTACATGCAAAATCGACTACATCATTCTAGAGTTCCATTTTCTTCCTTCCAAATGAGCTTAAATATTAAAAGAAATTTACTGGCTTTCATAGAAGAGTCTGGAGTCAAGGCACAAGCTAAGCAGAGTTTTGTCGGAGTCAGGGTTCCACTTCTGTCCTTGTCCACTTGTTCTACTTCTTTCCTGCTCCATTTCCACATTGTCCTTGGTCCTCATCACAGGGACATGGTGGTTTGGTGAAGTCCTGGATCTATGCTTTCTTCATTCCCATCAAGGGAGTGAGCAGTCACTACATGAAAGTTCTGAACAAACTTTAATGAGAACAAAGGAAGGGCATGAGATTTTGTGAAGTAATCACAGGCAAGATGATGAGATCAGTTTCATGGGTCCTCAAGGTAATGATGCAGTGAACAGGAAGTAGAAACCTTAGGGGAAATAACAGTGTTCACTAAAGTAAACATTCACATCTAGTTAATACTCATCAATTTCAAAGCCACAAATTTCTATTCATGATGAGGTGCTGCTGCCTTTAACTTTGACAAATAACTACTTATTAATATGAAATGTGATAATCCATTAAAATAAGTTAAAAATCATGCTGAGTTTAATAATGCCTTCTGTAGTATGAGTGAAATGAATATTATTACATTAAAAAGTCTTCCTTTCAATCATTATTCCTTTAAAGTGGTTAGAATTTTAAGGCTTTATATATAAATTTTCTAAAAATATTTTAAAGCATCTCAACTGGGAAAGTAATTTCATGCTTGCTTTTTAAAGAATCTATTCAAAGAACTCATTAAAACCATTCATTTAAATAATCTCGTGTGCATTCATTATGTGATGTCCTTTGTGGGGAGGAAAGTATGAACTACTGCCAGAAAGCAAGTAAAGGGAATGAGTGTTAAATGTAAAAGGATAGTACTACATTAAAACAACTTAAATAATTGCAATTCACTCTGTGATCTTAAAAATAAAAAATAAAAAAACAACTCTTCCAATGAGCAGTCACACAAATTTAGGATATGGAATTGAAAGAAGAAATTAATTAATAAAAACAAAATAAAATAAAATAACCTCTGTAGATGAGTTCCATGAACCATTCACATTGAGATTGGTTTTGCTTTTGGTTTCTGGTTCTGGTTGAACAGGAGGCATGCAATGTGTCCATACAATGTAAAGTACTCGTAGTCTGCATGGAGCAGACTCTGATAGAGTCCCATAATTGGCAGACTTTTCTTTTTAAAAGAACTAGTTTGAATAGCATCTGTATTTTCCATATTATCTTATGCCTAATGTACATATTTATTTTTGTATTTTTTGATAATAATCTCTATGATATGGAAAGCTCTCCATGAAGGAGCCATAAATAACTTCAAACTATTTGCTTATAATTTAAGAATGGGTTTTAATGTGGTAATTCTTTGATGCTTTGTACCTATGTATGGAAATGGTTATAATCTCATCTACTTTAAATGGTGTGAGTTCTATACCACATTTCATGTGCCTTTCTAGTTGTGTATTGAGATCTTCCCAGTGGAATTGTTTTGTTGCTACAGTCTTCCTTTGTGAGTATTTGGCTGCAAGGAGTAATTGATGGAGGAACAATTTGAGAGACTGCACTGGACATCGGTTTTCTAGTCACTTCTTTCTGAAATACAACCATGAGAAGTCTCACTTTCATTTAGTCCATGAAAACCTTGCATTCTTGGGGAGCGGATCTGCCAGGGGAGAGTCACTGAAGATTTAAGCAAATCAAAGAAACATTGAGAACCTACCCAGGAAACCTTTTCAAGGAAAATTCTTATTGTCTTATATAAATTTAAATTGATTTTAATAAGTAGTGAAAGTAATATTGAAATGAAGTAGTAAAAGAGTGACAATGTCCAGAAATAAAAGTAAATGTATGAGAACTCAATATACAGTAAAAAATCATGCTAAATTTTTAATTTAGTTTACATCATTCAAAATAGATGTTGGGAACTTGGAACATAGCTCAGTGACAGAATACTTCCCTAGCAAAGCACGCTTGAGGCCTTGTATTCACTACTCAGAAACAAAAGTCAATGCCAGAGTTGATTTATAATAGGCAAAATAAATTTTGGGATAATATGAGGGGGTGAATGAAAAATTGAGTTGCCTGAATAAACTAGGAACACAGGTGAACATAAAAAGGATCTAGCCAACTGAGATTATTTTTCCATATCACATGCTCTCTTAGCAGTAAATCTCTACCTCTAAGTATTTATTTAATTCAATTGCAATTTGTATTTATTTATTAGCTACAGAGGGAGAGAGAGAAAGGGATTCCCAGGCCCTCTAGCCACTGCAAACGAACTGCAGATGCATGTGCCATGATGTGCATCTGGCTAACAAGGGACCTGGAAAATCAAACCTGGGTCCTTAGTCTTCCCAGGCAAGTGCCTTAACCACTAAGCCACCGCTCCAGCCCCAACTGTAATTTTTTTCAATACTTTTATAGTTTGATTTCTTTATACTCCTGCAATTGATAATATATCAAAGCATTAACTGAATGACTTTGAAGTCTGATTTTATAGCCTGATTTTACTTTTGTTTTATTGGAGAAATTAGATAATTTTTTGTATATTTTATTAGATATGAACATATTTAATGCGTAAACAACACATGTTGGTACCATCCTTTCCCTCCTCCCTGCCCCTTTTCTGAAAAGGCACTCCTTGTTGGGATGCAGGCCAACCCCTTGGGGATTGTGGATCATGCATTGTTTGGGGTAGAGGCAATGTCTGTGCAAAATGTCCCAGCTTCTGGCTCTAACAACCTTATTGCACCCATCTTCAACAAAATTCCCTGAGCCATGTTGGGTACCTTTTAAGTCTACTTCAGTGATGGGCTCTTAGGAGCCTCTGATCTCTGGTTTGGTAGATGTTGAGTGTCCTCAGTGTCTATCTCCTCCCCCCTTGTGCTGATATCAGATTCACTAAGAAAGCAGCACTCTTGTTCATTTCCCCAGTTCCTCTGTGGTTCTAGCTGGGGCCGGGGTGAGTGCACTGGGTCATTTATGTCCTCAGGTCCAGCTCCTGTCTGAAAAAGAGAAGCATATTCTCCAGTGGAGAATGAAGTCAGCACCAGTTACACGATATAACCATTATTAATTTAGGGAGAATTTGAAGAGTCTAAACCCTCTTATAGCCCAAGGTTAGTGGGAGCTTAGCAATGGAAAGCAGAATAATTATCTGGATATTATTTTGACTTGTTGCCCAGTTCCAGATATGGTTTCCTTTCCACTGAGTGGATCTGTTAGCCAATCCAAAAGAGTTGGTTAACCACCATGGCTGTGTACCACTATTGTACTTATGTGAGAATCACATAATGTTGTTTGCTTCTGAGAAGCTTAGACTTTGAGTTGCTTGGACAGATGCTGGCCACTTTCCCCCAGTAGCTGATGTAGCGCCTTCCAGCACTATATGGGCAATTGTCTGGGCACTGGCTTTCCTCCAGATTCCAATCAGGTCTCTCCATGGTCAGTGACGACAGTATATGGTGCTTTCAGCAGTAGAGTGTTACTATTAACCTCTGGTGGGTAGTCAAGTGCTCTGACAGAAGTCTATCTTCTTTGTGTTGGGAGATCTGGTAGGTCTCTCTGATCAACAGATCACTGTACATGTAAACTACATCCTAGTACAGGGAATTACAGGTCAGCACCAAGGGAAAAGAAAAAAAGAAAAAGACAGAGAAGGAAAAAAAAAAAAAAAGGAGAAATTTAAGGTTAGGTTTCATCTCAACATCTCCAGGGCCCTTCAATTCAGGTATTCCCTTAAGGACCCCTTGTGGATTCCACCACTTAGTCTGACTTCCAGGATATAGGATTCTATGATACCAGTTCAATTTGGGTTCAGTTTTGTGTCTCCCCACACACTCTTCCTCTTCCTCCAAGCCCTACCCTCCCTATTGTCCAAGCCTCAACATGCTATTCAAGTATGTCAGCAACTAAGGCTGACCCAGGTTAGGAACTGCAGATGAGTGAGACCATGTGAAGGTTGTGTTTCTGTGATTGTGTGAGTTCACTTAGAATGATCTGTTCCAAGTTCGACCATTTTTCTACAAATTTCAATGTGTCATTTTTTTTCTTCCTTCTGAGCACAATTCCAATTCCATTGTGTAGACATACCACATATTAGTTATCCATCCAATGATGGGCACATGGGTTGATTCCAGTTTTCTGCTATTATGAATTGAGCAGCTATAAACATGGTTGAGAAAATATTTCTTAACTGAGATGTGGAGTATTTAGGTTAAATGCCCAGTCAGGAAACAAGAGGGTCTGTTGGTAATTCTATATTCATCCTTTTCAGGAGTCTCCATATTGATTTCCATAATGATTGTACCAGCTTACATTCCTACCAACAGTGAATGAGTGTTCCTATTTCTCCACATCCTCACCAAAATTTGTTTTTATTTGATTTTTTAAATGTTTTCCATCCTTTCTGGGGTAAGGTGGAATCTCATAGTTGTTTTAATTCATATTTCCCTTATGGACAGGTATTTTGATCATTTTCTTAAGTGTGTGTTAGCCATTTGTAATTCTTCCTCTGAGAACTTCCTATTTAGTTCTCTGTCCCACTTTTGGAGTGGGGTTTTTGATTTTTGATTGTTTAGTTTTTTGAGTTCTTTGTAGATTCTAGATAATAAGCTTCTGTCAGTGGAATCACTGGAGAAGATTTTCTCCCATTTAGTGGGTAATCTATTGGCTCTGCTTATGGTATGTTTGTCTGTGCAAAAACTTTATAGCTTCATGAGATACCATTGGTTGAATGCTTGTTTAATTTCCTGGGCTACTGGGGTTTTCTTCAGGAAGTCTTTTCCAAGTCCTATATCATGGAGAGTGTCTCCTATTTTTTCTTCCAGAAGTTGAAGAGTTTCAGGTCTTATATTGAGGTCTTTAATCCATTTGGACTTGATTTTTGTGTGTGGCAAAATGAGTGGGTCTAATTTCATGTTTCTACATATGGTCATACAATTTGTCCATTGTTGAAGATGCTGTCTTTTCTCCAGTATACATTATTGGCACCTTTGACAAAGATCAAGCAGATGTAGTTACTTGACCTAAGGTCTGGGTCTTCAGTTGTGTTCCATTGGTCTATGTTTCTGTTTTTATTCCAGTACCATGATGTTTTAGTCACTATGGCTTTCCTTTTTTAATCTTTTATTCATTTATTTGAAAGAGAGAGAGATACAGAAATAGACAGAGAGAGAGAGGGAATGGGCACGCCATGGCCTCCAGCCACTGCAAATGAACTCCAGATGCATGTGCCCCCTTGTGCATCTGGCTTACATGGGCCCTGGAGAATTGAGCCTTGAACTGGGGTCCTTAGGCTTCACAGGCAAACGTTTAACTGCTAAGTCATCTCTCCAGATCTTTGAGATCATTTTTTCAATCTCTGTGAAGAATGATGCTGGCATTTTTATAGGTATTTCTTGAATCTCTGTATTGCTTTTGGTAGAATTTTCATTTTCACAATATTAATTCTACCTATCCAGGAGTATGGGAAGATTTCCCATCTTCTCAATTCCTCCTCAATTTCTTTCTTGAGTGTTTTTATGCTTTCATTATATAGTTCTTTCAAATCTTCGGTGAGTATTATTCCAAGATATTTATATTTATTTTTTTATTGGAAATGGGGCAGCTTCACTGATTTCTTTCTCTGTATATTTGTCCTTTGCATATAGAAAAACTACTGATTTTTGTGCATTGATTTTTATCCTTCCACTTTGCTGAAGGAATTTATCTCCTGTAGAAGTTTTGAGATGGAGACATTCAGGTCACCTATATATAGGATCCTGTCATCTGCAAATAGGATTAATTTGGCTTCTTCCTTTCCAATTTGAATCATTTTATTTCTTTCTCCTGTCTTATTGCTTGGGCTAATACTTCTAGTACTATGTTGAAGAGCAGTGGTGAGAGTGGGCTCCCTCTCATTGTTCCCGATCTCAGTGGGAACTCCTTGAGTTTTCCCCATTAAGTATTATTTGGGCTTTAGGAGCTTTATACATAGCCTTTATTGTGTTGAGATATAAACCCTCCATGCTTATTCTTTCCAGCATTTTGATCATGAAGTGGTATTGTATTTTGTCAAAGGCCTTCTCTGAATCAATTGAGATAACCATGTGGTACTTATGATTCAGTTTATTTATGTGGTATATTACATTGACTGATTTCTATATGTTGAACCATCCCTGCATTTCTGGGATGAAGCCTACTTGATCAAGAAGGATAATGCTTTTTTAAATTTATTTATTTATTTAACAGAGAAAGAAAGAGAGAATGGGCACACGAAGGCCTTCAGTCACTGCAAATGAACTCCAGACGCATGTGCCCCCTTGTGTTTCTGGCTAACATGGGTTCTGGGAAATCAAACCTGAGTCCTTTGGCTTTGCAGGCAAATTCCTTAACTGCTAAGCCATTCCTCCAGCCCAAATAATGCTTTTTATGTGTTGTTGAATTCAGTTTGCCAGGATTTTGTTCAGGATCTTTTCATCTCAGTTCATTAGGGATATAGGCCTTTAGTTTTCTTTCCTTGTTGCATCTCTGTCTGGTTTTGGTATAAGGGTGATGCTAGCTTCATAAAAGGAGTCAGGGAGGATTCTGTTGGTGAGGGGTTCTAGAAATCATTTTATAATTTCTATTTGATTTTTGTTTTCTGTTGTGTTATTTTGCATCATGTTCGTCTCTTTGTTGAGGTACAATTTCAATTTGAGTTCTGATTTTTGTGATGCTTCCTGGAGTCATTCTTGCATTTGATAAAGTCTTCATTAAGTTTAATCAACAGTTGTTGAAATCTTCCATTTCTTGACTTACCTTCAATTTTTTCATTTCTCTTTGAGGGTTCTAATGTTTTCTTCTACTGTTAAGCCTACTGTCAAAAGCCGAACACTCTAGGAGACAATTCTGTTCAATTTCATTGATACAATTGTTGGTTCTTTGATGGTTTGCTTCCAGAACAGCAATTTTTAAAATATATTTTATTTATTTATTTATGAGAGAAGGAGGGAGAGAGGGACAGAGAGAGAGAGAGAGAGAGAGAGAGAGAGATATTGGGCATGCTAGGGCCTCCAGCCACTCCAAACGAACTCCAGATGCATGTGCCATTTGTTCATCTGGCCTACGTGGGTCCTGGAGAATAGAACCAGGATCCTTTGGCTTTGCACACAAACATGTTAACCACTAAGCCATCTCTCCAGTTCCTGAGCAATTTTTAGATCAGGGTCTTATTGGTTGTGTTTTGATTTTGAGAATGAATTTGTATTGATTCCTTTATGATTTCACTGGAGGCTTTCATTGTAGGACTAGACATCCTTGGTGGAGATCTCTCAGTTTTCTCACTTTTGTTGTCTTTTTTTGTGTTGTTGTCTACCTATTTTGGGAAAACTCTTTATTTTATTGTGGAGGAAGCAAGTTTCAGTGTATCCTCTGGCTCAGGTGAACAGGGATGTTGGTATACAGTGGGCAATCAGGATCCCAGAGCAAAAGGCCTGATTCTACAGCTCACATAGGGACCAGGTCTCACTAAGTAGGGACTGGGAGGATCAAGGGAACAGGTATATGGCCTACTTACTCTGTGCTGCTCCCTCCAGCATACAGACAGGCTCAGGGAACTTGGATCAGGGAGGTAGGAGAAGTCCAGAAACAGGGGTCTGGCTTACTCACTCTAGACAGCCATACCTGATAAATTTTTTTAATGAATTGGAATTTAGATAAAAAAAAATCCTATAGGAAATAGTTAAAGAAATAAAGTAAAACATAAAATTTATGTAATTTTTGGTTACCTGTAGTATTAATAGTAAATTTAATTCAAATATTTTGGTTCATTAGAACACAAAAGGGATTAATTACTTTTGATATTTTGTGCTCCCTACTCATTCACTCTCTTCTGTAAGGTTATAATTTATAAGTCTGTAAGTGGAAAAATTACTACTTTAGTATAATTTGTTACTTGTAGAATATTATATTAATATTATGACTTCTAAAGGTAGATATATTTGATGACTTCTCTAAAATCATTAAATAAAGTAAAATTTTGACCTGCAAGAACAAATGCTAAATTATATAAGAATATAAAATATTTTATAGAAGTCTTTGATTTCTTTGGAAAAATACTTTTTATCACCAACATTTAGTAGAGGTACAAAATAGCATGTATGGATAATAACAACTTTGGAGAAGGGAATTGGTTTTCTATGAAAGAGCACATATAAACTAACACCCACTTTTACATACATATCTGAAAAAAACATGTGATTAAAAATGAATATAATGATACATACACTTGAGTAAGTCTGAATATGTGTGTCTGAATATGCAAATTCTATATTGAAGACTGTGGTGGACAGTTTCCAAGTTGCTGAGATGATCATTCAGACAAGGCACAGTTCATGGGTGGAAGGGATTTATTTCAAGCTTACAGATTAAGGGGGAAGTTAATGGCCAAAAAAAACCTGCTTTCATATATCTGAGCATGGAGAGAAACCATCACCAGAAAACACACACACACACACACACACACACACACACACACACACACACGAGAAAGCAGCAAGCACAATCATGCAGCAAATAGCAGGGACCCATGGGAGCTCACACCTCTCTGCATACCTTTGGGCTAGAATTCAGATCTGCCCCCAAACACACCTTCAGAGTGGACTAGAGGATCCATCCCCTGTGACAGGCAGGCAGCTGGAGACCCAAGTTATAAGCTTTAATAACACACCTGAGTTTATGGGGGGCGGGGACATACATTCAAACTACCACAGTGTCCTAATCTGCAAAGTGATGTTATTTTGAGGTGGTGCCATTGCAGGGCAAGTAAATTTGATGCAATCATGAAGGTATAAGACCATGATGAAATTAGTGTCTTTGCAAGAGTTAGATGACAGAACACTCTCTTTCTCCATCTCTTCTCCATCAGACTACAGCAAGGGTTCAACCGCATGCATGCTTAACAGACATAGACATTACCTTTATTTTTGTCTTTGATTTCTTAGGATCCAAAACTATGAAAATTATTCTTTGTTGTTTATACCATGCAACCTGGCATTTTGTTGTAAAAGTCCAAAATGTCTTACAGTACTTGTTTAACCTTACTTTCTTCTATCACTGCCATCAGGTAAATGATCACATGGGTAATTACCAGCTCACTGACATTAATAGGAAAGTAGCTACTACATATGGATTGGCTTAAATTAAACGGGATCTGTGCCTGTTACTAGATCACCTTCCAAAATTTGGTTCAGAGAAGATTCTTTTAGGAAAGAAAAGGGGAAAATGTCTGAGGAATCATGCCCTATGGTCTGATTAAGCATAGTAAACATTCCACTACTTCTACTTTTTGAATATTTTTCAGTAAAACTTGTGTTTACTGTGGTGGGTTGAATGAAATACCCCCCATAGGCTCATGTGTTTTGAATTTTTGATCCCCAGCAGGTGGCAATTTGGGTAAGTTGTGGAGCATTTGGTGGGTGGTACCTTGCTGGAAGAGATGTATCACTGTAGCAGCCCTTGAGATTTTAGTTAAGCTACTGAGTGTTCATAGCTAGCTCACTTGTTCTGCTTTCCCCCTTGCTGCTGTGTGACAATATGAGTCAGCTTCCTCTTCTTGCCATGTTTTTCCCACCATAATGAAACTTCCCCACAGAACTGTAATGGGAAATAAATCCTTTTCTTTCATAAGCTGTTTCTGGTTGGATGTTTTGTCCCAGCAACAAGAAGGTAACTGTTATACTTTCAGACTACACTACAATGAGACAACTAGAAACTTTATTTCAATAAGAACAGTTACTCTCTGACAGACAGCAAGAGTTAACTTAGAAATATTTGTTCCCAGGGTACTTTTTAGATTTTGTTCCACTCAGTTGCTACTTAAATTCAAGGTATAGCTGTTAGCAAATGGGAAGCATAAAACTCAGACCAAAATTGGTCTTGGCAAAGCAAAGCAGCAGCTTGGTAATTTCATATTCCACATATCTTAAAATGCTTACTAAATTTACCCATGTGTGTCTAATGAAATGAATTATGACAGCACACTTCAATCCCAAAAACATTTTGCACATTTTTTCCCTTTCAGAATACCTTTTCTAGGAAATTCTTTACAGAGCTGAGTGACTCCACTCTGAATAACTGCTTCATCCCATACCACATGCCTTTTTGTCAACCATTCACTCCCCTTTCTTATATGCTCAGTTTGGCAAATGAAAACTTCCTTTATAAAGGGGAGAAGTGGCCATAAATTCAACAATGCCAATAGTATTTTAAGAAAATAACATGAAGTGAGAAACAACATCTTGGAAATTTGATTTTTTTGTTTATCTTTTATTTATTTATTTATTTGCGAGAGGAAAACAGACAGAGAGAGAAAGAGGCAGATAGATAGAGAGAGAATGGGTGTTCCAGGGCCTCCAGACATTGCAAAAAAAAATTCCAGATGAATGTGCCACATTGTGCATCTGGCTTATGTGGATCCTGGGGAATTGAGCCTCAAACTGGGGTCCTTAGGCTTCACAGGCAAGCACTTAACCACTAAGCCATATCTCCAGGTCCCAAAATTTGATTATTAATGTAAATATTTTTAGGAAAAAATGTTTCAGTTTTTTATCATTAATTAGAACAGCATGATAATCTCATGTTCAACTAGTTGGAGTGTCTGCTCCAAGTACTTTACAAGGAGTGGATTTAAGTATGACACCAGTTTTGCAGTTAGGTATAATTAATATCTCTTTATAGTGAAAGAATAACAGTATATTAATATTTTTCTGAATACTTTTGGGAATTTTGATAAATATCAAGATCTTTAAGTAACACAACCTACAAAACTGATTCAAAAAGAAAATACAAATCACTCATTTCTACAACACCTGATAAACTTTGTATTGAAAACTGTTTTACAAATGGAAGCTTAAATTGAGATGTTTAATATATAAATTTTATAAATTATTTAAAGTGGAAATAGGAGCTAGGGAGATAGATGCACAGGCTTGTGCATCAGTTCAATTCCCTGTGCTCAGGAAAAAATACATTGCTTGATATTACATATCTAAAACTCCCAATACTGGGCAGGCAGAGACAGGACACCTGCACTCACTAGCCAGGCAGTCCAGGCTAATTGGTGAATACCAGGCCAATGTGAGACCCTGTTTTAAAAAGAGGACAGCACTTCTGAGGATGACACCCCACTCTAGGTTGTCCTCTGACCTCCACAAGCTCATTCACAAATTTGCATGGACACTCACCTACATATCTATGTCTATACATACGAACATGCAGATAAACACACCCATACCAGACACACATGCAAAAACCAAAAATAAATTGAGAAGAAATAATACCAGTCTTACTAACAGTTTCTAGGAAACAAAGGAAGTAGGAACAATTAGTTTTAGTAATCCTGGACAGTAGTCTATTTTTAAAGAGCTTTATTGACATGTAAGCATTATACAACTAGCCCATGTGCTTCAACTTCATGATTTGATCAGTTTTGATAGGTATGTGAATTTTCCCCTTTGCCTATACCAACTATATCCTGTGTAACTACTAAGAGCTTTGGGGTGCTATATGTTTGAATTTGCTGGGTAGTTATATAAATTTCATCATAGAGGATTTTTTTATCATCTATTCAGCTTAATTATTTTGAGATATTTCCATTTTTGCCCTTCCAATTAACCAGTAATTTCACTATCAAATGAATAGTAAAATTCATTGTGGTAAATCTGTGTAACAGAGTACCATTCAACAATTAAAAGGAACAAAGTAAGCTGGGCATGGTGGTGCGTGCCTTTAATCCCAAGAATTGGGAGGCAGAGGTAGGAGGATCACTGTGAGTTCAAGGCCACCTTGAGACTACATAATGAATTCCAGGTCAGCCTGGGCTAGAGTGAGAACCTACCTTGAAAAACTAAAAATAAAATAAAATAATAAAATAAAATAAAAATAAAAAAGGAACAAAGTATTGACACACACAAATAGTAATGAAGCTAAGAAAAGAACATATAATTGTTACTTTTATAAAATCTAAAATAGGAGGGAAAGTTTAATTGTAATAATGAATTTTCTCAAAGTAATAGAACTGCACCAAATCAAAATTTGTGTTTATATGAGTTTACATATTTATTAAAGCTCCAAGAGTTGGATACATAAAATATGTACATCTTGGAATTAGTCAAAAGTATCCTTCCATAATTAGAGATAGGATTTTGCATAAAGATAGATATTATTCCAAGTTCCTTTGAATAAATTTTAAATATGAAAACTGGCAGATGTTTTTTTTTTTTTTGTTTTGTTTTGTCTTTCTTTCTTTTGTTTATTTTTTTAAGGCAGGGCATCATTCTCATCCAGGCTGACCTTGAACTCTCTCTATAGCCCAGGCTGGCCAAGTACCATGGTGATTCTCTTACCTCAGCCTCCTGAGTGCTAGCATCATAGATGTGAACCACCACACCTGGCTTTTTTGTTTCACTTTTAGTTGGCATATAATAATTGTGCAAATTTATGGGATACAGTGTGAAGTCTAGATACATCTCCACCTTGTATAATACTAAAATGAGGGTAGCAAGCACAACGTTCATCTCCAGTGTTGCAAGATAAGCTTTCTAATGTTTAAACAAGTCTGCATCCTAAGTACAAAGCTGTCAATAAAGTGATCAAGTGCTTGCTATGTTAGTATAAATACCCGAGTTAAGCTCCGGAAACCATATAAAAAATGCTAGGCACGCTGCCATACTCTCAAATCCTTGCACTGGGGAGGCAGGGATCACAGGATTCTTAGGATTTCATGGACAGTCCATCTAGCCTACATAGTGAAGTGATCTTAAGGCTTGGACTCACCAGTATGTACATGTATCCATATGTCTGGGTGTATACACATGTGTGCACATACACACAGTCTCTTCACAATGTAAGATCAATAACTTATATTTAATTGTTTTAGAAAATGGAGGAAAAACGATCAACTATTTGGTTGTAGTAACTCCTCAAATAGTGTAGTTAGTTGCTAAGACATCTATTAATTTCCCTTCAGCAAATAAGACCTCTACTTTTCTTGCGATAAGCTCAGGGCAACAGTTTTCTTAACTCTGCACTAGAATTGCATTGAAAGTGCCATTTAATAACCACGAAGGCATTGCTGAATATGAAAGAGGTTTGGCCAGGTCATGTTATACACACAGCCTTTGTTTCAACTTGCCATTGACAACTAACTGTCATGTGCTTCATTGACAACTAACTGTCATGTGCTTCAGTCATCTAAGTGTCCAAGTCCACTGGACCCTGATCTGCAACAGTGAGGTTCTATCATAGAAAACACACAAATATCCTGGTGCTTCCACGGTTTCCTCACTTTCTTCTGATCCCTTCTTTTCTGCCATAGTCAGAGGCGATTTTCTTCTCTGAAGCAAGCCAATCTATAGGCTGGCTTTCTCCTGTTATCTGATTACATTTCTTCTGTTTATCTTTCATCACCTTTGTCTTAAGCATTTTGCTGCTGTTTCTCTGCCTCTGGGAGGGAATAAAACACATGTTCTATTGTTGTTGTTTTTTTATTGTTTTTGTTTCTGTGCTAGAGTGCTTACAGAGAGTACTCAAATTATCAATGTACTTACAGTGAATATTGTATTACTTCCCTTTAAACCTCCACCTTCCAACTTCCCTTTTCACATGCCCTACTTGAAAAACTTATGTCTTGTTATAGCTCAACTTCACATGTGATCTTTTATCTCTTGCTATACTTTTGTCATACTTTTTCCTTCTATATATAGAAAGATGACCTTAGGTTTATGATCTAATACTGATTAATATTTTCACATGTGCATCAAAATAGTTAATTCTCTTTTCCTATGATGATAATTTGTTTTACCAATATCATTGTTGGGTAATACCCCTTATCCCATAGGTTGCATTGAAACTTTTGTTGAGTTCAGATGATTTTCAAGACTCAGACTAGAGTTGCATTAAGATTATACTAGAAGAACTGATGTCTTAACAACAGTGATTCTTCCAAGCTATGCTCATGGGCTCATGTTTATTTCAGTCTTTGCTCACTTCCAGCAATGTTAAATGTTTAGTGCTAAAAGCTTTTACACACATTCTGCAAACCTTAGAAATACTTCAGTGATATTCTTGGGAAAAGAATTTCATTTTATTTTCCAGTTATTTGACTGTGTGTGTGTGTGTGCCTTTTTATACTAAATTTCTATAATGTTTCCTTATTCCATTGCCTTACTAAATTAGTTATCTAAGGCATTAGCTCAATACATAATTTTTGTTTCATTGATATCAACAGATATCTATATCATTTAGAAATACTTTATTGGGCTGGAGAAAAGGCTTGGTGGTTAAGACACTTAACCCTAGAGACATAGGTTCAATTCACCAGTACCCACGTAAGCCAGATGCACAAGGTGGCACATGCATCTGGAGTTAATTTGCAGTGGCCAGAGGCCTTGGCATATGCCTATTCTCTCTCTCTCTCCCCGCCCCCTCTCTCTAATAAAGTAAATAAAAAAATAGAAATAGTTTAATTTGATCTGCTAATTTTTTTCTTGTTTTACATATTATTATTAACAATATATTCTATATAGATATATCATGTGTTGGTACTCTCTTTTCCCTCATCCTGCCCCTGTTCTGCTGGGGAACCTCCTCATTGGGGTTTGCAGGTATTCCAATTGAGGTTGTGGGTTATGCTTTATAAGAGCAGTAGACAGTTATTTTGGGGGGAGTGAATGCCTGTGGGCATGATGTTTCAACCTGTAGCTTTTACAATCTTTCCCTTCCTTCTACAAAATCCCTGAGCTATAGTGGGTGAGTTTTGATCTGCTATTTTCTTTAACCTTTTGGTTCTTTTATTTTTATTTTTTTTTAAGATTAGACAAACTTTATTAGATTAAAGAAGGAAAGAGAAGGAAGTAGAGACAGCTCCCTCCATGTGGAAGGCAGAAGCTGGTAAAAGCTCCCTTTTGTT
Source organism: Orientallactaga sibirica (assembly GCA_036365145.1). NCBI lineage: Eukaryota > Metazoa > Chordata > Mammalia > Rodentia > Dipodidae > Orientallactaga > Orientallactaga sibirica. Next base: position 50,150,794 of record JAEOAD010000004.1, on the reverse strand, counting down.
CTTTTACTTTCTTCCAGGATAATGTTTAGTGGGCACAAAATGACTTTTCTCAAATATTACAATAAAAGTCCAATATATTGTCATTAATATGATAACAGTAGGTTTCTACCAGATATTACTTTTATATTTAAAAAGTTCTCTCCTTCAATGGAAGGGGCTGAGTCAGGCAAGATAAGGTCATGGGAGGAGTTAAAAAAGTTGGTTTCTTCAAAGATTGTTTTTATCATAAATAAGTTTTGAGTTTTATCAAATGTTTTTCCTGCATCTCCTTTATTTTACTACTGTGATTATTTTTTGCACTGATTTTTGTAATGATAGCCTAACCTGACATTCTAAACATGATATACTTGGACATGTTATATTTTCCTTTATACTGATTATCAATATAAATGGCACACATTTTCAAGCATTTCCAAAGGTATTCTCATGATTCACAGGGCATATGGTTTCCTGCAAGATTTTTATCTAGTTTGAAATTAGAATAATGTTGGTCCAGGAAATTTCGTTTCTCTTGTGGTGGCTGGAATTGTGATTATTTATTCATAAATTGTTTGGCAGAATTATACAGTAGAACAGCTATATGTAAGTATTAGGGTATTGAAAAGTTTGTGACGACTTTCTTCTTTTCTTATCCAAGAATTTTTTTAATTTTTAATTATTTTATTTATTTTTAGAGAGAGAGACAGAGAGAAACAGATAGAGAGGGAGAGGAAGACAGAGCTGGGAGCACCAGCAGTCTCTCAGCTGCTGTGAACGAAATCCAGATGTGTGCGCCCCCTTGTGGGCAAGTATGGATTGCGCCCTTGCATCACTTTGCATCTGGCTAAACGTGGGACCTGGAGATTGGAACCAGCGTTCTTAGGCTTAGCAGGCAGGCACCTTAACTGCTAAGCCATCTCTCCAGCCCAAGAAATTTTTATAAAATAATTTTGTTGATACTTAAAAGGTTATTGCTTTTAGGAAGTATAAACATGAGTCTTAATCCATTATTAATATCTTTCTTTTAATTGAAGAATTTAGCTTTTAACATTCATTATAGTTATTAATGTTATACATTTAGCAAAAATCAGCTTAATATAGTTTTCAACATGGCTTAAATAGTGGTGATAATTTTATTTGTTTCTTTATGAATATTTTGACCCCATGAATATCTGAAATTTATATGCCTATTATAGTTGAAGATTTTATTCCAGAGGAAGAAGGACCAGAACCTCTGGCCTGTCTTTCTATGGATGATGCATTCTGTTCCTCTAACCAATAATTCTTTGTACACTATCTTCAAGTATGTGCATTATCTTAGGCCTCCACCATTTTAAATTATGGCTGTTTTTAGTTCTACAATTTCAAATTTGCCCTCTATTTTCTTTCCTGAAATTTACAAACTTCTCTTTATTTATAAGCTTATTGCATTTGTCAGGGTTCCCTAGAGGAATAGAGCTAATAGAATGGATATGAATTATAAAAGGCATTTATTGTATTAACTTACAGGATACATGCTGGGCAGTCTAACAATAACTGTCTCTAGGCTGGAGGGTTGGAAAACCAGGTAACTACAAGGCTGGATGCTTCAGCAATAACAATCTGGCACTAAAGGCCTAGAGGATTTTTGGAGAGCTTCAGTCCACTTTGGAAACCTTATGAAGCAGGGTGCCAATATCTGTGAAGGGCAGCAATAGAGTACAGTATATTTATTCACAATAAATTACCATGTGTATCCAGGCAAAAAGTTCTGTGTTCTCTTGGAGCTTCTTTATATATAATCCACTGTTGGAAGAACCACTCATGCCGGGAGAAGGTCTTCCTCTCTCCATCAGTCCTCCCAGCAAACATCTCCCAGTCCTGCCCAAGTGACATGTCTAATGGAGTCACCAACAGAATTTAACCACCACATTTATATCACTTTTCTTTTTGAGTCTTGTTAAAATATTAACTTTAAATCCAGACCTGTCTTTAATCCCAGCACTCAGGAGGCACAGGTAGGAAGATCAATGTAAGTTCAAGACCAGCCTGGGACTACAAAGTGAGTACCAGGTCAGTCTGAGCTGGAGTGAAACCCTACCTTGGGAAAAAGAAAAAATACTATTTGCTTTAAAATCCTTACCTTGGGCTGAAGAAATAGCTTACTAGTTAAAGGTGCTTACTTGCAAAATCTGACTTTCCGAGTTCAAATCCCCACTACCCACTTAAAGCCAGATGCACAAAATGACACATATATCTGGAGTTCATATGTGGAAGGCCCTGGCACACCCATTCTCTCTCTCTCTCTCTCTTCCTCTTTCTCTCTCAAATATGTAAGGAAATATGTAATAAATAAAATATCAAAATAAAATTATTACCTGCTAATTTGAATATTTCTCTCATCTCCCTATTCTATTTTGATAGTTCTCCTGTAGATTTTCAAGTCAAGTAAACTGTATCTTTTCTACTGAAGGTTTGCACTTAATGTGTAACATTGTTTGGTGCTTTCCTTACTTTGAATTCCAATTAAAATGTGATATTAGCACAGAGCCATCTCCATCTACTAAGCACCAACTTATAAGTTTTGACTATTGATTTTTGATAGGTTTGTATCTCTCTTTCTCATGTCTGAGTTTATTGTTGTTTGGTTTGTATTATGCTTTGACATGTCTGGAGCTTATCTTCATTACCTGTGCAAATTTTAATCCAATCTGAATTATTGGTCATAGTGCAAGTTTATTGTTTTTTGTTGTTGTTGTTATTGTGGAGAGAGACAGAGAGAGAGGGAGAGGAAGGTAGATAGAGATGGGCGCACCAACAGCCTCTCAGCTGCCACGAATGAAATCCAGGTGTGTGCGCCCCCTTGTAGTTAAGTGTGGCATTGCGCCCTTGCGTCACTTTGCATCTGGCTAAACGTGGGACCTGGAGATTGGAACCGCTGGAGATTGGAACCAGCATTCTTAGGCTTAGGAGGCAGGCGCCTTAACTGCTAAGCCATCTCTCCAGCCCAAGTTGATTTTTTTCTAATTTAATTTCTAATAATATATTATTTATTTTGAGAAATTCAATTTTATTAAATATTTAGTATATATTTGAGAGAGAGAGAGAACGAGAGACAGCCAGACAGACAGAGAGACAGAAAGAAATAATATGGGTGTGCCAGAGCTTCATGCTACTGCAAACTGAAGACCAACACGTGGCATTTTTTCTTCTGGCTTAACTGGATATTGGGGAACCAAACCCAGGCCATTAGGCTTTGTAGGCAATTGCCTTTATCACTGAGAACTCTCTCTAGCGCAAATAATTCTATTGATTTTTCCTCAAGTTCACTTTTTTTAAATGTTATCTAAGTAATTGTAAGAATACGCAAGAAATTTTAGATTATTTACTTTAATTTTCTCTTGACTTCACATTTGTTTTCTGAGATTCTCTTTTTTGTCATTTATTATAACATCAAGATATTAAAATCTTAATCATATTTTGACAATTTGAAATTCTTTGTATTTTAAATCTAACATCTAGGCCATCATTAAGTCTGTTTTTATCAGTTTCCATTTGGTATATCTAGCAATAATAAATTACATGACTGTTTTGTGGACATATAGAACATTTTCTTATTATCGTTTGCAGAATTTTGATTGCTGTGATAAATTATTTTTATTTATTTATTTACTATAGAGAGAGGGAGAAAGAGGCAGAGCAAGCAAGGGAAAGAGATAATGGGTGTGCCTGGGCCTCCAGTTACTGTAAATAAACTTTAGACTCATGCACCACATTGTGCATCTGATTTATGTGGGTACTGAGGAATTGAGCCTGGGTCTTTGGGCTTTGCAGGCAAGCACTTTAACTGCTAAGCCATCTCTCCAGCCCACATTTTGATTTTTTTCCTAACAAGTATGCCATAGGTTTCTGATATTCTGGAATCTGTCAATATGACTTTATGTTTTGCAAGTGGAAAGCCAAGCTGTGCCCTAATCTTTCCAGACTCAGTGGGATCTATACATACTTGACTTTTCTAGAGACAATTGTGAAAACTGTCTCAAGACAAAGAGGAAATGCAGACGTGGGACTCATTTCCTTCTCACAAATAGTGCAGTATTTTGTTGTGTGTCACAGACTGTTTATAGTAGGTTGCCATATGTTCTGTGTGTATTCAGAATAGTATATGGAAATATAGCATTCTGGAACTAGTTGCACTGTCACATGAGGTCTTTTTCCTTTATCATCACTTTCTCCTTACATTTCCTTTGACCACAATTAAATATAACATATCTCTTCCTCAAGAGAAAATAACTACAACCCTTAAATCCATATGTCTCTCCTCTCTCCCTATTGCTACCATCTGTCTCTGTTTTCTTCCATGGCCAGTTTTATCAAAGCACTGTCCAATATGGCTGCCATAATGTTCTCATTCTCTTAACATCATTTTATAATCTGGTTTCTAGCTCCACACTGCTGCAGAGTAACAATTTATTATATTCAATGTACTCCTTGTCATCTAATAAAAGAAAACCTAAGAAACCAGGATTTCACTTATAGGTCTTTACAAGGCTTTTAAACAATTTGGGGAATGTTCTATATTACTTTATTTAAACAAGGACGTTTCTGTAGTTCTGGAAGCTCAAAAAAGTCCAATGATGTAATGAATTTAAAAGTTAATAAATTACTATAGTACAGTAATAATCTCTGGAGCTATATTTTTAACTTTGAACTTGCATATATAAATATTTTAAATATTACCGTAATATAAGAATAATATGGTATTTACAAATACAAAATCTTAAACTTTTCCAATGAATTCTTGAGCATCTGAGACATGTGTTTAAAAAGTGATGTGTTTGAGACCGGAAATATGACTCACTGGTTAAGAGTATTTGCTGCTTAAACATGAGGTCCTCTCAGGCCAAGGACCTGTAAGTTCAATTCCCAGAACACACATAAAAGGCTGGACATGTCCACACATACCTGTAATCCTAGCCTGGAATGGAGGAGCAGTGACCAGGCTGGCTGAAGCAAGAGTAGTTCTTGGTTAAACGATAGACCCCCTCCCCTTCAGAAGGAAAGAGAGAAATAGATGAGTAACACGAAAAGGACACCCAACATTCTCCTCTGGCCTCCACATGCACATTCACTGAAGTATGTCCACGTATACATACATGCATATGCTACACCCATGCTCCATACACATACACATGAAAAAAGTCATGTGTTTGAAGAGCTCACATGATATTAAGAAAGATTACTGGAGCAATCTGTGTTAAATAAGGCACAGTGTAGATCAAATGATTATGAAGACACTGATATCAAAGATATATGTAAAGTCTTCAATAAAATAGTCTTATGAAATATTAGAATGGATTTGTTCACTTAAACAGGAGCTATGACATGTAATTTAATGAATTAGGCAAAAGCTATGTTACAGGCCAATGATATGATATTGAATTTGTAATTCTGACTCAAAGTTCACTTTTTTCAAAGCACTTTCAGTGGCTCTTTCCTTGCTTCAACCCATTAAAAAATGCCTTGACATAGACTCATTCTAATTCGCATTAAGATAACTATTTGTCTAGGTATTATGTTCTATTCAGAGCTCTTACTGCCAGATGTGCTGTTATATAATTATTTGTTTTCACATCTTGTACACAATTTGATACTTAATAAAAAGTGACTAGAGTGATACAAAATACATTATGCTACTCTTTCCCTCATTGTTTCCATTAAAAGTCAGTTAGAATAGCAGCTAGAGCAATTAAAACTACAGCTAAGTAACCTCAATTAACAGACAGATTAGATAAAGGAAAGAAAAAGTAACCTATAAGGTTATGAAAACTTTTAAGAAATATGAAAATGTTCAAATGTATTATTTTTAACTCATGGCTGACATTGCAAAAATGCTTCATTTAGGATTACCAATTTTTTACTTCATATTTCTATAGTGTGTTTGGTTAAATATCATTTGAAACATGCACATTGCTGGTCTAGGTGTGCTGTGGTGTTATGGATTTCTGATGCTGGTTCTGAAAGCAGAAGTGTTCATAGAACTTTCAGAACCCAGAACCCACCAGACGAAAGCTTCATAGTCCGTAACATACATGTTCTAGGTGTTTGGGAAGAGAGAATGTATGACCATGATTGTCAGAGCAGGGGACAAAATTAAAAACAAAATTTCACTGCTGGAGCTAGGAAGATAAAACTGGTATTTCCTTCGCAGTAAGTGTGAAAGTGGTGAAACACAGGCTTCCACAGAAGAAAAATTCATGCATGCAGGACCATTAGCTATGTCAGCAATGCCAAGGTATTGTAGAAGATATCTTGGAAAATTAAGTCATAATTTTATGAAGTTTAGTAGGCTGGGCTCTTTTGTGATATACTGTGAAACAATCACATGAGAGCTTTCAGATCCCTCTCATTGTAAGACAGCAAGACTTTCTGAGTCCTTAGGCTTCGCAGGCAGGTACCTTACTCACTAAGCCATCTCACCAGAACCATAGTAATTTTTTAAAATAATATTTTACTTTGAAATTTATCATATCATCCTTGGTATCACTGATAATATTTTCCCTCTTGCTATTGACTTTAAATAAAGAAAAAAGATTATTTTGTGTCTAAAATAAAGGTAGCCTTTCATTTCTTCATCTCTTATAATAAAGAGATAAAAGGAAGAAAGAAAACAATTTCCATACAGCAGTTTTGTCATAGAACTGATTCTCAAAAATAAACTTCTTAATAGGCATAGAATAGTACTGACCTTCTAAGCTGTTTTGAAAATTGTATGTGGTTGAGAGGGTAGGACATTCCTAGCTCTTGGCAGTTTCTTTGAAGAATATTGGGGTGACTCTCCTCATTCATCCCCTGCTGCTTTCTGTCTTATATCTGTGCTTGCTTTCTCTGTACTTAGTCTTTCTTCTCTTTCCATTTCACTTGAATGTCCTTTACCTTTCCAGTCTCATGTCTTTATCAACACAGTTCCGCCTTTCTTTGCTATGCATACCCATTTACATGTCTGTTGAAATGAATAACTGAGAGACCAATCACAGTGTCTTATATTTATCACAGCTTAAGTGTAAGCTTCATGAGGAAAAGGGCTGAATTTTATTCTTCATTTCCCTAGTCCTTAAGAAAGTGCCTGGCTCACACAGAACCATCATAATTGTCAAAAGAAGGAATGCATGAGGAAATGAATCAGAAAACAATAAAAATGATACTAATTGAAGAAAGAGCAAGCAGACCCAAATGAGAATTTCATAAATTTGCCACCATAAGAAAACTTCTATGTTGATTTGCATATTTTAGTAATTTTTAGAACCCCATATACATAGTATAATGCAATAATATTCAAGCAATTATAGTTAGCCAAAATTAAAATGATGTGTTACTGTACTCATTTTAACACCCTTCTTACCTCTACTGCAAATCATAGGATGGCATATTTGTGCATGTGGAACATTGTCATATTCACATGCACATAACAGGCTCATCTTTCAAATTTAGGAAATCATACATCTGTCCTTTCATTAAGAATTTTAATACACGACCATACTGTAATTCTATCATCATCTCCTTGCAGTACCTTGTCTTGTTGCCCTCCTCCACCTGTATTCCACTGAAAACCCTCCTCTACCGAAGTAGACCTTCTATTTTGATGTATCATTATTTTTGTCTTCCACAATAATATATGTCAAAATGCTAATACTGAGATTTTAATATAATAAGAAAACACCATTGTCCACCAGGCTATCTCATTTATCTAAATTGTGTATCTCTCTGATACATAATTTAACAAAAAAAGAGAGAGTTAGGAACAGAAGTACCCTGCTAGGGTAGAGAATTCTGTGCCTGGAAGTTACAGGTTGTTTTAATAAAATCCCAGTCTTTCCTTCTACCAGACTTCATTTCCATTTTAATATAAACTTTATCTTCTTCCATTTCTAAAAGACTGACTAAAATCTTCCAAGTATAAGCATTATTAATTCTTAATCGGGTGTTATACATAAAAATATACCTCAAGTGAATATTACAGGATATGACAGAAAAACGAATGAACCTTTTTACTTTGTTTTGCTTACAATGTGGATGGTGTTCACATTGGCCATAAATCACTTGCTCTAAATCATCTGTACATCTTTGGGAATTTTCAGACTTCTTATATCACTGACATTTAGAAATAGAGAAAGTCAGGGTCATAGAGTCTGGACTGATCTCTATTTTTTTTTAGAATGATTTTTATTCATTATAACATTCATAAATGTTTTTATGTCTAATTATTTATCACCCAAATTAAAATATGCACACATAAAAGCTAGTGTTGTAGGCTGGATAAATGGCTTAGTGGTTAACGTGCATGCCTGCAAAGCCTAAGGACCCAGGTTCAATTCTCCAGGTCCCACCTAAGCCAGATACACATGGTGACACATGCATCTGGAGTTCGTTTGCAGTGGCTACAGGCCCTGGCATTCCCATTCTCTCTCATTATCACCCCCCCATCTCAAATAAATGAATAAATAAATAAATAAATAACCTCCTGAATCTATTTAAAAAAGTGTTGTAGTAAGGTTTGCGTTGCTGGCAGAAATCACTTGACTAAGAGCAGCTTGTGGGAAAAAGTGTTGTTTTGGCTTAAAGTCTTAAGGGGAAGCTCCATGATGGAAGGAGGAAATGATGGCATGAGCAGAGGGTGGACATCACCTCCTTGCAAACATCAGATGGACAATAACAACAGGAGAGTGTTCCAAACACTAGCAAGGGGAAACCCCCAACAATACACTGCCTCCAGGAGGTGTTAATTCCCAAATCTCCATGAGCTGGGAATATAGCATTTAGAACACCTAAGTTTATGGAGGATACCTGAATCAAACCAACCACAGTTAGCAAATTTATTATGAACAAAACATTAATGAATTTAATATCAGCTTGTATGGTTGAAGTATGTATTCTTGGTCAAAGCTAATGAATCATATAATTTGCATTTATATAAATATATTAGGATACTTAATACCATATGAACAATTCACATCAACAACTAATATTTCTAAAAGATTATGTATGGTTCTATAGCTGTAATTCAAAAGAATCAAGTGAAATATGAGAATTAACATAAGAGACAATGAAAGAAAATGAATCATATTATACTGTATGTCAATGATATTCCATATATAAACATATTTTACATTCTGTATTTACCTCCAACATTTAGATATATTGTTATATTGTTCTGTTCAAAGTTATAATAGTTTGTTCTTTGTAGTTAGTCTGTAAGTGTTACAAATAAGCTCATATTCCACTGGACTAAACTGGGTAATCCTGAAGCAATTTGATTAGGAATATTTTATTTCAAAGATAGCTTTCCTTTTTCTTTGCTATGAACCTAGGAATTTAAAAAAATTCTCAGGAGTTCAGATGTGATTAATTGTAAATATCACCATGGTTGTTTTTACACAGCAAATTAATCTTTATCAAAATTAAATTTAGACCTTCAAAAAATCGAAACCATTAGTATGGTTAACTCACTTCATTTGGGAGAAAAATTTTTAAAAGACTGAAATTTACTGAGTAAAACAGAATTTTAAAAATGGAGATTTACCAGAAGATGCAAAATTCAGCCTAAAACCAGGGTGATTAAGATGGATGAGCGCTTTAGCTAAGACAAGTGGGTAGATCAAAGGAATAATAAAAATTTATAAATAGATTGAAGCATCAATGAGAATGCATTAAATGACAAAAAAGCACTCAAAGTGTTTAAACAGAGAAATCTTTAGTAAGTGGTCCTTAGCTCAATAATAATTAAGATATACAATGAAGGCAATTTTTCACATATTATGCCAAGTAAAATTCAGATTTAAATGAAAACATAAATAATAAACATAATAAAATATCAATATAAGCTAGAGGATGGAAAGACTCTAAGAATGATAAATACAAAGTATTGAAAAGAATAAATAACCCAATGATTTAGTTATATAAAGTGAATTAGCTGGATACAGGAGGTGGAAGTAGGGAAAGGAGTACAGGGTCATCCTTGGCTACATGTTGTGCTTGAAGACAACCTGGGGCACATAAGAAAATAGAAAACATATCATATCAATCAAAAAAATCATCAGAACACAGTTAAGTAAATCAAAGGAAAAAGATACAGCTAGGAAATCTACAGAAAGATATTAGGTGCTGTCAAACCAGGAAAAGTGCAGATGTGTTTGGGGTCTGAGAATGTTGGGGCCTGTGTGCTCAAGTCTGGTGAGGTGCCAGATGCTTGGGGACCTGTGTGCTCAGACTGTCTTGTTTGGGGCTTGTGTGTGGGCAGGGTGGGTAAAGTGCTGATGTGTTTGGGGCCTGTGAGCTGGGAACAGGTGAGGTGACTGAGTTTTGGAGGCCTCTGCACTCCAACTGCTGAGGTGCCAGCATACTTAGAGTTGTGCCTTCAGGAAAGGTGAGGTACCTGTGTGTTTGGGGCATGAGCGATCAGGTCCAGCGAGGTGCAGGCTTGTTTAGTGCTTATGCATCCAGACGTGAAGACGTGCTGTGTCTGGGATCTGAGCATATTTAGAACCTGTGGCTTAGACTGGGTGAGGTGGCAGCATGCTTGGGGCCTGTGTGCTCATGGCGGGGGTGGGGATGCAGAAGTCATTAGAACCTGTGCACTAGAACCTGTTTTCTTGAGCCTGTGTGCTCAAGGCTGGTAAGATGTAGGGGTGTTTGGAGCCTATGCACTGGTACCAGCTGAGGTGCCAACTTAATTGGGACCAAATGAACTCAGATCAGGGGATTGCCAGAGAATGTGGGGCCCGGCCTAGGGTGGGTTAAGAAGTGGTAATTACAAGAGTGTTTAGGACAGAAGGTTCCAACAACTTCTCCAAACTTGGAGACAATACATTAGACTGGAATACCTAAACTGGCCAAGTCTGTGGCTGGATCCCTAAGTGTCTGTGTGCTCTTGGTTCTGATTGTACTTCTGTGAATACAACACCATCTTACTCCAAGCCAATTCAAACCCAAAACAGAACACTCACTGAAGATCTGACAAGGGTAAATTCTTACCTCCTCCTTAATAGAACACGACTTTCACATGTAGATGGGTAGACCCCAGCTCTCTGAATATGTGAACACAAAAACTAACCTACAGGGAATATTCCACATAGAAGAGTCAAACAACATCAAGAGCCTACAATATGAAGGCTAAAATAACCAATACTAGAGCAGGCACTAACATATAGAAATACCAAACTCCATAAAGCCTACAACACTGCAGGGATAAAATCAAACCTCAGAGTTATAACCTTAAATATTAGTGGTCTTAACTCACCCACCAAAAGATACAAGTTAACAGGGTAGATCTGTCCATCATTTAATGAATGGATGATGAAAATGTGGTACTTTTATAAAATGAAATTCTACTCAGAAGTAAGGAAAAATGAGATAGTGAAATGTATAGGAAAATGGACGGTCCTGAAACAGATCATACTAAGCAAACTCACACAAGAACTAAAAGACAAATGCTACATGTTTTCCCTCATCTGTGGTTACTAACCTGGATCACCTTGAGTTGTAAGAATACTTGACAGGAAACTTAAGGGACAGATAATAGCTATGGAATGGTTTGGTGTAAGGGGAAAGGGAGGGTGTGAGTGAGATAAAAACAAAACTAAATCCAAAATAAATTGATACCAATTGATATCCTCTTGGATAGTGGCATAAAAGTTATATACCTCAATAGTAGGAGTATAGAGGGGGGTAGAGATTGTCTGGTGAGAAATTCCCTGGAGAGTGTGGGATAAAGCCTAACCCTAAAACATTTGGCTCTGGCTTGTAACTACCAGTACCAGGAATCAGCTATAACCCACACTGAGCTGTTGATCAGATAGACCTATAAGGTTCCCCAAACAAGACAGGGTTCTGTTCAAGCACTTGAGTATCCACCTGAGGTAAAAGTTCTTGCTCTATTTCTGAAGACACCACATGCTTCCAACACAGAAAAAAGAGAGATCTGGCTGGAATATGGAAGGATTCTAATTCCCAGGTGGTTAACCTGTATAATGATGGAAAGCCCTACATGAGCTGATGGGGGAAAATGGCCAATAATGTCATGATCAAGCAGGGAAACTGCTATGCAAAGCAAACCACTTGACAAGACGTGCACAGCTGTGCAATGATGGCACCCAGCATAGGTGGAAAACCAATGGCATTCTAATTGGCTAAGAGATCTGCTCAGTGGCAAGGAACCCACAGCTGGAACTGGGAACCCAGTCAGAACCCTATGGAAAAACCAAGATTATGACTCCAATGAAACATTCCCACTAGTTTTTGGCCAAAAGACAGGCTACACCCATCAAACTCTCTCTAAGTAAACAATGGTTGTTCCATTTAACCTATGCTGATACCACTCCCTTTTGGAGAATCTGTTTTTTTTTTTTTTCTTTTTCTTTTTCAGAAGGCAGCAAGAACCTAGGACAACCAAAATCTCTCAACAAAACAACAATAGATAGCCAACTCCCTATCAGGAGATGAACCAACCCTAGCACATCAGCAAGCATCCAGGTGTAACCACAGAGGAATTGGTGAGATGAGCAAGAGTGCTGCTTCCATGGCAGGCCTGACAACCTGTGCCAGGGTGATGGAGACAGACACTGAGGACACTCAAAATATTCCAAAAGAAATCCAAAAGCTTCTGAGAACTCAACACTAGAGTAGACTTAAAACATACCCACCATGGCTCAAATAATTTTGTAGAAGACAGGTGGAAAGATTACAAAGAGTCACAGGGTGTGAGGGAATACCCAAAGGCATTACCCCACCCCAATGACTGACAGCTGTTCTCACAATTCATAATCCACCACCCCATGGTGAATACAAGCAATCCCCTGAGGAGGGCCTCCAGTGGAATGGGGCAGGGTAGAGGGAAATGATGGCACCAACACACAATGTGTCCACACAAAGTTCCTACATAATAAAAAAGAATTAAAAAGGTACTAATGGCTGATTATAGGAATATATAAGCATATTAAATTATAATATATAGTTTTGCATATGAAGAAGAATAATGCTAAATATGCCATGGAAAGCAGTATGTACTACAGGAGAAATCTTTGAGGAAAATTTAGGACTAATGACAAAATTCTAATTTTTAACATAACTTATGATATAAAAATTATGTTCCTAATAATTAACAGACATTTATGGAAATACATGTTTTTGAGGACACCTATGAGAGCTTTTAATAATACATAAAAACTATAAACTATGGGAATTTCTTTGTAAAACATTGCAGTACTATATGATGAAATACACAAAGTTATAAAAATATATTGATCTATTCTACCCAATATGGAAGTCTCTTTAATATATTCGAAAGAAGATTTAGCAAAAAAAAAAAATTGTGCATGCTGGTCACTATATGAACACACTTTGGGAATATAAAAATCTCAAAAGAATATTTTTGTACAAACCATAGCTGGCTTATACTTACTCCTTTTATTTTTTATTAATTTTTTATGACTTATTAAATGAGGTAAAAGTTTTTGAAAGGTGAAAAGAAAGAAGTGTTGGTCCTCTGTGACTGAGTTTGGTCCTGGTTTCTTTTTATAATTATCTTTAACAGCAAAGAAACCATTGGCAAAAAACAGGCAGGGCCTATCCAAGTTGTAATGCAAAATCACATTTTTAATTTAATCTTGAATGATCTATTCAGTGTAGATTTTATATCCTTTCACATTTCATTCAAGGATCAGCTATGTTTCCATCTTTCCCACTGCTTTAGACTGTCAATCATTTATACCTGCTTTGATTCTTGCTTAAAATAAATAATTTCAAATCTACAGTTATAAAGGAAAACACAGATTGGATGATAAGCCATAGTGAAGGGTAATTAACTTGTTGACAGTGCTTTTCTTCCTAACATGGGTAGTTAAAAGTCTGGCAGCATTTGCAGTAATTCTGGTGTGATTTCCATATGGAATTTTATCTATTTTCTCCAAATTTTCTGCAGTTCTTGAAACTGATATTTCTTTCCTAGTAACCAGAAGGAAATTATTTTAGGAAATTCTTCTATGGAGAGTACAAGAAGAGCTATGAATCATTTTATATTAATTAAAATTGAATGTTTGTTAGTGGAAAGTATGCAAATGTGTCTCATAATTAATTCCCATTTGGAATGTGTGATTACAAAAGGTTCAATGCTGATAGTAGTGTCAAACTTACTTTGCCCACTGGGTTTCTTGTCATAAGTGTAAAAATTATCTAGTTATGAAAAAATATAAACATGAACAACATTTCATGGGTAATATTAGAAAACAGATTTTTCTAATATTACCCAAGAAATCGCCAATGAAAGTGGAAGCAGTGGTTTTAATCTTTCCTAATCCAAACTCTCTCAGAAAATAGAAGGGGTATTTCAAATAGTTTCCTCCTAAATCAAGATGGCCTACACACTGTGATTAATAGGTTGGATAAGATGCATCCTATCTTATGTTTGCTTATTATGTTTAAAGAAACCTAGACATTTTTCTTGTAGCTTTCTCCCAGTTATTTTTCCAAGTTACATCCCTGAATTCCATTGATCTCAAAATTAGTTCAATTTGAATTTTTTTATTGGTTTGATGGTTTCCTTTAAGAAGAACAGTACTTCAGTGATATGAGTTCATCCAAGAACAAAAATACCTGTCACTTTCTACGTATTAGGGGCCATGGATGTTTAGATCCGTGGATACATTCAAGATTCCAAAAACAAAGAGACCCTTTCCTCAAACTTCCCCTTGTTTATTTGGAGATATAGCTCATTTAAGAAAGTTTAATAATGATTGGCTCTTCATTTACTATTTTTTATGGGAAAGGAGTCAGAGACAGAGAGAGAGAGAGAGAGAGAGAGAGAATGGGTGCACCAGCAGCCTCTCAGTGGCTATGAACTAAATCCAGATGCATGCACCCCCTTGTGGGCAAGTCCAGCATTGTGCCCTTGCATCACTTTGAGTCTGGTTAACATGGGACCTGGAGAAATTAACCGACGTTCTTAGGCTTAGCAGCTGGCACCTTAACTGCTAAGCAATCTCTCCAGCCCTATTTACTATTTTTTTTTTCAAGTTAATAAGCAGTCTCTCCAGCATTGTTCAATTTTCACTATGACAACTATTTTCCTGATCCCAGTTCTACCTCTCAGATACTTATTTTATTGTTGTATAAGTAAAATTTATCCCATTAAAGACAAATAGTTTTCTTTTGCCCCTTGGATTGGAGAGTGCCCATTCCTCATCTTTTCACCAATGAAAATGTCAAAAAAAAAAAAAAAAAGAACAGTGATATTTAACAAGCTCCACATTTTCCTTTCTTTATTGAATTTTGATCATCACAATGAAGAAACATTCCTAAGAACCAAGCCATCTAGTCCAGTCTAAATCCATCCTACATATAAGTAAGGAAAAATAAATAATTATCATTTTAAAGGGACAAGTTTTAGTCTGAGTTTTATCACAAGAACTCACAAGCAAAATTGCACACTGTATTTTTGGTATTATGAGGAAATGTAATTTTAAGAACACATTATTGGCTTCAATATTTTGCACCTATTTACTTGAATTACATTTGTATTGCCTCAGGGTTCAGTTTTGGAAGAATCTTTATGTTGAAACTGCACCCTGTGGTTACAATCTAAATGAGAGTTGAGAGTCCAGGACTCAAAGATTAAAATTTCATTCATATGTGTTACTCAAATGACAAAAATAGTAAAGAATGAAATGCATATAAAAATCCATAACAGTTCTGGTTATTTTATGTAATGCTAACTTACTTTCTTATAAATTGTATACTGAATTATTTAAAAATACTTAAGTGATATAGATAAGTTAGTTATGGAAATATTCTATACAAGTTATATTCTGTGCACATCGGTAAATGTATATAATATAAATAAACCACAAGCCAAAAGACTCTTATTGATACTATGTTCCCAAAATTATAGCCCACAACTTCACAAACAGCTACCTAGGTAACTTTTGGAATGCCACAATAAATTGAAGCACCACTGTTTTGATATTGTCTAGCAGCGAGGCTAAGGGTTGGTGATAATAATCAGTGAGTTGCTTCAATTTGGTAATGTTGCAAATAAGTAATAATGAAATATTGTTTCTTACCATTGTGTACATATAATAAATACAAAGTTCTGGACATAAAATTATTAAACCTAAGCCAGAGAAATTATGTAATTAGAAGTAGAGCCAGGTGTGGTGGTCCACACCTTTAATCCCAGCACTCGGGAGGCAGAGGTAGGAGAATCAAGGCAACCCTGAGACTACATAGTGAATTCCAGGTCAGCCTGAGCTAAAGTGAAACCCTACCTTGAAAAGAAAAAAAAAAAAGATGAAGAAGTAGAAATGTTTCCTAGTGATCACTAATGACACGAATGATAAAATCCTAGGGCTGGAGTGATGATGGCTTAGCAGTTTAGGCACCTTGCCTACAAAGCCAAAAGACCCAGCTTTGATTTCCCAGACCTATGTCAGCCAAATGCACAAGGTGGTACATGTGTCTGGAATTCCTTTGTAGCAGATGAAAGTCCTGGCATGCCCATTCTCATTCTCTCTCTCTCTTTTTCCCTTCTCTCTCTCTGTCTGTCTCTCTGTCTCTGCCCTTTTCAAATAAATAAATAAAATCCTTATGTACAGTTTTTCTACTGCAAATACATTCCCATTAACAACTACTAAAGATAAAACATTCTTCGAAGCTTAAAAATGTTGTAAGTTCTACTAAAGAGCACATCTTTTGATTCTTCAGATGGACCTGTATTTATTTGGTTTTGTTAATCATGTTTGTGGTCTATTGTGTTGCAGTTACTTTTGCATTGCTGACCAAACACCTGACCTGTAAATGCCAATCAAACACATACTAAACTATACTTTAATTCCAATTATCTTATTTTAACAATTAGGTTTTTAGCTAAAATAAAACATTATTTGGACAATCATCAGTGCCTCATAAAATGTCTTAATTCTTTGCAAGGTTACACGATTTCTTTGAGAGCAATGCAAATAATTTTAAAATAAACTTGCAACTTTTCATGGCTTATAGCAGATTGCATATAGCCAAGAAATAATTGGATGTCTTCTTGACCATTTTTTGGATGGGTGTTTTATTAGGTTCCAGTTACATGAAATATACAGACAAAATAACTGAAGAGCCCCAACTAGATATCTGAGCAGTCATTCCCTCGACAAATCTGATAAGTCTGGTTTTAACAATCCATCATTTAGACAAATAAATTAGGCTTGGGCTCAATATCTTATATTGAACCTGTCAACACAATGTCAGTAATAACACTGTCATCATTTTAATTTAAGTGTGTGAGAACCAATAGTGGTTGGGCTTTAGTATCTTTCTCTTTACTCCTCCATGAATAGAAAAAAAGACAAATATCAAAACGTTGAAAACTCAGTAATTTCCATTTTTACACATCTAAACACTATTAGTATCTTACAGAGAAAGTAAAGTTTTCTTTTCTGTTTTTATAAAGATCCTATTTTTCCTTACATTAAATTTCTATTGTATTTCATTATTAACTTATGTCATTTATTAATTTCTGGATTATTTATATAAAATCTTTATCTCATCTAAATAAAATCTCTTTAGAGTAAATAATTCCTAGACAATTAGGTCCAATATCTTGCACTTAGTAACTTTTCAATAAATATTTGCTTAGTGTATATAAAATTAATTAATGGAATTATATCAGTAAAACAAAAGATAGAAATATTTTCCTTTTCCTGAAAATGACTTTTTAAATGTTAAAATGCAGTAAACATGATATTAATGTATTTTAGGACATGTTACACATACCATTTGATGCTTGAATTGCTAGATGCTCATGGTTTATTACCTCTGTAGTTTATGAAATTGGAAAAGTCACTGATATATTTGCATATTTCTCAAAGCCATTGTATCATATGTTTCTCCTATTGAATTATTCATAAACTAAGCAAGTAGCTAGAAGCAGAAGAACCAATAGAGAATAAAGTGTGTCTACATTAAAAAGATATGAAAATATATATAATTTGATAATCAAAAATACTCATTAATTGCATTTGAATATTTTGAGCCTCCTGTATTCTGTCCACTAATATTTGTTTAGGACAGGCCTAAGTAGAAATAAGTGATGAAAGAAGAGAACACAATCCTAGAAGAATTCTCACCATTATGGTAGAATACAGAAACATAAACACATATGCAATATGACTGAAATGTGTGATGGGAATACTGAGGATTGGGAAGCCTAAAAACAACAGGAGAGCCTCAAGGAAGTGGTGACATCAGAGTAGAACATCAGGGTACTGTACATTTTTCTGGTGATTTCTGTGTACAGTGAGCAGTATTCCAGAAATACTAGTCAGAAATGGAATTCTATGAAAAGATGAAGTATAAGAAGTATGGAACATAATCTAATCATTATGGTTATGTTATTGATTATGAATATAAACTTTTTGGACTAATTAAGTTCTTTGAATCTGAAGAAACTGACAAAGAATGCATCAAGAATAAAAGTCTTCAAAGGAGTTATTATCATGGAAACAATGGAAAGCTTCTGGAGAATGTTAGATGGTAAAAGACAAAATAAAGTTTATATTTAGACCAATAACTCTACTTATCCTGAAAATAAAAGTGAAAATTCAAAGGTCATTTGAATGTACATTTTTCATTGTCTTAATGAATTACATGTCTGAAAGGACCTTTGTTAATAGAAGAAAACAAATCAAATGAATCCCAAAATAATAACAAAACACTTGATTTCTAGATTAGCAGAGGTGGAAGATTTTAAATTATAATGTTAAAAAAATTCTAATAAATGCCCAAAATAATTTATATATTTTACCATTAGTTATTAATGGTTACATAATAAAAACTCTCTGGGATAATTTATTAGCATATATCAAAATTACATAAACTAGTATAATTCATTATGATATTATCAAATATGTATATAATAATATTCATCTGTACTACATTCTTTCATTCCAGTCCTCCTTGCCCTATCCTCCTCCTCCTTCTCAAAGATTCTGCCTTTCAGATCCATGTCTTAAAAAAAAAAAAAAAAATCTAAATTTAGAAAATGAGAAAAAAAATGTGAGATTTGTCTTTCTGAATCTGGCTTATTTTGCTTAAGACAATGATATCTAGTTCCATCTATTTTTCTTCAAATAACATAATTTTGTTCTTCTTTATGGCTAAATGGTACTTCTTTGTGCATAGATACCCACATTTTCTCTCTCCTTTCATCTGCTGAAGTATTGCTAGGCAGATTATTAAATTAGCTATTGTGAATAAATAGCGACACAATAAACATGGATGTTCAGGTATTTCAGTTCCATGGAAATTTTGCTATCATTGCAAGCAAAATAAAGCCTCTTCTTTTTACCTATAAGGCAACTATTGTTTAAGATATATGTGTGTGTGTGTGTGTGTGTAATCAGTAGTATATTTAATTGTTTTTATGCTAATAACTCCAGTAATTCTCCCTCACTTTGTAAAATTAAATGTAGAATCTGAGGCCAAGATGAGTTTATCTCTTTCCCCAAGTACATTACAGAAGTAATTGGAGATCCAGTTAACTTCAAACACAAATTATTTCAATAAGTTTCAAATAGCAATTAAAGTTTTAATAACTCTAATAGTGAATATTGGCTGTTATGTGTAAATGCAATTAAAAGTTTTCTAAAAGATACTAGATGACAAAATTCATTTGAACATGGTGCAATTTATAAAAGAACATCAGCTCTCAGCTCTGAAATGTTATAAAGCCTCAGAATTGTCAACTGTACAAAAGTCAGAATGAGACACCAGAAGGATAGAAGCTAGTATAATGCAAACATGTAATAGCTACAGTGTGCTGGTCACAGAAGGGGGTTGAGGAAATTGATCAGTGGATAAAGCACTTGCCTGGCAAGGATGAATTCATATTCCCAAATCATAGTTAAATGCCAGATGAGTGTGTTAGCTGCCTGTAATCCCAGCACTCTTGAGACAGAGACAGGGGTCCCCCAGGGCCAGTCTAGTTAGCTATACCAGATGAATTGGTGAGCTTTAATTTCTTTCTTTTTCCTTTATTAGTTATGTACAAACTCAGTGTGTAAACAGCACCTGTTGGCACCATTCTTAGCCTCCTCCCTATCCTCTTCCCTCTGAAGGGCCCCTCCTCATTGGAGATGCCAGTTATCCCCTTGGGGATTGTGCATTATGGGGGTAGCAATAAATTATGGGGAAGAGGAAATGTCTCTGCATAATGTTGCAATTTGTGGCTCTAACAATCTTTCTGCCCCCTCTTCCACAAATTTCCCTGAGCCATGTTGGGTTTGTATTAGGTCTACTTCAGTGATGAGGTCTTGGGAGCCTCTGTGTCTCTGGATATCTGGTTTGATAGGAGTTGAGTGTTCTTTGTGTCTATCTACTTCACCTTTGCACTGATACCAGGTTCACCAAGAAAGCAGAACTCTTACTCATTTCCCCAATTGCTCTATGGTTTCAGCTGGGGCCCTGGTGAGGTGTGATGGGCTCATTCTCTCCTCAGGTTCTGTATCCATCTGAAAAATAGAAGCAAATTCTCTAATGGAGAGTGGAGTCATCATCATATAAATGGGATAACCATTATTAGTTTAGAGAGAATTTAATAAGTGTAGGCCCTTTTGTACCCCATGATTGGTGGGAGCTTGATATTGGAAAGCGACCTCACTTTTTGTATATAATACTGACTTGTTTCCCAGTTCTAGCTATGGGTTCCATTCCACTGAGTGGATCCATTAGAAAATTCAAGAGCAGTTGGTTACCCACATAAATGTATGCCAATATTGCCCTTGGGTGAGCATCACATCAGGTTGTTTGCTGCTGAGTAGCTTAGACCACAAGTTGTTTGGACAAATGTTGGCCATTTAGCCCCAGTAGCTCATGTAGCACCTTCTGGCACTAGACAAGCTAACTGTCTGGGGACTGACTCTCTTCCAAATGCCAGCTAGGTCTCTCCATGTTCCATACCAACAGCATATGGTGTCTGTAGCAGTAGGGTCTTACCATTAACCTTTGGTGGATAATCAAGTGCTCTGACAGAAGTCTGTCTTCTTATGGGAAACCTTGTAGGTCTCTCTGATCAACAGCCCTTTGTGGATGTTAACTGCATCCTGGTACTGGGAGTAACAGGTCAACACCAAGGGAAAAGAAGGAAGAAAATGATTGAAAAAACAATAACAAAAAGAAAGAAAAAGAAAGAAAGAAAGAAAGAAAGAAAGAAAGAAAGAAAGAAAGAAAGAAAATATAAAACAGAAAGAGAGAAAAGAGAGAGAGAAACAGGAGAAGATTAAGGTTAGTCCCCATCATCCCTCTCCAGGGCCCTTTGATTCAGGTGTTCCCTCTAAGAACCTGATGAAGGTTCAACCTTTTAGTTTGTCTTTCAGGATATAGGATTTTATGGTACCAGTTCCATTTGGGTCCAGTTTTGTGTCCCCGCCTTTCTTACCCTCCCCTGCTGCCCCACCCTCTCTATTGTCTGGTCCTTGAGATGCCTGTTAAGTATGTCAGCATCTCAGGCAGATCCAGGTTAGGAGCCACAGATGAGTGAGACCATGCGATGATTGTCTTTCTGTGAAGGTGAGTTCGCTGACAATGATCTGTTCCAAGTTTGACCATTTTTCTTCAAATTTCATTGTGTCATTTTTCCTAACTGCTCTGTAGAATTCCATCATGTAGATAGACCACATCTTGGTTATCCATTCATCTAATGATGGATATCTGGGTTGATTCTAGTTCTTAGCTATTATGAATTGAGCAACTATAAACATGGTTGAGCAAATCTCTCTGAACTGAGGCATGGAGCTTTTAGGGTAAATGTCCAGTAAAGGAATAAATGGGTCTGTTGGTAACTCTATAGTCATCCTTTTTAGGAGTCTCCATATTGCTTTCCATAGTGGTTGTACCATCTTACATTCCCATCAGCAGTGAATGAGGGTTCCTATTTCTCAACAACCTCATGAGCATTTGTTTTCATTAGATTTTTTAATGTATGTTATCCTTACAGTGGTAAGGTGTAATCTCATAGTTGTTTTTAATTTGCATTTCCCTGATGATTATAGATGTTGAACATTTTCTTTTTTTTTTTTTTTTTTTTTTTGGTTTTGCGAGGTGAACATTTTCTTAAGTGTGTGTTTGCCATTTGTATTTCTTCCTCTCAGAACTCCCTGTACAGTTCTCTGCCCCATTTTGTGAGTGAGTTGTTTGACTTTTTATTGTTTAGATTTTTTGAGTTCTCTGTAGATTGTAGAAATTAGGCCTCTGTCAGTTGTATAGCTGGCAAAAATTTTCTCCCTTTCTGTGGGTAATCTATTGGCTCTGCTTATTGTATGTGTAGCAGGCAGCTTTAGGTTTGCTGAGAAGAACTTTCAGACCAGGCACAGTTATGGAGGAAGGGATTTATTGAAGCTTAAAGATCCAGGGGAAGTTCCATAATGGCAGAAGAAGCTGGCTTGCTTTCACAGGACCAAACACAGAGAAAAGCCACAAGCCAAAAGCCACATAGCACAGCATACCTCAGGAACTCCAGTTAGGCTCACTTTGCATATCTTTAGATTGAAATCTCAAACCCACCACCACACCTTAGGGCTGGACCCTAAGATCCACCCAGTGACATTTCCTCCAGCAAGGTGATTACAGATGCAAACAACAAGATAATAAAACACTGAATATATTGGGGGCCATCTATTCGAACTACCACAGTATTTTTGTGAAAAAAAAAAAAAAAAACTTTACAGCTTCATAAGATCCCAATTGTTGAGTGATTGTTTAATTTTCTGAGCTGCTGGGGTTTTGTTCAGGAAGTCTTTTTCCCACTACTTTATCATGGAAATTCCTCCTATTTTATCTTCCACTAGTAGCAGAGTTTCTCCTGGTCTGCAATGATAGTACTCATGGCTACAGCTCACTTTTTCTCTCCACTGGAATCACACACTATTTCATTTTTCAGTGCCATCTCTGAATGTTTTCTTTTAAAGTCTCAAGCTAAGACATCACACCCAACATCCTCCCTGTTTGTTAGAATCCAGCTGCCCATATCCTTGCCTGTCAGTCTGACTATGCTTAGGTTTTCCTCATTATCCCAGCCTCTAAAATAGCTAACTGCAATTCTCCAGTGTCCTATTATGTCCAATCTATCACTTGATACTTCAGTGAAGATAAAAATTAGAGTTTTAATAGCGAAACTTCTTGTCAACTGTCCTTCCTTCTTGGTGGCAAGATTGACATTAAGACCTCAATTAAAGTGATGACTTCATTCTGATTTTGAGTACATTATCTGAAAACTGTCTCCCTTGTTAAAATGGCCCCAAGGTCTATACTTTATGTGTGATACAGTATGGATGGTTACCTTTAATAGGACCATATTGGTTTTTTGTTTTTTTTTTTTACTTTGCCTTAGTTTTTAACAAGAAGTGAACAGTGTATTTCTCTTTCTAAATAAATGTATTTTTTATAAATATTCATTGCATAAAAATGCTACTTCATGAGCTTTTTTGTCCTAGTTATATTATACTAATACTTTAAAATCTTGAAATATGCTTTTCAACATAAAGACACAAGGAAAGACAATGTCTTTATTTTGGAAAAGTATTGTTTATTATACTGTGACTTGATTATAATTTTACATTGAGGAGTGGAAAACTTTTGCATGTAATTCCTATTTTTCAGATTATTTAAAATACTGAATAAATAGCTGGCTGAAATACCTATGAGTTCAATGCTATTTTGATCACCATTTCATGATCAGTTTTCATTCACTTGTGTTGCTGAAACCTTGCTTCTAAAATGTCAATGCCCTCCCGAAAAAGATTGCTGCTTTAGTGATTGAAAAACTTGTCATTAAAAAATATTTGCATTTATGTATAAGCAGAGAGAGATAAAAGAAATACAGACGGAGAATATGGGCACTTCAGGGCCTCTAGCTACTGCAAACAAAACTGCAGTTGTATTTGATCCTTTGTGCATCTAGCTTTACTTAGGTACTGGGGAATCAAACCTTTGTTGTCAGGCTTTTCATTCAAGCACCTTACCCTTGAGCAATCTCTCCAGCCTTGAAACCTGTCATTTTTAAACACAATTTCACTGTTCAAATTAAATTTATTTTCTTTTTTTCTAATTTTTTTTTATTTTTATTTATTTGAAAGAAAGATTTTTAAAAAGGAGGAAGATACACACACACACACACACAGAGAGAGAGAGAGAGAGAGAGAGAGAGAGAGAGAGGGAGAAAGGGAGGGCAAGAATGGGTGAGGCAGGGGCTCTAGTCACTGCAAAAAAACTCCAGATACGTGGGCCACCTTGTATATCTGGCTTATTTGGGCACTGGGGAATCAAACCCGGGTCCTAAGGTTTTGCAGGTAAACACCTTAACTGAAAGCCATCTCTCCAGTCCTAAAATTTTTCTAAATTTACACATATTAATGAGGCACCATGTAATATTTATACATACACATTATACAGTGTTTAAATCAGGGTAAACAATCTCACTAGAATATTTATCATTTCTCTATCATGAGAACATGCAAAAGCCACTTCTTTATTCTAGCTTTTGGGAATCAACAGCATGTTATTGTTATTGATAGTCACTTTACTCAAAGCCCCTTGTAGAATGAGGAATGCTTATCTCAATTTGATCATCTTTTCTATTGAGTAGGACAGACTTCCAAGAGCATAAGAGTCAGCTGGTGATCTATAAGTCAAGGAGAACTAGTCATGAAGATGCTCAAATTGCAATACAGTTCCATTATATATCAACCAAGCTCATAGGGAGCTCCTGAGCCAAAGTCAGCCACTAAAGGTGTCCAGAAACCCCCAAGAATGAAAGTAATCTGTTCTACCGGCACTATGCTCATTCACTGGCTATAAGTAAGGAAGAAGAAGGGTGGCTATGATGTGAACATAGTGGTTGATCCATCAGGGCCCAAGCTGGGCTGTCAGCCAACTTCACTCCTGGCTGTGAAAGATCTTTGAGATGCATTCACATGGCTGCCACCATCTATGCCTTACAGGACCAGAGCATCCTCCATCACATATTTCTGGAATTAGCTCCTCTATTTCTCCATTGTTTCCATGGAATTTCATGATAGCATAAGGCAAAGGAGGCAAACCACAGCTTTTATCCTTGTAGTGATGCAAGTATACGACTGATATTGATCTGCCTTACTGTATAATTTATTGGAACTTCTAAACTTCATCTGTCACCTGTAAAGGTCTTGATGGTTTGTGTGGTTGTATAAACTAAAATTTTATTTAAGAGTCTAAACCAAGAGGGTACAAATGGCTTCCCTATGTACCTTTCTTGTCCACATTATACATTAGAGAATTGTTACTGCATTTGCACTCATCAGTCACGTGCCCTGGCAGGCAGTTATTCTTTTACCCAGCAGGCCTCTAGATCTAATGAGTCCAACATGGGCTGAAAGCCTTGACGTTTTGTAGCTCAGTGAATATCTTTCTGTAAACAAAGTTCTCAAGATCTGAGAGCTATAAATATGAAATTAAAAAACGAACCTCGTCATGGATGACATTTTTGCTTTCACCTTCATTCCTTTTCATTAAAAAGCACATGGAGGCTTCTGGTTACATTTATATGCTACATTCTGAAGCGTGGCATCCCATCTTTTTCAAGATATTGCTACCAAACTGATACTTCACCAATGTTCCAAGAAGACATTGTTGTGCTCTATAAAGGCCAACTGATCATGGATGGGGCACTGTGTAACACATACTTAAATATTCTCATCAATGACTCATCTTTGCTATTAGGTACTATTCTTCACTTTTTGTGACAAAAATACCTGAAAGGAACTACTTAAAGGAAGGGAGATATATTTAAGCTCACTGTTTGAGAGCCCACCATGGCAGGGAAGGATGGAGGAGAAGCAGCTCACAGCTGTGATGACAGAAGTGTGCAGCTGACTGCTCACATCTCAGTGGTGCAGAAGTAGAAAAAACCATAAGCAGGGCCAGGCTATAATCCCCAAGACTCACACCCATGACTCATTGCCTCCTTCTTGCCTACAACTCGTTAAGATTCTCAGTCTCCCAGATCAGCACCACCAGCTAAAGGGAATACATAAAGACACAAGCGTGTCGGGGACATGTCGTACTCAAACCTTTGTTCTGAAGTGGGTCCCCTGAGTAGAAACAGGCTTATATGGACTCCATATGAACAAGTCAGAGGAGTTTGGGCAATACTCATACACACCACAGGCCAAGAACCTAATGCGGGAGTGAAGTCAATTGAATATTATATAAATATAAATTATCCATTCTGAGCCAAAGGAGAGATGACTTAGTAATTAAGGAACTTGCTTGCAAAGGTTGATGGCCTAGGTTTGATCCCCCAGTACCCACATAAAGCCAGATGCACAAAGTGACAATATGTTTGTTTGCAGTGGCAAGAAGCCCCGCTGTGCTCATTTCTCTCTCGCTCTTTACTTCCTTGCAAATAAATAAAATATTTTATTAGTTATCCATTTTGACACTGAAAACAGCAGTTGGTAGTTTCATGGATGCCGTAGATGTATTTAAGCCAGCAGTTTATTTTCTACCTCTGTAATGATATACTCTCAAAGGGTGTGCTCACAGTCTATGTCTCCAAGTTAGTATGTCAAGTCAGTTCTTCTGTCTAGCAGCCCTTGAAATGTCTGAGTGTTGGCTTGTCTCTAATGCAGATTCAAATGACATGTAGTGCCCATTAGTGGAATGGAATCAAGTACATATTCACTACAGGGCAGTAGGATATTTACACCTATGGTCACAGCCATTATTTTGAGGGGAGTGTGTATAAAACATGGGGTAAATACCTGTATGTGGTGTGTGTGTGTGTATACAAATATGCAGAGGACAGCAGAGGACTTTGGATGTCCTCCTTTATTGCTTTCCTCTTGATTTCTCTGAGACAGTCTCTCACTGAACCAGGATCTTTCTGGAATTTTGATTAGAGCTGCTGAACAGCAAGTCTCAGCAATCCTCCTAACCTACTGCCCATCCCCTACTTAACAATGGAATTACAAGGATGTCTGATTTTTTAAAGATATGTATGTATGTATGTATGTATGTATGTATGTATGTATGTATGTATGTATTTAAATGAGAGAGAGAGAGAGAGAGAGAGAATAGGCATGTCAGGGCCTTCAGGCACTGCAAATGATCTCCAGATGCATGCACCACCTTGTCCATCTGGCTTACATGGGTCATGGGAAATCAAACCCAGGTCCTTAGGCTTCTCAGTCAAGCACCTTAACCAGAAAGTCATCTCTCCAGCCCCATGTCTGTCTTTGAATATGGGTGCTTAGATTCAATCTTAGGTCCTCATGCTTGTGGAACAAGTTCTTTTGCTCACTGAGCTATCTCCCCAGCTGTGGACACAGCCCCTTTTTAGTAAGTGATTTCCAGAACTAAATATTCCAACTGATCATGGAATAGAGCAATAAAGTCATTATCCTCAAACTTTGTCCTCCTAGCTTTGATTTTTTTTTTTTTTTGTAGTTATTCAGTGTCATTCATTTTAGCTGCCTACCCAATGTGTCACAAATGCCCTTTGTGCTATGGAATGCCTCCACTATTTCTTATGGGTCAAGTCACTCTAAATGTGTCTTGCCTTTATAATTCTTCACCAGAATTGGAGTGTGGTGAAATCTGAAAGCTAACCATAGTCACCTAGTTCCAGTTACTGAGAGGGAGGTATTATCCTCATGATGACAGTGATCCCAGCTCTGTGACTGCCTCTCCTAGCATCACTCCTGACTTTCAAGGAGAAAGTCCCCATTGAACCACCCAGAGGGGCTCTGACTGCTCAAAGAGCATTCTAGCGGCTTTGGTAAATGTTGTGCTCTCGTAGTTTACTGTGGAACACAATCCCTTGTTGGACGTTTTTAAAAAAATCTATTATTATTATTAACAATATATTTTGTAAGGATTCATCATGTTTTGGTACCCGGTTTTCCTTCTTCCCTGCCTCCAAACCACTGGGGACACTCCTCAGTGGGGTTGCAGGTATTCCCCATGGGGGCTGTGGTTTATGCATTGTGGGAGCAGCAGTCAGTTGTGTTTTTTGGGGGGAGGGACTGCCTCTGGGCATGATGATGTCATAACCTGTGGCTCTTACAATCTTTCTGTCCACTCTTCCTAAAAATTCCCTCAGCTCTGGGTGAGTTTTAAGTCTACTTCAGTGATGAGCTCTTAGGAGCCTCTGGATCTCTGCTTTGGTAGGTATGGAGTATCCTCAGGGTCTGTCTCCTTCACCCTGGCGCTGATTATCAGGTTCACTTTTAAACCTCACAATATATACCTACATGTTGTTCAGCTCTTCTAGCCACTTTACTCACTCCTCTACCATCTTCCAGTGAAATGCATTTACACTGTACTCAACATAACGCACAGATTCTGTAAGCCTATGAGAGTCGCACAAGGGATGGATCTGCCTTAGCCACTAAAATAATGCCAGGATGCCCTAGTAAACCCTGTTCCCTGAAAAAGTACTTAAATCTGAATGAAGTCTTGATTATTGATCTTACATTCTCCCTTCATTGACTAATCATCTTCAAAATTCCATCCTATAACTTCTCTCTTTGCTCCTTTTAATAAGTGAATTAATTATTGAATCTGCTTCAGTGTACAATATCCTTCTGCCCTCAGTAACATCCTAACATGGTTGATTCTGGAACTTAACTCATGATCCACAAGAGGGAAAAATAAAAGCAACCCCTGGAAAATGTATCTGATCTGTTGTGGGAGGGAACTCTGGAGCACAGTCCAGCATAGCAGATGACCTGCCTTCCCAGGAAGAGTGGCATCTCCTCCATAAACTCTGAGGTCACCCAATGCCAACATCATCAAGGACATGAATCTAGACATGCACATCATGTATTTTAAAGTCCCGGGTTTTCCCAGGTAAAGTCCAAAATTTAATGCAAAGACATTTTTCTGAGCATTTGAACATCTATGAGATTCTGTGAATCAAAATAACAAAATGCTATCCACTGTTCCATAACAAGAGAAACAAAAACTCCTGTATAAGCTACAAAAGAGAACTTTCTGGGGGCTGGAGAGATGACTTAGCAGTTAAGGTATTTGCCTGCAGAGCCAAATGACCCAGGTTTGATTCCCCAGGACCCACATTAGCCAGATGCACAATGGGCACATGTATCTGGAGTTCATTTGCAATGGCTGAAGGCCCTGGGACACCTATTCTCTCTTCCTCTCCCTCTCACTCTCTCTCTCTCTCTCTCCTCTTTCTCTGTTAAATAAATAAATAAATAAAAATAAAATATTATAAAAAGAGAACTTTCTGGTTCTCGCATTTAGCTTTTGCTGCTTGATAACATCTCTGTGTTTTGTCCATCTGAAAGCTCCTGATTCAACATCCTTTTTAGGTAATATGTGATACCGAAGTCCACCCTCAAATCTTATTTCCCTTGTATGACTCCTGATATCATTTGTGTTAGTACCGGTTCTCCAGGAAACAGATGCTAACACAGGAATCATGTAGAGATATATAAGGAAAATAAATGTGAAAGATAACTAATATGAAGAAAAACATTTAAATTTTTTCAAAAGTGAAAATTTTGTTTCAATATAAGAAGTTTAAAATATGAGGAAAGAGAAGGATCAGAAGAAAAATGTTCAGACATCGGGAAAGTTGTGAACAAGTCTCTCCCAGATCAGTGATGATCACAGCTAATATCATAGCTCATGAGAAAGGGCCTGCATCCCATAGTAGCAGTCCCAGAGAAGGATCCAGTGGAATTTAGGTTGGGGGTTGGAACAAGGTGAGAGAATCAGGCCTTCATGTGAACATAGAGGTAGGCCTTCTGTGGTGATGGTTGAGGCTGTCAGTCAACATCTTCTTAGACTAGAAGATCCTATTGATGAGATTTCTTAGCCAACAGAGAGCTGAAGAGCCACTGCCATCGTTTGCTGACATTTACTGATAATTTAAAATCTACCTTGGTGTTTATTTCCACTGGGAGGCCATCCATTTTCACTTCATCTTTTCTGTATCCCTACAACACACAAAACTTTAATCCATCCCCCAGGAGCACAATGTACACTGAATATCTGTTTGCTTTCATTTTTTTGATGTGAGCACCTGGAAGGCAGATTTTTTTTCCTGGTCTTTGAATCAGAATTCTTATTGTATAGTTCCAAAGGACATAGTAAGTAGTTAAAAATGTTTGCTCAATAAATAAATACATGCTAAAGGGATCAAAGGTGGTCTTCTTAGGCTAGGGATTAAAAATCTTATAAAATAGTGAAGAACACAATCACCCAAGAAAAGTCTAAAATATCTCTGAATATGAGCTAAATTTAACTTACTGGGATGAGTTAGACATTGAAGTAATATAAGAGGAGACAACACCTCTGTGTGCAATTTAATGTCTGCTGTTATGAAAGTCTGTAAGTCAAACAACTAAAAAACTATACTTTAATAACAATATGTATGCTTTGTTTACAAGTGACTCCAATAATACGGTTAGAAAATATTAGCAGGGCTGGAGAGATGGACCAGTGATTAAGGCACTTGCCTGCAAAGCCTAACCACCTGGATGTTATTCCCTAGTACCCATATATATAAAATATTTATATAAAATAAGGTGTTAAAAAAAGACAAATGTGGCCTGGAGAGATGGCTTAGCAGTTAAGGCATTTGCCTGCAAAGCTTAAGGACCCAGGTTCAATTCCCCAGCAGCTATATAAGGAAAATAAATGTGAAAGATAACTAATATGAAGAAAAACATTTAAATTAAATTTTCAAAAGTGAAAATTTTGTTTCAATATAAGAAGTTTAAAATATGAGGAAAGAGAAGGATCAGAAGAAAAATGTTCAGACATCGGGAAAGTTGTGAGCAAGTCTCTCCCAGATCAGTGATGATCACAGCTAATATCATAGCTCATGAGAAAGGGCCTGCATCCCATAGTAGCAGTCCCAGAGAAGGATCCAGTGGAATTTAGGTTGGGGGTTGGAACAAGGTGAGAGAATCAGGCCTTCATGTGAACACAGAGGTAGGCCTTCTGTGGTGATGGTTGAGGCTGTCAGTCAACATCTTCTTAGACTAGAAGATCCTGTTGATGAGATTTCTTAGCCAACAGAGAGCTGAAGAGCCACTGCCATCGTTTGCTGACATTTACTGATAATTTAAAATCTACCTTAGTGTTTATTTCCACTGGGAGGCCATCCATTTTCACTTCATCTTTTCTGTATCCCTACAACACACAAAACTTTAATCCATCCCCCAGGAGCACAATGTACACTGAATATCTGTTTGCTTTCATTTTTTTGATGTGAGCACCTGGAAGGCAGATTTTTTTTCCTGGTCTTTGAATCAGAATTCTTATTGTGTAGTTCCAAAGGACATAGTAAGTAGTTAAAAATGTTTGCTCAATAAATAAATACATGCTAAAGGGATCAAAGGTGGTCTTCTTAGGCTAGGGATGAAAAATCTTATAAAATAGTGAAGAACACAATCACCCAAGAAAAGTCTAAAATATCTCTGAATATGAGCTAAATTTAACTTACTGGGATGAGTTAGACATTGAAGTAATGTAAGAGGAGACAACACCTCTGTGTGCAATTTAATGTCTGCTGTTATGAAAGTCTGTAAGTCAAACAACTAAAAAACTATACTTTAATAACAATATGTATGCTTTGTTTACAAGTGACTCCAATAATACGGTTAGAAAATATTAGCAGGGCTGGAGAGATGGACCAGTGATTAAGGCACTTGCCTGCAAAGCCTAACCACCTGGATGTTATTCCCTAGTACCCATATATATAAAATATTTATATAAAATAAGGTGTTAAAAAAAGACAAATGTGGCCTGGAGAGATGGCTTAGCAGTTAAGGCATTTGCCTGCAAAGCTTAAGGACCCAGGTTCAATTCCCCAGCAGCCACATAAAGTCAGCTGCACAAAGTGGTACGTGCTCTGGAGTTCATTTGCAGTGGCTAAAGGCCCTGTCGTGTCCATTATCTGCACCCTCTCCAGTCTCCCTCTCTGAAGTACATAAATAAAATATTTTTTAAAAGAAAAACATTAGCAGAAGAAAGAAGTTTCAAAAGAGAGGGTAAAGAATGAGCACTGACCTCTCTGTTACAGATTTAATCTCTGGGACAGAATGATTGTCAAGAATTTTGTCTTCATTAAAGAAGAAAATCAAATGGAAAATGAACAATGCAATAAAGTAAATGTCATACACACTTAATTAGTTGGCTGGGGTCAAGACCTTCAGTCTGGAATTTCAACTTGCATTTATAGTGTTTGCATTCATTATTTTACTGAGAAGTGGGAGTGTGGTCTGAAGATTTTTCTATTGATTAAAAGAAGTTTAATTTCTAAAACATTTGCCTATGCTTGCATTTTTATTAATAATATATTTGGCAAAAATATAAAAAAAGAATGAATACTCCCCTTATGCTATGAATTCCTAACATTATTAGATTTTTCCATCTGAAAGAATTCACATTTTTATGAATGCATTAAAACATACAGTTTATAACAGTCATTGTATTCCCAGTAATAAGTGCTTAATTTGGATCAAGGTGATTCTTTAAAAGCTTGTGTTTTTATTGTTTAGTTTTACAAAAGCTTAAAGAATGACTTGCATATGCATTGTTATATTTTAAGAGTTGAGTGTAACCAATGATTCTTCAGATGTAGGAAACAATGTGGTTTTGAAGAGTAAAGTTCCAAGTATGTAATACTAGGTAATGGAACTTGTTAACTCTTTGGCATATGACTTACTTCAGTCTGTCTAATAGCCTAAATGAATGAATTTTTCTCCACATGAGATGTTTTCCTGTCATATTTCATATTTGCTTTATCCCTATGTGTTGTGTTTAAATTAATTTGAAACATCTCTCCTCAAAGAAGTAATATCCACTATAAATTCATATGCTTGTACTTAAATTAGTTAAAATACTTTAAATATATTTTACTAGAAGTTTTTAATATTATTGTCTTTTAGTTTTTAAAGTCATTATCCATATAGAAAAAAAGACTCATATATAAGATAAAAGTAAAATATTAACAAGTTACTCATATCTAACATATTAATATTCATTATAGCAGTTTGAAAATTTGAAGAACTCTTCAAAGTTGTTCAAAAAATCTCATAATCACATTTTTAATATAGCTGTTTGTTTTTTCTCCAAGAACATAGTAAGCTAGGGCATTTTATAGACAATATAATATTAATACATGAAATTGTAGGAATATCAGCATTTTGAGTTACTGAATCAATACAAAAAAACTTATGAAAAACAAAACCCATGCAAAATGGGAAAATAAAAAAACTCACCAAAATACAAGGCAGATAAACAGAATAATTTTGCAATATATATGAAAGACAAAATTGCTTATTAAATGTTTCCAGTATTCATTTAAATATTAATACCATCTGGGACACATAATATTAAGCATAATTCTTAAACATAAATTTTAATATTTGAAAATGATATCAAATAAAATAAATCACCCAGAATCAAGCAGCTACCAAGTGAAAGACAAGGAGCTTGAGTCAATACTGCTGGTTTCAGTTGTTCATTTCTTGAACACAACTTAATCCTACCAGTGAGAAATCTAAGTTACCTCTCCTAAGAGATAAACACAAAAAGTATAAATTTTAAAAAGAAAGAAAAATGACTGGTAGATTGGAGAAATAGTCAAATAATTTTAAGTTAAAATGCTAACATCTCTTTCTTTGAATAACAATGTTTTCCAGCCAATATTAAATAATAATGATACTCATGTAGCCAAGTGGACAGTGAGATTAGTTCTCATTCACTGCTCGAGGAGAATAAACTAGAAAAACTTTCTGGAAATAATTTGATAATTATAACTGTATTTTCCTCTTTATATTAGCTCTACATCTATATAAGCACATTCAGGGCAATATAAAAAAGCAATTCAACATAGCTATTTCTAAGGTATCAAAAATCTTTAAAAAGACATTGTGGTGGTTTGATTCAGGTGTCCCCCATAAACTTAAGTGTTCTGAATGCTAGTCTCTCCAGCTGATGGCAATTTAGAAATTAAAGCCTCCTGGAGGAGATGTATTGTTGGGGGCGGGCTTATGGGTATTATAGCCAGCTTCCCCTTGCTGGTGTTTGGCACACTCTCCGGTTGCTGTTGTCCGCCTTATGTTGAGCAGAGGGTGATGTCCACCCTCTGCTCATGCCATCGTTTTTCCTGCTATCATGGAGCTTCCCCCTCAAGCCTGTAAGCCAAAATAAACCTCTTTTTTTCCCACAAGCTGCTCTTAGTCGGGTGATTTCTGCCAGCAATGAGAACCTGACTGCAACAGTAAAGTGGTACAGAGGAGTGGGATTGCTGCTAGACACCTGACTGTGTGGCTTTGGCCCTTTGGAGCTGATTTTCAAGAGGAAGAACTATGGACTGTGAGGTTTGGCTTATGAGGGTGAGAAAGAGCTTTACTTGGACTGGGCTAGCAGTTTGTGTGACAAGTTTGCTGTTATGCCAGTGTCCTGAGAAGTTGTGCAGGGTTGCTTTGCATAGAAATGAACTGGTATGAGCAGAGGGATATGGCACAGAAAAAATGAAATCTTTGGGTGAACTCTACCTGTTCAGCTGCAATTGAGAGATTACAACCTTTGAGATTGGGCCAGCTGACCTGCAATGGGGCAACAGGAAGAATGCAGACTCTTTTGAAGGGGCCTGAATGCTGAAGGAGTGTCCTGTTCTTCAAAGTCTGATTTATTCCCCCCTGGATTAACAAATTGGCATCCTAACTGATATTATGGAGTATAACAAATGCAGGTAAGAGAGGGTCATTGAGTTTGCAATGCAGTCTTGTGTTTTGGAAATGAACATGGGCAGTGTGAAGCAGGTTTGCTGGATGCCTGCATGGAGATCCCATGGGGCCATGAGGATGGACCGTGGGTTGCAGTGGAGATGCTGGGACTATGGGATGGCTGCAAGGAGAGCTGCAGGCTCTAGATGAAGTTTTCCAGGACTGTGAGTAGCCTAGTTGGAGGGGCGGAATTGGAACTCCAGAGACTTGTTGCTGGTCAGAATTATCAGACTTGGGGATTTGTCACTGACTAGTTGGATTGGAATTACAGAGTAGGATGTTTGCCCTGGTTGTTTTAAATCTTATATTGGTTGAATATTTCTTTGCTTTGCCCAATGCCATCCTTTGCAGTGTGAATGTTTATTCTGTGTTATTATGGGTTTTGGGGGCATATTTTTTGGTATTATGGCTCAGTTAAAAAAGACCTTGGATTATGGGGACATATGAACATCATTGGAATTGATAAAAACTATGGGGACTTTTAAAGTTGCATGAATGCATTGCATTTTACATCATGTATGGTTATCAGTTTATGGTGGCCAGGGGTGGAATGTGGTGGTTTGATTCAGGTGTCCCCCATAAACTTAAGTGTTCTGAATGCTAGTCTCTCCAGCTGATGGCAATTTAGAAATTAAAGCCTCCTGGAGGTGGTGTATTGTTGGGGGCAGGCTTATGGGTATTATAGCCAGCTTCCCCTTGCCAGTGTTTGGTACACTCTCCTGTTGCTGTTGTCCACCTTTTGTTGACCAGAGGGTGATGTCCACCCTCTGTTCATGCTATCGTTTTTCCTTCCATCATGGAGCTTCCCCCCTCGAGCCTGTAAGCCAAAATAAACCTCTTTTTTCCCACAAGCTGCTTTTAGTCCGGTGATTTCTGCCAGCAATGAGAACCTGACTGCAACACACATGTAGTCAATGCTAAAGGGATATTTAATCTATGCTAAGCATTATATTAAATGGATTTGTTTTTTGCAAAATCTCATCTATTTCTTTTCTTTCCTTTTCCTTTCCTTTTCCTTCCCTTTTCCCTTCCTTTTCCCTTCCTTTTTTTTTTTTTTTTTTTTCGAGGTAGGGTTTCACTCTGGTCCAGGCTGACCTGGAATTAACTATGTAGTCTCAGGGTGGCCTTGAACTCAAAGTGATCCTCCTACCTCTGCCTCCCCAGTGCTGGGATTAAAGGCGTGTGCCACCACGCCCGGCTTTTTCATCTATTTCTCATTATAAACATGTGTCCTACTAATAGAAATATAAACCTCAAAATAGTGTGTATTATATAACCAATAAAATTGTAGTGAGTTGGGAAAACATCAGAAACATTATTGTTTGTTTCTTTGTTTGTTTAGGGTGTGAGGGCAGGGGCACATACATACAGTGATATGCATGTATATGTCAAAGGACAACCTCAGGGTGTCAACCTTGCTTCACCTCAAAACAGAGTCTTTGCTGTTGTTTCCAACTATGAATGCCAGAATAGTTGGCCCACTGCTTTGAGATACTCCTGACTCTGCCTTCACAGCTTGATTCCAGCTTTCTCTGGGTTGTGGGGATGCTCTCTGAACTCTGGTGATCAGGCTTGTGCAGCAATGCTTTGAAACCCTGATTAATTTCCTCATCCGGTAAACATTCTTGACTAGTCATAATATGATGATATGTTTAAAGAATTATTAGCTTACAAAAATACAAGAAAATTTATGAAGGCTCTGATTGCCAAACCTGGAATAATACCAAAATATTAGGCAACATTTATTCTAAGTCAACATCACTGATGAGTTTTCTCTTTCCTCCTATCATGTGTCTAGATGTTAGAATATCCCTCCATGACTTTTATAACTGTATGGAAAAAATGGTAGACTAACTGACATATTGAATGAAAGCTGATGCTAGGCAAAATTGGGGTATCTAATTACAAATTATTTTATTTATTAAATCTCAGTAATTGTTGTCAGTTCCATAATCATGATTGTTTTCGTTTGGAACTGATTGCAGTTTGAATGGATTTTGAAAAATTCTGTGCTTTAATATCTGCATAGTTATATTTTTTTATTTTTTTCAAATTTCTTGGCTTATGGTTATGTGTCAATGAAGTAACTTTCTCAATTTTGTCATTTATCTAGTTGTTAATGAAACTGAAAGAGGTTGTGAAAACTAAGTATGCTTTGCTTAAGTGCTTTTCATGAAAGGCTTTATTTCTCTCTTGATATCTCTTCATTGTCTAGAACCATTATAACTCCATAAACTGTTAAACTCTGACTTATGGGTGAAAATATTTTAGATATTAAGCTTTTCATGCTGTAATTCTGTTCAGAGAAAAATTATTTGTGAGTTTTTTCTTTCTGTTATTAAATTACAATATTAGAGAATATTTAGAAAATTTCACTTGCTGCATTCCGTAATTTCCTGTTTCTTCAATAGTAAGTCTAGAAAACTAAGTATGATTTATTCATTTTAAACATAACCCCTTCTTTATGTTTATATTAGTATCCTGAAATATAATCTCAGTGATTCCTAGGTAATTGTTACTGGTATGATCTTCAAAAGTCCAATGTTTTAACTTTCACCAGTTTGTGAAATATAGATCTTAAAATAATGGTAGAAACTTAAGGACTGTGCATATTATTGTGTGTAGACAGAATTCATGTTAGGTCATTTAATAAAGTAAGTTAGATTAATCTTTATAATGTAAAGCACATCAAATTTACAGATAGGTACTATCAAATTTCTCTTTATAATTAGATCATAAAACAGCTCAATGTAAAATTGGTTTCCTAACAACTTTATTTTCTGCATAAAAATGTAAATTCTTTCTCTGGACTACCCCCACAATGCATGATCCACATTCCCCATTGATGAGGGTCCCTTTGGAAGATGAAGGACAGGGAGGAGGATAATGGAGTCACCATTATGAATGTAAAATGAGAATAATATAAATAAATAAATAAATAAATTATTAAAAATATAAATTATTTCAACTAGTTGTATTTAATACTTTTCTAATAACAATTTGAAGTAATATTTTATTTGATTATGACAAAATATCCAATTTGGAAGATATACACAAATATAAAGCCATTGACACTAGAAAAGGAAGGCTTGTCCAAAGACAACTTTTAAGAGCTAAGATAAATTTAATCCTGGAAAGGTACAATCTCTTTTTAAATATTTTATTTATTTTTTATTTGAGAGATAAAGAAGATAAAGAAAGTGGGCATGACAGGGCTGAGAGACAGTGAGAGAGAGAGAATGAGCACTCCATTGCCTCTAGACGCTGCAAATGAACTCCAGATGCATGTGCCACTTTGTACATCTGGCTTTACGTGGGTACTAGGGAATCAAACCCTGGTTCTTAGGCTTTGCAAGCAAGTGCCTTACCACTGAGCAATCTCTCCAGCCCCAATCTTATTTTTATACAGAGAAAAAAGACATTTTTCCTCATTGATTCTAATTTCCTTATTGATAAAGCCTATTTTTCATTTGTTTACTATTATGAAATTAAATGTTATAGTATATATTATTAAAGTGATTCCCTCATTCACAAGTATGCTATATGTCTTATACTCTGCTAGGCATTGCAATGAGCACATGTTAAAGAAGACATAATGATCTTAAAACATAGGGTTAAGAGGAAACAATTATAAGGCAAGGCAAGGGTAATTTATAGGGACAAGAACAATGCAGTCTGTGTAGAGGAGATAATGGATGACTAAGCGTTCTTATAACTAAAGGTTGTAGAGAAAATGACTTCAAGCAGACAGGGCAAAATGGGAAATGTCCACCACAATGCTGAACAGAGAGACTGCAAGAAGGGGAGTAGAAATTTTGAGATCAAAACTGATAAAGCAAGGCAGTATGTGAGGGGGATTGTACAATATTACTGTTTGTTTTGTTTCTTGTGATCAAGATGATTGATCACACAAAAGTTAAATTATTCACAGTACGTATTAATGTACATACATGCACATCTGCTAATTTTAAACTGTACTGACACAATAAGATGTAATTTGGCAATAGATATTTAAATTGAAAAGCTTATACCTGTTCACTAACCAATTTTACATGTAAGTAAATAAATGTTACAAACTAATGAGCCACAAGAAAGCAATGTACATATTAAGGACAATATGTCATCATTTAGTTCACTAGCAAATCAAAGCTTATATTATATTTAGCTGATAAAAAATATCAATTATATTTCATGTCTGTATTATACAATTAATGTATTGAAGGAACAGAATATAATAATTTTATATATTGACCAAATTTTATTCCCCACTAATCTGTTTTACAGGCAATAGAGACTTCATTCAAAAATGCACATAATTAAGAAATATATAGTTTGTCTTATTCTTTTCTCACCAAAAATCTGTAAAATTTGGTTGGAGAGATGACCTTGTTGTTAAAAAGCTTGGCGTATCCATTGGAGGACTTGAGTTCAGATCCCCAGAGCTCACAAACAGCTGGATGCATAAGCAAGTACATGTGATTACAGCACTCTAAACACAAGATGGGCTGAACAGACAAGAGAATCTCCAAACACTTGCAGGCCAGCTAGGCTGCCAAACAAGAGCCCCTGCCTCACATGACATTGAAGATCAACACTGATAATTGTCCTCTGACTTTCACATGTGCCCTGTGGTATTGTACACTCCCACTCACATGTCATAGATACATAGATGCACATGCAAATATTAAAATAAATCAGAGCCAAGCTTAGTGGAAAACGCCTTTCATCGCAGCACTTGGGAGGCAGAGAAGTGGAAGGATCACTTGAGTTCAAGGGTAGCCTGGGACTACAGAGTGAGTTCTAGATCAGCCTGGGCTATAGAGTGACCATGCCACAAAAAATTCAATAAATAAAAAAGTAATACATAAATAAATAAATAAATCAGTTGAAAACCCTCTATGGATGCCAGGGTTCTTTTTAGCCTCCATGACCATGCATTGAAAATGTTAACACAATTACTAAATTTTCACAGTGAAGAAAATTGTAATATTTTGCCTGTCACTCTGGAATTTAGATTGGAAAAATGTTTTTGGCAGTTTTATATCTTTTCATAGAACAGGATCAAAAAAGAACGTCAACAAGTAGACAAATGAAAACTGTCACTATGAACTAAAGCAAGAGTAGTGAGGGCAACTCTGTAGTAAGTACCCCACTGGGAGACTCTGATGGGACTGGTGGTCAGTTTGCTTCAGCTAAAACTGCTATTTACAAGATGATAGATTTAAGATTTTGTATAACTTTGTGGTAGTTTGAATATATGGCCCCCAATATATTCAATTAGTTTATGGTTTGCATCTTCAGTCACCTTGCTGGAGGCAATGTTACTGCAGGCTGATCTTAAGGTGTGGTGGTGATTTAGGATTCCATTGTAAAGATATGCAAAGTGTGCCCAGTAGGAGTTCCTGAAGTCTGCTGTGGCTTTTGGCTGTAGTTTTGCTCTGTGTGCTGTGTGGCTGGGGGCTTTTCTCTCTCTGCTTGGCCCTGTGAAGGCAGGCCAGCTTCTTCTGCCATTGTGGAACTTCCCCTGGATCTGTAAGCTTCAATAAATAATATCCCTTCCTCCATAACTGTGCATGGTCTGGAAGTTCATCTCAGCGAACCTGAAGCTGTCTTCTAAAACCCTCAAGCTTTGATTTTGGAGAAACTATCTCAGAAATGAATTCTGAATGCTGGCTGACTTGCTACAGATTATGGTTATAAGGAGCTACGGCAAGGCTTGACATCTTAAGAGCATTGGTCTCATCCATGTGAAACATACACACACCAATTTGGTAGCTAGTATCCTACTTACTTGATTTTTTTTCCCTAAGTTCTCAGTATGACTACTGATGTGTAACGACATTGAATATGGTTATAGAGAACCTATCTTTTAGTTATTATATAAAAACACAATACTGCAATGGCATAGATGGGATTTTAATAGTCATCCCATCTCATCTAACTAACTAGTAACAACAGGCTATGTGTGTGGTCTCTGAAAATTTGATATATATTAAACATTTGAAGCAGAGACTTGTTGTTTGCCAGTCTAAGGCTCTAATTATGTATAATAATTAGGGATTTAAAGTAGTATAAATGTGAGTATCATCATTCCCATATATATCATTCTCCACAGAAAATCAAGGTCACAGATACGTGTATAGTAAAAATACGAATTATACTCCAGGGATGTTACCATGATGCAAAATGATTCTTCAGCATAGTGTTGTTGGGATGGAAAATACACAAAGGCCTGATATCTACCAAGGGATAGCAGTCTAGGGGAAGAAAAGTCCTGAGATTGTTCACTTATAGACTGCTGTGTGAGATAAAAATATTGGATGCTAAAAGAACAGAAGCAAAGGTAATATAAATCAAAGAAAATTAATAATGAAAATAGAAGGGTTCAGTAGAAGTTTGAAAGTGGGGATAACTAAAAAAATTATAAGTAGAGCAGGTCAGGAGTGGGCATCTATTCTTTGTAGGATCGTTTGTGCTGCCCTGTTTTTCTAGAGAAGAAGCCTAAACTCAAAGGAGATTCATAGGGCCACTGAAAAGAATGTTGATTGCTCATCATTATGAATTCAAATACACAACTAGAACCCAAATATACAAGGTTTTTCCCATAAAAATGTGTGGTCCTTCTTCATATAACTTACCTATGAAATATATTGTACTATTTATATTCATGGAAAACATCTAGGGCCTATGCTTCTTTTTTATTTATTTGACAGAAACAGGGAGGGAGGGAAGTAGAAAGAGGGGGAGGGAGGAAGGGATGGCTCTTTTCAAAACTCTAAGACATTTGTGAACCTATGCTTCCAGTCATTAAATTGCCTTCCTATTAATGGTATGTGATGTCATGGTACAGTAACATGAATATGATGAATATTAAACAAATTATTTTCAAAAATAAGTGTGTAAACACAGCATATAAATAGTATATGTTATTTTACTGTATATATATTACACTATAGAAAGAGGGAAAGAGAAGAGAAAGAGATCTGTATTCTCTCTTATAACCTACTTCTTCAATTAACATTTTTAGTTCATCCATTTTGAAGGAAACAGTAAGACAAAATGATAAATGCTACTATCTGACTAAATTCAGGATGATAAATGGGAATATCATATTATCATCTATGTTTATCTTTTTAGTTGAAATATTTTATAATACAAAAAATTGCACATAACCAAGATAGTCTGAGGAAAACTTGGTCAGGCATCATAAAGAAATACTCAGTGATGACTCTGAATGATTAGGTAAATTGAATAGCCCTTCTTTAACTGATTTGCCTTAAGGAAGGATGGCATTGAATGTGAAACTGTGCTCTCAAGTTAAAATCCATTTCTTGAAAAGCTTCCACAGGAGACTTATTATTAGTAAGACTCCCTTGATTTGATTGTCTTTTCCCCTTCAAGTGCTTAGGAATATTTGAAGTTATCATTTTATTACTAAGAAATGAAAACTAAAGTGCAACTTCAATAGCAGAGATACTTAAGAGGAAAAGATGTGGGAGACATAAACCCTTCCCTCAAGAACTTTACTTCTAATATGAAATAAATATGAAATGGGAGTACAATATAATATACAGTCCATCCCCAAAGAGTCTTGAACTATATGTGCATATTGTTTCACATAGGTAAGAAAATCAAAGCTTGGCTTTTTCATATAAGATGATTACTAATTGTTAGAGTATATTTTATATTGTTTTGCAATTATTATGTAAAAATTACTAGGTGTAATTTTAAGTAGTGTAAAATTGTAAATAAACTATCTAATTCATTTAAAACCTATTAGCTTTTAATGTTTCAGTTAGTGCATTTCTGTCAAAGTGTAGAACAAATGATATAATTGGGAAAATGATACCCATTTTACCAGTAATTCACTGTGTTTTGTTAGTGATTCATTCAACATTTCATCCTATCAAAATGTTCATGAATATTACTGTTAGGCTACAAGATTACACTTGGTTCTCAAACACTTATCATTTATCTCCTTTAATCTACTTCATATAAGTGCATTTGAATTGGTAGAAAGATTATTCATTTATTGGCAGATATCAGTGTCAGATTGTAAATTAAAATAAATTGGGGCAGGTAGAGAATAAGCCCATATAACACTGTAAAATAAGTAAATGTAAATAAATATGTAAATAAAACTTCTGATCAAAAATCCATTCTGAAATTATTGATTGTAGAAATTAGATTGATTGTTAAAAACAACTGCTTTTAGTATGATACTCAAATTACCTGATTACCAAAAATAAACAGCTTGATGTGGAACAAACCTTCTTAAAAGACCTGAAACATAAAGTCTCCATTAATTCAGGTTCATTAAATTACATGTATATTTAAGTATTGGAAAATAAAACCCAGCTTTCTTTTTGCAATTAGTATGTGCATTCACGCATTGAGATTGTGTTTGCAGCACCCAGTCCAAGCAGGGTGGTTAAGGCATGGCTCTATAGACAGTGTTCCCATGATGTTGCTTTTCTACATAAGGCACCCACACTCGTTCCTCTACCTGCTGTTTGAATCAATTATTATTTTTATTATATTGTCACTATATTTTCATGCCACTTCTCAGTTCCCTTTTTATATTTTTTTTTTTAACAAGACTCAAATTCTATAAGTATAAAAGTTTCATATCATCATTTGGCAATTGAGCCTTTACATATTAGTATTTATTGGGTTGTGTGTTTGTGTATGTTATATGCCTATGAATATATGTGTCCTTAGTTATGTGGACATGTTTGTGGGCGTGGGTCCCTGTGTGTGTGTGTGCATGTGCCTCTGTGTGTGTGTACAAAGACCATGTATATCAAATGTGTTTCTGGGTAGCCTTACACTCTGTATTTTTGAGACTGGGTCTGTCACTGAACCTGAAAATGATAGATTTGGTTAGACGAGTTGGACAACGAATCTCAGCGATTTCTTGTCTCTTCTTCCCTAGTGCTGAGATTACACACACACCTTCCACCCTAGAATTTTTCATGGGTACTAGGGATACAAACTCAGGTACTGATTTTTGCCTGGTGAGCATATTATTAAACAAGTATACCCCTACTTAATGGTAGTTTTATTTTAAATCTAATACACTCTCTCCTTGTAATTAGATAAAAATATTAAAAGTATTATTTAAAAAATGAAATGGAGACTGCTATGTTTTTGAAAACAAGGTACAAACTTCTACTTCTTAGATAGGATCCTTCCTTTTGTGTTATTCAATGTGGAGAAAAACAAGTCTTGTACTCAGATGTGTTTTCTGCGCTCTGGTACTTCACTCCATTTTTTTCACTAATCATGTTCTATTCAGTGATTGTGTACAGTACTAGGGTCATTAAACATTTAATTTGCAACTTTAAATTACTACCCTTTGACATCTT
Source organism: Orientallactaga sibirica (assembly GCA_036365145.1). Classification (NCBI taxonomy): domain Eukaryota; kingdom Metazoa; phylum Chordata; class Mammalia; order Rodentia; family Dipodidae; genus Orientallactaga; species Orientallactaga sibirica. The sequence continues at coordinate 50,106,630 of JAEOAD010000004.1, read as the reverse complement.
ACATTCCTCTTGGTTCTCAAAATATAAATCATCAGAAGGGACTTGCTTAAAACATGTTCATGATAATAATAAGTTGGGAGAGTAAAATGTTCTTGATAAGAAGTAGACTCAGTTAAAAGACACTAAATATTGTAACCATTTGAATAGTTTCTTGAAAATATACTTCACTGATGCATTCTATATCATATAAGCTCAAGAATTGTGCTGAATTTTTTTCTTAGATACTTGCTTAAGCATATTGGGAATATAGTTGCAATAGTTCACCCAAAGTTGTAAGACAAAAATTCAAGCTGATTTGATCATGTAGCCATACTAACACTTTACATTGAGTACCTTCAAATGCACGTATATAATATTATCACAATTTTAATTAAAATCTAAAAGTGTACAGACAACTACCTTTACCTCCATCTTTACATAGCTGATTTTTCACAGACTGTAATGCATACTTAAGACCATTTGATCACTCATTATCTATTCTTTCATAGAAGCCACTTAGCATCTATGTTAACAATTTGTCAAGGTACTTATTAGATAATGAACATGACCCCCAAGTAATTAACATGTGATCGAGTTAAACATAGTTCTGGCCAGGTTTTATTCAAAAATTGTTTTACTTTCCTATATTTGAACTAACCTATATAGACAAATAGTGCATATGATTATTCCTAGCAAATTGAAATCATTTTCTCATCAGTCACAAAAATCCAGAATATTGAAGGTGTTACTGCCCATTAAAATGGGTCACTATGGGCTGGAGAGATGGCTTAGTGGTTAAGGCACTTACCTAGAAAGACCAATGATCCAGGTTCAGTTCCCCAGTACCCACATAAGCCAGATGCACAAGGTGGCACATGCATCTGGAGTTCATTGCAGTGGCTAGAGACCCTAGAGTGCCTATATTCTCTCTCTCTTTTCCTCTCTCTCTTTCTCTCTCATCTATTATCTCTCTGCCCCTCTATCTCATACATATATAATTAAAATATATTCTCTTAAAAATGAGGCATTATGAACCCTGACAAAGCAATTAGTTTTTGTTGCATGGCAAACCACTCTAACGAAGTTCTTATAACATTTTTTTATTTAGTTTACAGTGCTAAGCATTTGGATTTTGACTATAGCTAGCTATGGGATTCTGCTAATGTCTGCATTCACCTAGACTTGCATCAACAGTCCTGAAAGTAGACTAGTAAGAAGAGAAAAAGAAGCCACTTTAATCTTCTGAGGACATAAATAAGCCAAATATATAGAACCATCCTATTTTTGACAAAGGTGCCAAAACATAGATTGCAGAAAAGACATCAAGTGATGCTGAAAAACTAGATATCACCATATACCTCTAATCCTGAAAAAAAAATTCACAGTGTATCAAAGGCCTTATTATAGATTGATGCAGTGAAAAATTTGTAGAAAAAACACAGAAAAAAGACATCAAAAATCAGGTATAAGCAGTGACTTTCTGAATAAAACTACAATAGCTGAGGAAAAAAATATTAAGAATTGATAAGTAAAATGGCCCCAATTAAAACAGGCTTTTGCGCAGCAAAAAAAAAAAAAAAAAAAAAAAGAGTAGAGTAAGGTGGTAAGGTGATATCAACCTGAAAAATAAATGAAAATGTTTGTCAAGTATCCCTCTATTTTGGATTAATATCCACATATATGAAGAACTCAAATATTAAACATTGGGGCTGAGGAGATGAAAATACCTATGGAGGTTCCTCAAAAAACTACAAACAGGGCTGGAGAGATGGCTTAGTGGTTAAGGCACCTGCCTCCTAAGCCTAAGAAAGCTGGTTCCAATCTCCAGGTCCCACTTTTAGCCAGATGCAAAGTGACACAAGGGTGCAATGCCACACTTGACCACAAGGGGGCGCACACACCTGGTTTTTGTTCACAGTGACTGAGAGGCTGCTGGCGCACCCATCTCTATCTCTGTCTTCCTCTCCCTCTCTCTCTGTCTCTGTGTCTCTGTGTCTCTCTCCAAAAAAAAAAAAAAAAAAACTCAAAATAGAACTACTATGCCTGAGTGTGTACCTGGAGGAATCAAAGCAATATATCTTAGAGTTACCTACATATCCACATTGAGTCTATTGTCGTCCATATCAGGCAAGCTTGGAATCATCTCAATGGATCATTGCATAAATAAAAAATAATAATATATAGTGGGAAATATTCTGCCATAGACAAGAACAGCTTTATTTGCAGGAAAATGTATAAAACTGCATTACATTATGTGAAATAAAGCAGTGTTACAAAAACAGAATTACATACTATTTTTAATGGACAGACTATAGATGAAAACAATCAAAGGGAAGCTTCAGGAGATTGGCTCAGTGAGAAAGAGTGCTTGCTGCTTAAGCAGGGCGACCTGAGTCTGTTCCCAGCACCTATGTATAAAACCAGACCTAGCTACACATGCTCTGAGGGAGGCAGGAACAGGAGGATGACTGGAAATCACTGGTCAACAAGTCTAGCCAAAAAGTGGGAACTCCAGTTTCCGTGAGCTACTCTTTCTCAAAGAAGAAAGATAAAAGAATGATAAGGGAGGACACTTGACATCCTCTTATGACCTTTGCACACTTGTGCATATATGCACACACACACGTGTGCACACATACTACACCAGGTAACCCACACTCACCAAAAATAAAAGACACAAAAGTAGAAGACAATTTGGGAGGTGTAGAAAGAGACCCTGTGAAAAGTGCCAAGAGGATAATAGCAGGAGTTGTAAATTGACCAAAATAACTTCTATTCATGTATGAAAATGTCAGAAGGAGATCTGTTTTTTTATATAATAGATGCACATGAATAAAGATCCTATAGGTATAAATGCAAGAGAATTTATATCCGCAGGAGATTGTCAAATGTGACACTCACAAGCCATTCTCATCAATTATTAGGAAATATGCTACTCTCACATGAAACGGTAAAGTTATAATGCCTCATTATCTCTTTCTCATTCACACTGCTGTTGGGAAACCAGATATATGAACAGCTTTTTGATTCAATTCTAGCACATTTAACGTGTATAAGGATGGAAAGGAATAATTGTGGCAAATGCAAGCCCCCAAAAAGTGATTAAATGATAATCTAAAGAACACAGCTTGACATCAGCCTAGACTCTAGTAATGTTCTCTCGATTTTTGCCTGTGATAGAGACAGGAGGTTTGATCTTTGTACTTGATTAAAACTAGAATTTTATTTTATGTAACATACATCAATATATTAAACATTTGTAAATTCAAATAAAACTTAATTTTATAATCATACTAAATACCATGACTTCTAAACACACATATCAGACTCAATAAGTACCTTTTCATTCAACAATATTTTTTCTTAATAATCTTCACTTTTAAAAAGTAAAATATTTCTCAATATGCACAAGATAACAATTTGTACCCTTCTAAAGAGAGCACAAGTCTTTCCTGGATTTGAAGCATTTTAATATGAAAACTAAGCAACAGCTGGAGTGACTTTTATTGAAGAAATTGAGTACAGGGTTTGTTGCTGGGCATGGACTTCTAAGTCACAGGGGGAAAATAAAAGAGGGCAATCTTCTCATTTCCTGCTAGGAGCCTGAAGTTATAAAATCAATGTCGGAACATAAATGTGAAATTACTTTTTTATGGATATATTTCTGCTGATTGATTTAAGCAGTTACTTGTTCATTTCTACGTGTTATCTTCCAATATATTGAAAGTCTCAATAAATAACTCTAGACATAGAAAGTCTCTCTGCTTAAATTGTTAACATTAAATTTAAAGCTTCCTTCTAAATAAATGCTAGAAATCCCCAGTGAATATAATCTCTGCTTACAATGTTTTCCTTCTCTAAAGCCTGTTTCCAGAGATAAAACAGATTGTTTGAGTTAAGTTTTCTCATGACTCTGCTTACATGTACATGATACCTTTCTGAACATGGGCATTGCCATGTGTTCTACAGAGCTAGTTTCTTGAGATATAAAATAAGAGTTATGCCAAAAATATTTCAGATGAAAGGTAATAAGAAAAGATAATGGAAGTGAATATGATAAAAAATCATGATATGCATGTATGAAAATGTCACAGTGAAACCCACTATTTTGTATAATTAATATGTGTGAATAATAAATTAATAAGATCCAGATACTAATTTATAGCTTTCTTTAATTGATTTCTGTTCTTATTTGCATTTTTTTCTTCTACAATTTACACACTTGTTCCTACTTTGTAGAAAGACATTTCCTACATTGATTAGAGAGCAATGTTTTTCTCTAAATTAAGCATTTATGTTTGCTAAATTTCCTTCAAGAACTACCTTAGCTCCATCACATATTTTTATTTTTTATTTTCACTTTTCAAACTTTATATTATTTCTTTGTGTGCTTTCATTAGCCAGAAGTTGTTTTTTTGGCTGCTAGACAACTAAGAATTTTCTGAAAATCTTTTTATTATTTCTAGTCTAATTTTCTTGTGTTCAGAGATTATATATGTTTTTCAATCTTTTTTTTTTATTTCTTGAAACATATGTCTTATTTTCTTGTCAATAATGATTTTCATAATACTTTATATGTACTTACTGCAAGGTATATTCTGCTGGTTTGGGAAGGAGTACACTATAAATGTCCCGTGACTGTAGCTTGTGGTGTCTTCAGCAATATGGTCTTAATTTTTAGCTCTGGCAAGTATTCAAGTGTTTTGACAATGTTTCCCTGCCACTGCAAACTAACTCCAAACACATGTGCCACTTTGTGCATCTGGCTTTACATGAGTATGGGAAATAGAACCTGGGCCTTCAGGTTTTGCAAGTAAATGCCTTTAACTACTAAACAATCTCTTCAGCCCCTAACTTGACTTTTCATTGATTTACATAGAGGCGCATGTGTGTGTGTGAGCATGCGTACTCATGCACTTGCATGAGCGCACACTTGCCAGGATCTCTTCCTGCAGCAAATACCTGTCCAGCTTGTTGGAGGCTACGGATATAGACCTAAGCTTGCAGGCTTTGCAAGCAAACACCTTTAAATACTGAACCATTTCCCCACCCCCATATTTGTAGTTTTTGAATTTTTATTTATTTATTTGTTTGTTTATGAATAGAGAAAAAAGAGACAGAAAGCAAGAGAGAAAATGGGTGCACCATGGCCTCTAGCCACTAGAGAAGCAGGCATCACCTTTTGCAGCTGGCATATGTGGGTACTGGGGAATTGAACCAGGGTTCTCAGGCTTCTCAGACAAGCATCTAAACTGCTGAGCCATCTCTCCATCCTTCAAGGAAAAAAAAGAACATTTTATTTACATACTTGTATTTTTAATTATGATAAAATACACACAAAATAACATTGACCATTTTATCTGGGGACAGTTTATGGATATGGTTCTGTAAGTTTAAGTACATTCATATTCTTGTGTAACATTTCTAGAAAATGTTTATTCTTACAAAATTAAATTTATACCACACTCACTGAAGAGTAACTCTTCTTTCCTCATAGAAATTGACATCAAGAATTAACTTATTTTACTGACTTCTTATAATGTCACTTAGGATTGTGCCATCAATATTCATCCCTACTGTAAAATGTGTTAGAATTTTTCCTTTTGCTAATGAACAGTATACTTTAATAGTCATGTACCATGTATTTATTCAATCAACCACAAGTGGGTGAGATGTGGTGAAAAGCATTGCAGCTGTGTTCAACTTCATCGTGTACAGTCACAAGCAGAATTGCTAGGTCATATTCTAAGATGACATTTACACCCACAAGGAACTAATTTACCATGTAGTACAGTGGTTGTGCCATCTTGCTTTACTTCCAACAGTTTACATGAGTTTCAAATTTTTCACCTATTTGATAATTGCTTGTCAAATGTATATGAAGTGATATCTACTTGCTGGTTATTTTTTTCATTTTCTTTTGGATTAGTGAAGCTGATCATTTTTATATGCTCAAAAGCCATTTTGATGCTTCCTGAGAAATATCTATTTAAGCATTTTCTTTATTTGAATTGGTTTGCATATTTGATATTGTTGTCTTTTGTTGAATTTTAGTGTCTCTTTCTATATAGGGTGCTTACTGCTTATGAGATGATTTGCATTATATTCTTTCACTCCATGTGCTGACTTTTCACTTTGCTAATTAAGTTAAAATATTACAGTTTTTTTATTTTGATATAGCTCAATTAATGTTTTTATTATGAATGTTGCCTATGCATTTTATATTATATATTTAAAAATCATTGCCAAACCCAATACCATGTGTATTATATTTTTGAAGTTTTTGAATTAAATAACATTTTGTGTTCACTCACACATTTAAGACTTTTAATTCACCACACACACACACACACACCCATATATAGTAAGAATTTCCATGTGTTATTTCTTATAAAGATTTCATATAGCCATTTTTTCATCAATATTCCTACAGTGATATATTTTCTCAGAGTTGATCTTGATTCTTCCTAATTTTTGAAATATAGCTGCAATTATAGGACCATTTGTTTTCTCTAAGAGCATTATTGCTCCATTACTTACCACAGCCACAATTTCTTCTTAGAAATATATTTATTGAGGTATAATTAATACATCAAAATTGCATATATTTTAAAAATTATTCGATATAATCAACCATAAAAATCACCACATCTTATGAAAAGAAATAAATCTATTACCCTAACAGTTTGAGTTTCAGGTGGTGGGATATAAGAACATTTAACAGGATGGGTTAGGGCAATGACTTAGTCAGTAAAGTGCTTAAAGGCAAGCATGAGGACCTGAGATTATATCCCCAACACACATGTGAAAGCTGGAACTGACAGCATTCCTCTGAAATTCCAGAGCTAGGGAGACACAGAAATCTCTGATGCTTGCGGGCTAGCTAGACTAGCCAAATCTGTAAGCTCAAGGTTCCTGAAGACCTTGTCTCAAAAAGTAAGGCCAAGAACCTGTGTCAGGGTGAGAAAGACAGACACTGAGGATACCCAATATACCAAAGCAGGAATCGAGAAGTTGGTGAGAGATCAACACTAGAGTAGACTTAAAATACATCCACTATGGCTCAGGAAATTTTGCAGAAGAAGATAAGGAAAGAATGTAGGAGCCACAGGGTGGGAAGTAATATTCACAGGCATTGTTCCCGCCACAATGACTGACTATTTTTCTATCAACTCCTAACGCACAACCCCATGGTGAATACCAGCAATCCTCTGCTGATGGCCCTCAGTGGAACAGGGGCTGGGAGGAGGAAAATGGTGGTACCAACACATACCAAGTTTGTCCATACCAAGTTTCTCACTTAATAAAAAGTGCAATAAGGTCAAGAGTATCAAGTGCTCACCAAACATCAACACAACACATGCTTGTACAGCCACACACATATGTACATGCAGATACAAGAAATCACATATATACAAACACACCACATGCACATAGACACAAAAAAGAAAAAAAAGAACAAGTAATATGTTTATCCTTTTAAACACTTTAAATACACAGTACAACATTTTAAATTGATACCATATTTTACAGGATATCTCTAGAATCATCAGGTGTTTAAAACAATTACTCATCATTTCTCTTCCCCATCCCCCATTTCTGGCAACTATTATTCTAATCTTAGTACTGTGATTATTTTATATGCTCAGTGAAAGAGAAATCATAGATATTTCTATAGATGATGCAAAATGACAAATAATAATATGAACATGTGCACACATCTTGATCTTCAGAGAAATATCATCAAAATAGATGAAATACAGCTTCATACCTGGTAGAATGCCTATTATTTCAAAACAACAGTTAAATAATGGCAAGGACTGCAGCAATTAGAATGCATGCATAGTATAGATGAGAAAATGGAATGGGGCAGTTGCCACAGAACTGTAGGAAAACTCCTTAAAAAGCAATTATAGAACTGTTAGTATATGATCCAGCAAGGCACATAATGTGATCTATCCAGAAGGTTTAAATTTTAAGAAATTAAAAAAAAATTTGCACCCCATTGTCACTAAATCATTCACAATAATTAAGAGAAAGTAACAACTTAAATGTTCATCAGTGATAGTTAAGGTTCGTCTATGAAATTTCACAGGCTCTGGAGTCAAGGCCTTGGTTCCCAGTTGGAAGTGGTGAGAAATTTAAGAGGGTGACATTCCTGGATGAAGTATGGTATGGTCTATGTTGGGATATATGCTTTGCTCTGACACTTTCCTGCATGTCCTTAATGTTTCCAGGTTAGCATGAGGTGAACCCCTTTGCTCCTCCCTGCCCTGCACTGATGATGTTTGCCTCACAGCAGACCCATAGCAATAGAGCAGATCATAGCAGAAAATGTCTAATATGAGCAAAAACAAATACGTGTTTCTTTTAAGTTGTTTTCTCAGGTATTTATCACAGATAAATTCTAACCCAATGGATGTGTAAATAGTAAAGAAAACATAGAATACATACAAAAGCAGGAAATCCTTCCATGTGACAGCATGGGTGAACCTGGAGGATATATTATGTAAAGCGAAATGAGCTAATCATGGGCGTAGCATATAGTAAGTGTAGGACACTCTTCATTTCTGTTCACTCTAGGTAATGTATATGCCCCCCCCTGTTTACTCCTTTATTGCTGGTTTTAAGGAATTTGATTAAGTGTATCATGGAAGTAGTTTTAATGTTAATTCTACTCGAGGTCCTGGTATTCCTGAATCTATGAGTTTCTATTTTGAAAAAGTTGGACATTTCCAACCATTGTTTCTTCAAATGTTTGTTCTGAGCTTCTTGACATTGTTTTCTTAGAGTCCAATTGTTCAGATCTTTTATTATTTGATAGTGGCAAGTCCCCTGTTTTTATTTATTTATTTTTTATTTTTGGAGAGAGACACAGAGAGACAGAGAGAAGGAGCGGGAGACACCAGCAGTCAACTGCTATGAATGAAATCCAGATGTGTGCGCCCCCTTGTGGGCAAGTGCGGCATTGCGCCCTTGCGTCACTTTGCATCTGGCTAAACGTGGGACCTGGAGATTGGAACCTGGTACTTAGGCTTAGCAGGCGGGCGCCTTAACTGCTAAGCCATCTCTCCAGCCCAAGTCCCCTGTTTTGTTTTTCCTGTCTCTTCTTCATGATTTATTTTCAAATTTTCTTATTAATGTCTTCACTTTTATTGATCTTTAATTGTTCAAGGAATATTTAATTTTTATTGGTGTCAACCATGATATTATTCATATTTTAAAAGATGTTTAGCCTGGAATTTCTAATCTTTACATAAGACTTTCCATCCAGTGCCTTAAATCACGGCCATAATACAATGCCCAGATTACTCTGTCTATGATGTCCCACAGTCCAATCTTTTTTATCAGAATTCCAGAAATTGTGCTATTTTCCAGAAGCTTTCTACTCAGATTTTTATATCACACACCTTGAATCTCCAGTCTTTGGAATAGTTTGTGAGAAGAAAATTGGCTCCACATGTGTGTGTACATGCATGCATGTGTGCGCATGCACACACAAAAATACACAACTCTTTTCACATTTTGATATGGATTCTCAGTTGTCTGCTTATGCTCCAAACTGGCATATACCCCAGGATAATCTGAGACTGGCCAACTCTTCAGATTAATTCTTTTTTTTTTTAAATAATTTCAGCCTCTCTGCTTTTCACTGCTCTCTAATTCTCCACTTGAGGACCTGCATATTAATATTTCTTAGGTATTTTAGGAAGGAGTAGGGGTTTTCCATAAACAACGCTATCCCACTGTAAGTAGAATTCAATAAGATCATCCAATTTAATTAAATAAAATTCCTCACCTTGGCCTTCCACATGTTCGAACTATGTGTCAAATGTACTTAATTATTCAATTCTGACTTGATGAATGCTCTACATAATCTCCCAGTGTTCCACCTGGAACTCGTTCATCCTGTCTCAGCTTTTTAAGTTGGGTCTATCTAACTCTGCTACGTTGTCAAATGCTCTTTGATGTTAGTGACTGAATTTTACTTGGATTTCCCCACACCCCATAGCTTAGAGTTCTTTAAATATCAAGAACCTAATAAATATTTGATCATCTCATCTTTTGGAACTTTTGCCCTTTCTTTCTATGGTCTCCTTATACACAAATGTTCACTTGGAAATAGGTCTTATTAGTTAAAAAAAAGCACCAAATTTTTTTAGCTCTTTGACCTTCAGTTTAGCCTTTTAGAACCAGACAAGAAGAAATTTCATATCTAAATGAATTTTAGTCACTGAGAAAGCAACTGAATTGAAAGCTTAACCTTTCACATATTCTAAATTTAATGACTAAATTGACTTTGGAATTTAGCATTCAGGCATATTGTTCTTTAAAATGACCATATCACCCCAGATGAATGTTTTTTAGCAGCCAATAGAATGGATTTTCTTATCATTTTTATTTGTTCTTTTGTTTTATAAGTTTTGGTATACGTGCAGATTATATGCCTACAAATGAAAAGTCTGCCATTAACTTTACATTGAGGCAAACTGGATTCAGACAAGATTACTTCTTCTGTACCATGATTTTGGCATTTTTAAAGCAACATGTTCACCTTGACACACGGTGGTTAAATTGATTTAAAGGGAGAGGGAATATTAAAGAAATAATATTCCATAGTGACAAATGCTCTTTAAGTGCCTATAATGTTGGCATCATTGTACTAAGTGTTTGAACAGATATTTCATAGGTCCAACAATGGTCAGGGTCCAGCAAGACTTAATTAATTAATAAAAAGAGACTCAGGTTCAAATCATGACCAGTATCACAACAGTATCATGAGGTAGGCATTATCATCATCCTAAATTTGTAAATGAGGCTTGCAGAAGTTAAGTACTCTGTACAAGATCAACATCTAGCAAATTTCAGGGTGAAAGTTTTACCAAATTTCACTTGAACTAAAAAGCCAATATGTGTAGTACTATGTGTTATTAGTTCACTGCTAAGATGTGGAAAATCACCAATAATGACTTAATGGAGAAGGATTCAAATTGAACTAATATGATGTGGACATGGGTGACAAAGTTTTAGACTGGGCTGGATGAACAGAATATAAATTAAATTAACCTTGAATGTAAATTCATATGGCAACATGTTACTAAGAAAAGGCTCATTCAAATGCAGCAAAATAAGAGTAAGAAAGACAGATACTGCATTGCTTATATTCTCTCATATGCAGAACCTAGATTTCTCTCTCTCTCTCTCTCTCTCTCTCTCTCTCTCTCTGTCTCTGTGTGTGTGTGTGTGTGTGTGTGTGTGTGTGTGTGTGTGTGTGTGTGTGTTTTATATAGAGAGTTGACCATGAGAGGAAAAAAGAAATCTTAGTGGAGTAGTAGAGGGAACAAAGAAGGTAATGGAACACTTGTAATAGTCAAGGATAGGGAATCTTTTTTTTTTTTTTAAGATTTTATTTTTATTTATTTATTAGAGACAGAGAGAAAGTGAGAAAAGAGGGAGAATGGACACACCAGAGCCTCTGGCTACTGCAAACAAACTCCAGACATGTGTGCTCCCTTGTGCATCTGGCTTACGTGGGACCTGGAGAATCAAACCGGGATCCTTAGGCTTCGTAGGCATGTACCTTAACCACTAAGCAATCTCTCCAGCCTGGGAATCTTTTATCTATAGGAAGGAAGGGAACATGCAAGAGAGCCACAGGGAATACATGAGAAGTCACAGGGGAGAGGGACATATAGAACAAACTATAATGATATATACATGAAAAACTCAGGGAAATTCATGGAAGATGGGGCAGAAATATTGTTAGAGCCATGAGTTGGGTCATTATACACGGAGTCATTGCCTCTCCTGAATAATTGATGGTTACCCCCATAAAGTAAGACCCACATTACCCATGGGGGGAGGACAGGGAGAACGCTAACAATGGTACCTTCATGGTTGTATATATATTATATACATAACTAAAAAAATGTATTATAAAATGTGGTAATCAAACCTATTATTTTGTATGCTAACTTTAAATTTAATTTAAATTAACAAAGGAAAGCAGAGCTGGCTTAGAGGTTAAGTGCACTTTCTACACAAGCATAAATGCCTGATGGAACCTGAGAACAACAGAGTTCCAATCTCCAGACCCCTGTAAAACAGTTGTGTATGGCCACTGCATCTGTAACCCCAATCCCAGAACAGAGGCCAGAGAATAGTCAGGGTCCACCAAGGTTCAGAATTAGTAAAAAGAGAACAATGTAGCAGAACACAAGATGTCCCACTCAGGCTAGTGACTCCTGAAGCAAGCCATTTGACATGACATGGTCACATATGCATATACCCCATACTCCATAGTACACACACCACCCCACCTCCACATACCACATACCACATATACCATACCACCCTTCCACACACAAGGAGAGAAAAAAAAAGTAAATTGTTTAACATAATATAAATATTTTTCTGAAAACCTCTCCAAACAAAAATCTATATGTAGTTATTAGAAAGTAATATGTTAAAAAATAAGAGTTATAATACAAATCTAATATATACCTATTGACAAATTTTCCACATAACTGATCAAGCAAGCCTAGATTAATAGTAATGCACCTGTAAAAGAGAAATATGTTTTGATTGAGAACTAAACCATATTATGAGAGGAAACTTGGAGAGGAAGCTTGGTGTCAAGTTAAGCTTCATTTTCTGAAAGGTTATTCTAAATAGAGCTGGGGCGGTGATCCATGGCACCCAGAATCAGCTCCTGGCTCATTCTCTCACTTATTGCTGTCTGTAAGTAAAACTGAAAATAGTTACCAATCGGTATTATGCAGCCAATCCCAATATCAAGAATACAGAAAGAAGTATTGTAGACCATGTTTCTGGCAGAGAGTCTTCTGTGTCAGGGCAGCTCCTAGTAATAACTTGTGCCATAGGTTGTGTGGGATGGGATGTCTCCTAAGAATATGAAGCATCAACCCTTCTCAGTAGCCTTAAAATAGAAGGCAGAGAAATCAAGAAACAAAAAGGGGAAACACACCCATAAACTAGCAATGACATGTAATTGGTAAGAAACTGTTCAAAAGAACGTGTGAGGGCTGGAGAGATGGTTTAGGGGTTAAGGCGCCTGCCTCCTAAGCCTAAGAACACTGGTTCCACTCTCCAGCGGTTCCAATCTCCAGGTCCCTCGTTTAGCCAGATGCAAAGTGACGCAAGGGCGCAATGCTGCACTTGACCACAAGGGGGAGCACACATCTGGATTTTGTTCACAGCAGCTGAGACACTGCTGGCGTGCCCATCTCTGTCTTCCTCTCCCTCCCTCTCTCTCTCTCTCTCTCTCTCTCTGTCTCTCTCTCAAAAAAAAAAAATCATAATAAAAAAATGTGTGAGACATTAATCTCATATGTCATTAGTGAGACATTAATCTCAGAATTGATGACAAGGAACTTAGCTATATGATCCCATGGACCATGGGGTTTAAATCCTGCTCATTTACTATAACAGTGTGATGATATAGATATTTGTGAAGAATCTAATATGAACATGAAATATGAATTTAATATATGTGTATTGAAATGTGTATAAAATATGTATGTTTGGCAAGCATATTTCTGTGTGTATATGTGTTTATTCAAATTATCCTGTATAGAAAAAGTAAATTTTTGCTTCTCAAAAATGTTCTAAGTATGTAATGTTAAAAACATAATGAAAAGCTAATAATTTATAGACTGTATAAATATAAAATATATATAAAATCAAGCTGGGCATGGTGGTGCATGCCTTTAATTCCAGAACTCAGGAGGCAGAGGTAGGAGGATTGCCATGAGTTGGAGGCTACCCTGAGACTACATAGCTAATTCCAGGTCAGCCTGGACCAGAGTGAGACCCTACCTTGAAAAAACAAAATATACATATGTGTGTGTGTGTGTGATCAAATTTATAACTATGCACTCCTGAGTTAATTGTCCTTTTATTTATGCAGACTAAAAGTCTTTTTCTTGACATGAGAGCTTGGCTTTCTCCACTCTACTTGCTAGGTCCATTATCTGCTATAGGATCCTGTGGCACCTTTTGATATGGCAAGATTGTTTCATGTTAATGATCATATCTATGCATATATATGTTATTCTGTATCCTCAGCCCAATAAAGTATCAAACACTTACTCAATTTTCATTTGAGGTCTATGATCAGAGTTCCTTTCCAAGAACTTGCATATAAATACATACATACTAATTTTCTTGCACACACAAAAAAATATTTTTACTTCTGAAGAAAATGTTCTTTGCAATAATTTATTTTTAAAAGTATAAACAAAAAGTTATTTATGCATTGTATATAGTATTAGGTCACATATGTAATCCATATTTTTATTGTGAATTTTTTTTAGTTTTTATATTATTATTTTATTTTAGAGAGAGAGAAAAAAATTGGCATGCCAGGACCTCAGCTACTACAATTGAATTCCATACGCTTGCACCACCTAGTAGGTTTGTTCAACCTTGCACTTGCCTCGCCTTTGTGCATCTGGCTAACATGGGACATGGAGAGCAGAACACAAGTCCTTAAGCTTCACAGACAAGCACCTTAATCCCTGAGACATGTCTCCAGCCCTATTATTGTTTTTATAAAAATTCTCAAGTTAAAAGTTTTCACCATGAAAACCAGTAAAGAAAACATTTGGTAGAATGAAGAAAACATGTCCATGCGTGTCATATTAAGACACCCAAAGGGCCACATGTTCTGTGTATAACATTATCTTAAGCATAAATTATTTGAAATAATCTTCATTTTCTGGTTTATTCTTTTAGCTAGGCAGAAAGAAAAAAGGATAAGAAAAAAAAGAACTTCAAAATACTTGTAATGCATTCAGTAAGCCAAAACAATTATTTTGAGATAAATTTAAGATTATTACAGCAATTTATTTTGAAGCTTTTTATTGTTTAATTATTTATTTGAGAGGGACAGACAGAGAGAGAAGGAGAGAGAGAGAAAGAGAGAATGAGCCTACCAGGGCCTCCAGCCACTGCAAATGAAATCCAGATACATGTGCCAACTTGTGCACCTGGCTGACATGGGTACTGGGAAATAAGCCTCGAACTGGGGTCCTTAGGCTCCACAGGCAAGCACTTAACCACTAAGCCATCTCTGCAGCCCTACAGCAATTTATTTTCAAAACTTTTCAAATTATCAAGAATTTTAACATCCCAGATATGAATTATTATTTTTATTCATTTATTTTCATGTGTGCTTGCACTATTTTGTTAAGAAGGCATTCCAAATTTAATTAATTTCATTTAGTAATTCTATTCAACATTCTCGCATGTCACCAGAAGCAACATAACAGGTCTCTTTCTGAGTGTCTTGCCCCTGAGGTGCCTTCTGCTCCTTATCCTTTGATGCAGGATGTTTTCATTTTTTAATATTTTAGTTATTTTTTATTGACAACTTCCTTAATTGTAGACAATATCCCATGGTACTTCCTTCCATCCCCCACTTTCCCCTTTGAAACTCCACTCTCCATCATATCCCCTCCCCCTCTCAAACAGTCTCTCTTTTCATTTTGATGTCATGATCTTTTCCTCCTATTATGATGGTCTTGTGTAGGTAGTGTCAGGCACTGTGAGGTCATGGATATCCAGGCCATTTTGTGTCTGGAAGAGCACTTTGTAAGGAGCCCTACCCCTTCCTTTGGCTCTTACATTCTTTCCACCACCTCTTCCACAATGGACCCTGAGCTTTGGAAGCTGTATTAGAGATATTTCAGTGCTGAGCACTCCTCTGTCCCTTCTTCTCCACACCATGGTGCCTTCTAAGTCATCCCAAGGTCACCACCATTTGAAAAGTGAAGCTTTGCTAACCAAAAGTGAGAATAGCATTAATATATGGGTGTGGACATTAAGACAAGTGCTTACTGGGCAGTTTGGTGAGCATAGTATATACATTTAGCCAGACACCAGCAGGCATTACACCCCTAGGGCTCAAGACTATCCCTGTTGTAGGTTTTCAGTATCAGGGATGTATTCCTTCCCATGGAGCGGGCCTCCAGTCCAATTAGAGAGCAGTTGGTTTCCCCCATAACAGACAAGCCACTATTGTACCCATTGACTTATTTGGCATGGCTGGCCAGATTTAAAGCTTGCAGTGTTCACTGTTGAGTATCTTCACTGGTGTTTTCTCTCTTTCCCACTGAACTGCATGCAACATAGCTTTTTCCAGCTTTCTGTCAGCTGGTCTACACAGAGGACCTTTTCAGCTCCGCTCCACAGGATTGCTGAGTTATTATTTTTAAAGTGGCCTGTCCTTTTCTTTTAGATGTGAACTTTGATCATTCTTTTTTCTAATTTAAGCTTTCTATAGCAGGGAATCAGTTTTTTTTTTTTTTTTTTTTTTTTTTAATGTCTAAATGTCCTAAAAAGGATAACCAGTTATTAATGAGATTTTTTTTCTTTTCACTAGCAGAGCATAACTATAATTCATTTCATGCTTTATTAAATAGTAAAATACTATCAAATAGTTATAGTTATGTGAAATTCCTGTTCTTATTATGTGAGTGAATTCTCCAATACACTGTTAGTAGTTTTGCCTTTGATAGACTCGCCCTAGTCACTTAATATCTTTGTGGGTTTTGTCTTTAGTTTTGATATCTTGCAGCCCTGTTTCACTGCCACTCCATTTATTATTGAGTACCTCATTAAGATGCAAAATCCTTTCTTTCTAGCAAATGCCTATCTGTCTAAATCTTCATGTGCAGATACAGCCTTGAGTAATAAACAATAAATCAAATTTAGGAAAGATTGTATGGCGTAAAAATCTTTGAAGAGTTGATATATGGATAACCCTAACCCAAGAGGCTAGTCTCCTGTTTTATTTTTATGCAAGTAAATATTGTCTCCATGTTAACCAGGAAAAACATAAATGCCTAAATAGTAAACATCTTAGATATAGTATTCCATCTTTGAATGTCAGGGCAGGTCTTTTGTTGTGTAGTTTAGCTTAAATTGTTACAATATGTTCTTCACTGTAACGTTATATTGAACCATTTAGTTAAAAGTTCTGTTTGCCTTTCTTCAGAATATTTGTCTGATATTCAACAAGAGTTTTTATATGCATTGTATGAACTTAAGGTAATAACAGGAAGTAGAGGGGAAAAGCCTGCAGAGGTATATAATCTTAATTTTCAAAGTGGCTTCATTATTATCAAGAAATGTGAATTTGGAGAATAATTAATTTCAGCTGATTCCTTATACATGAACCTAATTTAGTAATATGTACCTCATAATGTTTCCAGAATTATCTAGGAAATGGGGGGACATTTACATCCATTCAGTTAATGATAGTCACAATTATACCTTTCTTCACTAGCTATTCAGCTCTTTTACTTTACTATATTTAATCATTTTTATTAACAATTTTGGAAAATCAGTATTCTCACATATGTGATATTTAGTAATGAATGATATGTTTTCCTTACAAAATATTGTGGGCTCAATATTTCATTAAGAGTTCATTGAAATTGGGCTGGAGAGATGGCTTAGCAGTTAAGGTGCCTGCCTGCCTGCCAAGCCTAAGAATGCCAGTTCGATTCTCCAGGTCCCACATTTAGCCAGAGGTGTAGTGATGCAAGGGCACAATGCTGCACTTGCCCACAAGGTGTTGCACTCATTTGGAATTCATTCACAGCAGCTGAGAGGCTGCTGGTATGCCTATTCTCTCTCTCTCTCTCTCTCTCTCTCTCTCTCTCTCTCACACTAAAAAAAAAGAAGAGTTCATTGAACTTTAAATACAATCACAATTTGCTTATTATACACACACATGTATATGATAAGGCAGCAACTAATTTGCCCAATCTTTTGTCAAGGCCTTCTGGGAATTTGCTTCACCCACTCTACAAAATAGCAATTTAAAAAAAAAAAATTTTATTTGTTTGAGAGAGAGACAGAGAGAGAGAGAAGAGGCAGATACAGAGAGAGAGTGAGCATGCAGGGCCTCCAGCCACTGCAAATGAACTCTAGACTCATGTGCCCCCTTGTGCATCTGGCCTACATGGGTCCTGGGGAATTGAACCAGGGTCCTTAGGCATCACAGGCAAACTCTTTAACTGCTAAGCCATTTCCCCAGACCCAAAATAGGAATTCTTTACTGGGGTTCACTCTGGACAGAGAATGTTTTCCTAAAATAGTCTTCACAGTATGAAAATTATGCTGCAAATGTAGGGGCTGCAGATGTTGACTAATTATGATGGACAACAATGGCTTCTTTCTAGATCATAAGTGTTAGAAATGTAAATGACCTGGAATCATTAGATTCTAAAACAGCAAGTAAAAGTTAGGGTAACATTTCCAAAGAAATTTAGAGGCGATTGAGATGACATTGAGATGATTCCTTTGTTAAAGTACACTCTTGATGTCTGTGTTGAATCATTTATTTGACAATTTTTGAGGGGCTGTTATGTGACAGTTGCCAGTCCATCACTAAAGATGGGCAGCAAAAATAAAGGCCTGATTCTCAACATTTAACAAGCTAACATTTAGATGGCGAGATGGAAAATAAATAAATGCCCCCCCGCCCCCCACACACAGAGTATTCTATAAGTGCCCTAAGGAAAGAATGCTGAGTTGAAAGAGGAAACAAACTGCATATATATGGGGAAGATGACAATTTTAAATAGCATCACCCAGAGAGGTCACTGACATACATTAGAGTACTTGTCTGAAAATTGTGAAGAGGTAAGTCACATGGGTGACAGAGGCCATGATTAGTCCAGCCACATACAACAAATATGAACGTCTGCAGGTTGGAACATGTGGCGAGTATTTTAGCAAAATATTTTTATTTACTTATTTCTTTTGATTTTTAGAGGTAGGGTCTTGATGTAGCCCTGGCTGACCTGGAATTCACTTTGTATTCTCAGTGTGGCCTTGAAATCATGGCGATTCTCTTACCTCTGCCTCCTGAGTGCTGGAATTAAGGTGTGCACCACCACACCCGGATTTTAGCAAAAGATCTTGAGGGTCCCTTTGGGATTTGGCTGTACCAACAGTGAAATAGGAATCTATATGCAGTTTGAACAGAAAGGGAGCAACCTGTTTGGGCTTTGGTTTTCCTATTGCAAGTACACTGTGGCTGTCCAAGGGCAAGAAAATAGAGTCAGTTATAAGAGAGTTGGTCATAATGTAGACAAAATAAAATGGAAGCTTAGATCACAGTGGTAGATGTGGAGATGGAAGGGAAGATGTAAATTTAACTCCCTCATTCCAGACAGACTGAATAATGTGCATAGGTAGAAGAAACAAATTTGGAATTATCCCAAGCTCTCCAAAAGGGTGGCAAAATCAATACATTTATTTACTATATGTATAACTCTTGGTTCTGTTTATTGTGAGAAATGCTTCACGTGGAGTAAAATAATTTCTTTCTCTGAATTAAAATTCCAGTGAAATGTTTGAATACATGAAAGAAGAAACATCACCAATTCAGTGACCAAAATATTTTAGTTAACTTTGATTTATTTAATATTTTTGAAAAAACATGATGTTTACTTGGGATAATTTCATAATATCTAAAATATTATATATGATTATTTTGAAGGTTGTATAACAATTTTGACCAACTTTCTGATCAAAATATGAGTTTTATTTTTTCATGAAATGACATATTTTACAAAATAATGTTGGATTTGATTTTGGTTTGTTTTTATTTATTAATGAATTTTTCTGAACTAAGTTGGGATTTATTGACCAAAAAGGCAATTGTACCCAACTTAGAGTGTGTGCAGGCTTCTCAAGAGAGAAAACTGAGCTGGAGAGATGGCTCAGCTTGACTGCAAAGGCTAACAACTACAGTTCAATTCCCCAGTGTCCATGTAAAACCAGATGCCAAAGTGGCACATGCATCTGAATTTCATTTGCTGTGGCTAGAGGCCCTGGAGTGCCTCTTCTCTCTCTCCTCTCTCCACCTTCTCTCTTTCTTTTTGCAAATATATATAGTGAGAACTACCTCAATCTATTTAATCTACCAGTTAAATTTATGTAGGGAAAAATACATACATTTTAAATTAATTAACTATATAATTCATACCAATTAATACTCCACCATGAAGATCCAGAAATCCGTTTATAAGGCTGTTCACCAAAAGGCATGGTGGTGTCCGATGACTGAATCTGTTTTTGTAGATCTTGTAAAGCAGAGGAAACATTAGCAGAGTCACTAGGAATCTATGTACAACATTCAGACTTCATAATGATGCAGGTTCTTCTCAGTCACCGTGAGCATCTAAAGCCATATGGCTCTGGCCAATGGTCCTCATTATTTGACCTTTGGAATTAAGAAGGGGAATTCCCTGGGCTTAAATTCTTACTTTGGGTGTTACACACCAAGTAAGTAGCCAAATACATAATACTTTTAAGTACAGACAAAACACATTAACAATTTTACCAAAACATTTAAATTGAGTGATTTGATAAAGATTTAGTAAGCACAATAAATCAGAATAAAGTCCTGACAGTGCTGTTTTCAGAATTTTCTATTGATAAGCCTCAGGTAATAGCAATTCTTTTCTCTGTCTGGAGTTAACCTCTTGGTTGTAAAGCATATCTATGTGAAAGATCTCATTCTTTTTTCTCTTGGTAATATTAGGGGTATATTCTCTCCAGAGTGCCTTCTTAAACTAGGGGTGCATTTGTTGGCTCTGAGGAAAAGAAAATCTTAGCTGTGGTCTTTGCAGTCTAATCAGACCACCTGTTAGCCTCTGAGGTTTCATCTTCCCCTATTTGATGCCCTTTGCAGTGCATTGCTATAATTTCAGAAAGAAGAAAGTCTGTAGAGTGTCTTTCTTTGGGAAAAAAAAAAAAAAAAACACGGCTCAAGTGTGGTTGACAAGGAAGGAATATTTAGAATTGGCGCACATGCTCACCTTCTGATATCTCACTTCGTTTGAATGGCCTAGTAATGGAAAGGACTACCAGTTCCATCTTACTGGGGTGTAATCAAGTCTGTGAAGTTTATCTTCTATAGAGGAACTTATTTTTAAAAAAAGGTCTACTCTGGGTTTGTTTTAAGGATTATCTCTTTAAAATCTTCTTGGGTTGCATAACTCAGAGAGATTATTTCTTACAGCTATGTTTGGGGCTTCCTCCTTCTTCTGGAGGAAGGTAGCCAGATTTAGTGAGGAACAAATTCTCACTTAAATTCCCAGTCCCTTCAGGGTGGGCAATTTGATATCTTAGGAGGCCATTAACTATTAGTTTCCATTTGAGGATAAGTTAGTATGTCATGTGGACTACAAATAGTCAAGTCATTCACCAAAGTTAATTTGGTAGCCTTAGAATTTAAGAGAGCTATTGCCGCTGGACAGGACCATGGGCCTGGATCAGAGAGTTCAAGTCATCTCTTTTTCTGATACATAAATATTAAATATGTTCTTCATTGGAAGGCTCAGAGCTGTTGCTTCTAGCACACCCCATTCTAATGACCAAAGACATATTGAGTCCCTGGCTCCTAGGACAGATATATTCCTGATGCCTGGGTATTTTCAATTAACTGATAGGGACCAGTCGCCTATCTGTATTTAAATATCCACGCAGGCAGAATCTTCCAAATTTCAAGAATTTCCCAACTTGAGAGTTGAAGGGAATGGGTAGGAGACAACGGGTCTCATCCTTCCTCCAGGTAATGTCCCAGACCTTCCTTACAAAATCACCGTCAATATTTTACAGTGTCTTGGTACAGTTCTCAAAGTGCTTAAAAATCCTAATGTAACCATTGCTTAGAAATTGATAGGTATACACAACAATCTTGTCCAAGATTGTTATCCTGAAAGGATACTTTGCCATCTAGTGCCATAAAAATCTCCCACTTAGAAGCAAATCACCAACTGTACTTTCCCTTAGGCTCATGTTAAGATTTCTCAGCACACTCCTTTAGCAGTTATAGACTGTAATCATTCACCTGGGACTGAGCATATGCTATGCTGGATTGTCATTTGTCCTTCTAGATTAAAAGTAAGTGGTAAATCTTGCCTGAGGGGATCATTCAGGAAGTAAGGACTGAAAGACATCAAATACTCTTTCTTGCCTGGTCAGTGTCTTATTTCTTTGATTTTTTTTTTTTTTTTGGCCTCTATCTCCCCATTTACTTCCAACATTAGTAGTTCTCTGCTCCCAAATATTCTGTTTTTAGGTTTTCTCAAGGTAGGGTTGAGCTCTAGCACAGTAGCACAGAAGCAGACTGACCTGGTATTCACTATGTAGTCTCAGGCTGGCCACAAACTCAAAGCAATCCTCCTATCTCGTCCTTTCTAGTGCTGGGATTAAAGGCATGCATCACCATTCCTAGCCCCAGAATCATATTTTTAAACACATCTTATAATTTACTAGAAGAAATTTATAAAATGAAAGTTATGTTTCTGGAGTCAAATATGAAAATGATAGGGTTTTTTATTCCTTTTTAAATCCTTTTGGTGATTCTTTATTTTTTCAATTTCTTTTACAAGTATACTCAAAACCATTTGAACACTCAGAATATTTTCGAACACTTTATTTTGTAATCTTGTAAAACTTGTATTTATGTATATTACTCATTTCCTCCATTTGTTCTAATTATCAAGTATGTTTATAAAAGTATGTTGAACGCCTTTAATCCCAGCACTTGGGAGTCAGAGGTAGGAGGATTATGGAGAGTTCAAGGCCACCCTGAGACTACATAGTAAATTCCAGGTCAGCCTGAGCCAGAGTGAGACCCTACCTCGAAAAAACAACAACAAAAAAAAGTATTATGTGTTTTGTATGTTGAAATAGTATTCAGCTGGGGAAAGATCAAGTAATGGTATCTATAATGATATAAATAATTTACAAAATATGCTATTAAATAAAAAGGTATAGAACTATATCTGAGAGTATAATCTTAGGTGTATTATTTGAATTGCTTCTTATATATTGATATGAATTAATTCTGCATAGAAAGTATCTGAGAGTGGGTTGTGAGTTCTGTTATAGAAGGGAGAGTGTTCAATCACACACTTTTTGTACCACTTGAAAGTTTAATGATGTAGTCATTTCAACTAAAATTTAAAGTGATATAAAATTTTTCAAGAGATGAGTAGGCATCATTCATTCATTTATTCATTTAAGAATAACTTAATAAATTGACTTCCAGGTAAGATGGCTGCATAGGAGTCACACTAAACCAGCAATTTAAGCAAAACCATGGCAAAACACACTTTTCTTCAGAAAAGTAAAGGTGTATAGGTTTTTATTGACCACAGTAGAGAAGCAGGAGAGACCAAGATCTACCAAAAAGTTGGAAACTGGCCAAAATCCTGTAGATGCACTACTATCTAACCCTGCGCTCAGCTGCAGAAGAGACCTAACAAAGGAATTTTCCAACCTCATCAAACCTGAAGGGGAGACAGCAGAGTTCAACAAAGGAGCTGCTGAAAGGAGTACAGTGGGACCAGCTTGGCCATTTCAGTACAACTCCAGGCTTCCTGTACTCTCCCATCCCCCAGCCATCAGAACCAGAGCCATGAACCTCTGGAGAACTCATTCAGCCCCCCAGTGCAACAGCATCTGGCACAGCTGATCAGAGCACCAGCTCTACAGCACAATAGCATAGAGGTGGGCACTCAACTTTGGTGAGATTGTAAGCCACCCCAAAAGGTAACAAGGCTGACTGACACAAAAACAGGTATATAGGCCTGCACTGGAAGTGCTAATATCTCCTTCCATGTCAGGGCAGATTCATGGGTTACATATTCTTAGTTGGCTTTACCACCCTCAATTAAGCTGTATTTGGGGATTGACTACTGTTCTCTTTAATGATTTCAGATTCATAGGGCCTTTGTCTTTTTCTTCTGTCATTATTGGGGGCAGGGTTTGATTTAGACCCAGGTTAACCTGGAACCCATTTCAGAACAGAAATCTCAACCTCCCAGAAGATAGGATTAAGGGTATATAGAGAAAAACACACCCTTGGGGATTTTGGCTTTATAAGGTTATCTGTTTGTTTCAATCCCCACATTTGCACACTCTATGCTAGTTTTTACTGAATGTGTATATTGCTCAGTTGAATTTTAGAATTTTGCCAATAAATTGCTCTACCTAGCCCACTAGAATACTTGAATAGCAGGCAAACTCAACATCTAGGATTACTTCTGTAGTTGGATTACAATACAAGAGCTACACTTGGCACCTTAAACTCCTACTCTGAAAATACATAAAGTTGGATTTCCAGGGCTGGAGAGATGGCTTAGTGGTTAAGGCGCCTGCCTATTAAGCCAAAGAATGCTGGTTCCAAGCTCCAGCTGTTCCCATCTCCAGGTCCCACGGTTAGCCAGATGCAAAGTGATGCAAGGGCACAATGCTGCACTTGACCACAAGGGGGCACATGCATCTGGATTTCATTCACAGCAGCTGAGAGGCTGCTGGCGCACCCATCTCTATCTGTCTTCCTCTCCATCTCTCTCTGTCTCCCTCTGTGTGTCTCTCTCTCCAAAAAAAAAAAAAAAAGTTGGATTTCCAAATCTAAGAGTCCTGCAGATGATTAGAAAACCCAAGAAATAAGTCAACTCAGGATGCAA
Organism: Orientallactaga sibirica; assembly: GCA_036365145.1. Classification (NCBI taxonomy): domain Eukaryota; kingdom Metazoa; phylum Chordata; class Mammalia; order Rodentia; family Dipodidae; genus Orientallactaga; species Orientallactaga sibirica. The sequence goes on along the minus strand of JAEOAD010000004.1, from coordinate 50,082,127 downwards.
AAACCACTACATTATAATACAAGAAACACAAAGAATCAAGACAATACAACTGCACCAAAAATTATAAATCCATCAGAAATAACCCCCAATGAGACTGTTTTAGATGAAATGACTGACAAAGATTTAAAAAATATTACTTTATCTATACTCAAGGAAGAAATCAAAGGAATCAAAGAAGAAAACAAAGGAATTAAAGAAGAAAACAAACTCCTGAAGGAATTCCAAGAGAACACAGGAAACCAGCTTAAGGAAATAAGGAGGTCATTAAAAGACATGAGTAAGGAAATAGAAATATTGAAGAAAACAATCCTAAAATTCATTTTCAAGCACAAAAAAATTTGCAGATAACCATAACAATTTGGGGCAACAGAAACAAGGCTAGTGGTATCACCATATCCAATTTTAAGCTATATTACAAAACCATAGTAACAAAAACAGCATGATACTGGCACAAAAACAGACATGTACATCAATGGAAAAGAATACAGGACCCAGATGTTAATCTAGGCACCTCTAGCTGTCTGATTTTTGATGAAAATGCCACAAATATTCATTGGAGAAATGACAGCCTCTTCAACAAGTGGTTCTGGGAAAACTGGATATCTATATGTAGAAGTATGAAAATAGATCCTTGCCTTTTTCCATAAACAAGAATAAAGTCCAAATGGATCAGGGACCTTAATATCAGACCTAAAACACTGAAAATGCTAGAGGACAAAGTTGGGGAAATGCTCCAACATATTGGCATAGGCAATGACTTTCTGAATATAACCCCAACTGCTCAGGAAATAAAACCACTAGTCAACCACCAGAATCTCATGAAATTACAAAGCTTTTATACAGCAAAGGACACTGTGAATAAAGCAAAGAGACAACCTACAGAAGGGAAGAAAATCTCTGCCATCTATACATATGACAGAGGATTAATATTCACGATATACAAAGAACTCAAAAAACAAAACAGTAAGAAATCAAACAACCCAATTAAAAAAATGGGCCATGGAACTAAATAGAAAGTTTTCAAAGGAAGAAATACAGATGGCATATAAACATCTATAAAAGTATTCTACTTAGCCATTAGGGAAATGCAAATTAAACCTACTTTGAGATTAAATTTCACTCCTGTCAGAATGGCTATCATCAAGAAAACAAATGACAATAAATGTTGGTGAGGATGTGGAAAAAGGGGAACCCTTCCACTCTGTTGGTGGAATATAGTCAGGTACAGCCATTGTGGAAATCAGTGTGGAGGTTCTTAAGATAACTAAAAATAGATTTACCATATGATCCAGCTATAGCACTCTTAGGCATATATCTTAATGATTCTTTTCACTACCTTAGAGGTACTTACATAACCATGTTACTACCACTCTGTTCACAATAGCTAGGAAATGGAACCAGTCTAGATGTCCCTCAACAGATGAATGGATAATATATAGATGTTGTACATTTACACAATGGAGTTCTTCTATTCAGTGGTAAAGAAAAATTAAATTTGCAGGGAAACATATGGGTCTAGAAAGCATTATACTGAGGTAACCCAGGCCCCAAAAGCCAAATGTTGCATGTTCTCTCTCATGTGGATGCTAGCTACAAATGTGTACACTTGTGTGTGAGCTGGCTATTGGTAGCAGAGGCCCGTAAGCTAGGAAAAGGCTATAAGGGAGGGAGGAGAGGGAAAGACTGAAGGGGATGGTAGTGTGTGTGTATGTGTGTGTGTATTAAAGAACAGATTACAGGGAGTGGAATGGCCTAAGCAAGGCCAGGGGAAAAGATTGAGTAAAAGAAGGGTGAGGGAAGGGTCAATCAAAATTTAAGATATTCCAAATAAGACATATGAAGACCTCATTTTTTGAATAATGGCACATCCAGAAGCCATAGATTGTTACTAGAAAATTTTCAGTGCCAGGGATGGGATACCTTCCAGTCAAGTATTGTTCAGGGAGGTCCCCGTTGCCTCAAAAACATTACAAGCTATTGCCAAGGCCCTTGGTTTCCCAAGAGAAGCAAATGGTAAAACCCTATTGCTGAAGACTTCAGCCTAGGCAGCAAGGTCACTGCAAAATCAAGCTGTAGCTGAGCTGAAAACTTCCTCCCTATAAACCGGCCAACTGAAAGCTGTAAAGAGCTGCACTGTATGCAACCCTACAGGAAATAGAAGCCATCAATGTTGAAAACAATGGACACTGGAAGCCTCAAGTTTGGCCAGACAGGCCAAATGACTGAATGGGTGCAATAGTGGCATGTCTACTTTGGGGAAAACCAACTGCTCTCTAATTGGACTGGAGTCCAACTCTATGGGAAGGAACACATGCCTGGTACTGAAAACCTGATCAAAAGCCTATGGAAGGGGAGGTCAGGATCTTTAGGGTTATAAAGTCTGCTCTTGTCTTGTTAAATGCATATATTATCCATCCAACTGTCCAGTAAGTACTACACTTAATGTTCATATTTATATATTAATGCTACTCTCACTTTTGGTTAGAGAAGCTTCTCTTTTCAGAGAGCAGTGACCACTGGGATAACCCAAAAGGCAACATAGTGCTGAGAAGTGATGGAGGAGTTTCCATCACTGAAACATGTCTATCACACCCTCCAAGGCTCAGGGTCCATTGTGGAAGAAGTGGTGCAAAGAATGTAAGAGCCAAAGGAAGGGTACCACTTCTTACAATGCAACTGTCCATATAGAAATTGGCCTCGATATCCATGACCTCACAGTGCCTAGCAACACCTTCACAAGACCCTCATGATAGGAGAAAAAGATAATGGCATCAAAATAAAAAAGAGAGAGAGACTAACAGATAGAGGCAGGGGATATGATGGAGACTGGAGTTGCAAAGGGGAAAGTGAGGGAGGAGAGAGAATTATCATGGTTTATTGTCTGTAAGTATAGAAGTTGCCAATAATAAAATTACATCACAAATGAATAACTGAATAAATCTGTATAATATGTCACCACCTAGGCTTGAGTTTTGCTGGGAAGGAAAGTAGGAAGTAGTGGAGTCAGTGAGCTTCTTGAGAACAACTAAGTAGGTTGTATTGACAGTTCTGAGTGGTAATAGTAGGTATACAATTGGCTGTGATAAATCTCACATTACATGTCCAGGTTTCCCCTGTACATATCAGTGGAGTTAATTGAAAACCTTAATTGGCAGTGCAGGAAAGTAAGTGGTGACCTCTAGAGTCTATTTGAATATTAGTGATGATGAACCCAGTCACAATTCACAGGAAACAAATGAGTTTTCAGAGCCAGGATCATCGGGGAACATTGACAAATGCAGATATTAGCATAAAGTAGTAAAGTCCTTAAGCAGTGCCACTTACCTGCACATAAAGTCCTCTGAGATTGTAGCTTTTTCATCTTTTCTTTTTGGCCATTGAAACACACCCTAACATGGCCAAGCTCTAGAAAACTGCAAAAATATGTGCATGCTGGCATTCATATAAATAACTTAGTATATAAGCAAATTATAGATCAATTTCAAGACAACTGAAATTTTATTTGAAATGCAAAAAGTAGCAACACTGACCAATTTGCTTACGTATGTTGGTATGAAGAATATTCCTAAAAATGAGTAAATTAAAATAGTTCCTACACATTATTTTCAAGTAGGGTGAAATTGTAATATATGCTTCCCTTTAGTCTTTTTGAAAGAATTGACATCAGAAAGATCAGAGAGCTATAGGGACTATACATATATCCACTCATGGCCTCATCAGTTTAGACTGTCACATTTGCTCTCTGTCCTGTCTCCTTATAATATCCAGCAACTCTGTCCATCTTTTAAGTCCTGCCACTATGTGGGTTCAAAATGAATTTTACTTTGAAATTCATGTCTTATTCCTTATCTCTGAGAATATTTTACCAAGATGTCTTTTTTTTTAAATTTGGCCAGTCAGATAAAAGACTAATTCCAATTAACATAAAGGATAGTATATTTTGGATTTTGACTACCACAATTAAATATATTCATTTTTGGAGGTGGGGAATTTGTTGCAGGGTATCACTCATCTCACCCTAGCCCTGGCTAACATGGAACTCACTTTGTATCCCCAAACTGCCTCTAACTCACTGAAACCCTTCTACCTCTGCCTCCCAAGTGCTGGGATTAAAGGTATATGCCACCAAACTTAGCTTATATTTATTAATATTTTATTTTTATTGGCAGACAACCTTGGTAGATATTTAATTGCTTTCTGGTTAGCTAAGAGATCCACTGATTATAAAGGACCCCATATCTGGAATTAGGAACCAGATCAGAATCCTATGGAGACAAAGATTATGCTCCCCAGTGTCAAGCTCTCACTGGTCTTTGGCTAAAAGAGGAGTTATATCCATCAAATTCTCCCTAAATTAGTAATGTTTATCCCATATAAACTATGCTGACTTCATTCTCCATTGAAGAATCAGTTCTTCTTTTTCAGAAGGTAGTGAGACCAGAGGAGATAACTATTGCTTACACCTCAGCCAAAACACAGCTGAAACCACAGAGGAACTGGGCAGATGAGCAAGAGTGCTGCTTCCATGCTGAACCTGATCATCAGTGCCAGGTGAAGGAGACAGACCCTGAGGATACTCAACACCTACCAAAGAAGGGATCCAGAGGCTCCTAAGAGCACTGAAGTAGATTTAAAACTCATCCATCATAGATTAGGAGATTTTTGTGGAAGAGGGTATGCTAAAAGATTGTAAGAGCCACAGGTTGAGACATCATGTTCAGAGGAATTCTCTACCCCATCCCCCAAAAAAATACTGGCTGTTGTTCCCACCACACATAACCAACAACACCATGGGGAATACCTGAAAACCCATTGAGGAGAGTCCCCAGTGGAATTGGGGCAAGGATGATGGAAAAGAGGGTACCCACACAGGATGTATATATACAAAATATATTGTTAATAATAATAATAAATAAAAGCAAAAATATTTATTTATGAGAGAGAGAGAGAGATGGATAATGGACATGCCAGAGCCTCTGGCCACTGCAAAACAAATCCAGATACTTGTGCCACCTTGTGCATCTGGCTTTATGTGGGTACTGGGGAATCAAACATTGGTTCTGGCTTTGCAGGCAAGTGTGCTAACCTCTAAGCCATCTCTCCAGCTATATTTTATTATTAATACCATCAGTTCTCATAAATATAAATTTACTTCCTCCTGCTTTTACTTCATTCCTGGAGAATTGACCTTTTGCCTTCAACTGAAAATCATTGCCATAATTTTAAAATTGTTAATAGTCTAACAACAGAACTGGCATAAGGTTTTTTCTATTATTTTACTGAGTAGAAACTTTGTATGAATACATCATGTGTTGGCACCATCATTCCCTCCTCCCTGACCCCTTTCCCCTGAGGGCCTTCCTCAGTGGGATTGCTAATATTTGCCATAGGGTTGTGGGTTAGGAGCTGTGAGAGCAGCAGTCAGTCATTGTGTGTTGCGAGGAGAGGGTGGTAATACTTCTGGATATTCCCTCACACCCTGTGGCTCTTATATTATTTCTTTTGTTTGTTTGTTTGTTTTTTGGTATTTCAAGGCAGGGTTTTCTCTTACTTCTTTTCTACCCCCTCTTCTGCAAAATTCCCTGAGTCATGGCGGGTATGTTTGAAGTCTACTTTAGCGTTGAGCTCTCAGGAGCTTCTGGATTTTTGCTTTGGTGCGTTTTGAGTATCCTCAGCATCTACCTCCATCATCCTGGCACAAGTTGTCACTCTTGCTCATCTCACTAATTCCTCTGTGGTTTTACCTGGACACTAGCTAATATGAGAAGGGTGGTTCATCTCCTGTCAGGGAGTCAGCTATCTTTTCTTGTCTTGTTGATAAATTTTCATTGTCCTAGGTTCTCACTTCTGAAAAAGAAAACCAGATTCTCAAATGCAGAGTAAGATCAGCATAGCTTAAATGGGATATACATTTATGCATTCTTATTTTAGAGAGATTTTGGTAAATGTAGCCCCTCTTTGACCATAAACTATTGGGAGCTTGCTTCTCATTGGAGTCCATAATCTTGGTCTCCATAGGATACTGACTCAGTTTCCAGTTTCAGTGATGGGTTCCTTCAGAAAGTAATTGTTTGCCCATCTAGGCTATTTGCCACTATTGCATTAGTGTGTAAGTCATGGCAAGCTGGGTGATTTCAGATAGCAGTGTCCTTGGCTTGCTCACACTGTTGTTGGCCATTTTCCCCAGAAGATTTCCCCCATACTTCTATTGAGGATTATATTTTTTAGTCTAGTACCCAGGAGGAAGATTTTTATGATACCAATTCATTTTGGATTTAGTTTTGTGTGTATCTTCTTACACCCTCTCTTTTCCCTACCCCAAACCCTTCCATTCCTATTATCTTTCCATCAAGTTGCCTATAAGGTACACCTTCAACTCAAGCTATTTCAGGTTAGGAATCATATATAGCAAGAACATGCAGTATTTCTCTTTTTGTGCATGTGCACTTAGTATGATCTGTTTAAAGTTCATCCATTTCCCTATGAAGTTCAATATAGAAATTTTTCCTTACTGCTGAAGAGAATTCCATTGGGTAAATGTACCACATCTTCATTATCCATTCATCAAACTATGGGCACCTGGGTTGATTCCAGTTCTGAGATATTGTGAATTGAGCAACTATAAACATGGTTCAGCAAATATCTCTGCAGTGAAGAGTGGAATTTTTAGGGTAACTGCCCAGTAGAAGAATAGCTGGGTCCTTTGGCAGCTGTAGTTTCACTTTTTTCACAAGTCTCAATATTGCTTTCTGTACTGGTTATACCAGTTTGCACTTCCACCAGCAGTTAATGAGGTTTCCTCTTTCCTCACATCCTCACCAACATTTATTGTCACTTGATTGACATTTTAGTAATTGCCATCCTAACTGGTCTAAGGTAGAATCTCATAGTTGTTTTAATTTACATGTTCCTGATGGGTAAGCATGTTGAATGTTTTCTTATGTGAATATTAGCCATTTCTGAATCCTCCTTTGAGAATTCCCTATTCAGTTCTCTGCTCCATTATTTGAGTGAACTGTTTGGTATTTTATTGCTTCATTTATTATTTAGTTACTAGAGACAGAGAGAGACAGAGAGATAGAGAGAGAGAGAGAGAGAGAGAGAGAGAGAGAGAGAGAGAGAGATTGGGCATGCCAGGGCCTCTAGCCACTGCAAATGAACTACAGATGCATGGCATGCCAGGGCCTCTAGCCACTGCAAATGAACTACAGATGCATGTTCCACCACTGACATCTGGTTTACATGGGACCTGGAGAATTGAACCTGGGTCCTTAGGCTTCACAGGCATGCACTTTAACAGCTAAGCCATCTCTCCAGCCCTTTATTGCTTTGTTTTTTGAGTTCTTTGTAGATTTTAGATATTAGACCTCTATCAGTGGTGTAGCTGGCAAAGATTTTCTCCCATTCTGTGGGTAGTCTGTTGGCTTTGTTTATGGCATGTCAGCCTGTACAAAAGCTGTTTAGCTTCATGAGATCCCACTGGTAGTGATTATTTAATTTTCTGGGCTATTGGTGTATTGTTCAGGAAGTATTTTGCCTTCTGGTTTTTTGAATTTCAGGTCTTATATTGAGGTCTTTAATTCATTTGGAGTTGATTTTTGTGCATAGTGAGAAGATTCGGTCTAGTTTCATTTTCTACATATGGTTATCCAATTTGTCCAGCACCATTTTTTGAAGATGCTATTTTTTTTTATCTAGTGTACATTGTTGGCTCCTTTGTCAAAGATCAAGTAGCTGTAGTTTCTTGAACTAAGGGCCGACTCTTCAATTCTGTTTGATTGTTCTATATGTCTCTTCTTCATCCAGTACCATGATGTTTTGTTACTATGACTTCGTAGTATGGATTTAGATCAGGTATGGTGATACCTCCAAGGTGTTACTTTTGCTGAAGATATATTTGGATATCTGAGGCATTCTGGCATTTCTGGGCTAACATTATTCCTGGTATTTGATTTTTTTTTTTTTAGCTATTGAAATGAAATAGCATCACTGGTTTCTTTCTCTGTATGTTTGTCCTTTGTGCATATGAAGGCTACTGATTTTTGCATGTTGATTTTTTTATACTGCCACTTTGCTGAAGGGATTTATTATCTTTGGAAGTTTTATAGTAGAGTTTTTCCAGTCAGTTATGTATAGGATCATGTCATCTACAAATAGGGCTAGTTTGATTTCTTCCTTTCCAATTTTTATCCCTTTTATAACTTTCTAGTACTATGTCAAAGAGCAGTAGTGAGAATGGCACTCCTATCTTCTTCCATATTTTAATGGGAACTTAAGTCTTTCCTGATTAAGTATGATTAGGGCTTTAGGTGCTTTGTATATAGCCTTTATGATGTTGAGATTAAAAACCCTCCATGCCTAGTTTCTCCAGCATTTTGATTATGAAGTGATGTTGTATATTTTTCAAAGGCTTTATCTGCATCTTTGTAATGAACATGTGATTCTTGTGTTTAAGTTTATTTATGTGGTCCATTACATAGATCGATTTCCCTGTGTTGAACTATTCCTGCATCCCTTGGAGGAAGCCTGCTTGATCAAGGTGGATAATGTGTTTTATGTGTTGTTGAATTAGATCTGCAAGGATTTTGTTTAGTATTTTTGCATCTAAGTTCATTAGGGATATATGTCTATAGTTTTCATTCCTTGTTGTATCTGTCTGGTTTGGGTATGAGTGATACTAGCTTCATAGCAGGGTATGGGGAGCATTCCTTGTTCTCCAATTGTGTGAAAAAGCTTGAAAAAAAAAGTGATTTCAGTGCTTTGATAAAGGCTTTCTAGAATTCAGCTGAGAAACTGGCTTTAGGTTTTCTTTATTTTTTATTTGTTGGATTTCTTTTTTTCATATTACTGTTCTTCAAATGGGATTTTTTGTAATTGTACTCTCTTGTTCATACCATCTCCAATCAATCTTCAGGTTCGGAGATGCATCACTGCTCCTAGGAATGCTCTGTTGCTCAAGCACAGCCAATATTAGAGCAATGCTCCGGCTATAGGAAAGCTGTCACTGATCAGATGTTATTATAGTATAGAAAAGTAGAGTACTCTTTATATTTTAGTTCCACCAAAACTTTTCATAAAGTAGGGATACCTAAGAAAATATATAAATCTGATTGCCAAAAAACACTTCAGCTACATGGAACCAAACACAAATTAGTATGACCTTGCCCACATTTGTAATAATCCATGCTTATTATTTCTCTTTATAGGAAAAAAAAGAAACCAAGTCCACACTGTAGCTAATTTTAAATGAAACTATTCTTATCACTAAACTCCATTAAGTGACTACATTATTGCCAGCATCAGTGATTGGTTTCACTGCCCTAACCTGTATTTCCTCTGGTAGAAATAGGAGTTGGCAGTCACTCCCACTGAAATCTTGTACTCCACAATTACTGTTAGGTCTTCTTTAGAATTGCTCTCAGTGAAATGTTCACTCAGGTTTTGTGTGTGAACAAAAATTCAGCTACCAGCATGTGAGAGTGATATGACCTCTTTATGGTTAATTCTTCTTCGGAAATTACTGTCTTTTATTCTCTTGGTTTTACCCATGAATGATTTTATTATTTTTACTAGATTTTCATTGTCATTTATTTATAACAAATTTATCTAAGTATTTTTTGTGTTTCATATTTTTTATTTCTTTCTTTTAAAAGAAATATGAAAACAAATGCATAATAATAAAAAGTTCAAAAATAGCACTTTGCATACAGTAAAATTATAGGCTCTGCTTCATACTCTCACCAAATCTATGAAACAATTTGATTGCATCCATTCAAATAAACACTATCTTTGTGTAATATTCTCAATTTGCATTTATATACACTCACAGATTCTAATTTGATACTTCTATCACAGTAAATAACCCAGATATTTGAATTTGTGCTTCAATATAAAATTAAATGAACAAAGTGAAGATATGAGCAGAATGTTTACAACTTACCACATGAATTTAGTGTTTCCTGAGGTTTTAAGAAAGAGTTATGTTTTTGTGTGCTTTGAAAAGTTTTTGAGGGTTGTAATTGCCAACTAAGAAATGTCTTAGTAATTTTTTCAGTGTTTTTATTTTGTTGTTGCATATTTTATTTCTTCCCACATTAAATTTAGTTGTGTTTTCTTTTCTTTCCCTCTCATTAGATGTATTAGATATGTGTGTGTGTGTGTGTGTGTGTGTGTGCATGTGTATCAAGTCAGTTCATCCATAATCATGATCATGATGGCTCTATAGCATCAAAGCTACTTTCAAATAACTGTTGTAAATTATTCACAATATTCATTTATGACGGTGTTATATTGCCCTTAATGTGCAATGTGTTTATCTTTACTACTATTTTTAAAAAATATTTATTTATTTATTTATTTGAGAGTAAAAAAATAGGGAGAGAAAGAAAGAATGGCACACCAGGGCCTTTAGCAACTGCAAACAAACTCCAGACTTATGTGCCACCCTGTGCATCTGGCTTGCATGGGCACTAGGTAATTGAACCTGAGTCCTTATGTTTGGCAGGCAGGTGCCTAAACCACTAAGCACTCTCTTTAGCCATTTACTCTTTTTCATAGTCCACAATCATATCCATTTTTCTTAAGCTCTTTCTATGTATCATAGGCTGGGCTAGAAATTGAGATCCTACTGTTCCACCTCACAGATAAATTGTAACTAGTTCTATTTCACAACCAACATCTCTTCATTCTTGGCTAATACTTATGTGTGTTTCATTTCCATAACTTTTAATGTTAATAAGATTCTATAAATGGAACCATATTGTATGCAGACTATCTCCTTTTGGGATTGTCTTTTCCATTTTGCCATTGGCATTTGCTCTGGTGATCAATCTAAGTGGGTGAGTCCACTTGTAAATAACCTGCTGATTTTATTACTGCTTAGCATTTCATGATGGAGAAGCACCAATTTGATCATTCATCCAATGGAACATGTACATGTATTGATCATTGATTATTACAAGTAAAGTTGATAAGAACATTCAAGGACAAGCTCTGTGTGAACATGGGGTTCAATTTTTCTGGAGAAAAATTATTCAATACTGAAATTAATACTACAGTTACTTCAGGTTTTAGGTTGAAAAATAACACAATTTTTTCCTGGGTAGAGTTATCGTTCTACATTCAGACTAACATTGTATACAGAAACATTTCCCTACGTTTTTACCAAAATTCACTATTGCTAGTTTTTTTCTTATTTTAGTCATCCAGATAGATGCACTGTTATATCTCATTGAGTTTTCATTTGCATTTCTTTGATAGCTAGAATTATTTTAAATGTCTTTTTATGTGCTTGTGAGCATTAACATTCTTAGATAGTCTGAGATGAAAACTCATGTGGTAATATTCTGTTTATTTATTTATTCTTTGATTTTACCATGTAATTGTGCTTCTATTTATTTATTTTCAAGTAGAGAGAGAAAAGAGAGAGAATGAGAATGTGTGCCCCAGGACCTCTTGCCACTGCAGATGAACTCCAGATGTATGTGCCACTCTAGGCATCTGGTTTTATTTGGGTACTAGACAATTGAGCCCAGGATTTCAGGCTTTACAAGCAATTGCCTTTAGCCACTGAGCTATCTATCTGACCCTAATTTTGTTTCTTCATAAATTCTGGATACTAATCACTTGATACAGATTTATTTTAAACATGTCCTTGTACTTTGTTGTCTTTTTATCTGCTTAAATATGTCATTGTCTAAATAAAAGTTTTTAACAGTGATAAAGTTAAATGTGAATGTCTTGTGGAAACTAATGGTATTGTAAAAAAAAAAAAAAGTCTAAGAATTCTCAACCCTCCATTCTTTGTGTGGAGAGGCACATGATTGCCAAGGTATGTGTATACCTCAGAGGACAACCTACGGAGTTGGTCCTCTACTTCCACCTTGTTTGAGACAGTCTCTCTTGTTGTTTTTGATGCTGGAAAGGCCAGAGTTGATGGCTCTACAAGGTTTGGGAGTCTCCTGATTCCACCTCCTGTTGTCATTGGTGTATTGGGAATACAGAAACACATACCACTTTTACTTTCAGCATTGGAAGATTTGAGGAGGAAGTGCCTTTAAACACTGAGCAACCTCCCTATCCATTAATCCTACTTTCTGTAGAATTCTCTTCTATTTATTTCCCAATATTTTTAAGGTCATGGATTTAAATTTGTGATCCATTTCGAGTTATTATGTAAAGTATATATTCATACTTTTTTGTTTGTTTATATTTATGAATATCCAGTTCCTCTAAGAATTGTTGTAAAGGCCATAGGATTCCTCTTCCATTGAGTTGCTTTACATCTTTGTGAAAAATAAGTTGGGCATAGTTGCTGTTAAATGCTCTACCACTGAGGTATACCCCCTAAATGGGCACATTTGTATGTGCATTTTCCTTATTGTGTCATGATGTGTTATCTCTTTATCCTTTTGTTTTCAGCTTTGGTATCATGACAAAAAGCATGAGACAACAAAGAAGACCTCATTTGACATTCTACTTCTTATGTGTGGAATTTAGATGTCAATGTCTAGGTAGATATATGTTTGTAAGTGTATATGGCTTGAAATACTTATCTTAACAGTCTTGCAGGCAAGGCCTATCTGGATGCTTTGAATGTCAACCTCAAAGACATAACGAAGGGAGGCAAATACCTTTCTGTTCTTCCACATTCTGCATATGTGGATATAAGATGTAATATTCATCAATGGGGGAGACAACTTTCAAGCCAACATGTTAGAAGTAGTTACTGGATCCTTAGACTCAAGATCTGCTTCTTCCTCCAGATATCTATTTCATGAATTAATTTTTTTCATGATATTCATGTCATCTGTTATACAGCATAAGCAGAATAAGATGAGGTTATAATTATACAGGTGAAAATCACCAGGAGGATACAACCTAGAATAAAACCAAGAAGACTACAAATATGTATTGTTGACAGCAGAAAAATATTGACAATGCAAAATATTTTCTAGGAAAAAAGAATGAAAATTAGGAGCGTGCTAGAGGCCAGCAAGGGAGGCCACATCAAGGGATGCACCTATTATATTAAGGTGAAGACAAGATGCCTCCATTAATTTAAGCAAAAAGAATATATTGGTATGATTGCCCCCTTGCCAAGATCAATGTCAGTGGTTCACAATGTCAGTGGAAGCACAGGCTGAATTGACAGGGATTGAAGAGCAACTGAGAAGTAAGAGAGTGGAGGCAGTAACAGTAGATAATTCTTCCAATAGTATGAAGAGGAGAAAGATAAAGAGTTCCTAAAAGTGAAGTAGTAAGAGATTGTTAATTTTTTTTTTCAGGTTAACCATTGGCAACTTGGAATGTTTTAAGGAAAACCTACAAGCTGAGGATAAATGAAGCCTGAAAATGTACATTTCATAAAATTAAAATTTTACTTCTTAGACCAATGCAAATTTAACTCATGATTAATGAGGAAGAGTGTCATAACTTGCTCCTGTAACATTTGAGGAGCTTATATTAATAGACAATTCAACAACAATAGGTGAAAATAACCCTATCATAGAAGTAAAGACTGTTAATAACCCATCGACTGAAAATCACTAGGCTTGTAATTATACCAGCAGGAATCTCATTGCATTTCTAGTGGACAAAAGCCTACACATGAAGATGCATCTCACTGAGACTTGGCTTTTCAGTTCTGACCAATGGTACACTGATGAGATAAAGGCCATTCCCCAAGGCAAATCTTACAGCATTAGTCCCTAGATCATTTTAGAACAATATATCACCCTGCTTTTGGCTTTATCTTCCAGTTGGACATAATTTTTATGTTAAAGTATATTACAGATGCAGAATAACAATAGTGAAGGACTCAAGTAGATAGTAATCTCAAAACAGAACCAGCTAGAAGTTTTTAAACACTAGCCACACAGAGAGTGATTCAAACTTAAGTAGTAAAGGTGGATGATCCATTACCCAAGAGGAATAACAGTGCAAGTGATAGGAGAATCATAGTCCAAGTCAAAATTTGGCCTAGAAAAAAGGGGAAGATGCCTCTCAGTCATTAAAAAGTAAACAAGGATGCCCCATGGATTCAAGTCTGTGTATGTGGAACTGAATGTCAGTTGGCTATGTGAACTTTATAAAGAAACAGATACAGGGCTGAAGAGATGGCTTAGGGGTTAAGACATTTGACTACGAAGCCAATGGACCAGGGTTTGATTCCCCAGTACCCACATAAGCCAGATGCACAAAGGGGTGCATGCATCTGGTGTTTGTTTATAGTGTCTAGAGGCCCTAGAGTGCCCATTCTCTCTCTCTGTCTGTCTCTCTTCTCTCTCTCCTCTCCTCTCCTCTCCTCTCCTCTCCTCTCCTCCTCTCCTTGCACATAAGTAAAATAAAATAATTTTTTTTAAAAAAGACGCAGAGACAATTTCTTTGAATTTGATTTATTCCCTCAAAATCTCAGCATGGGATTTTTAATTTAATAGATCCACTGTTTGCATTTCATGTTGATCTTATGTTTGTGGAAAGAAACAATATTTAAAGTATGCTTTGAATGTATTCATAGAATTTTAATTGTGGAATTTATTTTCCAATTGTACTTTACTTGCCCCCACCATATTTTTTTTTTTTTACAATAGCCAGTTTTGAAAGTAAATTCTTCACTGACAAGCAACTACTTCAATTCTGATGTGACATGAGGCTAGCTTCAAAATGGATGGGATAGGGCTGGAGAGATGGCTTAGCGGTTAAGGCGCCTGCCTCCTAAGCCTAAGAACCAGGTTCCAATCTCCAGTTCCCACGTTTAGCCAGATGCAAAGTGAAGCAAGGGCACAATGCCGCACTTGACCACAAGGGGGCACACACATCTGGATTTCATTCACAGCTGCTGAGAGACTGCTGGAGCGTCCATCTCTGTCTCCCTCTCTGTCTGTCTCTTTCTGTGTCTCTCTCCATAAATAAATAAAATAATATTTTTTTAAAAATGCATGGGATAGATAATAGTTATAGGAATAATATTATCTTCCAAGCAAACCATGATTATCTGAGGCAGTAAACTTGCAACCCATTCTCATTTAAGATGCTTGGAGATGCAAATAATGACAGAAACCTACAGGAATCACCATGAGACTCGTGGAGTCATTTGCAAAGTTGAGCACTTAAAACACATTCTCATGACTCCACATTCTCTGAGAATTACTGCACTAGCCTTGTGGTGTTTCTGCCAACTCCTCACGGCCACATTCATGAAGGACAACCTTTTGGTTGTTCATCTTTGTCATATTTCAATATTTGATAACGTTTCTGCCATTTGACTATGCACCGTAATGTTTAATGAATGACAAGAGAATTATGCTTGATGCCCATGATTGCTCCAAAGCCTTCAGAAATAATTCCTATGCAAAGCACACAGCTTCAAAGTTAAGAAGATTGGAAAATTCTTAATATGGCACATGCTAAAGTTCAGTGGTTTATTTATAGGATGATTTTGTTTCTGCTTCTCTCCCTCCTTGCTGCAAATGTTAAACATCAGTCTGTCACACATGCAAAGTGCTGATCTAATTGGCCTATAAGAGCACTCTTTTTCCCTTTCAGCATCACAAAGATGTTATATGGAGAATTCACTTAGAGGCTCCTTTCTGTGCTACTATATTTAAAATAGCTTGTTGTATTGTTCATGGGGATTTAGAAAATGAGTTGTGAGGAGAAGGGAAATTATAGCGTGCCAGTACTTCCAATTTTCCCTGGGCCTTTGAAAGAATTTGCCTCAGTCACCATAGGGCTGATTTTCACCACCTATGATCTAACAATGTAGAAGCATGAACTCTGTTGGGGAAAGATGAAGTCTTCTTTGTACTTCTTCCATACCACCCATGTGCTTCTTCTCTTGCGGGCTGTATCCGACTTCCTCTAGCTCCACATTGTTATTTCTGCCAGAAAGAAAAATCCCTAAGGAGAGGAAGATGGGAACAAGTTTTCTTTGCCATCTGTTCCCCCAAGGCATGGGGTGGTACTTTACCCCCGGGAGCGGCAAATAACTGCCTTCGAGTGTATAGTACCTCCACAGGTCTTCGGATTTATCCATTTCTATTCTGAACAATTCTAGCTTTAAATAATACAACTCGGCCTCTGAGGACTTGAAGACATGTTATGAACATTGTTTTAGATAACTGTTCTACTTATCACGACAGCGGTCCTGAATTATCACCATCCTCAATATGGGAAAGAAAAAGGAATTCCGTGGGATTTATGGTATTTTCAGGTTCCCATGGTTCTTGAGAGATGAAAGAAGATAAAAGACTAGCTCTTTCTGGTAATTAGAAGACTGTCTTCTATAAAACATGCACAGCCAGGAGCTTCATGTGTCTCAGGCTCTCCACAAAATCTCAGCATGGCATAATTAGCTCATGAATATAAATATTCACATCCTACCAGTTTCATATTTTGTCTGAATATTCAATTTGCTGTCAAGAAGATAACTCCTATTCCTAAATTAAATATTCTTCTAAAGGAATCTAGGAAGTGCTTCCTTGATAAATGTGACAGTTATATATTGAAATATTTATCAGGTGACTACACTGGATATCTACACTTCCAGATGCCATCTTGATTATTTTCTTGAAAGCGGACAATGTTATCATGATTGTATAAGTCTGAAGATATAGGGGCCAATAGAGATTATCTAGCTGTCATGTTCCTGAAGCTGGAAGTAGAAACAGGGATTTCAACCCAGGTTTTGAACCTTGTCATTCCAGTGCAGCACGATCATGTGGCAGTTCATTTGTTAGGAGTTCTACTCTCAATCCTGTCCAAGTGTTACATCATCAACTACACAAATGTGCATACTTTCACTTTGTTCTTTTCCACATTTTTATATGATAGTCTGAAGACAGAAACCTGTGTTAGTATCATTCATGCCACTTAGGAATGACCTTGGGTTTTTCTCGTTCTCAAAATCTTAAGGGAAATGGAATAAAATATGAATGTAAGAATGGAGAAAGAAAACAGTTTGCATGCAAACACCTCAATCTCCAATGGAACATCAGGTTTACAATGTGCTAGAGTAGATTAGATTTAAAAGGTTTAGTCATCAGAGATTTTTCCATTGCCAGCAATATGGTCATTGAAAGTAGTTAAAATATTTTAATAGAAATTTTCTTTTCATTAGAATTCTTTTAAGGCTGGATATAGTTTCCAACTAATAAAGATAATCATAAAATACTTTGGAGTCTGATTTAAGAAAATGAGAGTGATTGAGGCAAGTTTCAGAATTTTATTATTGACTACGAAAGAAGAGAAGTCAGAGTTTCTGGTCTTTATACAAATTTAACTGCCTAAGTGTTATGCCAAGATGAAAATCAGAGTACAGAGCAATAAAAGTCCACATCTCATAGAGAATTTGTGTTCAGTGGTCCATGCACATAAAACGTCACAGGAATTTTATTGTCTTGGGCACACAGCTAGTGAAATAAACACGGCCTCTGCAAAGGGAATAAAGGGATACAATAGCTTGTTTTTCCAATCAAAACCTAAATAGAGGGTCTGAATCTCAATAGGCTAAGTGCTTGCCATGCAAACATGATAATCTGATTTCTAGTCCCCAGGATGCATGCACAAACTGAGTGTGGCAGCGGGTGTCTGAAATCTCAGAAATTTACAGGAAGACAGGAGAATCCCTGGAGCTTGCTGGTTAACTTTCTTGCAGGATCAGTTCTGAATTGAGTTCAGTGAGAACCTTTGTCTCAGAAATGTGCAGTGGAATAGTGATTGAGAAAGACATCCAACATCAACCTCTGTCTTCTACAGGTACATGCACACTTGTTGTATGTGCCCTCACACACATGCACCCACACACACACCAGCGTGCAAGATATAACAGCTCAAAAGCAATATGTATTTTTGCACATGGAGACCCTCATTGAACTAAGAAACCGATTTCTACTGGTTTCACAGCATTATTTTGGTAAAAAATGGTAGTGCACACACACTATTCTTCAATAAGGTCATCAACATTAGACAACATTCTTACAAGTCTGCATCAGCTGTTCTCCTTTTGGGAGAATGTTAAATGATTGGGAATAAAATATTCAGATTGTTTTGTCTTTAAATATTGTAACATCTGAATTTTAATCAAAATTCACATATGAACCAAAAGTAGAAATATAACTACTTAAAAAATATTTTTATTTAATTGAGACAGAAAGAGATAGGGAGAATGAGTATGGGTTTCTGGGGTCTTCTATAACTGAAAATTCTAGATGCATACGCCACTTTGTGCATTTGCTTTATGTAAGTAGTGGAGAATTGAACTCAGGCCTTAAGGCTTTGCAAGCAAGCACCCTTAGCGGCTGAGCTATCTGTCTAGCTGAAGTATGACTACTTTGTGCTAAATTTCTGCTACTTTATCTTTGTAAGATTATATCTGATTAACCATTTAAGGTGCCATGAGAGATTTGACTCTCAGAAGGTGAATGTATTTCAAAGTGTTTTCTCCCTATTTGCAAATTCAAGGAAAAATATTGAGAATGTTTATTTTGAAAAGAATGGCAGGCATGGGGAAGCTTGAAAGTTTGAAGGCCTACTATTAGTTAATATTGACATTGCTTGGGTGGGGGGGGCTATTAGTTATTTTTAAATATTTTTTATTTATTTATTTGACAGAGAGAGAGAGAATGGGTGTGCCAGGGCTTCCAGACACTGCAAATGAACTCCAGACGCGTGCATCTGCCTAACATGGGTCCTGGGGAATCAAACCTGGATCTTTGGCTTTGCAGGCAAACACCTTAACTGCTAAGCCATCCCTGCAGCCTGGGGTGTGTGTGTGCTGCTATTAGTTATTAATTAACTAATGACATTGTTGGAGGTGAAGAAAGTATTACAGTGTTGATTTGAGTGTCCTGACTATCTGCCTCTCAGGAGAGCACAGGCACATAGTGTCACCTTAGGGCTCTGAGTTGGCCGCCTGTGAGAACCTGTCCTGTGTCCCTGAGGACTAGCTGTATTTATGGGTATAAAAGTCCTTTTTCAGATAGATAGATAGATAGATAGATAGATAGATAGATAGATAGATAGATAGATATTCTCACATATATATTTATATGTATATATATTTGATAATACAGAGAAGAACAATAGCTACATCATGCTAGACAAGCAAAGTGTTGAGCCTTCAAATGATGTCTTTCACCCAAAGACACTTATCAATGCTTTCCTTCTCCACTTCCGGCCCACTGTACAGCTGTGAGGGGAAGAAGAGAAGCCAAAGGAGGCAGCCTTGTTCCTGAGGACTTCAGCACATTTCAGGACACTGAAGAGTTTAAGCATAAATCTCAGGTTTAGAGGTAGTGTGCCAGAGGGATAAAATATTAAGATATCTTTTTATCATCAGAAATCTAAAGTCAATGTAGAGAATGGGCTTGGATAATGAATCTAGAACTAATTTTTTAAAACAGAAAATAAATGTACTTTGAAATCATATATATATATGTGTGTGTGTGTGTGTGTGTGTGTGTGTGTGTGTATTATATATGTATTTTATATAGATTAGATAGATAGATAGATGATAGATAGATAGAGAATGACTAATCTTGAGGGTCAATGCTATTTGTGTAATTTTTTGCTTTCAGTTTTGGTTTCCATGCAAAGTATTCATGTGGGATTCTGTGCCTTAGTATATGCTATTTGCCAAGGGCCAAAATAAGCTTCCATTCATTTCAGCTGAGCGTCTGATATTCTGTTCAAATTTAATAAAATTGACTGGAATGCAGCGGAATTGTGGTGGAAGCATATTTGAAAAATAATCAGTATCTCAAGAATGTATATCATTTCAGTACAGAGAATATAAAATAGCTATGAACACTTTCACCTCTGGCTTATCTCCAAATGTAGGACCAGCATGCAGTGGGTCAGATATAAGTCCTTCACCCAAAGCAGAATAAATGTGGTGAGGTAAGAAAGGGCTCGTAAACAAGATTTGGATAGTTGTGTTCAATTCACCTGAGAGGTTCCAGTGCAGTACTGAAGAATTTACTTGATTAAGTACACTGAACAGCCAAAAGTCTTATTTCCCAAGTATATTAGCATATTAGTTCGTTAGGGCTTCCAGTACAAAATACCACAGTTGGGTGAATTAATCATCAGATGTTTATTTTCTCACCATTCTGGAATTTAGAAATCCAAGGTCCTGTTATAGGCGAGCTTATTTCCTCTGAGGCCCACAAGGGAAGTGTCTGTTTCCTCCTGCCTCCTTGACTGGCTAAGTTAGTGGTTCTCTGCTTCCACACAGTGGCCTCTGCACAGGCATGGCCCTGGGCTCTCATTAGGTACAAACAGGATATATATATGTATATGATATCAATCATACTATATTCTTCTTATGAGGAAACCAGTGAGACTATTCACCCCAATGGCTTCATTTTAACTGAATCACCAGTCTAAAGACCATGCCTCCATTATGATACGATGTGAGATACTGAATCTTAGGAATTTGGGTGAAAATAATTCAGCCCATAGCAGTAGCAGGGGAAGTGAATGAACAAGGTGAGTAGGTATGCTGACTCGGTGCACAGGAATAGATTAGGAACGAGGGACAAGGCACCCATGGGAGTGGCATCAATGATGTTGATTTTATAACTAAGATTGAAAACAAAGTTGCACAAATATGTGTGTGTATTCTTCCCTACTGACATGGTAAGGTTTGTTTTTGAACATTTAGTCCAATTTGGAAGGATCAGTAGTAGGAAAAGAAACTTTTACAGTACTTGAGAAAAATACATGTCTTCTTGGTTATGGACAATCCCTTTGAAGCTCCTATTTTTTTCTTTCATTTACCCTGGATGTTTAGGAAAGTTCAGGTGCTGAGTTCTATCTACAGGAATATTTTTATAGTACTAGTAGTAAGGATTTGGTTAATCATGCACAGGAACACGAATTTTGCTTGCTTTTTTTTTTTTTTTTTTTTCATTTGTTCCCAAAGGTCTTAGCCCATTCTCTTCATTTGATCCTTTCATTCTGTAAGATGTGTCTTCACCACCTGTATACATTTCTAGATGGTATGTTCTTCTGGATGCTTTATATCAATATTAAATTCACAAAATTCTTAAGTTTAATCACATTTAACATTTAAGTACAGCAGCACAAGAATTGGAAAAGTATCATGGTTGGTATAGTGCTTGCCTAGCATACGTGAGGCCCTGAGTTTAATCCACAGCATGGCATAAACAGGTGTGGTAATATATACTTGTAATCCAAGCACTAGGAAGGTGGGGAAAAGAAAATCAGGACTTTGAAGTCGTCCTATGCTGCATAGGTACTTTGAGGCTAGTCTTGGCTACATGAGACAATAAAAAGGAAAAAAAGAAAGAAAAGGGCAGTGAGTTGGCTTTTATGTGGGCAATAAAGTTGAATGAAACACACTTTTTATGAGATGACAGTGTGATGGGGGAATGACTAGAATTGTCTAGAGTCCAAAGTAGAATGATATAAGAATACTAAAAAATATAGAGGAAATCAGAAATAGGTGCAACTTGGAGAAAGCTTCCTAAAGTAAATGTCACTTGAACTTAATGTGAAAGGACAGCTAAAATTTCTGAAAAAAGATGGCACATGGAGGTTGAGTGTGAGGAATAGTAGACAAAAGTGTGTATATAGGTGAAGAGATAGAAACTTTAGACAATAAAATGGGCCAGCATGACATCTTGGAACACAGGGAAGCATAGTCCAAATATCAAATTGATGCTAAGTTTCCAGGCACCAACCAGTAAGCCTGATTCTAATGCTTATCACTTTATGTTCCAGTGAGGAATAAGCCATACACTTTTTTTTTCCCTTGAAATAGGATAATGGCACAACAATCATTATGATGCTTCCAACTAATGTATTTGTCTGTTCTTAGCTTCTGTTTTTGGATGCCATGAGAATATGAAATGTCACGAGACTTTGAAAATTCAACTCAATATTTATTAAGCACCTGCAGTGGGTCAGGCATCAGATATGAAGAGAAATGAAAACAGCTTCTTTTTTAAGAAGTTGAACATTTACCTGCCTTCATGTTTCATACCATTCTACCCCATATAATTTCCATTTTTCTCACCCTCTTGCTGAGTCCTAACTCCTTCAGCACCAATTCCCTTGAGCTTCAGATGTCTAACCGCCATTTCTTCAGGATGTCTCAAAAAGCTTAGTTCATCATTTGTACCTCAAAAATCATACCAGGTGAGTATTATATTTTGTCAACATCCTCAACAAAAAGCTTGTTTTGCTATCATAAACAGGTGTACATTGGGAGAAACAGGATTATATGTTTGGGGGGTTATTTTCATGACTTTTACCCATGAGGTGTTGCCCTCAAACAGAGAGTGTGTCAGGCATTCAATCCCCTATGGTCTATGTCCATCATCTTGCTTTTTGTGGGATATCAAAAAGATAACCCAAGACTGGCCCTGCCTCTTGGATTTAATGACTGTTTGGGGGTGAGATTCAACTTGTTCTATCTGTTTTATAGTCTATCTAAATTAGACTACTTAGAAGTTAGGCTATAATTCTTACACCTCCTCTACCTATATCATAGCAATTGTTTTTGTGATTCCTGGTCTTCTAGTTCATTCTTTCTTCTCTTTCCCACTACACTAGTGTGTCCTTTTTGTATCTCTCAACTGGAGAGTTAATAAAGTTGATTTATTTACTACACAAGATGGTGCCATCTTATCCATTATTAGCTATTTTTGACACAGCTGGCAGATGCATACATGGAAAGTAGAAGTCTAACTGTCAACTTTATATCATTTGCTTTCTGACATTCTTGGTTTTTTTATTTAAAATATTTTATTTTTATTTATTCATGAGAGTGAGAGAGTGAGAGAGAGAATATGGATGCACCAGGACCGCCAACCCCTGCAAAGGAACTCCTGACACATGTAATACCTTGTACATCTGGTTTATGTAGATCCTGGGGGATCAAAACTGGGTCTTTAGGCTTTGCAGGCAAGGGTTTTAATTGCTAAGTCATCTCTCCAGCCCAACTTTCTGAAATTCTTATTACCTACTGGGTTGAATTCAACGTTTTGTGATTTACCTCTATTTTCTCCCTTAGGAAGCTTACTCTGACCACACTTTCCAAGAACCTCCCTTTGTGGGTCCTTGATACCTTCAGTGCCTTAGTACACAGTTCATTTGGTTATAATTGTTTCATGTCTGTTTCTGTGTCTTTACACTACTATAGGCATGAGGACCCATCCTGCACTTCATTTGTTAAGTGATATTAATTACAAAACATGTTTGGAGTGAATGAAAGATTCAGGTAGAATTAAATGGTTAAAAAAGTGCTGAGATAGCTTATGAGAGAAGGAATACATATAGTAAATTGAAGGAGGACATAGACCCTTTGTAGCAGACAGCTTCAGATTCACTGAGATGAACTACCAGACCAGGCACAGTTCTGGAGGAAGGGATATTTATTGAAGCTTATAGGTTCAAGGGAAGTTCCATAATGGCAGAAGAAGCTGGCCTGCTTTCACAGGACCTAACACAGGGAGCAAAACCAAAAGCCACACAGTACAGCACACTTCAGGAACTCCAACTAGGCACACTTTGCATATCTTTAGATTGAAATCCTAAACCCATCACCACACCTTAATATCTACCCAGTGACACTGCCTCCAGCCAGGTGGCTGTAGATGCAAACTACAAACTAACAAAACACTGAATATATCGGGGGCCATCTCTTCAAAGTACCACACCCTTCCTGAAAAAGAATATAAGAAGAATGATACAAACTCAGAGGCAGGGATAATACTAGGATTTGCTGGAACCAGGGTTATATGACAAGGTGTTCCTCTAGTCTCATATACCTATTATTTCTGACTCCCTTTTCATGCTTGTATAAATCTCCATTATATTTTTCTTTCAGTATTTTTATTTCTCTAAAGTAAGAAACCACTGAATCTGAGAGTGCATGTGAGCTTCCTCAGCATTTCAAACACAGAAAAGTCCGAATAATTTCTACTAACAAGTTGTGTTCATCTTTTTTTTTTTTTTTTCTAAAGGCACTCCTAGGCACATACTTACAGACAAACCATAAAGCAGTAAGGCAACCGATTTTCTTTGGAAATGTCTGCAAGACATTTCAACCTTTTCAGTTGATGCTCAACTGCATTGTCTTTTGTAAAATGTTTTGTTCACAATTTCCATTTTAACATTTAAAACTACTTAATCCTCTGTTATGTTACATGCATACATACATGCATGCATACAAAAATTAGAAGAATTATCTTCTATTATATTAAATTGCCCATTTTTTTATTCAAAACACTTGTTCATTTCATTTCATTTTTGAATTGTGCGTGGTTTCTTTTTATTACATTGTTGGTTTTAGAGAGAGTTTCTCATGTAGCCTAGCCTGGCCTTAAATTCTTGATCTCCCTGCTTCTATCTCACAAATTCTGTGATTATATTGCTTGATTGGTTTTTAAGCCCAAGTAATCCTCAAACTAGTTCTGTACAACACAATCACAACCCTTTATCCATGATTGTTATAGCATTCTTGGGATGCAATTAGCCATCTATATCCTTGAGATACACATTTGAGGATTCAACCCATTACACTTTAAAAAGGTTTTAAAAAAAATTAAAATTACACCATAACAATAAAATTATGCAAATAAAACACAATAATTTACATAGCATTTAAATAAGAGTAGGAATTATAAGCAGTCTAGATATTATTTAAAATACAGGGAGGAGTGAGTACAGATTGCACTCAACTATTAAAACACCGTCTATAAACTATTTGAACATTTATGCATGTCAGTTTCCTGAGGAAGGCCCTGGAACCAGTCTAGTAAGTACCACTGGGCAACTAGATATACTGCCATAGTAAGCACCCTAACTAGTCTTCTTCCGTGTATATTTTGATGCTTTTCCAATATACCTTACTATGCAGTGTTGTTTCCTATCAGAGGTGAGAAACCTCTTGCAGGAGATTGCATTGCATCTAAACACACTAAACTTGCAGTAACTGGAGAGTTGGAGACAGGTACTATGGAGAATCAAGTGAAGAGAAACTAAGAATTCTGCCTAGCCTCCTGCAGCACACAAAATAGGGCCCCTTAGACAAAGAATTATCTCATTCATAATGTCAACAGTGACAAGACTGAAAACCCTGGTTAGAGACATAGACTGGGTTTTGTACTCTACACACTTGATTTTGTCATATGTGCTCATGAACAAGCATGTACACATGTACACACATGCATGCTTACACACATCCCCCACACACAAACACACATGCTTACTTCCATTCAGCTATAGCATAATAGCTAATATGGAACTCCAACTCTTCATGATCTGGTCTTTTCTGCAGGTCATTTAGCACCAATTCTCTTTTAGGGTTCCTGAAACCACGTCTGTCCACTGTGCTTTCCCCCATCTCGAGACATTTGCATTTTTTTTCCCCAATCTGGAGAGCTCCTCACCTAGTTAAGCATCAACCTTTCTGTTTTTAAGGTTTATTTATTTATTTATTTATTTATTTATTTATTTATTTATTTATTGGAGAGAGACAGGGGTGCAGATAGAGAGAATGAATGAGCTAGAACCTTCATCCACTGAAAACCAAATCCAGAAGCATACACTACCTTGTGCATCTGGCTTAGGTGGGTTCTGGGGAACTGAACCTTGTTCCTTTTGCTTCATAGGCAAATGCCTTAACTGCTAAGCTATCTCTCCAGCCCTCAAATATTCTTCAAATATTATCTTTAGCTAATTGTCTCTGGAGAGCTTTATATGGATTCTTCACTAAGATAAGTCTTTTATGTTAGGTTTTGTGCCTTTAGAAAGTTGAGTGTGTGTGTGTGTGTGTGTGTGTGTGTGTGTGTGTGTATGTGTAGGCTTATATGCTTATGATTTGACTTTAGCTAGACTGTAAAGCAAAAAAGTAGATAATAATATTTATTTTTTTACTTCAAATAAAATTAAATTCTAAACAGCTGGTTATTGAACTTGAGATGTTTACTACTTTCTGAAATGTTAAGTGATTTGATATAGGCCACAGTTTCTTAGTAGCCAAGAATGAGCTTAAAAGTAAGTTCTTCATTGTTGGGTGCTATATTTATCTTTCTAAACTGACTTTTTTGCATTTATTTAAGCTTGTGGGCTTTTACTCTAAGTAAATCATTTGTAGAGTGCCGTGCAAAAAACAAATTAAAAGATATTTAACCAAATTACTGCTTTGATCAGAAAAGCTCAAGGCAATCTCTTCTAAGATACATTTTACCCCTTACCATGGTGAGAAGAGTTTACTTCTAAATGATACAGGTATGACAATCATGGCTTGGGAACAGGTCTGCCACATTCACACATGCATTAAGAATTTATTTGTGCTGTGTTTTACCACCTCAGTATATGAATTTCAAATTGATGGTCTGATAGTAACAATGTACTAAAGGTCATTTTTATCACTGGCTGAAATACTTTTTATAAAATTTCACCAAATCATTTTCACATGATTTTGCATTAATTAAACATTAATCTTAGGATATGGATGATGTTCAGCTTTCCATCCTTCATGAAGTGTACATTTCTGATCATGAATCATGGTTTTTAAATTTATTGATTGATTTTCTTTAATAAAAAAGGTTATACACTTATATTCCCTCTCCCCAGTCCTCATTCTACTGGAGAATCCTCCTCAGTGGAGTTTTTGATATTTATTATGGTGTCCTAAAGGTCTCAGTCAGTCTATGTGTGGGGGTGAGCCTGTGCCTCAGTCTATGCCCCACCCACCCTGAAGCTCTTGTAATCTTTCTGCCCCTTCTTTCTTAATGCTCCGTAGAGCTTGACAGGCAAGTTAGAGATCTCATTTATTTTTGAGTTTCCTGTAGCCTCTGGATCTCTGTTTTGATGAGATTTGAGTGACCATGGTGTCTGTCGCCATCTACCTGGAACTGGTTTCCAGGCTAGCCATGAGAGCAGCACTCTTGTCACTGCTTCCTCTGAAATGACTTCTGGGCCCAGCAGATGAGCTGGAGGTAACCCATCCCATGGTAGGCAATTGACTATATATTCTTGATATATTGATGTAGCCTGGTTCTTCCCAGTATTCTCTACCATCTGTAAGCTAAAACAGAGCAATCTCATTTTATGTGTTCTCATTTCTCTTTATTTTTGCAGTTGGATTAACTTGCTTAAACAAAAACAGAGGACATATTGCATGTATAATAGTCTCTGTCCATTGCAGCAATAGGAGACAGAAATTGGCTAGGCAGTCAGGTAATTCAATGCAAAGTGAATGGCTTTTTTCTTTGACTAAAAGTGGGAAATATTAAATCTACAAGAACTTGGATTTTTTCCCCCTTATGTCTTTCTGCCCTGCAAGGTTACACACACCAGGAAAAAATTCTAGATTCTTACACCCTCTCTAGATGACAGAAACTCTGATCCCTACTTAAGATTTCTGGAAAGATTGCCCCATTTTACAGAAACCTGCTCTTTTTCCCTGGAGACCATGAATTCTGGTCTTTGTCACATAGTAACCTGTGAATCTAGTCCTTGGCACATTAGAAAGTTGTGTTACTTCCCATCCAATCCCTCACTAAAGTCACCTGATGAGTTCTCCTCATCCCTGGAGACTCCTGTCCATACAGACAAGAATCTTCCCCTTATAATAAGCTCTGTTAAACTTCTTCTAACATCTGTATTTCATACACCTATGGTTTGTGAATTACATTTGTTGAATTTATAAGACAAGACAGTGAAAAGGTCACTGACTCAGTGGAAGCTCTGTGTGATCAGCAATGAGTGCTCCATGCCTTAGGTCCTAAGTCAGAGCCTATCTGAGAACCCAGATAAGCCCAAAATTCCTGGGCCAGCAGCAGGTTAGTAGGAGAGATGGGGTGATGGTCTGTCGATTCCCTAACTGGGGAGCCCATGCCCATGTATGGTGAGCATTATGTCCCCATACATGTAGGGACATCTGGAGTGGGCAATAGATAAAAACCCAGATATTGAAACCAATGCTCTGGAAAAAATGGAAATGTCTTTTTCTGTTCTTTTCTGTAATTTATTAGTTCAGTTAAAGGGTATGGTGATAAAGAACATATATATATTGGGGGGTATTCAAGAATGAGATAGGGCTATATAGAAGGCTCAGTGGTTAAGATGTTCGCCTGCCAAGGCTAAAGACCCAGGTTCAATATCCCAGTACCTACATAAAGCCAGATATACAAGGTATGCATCTGGAGTTTGTTTGCAGTGGCTAGAGGCCGTGGTGTGCCCATATTCATTCATTCTCTCTCTGTATCTCCCTCTCTCTCTCTCTCTCTCACACACACACACACACACACACACACACACACACACACATGATCTCTCTTCTGTGTGCAAATAAATAAATAAAATATTTTAAAGAATCAGATGGTTAAGCCAATGTTATTACTTACTATAGTGAACATACATATAATGAATAGTTCATGTGCACATAAAAATAGATATGAATTAGGGCTGGGGAAATGGCTTAGCAGTAAGGCATTTGTCTATGAAGCCTAAGGACTCCGGTTCGATTCCCCAGGACCCACATAAGCCAGATGCAAAAGGGGCACAGGCATCTGGAGTTCGTTTGGAGTGACTAGAGATCCTGGTGTGCTCATTGTCTCTTTCTCTCTATCTGTTTCTTCCTCCCCCGTCCCCCCCAAATAAATAAGTAAAATAGTGGGAAAAAAAGGCATGTGTGCTACCATGGCTGGCTCTTGTCTAAAAAAAAATTTTTCTAAAAAATAGATATGGGGCTGGAGAGATGGCTTAGTGGTTAAGTCACCTGCCTCCTAAGCCTAAGAACGCTGGTTCCAATCTCTAGGTCCCACGTTTAGCCAGATGCAAAGTGATGCAAGGGCGCAATGCTGCACTTGCCCACAAGGGGGTGCATACATCTGATTTCATTCACAGCAGCTGAGAGACTGCTGGCGCGCCCATTCTCTATCTGTCTTCCTCTCCCCGCCCTCTGTGTATGTGTGTGTCTCTCTCCAAAAAAAAAAAAAAAAAAAAAAAAAAAAAAAAACTTTAAAAAGATATGGATTAAGAAAACATGCTAAGGCGTTATTTTCCAGCAGACTTTCATTTTATAACCATAGAATTGAAAAAATAATAATTTATCTATTTGAGAAATGTTTTAAAGGTTTTAGGTGTCTCTCCAACTTGATCCTCTAAGGCCAATATGTTTAAAGCAAAAAGCAATTACATCACTTTCAAAAGGCTATTGTTTAGATTATATAGCTTCTAATTAAAAAAAATCTAAAACTTATATAACTAGTTATTAAATTATTTTCAATGTATTAGTTTATACACAGTTATATATTTGCTTTTCAAACTCTTTTCTTTTATACTATTTTCTATAATTTCTATCAAATTAGTTAATACAATTGCCTTGATTTATTTTACATCACTTCAGTATATACAATGTAAGATGTTAGAGTGTATATTTTAAATATCTTTTTCTTTGGGAGGCTTTTATCTGCACCCTTTTGATTACTACCTCAAAGAAGTAATTTCATGATCTTTATGAACTGACAAACTGTATTCACTATATGGTAGTTGAATGTGTTTGTAATTTGGGAGTTCTATAATTGCTAAGATTATCATTATAGGGTGAACAAGACATTAAAAAAACTCATTTCCTTCTGTCTTTATCATATAATTTTGATATATTGCTATTTTCTGAAAGTCCCTCATTGACATTTCTCAGGCCTAGTAAGTTGCATCTATTAACATATATTATGCTGTACTGTGACCCTTATTACTACTTTATGAGTGGGGAAAACACATACATAAAAGAAAAGCTAATTTGGAAGTGGACCCGGTGGCAGAGAAGTAAACTAAGCATCAGCTGTGTGTTTGCAGTTCTTGGCAAAGTTATCAAAATTTTCCCCAAAGCAAATTGGAAAACATCATTCATGACTGAAACCCCCTCCCTCTTTCACTCCTGCCTTCTAAACCTCTGAAAACCACATCTGTTTCCCACTGATAGCTTTTAAAACATATCCCTTTAATGTCTTCTAACAGGAAGTGGAAATTGAGCGAAGTCTCTGTTCACCAACATTTAAGAGTCATCCTGGGAGCCAGTCAGATGATTCTGGGAAAGATTCAGAGAAAAAAGGCGAGGAAACACCCATGGACCAGATGTCACCTGAAAAAGGTCACAGCCACAGTGCTGAAGGTTAGCATAACATCTTGATGTGATTTCCAAAGCTCAGACCTTACACAGAATGAGTGGTGAATAACTATAATACATGAGAGGCTCATTTTAAAAATAGTCAGATAATTAATCAGAGCATGTTGCTTAAGAAACACAATCCTGGGAAAATATACATACTAACGTTTCTATAACTATTAAAATATATTGGAATTTACCATAAACCAGTTCAACATGTATTTTCTGTACTTAACTTTGAAATCATGAGTTTAACCATTATATAACTTTTATTTTTGTGAATAAAAAGCACATCTTTTTTCTTTCTGTGGATTATAAAGGATAAAATATATTTGACTCTCAGTGGTAAAATAAAACAGTAAATACAATGCCCTGAGCATCTATTTTCCAGACAATTAAACTAAATGTGTTTAATGAATTTGGAATAAAAAGTGATATGAGAGTGTGATTTTAGGGTGAAAATGCATAAATATGATTAATGATTTAATAAGTATCATTAAAATTAGTAGCTCCTATGTTGGAAATTGTACTACTAATATATTTTAATTAATGAAATTAAAATATACAGACATCATCCATCAGCTATGATTCAGCATATTTAAATTTTTTTTCAATATTAACCAGGTAATGCATATTGTGGTTTTTGCTATGGTTAATATATATCAGAATAGCAAAACTTTCAGGGTAATTTTTGGTGTATGTGTGTCAAACAGTCAAGTTTGAGCTAACATGTGCCGTGTAGACCAATCTATGGAATATTACAGTGCACATTTTGGGAAAGCAAATGTTACCCTGCTTTAAACCTTTGCTATTGACAGTGAGGTCTGTGTATCCAATCCCTGGCATCATCAGGGCCCCTAACCAGGTCTGCAGGATCTTCACATGATTCATGTGCACATCAAAGTCTGAGGAGCTGTACTTTATGACAGCATAGGCTGATTCTTGGGCTAATTTACATATGACTGTTTTCATTATATTTGACTTATCTAATTTGGAGTAAGAGGCAGTTGTGAGAAAAGTAAGTGCAAGTTTGCTCGTGAAGGACTGCTTATGGGTGGATTTTTAAAACTAGATAAGCAGAAGCTTAAAAAGGGAGGCGTTTTGAGAAATGATTTAGGCTCTGAGGTCACTGCCTACAGAGACCCTAGCATAGGAAGGCAAAACTGAGGCTGATAAACTGCTGAAAAGTATGTGATTGTTAATTCCACTCATCGTGTCTAAACTTCTCGCCATGTTTTTTCCTTTGAAAATACTGCCACTTTATGTTAAACCTTAGAGAAGCTCTTCTGGGAGATATTCATTATTTACTATCAAGAAATTTAAACTTTTTTATATGTTATTCTTTATCTGTCAAATTTTATTTTTATTTTGCTTTATCTGTGCATTTCAAATGACATATATTTAATTTCTGTATATTACTAGTTTTAAATAAGAAAATTATTTTGAGATTCTTTGAATTCTTTCATTTTGCTTTATCTGTGCATTGCAAAAGACAATTAATTCTTGTGTAATACTACATTTAAAAAAGAAAGCTTCTTCGTTGGGCAATTATTTGATCATAAATCATAACATATTTTAATATTTTACTCAGTTAACTGTGAGAAGTTTTGTATAAGCTTGACAAAATTTTCAGAGTTCACTGGTACTAATGTCCTGTTGCATTGACTTATTTTACATAAACATGTGTCTAAATAGTTTTTATAACCAAAAGACTGCAGAGTTTATATGATTATATCAGTAGTCATTCATAGTAAACATCTAACTAACTAGACTTAAGAATTTCCGTCCAGTCAAAGACAACAAAGCAATAGTTCTGTAGGAAAGCTTCAGCCCTTGCTCGGGAGAGTTGGCCATGTACTTTTGAGGTTCCTTGTGAGGGAATAGGGAGCAGGAAATGGGTCCAAGATCAGCTGACATTACCTAACTAGAAATAGAGACACTGTTTTCTTGTATTTCTGGCTGAGATGGATTGTGAGTAGGCCCAAGAACATCCTGGATAAGGGGCTGTGGAAAAACAGTGGGACTAGTGAGGTGTGATGTGGCCCTGGTTACTTGTCCTGTCTGTAGCCCTTCACTGTTTAGGATTTTGCTGTCTGGATGGCCTGGTCCCAGGAAGCAGACTGAAGACTTATCTGTGAAGGGAGAAAGGCAGCAGAAGGGTGTGGCCTGTGAGCTGTTTGCACTAGCTATAGCTGTGATGAAAGGAACTGTACCTGAATGGTCTGTGTTCTAATATCCGTAATTAGACACATTTGGGTAATCATATGGATATGAGAGAAAAACAGTCATAAAATAGATTTTAGCTAATTGTTTCTATATGCCGTGCATTTGTCTACAAAACAAGTGAAATCAAAAATGCTCCAAAATTCAAAGCTTTCTTGAGTGTCATTGTTTTGTGGCTTTTCTAGGAAAGTTGTTAACAAACACTTATTCAGTGTAAGTAGACCAAAGAAACAATTCCACCCAAATCTAGCTTGCTCAATCAGTTTATTGGGTTTACTCAGAGGAGCAAGGGCACACAAAGGTAGCTACATCACTGAAAAGTCTACCCCAACATGGGTAACAACACACAGAGCCGCTCTCTGTAGTTCCCTTCTCAACTTTTACTCATTTCCTCTGAGAGCCTCTTCCCCACCCACAATTGTTTACTGCTTGTGTAACCTGGGGTAGGGGCCTCATGAATTTTATAAGTCAGTGAGCTTCCTGAGTCTTAGGACCCCTGTCTCCTCCCTCCAAGATGGAATGCTTCAGTTCAAGGAAATAACAGCCACCACGATGGCAGTTTCACATCTGACCTCATGTGATAGGCTGTGGTCAAAGAACAGGTGCACTAAGGTATGGAATAACATTACCTTCAGACTGATTATAAACTCTACAGGAATGATAAATGGACTTTGAGTTTAAGCTTCATTCATATATCTAAGCTATCTCATTATTATATGCAAATATTCTAAAATATGAAAAATTATTCTGAAATTCAGAACACTTCCAGTCCTAACACAGCTGGTAAGTGATGCTCATCCTGTATTGCCATAATACAGAAATCTGATTTATAGAATAACCTTTAATTATCTAAAAACGGCAACTTTTGGTATACTTGCATAGAGACTTAAAATCTATATTTTGACAGGGGAAGGACATGTATTAGCATACACTACCACATCCATATCTCAGCTATTTAGGAAACTAAATAAGGAGGAATACTTGGGTCCAGAAGTTCTAGGCCAATCAAAGAAACATAGAGAAACCATCATCTGAGGGGGAATATATTTCAGAAAAAAATCTCTATATCAAAATGATTCTTCAAATTACATGGGCAATTGAGGATCCTCATCAAGCTTGTATTACTTGAAGATTTTTATGACAGTTGCCTGCTTATCACTTTGATTCTTTAAACCGTAATTTTTATCTTCTAAGTCATCCATATGTGCAATGCTGACAGATAACATATATATCCAAAGTCACTCACTCAAGGCTTTTGTAATACTCCTTGGAAAGCACCTGTTGCATTTCTCTTTTTCTTATACTCTATTAAAATGATATTCATTCTACTTATAATGGCCACTCATCTCTAAATGATTTTGCAAAACAAACTGAAAGTTCTGTTCTTGTCAGTTTTCTACAACTTTTGTTTTGTTTTGTTTTGTTTTTCAAGGTAGGGTCTCACTTTAGCTCAGGCTGACCTGGAATTCACTATGTAGTCTCAGGGTGGCCTCGAACTCACAGCGATCCTCCTACCTCTGCCTCCCGAGTGCTGGGATTAAAGGCGTGCGCCACCACGCCCGGCTCTACTACTTTTTTAGGTAGCAGGATCATTTTAGTTAGTAACATCTCTAAAATGTGGAAATGTATGCAATATATATGTCAGTGATTTTTATTTATATATATTATTTTCACTTAAGCTCATTTTGAAGTAATGAGGTTTGATACAAATTTGTTCAATATTAGAGGTATTCTATGTCCTTGTTTCCCAGTATGAAAACACTAGCCATTTATGACTATGACACAATGAGAAGTGGCTAGCAACATGACCCATCTGTTTATTCCACTGAATTGTATAATGTGCA
The DNA here is from genome assembly GCA_036365145.1 of Orientallactaga sibirica. Lineage (NCBI taxonomy): Eukaryota > Metazoa > Chordata > Mammalia > Rodentia > Dipodidae > Orientallactaga > Orientallactaga sibirica. The sequence continues at coordinate 50,047,912 of JAEOAD010000004.1, read as the reverse complement.
TGTGACCAGCTCCTATGTAGGCCAACACAATTTTAGAAGATGATATTTCTCCATGAAACTCACTGTCTACCCTTCTCATAGATATAGATATGTGTTTATAGTTTCCCTCACCTGCAAATTTGTCTTTATTAAAGTCTATATACATAAGGAGAAAATGAATTCAAGTTAGCAAAATAGGAAAATAAGTGACAATATTCTACACATTAACATTTTTCCTTAAAGTACTACTGATATTATCTTCTCTCTAGTATTTTCTAGTGAGAAAATTAAGAAGAAAGAAATTTAACTTATCTGATGATACTTTAAAATTAATAGCAACATCCCTTTAATAAAAAGGCTTCATGTGGAAGCATAAATAAATGAAACATTTAGTCCCAGAGCAGCTTCAACAAGACTCAGGGGTATCATGTGCTCTGACCTGAATGATTTGCTCCCTCTGTGAAAGACACACACACACAAGACAGACTTTGAGAACCTATCTTCAGTCACACTAAGGTGGACTCAAGATTCCTAATTCGCTCTTCTTTCTGACTTGTCTCCTTATATATTCATCCTTCATTTCAGGTCCCAGACAATTTCCTGCTACTTTGTCATTCCAATAGGAAAATATATTGTAGTGCATTGCTATTTAAATGTCCAGTGAGGCATTTTGCAAAGTAAAGGCTCTGTTTTTCATTTCAGTAATCAGATTTAGTTTATCTGCTCAGCCAGTTTTATTTTTTTCTTTCTTAAAGAGAGAGTCACCTGCAATCTTTCCCTTTAGTGGCTATTATAGTTTAGTGAGTCAAAACAAATTCCTGAGTGAAATCATGGACCCAGTAAGAAGGGCAACTGGGAGTTGGCTATTCTGAGAAATAGGTAATGAAAGGTCTATTTGTGAAGTTGTTCACATGGCAACCGCAACTCAGCACCTTGGAATGCTGGAAAATATCCATTGATTAATAATCAAAATCCCAGGAGTTCATTTTGAGCTTGTGCATGGTCATACTTAATTTTAAAATATGATGCCATTAAAGAAAGGAAACACAAATATAAATATTGCCCTTTAAAACCATTCATCTTATCCCCTTGAGATTGGATAGACCTAAAAATTATTTCCACAATTCTTCTTGTGGAATGTCAGTAATGTGTATCTACTCCAACAGGATATTTTGAAGAATGTCAGCAATGTGAATCTACTCCAATCAGGTATTTTGAGGTGATGCTGTCATTTGTTCATTCAGTTATTCATCCACTCAGCAAATATTTATTGAGTGTCTGTATGTGACAGGTACTATTTCTAGGTGTTTGTGGACACCAGTGGATAGAAAGACAGAAAGGAATAGAAAGCAAAACCATCAGGATAGAGGAAACATGCATAGCAGTAAGACCTTTATAGCAATTACTGTGTCCAACGCCGACATTGGGGAACTGTACTTTCTTTGGTTTGTCATGCTGTCACAAAGCTGCCTTGGTAGATAAGGAATAGGTAACAGGTCAGAAGAAGTGAAGGAGCTCAAGAAGAGCCACAGGGATGGCTGGAGACTTGGAACTTACACAAAGCAGGAGTCAGTTATTCTAGGGACGGGTGCATGGGAATTAGGTTACCTAATGGGTTTGAAATTAGAATGTCAGTACAAAGATGAAATATGAGAAACCACATGGTAAAGTGAGTCCATGACTCCATGTGATTATTTAGGTGGGCATGGCTCATGTGATGATCAGTGTCCCAAAATAATGGCAACTGTGGCAATCTCCAAATGTGGCACTCTACAAGTGGAAGTTTAAGGAAGTGTATTGGTTGGTGATGTAATTCTACCAAGGCTGAGTTAAGAACAAAACCCAGTCACTAAAGATTTATGATATGGGAACCTGAGGTTCTTTGGAAGGTACAAAGCTTTTCCCAGCTCTTGGTTCGGCTGTAACTCAGGAGTTAGGGTGCAAAATGTTCACAGCCACACAAAATTTCCACTACGTCAGTGACTTCCAGGTCCTTCTCTTATGAATTTTATTGAATGAAATCCACAGACTATTGAAGGTAAAGATTAGAAAAACATTACAGAGTTTAAAAGAAAGAATAAAGAAAGCAGATTTTCTGTTGTAAAGTAGGAGGGTTTCCTGCAAATGGGAAAGCTTACCTCGTGTATGTGATTGGGGGCTTTTATGAGAATTTACTGGATGGGGGATGAACTAATCGGTGCAGCACCCACCAATCCCCAGGAAAGGGAATAATCACATTTACATTCCTAGGGAAAGGAAAAATCCTTCTCAATTAACTCTTCTAGGACAGAAAGAGATAAGAAAAAAAAATACAGATTCCTACCCCTCTTGGGTTTATTGGCAAGATGGAGGCTGTAGGGCTTCAAGGGGGGTTGGGGGAAACATAAGGTGGAACCAGATTCTCCCCTCCACCAGGGAAGACTCAAAGATATTCTTCACTTTTGATTTTGAGGGACCTGTTACCTCTAAACTGCTTCATTAGAACAGATGTGGAAAATGTGTTAATCTAAGGTAATGATATTTGAAAGAATGTTAAGAAGGAAAACAAGAAGGCACAGAAGACGGGAGGATAAAAAATAAAAAAAGAGACAGAGACAGAAACAGAAATAAAAACAAAAACATAGGTCTGGAGAGATGGCTTAGCGGTTAAGGCGCCTGCCTGCAAAGCCTAGGAACATGCGTTGGATTCTTCAGATCCCACGTTTAGCCAGACGTAAAGGGATGCAAAGGCACAATGGGACACTTGCCCACAAGGGCACACATGCACCTGGAGTTCATCCACAGAGGTGGACAGGCAGCTGGCATGCCCATTCTCTATCTGTCTGCCTGTCTGTCTCTGTCTCTCAGAAAAATAAATAAAATAAAATAAAATAAAAAAATAAAATAAAATAAAATAAAATAAAATAAAATAAAATAAAATAAAAAGAAGGAAAATAAAGGATTTTTGCAAAGCCTTTGAAAGTACCTAGAATCCTGGGCTGGGGAATGGCTCAGTGTTTAAGGGTGATTGTTTACAAAGCCTGCTCACTGGGGCTCAATTCCCCAGTACTCGTGCAAAGCCCAGTGCACAAAGTGGTGGGTATCTGGAAATGGTCTGTACTGGCAAGACACCTTGACATGCCCATATACTCTTTCTCTCTCTCTCTCACTCACTCACTCACTTTTCTTCCTTTTTGTCTCTCTAATAAATAAAACTATTTATTTAAAGCCAAGCAGCTAAAATACAATTAGGAAGGAGTTATGGCCAAGTTTTGGCACATATCCATAATCCCAACACTTGGAAGATGGAGGCAGGAAAACCAAGAGTTCATAGTCACCCTTAGCTATACATTGTGCGCTTAAAGCCAACCTGGACTGCATCAGACCCTGTTTCATAAAAGAAAATTATAAGAATTGCATTGTATTACAGATAAACACAGTATGGAATTGCTACTGAGCACTGCACTCAGGACCTGCTACCAGGCTTTGTATTTCAGAGGTAAGTATTGACCTCACTTAAACCAGGCCTGGTGGTGCACGCCTTTAATCCTAGTACTTGGGCGGGAGAGGTACAAGGATCGCCATGAATTCAAGGCCACCCTGCGAATACAGAGTGAATTCCAGGTCAGCCTGGGCTAGCGTGAGACCCTACCTTGAAAACCAAAAAGAAAAGAAAAGAAAAAAAAAAAACAGAAAAAGAAAGTGAAATACCTCACTTAGCACTGGAGAGAGGGTTCAGTAGATAAACCACTTCCCAGACAAGGATGAGTTCTTGAGTTTGGAATCCCAAGACCTACATCTAAAACCAGACACTTGGCAGGCATTTATTCCCGGTCCTGACTATGCACAAAGAGGGAGGTGGACACATAAGAATCCACTGGAAGCTTAGAGGCCCTGGTGGAAGCAGCAGTGAACAACAGGAGGTCCTACCTCAAAGGAAGTAGAAGATAAGGACCAGCACCAGAAAGGGTTCTCTGACCTCCACACATAAGCCAGGGTACTTACCTCCGCCTGCACACACATACCAAAAGGAATACTACAGGTATGTTTTTTTAAAATATGATTTAATATTAAATTTTGAACAAATTTGAAATTTGAAAATTTCATGTTTCTGATTAATGGTTTCATATACCCCTTAAATATGTAGTTTTCAAAATTAATCATAAGAATAAAAGTGTAAGGGCTGGAGAGATGGCTCAGTGTTTAAACGTGCTAGCTTGCAAAGCCTGATGACCTGGATTCAGTTCCTTAGTACCCACATAAAGCCAGATGCACAAGGTGGAACAGGTGTCTGGAGTTCATTTACAGTGGCAGAAAGGCCTGGAGCACCCATACTCACATGCTTTTTATATTTGCCTCTTTCTCTGTGTCTGTCTCAGTCTCAAATAAGTAAATAAATAATATTTTTTAAAAAAAAAAATAATAAGGGGCTGGAAAAATGGCTTAGTGGTTGAGTGCTTGCTTTTGAGGCCTAAGGACCCCGGCTTGAGGCTCAGTTCCCCAGTTCCCATTTAAGCCAGATGCATAAGGTGGCACATGCATCTGGAGTTTGTTTGTAGTGGCTGGGGGCCCTGGTACACCCATTCTCTCTCTCACCTCTCTCTCTCTTTCTCTGTCACTCTCAAATAAATAAATAAAAATAAACAAAGAAATTTTAAAAAAGAATAATAGTTTCCTGATAAATATGAAAACACAAACAATAGGACATGAGGCTTCCTCTTTGTGAGATTAAATCTATGCAGAACAGTGTGTTTCTATATTCGACTCTTTTTCTACATCTATAAATATGGGGAGAGAACTAAAATAATGTTCTATGAATAAATTCTGCATGCCACAGTTATGATTCTTTATTTGCAAGTCCAAAGCTGATGAAATAGTATATGAGGATTCTACTCAAAGAGAACACAAAGTTCTAGTCAGAGTGTCTCAGAAATTCCTGAAAAATACCACATGTGGCCATGTTGCCACTAATGAAAAGTCAGGTGCATTGTTGAAATATCATCTTTAAATAAACAATAAGAACTTGCCAAACACAATGGGAAATTTCTTTTCTTACTAGTTTATTATGTCTAATATTTTAGCACTTAACATCCTAGATAGTTTGAGATTCATAACAGAATATGTAACCATTCCCTAGGAATCTGATACAATCACTAGTTTTCATAATCATTAGGAAAGAATTAGAACTAGCACCTTAAATGTATTTTATATCATTACTTCACAATGCTTTGAACTCATTATTATTATCTTCACTGGTCATCCACATAATGGTATATTGCTCATTGAAAAGATATATCACACCATGAAGTCTGGAAAGTTAAATTATGTTGAATATTGAAAATTACTAAGAAATTTTAATGTTATCCAATATTGTTTAAAATAATGCAGATTACAAACTTTGAAAATGAGTGGAAGGTCAAATGCTTGCCTTTTTTTTTTTTTTAATGCAAGTGAGAGAGAGAGAGAGAGAGAGAGAGGAGAGAGAACTGGTGCACCAGGACCTCCAACCACTGCAATCAAACTACAGATTCATATGCTCTCTTGTGTGCATGTGTGACCTTGTGTGCTTGTGTCACTGTGCATCTGACTTACATGGGACCTGGAGAGTCAAACATGAGCCCTTAGGCTTCACAGGGAAGCACCTTAACTGCTAAGCCATCTCTCCAGCCAAAATGGTTGCTGCAATTTTTTTTATTTGAGAGAGAGAAAGAGACAGAGAGGAAGAGGCTGAGAGAAAGACAGAAAGAGAGAGAGAGAGAATGGGCATGCCAGTGGCCTCTCAGCTGGTGTGAACGAACTCCAGATGTGTGCATCCCCTTGTGGGCACTTTTGGCATTGTGCCCTTGGGTCACTTTTTGTGTCTGGCTAAACAAGGGACCTGGAGAATTGAACAGGTGTTCTTAGGCTTGGTAGGCAGGCATCTTAACCGCTAAGCCATCTCTCCAGCCCATGGTTGCATTTTTAAATTAAAAAATGAAATTATGATTAATTTAAATAGATATTTCATTTTTAATTGGAAACTTTCCCTTGGACATTTTCTCTGAACTTCTCAATCTCTGTCTTTTCACTGCAGTTACAGCTCATTTTATTTTGATTCATATGCTATGTATGGCTTAGAATGATCTGTCCTAGCTATCCACTTCTAAATAGCTACTTCCTAGCAGGCACATTGTGAAGGACACTATACACAATTCCATTCTATGTAATTTCAGGAATAAGAGAGAGTATTCTACTGCCCTCTATACACAGACCTTGGCTGCCTATGGTCCCACCCCTACTGTATATCTCCAGCTTCTTGTAAGTAGTGGAGAGGTTTTAAAAATGTAGAAGACAAAATATGTAAATCTGAAAACTCTCTTCCAAAAGACATGGAGGAAGAATATTTTATTACCACTGGCAACTATTCAAAAGCAGTGTCTGAGAAATACTAAAAAAAGTATAAATCAATATAAATATTGGCAGAATGAATGAAAAGAGAGAAAGGTGTTTAATTATCAGAGAAGTAATTTGTTTAAATTTTCTAGAATATAGAGAGTTAATGAGTGTTAAAATTAAAAGGACCACCATGTTCTAATGAGCTAAATAGAAATACACACAGATATATGACAGTGAAAAGAGTAGAGTGAAATCTTACATTAATCAACTCAATTGTGTATCATCCCAAAAGTTTCCAGATATAGGGGGAAAATCAGGTTTCCCAATCATAAACAAGTGCCACATTGGTGATCAACTTTTCACTAGCAACTCTGGATGCTGAAAGAAAGCAGAGTAAAAACATGCTTGAGAACTCATATCTGCAGGATTACACTTTAAAATTACACTGACACAAATCCAAGAAATTGCTAACTAGGAAATAAACTCAAACTTATTGATTGCAGATATCTTATTAATCATATTGCTGCAGAGTACTTAGCAGAAGTACATCAAATTACTTCATGTTCTTATAATGGACGAGGATCACAGACTACCATCGCAGTTTACACAATCTAAAATCCAACATGAGAGCCGTCTACCATGAATGACAATATGAATGTCAATTGAAAAATGCAAACATAATATAAGACTCCCAAAAAGCACATATAAAAATTTAGAAAATGAAAACGTCAAGTTACAATGCTGATACTTATATAACAAAATAACAAGAAAGGATATTCAGTGAAAGTAATTAAAATATTAAGATAAAAAGGATATGAATAAAAAATGGAACACTATGTGATAAAAATAAAGAAATTGGTTTAGGAAAGAAATGAACAAAATTGCAAAGATAGAATGATTGAAATGTAAAAAATATAAAAAATAATACAAAAGCCTGCCACACATGGGTTATATAACTAATTGTATATTACTTAAGAGAAACTTTATGACCTAGAAGATGACTCTAACAAAATTACCCAGAATATAAGCCATAGTGAATAGTCTAATGCTTATTTAATTGAAATCTCAACATTAAAATTTTGAAGAATGGAAATAACCAAGGTGAAAAGGGCCGATAATTTTAAATCTCAGATTCAAAAAGCACATGAATAAATGTCAAAGTAAATAAGAATAGTTTATCCACATAAACAAATGAGTGAAACTGTGGAGCACTGAGGTTTACAGAACAAAAGAAACAGAAAAAGCAGGCAGAGAAGGGGATTGTCTTTGAAAATTAAGGACCACACTGGCAATTTGTAATTATCACATGAAATTTAAAAGAGTGACTACATAAAATGTCAAGGCTTCTGCCCAGCAAAAAAAAACTATCAAAAGAGTAAACAGGAGCTGAAGAAGATGGCTTCGCTGTTAAGGTGTTTTCCTGCAAAGCCAAAGGACCCCATTTGATACCCCAGGACCCACGTAAGCCAGATGCACAAGGAGGCACGTGCATCTGGAGTTTGTTTGCAGAGGCTAAAGGCCTCACATCCATTCTCTCTCTCTTTCTCTCTCTCTCATTCTCTCTCCCTCAAATAAATAAATAAAATATATTTTTTTAAAAAGAATAAACAGCATAGAGAATGTGACAAAATCTCTGACAGAGGTATTTCAGACAAGAGGTTAATATATAGAATATACAAAGAAATGCACAAATTAAACACCAGTAAAACAAAACTCCCAATGGGCCAATGAACTAAAAAGATATCTCTTGAAAGTGATAGACAAATAGCTAAGAAATATGTTTTAATGCTTGCAATTTCTAGCCATCAGAGACATCCCAATTAAAATTACTCTGGAATTCCATCTCTCCACTATCAGAATAACTACTATCAGGACAATAAATTACAACAAATGCTGGCAAGCATGTAGGGAAAGAGGACCTCTCTTCACCATTTGTGGTAGTGTAAACTATGTTAGCACCTATGGAAATCAGTGTGGAGGCTTCTCAAAAAGCCAGATATCGAATTACCATATGACCCAGCTACAACAGGCCTAGGCATATAGCAAATGACTCTGAATTTGGCTAGAGTCGTAAATTGCACATCTCTGTTGATCATTGTCCTTTTCATGACAGCAAGGAAATGAACCAGCTTAGATGGTCATCTGTAGATGAATGGACAACGAAAGTATGATACATAAACCAATGGAATTAATGAGACTATGAAAGTTGCAGAAAATGAATGGAGCTGGAAGAATTATATTGAGCAAGATTATATTGAGCCAAAAGTACAAATACTCTATGACTCTGATCTCAAATATGGACACTAACTTCTATTAAATATGTATATTTAGGTGGAGGTAAATGCTAGTAAACATCAGGAAAATAGATAGGGGCTTGAAGGGAGGAAGGTGAGGAAAACAATAGAACATATGAGATATTAAAATGCAAATGAGAATATGGGGGGTAAAAGAGCATAATGCAGAAAAGGGAGGCAGGGAAATGAAATGTTGGGGGAGAGAATCAACCAAAATAATATATGTATGAAAATGTCATAAGGAAACTGTTTCTTTGTAAGCTAATTTTAAAATAATATTTTAAAAGAAGAAAAAAAAGTGAAGTTGTATCTTTAATACAGTAAGAGAAAAAGTTGCTTCAAGTTTTATATACAGCTAAATTCTAATTTAAGAATGAGAAAAACATACACATTGTAAATTAAACCCAGAGAAAAAAGTGAACACTAATAAATGTTCATTAAAGAAAATCTTAAAATATACTCAAGCAAAATGATATAGGACAAGATGAATTTACAAGAAGTAAAAATTTTGTCCAGTGAAATTACTGGAGACCTGAGAAAGCCTGAACAATCCCTGCTTATAAAAAATCGTGCTCATGACTCATGTGGGAGATTTACCAGAAAAGGTGAACTCAGCCGACACAGGATGAATATGCCCTGTAGTTACAAAGAAAAGATTGGCCTTTGGCTTCTGGAAAACACCCTCCCAAAAGTTTATAATTTTCATTCTGGTAAAGTTCTTCTGCAAATGTTGGACATTGGGTGGTTTATGGCAGCAATGTGATTGATGGTGGGTATTATGATCTCAAAAAGACAAAACCTGGGCTGGAGAGATGGCTTAGTGGTTAAGGCACATGTCTATGAAGCCTAAGGACCCCAGTTCAATTCTCCAGGTCCCATATAAGCCAGATGCACATGGTGGTGCATGCCTCTGGAGTTCATTTGCAGTGGCTGGATGCCCTGGTGCATCCATTCTCTCTCTCAGTTGCTCAAGTTTTGTCCTTTTTTAAAAGATTTTATTTTTATTTATTTATTTAGAGACAGAGAAAGGGAGAGAGAGAGACAAAGTTCAGGCACACAGAAGCTCCATACTTAAATGATCAATCTCCAGTAGGATTTTGGGGCTCCAGGCATGAATGGGATTCCTCAGTCAGCTGTGTTTCATGCACATTTCTATAACACAGTAGGAAGAGGACAACTAGAAGGTCATACTGGGTTTCTCAGGACTCTGCCCTATGAACTTTTTTTTCCATGCTGATTAAAAAAAAAGAGTTTATATATTTATAAATGCCAAATAAATATCAGAGGTCACCCAACACCCCTTCTTAGATAAGGCTTTCTCCCCCAGCCCTAGGTCGCTAAGGTCTGAGACATCTTGGTCCCAAGCTACAGTCCAGGAACAGCTGCCAGTCTGGGTTACCATGGAACTGACCTTTTTTTTTAATGTAGGAGAAAGAGAGAATTGGTGCACCAGGGCCTCTAGCCACCACAATCAAACCGCAGACACATGCACCACTTGTGCACCGGTGTGACCTTGCACACTTTTGCATCACTTTGTGCATCTGGCTTATGTGGGACCTGGAGAGTTGAATATAAGTCCTTAGGCTTCGCAGGCAAGTGCTATAACCGCTAAACCATCTCCCCAGCCCTTCCATGCTGATATTAATCTTCTGTTTTGGCTGTTAAAAGAATGCTTGTGAGTATAAGGGCTTTCTGAGTTCAGTGAGTGCTGGTAAATCAGTGACCTATTGTGGTGGTGAAGACCTCCAACACAGGGGCTTAAAGCTAAGTTAGGAACAAAATTTCAAATAATGCCACATAACCCAGCAGGCAGATGATTGGCCATACCATTCCTAAAGGATTGCATTGTCCTTTAAGAAAAAAAAAAAAATGATTAAACATAAATTTTAAGTATTTGTATTAAACCTTTAAAATTACCAAAATAATCATCTCACCTCAGGACTCTTTAAAGAGAGAAAATTCCCAAGTCAAGGCCCGATCTATCCATTGTACAGAGAAGTCTGTCATTCTTGCTTGTGTGCAGTATGTGCCATACACCCCAGCTGCTCTCCACAGCGTGTGGAAGGGAAGCCAGGCTCACCCACAGCAAGAGCCTGCCTCCAGTGGCTCCAGTCATACCTGAAAAGGCAGGCTTCTCATTTTCACTCCAGATGCCAAGTTTACTAAAGTCCAGTACACTTCTCCCTGAGATTATCAGCTAACAACTTGAGGTATTTTGTAAGCATTTCTGTGCAGACAGGATGATTCTTTCAGTGCCTACTTTGGTAGAGCTTTTCCATTCAGAGTCACTCAGGACCTTGGGTCTTAGTTCCCTCCCAGTTTTATGCCATCTGCAGATCTGATGGGTTCATGAATTAAATCAAGCCTCTTAACATTTTTTCCTTGAGAAATTTTCACATGACATACACGTATATAAAAGAGGTACACAAACCAGAAATTAACTGACAAAAAGCAATAAAGAAAATTGCTTTTAAATAATCCTTTGATGAATATATATGATTAATTCTACCATTTATTAGAAAATTTATATACTGAAACATAAAATATGTAAATAGAATAATTTTTAAACCTCTATAGGAAAAGAAACATTGAATAACACAAAAGAAAACCCAAAGAATAAATAGTGTAATAAAATAACAGAAACGGAAGGTTCAAATAAATCCAAATTTTTCATAATTTTATAAATATAAATGTCCTTGTTCTACACCTAAAAATATTGTTAAATCAAATTTTTAATGTGTATGTATGTGTGTGCATATATGTGTATGAGTGCTTCTGTGTATGTGGGTGCATGTGTGTGCACACTTATACGGAGACTAGAGAACAATCTGGAGTGTCATTTCTCAGGCACTATTCACCTCTACTGTTTGAGACAAGGTCTTTCATTTGCCTGGAGTTCATCAATGAGGCTAGACTGGCTTTCCAGTAAGGCCCAAGCAACCTTCTGTCTCTGCCTTTGAAGAACTCGTTCTATAAACCCATGGAACTGTGAAATGGATACTGGAAAACAAACTCAGGCCCCCATGTTTTCAAGGCAAGCACTTTGAGGGAATAAAAATACTTGGCTCATATAGCCTACCAAGACCATTCGTATGAACTTGAAATACAGGACAAAGAGGAAAGAGTTAAAATGGAAATAGTAACCAAAGTAAGTCAGCAGGGCCACATTATTCTCAACAAACAAATAGTATTATAGCCAAAACAACCAGAGGTTGCAACATAACAATTTTAAAAAGTTATCAAGAAACTACTATTTTCAACTTGCTTGTAATCTGATAATACATAAAACTAACAAAACTGCTGATAGAATTGTGTGACAAAATCATTGTGACAATAGAAGGTTTAATACATAACAAATAAATATTTGTGCAAACAGTGGAAGTAAGATATCAAACCCCATGCACTTATGGCTCCTGAGCACTAGGCTTGTACCAGGATTATGTGGAGAGCCTAGCATGCTGGCCCAACTTTTGAATGCATGAGACAACAGGTCTTATTGAACAAAACCCCAAGAATTTGCATTTGAGTTGAGGTCTAAGATGATACTGAGATCACTATCCTCAGCCAGTCTAAAAATGAATGTTTAATGCTATAAAGATACTCTCAAACATTTCGAATGAATTATTTCATACAGTACAAATAGTAATTAAATAGGATAGGAAGTGATTACTATAAAATATATTTAAAGATGTTTCTTTCCTGGAAATAACATGGGTTGGATTTTATGGAATTATCCAATTATGAAGCATCAAAAATGTTGATTAAAGTTTGCAGAGCTAATCTATTGGGAAGTAAAGAAAATCCCCTGATTGGGAAGAAGAAAGTCAGAGTACAAATCTTGGAAGATAAATAGTACAGAATCTGTTTGTTTCTCTACTGATATAGATGGCTAGTATTTAGATTTCATAGATGAGTACATGAAAATGACTTAAGATACTATGTCCTGATCTCATATAGGATGACGAGTTGGGTCAGTAACACCTTATAAAATTGAAAAGTACAATATATTATGGCCGAGAAAGAGGAAAACTGAAAATGTTCTTTCTTCAACTTTAGGCCGGATTAGTTGAAAACATTTTTATCCTCAAGTGCTTTCTGAATCAAGAATTAGTGACTCCCTTAACAACCCCAATCAGGTTTGAGACCTTGGTTATATCCCAGAACCAAGAGTCCAATAACAAAAGTCATAATGGATCTACTAAACCAGCAGAACAAGCAAAACATGAGACATCTCTGGAGGAATGTATTTTTCCTCTCAGGCCTTAAGAATATCCCTAAGATAAGTAATTGGGCCAAAGAGAAAAAAAAAATTAAACCAAAGTTAGTTTCCCAAGGCTTTAAAATGTGTAAAAATCTCAAACTAAACTAACAAGAAATTTTAGAGCAATACAGAAAATATTTATTACTTCTAAGATTATTTATTACAAGCAGCAGCTATAAGAGGAAAATATAAGGGGAAGGTGCAATGGCATGGAGTGAGTAACCCAGGCCCCTGCTCCTCCCAGCTCCCTGATCCAGGTTCCCTGCACAGGTCAGTGGGACAGTGTGCAGTCAGGCTCAGCAGCATGAAGTGAGTAGTCCAGATACCTGTTACCCTGTTCCTTCCAGTTCCAAAGTCCTGGTAGGTCCCATTGTGCCTTGTCTGGGAAAATCTGGTCCCTGTGTGGGCTGTGGAATCAGGCCTTTTGCTCTGGTATCCTGACTGGCCACTGGGTACCATCCCTGCTCACCTGAGTCAGAGGGTACATGGGCCAAAAGACAAAAACTTGCTTCCTCCTCAATAAATTAAATAGTATCCCTAACATGGGTAGACAACAATGCAAAAAAGCCAACAAAAGTCAGAAAACTGAGAGAGCTCCACAAAGAATTACTAGTCTTACATTGGAAGCCTCCAATGAAATCACAGAGAAATCAACAGAAATTCATTCCCAAAATGAAAAAGCAACAACCAATGGGACCCTGATCAAAAGAATCAGAACCAATAATTGTATCAATTAAATTGAACAGAATCATCTCCTAGAGTGTTCACCTTTTGACAGTAGGCTTACCTTGATAGAAGAAAATGTTAGAATCCTCAAAAGAGATATGAACGAATTGAAGGTGAGTCAAGAAATGGAAGACCTCAACAACAAATTGACTAAGCTTAATGATGAAATGATCAAACACAAGAATGAATTCCACGAAACACCAAGAAAATCAGAGCTCAAAATGAAAGTGTAGCTCAAAAAACAGATAGACATGATGCAAAATAACACAACAGAAAACAAAAATCAAATAGAAATTATAGAAACCTCTCTAGAAGCCCTCACCATCCGAGTTACTCATGTGGAAGACACAGCCTCTGACCTGGAAGAAAAGACTGAAGAAATTGATCAAGAGGCAAAAAACTTTGCTAAGTTCAAAAAAATCAAGTGAACAGAGTACAAGAGAACTGCGGGACACCCTAAAACCTCCAAACATCAGGATCATGAGTATACCAGAAGGAGAGGAAATCCAGTCCAGAGGCATAAAGAAAATATTCAACAAAATTATTGAAGAGTTTCTGAATCTCTCAAAAGAGAGGCCCATCCAGATAAAAGAAGCTCACAGAACACCAAATAGACAGGACCAAAGAAGAAACTCTCCAAGGCACATCATAGTTAAATCACTGTGGAAACCAATATGGAGACTCCTGAAAAGGATGAATGTAGACTAACCAACAGATCCTGTTATTCCCTTACTGAGTGTCTACTCTAAAAGCTCCACACCTCAGTTCAAGAGAGATTTGCTCAACCATGTTTATAGCTGCTACATTCATAATAGCTAAGAACTGGAATCAACCCAGGTGCCCATCACTGGAAGAATGAATAACCAAGATGTGGAATAGCTACATGATGGAATTCTACTCAGCAGTAAGGAAAACGACATACTGAAATTTATAGAAATATGGTCGAACTTGGAACAGATCATACTAAGTGAACTCACACAATCACAGAAAGACAATCGTTGTATGGTCTCACTCATCTGTGGTTCCTAACCTGGATCAGCCTGAGTTGCTGGCCCACCTGAATAGCATTTCTAGGCTTGGGCAATAGGATAAGTAAGGATTGGGGAAAGGAGAAAAGTTGTGGGAATGCAAACTGAACCCAAATTGAGCTGGTACCATAGAATCCTATATCCTGGAAGTTAGATTAAAAGGTTGAACCATCAACAGGACCTTAGGGGAGCACCTGAATTGAAGGGCCCTGGAGAGGGTGAGATGAAACCTAACCTTAAATTTCTCCTGTTTCTCTTTGTTTTCTGCATTTTTTTCCTTTTCCTTTGGCATTGGCATGTAATTCCCTGTACCAGGGCACAGTTAACAACCACAATGAACTGTTGGTCGGAGAGACCTACAAGGTCTCCCAAAACAAACAAGACAGACTTCTGTCAGAGCACTTGATTACCCACCAGAGGTTAATAGTAAGATTCTACTGCTGAAGACACCATACCTGTCAGCATGGACCATGGAGAGATCTGCTTGGAATCTGGAAGAGAGCCAGTCCCCAGATAATTATCTCATCTAGTCCTGGAAGGTGCTACAATGAGCTACCACAGGAAAGTGACCAACATCTGTCTGAGCAACTCAAAGTCTAAGCTATCTAAAAACAAACAACTTGACATGATGCTCACACAAGTGCAATAGTGGCACACAGCCATGGTGGGAAACCAACTGCTCTTTGATTGGCTAACAGATCCACTCATTAGAAAGGAAACCATATCTGGAACTGGGAAACAAGTCAGAATCATATCCAGATAACAATTTTGCTCTACAATGTCAAGCTCCCACAAATCTTGGGCTATAAGAGATTCTACACCCTTTTAATTCTCTCTAAATTAATAATGGTAATCCCATTTTACTCATGCTGACTTCACTCTCTGTTGAAGATTTGCTTGTCTTTTTCAGATGGGAACTGTACAGGAAGAGGTAAACCACCCAGAGCCCTTCACATGAGTCCCAGCTGAAACCACAGAGAAACTGGGTAAATGAGCAAGAGTGCTGCTTTCTTGATGAACCTCACATCAGCACATGGGTGAAGGAAATAGACACTGAGAACACTCAATACCTACAAAAGCAGAGATTCAGAGGCTCCTAAGAGTCCATCACTGAAGTAAACTTAAAATGCACCCAACATGGCTTGGAAAATTTTGTGGAAGGGGGGCCAGAAAGATTGTCATAGCCACAAGATGGGACATTATGCACAGAGATATTGCCTCTCTCACCAAACTAATTGTTGCCCCCACAATCTCCATGTGGTTGACCTGCATCCTCAATGAGGAGGGCCTCTTTTGAAGTGGCAGGGATGAGGGTAATGATGGTACCAACATGGGTTGTTTACATACTAAGTATGTCCATATCTAATAAAAATAAATTTAAAAAAGAAAAAATATAAGAATCAATTCCTTGTTTAAACTTCTGTTCTAAAAATACCATATTAACTAATATTAAAATATTATTAAGGGCTGGAGAGATGGATTAGCGGTTAAGGTCCCTGCCTCCTAAGCCGAAGAACGCTGGTTCCAGTCTTCAGCAGTTCCAATCTCCAGGTCCCACGTTTATCCAGATGCAAAGTGACGCAAGGGCACAATGCTGCACTTGACCACAAGGGGGCGCACACATCTGGATTTCGTTTGCAGCAGCTGAGAGGCTGCTGGCATGCCCATCTCTATCTGTCTTCCTCTCTCTCTCTCTCTGTCTCTCTCCACACACTATATATATTATTAAAGGGATGATAGATGGCTTAGATCTTAAGGTGCTTGCCTGTGAAACCTAATAACCCATATTTAACTCTTCAGATCCCATGTAAGCCAGATGCACAAGGTGATACAAGAGCACAAGTTTGAGCATGCACACAAGGTGGAGCATGTGTCAAGTGGCTGGAAGCCCTGGCATGTCAATTCTCTCTCTCTCACTCTGTCTCTCACTCTCTTCTTGCCCTCACTCTCTCACATAAAAAAGGCTGGTCTGTTGGGCATGCCTCAAAAAAAATTAAAAATAGAACATGTTCACAGTACATGTAACCAGCAACATACCCATACATAAGGTATATTAAAAACACCTCCCAAGGAAGAGTACCAAATTCAAAATTTGTCAAATTGGGGCTGACTAGATGGCTCAGAGGTGAAAAAAAATAGGTTATTTTTAAAAATTGTCAATGTATATGAAACAAAGAAAAACTAGAAATGGGTATAGATCATATGAAAATGTGAATAGCACTTTTAGTAATTAAGGAAAGAAAATTACCATAATACTTGGACATAACTTTCTCAGCTAAGGACAAAGGAGTGTTTAACAATTTGCAGCTGTGGAATTCAAATATAAGTATGTTGATTGTGACAGCACAGAGAGTATGGTTCTTGAGAACACCATTTAATGACTTCAATTAAATCTAAAATACAACCAAACAAGAACTTAGCAACTTCTATCATTTATTTAAATGAAATGCTATTCCTGAGTATAATCAATAATACAGGATAGATATCAGATTATTTATTTTAATTAGAAAAAAACATGAGTATCACATGAAAAGGATTGAATAAATTATAGTTTCTGTGTATGATAAAATGCTGTATAGCATTGGAAATAAAGAGGATGGTCAATTAACACAACACAGGCAGTTTCTAAGTTTGTGCTTTATAATATTATATGGAAATAAAGTATGATATATGTGTTACTTGGGTATATTTTAATCGTAAAAAAAAAATCTCAGAGAATAAACTTTTACATTGAGCTATTAAAAATGTTCATAGCACTCTGATTAACATACTTATATTCTTAAAACTTTGTTGGGCTATAATGACTGAGGTTTAGAGTTTGTAATAGCAATCACAAGCTAAATTAAAAAGTTTAAATTATATTAAAATTTTAATTTAAATTATAAATTAATTTTAATTAGTTAAAAATTAAATTTCAAATTTTCATATTAAAATATAATCATTCAGGCAGTAAAACTAACCCTTTTGGATTATTTGATCCCATATTTTTCAGAAATTATTATTTGTCCAGTTTATTTTCAATTTGGTAAGCTAAATGTCTTTTGAGACATAATTGATGTTATTTCCTCATGTGAAGAACATAGTGAATGTGTTTTAGAAGTTTGAAAAGGATAAAGTTAAATATTTGTTCATTGACTGCAGACTGGATTGGGTCCTGGTGGTCACAGGACTAAGTTGCTTGCATTTCAACTGGCTCAGAAAGCACTATTCAGATATCTTACCTGACACTGACAGTTTAAATAGCACTAAAATGGGTCTTATTACATGGACTGAATTCCTATGGAGGCCAGGCCATAGAACAAGATATAAACTAACTGAAAAGAATTTTGTATCAGGATGAAATAAAGATAATGGGAAAATTACTCTAAGAAGCATAGTCATTTTTATATTTTTAAAAATTATATTTTTGTGCATCAGAGAATGGTATAAAGGTTACCACTAAGTTACATCTCCATGTCACACAGTTTCATTTTGAAACAGGCTGGGGAAACCAATTATGTTTCAGGTGTAGCAATGCAAGGATGCAGAAACCATACACTTTGAAATCCTATAGCCTGCTCTAGAGTATATCAAACCATCCATTAAAATGTGAATGTCTTAGCACAAATCTAATAATATTTTTAAATGTGGTCCCAGGTGGTATTAGGGCTTATATTCTGATAGGGATGGGTAGAAGGAAACATTTTTCTTCTCCCACATCTCATTCATCTTCTGCTCCTCAGGGCAAAGATTTTATATGTTTTCTATATTCATGACCTGGACTTGAAGAGCAAGACAGGGCATGGTGTGCATGACTAATGGGCACTTAATCAAGAGTCACCCTCAGGTCTCGAAGGTGAACTTTTAAATCAGGCACAGTTATGGAGGAAGGGATATTTATTGAAGCTTACAGATACAGGGGAAGTTCCATAATGGCAGGAGAAGCTGGCCAGCTTTCACAGGTCCAAGTAGAGAGAGAAAAGCCACAACCCACCATAAGTAAGCAAGCACATTTCAGGAACCCCAGGCAAAGCTGCAACATGTTGCATGTGTTTAGACTGGAATTCCAAGTGCACCTTAGGTCTGGGCCCTAAGTTCCACCCACAGTGACACCTCCTCCAGCCAGGAAGCTGCAGATCTAAACTGTAAGCTGTAATAAAATCCTGAATATATTGGGGGTCATCCATTCAAACTACCACAACAATTAAAATCCAAATAAGTTCAGAGCTAGTAAAAGAAGGGCAATGTGGCCTGCAGGGAATTGTTCACTGTTATAATGTCGTTTTAAGTATAAACATCTAGTACCTAGGTAATGCTTCGGTGTCTTCAGGAAAAGTTCTCATTCTATGCTAATGGTATCAGACTATCACAGAAAATGATTGGCAATGTCTCCCTCAAATATTTTTTCAAATGGAACTGCTGTCCCTGTACATCACGAGCAACCTCTGACTCATGTATATGAGACTATCATGTTTCACATTGAGCGATGATTTGTTTGCTTGCTTCATTCACACTTAAGCAGCATTGTGTATGAAGAACATCTTCAGAATATTTGTAGAATGATGAATGAATTGTCTTTCCCACAGAGGAGAAATAGTGAGAATCATTAAAAAGAGTTATAACCTGTGAGCATCTGGGATATAGCTTTCATATGTAGACAAAATATCATAAAATAGCCGAACTTGGACTGTAGTGATAGACAAGCGTGTTAAACCCTGTTTAGGATACTTACAAATTGTCCAGCCTTTAAAAAGTTACTTAATTACCTTAATCTTCAGTGTTCTAGTATAAAACAGCAAAGTTAATACTAACTGGCTCTTAGGTATGTTGTGAGGATTAAATGGAAGATTGCATGAAAAGAACGTCTCATCCTGCATGATATTCAAAATGGCACAGTCTTAATATCAACTTAAAATATAGATTTAGTTTTCTAGAAAAGTGCATCCTTTGGGAATTTCTGTAAGATATCATCATGTTTATAGTAACTGCTTTACAGTATCTCTCTAAGATGTGTCTAAGCACTTTGAATTTGCAAACTACCTTAAATTTATTGTGTGCAAGGCTTCTACTTGCATTCCAAGAGCCTGGAAAGCTATCAGAGCACTCCCAGTGCCTAATAGACATTCATTTGTGTGAACAGATTATTCCTAAGTCTGATCACAGGTGACTGGCTGTGGTTGGTGCTTTTCAGAAATACATTTCAGTGTTGAGATCTGTAAAACATCCTCCCACGTAGATTCCACCATAGCCATATGTTTTTAGGATCTGCTGACATAATAACTTGAAAATGACTGACATTTAAAAGTATAAGAAATTGACCTACTGATCTACACTAATAATTAAACAAAGAATGAAAGGCCCTTTGGTTAGTTAATGAAAATAGATGATGAAATAGATACTGCTGAGCTAAAAGTTTGAAGTAATGAAGCTGACTATTCTTGGCCTCCCTTTTCCAAGCCACATGGCAAATCTCAGGTCCTCACTGTCTTATTTCCCATGTCACTATAAAACACCCATAATTAAGTATTTTCCCAATTTGCTGTAAGATATCAACTAAATGTTATCTAGAATATTTAGTATGCTTTTGTCTTTCAACAGAATGTATGGAGAGCACTCAAAGCACAGGAGTATGTATCATCAATAGGCCTGCAAAGCAGCATATGCCATATGTTCCCACTTATGTACTGTTAAGCTACCCCTCGCATCCTGCCAACTTTTAGGAATTAATATGTTTGCCTGATCATTACTTTGTTCACCTACTTCTCGTTCTGTTTATTTTGTATCCCATAAAATGACAGAATGGTTCAGGTGCATTTTTGACATAATTCATCATCTTATCAGGATATTACTGAATCTGGTATGTTTCACTGGGATATTCATCCATTTCATAGTCAATATCACATTTACACAGATGTTCTTCCTGTACATAGAACAGAGGGGAGAAATCTATGTACATATCATGCTGCGTAAGTATAAATGCACAATGGCTTGGAGGCCAGCTTTGTTTCTATTTTTCCTTTAAATACCACATAAGAGAGAGAGAGAGAGAGAGAGAAATTCCACTGACAATAAATAATCTTTCATAATGTTGAGAAAAACATTTGTGGATCCAGAATCCCTGCTTTCATTCCCTCTGCAAACAGTAGCGTTAACTCAATGTATTTCCAAAGGAAATAATGATGTTCTTTGACAGGGATCTGAGGATCACTATGAAAAAAATGTAGTAATTGAAAAATGTTACATGAGTATATTAGCCTATGCAAGGAGATAAAATGCACAGCTTCATCTTAGCCACACTAACACATGTTAGCTTGGTATCTGTTTGGGTCTGTAATGAAAATGTAGAAGAGATTAATCAGAGCAGGAAAAATATATGGTCGTTATTTCTCTTCACTGAAAATAAAGTGGATAAAATGTGAAGTTATTTGTATACTTAAAATGCTTTAAAACAATGCTTTAGTTATTCTGCAACATGAACAGTTTGCTATCTTTTTATATTTAAATTTTTATTAGTTATGGACATACTCAATATGTAAAAAGCACATGTTGGTATCATCCTTTCCCTCATCCCTACCCCCCCCTTCAAAGGGACCCTCCTTGTTGGAGATGCCGGTCATCCCCCTGGGGATTGTGGGTAGTGCATTGTGGGGGTAGCCCTCAGTTATGGAGAAGAGGCAATGTCTCTGCATAATGTTCCAACTGCACCCTCTTCTGCGAAATTTCCTGAGCCATGCTGGGTTTGTTTTAAGTCTACTTCAGTGATAGGCTCTTAGGAGTCTCTGGATCTTTGTTTTGGTAGTGTCCTCAGTGTCTATCTCTTTCAGCCTTGTGCTGATATCAGGTTCTCCTAGAGAGCAGCACTGTTGCTCATTTCCCCCATTCCTCTGTGGTTCCAGCTGGGGTTGGGGTGAAGTGCAATAGGTCATTTTTCTCCTCAGATCCCACTTCTGTCTGAAATAGAGAAGCAGATTCTCCAATGGAGAGTAAAGTCAACACATCCTTAGCAATAGAAGTTTCAGTAACCTGAAGCCTATCTCTGTGTCAGTAATTTTAAACTTGTTTGAATTTTTCCTACTTTAAATCTTATATCTCTCAGTTTCATATCTTTCATCAAGCACATCAGTTCATAACTTTCAAATTCAATCTTGATTAAACTGTCTAGACATGGGCAGCAGTATAGCCAGCTTTTATGCCCAGTTCCAACAGAGTTCTCTATGGTCTTTCCTTTTTCTGTGAAAGTTCATAAACATGGCTTCCAAATTCAATTCTCTCTTCATTTGGTATTTTCAAACTTTTACCAGACTAATCTAAGAAAACTTGGCTTAGAGCTCTGGAAGGCATCTTCAGTTGCAAGTACCAAGTAAATGCCCATTCCTAGAGAACAAAAGTTCCAAAAGACAAATATCCACATGGTTAGAGATATCACGCAGCCACACCCAACTCTCTGGTACCAAATTTCTGTTGTATTCAGTTTTTAAGTTGCTGGAATGAACATCCAAGCACAGTTTATGGGAGGAAGGGATTTACTTTAAGATTTTATGTATATATATATGTGTGTGTATAAATATATAAATATGGGCTGGAGAGATGGCTTAGTGGTTAAGGTACCTGCCTGCTAAGCCTAAGAACCCAGTTCCAATCTCCAGGTCCCACGTTTAGCCAGATGCAAAGTGACGCAAGGGCACAATGCTGCACTTGACCACAAGGGGGCGCACGCATCTGAATTTCGTTCACAGCAGCTGAGAGTCTGCTGATGCGCCCATCTCTATCTGTCTCCCTCTCCCTCTCTCTCTGTCTCTTTCTGTGTCTCTCTCCAAAAATAAATAAATAAATAAATTTTGAAAAATTAAATATATATATATATGTATGTATGTATGTATATGTATATATATATATATATATATGTATATGAAATCTTATATATGATTCATTATAGATCCAGGGGAAGTACCATTAAATGGTGAAAGAAGCTGGATTCAATTCATAAATTCAAGCAGAGAGGCACCATCAAACACCCAGTATCACAAGCAAGCACAGCCAGAGCTCAAAACTTGTCTTCATACCTTTATACTTCAATTCAGATTCACCTCCAGTGGCATGCCCTCCAGCCAGGCACTGGGCAGACAAGTTTAAAAATAAAACACCTGAGATTATGGGGAATATTCATTCAAGCTACCACACTATCTATGCCTATTCTTTGAGTTACTTATTCCCAACATGTAAATGAAATCATTGAAATTTCAAATATTTAGGACATACAGATGTACACAAGATACTCAACTACAAATCAGGCACTTAAGTATTGCTGCATTTATTGTTTTGAAAGTAACTTTTCAACTGAGACAAGAAATACATAGTTACATTAAAAATACAATTCTTTTTATTAGTACCTATAACAAAAATTCAGGAAGACTGATGATTGGCTATGCAGGTGTAAAGACATTGCTAAGGAATATAGAAGTAGCAGTTAGAACATGAAGCCACTATTTTTAAGGGTAACATAAAACCCAGAAAGAAAAGAATATAAAAAAGGCCTCCTCCATCCAATGGTGAGACCCAGACTTCATTGGAAAGGGCTCTGTCCTGGCTCTCAGGGTGATACAGATTGCCCTGAGGGGCTGCTCTGGGAATCATACCAGGAAATCATCCTCAGCATGGTGCTGTGGTACCATGGAGAGCTGCCAGATGCCACTGGCTATAGCACACTCCAGAGACTGTCAGAACAAAGATTCACAGAAAACAAAAACTTTTTCTTCTCCAATAGCCCTCCAGCATCTGCTCCTGTCTTAAAGAAGCTTATCATTTTGCCAGTTGTCAACAGAGAAGTACTCTAGTAGCAAAGGAAGTAATGCAGACTAATAGTGTCACAGAGAACTTTGAGATGGGAGAAGTGGAATGATAATTGTACATTAGCATACTAAGAACATTTAGATGCATTGTGTAGTTTATTTGAAAAAGCTGAAATAATGTAAAACTCATTGCATTGATCATCACTACAAAGAATAAAACATAATCTAGTAACTCAAAGAATTCAGTTTGGCAACAGATTATGTGGATCCAGTCTCTATTATACTTCTAGTAGATATTTTGGGAAAATATTTTACATCTATCTGTGTTCCTGTTACTTCTTCATTAACAGACAATAAAATGGGACTAACTCACTATTCATTCATGCATTTCTTGTATTCTTAGATGATGAATTCAATAAGCTTTCAATGTAATTGACATGTACATTAGGCTGATATATAGATTGTTCTTATCATATATTTAAGGAACTTCTCTCATTAAGTTATATTAAATATCTAAAGTAAATAATGAAGCTATAAAAATCCTGGAAATATCAGTCACATACAAAGCAACACAAATCAAGCAATGGCTCAAGTATTTCCCCATCATATGCAATATGAAATAGGATATGGGAGTGGAAATGATGAATAAATAATTCTAAAACAAAGTAACCTTTTCTTATCCATGTCCAAAAAGACAATGGAAAAATAAGAAATAAAAATTACTGCCTCTAAAATAACACAGGAAATATCCCCAAGTATTAACAAATAAGATTGCATGATATTGAAAAGTTTCCACATAGCGAAGGAAAACATAAAGTGAACAGACAGCCCATAGAATGGGACAAAACCATTGCCAGCTGTTTGTCAGATAGGGGTGTAACAACCAGAATTTAGAAAGAACCCCAAAAAATAAATCCATACAAAAATAATAAAATGGCCAATCACCTGCCAAATGGGCTAATGAAATGAACAAATAGTTCACAAAATAAGCAACACAAATGGCCAACAAGGCCTTTACAGTGTTCACATACCTAGCCATGGGGGAAATGCAAGTTAAAATACTCTGCAACACCATCTTTCTCCCATTAGGATGGTTCTCATCAAGAAAACTGACAGTAAATGCATGCAAGACTGCATGCAAGTGCAGAGAAGCACTTATTCAGTACAGCTGGCCATGCAAACAAATGGAGCTAGTATGGAAATCAGTATGGAGATATCTCAGAGAATTCAAAATTGAACTCCTACCTGACCCAGCTATGCCACTCTTGGGCACATACCTTAAGGATTCCAAACTCAGCTATAGAGATACTTGCACATCTATGTTTATTGCTGCTCTACTCACACTAGATAAGAATTGGGATCAGCCCAGATGCTCACTGACGGATGGCTGGATAATGAAAATGTGGTACATAAACCCAATGGAATTCTATTCAGCAGTATGAAAAATGAAATTATGAAATTTGAAGCAAAATAAATGGGCCTAGAAAAAATCATATTAAGTTAAATGACCCAACTCAAAAGACTCAAGCCACATGTTCTCTCCAACATGCAGATCATAGCCAAATGTTGGTAAAACCTATAAAGGTAGAATGGTAACCAAGAGCAAGTATAAAGAAATGAGCAGGAATATGGGTAAAGAAAGGGTGAAAAGACAAGTGTGAAAGGATATTGGTGAGTGGAGGCTGGAGGGATGGTGTAGCAGACAGCTTCAGGTTCGCTGAGATGAACTTCCAGACCAGGCACAGTTATGGAGGAAGGGATATTATTTATTGAAGCTTACAGATCCAGGGGAAGTTCCATAATGGCAGGAGAAGCGGCCTGCTCTCACAGGACAAGGCAAGAGAGAGAAAAACCAACCAGGCACACAGCACACAGAGCAAAACTACAGCCAAAAACCACAGCACACTTCAGGAACTCCTATTAGGCACACTTTGCCTATCTTTACAATGGAATCTCAAACCCACCACCACACCTTAAGATCTGCCCCCAGTGACACTGCCTCTAGCAAGGTGATTGCAGATGCAAACTATAAACTAATAAAACACTGAATGTATTGGGGGACATATATTCAAACTACCACAGATGGGGACTAGGAAGAAGAGGGGTGACAAAAATCAACTAAAACAAATTATATCAGAAAATCCCAGAATGAATACAATCTAAATCTAAATATGCCAACTAAATAAAAGAAAATGAAAACTACTCAAGGTGGATTGAAAAATAAAAAGAGAATAATGAATATAATTGTCTCTGAAAAGTTCATCTACTCTCAAATATATACTGTCTGGTGACAAATAATCACGCATCCCCTATTTGAAAAATATTTTTATGTTGGTTAGCATTATTTTTTTGTCTTTTTCAAAAATCTTAAGAGTCTTTCTTTAGTCTATGTGAGGCATAGGTTACAGGATTCTCCATTGATTCCAGGCTCCACAGAGGTTCAAAATCCTTATATGAAAATGCTGTGATATTTAAATGAAATCTACACATGATCTACCTCCTTAGATCCACTGAGCTGTGAATTCAATGGTAATTAACTGGTGGAGTTAAAACTGTTATGATTCAAAAAATCACTGAAAAGTGCTTTAACTCATAACCAAGCCTTAACAGTTGACACTACTGGGGATATTTTTAAGTTCAAACCATTCCCAATTCTATCCATTTTGACATGCATCTACCATGTTCATTGCCCAAGAATCTTCTAATGTCCATACACAGTGGATCAATCCAAACTCAGAAGTAATGTCAACATTATTTTAATTGTATAGATTACTTTTGATTATTTAGAATGTAATAGATTTTAGCTATCCAGTTATTCTTTGCCATGCATTTTTTGCTATTTATCCATGTTCTTATTAGGTTCCCCTATTGTCTTATTGAGTAAATTAAGTAAATAACAGCAATTGGTATATCTTTCTCTTGTTGAGTTAATTGGGCTGTTTCTACTGTGGAGCCATTAACTATAACATTGTTAAAAAAGATCTTAACTAGACTTTTTTTTGTGAACCTATTATTTCACTCTTTGTGATAAATACCTAGAATTGGCCATTTTGTATGCTATTGTTTAGATTTTAAGGAGTGAGGTAACTTTCCCATTGCCTTGGGAATCTTGAAATCTAATAAGCAATTTGGGAGAATTTCAGTTCTTCCTCATCATTTCTAAGCACTGTTGTTTGAATTTTAGACAATTTAGTAGAGATGAGTCATTCTGTGTCATGCCTCGATTAGCATTTCCCTAATGACTGTTATTAAACACTTTGAATGTGTGGGATTTTGTGATATCTATGGTGAAGTATCAACCTAAGTATTTTTTCCATTTTTTGATAGGATGCTTGATTTTGATTATTTTGTAGGTACTCTTTAAACAGTAATTTTCTAAGTCCTCTGTAATTTATGTGTTTGAAAATATTTTTCCCAGTTAAAAACTACCTACTTACTTTCCATGGTATGGTTTAATGACCAGAAGTTGTAAATTATTAGTACACCTGGATCCTAATATAGTTTTACTTTATGGTCAAAACTTTCTGTCATCTCTTAATGTCTTTTTACTGGCAAACTGCAAATTTGTTCTTGTGTTTTCCCCCAGATAATTTGGTGGTTGACTTATAAATAAGTGATGCATTATGCATAATGTTAAACAAAGTTATTTTATTCCTACATGAATTACCTGCTATTCAAACACAATTTATTTAAAGTGGTTTCTTTTCCCATAGAATCATTTTAATGCTCCTATCAAAATAGTTTCACAGAAGTGTATGGGTCTATTTATTGATACTCCATTCTACTACTCTGATTTTTTTAATTCTCCCACCAATACCACACTGTATTAATTAATATAGTTCTGCCACATACTTTAAACTCATATGGACCTTTCAAGTTTGATTATTTTCCAATATTGCTTCAGTCATCAATGTTGTATTCCCTATCCTTTAGAGTTACTAATATATTAAGAAAGGATGAAACCTAAATTAGCTTTTTGCTTGAAATGTTACTGATTCTATTCATCAATTTAATAAGAAATGGCATTCTGAAAATATCTAGTCTTCCAAACTTTTAATGTGCCTCATTAAGTTATGATATTGCATAGTTGCCTAATAAATGTATATATTTTCAATTTAAAAATATTGGACATACTCTACTATATAATTTAAAGTATTTTATGCTTTTGCATTTGAAATAAATATTGTCTTTAGATCAATTAAGTTTAAAAGCAAAATCAAGTAAAAGGTACAACTAATTCTTATAAATTCCCTTCTGTCATGCATGTAAACTTTCCCTATTATCACTAGTATGCAACCCAACATATATGTTTACTGATACAACATACAGTCTATGTTTGGACAAATGTATAATAATACTTGTCCATCATTATTGTGTTGCACAGAATAGTTTCACTGTCTAACATTACTCAGGGCTTCAAGTGGGAACATAGTATGTTTATTTTCTTTTGTTCTGATAAAAGTTGAGGTTTTATTATCATTTTATCCTTTAGAGCTGTAGATATGGCTCAGCAGTTAAGTGTGCTTCCTGTCCAAGTATGAGGGCCAAAGGGACCTGAGATGTAATCAGCTGTGTGGTTTCAAACCAGTGGGAGCAGGGACAAGTAAGGAGAATACCTTGACCTTAGAAGGGAATAGCAGTGCTCAGAAAGAGAAAGAGATTCTATTGTGAGAAAAAAATGGACTGATAACTGATGGGAAGGCACATCAAATGTTCTCCATAGACCATAGGATGTGGCAAGCAAGAATAAGGGACCCTGCATCCATACATACCAAGTGCCAGTACCACACATACCACACCACACATACTATGGACATGTCCCCCACCAAAAAAAAAAAAGTTCTTTCCCTTACCACTCATTAGAGTTGACTCTTCTTTCTCATACCATTGATTTCTTCTTTCTAGTGAACACATCCCATTTTATATTTACTATGTGTATGATTAGTGGAGACATAAAATGGTTTATTAATCCTGTAGATATCATTCTATCACAGAACATGGCATATAGGTACCAGATGAATATTTTAATGTAGAATGTAATGATTCCATAGATTCATCAAATTCCAAACACAAAATCCAATTCACTTTTATTTGTACAATTTTCTCAACTGGTAATACTTAATATTACATAATTTATTTAAATCTTTTATTAGAGCTTGAATTATTATATTATTCATATAAAAATAAATGCTAAAGTGTACTTCCTTCTGGAACTGGAGAGACTGCCTAATGGTTAAGTCTTTTGCCTGAAAAGCCTAAAGTTTGATTCCCCAGTACCCATGTAAATCATATGCACAAGGTGGTGCATGAATCTAGAGTTCGCTTGCAGTGGCTAGAGGCTCTGGTCCACCCATTCTCTCTCTCTCTCTCTCTTTCTTTAAATAAATAAATTAAATTAAATTTCATTTTTTAAAAATCAGACTTCTTTATGCATGCACGTTTTTTGTGGTGCCTAGGATCCATCTAAGTACTTTGTACATACTAAGTATGTACTCTATTACTGAGCCACATCCTCAGGATTCCACACATACATTTTTATTTTTGTATAAATTCATAATTACATTTGCAATATGAATTTGAATCTCACTCAAATAGTATTCATAGATAAAAGTTTCCCTTATCTTTCTATTCTTCATTTTGAAATGCTTTTTTTAGACTTCCCAATATATTTTAATTGTTTTCACAGAAATGATAATTAATATTATCTGAGAAATTTTTATATTTGCAAAATATGTTTATGTATTCCTTATATATAAGAACAAAAAACTTGTAATTAAATAGGATTCTTCATTCAAATCCACACATGAGATGTAAACAAACAAAACAGAACCTTATGCTCAATATTGTACTGTATCACAATGCATAATATCTGGGTGAAAAACTCTGAGACCTACTTGCCTTTTTTCCTTATTCATAAATTTTTATCTATAAATATCAAAAATTTAAAAGGTCAGATCCAAGTGTCCTGATTAACTTTTTTTTTATCTCAGATCTTCATTCACCTCAAAACCTTTTTCTTTTCTCTTTGATTTAATTATTTATTTCCCTGCTATTTTTTTCCTTTCTTCCTCAGAAATAGGTATGTTACTTTGATCATATCTCTGTCCTTCATTATCTAGGTCATCTTTTTGATCTCTTTGATTTTGCTACTACAATATGAATTTTTTTTCTAAATTTTTCCACATCAAATTGAGTGAATGTAGTTTTTACACAGGCTTTCTTTAAATTTATTTTTTATTGACAACTTCCGTATTTGTAGACAATAACCCATGGTAATTCACTCCCTCCCTCCACTTTTCTCTTTGAAACTCGACTCTCCATCATACTCCTTCCCCCTCTCAATCAGTGTCTCTTTTATTTTGATGTCATCATCTTTTCCTTCGATTATGATGGTCTTCTGTAGGTAGTGTCAGGCACTGTGAGGTCATGGATATCCAGGCCATTTTGTGTCTGGAGAAGCACAGTGTAAGGAGTCCTACCCTTCCTTTGGCTCTTATGTTCTTTCTACCACCTCTTCCACAATGGACCCTGATCCTTGGAAGGTGTAATAGAGATATTTCAGTGCTACATCCCCCTCTGTCACTTCTTCTTAGTACTATGGTGCCTTCTGAGTCATCCCAAGGTCAACATCATCTGAAAAGAGATGCTTCTCTAACCAAAAGTGAGAGTAGCATTAATATATGGGTATTAACATTAGGAGAAGTGCTTACCAGGCAGTTTGATGAGCATAGTATATATATTTAGGCAGACACCAGCATATTTCCCTAGGGCTCATGGACTACCCCTGATGTAGGTTTGCAGTATCAGGGATGAATTCTCTCCCATGGAGCAGGCCTGCAGCCCAATTAGAGAGCAGTCAGTTTCCCCCTAACAGACATGCCACTATTGCACTGGTTGGCTTATTTGACCTAACTGACCAAATTTAAGGCTTTCAGTGTCCACTGTTGAGTATATCTACTGATGATTTTTCTCTCTCCCAGTGAACTGCATGCAGCATAGCTTTTTCTAGTTTCTGTCAGCTGGTCCACATAGAGGAGGTTTTAAGTTCAGCTCCAGCTGGATTTCTCAGTGACCTTGCAGCCCAAGAATGTGGAGTCTTCAGAAATAGGGTCTTACCATTATGTTTTATACTTTCAAATATCCTTTGCATTTTATCATGAATTTTACACTTCCTGACATCCTATTTTAGCCTTCATAATTTGCATTATTTCATTTATCTTCCACTGCATTTAGAAACACCTAATTCCAGGCTTATAGAAACATTTCTCCATGAATCTTCTTGAAAATGTCTAAATTTAATGTAAAATGTAACTTTTTAAGCTATTTTTAAGATTTACCTTACTCTTAACTGATTCATAAAAACTAAAACTTATGCTTATGAAGTGACACATAATGTTTTGAGACATTTTTTTTTACATTGGGTAATATTTAATGTCAACTTAATCATGTTATCTCTTTATACATTTATCATTTACTTAGGGTAAACTTTCACTATTCTTTATCATTTTCTTTCTTCCTTTCTTTCTACTTTTTTGTCTTTTCCAGGCAGAATTTCTCACTCTATTCCAGGCTGACTTGGAAAACACTCTAGCCCAGGCTGGCCTTGAACTCCTGCAATCCTCATATTTTAGCCTCCTAAATGTATTAGAGGCATGAACTACTATGTCTGATGCCCAATACCCATTCATCTATCTTTTTGAAGTAGTCTATTATTGTTATCTATGTATAATATTGCACCACAACCCACAATTTCTTGCTCCAAAAACTGTGTCGCCCATTGATTAGTGTTATTGTGCTCCTCCCCATCTACTTTCCCCAACCATTCTGCTATCAACTTCTTTTTTAAAAAAAAAAAAATATTTGAAAAAGAAACAGAGAGACAGAAAGAGAAAAAGAATGAGTATGGGCACAGCAGGGCCTCCTCCCACTGTAAACAAACTCAGGACACATGGTCCACTTGGTGACTAGCTTTAGGTGATCACTAGGGAACCAAGACCATCAGGCTTTGCTACTAAGTTCCTTTAACCTCTGAGCCATTTCTCTAGCCCATCATCTTCTATGACTAATTTCTTTAGTTTTCCCATCTATTTTATAATAAGCTAATTTTAAGAGCTATACTATCAATTTACCTCATTGATTCAGTTCCTCTTTACCTTTACTGAGGAAGGCCTCTTTGTAACACCTTGATCTGTTGATTTACACTTCTTTGGTTAAGATTAGTTTTGATGTGTCATATCTGGAGGGGAGGGATTTTTCTTCTAATTCTTCTGTCACTGAATACTTGAATCCTGTAATTTCACTTTACACATTTCTCTTATTTTTTTCCCTTTGGTCTCACCTAAAATATATATCATGTGTTCCTGTACAAATTTGATAAAAGGATCTTCAGTTTCTATGCCATAACTTAAAAAACGATTTAAGCTTTTATACATAGTGGACACACATTCCTTTGTATGGTGCTAAGTGAGAACTAGTATATAGTATATAGCTCTGTCATGTGTTCTCTGACTCACTACAAACTTTCCCTTCTATACCTAGATATTGTGTATTTGTAGATATATGATGAAGGAGGCAGGGTAGATATGGCTCAAGATTATATCTTAGGATGGTCAGATGATATCTTCCCTGGATTTGAGGACACACCACCTGATTTGGGTATAGCAGCATGACCCTGTGAGTGACGGAGTGAGACAAACCATGAATTATATGAAGAAACTTGTTGTCTCCTGTCCCAGATGTTGCTCTATGTAGTAGATTATTCAAATGTGTGGTCATATTTGTTGCTTCTTATGATCACCACTATTAGCAGTTCTGTAAAACTTTAGCAGATCTTACCTTTCTCCTCTTTCTGCTCTTCATATTTTTTGTGCTATTCCCTCTTTCTCTCTGTCCATTTCTTTCTTATTTTGAAAAATTCATAATACTCTGTAGGTCTTTTGCTACATTTATTTGTTTATGTATTCATTTTGTATATAGTATATATACAGCCATGATGGTACAATCATTAGCCTTCTCCCTTGGGTAATGTGGGTTTTGCCTTATGGGGGTAGCCATCAGTTATGCGGGAGAGGCAATGACTCTGTGTCCCAACTCATGGTTCAAACAATCTTTCCACCCCTCTTCTGCAAATTTCCCTTAGCCATGTTGGGTTTATTTTAGGTCTATTTCAGTGAAGAGGTTTTGTGAGTCTTGTGTCTCTGGATATCTGATTTGGTAGGGATTGAGTGTTCTTTGTGTCTATCTCCTTTGCTCTTGTGAGCAGCAGTCTTGCTCATTTCCCCTAAAACTATATGGCTTCAGCTGGTGCCCTGGTGAAGTGTGATGGGCTGATTCTCTCCTCAGGTTCTGCATCCATCTGAAAGAGAGAAGCAGATTCTCCAACTGAGAGTGAGGTCAGTTCAAGATATAATAGTGGATAACCATTATTATTTTAGAGAGAATTTAACAGGTATAGGCCTTCTTATATCCCACTATTGGTGGGAGCTTGATATTGGAGAGTGGGCTCATTTTTGGATATGGTTCTGACTTGTTTCCCATTTCCAGGTATGGGTTCTGTTCCACTGAATGGATCCGTTAGCCAAATCTAGAGCAGTTGGTAACCCACCATGGCTGTGTGCCACTGCTGCACTTGTGTGAGCATCTTTTGCTATTTTTGTCTGTACATTAATGAAAACCCACTCAACACGCCATTACATATCTAGGAAACTCACTCACTATCTCATCATGTTATCTTTTGGTTTCAAATTGGCTCAAATTTTACAGATTCTCTAGAGTTCGTTCATTCCTTACACTCTTTCTTAAAAGGCATACACATAATCCAATTTATTTTTTAATATCCTTGCATGTGTATGTGGTATACATGCATGTATGAATTTGTTCATATGTGTGTGGGTATATGCGTGCGCGCAAGTGCATGTGTGTTTGAACATTAGAGGTCGATGTCCAGGGTCATGCTCAATCACTCCTCCCCTCATTCATTTGAGAAAGAGTGTCTCACTGAAACTGAAGTTTACCCACTTGGCTTGAGTTGCTAGCCAGTGAGACCCAAGTGTCCCCTGAGTCTGCCTCTCCTACACCAAGATTATATGTGTTTGCCCCATGCCCATCATCTTAAATGGGGATCTGAACCCTGATACTCATGCTTGTATGGCGAGCACTCTGTTACAACTGAATCATCTTGCAATCCCTGCATAGTCCAATTTAAAGGATGGAGATGATCCACAATTAAGTACTAAGTAAAAAAATATAATTTTTTTTTTCACATTGAGATCTAGGTCATTTGAAATTCACCACCCAGGGTGAGTCAAGAGGGTCTACATTGGGCTTATTAGTCAGTTATTTATATATTACTCTTTGTTACAGACTGTCCTGGCTTATGCTGTGTGTTGGCAAGTTATTAATAGTGCTGTTTTCATTATCTAGTTTGCATAGTTAATGACATCATCGTCCTACATAAGACTATGAGATTATGATTTACATGAGTCATATGTGCATAATGGACTTTCATACTTCCTTAATATCATGACATAATTTCATGGTATTAACTTGAAGAGGCGAAAAGTTATAGTTAAAAATTCTCTGGAATTCATAGTTCTGTTCAAAGGACACTTAAATGGATCACTAAGCTACCTATGATTTTTCAAAGCTGATTTCTAAGTCCGAACTTATGAGCTAGTATTTTATTGTCTACAATTAAAGAAGTTTTCAATAAAATAAAATAAATTAATTTTTTAAAAAGGACATTTGGAAAAAAAGTCTTTACTTCTAAAACTCTTAGATAGAAAGAACCCTCTGACCAGAGATCACATATATGATAACTGAAATATAGTTGTACCAACTTTAAATCCACATTTTGTATACCAGTTACTTTCTCATTGCTGTGACTAAATACCTGAAAGAAGCAAATGACAAAAGGAAAGGTGTATTTTAGCTTACAGTTCAAGACTACAGTCCATCATGACAGGGAAGGCATAGTGGCAGAAGCTGGTCACACTCAGATCCACACTGAGGAAGTAGAGAAGAGAGATGAATGCTAGTGCTCAACCAGTGATTTCCTTTTTATACAGTCCAGGACCCCACCAAGATTAATTAACCTAATCCAGATCATCTCTCCCAAGCTATTCACAAGTTGACAATCTATATAAACTAGCATGTCTCCTGTCCTTGGAGTACCCCTGCATAGTTCACATTGCTGCCATTTCACAGTTTTCCTATGGCAGGTATGCCCTTGTGCCTTAACCTCAGTATCCATCCACATGGGGAAGAGTTAGTCTGTACATTTGGTACTTCACATACATAACAATGTATTAGACTCTTAAATTAAGGTCAGGATAAATAATGTCCCAAAATAATGGGAACCTAAAGAGACAGCAGAATTGAATCCAAGAACCAGTTTTTGCTCTTTGAAAAAGTTAACCTTCTTCACTTAGTCTCAGTTTTTCAAAAAAAAATTAGTAAAAACACCAATATCTTGTAGCTTATTTGAGCATAAGATAAAATACATATAAATAACCTAATGAAATCTCTGATGTAATTCTTTTATAAAAAATCTAGATGTTATAATTAAGGTAAAAGTAGAGGGAAAAAGTTTATTACATGTCTTGGAAAGTATTTAATTAAATGTTATTTTAAAGCAATTTTTGATTTATAGCCAAACAGGGTAGAAGGTAGTGATATTTCCTGCTTACTGACTGCCCTCCTTTCAATGATCTCCCCATTATGGACATCTGTTAACAAGCAGTGATGCAGAAGAATCTACATTGATACATGCTAATCATATCAAGTGTTGTTCACCCTTTGCATTGCACAGTCAAGGCTGTGACAAATGTATGAGGGCACATATTCTCCATGAGACAGCCAAGCAGAAAACTCCTCTGTGTTCTGACTCTCCCTGAACTCATAAAAACCAATTGTCTTGTTTTCTCTGTTTCCATAGTTCTTCCTTTCCCAGAATGTCATAAAGTTAAAATTATATAGTATTCAGATTTTGGATTGAATTAAATATGCATTTAAATTTCCTTGATGTCTTTTTTATAGTACTGATAGTATTTCATTTGCTGATTGTACTAGATTTTATTGATGTACTCACATAGTGAAGGACATATCAGTACCATCCAAGCATTGACAATTATGAAAAAAATTACTATATATATGTTTTTGAGTGGACAGAAATTTTTAACTCTTTTGGGTCAATACCAACCAGCTTGCTTGCTGTTTTATATAGCAAACATAGACAAAGTCTTTTTATAAACCACCAAACTATGTTCTACAGTGGCCCTTCTCTTTTGCACTGCCACTAGCAATAAATGAGTGGTCCTTCTGCACTACATGCTTTTCAACATTGCGTGATGTTTGGATGTCAATCTTTCTAGCAGATATGCAGTGTTGTAATTTTCATCATTTCCTGGATGATATAATATGGAGTATCTTTTCACATGCTTATTTATCATTGGCCTACCTTCTTAGGTTCTTTGGCTCATTATAAATTTTAATTGAGGCATGTGTAGTGGCATACTTCTTTAATCCAAGTATTTAGAAGGCAGAGGTAGGAGTATTTCTATGAGTTCAAGGCTAGCCTGGCACTGCAGAGTAAGTTCCAGGTTAGCCTGAACTACAGTGAAACCTTACATTGGAAAAAAAGAAAAAAAAATTAAATTATTTTTAACCAATAAAGACAAATATGAAAGTTCTATGCATTAATGAAAACCATGGGATGTTTCAATACATCATTGTATTGTGTATATATCAAGCTAAGTTTATATCTCTTTAGTCAGTTATCTTTTCTTTTTAAAATTTATTTATTATTAACAACATATTTTTAATGTATACATCATGTGTTGGTACCCTCTTTTCCTTCATCCCTGTCCCCATTCCACTGGGGACTCTCCTCAGTGGGGCTGTAGGTATTCCCCATGGGATTGTGGGTTATGCATTGTGGAAGCAGCAGTAAATTTGTGGGGGCAGACAATGCCTCTGGGCATGATGTCTCAACCTGTGGCTCTTACAATTCTACTCCCTCTTCTGCAAAATTCCCTGAGCCATGTGGATGTATTTAAAATCTCCTTCAGTAATGAGCTCTTAGGAGCCTCTGGCTTTCTGCTTTGGTAAGTGTCAAGTATCCTCAGGATCTGTCTCCTTCACCCTGGCAATGATTATCAAGTTCAGCATGGAAGCAGCACTCTTGCTTATCTCCCCAATTCCTCTGTGGTTTCTGCTGGGGCTTGACTGGAGTGCTAGGCTTAGTTTATTGCCTCTGGCCTTGCTACCTTCTGAAAAAGGCAAACAGATTATCTAATGGAGACTGAAGTCAGCATAGTTTCAATGGGATAAGCATTATTAATTTAGGTAAAATTTGATGTATGCAGCCCCTCTTTTAGTCCAAGACTAGTGATAGCTTGACATTGGAGAGCACAATCTGTCTCCATAAGATTCTGACCTAGTTCCCAATTCCAGATATGGGTTCCTTTACATTGAGTGGATCTCTTAGCCAATCAGAAAGTTATTGGTTACCCAATGCGGCTGTGTGCCACTATTTCACTGGCATCTACATCCTGTAAGGTTGTTTCCTTCTGAGTAACATAGACCTCTTGTTGCACAGACCATTCTTGGTCACTTTCCACCAGAAGCTCATGTAGTGCTTTCCAGCACTAGACCTACTAATTGTCTGGTGACTGGCTCTCTTCCAGATTCCAGCCAGGTCTCTCCATGCTCTGTGCTGGCAGCATACGGTGTCTTCAGCAATAGGGTCTTACCTTTTGCCTCATGCTTTCACAAAACCCTGTCTTGTTTTGGAGACCTCATAGGTCTCTCCAATCAAGGACTCATTGTGGGTAGCAACTGATTTATGATACTGGCAGTTACAGGCCAGAGACAAAAATTAAGGTTAAGTTTCATCCCTCCCTCTGCAGGGCACTTCTTTTCAGGTCCCCCCCCTTTATTCCTGCAGAGGGTTATATCTTAGTCTATCTTCAAGGATAAATGTTTCTATGGTACCAGCTCATTTTGGATTTAGTTTTGTGTTTCTTTCCCCCCACCCTCTTTTTCCCCTCACCCCAGTCTCTTCCATTCCTATTTTCTAGGCATTGAGTTGCCTATCAAGAATGTCAGCAACTAGCACAGGTCCAGGTTAGGAACCACAGATGAGTGAGACCATGTGGCATTTGTGTGTGATTATGTGAGTTTGCTGAGTATGATGTTTCAAGTCTGTCCATTTCTGTTCAAATTACATCATGTCATTTTTTTTATTACTGCTGAGTACAATCCCATTGTGTAAATGTACCAACACTTCATTATCCATTCATCCAATGATGGGCACCTGGATTGATTCCAGTTCTTAGCTATTATGAATTGAGCATCTATAAACATGGTTGAGCAAATATCTCTGTAGTGAAGCATGTAACATTTAGGATAAGTGCCCTGTAAGAAAATATCTGGGTCTGTTGGTAGTTCTATATTCATCATTTTCAGGAATCTCCATATTGATTTACATAGTGGTTGTACAAATTTACATTCCCATCAATAATGAATGAGGGTTCTTCTGTCCCCACATCCTCTCCAACATTTGTTGTCATTTGATTTTTTTTTTTTTAATGATTGCCATCCTTACTGGAGTAAGGTGGAATCTCATGGTTGTTTTAATTTGCATTTCACTAATGGTTAGAGATGGTGAACATTTTCTTAAGTTGTGTGTTGGCCATTTGTATTTCTCCCTCTGAGAACTCCTTATTCAGTTCTCTGCCCGATTTTTTGATTGGGTTGTATGATTTTTTTTTTTTATTCTTTAGTTTTTTGAGTTCTTTGTATATGCTTGATATTAGGCCTCTGTCAGTGGTATAGCTGTCAAAGATGTTCTGCC
Organism: Orientallactaga sibirica; assembly: GCA_036365145.1. NCBI lineage: Eukaryota > Metazoa > Chordata > Mammalia > Rodentia > Dipodidae > Orientallactaga > Orientallactaga sibirica. The sequence continues at coordinate 50,009,648 of JAEOAD010000004.1, read as the reverse complement.
ATTCAGTGGGAAATCTACTGGCTCTGAATATGTTATGTCTGTCTGTGCAAAAGTTTTTTTTTTTTTTTGACCTCATGATATCCCATTGTTTGAGTGATTGTTTAATTTGCTGAGCTACTGGGGTTTTGTTCAGGAAGTCTTTCCCCACTTCTATATCATGGAGAGTTGCTCCTATTTTTTTCTTCCAGTCGGAGAAGTGTTTCGGGTCTTATAGTGAGGTCTTTAATCCATTTGGACTTGATTTTTATGTATGGTGAGATGAGTGGGTCTAGTTTCATTTTTTCTACATATGGTCATCCAATTTTTCCAACACCATTTGTTGAAGAAGCTGTCTTTTCTCCAGTCTACATTATTGACACTTTTGTCAAAGATCAACTAGCTATAATTACTTAACCTAATGTCCAAGTCTTTAATTCTGTTCCATTGGTCTGTATTTCTTTTTTCATGCCATGCTGTTTTCGTTACTGTTGCAGTATAATATAGCTCTAGATCAGGTATGGTGATACCTCCAGAGTTGTTTCTTTTGCTAAGAATAAGTTTGGATATCTGAGGCCTGCTGCCATGCCTTGTGAAGTTTGAGATCATATTTTCTATCTCTGTGAAGACTGATGCTGGAATTTTTATTGGTATTACATTAAATCTGTATATTCATTTCCATAAAAATTGACATTTTCTCTGTATTAATTCTATCTGTTTGGGAACATGGGAAGTCTTTCTATCTTCTCACGTCTTGCTTGATTTCTTTCTTGAGGTTTTTTTTTTTTTATGCTTTCATTATATAAGTATTTCACATCCTTGGTTAGTTTTTTTCCAAGGTATTTTTGTTGTTCTTGTTGTTCCTAATGAAAATGGGACAGCCTCGCTGATTGCTTTCTTTGTATATTTCTCCTTTGCAAACAGAAAGTCTACTGATTTTATACATTGATTTTGTATCATGACACTTTACTTAAGGAATTAATAACCTTAAGAAGTTTTGAGATAGAGACTTTCAGGTCCCTTATGTATAGGGTCATGTCATCTGCAAATAGGGCTAACTTGACTTCTTCTTTTCCAAGTTGCTTTCCAATTTCCTTTCTCCCTGTCCTCCCCCCATGGGTAATGTGGGTCTTGCCTTATGAGGGTAGCCCTCAGTTATGTGGAGAGGCAATGACTCTGTGTATAATGACCCAACTCTCCTGTCTTATTTCTTGGGCTAGGAATTCTAATACTATGTTGAAGAGCAGTGGTGAGATATCAAGGGAACGCCTTGAGTCTTTCTCAGTTAAGTATTATTTGGGCTTTTGGTGTTTTATATGGCCTTTATTGCATTGAACTATAAACCCTCCATGCCTAGTCTCTCCAGTGTTTTGATTATGAACTGGTGGTGTATTTTGTCAAAGGCCTTCTCTGAATCAATTGAGATGATCATGTGGTTCTTGTGAATAAGTTTACTTATATAGTATATTATGTTGACAGATGGCAAAATGTTGAACCATCCCTGCATCCCTGGGATGAAGCCTACTTGATCAAGGTGGATAATGCTTTTGATGTATTGTTGAATTCAGTTTGTGAGGATTTTGTTCAGGATCTTTGCATCTGGTCCTGGACTTTTCTTTCTGGGGAGGTTTTTGATTACTTTCTCAATGTGAATGGATGTGGTAGAGTTATTTGGGAGATTAATCTGCTCTGAGTTTAGTTTCGGTAGGTGGTATATGGCTAGGAATTCATCCATTTCTTCCAGATTATCTAATTTTGTAAAGTAAAATTTTCAGAAGTATTTCCTGATGATTCTTCCAATTTCATTGATATCTGCTGTGATCTCTACTTTGTTTATTTTTGATTTTGTTAATTTGAGACTTCTCATGTTCACTTGATGAACTTGGCCAGGGTTTTAACAATCTTGTTTATTTCTTCAAAATCACCAGCTATTCATATCATGAGATTTTAAAATTCTTATTATCCAATTCATTAATTTCTACTCTGATCTTGATTATGTCTTTCTATCTCAAACTCTTAGGCTTGGATTCTTCTTGTTTTTTTGGTTTTTTTGTTTGTTTGTTTTGTTTTGTTGTAGTTTTTGTTTTTGTTTTTGTTTTTTGAGGTAGGGTCTCACTCTAGCTCAGGATGACGTGGAATTCACTATGGAGTCTCAGGGTGGCCTTGAACTCACAGAGATTCTCCTACCTCTGCCTCCTGAGTGCTGGGATTAAAGGCATGTGCCACCACACCTGGTTCTCTTCTTGTTTTTCCAGTGCCTTTAGGTGGACAGTTAAGTTATTAATTTGGGATCTCTCCATCCTTGTCATGAAGGCATCTGGCACTATGAATTTTCCCCTTGGGACTGCCTTCATTGTGTCCCATAAGATTTGTAAGTTGTGTTTTCATTATCATTCAATTCTAGAAATTTTACAATTTGTTTTTTGATTTCTTCTGCAACCCATTCATTGTTTAAAAGTGTGTTGTTCAGTCTCCAGAAGCTGGTGGAATTCCTGATGTGTCTTTTGTTGTTAATTTCTACCTTTAAGGCATCATGATTTGATATGATGCAGGAGGTTACTTCAATTTTCCTGAATTTATGGAGGCATGCTTTATGGCCTAATGTACAGCCTATTTTATAGAAGGTTCCATGGGCTGCTGAGAAGAATGTGCATTTTGTAGAAGTGGGGTGGAAAGCTCTGTAAATGTCTGCTAGGTCTAGTTGATATAAGGTGTTGTTGAGCTCTACTTTTTCCCTGTTGATTTTCTGTTTGGATGATCTGTCTATTGATGATATTGGAGTATTGAAGTCCCCAACTATGATGGTGTTGGTGTTTATTTCTTTCTTGTTGTCAAGTAGGTGTTGTTTTATACACTGTGGTGCACCTGTGTTTGGCGCATTCAGATGTCCTCATGTTCGATCATTCCCTTGATGAGTAAGGAGAGGCACATTTTGTCTTTTTTAATTATTTTTTATTTGAACTATGTTATATTAGATATGAATACAGTGACACCTGCTTATTTCTTATTACCATTTGATTGAAATGTCATTTTCCAACCTTTAACCCTGAGGAGGTATCTTATCTTTAGAGATTAAGTGAATTTCTTGAAGACAGCACACAGAAGGGTCCATTTATCTGAACCCCTGTTAACTTGTGGCCCTTGATGGGTGAGTTAAGACCATTATATTTAAGATTGTAACTGTGAGGTTTCAATTTAGTCCCTGCCATGACAGGGTGCTTTATGGTGTTTGGCACTTTCTGTGCTTTGTACTTTTTTGAGCCTGCTCTAGTTTTGGGTATTGCGATCTTATTCTTGTAGGCTCTTGAGATTGGTTGACTCATCTGTGTAGAGTATTTCCTGATGTACTCTGTGTAGGTCTGGTTTTGTGTTTATATAATAACAGAGTTGACTATTTTCATTGAAAGTTTTCCTTTCACCATCTGTTATGAGGTATACTTTCTCTGGTTATAGTAGCTTGGATTAGAAGCTATAGTATTTTAGACTTTGTTCCATTCCACACCCTTCTGGCTTTCAGGGTTTCCACTGAGAAATCTGAGGTAATTCTAATGGGATTGCCTTTGTATGTAATGGATCATTTCCCTCTTGCTGCTTTTAGCACTCTCTCTTTATTTTCATTGTTAAGAGTTTTAAACTATGATGTTATTTTCCAACATGGAGAGTTTTTCTTTGGTCCTGGCAATCTGGTGTTCTGTAAGCTTCTTGTATATAGAGGGACCTCTCTTTTGTGAGATAGAGAAATTTTTCTTCAATAATTTTGTTGAATATGTTCTCTATGACTATGGCCTGGATTTCTTCTTCTCCTGGTATATACATGATCCAAATGTTTGGTCATTTTAGGGTATCCCACACTTTCCTTGTAATGTGTTAGCATGATTTTTAAAATTGGTTTTATAGTTTAATTTTTTATTTATTTATTTACTAGAGACAGAGAGAGGGAGAGAGAAAAAATGAGAATGGGCATGCCAGGGCCTCTAGCCACTGCAAACGAACTCCAGGTGCATGCACCACCATGTGCATCTGGCTTATATGGGACCTGGAGAATTGAACCAGTGTCCTTAGGCTTGCAGGCAAGTGCCTTAACAACTAAGCCATCTCTCCAGCCTTGCATGATTTTTTTTTATTTAGCAAAGTTTTTGGACTCCCTATCAGTTTCTTCTGTCTTGTCTTCCAGCTTACAGGTCCTATCTTCCATGTCTCTCACATGCATTTGACATTGTTAGGGAAGGGTTCTAGAGAGGATTTTGTAAGCTCCATTTGATACTTGTTTTCTGTTGTGTTATTTTGCATTATGAGCATGCCCTTTTTAAGGTAAAAATCTCAGTTCAAGGGGTCTGATTTTCTTGATACTTCTTGGAATTCATTCTTGCATTTGATCATGTCTTCATTAAGCTGAATTAGCTTGTTATTGATATCCTCTGTTTGTTGATTCACCCCCAATTTATTTATATCCCTTTTGGTGCTTCTCCATTTTTTTTTTTTTTTTCATTTAAGTTATACCCAGTGATAAAATCTGAGTGTTCTAAGAGATGATTATGCTCAATTTCATTTATGCAATTTTTAATGGCTTTTTTTTTTTGATCATTTGCTTCCAGTTCAGCAATTCTTTTGATCAGTGTCACATTGCTTGTTGTGTTTTAATTTTGGGATTTAATTTCTGTTGCTTTCTCTATGATGTTATTGGAGGCTTCCATTGTGGGATTAGGCATCCTTGGTGTAGATCTCTCAGTCTTCTGACTTTCATTGGGGTTGTTTGTTTGTTTGTTTTGTTTTGTTTTGCATTGTGGTCTACAATTTTTGGGAAAATTTTATTTAATTGAGGGGGAAGCAAGTATTTGTCCTTATAGGATCTTCAATGAGTGTTCTGTTTTAAATATGAACTGGGTTGGCGTATGATGGGGTTATAACTACAGATACATATATTGTGGAGACTGCAAGTAATTCAATGGTACCTGGGGAACTGGGAGGTAGGGAACTAGGAGCTCTGGCCTGCTCACTCTACTTGCACATGCTCTTAAGAAAAAGGGGACCCGGGTTGGGGATCTAGGAGCTGGGGAGTCAGGGACAAGATGCCAGGTACCACAGTGACCTGTGTACCCTCTAACTCAACAAAATAGGGATTACCCAGGGACCAGTCAATCAGGAAACCCAAGCAAAAATGCCTACATCTGAACACACATGCAGGGACCAGGCTGCCCCAAGCCAGCAGCAGGGGTACCAGCATCAGGAAACTGGGAGGTGGGGAATGAATCAAAGGCTCTAACCTACTCACTCCATGCTGCACCCTCCAGTGCAGGGAATCCAGTGGGAACCTAAGTACCATTCAGTCAGGAAGTCAGAGCAAGGGGCCTCCTTCTACAGCAAGCTTAAGCCAGCAGCAAAGGAACTGGGACCAGATAACAGGGAACTGGGACATGGGGAATGAACTGGGAGCTCTGACCTACTCTCTTTTTAAAATTTTAAACAGTTCTTATTTATTTGTGTTTGTGAGTGTGTGTGTGTGTGATTGCACACCTGTGTGTCCCCCCTAGGACCTCTTAGCACTACAAAAAGAACATCAGATGTTTGCATTACTCAGGATCTGGCATTATGTGGGTGGCTGGGGAACTAAACCTAGGCCAACAGGCTTTGCAAGTAAATACCTTTAACCACTGAGTAATCTCTTCACCCCCTAGTTTGTCTTTTCTATATGTTTTTTTTTTTTTTTTTTTTTTTTTTGGTTTTGCAAGGTAGGGTCTCACTCTGGTCCAGGCTGACCTGGAATTAACTATATAGTCTCATGGTGGCCTCGAACTCTGGGCGATTCTCCTACCTTTGCCTCCCGAGTGCTGGGATTAAGGCCGTGCACCACCACACCTGGCTAGATTGGCTAGATGTGTATATTCTTGAATCAAGTACATTTTTCTGAAAAAGACAGAAGCCGAAAGTTTGAATTGACTTTAAAAAAATCAAGTGAAGGAACCAATACTAAACTACAAATGAAAGAAGGGAGTTTAAATAAGAGAGAAGAGGAAGCCAGAAGTCAAATATTTAAGTCACCAGATTTTTTTTTTTTTTTTTTTTTTTTTTTTGTTGTTGTTGTTGTTGTTTTTGCGAGGTAGGGTTTCACTCTGGTCCAGGCTGACCTGGAATTAACTGTGTAGTCTCAGGGTGGCCTCGAACTCTTGGCGATCCTCCTACCTCTGCCTCCCGAGTGCTGGGATTAAAGGCGTGCGCCACCACCCCCGGCTTAAATCACCAGATTTTAACAGTACCATTAGCAAATACTGTGCAAATACAAAAAAAGTCATCTCAGCCAGGCGTGGTGGCGCACGCCTTTAATCCCAGCATTTGGGAGGCAGACGTAGGAGGATCGCCATGAGTTAGTGGCCACCCTGAGATTACATAGCGAATTCCAGGTCAGCCTGGGCTAGAGTGAGACCCTACCTTGAAAAACTGAAATATGAAAAAAAAGTCATCTCATTTACATTTTTATGATCACTCTCATAGAAAACTATTATAAGATTAGATTTAGTATTTTTCCATGTATACATAGTGAGGAAAAATAATTTACAGAGTAAATGTTATATTGGGATGATAATATCAGTATAATTACTTTATAATTTCATTTAATGTTTACAACAACAATTTAAGCACCATAAACTTAATCATAATTAGTCATAAACAAATAAATTAAAGCTTAGGTAATATACAAATGTTTCCCAGGTCACACAGAATGGTTACAATAAAGTTGTGTTGAGACTATTTGAAGTCAGCATTGTCCAGTGGAACTTGCTCAGTGAGGAAAGCATCATCTGCCTGCAGTGAGGCAAAGGCAGTAGCCGCGTGTGGAGACTGAGTACTTGAAATGTGGTTAGTGCAACTTAAGGACTGAACTTTTTTTAAAGATATTATTTATTTATTTATTTGAGAGAGAGAAAGAGACGGACCGAGAGAGAGAGAGAACTGGCAGGCCAGGGCCTCTAGCCACTGCAAACAAATTCTAGATGCCTGTGCCCCTTGAGCATCTGGCTTACATGTGTCCTGGAGAACTGAACAGGGATCCTTTGGCTTTGCAGGCAAACACCTCAACCACTAAGCCATTTCTCCAGCCCAAGAACTGAACTTTTAATCTTATTTAATTCTAAATATTTGAAATTAAATTGGGATATGAATCTAACAGCTCCAGTACAAAGTCGACAGTACAAAGTGAAATAGATTACACTGAAAAATCTTGTGGAATATTCAGAAAGCCCACGTCATAACTTTTTCTTACGGTTGATAAATTGGAATAGCACTTGCTTACCTATTTTTAAGCAAAACAACATTGCTAGAAAATGTATGTGCTTATCTTTATTAGTAAATTAAATTATAAATAGCTTACTTGTGTTTTGAATGAAATTAGCATCAAGTAAGTATGTATAGTGCTTTTCTTGAGTCAAAGGGAAATCTGCTTTCTTTATGGCATTTGTTGCAAGACCAGCTAGATACACAGTGAAAAGCACAATAGGAAGGTAACAGGAGAGATGAGACTTAGGGAGAGCTGGGTACTTTACATTCAATTATCATGCATTAGATATAAGCAGAGTAGGGTGCAGGGAAAGCTAGCTGAGTTGTCTCTCAGAAACAGGCTCAGATACTTAGAAAGAATGGTGGCAGAGGATATGCTGTGGATTCTCTCAGGAGCATGTGGCATGTGGGGTGACTCTGAGCCTGGCCTACATTCCTTCATGCAGTGATTTAAGGCTAATATTAATGGTCAGGAATCATCATGCCTGTTCTATACTCTCTACAAAGTCTTCTGACCTCTCTGCTTCACATTCTTCTACCAAGAGTACTTGCTTTCCTTATATAAACATTACAGTAGGGTTCTGCTTTATATGTCTTGCATATCTAAGAACAGTTTGTGAATTAAAAACAATATTTCAGCACTGGGCTGTACTCCTATAATTTCAGCCTTGAGAGGCCAAGGCAGAGAATCCTAAATTTCTGTGCCCAAATGAAGATTCTGTCTCAAAAACAGGAAAATAATCCCTTCCCAAAAGGCACATAAAATCATCCCAAGAATAAACTATAAATTTTTCTTGCTTTATTTTTATAGTTATGACTCTTAAATTTATAGAAATATTTTAAAAATATAAATTTTTGAAGGGCTTTATTCCTCCACCTCCTCTTTCCTAATGGTTGTATCTTAGTCCTGTTAGGACGTTCAAAGCTGGTCTTGGTTGAAGATTTGGAAGGGAGTTTGATTGACTGCACATGTGTGGGAGCCATGCATACATTACCAGGACACAATGAGGCAGCATGCCCTGGGAGACACACTTCTGAAAAGAGTGGTTGACTCAGGCCACACCTATACAGAGCTCAGCTCCTAAAAATAGGTGCTAAGTTGTACCCTTTAGGGCTAAAATAAATTCAGCCGTCGCATGTACTGGCTTCATAGACCTTTCAGTGGAGCTGGCCTCCACTCTTATTCCGTTCAGGGGACTGGGAAATTTGCTGTACATGAAACAAGGGAGGAAACTACTCACTGAAGAATTATAAAGGTATAAGACATTTCCACGAACTTGAGGTGAAGCCTATTGCAAAAGGTATGTAATGTAGCCACTGATATGTCAAGGTTGTAAAGTTAGCTAGTCACTGAAAGTCAATGAAAACCATAAGCCAAAAATCATCATTATAAAAGAAAAGAATTAGTTGATTTTGTTCCTATGGTAATAATTAGCATGGCTTGATATTATGAAATTTAGGACTGAATACATGAATCTCTTTATATAAAAATAATTTTCATACTTAATATTGAAGAATAATAAGTTCACTTGTTAAATAGTGCTAAATTTAAGATAGACAACAATTTACAGCTAAAAGGTAAACTAGAAAAATTAGTTTGTCTTTTATGAGCATAAAAAGATATTTAGAAATATAAATTATATTTTTTGGAATTTGTCACGGAAAAGGAAGGGTCTGAAATGTTTTCAGCTGTTGTGGCTTGCCAGAGAAATGTAGGAAAATTATTCTTTTCCAGCCTTAGTTTGATTTTGTAGCTTTTGCTCCATTCATGGACTCATCTCCTCTGGGAGTTTTACTGGAGTAAGGATTAAAGAATCAGGTTCTTACATGTTCTGCAGAATTAAGAAAAGCACCACCAGTTGGATCTGCCAGCCCTAATTATAGGAACCACAAACTTAAACAGAAAAGACTGAGATTTTACTTTGAAAGCACCATGCCCTGTGTACTGTTTCAAATGGATTTTTTCTGTCTTCGATTGCCTGTGAATACCTTAATTTGGTCCTGTTGTGCAGTGTTTAGATGTTAAGAGACTGAAGTGATTTGGAAGAGACATTATAACAGAATTACCTAAGACACCATCTGAAAGCAAGGACACTTTAAGATTACATAATGCAGGGTTTAAATTTAGTTCAGCTGGTGCTGAACTGAAAGATATTTTATTTTTACCAGAGCTCTATTTGGTCACTGATGAGCTGTCAGTTGTTTGAATTATTTTAAAATTTTATGTTCAAGTGCCAAAGGACAAGTAAAATATTTACTTCAACTACATTCAGAAATGTGTGGCTTTTTGCATGAAAGAGTACCTGCTTTTGGTTTTATAAGATAGCAGTGAGTGGAAAAGATTGAGGGGCCGAAAGAGTCTGAATTTTATGTTTCAATATTTCTCTTCCTCTCTACCTTATCTTTGAATATTTTTCTCTTCTTGTATCAATATATAAACTAACAGTTAGATCCATTTTTTTTTTTTATGTCAGTCAGTGTTTCAGATATCTGTAATGTGGCACAGTGCCAGCTGCTTGGGGAACATGTAGTCTGGAGTTTGGACTGAAAACTTCCTCTTTCATCTAGTGTTGGGCATCTTTAAGGTACATCATCCCTCAAGCTTCTGAAAAGAGAAAGTAGACATCCCTTAATGATCACACAGGGCTTTGCCTCAGAATATGTTCCTGAAAAAAGTGTCAGCACAGACCTCATGTCTGATGTGATTAGAGAGGAATGGGTGTGTTGCTGTTCTTCAGGTCTGCTTTTGGGAAAAAAATAAAAATAAAACCTACTTCAAAAAAACAACAACAACAAAGCCCACCACATGCTGGTGCATGACTAGAGGTGAGCTGTATTGTGTGCGTCCTCACACTACTTCTGATACCAAATGTTATATATTTTCCAACTACAGATAATTGTCCAATTCCTTAACACCAACTGAGTGTCCTGTCATGATTTCACCTCTGAATTGAATGCTCTGACTTAGCAAAGATCACAGGGGATATGGCTAAGAGACAAAAAAAAAAAAAAAAAAAAAAAAAAAAAAAAAAAAAAAAAAAAAAACCCTCCACTGTAGCTGAAATGGAGCTCCCAAGCTTCTCACCCTTTCCCCAGATGGCTACTGATTCAGGGGTTGCCAAGGCCCCTTCTCAGGTTTGGTAAGTCACTAGCATGGCTCACAGCACTAGCACAAACCTCTGCTTGCTATCACTGATAGGGTGTCAAGTATCCATTCCACTGAATTCAATGGAAGAGATGCACTGGGCAAAGATGGGGAGAACGTTGATCACACACAACTAGGGTGCCTTCCAAGGCCACTGTTACTCGTACTCTTAAGACCAAGGGATCTCTGGAGTAAAAGGATTTAGTGAGCTGTTGCAGGTGTTAGTCAGCAAAGAACCAATTTCTGCGACAACTCTAATACCCAGAACAAAAAGGGTAGTAGCATCCAAAGATGTCTTTTGGGCCTAGAGTTAAGAACATTTCTGTAGAAAAGTTTTGGAGAAGAAAGGGTGTTGGCATGGAGCCTGCATTGACTACAGATGAGAGCAGGGGGATAATTCAAAGCAGAGGAAGCTGTGGCATAAGAAATTTTATCAGGAAAAAAATAGTTGATTTTTCTGGAGTGGTTGGGGCTGTTGTAGCACAGAGAGGCTAAGGGGTCCAGAGTTAAGGTTCTAACACCAATATGAAAATGTTGTTGGCATGTCCTACAGCTATTAGCTGATTAACTTTCCTCATCTTTACTGTCTTCCTTATTCCAGCCTTAGTACTTAAATATAAAACATCTCAAAATTTCTCTTTTATTTCATCTACACAGAAATGGACCAAATCCTTCATTTAGGGTTCTTAGGAGGAATTCATGTTGTAGAGCCTCTCTCCCTTTCTCAGAGGTAAAGGTGGAGCCGGAAATTGCTAATCCTCTCATCCCTGGCCAGTCTGAAACCAGCACCTACTCTCCTCCCTCTGCTTGTCATGGATCATCCCATTAATATATAAAATGTACCACCAAAGTTTCTGTCATCTGACCCAGGAACAGGAAGCAAATGTGTTTTTAATACATCACACATGTCCACAATATGCTCTTCTCTTACTTTAAAATGTCACCTATACACTACAGATCTGAGACCCTGCATTCAGTTTAATAAGCATTGAAATTCACTTCTTGCAAACTTGACTAACCTGTGTATTTTCCATCTATATGATATAAGCAGTCAAAGAATAAAGAACAGTGACAAGTAATGATGAGAAGCAGAGGTTTTCTTTGCTGAAAATCAGCAAACACAGTTCTTTGTATTACTTATGATACATCATAAGACAGTGAATCCATGTTTAATGACATGTGGGGCTCTGTGAACCTGCATGATGGTATGAAGTGATCTGTGAGCAGTGTAGGAAGGAATCCAGAGTCTTGCTAGCTTAGTTATGCTTCTTAAAATAGTGGCAACAACAAAAGACACTTAACAAGCCAATGAAGCAAAGAACTTTGGTGGCTACTTAGGTTAACTTGTTTAAATTCTGCATTTAAAAAGCTGAGATAGGGCTGGAGAGATGGCTTAGTGGTTAAGGTGCTTGCCTGCCAAGCCTAAGAACACCTATTCAATCTCCAGGCCCCAGGTTTAGCCAGAAGGAAAGTGATGTAAGCATGCAATACTGCTCTTGCCCCCAAGGTGGCGCACACATCTTGCATTCATTCACCGTGGATGAAAGGCTGCTAGCTCACCCATTCTCTCTCTGCCTCTTCTGCTCTCTCTCTCTGTGTCTTTCTCTCTCTGTGTGTCTCTCTTAAATAATATAAAAAATAAAAAATAGTGCTGGAGAGATGGCTTAGTGGCTAAGCTGCCTGCCTGCTAAGCCTAAGAACATCAGTTCCAATCTCTAGATCCCACATTTAGCCAGATGCAAAGGGATGCAAGGGCACAATGCTGCACTTGCCCACAAGGGGGCGCACACATCTGGAGTTCATTTGCAGCCACTGAGAGACTGCTCAGCACCCATTCTCTGTCTTCCTCTCTCTCTCTCTCTCTCTCTCTCTCTCTGTCTCTCTGTCTCTGTCTGTGTCTCTCTCAAAAAATAAATAAGTAAGCCGGGCATGGTGGTGCATGCCTTTAATCCCAGCACTCAGGAGGCAGAAGTAGGAGGATCACCATGAGTTTGAGGCCACCCTGAGACTACATAGTGAATTCCAGGTCAACCTGAGCTAGAGTGAGACCCTACCTCAAAAACACAAAAATAAATAAATAAATAAATAAGCAGAGATACCAAGAGCTAGGAACCCATACAAGGTTTAAGCACATAAAGCTGGAAACTCACCCTAATGACAACTTCACTTCAGCAATGTTGATGTTGATGTTGTGTTGATTCTGGGAGCCTTTGTGCTCTGTGTCATCCTCACCTCAACTACACAAACCTGGGATACATTCCAAGTCACATCTGATAAATGCTTTTTCCTTCCTTCCTTTTTTAAAATTTTTTTTATTTAATCAATTGTGGACATAATTAGTAGGGATACATCAAGAGTTGGTACCATCCTGTCCCTTGTCCCTGCCCACCTTCTCCTGGGTGCCTTCCATCAGTGGGGTTGCAGGTATCCCCTTGGGGTTATGGTTTATCCCTTGTGGAAGCAGCAGTCAGTTGTTAGGGAAAGGCAATGCTTCTGGGTATTATGTCCCAATCTGTGGCTCCTAGAATCTTCCCACCCCCACCCTTCCAAAGAATTCTCAGAGCCTTGCTGGGCGTGTTTTAAATCTACTTTAGTTATGAGCTCTTAGGAGCCTCTAGATTTCTGCTTTGGTAAGTGTTGATTATACTCCACATCTGTCTCCTTCACCCTGGAGATGACTGTCAGGCTCACCGTGGAAGCTGCACTCTTGCTCCTCTTTGCCTTTCCTCTGTGGTTCCAGTTGGGGCATGGCTGAAGAGCACCGGGTAGTTTATCTCCTCTGGTCCAACTGCCTTCTGACAAATAAAAAGAAAAAGTGATTCTCAAAAGGCAAGCGAAGTCAGCACAGGTTAAATGGGGAAAGTCTTGTTAATTTAGGGAGAAATTGATGGATGTATCCCCTAGTTTAGCCATAGACTAGTGGGAGATTGACATTGGAGAGCATAATCTTTGTCTCCATAGGATTCTGATCTGGTTCCCATTTCCAGATATGGGTTCCTTTGCCCTGAGTGTTTCTCTTATCAGAAAGCTATTGGTTATTCATCAAGGCTGTGTGCCACTATTGCACTTTGTACATCTTGTCAGGGTGTTTGCTTCTGAGTAGCTTAGACCCCTGGTTGCTTGGACCATCATTGGCCACTTTCCCCCACTAACTCATGTATCACTTTCCAGCACTAGATAGGATAACCAGGGACTGGCTCCCTTCCAGATTCCAGCCAGGTCACTCTGTGTTCTGTGCTGTCAGCCTGTGGTGCCTTCTGCAATAGGGTCTTATTTTTACCTCAAGCAGGTAATCAAATGTTTTGACAGAAACCAGTCTTGTTTTGGGGACTTTGTAGGTCTCTCTGATAACAGCTCATTGTAAGTAGCAATCATATTCTGGAAGTGGGAGTTACACACCAGAGCTAAAAATAAATTTAAGGTTAGGCTTCATCCCACCCTCTCCAGGGCCCTACTTTTCAGGTGCTCCCCTCATGCTCCTGTTGAGGTTTCAGTCCTGTAGTCTATTTTCAAGGAAAAAGGTTTCTATCATATCAGCTCATTTTGGTTTACTTTTGTGTTTCCCTACCATCACCCTTCCCCCCTGAAATCGTTCCATCCTCTTCCTTATTTATTCTTTATTTTCAGCAGTAGCCTTTTGTTGCTCTTAATTTTGTATTCATGTTTCTCTTAAAATTAGAACAAATAAACTAAAAATGAACCTGGTCACATATTTTGTTGAAACTCACATGTAGTCATTAGTTTATGCTTTATTTTTATCAAACATTTGTATCCATCTTCTTTGTAAGATGAGAATTTATATCTTTCAACACCCACCATCTTGTCTGTGGAAATGTTTATTTTACTTCTCTTTGTGGTAGTCTTTAGGTAGATTTTTCTCCCCATGTTTTTCTAACCATACACAGGATATTTCTGCACTGCCTAGAGATGATTTATATATTTGTATGAACTACAGGCATTTGATTTTGATAAGTAACTTCACATTTAAACCACTCAGTTACCTTATAACTTGATGGAAAATTTGTTGATATCTCTGTTACGTTTTATTTTAAGTTAGCAATGTTATTCTAAGAATTAAGATGCATGTTATCTAACCAGGAAGCCATTTATACAAATAATTAGAAGCTTGTTAAAAAAAAAAAAAAGAGAAATTAAGTGTGTCAGGGAAGATCAACTATTTATTTATCTGCTTTATATATTAGACATGTTGAATATCTATTTTTAGTGTTATATAGCCAATTAAGAACATTCTTGGAAACAGACAGAATAAAGTGATTTTATTCATATTATTAAAGTTTAGTAATTCCAGCTGCTTGCTTAGAATCCATTGTCTCTAAGTCTGGTGCACACAGGGCCATTTCCCTGCACCCAGAAGGCAGTAATTTTTCCACTAGGGAACAGACCAGCAGCAGCCTCCAACTGAAACACAGAGGTTAGAGCAAGAACTGCACAAAGGAAAGCCACTGGCAGCAGTAAGCAACTCCCTCTCTCCTGGACTGTCCTGTAGTGCTCAAAGTGGGAGCAGCACTTCATTAGGGGCTCAGTTTCACTAGAATGAAATATACTAGTCCTTTGAGTCCGGGAGGAATCAGAAACACTTATTTTTAGAGATACAACTATATAGCACATGTCTGTTCCCAGCCACTGACTCAGCCTAGAATGGGAATAATTCATCATCCCTCCATCATTAAGAGCTGGACAATAATAATAGCCACATTTCTGCTCTGGAAAATTTCAGAAAAATCAAATTTGGAAGGCATGTGTTTGTATCTAAGGTATATCCTTTATTTTTCAAAATATCTACTCCACTTATTGCAGTTGTTAATTCAAAACTGCTATTTAGGGTTGGGGAGATACTTCCAGTGGATAAAGTGCCTGTTGTACAAGTTGGGTACCTGAGTTTGGACCTTCAGAATCCCATTAAGCCAGGCACTGTGGCATCAACATCCATAATCCCAGTGTGCCAATGGGGAGAAGAAAGACAGGCAAGAATTTTCAGGCAAGAATTTTCTGGGAGCTCGTGAGCCAGAACAGCAACAGTGAACAGTGAGAGAACTGTCTCAAACAGGGTGAAAGGAAAGGACCAACACCCAAAGTTGTTCTGTGACCTCCATACATGTGCAGTGGCATGGATATGCCTGTACACACACACACACACACACACACACACACACACACACACGAGAACATAAACACATATCATATACACATATAGGAAGAAAACTCTATCAATGGTTCCCAATTTCTAGCTTTCTTAATGTAATTGATGAATAATCTCTCAATCTTCAGATTTCACCTCTTTCATTTACCTTTTTAATCTATCTTCTTGATTCAGTAAATGCAATATTACTTCCATTTCTTTCAGTTATCCTCATATTTGCACAAAGATACCTATTTAGGCATATGTATATTTGTATATGTATGCATTCTTTTCTGTAAAGCATAGTACATCCCAGGCTTCCATATTATCATTTATTTCTCCATATTCTCAAAGCACATTGGCTATTCAAGAATAATGAATAAGCCTCAAACAACCAATACTACAAAAATATCTATAATGACACCTTTTATTCTTTGTGCAATATCAAAAAGAGAGCTACATTGATTAGTATAAATATTTGTACTGAGAAACTTAAATCTCAATAATAGGAAAATAATTTTATAATTTCTTCTAATGATGTGCAAAATAATTCATTTTGAAAATCTTGAAAATTTTTTAATGTTCTTAAATAGCATGTGGCCCTCTCTGTGTGTGTATTTTCAATATTCATTTTTATAATAGACCTTTAGAATATTTCTGTTATTTCAGATCTGTAACCATTCTTCAAATGTGTGAAGTGCTCTCAGTTTATCAGAGTCAGTCATGTCAGATGATGTCCCAAAGTTGCCCCACATGACACCACTCTGGGAAACCAGAAATGCTGACAGGTTAACCTTAAAAAGTTAAACACAGAGCTTAGGACTGCTTTTTGGATTTGAATTCTTGTTCTAACATTAAACTACTGGTTAACATTGATCAAACTAACCACTGTACCTCATTTCCTCATCTGAAAATAGAGATTCTAGAAGTAGTTTTCTCATAGCATTGTTCTGAGGGTTAGATAAATTCATATTTGCAAAGTGACCTGAACATTAGCTTTTGGTACATAGAAAGTGCTGAATATACTTTAGTCATTAACATCATGATGATTATTTAATATGTGAAGCTATTGTAACACAGTAATGATTGTTAATGTATACCCAAGGAGTAAGATAAAATGCCAAGTACCAAGTTACTCAGTATGTTGAACATTCAAAATAGCTATACGCCGAAAAACTACTTAAAAAGAAAATTGTCTATCTGATTGAATAGTTTGTTCTATTGTTACAGGCATCCTTACTGTTCACAGATAGACTCCAGTTCAAATTAAATTTCTTTCCTCTCTGGAGTTATAGAAAGTTGTTAAGTATTCTTTCTATGATAATTTTCCAAGCACTTTAAATGAATAACACTTTTGTCATTCTCAATGTTTGCATCACATTACTTCAAGCACCTAAAAACTTCCCCCAACTGAACCTCTCATCTTTTCTGACAGTGGTACATTTTGAACCTACTCACAATTTTGACCTAGGTCTTGAACTCAGTCTATTGTCCAATCACAGTTAACATCCTAATAGTCTCCCATACTTGATTTGCATACAAATTTTTCTATTGATGTCCAACACACGCTACACATTCTCAACCTGCCTTCCCCTAGCACCTTCTGTCTTTGCTTCCCTCTTTTCCCCTGTCTTGGGTCCATTCACAGTGAGTGCGTAAGGATGAGAGGAGGTCTCTCACTCATGGAAAGGCACTGGCAGATAGTTGAGGCCAGACTGCTGACTTTGAAATCTAAAATAGACAAAGCAAATCACCGGAAGCAAAGCACAAGATTCCCTTCATGGGAAGTGCAATAGTTGTGAGGAATGAAGAAAAACCATGAACAGGATACAAACCACAGGAGCAGGAGTAAGATGGGAAACTGGGTATAGTGACTTACACCTGTACTCCTGGAACATGAGAGTCTGAGGCCGAAGAATGTCCAAAGGATCAAACCCAACCTGGGCCACAAAGTGTGTTCTATCTCAAAACAAACAGGAAGTAGTACAAGATGTATGGGAGTCTAGGAACAACAGGCATCACATAATGAAGGCCAAATTCAATTCGGGTGTGTTGGAAGTGCTTTACTGCAGACTTCTGCAAGGGGTTGGCAGAGATTAAAGGGCCATAACAGACCTAAAACTCAGCCTGGGCCCCACTCTCAGTTTTCAGAGCAGATCTTCCATGCACCTCTGCTCTATCTGTCCTCACCAAACTGTAACTCAATTGTTTCCCATAACTTACTGTTTATGTGCCCACTCAGAGGCTACTGTGTGTGTGTGTGTGTCTTGCACATATGCTGATGACTCAACAATTTTACTCATGTTTAACAATCTTCTTATAATGTTACTATTATTCATGGCAATCCCAAATGCTATTAATACACTCCTAGAACAAATGAGAAGAGAAACAAGCGTATGAGAAATAAGAGCAAAAGCAGTCATATGAGCTTTAAAAGTTTGGGTAACATAGGATTAAGCTTAGTTATTACTGATGTACATTGGGTATAATGGGTAAAATGGAGTTAACAAAGCCCCATACAGGGGATGAATGAAACTACAGAGAGCATATGTAGTTGGCTGTCAGGAGATTCTCTCTGTGTGTTTGTGTGTATTGGTCACAGTAGATATGCGCTATTTGTATCTACAATAATCCTCTCAACAACCATGCTCATATCTGAAATTTTGTTAAAAACTATGATGCAGATTCCGCAGAGCACCATTCTGTGGTCTTTCTGTTAGATTCAAATGTCAGCTATGGGGAAGGTTTCAACATATGCCTCAGGCTCTGTACTGCCAGGGAGTGGGGCACAGGGATTTGTGGCACATTTGCTCTCCTTGTCAGGCTTGGAGCTCAAGAGTCACCTGGGAAGCCCCCCAAAACTAAAAGGTTCTCAAAACAAGGTATATTCTGGTTGTAATTACGTGGTCCTCCTAAGAAGAAAAAAAGTGTGTGCCTGTGTACACATGCGTAGAAACAAGTACTGGTACTTTATGATCTGTCTGTACTCAGTTCCCTCGGTTTAGGAGAACTGTTCTCTGAAGTGAAAGGTGGGAGCTTATACTTTTTACACTTTTTCTAACTGCATTCTGTCACTATATAAGAGCAGGAGAAATTTTGACAGAAATTAAAATTTGCATAAAACCCACAGTTGATTGTTTTGACTTCACCAGGAAACATTTTGCACAGTTCTAATTTTTACGGGCTCATGTGTGATACACTAATTTTTGCAATGCTGATGTTCTGAGCATTGTGGGTAAAAAGCTGGATTCCATTATGAGAAACTCATAGATTTACAGGCAAGAAATTTATTTGTTTATTTTTCCTTCTAGAAACTCTAACCTCAACTTGCACAAACCTCTCTGTGCTGCTTAATAATTTCTGTTCCAGAATTTAAAACATGTTTTCTACTCTTAAAATTTTAGGAAAGAGAAGAAATGAAAACTGGGTTTCCAATATTATTTCAAAGCAAATTCATTCAATGAGTGCTAAATGGGTACCTACTGTGTATGTCACATAAAATGTTAAATACTAGTGAAGCTGGCCATTTTAACCTAAAACATTTGCTTCCTGACGATCTAGGAATTTTAGTTCCAAGTAACAATAAAAATTTAATATCCAGTTCTTCTAAAATGCTAGGAAGGCCCTGCCACTCATTCTTATAGAAAGTACACAGATATATTTCCTAGAAATAATTTTTACTTTTCTCACCTCTGCAGGAGTGCCTGCAAGGAGAACTTCTGGTCACCTTGTGTGGGCCCACCATTATTACTGACAATGTATCATGCTGTCACTTTACAAACAGAGGAACCTAACAGCTCTTCCTCTAAAAATGTGGTATATGTAGTTCTCCAGCCTAGTAGAATAAGAAGTAGAAATTGATGCAGAACTCCTGACAGATGATTATAATGTCAGTTATAATTGTCTAAAAATTCCCTACCAGGTCCAGTATCCTAACATAGCAGTAGATCAAACTAATATAAAAAAAGATAATCCAAAGCTTTTGATATCAAAAACAGGAATGCATACTAGAAAAACTATACCAATGCTCCTAAAATCATAAAGACCTCACTTCATGTGGAATTTTACAAATAAGTGCAATATATTGTAACTGTGTAGCAGACAGCTTCAGGTTCACTGAGATGAACTTCCAGACCAGGCACAGTTATGGAGGAAGGGATATTATTTATTGAAGCCAGATCCAGGAGAAGTTCCATAAGGGCAGGAGAAGCAGCCTGCTCTCACAGGACCAGTCAAGAGAGCAAAGCCCCCAGCCACACAGCACACAGAGCAAAACTACAGCCAAGCCACAGCAAGCTTCAGGAACTCCTATTAGGCACACTTTGCATATCTTTACAATGGAATCTCAAACCCATCACCACACCTTAAGAGCGGCCCCCAGTGACATTGCCTCTAGCAAGGTGATTGCAGATGCAAACTACAACTAATAAAACACTGAATATGTTGGGGGACATATATTCAAACTACCACAAACTGTTTAGCTGCTTTTTCATTTGCCTAGTCCTCCACCTCCAATCTTTCCTCCCTTAGCCATAGACTACATTTCTGCTTAAATAATATGGATCTAGGAAATCTTTTGCTTGCAAGTGTTAATTAAATTCTCTGTTGTTAGCTGATGTTACTATCTCAGTATACATGGAGAGCAGCAGTTTTTAATTTGAATATCATTGGAAGCCTGATATTTACAACTTCACCTTTAAAACCAGTGGTATAATAAGCTGCATGAACTAAGTTCCTCCAATTATGCCATATTAATGGGATTAGGTTTTGAATCCTAGGGAAAATAAACAAATACTAATTACACATTTTTACAGATAAATAACTGTACATAAATTAAGGGATGATGAGACATAGTAACCATGCAATCTATGTGTATCTTAACCAGTGAAGACCATTATGTTACTTCCACTCTGTGGACTGTTTCTAGTATCACTGTATCATTAGGAATCTGACATCATTGGTTTCTGTTGAAATTCCACACTGTACTTAGAAGCAAAGGGTATTTAGGTCATTGTAATGGTGACAGTGGAAAGTACCACAGCACATGATGTATGCAAAATTATGATATATTAACATTAGTATAGTTTCAATTTATAAATACCCTTGCTTTGAATTTTTAAAAATATCTTATTCAGAATGTATACAATATTACCCAGCATCTCCCCAATTATAGAGACAGTACTCAGAAAGCAATCATGACAACACAAATATTTATACGGGATTACAGATATCTTCATTTTTTGAGCACATCTTAAGAACCTACAGCTTTGGTAATAAAAATTGTAACCCATAAGGGTTTGTGAATATTTCTGCTTGTCATGGCTTGTGCATTCCTTTCCAAGATGAAGGAATTAAAGCCATATCATTCTGAATGTGCCCAAGGTGCTGTGCAGAATCATTCTAAGGGAATCATTGCTTTGAAGAGTGAATCTACTGCAGAAAGAGTAGCTTGTTTACCCAGTGATGCTACATTATTTAAGGATTTTTACTTTTCTTCTTGATATTTTCCCAGATAGTATTCAGGAAAGGAATGTATGGAATCAGTGTGGTTTTCCTTCTTGGACTAAGTCTATTAATCATTAAGTTCAAAAGTAAAAATTATGATACTATGCTGCAGTTTGTGAACGTGACATAGTAAACATTTTAAGGGAAAACATTTTTGATCATTGAAATGTTTGTTCAAATGTAAGGACCGTATTTCTCTAAGACAAAATTGAGTGAATTTCAGTACATATGGTTATTCAAGGGATAACTTTGGGGCTGAAGGGATGGCATAGTAGTTAAGGCACTAGCCTACAAAACTAAAGGACACAGGTTTGATTCCCCAGGACCCATGTAAGCCAGATGTACAAGGTGGCACATGCTTCTGGGGTTTGTTTGCAGTGGCTAAAGGCCTTAGCACACCAATTCTCTCCCCTTCCCTCTCTTTCTCGCTTTCTTTTCTTTCTTTCAGAAATATAAATAAAAATAAAATATTTTAAAAGTTTTAAAAAGGATACATGTAATTAGTTGAAGAAAATCTGCCAGAATAACTGTGCCTAAGTCAGCAAGATTCATCATCTGATGATTTAGGACACACTTTCATATGTTTTGTCAGAAAAACTGAGATTCTAGGCTAAACAGAAATGTGGAGGTTAGGAAGAAGGAAAATAAATGGTTAATTCCTAAAAGCATCCAGATTCTGGCTGTTCTAATATGCTTTTAGGACAGAAATTATTTAAGGTACTAGTCAGTAAATAATTAACTTTCTTACCTTCTGCCTACGCTCACACAACTTAAAGATGGGCATGCCAAAAGATGTTTGCAAATTATTTAAGGCTCATCTCTATTGCATAACTCTTATTTATTTTTGATGTGTGGAATACCACGATGGTTATTCCTAGTGGGCAATTTGATGAGATTGAGAAATGCCTCAGAGATTGGTTAAGCACAAATCTTTGGATGTCTTGGGTGGAATTTCCAGAAACAATTATATTATGAAGGTTCTGACCTAATGAATGGATTAAGCCTTTGGTAGAATTATTGTATTTGGTTGGAATGGTGAAACCTAGTTGGAGCAAGCAGGTCACTGGAAGAATGTACATGGGGGCTGGAGCTTTTCATGGGTCCTACTTCCATTTTCTTTCTGTGTTTCCTGGTCATTATGTTGTGACAATCCCTGTTCCCCCCTGCCTTCCCCACCAGGATGGATGGGCACCTTTGATACCATGAGCAAAATAAGTACTTCTACCTTTGAAGTGAATTATTCTGTCAAGGAATTTGGTCACCACAAAAGAAAAAGTAACTAATACAAATACTAACAGCACACTTGGAACTCAGCAAGCTGATCAGTTATCACATGAGCTAGCTTTATATGGAAATTTTCAAAGCTGTATAGCAGACGGTGATAGTTTGAATCAAGTGTTCCCCATAAACATACGTGTTCTGAGTGCTAAGGCCCCAGCTGGTGGCAATTTGGAATTGAAAGCCTCCTGGAGGAAGTGTGTTTTTGGGGGCAGGCTTACGATGTTGCCCACCCAATGTTGGCTACAAGGTAATATCCACTCTCTGCTCATGCCACATTTTCCCTGCCATCATAGAGCTTCCCCTTGAGTGTGTAAGACAAAATAAAAATAAACCCTTTCCTCCCACAAGGTGCTCCTGGTCAGATATTTTGTGCCATCAATGTGAGGCTAACTACAACAGAGGCAAAGGCTGATTGTTTTACGAGAAGAGAGATTTTTTTAAACCATATATATATATATATATATATATATATATGTAAATATGTGTGTATAGATGCACACATTGATAGGCCATTTCCACCTACCAATGGTATGTTATACCAACAGAAATTATTCTCTATGTATTCTGGAGGCCTTTAGAGCCTTAGAGTTACAAGTAGACATTTTATCCATTCCTCCAGAGGCATGACATTTTCTATTAATTATAGATATATCTTGTTCATGATTTCTTCATGGCTGAGATGCCGAACACATTTACGTCTGGTTCACAAGGCTTCATTTCCAGATAAAATGCTTCTCCTAAGGCACTGAGCAACACTAAAAGGAGGATTTGGAGGGTTCAGTATTACAAGCAAATTGGGGAAAATTATAAATGAAGCAGCGCTAATAAAAAATACAATATATCAAGAAACAAAGTGAGGAAGAAAGGAATTACATAAAAGAGACAGCAGCTCAGTAGGAGGTGAAATAGATAGAATGTTATGAAGTTTGAGGTTTTTCTAGAACAGAAATTTTAGAACAGGAAAAAAATCAGGTTAAATGGAAAAATACTTAAATTGAAAAACCACACACCTATTTGTAATCTAATCACATGTAACAATCTCTTCTTATTTGGGATACATTTCTTCACAATGTAAAATTTGCAACATTTGGGCACGTAGTAAAGCAACAGTACAGTAAGTCACAGATGAATACAAATGAAAGATGTGCTTTCCTCCTGTTTCCCATCTGCAAGGGGCCACAGGGCAGAAGGGACTTAAAGAAATGCCCAGTTAACATCACCTGGTTTGGATCAGAATATAGTATACAAAGGCCTCTCTTCAGTGATTTACTTTATTCATGGTTCTTCTTAAAATACCCAGAGCAGTAGAAAACATGAAGAAGTATTTGGAGGGAAAAAAAAATCTCTTTCCCTAAAGTGTGATATTCTAATGTGTTTTCACAACCTTTACATATTCAGATGATTCTTGTGTTACTTGCTATTAAAAACTTGATAATTCATTGTCTAGTACCAAAACAACCTTTTGAATATTATATACACTGACAGTGATTTTTTTTGTTGTATAGTCTCTTCTACAATAGCACAGTCATATGTGTAGTATGACGCCACCTATTTTGTCTCAATCCAAGCTTGAAGTTACCAAATCATTCATGCTTGGTGTCCTCTTTGTTTCAGATATCATGATAGAAAGAGAAATGAGATGTATCGCTTACAGGAAACATGTATGTGTATGTGTATATATATATATATAAAGTGCAACTCTTTACTTTTATAAATTTCAGTTGCTCTTACAAGTAACCATATAATTATATTCATTCTTTGAATTTTGTAGGTAAGAAACAGGAGGTTGAAGAAATTAAGGTAACTTGCTGAAAGTCAAAGCATAAATGTCACAGGCACACTATAAATCACAAATTGTGGGACCAGAGCTGATGAGTAAGCAGTCCTCTCAGAGTCTGTCTTTTCAAAATAAAATGTTAAAGACAAAGGCTAATGGGTACAACTTGTCCTGGAGGAACCTGTATGATTATGGAAAATGAGAGAAGTAGGAGGACACGTTGTCTTAATCACATACCATAAGCAGTAAGCAATAATTTTTTTTTAAAGACAGAATCTCACCATGTAGTTCTTGTTGTCCATAAACTTGTGATCTTCCTGGATCAACCTCCCATATGCTGAGATCCTGTGTTCTACATTGCCTGGGTTAGAGGTATAATTTTTCTTTTTTTTTTTTTTGTTTTATTTTTTATTTATTTATTTATTTGACAGACAGAGAAGGAGAGAGAGAGAGAATGTGCACGCCAAGGCCTCCAGCCACTGCAAATGAATTCCAGATGCATGTGTCCCCTTATGCATCTGGCTACTGTGAGTCCTGGAGAATCGAACCTGGGTCCTTTGACAGACAGAGAAGGAGAGAGAGAGAGAATGTGCCAGAGCCACTGCAAATGAATTCCAGATGCATGTGTCCCCTTATGCATCTGGCTACTGTGAGTCCTGGAGAATCGAACCTGGGTCCTTTGGCTTTGCAGGCAAACACCTTAAAATCCATCTCTCCAGCCCTAATTTTTCTTTTTTAAAATTTATTTTTATTAGATATGGACATATTTAGTATGTAAATGACACATGTTGGTACCATCCTTTCCCTCCTCCCTGCCCCTTTCCTGAAGAGGCCCTCCTTGTTGGTGATGCAGGTCAACCCCATGGGGATTGTGGATCATACATTATGGGAGCAGCAGTCAGTTATGTGGGAGAGGCAATGTCTCTGTGCAAAATGTCCCAACCTGTAGCTCTAACAATCTTTCATCCCCCTTTTCCACAAAACTCCCTGAGCCTTGCTGGGTGCATTTTAAGTCTACTTCAGTGATGGGCACTTAGGAGCCTCTGGATCTCTGGTTGGTAGGTGTTGAGTGTCCTCGGTGTCTCTCCTTCACCTTTGTGCTGATAACAAATTCACTAAGAAAGCAGCACTCTTGCTCATTCTCCCAATTCCTCTCTTGTTTCAGCTGGGGCTGGGGTGGAGTGCGCTGGGTTATTTATCTCCTCAAGTCCAGCTCCCATTTAAAAAACAGAAGCAGATTCTCCAAGAGGAAGTGAAGTCAGCACCAGTTAAATGGGATAACCATTATTAATTTAAACATAATTTAAAGGGTGTAGACCCTCTTATAGCCCAAGTTTAGATGGAGCTTGACAATGGAAAGCAGAGTCATTATCTGGATATGATTCTGACATGTTTCCCAGTTCCAGATATAGTTACATTTCTACTGAGTGGATCTGTTAGCTATTCCAAGAGCTGTTGGTTACCTACCATGGCTGTGTGCCAATATTGCACTTGTTTGAGCATCACATCAGGTTATTTGCTTCTGAGTCACTTAGACTTTGAGTTGCTTGGACAGATGTTAGCCACTTTCCCCCAGTAATTGTCTGGGTACTGGCTCTCTTCCAGATTCCAACCAGGTCTCTCCATTGTCTGCGCCAACAGCTTGTAGTGTCTTCAGCAGTAGGGTCTTACCATTAAGTTCTGGTGGGTAAGCAAGTGCTCTGAGAGAACTCTGTCTTGTTTGTTGTGGGAAATCTAGTAGGTCTCTCTGATCACCTTTAGAAGTTTTGAGATGGAGACTTTTGGCTCACTTACATATAGGATCATGTCATCTGCAGATAGGGCTAATTTGACTTCTTCCTTTCCATGTTCAAAACTAGTAGTGACAGTGTGTACCCCTGTTTTTTCCCAATCTCAGTGGGAGTTTTTCCACATTAAGTATTATTTGGGCTTTAGGCTTTATATATGGCCTTTATTGTGTTGAGATATAAACCCCCCCCCCATGCCTATGCTTTCCAGTGTTTTGATCAAGAAGTGGTGTTGTATTTTGTCAAAGGCCTTCTCTATGTCGGTTAAGATGATCATGTGGTTTTTACAGTTAAGTTTATCTATGTGGTATATTACGTTGACCAATTTCCATATGCTAAACCAGCCCTGCATCCCTAGGATGAAGCCTACTTGATCAAGATGGATAATGCTTTTGATTTGTTGTTGAATTTTTTGGTTTGCATGGATTTTGTTCAGCATCTTTGCATCTATATCTAAGTACATTAGGGATATTGGCTTATCATTTTCTTTCCTTGTTGCATCTCTGGTTTTGGTATTAGGGTGATGCTCGCTTCATGAAAGGAATTAGGGAGGATTCCCTGGTCTCTGTTTATGTGGAATAGTTTGAGAAAAATTGGTTTGAGTTCTTCAGTGAAAGTTTGATAGAATTCAGCTGAGAAGCCATCTGGTCCTAGGGAGGTTTTTGATTACCTTTTCAATCTCTTCAATGAATGAATTTCTGTTGATTTCTCATTGGAAGCTTCAATTGTAGGACTAGATATCCTTGGTGGAGATCCTTCAGTTTTCTGGCTTTTGGTGACCTTTTTGTATTGTTGTCCACCCATTTTAGGTCAACTCTATTTTATTGAGAAGGAAGCAACTTTTTTGTCCTTTAGCCCATGCACCCTCTGACTCAGGTGAACAGGAATGTTGGTACCCAGTGGCCAGTCAGGATACCAGAGCACAAGGCCTGATTCCACAGCTCACCCAGTGAGCAGACCTCCCTAAGCAAGGCATAATGGGACCTACCAGGACCAGGGGACTGGGAGGAACTGGGAGGAGCCTGAAGACAGGGGTCTGGCCTATTCCCTCCACACTGCCATGCCCACCCTCACACCATTCATACAGGGGACCCAGACCCAGGCACTGGCAGAAGTATAATTTTTCAATGTTGTGATTGACTATCTGGATTAAGTGGGGCGGGGGTGGCAGTTAAGACCCTATTCCATAAAGTATCCCACTTGGAATGTCTTCAGTCAAGATAGCTTCCTCATCAAGGAAGATTATCTGTGAGTTTTTTTTTTTTTTTTTCTTTGTTTAGGAGTTAGAATTAAAATGATACAACCTACTTGATTTCTGGGTTTTGAGATAAGGTGAGATCAGCACTTCTTAGGATACCATATTCCTGGGGATCTCTGTAATGTTTTTTTCTTTCCCTCTCTGTTGAAGAAGAGCATGACTAGATACAGTGGTGACTATTTTGTACCTACAGCACTGTTACTGGTCACCAGTAGACTTTCATAAGATGAATGAGTATCAAATACTCTCAGCAGTTAGGGAGGGGCTAATTTAAACCAGGGAAAATGAATGGAGAAGTCATTTCACTTCTCTTGCCAAGAGCAGAACAAATCCCAAGAGAATGCCAGCAGTGGTTCTTCCTGCAGTTCCTTTCAATTACAGAAAGTTCATTTCTCTCCCTTTTCACTTGGATCTACACTAACCATTTCTCAAGTATGTTATCTATAATTACCAAGGCAATATAGATGATCAATTTCCTTTCATTTATATTCTAAAGTCAAACTTATAAGAACTGGAGAGGCGCCACTTACAGTTGAAGAAATTAGTGTGTTGGTTTTCCTTTGATCTATCTCAGATTACACTGAAATCAATGTCTAGAAAGGATTTATGTGTAGATATTCAGAAGGCAGAAGGAATTATTCATCTCTTTAGTTAAAATATATTTGGAAATAAAAAAACATAGTTTAGTGAAAATTTATCCATACAAGTGAATTGCAGCTCTGACCACTTGGGAACTCCAGCTGTGAGTTTTCCCTCAGCTGGACCTGGACGTTGGCTCAGGTACAGCTGGGTGGGTCTTCTAGCCTCTCCACATGGGCTCTTTTATCCTTGCTCAGTTCCTCACATGGCAAAAGCTCCTTAAACTTTTTCTCTTTTCTTTCCACTGTTCCCTCCCACCAGGCCCTCCACGTGGGCTCTTTAGCTACATGGGTCCCCTCTTCATTGGCTCTGTACTTTCCTCAATAAATATAATAATTTACTAAAAAAGAGAATTGACCAGGCGTGGTGGCACACACTTTTAATCCCAGCACTCGGGAGGCAGAAGTAGAAGAATCACCATGAGTTCAAGGCCACCCTGAGACTACATAGTGAATTCCAGGTCAGCCTGTGATAAGAGTGAAACCCTACCTCAAAAAAAAAAAAAAAAAAAAAAAAAAAAAAAAATTCAGAATTAAGCAAATGTGTATGCAGGAATACCTGATCAGCCCCTTTAAATTTAGTTTCTTGATCATCATTTCTTCCTCTTAGGATAGAAATAAATGACCTACCAAATATGGTTATTGGAATTAATGGTATAATGTAAGTAAAATTATTAATACATAATAGATATCCATGCACTGATGGCTATAATTATTATAAGGTGATAAGTCTCATTGTGGTAGGGATATGGCCAACAGAAGACATGAAAAAAGTTATGCACCTTGAGCCAGGCATGGTGGGACATGCCTTTAATCCCAGCACTCGGGAGGCAGAGGTAGGAGGATTGCTGTGAGTTTGAGGCCAGCCTGAGACTACATAGTGAATTCCAGGTCAGCCTGGGCTAGAGTGAGACCCTACCTCAAAAAAAAATGAAAAATTAAAGTAGTTATGAACCATCTATAGATATTGAATGGTTCAATTTATTTGACATTTCATTGAAACTTACATCATTTTATTCAATTATTGATTTGTAACTGGAAAATTCTCTAAGATAAGCAATTAATTAAAATTTTAATAGCAATATGATTAAATTTTCAAGTATATCCAAACTGCAATATTTTTATATTAATGATTATTACATTTTTGATATTAAAATTCTGGTCATTCAGGTGTGCTGTACAACTAGAAGTCATTCCCATATGGGGATGCTGCAATTGCAATAAGCCATTTTATAGAATAACATATTATCACACCTAGAAATGGCAGTTCTACTTTTTTGTTAGAACTTAAACGGACACTTAAAGTTTGTATGTGAGCATGTGTGCACAACCTTGTGTGTGTGTGAGTTTATTTTCTCTGGAAATTAAAGAGTAATTTAAAAGATATTTCTATTATACAGTAGTAGAATTATATATATAAGCATGATTTGGAATCAAGAGATCCAATATACATGTAAAAGTATCTAGTGTGTAGTGACTTCTCTCTTTGACAGATATATGTATGTGACAGTAAACACTTATATTAGTTTCCTATTGCTACTGTCACAAATCTATTACATAACAATGCTGAAGGTCTAAAGTCCAAAGGGGTTTCATTTTGCTGAAATTAAGGTGATATATAGGCCAACTTTCTTCCAGTGGCTCCCTGGGAGAACTGGCTACTTTTTTTTTTCTAGCTTCTGCAAGCCAGAAACTGCCTGGATTATTTTCACCTTCAGTGCCAACAGACCAGGGTCAATCTGTCTCTCTCCTTCCCTCCCTTCTCCCTCCATCCTTTCTGTCCTTTTTCATTCCAGCTCTCCCACTCTTCTGTCTCTGTCTTTCACTTATGAGGACCTTTGGAACTGCATTGCATTTACCTGGAGAATCCAAGAGATTTTTCCATCTTAAGATCCTTACCTCCATAACATCAACAAAAGTCCTTTGTTGTTTCATGTAAAGTAACATAATCAAAGGTCCTGAAAATTAGGAAATAAACGTCTTTAGAATACCCAATATTCTTTCTACACTTGCTCTCCATCTTGTTCTCTTTTTGTTGGGCTTATAATATTCAAATAAGAATAAAATATATAAAAGTCAAATTTGGTTTGGCAGTGGAATTTCAAATGCTTACAGAGATGAACTTTCTTATCATCCAAGGGATATACAAATCTTAAGAATTATAGAAAAAATAATTCTGTTCATGGCTCTGAGCCTATCATATGTATATTGATATCACAAATTGAAACTGTTACAGGTCATGTATTTAGGCTTGATAGAATTTAGTTCATCACTTTTCAAATTCAATCCTAAATCAATTTTCCAAGTACTAAATAAAGAGCTGGAATCTTTATGATATATATATATTCAGAATCAAACAGTAAGGCTACTGTTATGTCAGTAGTGAAGAGCTTGCCTTCCTGATAATGGTGTTTAGGGAAGTGTTGGCCTTGCAGGCTTCCATAGGACTCACCAGCACTTTTTTTCCTGCTTGTTAGGAGTAAAGAAAGGCCTTTCATATAGATCTTTCAGAAAGAAATATTTAAAATCTTGTTTTTCTTCTAAATAAGTTATCTTGCTACTGAGTCATAATTATTATTAGTCATTTAGGATTTTTTTTTTTTACAATATAAGTCAGTGCACAACAGAAATGCATCTTTTTGTTGTTTGAAATGCTTCAAGAGCTGCCTGGGGAGGCTGCCTGGGGAAGCTGACTGGTTGGCTGATTTGGGGCACTTGTGCTGCTTGGTAGTTGGCATAGAATTGTACTTAGCTTCAGAAATAGTCCCAGACTGCCCGGCTCCTCTCCTCTCCCAGCCCTGACAGTCACAGGAGTAGGAGCCAGTCTGAGAACCTTCAGTACCTATACTTCCTTATCTGTAAAAAGAAGATAAAAACATAAAAATAGTCTCCTACTGTCTGACATAGGAAGTACTTGAGACATTTCTGCTATTAGATATCACTTGTGAATCATTCTTTTAAGTTCTTTATTATCTATATTTCAATGATTCTAACATTTTTCTGTCCTCTCATTGTTCTCTATCAACCTTAACATTTAACCCCATTTATCATAATTGTCTCTTTCCAGTTTCTTTTCTCCTACAAAGTTTAAAATATTTTACTTTGATCTTTTTAATATATAGGATATTCAAATCTAGATTTTCTTTCCTACAATCTTTGTATACATTTTCAGTCCTATAATGTTTGAGCATCCAGTTGAAATCATATTTTTGATTTCATACTCCTCTAAAGATAATCATCACTTCAATAAATATTTCACACATCTTCTAGGCACCAAGTGACCATGTCATTCATGATCTCACCACAGCTGTTGTTACCTGCACAATATTGGACCCAACAACATGTCATCATGAATGATGGGCGCAGGAAAAAAAATCAAATAGGACTAGTTGGAGACAGGAAGGTATTCAGTGGAAGGGGGATGAGGATGAAATAAAGTAATGAGAGTGGATTGTTAGCAAAATAAATAATTCACATGAATAAAATTGTTAATCAAACATTAAGAAAATTAAAAATGTCAAACCAGAAAAAAATATTTTAACTCTTCAGCCCAAAGGTTATCCTACCTGGGATATGCTATGAGGTGATGATCTCTTCATGTTTCATTAAACTTGCCACACAATTTCTCCATGCAATTTCATTTTTTGAAATTGTGAAATTTCATTTTTTCTGCATCTTTCTCTCTTATATTCTCATGGTTGGCTGCATGACTCACAGCTGGTTTTCCACTTTTCTGTTGCTTTCCCAAACAACAACATCACTGATATCACAGAAGGGTATATGCTACAGATAAAGTCCAAGTCTCTTTTTAGAAACTACTAAAATACCATATATATTTGTGTGTGTGTGTGTGTGTGTGTGTGTGTGTGTGTGTGTGAATTTTTTTTGCCCACATCTTCTGTAGGTATCTATCTTTGTCTTTCAATATAAACATTGATCTATAATTACTTTCCTCCTTTACCTAAATTTAATTTTCAGCAATAAATTTTCTTTATTATACATTGTATGTTCTGCCTTTTCCCCAGCTATCACACTGAAATTCTCTTTTTGGATTTTTCTCTGTTTTCCACATCTGTCATCTTATTTTCTTTCATATTATTGCTAATGCAACTTGTTTTCTTTTCTGAAGCATTCATGATTGTGCTTATTGCCATACATATGTATTTAATTCTAATGAGTACTTTAATAGTAATACTTTTCTTATCACTTAGAATGTTCTTGCCTTTTTTTTTTTATTTGAGAGAGACAGAGAGAATGGGTGCACCAGAGGCCTCTCAGCCACTGTGAATGAACTCCATATGTGAGCACCACCTTGTGGGCACGTGTGGCATTGCACCCTTGCATCACTTTACATTGGCTAAATGTGGGACCTGGAGATTCAAACAGGCATTCTTAGGCTTTGCAGGCAGGTGCCTTAATTGCTAAGCCATCTCTCCAGCCTGTTCTTGCCTTTTGATTTCATCTTGGTCTGTGCTGTATATCAGTAATCACTAATATCAGCTTTCCAATCCAGATGCTAGCTCACAGTTTCTTTATGAAATGAAAAGTATTTTCTACTTCACACTCCAGGCTTTTTGATTGTTTGGGGATATTGTTGCTGTATTGATGAATATTCATTGTATGGAATCACAGGATTTATTATGACATTTCAATAATGTAAACATTTGCACAGTCTATATTTGGCAGGCAAAAGGGAAATAATGTCATTCATATACATTTAAGTAATACATATGTGAGCTGGTTTAAATCAACTAGTTCACATTATTGTTTATATTTCAACCTGGAACCAATTATGTTGTCATATAGTCATCCTTTTGTAAGACTCTATCCAGAACTGCATTTTGGGAATGTGCTTCACATATTTCAAAGGTAATGAGAAATATTTTCATTTAGAAAATGTATTGAGGGGAAAGTTTGGCTTTCCAAATGAGACAGTGACAAAGCCCTTGTTCTTGTAACCTGGATACATTAAGGATTTTCTGCATGGATGTTTTTCTACTTGTCATCATTTTGGAGCAGCACACTGACCCTAGGTTTATGTATTGAGCTGTTGACATTTATTCCCAAATTTCTATTCTATGAAGATCTTATTTACAACACTTCATATCTTTAAATAATTGTTTGATTGAATTTGCTTGTCACTGCTTAATGCCATGCTAATATATAATTGTAATAAAGCACTTAACTCCAGGTTTGAAAATTTCTGAACAGCTAAATGAGGATAGTGCATATCAAATGTGTCAATGCCCCTTGAGTAACTTATCTTGATATGAATCTGTGCATATTGCTAAGAATTCTTTTTTTTTTTTTTTTTTGATAATACAAATTGTGAGAGTAGGAAGAAAACCTGGGACATACTTAAAACTTTGACTGTTCCTCCTTGTTTTCTGTCCCTGGCATTTGACCTTATCCCTTCAAAGAAACACACAAGGGTGACTATGCATTTTCTTCTGTGGCTGGCTACATACATGGTTATAATTGTCCAAGAAAGGAGGAGGGTTATGCATATCAATACTGCACCACAGCAATACAAAATGCTCTAAACAGGAGCAATCCATATATAGTACAATTCTGAAAAGCTTAATGAAATCCTGTAACTTGAGAAAATTTTGTCCACTGATTGAGTTTATTTTCAAAAGCTGAAGAAGAAGACATGTTTGGGGAACTGAGCAAATAAACTTCTATATACAGTGTTTTGTGAGTTATTAAGGCAATAATGGACACAAATTGGATTTTTAAGTTTTATAAAAATTTTATATTATACAAATAATGTAACATTTTCCCCTAAGAATCTCAGAACACTTATGGCATCTGATGCTTGTCATTATAACTGATTATAATTTTTACTGTTTTATTTTCTTTCACAGTACTTCTCTACATGTTGTTTCTCCTTTATGGGATTTGTTATGTTACATAAAGAATTAATATTTTAATGGAATTGCATTCATATTTGTATAAGTACATAAATGAAAGTGTTCTATCTTTGGTGTGTGATGGATTCTAAGCACAGCAATGCTATTAACTCTGAAAACAACAGGATAAATTATTGTGCTTCTTTCAATTTGGATCTACTTATCTGCACAATGAATTGCATGCACTCAAGAGACAGAAAACTTCTAGTAAAATCATCTTGTGATATCAATACTTATCATGCTTTCTGTCAGAAATTGGTGTTCATTTTTTAAATTATTTTTTGCTTTTTCCTTTTCCTCAGAGCACGTTAGCCTTCAACTTGTTGCTCCCATGTCTGGTTTGCATAGTGATCAGCTTCATCATTCTCTATTTTTCCACAAATTTCTTTAAAAACAGTCATCTTTATTTACTTTTATATCCTTTACACTTTGAATAAATATTCTAAGCTAGTGTTATATTGCTCTATAAACTCAATTCCACCCAGGTCATTGGAAATGGAGCATGTTAAGGATGGGTACTGCAAATCCTCTTTGCTTTCCCACACATGCCAAAGGAAAGAGATGCATATAGTCTTAGCTAAAATCTACCTCAGGTGTTGTCAGCAGTACTCCCTGAGAGCACTGCCTTAGACTAGGATTATTGAAAAGCATCAGCTTTTTATCCCTGAAGAAACTGGCAGATACTGACTTAGAAGATCATGAAACCATGTGGTCTACTATTTGCTCATGCATTTTTTTCCTATTCCATGTTCCTACCTGATTATGCAGTTATTTGTGGGGCAAAAGAAATGAGAGAAGGCAGGTAAAATGTTGCATCTTCTTCACAGCCTAGAGGACCATGAGAAATAGTATCCAAATGTTGTAATACTTTGTACACTGATGGCTTGACTAAATAGCCTTGAATATTTTACTGTATGCTGAAATATAATAAGAATTGAATTCTTCATAAGTGAACACTATCTGTAAATTTCATCAAAAATAAACAAGCTTGGTCTCTACCAAGAATAATAAAATAAGGATGGCATTTTTGAACAGTATACAAAATAATATTTATATTTTAATATGAAGAAGTCTTGAGCGCTCATGCTCAATAAAATAGTGTTCATTCACGACAAAGTAAGAACAGCATAGCTGACATAAACCAAATTCATTTGTGTAGATAGGGGACCCATGGGGAAGAAAAGATACCTTTTTTTTTTTACCCTAGGAATGACTTTCCATGATTTGTGGGAATCACTTTTATCAGAATCAGACAGAAACTGTGGATTCTTGCAGGAGATGTGGTTTGGGATGATAGAGGAATTTCCAAGAGAACTGACATTTGCTGTGAACATATCAGTGTCTTACAATCAATCACAGTGTTCATACTATACCACTTTTTACTCCTTTATATATTTTATATTTATTGTGTGCTATATTTTTATTAAGATGCATGAAAATGTTTAGTTGAATACAAAGTCTCAATGGGAAACCAAATTCTCTGGGAGGGAATAAAGTTAAAAATGACTTATTTTTTTCTTAGCCATAGAATTTGTTCTTATCAACCCACATAAACCTTGATAACACCAAGAACAACAACAACAAAAAATTCAGTGTGGTTGTTTATTGTGTATGCTGAGGGCTGAGGAGAAATAACTGATGGAGGGAGTTTCTTCACATGCTACTACTTGAGGTGGTTTGGACTTTGTTCCACAGTGACCGTATTATACCATACTACATACCAAAATACTCCAAAAAAAAGCCATACCTGTGTGTCCAAAGAAACTACCAGCCCTAAAACACACACACACACACACACACACACACACACACACACACACACACACTGAAGCCATTCACCATTCACTGACTGAAACAGTCCTTGATTTGAGATGAAAACCATCTAATAATCAATTATAAGCCCTAAGCAGAATGATAACATAGCCAAAAGTACAAGATAGTCCTTGTTTTAAGACCAGACCTGGTGCATATAAGCTAAATAACAATGGAGAATCACATAACCACAAAGGCCCTCATGTCCTTTGCACATAAGAAGATATTAAGGGACATGTTTCTTTATGTCCAAAAGCCTATGCCTAGATTAGGTTGAGACTAGACAATTTCTAGGAACATTCTGTTTTTCTAACTCACATGCTGTGGTCTTACAATCCTCTTCTTCTATTTACAGGTGAGTGTTTGTTACTAACTGGACTTTTGTCTGGTAAATGATAATGGGAAAATATCAAACTCTAAATTGAGGAACCGATACTGATTTTTGTTATGTAACACATGTCTCTATGAATAAAAGGAAAATATTTTCAGTCTATAGTTCTTATAATATCTGCATATTTTAGCTAAGTGTACCTTCTTGAGTGTTGAGGGGTGAGGAGAGTAACAAAGGGCTATTTTTAGACTTGCTAAAACTTTAGTCTAACCATATTCATATTATGATCCATTATCTAACACAGGGAAAGTTTTGTAGGCACTATGAGCTACTGCTTTCTCAGATATAAATTTTAGAAAGTAATAGCACTTACCTCATCAGGTTTAGAGAAACAAATATAATGTTCATACAGCATTTGGAAAAAAATATAGCACAGAGTGTTTGGGGAATGTTAATTAGTAACATTACATATCAAAAAGAACAACTTCTCATCATAATTGCAGGGATAAGAATGAGGAAAAACATTTTTAATGTTTTCATAAGCATATGCTTCTGTATTAGGCATTTTCTTGTTTTGCCTGAAAACTTGTAGAAAAAAAAAAAAGATTGATTGTGAAACATCAAAACTATTATGACATATTGTTATATGAGACAATTTTTTAAAGTCCTGTGGTTTATAAGTTGAAGCTACTTTCTTTTCAAGCTTAACACACATCTGAGACTGCTGTGTTTGTTTACAGAGACTTTCTGCCCTCCTAAGCTCACAGAAGACAGTGTTGCTGGGAGTGAGGGGGAGCAGAATCTCCCCGAGTTGGTATCCCTGAGGGAGAGAATGGCCAGGTATCAGGCAGCTATTTCCAGGGGTGACTGCCGCAGCTTCTCAGCTAATGTAAGCACCTTTTCATAAGTTTGCATTAAGTGATATGTTTGCTATCTGTCTAGAACTCCTCTTTACAAAAGCAAGAAGGGCACTAGGCATTGGGATCAAGGTGACATAGGAAAAAAGTAGTAGGAATCAAATTCAGACCATCTGAATTTAGGATGTTTTGTGCTACTTATATGTTGCATGGACTTAAAGCATTAACCCAATGCCTCTCTGAGATTCAGTTTATTTAACTGAAAAATGGGAATACTCATCTACTGCATAGGGTCTTGTGTAGAATCAAAGGATAATTTATGTGTAAGCCACAAAGCACTGTATAAATATATTATTATTGTTGTCATCATTATCACTTAACCTATAGTTATTCTCTTTGGGAAGTTTAGGAATCATTCCATATTTTAATAATATGGGTTTTCATGCTGCCCTCCTTGGTCTTGTATATCATTTCTTTATATTCTCTGGCAGTATCATTTCTTTTGCTTTTCTTTGTATGCACTGAATCTATTAGGAGAGGCTTAATCAACGTAGAACGTAGAAATGAGAGATTAGAAATGTAGGCACTCTGCTAAACTAATTATGATTATAGGAGACTTCAGGATTCACAGAGACCACCAATTTTTAGAGCAACCAGTATAAAGTAATATGCAAAGAATTTGTTGGATTCAGTATTTTGTACTCTTCCACTTAATGGAAGAACGCACTTTTATAATTATAATCTCTAAATTAGCCACGTGATGAGCATGAGTGTAAGTGGAGAGAGAGAAAGAGTTCAAATTTAGGATTTTAAAATAGCTATTCAGTGTTCTTCTTTACAAATTATTTCGAGATATGGATGTGTGTGACTGTGCCAAGCTCATTAGCATTACTTTAGTGCTATATGACATTTAAGCTTTACAGTCATTAAAATATATTTTAGATGCAGCATAGATTTGGAATGAATGCGCAGAATTCACATGAGTAACTAGATCTCTTCCGAAACAAATAGTAGTTCAACACTGTCCTCTGCCAGTCTTCTTAGAGGATGCCGCCTGCTGGAAGGTTTTGAAAAATCACTCCATACAAATTAGTTCTGAATTGTATACATTATTCTTAATGAAACAACTAAATTTGAAAAGACAGTCAGAAATTAAAGTAAATACCTAGTTAATTGACTCCAATAATCTTTTGATTAAATTCAACTTCCCTCTACCATATGGGAAAGTGTTTTGGCTCCCAAACTACCATATTTTATTTGTCCCAAATATTGTGATTAAGTATACATTGTACATAAAAGAGCTTTTAGATCAGTTCACAGAAATCATGGTAAATATATAGAGCAAAGAAAATATCTTCCATATCTTTTTCATTGTAATCAAATGATAATTTGCATTACAGCAAGGCAGCTGGCATTTTGTGGGTCTAGATGTAAGCCAAGCCCACAAAATACTTGCAGAAGCCCTGAGAAGAGAGAGGAAGTAATATGTACTGAGCAATAAAAAAAATGCCAGATTCTATGCTGTGTAGTTTTATCCATTTTTGTCTTTGTTAGGACCCACAAAAAAATACATGAGAAAAATATTACTCTTGTACATTTATAAAATAAATGGTTCAAGAACTTTAGCCCGAGCTATTATCAGGGCAAGGATTAAAATCACTGTCTACTTCCACAAATTATATTATTTTTATTTATCCCTATAACCTAAGTACAATTCTTTGCCATTGATTGGGGCTTACATTTAAAATTGATGACTATGTAATGTTTACCTGGGTTTAAGGGTTGGGTATTTAAATTAACTCATTATTATCGACATACCCATTACATTCCAAATCTCATTTCCAAGACAAAACATAAGGAACACAGAAAAAGTATAAACATAAAAAGGTTCAACACAAAACAATCCTGGTTAGGTGGTCATAAATAATAATGTGAATTAGAGCATTTAGAATGTGGTGCTAAACAGAATATGCCAAGGGATGATCATGTGAACAAGGAGATGTCCCTAGAACTATAGCCACACATGACTTCCTGAGCAAATCCTGCCATTTCATTTGGGAGATCCTTCCTGTACTAGCTGAGCTCAAGACAACCTTTGCTCCATCATTACCCACATTGTACCAGCTGTGCCTGACCTGGGTTCACAAACAGCTGCTACATATCATGGTAGTGTCAGGTTAGCAAGGAAGTAACAGTAGCCCTGCTATGAAAAATAATCATCTATATGTACTTTTGCACATGTAATGTGGTCAAATTCCAAAGCATAAGGCTACGAGAGAAGAATGGGTATATCTGTTTTAATTCACGTGGTAGATGACTGACCTGTCCAACATGGGGCTGATATTTTTGTGAAAATACATTTGCTAGAAGAGTGTCCAGTTTTTGATATAATTACTGAGGCTTGGAAAATTAATTTGCATATGATTTGTTCATCACTTATAGTTGTTTGAAATGATAAGGTTCTTGATAATTATTACTTTAATTTCTATAATTTAATATTTGCACATTATTTACATATGATCTATTCCAAGGAGGCCATTTGTGCAAAACAAATGATAAATGGGGGAAAATCCTGTCCTTAATTTGTCTTTCTGTTGCTTTGCTCTCTTTAATATTAAAGGGATATCATATTTTCTCATGACTTCCACACGTATCAAATGACAGTAATTGATTAGGGCTTACATTAAAAGTATGTTGCAGAATTTCATAGAAGCATACAGTCATATGTCTTTTCACACTGGGCCAATATACATATTCTGAAATGTCTGATAATTCATGAAAACTGGAAATTTTATTAACTTGGTAATGCAGACATTAGTATTTACTAGTAATTCACACAGCCCGGGGTCTGAACTTAATTTCCCAACATTCCTGACAATGGGAAACTCAAATCCTAAGATAAATGTATTTTTTGTATCATTTTGGAAAGCTGTTTTGGGGTAAAGATTCCAGGATTCTTGGAGTTCACAGTCTGTGATATGGGAACCTCAGCTCTGAGGCCGCTTATGACTTACAAGGTCATGGGCTCCTAGGGTTATTTACGTCAGGACTGGACCATACTTCAGAAGTCCTGCTTTGGTTTGAAATGTCACTGAAGTACCAGCCAGCTGCAAGCAGAGCTGGAAGCTCCCAGGGTGAGGCACTGGATGGGATCTGCTTACTTGTCAGTTGATAGCCCATCTGGACTTGAGTGCCTGCTGGGCTCTGGAGGGTGTTGAGTCATCAAAGCCAAAGTCCCTCAGCTACTTCTGCACTTCCCTGGGAGGCCTGAGGCCTGACAGCACTCCTTGGTACTCTGCAAGCTGCTTTTAATAATGCCAGGTACTCAAATCTCTCTTATCTAAACAAAAAAAGTCAAGGATAGACAGACTAGAGCCCATCTGTTTGAGCTCTTCTGTTAGAGCCACCCGATCCTAACATGCCAGTACTCATATCTGAATTCTGAGATGTATTAATTGTGGAATAGGGTAGCTGTTGGTTTTCTGCCTATTCTTTGAGGCTAATGATTAAGACAGACAGATGCAATTCAAACTGCAATGTCCACAATTACATACTGACTATGAGGACATAGCAAGCTGCCTTACATCACATAAACTCAATTTCTTTTTTAAAATGTCGGTGTCCACAATCTTGCAGAGCATCGAGAAGCATTAACTGACAACATGTAT
Source organism: Orientallactaga sibirica (assembly GCA_036365145.1). Taxonomy (NCBI): domain Eukaryota; kingdom Metazoa; phylum Chordata; class Mammalia; order Rodentia; family Dipodidae; genus Orientallactaga; species Orientallactaga sibirica. The sequence continues at coordinate 49,969,292 of JAEOAD010000004.1, read as the reverse complement.
ATGAATGCATACAAAATCACATGGCACTGCCACAAGCAGTTGTATTTTCACTGACATCAATAGTCCTCCGTGAGGGGCATCCTGAGGCTCTTTTTTTTTTTTTTTTTTTTTCATCCTAAATAACTGAAATTACTTTTTAAATATTTATTTTTATTCATTTACAAGCAGAGAGGGAGATATATACAGACAGAGAGAGACAGAGAGAGAAAGAATGGGCCATCAGGGACTCTAGCCACTGCAAATGAATAACAGCTGCACATGCCTTTTTGTGCATCTGGCTTTACATGGGCACTGGGGAATCGAACCAGGGTTGTTAGGCTTTGCAGGCAAGGGCCTTAACCACTAAGCCATTTCTCCATCCCTGAAATAAATTTTTGAGTCCATTATTTTACTTGATGTGTTTCCTTTACAAGTTTACCTTGAGTTAAAATTGAATCCTTTATTCTAACAACCATAGTCCACCAAAATATTCTTGGAGGAATGCATTCCATAATCTAATCTCTATACATAAAATATGAATAGAAATAAGATAAATTTTCTCTATACTTTGAAGATCCTTTATATGTAAATCCTAATAAATGAGATAACAACTAGGAGAGAGTAGTTTTATTAATGTTTTCGATAAAGCCTATGGAAATAATTATGTTGTTAATGTATTTTTAGTGTTCCACCCATCAATAATTATTAACTCTTTACCAAAAAAATTGCCTGAGAATCCCATCCTGCATAGGGGTAAAACTGAATTTTCCTCTTTCCTGAAATGTCATAGGTGATGGAGGAATCAGAAATGTGCACAGTGCCTGGTGGTTTGGCCAAGGTGAAGAAACAATTTGAGAAGGATGAGATGACTTCATCCTGTGATGCCTTTTCTCAGCAGCAGTACCATCACCAGAACCAAGCTGAGCAGGTAACCCTTGTGTGGGTAATAGATAAACCATGTGCAGTTCAAGTGCTCTCAGCAATGTAAAAGTTCTTTGACTTTAGTGGGAGAGTAATTTTCAGTACACATTTAAAAATAATACTTTTATAAAATCATCATTTTTAAATATTTTATTTTTATTTATTTATTTGAGAGAGAGATACAGAAATAGGCAGGTAGAGAGAGAGAATTGATACGTTAGGGCCTCCAGCCACTGCAAACAATCTCCAGAAGCATGTGCCCCTTGTGCATCTGGCTTACGTGGGTCCTGGGGAGTCAAACCAGGATCCTTTGGCTTTGCAGGCAAATGCCTTAATCTCTAAGCCATCTCTCCAGTCCTAAAATCATCTTTAAATATACTGGTGTGCTGCTTTATTTACCTGGAACATTATGCCACATGAGCACGCTGGAACATTCCTTTAAAGCTTCTTAGGTTTCAGACATAAATGAAAACTCAATAGCTGAGGTCAGTCAACGAGTAAACAAATTCTGAAAGCAATGTTTGCATTGAGCCTGTGCTTCCAAGAGATAGTCATACAAACTATCTCCTGTTTGTTTGAGAAGATGAAATGCGAAGTATTCAGCTGTTAAGTGTGGGAGTTTTCTTGTGTTCTTCAATATCATCCAAAATTGAATAGGAGAACCCAGATGTTACATAAAACCACATAATAAGACTTCTGCTATCTTACATAAAATTTCCCCATTTCATTACTTCATTATCATATATCACCAAATAGAGTAATGAGATATAATGGCTTTTAAATGTGAGAATCCAAGTAATAAAATTCACCAGATGAGCTGGAACTTGGAAAAAAAAAATCACAACTTCATGTAACTAGCTGTTCTTAGGCCTATGTTTTTCATGAAAAGGAAATTACTGGGGTTAACATTTGTAATGTAGAATAAAAATGTCAGAAATGTGCACAGTGCCTGGTGGTTTGGCCAAGGTGAAGAAACAATTTGAGAAGGATGAGATGACTTCATCCTGTGATGCCTTTTCTCAGCAGCAGTACCATCACCAGAACCAAGCTGAGCAGGTAACCCTTGTGTGGGTAATAGATAAACCATGTGCAGTTCAAGTGCTCTCGGCAATGTAAAAGTTCTTTGACTTTAGTGGGAGAGTAATTTTCAGTACACATTTAAAAATAATACTTTTATAAAATCATCATTTTTAAATATTTTATTTTTATTTATTTATTTGAGAGAGAGATACAGAAATAGGCAGGTAGAGAGAGAGAATTGGTACGTTAGGGCCTCCAGCCACTGCAAACAATCTCCAGAAGCATCTGCCCCTTGTGCATCTGGCTTATGTGGGTCCTGGGGAGTCAAACCAGGATCCTTTGGCTTTGCAGGCAAATGCCTTAATCTCTAAGCCATCTCTCCAGTCCTAAAATGATCTTTAAATATACTGGTGTGCTGCTTTATTTACCTGGAACATTATGCCACATGAGCACACTGGAACATTCCTTTAAAGCTTCTTAGGTTTCAGACATAAATGAAAACTCAATAGATGAGGTCAGTCAATGAGTAAACAAATTCTGAAAGCAATGTTTGCATTGAGCCTGTGCTTCCAGGAGATAGTCATACAAACTATCTCCTGTTTGTTTGAGAAGATGAAATGCGAAGTATTCAGCTGTTAAGTGTGGGAGTTTTCTTGTGTTCTTCAATATCATCCAAAATTGAATAGGAGAACCCAGATGTTACATAAAACCACATAATAAGACTTCTGCTATCTTACATAAAATTTCCCCATTTCATTACTTCATTATCATATATCACCAAATAGAGTAATGAGATATAATGGCTTTTAAATGTGAGAATCCAAGTAATAAAATTCACCAGATGAGCTGGAACTTGGAAAAAAAAATCACAACTTCATGTAACTAGCTGTTCTTAGGCCTATGTTTTTCATGAAAAGGAAATTACTGGGGTTAACATTTGTAATGTAGAATAAAAATGGGCATGCTTTACTTAAAAATACCCACAGGATATATAGAACTATCTATTTTTTTAAGATTTTATTTTTTATTTATTTATTAGAGAGAGGGAGAGACAGAGAGAGAGAGAGAGTGAGAATGGGCATGCCAGGGCCTTTAGCCATTGCAAATGAACTCCAGATGCATGTGCCACCATGTGCATCTGGCTTATGTGAGACCTGGGGAATCGAACCTGGGTCCTTAGGCTTCACAGGCATGTGCCTTAACCACTAAGCCATCTATCTGCCCCTACCTTTTTTTAAAAAAAATGAAGCAATTGAGTATTATATGTGGCAAGGGAATTGAAAAATGCATCAGGTAGAATGATTAAAAATCCAGTACTTAAACTACTTATTTTCATGGTTTCATTTTGTTTTATGAATGGGGAAGATATACAATATAGGTATTTGAATGTATTTATATGACATTTGTTTCTAATGTTGTCTAAGGAAACATAATATGAACAAGAAATTTAGACAGGGCATACCTTTGTTCTAATATATAGCTATTGCAACATAGAAGACTGAATGAATCTGGGGCAGATGTACATGTTTATTTGAAATTAGTCATCAGCAGAAAATATGTTTATAATTAAATTAATAAGTTCCTCACAGAAATCTCAGGAATTTGTTTGCAAGCCCCTTTGCTGTTCAAAGTGGGTGTGCAGTAGTCTATCAGGGCTTTGGGATTCTGAGATCAGCAACCATCTCTGCCCCTTACCTGCTGAGTAACATAGACTCAGGAGCACCTTCATGCTTCCTGCATGTGTGACTTTTGTACTTTCACACACCCCCCACCATGCTCAGAAGGGTCCTGTGCTTAATTTGACATTGTAGTCTCCATCCTGAAATTAACAATAACTTTGGAGCAAATGACACCACATTTTCCTTTTGTCTGAGTATGTCCATGACTGTGACATTGTGGTCCCTTTTAGCATCACCCAAATCCACCACCCGCTTGGGCCTCAGTTTCAGATCGGTAGGAGATGGGGAACTGATGAGTGATTTTCCTGAATCATGAAGTTATTATGTGTGACAGAGAAACTTTGGAGAAAGTATGTGGTTACCTGTATACCTGGGTGTTAGCTCAGACTCCTACTGCAAAAGATAGGAAATCCATCTTAAAGTGGCTTAAACTCAAAGGAAAATTATAAATTCACAAAAACTCAGTCTTGCAGAAGGCAGGTTTGATTTAAGCACCAGTGATATATCAGAGCTGGCTCTCCAATTGTTTTTTTTTTTTTTTAATTTTATTTATTTTTATGTATATTATTCTAGTTTTACATTCTCCAATTATTAAATTCAGCAGATGACATTATATAGCTTGAAATCAGCCAGAGAAAGGATATTTATACAAGAAAAGTTGGCAAAATATGGCCTTTTGTAATAGTTGGGGGCACAGATATGAAAGTCTGATCGCTTGAGTCCAAGTCCCTTTTCTTTAACTGTTACCTGTGTGACTTAAGCAAGTAACTTCTCCATGCTTTTGTTTCCTCAGTTATAAGGTCAAGATTGGAATAGTATCTAGCTTGTGGGTTGCTCTCAAGCAATGGATTAATTAGTGTTTGTAGTGACTAAAAGAATGTCTAGACCAGCATAAGCACTGCATAATTTTTTTCAAGTATCACTTAAATTAAGTTTATTTTTCTCATTTCCATAGTCTCACTTCCCTCTGGGTTGGCCCAGATCTCACCCAGCTTGACTGAGACTCTTTTTCCCAGAAAAAAATAATAATAATGAAAAAATAAAAGCCTTCAGCATCTCCTGGCTCTGAATGGAAAACACATGTTCATCCTTGAACAATCTGTAAAGGCCACAGGATACTCATTTGCTTAGATTTCTGCACCTTGTTTATCTAAGCAGAAGTTCTCAGCCTGTGGGCACCAACAAAAATTATACTGGGAAAAATAAAGTCAAACAAAACAGATCACCACCGTAAGCTACTTGCAAGTGTAGAGTAGTATAAGATGTAGGCCTGCTTTGTGTGCATGAAATGCCAATCTGTAAGAAGTAATAGAAAATAGGTACTTGGGGGCTGGGGAGATGGCTCAGCAGTTAAAAGTGCTGGCTTGCAAAGCCTGATAGCATGGGTTCAATTCCCCATTACTCATGTAAAGCCAGCTGAGCATTAATTTGCTGTGGCAAAAGGCCCTTGCACACATGCTCTCATGTACACACATATATGCAAATAAATAAAATAAAACAAAAACCATGCACCTAGTATCTGCCTGGTTCTGGAGTTGTGGTAAATGTCCTAAGCTTCAGTTTCATTAACTATCTTTAGACATATTAATTACTCCCTGAAGAATAAATAGACCTCAGCTATTACAATACAATTAAACCATAATGTAAAGCAATCATAGGTATTAATAAATTAGTAAGCAGCATTTAGTGAATGTCCACTGTATACAGAAGGCTATAAGATAATCAGATAACTCATTTGTCCCTACCAAAAACAAAAAGACTTTAGTTTAAATCCTTATTGGAAAATTGAGCAAAATATCAAATTTGGTTTTACCAAGGAAAGTGAAATATTATGTCTTGGATATTCACTTAAACATTTGAAGCAATCTAAATATGTTCTAAAAATGTTTCTTGTGCCAGCATGGGTTGAGGACAGCATGTTTGCTAACAGTCAAGTAGTTAATTCTCTCCTTAGCACTGATATTGTGAATGCTCATGGAGTTTTCAATCCCTTTCCTTATTGAAAATGCTTGAAATCTATATCCCTGCTAAATCTTCCCTTAGCCAAAGTGTATTTAATTTGGTGACATACGATAACTGATAATAATTTCAAAATCAAATTTAATTAGAGTTAAAAGAACATTTGTGTTGGGCTTCTGATAACATCTAATGTTACAATTAGAAATTACTTCATCAGGTATAATAATTAGGTCAATCCTTCCTAATGTATTGAAGTTAGATGTTGCAAGATAATTAACTATTTACTAACATTTTTCTGGGAGGCCAGTAATTGGCATCAACAAGGTTTGTGCATAAAGCTATCTGAGATTAAAGTCTCTGCAGTCTGCGAGCCGATCAGAATGACATCACTGAAAAGGGAGGGTATGAAACAGAAAAAAGAGGGGAAAGTCATTACTTTTCTTAGCACTGTGACAAGATACCTGATGATTTCAGCTGGTGAGGTGTGGTTAGCTGATCCTCCCTTCAGGTTCATTGTGCACCTGAAAAGAGATAAGCAAATTCTCCAACGGAGAGAGAAGTTAGTACTAGATAGAAGGGATAACCATATATGTTTTGGAGGGAACTTTATATGCATTGGCTCTCTTCTAGCCCACATTTGGTGGCCACTAGATCTTGGAGACTGAGCTCATTTTTTTGTACATGGCTTTGACTTATTTCCCAGTTCCAGCAATGAGTTCCATTCCACTGAATGGATTTATTAGCCAAATCAAGAGCAGTTGGTAACCCACCATGGCTGTTTACCACTACTGCACTTGTATGAGCATTACGCGGAAACCATAGAAAAACGCAGGGGAAGGGCAAGAATACAGCGCTCAAGGCGATCACAACACCAGAAAAAGGCTGAAGGAGATAAATACAGAGAACATCCAACTCCAGTCATTAGCCAGATATCCAGAGACACAGAGGCTCCCAAAACCTCATCAAGGAAGCAGAACTACAATGACCCCAATGTGGCTCAGGGAAACTCATGGAAGAGGGGGGCGGAAAGATTGTTAGAGTCACAAGTTGGGGCGTTATGCACAGAGACTGGGGCCTATCCACCAGAACTCTTGAGCAAACTCACAATGCACGATCCACATTCCCCACTGATGAGGGTCCCTTCGAAAGTGGGAGGACGGGGAGGAGGACAATGGAACCAATACTATGAATGTAAAATCAGAATAATATAAATAAAAAATATATATTGATTAAAAAAAAAACTATTTCCATAAAAAAAAAAAGATACCTGATGAAACAATTAATCTCACATAGCTTTATGTTCAAACCTTGTGAGAAGGGTTTTATTCTGGCTCACAGTTTCTAGTGTATCATGGCAGAGAAAGCGAGCGAGTGGAGTGTCTTGATCTGTGATGGAAGACTTTTGCCTCTCCTATTGAAGTGGAACCAGAAGCATATATGACCATTCATCCTCCAACTCCCCTTACCCAGCAACCTACTTCTGCTGGCTAGGCCATAGATCCCAAAGGGTCCACACTCTTCTAAAACTATGCCATTAGCTGGGAGCCAATAGCTGAAACACAGGAGTCTGTGTTTATTTAAATCATAACAGGGATATAAGGCACAGGAGTATTCATATATGCCACAGATGTTAAGGTGATGTCTCATGTACATGTGCTACACTGGTTCTGATTTATGGTTCTGTCAATATCTCAGTTGGCCTGTGGAGTAGTCATGTGAAAACTAGAAAAATGAGTCACACTGGGTCCCTTGGGGAGGAAGGGTATGTGCTAGAACAAATCCATCTTCTCTATAGAATAGAATGGGATGCTGCATACATGCATCAGCAGATAAAGGCATGCGCTTGCAGGGACTGATAGCCCATATTCAATTTCCTAGTACCCATGTAAAGCCAAAGGCACAAAGTAGTGCATGCATCTGGAGTTCATTTGTTGTGGCAGGAGGCCCTGGTGTGCATGCCCATTCTCTTTCTCTCTCTCTCTCTCTCCCCCTCTGTATCTCCTCTGTATTTGCTTGCAAATAAATTGTTTACACACACACACACACACACACACACACACACACACACACACACACGGATGGCAGATCAGACATATTAAAGCTATACAGCTTAGCACGCAAGAAGTTGGGTTAAGAAGATCACAAGTTTGAGGCCAGCCTGGTCTACCTGGCAAGTTGCAGAGCAATCTGGGCTACATAAGAGCATCTGTCTCCCCAAAACAAAGAAACAAAAAAGAATAGGTTGGGGAACCTGGATTAGAGGTCCAATGGTTCATCCTAACTGTTTCACATCACTCATACACACTCTGCTTTTCCAAACAATCATGCCTGCCTTCATAGGAACTGTGGACAACCTAGCCTCCTTAGGGAACTGTGGTCACTCAGAAAGTCTCCAGTTGGTATTGAGGCTGGAAAGATCCTATCCCCCTTTGTAAAAGTTTTGTTTGAGGAATGAGTCTTTAGAATTCTATAGCAGTAAAAATCATTTGGCCTTTCATGCCAAAATGCAAAGGATCATTTAAAAGGGCCATTCTTTATTCATTCACTACAACAGGTCCTAATGGGAGGAACATGCTAAAAAAATCAATCCTCTCAACATCAAAAGAGGGCCTAAAAATATACAGAGCAGATTGGAATAAATGTGTAATGGCCTCAACTGAGCCTCCCCTGAGTTCATGTTCATGTGCTCAGTCTATGGCTTCTGGACTGTGTTTTCAGGTCTTTTTCCTTGTTTAACACCTCATTTACATTCAATTTGCTTATCGTAAAACCCACCCACTTATGGTTATAGCCCAGTGATTTTTTTTTGTCATAAATGTATAGTTGTATGGTGTCAATGCTATCTACCTTCAAAATATATCAGATCCCTCCAAAAGAACCCTTGGACCCCTTAACAGTAGTCTTTTCTCACTTAGAGTTTGGCTGCCATCATCTTAGGTGAGTCTTCCCTTTCCCCATCTATATGAGGAACACGTTGTGTATTAATTTTGAGGCCTTGGAAGCCTCTTCTTTTCTGAAGTTGCTCGATTTGAAACCTTTATTAAGGAATTTAAATATGAAGGAGTTGATGGGGCTCTAAACATTACAGAGGTAATCAAAGCTATGAGGCACTCAGCTAACTGCCTTCAGGTGAACTTGTATCCTGAATTCATGATAGGAGTGGGAACTATCTCTGACCCTCGTTCTGTAGCCAGTTCCAATGACCTGACTGACAGTATGTATCTTCCTTCTACATCTGCTAGTGCAGAAATGTGATGTAAACATTCATACTCTGTTACATGGATTTGAGGCAATCTCTAGATAATTCTAGGTTGATCAAAAACATTTCTGACAGCTTATGACAGATATAATCTGACATCTGTATGTTTTAGTTTTTTGAAGGTGACCTGTGATAACTTTCTAGAAAACAAAATATAATTTTATCAGCTAGATGTCCACATTGTGGCATTCTTCATATGTGCTTGAAAATTGCCTTTAGTTTCTGCCGCACACATAATTTTTGAGATCGCCAATTGCTATTAGAAGCTCTAACCTGACCTAGATCTCTATCAACACAGAGGTTATGACCAAGAGTCTCTTGGACATTCTTTTAATTATGTGAACTATGTTTAAATGATTATTATAAGTTAAAGTGAAAGTATTCACAGTGAAGCTGAGTGAAATGACTGTAAGCCCTGTGGTTCCAGAGTCAGACAGCCTGGGTTTTAATTCCATGAGTCAGTCACTCATCTTAGTCCATATTGCACTGCTATTAATTAGATGATAGTGCAGAATGAGTAGTTTATGACAAAGAGAAATATATTGGTTCACAGTTCTGGAGACCAGATGTTTCACTGTCAAGTTTCTGGTGTCTGGTAAGGTTCTTCTTGCTGCATCTTAGCATGCACACATACATAATGCAGACAGAGGATGAGACAGGGACAAAAAGAGGAAAAGCAGAGAGGGGGGAAGGGAGAGGCCTGTGCTTACTAAGCAGTTCATCCATGTCAGGCTCCTTACCAAAGGTAATGATTTCTTGGCTTCAAATATGATTCATAGAATATGTATGTATAAAGCACAAAGATGGTGCCTCATACCTCAACATTCCTGACAGTTCTTTCTCTAATTCTTGGAGACAGTAGTTCATTGAGATCTCCAGAAAATATCATCAGGAATGTGCATACTTATACATGCTTTGGAACATGTTGTTCTGGACTACTCAGAAACTCTATTGAGTGAATATTTTAAACATTAAAATAGGGCTGGAGAGATGGCTTAGTGGTTAAGATGCTTGCCTGTGAAGCCTAAGGACACAGGTTCAATTCCTCAGTACCAACATAAATGAGATGCACAAGGTGGTGCCTGTGTCTGGAGTTCATTTGCAGTGGCTATAGGTCCTGGAGTACCCATTTTCTCTATCTGCCTCTCTCAGGTAAATAAATAAAATATCGTGAAAAAAACCATTAAAATAGCAGATCTTCTTTTGAGGTTTATGCTTAACCTCATCTTAGAAATGACAAGGTATACAGTACCTCTTAGAATGCAGAGGAAAATGTATAAGGATAAGGAAACATACCATGCACCCAGGATGCCATTGTGAGTAGAGCTTGGCTTTTAAGTGGTAGCAAATGGCACTTGCTTATTCTTAACATTAGGAGAAGATGTATGAGAAGAAAATAATATGATCAATATATGAATCCAACCTAGCAGAAGGGAAAGACTATATACTACTTTTATAAATAAAGTAATGAGAAAGACTAGAAGGCGTGTGTTAGAGTGTGTGTGTGTGTGTGTGTGTTTGTGTGTGTCCACATGTTTTATTTATATTAATGCTGAAACTACTGTATTGTATACTGTGGCTTGTTAGCATGTTTTAGTTGATGTTTGGCAGGGAAAGAATTTGTAAGAAGAAGAAATGACCTTGTGACACAGTTTACACAGTTAGAACAACAAGGAGATACATTTATTCAATTGTCTTGGTAAAATATAGCAAGTGTGTTCAATATACAAGGCCATTATGAACAAATACTAGGAAATCAGGGCCTCTGTTTACCAGAGAACTATTCATTTTCATTTAGGAGAATTGAAGGAAACCACCTGTCTTTCCCAGATAATGTGTTTGAATGTACCGTGAGCTAATGGCTCCTAGCAAAACCCCAGGTTGGTCTCAGGAAAACACAGGAACAGATTGGTCCTCATCCTCATGAGAAACATAAGGTTCATACTCAGGCTGTATATAGCAAGCTTACTCCCTTAAAAATTAAAATTCTAATAACAAATATTTCCCTGACTCATTTTTTTTCCAGATCAAGCCCCTTAATCCGTTTATCTTTCATAGTTCTTTCTCAGTGCCTGTGGCTAATTGGGCTTTAGTGATGAAAAGAACACACTAAGATGAAGTTCTTGGTGCTGACTCGGAATCCGAAGACCAAGACTTTGCTAAATAAAGCTCAATGGCCTCAACAATTATCATCTGCAGCACTCAATGTGTGACAGCAAGCTCTGCCAGAGTTTCTACACGCAGAATTCAGTTGGCTGACGTTATTTACTAACTGAACATTCCAAATCCCAACTGTGGCATGCTGCAGAGCAGCTTTGATAACTCATGAACTCGGATCCTGCTGTGGCTGGGCACGTCCATGCTGCACGAACTCATTTTTGTCCCTGCTCTTGCATTCAGAACTATCTGCCACACTCATGATTGCCCATTTTGTCTTTGCCTTTCACATCTACGTTTGTGTCTCTCCTGTCTTGTTACACTGCAGTTGGATGTCATTGGCTCTGGCTTCTCTATTTTTATGTCACATCTGCCTTCCTTTGGCTCTATAACTCACAGAAGGATCCCACATGTTTTTTTCTAATTTACTCGGAATTTTGTTATTAGTTATGTATATGGTGTGTATACAGCCATGATGGTACTATTGTTAGCTTTCTTCCTGTCCTCCCCCCATGCAGATTGTGGGTCTTGTATTATGGGAGAAGCCATCAGGTATGGAGAAGAGGCAATGTCTCTCTGCATAATCACCCAACTTATGGCTTCTAACAATCTTTCCGCCCCTCTTCCGTGAATTTCCCTGAGCCATGTTGGGTTCATTTTAGTTCTATTTCAGTGATGAGATCTTGTCAGTCACTGTGTCTCTAGATATCTGGTTTAGTAGGATTTGAGTGTTCTCTGTGTCGATCTCCTTCACTATTGTGCTGATAACAGGTTCACTGAGAAAGCAGCACTCTGGGTCATGTCCCAATAACTCTATGGTTTCACCTGAGGCCCTGGTGAGGTGTGCTGGGCTGATTCTCTCCTCAGGTTCTGAGTTCATCTAAAAAAGAGAAGCAAATTCTCCAGTGGAGAGTGAGGTCAGTACAAGATACATGGAAAACCATTATTATTTTAGAGAGAATTTTATAGGTGTAGGAATCTTGTATCCCACTATTGGTGGGAGCTTGATATTGGAGAGCGGGCTCATTTTTGGATATGGTTCTGACTTGTTTCCCAATTCCAGGTATGGGTTCCATTCTACTGAACAGATCCATTAGCCAAATCAAGAGCAGTTGGTAACCCACCATGGCTGTGTGCCACTATTGTCCTTGTGTGAGCATCACGTCACATTGATTGCTGCTGAGTAGCTTAGATGACACGTTGATTAGACAGATGTGGGTCATTTTCCCCCAGTCACTCATATAGCACCTTCTGGCAATAGACAAGCTAACCGTGTGGGGAATGACTCTCTTCCAGATTCCAGCCAGGTGTCTCCATGTTCTGTCCCAACAGCATATGGTGTCTTCAGCAGTAGGGTCTTACCAATAACCTTTGGTTGGTCATTAAGTACTGTGACAAAAATCTGTCTTCTTTTGGGAAACTTTGTAGGTCTCTCTGATCAACAGCTCATCGTGGATGTTAACCACATGCTGGTATTGGGGATTACAAGTCAGTGTTAAGGGAAAAGAAAGAAGAAAAATATAGGTAATATGAAAGAGAAAGAGAGAAGAGAGAAGAGAAAAGAGAGGACAGAGAAGAGAGAGAAGAGGGTGTGTGAGAGAGGAACAGGAGAAGATGGAGGTTAGTCTTCATCATACACTCTCCTGGCCCCGGTGATTCAGGTGTTCCCTCTAAGCACCTGATGAAGGTTCAACCTTTTAGTCTGTCTTTCAGGATATAGGATTTTTTAAATTTTTTTATTATTTTTTTGGAGAGAGACAGAGAGAGAGAGGGAGAGGAAGACAAAGATGGGCGCGCCAGCAGTGTCTCAGCTGCTGCGAACGAAATCCAGATGTGTGTGCCCCCTTGTGGTCAAGTGCGGCATTGCGCCCTTGCGTCACTTTGCATCTGGCTAAATGTGGGACCTGGAGATTGGAACCGCTGGAGATTGGAACCAATGTTCTTAGGCTTAGGAGGCAGGCGCCTTAACCCCTAAGCCATCTCTCCATCCCAGGATATAGGATTTTATGGTACCATTTGGGTCCAGTTTTTTGTTTTCCCCAACTCTTACCCTCCCCTCGCAACCCAACCATCCTTATTGTCCAGACCTCAAGATGTTTATTAGGTGTGTCAGCATCTTGGGCAAATTCAGGTTAGGAGCCACAAATGAGTGAGACCATGCAACGCTTATCTTTCTGTGATTGGGTGAATGATCTGTTCCAAGTTTGACCATTTTTCTTGAAATTGCATTGTGTCATTTTTCCTTACTGCTGTGTAGAATTCCATCATGTAGCTATACCACATTTTAGTTATCCATTAAACTAATGATGGGCATCTGGGTTGATTCTAGCTCTTAGCTATTATGAATTGAGCAGCTATAAACATGGTTAAGCAAATATCTCTGAACTGAGGCTTTTATGAGGCTTTTATGGTAAATGCTCAGTAAGGGAATAACTGGGTCTGTTGATAGCTCTCTAGTCATTCTTTTTAGGAGCCTCCATATTGCTTTCCATAGTGGTTATACCAGCTTCCATTCCCACCAACAGTGAATGAGGGTTCCTATTTCTACACATCCTCACCAGCATTTGTTATTATTACATTTTTTAATGTTTGCTATCCTTACTGGGGTAAGGTGGAATCTCATAGTTGGTTTAATTTTCATTTTCCTGATGAATAAGGATGTTGAACATTTTCTTAAGTGTGTTTTTACCATTTGTATTTCTTCCTTTGAGAACTGCCTCCATATATTTAGGAGGATCAACATAATTTCCCACATTTTTAAATAGAGATTGAGACCATAAAATTATAATTTGTCTTAGAAAAATTCTGACTGTATTTAGACATGGCTGCTCCAATAATGGGAACAAGGAGCAAAAATATAAACCAAACTATAATAGAACTTGTGTGTCTTGGCATACGAAGTAGAAATACCATCCTAACAGCCCTACAAACACTGATTTTTCCATGCCTCTCTGAAGGTCTGCTTGAGAATACTATCTCTGAAAATGCATCCAGCAGTCTTCACAAATCTCTCCTCTGTTCTATCTTTCTTAGGTTGAGCCCCCAAAATGTAGTTGCAGTAGAATTCTATTAGTTCTCTATCTTGTGGTGGCCACATATTTCAGGACCTGAGGCAGGGCATCTATTCAGACTTCCTGACATGTCAACTCCTACTCATCCCCTGACTGTGCAAGGATTTAAAATCACATCATCCTTTGCGTTGAACTAAGTCCGGGCATCTCAATGGGATGTAGGAGCATAGAAATGCTTTTTCCGGAAATTTATATGCCAGAATTCCCTGGGTAGCCTGACTTGAGATATGATCAGGAATTTTATAGCTGTCTGAGACCAGTCTCTCTCTCTCTCTCTCTCTGTGTGTGTGTGTGTGTGTGTGTGTGTGTGTGTGTGTGTTGGTGGTGGTGGTTTTTTTAAATATATATTTTTATTTATATTATTCTGATTTTACATTCATAGTATTGGTTCCATTGTCCTCCTCCCTGTCCTCCCTCTTCCAAAGGGACCCTCATCAATGGGGGATGTGGGTCATGCATTGTGAGGTTAGTCAAGAGTTCTGGGGGATATGCCCAAGTCTCTGTGCATAAAGCCCCAACTTGTGACTCTAACAATCTTTCCACCCCCTCTTCTGCGAGTTTCCCTGAGCCACATTGGGGTCATTTTAGTTTTGCTTCAGTGATAAGGTTTTGGGAGCCTCTGTGTCTCTGGATATCTGGCTTAGTTGGAGTTGGATGTTCTCTGTGTTTATCTCCTTCAGCCTTTTTCTGGTATTGTGATCACCTTGAGCGCTGTATTCTTTCCCTTCCCCTGCGTTGTTCTACGGTTTCAGCTGGGGCCCTGGTGAGGTGTGGTTGGTTAGCTGATCCTCCCTTCAGGTTCATTGTCCACCTGAAAAAAAGATAAGCAAATTCTCCAACACAGAGAGAAGTTAGTACTAGATAGAAGGGATGACCATATATGTTTTGGAGAGAATTTTATATGCATTGGCTCTCTTCTAGCCCACATTTGGTGGTATCTTGATCTTGGAGACTGAGCTCATTTTTTGTACCTGGTTTTGACTTATTTCCCAGTTCCAGCAATGAGTTCCATTCCACTGAGTGGATCTATTAGCCAAATCAAGAGCAGTTGGTTACCCACCATGGCTGTTTGCCACTACTGCACTTGTATGAGCATTATGTCAAGTTGTTTCCTGCTGGGTATCTTAGACTGCAAGTTGTTTGGACCAGTGTCGGACATTTTCCCCCAGTTGCTCATGTGGCACCCTCCAGTACTAGACTAGCTAACTGTCTGGGGACTGACCTTCTTCCAGATTCTGGCCAGGTCTCTCTGTGTTTGGTATCACACACATATGCTGTCTTTGACAGTAGGGTCTTACCATTAACCTTTGGTGGGTCACCAAGAACTCTGACAGAACTCTGTCTTTTTTGGGAAACTTTGTAGGTGTTTCAGATCAACAGCTCATTGTGGAAGTTAACCCCGTGCTGGCACTGGGAATTATAAGTCTGCACCTAGGAAGGTGAGGGAGGAAAAAGATAGATAATATAAAAGAGAAAGTGAGTGTAGAGAGGAGAGGGAGAGAGAGAGAGAGAAGAGAAAGAGAAGAGAAAGAGAAGCAGGACAAGATTAAAGTTGGCCTTCATGATGTTCTCTACAGGTTCCTGTGGTTCAAGTGTTCCCTCTGCGGGCCTGCAGAAGGATCAATGTTTTATCTTGTTGTTCAGAGTAAAGGGTTTTATAGTATTTTTTCCTTTTGGGTCCCAATTTGTGGGAGGGAGGACAAGGGGGGGTGTTTTTGAGGTTATACCTCATGTAAACAACATTGAAATCAAACTTGCTATATAGCCTAGCTTGGCCTTGAATTCCTGATTCCTGCTTCCAGTTCCAGATTGCTGGGATCGCAAGTGTATATCACAATGACTGACTTTTCTCTGAGTCATCCTAATGTGCAGTAATGAACATATTGCAAATATGAACCAAGATTCATTCTTTCAGAGTTGATCACCCACTTTTCATGTCTAATCTGAGGCTTATCTCTCATCTGCCTCCCTTTGCCCTTTCTGAAAGCAGGACTTTCCTGCTCTTGTGGTCATTTCTACTCAGATGTAAAGAAAGAATAGAACATGAAGCTGTGGAAATGTGAAGAAAGTCAGACTTTAAGGAAACTATGGTGAAAATCAGAAATATTCATCAGCTAAACAACAGACTTATGGAAACCCTAGTCCCAGTGAACATTTTTCTTAATGATAAACTACATTGAAATGGTGAGTTTGTGCATTTAGATGGGATATTTGAATAATAAAATTGCATTAGATTATAAAAGGAGGTAAGTTAAAGATATGTTAAAATTTTTAAATAAACTGGGCATGGGAGGCAGAGGTAGGAGAATTGCTGTGAATTCAAGGCCAGCCTGAGACTACATAGTGAAGTGCAGGTCTTCCTGGACTATAAGACTACCTTGGAAACATAAAAATAAAACATCACAATAAAATAAACAACTAGAACAAAAATAATTCAATTAAATTAATGAATTCACAAGTTTATGAAATTGATATTCCAATAATTAATAAAAACTGGTGCTCCACATGTTATTGCAGCTCTTCTCTAAATGTTAATTTATGCAGGATTGTACAATCTATAGACTTAGTATCTCTTGGACTTTTACCTTTGTTATTTATTTATTTATTTATTTATTTATTTATTTGAGGTGTGGTCTCACTTGGAATCACTCTGTAGCTCTAGCTCTAGTCTGGCTTCAAACTCACAGCAATCTTCCTACCTCTGCCTTCTGAGTGCTGGGATTAAAGATTTGCTTCACCACCCCCAGCCACCTTTGTTGATTTTTTATATAAGCAATATCTTGCTAAAGAAAGATACCATGCTTTACTTAATTATAAATGAAAACATTATTAAATAATGTGATAAGGTACCCACAGAAACTCGGGTCTTTACATAACTAAACAAAAACTAGTCTTTTCCTGGGATTCAAGGTGTGCTCATATAATATAATAAGACTGTCTTCTGTGATCTGCTAACATCAATCACATTACTTTATAGCCACAAATGGTAACTTGCAACCTCTGCTGTGTCCAAATGAAGTTGATGGTAATTGCTGTCTGCTGAGGTGTGACCATAAAGTGTCTGTCAATGGTCCCTTTGCAATTTGCCATTTGAGCTTTGTCAAGTGGAACTCGTTGGTATATGAGTTATTTCACTAGTGCATGGAGGTGATATCTCCTCCTGTGAGAACACAGCAGACCATTCCAGTCCATTGTTATAGGGGGAAAGTCATTCCTAACTACAAGGAGCAGACACAGATGGCCTGAGTCTTTCATGGAAACGTCATCTTCTTGGTGAAACAGTGCAGTCTGTGTGGTGAAGCTAATCAGAGTTAGCTCCTTACTGTTTTGATTATCAACTTCCTAGTGACTTGAGGCATTTTAAAATATTAACATATGGAGTATTCCCTGAACCTTCTTCTTAAGAATTCAATGCTTCAGTGGCTGGTGCAAAAGACCTTGGTAGAATTGGGCTGCAAAGACAAACAGACAAACAAAACTTGAGTGTGTTGTTTTCTTTTGGCAATTCATCTTATTCATCCTTCCAGACAGAATTTGTAGGAGCAATGCTCACCCCAATTATTAGAACTCCACTAGTATAGATTCTTTGATTCTTAATGGTATTTTGGGTCTGCTGTTTCTTTAGACCTATTTTTTTCTTATAGAACATATTTTCAATTTCATTTAGAGAAGACAAGCTCACTTACATTCATGTCCTTCACTACTTTAAAGTAAAATGAATCAGGATTGCTTTGCAAGGAAGGACGAATATGTTTTCAGAGTAACCGTATTGCTGGAGGTGCGGCACCTGAGTCCTCTTCCAACACACACAAGATCACACAGAATGGCCCCTCCACATTTTCTTCAGTGTTCACAAAAGTACTTAATATTTCTAATGATGTGAAATACAAATTTGGGACATAATGGCATTTTATAGCTTTTACAAAAAGCAATTGACATTTAAGAAAAGTTAAATACTTTTGTATAGATTCTTCTACTGAAAGCTCATACTAACTTAGAAATATGGATGTCCAATTTGCATAATTACACTGAACATAAATCTCAAGTATACATATATTTTCTAATGTGCTAATATAAATGTTCTGTGTTTTCAAGTTTTTAAAATGGAATGGCAAGCTATAGAATTTTCAGGTTTTAGATCTGGTTATTTTGTAAGAAGCAAGGAAAATCTAACAACAAAAGAAGCCCTTACATTATAGAATCATTATGCATGTAAAACTTAGTGAAATCTGCAAAATCTGTTTTCTTCACATAGTCACTTTTATTTTTTTTTTAATGGGTTTTTTTGCGTCAGTACTTGACATAAGAGGATATTATTAGCTGTTTCTGCTTCTTCTGGGGCTGTATTTCTCAAAATAAACTCTTCCTCATAGGTCTTTGAAAATGTTTGGATTTAGTCAAGCTTGTCTATTGTGTGGACACTTGTTTACTTATTAATTTGCATAATTACAAACAAATCACCATGCTAAAAAGGAAACTGGAAGAACAAAAGGCCTGAGAACGGGAGGAAGCACTAAGTTCTGTCCCCAGCACCATGCTACCGTAGAAGACACATGTTTGGGGAAGTCACTTTTTCAGCTTTTTCATAAATCTCAGCTTTGTAGACCAGGGAGGAAGATTGTATCTTCTAATGGCCTTTCTCTTCTCTCCTGAGCGATCCACCTGGACAGAGTAAGAGGCACATTGTTCATCTCTTTAATAATGAAGCATGAACTGAGCTACTTTAGCTTCTATGCTATCAGGAGAAAAGGGCACATTCTATACCAGCCACTCAATCAATACAAAAAAGGAAATTCAAGAGACTAGTAGTACCCTGTAGAGACAGGAGTGCATTCCTCTAAGGGTATGACATGCATTCCCTGTCCTCAGTGTATAAAGTACAAAGACTAACAGAGTTCAACAAATTACAATATTCAGAAGAATTCAGGGAGAATTTGAGGGCTTCAACAGAGTCCATATTTTAGGCTTGGTTCCGTTCATGAGCCTTTATTCACAACCATTTTGTATCATCACTTAAAAAATGCAGAAACTGTAAATTGTTTTTTTTGTTGTCCCTTGAGTCTCCTTATCTTCTTGTCCTCATCAAGTATTCCTATTATTACTATCTATGGATTATAATAAAGATTAATTGTACTATTAAATATATTCTTTGAGTAGATCATGAATTCATGTTGGTCACTTCACTGAGTAGGTTAAAGTGTTAAAAAAATATCTGTTCAACACATCTGGTTTAGTGGGATTCTGAGTAATGTATTGTAACCATGGTGTATCTTTGGATTTATTGCTTGCTTGCTTGTTTAGTTGATTAGTTGGCTGGTTGGCTTTATAAGACAGGGTTTCATTATGAGGCTGAGGCTCTCAAACAAATAATCTTCCTGCTTCAGCCTCCAGAGTACTGTGGTTACAAGCATTCACCACAACAGTTAGCTTCTTCTGTAGTTTTTAAATTGTTTATTGCATTTCTCCTTAAACTCTTACTGGTTAAGCTTATGCATAACCAACATGTCTAAGTTTAGAGTAGTAGAATTTTCTTGAAATTGGACATTAGGCATTATAATGAGCCTTGTGTATTTCCTAATACTTGCCAAAACTCAATCAGCAGGAAGACTTTCTGTTTCCTTTGGTGCTTCCCCAATTTCTTTCTCAGCTCATAAACAGGAATCTGAGACTGAAATTTAGCTATAACTTTTTATCTGAGTTATCACTTTATTTGATGACAAACTCCAGCTATAACCCTGTACTTCTATCTGTGGTTCTAATATCTTTCCATTCCTCAAGTCTCTAGTATACATATTTACCAGTGCAATTTCAACTCATCACACTGGAAGTGTCCCCATTTTCACTTGTTTTATAAAAAACACCCAAGTGATCAAACTAATTCTTCCTTAGTCATAATTAATATTTACCTTGAAATGCCTTGTTTGAAGAAATTTGAGTGCTTAAATGAAAGCCAGTTCTATTCTATTCTTCTTTCCTGCTTGAATTTTAAATAAGGAATAAAAGTGTCATTTCCACCAGTGAATAGAACTGATGGGCAAAAAGACTCCATAGGCGAGTGAAGGAAGAGGTCAGGTTATATAGTGGAGATCCCTTGGGACTCTATTAACAGGCAAATTGTATAAACAACGCCTTCATATATGTCTTCTTAAAGTTGTATGAATCCCATTCATTGTCAAAAAATAACCCCAAACCACCCCCCTGATCAGACTTGAATAGCACCTTCCATTATTGTGTGCATTGTAGAAACTGAGTGTCATGGCTTTTCTAATGTTTTTAATTGGTTTCCATTTGGTTAAGAACATGTCAGCATTTATAAACTACCCTTTCTCAGCAAAAGTTTTCATTTCATTTTTGGACATCTAAGCCTCCTTTAGTTTAGTAAAGCAGAGCCAGTTATCACTAGAAGGCACTGCAAATATCATACAGTTGCTTGCCTTCGTGGAATCGAGGATGCATATCTGTGAAGGAGATTGCACTGCTCATATCCCTGGCCAAGACTTTTCATGAGTCATTGATGATGTAAGAAGAGGAGTCCTTTCATCAGAAAGGTGTGGCAATTATATTGTTCACTGTTGCTGTGTACAAACCTTCCAAGATGTATTCCTTGCTGTCCTGTAGACTCCTTGAGATACAGTCCTCAATGCTGCCACATGATACCTATTTAATAAATTACTCCTTATATTTATTTCATGAGTCAGACTCTCCCCACTTGAAACTGACAGGTGTGACTAATATAAAATCAGAATCCTCAAATGTTAACATTACTAATTGTCAAGAAGAGTGCCATACAACAGTGCCATTTCTGAAAGGAGAAAGTGTGGAATCACTGTCAGCTTCACTTTACTAGATAGCCAGTCATGAAAGAACTGTAGAAGTACTGGTTAGGTGATCACACAGCCACCCTCAATCTGTGGAGACTGTTTCCATATCGCAGGAACTGCAATAGTTTGGAGTGGTCACAGTACGGTCAGGCCCCTTGTTTCTTTTCTCTTTTGACTAAGTAAACTCCTCAAATACAATACTCCTCTCATGGAGAAAAATAGTGTGTGCTGAAACTCAATTATTGTTTCATTTCTTGACTTCTGAAAAAT
This sequence comes from Orientallactaga sibirica, assembly GCA_036365145.1. NCBI lineage: Eukaryota > Metazoa > Chordata > Mammalia > Rodentia > Dipodidae > Orientallactaga > Orientallactaga sibirica. The sequence goes on along the minus strand of JAEOAD010000004.1, from coordinate 49,948,156 downwards.
ATTACCCTCAGTGAAAGATGATCAAGACCACTGATGGGTAGAACATGCTTCAGATGAGACTTGAAATGATTTTTTCAATATTATATTTATTATTTATTTACTTATTTATTTCAGAAAGAGAGAGGCATATAGACAGAGAATGGGCACATTAGGGCCTCTGTCCACTGCAAACAAGCTCCAGATACATGCACACTACTTTGTGTATATGGCTTACATGGGTTCTGGGGAATTGAACCTGGGTACTTAGGCTTTACAGGTAAGTGCTTTAACTGCTATGCCATCTCTCCAGTCCCTGAAATGATTTTTAATGCAGGTAGAATATGTTCTAGACAAAGGGAACTTGGGCAAGATAGCATGATATATTTGTGAATGAAGTAGAGGATAATTGAGGCATGGAAGTACAGATCTATGTAAAGGTGAGATAATAGAGAAAATGATATGTCATGTCAAAGAATTTTCACTTCATTCTCAGGATATCAAGTACCATTGAAGAAATTTAAATGGGAGTAATAGGAACAGATATGCTTTTAAGAAACATTATTGTGACTATACAGAATTGATATGAAGGAATCTCAGGTTATATGAAAAAGTTAATTAGGAGACTATTAACATAGTACTGATTAAATATATGAAGTCCTACCTGGGTTAGAGGTTCTAGGGTAAGGAAAGCATGGGCTAAAAGGTTTTTAAAATAGTATTAGCATATAACTAACTTTGAAAGCTGGCAATTGTTAAGGGATAGAATTCTTCTATTTCTCTATTTTGCTTTAGGTTAAATAATATAATTCACCTCTTACCTCTGGATATTTTTTTGTTAAATGTTTCATTCTTTATCAAACATTTTATCTATATTTTTACTGGTCTTAAAGTTTTAGCCTCTTTTGTTGTTGTTTCACTCTATGGTTGTTTATGATCCTAGTTTCTCTTTGATTTCAAGTAGCTTTAGTCTATGTAGTATTAAAATATTATATATGTATATATTTTAAAGATTTTTACATAAAACTTCTAGAGAGCAGGTTTTATTTATTGAAAGTTGAATATGACAGCTGCTTTTAACCATTTGTCAAATATATATTGTTATTTATGCAACTGATATGTTTGGTAACCAGGTAGAGAGGACATCTTTTATATGATATTTTTATGAATCTTCAACTCTTTTGGACTCTGGCTTTATAAATAATGCTTGGAGAAGAGAAAAGAGGAGAAGAGAACTGACAGGGTTCTAGCATTTAAAACTAGCATTGTTTATTCAGAATCCTCCCTTTTGAAAGGCAAACATTTTTATATTAATTACATTTCATTAAAAATGATATTTGATCTTTATAGCTAAATATAACCAAAATCTAATTGGTTTTAGTCTAAGAATTGAAATTAATTAAATATCACTTCTCTCCAAACTTTGTGCAATAAACCTACATAATCTATACATCTGTATATATTTAGAATTTTTGTCTCCAGCTGAGCACTTTATGTTCATATATATTGCATATCTATAGAGATGGAGAATTATAGATCAATGATAGATGATAAATATTAGATAGATAGATACATAGATACATAGATACATAGATGGATAGGTGGATAGATAGATAGATAGATAGATAGATAGATAGATAGATAGATAGATAGATAATAGCATTAAAGCAATGCTGACAGTGCTGATAAAAATGATATGGACATGGCTGATGCTCAGTCCTCTTGGTTAAACATATAAATGCATTGATGGAATATACATAAAGTCTCTCATAAGTAAGGAAGTAGTGTTTTCAAAAGGAATATATCACTACCTTAAAATTTTAATGTTTTCTGTTTTCTATCATCGGTCCCTTAAATCCAATAACCCTGCTAGTGAACTCCCATGACTTTCATTAGGACTACTGCTGAATCAAATAAGACAAAATATTTCACTTCTGAATATGCTGAGGTATTAAAAAACTAGGATGTATAATTGCTTTGATTTTATTTTCAATTTGTATAACTTTAAAATGAGAATAGCATCTTCTTGTTGCCACAAATTCCTCAACATAGCTTTTCTATGTCACAGTAATTCTGCCCAATGATTTCTAGTGCTGCTTATAAAAGCACTGCTTGGCATGGTGCCAGCTTCAACAGCAGCAAAAACAATTCACAATAAACGGGCACAAACTACTTTGCTTAGCATGACTAGTACTATTTATTTTTTAAAGAAGTAATTTTAAATGTGTTGTGCACTTTTGAAAAGTTTCTCAACCTTTGGTGTGTGTGGCTGTTGCTTTGTGATTTATTATTTCCTGGTATAGATTCTTCCTCTCTCTGATTATACCAATTACCTTGTACCATGTCACTGTACACACACATTTTATTGTATGGATGTTCTAATCACTGGCATGTTATCAAGCACCCTTTCTCTGAGTGGACTCTGTAAGCAACTGACATGTTAATGATAGATACATTGACTTCAGTAACTCTACCTACCCATTATAAAAAAACTCAGGATCAAAGACTGTCAGCTCAAATACCAAAAAATAATCATAGGCTATGTGGAAAACTCTAGAATTATAATTTTAAAGTAAATTTAAAAAAACATAAATATGTACTTGATAAAAACAAAAAAGGTGACTCTTTTCACATGCATTCAATCCTTGACACTTCATCATGCTCCTCCCATGTGTTGATCAGTTACATAGCCGCTGCTTGGGAGGGTGCATACAATAGGATCACAGTTCAGTTAACAGGAAGAGTCATACCAGTAAATCACTAGTAAATCGTGATTGTGAAAGGTAAATGATAGAGATGTGAGCAGATAGAGGAACAGGAGAAACCAAGTGAGAATAGCTAATCATGTAAAGAAAAGTCAGGAATGGCTTAAAAGAGGAAAAAATAAAAGTTTGAACCGTCTTCCAAAGAAGATCATGAATTTGAAAAATAATTGAAGCAGCAACACAGGGAATGTCAGATGGTATATTGTAACTTTTAACAGACATTTTAAACAAATTACAAAAGAAACTCATAGAAAAGGGAAACATTTTTTAAATGGAATATATGCAAATGAAGATAGATACATGGTATCTACCACACACGCACACACACACATATTCATCTCAAAAATAAAAGGAACTCATCCATTACTGGTCAGTTTATGATTCCACTGACATTTCTGCCAGGTTAACATGTACATTTCAGTATTGTCTATGTCTGTTGGACAGAAATACAAATACATTAATACAATGACATTAGTTATGAGTAAACCTTATAAATTACTTGCATTGAGCATGAACTTCTTGGCATCTTTAATTCTGCCAATATTTCCTCATTATTTTTTTCCTATTAAGTATATGTCTAAGAACCATAATAATAGTGAGTCACTGTTTTAAAAAGTACTTTCTTTGGGCTGGAGAGATGGCTTAGCACTTGAGGCACATGCCTGCAAAGCCTAAGGACCCCAGTTCAATTCTCCAGGTCCCAGACAGATGCACATGGTGGTGCATGCATCTGGAGTACGTTTACAGTGGCTACAGGCCCTGGCACACCCATTCTCTCTCTCTCTCTCCCTCTATTTCTCTCTCTCCCTTTCTCTGTCTCTAATAAATAAATAAAATCTTTTAAAAGAGTACTCTCTTTTACCTTACTGATTGTATTAGAATGAGTTTACATTTTTGTTGGAAAAAATTAAATTTCTTTTCCCATAAGGACAATGTCAATTTGGTAGGAAGAATGAGAACCATTTTCTGTGCTAGTAAAATCTCCATGTAAGACATGTCTATCAACAATAGATTTGTGGGTTTTGTTTTGTAATACACATGGCTAATATGTGAGCTGACATCAAATTCACTGGAGCCACTCAAACACTATAATATTGTTTTGCAATTATGCTGTACTCTCTCTTTTTGATTTCAGAGTTATAACATATGTATTATCACTTTTTTCTTCCATTTAATGGAAACATGGGATGGAAACAGTGGTTTTAAATGTGGTTTAGTGATATCCCTAGGATTACAATGCACTCAGGATAGGACTCAGTACAGGAGAATGTTGGTACTAGTCTGTCATCCCTGGCTATCAGTCTACCTGAGAACAAGTAACGTTTCGTCTCTTGCAGCCTGGTCTATATTTGAATTTAATTTTCAGCAACCAATTTCACAAATCATTTCATGTGAATTTATATGTTGTAGTCTGACCAGAATTCTTTATTACATTTTATTTGTGTCATTCAAGTCCTGACTATGCATTATAATGACACATCCTTTTACTTTATCTCACATTCTACAGACATCAAAACTTAGAATGAAAGAACGCCAGATTTGAAATCCAAATCAAACTAGTTTCAAAATGGAAAACATAAAAAAATAAAAATAAAAACAAGACCTTGGAATATTTTAAGACAGATCTTATGTAAGTTGCAGCAACCAAGGGGGCAGTAAAATTGATGCATTGGTCCTAACATGCCAAACTAGTCTCACAATTACAGTTCTATCTAGTAACCAAACATAAATGCTGGAGTAGAGACTTACAACTATCAATGAAATTTATGTGCTCTTGTACTGACTGTGTTGTGGCATCTCCTACAAGAAAATACATTTAGGAATGATAAACATTGATTGTCTTTTTCGTGAGTATAGACACGCTAACTATAAATTTTTTCTGTATTTTCCCTTGAGGGATTGAAGTATTTATTCATTGTTCTCTCCTCAGTTTCTAGAACACACCTGGAAAATAGAAGTTTAAATAGAATTAATTTATCAATGGAAATTTGCTATTTTATCTGTTCCTAAGTCAGTCCTTACATGAACATTTCTTAGTAAAAATTATATGGCAAATATATATCATATATTATTTGAAATACATAGAACATTATCTAGGACTTGGAAACTAATATTTTTTAAGGAAAAATATCAGTTGTCTTTAATAACATGTTACCTAAATGCACAAGACCATATTTTGCCACAATTCTAAATAGATGACTACTTGTTCCTCAGTTTGACATCTAACACTGTATGCCAATTACTTTTGTGGAAAAAGTCACTGTTGTACTTATCTTCTCATTGCTGGGAGAAAACACCAGACCAAAAACAGCTGATGGGAGGAAAGGGTTTATTTGGTTTACAGTCTTGAGGGGAAGCTTTGCGATGGCAGAGAAAGGCAGTGCACAAGCAAAGGCTGGGCATCACCTCTGCCACAACAGGTGGAAAAAAGCAGCAGGAAAGTAAGCTGATCTCTGGAAAGGAGCAGCTGGCTAGAATACCTTTAAGCCCACTCCCAATAGCCTACTTCCTCTAGCAAGGCTCCCCCTCACAAATTGTCACCACTGGAGATAAAGCATTGAAGACATATGAGTTTATGGGGAACAACTGATTCAAAGCTGCACAATCACAAAAGTAATTCACTATGTCAACTAGTATAAAAAGAGAGAGATTGCTCAGTGGTTAAAGCTGCTTGCTTGTTAATGCCTGATGGCCTCGGTTCAATTCCTCAGTGCCCACATAAAACCAGATACACAAAGTGGCACATGCATCTGGAGGTTGTTTGAGGTAGCATTGGGTCCTGGAATGCCCATCTTCCTCTCTTATTCTCTGTCTGCTTCTCTCTCTCTCTCTCACACACACACACTAAGATAAAGAAATAAAAATAAATAAAAAAGAAGTATAACCAAGATCAAGATATCATGAATTAATTTTGTACTCAATCTTTATTTAAGAAATTAAAATTTGATAATTTCAGTTCAATTGATATTTTTTTCTTTTTCTATTTCCTTTTCTTTGTTTTCTATAGTTGGTCCATCAAGATTTAGGTCTCATTAATTCTGGAATTATCAAAAACAATTTGTAGTTGACAAATCTTTGCCAGCAAATAGTTTTAAATATCAAATCTCAAAAATAATATTTAGTAATCACTTACATATCAAAATTAATGCAAAGTTCCAACATTAAAAAATTCAATATACATGCATTCTTGTAAAGACAACTGTGACACCCATTTTCTGATGCTAAAATATTTAGTAGTCTATTTTTCATAATCTGCCCAATTTGGGCACTGTTCTAGATTTATAGGAACTTACATTTAGATTCACTTAAATCAAGAATGATCCCACTGCTTCTGTTGCTACCTCTGTTTCTGATGTCCCTATAGCCACTGCTATTGCTGACAGGTGTTTTTATTGAACAACAAAAAACATCCATGTATGAGTAATTATTATTATGTGAGCAAAGGTCAGGACACATGTGAGTGAAGATTCAACATAATGTGAGAAAGGGAGGAAAAAGGAACTTTGATGGTAAAATATTTAAACATTTGTTTAAAGAAGAGAATTTAAGGGCATGACTAATTTACTCTGATAATCCAGAAAACACAACACACACACACACACACACACACACACACACACACACACACACACAGTCATTCACTGATAAAATCAGTATAAGCATACCTAACTATTGCTTTCAATTTTTCTGTGAGAAATTCACTGCCTTTTTAATTGTTTTATTATTTTGTTTATATTATTCTAATTTTACAATCATATTGGTGACTCCATTATCCTCCTCCCTGTCCTCTCCCATCTAAAGCGATCCTCATCAATGGGGAATGTGGGTCTGGCACTGTGGGGGTAGTCAAAAATTATGGGGGATAGGCCAAGTCTCTGTGTATAATGACCCAACTTGTGGCTCTAACACTCTTTCCGCCCCCTCTTCCGCAAATTTCCCTGAGCCACGTTGGGATCATTTTAGTTCTACTTCAGTGGTGAGGTTTTGAGAGCCTCTGTGTCTCTGGATATCTGGCTTAGTAGGAGTTGGATGTTCTCTGTGTTTGTCTCCTTCAGCCTTTTTCTGGTGTCGTGTTCACCAAAAAAGCTGTACTCTTGCCCTTTCCCCACATTACTCTATGGTTTCAGCTGGAGCCCTGGTGAGGTGTGATAGGCTGATCCTTCCTTCAGGTTCGCAGTCCATCTGAAAAAGATAACCAAATTCTCCAATGGAGACAAGTTAGTACGAGATAGATGGAATGGCCATAGTTATTTTATAGCAAATGTTATATGCGTAGGCCCTCTTCCAGCCCACATTTGGTGGGAGTTTGATCTTGGAGACTGGGCTCATTTTTTGTACATGGCTTTGACGTATTTCCCAGTTCCAGCAATGAGTTCCATTCCACTGAGTGGGTCTATTAGTCAAATTAAGAGCCGTTGGTAACTCACCATAGCTGTGTGGCTCTACTGCACTTGTTTGTGTCATGTTGTTTCCTGCTGGGTAGATTAAACTGCGAGTTATTTGGACAGATGTCGGTCATTTTCCCCCAGTCACTCATGTAGCACCCTCTGGCCCTAGACTAGCTAACTGTCTGGAGACTGACCCTCTTCCAGATTCCGATCAGGTCTCTCCATGTTTTGCCTCACCCATGTATGCTGTCCTCAACAGTACGGTCTTACCCTTAACCTTTAGTGGGTCATCAAGAACTCTGACAGAAATCTGTCTTTTTTAGGAAAACTTGTAGGTCTCTCGGATCAACAGCTCATCGTGAAAGTTAACCCCGTGCTAGTACTGGGAGTTATAGGTCAGTGCCAAGGAAGGTGGAGGAAGAAAAAGATAGGTAAATATAAAAGAGAAAGTGAGTATAGAGAGGAGAGGGGGGGATAGGGAGAGAGAGAAACAGGAAAATTGGTTTTCATGATGTTCTCTCTAGTTCCCTGTGGTTCAGGTTTTCCCTCTCTGGGCCTGCTGAAGGACCAATGTTTTAGCCTGTTGTTCAGCATATAGGATTTTATAGTACCGTTTCCTTTTGGGTCCCTATTTGTGTCCCCCTCTTACCCTCCCTCCCTCCCACACTGTTGTTTCCTCCCACCCTTACCCTCCCTCCCATCCCACCCCCCCCTATTGTCTGGTCCTCAGGGTACTTATTAGGTTTGGCAGCATCTCAAGCGGATTAAGGTTAGGAGCCACACATGAATTGGGACCACGCAATGATAGTCTTTTTGTGATTGGGTGAGCTCACTGAGGATGATCTGTTCCATGTTCGACCATTTTTTTTTGAATTTCATTATTTCATCTTTCCTTGCTACTATGTAGAGTTCCATAGTTTAGATATACCACATCTTTGTTATCCATTGATCTAATGATGGACATCTGGGTTGATTCCAGCTCTAAGCTATTATGAATTGAGCAGCTATAAATATGGTTGAGCATATCTCTCTGATCTGAGGCTTGGAGCCTTTAGGGTAAATGCCCAGTAAGGGAATAACTGTGTCTGTTGGTAGGTCTATAGTCATACTATTCAGGAGTCTCCATATAGCTTTCCATAATGGTTGAACCATTTTACATTCCCACCAACAGTGAAAGCCTGTTCCTATTTCTCCACAGCCTCGCCAGCTTTTGTTTTCATTGCTTTTTTTTTTTTTTTAAATGTTAGACATCCTTACTAGGGTAAGGTGGAATCTCGTAGTTGTTTTAATTTGCATTTCCCTGATGATTAGGGATGTTGAACATTTTCTTTTTTTATTTTTTATTTTTATGCCTATATCTTTTATTAGTTACCTATATAATGTGCATAGAGTCATGATGGTACCATTGTTAGCCTTCTCCCTGTCCTCCCCCCTCGGGGGACAATGCAAGAAAGTCACTGCTTTTAACATCTATTGTTTTCAATGGCAGCTAATAGATCTCATTCATGCACACATTGTTCTGGGTCAGGAGTAAATAACCATTCACTGAGGAAGTAGAGAAAAGAGTATAGCTTACATTCAGTGAGCAACTCTTAGAATTTTTTTGTCAATGTTGATTCAGTATAAAGCTAAACTAAGGCAGAGGAATTACAACTACATTATTTTAAGCAAACTTTTTTACTTGGTTGTAAAATTAACTTCAGGGCAAAATTATAAGACAGGAACTTTGCAGAAAAAAAATAATCTGTGGTGGTTTGAATGTAAATGGCTCTAAAGAGTCAGGTATTTTTTATTTAAGATTAAGCTTCCTACCTAAGTCTAGTAAGCGCAGAGTCCTGCTAGAAGTGTATCATTGGGGATGGAGCTTGATTCCAGCCCCACTAGGTGTGTAGAGAGACACTTTGAGTTCTGGTTGTTCATTGTGGCTGGGGCTGTTTATTCTCTTTCTACTGTGGATGTTGAAGTGAGCCAGCTTCTTCAGCCCTGATGAAGCTTCCCCTGGCTTCTGTGAGCCTGAAATAAACCCTTTCCTCGCACAAGCTATTTCTGGTCAGATGTTTGTCCCAGCAACAACCACATCTCACAGAAACATTGATAGAAAAGTTATTTGTAAGGTCCATAAGAAGTATACATACAATTCTTTCCCATAACTTATTCTCATATTTCATTCCCACAATACATTCTTACAATTCATTCTCATAGTTCATTTCCACAATAATTAACCTTATTTGTATGTCAATGCTATGTCCTATAGTGAAAACAGTACTGTGATCCCCAAAAATTAGAATCTTCTGTCCTATTTTAAACTAAACAACAACAACAAAAAAAAGCTCCTTGTATGAATAGAGATATATACTCTACCATGGTGTGATCTGTTCATACTGGTTATGGTTAATGGTTGTATCTTTTCCTTAAGCATTGTGTGTGGCATCATATGCAACAGTGAATTGGAAGACAGTAATGTCTTTGAAAACATGGCAGTATGTCTTATAAACAATAAAATCTATTTCTTTTACACCAAAACTTTGATGTTTCTTTTTGAACATTTTCTTTCTTTCACATACTGGACACAAATGCTTACTGGAGGAAAAACAGTAGCTTTCTTAGATGTCTACAACCTAAACTCTAGAGTTTGTGAACATTGTAAAACATTTTGAAAGGAAGAAATAAGATTAAAGATAGAATAAGTATGCCTAATCAGCTGATTTTATGATAATCCTCAACTATTTGTGTTGTTCCAATATCATCATCCAGGTCCTTACAAGTAGAAGGAGAAATCAGACAGTTTGGTGGATTATGAAGAATATAAGCCTGAAAAAAAGAGTGGTCATGGTCATAAGAGGGTGGCAGCTTTTAAACATTCTCAAAGGCAAAGGAATGGTTTTCCCTTAGAGCCTTATAAAAGGCATGCATGCCTTCTAAAACCTGTCAATCTCCCATGGGACTGATGAATGGTCAGAGCTTCTAAATCTCAGAAATGCAAAACTTTCATTTAAAATGCCATTTAAAATGGCCAATTTTTTTTAGTAATTTGTTACAATAGCCAAGCAAATTATGGGAACAGTCTCCTCCTCTTCATCCTCATCCCCTTCCTCACCTTCTCACCTTCCTCCTTCTTAGTTTCTGTCCTCCTCTTCTTCTCCCTCCTCCTCTTTAAATTTATTATTTTCAGAATTATCTGTAACTGAGACTGCAAGGATAAAATAGCTAATTTTCAGACCTTTCTCTTCAATCTCAGTCTATTTGTTTAATTGCTTATCTTCAGGAGGTACTCCACAGCTGTCAGACAATGAGAAGGAATGAACAAGAAGTTTCCCAAGCACATAGAACTGATGTCCTCAAAGCAGAAATGGTAACTATTTACAATTCAGTAATTTTCAAATGGTTTTCATAACTGTGTAGTAGTTTTAACTTTGTTGTAAGCATCTGCTTTTACTATTATGTATTTAGTGTGACTATATATTAATTTCTGATCATACTTTTGAGTTCAAATTGTTTTTAAAATAAAATAAGTACCCTAAAAATATGACTGCAAATTAGGTTTCAATCAAGTGTCTTCTGTTCTAACTTGCAATCACACAATAGAAATATTAGCTAGCATCTCTCAGTATGTATCATCTTCAAATAAAATCAATACAAAATGAAGATTATTGGTAATGCTGAAAATACTGACTTTTTAAAAACAATTATTTTGTAAAAATTATTTTTAAATATAGGGATCACATCATGAAAAGCACACTGAGGAAATAAACCAAGCTTCTCAGTTTCATCAGTATGTTCAAGAAACAGGTAAGAGTCTCATACTGTTGGTCCCAACATATATGCTTCTTCTCTTGGTGTAACTGGGATTAGAGATTTTTCAAAGCCTGTCTCTCCCCATTGAGTAACTTTAACAATGATGAGTCATGCTCCCAAAAGGGCAGAAGAGTGGTTCTACATATAATTAGATTTTTCTTGTGGTGGTATATGTAATACTTTCTAAAATAGCCCGTTGGCCATCAGCCCTATGATGTATTCCTTTTGAGTCCCAAAGGGGTGATAAGGTAACCTCTTCTGAATTCATTTTCTCCACAAGGGCTTAAAATAAAACTCATAGTTTATCAAGCTCCCTAACAGTATAATTATTTACAATATATTAAGTTTAATAACATATCTAAAAATAAAAAAGTTTATTTATCAAACTATAGATAGTACATTAAATCTATAAGAATTTTTTTTTTCAGTGCTGAGGACCAAACCCAGGGCCTTGCATTTGATAGGCAAGCACTCTGCTCATCCACTGAGCTAAATCCCCAACCAATTTTTTTTTAATTTGCATTACACAATGCATATTTGTGTTGACTATACAAAAAGAAAGGAAAAATTTCATCCATCCTCATTCTAAGCATCATTTGAATGAGTTAGTTATACCTTTATTTTGGTCTTAATTACTTAAAAATGTAGGCCTTCTCCTTGCCACTTTTGAAGGCTCATGTTGGTAATCCCAATACTTGTGAGGCTCAAGCATGTTTGCTGTAAATTCAGTGGCAACAAGAGATACATAGTGAAATCCAAACCATTCTGAACTACAGAGTGAAACCCTGACTCAAACAAACACGTATAAAGTAGGGCATATACTGTTCTATTCTTTGCTTTTTAACCTATACTGTTTTAATTATAGCACAGTTATAGAAAATTTTGAAAACATCTCCATCCAGAGATGACCACCATAATTTCCTTCCTATATTTTCTCCCTTTATATGTATTACTTTCATCTAAAGTACATGATTAAATAAGGTCATGCATATAAGTTTGTCCTGTGAAACTTTAATTTATATTATGAGGTTCTTGTATCCAACAACATTATTCATTTTATGATATCCCGGTGTCTGCTTCCCTTTATAGTAATTGATACACCTGAGGATGAAGAGATTCCTAAGGTTTCAACAAAACTATTAAAAGAGCAATTTGAAAAGTCTTCCCAGGAAAAGTTTCTCTATTCTGATAAAGAGACAACAACCCCAGTGAAGCAGATTAAGGTAAAGTAATTTCTCTACACACACACACACACACACACACACACAAAATATCACATGTACTATCTGACTGAAATGAGTAAAAATTTGATTTATTGAATTTTTAGATATATTATTAACAAAATATGGAACTAGTATTTCTTCTGTCCAATATGGAGAATATTGAACTAGATGGAGCAAGACATAGACTATTTTTTTTTTCATTAGAGCAAATGAGGGAAGAAAAGTTAGGTGTATTCTAACATCTATAGCAAACATTAGATAAAGTAATTAAGTCAATATTAAATTTTAAATACTTACTGTATATGTTTACAGTTCTGAAAAATAAAAAAAACAAAAGTATTTCAAAAAGTTTTTATTTCAAGATTATTCTTGTACATTTTAAGTATTTCCCAGGAACATGTCTTAGATTATTCTTGATACATTTTGAAGAATATAAGGGAAAATAGACAAACATGTGGTGCTTAATATTAACAAAGAGGTAGGAGGATATTGATCACCCTGATTGAATTCCAGGTCAATTAATATAAGTAAAAAAATCAAAAAAAAAAAATATAGAAATGAAATGAAGTAACAAACATTGAATATTCTCCTCAGTGGGTTTAAATGGAGTCACAACTGAATCTCGGTTCTGGACAGGTAACGTGTAGCACCTACAAAGTATTTACTATGACATTTATCTTTATACACTGTGGTTTTCTCTCTCCTAAAGATTGAAAATGACTATGAGGAAACTTTAGAGCCATCATCACCTGTGGGTACCTCCTCTTTTTTTACCTCAACCAGCCAGAGGAAGGAAACCTCAGCCTCAAGATATAGTAATCAGAGCATCACCTCGTCAGCTCTAGCACAAGTGACTGGCCCTCCTTCAGCAAAGATCGAAGAATTTCCTCCTCTTCCACCAAATGTACTTCAAACTCCAATTGATGTGACAGAATTTTCCCAGTCCCCTGAATTCCCCAGCCCTCCAAAAAGACTACCAATCCCCAAAGATTTATATTCCAAACAAAGAAATTTATATGAATTAAACCGTTTATATAAACATATCCATCCTGACTTAAGGAAAAACTTAGAGAAAGATTATATTAGTGAAGTTTCTGAGATCATTTCTAGTCAAATTAACTCAGAGAGTTCAGTTTCAGCAGATGTGCAACAAGCTAGATTTGTTTTTGAAAATGCAAGTGACAGTTCACAGAAAGATCTGAGCTCAGGAAGAGAAAACCTGGAGTGGGATGAAATTCTGAAAGGGGAGGTCCAGTCCATGAGATGGATCTTTGAGAATCAGCCCTTAGATGCTATCAACAATGGTTCTCCAGATGAAGGCAGCATTTCCCAAGGTATTTGTGACCAAGAAATCATTGCTGGTGGTGATGTGAAATATACTACGTGGATGTTTGAAACCCAACCCATAGATACACTCGGGGTTCCTTCTTCTGTCACTGAAGTAAATGGAGAGAAAATTCCTGAGCTAGCCAGAGGAGATGTCCACACAGCACGGTGGCTGTTTGAAACAAAGCCTTTAGATTCAATGAATAAAATGCATCAAAGTCAAGATGAATCAGCCTGCACTATTACTAAAGACATAACTGGGGGAGATGTAAAGACTGTGAGGTACATGTTTGAAACTCAGCACCTGGACCAACTAGGACAACTTCATTCAGTTGATGAGGTTAACTTACTACAACTCAGGTCTGAGCTCAAAGAAATTAAGGGAAATGTTAAGAGAAGCATAAAGTGCTTTGAAACTCAACCATTATATGTTATTAGGGATGGCTTAGGTCAAATACTAGAAATCAAAACTGTACACAGAGAAGATATTGAAAAGGGTGATGTGAGAACAGCACGGTGGATGTTTGAAACACAGCCCTTGGACACAATTAACAAGGACATCACAGAAATTAAAGTAGTTCGAGGAATATCTATGGAAGAAAATGTCAAAGGTGGGGTGAGTAGAGCAAAGTGGTTATTTGAAACCCAGCCCTTAGAGAAAATAAAAGAAGACACAGACGAGGTCATCCATGAAAAGGAAACAATAGTAGGAACAGATGTTTCCAAAAAGTGTTGGATGTTTGAGACACTGCCATTAGACATTCTCAGAGAAGTTTCTGATGTAGCCCCTGTATCACCTGAAGAGATAATAGGTGGTGATGTACAAACTACCAGGCATCTATTTGAAACATTTCCAATAGAAGCTTTAAAAGACAGTCCAGATGTAGGAAAGCTTCCAAAGATCATTGCGTCTGAAGAAGAAAAGGGGGATGTTAGGCACCAAAAATGGGTTTTTGAAACTCAACCTTTGGAAGAGATTAGAGAGGATAAAAAAGAATATATACAAACAGTGAAACTGGAAGAAGTGGACAAAGGAGATGTCAAGAATTACACACACATCTTTGAATCAAATAATTTAATTAAAGTTGATGCATCACATAAAATAGAAGTGGAAGGAGTCACAAAAGGTGTTGTGGAGCTAAATACATCTCTCTTTGAGAAAACACCACTCTATGCCATTCAAGATCACCTTGGAAAATACCATCAGGTAAAGACAGTTCAGCAAGAGGAAATCCTAAGAGGCGATGTAAAAAGTTGTAGGTGGCTTTTTGAAACAAGGCCCATTGACCAATTTGATGAAAGTCTTCATAAATTTCAGATAATTAGAGGAATATCTGCTCAAGAAATAAAGGCAGGAAATGTGAAATCGGCTAAATGGTTGTTTGAAACCCAACCTCTTGATTCCATCAAACATACCAGTCATGTGGAAGAAACAGAAAACAAAGCTGAACAGAGTATAGATATTGTGAAAGGCGATGTAAAAACCTGTAAATGGCTATTTGAAACCCAGCCAATGGAGTCTCTTTATGAAAAAGTTTCAGTAATGAGGAGCAGTGAAGATATTTGTAAGGGTGATGTCAGAACATGTACTTGGATCTTTGAAACTCAGCCACTTGATGCCATAAAATGTGATTCTGAAACAACAACCAAATTGCAAACTGTAAAGCAGGAAGAGATCCAAGGCAGAGATGTTCGCTCAGCATGTTTTCTTTTTGAAACAGAAAATTTGGACAGCATACAAGGAGAGGAAGGCAAAGAAAGCAGGCCTGTGGAAATGGAGATCCAAGCCGGGGATGTGGCTGGCATGAAGTATAAATTTGAAAACCAATCTTTAGATTCTATAAGTTCCAGTTCAGAGGAAGTTCTGAAAAAGATCAAAACCCTAAAAGCTGAAGACATTCAGAGAGGTAATGTTTTAAATTGTAGGTGGCTGTTTGAAAACCAGCCCATTGATATGATACAAGAAAACCAGGAAAGCAATGGGTTGGTTAAGACCGTAACAGACATCCAAGGTGGAGATGTGAGAAAGGGGTGCTTTATTTTTGAGACGTTTTCTTTAGATGAAATTAAAGAAGATTCTGAGTGTATAAGCACCAAGAAAACAATTAGTGATGAAGTGATAAAGAGTGATGTCAAAAGCTACAGAATGCTCTTTGAGACGCAGCCACTCTATGCAATTAGGGATCAAGAAGGATTTTATCATGAGGTGACAACTGTTAAAAAGGAAGAGGTAATGCATGGAGATGTACGAGGAACAAGGTGGCTTTTTGAAACAAAACCATTAGACTCAATTAATGAATCAGAAACTGTATATGTGATCAAATCTGTCACACAAGAAGACATTCAGAAGGGAGATGTTGGTTCTGTCAGATACAGATTTGAAACTCAGCCATTGGATCAGGTTTCAGAAGAATCACATAATATTATGCGCACTGTTGACTACATCCAGGGAGGCAATGTGAAGATGAATAAGCAGATCTTTGAGTCCAAAAATGGTGAAGAGAAAAATTACGTAAGGACTGTAAGTATTAATGAAATTAAAAAGGGCAATGTTAAGACATCTACTTGGCTCTTTGAAACTCATACTATAGATGAGCTCCGAGGAGAAGGATCAGAATATGAAACCATCAAGACAGTTTCCCAGGAAGATGTACAGAGAGGTGAGGTCAAGCAGGCAGTTTGGCTTTTTGAAAACCAATCTTTGGATTCTATGAAGGAAGTTGATGAAACAAGCACAAAAATTATCAAAGATGAAATTCCCCATTCTGATGTTAAGACCACTACATGGCTGTTTGAAACAACACCTATTCATGAATTCCATAAAAACAGAATAGAAAAGGTAGAAATCATTGGCAAGAGCATTAGAGAAACCTTAAAAGATCTCTACTCCCAAAAAGTTATTGAGGCTCCTGGAATTATCATTGAAGCTGATGAAGTTGGAGATGTTCGGATGGCAAAATACAACCTAATGAACCAAGCAACTCCTGAGATACAGAAAGAAGAGATTGTCGGGGCTGACCTCAGAAGTATAATGATAAACTTACTTTCCCAAAGAGACTACACAAAAAAGGAGATTATGGTTAGTGAAGAGGAGAAGGGAAATGTAAATTTGACTAAAACTCAATTATTAAACAGATCAACTGAATTTCATGCTGAAAAAGAAGAGATAGTAAAAGGTGATGTGCAACAAGCAATAAAAAACCTGTTCTCTGAGGAAAGATCTGCAAAGAAAGGCATTTTAATTCAGGAAGATGAAAGAGGAGATATTAACATGACTATCTATTGTCTTCTTCATGAAAATGCTGGTGACAAAGTTGAGCATGAGGAAGTAATAGGAGGTGATGTAAGACGTACCATTCATAATTTGCTGGCATCTGCATCAAATGATAAAATATCTGAAAGGACAAAGATTGATGCCTCAGAGAGAGGAAATGTTCAATTTTTCACAACATGCATAGAAACTGGAGCTTTGGATTTTCTGAAACAACTCCAAACAGGGTCAGATGAAATACTCACAGCTAGGAAACAAGAAGAAAAGGAAGAAATAATTGGTGGTGATGTTGAGGGCACAAAACTACTTCTAAAAAAAAGGCAGTCTCAGATTGAACGTAGTATTAGTGAAGCTGACATCATCCCAGGTGATGTGCATAAGACAGTTAAAGTCTTTATGACAGAACCTCAGAATAGACCTTCTAAGGCTCTCCAAGAGGAGATTATAAAAGATGATTTGAAAGCCTCCCTAAATTCCCTCAGCCAGGCCACACATGAAGAAACAGTGGCTAAAAGAGAAGAAGTCATGACGGGTGACAAGCTGGACACGCTCAGGTCACTTAAGGAGTCAAGTGACAGATGGGAGGAATCTCAGCAGCCTATAGCCATCACTGGTGACATTAAGCAAGCTATTGAGTGCCTTGAGAAGGCCACAAATACCAGGACAGAAATCCTGAAGAAGGAACTTATTCGAGATGACCTTAGAACATCATTAAGGTGTTTGAATGAAGCACAGAGAAGTTTTAAAGAGGTGAATAAAGAAGGACTAGTCAAAGATGTTGTTTCTGGAAGAAGAGAATCTTCAGAGAGACAGGAAACCGAAATTCATCAGATACCTGTCCAGAGGGGCAAAAAAAGTCTTCTTCAGCCCAAGCCAGGACCATTTGAGCCCGTAGCCAGATGGCAGGCCAGAGTAGACACTCTCAGAGAAGATGTAGGCAAATCTTGCCATGGGCCTTTGACAGAAGGAAGAACTGAGGTCAATCTTCCCAAAGCCCCCAAGGGTGCTGTAAAGATTGTCATTGATCGTGAGCAAAATAATGATGCTCTTGAGAAAAGCCTTAGGAAACTCTCTAATTCAGAGCAAAAAGCTACGAAAAACATGTTGGAAACAGGTGACAGAGCGGGTATGTGGACTGAGATCAGCCAAGAACAACAGCATGGTTTGGACCACATGAGCAGACAATTCACTTCATCTGTGTCAGTGAAGGAAAGTCTGCAAACCAAGGAAGCAGAGTCTGTGAGAGAACTGAAGAAGAATGATGCCTCCCCGTCTATGGATAAATCCTTTAGGAAGCAACAGACTCAAATGTGTGAACTGAGGAATGACCACCAAAAATCGCAGGCTTCCTGGGAAAAAAGTTCAACTAATACTCAACACATAAATATAGCAAAAGAGACACGAAGTTCCACACCCATTTCTACCCAGTGTCCATCCAAGTCAGCTGGAGAAGCATATAAAGTTCTGAAGGACATTCAGAACCAAACCCTGTTAAGGCAAGAAATGCAATATTCCGATAAAGATATGAAGAAAAATAACATGAGCCTTCAACCTTTGGTGATGGAACAAGACACATCCAATGAAACAGAAATGAAAGTCTTTGGAAAAAGCAACAAAAAAATCATGACAACTGACAAAAAGCAGAAAACGGATGTGCATCTAGAGAGCCAGGACTTTCTAATGAAGACAAATACTTCCAAAGAGTTAAAAATGGCCTTGGAAAGGTCTGTTAATCCAATCAACCTTCACCCTGGGTACAATGTAAAAGAAAGTGAGGGCTCTCTTCCACCTCCATCTCCTCCTCCTCCACCACCTTCCAATGCATCATCTGAAATTGAATTTCCTCTTCCCCCTCCACCTCCTTTACTGCTGCTGACTGAAAAGAATGAGTTCCCTCCCTCGCTATCCACAGAGACAATAAGGGCTGAATTTGAAAACTTCTCAAGCCTCCCTCTTCCTCCACCACCAGTAGATGAGAAATCTGAAAGAGAATGTCTATCACCACGCCCACCTCCTCCTCCAATTCCATCTCAATCGGTACATCTTCTCTCCTCCTCCCTTCCAGAAAAGAGCAGTGAAGCATTCATGCAACAATGTTCCCAAAAAGAAACCACAAGCTCTAAGCAAATTCACTCACAAGCTAAAATCAAAACACCACCTCCAACACTCCCCAAACCTAAACTTCCCAAGGGATTCAAAGATAAAAGGAACCAGATTTCTCCAAAAGTTGAGGAGGAATGTTCCCTGTCAGGTACAGAAATTAAAACTGCCCTCCCAGAAGATCAGAAAAGAGTAATGGTGGGAACAAGCAGTGAATGCATTAAGCAGGACATATTCAGAAAAAGTGGTGATGAAAGAGAGCAGCTATCTGTTAGTTCTGTAAAGTCTGTCTCACAGACAGTCCCAGAAACCTCAGGACCCAAGAGTAAACAGGTAGCACCTCTTATCAAATCCCACTCATTTCCAGCAGGTTCAGGACAACAAAGTCCAAAACCTTACATGAGAAAATTTAAGACACCTTTAATGCTTGCTGAGGAGAAATACCGACAACAAAAGGAAGAACTTGAGAAACAGAGGCAGGAGAGTTCTTCCTTCAACATCATCAAAACAGCAGTCCAAAATCAAATCATATCAGAGCAGGAGAGAGAAATGCTGCCACAGCAAACAGATGTGGCAATCCCCCCACTGACAAAGGGTTTGAAGCTCACTGGGGCCTATCCCAACCCTGACTCTCAAATCAGGGCTTCAGTTGCAGGCCTGTGCTCTGACAGTCAGCTGTCCACCACATCAGCAGTGACAGTTGCCTCAAAGAGGCTCCAGCATGTTCTAGTCACTGCTGAAGACAAACAGGACATTAGAAAAGAGACTTTACAAAGCTCAAGGGATGTTCTGCAGTCTCAGTCAGCCTGCAAAATTAAACAGAGTCACAAAGAAAGTGAGACACGCCAAACAGAAGAGAAGTGGGAGGAGAAGCCAAACCAGCTCCAAAGCAAATCAGTTTCCCCAAGTCCCAAAGTTAAAACCACCAAGCTTCCAAGTCCAGATCACACATTGACGGAAGCACACCTCAGCTATGACAGTCACTTCAAGCAATCTGAAGTTGATGTTCAAACCATTACCAAACAACATAATCAGGAAACCAGGGACGTTGAAGCAAGTACAGAATTTAAGCAGTCTATGGCTGAAAAATGTTTTCAGTTCCCTAAAAAGGAGAAAAGAGTGACAATACAAGTACCTGCAGAATCTACAGAGAAAGATGAAGGTAAGCTCAAAACAGCTTCTGAGAAGCAAAGAGAACTTAGGGAATTTGACAGAAGGAAACTCCTAGGGAGTAAAGAAAAAAATCAAGGCCTATTGATGAATGGTCCGAAAGAAGACAGATTATCAGATGAAAGGAAAGAAGAACTTTTGAGGAATAAGACAGTCCCAAAGGTAGTCAAACAAAATATTATTGATGTACAACAGGATTCACAGATTCAGAGTTTTCAGAAAACACAAATGCAGACTTCTGAAAGTACACGCGAACATAAAAAGTTGTCCCAGCCATATAATAGTCTGCAAGAAAAACAATGTCTCAGAGATAAGGGAATACAACAGAAACAGGTCTCCTCTAATACTAAAGATTCAAAGCAAGAGATTACACAGGACAAATCTTCATTTTCCTCTGTGAATGAATTCCAGCAGGGCTATGAAAAATTTTCTGTAAATATATTGGAATACTTAAGAAAACGTGAAGAACTACAGCAGGTTTTGTCTCGAGTAAAGCAGTATGAAGCCGAGCCACATGAAAGTGGCCTTAAAACATTTCAGACACTGTTAAATATTATCCCGGTATGGCTGATCAGTGAAGAGAAAAGAGACTACGCAACTTACGTTGCCACAGAGAATAATTTGGAAAAAGTCAAAGAAGAAATAGCACATATTAAAACTCAAGCCGAGGATATGCTTGTGTACTGTGAAAGTATCATTCAAACAGCCATGGCTGCCTCCAAGACAGGAAAGCAGGTCAATAAGCCCACTAGTCTTAATGAAGCATCACTGACTGTGTCTCACAGTAATGCCAGCTGTAGGAAAGACTCTGAGCAAAAAGTGAATCAAACTGTCGAAGAAAAATTAGCACGCCAACAAGTTACAGCTCACCATGAAGCAATGACCTGTAATGCTGCTAAAACAAGTCAGAAGATCAAGGGAGAAGACAGCAAGATTTCTGCTCCCTCTTTGAAAACTCGCCCACCATCACCCACTTTCATAACAATTGAGTCCACTGCCCGACGAGCAGAAACCTCCTCCAAGAATGAGCTTTCTCAGTCCCCTAAAGAGGACAGTTGTGTTGAAAGCCCATGCCGGAGACCCATGGCACAAACATCGAGAATTCAAAGAACAAACACCTCCCCTTCTCCAATAAGGAATCGCACTGA
Source organism: Orientallactaga sibirica (assembly GCA_036365145.1). Taxonomy (NCBI): domain Eukaryota; kingdom Metazoa; phylum Chordata; class Mammalia; order Rodentia; family Dipodidae; genus Orientallactaga; species Orientallactaga sibirica. Next base: position 49,926,994 of record JAEOAD010000004.1, on the reverse strand, counting down.
ACAACTTGTCAGACTGAAAGACACCACTGCAAAGTTATCCAGAGGCACCATCTCCTGTCCACCGGTAACCCCAGTTCCAATTGCAGAAAAGAGGTCTGAAATCATCGTGTCTCCAGCAACTCTCCGTCGTCAAATCAAGATAGAAAGCCGGAGTAGGGACTCTTCACCTACAATCACCATACCTGTAAGTATAAATCAGGTTGGGAGTGGTTCCATCAAAGAATCTGTGGAAGCTCAAGAGGAAGTGAAGAAAGTCGAGAAAAGAGAGACTTATGTTCATCAAGATGGAGTAAATTCCATCAATGGCAGAATGCCCGAGACAGAAAGCTATGATGCTGTGGAAATCATCCGTAAGGTGGAAGGTCCTCGCCTGGCAGAACACACCCAGAGATACGAAGCAGCCAATCGAACTGTCCAAATGGCTGAACATTTCCTCAATGGTCATGAAAATGAAATAAATAGATGGTTCAGGGAATTTGAGAATAGCCCAATTTTTGAAGCGAAGTCAGACAGAAGGGTTTATGCAAATGGAGAACTAAATGGTAACATAAAACAAGAAAGTTGTACGTTTTGTAAGGAGGAATTTGGATTAAGGTCTTTAGGAAACAGTAATTTTACAGACTTTTCTTACAAACATCCCATAGAACTTCAAGAACAACTTACCCTGAAGCAGCCCAGGCTATCCTCTGAAAGTATGTCTTTGAGTGAACATTTCTCAGGCAGGGACACATTTCAGAGTGAAGTTGTGGAATCAAAGGTGACTACCTCCTCCTCACATAGCACAGAATCTGGCAGACCTGGCTTTGACTTCAAGCATGCCCCACCAACTTACGAAGATGTTATCGCTGGCCACATTCTCGATATCTCAGATTCACCTAAAGGACTCAGAAAGGATTTTCAAAAGGCATGGCAGGAGAGTGAAAGAGTTTTTCAGCATTTGGGATATGAAGCCTCAAATGGATCTGCAACAGAAACGAGAAGCACCTTCCAGGAAGGATCGACATTCATAAGGGGTAAATAAGCTTGCAAAGTCTGAAAGGAGATTAACCCAACTGAAAGCACGCTTTCTAAGGCCAAGTGATTCCCACTTAAAAGCTGTTTGTGGAACTAACAAAACAACAAAACCTAGGACTAACTGCGACCCTTGTATCTTACATTTTCTTGGCTAATCTTGTTTCTTACCACCTACCCTGTTACAAAGGCATCTAATAGGATCTATATTATAGATTATTGAGACCCATGTTTGTCAAGTTAAATAAGGCCTTAAATAGAGCAGCAGACATAAGTGTTAGTAAGCAACCATCTATATATTTGTTAATTATAGAAAATAACTCATTATTGAGATTTCTTATTAAAAGTTACTACTTCATTTAATTGTTTATTATGATATTAGATAAAATTTTGGCCCAATATTGATTTAGTTTAAATTGGCACTTAAGTGGCCTCTTCACTAAATTCAGTATAGCTTAGTAATAATCTCAGGAAGTTCACATTCTTCATACATGCATTAAGGACTTTTATTGATCTGTATCTCTGATAATAGTGTAGGTGTGACCTTAAACATTTGATCTACTTAATGTCAGTGAGTTGAGAAGTGTTGATTTCTTCCTCCAATGCCATATTTTTTTTTCCATAAGTGATATTTTCAACTTTATGGAAATAAACCTGAAATGGCAATTTAATGGCCCTCATACATAGATGAACATAAACAATACATTTCAAAATGTAATCATGTTTTAGAAGGGAGATTGAAATCATATAACTCATTCCATGTTTTGGAACATCAGAGGATATCTCATTTCATTATATTTTCCCAATCTTTTACAATTAATAGTTGTCATGATAAAAGGCTTTGACATAATTAATGGGCATCATTAATGTGGTCCATTCATTTAGACAGATTGAAAGAAATAGCAAGCTCAAATTTTTTTTAAAAAACACTGATATTAATAATTATCCCTCTCATTTATATCATGTGTCTAGTTTCTTGGGCTAATATGGTTTTCTAATGTGCTTGCATCTGGTATAATTAAGCAAAGCTGTCTAATTAATTTCAAATAGCTCAAAAGCACAGAAAATACAAAGAAATGGGTGTTAAACATAGAAATGTGTCCCTAATGGAACAAAATAAACAAACAAGTCCTCTTAGTAGCACTAAGCACTGAAAAGTATACACACACACACACACACAAACACAAAGAGCCTTGTCATAGTTACTTTCATAGAGAAGTAATATGAAAACTTATTCTCATAGATTTTTTTTTTTTTGAAGATCCAAACCAAAACTGAAGTAAAATGTCTGTCAGTCATCCACCACCATAGAAACCAAGTTTAGGGATATAACCACTATCATTTATAAGGACCTATATTTACATGACAGCAAAGAGAAGTGACTGTAGGTGCTGAGTCAGGGAAGCAGGAAAACTGAAAAACAGATGTGATCATTTAAAAGGCTATACCACCTGAAGCCAATTAGGTGAAAAACAGAGTTCCTTAAATATTTCAATGTATTCAAGAGTCTAATTACCTTATAGCTAAGAATTAATGTCATGGGTACCCCAAATTATTAACCTTGACTTTAAAAGCCTGTATGTACTTTAGAAAAATTTATCCAGATTTTTTAAAAAATAATTCTTTGTACCAAGGTATGTGTGTGTGTGTAAGGCTTTCCATGTTTCAGTTTTTTATATATATTTAATATATTAAAGTTAGTGACTATATTTACTTGTACATGTTTGCTTAAATAGTAATTCAACATTTTTAAGGTATATTTAGTAAAGCCTCTAAAATAATTTTATCATAGTACCATAATCTCACACTTTATAATGGTATATACTATGTCAAGAAAAAAAGGGCATAAAGTCAATGTTCATAGAGCTTTTGTAATTTACCTGAATGGCCAATGATTATAGTATTACTTGTTTTGTTATGCCTTTATAATTGTGGGTGAAAATAATAATATATACTCCTTTATAATTTTTTGCTTTTAGAAACTACTGGTCCAAGACAAGGAAATATGTATAGTTTGTCAAAAGACAGTTTATCCAATGGAGTGTCTCATAGCAGACAAGCAGAATTTTCATAAGTCCTGCTTCAGATGCCACCATTGCAACAGTAAACTAAGGTAAAGTGTTTATGGTCTGGGACACAAATATTCAAAAGCTCTGCAGTGTGAATATCATCATGTTTCTAGAAAGATAGAAAATGTTCCAAAATTCACAAATATAAAGGAAAATACTCAGTTTGGTTATATATTGCTCAGGGTGGCTCTAACCATTTTCTTTGGAATTTTGTATTCATTAACATGGAAAAAATATGGACAAAATAATCTAGTTATTGTACAAGTCAGGATGCTTAAGTTAGTACTTTAAAGCCTAAACTCTAGGATTTGGTAAACATGTTCTGTAAAAAACAAGCAGTAAACATGATTGTCTATATGGACCCTACTGTTTCCATGGGTGTGCAAGAACAGCCATAGAGAGCAAGTGCATGGTGGCTAGGGATGAATGGACTTGTCTATATTCCAAAAAAACTTCATATCCCAAAGCTGGGTGATGGGTTAGGCTTTGCCCATGATTGAGCTATGTTATATAAGCTAAAATATCTTATTTATGATATTAGTTGCAAGTCAAGGAAAAACTATTTCTAAAGCAAGAAGTACCCTATCAGCAGGTTCAAAGGCTCTCATTTTCCAAAACTCTTGAAATCAATGCATTTAAATGAAGGTGACATTGGTAAGACTGCAGTTCAAGATGCTGGAATGAAATTGTAGAATCTAATGTGCACTTCTCAGACTATAGCTTTCCTGACATGAATTGACAGTGTCAAACATCACTCATTACAACATTTCTTTGGTGACCATGACAACACAGTATTGTGGTTTTCCCCCTTACTTTCTGGTGTTCCTTCTCAGGCACCTGTGTGAGTGGCTGTCCATCATAGAGATATTGCAGGGTCTCAGAATCCTGTGATGGGACTGTTCTTCCCATTTGTTCTTCTACTATTTCTGCTGAATGACATCCCTTCTGGGACTTAAACTACCAGTCATGTGTTGATGACTCTGAAATTGTGGTACTAACCCAGTTCTCCCCTGTGTGTATCAAATGCTCATATTTCAGTAATCAGCTCATTTCTCCAACCAGATGTGTCCAAAAATATAGCAAGCTCAATATGCCCCATTTTATTCTCTGACAAAATTCCTTCTCTGGTTGTAGTCTCTATTCATCCTTATTAGTAAGTGACATGACTGTAAGCTCAGTGACCAAGGCATCCAGGACTGCTTTTCTTTTGTTCTTTACATCCATACTATCTCCAAATGCTGTAATTACAAGACTCAGAATTACTTCTTGTCTTAGGTTGGGGTGTTTTTCGAATGTGAGGTGAGATAAGCTCTCACTATGTAACCCTGGCTACCCTGGAACTCACTATGTAGACCACTATGGCCTCTAATTTATAGTGATTCACCTGACTCAAGTGCTAAGATGATAGATGTGTATCACACCAGCCAGAGCACTAATTATGTTTATCTATTTTAAATTCATAAATACATGACTACATATATACATATATATATATATATATATATATATATATATACACACACATACATATACACACACACATCCAATGCACTTCAATAAAAGCTCATATTACTTTTTTCTTGGTTACACAGCACCTCTTTCAGTTGTCTAATTATGCTTTTGACATGACCTTAATAAGCTTTGAGAACTTCTTCATTATCTTATAGGTCCAAGCTTTCTTGTACATTTTCTGTCAAAATCCAGATTGGGTCATTTCTGAGAGCCTAAATTCTTATAGTAACATATGGAATTTCAAGTCAACTATATTTATGCTCATGCTACTAGCTTAATCATTGTTTCTAAGCTATTTGAGTGGAAAGAACTAATAAATATTTGTATATATTATACATATAAACTCATAGTGATATTTCCAAGTGAAGTTCAAAAGCATGGCCCCTAACTTCTTTTCTATTATACTTGTATAGCCTTTCTTCCACCTCAGAAATTCTCAAAAATAGGACTGGAAAGATGGCAAAGTGGTAAAGCACTTGCCACCCATGTGTTAGTGTACTTGAGAGCACATCACCAGAACCATGTAAAAGCATGGGATGCAGCAGTGAGCATCTGTAATCCCAGACATCCTATGGAGAGATGGGAGGTGGAGGCAAGAAAATCCCAGAGGCTCACACACCAGTTAGACTAGCATTTGTAGCAGTGAACAAGTGTCCTTGTCTCAAACAAGGAGGAAGAACAACACTCAGGGTTGTCCTCTGATATCCACACATAGTCCATGACACTCAATCACATGCGTGAACATACATACACACAGATCATACATACATACACACAAACAATAACTAAAAAATATCTCTCAAAGATAAAGAAGATGAATCTAGGCTTAGTGGCACAGGCTTATAATCCTAGCTACTCAGGAGGCACAGGTAGAAGGATAGCAAGTTTAAGGCCTGCCTATATAACTTAGTTATTCTATTTCAAAATAAAAAGTGCAAAGAGGGCTTGGGTTATAGGTCAATGACAAAGCATTTGTCTAGCTTTTATAAGGCCCTAGGTTCAATCTCCAGTACTGAAAGAAAATAACCAGAATTATAATATCTCATATTCATGTGTTCGGTCTTTCTTGGCATTGGACTAGGCATGTAGCTCAGTTGGTAAAAACTTGTCTATCATGCACCAGGCTCTGGTTTTGATTCATCGCGCTGCATAAACAGGGCACAGTGGCAGTTCCTGGGAATCCAGCATTTGGGAGGCAGAAGCAAAATGACCAAAATTCTAGGTCAAGCCGGGCGTGGTGGCACACGCCTTTAATCCCAGCACTCGGGAGGCAGAGGTAGGAGGATCGCCGAGAGTTTGAGGCCACCCTGAGACTACATAGTTAATTCCAGGTCAGCCTGGAGGACCAGACTGAGACCCTACCTCGCAAAACCAAAAAAAAAAAAAAAAAAAGAAAAAAATTCTAGGTCATCCTATACTACTCCAAAGAGTTCAAGGCCACCCTGGGATACATAAAACTCTGCCTCAAAATAAACTAGAATAAAATAAATGGTGTCAGAAATAAAATCTACTACTTTGTTAACCAAAATACTTTAATTGTTTTTGATCTCATTTCCCTTCCCTCCAGTTACGGTCGACATTATTGTATTCTATCACCCACGGCAAGCCACACAGCCACTTCACAGAATGTCACTTCCTCATTGTCCTTGCCCCTCATTTCATCTCCCATGCAAATAGCAGGATGCTAATGCCTGCCACTGATTTTTGTGTTGTGTTTTGTGGTCATTCTGGTTATTAAAATCTGTTTTCTACTAGATATAGCAGAAAAGGCTCACAGACACAGTTTCCCCGAAGTTCTGGCACACTGGTGACATTTTGTCTAATAAATTCAGTTTTGCTGAGATTAAAACCCATGATTATCATTTACTTTCCCCACGTGTCTTTGATGGTTTAAATCATTCTCTTCTGGCATAACTTGCTACAATAGTTCCATGATGGTCCTATTTTCTTTACCTTGCAAAGTTCGGTAATTTTCTAGCATAGTTTTTGGCATTGGTTATTCTGGGTAAGGAGAGTCAGTTACACTTGGTATTTTATTTTTTTTCAAAATGCCATTAGCTATATTTTTAATCAAGAAATATAGATTTTAAATATTTGATATGTTTTATTACTTTAGTTTTCTTATTGAGAAATCCAAATGTTTTATACATTTGGTATTTTTGCTTATCTTTAATAAGTTTTACCTGTGCTCAATTTTTTATATCTTTGTTTGGTTTTGAGTATACTTCACTTTGCTTCCATCTCTGTTCTGGCATCACATGGTTACTTGATGTTTTACTTCTTTTATTTTAAGTGTTGTAATCAAGTTATTTTGTTTCCTTTCTAATTTTCCTATTTCTATCTTTTCTTATTTGTTATATAATTTATGAGCTTGCTGACTTTATGGCATTCTTTCAGTCTTTTATTATCATATTCTTATAGGCTATTAGCTTGTGATAAATTTGTAAGTGTTTTGAGCATTTTATGGTATGTTATGTGATGTCCTTACTTCAATTTTCTTATAATAACATTAAAATTTTGCCTTATGAGGAGATGAAATTTGGGATGGCTATTTCCCTTTTCATACCAAGATCCACACCTTCTATATCATATCAGTTGTCCTCGCCCTGTGCTAATACAGCTTTTGCATTTTCTTTCTCAGTTTGAGGTTCTTTCTTTCTAAAAGTGGGCCTTTGTGGGTCTGTTTTTAAACTCCAGCTGGTCTCCTCAGTCCTCTCTCTCACAAAGCCCTTGTACTCACAGACTGTTAGAAAGGACAAAACCCTTTTACTTTCAGCTGCTCTTCACTGATTGGCTGTGACACTTTACAAGAAGTATTGTTTGCTCTTTTCATTTCCAGGAGACACCTTCCTTACTCCTCTACTGTGACCCACACACTTTCTGGCATTGTGGCTAGTGGTGGTTTATCTATAGCCTTTTCAGGCCACCTTATGACTGACTTAGTATTCTTTTAAATGTTATCAATAGATTTTAACTTTATCTACTTTATATATAAATACAGAGATTATGGAAGCATTACTGTTACTTCTAACTGCATTTGACTTTAACTTTAATACTCCATAATAATCTTACTGAAATGGCCTGATAAACAATGGCACAAGCCAGCATCCAGTTCATTCAGGATCCAGCTCTCAAGGATGTTATCAAAGTTGATTTGTGTGCTTGTACTCTCAGAATTACTGACATTTTTAACCCTTGCAAGTCACTGAGTTAACACAGGTTTAGTCCTGCCAGCCTATAATTTTATGTGCCTTACCCTAAAAGACCTATTATGCTAATCCTGACATATGTCAGGAAATTCTATACTGAAGGGATACATCATGAAGTAGGGCATATTAGTGATAACTAATTTAAATGCCCAATTAATACGACAATTCCTACTGACAGTAAAGTGAATTTTACTGATTCCTTACTAACATAAATAATTCCCCAATTCTCTATGGATTCACAGTAAGCATACAGAATACTTAGTATTTTTTTTTCCTTTTCTTTTGGCAGTTTGGGAAATTATGCATCACTTCATGGACAAATATACTGCAAGCCTCATTTTAAACAACTTTTTAAATCTAAAGGAAATTATGATGAAGGCTTTGGACACAAACAGCATAAAGATCGATGGACTTTCAAAACTCAAAACAGCCTAATGGACTTAAGTCCCAATGAAGAACCAAATGTGTGTGAAAATATTGCAACAGAGACCCTCTCACATTGTTGCCTTACTGAACATGTAGATGCTGGTGACAGTGAAGGGCATAGAGATGAGTTGAGAAAATTGCGAGAGAGGGGAAAATTAAAAATTATTTGGCCTCCTTGCAGGGAGATGCCTAAAAAAAGCTTTCCCCTTGAGGAAGAACTCAAAGTCAATAAACCTAAATGGCCACCTGACTTGACCATTCCTATGCCCTCTGAATGTAAAAATGAATCACTGATAGAACATTTTAAAACTCTAGACACTAAAGGACAAGAAGGAGACAGCCTTCCTTTTCTGCAGCCACATCCATATATGGGTCAGAAAGGGGATGTTACAGGAAACAAAGAAATGAAAATATATGAAGCAAGAAAAAATGAGGAGGAAGGAATGAAGAACGTGAGTGATAAGGTGAATGATGCTGAAGTTTTAAAGAATAAGAGAAAAAGTGAAATGGATCTTAGTGACAATAATGCATTTGTGCAGAGTGGTGAAAAGGAGAAAAATGGCCGCACTAATGAACCTGATTGTGCAGAAGTTTTACAAGTTCTGAACACTGATGATGAGGCGGTGCCAGGAAATCATAAAGAGAATTTCAATAAGAATAATAATAACAATTATGTAGCTGTCTCCTATCTGAATAATTGCAGGCAGCAAACATCTATCTTAGAATTTCCTCATCTATTACCACTGCCGAGTGAAGCAAACTACACTGCAAGTGATTACCAAGTGAAAAAGTTAGAAAATGCCTCTAGAATCTCTGAGTTACTTGGTATCTTTGAATCTGAAAAGTTGTATTCCAGTAAAATCCTAGCCATGGCTCTGGAGAAACATGCTGACAGAGCAACCGCAGGCGGTCCTGTGCAGTTGGCCCCAGAGCCAGGTTTCCAGAGGAACTTAGCAGTGAAGGGTGGAAGACCCACAGCCTCTTATGATGCAAGTCTCTTAAGCATTAAAGGAAATTATGACATCAACAAAACTTTACCCCTTTTCTTTTCCAACACTGTGAAAATCACTGCATTTTCCAAAAAGAAGGGTAACATTGTCGAGTGTGATTTGTTAGATTCTGTAGATCAATTTAAGAACATGCCAGGCTTGTATTTAAGAGAACTTAGGAAGAATGTCAACCACTGCCATGGTAAGGCAGGAGAAACAACCCAGAGTGATGGGAACATAGCTTGTGATGCTCTCAGCCACGGATGTGCAGCTAAGCCTATGTTTCCCAGCATGGAGAGGCAGGCTGACCTTCTGACTGTGGAAGAGCAGATTAAAAGGAACAGGTGCTACAGTGACACTGAGTGACACATCTCCACCTATTTGCAGTCCACACTCAGGCAGTGGGTTATTGGATCTTCTCAAATAAGGTGTGAGGGTCATTGATAACTGTTGTTGAACTTGTAAAGATAATGTTCAAAAACCTTATCTTTCACAATGGGATATTTCTTGCATTACACTTTATAATTCTTTTTATTTATTTATTCAAATCTACTTTTGTTCTGAGTGGAATAAGAAAATGAAACTATATGGCTATATTTTCTTCTCAGGTAGCACTACGTGTGTCATTCTGTTTTCCAGTACAGCTTTATAGGTGAATCTATACTGTGGACTTTTGTCACAATTCTCATACCTTCTCTATAAATGCTGATGAAATAAAATTGAGTCACCTGTAGTGAAAACTAATATGCTTCTGTTGCTTTTTTTTCATAGTACATATTGCCATATTAAGTATGTTTTCCAACAGTTAAGAAGTATTTGTCTTTGGGCAATTATTTAACATAGTTCAAATATCTAAAATACAATGTAGAAAACTATAAGAAAAAAACTCTATGGTATTAATGAGAGTATAAAGTTTATATATTTTTCATTTTTGTTGTAAGATAAGTAATTTATTATGTTTTTAAATTATTGGTTATGCCAAATCATAAAATATGTCTATAAACATTTAGTGAAACATTTGCATTTTCCTTCAAACAAGTGCCTTAACTACTAAGCCATCTCTCCAGCCCGCCTAGAGATTCTTAATGAAAGTTGTTCATTCATAACTGAATCTTGGTTTACAAAACCCTTTCTTAGGTCTCTGACCATTTTATCATGATTAACTCAATCCACTGTTCAATTCTAGCAAACTCTATGATGCAAGTCTCTTAAGCATTAAAGGAAATTATGACATCAACAAAACTTTACCCCTTTTCTTTTCCAACACTGTGAAAATCACTGCATTTTCCAAAAAGAAGGGTAACATTGTCGAGATTTGTTAGATTCTGTAGATCAATTTAAGAACATGCCAGGCTTGTATTTAAGAGAACTTAGGAAGAATGTCAACCACTGCCATGGTAAGGCAGGAGAAACAACCCAGAGTGATGGGAACATAGCTTGATGCTCTCAGCCACGGATGTGCAGCTAAGCCTATGTTTCCCAGCATGGAGAGGCAGGCTGACCTTCTGACTGTGGAAGAGCAGATTAAAAGGAACAGGTGCTACAGTGACACTGAGTGACACATCTCCACCTATTTGCAGTCCACACTCAGGCAGTGGGTTATTGGATCTTCTCAAATAAGGTGTGAGGGTCATTGATAACTGTTGTTGAACTTGTAAAGATAATGTTCAAAAACCTTATCTTTCACAATGGGATATTTCTTGCATTACACTTTATAATTCTTTTTATTTATTTATTCAAATCTACTTTTGTTCTGAGTGGAATAAGAAAATGAAACTATATGGCTATATTTTCTTCTCAGGTAGCACTACGTGTGTCATTCTGTTTTCCAGTACAGCTTTATAGGTGAATCTATACTGTGGACTTTTGTCACAATTCTCATACCTTCTCTATAATTTCTGATGAAATAAAATTGAGTCACCTGTAGTGAAAACTAATATGCTTCTGTTGCTTTTTTTTCATAGTACATATTGCCATATTAAGTATGTTTTCCAACAGTTAAGAAGTATTTGTCTTTGGGCAATTATTTAACATAGTTCAAATATCTAAAATACAATGTAGAAAACTATAAGAAAAAAACTCTATGGTATTAATGAGAGTATAAAGTTTATATATTTTTCATTTTTGTTGTAAGATAAGTAATTTATTATGTTTTTAAATTATTGGTTATGCCAAATCATAAAATATGTCTATAAACATTTAGTGAAACATTTGCATTTTCCTTCAAACAAGTGCCTTAACTACTAAGCCATCTCTCCAGCCCGCCTAGAGATTCTTAATGAAAGTTGTTCATTCATAACTGAATCTTGGTTTACAAAACCCTTTCTTAGGTCTCTGACCATTTTATCATGATTAACTCAATCCACTGTTCAATTCTAGCAAACTCTATGATGCAAGTCTCTTAAGCATTAAAGGAAATTATGACATCAACAAAACTTTACCCCTTTTCTTTTCCAACACTGTGAAAATCCCTGCATTTTCCAAAAAGAAATGTGATTTGTTAGATTCTGTAGATCAACTTAAGAACATGCCATTAGACTACCCTAATGTCTACATCAGAGAAAACATGAATTCTTCTTCTCTTTTATTTTCACTTATACAACAAAGTAGTTTTGAAAAACAAAAATAAAAACAAAAGCAAGACACATCTATACCAGAAACAGCATTTCCTTGTCATTGTAGGCCATTCCATCTTTCATGAATAATGTGTAGAAATTTACAAAAATTCAGTTTTTTTAAGAATCCAAATGCATTTTGATTTAATTTGCATTTACTTGTATTATGACAAAAACCTTTCAGCTAAATAGCAAGATTATGAATTTGTCACATAAAAATTTCAGTGAGTTTTCACATTGTTGCAAACAGTATATTTCTTTGCTAGGACTGTCAAAGTTCCACAAAGTGAAAAACTGAAACAAAAGAAATTTATTTCCCCACAAATTTTCAGGATAGAAATATCCAAGGTCAAGTTTTCCACAGGATTAGTTTCTTCTGAGGCTTCTCTCCTTAGCTTGTAGATGACCATCTTCTCTTTTCCCAGGTCTGCACATGGCCTTCTCCTTGTGTGTGGCTGACAAATTACGTTAGATGAATACCAACCCAAATGACCCTATTTTATCTTTATTATCTCTTTTATGATCTGATCTCTAAATAAAGTCACATCAAATTCTGAAGCACTGTACGTTTAAAACTTCTTACAGCTGAGGAGCCAGGATGGGTCTGAGCAAGCAGGCACCACAGCGCCTACCATATGTGCAGTCTTCCTAAGGAAATAATAAAACTTCAATTTGATACATAGGCTTGATTATTTATTAACTTTTTATTATTTTATTTTAATTTTATTTATTTATTTATTTTTATTGACAACTTTTTTAATGATAGACAATATCCCATGGTACTGCCCTCCCTCCCCCCACTTTCCCCTTTGAAACTTCACTCTCCATCATATCCCTCCCCCTCTCAATCAGTCTCTCTTTTCAGTTTGATGTCATGATCTTTTCCTCCTATTATGATGGTCTTATGTAGGTAGTGTCAGGCACTATGCGATCATGGATATACAGGCCATTTTGTGTCTGAAGGAGCACGTTGTAAGGAGTCCTATCTTCCTTTGGCTCTTATATTCTTTCCTCCCCCTCTTCCGCAATGGACCCTGAGCCTTGGAAGGTAGGTTTGAGATGTTTCAGTGCTGAGCACTCCTCTGCCCTTCTTCTCAGCACCATGGTGCCTTCTGAATCATCCCAAGGTTGCCACCATCTAAAAAGAGAAGTTTCTCTAACCAAAAGTGAGAGAAGCATTAATATATGGTGTGGACAATAAGAGAAGTGTTTGCTTACTGGCAGTTTTGTGAGCACAGTATATACATTTAGTTAGACACCAACAGACATTTCACCCTTAGGGCTCATGACTACCCCTGTTGTATATTTTCAGTATCAGGGATGTGTTCCCTCCCATGGAGTGGGCCTCCAGTCCAATTAGAGAGCAGTTGGTTTCCCCCATAACAGACATGCCACTGTTGCACCTGTTGGCTTCTTTGGCATAGCTGGCCAAATTTAAAGCTTGCAGTGTTCACTGTTGAGTACCTTCACTGGTGTTTTCTCTCTCCCATTGACCTGCATGCAAGGGTAGCTTTTTCCAACTTCTGTCAGCTGGTCCACATGGAGGAGGCATTCAGCTCAGCTCCAGCAGGTTTTCTCAGTGAACTTGCCACCCAAGTATGTGGAGTTTTCAGCAATAGGGTCTTACTATCTATTACTGGTGGAAAACCAAGGGCCTCAGCAATGGTTTATAATGTTTTCAGGATATCTGTGACCCCCCCGGCCAAAACTCACTGGAAGGTATCCCATCCCTGGCACTGAAAATTTTCTAGTAACAATCTATGGCTTCTGAGTATTCCATTGTCCAGATTTCATTAACTTTTTAAAAATATTTTTATTTATTTATTTATTTATTTATGTATTTATTTATTTATTTATTTCAGAGACAGAGAAAGAGAAAGAGAAAGAGAAAGAGAAAGAGAAAGAGAAAGAAAGAAAGAGAAAGAGAAAGAGAAAGAGAAAGAGAAAGAGAAAGAGAAAGAGAAAAAGAGAAAGAGAAAGAGAAAGAGAAAGAGAAAATGGATGTGCCAGGGCCTCTAGCTACCACATGTACCACCTTGGGCATCTATCTGGCTTATGTGGGTACTACAAAATTGAACCTGTGAGTTACCTCCATACCTTTAGAGGAAAGCATGTTTAATCACAGAGATAAATCATAAAGCTGAAGTTGCCTTGGCTTATAGGAAAAATAGAACCTCCCAGAACAAACCATTCTCCATATGAACTAAGGTCTATGATGAAAAGATTGTACCTTGGTGGGTGAATAATTGTGTTCCGAGAGCCGGTCCACCACCCTCTGCCCACCTGCACATACATGCGTACACACTTACATACACACACACACACACACACACACACACACACACACACAGGACTGCTTTGGAAACTTGCAGAAGCAGAACCAACATAATGACCAAGGAGATCACACCTTGGCTTTGTTAAGACACATTTTCCTAAGTACTACAAAGACTCACAAACTCAGCAGAAAAAAACATAATTATCTTAACACATAAAATTTTATATTCCAAACCATTTTTTTTCTTTTTTATGAGAGAGAAAGAAAGAGAGAGAGAGAGAGAGAGAGAGAGAGATAATTGGCATGCTAAGTCCTCCAGCCATTGTACTCAAACTCCAGACATATGTGCCATTTTGTGGGCATGTGTAATGTTGCATGCTTGTGCCACCTTGTGCATCTGGCTTACATGGGATTTGGAGGGTTGAACATGGATCCTTAGGCTTCACAGGCAAGCACCCTAAGCACTAAGCCACCTCTCCAGCCCGCAAACCAATTCTTTATGAAATGTTCCTATGCGGAACAATATGGGAGAAAGCCTTGTTGTTATAGAGAAATGGTTCTAATTTTACATTAGTGCATTAATTTTTGGACATATAAAATCTCTTAGATGTCTGCTTGAAACATCTTTCATCTTTGTTAAAATACTACCAATGACAATAAATAGACATCACCTGTTTAGAAGTTTATCTCACATATGTTAGCTCTATTTAACCAGAGCTATAAAGCAATCATTAAGTGATTTTAGCTTAAACAAAAATCCACATGATCTTTGATTTTATTAAAACTCTAAAATTAAAAGTATTAAATTCTGGTCTTTTAAAATTACTCTCCCAAATTTTTACTAGAAGTAGATCCACAGTTTGAGAAAATTTAATTGTTTTGATGATATAAAGCACTTTAAAATGCATGTAAGTAATTTATCTAGTAAAAAGATTTGAATATCTCATAAATATTATATATATTTATATATGTATTTTAATATATATTATTGATGTGATGAACTGGAAGTAAACAAATAGTAGTGACATAAAATGGCACCAGAGTAATGCAGAAAAATGTGAAGGTGTACCGAGAAGGAGGAAGAGAATGGGGATAGACAGATGAAGCAATGGAAAAGCAGGAAAGTTGGGATTGCTGGTGCTTAGAGGAGCCACTGGCCAGATGCCCCATGGACCTGGGACTGCCACAATAACATTGCCACCTTGGCCATCACCAAAACAGATGAGACTGCTTTTGTCTGCCTAAAGGTTGATGAGTTGACATCACAGTGTCCCGTGGGCTACTTCTAGTGTGCCATGATCCAATATACCTTGTGACCCTGGTATGAGCTTGGGCACCATGGTGATTAGGGATGGATGAGGTATCAAGTACACCCTGAAACCTTGACTGGGGTTGTGGTAAGCTAAGGAGCAGAAAGGAATGGATTGGACCCAAAGTTGTGGGGCCACTGCTACCTCTCCCATTGCTCCAGCCATTCCTGCCAGTTCCAGTTCCATGAACACGCCTGCTGATCACCATGTATCCCAGGGTAAGCAAAAGACAAGGAAGATGTAAAGAGACCAAGTTATTGCTAAGAAACGCACCACCATTAGAGAAGAAAAGCATTCTGAGTGAGGACTCAGGTGCCCTCAGAATAGTAAAAGGCTTTGAGAGATTAGAAAGCATGAATCTTACCTCCTAGCTGACTCATCAACTATCACTGGTGGGTATCACAATCTGGTGGGGGCTGCCATGTGATTTCTGTGTCATTGTGCCTTGGAACAAAGAATTGAATAAGGGCATGTGGATAGTAGTAGGAAATGCAGTTGATTAAGAAAGAGTAGGTGTTGGAGAGATTAGCCATGGTTAAAAAGGCACTTGCTAGCAAAGCCTGACAGCCCAGGTTCAATTACCTAGCATCCATATAAAGTAAGATACACAAAGGGAAAGCAGGCTAGAACTTGGAAGACAGATAGAAGCTCAGTGACACCGGCACAAAGGGTTGTGACCTTCTTCAGATCATTTGCATAACGTGAGAATTCTCCTGAATTTGCATAAGTCCAGCTTTTCCTGGGTGTGGTCTATTTGTTACATGTTGTCCTTGATCCTGGACTTTCCACTCTACCAGCCTGCCAAGTAGTTTCTCCCATGTGCTATTCTCACCGCCCTCACCCACCTCATTTTCAGCCCCATCCCCTCCCATGAGCATGACGAACTCCTTTAGATAATTGAAGCTGTCTGTTTATGTTCATTTGCTGCAGATGTTTTTGCCCTATAATATTTTTTTTCTGAAATTTATACGTTTGCATGCGAATGACATAAGGAGAAGAAATACTATTAGGATATCTACAGGCTGGCTATTATCTTTTAATATAACCCTTTTGTAGAAAGCAAAATCAATGGAAAATGGATAGAAAGCATGACAAACACGGTGGCACTCCCCAGCCAATTGCCATTCCACAATATTTATAGAGCCATTTCTCTATGTAGACGGAGCAAGGAAGAAGAAAAAAAAAAAAAAAACGGATACGGTGTTTTCCTTCTCAGTGGCACTCAGACAAGAAAGAAGCACTCCAGATCTGAAGTTAAAAAGTAGTCACACTGTTGTACATGGATATAAGAAAACCCAGGAAAATGTATAGCCACACAGTTTTGTTAAACTGAAATATCTTAGAATAAAAGTAAACAGGTAAGGAAAGAGTTTTGAGAGTAGTAAAAAGCTTTCATTTTTTTTGTAATTTACTTAATTGTGCTTTTGGGACTGTGAAATCCATTTGCAAAGCAAGAATTCCTCTTCAAAAATCTAGGATTTACTTCCACAAAGGCTGTGAGTAGAAACCCTGCACATTCAACTCCTTATGAGGATTGCTTTATCTGACTAGAACTGTGTCTCCAGAGTGTCCCGTGGTTATGTCATCAACAGGACAACTCAAAACAGTTTGGCTCAAAATTCCCTGTAGAGTTGGCTGAGGCCTCACTTGAAACTGCCCCAACTTCCATTCAATCCTGATTCTTTTCCATCCTTTATATTGCCTTGTTATCAAAAGCACAACCCCCAAGAAACCTTCTTTACATTCATTTCTAGCTCTTAGAGAACCTAGCCTGAACCCACTGATTTAGTTATGCCCCCCTCCCCCAAAAAAAGGCAGACTTTGGAATTTGGGAACTGGATTATTCTCTGCCTGGCTGACAACAGGCACAAGGTGGCAGTGTAATTGTTACAGTCATAGCAGTATGCTCAGTGGCTTGGATGGCTGAAACAAATACTTAGCTGGTACTATGTATCAAATATTTGAGATATTAAAGGAAATAGCAGATATAAGAAAAAATAGAGTGGTGTGAGCTCTGTTATTGAAGAATTGAGCAATAAGTTCATTACAATTAGTTAGCAATTACAAACTGAATGCAATTTTGTTGTAAGAGTAGTTGTACCTCTTGGCAAGTTAAAGTATTTGCCAAGATTAAGACATGAGAAGAGATAAATTAGCTGGTAAAACCAAAAACACTGAAATCAGAGACATCTGAACACATATGATAATCAGAGTTTTTAAGGAGAAAGTTTGGGCTGTGGCAGATCCAACAGGCTAGACTCAGCCACCTGTGTTTAATGCACCAATTAAAGAAATGTATAACGGTGAAAAGTAGAAAGGGGATGTTTACTCATGGTAGCTATTTTGAGAAGAACAGCCAATAAGAAGAGCAAGACCAGGGCTGGAGAGATGTCTTGGAGGTTAAGGCACCTGCCTGCCAAGCCTAAGAACGCCCATTCAATCTCCAGACCCCACGTTTAGCCAGATGCCTAAATGATGCAAGCATGCAATGCTGCACTTGCCCGCAAGGGGGTGCACACGTCTGGAGTTCTATCACAGAAGCTAAGAGGCTGCTGGTGTGCTCATTCTCTCTCTCTCTCTCTCCCCCTTTCTCTCTCTGCCTCTTCCTCTCTCTCTCTGTCTCTCTCAAATAAAATAATAAAAATAATAAATTTAAAAAATAAAGAGCAGGATCAGAGTGTCAACATGAGCCTTAGGTTAAAGAGGACAATTAATTAATCAGTCCCGGTCAATATGTGGTCTGTCCGTCATCATATCACTAACCCATCATTATTTCAACTCTAGTCACTTAGATGATTGATTCTTAATGTTAATTCTGAGAATCATATGGCTTATGGTGCTCATCTGGTTGAGGGTTTTTTGCTCTGCAAGGTTTTGTTCCTCTTGTAACCCAAGGTGCTGGTGACTATCAGCCAAAGTACAGATAACGAAGGCAGCAATACTTGACCTTCCTCTTGCTTTTTGTTTCCCTGTGAGTCCAGTGAGGAGTCAGTGCTTTTTAGCAAAAACAACTTCTAAGTGCCTGCTACACCCCATGCCCACGAAGGGGGCCTATCTCTCCTGAAGTGTTGGTATGTACCTGTTGACACAAAAATTCGACAGATGTGCCCGGTCTCCAGTTCAATGGCTTCATTTTGCCATTCTTGGCTGCCTCACTCAAGCATCAAGTCTGTCTGCTGGGAAGTGTGTTTGGCACTACTCTGCAGCAGGTGGAATTCATTCTGTGTCTGCTTGTATCATTACAGTGGCAGAAGTAAAAAAGACCAGAGGGCAGGTGCTTGTAGGTTAGAATTATATATCATTTACTGCTAACTCATTCTAATAGCATAAGTAAGACTTGTAGTCTAAATATCAAAAGGAATACACTATGAATGTGTAAATGCAAAGGTGAAAAATTGAGGTCATTGTCCAATTTATTACAGTAAATATTCAAAAAATAATAATAACACACATTAAAATGCCTATTTCCTCACACATAGTTGACATTTTCTCTGTTTTGTGGTCAGGCTGAGCCACAGAATAGTATAGACCCTAAGGATAGTCAAGCTCACTAGGCAGGTTAGGGTCATCTAAGGAGGAAATGAACACTTGATTGCGGGCAACTGACAATAGACAACATGCACAATCGGCTAAGTGCTAGAGTATTCACCTAAAGCAGAAACAGAAAAGGAATCCAGGAGATCAGGATGGACAATGTGTTTGTCCATAACGGTTTGTGAACCCCGTCCCAGATTAACACTGGTGATGTACCCTCGTATACTCCTCTCATTGTTGAAGCCTGACCCTGCCCTTAACCAGTGAGCTCGATAAGTGTTCTACAGAACACTGATGAGGAAAGAAAGAGCATGGTAACTAAAGGCCACTGACACACACATGGCTAAGCAGTTCCAAGAAAGGTTTACATTTGTCAAAAAAGATGGAAATGGAGTGTAGTATACTGGCTTGCTTCTTATACACAATGCACTCTGCAAGCTTGCCTCATGTTCTGTACCCACTACAGGGTTCATTATTGAAACCTAGGGGAGCTGTGCAGTAGCACTGGACCCTTTCTTCAAATCTCCATTTTAACTTAACACCTTTTCTTATAAATGAAGACTTAAAAGCTTTAACGATGCAATAATTGGTAAGGACCATTATTGTATCCACCCTCTAATTTACTACGTGTTTGTGAGTGGAAGGTGGATATTTATTTATGTCTTTGTGCTGTCTATCATCCCCATTAAGCCATTTCCTTGAGAGCAGGGCAGGCTGACCAAATGATATATCTAATGAAATTACCATTCTCATTGTCTTTATTTGCCCATATAGAAGATTATTTCAAACAAATTAGTTAAAAAGTCAATTCCAAAATAATTCATTATTTCTTGAACTCTACCCAAACTAAAATATTTATTGCTCAATAAAAGCTTCAATGATATTGTAATTGAGATGATATATAAAACATAATTAACACTGACAATCTCTAAGAACAAATAATGAAAATAAAATTATTAAATGTCATGCCCTGGCTCATTAACTGATTGGAAAAAAAAAAAAGCTTAAGCCCTGAGTTTAAAGAGGTATATATGTTTATATGTGTGAACGTGAGTGTACATGTGTTTAACAGTTAATGTCCAAATTATGGAAACATCAATATCTGTAATTTTCAATGCTGTTCACTTTGTTCCTTGAAAAACAATACATTTAATTTAAATGCCATCAGAGTCACCAACTCTGAATACAAATTTGCTTTAAATAAATAAAAATATTGGGCTGGAGAGATGGCTTAGCAGTTAAGGCGCCTGCCTCCTAAGCCTAAGAACGCTGGTTCCAATCTCCAGCAGTTCTAATCTCCAGGTCCTACACTTAGCCAGATGCAAAGTGACACAAGTGCACAATGCCGCACTTGACCACAAGGGGGTGCACACATCTGGATTTCGTTTGCAGCAGCTAAGACTCTGCTGGCACGCCCATCTCTATCTGTTTTCCTCCCCTTTTCTCACTGTCTCTCTCTGTGTCTTTCTCCAAAAAAAATAAAAAAGTAAATAAATAAAAATATTAGTTGGATATATTTTATTAGGTAGATAATATGAATAAATTGTTAATCTTCAGTTAGTACAGTTTACACCTCTCAATTAGGACAATATCAGCTGCACTGGTCTGTTCTTGATGTTGTGATTGTATTTACATATGAAAATGCACATCCATTAATATAATATCTTATAACCATACTATACTTGTTCAACATATGTGAAACAATTCTACCTATTGAAAGGCTTCAATTGTTTTCTCTTTCTTTGATTTTTTATGAGAAAGAGAGAGAGAAAGGGGGGGAGAGAGAGAAAGGGAGAGAGAAAATTGGTGCACCAGGGTCTGAAGCCACTGCAATCAAACTCCAGATGAGTGTGCCATGTTGTAAGCATGTGCAGCCTTATGCGCTTGCATCACCTTGTGTGTTTGCATCACTTTGTGCATCTGGATTACAAGGGAGAGTCAAACATGGGTCCATAGGCTTCACAAGCAAGCACCTTAACTGCTAACCTTCTCTCCAGCCCAATTATTTTCTTAATATGAGTGGTTTCCACATACAGAGCACCTTACTCCCTCCTCTTAACCCTGGAATTATGCAGAAAACTGTTATCTTATAGTCACTCTTGAATGTTTCAATGTCACCTTAGATCCAGAATGTCCAAATGAAACCATCACACACCTCCAACCTCAAACTTGTTCTTCTTCCATTATCCCTGCTTGAGATATGATTATTCATATAATTGCTAAAAGTCCAGGAATTGTACATTATACTCACATTTTTTCATCTTCTCCACTCTAAAATTTCCCCAAATACAGTTTAGTTTTACTACTTAAACACTCGGCATTCTCATCTTTCTGCTTATCATATAGCACATTTGTCATTTCAAATGTTTTTATGAATTACTTAAAACGTGATAGTTTTCCTACTTCCATACTAGCTGGAAGCTAATGAGTCCAACTTTTTATTATGTATTTATTCATTTTTATTTGAGGGAGAAAGAGATTTAGAGAAAGAGAGAGAGAAACAGAGAAAGAGGCTGAGAGAGAGATGAAGAGGCAGAGATTGGGCGTGCCAGTGGCCTTTCAACCACTGTGAATGAACTCCAGGTGCTTGCACCCCCTTGTGGACATATGCGACATTGCACACTTGCATCACTTTTGCATCTGGCTAAATGTGGGACCTGGAAAATCAAATGGGTATTCTCAGGTTTCGCAGGCAGGCACTTTAACCACTAAGCCATCTGTCCAGCCCTTATTTTTTATTTTTTGAGGCAGGGTCTCACTCTAGCCCAGACTCACCTGGAATTCACTATGTAGTCTCAGGCTGACCTCAAACTCACAACAATCCTCCTACCTCTGCCTCCTTAGTACAGGGATTTAAAGGTGTGTACCACCCCACCCAGATGTTTTTTATCCAGACTTTCCTAATTACTAATAAACAGCTTAGCATATATAAGGCCTTTGACAACTTTGGTGGGAAATTTAAAGGCAATATGCACCTAAAACTTAAGTCCTCATACATGGTCTTAAAATAACATGTGGGAAAGTAGAAAAGATATAATTTGGGATGTTTTCTGGTGTATATTCAAATTATTATCCAGAGACTATGTTAATAAGATGTCCAAGAAATAATTCCAAAGGAACTGCACTTGTAGACAGGATTGCAAATTCAGAGAACAATAGACAAGGGGGTAGACTATTATTATACTTAGTGTAGGCATGTGCAAGTATTACCTGAAGATTGTGGAAATAAATGCAGTATCTAAAACTATACACACACAAATCTGTATTAGGGATCATTGCATTCATTTTAAATGTTAATATCCCCCACATACTTGAAGCTAATATTTTCTACTAACTGAAGTTTTGCTGAATAGTCAAAAGCTGGATTGATGGTAATTTTTATTGGCTTTAAGTATTTTATTAATTTTTAATTTTATTTTATTAACTTCATTATTATTATTATTAACAACATATTGTGTATGGATACATGATGTGTTGGTACCCTCTTTTCCCTCATCCCTACCCCCATGCCGTTGGGGACACTACTCAGTAGAGTTGCACGTATTTGCTATGATGCTGTGGTTAGTAAGTTTTATTTATTTATGACAGTAAGTTTTTAACTTAGACATCACATTTTACAAATGTACCTAGATATAAACAAAATGGTGTGATAGATAAAATGTTAAAAGGAGCTAACACTTTATAAAGTATAAGAATTCATATAGTAATACTTCCATTTTTAAAATTTTTACATGTTTATTTGCATGGAGACAGAGAGAAAGAGAGAGAGACAGAGACAGAGAGTGAACACCAGGGCCTGTGGCAACTACAAATGAACTCCAGATGCATGTACCACCTTGTGCATCTGGCTTTATGTGGTTAATGAGGAATTGAATCCAGATTGTTAGGCTTTGCAAGTAAGCACCTTAACTGCTGAGCCATCTCTCCCCATTATTTTTATTGCTAAAGAAATTTATATAGGAAATATCTATGATTACTTAAAAATTAAATCCTGTGAAGTTAATATATTTGGGGAGATATATAGAAAGTACTGAAGGAAAAAATAAAAGCTAGGTTTAACTATTGCTTAACTAGAAATTTCTGACAGGCATGGAAGTTTATATAAAAAATGACTATGTATGTCTATATATGAATAATGTAACTTGTGCTGAAGGTGTAACTTAGTGACAAAATGCTTGCCTAGCATGCACAAGGCCCTGAGTTTGAACCCTAGCAGTATGTATGTGTAAATATAGACACACACACACACACACACACACACACACGGAAAGAGAGAAAGAACGGTAAGTAGTATGTGTATATCTTTTGTTGTGTTGCAAGCACAGTGAGGACACACACCATGCTCTTTGACTTCCTATAATCCTCACAAATATCCCATGGGTATAAGGTTTTATTATTCCTAGTAGGAAGTTAATGCATTATGGAGGTTAAGTTGCTTTATGAAGTTTCCTTAACTTATAAGGGCCAAGATGTAGAGTGAAATTAACCCTTATTGATCAAAGAGTTCACTAGACAGGGCTCTCCTCTGTAAGGCTGGCTTTTTAACATTTTACAGAATACCAAAAATGTATGCAAATACTCACACATATGCATGAATGTAAATATATTGCAGTTTTGTAATTATGAATATATAAATGTGCATACTATACTGAAGATACAGATTTATGTGTGTATATATATATATATATGGAGAGAGAGAGAGAGAGGTATAGATATTTCTTCACATTGCATTCTGTGTATGTGTATGGAAATGTCTCCATGTGTATGCATGTGTTTTTAAACACACATATTATACCATGAAGATAGTCAGTTACTTATGTTTGAATATTCCAAAGGCATATTTATCATGCATAGTAAGAACAACAAGAAGTAAGTTTCCTTATTGAAAATGTCATCAACTGCTGGGAATGGATGTGGAGGAAATCCATCAATTCTCCTGCTTCCCTGAAAGGCAAGCAGAAAGCAGAACTGTTCTTTTGAAATCGATGAAATTAACAAAAGCAATTGAATGTGGCAGAGAGGAGATGTCAGGTAGGAACCGGCACATGTGGGCACTGAAGGCTGTGAATAACTTAGAGAAAGACATCAATGCCTCTGCTGCTACTGATTACCTCAGTCTCTGCGAGGCTGTAAAACATGGCAGCAGTTGTCCCTGTGCCAGGAAACATCAGAACTTTAAAGGTTTAGCCTAGTTATGTGAAACAGGATAGGAACTATTTGCCCTAAATACTAAACCTCTTAAATTTAAAAGTTCTGAAATATTTAAAGGAAAAATACTCCCAAGACTGGAATTTGTCTAAATGGCTTGTTCAGAAAGAAGAAAGGAAGAGCATTTGCCTATTTTTTAATTCATAGGAAAATTATTAAATCACTAGCTTTTCAAAGAGCCCACTTTCAATTACCCACAGAGAGACTGCCTACAGATAATATTAAATTCTAAGCTGGCATCTCCATCCTGCCCATACCACTGCTTCCCTTCCACTTTCACTGGTGTCCTGGGGGAATAAAAATGAACTTCAATATCAGCAGAAGTAAAACATAATGGCCACATTTATATAATAATTCCCACTGATATTTTTATTCCAAGACAGAAGGAAGGGAGTTGCAAGCACAGTTGGCACACCTGGATCTCAGCAGCTCCTGCTGGCATTGGCAGCCTTTTACAACTTACAGAGATGGTTTGCTCCATGGGCTTCCTTCGTGGGTTTGCTCCATACTCTGACTCATCCTTTATAGCAGCTTTCATAGCTTTTATCATTAGTTCCAGTCCTCTCCCTCTGTCTACCTTAACACACTAGTAGCACTTGATGGATACTCAGTGAAGGTTTTAGGAAGGAGAGAAGAAGGTAGAGACTGAGGGAAGGAGGGAGGAAGGTAGAGAAAAATGGAAGGAGAAGGAAAACAAATGTAAAGTTCCTGTGCAAAGGACAGCATTTTGCAGAATAATTTTCAGTACTTTGTCTCCAAATACAGCTAACATCAAAGAGTAAAGGGTTAAAGACTGAAGGGTAGGTAGGCAGTAATGTTTATAGAATATCTATGTTTTGATAAAGTTCAGATTTTTAAAAGACCATGGAGATAGCTCAGTGGTTAAAGGTACCTTGCCTCCAAGCCTACCAAATGGAGTTTAAGCCTTCCGAACACCTATGTAAACCTGCGTGCAAAGTGACTCCCACATCTGAGATCTCAATTTACTTACTCCAATGTGAAACACACACAAAAAAAAATTTTAAATTGTCTATTGATATCTATTCAATACTTATGCTATGGGTGTGAGATACATTTTAGTAACATGAGTTTCTTGAAATATTTATTTATTTGAGAGAGAGGTGGGTCAGATAGAGAGAGAATGGGTGTGCCAGGGCCTCTAGCGACTGCAAATGAACTCCAGACATATGTGCCACCTTGTGCAATGGGCTTATGTGGGTCCTATGGAAACAAATCTGGGTCCTCAGGCTTTGCAGGCAAATGCCTAACTGCTAAGCAATCTCTCTAGCCCCACATAGGTTATTTTTATATTTTTATTTATTTATTTGCAAGCAGAGAGAGAGAGAGAGGAGAGAGAAAATGGGTGTGTCAGGGCCTCAGCCACTGCAAGTAAACTCCAGATGCAAACACCACCTTGTCCATCTGGCTTTATGTGGGTACTGAGGAATTGAACAAAGTCATTAGGCTTTGCAAGCAAGAGCCTTAACTGCTGAGCCATCTCTCCAGCCCATATCATAAGTTTTTTTATTTGGTATAGATGATTTTGCTTTGATAAGATACTTCTGAGAGGTGACATTAAGTTTAGAAGAAGTGGAACTACTTTCTCCAGGCCATACACCCAGAAAGGGAGATAACAATGAGCTGTAGGTGACCATGGAAACACTGGTCAAAAAAAACTGGTCTACTTAGACTTATGCAAATTGTTTGGAAAGTAGAGATGTATAGGAAACAATGAAAAGAATGTTTTACAGTGAAATATGTGTGTGTATTTGTGAAATATATTAAAATGAAGATGTCACAAATATATGAGAACAAATGAACAAATATATACATGTATTGTGTATATATTCAACAAACAAATATATATGCATATATGTATATATATTTGCTGATTTGTGTATTCATGTATATGAAAGAGGTAAAGAACAGAATGAGAAAAACATATGGAATGCAGCAAAATAGCTGAGGCTCCATCAGTGAGAACAGGAAAAATAAATTCCTTCAGATTCTAGGATCCAAAGCCAGAAACGAAAGCAATTAGAGAATAAGAGCTGGAGAAAGGCAGTAACTCCAGCTCCACTGAAATCAGTGGTTGCAGATCAGAAAGTTTTAATTCTTGCTCATGTTATAGTTTAGCATGCCTTGGTAACAAGAACCCATGCCCCCTGTCCTTCACCTCAGTCTTTTCATGAAGCGACCCTACCCTCCTTAAGGCCTTGAAGTATTCTCAATGGATAGGCCTTGGAAAAGAGAATGAAGCTCCTTCCTAGGGACCAGGCCTGGTAGTAGAACATAAGACTTTGGTCTGCACTTCATTAACCAGAGCCAGTGATAAGACCACACCTATATCTAAAAGTGCCTAGAGTGTCTGGTCAATCTCAGGCTCAGGAGGAACATGAAAACATGTATATCTGAAACATATCTGAAACATGAAAACTTGTATATCTGTCTGAGTACACTGGAGCTATGACTTTCAGGTGCTCCATCATACCTTTCTCTTGGTACCTTTAAATGAGTACTATTACTTAAAGTCTGCAGCCTCGGGGTTTAAAGTTCTCATTTGTCAAGCCTCTCGAAATATCTGAGAGACTGACAATAGGCACCTGAAGACTATTCAAGATTAATAAGCAACCCACATCCTTGTAAATTATGTGAAGTGGAATAGAAGTCAGGCAGACTGGTACTTTACCAAACTAAAAGTAGGAGAAAAACTGAATTCATGGGAGAACTGAGAATTCCACGTAGGCCCCAGATGTAGCTGGGTCAAACATCTTCCTGGTGGGAAACAGGACAAGATGGGGTGGGGGAGGGGAGCTTCAATGACTCATGAAAGATACCAATCAAGGGCCTTAGGATGGAAGCTGGCAATAGGCCTGACTTGGTTACTAATTCCCCAGATTAATATTTAGGTGGCTCAAATAGTGTGGGTTTATTTCTGGGTCCTCTATTCTGCTCCATTGTTCTATATGTCTGTTTGGGTGCCAGTATCATGCTGTGTTTGTCAGAATTTCTTTGTAGTGTTAAGTTAAGATTAGGTATTGTTACACCTCCATCTTTGTTCTTTCTCAGTGTTGCCTTGGCCATTCATACTCTTTTGTGCTTCCATATAAATTCTTGGATTTATTTTTCCACTTCAGTGACATCATCGGAATTTTTATGGGGATTGCATTGAATCTGTAGATTGCTTTGGAATAACATAGTCATTTTCACATTATTACATGTCAATCCAGAAGCCTGTAAATTCTTTCCATCATCTAGTATCTTCTTTGATTTTGATTTTTTTTAAGTTTTCATTGTACAAGTCTTTCACATTTTAGTTAAGTTTACCCCTATATAATTAATTTGTTTACAGTAATGTTAAATGAGATTTTAGTGTGTCAGAATTCCTTGCCAGAGACCGGAAAATTGTTGCTACATCTGAGAGGATGGGAAAAACTAGAAAAATAATAAGAATGGAGATCATGAATGGTTGGTACAGTTATCTCTCCTGCCTCTAAGGGGAAAGGGGACATTCCTTTGATGAGCATTAGTGCTTAGATAAACATGCTAGGAGAAAAGGCATTGCGAATCCAAACACGAATGGGTTTAGCATTGGCATTATCCCTGTTTTGCATTATCTGTGACCTCTCTCTCTTTGCTGGAGCAGATGATGAGAAACTGCACATTTTTGGAACCAGGCAGTAAAATTTGACAGACCCATGGGTCACATGACACTGCTGCTTCTCTGCTACCACACTGTTGCTGCCCAATTCCCTCCTCCCTCTGGAGGGACACCTCTGGGCATTTGCCATCTCAGACATTTCTGTTTAGTCCTGTGATTTCTGCATGTATTTAGAGCATCCCCTTATATTTTCCCTTGCAATTATTTGAATTTGGTGCCCATTTATGCTTTATAAATATAAAAATCTGGAATAATTTTGCAAGCATGGCCTTTTGTTTCATGTGTGCTGAAAAATGCATATTCTGTTACTATTAAAAGAAAATAAAGAAGTCTTTTACATCCTGAGTACATGGAGCAGAATATATTGTTAATATACTAATTACTAAATTATTTTCTCTTTCAAGTATTAAAATGCAGTTATATTTATAGATATGCCTGGGCTTTGATGCCTAATTAGACACAGATGTTTTCTAAAGTCTCTTTGAATTCTAATTGTGGAGTATACTTCAAACATATTAACTAACAAGTTAATCCAACTCTTGATAGATGTAAAATTACTAGTACCTATTATTAATCATGCCTTTTAAGAGTTTAGGGGGAAAATATGCCTGCAAAAGAGAATTGTAAGTTCACTTTCCCTATCAAATAAATAAATAAATGATTTTGATACATTAAATTGGAGTCTAATTCATATACTAACTTTACTATCGAGTTGACTTTTTCACTGTTGATGCTTAAAATGAAATTTATCTGTCATAAAATTTGTTAATATTTGAACTTTTATTGCACTGTAATTTGAACTATATGTGTGTTTTGCATACTCTTCTCTAAAAGGTAAATCAAGGATTTTATACTATACTTTTTAATTTTACTTTGACACATTATTAAAATGGACCAAATAGAGGAAGTGAAAGTTTAATTATTTCCTTGCATTGTAAGTCTCAGGAACTAATATGTGTCTCAACTTCTCTCATCTCTGTCTTCTCATCACTGCCCTACCTTTTCAGAGACATTGCTCTATCAATTGTGTTTCCTGTCTTCCACAACTTCCACCTGCTCCATTGTGCCCTGTTCCTATCACTTCTTTCTTGAAGGCATTGCTCTCCTGATTAGTGTTCCCCTTAACCTGCTCTGCATTGCCTCTGCTACAAAGCAAAGCTTCCCAGAAGCTTGAGTTTTGTTGCAGTCATTCTCCTTATTTATCATATGCTGCTTCACCAACTGTAAACTCAAGTCATTCAAGCTTTACCAACAACATGCTTAGAATGCAAACCATCTGCTTGGCTCCGTTGGTTTTTTTGTTCGTTTTGTTTCTAGTGCTGGGGTGAAATGCAGGGTCTCACGCATGCTAGGCAACCCTCAGCCACTGTCGCTGATCTACAAGCCCACTTCTGATTCTGGCTCTCCAAGCCTCAGTGCTATGTTGCAGGTCTTGTAAGTGCTTTTCTTTCGCCTCCTGGCTCTGTACCTGCATTTTCATATTCTATTGATCTCCTTAAATCTAATGGCCTTTTTTTTCTCCTAGGCATTTTGAACTGCTGTGGTTTTGTGATCTTTGACTTTGCCTCTCCTTTTTTTCTTGGGGATCTTTCTTTCTGTGGAACTCACTAAGCTGGTCCAGAGTGTGGACATTCTTCACAAAGTCCCTCACTGGGAAGCAGCTCTTAAAACAGATTGACTGGTCTCATCACTTCTGTTTTCTGCACTACCTCACACAGTTGATTCCTCCCACTTGGAGCCACCTTCTGCCTTCATGCTGGGATGTCACACATCTAGGGATATTGTGCTTTTGTTGTGCAACTTCTGTCTTGTCCCTAGCTCCTGTTTCTCTCTCCCTGCCTGAATGTCTGTCTCCTGGACTTTTAGTCTTCCCCGGTCAAGTCAACATACATGCTGCCCATGTGATTTATCCACATCTCATGTTCACCTTGTGTGGATAAGTCCCACTGGCATGTCTCTTTGCCCAGGATGGAAGCTTTCTTGGGAAAGCTGCTTTTTATGTCTAAATGTGTGACTTTCCACTAACACTTCACACACAGCATATTAATGTCCACAAATATTCTTTTTTATTTAAGTGTATCTCTGCATATTATAGTGATAGCATGTTAACTATGGGAAATAGATTCTACCTCCTCTCCCTCTTCCTCTTCTCCTCTCTTCTCCTGTCCACTCTGTACTTTGCTGTCCTTCACAGAGGCTCTCTTGTCCAGACTCAGTCAATCTTTAGCATATCTGTATCTTTCAGCATCAATCTCAGCATCACTTCATTTTGAAAATATTCTTCCTTCACCCCAGACTCACTAGGATGTCTCTCTTCTTGTCTTCCTAACAAAATTTCAAGCATCTTCAGATTACAGAATGCTGATATCCTTATTAGAAGGTGAGTGTGTGTGTGTGTGTAAGAAATTGTGTAGGCAGAATGTGCAAAGGCTGGTGGGCTGAAAGTCACAGGATAAAATGGGATCATGAGAATATGCTAAGTACACAAAATATATTATTGAAATTTTTATGTGTTACTTATGTGTCTTAGATTTAAGAAGGATATAATTTGATGTTGAAAAACTAATATGCAACATATCCAAATAAAACAGAAGCATGAAAAATATGTCCAATGAGTACCATGATTCACAAAGAATAAGAGCTGCCCAAAAGCTTTTTAGATATTGCTCTCTCTTAATTCTGAGAAAATCTGAAGCAGGATTTTAGGAAAGAGTTGGATTTTCAGATAGAGGTAAGACCCTACAGAGATGATATAAAAGATAATCAGATACATAATAAACTTCCTAAAGTAAATGTGCCAAAATACATGGAACTAAGAGTAAGTAAACAGAAAGCAAATTTCCATGTAATAAAGAGAAGAAGATACTGGTTGTAACAGTTTCCCTTTCCTGTTTAATGTTTAAATTCTGAATGTTATGTAGTTGTATTCATCTTCTACTGCTGCTAGAACAAGAAACTTAGTGGCTAAAACCCACCACAAATCTACTGAAAATTTTGGGCTTCTCATCTATTTTTTTCCTTCTCCATCATTCATGACAGAATGTTCATGGGCCCAGTAATTGTGCTAGTTTGTACAGAACACAAAAGTTGTGTAAGATCATGAATGCAATGGCCAGTCACTTCATGCCTGGAATAAAGTTTTTAAAGCACTCCTTCCTTTTCCTCTGGCTTTTACATTCTTTCTATCCCTCTTTTACTGAGCACTCGACAGTCATTTATTTTCAGCTTTTTGACAAGTCTTGAGTCTCCCCATTAGTCACTTCCCTCTGCAAAAAGGAGCGTCTCTGAAAAAAAGATGAGAGGATCACTAATCTGCAGGTATAAACAGAAATATTTAAGGAGCACTTTGACGGACACAACATATTCATTTAGCCAGATAAAACTAGTAGCTTCCCCCTAAGGCCTATGAACTAACTTCCTGGCCATAGGCTTTTGATTTTCAGTAACAGGCATGAATTCCTTCCTGTGAAGCAGATATCAAATCCAAACAGAGAATACTTGGTTGCCCCCACAGTAGTGATGCCACTATTGCACCCATAATACTTCTTGCCTAGCTGGTACTTTGTTAAGCTTATAGAGTCTACTGCTGGATCCTCTCCCCAAGCTCTGTGCATAGCACTTTCCAGCATTATGACAGCTTGATTTCTCTGTGTTCTGCAACTGCAGCATTTGGTATTTTCAGCAGTAGAATCTTGATATCTAGTTCTTGTGGGGAACTGTAAGTACTGTCAAGAGCCTCCTGAAAAACTTTCTTAATTTGTGTTTAGATTTAATTTACTAGTATTTTGCTGAGAATTTTTACATTTAGTTCATCAAGAGAACCTGTAATATTTTTTATTATTATATTTTTATCTAGATTTGGTGTCAACCTAATGCCAGAATTCAAGAATATGTTTGGAAGAATTATTTGTATTATATTCTTTGGAAGGATTTACCAGAATTAATTTAGTTCCTCTTTAGATAATTGGTAGGACTCAGCAGTAAATGTATCTGGCTCTGTCTTTTTTTTTTTTTTTCTATTTTCCTAATTCAATCACATTACAACTGTCCTTCCCACTAACTGTGAATAGCAGAAAGAAACAAAAAAGAGAATCCAGAAGTAACCCATCACTATAACATTCCTGAATATATCCTTCAATTTGAATGAAAATAAGGAAGTTGGACTAATTTCATCTCAAAAGTTGAATTTCATCTCAAAGAGTTGAACCCACTAGCAGTCAAATGTACTCTTTTGTTTCAGGATCGTCAATTACTGGAGTATAGTTTTAAATCATTTTTTTTTTTTTTTTTTTTTTTTAGAAAAAGGGACAGAGGGAGAGGGAGATCGAATTGGCACATTAGGGCATCAGCCACTGCAATCAAACTCCAAATGCTTGTGTTACCTAGTGGGCATGTGAAACCCACTTTGTATGTCTGGCTTATGTGGGATCTGGAGAGATATCAAACATGGGTCCCTAGGCTTCACAGATAAATGCCTTAATTGCTAAGCTACCCCTCCAGCCCTAAGCATAGTTTTAAGTGAGACGTGCAGACTGGGTAGAAAAGGGTAAACCTTGAGCATAAATAGGAGCTATTATTCACCTTCCAGGACAGGAGGCAGAAGGGGACTAGAAAAGCCTGTGTTCCAGCCACTGGAAAGGAGCAACTTCTTCTCTGCTGGACTTTCCAGGGGTGGACAGAGTATTGTCAAGGAATTATTAAATTGATATGGTACAAGCCATAAATTTAATTTTTTTGTTTTTTTTTTTGAGGTAGGGTCTCACTCTAGCTCAGGCTGACCTGGAATTCACTATGTATTCTCAAGGTGGCCTCGAACTCATGGTGATCCTCCTACCTCTGCCTCCCAAGTGCTGGGATTAAAGGTGTGCGCCACCATGCCCAGCCATAAATTTAAATTTTTATATTGACATTTTAAACTGGTTTAAGACACTCAATGAGAGAAAACAGGTATGAAAACCAGAAAGAAATAATCTGTAATTCCTAAAATAAAAACATTGAGAGTATTAGATATTTGACCACCAAAGGTATGCAGGTAAAGGAAAGAGAAGGAGCTGAGAAGCAGCCAAAAAGGAATAGAAAAAAAGTATTGTCTACACTATTTTTTGAGCATTCCAAAAAGTGACTTCCTTGCATATCCTTTTCTAATTTCATATAAGGTGAAACTTATGGCAGCATGAATAACTATTTCAAAACAACTAAAAGGAAAAAAAAGATTGTGGATGTAGTTGCAGCAATAAGACACCTTTTTTTTTCATAATCTTATAAAAGGACACTAGCAAAAGAAGTTAAAATTACCAAAATGCTTTGGTCTTAAGATGTGATGAGAGATTTAGGAACCAAGGATACAAAGAATCCCTCAGCATACTGTGAATGCATTGTAACATGAGACACTAATGCAAGATCTACATAATTGTTCAGCACAAAATGTAAAGCAGAATCACAATCAAGAGGTCTGTGTCCTGTAAGACATGCTGAGAGGACATTGAGGATTAAGCGAGGTTATTCTCTGCACAAGTGGCTAGGTAGTCACATCAGAGCAGAGTGGGAGCCAGCAGCTCTGGCACAGGGGAAAGCTGGGCTGGCCTTGGCAACAGCTTTTTACTGTTGTGTGAAAGAAGAAAGCTGGTATTCTTGTAGAAATCTACCTTGCAGGGAAGAGGTAAGGGCAGTGATACCCAGTGGGGAGGACTGGCAGTATATAGGAGGAAGACCATTTTTTTCTTCTTTTAAAGTCTGATGATGTGAATAGAAATGTATATTCAAATTGCCATTGTTTTTTTTTTTTTTTTTTTTTTTTTTTTTTTTTTTGCTTTTCCAAGGTAGGGTCTCGCTCTAGCTCAGGCTGACCTGGAATTTACTATGTAGTCCCAGGGTGGCCTCAAACTCATGGCAATCCTCCTACCTCTGCCTCCCGAGTGCTGGAATTAAAGGTGTGTGCCACCATGCCCAGCTCTGTTTTTGGATCACTTTTTAAAGCTTACTAATAAAGATACATTTTTAGTGTCAAAACCCAGAACAGGGCTAGGGAGATGGCTCATCCATGAAAGGTGCTTATTTCAAAAGTCTGTTCAATCCTCCAGTACCCACGTAAAGCTAGGAGTTTGTGTATAGCAGTAAGAGTGTCTGGTAGGCCCATACCATCTGCCTGTCTCCCCCGCCCACATAAATAAAAATATTTTTAAAAACTAGAAAAATACTTTCAGACCTGAAAATAGATGACAAAACAATATTTTCTAATTTTATTAAGCATAAAAGTCCCTAAATTTTATCTAGTAAACAAAGTGTGTTATTTTAATCACAATATATTACATTTTATTTGATTTTATGAAAACATATAAGCAGAATATCATGCCATTAGTTAGGCTACATAAAGGATAGCCCAATGTGCCTCCTTAGTTCAGTAGGCAGCATTCCAGTCTCATGAGAATAACCTAGTTCTATGTGATATGAAGTTAAAATGTGTTAAATCTAAGAATGAGACTTGACATTGGGGAGAAGAGACAAATGGAGAAGTTAAGCTGAATCACAAAGTAACCAAAGAAGTTTAAAAACAAGTTTAAGATTGTGGGTTGTTTGAACATTTCAGATCAACTTGATTGGTAATAATTAGGGCAAGAAGGCTTAGTATTAATTAGATTAGCATTAATATTCCAGTCGAGCTGACTTTCATTTCTGCAAATGTTAGTTGAACAAATTACATACACTATGCATCAAAAAAATACTTTGTCTTATGCTATGCCATCATCTCCTTTTCTCTTCATAATTTCTTCTTTCATGAACTACTGTTATTCCATTTTACTATTAAGGAAACTGATGCACTGGGAAGTTAGTATGTGTTAGAGCTAGATTTGCTAACAGGCCTGTGTGATTCAAAAGTTTGGGCTCTTGAAATTTCCCACACAGAAATAATTACCATGCAAAACCAAGAGTCTCATATGCTCATCAAAAAGAAAACACACTTCTTATTTGGATTAGATATGAAGTGATAGTAACACATAGATGGTGTTTGTATTGTGATATGGTGTTATAAGGTGTATAAGGAGAAGACAGAATAAAAAGAAATTGAGGAGCAGAATTAGTAATCTGTTAAATGAGTTGATTTCTAGCCTTTCTGGACATGACTATGTGCCATTTTCATGTCTGGTCCATACAACCTTCCAACACACCCTTACAACCTTCCTGTCTTTCTTCTTCTATGCTCTTGTCAGACTTTATCCTTGAAGGACTGAGTAAGTACTGTCTGTTTCTGGATGGATACCATAAGGCCAAGGAAATAACTCCTACTATGTCATCATGCCAGTAATATATTTAGGTTTGTCTATCACATCTTCTAGTGCTACACTTAGTAACACATTAGTTGGTACCAGAAGTGAGGTGCTACAAAGACATAAAATGTGTGGCATCAGGCTCAAAGATCATTATTATGGAGGAAAGATGCATAATGATACCATGTACAAAGTTTTTAGAAAAAAATTCTGTTGGCAATATAATGACTGTCAAGAGCCCATCAAGCTTTTAGAATAACTAAAAGAAGATGGTAATTTCAATTATTAATAGTTTAATGATAATAGCCACATTGGATTAACCCACATTATGTCTGGAAGCAATTAAGGGAGAAGTACATGACATATTTGACGAGTTATACTGTTAGGGAATCAGACATTTGTGCTTTCAGAACAACTATGACTACAGCAAAAATGTGAGCCAGTAAGACAGGTTATGAAGGAAGGCATATATCTCACCAGCTTTACATGGGATCACAGAGAATAATTTACAAAGAGCTTTCTGCACATGGAAGGAGGGAAGAAGAGAGCAGAGAATTCCACAAAGGGAAATTCAGACTTTAGAAATGGCCTTGTTTCCCACAGTCTGGGAGAGTTTAGAAGGACTCTGATGGCGTTTTCTTGGTATGGACCAGTGACTCTTTGGTATCTCTCATTTCAGAGAACAGTCTTTAATTACCACCAGATACTCCTCTTCACTAGATACACAGATGCACACGGTGCGATGCAACAGTTTGCAGTTTCTGAGGAGACACATCGGTGCTGATAGAGAGCCATATTCAGTACATTCTGACTTCGAGGCCGATGCAGGGTCTTAACGTTCTGACCATAGTGGGCTTGACAGAAATGAAAAGGAGACTTTACTAGAAACTGAATGCATACTTCTTTCCTCCAGTTACACAGGTAGACTGCTTTCCTCAGACTGCTGTGATGTTTATTTCACCATAACATTGAGCTCTGGCCAATAAGATATCAGTGTAAATGGCACATGTCATACTTTAATGATTTTCTCCTTTTCTTTCTAATACTTTTTCTCCCTTCTTTCACCCTTGTGACCATACTTCTTCTGGTTATTGATTCACAAATGATTTTCAAAGTTATGCGTGGAAGAAGAGACATCCTGAGTGACTGCAGGGAGCTCCTCACTACAAAAATAGAAAAAATGAATGGGGAAAATTTTCTGTTTGCTCAAGTTATTAATATTTTGGTATCTATCTGTTACATGATAGCATCCTAGTTAATATTTCATGACAAAACATTTCCAAAAAAGAAAAATAAAATTGAAACAAGACCCAAAATTCACATAACTATTTCAGAGGGAAACATGTGAGCAAAAACCCTGAGACTAGATTGGGCTCTGAAAGCACAGATACACATTCAAGCAGGTCAGCCCCCTCAACTTTATGGCTACCCTGCATATTAGGTAATTATTTTCCAGCTAATCACTGGAAACAGTACTTATGTGACAATAGAATTAAGCTCATACCCACAAAA
Source organism: Orientallactaga sibirica (assembly GCA_036365145.1). NCBI lineage: Eukaryota > Metazoa > Chordata > Mammalia > Rodentia > Dipodidae > Orientallactaga > Orientallactaga sibirica. The sequence goes on along the minus strand of JAEOAD010000004.1, from coordinate 49,890,398 downwards.
ACATATATGCATATATAGCTTACCTGTGCTGATGTCAAATGACACAGCTATTCCCCTTCAGTGAATACAAAATGACCAATGAATAGCACAATGGCTACTTTTCATTATTTTTTATTTATTTTTTTTTTTATGAAATCAAGCACAAAAGTGTCCTTGCACATATCTTAAGTCTTTGTTTTCTTCTTTTGGCTGATCCAAAACTGATATTCCTTTAATTATTCTGTTATTCTCCAAAAAATAAGTCATTATGTTCTTGACCCCAGAGGCTAGAACCCAACCAAGAGGATCTTTCTTCTGGTGCCAATACCAACTGATTTCAAATTTGATCTGCTGCTTTTAGATTTCAGGTATTCCTGTAAAATTCCAAGAAATATATTTTCAAAGGCTAAAAAGACACCAATTGCTTACATTAAAGAGCCTGATTTAGTTTCCTATTACGTGAATGTCAAGTTGCTGCAGGTGCTTGCTACCTTATACAGCATCATGGATAGCCTCACTTCAGCATTTGTCGGTATCCTTGGGCCACAGTAGATAGGCTTGAAATGGCATGTGGCTTAGCCCTGAATTTATTCTGATTTATACAAAAGACTTAAAAAAATCAAAGTGCAGTGGTTTCATAGAAGCTAGCCAAGCACAGGAAAGATGGAGTTTGCAAGGAGGTGGACAAACACAAGAAAAATACACTGGTATGTACCTTTCTTATATAATAGAGTAAAATTCTAATATATCTCTAGAGCACATAAGAGATGTTGAAAATGTATCATGTTGTGAATCTAACTTTACTTATACAGCCATATTTTGCCAACTTCCTGTTGTAAATATTTGTAATTAATGCCTCAGTTGAAAATTGCTTGATGATGACCTGAATGGCTTTTCCAACCATGAAGGACTTGACTCATGTCAAATACTGTGTAGGTTTAATTGGTGAGTATAATTTAGAATATATATATATATATATATATAAATGTGTGAACCTGGAAAAAATGTCAACCTAAACATTGACCAATACAAAAATGAAAGTCAACATTATTACAATGTTTAAAAGTTAAATGAAATAATGGGCTTTTTAAAAAAGATTTTATTTTTATTTATTTATTACAGAGAGAGAGGGAGAGAGAGAGAGAGAGAATGGGCCTGTCAAAGCCTCTAGCCACTGTAAATGAACTCCAGGTACATGTGCCACCATGTGCATCTGGCTTATGTGGGACCTGGACAATTGAACCTGGGTCCTTAAGCTTTTCAGGCATGTTCCTTAACCGCTAAGCCATCTCTCCAGCCCAACAATGGGCTTTTTGATTAGCGATCGTCACATCTATATGGTAAGACTCCATGTCTTTTGGAAAAGAGAGTCATTTGTATAATAAAGAAAATAATTTCAGAAAAGATTTTGAGCCTGGGAGAATATCAATCTGGACAGGAAAATTTATAATATTTTTGGGACTGGGAAGATGGCTCATCAGTTAAAGGTGCTTGCTTGAAAAGCTTAATGGCCTGGGCTCAATTTCCCAGTACCACACATACAGCCAGATACACAAAGTTATGCATGCATATGGAGTTTGTTTGCAGCAGAAAGAGGCTCTAGCAAGCCCATACTCATTTGTTAGCATTCTCCCTCTCTCTCTCTCTCCATATATATATATAAAATAATTTAATATATATATAATTTTAAAGAAATTCTAATCTGTGAAATCAGATTTTTCACTTTGTGATTAGATGAATATTACTAAAGCAATTGAGTTTTTCTATCACTTTTCTTTTTAAAAAACTACTTCTACCTTTGCTTTCTAATCACAACTAAAAGTCCTAGCACTTGAAAGCAAATGACCAAGTATATGCACAAAATAGCTGGTATATTACATGGTCTTAAGCTTATAAACATGCTTTTTTTACTTCCTGGTTTCTTTAAAGCCTCAAAAATTCTTGACAAGGCAAAGCTATAAAATATTTTGTTGGGTGTTTATATTTTAGGACTTCAGAGGGAAATATGCAAGTCTATTATATTTTTCTCCATGAATGCAAAAGTACCCCATGTTGCTCATGGGATCTCTGTGTATTCAACATGTAATAAAACAGAACCAGCACTACCCTAACATGCCCCACTTACAAACTAAACAGCCTCGCCTGCCTCCCACTAGCACCACTAGGATAACAGCCACTACCATCTAGCGGGCTGCAGAAAGGCTACTGTAACACCAACCCGGTGTTACAGACATTCAGAAAAAATGGACTTAATATATCAATCCTGTTGTAAAATATGAGTCTTCTGAAAAAGAAATGAAAAAAAAAAGTAGTTACTAAGAGTACAGTGTGTTACCAACCTTCAATGTAATGTAACAAAAAGCAGCAGGGCTGGAGAAATGGCTTAGCAGTTAAGGCGCTTGCCTGCCAAGGCAAATTACCACGCTCCGATTTCCCAGGACTACGTAAGCCAGATGCACAAGGTGGTGCATGCTTCTGGGGTTTGTTTGCAGCAGCTGGAGGTCTTGGTGTGCCCATTCTTTCTCTTTCACTCCCCCTTTCTCTCCTTCTCTTCTTTCTCCCCCCTCTCCAATAAATAAATAAACAAATAAATAAATAAAAAAAGCAAACAGAAATGCCTAGAGAATACTGGGTTTTTCTCTCAATACAGGTACAGAGGCTTTCAGAGGAGAGGTTTTTCTGAGTAAAGATTTTTTAAAGAAAAAAACCTTTCAAACTTGATTTCTAGAAAGTAATTATCAAGCTGCATGGTAGCACAAGGTCTTATTGATCTAAATTTCTCTCTGTGTATGAACTTCACAGACTTGCATGACTTGGCATCAGTAAAAGCTAATGATGATTCATGCTATTAGCTGCAGCATCGCCAGTCCCCAGGAATGTATCTTTGACCTTTTATTAGCAGTTTTCTCCCAAGGCAAGTAAGATCACCCAACAGACATACTTCCTAATCACCCTAAAATACCTGGGGAATTCTTTAAAAGTCAGAACAGGTAAGATGCTCAGATGCTGAGGTAACCTGGAAACTGGGTCCAAGAAGAGAATGCATCTGATTGCATAATGCCACCAGCAATCCCAAAAAACCCTGGGAAATATAATTGCATGTTAAATTACAAGTTATGTAAAATTAAAAGAGGCATAATTATAAAAATGTGCCTTAAATGTTATGTGATTTTCAATTTTTAGGAGCATTTCTCTACCTCTTCACAGAAACTTCATCTAATGTTTATACATTCATTTTTCCCGTTGATGAAACATGTATTGGACTCAGTACTACACTAGGCATTTTGTTATGGTAATATAGAAGTTACTTTTTTAAAGTAATATTTTATTGATCCATGCTTTAAGTAGCTTCTGATGCAAGAGTGGATTAATAAGATCATAAGGAATGGTGCACAAAAACCTTGAAAAAATCTTGCTCCCATATTCTTTTGCATTTCCCTCACTTGCCATCTCCAACACACATGCACACACATATGCCCTTCTTTTCATCATCTGTACATCCTGTTGGGCCAATGTGATATGCAGCTGCTTTTTAGTGGTCAAATCTAAAAGGGGGGAAAAAAGAAGGTTATTCTTATTAGAGAATGAATTATTAGTCAAGTATAATGGTTAAAGAAGATTGTCATCTTGATGGTATTAAAAATCACCATGAGGGCTGGAGAGATGGCTTAGCGGTTAAGGCACCTGCCTCCTAAGCCTAAGGACGCTGGTTCCAATCTCCAGCGGTTCCAATCTCCAGGTCCCACGTTTAGCCAGATGCAAAGTGACACAAGGGTGCAATGCTGCATTTGACCACAAGGGGGCGCATGCATCTATATTTCGTTCACAGCAGCTGAGAGACTGCTGGCGTGCCCATCTCTATCTGTCTTCCTTTCCCTCTCTCTCTGTCTCTCTCAAAGAAAAAAAAAAAAATCACCATGAGCTGGGCGTGGTGGCACATGCCTTTAATTTCAACACTAGGGAGGCAGAGGTAGGAGGATTGCTGTAAGTTCGAGGCCACCCTGAGACTACATAGTGAATTCCCAGGTCAGCCTGGACTAGAGTGAGACCCTACCTTGAAAAGCTAAATAAATAAATAAATAAATAAATAAATAAATCACCATGAGCCAGGTGTGGTGACACACGCCTTTAATCCCAGAACTTGGGAGGCAAAGGTAGGAGGATTGCCATGAGTTTGAGGCCACCCTGAGACTACATAGTGAATTCCAGGTCAGCCTGAGCTAGAGTGAGACCCTGCCTTAAAAAACAGAAACAAGACAAAAAAAAAAAAAAAAAATCACTGTGGAAATAAATCTCTAATCTCCAATCTCCAGACATTCCTGTCAGGGTGTTTCTAGATTAGTATAATTGAGGCAGGAAGGAAAACTTTAAATATGGGTATAACCATTCCATGGACTGAGCTGCTTGACTGTGTAAAAAGGAGAATGCAAGCTGAAGACTAGCATTCTTAGCTCTCTGCTTTCTGTTTGGGGTGCAATGTGGTCACTGCCTGCTCCTGCTGCTAAGCCTTGCCTTGATGGACTGTTTTCCCTGGAACTTTGAGTCAAAATAAACTTTTCTTATCTTAATTTGCTTCTTGTCAGGTATTTGGTCACAGCAATGAGAAAATCAACTAATATTTCAGGTAAATGACATGTTTCTAAATTATGAAAATGACAATCAAAATCATATAAAGTATTATATATCTTTCAATTTTGATAATTAACCTTGATTTCTCTAAAGTTATAGAAAAATGTTCATTGTAGGATTATATCAACATCAATAATATAAACGATTCTATAAAGTTTTAAGACTTTATGTTAATTATCTGAATCACTTATACAATATAGAAACCTTCATACAATTTTTGACCCTGGTTTTATTATAGAATATTGAACCTCAAATGATGTGATTCTTTAACAATCTAAAAGAAATATTTCATTTGACATATTCTTTCTCCATTCCTTTTTGATCAAATGGTTTTTATCCTAATTGCTCTACTGTACTCCTCCTTTCCAAAGAAACCAAAGACATTCTTTCCTGATCTTTTAGTTAATACTTACTGCCAAAAGTTAATATAGTTTATCATTCATTATTTTAAAGCAATCTCATATTTTTATAAATCTCAGAATACCAAAATTATTTTTTTCCTAGACTTAATATTATCCTCTCCCTCACAAATAAAGACTGTTCTTATTTTTTCTTAACTAAAAGTATTTCCCCAGGCTTACTGGTGGGCTACACTTAGTCTTTTGACATGTTTGACACTCTGGACTTCAGTGATTGTCTCTTTATTGATAGCATGTTAAATACCAAGAGAAAGGCATGATATGGTTTTGAGAGTATTGGTATGGATATAAAAGCCTGACTGTTGTTTGTCTTCTTTCTTATAAAAGTTAATGAGTGATTTACTCATATTACTGTGTAAGTGTACACAATTTCCTAAAGTACACTTAAAATACCTGTGAGGATATTCTCTGTAGAATCTAATTGCATTTGCTGCTTGTTTTTGATGTGTGCCTGCTTGCGTGTGTGTGTGTGTGTGTGTGTGTGTGTGTAGTGTGGTAAGTGTGATGTGTGGTGTTTACACGTGTGAGCATTCCATGTGTGCGTGAGTGGAGGCCATAGAAGAGCATCTGGTGTGTTCTCTTACTGCTTCAGTATGTCCTTGAGATGGGGGCTTTCCTTCAACCTGGAGCTCTTGTCTTTCACACAACTCCAGAGTTTCTCCAGTCTCTGTCCTCCAAGGACTAATGTTACAGGCATGCCTACCCATTTTTTTTTTTTTAATTTGAGAGAAAGAGAGGGAGAGAGACAGAGAGGAAGGGGCAGAGAGAATGGACACACCAGGGATTATCAGCCCCTGTGAAGGAACTCCAGATGCATGTGCCCCTGGTGCGCAAGTGTGACATTGCATGCTTGCTTCACTTTTGCATCTAGATAAACGTGGGACCTGGAGATTTGAATGGGCACCTTTAATCCCAGCACTCAGGAGGCAGAGGTAGGAGAATAGACATGAGTTTGAGGCCACCCTGAGACTACATAGTGAATTCCAGGTCAGCTTGAGCTAGAGTGAGACCCTACCTTGAAAAAAAAAAAAAAAAAAAAAAAAAATCACCATGGAAGTAAATCTCCAATCTCCAATCTTAGGCTTTGCAGGCAGGCACCTTAACCACTAAGGCAGCTCTCCAGCTCTGCCTACCCATTTTTTAATGTGGGTTCTGGGTAATCAAATTTGATGATATCAAGCCAGAGAGGCCATCATACTTAAGCACTCTTAATTGGTGAGCTATCTTCTCAGCCCTGTTTTGTCTTTTTGTTTTGATCTAGATTCATTCTTTGAACACCAAAACACGAGCAGTGGTCTCTTGAATATGAGTGTAAGTGCTATCCATCTTTATGAGATTTTAGTTTCAAGTATGATGCTTTCTGTGTTTGGAGTTATCCCATTAGCAGACAGCTTCAGGTTCGCTGAGATGAACTTCCAGACCAGGCACAGTTATGGAGGAAGGGATATTATTTATTGAAGCTTACAGATCCAGGGGAAGTTCCATAACGGCAGAAGTAGTGGCCTGCTCTCACAAGGCCAGGCAGAGAGAACAAAAGCCAACCAGCCAGCCACAGCACACAGAGCAAAACTACAGCCAAAAGGTCACACAGCACACTTTAGGAACTCCTGCTAGGCACATTTGCATATCTTTACAATGGACTCTCAAACCATCACCACACCTTAAGACCGGGCCCCCAGTGACCTTGCCTCTAGCAAGGTGATTGCAGATGCAAACTATAAGTAATAAACCACTGAATATATTGGGGGACATATATTCAAACTACCACATCCCATTATTATACTAATGGAGGAAATAGCTTCATTGAATAAGTATTTGGCATATGATAATAAATAAAATGTACTTCATTTGTGATTTCTAGCAGTTAAAGTAACATTCTTTAAGTGGACTATAAATGACACAAAGAAGGAAACAAGAGAAAAATTCTAGCTGGACAACATCAAATCAAAGTGTACTAGATATCCAACTTATCATAGAATTGACAAGTAAACCCCACCTTTTTGGAGCTTAATACAATAATATGTAGAAATAGACACTGCCCACCCATGAGTAACAGAGATATTGTTCTTCTTATTATTAAACTTATTATTATTAAACTAATTCACATTTGAGAGAGAGTAGTATTGTCATTAAATTCCAGTTCTTCACTTTTTCCCCGAAAAGGTTTCTCTGCAAAAGCTTACTGTGGTTTGCAGTTCCAATTATAAGTTAATCCTCACATCTGAGAAAGGTACCTATAGGTTTGGGTTTTGCTCTTAATCTCTATTTTATAGATAAGGGACATTGGAAAGTTTGAATGGCTGGGCCCAGTCTCCTCATGCAAGCATAACCTGAGCTGGAACTATATTGCATTCTCTTCTCATTTAGTTTTCTGCCTGCAAGACATAGCTTTCATCATAACTGAACACAATGCCGTAATACAGTTGCCATTTTTAATTTAGATTATCTGCATCAATAGCATGAAATTTCTTGACATATTTTCCAAATTAATGAGTCATTATTAATATGTGACCAATAAATTCCTTCTTCTAACAGCTGGAATGAATTTTCTCACTCCATATGATGAAAATCAGGCACATATATGTACAGAAACCATAAAAGTTTTAAAATTAAATAATATTGGTTTATTAAATGATTAGTACTGGCCTTCTGTCCAACATGTGCCATGTCATAACAATACATGAAAATCTTACATCCATATACAACCTTTCCAGTTATTTTAGGATATTTTCTTCTTCTTTGAGTTTTCATTGATTTTGATTATTTCATAGTTCTCACTGTCAGTAGGTATTAATTTTGAAATTTTGTTTTTCTGTATATACAAAGAAAAGTGCTATGAGATATTAGTGTATATATATATATATATATGCTGTTGATGTTTATAAGCCTTTATAAGCAATGGGCTTGTCTTAATCACTAAGGAATATAAAATGTGTAACCAATAAAATTTCAGAGGTGGCAGTTGTAAAATTCTAAATAACAAAGAAACTAATACAAAATTGTTTATTTGGCCAGACACAGAAAAAATGGTTATGAAAATCTTATAGATACTTTTATATGCTCAATACTGAGTTCCTAAACAGCGTACCACTTTTTATATTCAAAAATACTTTTTGAATTTTCAGCAATTTTAAACCTCTTTTTATCAGATGTATTTCTAATTTGTCTTTGCTTTTAATTTTCAATTTTAAGATGTGTATTTTATAAATATCAACTACTCTCCATGAAGTTTAAGTCAAACATCTTTTCCTTACTCTTAAATTTCATGCCTATAAGAAATTCCTCAGTGAATATATTGGTTTTACGTCATTAAACAACAATAATAAATACAGGTAATTAAAAAATCTAAACAAGAAACAAGACCATATTTTAAAAATGGAGCATATCTTGGTTTTTAACCTTCAAATATGAGCTTACTGCTGGTTAGCACAGCCAGTGTTTTAGAAATAAATATTCTGGCTCCCAGGCTAGATGGTCAAATTACTGAACAAGATAAAAAAACAAAGAACAGGGAAAGAGAATAGTGAAGATGTTCTCTATAACATGAATGATAGCTACAGCCAAGTCTACTCTGCAGTGAAGTTTTTCTTAAAGAGCTCATAAAATTTAGGCAGGATTTGTGTTGCGAACCACATAATGTATGAAATTGGTTTCTAGAAGAAAAATAAACAAAGAAAGGAGTAATGATTGGGGGGAAAAAAACAAGAAATGGACCACTTAACAATTTAACTACCACCAGCATAGACATAAAAGTAAGACTTACTGTTTACTCACCAGAAAACGATTTACTAATTTAAACACAACCTTGTCAGGGGCTAGCTATGATAATCCAACACCATCAGAGGAGAAGAGGGTCAAGGTGAAAGACCCTTCCCCAATAAAGTCTACTTGTAGACCTTTGTTAACTTTTTTTTTTTTTTTTTTTTTTTTTGGAACATGGAAGTGTAGTGTTATTATAAATAGATCTCTGGACCATTCTGGCACAGTTACACTAAAGAGACTTAAAATGCTTCATAAAGAAATACCTAAATTACAGTTTCGAGGCACAAAGTAGCAAATAAAAAGTTCCTTCCCCCGCCCTCCCCCCCCCGCCGCCAAATAGCGACACTTCGCTATTGTTTGGTCACATTTTTCACATGCACCATTTAAAAAGAAGAAGAGGCCTATTGGATCATTTTAGAGTTGATTTTCCAAAGACGATCACATAAAATACAATTGTATGCAATTACGTTGGCTGCTTTAAATTGCCTTTGTATTTTCGTCTGGTTTGAAGGAGGGTGTGGGAGAAGTTTATTTGGAATGGGTATGTGAGGAAGGACCGTTCTGCCAGAACTTCAGACCTAGCGTCCATGGGTGTCCTTTGCAGGTGTTTGGGGACTGAAGACTGACTGAACCGTGCGTGGTTCGGAACCCGAGAAGTGCCACGCTTTCCGACTGCCAAGCCGAGAAGGACGGGGGCGCTGTCTGGTGACTTTGTTTCCTTCACGCGGGCGACCTCCCCCACCCACCCGCCCTGACTCGACCCCGGGGTTCCCTCTCCAGCGGCGCGGCTCCTTTCTGGGGTCCCGAGATGTCCGAACAGCCATGCCTGGGACGCTGAAGCTCCGAGCTAAGGCTCTGGGGATAGAGTCACCCTGGAGCGTCCTCTCCGGCCACTAGCGGTGGCAGCGCGTCCCAGGCCGGGCTTTGTGGGCCGAGCTTTGTCAGCGCACCGGGGGTCCCCGGGGCTCAGAGCCACCCCCACCTCTCGACTCCCCCTCCAAGCCGCGCCTCCCCCATCCCCATCCATCCCCATCCATCCCCATCCCCGAGCGAGCCCAGCATCAGCACCACCGCCGCCTCTCCCGGAAACAAGCCTGCTGAGCCAGGGCGGAGGAAAACCTTGGGCCTTCCGCTCTGATTGGTCTCCCCCCGGCGCGCGGGGAGACGCAGCGATTGGCTGCTGGGCGTTGTCAGTCGCCGAGGCCGGAGCCTTCGCCGAGGGAAGCGCAGCCCGGCTCGGGTGCTCCGGCTGCAGCCGCGGCTGCTCCCGGGTGCCGACCGAGCGAGCCTGCGCGAGCACCGCCGCCGCCGCTGCCCACCCCGCGGAGCCGCCCGCGCCGCGGGGCCCGCCCGAGGCCGCCGGGAGCCGGGGAAGGTTAGGAGCGGCGCGCGGGAGAGCCGGCACGAGGAGGAGGCGGAGGCGGTGGAGAAGTGATGCTGGCGCCGGGGATCCGGACAGCGGCAACGGAGAAGCAGCGGCAGCGGCAGCAGCTTCGGGACCCCGGCTTCAGCGTCCCCGTGGCCCCGCGGGCCGGCGGAGCGGCCCGAGAGCGCGCTCCCCGCGGGTAAGGTGCGGCGCTCGGAACGCTTTGTGATTTTTTTTCGGGGCGCGGGGCGGGGGGGGTGTTTGCTAACAAGGCGAGTCGTGGTCAGGACATCCCGACAAGGATGTTGGGGACCCTCGGCTGGCGAGTCCTGACGCTCCGGGGGCGGGCTGATGCTGGTGTCCGTGCGGCTTCAGCTCCGGCGTCCTCGCTTCGGGGGCTGACAGACTTTGACAGCGCGTGGATGGCATTGTGTGAGAGAGAGTGTGTGTATGATGGGTGCGCGCGCGCCTGTGCACACACGAGGTTTGGGCCACTTTGCCACGGAGAGAATGAAAGGGGAGTAAGTCTCCTGTACGTGGACAGATGCCCTTCAAGGATCCAGTGTGGGATGGAGTGAACAGGATGTGTTTTGGGGGGCTCAGCGGGCGGCGAAGGGTGCTGGTGGTGGAGAATGCACAGCGCTCACAGTAAAGTCTACCCTGGCGCGTAAAGAGCTCGGCAAATTGAACTTTATTGCCTTGATGAAAAGAAGCCTTTGCATCTGGCACGTCAGGGGAGAAGTGCGATCGCCCAGGCTCCCCAAACTCCTACTTTGCGCCGGCGACTTTGCAATGGAAAGTAAAGGTTAGTCGGTTTTGCTTTAGAAAAAAAGAGGAAAGAGAAGTTGAGAGGACGGTGGGAGTGGAGGATATGTTTGAGAAGTGGCAACTTTTAGGTATCCGCAGCCTCGCGTGGGAGGCTCACTACACTTTTCTGGAGCGCAGATTTTGGGGTGGAGAGAATCCCTCTCTGAAGGTCTGGCTCCTCCTGTGGGGTGGCGCCCTTGGGCTCAGGTGTCTGCCACCAGGCAGCTGCGGAGGATGGGAATGGAGCGCTCGGTCCAGTGTCTAGGTGAAGTCACTTCCCCCACAGGCTATTTTGGCAGGTGTGCCCTTCGCGTTTGGGACCCTCCTCGTGTGTCCGGGCCCTAAACTCGAGAGCGGCTCTGCACTTGGAGAAAGTTCACGCCCCCGGGGTCCCGACAACTAGCCTTCGAGCGCGCTGACCAACAAAGGTAACCGTACCCTGCTTTCATCAGAGCGTACACTGCTTTTTCCTGCCCTGCATCTTATTTTATAAAGCCATTAGGAGTTCCGTCTGCGCTGCACCCCTTCGGCACAAGACGCATTGAATGCGCTGCTGCAAATGTTCACTGTTGTGGGGCTGTCTGGATTTCCGGAGCTCAGTGCAGTGATTTCTCTATCCCTAATCTGGACTCACAAACTTGGCATTCGTTTTCTATGTGGTCCGTTGTCTCCCAAGAAGTCTCTGGAAAACTTCCTGAAGTATCTCCATATTAATGAGCAGTCCCCACCCTGGCTCCTATGGAGAGAGGTTTAGGCTATGATGGTGATGATGGGGTTGCAGGAAACTAAGGAGCTTCGGAAGAGGGCAGCTCTCTAGGCCTGCCAGCTTTAGTAAAAGGAAAATTGGCTCAGTAGATGGAGCTGATCTTGAACCAGGGGCAACTGCACTTTCCTGTTGTGCAGTTTTGCAATCTCTTTCACTGGGGAATTTCCTTTTAACCATAGAACAAACCACAGTACATCAAAATTTATCCGTCGCACTTGATTTGGGCTCATTTGGTTTGGTTAAGACGGAGAAAATGAAAGCAAAATAAGGCACCTCATTTAAAAAAAAAAATTGAAAATCTGGAGAGAGCTGTCCAAAACATCAGACATTTCCCCCTACAGGTTTTTGTTTGTTTGAAGTGTAATGGTTCTATTTTCTCCAAATTTAGTAGCTAGCTTGTTCTAAAGTGGCTAGGACGGGTAATACTAGAATGGTAGTTTAGCTTATGAGCATGGCTGTAGGTTTTCCGTCACTTACTTGATGAGCAAGAGATGTATGTTTAGTAAGATTTAGATGAATGCATACACATTGTGTTGGAGTTTAGTAGAAAATTGGTGCCAAATATTTCTTTTCAGTGTTCATGTCTAGCTTCAATAGCTGACTTTTTGATATAATTAAAGATAGTGTATGTGCTAAGTTTCTACCTCAAATTCACCTGACTGTATATACTCATGACTTTGTGAAAGTTGGTAACTGCACTAATTTTGTATTTCATTTATGCAGTTCTATGGTCTGGAAAGAACTGTTCGTTTTCCTTGCAATTTTATATGGAGATAAATAAATGAAAATTTGTTATAAATTACTAATATGAATATGTACATATATTTAAATATATATATATATATGATGTTATATGTATGCATTTAAGTCCAAACTAAGTATAGAATAGAAGTTAATACTAAAATGGAACTTCTTGAGGAAATTTTAACAACCTGGCTAAGAAAGTGCTTTTTACCTTGGTGTCAATTAACGGGTCCATTGTATTAGGTTAAGCCACAGGTCTTACAATGGAATGTCTTTGTGTACACATTTTAAGGTGACCTTTTTAAGGGTTGGGGGTTTTGTTTTGAAAGATAATTCTTTTCAGATAAATTTAGTGTGCATATGGCTAAAACAAGTAGAATGCACTTGTGAGAAATATGTGTCTCCATAGATGAGGATAAGATGTTTACATGTAATCAGTGTTTCAGGGTATGGGCAAGAGTCAGGAGGAAGAGGGTGGCAGGGGTTTGTGGGTGGTAATGCATAGAACTAGCCACTTACTTTGTACAAGCAGTTCAAGTTCTTCCAGTTCTGCATATTGACTTCAATTTTGACTTGTTTTGCTTCAGGGCACCATACAACACTGCTGTATATTCTAGAAGGATTTTACTAACTCAAATGAATGTCAACTTGTCACATCTCTGAGCTACTAAATTCACTTTTTGACCTCTACTAAGTTTTAATTTTAGTACTTACTGGCTTTTCCAAAAAGGGTATGCTTCGTATGGAAAACAATGTAGTAAATACAATTATGAATTAGACCTTACTTGTCAAATAATCACAATAAGCCTAAGCATGGGTATTATATGATATGCATTAATTTGTAATAGTTTCATTTATAGTGAAGTAATTATTTTGTCTAAAACTAATAATTTTAGAAGAAATGCAAACATTAACCAGTAGTGAATCAGTAACTTATTCTTTTGTCTTTTTTTATCTGTCTGCTATCTTATACACACACCACACTGGTATAATTGCAAGGAATAGAAACACTCTACATTTGAAACAAATTCCTAAGTCAATTCTTGATGGTGAACATGATTTATAATGTAATGTTCTCATCTTTTTCAACATATTATGGATTATGATGTTTGCTAATTCAGGTAAACTATATCAAATTGAACTCAGTTTCTGCTGTATGGGGAGCATTGTAGTTGCTTAGACCTCATCACAGGATAAAATGACTGCCTCCTTCACAAATCTTACGGGTTATTGGGTAGAAATAAATCCCAATCAAAGCCACAGTAATAACTATCTGATCGAGCAAATCTATCTTATGCCAAATTATTATATATTTTTGCTATACTCTTATCCCAGAGCCCAGTATTCCATTTCATTTTCTCTAGAACCAAGCCACACCAATTCTCACACCCTTCACAAACACTCAAGAACTGCAAAGCAGCCACAGTGCTAATCCAATGCAAGTTGCTTCCAAAGTGGTGGATGAGAACCACAAGAACACTGCATGAATGTGGGGGTCAAAGCAAAAGAAAGGCATCCCAAGATGATTAAGGAGTGAAATAACAAGATATATATAAAATGTATATCTCTTAAAATATTGTAAACATCAGCCAGCCATGGTGCATACTCATATGTAATCCTGGCAATCAGGGAGTCAAGAAGGAAGATCATGTATTCAAAACCAGCCTGGACTTCATGAAACCTTGTCTCTAAAATATTTTAAAATAAAACCAAAATATTTCCAAGGAATTGATGCAGGGGATATTTATCCTTTCAAACAATTTAAAAATTAATATAAATTGATATAATTGCTTTAAGTTAATATCATTTAAAAAGGCATTTTTGACCATTCAAGTCAAATTTATGTCACCTTTTCCAGAGGAGTTGATTGAATTGATAGTGGCTAAGGATGGATTCCAAAGCATATTTCTGGTTAGAAATATTGTGCTGCTTCCATGCTGAAGGTGTTAAATTCATGGTCTTTTTAAAGAGCCAATCACAAACCCTAGGTCTTGAAGTAAGTACTTCCCTAAGGTTTATTACATCAATAAAAGGCCTCTGATCTGATTTTCTGGTAAGAAATGCCAAAACAATTTGAAAGCTTCCAATCAAGTTTTTCTTTCGTTAAAAATCAATTTTGGGCTGGAGAGATGGCTTAGCTGTTAAGGTTTTTAGCTGGTAAAGGTAAAGGACCCACGTTCGACTACCCAGTATCCACATAAAGCCAATTGCACAGGGTAGCGCATGTGTCTGAAGTTCCTTTGCTGTGGCTACAGACCCTGGCATGCCTATTCTTTCTCTATCTTCCCCCCTCTCTCAAATAAATAAGTGAATAAATAAAATATTTTTAAAAGGAAGTTGTGCCTTGGGCATGGTGGTACATATCTTTAAAAAATCAATTTGGTTATTCACTGTGTCCATTTATGAATAAAACTTGGCAAAATTTTTACCTGTGTTCCATTTACTTATATATGCAATTGTGATTCCCATTTCAATTTCTGTGCTTCCATTTCACTTTCTTTGCATTCTTTAACTTATATCTAAAAGGCTTATTGTTACTTATGCTCATATTAAGCATGGATACCAGCTTAGTTTTCAAAAACTAATTTGTGGATGATATGGTCATAGTACAAGTAAGGTAGATTTTACTCCTCAGAAGCCATGCTAAATGGTAGGTTATAACTTAACAGATTAGGACACACAATGCCAACAGTCATTTCTGAAAGGATTTCCATCATCCACAAAAACTCTTCAAGATTGCTTTGATGTAATATAGTCTTAACAAATGTGGGAAGCATTCTCACATTACCATCTTATTATTTTTCCCTGAGTCAAGAATGACACTTTACCTTTTTTTTTCTCTGTTAGGTACCAAATACAAAATATAGGAAAAATATTTTGAAAAAGGAAGTAAATTAGCAAATGGTCATAGCTGGCACACCCACATTGATCATGCTATTATTTTGTAATTACTTTGAATTATCCCAATCCTAAGCTTCCCCTATGAGGAAGGAAGATTTATCCCAAGAAGTTGCCCAAAGTTCCTTGCAAGTGGAGTAAAGTTTAGAAACACTGTTTGTAACATGCTTTGAACCATATATATTCACCACTAACAGTTGGTCATTGAATGGCTGTACATTTTGTAAAATACTTGGATAAGAAGAAATGACTACATCTACCCATTTATATATGCAATGTATTGATATATGACATATTATTATATTGTATTAATATTATGTTAGAACCAGACTTTGGTACTTGTGCCTATAACACACACACACACACACACACACACACACACACACACGTATATATAATCTTTAAAGATACATGTATAGCTCTGACTGCTTGGGAACTTCCAGCTGTGGGTGAGGATTTCCCTTGGCTGAGCTTGTGCTGGCTTGGCCCAGCCCAGGCTCAGCCTGGATAGCCCTCTAGCCCTTTTTCTCCACATGAGCTCCATTACCTGCTCCAGCTCCCCACATGGCAGGAGATCTTTGAACTTTTTTTTCTCTTTTTGTTTCTATGGTTTTCCCAGGCCCCCATGTGGGATCTCTAGCCAAGTAGGTGCCTTTTCTTGGCTGTATACTTCACTCAATAATTATAACAATAATTTAAAAGATATGTTTATAGACTCAGAATTGACTGTATATGTGAGAATCTGTAAACCATTTTTTTTTTAACTTCCTGAAGTCATGGAAATTTCATGATTGATAGATGAGCTTCAGGGACTCCAAGAAATCCCAAAATTGTTGGGAACTTTTTTGTTGTTGAATGTTTTAGAGTAAGGAAAATGTGACAGAGAAAAGTTTAAAAGCTACTACTCTTCATTTTGTATAAGAAAATGAGAACAACAACACAGCATCAGAACAAAAATCCCAGCAGAGCAAACATGCACCAACAGTGAAAGCATTTGGAAGAAGCAGTGCCTGTCTCAGATTGCAAAGAAAAGAAACCCTCGCTAAAGTTAATCCGAACACAATCATTGTGATAAAATGTATATTTCTCACTGAAGGAATGGTTTACAATGATACACTGAGCTTGATTGGGAGTTCTAATTAGCATTGTGTTTATACTTTGACTATGGAGTGTTTTAGATGAGATCAAAGTTGAGTTAGTTCCTTACTGAACTAGACTTATGGACAACTTTCCCACAATCCTAATATTACGTCAAGGACAAATACCAGAGCCAAAGTTGCTTTGTATCCAGGTTGTAAGGTTTTTTTTTTTTTTTTTTGAAGCATGTTTAATTAATTTATTTATTAATGAGAGGGAGAAAGAGTGTGTGAGAGAGAGAGAGAGAGGGAGAGAAAGAAAGAGAGAGAATGGGGCATGCCGTGGCTTCTAGCCATTGCAAACAAACTCCAGATGCATGCTCTCCGCCTTATGTGGGTACTGGGGAATCAAACCTGAGTCCTTAGGCTTTGCAGACAAGTGCCTTAACTGCTTAGCCATCTCTCTAGCCCCTAAGTTGTAAGCTTTGATGATTTTAGATAAGAATAATTACGCTAAGTGTGCACAAGTGTGCCATGGGTTTGTGAATAGTGCGTATGAACTAATAATAAAGCGTCTTGAATGCTGAGTGTTTGTGAAATGTGGATGGAAGTAATTACTTCCAATTAATTCCAATACTTCAAGAGTTACATGGATAAAATTTGAGTGACACATGTTGATTTTTCTAACTGAACACAACTATCTAACAAATATGAGAGGTGTTCTATTTTAAATTAAGCAACAACTAACAAATGATGAGCTGCATCTCAAACTATCTTACTAATTATTTTGGCCTAATTTTCTTTATCTAAAAAAAGACAATCTTTCAATTTCTAAACTTGCTAACTAAAATCCAAAATAGGCCAATTCTGAAATTACTTGATGACCTAAAAACAGTCATTTTCTTCACTTTGTTGGTCCCTCCTCACTCTCATACATAGATACATTTTATATTACTTTTATATTTCAGATGCTATAGTTATTTCAGTGCTGCTTGAATTTTTTTCCTTTATATGCCAAAATCACCCAAGTGTTAAAACTCAGAGTTTCACTAAAAGACATTATCAGTAAATGTAAGTAGTGACATAGTAAAATGAAAATACTGAGTATATATGTACACAGGGGTTTTGTGTGTGCATAAGTGGACATATGCAGGCAATGTCACTTTTATTCCAATGAATTTGTTGTGAACCTTTCAGAGATTCTAAAGTTTATCTGTGACTAGTGATGTAGATTATGGCAGAGCATTTTCCTAGAACATACAAGACCATTGGCTCCATTCCCAGAATCACAAAACAATTCCTAAATTTACCTGGAAAATCAAATAGATTTAGCAATAAACATGTTTGCATATAAGCTTTAGTCACATTAAAACATATAATGTTTAATATACTAGAAGTATGTAAATATTAATAATGTAATATAAAAATATTAAAGGGAGGTTATTTTGTCAAATATTTAAAGATGCTACAATATATTGCAGTAATTCAAACAAGATATAACCAGTATACTAACATACAAACATGGAGAAGCAAATAAAATACCATGAACACAAATTCTAAAAGATGTGAAAGCAAATTAAATAACCACATATATGTGTGAAAGTTGAAAATGATTAATATAGGCCTGGAGAGATGGCGCAGTGGCTAAGGTGTTTGCCTGCAAAGCTTAATGACCACAGTTTGATTTCCCAGTACCTATGTAAAGCCAGATGCACAGTGGCATGCATCTGGAGTTCATTTGCAGTGGCTGGACACCCTGGCCTGCCTATTCTCTCCCTCCCTTTCTCTTTATACTTGCATATAAATAAAAATATTTAAAATAAAATGATTAATATATGGTTCTATGAAATTTGAGCAATTATTTGTGAAAAATAGAAACTAAATAGTTCATATTGCATCTTAATATAAATATCAGATGAAGAAATGAACATAGAATGTCAAAAATAAGATAGATGAAAGTATAGACTTAATAACAAGTATAATAGAGACAAAATGAAGTTTTGACCTTATATAATTTGACATTTCACCTTCAAAATGCCATAAATATAATTATCAATAACATACAGGAACTATATTTAGCACAACTTACTTGCAACAGCTTAATTTTCACTCTTAAGATTCTTATCTGTGTTTTCTCCTACTAGAAGATGTGTCATTAAAATGACTCACAAATAAATGTATCTCTTTCATGGGACTGAAGATCAATTGAATAGAAAGATCCATGTTCATTATTTATCCTAAGAAACTTGAATACAATTGGGGCACAAAAACATTATCATTGGCTATTAAATATTAAAAGTATTATAAAGCAAGATTAGACATGAAATAATGGAATCTATAAAGCCATTAAACATTTAAAATGTTAACTTAGTGATAAAAATAAAAAGAATTTTTAAATGAGGTTTCCAAATTTCTAAGTAAAACACCAAAGATTATCAACACAGGTTGGTTCATTGAAAAAGGCTGATCAAGAGGATGAAGATAAGGTATAGCACAGATACTCCTGAACTTTTGGTTAATCTATTCATTGATATTTGTAGAAGTTTGCATCCTACATAAATCAGTTATGACTAATTTAAGGAAAAAGATGCACCAGAAGGGGACTGAATTTTGCAGCTTGCAGAATCAAAAGCAAAGGTGAGGAAACAGCGTGGCCATGGAGATCAGGGAGGAAAGAAGTCTCTTCAGGTGATACCACTGAATGCATGAATCCAGCATTACCTCGTTCATGTCCTCCGGTGCTTCTAATCCAACTTGCAAAAGAGGAGCGCATACCCTGGCCAGCTGGCCTTTCATATCCATGTCTCAGTCACTGATGCTCTGAATTATAGTTCCACTAAAACAAGATTCCAAGGAAAGCCAAGGAATTGTTAACCACCACATGAGAAAATGGATACTAGGCAGTTGAAACTCCAGGAATGCACTACTGTGTGTATCAGAGTCTTAAATATACTCCTTTGCTTACAAAAATACCATTTCTAGGAATTAATTCCACTTGAATTAACTAGGTATATGCATAGTTTTGTTAGTGCCATTTGTAGTAGTGTGGATGTAGAAATGATCTATTTATCACATGAAAAGAAGAATAAGTATGGTAATTTTAACTTATGACCTTTTTCATCATTTTTTTTTAAAAGGCAGAGAGAGAATGGGTGTGCGTGTCAAGGCCTCCAGCCATTGCAAACGAACTCCCAGATGCATGTGCCACCTTGTACATTTGGCTTACATGCATCCTGGAGAATCGAACCAGGATCCTTTTGCTTTAAAGATGAGTGCGTTACCCGCTAAGCCATCTCTCCAGCCCCCTTTTTCATTATTTGAAAGATTAACAATTGCATTGGATTTTGATGATGAAATAAGTACAAAGCAGGAAAATAGAAAATGTACTGTGAATGAGGACCATATATTCATATTTAGGTAAATAATAGATATTTTTTTGGATAATGTGATTATGAATATTTTAGTTTTACATATATAATTTTTTTGTTTGTTTATTTTTACAAATAGGCAGTGCATTGTCACCTGGTGGCTTTTACCTACAGTAATAAGTTATGACTTTCAAAGAAAAGCAAATAAGGGCTAGGATGTATCTTGGTGGTAGAGTACGTGTCTGGCCTGCCCAAGACCTTAGGTTAAATTCCCAGTACTCCAAAAACAAAGTGTGAATGATCTTTCTGGGCAGGTGGCATATGCTTATAATCCCAGCACACTGACGACAAAGGTAGACAGTTAACCACCAGTTTTAAGCCAGTCTGCACTTCAGAGAAAATTCTGTGTCACTTTGGGCTACACAGAAAATTCTTCCATAATCCCCCCTGACTATTAAAAAGAACCAACTGCTACACATTAAGAACATATTATAAAATATAAAAGCAGGGCTGGAGAGATGGCTTAGTGGTTAAGGCACCTGCCTGCTAAGCCTAAGAACCCAGTTCCAATCTCTAGGTCCCACGTTTAGCCAGATGCAAAGTGATGCAAGGGTGCAATGCCGCACTTGCCCACAAGTGCACACACATCTGGATTTCATTCACAGCAGCTGAGAGGCTGCTAGTGTGCCCATCTCTATCTGTCTTCCTCTCCCTCTCTATCTGTCACTGTCGGTGTCTCTCTCCAAATGTGTATGTGTATGTGTGTGTGTGTATATATATATATATATATATATATGCATAATTATCCTGTTCCAGTCATATATTTTGAGAAATTCATTCTATCATACTAACTGAATTATACAGAGGATAATTTTGATGATATCATTAAATATACATAAGTGAATATTGAAATTATTAGAAAAGGACAAACTGGAAAAAATAGGTTGATCATGGAATCCTTGTTACAGCTGCCGTTGCCCTCCCATTGTTCATATGGATGTGGATATGCAATCTCATGGTTGGTTTCATCATACTACACAAGATATAACCAGTTTTTTAAAATAATTTTTAAAAATATTTATTTATTTATTTGACAGAGTAAGGGGGGAGAAAGAGAGAATGGGCGTGCCATGACCTCTAGCCACTGCAAACAAACTCCAGATGTGTGTGCCCCCTTGTGCATCTGGCTAACGTGGGTCCTGGAGAGTTGAACCTGGGTCCTTTGGCTTTGCAGGCAAAGCCTTAATCGCTAAGCCATCCCTCCAGCCCGTAACCAGTTTTTTGTGCATGTGTTATTTTGTAAATTTGTACATTGATTTTAATAGGCAATATATTGATGGTACAAAATATACAGTAAAAAATTCCTTCTTGATCTCTCTGTCATACCCTAATTATCATTCCTTCAAGTAGGTAACCACTGATTAATTTCTTGACATCTGTGATGATTAAGTTTGTGCCTTGGTAAAAGTGGCAAAAAATAATTTCTGTGAGGGTGTTTTTTCCTAAGATATTTTCGTTCAAATTGGGGTAGTATAGAAGACTGTCCTTACCAGTGTTTGTGGGGTTCATTCAATGCATTAAGAAGATGAACAGAAGGCCAGGTGTCGTGGCACATGAATTTAATCCCAGCACTTGGGAGACAGAGGTAGGAGGATTACCATGAGTTCCAGGCCACCCTGAGACTGTGTAGTGAATTTCAGTTCAGCCTGGGATAGAGTGAGACCCTGCCTTGAAAAACCAAAAACAAAATAAAATGAACAGAAACTGGTAACTCAGTAGGGTGTTTGCCCATCATGCACAGAGCCCTAGGTTTGATCCCCAATACTGCTTCAAATTGATCATGATGACACACACCTATAATTCTAGGAATCAGCAGGAGGACAGAAGAATCATGTTCAAGGCCATCTTTGAGTTTGAGGCCAACATGGGCCAAAGGAGAACCTGTATCTAACACCACCACCACCAAAAAAAAAAAAAAAAAAAGAACTGACAAGAATGGAACAGTGCATACCTGGGTCTCAGGATTCAGAAACTTAAAACGCTGACTCCTTGTTGTGGGAAACTTTTTCTTGGTTGACAAACCAGAGATAGTGCACCTACAACATACCAAAGAAATCAATGTGCCCAAGGCTAGTTTGGTGGACTGCTGAGTGTATCTGAATCGGGATTACTTGCAGGAGCATGTGTAACGAAAAGGCAGCTGCATCACTAAAAAACCCCAGACTCAACTCAAGTGACAGCTCTCAGGAGCTGCAATTCTGGAATTCCCTACACAGAGGGCAGGTAGCCTGGCCATCTGCAAATTTTCCTCATCCCAATAGTTGTTACTACTTATATAGCCTTGGAAAGGAGCCTTGTAAGTCTTCTAAGTTTCTGAAGCTTTCTGAGCTCTGTATATGTTTCATTTGCTTTCATAGTCTTAAGGAACGTTCCTTCAGGAAGAATTTTAGTGTGGAGGAAATTGCCACATTGTTTCTGTATTTTAAAATAATTATGTCATTATTAAACTGCCAAACTCTTATGTGGCAGAACCACTCAGGATATTGAGATGGGATGGAGAAATGGGAAGCTATATTCCTGGAGCTTCCTGCCCAATTTGAAGACAGCCCCAAGGATGTTTCTCCCCTGTCCCAGTAATATCTTACTGCAGATGAGTCATATGGTTTTCTGAACTTCAGAGTTTTGTAATCATTGTGAGCTTTGTGAACCTTCTAAGTTCCTTTTTTAAATCTTAAAAAATATTTTTCTTTATTTAGTTATGGGGGGGCAGAAAGAAAGTGAGTATGGTTGTGCCAGGGCCTTCTGACATTGCAAATGAACTCCAGATGCATGTGCCGCTCCATGCATCTGGCTTTACATGGATGCTGGGGAATTAAACCTGGGCCATCAGGCTTTGCAAGCAAGTACCTTTAACTGCTGAGCCTTCTCTCCAGCCCCCAATCATTCATCTTAAATTTTCTTTCTATCATCTATCTATCTATCTATCTATCTATCTATCTATCTATCTATCTATCTATCTATCTATCTATCTATCTATCTATCTATCTATCTACTATCTATCTATCAATCTTGTTAGTTTCTTAGTCTTATTAGTCACTTTCTTCCCTCTAGGAGATATTGCTTCAATTTACAGGAAATCATTATGCAACCTTACTGTCTCCCTCACTTTTCAGGCCTTTGGACTCTCAATGAGTGATACTGCATACATGTTGTCTTCACTATTCCTCAGGCAAGGCAGGTTCCATCTCCTCAGAAGCAGATGCAAAGGCAACCCCTGGTGGCTGTGAAGTGACCACCTGTGAGAATTCTACCTCTTTCACTGGGAGAGATGACTTAGGAGCTCAGAGTTCACAATGCTAAATGGTTTGCTTCCTGATTTTCAAGTTCAGCATTCTGAGAGGACTGGCAAAGCTTATACAAAAAGAGCTGCCTTGTGCATTTTTACAACTCCGTGGTTCTGTGTCTATTATTACAATGTCTCCTCTTGATGACTTCTTTGGGTCAACATAACCAATGAATCATCTTGTATAAGAATTTTTAGGACATAAAAAATGAATTTCTCGGAAGGAGAAATGGCTTAGTTGTTAAGGTGTTTGCATGTGAAGCCAGAGGATCCCGGTTTGATTCTCCAGGTCCCATGTAAGCCAGATGCACAAAGGGCACATACATCTGGATTTTATTTGCAGTGGCTAGAGGCCCTGGCATGCCAGTTCTCTCTGTGTCTGCCTCTCTTCTGTCTCTCTCTGCTGGCAAATAAATAAATAAAAGTTTAAAAAATACCAAAAAAAAAAAAAAATGAATTTCTGGATTATAATGTGCCTGCCTTTTTACTTGGAAATGGACATTTATTCATTTCACATTTTTAAACATCCCTTATGTGATCAGTTATGCTAATATAACTTGACCAGAGACCTTACTTCATGGCCTTGCCTTACCCATTTCTTTGCCTAAGTTTGAACTTCTGTAGCAGCATGCTTTTTGCCTGTACAATTTATTTTTAATTGACCACACTTGGTGATCTCCTTACATCTGGGTGATCATTTGACCACAGGATAGTCAGTAGAATAGAGAGATTTTTATCTAATTGTTTATTACATTTGGGTTTTCTTCTATCGCAATATGAACACTATTCACTTGCTAAATGGCAATATTAAAAACAACCATGTCCCAAATTGCCAACAGTTTGTGGGTCTGGTCCTTTAAGCCAAGACTCATTGCAATTAAAATTGGCACAGTCCTTTTGGGATGTAATTTGGCATTATATTGGGGAAAACCTATAAAATATTCATACTAATCTATTAATGCTACTTCTGAAATTCTATCTTAAGAAAAGCTTGCAAAATCTGGATAATGTTTGAAGATGCTGGTGAATATACCATGTATAACAAAAATATGTAATTCAAGTGGGCTGCAGTATGCTTATACACAAACATTTGAGGAGAGCATATTGCATTATGAGTAAATACGAGGATAAATATAAGATGAAATGCTGGGCGTGGTGGTGGACGCCTTTAATCCCAGCACTCGGAAGGCAGAGGTAGGAGAATCACTGAGAGTTCAAGGCCACCCTGAGATCACATAGTTTTTTGTAGGTCAGCCTGGGCCAGAGTGAGACCCTACCTCGAAAAACAAAACAAAACAAAACAAAAAAACGATAAGATGAAATGAGTAGATTATAATGTTTCTTAGGAAAAATGTGAAAAATTATATGAAAATCCTGTGAAAAATTATATGAAAATCCTGTGATAGCTGGTAAATCATGTACATGTGAAAATGAAATTTTTAAATATGTTGGAAAATGGTGAAATACATACTTCTATCTCTATTTCAACTTTTCTAGAATATTTTACAACTGTTAATTTTACAGATCAAACTATACTTTCTTTTCTTAATATTTTAGTTCAGCTTTTGGCAGTTCTAGTTTCCTTGAAACAGTTAAGTGATGTGAGATTTTTATCTTCTTTTATTTTAAAGGTCACCTAATCTCAGAATTTGCAAAACAATTTATAATCTTTCACTTCCTTCTCCATGCCAATGGACATTTTAATCATGGCAGTCCCTTTTAGGTAAATGATATGTATTTTTTTCTCTTTGAGAACAAATTCAACTATTTTGTCTAGGTCTGTATAGGCTGCTTATTCACTTTTCAAATTATCCTCTTAACAGTAAACTCATCATGTGGAGCATTTACTTCCTCAGGATCATACATCTCATTTCTGTTTTAATCCATTAATGAAGATGTTGGTTCTCTTGAAATTGGTCTTCCCTTCTAAAAATGTAGCTAAAGGCAATTTTGAATATTTTTAAAGAATTCAATCAATTTGATTGTCACTTAATTCCTTATTATATTCTAGATATTTCATTAACTTAACCTGGGGTGAATTTATAAATGACAAAAATATCATGGATATAAATATACTTTGCTCACAAAATAGTTAAATATTAGGTAAGATTTCCCATAATAGTGACATACCTTCAAAATAAGGCAATTAAAATATAGTTAGACACATAATATTTTTACATGAATTAAGTTGTTAACTGGGAATAAAACAGAAAGGAATCATAAAGTATGTATCTTTCTCAGTACATCTGACAAGTCACAGTGGTAGTGTCATCTCTCTTTATTGAAGTGCATTTTGTATTGTAGTCTATCTTGTTATCTCTGGAAGCTGATTATTACATTCTCTTCAAAGCATTAAGTTCACAGTTAATTTCCAAGAGGCTACAATAAGAATAAAAGTGTCATGTCATATTTGAAGCCCTATATTTTGCAGTTTTAAGTACTTATCTTTCCTGTCAAATGAACTAATTTTTAATTTTCCATAGTAAAGATGTGATTTTTCCAAGACGGCACTAATGAGTAGGTGAGATCCATATGCAGTTTTGGGGGAGGAGATTGGGGGAAGCTGTCCAGAGACCTTGCTGATATATACCTTCTGTCCATAGCTTTCTAAGGCTTTCATTGGAGAACATAGGAAATTTAAACAACCCATTGTCCTGCTTGTGGGACTAAACCTTCTTTTCCCCCTCTACTATCCCCTTTATGGATGTCATTACAAACCTCATCCTTTCCCTTGCCTTTTCCTATTCAAACTCAGAGATTGTACTCAGAGATTCCAGCTTTCCCACCAGCTACCACTTGAGGGTTAAAAAAAGAAAAAGTTGTGGTCCATTTCCCTTAACATAGTTTTAACAGCTTTCCAAACTATTGAGGCATATTCACTCAAATTTTATTTGCAATTCAGTGTTCAGTTCATTATTAGGAGTTGGGATAACATAAAATTTGAAAATTAAGTTAAAATATCATTTTAGTAAATGATAAAATCATTCCTGTCTCATTAAGTGTTTTATTGAGAATACTAAAAATTTGTGGTTTTTGAAATCTTATTATGTTAGATATAGAATTGCAAATCAGTTTATGGGCATTATATTATCTAATACTTGATGTTGTTAACATGTCCATATTGTGGGTATTGAAACAGAGTGCAAGGGATAAGTTATATAACCTCTTCATGATGGAATCATAAACCCAACACCAGAGCCTTAAAAATTATGTTCCTTTGTTATATCTTTATGGATGGAGTGGTTTATTTTCAGTTTTTCTCAATGAAGGAGGCAAATGTCAAATAGAATCACGTCATTCTGCATGTTTGCATATGTACACACTTTTGTCATGAAAGAAATTTCATGTGAACAGACCCATAGCAAACTAATAAGTAATGAAAAACACTGTCTTCTTCAGACATTGGCTTCAGTTTCTGTTTGCATTTATTCACATATTCTGAAACATACCATGCTATTTTATTATTTTCCATTTCAGTTTAATATTTTGACATGGAATAACTGATTTCTTGAGATAAGATATTGCTGCCTCAGTTTCCCAAGTGATAATAGGATGGTTGTGTGTCGTCATGACTGGTGCCAATATTAAAAGCCCCCAAAAGATTTCTTCCAGGCAGTTTAAAAATGAATGAAGGCACTTGACGACTCATCAAAGTTTAGTAGATACAAGAGGTAAGGAATGTAATACATTTCTCCTATAAATATGAAACACTTAGTTAATGGTGAGAGTTATTTTCTACCTTTTCAGCTACTTACAAGAAAACAGCATTCAACATTTAAACTTTCCATTAACTCAGATAAGACATGAGAATTACACAATGCCATGAGCAGTATGGTATGTAATTATGCCGGCAGATATTTTCATATATAAGTAGTCCTAAAAAATAAACAATATGTAAATCCAAGTTTCACGATTCATAAACTCAGCAGTTCTCTCCTAAAGTGAAGTGTAGGCTTATACCTAGAAATTTGTTTGCTACTTTAAATTTTATTCATTGTCACATTTATGTCTACAGCTTTAAAGTTGCAAAAATAATTTGGCCAATAATATTTGCCTTAATATCTAAGGGACCATATATTTCAACTATAACTTCTCTCATTGCTATTGTTTTTTTAAAATAAATTAATTTTGTATTTCATGAAATTGATTTCAATTATTTTATGGTTGAGGGAAATAATAGCAGTAACTACTATGAGTATCTTTGTCTATATTAGATGCTACATGATTTATAGTTACCAATAGATTTTTTTGGGGGGGGGTTTCAAGGTAGGGTCTCGCTGTAGCTCAGGCTGACCTGGAATTCACTTTATAGTCTCAGGGTGACCTCAAACTCTTGGCAATTCACCAACCTCTGCCTTCCGAGTTCTGGGATTAAACGCATGCACCACCATGTTGCATTAATCACTATTGCTAATTTTTTCCTTTCCTTACATTTTCTTTGTTTTCTCTCCAGTTACTTTTTTTTAAAATTGAATATGCTAGTTCTAAGCTAAATTAATACAGTTAAAAACTGTACCTTCCCCAAAGAGTGAGAATTGAGCCTCTCTAAGACAGATGACATAGATAACATATTAATATAGGGAAGATAGAAAAATCATTTCCTTTAAAATTACGGGTTTAAGCTGGACATGATGGCACACACCTTTAATCAGAACACCTGGGAGGCAGAGGTAGGAGGATTGTCTGAATTCAGGGCCACTCTGAGACTACATAGTGAAATCCAGTTTCAGCCTGGGCTAGAGTGAGACCCTACCTTGAAACCCCCCCCCCCCCAAAAAAAAAAAAGGCTGGAGAGATGGCTTAGCGGTAAGGGCACTTGCCTGCAAAGCCAAAGGATCCAGGCTCAGTTCTCCAGGACCCATGTAAGCCAGATGCACATGTGCCTGGAGTTCGTTTGTGCATCCATTCTCCCTTCTTCCTCTCCATCAAGTAAATAAATAAATAAAAATAAAATATTGAGAAAAAAGTAAATAAATAAATAAATAAATAAAAAATAAATAAAAGTAGGTTTAGTTCCTCAGAATCACTTTTTATTCATGAAAATCTTTTCTGTGTTTGGTAATTCAGAATATGATAAACACACAGTCATATAAAGGGCACCATAGCTACACCAATCTATCTCTTAAAACTTATTTGAAATGTTTGGTAATCCAAATTATCTATGATTTAGAAAATAGTTAGCATTTTAATTCTCTTAGGTCTGAGATCACATTAGTGCCCCAAGAACCCAACTCATTAACACTGAAGGGTGAATTTAGCAAACTAATTTGTAAAAACTTTAAGTGGATGGTTTTGAAGAAAGGAAAGTATATATTGGCAATGTTGATAGTATAACACTTATATTCCTATTTTCAAATAATTATTCCACAGTTTAAAAATATTAAAATACTCCTAAATTAAATATTTTATTCAAATGTTTTCAATAAATCGTATTATCAAAAAATATAGAAGTAAATAAATTAAGAACTAAGAGAAAAATAGTTGAATACTACATGCATACTGTATATTTTTTAAATGTCTTTGTATATGCTACAAAAGTAGTAGATAATAAATAAAACATTTTCTGAATCAAGATCCAAAGCAAAGTGTTTCCTTCCATCCTCCTTCTCTGTCTCTTACTTCCTTACTCCCTCCTATTTCTTCTTCTTTTGATGCTGTTTTGCAGAATAATTTAAGCAGTTCTAGAACTTGCTATGTATGCCGAGTTATCTTTGGAGTGAAAATCACCCTGTCTCAGCCTCCTTGGTGATGAGATTACATATATGTGCCACTATGTTGAGCTAACCTTTTAGCAAGGTAAATATTGTTTATAGTAGATTTTTCAAATGAGATATGTTATTTCATTAATATATTAATGGTGAGCCAGTATCTCCCTCACAAAGTCCTTTTATTGCACATGTTAAAAAATTAAAAATGTTTAGCTAAGCTGGGTGTGGTGGTGCATGCCTTTAATCCCAGCACTCAGGAGGCAGAGGTGGGAGGATCACAGTGAGTTCAAGGCCACCCTGAGTGAATTCCAGGTCAGCCTGAGCTAGAGTTGAGACCCTACCTTGAAAAACAAAAACAATAACAAAAAGTTTAGCTATAATTATAGTTATATACTCACCTATAATTATTTGTTTCTGTTGCTTTGTTTCTGTTTTTTATGAGGTACAGTTACCAGGTCTAGGAACATAGAAATGAGGAAAATAAAGCATTTGTTCACCTGGAACTCACATTCCAGGAAGAAGAGAGAGAAAAGAGTCAGAGAATGAATATCAATCTTGACATCCACTATTTAACATTTTATATTCCTCCTCTGTCTTCCTCATTTGGTTTAGTATGCTGACCTGGAAATATTCAGAGTAGGTATGTGTTATAGTTGTACACAAAAATTTATTGTGAACATAGATTTTAAGCTATTGAATTAGATCAGAAACTGAATTACGAAAGACAGAAATCTAATTCAAGATAATTTAGATAAATGCATTGCCTTGAAATGCTGAACAATCTATGCAGTTAATTGAAGCATATCAGAATCTGGTGTTTGGGGAATCAATCTGTCTGCCTGTCTGCCTGTATGCCTGTATGTAATGATAAGGAGATATTTCTTTCACCCTAAATCATTATTTTTGCTTACTTCTTCTAATTTATATACTTACTATACATATATTTCTGTAATATATATGATTCATATATAGAATGGCAAAGGGTGGAAATGTGCACAATATTTGAATCAAGTAATATTGCATGGATGTTCTGTGTATGAGTGTCTTGTACCTTTTCTGTTAAGTGTGACGTTTTTACACATGAAGTTTTACATGAAAAGAGAACCACATGAACTAAAAACACTGAAATTATCAGGTACAAGCTCTAAGACAAAGGCTATAAAATAAAGAACCCTTTCTAATTTTTATTGAAATCAAAACTAAAACTTGAAAATTTATGTAAAGGCAACATTGTTTACATACATGCACACACACTACATTCACATTCACACATTAAAAGAAGTCCACACTAACAGAGAGAAAGGGCAAATTTCCTTCAGTAGACTTTATTATCAAAAAACCACAAATGGAAGTCAGGATACAGTGAAATCTATTCAATGCACTGTATGACTATGACTGCTAAAATGGACACTTATGGTTAGTAAAATGTTGTTTCTTTAGAGAAAAAAAAAAAAAAACATGAAATAAAATCAGCTTTAGACCAAACAGAAATCCTCCTGAGTTTATCTCTAGCAAACCTTCATTAAAAGAGTTGTTTATGTAATAGGAAAAAGCAGGAAGCAAGAAAGAGCAAAGAGGTTGATAAATGTGTGAATAAATCTTAATGAAATTTGGCCTCATAAAATAATGCTGAAATTCAGCAAATTGAATGGAAGGATATAAAGTACATCCACATAAACTGTGAGTCAAGAGGAAGTTAAATTAAGTTAAATTGGCTCTTTGTTCCTTGAATTGCCTGAAGATGATGATAACACTTTGGTAACTTAGGGATGGATGCTATAATTTTCTTAGTAAATATAAAAGAAAACAACTGTATAATAATGAAAATAACAATGCAATTTTGTTAAAACCACACTCAATTTATATAAAGAGCAAATTTATGAGAGAAGCTATAACATGCATAAAAGATATACAAGACATAAGATGGTACAGTTGCAAACAAATATTTTGACAATGACATAAACTATAAATGGGTAAAATGCCCTTGTTTGAAGACAAAGATTGTTGGACTATATTCTATACCTTGAACTATGTCCTGTTTTCAAAGGAATATATATGTAAACATGTAAGACATGCAAAGTTTGAAAGGAAAAGCATGAAAGATGCTAGAATTGCTTATCTTTATTCCAGGCAGCTAGTGACAGATCTTTTCAAGACAGGATTCTAGACAGCATTTTTTGTCATGTATAGTAATATTATGAATCAATATGTTTCCCTGTGATATGTCCATTCATGTATATATTGCATACTGATCATGCCTCCCTTCCTTTAGCTCTTTCTCCCCTTTCTTCCTTTTCCACTCCTTCCCAGTCTAAAAGTTCAAGTCATCCTTTAAAAAATTAATATTCCACGTATGAAAATGACTAATGATACTTGCTTGTGTTTTGCATCTTATTTTTCATAGCATGATGTCCTCCAATGCCATAGACTTTTATGAAAGTGATGGGATTCCATTCTCCTTCCTGTTGTGCTAACATGTTATGTATGTATGTCATGCTTTCTTGATCCATTCATTTTTTGATGGGCACCTAAGCTGGTTCTATGTCTGGATGTTCTGTATAGAGCTGCAGTAAACATGAATGTGCATGCAGGCACCTCTGTGCTAATGGCATGTATGTTACATAAACTTGCAGTAGTGGTACAGCTGGATCATATGCACTTCTATACCATTTTCAATACTGAGTAGAGGAATTTATATCTCCACAAACACTATATAATAATTACTTTTTCTCCAACCATTGCCAATATCAGCAATTTTTAGAATTTTATTTTATGATAACCATTCTGAGTTGAGATAGAATCAGAAAATGGTTGTTATTTTCATTTCATCAACAGATGCCACAGATTTTGAGCATTTTTCCACATGCTTTTTAGCCATTTGTACTTATTCATTTGAGATGTGTCTGCTCAGGTCTTTTGCTCACTTATTGAACTCCTGGCTTTATTTTGTTGCTCAGTGTTCTGACTTGGTGACACTCTGCATATTAATCCTCTGCTGAATAGCTGGTAAACAATGTCTCCTCTTCAGTGTGCTGTGTCTTCACACTATTTTTTTTTTTTTTTTAGAGAGAGCAAGTGAGTGAGAGAAAAAGACAGAGATATATAGAGAGAATTGGTGTGCCAGGGCCTCAGCCATTGCAACAAATCCAAATGCCTGTGTCACCTAGTGGGCATGTGCAACCTTATGCTTGCCTCACCTCTGTGCATCTGGCTAATGTGGAATCTGGTGAGGAGAACATGGGTCCATAGGCTTTGCAGGCAAGTGCCTAACTGCTAAGCCATCACTCCAGCCCCTGCTATATTTCTTTTCCTACTCAGCTTTTAAAAATTTTTAAAAATTAATTAATTAATTAATTAATTAATTAATTTATTTTTAGAGGTAGAGTCTCACTCTAGCCCAGGATGACCTGGAATTCACTATGCAATCAATGGGTAGCCTTGAACTCACAGCAGTCCTCCTACCTCTGCTTCCCAAGTGCTGGGATTAAAGGTGTGTGCTACCTCACCTGGCCAGAAGCTTTTAAATTAGAGATCAATTTTTGGTTTCATTGTCTGTGGTTTTCCTCTATCCAGTAAAGCATTCATATGCCAATACCACAAAGTATTTTCTATGAGTTTCCTCTGTTAGTCTTTAAGTTTTCAGTGTTATGTTAAGTCACTTGACCTATCTTGTATTGTTTTTCCACAGGGTAAGAGATAGGAGCCTAGTTTCAGTGTTTGATATATACATGCTCAGTTTTCCCAGTACCATTTGTTAGAGTTCGTTCGTTCTATGATATCTTTTTCACAATTGTATGACTGAGTATACTAACTAGTGTTTTGTCAGTGGGACAAAAATACCTAAACAAAACAATTCAAGGAAGTTTCTTTTGCTCATATGTTCAGAGGTTTCAGTCCTCATGGTAGTGACCAGTGGCACAGCAGACAGTTTATCCCATGGTGGTCAAGAACCACAGAGAGTCAATGTCTGTTCTACTAAGTTTTCTTCTTTTCCCACTTTTATTCCAAATAACACCCTCAACTTATAGAATGCTCTCATTCAGAGTAGGTTTTCCTTACTTAGTTAATTATTTTTGGAAATTCCCTCTATTTCATTGGTCTTCAAGTGTGTGGATATGCCAAAATCATTTTTTTAAAACTATGGCTTATAGTATATTTTACATTATGAATTGTGGTACCACTAACATTCTTGTCTTTACTCAGGATTATTTTGAATAAGCATAATTATACTATACTATAATATTACTATATTTCTATGAAATTTTGTAGTATTTTTTTTCTTTTCCCTTCAGTTTTTCAAAGATTTACTTAATTTCATTGTGTATTATCCCAATAGGATGATATGGTAAAGTCATTAACTTCCTAAATGCTATAGTGTTTAGAAAACCAGTGGCATCACTTCTGCTCTTTTCTAGGAAAGTCTTACTAAACTAAGTCTCCCCTTGGACTGACTTGCACTACACTGTAGTCCTACTCTTCTTTGCTTATTTTTAGGAGAAATCACAAGGCACACTTCAGTTCCATACCTAATCTTGAATCCGTTATTAAGCAAATTGCTAAGCATGATTTGTATAGTTCTGTCTGGTTTTATCTTGATCAAGATGTTGAATATTTAATGGGATAGTTGTAAGTTAGAGCAAATTTAAACAAATACTTGTATATAAAATGATGAAAGGATGTTTGCTATCTAAATCCAATCCACCTAACCCAGTCTAGTTTTTTGATGTACTCAGTCAAGATGACAGATGAAGTGTCTCTTCCATTTAAACCATCCTATTTGTTTTTGTTTTGAGTGGTAATGCAGGGAGAGAAAACAGTTCTCATGCTGCTATTTGGAAAGTGTCCTGCATTCTTATTGATGTGGGCTTCCCCTCTATGCAAGGTCGTCTCTGGCTTGATTTCTGGAAATCAGTTGCCTTCTCCACTATTGTGATCCTGACAGATGTTTAGCAAGTGTTTTTCCTATCAGAAAATGTCCTTCCTCCACAGACCTGTCAAAGCCAAGGTCACTTACATTCACTTAGGTTTTCTCTGACCAGTTTTCTACTTTGTCCACAGGAAAGTACACTTGACTGTTTTGATCACCCTTCTTCAATCCTGCAGTAAAATGAGTGTCTGTTTTCACCTTCTGCTCACTAAGAGTAACATTGTTTTGTTGTTGATCCTGTCTATGGTGGTTTGATTCAGGTGCCATAAATTTACATGTTCTGAAGCTATGTCCTCTGCTGGTGGAAATTTGGTGACTGGCACCTCCTGGAGGTAGTGTCTTGTTGGGGGCAGGCTTATAGGTGTTGTAGCCAGCTTCCCCTTGCCAGTGTTTTGCACACTCTTCTGTTGCTTTGGCCATCTGATGTTGGTCAGGAGATTATGTTCACCATCTGCTCATGCCATCATGGACCTTCTCCTCAAGTCTGTAAGCCAATATTAACCCTTTTCTCCCACAAGCTGCTCTTGGTTGTTTGTTTCCCACCAGCAATGTGAACCTTACTGCAACAGTAAAATTGGTACCAGAGGAGTGGTGTTGTTGCTGCCAGAAACCTGACTGTGTGGCTGTTGGCCTTCTGGAGCGGATTTTGAGGAAGAAGTGTGGAAGAATTTGAGATCTTGGCCTAAGAGATGCCTTTCAGTGCTTTAAGTACAGCTTGATGGAACTATTTTGGTCAGAGTTGAAAGATCTGAATGCAGTAAGAACTATAGACTGTGAGTTTTGGCTTATGAGGGTGAGAAAGCTTTCCCTAGACTAGGCTAGAAGCAGTTTGTGTGAGAAACTTGCTGTTATGCCTGTCCTGGGAACTTGTGCAGGGTTACATTGTGTAGAAATAGACTTGTGTGAGCAGAGGGATATGGTACAGAAATAAATCTTTGGGCCAAAACTTCTGCCTGTTCAATTGCAGTTGTATGAAAGATTACAACCTTTGAGATTGGGCCAGGTGATCTGCATTGGGACAACAGGAAAAATGCAGACTCTTCGGACATGGGCTGAATGTGGAAGAAGTGTTCTGTTCTTCCAAGTCAACTTTATTCCCCCTGGGTTAAAAAATTGGTATCCCATCTGGTATTATAGAGTATAACAAATGCAGGAAATAGAGAATCATTGAATTTGCAATACTGTTTTGTGTTTTGGAAATGGCCATGGGCAATGTGAAGCAGTCTTGCTGGCTTACCCAATGGAGCTATGAGGATGAACCATGGGTTGCAGTACAGACCCAATGGAGATGCCAGTGCTATGGGGTGACTGCAAGGAGAGCTGCTGGCTCCAGATGAAGTTCCCTGGAGGGGTGGAATTAGAACTCCAGAGACTTGTCCCTGGTTAGAATTATTGGACTTGGAGACTTGTCAGACTTGGAGCTACAGAGTTTAATGTTTGCCCCATTTAAATCTTGTATTTGTTGAATATTTCTTTGCTATGTCCAGGGTCATCTTTTGCAGTATGAATGTTTATTCAGTGCCATTATGCTTTTCTTTCTCCCTCCCTCTTCCCTCCCTCCCTCCCTCCCTCCCTCTCTTCCTTCATTCTTTTCTTCCTTTTTTTCTTTTGGATATCATGACTCAGTTAAAAGACCTTATACTATGGAGATGTTTGAACATCATTGGGATTGATAGAAACTATGGCGATTTTATTCATTATTTTGGTTACCCAATAAGTTTACTTACAGAGCAGGGTAAGGGGTTGTTTGCAGGATCATGTGTAATTCAAAGGCAGCTAGTTGTAAAACTAAAAGCCAACCTCAGCATATGTGATAAGTTATAAAAGCTGTATCTCTGGAACACACTGTAAGACCTCAAGGCAGGCTGTAGAATTGGCTAAGTCTTTATTCATTTTTTTTTGAAAGAGAGACAGAGAGCTAGAGTGGGAGAGAGAATGAACATTGGCAGTGTAGACAAATGCCTTAACCACTAAGCCATCTCTCCAACCCAACTATTCAGACTTTTAAATTTGGACTGAATACATTGCATTTTACATCATAAATGGTTATCAGTTTTGGGGGTCCAGGGACTGAATGCATTAGTTTGATTCAGGTGTCTTCCATAAACTTATGTGTTTTGAATGCTAGATCCTTACCTGGTGGCAGTTTGGGAATTGATAACTCCTGGAGCCAGTGTATTGTTGGGGCAGGCTTATGGGTGTTATAGTCGGCTTCCCCTTGCCAGTGTTTGGCATATTCTCCTGTTGCTGTTTCCATCTTATGTCCATCTCAGTATCACTAGCTGAGAGATAAGAGAATCTGGATCCTTCACAAAAGTTGTCAGCAATATTAGGGTGAGGTGGTTTTGTGCTAAGCTTTGGAGTGGACAGTTTAAAAATGTTCTCTAATATATATGTGTGTGTGTGTGTGTGTGTGTGTGTGTGTGTGTGTGTGTGTGTAGATTAGATATAGAATAGATATAGATATTTATGTACATACAGATATATAGCATGGCTTCCCAGATTTAAAATACTCAAGAATGATTTTTAAAAATATTTTTATTTATGTATTTGTAAGCAAAGAGAGATAGATGAGAGGAGAGAGAGAGAGAGACAGAGAGGGAAAATATGGTGCTCCAGGTTCTCTAGCTACTACAAATGAACTCCAGATGTATTTGCCACTGCATCTGGTTTTATGTGGGTTCTGGGGAATCAAATTTGGGTTGTTAGGCTTCACAAGCCAGTGCTTTAACCACTGGGAAATTTTTTCAGCCCAAGAATGATTTTTTAAAAGAAGTTTGATGGGAATTTCCTACATGCTAAGAGTCTCTTGGGAGTGGAGAAAAAATTGCTCAAAGATTGTCTTTTTTCTGTAATAATTTAACCTGGCTTCCCACCAGCAGTGGACTCAACCAGTCACTGTGACTAGCATATACGATTTAACGTACATGAACATTATTATGATAGCAAGCCAATTGACACTTGCCAGTGTGTTTCTTAACAAGTGTTCTTCCAATTTTATGTGTTGGATAGGACTTCTAATGAAGACATGACTTGTTCTTGATGCTGATATGCCAGTTGGGGTTTCATCAAATTAACTGTTTGTGTGGAATCAAACAATGGGTCTGTGTAACTGTTATCCAATGCTAAAATAATCAAAACTGTGAATAGTTACTTAGTATTTTATACTATAATTTTTACTAAAATTCATACTTTTCTCAGCTTTGAATATGAATATGACATAGTTTCTAAGGAAGCAGGTTTTCTTTCCCTGAGTTTGACAGGGTTGTTAATTTGGATTGCTGAAATGTTTTAGTACATTTTTTGAGTAAAAAAAAAAATCATTATATCTTGTATTTTATAAACTTGTAAGGTTTTGGACATAGTTTTCACAAATGAAGGTCATAGAAATATATTTTACATAAAGTATGTGGATATATGGGTTCATATCCTAATAAAATTCTCTTAAATATATGCTAATAGATTGTCAGATGTAGATTATCCACTTTTAATTAGCAAGCTGTTTCAGGACTCAGTTCTGTGTGTCCAAATGATTGAAAAATATCTCTAGAACAGTAATGCTTAATGCACTTAATAAGTTATGCCTGTTAAATATTATTAGAATAAACTATGCATATTTAGTTAGAAATCTGTAATGATTCTGTGACATGCATCCTTTGATTCTTGAAACTTAATTGAAATATTTATTAGTTAAACTTTCAGATCTGAAGTGCTTGTTCTACATAATAAAATATAAGTCACTGAATAATAAACATGCTTTTTCCTCCTTCACATCAACTCATATTTAAAAATCTCCATTTAATATCACAGTGACTAAATATCAGTAATAAATTCTTGAAGAATGTTTAATCTTTACCAAAAATAAAGTGAGATTTTATTTTTCATAGATGTTTTCTTGTTCTCAGAAACACTTGGCTATTCAGTCTTGAGTTGGACATTTTGAAGTTCATTAACCAATGGCCTATAGCATGATTTTTGGTTTCTTGTTGTACAGCTATGTTAAGCAATAGCAGCTGTCACCAACCACATCATCCTTGCTTCTAGTTACTGTTTTCTAGGTTGTCAGGACAATCTTCACTGCTCATAAAACTCTCTATCTGGAAAATGAAAGGAAGTGGCATGTTAATTTACTCAGAAGACGTAACATCTTTGTACCATGCAAACTTTGATAGAATGCTTGAAATTATTATGACATTCAAAATTTCTTTCTTCTACTCATTCAGCTTGACAAATAAAGCAGAATTAATACCATCCTGCAGACTTGACTCCAAGGTCTTTTTTACTACAGAGTGTGTGTGTGTGTGTGTGTGTGTGTGTGTGTGTGTGTGTGTGTGTGTGTGTGTGTGTATGTGTGTTCAGTGGCTAGTTGTCTGATCTCCAACAATTGTTAGTCTGTATTCCCTACAAGTCTGGAGTAACAAGCATATGTGGCCACATTAATCTACTTATGTGGGTGCTGGGGATAAAATTAAACCAGAGGGAGAGAGAATGAGCACACCAGGCCTTCTAGCTACTGCAAATGAAATTTAGACACTTGCAACACCTTGTGCATCTGGCTTTATGTAGGTACTGGGGAATTGAACCTGGGTCCTTTGGCTTTGCAGGCAAGTGCCTTAACTGCTAAGCCATCTCTCCAGTACAGATTAGCACTTTTTATCAATGATGTGAGAATTTAGAGAGGTGAGGAAAGTGAAAGTGCCAGAATAGTTGGTAAAAGGGTTTCTAGAACAAATTCATTTGCACTTTTCCTTCTTGATTGGCATTATTAAGGAACCAACATACCTGAAATATTAAAATGCATGTACAAAAAGAGAAATAAAGGGGGCTGGAGGGATGGCTTAGTGGCTAAGGTGTTTGCCTGCAAAGCCAAAGGACCCAGGTTCAATTCCGCAGGACCCACGTTAGCTAGATGCACAAGTGGGTACACGTGACTGGAGTTCATTTGCAGTGGCTAGAGGCCCTGGTGTGCCCATCTCTCTCCTCTCTCTCTCTCTCTCTCTCTCTTTCCCCCTTTCTCTGTCAAATCAAGAAATAATAAAAATAAAACATTTTTAAAAAGAGAAAAAAGGACTTCATTGTACGGTGAGCATTTGATTCACAAAAATCTTTGCATATTATTGTCATATAATATTGTGCTTTCAGGTTCATTATCGGCAATTAAAAATTATTTCACAAATATCAATACTGTTCATTTCATTTAAGGAATGCATTAAGATAGCTGTCCATCACACTTGTTATGTAATGATATTTGATATTGACATTTTGTGTTATTTCTGCTCACAACACATTCCACATTGGCCCGGCTGTCACATGTCACTGCTGCAAGACTGGTTGTTCTACATTAGAAGCCTTTCCTTAAACTTTGGGTCTTGGTGGTTGGACACATTCAGAATTTCCTGCCTTACCTAATAACATGATGAAGTTGGAATTAACTGTCCAGCTTCCTTACTTTCTGGGTTATGGTAACTGAGTCATAATCTATATTGTTTTCAAGCACTGTCCAGCTAGATACTAGCTAAAAGCAACAACTTTTGCAACCTCACCTTGGGTTGTTTTCTACCTTTCTCAGTTCCTCTCTGTATTCCTTATCAATGCATCCAAACATCAAAAGATACTTGTATGTAAATTTTCATCATAAGATGAGATTCTGGTTGAATCCACCAGGATAAACCTTTACACAATTCTGAGGGCACTGATAAGGAACAAGTAATAGCACTAATACTAGTGGGATAAACAGATTTAAGTCTTGTTTTACATGTTTTTTTAAT
Source organism: Orientallactaga sibirica (assembly GCA_036365145.1). Classification (NCBI taxonomy): domain Eukaryota; kingdom Metazoa; phylum Chordata; class Mammalia; order Rodentia; family Dipodidae; genus Orientallactaga; species Orientallactaga sibirica. The sequence goes on along the minus strand of JAEOAD010000004.1, from coordinate 49,850,838 downwards.
TATCTTCAGTTTTTGTCATCTTTTAAATTTGGATAGTGTAACTATTCCATTTTCCTAGTGATATGGGAATTTTTAGGTACCTTTATGAGCATCAGAACCTTATTTCTGCTCTTGGGTGGGCAAAAGCTCCCAAGCTAAGGTCTTGGAAAACTCAACATTTATGCCAAACTATCACTGAATAAGTGGCCTCCAGATTTTTGTCTAATGAATTCAAAGAATTAAAATCCATAAACCAGAGAAAAAGATTAGGAAAAACTTTGTAAAATTATGGATAGAATTTAAGAAAAGAAAAAAAGATAGGGTTCTAGCCCTAGGAGGCAAAAGGGGGTTTATGGAAATGGAAAAGCTTAACTTGAGATCCAGGTTGGGTCTTTTATGTGAGCCCCTGGATAGGCAGATGGACGAATCAGTCTAGTGCTGATGTCAGGTTATAGGGTCAGGTTTTCTTGGAAAGGGTAATCTTCCTAGAAATCTTAATCCTCTAAAATGGGCCTTCTGGGAATTGGGGGTGGGAGAACTTCTGCAGGGGGACAGAGATAAGAAGACATCAGACCTTTCTGATATTTCTGACCTAAAGCAAAGTAGAATGGCCTAGATTCTCCTCCCACAGCATCAAAGATAGTCCTTGCTTTTACTCCTGGTCCTGTCACCCCTAAACTGCCTCACTAGGCCACTGCGGACTGAATGGGGTCAATATCTTAAGTTGAGAGGAAGAAATGGCAAAGAGAATAGTTCTAATGATTTCACTGTAAAGCACTATAGGTATTTAGTGAGCCACATGAATAATTTGTTTCTGTCAGTGGATGGACTAAAGCATTAGGGCTGTTCTAGCACCAACCTAAACATAAATGAACACTGCCGATGCTGATAGAAAATCCAGACAAAAAGCAGTGGCCTGGGATGGAGGTTGCAAAGACAAATGAGTGGACATATCAAGCTTTAAGAAGAAGTATGTGGTTATGGGATTGGCTAATCTTTACTGTCCTCAACTGGTCTCCAGATATGGGAGAAGGAAGGATTTAATTTGGTCCACACAGTGTAGTACCACTGTCATGGAGGTAATTTCAGGAAGCACATAAAAATATATGAACATGTAGGACACACAGACTAACATGGGATATAAGCCTCTTAGAAACCACATTTGTTTCCCCAAAGAAACTTTAATGCTCTCCTTGAATAGCATCACCACAGTTTTGGGTGGCAATGTCTTTTTATATTCATAATATGACATGTATGTATATAAAAATATTGGTGCATATTCATATACAAAGTCATGTGTTTATTAAAGCATTTTATACAAATATATTATGCATTCTAATGATGTTTATCCTCTTTTGTCCCTTCTCCCCTCTCATTATTCCCATTCATGCCCTCACTCTTACTTCTGTCATACCACATATATTTAATATTTAATATTTGAATTTTATATAAAATGTTGGTTCCTCAAATGAGAGAAAACCTGCAATATTTGTCTTGCTGAGTCTAATTTCTTTTATTTAATATGATATAGATCTGACAGAGGACTAATAGCTATAAAATATACATAACTTAAAATATAAAATAAAGCCGGGTGTGGTGGCTCAGGCCTTTAATCCTAGCACTCAGGAGGCAGAGGTAGGAGGATCGCCAAAAATTTAAGGCCACCCTGAGACTACATAGTGAATTCCAGGTCAGCCTGAGCTAGAGTGAGACACTACCTCGAAAAACCAATAATAATAATAATAATAATAATAAGGCACAAAGCAATTCAATCTATAAATGGGCTAAAGACATGAACATACAGTTCTCAAAAGATGACGTACAAAAGTCCAATAAACATTACAAAATGCCCAATATCCTTAGTCATCAGGAAACTATAAATTAAAACCACATTTTAGATTCTTTTTTACTCCAGTCAGAATAGCCATCATGAAGAAAACAAATATCAACAAATGCTGGCAAAGATGTAGGACAAGGCTGGTGGGGATGTAAAGTAGTCCAGCCATTACAGAAATCAGTATGAAGGCTTCTCAACAAACTAACAGCAGAACTCCCACATGACTCTGTTGTCCTACTCTTGGGTATATATCCTACAGACTCTAAGTCATATCACAAAGATACCTGCACAGCTGTTTATTGTAGCACATTTCACAATAATTAAGTTATGGAATCAGCCTAGGTATTTGCCAACAGATGAATGGATCAAGAAAATGTTCAGCCATAAAGAGGAATGAAATTGTGCCATTTGTCTGAAACTGCTAGAGGAAAACACTTTAAGATATAGGCACATTCCAGTTGCTAAGGAAATGAAACCAAGGATTAACAAATGGGGTTGCATGAAATTAAGGAGTTTTTGCATATCAAAAAATTGTTCCAGTAAAGAATGAGAGAAAATTTTTTCTTTGAAAATGAGAAGTCAGGTAATTAAGTAGCAATTTAAAATTTTAAAAAAGTCAATTCAGGTGACTTTTTTTGCAAATGTTGCTGTTTATTGTGCAAAAAAGGGTTAACAGACTTTATTTAAAAGTTATATTTAAAATTTCTTTAAGATAAGTTTTCATATGCAAGTACAGTCAATTCCAGCATAAAATACAAAATTCATTATTAGAGACTTTGTATTACTCCCCTTTGTGTTGCTGTGACAAAATACCTGACAAAAGTAACTTATGCAAAAATTTATCTTGTGGGTGAAGTCCATGAAGTGGGAGAAGGCATTGTAGAGTTGACGGTGAAAGGAAGGTGAGGCTGGGACTCCTTGTTCTGGGCAGACCAGGAAGCAGAGTGCAAGGCTTCTGGTGCTCATCTGATTTTCTTCTCTCCACATTGTTCAGTCTAGAACAAGAGCTTTTTGGATGAGTCATCCCTCTTGAGTTCATTCCATCTGGAAACTCCCTCCCAGACCCAGAGATGTGTCACTACGCTGTTCTAAATCTAATCACATTTGTAGTGAAGATTAACCACCATACACTGCATAAAACTTAATATGAACTTTTAGATGTGAATATCAATTGAATAATTATACCCAACATCAGAAGTATGCCCCATGATTGAATCTTTTGTATATTTTATGTTCTCTTGCTTAGATTAAGAAAACTTTACATAAGACAAAGTAGCACTGAATATTAGCTCATTCCCTAAGCAAGTGGAGATTTAGAATACGAATCCTTTAGTTGTTAACCATCTCTGTAAAAGTCATTGTCCTGTTAGAAAATTTGATATTTAGGAGAGGAGGAGACAACTTAAATGTTCCTACACTTTTTGTTCAATAAGTAATTACATATAATTTAAAAATTTATCAATATCTCCTAATTATTTAACTTTAACCTTTTTTTTTTTTTTTTTTTTTTTTTTTTTGAGGTAGGATCTTTCTGTACCTGGACCTGGAATTAACTATGTAGTCTCAGGTTGGCCTCAAACTCACAGTGAACCTCCTACCTCAGCCTTCCAGGTGCTGGGATTAAAGGCGTGTGACACCAGGACCAGAGGGTATTTTAACTTTTTATGATTTAATTATCCTCTTTCATTAAGAACTATAAACCAACTGTATTTCTTAGCTCAGGAGAAGAAAAACACTCCAGCTCCAACATTCTGGAGATTCTGAAGTCCCTGGGCTCCAGGCCAGCCTCCCTGGGAGCTAGCGTAGGTTTCAATGGCCTATAGGTTTCTAGTGTGCAGCGTTTGAGAGATGCTTCTATGGAAATCAGCCACAGAAACTGGCTGTGTTGTAAACAGGACAGTGGGGTCTGAGCAATTCAAAGCATCCAGTGTCAGTTTGCCCTTTGCTGACTGGAGTACATTTTGGTTACCATTGCTCTCTGAAGAGCCTCAGCTACTTATGCTTAGAGCTGGGAAGGAGAAGGCTGACTTACAGATAGATCAAATGGGCATTAGAAGCCATTGTCCAGCTCTGTGCTGGTTTTATAACTCTTTGTGAAGAGTAATAATAGTGAGGGCACGCTGAAGGTTGTCCTCTTTTGCTCATGATGTCTGTGTTCAGTGCATTAGGAACAAGGCCAACATTAGTTTCCATGAACTTGATTTCCTTTGTACAAGAGGCAGATCTGCATGCAGCCTTCTCTGAACTTCTAAGGGAGGTCTTCAAAACCTTTCATGTTTTCTGAAAACTAGTGTCCTTCACTTTCCTGGTCATAGCTATAACCTTTCAACCTGGGTAGAAATTTCTCCTTAACTTTTCTGGAAATCATAATTATGTACAAACGCAGTGAAACTTTATAGGTATTATCTATTAAATGCCTAATTAAAGATGATAATTTAAAAAAAATGGTCATTTCAGTTATAAAATAGAACAAGGGAAACCTACATGTACACACAACACAGTGAAGTGGTAAAGAATCTCTTACAGGAATACTAGCCTGATCAGTTTTTCAGTTTTTGTCATAAAAGGCCTAAAAATAAGAAGGAAAGAATCATACAACCTATGGTCGGTTGAATCAGATATCCCCCATAAACCCATAAACTCATGTGTTTTGAATGCTTGGTTCCCAGATTATGGCAATTTAAGAGGTGGAGCCTTTCCAGGAGAGATTTGTTGCTGCAGGCAGGCTTGGAGATGCTACATGCAGCTCCCTTTTGCCAGAGTTTGGCTCATTCTCTTGCTGCTGTTTTCTACCTGCTGTAGCAGAGGTAATGTCCAGCCTCTTCTTGTGCTGTGCTTTCCCCAGCCATCATGAAGCTTCCCCTTGAGACTGTAAGCCAAAATAAGAACATTTGTCCCATCAGCTGCTGTATCCCAGCAATAAGAAGGTAAGTACAACAGACAATATAACAGAAAAGCTTTAGTAGGATTTCACATAATAAAACTTCTCATATTATCAATTAAAGAAGAACATAAGCAGTTAGTTATAAAATGGGCTTAGGAAGATGGATTTATGGTTGAAAGTGCTTGCTGTTCAAGCCAGACAACCTGAATTCAAACCCCTGGAACCACATAAAGCCCAACATACATTGCACATTCTCTGTAATCCCAGTGCATCTAAAGGTAATGGAAGTCAGGGTCAGAAAAATCCTTAAATCTCATTGGCTAGTGAATCTTGTGTTTGTAGTGATGAAAAAAAAAAAAAAAAAAAAAAAAAACATAAATAAGCAACAACAAAAAAAGAGACATTATCTCTAACATGGTTGAAGGTGATACCTGAGGTTGTCCCCTGGACTCCACATGGTCACTGAGACATGTGCTTACTTATAAGCATATGAAAAAGCCATGCATGATATTTACCATTAATCAGGTATACTCAAGTTTACTGATGATTAATACTGATGAATGTGTTTTCCACATGCCAAGGTACTCTGCCAAGTCTTTTTGTTGATTATCCCACTGGGTCTTCTGGATAAGCTGGTGCAGCAGCTCCACTGTCAGAGGACAGTCCTGGGTCTATAGGTGACTTGCTGACATTTATACCTTAGATTCATTTCATTCAGATATTAAACCTTGATTTGAACCTTTGTTGGCATGATTAATCACTATATGACAGTATTTGTTTTCTTTGAAATATAATAAAACACTGCTTTTGAGTTAGGCTGGAGAATATTCTGGATTATGAGTTTATTCACTATGTCCCTAATTAGGGAACATAACAGCCAGAGCTATTTTTGAGACTTCATCTCTGGTGATTTAGGTCTAGGCTTTCAGATACAGCCCAGAGATGGGCATTTCCCATCCTCTGTGACAAGGTACCCTATGGTTTTTTTTTTTTTTTTTTGGTCTTCACAAAGCCTTTACCCCAATACACAGAAACATAAAACCATTTTCCTGGCACATTGATATTTCTTGTATAGGTTATAAACTTATTTAACTATATTTTTAGAAAAAACATATTTTAAAAAATCATCTGAAAACATTAAAGTGACAGATATTCAAGAAAATTTACACACTGTGGCTACATAATGTATCTTTTAGAAAAAAATTTCACCCCATGAATGCTTTTAGGTTAAAAAGAAAAATTGCCCTGTTGAACCTATTAACCACCTTGACGTATAGTCCATACCCTCCAATATCCTAAACAGATGAAACTATGAAGTCACATCTTAAAGAATTTTGATAATTGGGGCATAAAGAAAATCTTTATTTAAAGCTTTATAGGAAAGAGAATCTAGATCAAAAAGTTCATATACATTAGAATTTAATAAAACCTTTAAATAGAAAAAAAGTAACCAAAGATCTTCATATTCTCTTTTTAATAAGGCTTCTCTATGCTGGTGAATACATGATAAAAAAATTTTGCTTTCAAAATCTGTTAGTATGCAATATACTCATGTTAAAAACTTCTTAGGGCTGGAGAGATGGCTTAGTGGTTAAGGTGTTTGCCTGCTATGCCTAAGGATCCAGGTTTGATTCCCCAGGCGCATAAGGTGACACATGTACACGATTGCAGTGGCTAGATTCCCTGGCATGCCAATTCTGTCTCCTCTCTCTCTCTCCCCCTCTCTTTCTCTCTCTTTATCTCCTCTCTTTTTTCCTCATAAAATATTTAAAAATTCTCATAAAAATTTTTGTTGAAGTAGAACATATAAATTTCTGAAACATGAGTACTTATAAGCCATTAAAAATAAATGCTTGAATATTTTTACCTATCCATAGGTTTAGAAATGAAAGTTCTACCACAGAGAATGCTTTAGCATGCCAAACATTAAATTTTTTGAAATCATTAAAGTCAATATTTGTTATATTCTATTTCTTTTTCTTGCCTACTTACATAAACAGCTTTGAAATGTAATCCATCATTTCTTTTCTTCATTCTTTCCTTATTTCTTCTTAACTTTCTTTTTTTATCCCTATTTTCCTTCCATTCTTTTCTCTGCTTCTTCTTTCCCACCTTCCTTCCCTTGCTTCCCTTCCCTTCCCTTCCCTTCCCTTCCCTTCCCTTCCCTTCCCTTCCTGATCCAGAAATTAAAGAAAGCATGCTATATTTGTCTCTGTATATCCAACTCATTTTGCTTAATATGATGATCTCCAGTTACATTCCATTTATTTTCCTGCAATGACATAATTTCATTCTTTGTTATGGCTGACTAAGACTCCATTGTATATATTATCACATTTTCTTTATCCATTCATCTGTTGATGGACATATAAGGCTGATTTTTATCTTGGCTATTGTGAGTAGTGTTGCAGTAAATATGAATATACTGATCTCTTTATGGTATGCTGACTTTATATCCTATTGGGTACATACAAAGGGATGGTAATAGTTGTATTATATGGTAGTTATACTGTTAATTTTAAAATAACTCTATACTTATTTTAAATATATTTATTTATTTATTTATTTGAGAGAGAGAAAGAGGGAGAGGGAGAGAGAGAGAGAGAGAGAGAGAGAGAGAGAGAGAGAGAAAGGGTGCACCAGGGCTTCCAGCCATTGCAAACTCCAGATGCATGCACCCCCTTGTACATCTGGCTTACATTGGTCCTGGAGAATCAAACCAGGATCCTTTGGCTTTGCAGGTAAATGTCTTACCACTAAGCCATCTCTCCATCCCCTATACTTATTTTAGTAATAGCTGCACTATCTTACATTCCCACACACAATGTTTAAGAGGTCCTTAAAAAAGACAACTACCTGAAGCAGTCCATTAATACCTGGATATATCTTTTAAAGGATAGCACAGACTCATAATGAATTCCATTAGACTGAGCTATGTGGAGATAATTTACTTATCAAGTTTGAAATATATGCATCTAATTTTTATAAACATTTTAATAAAAGAAAATTCTAATATTGAGTGAGAATTATTGGTTATTTCATTTGAGAAATGAATTAATTCATTGGATGTATAATCTATTTTTTAAAATACAAAAATTTTAATGTATCCAAGTCTCCAGGTACTGAAAAAATTGCTCTGAGTGAGGTGCTAAAGACACTTTTCCTCTTGTATACTCCCTGTCAACAGGAAAGCATATATTCTCAGGAAACATAAATCAGTTTATTTCAAACATCTAGACAAACCAACATTTAAGCTATCTGCCTAATTTCAATAAAGAGAAAAAAAAGGAAATAATCCCCTTCTCCATTGTATTTTCAAAGGAATTTTTTAGATAGATACTGTCTCCTATTTTCCACTGAAAAAATTGCTGAAAATATATAAAAAAGATGAATTTCTGAAATGAAAGACAACAGATGACTTTCATGTAGGAGATTCAAAAGCTGTGAAATTAATGATATAACCCTTATACCTTCTTATTGTGCCAAAATTTATGTTGTGTTGCTTTGAAAACTTATAACACTTCTGAAAAAATATTTCTAAAGAAATTCTATAATATTAATCATTTTCCAAACTTACTTCTCCAAACACACAAATGTATTATGCTTCCTGCAATAAAGTAGATATTTTCATGGCTTACTTGAGAAAACTTAAGAATATTAAACTAAGTGATTTGGATATTGAGAAGAACTTGGTGGTAATTTTGCAAGGGAAATAGGAAATTCTGAGCTCGCTATGCTGGAATCTTACCTACCTTGAGTAATTTCTCAAAGGAAATTTGGGCTACAAGTTTACTTCTATTTGTTTATTTTTATTTATTTATTAGCAACAGACAGAGAGAGAAAGGGGAGAGAGAGAGAGAGAATGGGTACACCAAGGCCTCCAGCCACTGCAAACACATTCCAGATGCATGCGCCCCCTTGTGCATCTGGCTTATGTGGGTCCTGGGGAATTGAGCCTTGAACCGGGGTTCTTAGGCTTCATAGGCAAGCGCTTAACCACTAAGCCATCTCTCCAGCCCAAGTTTACTTCTCTTTATAAATTCCCATAACAACCTGTAGCTACAGCTCCATGGAACCACAAAACCCTCTCTGAATCCCAAGTACTGTTAATCATTTTAACCTTGATTTTAAAACTTATAATTTAAAATGTCAGTTCATTTTGTTCATCATTAAATGAGGGATTTCAGATAAAATTTGCAGTGACAGAAAACTGACAATTCTTTTTGATGAGATTGAATTGTGTTATATTTCCTCACAATTGGAAACAGAGCCAATCAGCATAGGATTCATAATTTTGGCATAACTACCCATTTCCATTTTGTCTCAGTCGTATTATCTCTACAACAATGCTTTTATTTTCCACTTTCTGGTCATTTTCTTTTGTAGAATGAAGGAAAAGCACAATGAAACATTATTATAGTTTTTCAAACGATCAGTGCTGCATAGTTCAGAACAGCCTTAGCTGAGGGCATTGCTGTGGGAAGCAGACAGGAGGAAGTCCTCTGTTCAACTGCTTGACACATGGGTTTACCAAGCAATGACATAAGGGTCATCTTTCAGCATGGAAAGAAAATGTAAGAATGTGAACATACCATCTACAATTTTATGTGGACTTCATGTTGAATATATATGATAGACACAGTTTTGGTGATAATGTATATCTTAAAAGTAAGTTAAACTTCTATCTTGTGAATTCTGTGGAAAAGGCCTGAGTCTTCTTACTTGTTCAGAGGAAGGATTCATTTATCGCTTTCAGTAAGCTTTAATTTAAATCATGTTTATTTGATGTCTGAATGTTTTGTTAAAATAGTAACATGTTGGGAAACTCAGTAACTGAACACAATAAGCATTCCCACATTTCAAGAATCAAGAATTTTTTTAAATTTTATTTTTGGAGTTCTCACTCTAGCCCAGGCTGACCTGGAATTCACTATGTAGTCTCAGGGTGGCCTTGAACTCATGGTGATCCTTCTACTTCTGCCTCCCGAGTGCTGGGATTAAAGGTGTGTGCCACCACGCCCAGCTAGGAATCAAGAATTTTTTAAAAGCTACTTTTACTCCCTGTTCTCTCATCTATACAATTACCTTATTTCTATTTATAAAATAGCAATAATTACAAGTTTTTCTTCAGATTTTATGTGCAAAACACTTCTTAGCTCCATATTTGACTTTTTTTTGTCATTCACACCCTTGAGCTGAGGAGTTATACTTGTCCTTTGCCTATGACATCTGTGTCCTAGTTCTCCAAAATTACAGGTTGAATCTGTAACTTGACATGGGTTCAGTTGCCCACTTCCTTTTAAATTTTTTTTGTGAAAATTTTCTTGTTGATGAGAATTTAATATAAGCAATCTGGGCCACCAACACTTTTCCTGTGGCTTATTGTTCTAGGTACACATGTAAGTGATTGCAGATGGGTCTTCCAGCTGATGCAAGTCTGGCCTACAATATTCTGGCTGGAATTTACTAGTCCTCTGCTTCAGTGTGAACATTGATATTGATTCTAAATACAGTTAGTAATCACTATGGGTGTGAAGTTCCCACACAGTATGACCAGAATTAACATACTAACAGTTCTATTTCTTTTTCATTAATAGTAAAATTGGCAAGAGTATTTTTATAACTTTTTTAGCTATGTTGAGAGAAAAATCTATATCTCTTCATTTCTTTTCTTGACTACTTCAGTTCATGATATTCAGGTCACAGTGCAAGGTACATGCTGTTATGATAAATAATAGAGTGTCAGGTTGTAAATGATGAGTAATAAATCATTTATAGGTTGTCCACATGGCAACAAAATTGTAACCATTTTTTTCTATGATGTTGGCTTATGTTTGTTATCCTTGTTAATGCTTTTATTTGCTTTTAGATCAATGGATAAAATATTTTATTAGTAATACCTGAGAATTTATGTTCCTAAAATGTGAAAAAGATTTTTACCTGGGAAATGTAACTCACTACTTTGCTATGTAGAAATTACTGAAACAGTATTATGAATATGTATAATTATGTGGTCTCTTCCTGCACTAACAGTGGCAGTTCAGTGTTAGATTGTTGAACAAAATCCACAGGATCATGGCAGGGGAGATGGCTTAGTTGTTAAGGTGCTTGCTTTCAAAGCCTCAGAACCCAGGTTCAATTCCCCAGGACACACATAAGCTAGGTACACAAGGTGGCACATGCATCTGGAGTTTGTTGACAGTCACTAGAGGTACTGGTGCACCCATTATCTCTCTGTCTGCATCCTTGTCTCGCCCTCCCTCCTCCATCTCTCAAATAAGTAAATATTTTTAAAAATTCACAGATTTCAAAAATGACAATGAACCCAAATTTTTAGTTTATTGCAGGAAAAGTGATATGATACCACAAAAGCATTTCATCAAAGATCATATTCAATGGCTTTTTACCAGATACAGGGAAAAAAGGTCAGATTCAAGCTTTCCATCACTCTTCAGAAAAAGAAAAATGATGCATCTTTTCTCCAGGATCAAGAATTATACATATTGGCTGGAGAGATGGCTTAGTGGTTAAGGCAATTGCCTTCAAAGCCTGAGAACCTATGTTCGCTCTCTCTCCAGATCCTACGTAAGCCAGATGCACAAAGGTGAGGCAAGTGTAAGGTTGCACATGCCCACTAGATGGTGCAAATGTATGGCATTTGATTTCAGTGGCTGAGGCTCTTTAGTGCCACCTCTCTCTCTCTCTCTTTCTCTTCTCTCTATCTCTTAAAAAAAAAAATTAAAAAATGCACAAAAGTAGTTAAAAGCAGGGGCTCTAACATGGTTCTGTCTGGTGACTCTGCTGGTCAGTCAGGTAGATATTTGCTACTTGATCATTCACCACAGCAGACGCTCTGAGTGTCTCAAGAGGACCCAATGAAAACTGTCAGTCTACCATTATCAATAAGTAATGCTGACAAGCTGGAGTAAAGCTCTCCGAAATTTCTTCAACTCATAATTCTGGTACAACATTAATCAGTAAATTTCATGCCTTAATCAAGTCACATTAATATACAGGTACATTTTTAATTTTAATAACAACACAAGCATTTCCAGATCCACTAGAATTAGCCATATGTCATACCTTTTCTGAAAATGAGTTTAAGAAAAATGTCATTTTAGGTAATAATAGAAAATTAGACATGTGCATTTAGTTTCCTCTCTTTTCTGCAATCCTGTCAGAATGATAGAAAAAGGAAGTTGTCAAAGATGAACTCACTGGGTAAAGAACAGGAGACAACAAACCAATTTTGGAAAACAAAACATGAACAGACAGGTAGTAGCTAGCATATCAGAACCAAGGAAGTTAAATCACAAAGCAATTACATGGAGACAAGAAGCTACATAAATGACATCATACACTGCTAAAGACTTCTGCCGAGATAATGAAGTAAATAAATATGAGTGGCTCAAGAGAGTGGCTCAAAGTTATGTTCACAAATAGGACAAGGTCATGGATCTCCCAATGCCCCTGTCTGCCAAAGCACTGTATATATGCATGGGTGCAGGATCGGATGGTGTAAAGGCCCATGTTCTATGTCTGTTTGAACTGTGAGGCTGAGCTACCTTTCTTGGCTCCTAGGAGTGCTTAGTGATGGCCTCCTGACAACTAGGTTCATGTTTGATGCTACTGTCACTGATAGACACTACCTGATAACCTGAGGTACTCACCTCCATAGGCCATTCAAAATTTGGGACTGAGCTGGGTGTGGTGGTGCATGCCTTTAATCCCAGCACTCGGGAGGCAGAGGTAGGAGGATTGCCATGAGTTCAAGACCACCCTGAGACTACATAGTGAATTCCAGGTCAGCCTGGGCCAGAGTGAGACCCTACCTTGAAAAACCAAAAAAAAAGAAAAAGGGACTGGAAGAATCATGAGAGATACTTGGTTGGTGTTTGGTGTTTGTAGAAGGCACTTGCATCACTTCAAGGGGGAAGAGATCTTTGCTTGCATAAAATTTGCTGATGTTACTAAGAATAGAGGTACAAGGACAGATATTAAAGAAAAACAGCCTCCTTTCTGAGACTTATTTTTCTTGTCCCAGAGAAACCTTTTTATTTGGATTTAAGAATTTTTATAAAAGATTTGCAGTGTGATATTACAATTTCATCTGATCATTTTCATATTTCCAGATAATTCTTACTGTGACTTTTATTTGGAAACTTATTTTTTATTATGTGTGGCTATTAGCATCAATTAATGCATTATAATTGAATGCAACTTAGCACATGACCCTATTTATAATAGATAATAAATATTACACTACAATGCAAATAATTTGGGTACTTATAATGATTAGTCTACTAGTGATCCTCAAAAATGACTTATATAGTATGCACAAGAGAACTTAATGATAGCATGGGTCACTTGATACTTGACTGCCTTTTAAATTAATATGTATGAATGTACAACTAACCATCTGGTATCTCTTTCTCATCTTCCTCTAAGAGGAATAATAAGTTGGAAACGGAAGGGGCTCTTTTCACTTTTAAGTAGTCCCTGTAAGGTGATTTAACCATGCTTTATAATTTATTATGTTAAAGAGAGTTGATTAAACATGAAGCAATCATTTCTGAAGTTAGTTTTAAAGGTAGCCATGAGCTGACTTTGAATTTTTTAATTTCCTCTCAAGATGGCTTTGAACTAGGAATGTTATTGGAACATATACATCAGATAACATTACCATATTCTTTCCTTTGTTTCTTATATAATTAGTGAATGAAAAGTTATTGAAATGGGCTATATAAATAACAATAAATTAAATGAAATATAATTGTGTATCTTTAAGAACAAAGATACTATTCCATATGTTAATTTTATGAAGAATTTATAAATTTTCATATACAAATAAGATAAAATATGGTAATAAGGTGAATGAATACTGAGTTATTTTAACAAATGAGAGTTTTTCAATATAATCAGTAGCTTATTATATACAAATTAATTCTTGAATCATCTCTTACAGATTATGTTTTAGATATGAGACTGGGTTTCTTTGATTATGGCAAAATAATTTTCTCTTAAATTCCAAGTGATTTAATTCTGTAACTTCATTCTTTAAGTGTTTGCCTTACTTCATATGCTTGTTTTATGAGATTCACTGTTGAAATTCCATTATCCATGGCTGTCTTGGGAGGGTACACATCATTTGACTTCCTCTTATATATTTCAACTTGAGGTATAATTTGTAGCTTTGCTTACATAATTAGTTCTCTAGGTCATGCTCCATTCTCTTTAAGAAGCCCCAATAAATCTCATTACTTCTTAGTTTTTCATCTGTTTTCTCCAAAAATTTTACTAAAGGAAAAATAATTATGTTGTGCCATAGCTGGTTTTATTTTTAAAATGAACTTGTTATATTTTGACCCAATATTTATTTGATACAATTTTATTTGTGTATAGAAAACTACATCTTAATATATTAACCACCTTTTCCAGCTTGACATCTTAGAAATAACTCCTGATAAGTGTTCTTCCTTTAGCCTATAATTACACTTCTAATAGGTAGGCACACTGAGAAGTATGTAATTCAGGTTCAGCTTCAAGAATCATAGACTTTTAGTGCTGAAATGATTTCCAGAGATCTAATAATTTAACACCTTCACTTCAGATATGAGAAAATGAGGATTTAGAGAAGTTTGGAACTTTAATCAGAGTCCCTTAGCTATATAGTAGCAAGCACTGTGCCATTTGTTAATTTGAGACTGAAAATTGGAGAGTAAAATTTTAATTTAAGAGAAAGAAAATATTTTACATGCACTCTTATTTGTTCTTTTCATATCTCATTTGTACTTGTCGGCTACACACTCTTTGCTAATACCTTGATACAAGTTCCACAGGAACCAGATGGAGTTTTTTTTTTTTCTGCCTCTACAAATTTGTGGCTATAGACACAAACTGAAGTAGCTTTCTACATGTCAACCACCTTTTCCAAGAATTGATATAGGGTCATTGCTTGGTGAACTTTTAAGGGTTTACCCAGAAATACAAGTTTGCAATTCAGAAGAAACTGGCTATAATGGGCATCAACAAAGATGTTGACCAAACTAAATGATTAGCAAACTCTCAGTGAGCAACCTTGCTGGAACAGCACTTTGAGCTCAGGGTTAGGTCAAGGATATACTCACAATAGAAGCAGGTCATATCCCTGTGGTAGGGCCTTCTGTTTCTTACCAATAATTGACTGTTGATTATTCTGTTTCTTCTTTTCAAGACTACAAATTATGTTGGATGTCTTTGTTTTCTATGACCCTTAAACCTTTATTGCCACAAATCTATAAACTGGTATTTTTAGTTTTCTTAGATCAATAGATGACCTACAAAAATATTTACACTTATAAAGCTTTTCTTAAGGGGTTCATATTTGGAAATTTATCCTGAATTTGGTCCCAGAGACTCACTGATTGTAACATCAGATTGTAATCACACCTGAGGTACTGTTTCATCTCATCCTTTTTTAGATAGTCCGGGTTTAATGTGAGCAAAATAAGTCCTTTATTCCCGTTCACAGTATGTAAGGTTTATCTTACCCATCTCACCTTTTTCCGTAGACAGAGGCAAAGGAAGATGCCAACACTGGTTAGAGTTGGACCAGAGTGCTCACCAGTGCCTGACTTACATACGATTTGTTTAAAACTGCAGATCCTTTAATTCCAACAAAAAAATGAGCACCAGTACCTCAGACCCAGAGAATTCTATTTTTGTGCCTTCCTGTAATGCAGGTACTTACTGGGGGATGTAGGTGATATGGTGTATGGATTTCAGTATATTAAATTACATCAGGAAAGACACAAGCCATCTATCATCTCTTTGTTAACTACACACACACACACACACACACACACACACGCACGCTCGAACTTTTACCAAATTACTTACAGTTTTTGAAGAAATATATGATGTCCCGGGTCCTTATATAATTTGATTTATTTTTTAGCAATAAACTTTAGCATTTGGTGTGTATAAGTAATTTCTTGCAAACTGTTGAAAGATTTTTTTTTACTAATGTTATGCCATGCTAACAACTTAAAAAGCAACAAAGACCACACCTATTTTAGTTTCAAATGTGCTTTCTTTGAATAATTTATCTCTGGAGATGAGGTTGTTGGTACCATAGTTGCAATGGGGAATGTCTGTGTTTAAGTTATCAAGCATAGGTACTTTTTTCTAGATATGTAGCTCTTACCACTTTATATCTAGTGGCATTTTAGCACTGCTTATGTAAGAAGAGAACATTTAAAAGTATATTAGAAAAGCAATCACTCATACACATTTGTTTTCTCAAGTTATTAATATTAAGGAGCAGTCAATTTCATTATTCTCATCAGATTCAATTCTCTGGTTTCCCAGAAACCAATTAGAGGAACCTTTTGAAGTACACTGCCTTCCTTGTAGTGCCACATGGGAAATCTCAGAAATGCAAGCTCTTGCCATTCTATTACTTTCTCCCATTTGAAAGAGAAAACCTGAATGCAATGGACTAACAAGGAGCTATGTTTATATATCATGAATGTTTCTATTTATAAAAAATAAATCGCCTATTTTCCCATTTTAGAAATACTTAATAATGTCAAAATTGTTACAAAGAGCAAAACTAATCTTATTTTCTCTTAACTGTGAAAGTGCCATTAAAAGTGCTAAGTAGGAGTTGTAGACTTAGAGTCACCTTAGTTTTGGTTTTGGCATGAAGAACTGGACAGATATTAGGCAGACTATGAAAGATGTGAATATATCAGCATTCAAAATTCAAACACTATAGGGGATAGCCTTGCCCACATGATTAACCCAAAGATGATTAAAATACATATAAAGCAACAAAGTACAATAATTTTGAAGACAAAGAAATATGAAGTGAGAGAGCAGGTAGATGGTGGCATTGAACAGAAATTCCAGAGGAAATCACATGAATTTCTGAAAACTGGTGGATGATATAGGTGGCATTAAAAGTAACTGAAAGAATCTGTACATGACATATGCAAAAAATAAAATTCATACACTTTGTATATTTTCATATAATTATTGTGGTTAAATGAAAAACAAATTTCAAAAGGGAGGAATGTATGACTTTTAGAGGAAATTTAGATAAAATGATTATTTCTTAAGCTACATAATGTATGTACAAAAGTGATAAAAATGAATAAACTGAAGTATTAAATATCAGCACCTTAAAAGATCAAATGAGATATAAAAACAGAATGAAAAGTACTGTAATACATTTAATAACAAAATGAGATACCACAGGGAGGGGAATGGCCTAAGTGAGGCCATGGGAAGAGACTGCATAAAAGAAGGGCAGGGGGAGGGTCAATCTAAACTCAAGATATTGTGAATACGACATATGTAAAATTACTTTTTGAATAAAGGCATGTCTAGAAGCTGTAGACTGTTACTAGAAAATTTTCAGTACCTGGGATGGGATACCTTCCAGTGAGTTGTTGGCCAAGGAGGTCCTGGTAGCCTCCAAAACATTAAAGGCTTTTGCCAAAGCCCTTGGTTTCCCTTGAGAAACAGATAGTAAGACCCTATTGCTGAAGACATCTCTTGCCTGAGAGGCAAGGTCACTGAGAAAGCAAGCTGGTATGGAGCAGAAAACCTTCTCCTTGTAGACTAGCCAACTGAAAGCTGGAAAAAGCTGCACTGCACGCAGCGTATGGGAGACAGAAGCCATCAACAGTGAAAACAGTGGACGCTGAATATTCAAGCTTGGCCAAACAGGCCCAATGACTGAATGGGTGCAATAGTGGCATGTCTACTCTTGGGGTAACCAACTGCTCCATAATTGGACTGAAGGCCCTCTCTACGGGAGGGAATACATACCTGGTACTGAAAAACCTAAGTAAAAGTCTGTGGTAGGTGAGGTCATGAGCCTTAGGGGTATAAGCCTGCTCTTGTCTGACTAAATGTATATATTATTCCCACCAAGCTGCCCTGAAAGCACTACACTTAATGTTCATATTCACATATTAACGCTACTCTCACTTCTGGTTAGAGAAGCTTCTCTTTTCAGATAGTGATGGCCACTGGGATGACCCAAAAGGCAACATAGTGCTGAGAAGGAGGGATGGAGGAGTGCCCAGCACTGAAACACCTCTGTCATACCCTCCAAGGCTCAGGGACCATTGCGGAAGAAGGGGCGGATAGAATGGAAGAGCCAAAGGAAGGGTATGACCTCTTACAATGCAACTGCCCAGACAGAAATTGGCCTCGATATCCATGACCTTGCAGTGCCTAGCAATACTCCACAAGACCCTCAAAATAGAAGAAAAAGATGATGTCATCAAATTAAAAGAGAGACTAATGGAGAGGGGGTGGGGATATGGTGGAGACTGGAGTTCTAAAGTGGAATGGGGGGAGGGGAAGGAAATATCAGGTGGGTTTTTTTGTATGTAAGTATAAAAGTCAATAAAAAAAAAGAATTATGTAGAGTGATTAATTTAAATACCAGTGATGCAGTAGAGGAACAAGTGGTTGGCATGTGAGTTAGTATTGGCATTTTAGAGACTAATCTGCTCAAATTTGGCCTGTGTATAGTTCTGCCCTAGCAATTCTTTTTTAAAGGTCAAAATTAAAGTTTTATTAATTATGATTCTGCTTTTTTTTTTTAATAAGTAGTAACTTGTATGGACACATCACCATTTTTTTCTTCCCTACCCCCATTCCTATGGGGCCCTCCTCAATTGGATTGCTGAGACTACCCTCAGGGTTGCAGGTTATGAGATGTGAGAGCATCAGTCAGTCATTGTTAGAGAATACCATAGCAATTCTAAGTCTAGAATATATGCTGAAGAAATTCTGACATATATGTAAGAAGAAACTTAGAAGAATCCCAAAATAATCTTATGAGAATCTTCAAGTCATATTCCTATTGGTATATAGATACTGATGACAAAAGAATAGAAAATAGGACTGGAGAGATGGCCTAGCTGTTAAGGTAATTACCTGCAAAGCCTAATGATCTGGGTTTGATTCCCTAGTACCCACATAAAGCCACTTGCACAAAATGATGCACACATCTGGAGTTCATTTGCAGTGGCTAGAGGCCCTGGTGCACCTATTCTCTCTCTCTCTCTCTCTTTTTTTCTCTCTCTCTCCTCTGCTTGCAAATAAAAGAAGAGTTTAAAAAAGAACAGAAAAATAAAAATGTTCATTAAAAGTATACAAAAATATGCATGAATCACTATGGTTCAGTTTCAAAAAAAATGATACATTAAAAAAAATACTATCATTTGGATTGGAGAGATGACTTAGTTGTAAATCACTTGCCTGCAAAGCCTAATGACCCAGGTTTGATTTCTCAGAACCTGTGTAAGCCAGATGTACGTTGTGGCCCATGCATCTGGAGTTCACTGGCAGTGGCTAAAGGCCTGGGTGCATCCATTCTCTCTCTCTCATAAATAAATAAGTACATCGAAACTTAAAAGAATATTATTTATTTTTGTGTGCATGTATATGATGTGTGTATGTGTATGATGTGTATGGTCTGTTTGTGTGTATGTGTGGGTTCACATGCCCCACTGTACATTTGGAGGTCAGAGAACAATCTCAGTGTGCTTCTACTCACCACTTCTCACATTTTGCTACTGCTGCCATGTGCATCTGGATTCTCCTTGGTCCATCTCTCATTAACATAGGTGTGTTGGCATAACAGACATATGCACCTCTTTGTATCTGGCTTGGGTTGGCAGTCTTTAATCACTAAGCAATAATATCCATAGCCACTTGCATTGAATTTTTTAATTTAGGTTGTACAAGGTACTATAATGTGTAATGTCATTTACAAAAAGCCTAAATACAAAATGTAAGCAGACAAAGGTTCACTAGGAATAAAGAAATGAACAGATTTTTATAAGGCCATCGAACTAAGAAATGAGAATGGGGCTAGAGAGATGGCTTAGCAGTTAAGGAATATGTCTGCAAAACCTAAGGACCCTGGTTTGATTCTCCAGGTTCCACATAAGCCAGATGCACATGGTGGCACATGCATCTGAGGATCGTTTGTTTGCAGTGGCTAGAGGCCCTGGTGCACCCATTCTCACTTTCTCTCTCTCTCCCTCTCTCTCCCTCTAATAAATAAATAAAATAAAATTTTTAAAAAAAGAAATGAAAATGGAATTTGAGAACTCTCACACAGAGGTATAGTTTCCAATTCTGACATGTCTTTGGCTCTGAGGCTACAAAGAGTCAAGCAAAACTTTTGTGAAAGCAGAGGGAGTTTCTTCTAAGGTGATGCTCAGAAAACAGAGACCTGCCAAAAGTGTTGATAAGGACGAGCCCGTGAACAACAGGCAGAACTGGAAGTCCTTCAGGCTTGGCTACAGACCTGTATGATTGCCCCTCTTATTCCAGTCATTTAGAGAACATTATGGAGAATTCATCCGCCAAGATTTACCTTTGAAAGGCTTCAAAAGAGTGTGTAGCCTACCCATCAAAGAGTTTTTTTTTTTTTTTTTTTTTTTTTTTCGAAATCTGAAGCTCTTCATGGCAGGGATTAAAGAGATATTTCAAAGAAGGAGCTGGAAGGATTGCTCAGTGGTTAAGAGTGCCTGCCCCTTCAGCCTGAGAGCCTAAGAGACTGAAACCATGCAAGTTTGATTCTCCAGAAACCACATTCAAAGCTTGGAATAGTCATGTACATTTGTATCCCCACTCTGTGGACATTGGAGAGTCATGGGGGCTTGCTGACCACTGACCCTTAAACAGCAGCTCCAGGTTGCGGGAGAGATCTAAGCTCAAGGAAGTATATGCTTGAACAGTAGAAAAGAGTACCTGAAGTTTGTCTATGGCTATTGCACTCACATACAAGGCATTTGTATCCGCACATACACACATGCATAGGTATGACACCAGAGATATTATACACACACACACACACACACACACACACACACACACACACATACGCATGCATGAAAATTGTGAATAATACAATGATTTCTGTAAGATTCACAAACACCCTCCCTCTAGAGAAAATGAAAAAGAGAAGTACACTGAACTTACAAAATGAACAACTGGTCATTACTGCACCATTTGAACAGGCTATGTAGAGTGAAAGATCTCTGTAGTCAATCCATCCTAATTTGAGCTGTAGCTTCTGTTGGGGGTGGGACAAATACCTTTGTAAAGTAATGTTGGCAGTGAGAGCGTGCCACCTTTTCTGATCATAAGCCCCATTTTCAAACCTTTTATAAAACTTTTTGAAAACTGCCTATCACAGTTCTAGCTCATGTATCCATAGTCTGGTGTGTGTGCTGCTGAGCAAAGGACTGTGAGAACTTCTTTCTGTGGACATCCCCACAGTGTGGAATACCTATACTTAATGATTTATTTCACTATCTCAAAAATTATGCTGTGGACTTTTGGAAATTTGCTTAAAGGGAAAAGTGTAACATAATATAACAAATGAGCTCTTTTTGTATTTCAGGCACACACTACTTCAGGGGAACATTTATGGTTCCTTCTCAAAACAAATTTCTTCCCTTACTAGATTAAATCACTTTGAAAATCTTCTAGCATTTAGAAATGTATTCTTAGTTTGATCTTTTCTCTGATAATATATGGATCATAACCCAAGTGTGAAACAGGGTCAGTAAGAAATGGAATCAGTATTCAAGGAAGAAGCAGCAGGGGAGCTTTTTTGTGACAGTAGACAAATATGGGTCTAATGTAGCCATAGATTTGGAAGTATGCTAGCATTATTTGTTCAGATGAAATAAAAAAAAGAAAACTTAGTAGAATATTTTTTGTTCTAAAGCAATGAGGTAACATATTCGATGTTAAATAAAGATAATTCAGTTGCATAAAAATGACTAACCTACACTTGGTAATCTGAAATACATAGAGAATACATTAAATGATAAGCCTCAGAAAAACAGTTGAGAGAGGCATGAACAAACATGGACTCCTTTTAAACGCTGTTGGGTGAACTTGATGGCTCAATCATGTGAGAAGAGAACGAGCAGCTATTTTTATGAAAATAGGAAAGGGAAGCATTCTTTTACCTACTTCGCATGGTAATCTGTTCTGTGTAAGTTAATATTGCCTTTTCCACCCCAAATCATTCATTCTCATGATGCTCATTTTCATAGAACTCCAACCTTGATTTAGTTTTGGTGTGTTTGATTCATAATTAAGTCAGGAAATAAAAAAAAAATGATAGTGATTTGCAGTATACAGAACCATTCCAGCTTCCATTGTTGTGATGACAAGATGAAGTTTGAGTTTTCAAGATTTTTGCTTCTTTTCTCAGGCTAGAGTAGAAGGAAGAAAGCAAGCAAAGCTAAAAGGCAAATGTGGGAGCTGGGGAAATGGCATAGCGGTTAAGGCATTTGCCTGTGAAGCCTAAGGACACTGGTTCGATTCCCCAGGACCCACGTAAGCCAGATGCACAAGGGGAACATGCGTTAGGAGTTTGCAATGGTTGGAGGTATGCTTTGAGAAATGCCTGCAAAAGTTCCACTCTGACATAGTCTACATACATTTTGAGTTGGCGTAGCATTAGCAAAAGCTAGATTGAGTGGCCAGCTCCCGTGTACTACAGTTATTGCCATTTTCCTGAGTTTTACTAAGTGATTACAAAAAAGATACATACAAATCATAACTGAGGATATGACACAAACACAATAGCAATGTCACTTGTGGAGAATGTGTTCCATGATGATAATTTAAATAAGTAAATATTTAATCTACAAAAACTAGAGAGATGTTAACCATGGTTTGGTTCTCATTAAAAAGCATGTTTAGGGGCTTGAGAGATGGCTCAGTGGTTAATGCAGTTGCCTACAAAGCCTAGAGACCTGGGTTTGATTCCCCAGTACTCATGTAAAGTCAGATGCACAATGTGGTGCATGCATCTGGAGTTCCTTTGGAGCAGCTGAGGACCTGGCCCACCCATTCTCTCTGATTGCAAATAAATAAATGCCATTAATAAACACACTTGCCTTCCCTTCTAAGTCTGAAGATAAAGGACAAACAGAGCTGCATCACTGCAGAAATATTTTACATCATTTACATTCACTTAGCATACTATCATGCTGTTATTTTATTTTGATCAGGTGCTCATAATCAACCTCTTTTTTTTTTGTCCTCATGCTAATCAAACACAAAATTAAGTTAAACTTGGGCTTTGGGTAGATGAGTGCAGTGACAATTGAGTCACTCTCCTTGGGTATGTAAATCTAGATGCAGAGTGACGTGCTAAGTAAAAGAAAACAAATATATTTCATTCTCCTTGATATTTTAATACCCATAAAAAAGTATTGTGTAAGGGATGGAAGACTTCTGGACAGGAGTGGTGACAGATGCCTATCATTCTAGCACTCTGGAAGCTTAGGCAGGAGGATGGTGAGTTCATGGTCAGCTTAAATTAAATAGCAAGACCTTTTCCAAAAGAAACAAAACCTCCAAAACTCAAGAATTTTGCATCAGAGAAATAAAGTACAAACTTCAATGTGTTATCTCTGAGCTGGAATTATTATTTTCTTTTGTGTGGAATTGAGTCTTGCTAGGATAGCTATTCTGGTGAAACCTCAGTATAGAATATAGAAATATCACATTAGCACATATTACAAAATAACAATATAAGTTTAAGACTTATTAAGTACTTCATGGTATTAACTAAAATTATGTTAAAATGGAAATCATGATAGAAAAGGTATAAAACATCAATATTGTACTGTGAAAGCTCTGAAAATATTAAAATATAACTTAAGTTTCATTTCAGTGAAATATTTATATCAATTTCAAGCATAAATTAATCAGAAATTTTGATTTATAAAAAACAGTAAGAGGCTGAGGAGATGGCTCAGCCATTAAGGGCACTTGTTTACAAAACCTGCTGGGCTGGGTCAATTCCCCAGCCACACATATAAAGTCAGATGATCATTTGTTTGCAGTGGCAAGAGACCCTGGTACACATCCTTCTCCACACACAAATGAATAAAAGTTAATGAAAAATAGTAATAGAATATAACTAACATACACAAAATTCTTATCAAGCCTTAGAATTTAACTATTGACCTTTCCTTAAGCAGCAGGGCAATTTAAACCACCTAACTTACTCAAAATAAAGTTATAAATCCACTCTCCTTACTTGTAGCAAAATTATATTACAGAAAACAAGGATTTAAATTTTTGAATGTTTATATAAAATGTGCTGAAAAGAGGAATGTTTTTAACATTTAAATACATTAATTAATCAGCAATATTTAAAGAGTAATATATTAGGTTCTATGGGATCCTCCTATATTAGTTTGAATAATACACCGATCCTAATTAATGGCTTATCTTGCATGAAATTAGCAATGACCTCACTCACTTTTGGAGACTATTTACTAGGATACTAAGCATGATCAATTTCCCTGCATAGGAAATGCTGTGTCTCAGCCACAGGAATGTGCAGCTTCTCCGCTTTTTTCTTTCACTGTTTTTTCTCTCACTGTTGGGTCTTATACTATGAAACTGTCCAAATTAATGATTAGGCTACCTGTTTATTCATGGGATATTTTGAAGGAATCTACCTTATTCCATTTACTAATGTAGGCAACATGGATAGGATAGGATACATAGGTTGCTAATACAATGTTGGTGCTAATTAGAATAGCAAATAGAAAAGGAAGAACCAGTACATCTGGAAATGGAATGAGCTTAGTTAAAGGAATATCACAAGGGAATTGTGTTTGACATATATGGTGAGCTTTCTCATCGGTCTCTACATACTCTCCTGAAGCCCTGTGGGGCAGCCTGGGAGGACTGGAATGGAGATGCAAATCTGCCAGTCATCAGTATAGGATGGTGAAATGAGAGCAGAGAGATGACCTAAGAACATTGTACAGAGTGAGAATTTGAGCTTTTAGGAGGCTAGCACTAAAAGGAATATAAAGTCAAAATAGCACATTTTGGAAGAAAGTGAAGGAACCATTGCAGAAAGGAGAGCATCACAAATATATATAATGAGGACAGAGGGAGATGGGAGCACTTTTCGAAGATGAAAGTGATGAGCTATTTCTATTTGAAGAAAAAGTCAGGTAGTGAGAAAGAGAAAAAAACCTCACTAGAATGTTCATCTATTGGATTATTGATGGCTTTAATGAAATCAGTTTTACCTGAATTTTCTCTCTTTCACACTCTTTCTCTTTTAGTTTGAATTTCATTCACATAGGGTCTCATGTTGTCCAAGGCTGGCCTTGAATTCATTTTGTAGCCCCCCAAAATCCTGATTCCTGGGATTATTGACATGTACCACCATGTCCAGTTTATGTGGTGCTAGGTATGAAACCTCTGTCCCCATGCATGCTCAGCAAGCAATCTACCAACTGAACTACATGGCCAGCCTGAGAATGGATGTTTTTGTATGTATGAAAGCATGACTAAGAGCAGAGATGAGTCTTTTGTTCTGAATGACAGATGGCAACAATATGAGTGTGGTAGAAGAGACTTGCAGATAAAGTTGAGTTTGACACTACTATTGGTATTTCCAGCATTGTCAAAGGACAATATTTATAAAGATAATTTACCAGCACATGAGGATTGATAATGAACTTGGTACAGAGTTTAGGGAGGCTGGATACATGTACTTAATCTTATACACAGTCTCATGGGAGATTGCCTAAACCTCCAGAATCATGCAGGATTACACCCTGACTTAAGGACACATGGAAAAAGGGATGACCTGAGCTAACAGTAGTATACTAAGAGCTCACTCAACAAACTGATGAGGGACTTTGGCCTCTGTGGTCCTAGTCATCCATTATCCAAAGTTCAGGAAGGTAAGGAGGGGTGGAAGAGAGGGGAAGGTGGTGGGAAAGTTCTTGCTCTTCAGAAAACCAAGATGTGTGGCATTTAAAAACAGGTGCACATTTGCTATATAATTTTTCTGCCTAAATAATTTAAGATACTCACAATTAACTGTAAATCCTTCCTTAAGTGCATTGTGATTTTTGAACTAAAACACAACTAAACAATGAAAGTGTTAAAATAGAAATAGAAAGTCAAAAATCACTTAGAAGTTTTGGAAGCCTCTGTGTCTCTGGATATCATCACTGAAGTAGAAATAAAATGACCCCAATGTGGCTCAGGGAAATTCGCAGAAGAGGGGGTGGAAAGAAAGTTAGAGCCTCAAGTTGGGGCATTATGCACAGAGACTTGGTCAACCCCCAGGACTCTTGACTACCCCCACAATGCATGATCCACATTCCCCATTGATGAGGGTCCCTTTGGAAGAGGGAGGTCAGGGAGGAGGATAAGGGAGCCAACACTATGAACGTGAAATCAGAATAATATAAATAAAAATAAATTATTAAAAAATAGCATAGAAGAAAATGAGAGCAAATTTATGAAATCTTATAACAATAGAATTCTTTTAACTCTTAACAGTGGAGCACAAATAAAAAAGAAACCATACCCGTATATTAATGCTACTGTTACTTTTGGTTAGAGAAACTTCTCTTTTCAGATGCGGTGACCTCTGGGATGACTCAAAAGGCACCATGGTGCTGTGAAGTGACAGAGGAGTACTCAGCACTGAAACATCTCTATCATACCTTCCAAGGCTCAGGGTCCACTATGGCAGAGGTGGCAGAAAGAATGTAAGAGCCAAAAGAAGGGTAGACTCCTTACAATGCACTCTTCCAGACACAAAATAGTCTGGATATTCATGATCTCACAGTGCCTGGCACTACCTACACAAGACCATTATAATAGGAGGAAAAGATGATGACATCAAAAAAAAAAAAAAAAAAAAAAAAAAAAAAAAAAAAAACCAGGAAAGAAACAAAGACTGATTGAGAGGGAAAGGCATATGATAGAGAGTGGAGTTGTTAAGGGGAAAGTGAGCGGGGAGGGAATTATCATGGTTTATTGTCTCTAATTATGGAAATTGTCAATAATAAAAAAATAAAAAATAAAAAGAGATTATAATCATATAGCTGTATAAATCACTAAAGTGGTGCTTTGCAAATACGATCATTTGAGCACCAAGTATATATTCTGTTTCATAATACCTGACTTCCCCTTAATTTTCTCAATGGCAATTATAGTTCAGCATTATTTTTTCCTGTTTGAGAAAAGGGATAAACAAAGGAAGTTACTTTTTGGTTCATGTATGTGTATGTGTTCATACGTGTGGGCTGTATGTGCTCTGGACTTACTGAAGCCAGCCAGGGCTCTAGCTTTTGCGTGGGGTCTGAGGATCTGAACACTGGTACAAAGAGTTACTGAAAAGTGCATTATCTACTGAACCATCTCCCCAGCCCAGAAAGAAAGAGTTCATGTAGTAAACTTTGGTTGGAAAATTGAGAATTAAATATATCAGTTCCCTTCTGGTTCACTGTGCTTCTGCAGTTGGTCACACATGCTCTCATCATAGAGGAAATACCTATATTCATGTTTTATAATGGAGATATGTATTCCATTCCTGTGGAATACATCCAGGTAATCTAAACAATGTAGGAAGGCATTCAGACAAGATTATAAGAAAAGTCCACTTTTGAAACTGTAGATACCTACATTAATGAACAGCCTAGGAACTATGTGGAATTTATATAACTCAGCAAACTCTTAATTTTCACTTATGTGAAGATATGTGGCAATAGGCACTACTGGAATAATTTTGTGTCAAAATGTTCATTTTTTTGGAAGGCACTTCACTGAAATTCTGAAGATGTAAGTTTATTAACAATGAAACTGATGAAATTTTGATGTAATAAAAGGTACATATGCCTGATGTGTTGCTTGTCTAGAAGGAAGTATACAACCTAATTTTTTTAAAAGAAAGGCATTAATTAGCAAGATGACGTTGGTAAGCTTAAGAACACAACTCTAGATAGGATTTTTGAAGTGTCTTTTGTTTAGTTTTGTGTTTGGTTTTATCCATGACACCAAGGATCAAACTTAGAACTTGATACATGATGTTAGCTTTAAATTCAGTTCCAAGGATTTTTGAAGAATTCACACAGTTATCTTAATATTTGTGCTAGTTAATTAGGTACATTATGAATTCAGATACCAGAACCATATTAGAAACATCACAGGTGCTACATATTTTGAAGAAAGTATTCTAATCATATAAAGCTGGGAATGTTAGTTAAACATACTGCATTTATAATACAAATATTTGCCAGTTATTTTACTTATTGGTGAAAATGAAATATGGTATTCTTATGTCATTCATGGCCAATTGGCAACAGCTTGAAAACTAAATACAGTGGTAAGTCTTATAATAAATGTATAAAACAAAAGTTTTAGGGTAACCAATGTGGTATACAGTTTTGCTGAGTGGGGGAGGTCGCAATCAGGCTTCAATGATTGAAGTCTGATAAATCCATGTGTTGTAGGGCTTTCTTGATCTTCCCATTATTATAATCTGAAAAGAAAGTTAAATAAGTCCTCCAAATTTTCTTGTGCTTTTTTTCCCTCTGAACACTTTAGCACACTGGTACAGCCCCTACTGTCATTGACTTTCTCCTGTAGAAAATTGTTTTCTGTTAATAGTTTTTAATGGAAGTCCATTATGGCAGGGAAAGCATGGCAGGAATAGGAAGCTGGAGTTACATGGTCATATCCACAGGGAGGAAGTAATATAAGGTGAATACTTTGTGCTCAGCTAGGTGTTGCCTACATTTAGTGTGGGTCCTATTTCCTCAATTAATCTAATGTAGAAAATCCCTCAAGGATATGGCTAGAGATGTTATTTGCTAAATCCTGTCATGTTGATAACCAGAGATTAAGTATCACATAAGGGATTTCTGTAATCTCTGTGATCCACCAGAATTCTCTTGTCTGGGTAGAGTCAGTGATATTGATGAAGAATAGATTAATTTATCCATATGAATCCATAGGAAGCTTCCTTTACCTTCATGGCCTTTGGGAATCCCACAATCAAATTCTTGTAAGAATTGTCCTTTCCAAAGGGGCTTGGAATCAGTACGCCCTCTCTCTTTCTAATTATCTGATCATTATCTTGCTTGGTTTCTGGGAATTTGTTTTGAGTTCTATGCCAAGAGTTTCTCTTTCTATTATTACTTATAAGAAAATTAAATTATATTACACTATTTCCCTC
Organism: Orientallactaga sibirica; assembly: GCA_036365145.1. NCBI lineage: Eukaryota > Metazoa > Chordata > Mammalia > Rodentia > Dipodidae > Orientallactaga > Orientallactaga sibirica. The sequence goes on along the minus strand of JAEOAD010000004.1, from coordinate 49,822,086 downwards.
CTTAGGCTCTGCATGACAGGATTTACCAGAACTGCTTATCATCAAAAGTGGCTTGATGGTTTTGAGCATCTGAGTCTGTGCAAATAGATTTTATAAAAACAACTTGAGTTACAAAAACTTTACAGTATCTATAATTCTGTCTTGTCTTTGTTTTGTATCTATAGGTCTTCCACTTTTCTTTAAAGACATAATTTATTTCTGTGGCCAGGTAGAAGAAAACAAACTAAAACACTTACTTTTTTTTTTTTAACTTGGAAAAGTTGAGATGATACCTAGAAAGCCCTAAAATATGAATATGTTCTGAACCCAGCATCACATTAACTCTATGGATATTAGTTTCATGTTTGGGATAATTTTTAAGCATACTAGCTCCACAGCTTTACTGATGTGGGTGATCCTGCCATGTTTATAACTTACATACTGTGTCCATGGACATTTCTAATTCTTAGTTTCAATTTCTATAAGATAGTTATTACCAAATTAAAGAGCCTGGTAGGTAATACATATTCATTAAAGGTTAGCTCTTGAAATTATTATTAAAAACAGCAGTTGGATGTTTTGTAAAAACAAAAATTAAATTAAATTAAATATAAATTCTAACTCATATTGACATGCATGCGTGAGTTTACCTAGTTTTTATGTGGATATATTTTCAATATTTTTTAAAAATTTATTTTGTTTATTAATTTATTTACTTAATAGAGACAGAGAGAGGGAGGGAGAGAGAGAGAAAGTGAGAATGGGCATGCCAAGGCCTCTAGCCACTGCAAATGAACTCCAGATGCATGTGCCACCATGTGCATCTGGCTTACATAGGACCTAGAGATTGAACCAGGGTCCTTAGCCTTTGCAGGCATGCGCCTTAACCACTAAGCCATCTCTCCACCCCATTTTCAATATTTTTATATTGTGTAACGTGTGAGGATTGAGACAACTGTTTTTTAATGAATTCATTACTTCATATTATTTCTGACTTTATTTGTTTTAGGCTCTAACACTAGCCCATGCAGACCTGGAACTCACTCTGTAAACCAAGGTTAGCCTTGGCATCACAGTAATTCTTTTATCTTAGCCTCTGGAGTGCTGAAATTATAGGTTTGAGCCAATGTGCTTATTTTTTTAAATGTAATTAATAAATATCACTACCTTTAATTCCATAGAATAGTTCCAAGAATAGACAGAACCCCATATAATAAATGTTATTGATGAAAGTCTTTTAGCATCAGATCACCAGAAAATGAGCCCAGGAAGCAAAGCCACATGAAGAGACATACCTGATCTGAAACTTTGTTATCCAGTCTGTAGGAATTCATTTCACCTTTTTACTTTACATTTATCTTTTAATCAATATCTCCCCATGTAGGCTAAACATACTTTTGGCATTTATGCATTCATGAAAATTTTCCACTTCTTCATTTTGAAAAAAATGTATCCTTTTATTTGTACACTTAAAAAAGTTGTACACAGAAACTTAGTTTGTAAAATGAAGAACTGTTAAGGTAAAGGGAGGAAGACCCTCTGTTTCTGATAATTGAAAATGTCTGAGAAAAAATACAGTAAAATGTTTTTTTAAAAAAAAGAACTTTTGGGCTAGAGAGATGGCTTAGCAGTTAAGATGTTTGCTTGCAAAGGCAAAGGACCCCAGATTCAATTCCCCAGGACCCATGTAAGCCATATGCACAAGGGGCTCATGTATCTGGAGTTCATTTGCAGTGGATAGAGGCCCTGGCATGCCCATTGTCTCTCTGTCTGTCTCTCTTTTCTCTCTCTCTCTCACTACTTGCAAATAAATAAATAAAGTTTAAAAAAAATTCAAGAACATTTTCCAAGTATAAATTTTATAAATACAAAACAAATTCACAAATTTCTCTGAATACTAAATAAATATCTAGTTAATAAAGTCAGACTTAATACCTCCATCCAAGACTGGTTACAGCACTTCAGGGCTATCAGATTGGATTCATTCATGTGTAGTTTTGAAACAGTGGGCTCATTAAACAGTTCTTAAGACATATACACACTTCTCTATGCTGTGTGAATGAATCTTCCTGACTACACAATCAATGCAAAATAAACCAGGTAAAAAATATTTCCTAAAATATCTGAACACATGAATGATCTCAAGATGTACAAAAACCCCTCTGTAAACCAGTATTGTATTGAGTACACCTATCAAACTTACAGATACTGAACAAAAGCTGTGGCAACATTCTCCAGAGTGCTTAATATTAAACTTGAGAACATAGTGCAGGCCACATTTTAATGTGGCCAATGAGTTGTTATTGAGATTTTCATGAACAATTTATTTTTCCTCACATTATCCTTTAAAAGTACAAAATTAGATCTTTGACTTTTATGTATGGCATTATGGTCTGGGCAGTTGGCTCAGCAGTTAAAAGTGCTTGTTTTCAAAGTCTACTGCCCAAGGTTTTATTCCCCATTACCTGTGTAAAGCCAGATACACAAAGTGGCGCATGTATCTTGAGCAGCAGCAAAAGTTACTTATGTTCCTGTATATTTCTCTGCTCGCAAAATATTTAAGATAAAACGGCTGGAGAGATGACTTAGCAGTTAAGGCACTTGCCTGCAAAGCCAAGGGACCCTGGTTTGATTCCCTAGGACCCACATAAGCAAGATGAACAAGGTGGCACATGAGCTGGAGTTCGTTTGCAGTGGCTGGAAGCCTCTCTCTCTCTCTCTCTCTCTCTCTCTCTCATTTATATGCCTCTCCCTCTCTCAAATAAATTAATAAATAAAAATGTTCAAAAAGGATAAAATACAGCTTATCAAAGTTAATTAATATTGTAAGTTTTCATAGATTGTTAGAAGTACTGCCCTTCTCCTGAATTGCTTTTGTTATTTCCTACAATTTTACAATATTTCTCAACATTGTACTATGGTTATGGTTCCCATATCTCAGCTTTCTAAATAAATTATAAGCTCATTTCTCATTAATGACCAATGACTTTGTACATGGTAGGCACTCCACATATATTTGTTGAGAAACTGGTGGTAATTCAAATTTTTAGTTCAATATATGGGCAATGAAATGACATATTAAATTCTAAGAGTGCTAAATGACGAATAGGATATATTTATAATCATTATTGTATAAAAATACCTATATTTAAAATTCTTGATTTTTACTTTACTAAATTTTTTGAAAACCTGGCTTATAATTAAACCTTACTTCTAATTAATATGTGTTATAAATGGGTTATAAATATAGAACTCCACATCCCAAATAAATTTTAAAGGTTTGTTATAAATACATTGGATTATAAATATACTTTTGTATTTGTTGTTCAGAACTAATCAGCCTTTCCACAGGAGCTGCAAAAACTATAGTTCTAATCATTAAATTTCAAGTAAAATATTAACGTTTTATAAAACTTAAAAACATATCTAACTGACCATAATCATATAGTAAGTAATTCAGCCACTTATTTACAATGGCTTTTTGATGGATTCTCAAATCTTGTTAAATTGTAGTTCATTCATCATTTGAAAATGAGGATAATAGCATATCACTGCTCACCCTGTAGGCTTCTGGAAAGATTAGCTGTGATTATATACGGAGACTTTTAATCTTTGAGGTGCTACTGTATAGAAATATGATAATAATGCTGGGTTCTATTTATTTATGAAAACTAGAGCATTTACCTTACAGAAGAATCCACACAGAGCCCAAGTTCCATCTCCCTCTCCCAATAAGTATTTTGTGCTTGGGACAGGATGTACTGAAAAGATCATAAACCCTATGATATGCAAAGCATTCAGAGCATAAGACTATGTATCCACGTTACTGCAGTGCTAGGCACATGTAAGCTTTTCTTGAAAATGTTTAGCTCTATTACACAGAGGTTCATATGCACTACCACCTCCAACCTCTGTGTTTCCAATTCAAGGGAGTTAGATTGAGGGTTGGTCAACTGCAGCAGAATATGGGATTCATGCATCCACTGGCAGCATGTGGAGTTGATAGCCATCACGGAGTACCTGTATTTTTATGGAGCTGGGTCCACTCTCAGTCTGGCTCTCTCCCACCATCTTTATCCTCTCTCTCCTTCCTTCTACCTACTTTTTCTCTAGACATGCTCCCATTTGAGCCTAGTAGGCATGTTTTCTATTCTTGGCAATGTTTGAATTGTATATGAGTTTCATCCTGGAATAGCTCTTATCTGTGTTTCAACAATTGGCTGCCTTCATGTGACATTCAACCTCACTATCTCTTGAAACCTTTTATGTTATTGTCTTATTCAAAGTATTTTTATGGGTTTTGTTACGGTATATTCATGATGTATAAGGTTTAGATGTTATTCATGTTTTATTCCACAACAAAGGTAAGTATCTCTCATCGCAATAAAAACAACACTTTACACTTGCGTATTAATCTATTTATGGCACAAAAATAAAACACAACTCTGCCTGAAAAAAAAAAAACACACAGAGTTGGGCTCTATGAAAAGAAATTAACTGTGAAAAATTAAATAAAGCACATAAGTATGTGTAAGGAATGTTTAAGAAGGGAGCCTGATTCAGTGTTCTATGATAAGTTTAATTTGAAATCATCATACATGTAATGAGCAACATGCTTGTAAAAGAAAATAAGTTAAAAGTCAATGGGACTGAAACTGTGAGGAATAGGATCTATATTTCTCTTGCACTGGCTTTCCAATTCTGTGAAATGAGGCTTTAACAAAATTGTAAAGGGCTGGAGGGATGGCATAGCACTTAAGGCATTTGCCTGCAAAGCCAAAGGACCCAGGTTCAGCTCCCCAGGACCCACTTTAGCCAGGTAAGCATCTGGAGTTGGTTGCAGTGGCCAAAGGCCCTGGCGTGCCTCTCTCTCTCTCTCTCTCTCTCTCTCTTTCCCTTTCTCTCTGTCAAATAAATAAATAAATAAAAACAAGAAAATTGTAAAATCCATTGGTATGAATTTAGGAAGTACATAATTGCTGTGGCATAGACATATCTGTATGTAGATTGTGTCTATGTGAGTATATTGCAAGTGTGCTTGTCAAGATATCTGGGAATGCTGTGAAGAACAAGAACAAAGGGAAGGATAGCCATCAGTGATAAAGACTCAGAAAAGAGAGTCAGGAAGGATGGTGGAAGTGATGGGCTACCCACAAGTCCCAAAAAGGAGAACAGGCTGAAAGGGGACTTTTGCCATATACTAGGATAACCACAAAATAGTCTTAATGCTCTTATGTGTAAAGAGTAAACCTCATGGGCTTTGTGTATTAAGGTATTATCCACGATTGATAATAAAGGTTTTAAATGTTGTGTAGAGAAATGAGTGAAGGGCTGTCAAACTTAAAGACTTCTTCTGTTATTTCTATGTATATCTAATTTGCCCCGATATATTCAGTCTTTGAAAAAATATTATTTATTTATTATAAAGAAAAATAAAGAAAAGAAAAAGAGAGAAAGAAAGAAAGAAAGAAAGAAAGAAAGAAAGAGAAAGAAAGAGAAGAAAAAAGGAATAGGCACACCAGGGTCCCTTGCCACTGCAAATCAACATCAGATGCATGCACCACTTTGTGAATCTTGCTTTATGTGAGTACTGGGGAACTGAACCCAGGCCATCAGGCTTTGCATGCAAGTGCCTTTAAATGCTGCACCACATTCCCAGCCTGATACATTGAATCACAGCCAAACTCTGACAAATGGGTTTAGTTTTTGGAGTAATGGGGATTGTGGTACAGTAAAAATATTTTTTCCTCTTTTATTTTCTCTCTCAAGTGGGAAAGAAAATGGTTTTCTAGAATGACTAAGAAGCATTCCTACAGTTTTATTTAAAGTTGATGATTTAAGCTTGTGATATGGTGAATTTTAAGATTTAAATAGAGTCAACAATTTGTTGAGTAGTAGCCAATAAATTCAGGACTCACTGCTAGTACAGTGATCTGAGACTTCCTGCTTCACAGCTCTTCAGCTTATTTTATTTCAGATGCCAAATGGCTGTTTTCCTGTATCTAGCTATAAACACCGATCAGTATTGTTAGGTATGGTATATTTCTGAGGCCTTGGGGTATCTTATTCATTCAAAACGCCCCTGCTAAATATAAAATGCAAGGATCACAAGAGATCTTTTTTGGTTTTTGTTTGTTTGTTTTTGGTTTTTGGTTTTTTGAGGCAGGGTCTCACTAACCCAGGCTGACTTAGAACTCAACCTGTAGCCCATACTGTCCATGAACACTAGGCGACCTTCCTGACTCTTGATACTGCTATTAAAGCCATTTGTTAGCATACCTGGATAGCATAATTTTTTTTTTACTGTACCCTTTGCCAAGTTCTATTATATTGGGCAAATAATAATTTAAACTTTATATTAAATTTGAAACTCAGATAGAAATAGGTAAGATTTTTTGACTTTCTAGTTTCTGTAGACCATCTGGCTGAGTTACTCAGTGATACCTGCTTTGTTTATTGATTAGCTGATGTCTTCTACTGGTTTTGTAAGTGAATTTAATGTTTCTACTTCGAGTAATGGAATGTTAATTTTTTGTTTCTTGTGGTAATGAAAGAGAGTATGAATATGGTTCATCCAATCATACTAGGTAAATCTTAAGTAGACAGTTTATAACATCATGAAATGTGGATACAGGAATAATTTTTTTTATCTTACTTGTTCTATAAACATGCTACCATTTTGGCACCTGTCACACCTGTGTAAGCTATGAAGAATTTTCCACCACTTTTTGTGTCAGCTCCTTTGATATCTACATTCTGGAACCATATTCTGCATATTCTGCCCGGGTTGACATGTTGCACATAGATTTCCTCTCTGCATAACCCTTTACTTGATTTATCATTAAGTCGTGGTGCCATTATCTCTCTAAAATAGCTAATGCCTTGAATAACTGCCAACTTACCTTACTTTCTTCTCTTTCATAGATGTGTATCCTAAAAGCTAGCTGTGCTTCTTTGTTAAAGCCCATGTGTCTGTTCTTTTTTTCTCCATTTCCCTTTTTTTTTCTACTTACCAGGTCATTAAAAGACACTATTTGGTTTTACTCTTTATTCTGCCACAAGTTGTTATTCTCTGGATCAGAATCCGTCAATTGCCTATCATTGACTTTGGCTCCTAGGTGGTGTGCCCACACAGTTTAGTTCTAACTTATTTACTCTTTTGTTTTTTAAAGAACTAAAATATATGAACACATTCCAAACTGATTATATTCCTCTTGGGCTATAGTCTTATGTCCCTTCTTTCAGACCCCCATGCAACAGAAGACCCTCCACAGGGGAGATACCAGTCATCCCTGTAGGGTCATGAATGTACCAGTCAATCTCTGTGTGGGTACAATGTCTCAGAGTATACTTTCCCATCCTGTGACTCTTACATTATTTTGCTGCCTATTCCTCAGTGTTACCTGAGCCTTGGAGGGGTGTGTTGTAAGACTTTGTTAGTATTAAGCTCTATCATAATCAAGCATCATTTCCAATACATTGGCCCCTAGGAAATCCTATCCTTATCTACCTCCCTTTTCTTTTCCTAAAATAGATTCATTCTTCCTATCCTTCATGGCCAGTCTCAAGTTTTATTTCCTCCATAAGTGCTGGCTAAATGGAAGCAAACTGTGTGATAAACACTAAACACAAGAATGTAAAGAACAAGTTGGTCTTGTGACCTGAAAAGTAGATTACAGGAATGGGTGCCACTACTCTCCCTCTTTCAACTCACTGCATCATGATAATGTTTTTCCAGTTTAACCTTGAAAGTAACATTTTAAAAGTGTTCTGAAGGTGGAGGAAGCTCCAAAATTAAGTTGAATGCTGCAGTTTGTCTCAAAATGAAGAGTAGTTTGGCTGAACTGGATCATTACAGTGGAAATGGGACTAGCATTACTCCAGACAGAAAGTGAAGGCTGGGAGGACTTGGGATTTCATGAGGTAGGCAGTGATCCTAAACTTAAAAAGCAGACTATGATCAGTAGCTGGTAAAGATACACGTGTGTCTTATGTTTAGCTACCTGGCAGGTCCATCAATATAATATATTGCCTATAAATGTCAATCATTCATTTTAAGGAATCTGAGAAATATGTGACATTTAAACATAGAGCCACTCCCTATATGATCTTAGACTTTTTATTCATATTAGTATTCTATTATTTATTCTCCATGAAAAAATTCATTAAAACTAGCTCCTCTCCTTTCTGTTTATATTTATGGAATTGAGAAAATATTTTTATTAATATTTTTCCAAATCCATTGTGGAGATTTTTTTTTTTTTTGTTTTTCAAGGTAGGGTTTCACTCTGGCCCAGGCTGACCTGGAATTAACTATGTAGTCTCAGGGTAGCCTCAAACTCATGGCGATCCTCCTACCTCTGCCTCCCGAGTGCTGGGATTAAAGACGTGCGCCACCACGCCCGGCTTCATTGTGGAAATTTTTCTTTTGAACCAAACGCTTAATTTTTCTCTCAACCATAAACTTTGTAGTGTGTGCAGTTAGTTTAAACATTTGGGCTGAATACCCAATAACAATTTTGAGCATCTTAAATGAAAGATAGAAAAATGAACAGCATGGCTTTCCTTTTCTTCAAAAAGGAATATTAGTGGTAAATATACTATGACATGCAATTGGAGTGGTAAACATGCAATTGTTTTACATGTGGAAGAAAGACCAGATATTAACTCTAAAGGTGATTCACACAGTCCAGTGTGTTAGAGTGCTCCATGGTACTGTTTATTACATTGAGTATATCAAGTTCTTCAAGGAAAATGAGAAACTAAGTACAACTAACTGGTGGACTGTGAAGCCTAAGATTGGCTAAATCTCCTCTGGCAAGAGAGTTACTATCCTAACTCTGCACACTGCAGGAATTGTTCTCAATTTGTTGGTTGGTCAATATCTCATTTATAATACATCATGAACAATGATGATGTCTGAAATGGAGACATTTTGTTCTTTACTCAGATCGTAGTGTTACTGTGCTTTTAACTGACTGTACTAACAAATGAATATTAAACAAATATTCAACATGCATGTATGTCCTCGGTAAAAATTTGGAGACTGAAGAATGAAGGAAGATGTATGCTAAAGTCTTTGAGTATTTTAAAATATTATTCTTTTGAAATGGTAGAATAAGATACAATATTTTTCATGGTAGATAAAAATGTGTCAGTAGCATTGTCCTAAAGATTATCACTTTATTATGTGACTCTTGTTTTAAATTTCTGTGTTTGCTACACTGTGAATAAGTTATTATCTCTAAATAAGCAATGTAGACTCATTGGAATTTGGTATTTATTTTTAAATCCCATTGTAAATGAAATTTTTGGTCATTTAAAGGATTATATTGCATTTAAAATATTCTATAATTTTAGACTTTTCTTAAAGATGACACCATAAGTTTTAAAATAATTGATAAAATTTACTTTTAACAAAATGTAACTAACAATTTATATAGTGATTAAATATATATGATAATATTTACTTTATTAAATGTTTATCAATTTAATAATTAAAGGTATGCATTTAGAAACAACATGTCACTATTTTCAAATGTTATTATTGGATCAATATTAGGAGGGTAGAATTTTGATTCTGAGATAGTCATAAACAGGCCTCAAATCCATCAATAATTTATATGTAATTAAGGAAATTATAAAATGTGCTAAAGGCAGAAATTTATTAGCCTTATTTTAATAAGATTGCTAGAAATAATTTTCTAAATTCACTTTACATATACATGTGTATATTATAATATGCCTATACCTATGAACTATACCAATAAACTGAATTATTTTTCTAGTGCTTTTTTCTGTTTTGAATTTTAGATAAGGCATATAAAATGAGAATACTAAGTATAAAACTAGATTTATGTTCAGTGTCAACTTAGATATACATCTTCATTTTTAGCCAGAGGATTTTTCTGTTTTCTACATATAACATTTACTTTTTTTATAATAGTATTTGTTGAATTAAAATAACTAGAATGTTTAATCCATATAGTCCATATTGCAAATCTTTGACAAACAACTGATGAATAAGAAACATGGAAATCATATAGCTTGCAAAATTGCTGACAAGAAATGACAACTATGTACTCAGCCTTAAACAAGGCACCCAAACCACCACCTCCAATGCTCAGAAGACCACATGGAAGAGGGACTTGAAAGAATGTAAGAGCAGAAGGTTGGGGAGGTGGCTGCAAAAAGCTATCTTCTGGGTATGTCATAGCTGTTACACTCATGAATTCATAATAGCTGTGAATAAGATTGAGCCTGTCAGTACTTCATCATGATGGACAAAGTGTGTGGAACCTCACAACTCACAGAGTTGCTAATGTCATCTGGTGAGTGCTGGGAGAGGATAGCAATGATCATCAGTGGTGTCACCACTGGTAAGTTGCCCAGGCCACAGTAACTGTCTTCCTACCCATGATCATGCTAGCAGCTATATTTTCTCCCAGAATGTCAAAACAAAATACATGAAAGTAAAATGGGGATTAGTAGAAAAGAAGAAGGATGCTAATGGGAGGGGGGATAAGAGAGGGTAATTGGATATAAAAAGATCAAAATACATCATATATATTATTTGCATTTGTTTTTCATACATGTATGAAAATGTCCACAATGAAAAATTGAATGTCTAAAAAAAAAATTGAACTGATTTTAATTTTTATTTGGAAATTCACTTCATTATATTTCTTGTCATTATGGCAAAAGTGTCCAAACACGATGGTCCTGATACTCGTCTTAGTTTTTTTAAGATGGAACAACTGATGAATGGAATTACGTTTGGATACTATTTGTCAATGGGAATTTTTATTTTTATTTTGGAGAGAGACACAGAGAGAGACAGAGAGAAAGGGAAGGAAGACAGATAGAGATGGGTGCACCAGCAGCGTCTCAGCTGCTGCGAACGAAATCCAGATGTGTGCGCTCCCTTGTGGTCAAGTGCGGCATTGCACCCTTGTGTCACTTTGCATCTGGCTAAACGTGGGACCTGGAGATTGGAACCAGCATTCTTAGGCTTAGAAGGCAGGCGCCTTAACCGCTAAGCCATCTCTCTAGCCCGGGAAATTTTTTTTTAAGGAGGAGTTTTTTCTTTCCTTCCTTCCTTCCTCCCTTCCTTCCTTCCTTCCTTCCTTCCTTCCTCCCTCCCTCCCTCCCTTCCTTCCTTCCTTCCTTCCTTCCTTCCTTCCTTCCTTCCTTCCTTCCTTTTTCCTTTCTTTCTTTCTTTCTTTCTTTCTTTCTTTCTTTCTTTCTTTCTTTCTTTCTTTCTTTCTTTCTTTCTTTCTTTCTTTCTGATGTTTTAAGTCTCTGCCACCACAACTTTGTGTCAAATAGCCAATCAATTTTGTCAGGGTCTGGGATGGTGCTTAAGAAATTGAAAACATTTCTTCTGGCAGGTTCACTATTCATTTCTGACACTGGCTGGTACAATATTGAGCACTTTAATTTATTGAAGTTGCTATTCTGAAAATAAAAGCCATACATTCTCCTACATGAAACCTCTTTCAACATTTCTTTATATGCGTTTGGACACAGTTCACAGCCTTTTAATAAAACATTGAACATTTATCTTTTTAAAGTGCAATATAAACTACAGGTAAAACTACAAACTTATTTGAATTCAAGATTCATTTTTAACATTTACAAAAATCATGAGATTTCAAACTAATTTGAATGTGAGATAAAATGAATTTCTGCTTTGCTTCATTTGGTTCAATTGTCACAGTTTGGGTGCTTTGATAAAAGATTTTAAAATGTAGCAGCTTGTTTTTAAAAGGCCAGTAACTATACTTACTGGATGTCAAAGTTACTACCAGCTTCTTTTTGCAAAATATGAGGCAATATTACATGAATGTTGGGAACCACAGTGAAGATGGAAGGAGAGTGAATATAAACCAGTTACCTTAGAAACCCCCAAGAGTCCACACAGAGTAAATGAATAAACCTAAAAGTCCAGAGTCCTGGAGGCAGAACCATGTGCAAGGAGCCCGCAGCGTTTGTCAAAAGAAGTGTGAGAAGTTTCTGGGATATTTTGATGCCTGGCGAAGTCCTGAGTTTGCCTGATGTGCTACTGAGGAGAGATATATTTGCAGATGGTCCTGTCATAGGAATAAATCATCATGCTTCTTGGTCTATTCTTCTACAGGAACCTGCCTAATACAATGTAGCATATGTTATAGTGACCATATTGTCACTGGGACAAAACACCTGACCAAAAGTAGCTGATGAGAAGAAAGGGTTTATTTTGGCTTAGAGGGAAATTCTCAGCATGGTAGAGAAAAGATGGTAGAGCAGAGGCTGAACATCACTTTTTGTTGATAGTGGCAGAAAGCAGCAAGAAAGTGAGTTGAACTGTATACCTTCCCCTAAAACATACCTCCCAAATTGCCACCAGCTGAGACCAAACATTCAAAACACATGCAGATATGGAGCCATGTCATTCAAATCACCACATTCCACCACTGCCTCCCCACAGATTCTTAACCATCTCATGATGTAACATATATTCAATCCAAATTTAAAAGTCCCCTTATCTTTTCGAATATCAACAATGTTTAAAATTCCAAAGTCCAAACTCTGTTCTGAAACTCAAGATAGCCCCTTAACTGTGCGCCTGTAAAATCAAAATGCAGGTTAAATACACAGGATGGCACAGATTAAACATTCCCATGGCCAAAAGAAACTAAAGCAAGGTCAGAATAAGCTGATGATGATGAACAGTCAGCAATACAATCCTGTGGCTCCAGGTCCAGCACCAGAAATATCAGGGATCCAAATTCTGCCCCTCCAGCTGGCAGTTTACAGCCCATGGAAAAAAATCTGTCCTGAGCCAGCTGCTTTCTGTGGTGGTCTTCCCTTAGGCCTGATATTTCCAAAACCCTGGCATCTCCCTTACAACCTCTGGTTCTATGTCATAACCTTTATTCAGGGACCATAGTCATAACACTGCTCCATATCATGTAGGGAGTCATGTAATAATCAAATACTGTGATGAAGAAGCATTCAGTATTCTTTTTCAAAATTTAATTATCACTTCTATCTCCCTTATCCACATATATCTTTTAATTAAGGAGAGTAGAAAATAATGGTCCAAAATTTCCAGGCAATGTTTTCAAAATCAATAGGAAGGTTACAGGGTCATATAAGAATAAAACTATAATGAAGTATAAACTGATAATATTGACAAAGTTTATATTCTTATATACATATTTTGACAGGGAGATTGTTATATTCTCCTACATACAAATAAGTATATACAACAGCTAGTTTGTTATTCGCAATGTTGAGGAGTATTTTAAAAGTGTTTTCTAGGTAAGATATGTACAGAGGGTACTTTTATAATGAAGGAACTTTAGGCTCACTTAGTCTTCAGGACTAAGCCCTGGTAAAAACTATTGAATGGTTTCCATCCACAGTTCTCACCATGTGATCCCTACATGAGCAGAGTCAGTATCAACTCTAAACTCAGAAATGCAAACTCCTGGACTGCACGTCCAGCCTTTTCCATCAAAAAGTAGCTGAAAAGCCCAGTAACTCTATTTTAATAAGCTTTCTAGGGGAGGCATATTTCAGTTTGAGAGCTACTGATCTGCATACATGGAGACGCCACTTATGATGGGGAGCAGATGACAAGTTGTATAAGACAGCAAGAACATTCTTCAATCAGTTATCTCTCCTTAATGATACAGAGAAAATTTTCATTACTCAAACTATCAAGTGATCCAAGGAAACTGAAGGTGGTGTGAAAACTACCAGAGCAAACAGCATGGAGAGCAAAGTTGGGTGTTAATACTCCTGCCAGCAGGCTGATGTCCATGAAAAAATCCCAAAAGTCAGGTGTTATCATCACCTCCCAGCAAACTGCTGTCCATGAACATAATCCCCAAAAGACAAATGAAATAAAAATTTTCCTCCCACTCCTTCGTCAGAGCATCATGCTGCTTAGCATTCGGTGAGGATTCTTCTGTTTCCTTCTTGTCAGCATGCTGACAACCAGCACCAATCAGCACTTATCCTGCTTCCTTGTTTATCTCCCTCCTTTGCTTTTCATTCCAAAGCCTTCCAGTCCCAAATCAGTTTTAGGTTCTAAGAAAATTACCTGTCACTGTAGCAGAGATTTTTTTAAGTACATATTATATGGTTCAGGGATATATAATATTTTGTAAATCATCTGAAATAAAACAATTGTTTTTTTTCTACATTTTTGACTTTTAAGAGCCCTTGAAAATTGCAGGGTTCATAAAGATGGCTACACATAAAAATTTGAATAAGATATAACAAGAGACATTAAAAATAGCTTCGCTTTTCCCAGTGTCCTCTGCTTGTCTTCATTTATTCTTCTTGTTTTCTTCATTTCTGACTCTCTACACATTTTCTTCCTGTAACTCTGGGATGCTATTTTTTCATTTTCATTTCTTTTTTTTTTAAGAATATATGCAAATACAATTCTGCTATTTAATAAACTTCATGTTAAATTTTCAGTTAACATAAAATAAGATAAAAAAGAGTCAAATTACTATAACTATCTTTTTTTTTTTAGTGTAGGAGAAATATACTACTACACAACCTCTACTGTAAAGTTGGCAGCCCTGAGAACTCCTTTTTTAGTGTAGCATGTTATGAATGTATTCCCCGTCCAGAAGGAACGAGGAGAAGGCATTTCCACATTCAGTCATTTTCATTTCTTGCATCCTTAGTTTTCTCCATTTTCCACCTTTCTGTCCCAATAATAGCATTCCCCAAATCCCAGCATGTTTTTCTTTACTCCATTGTTTCGTTTCCTTACTCATACACTCATTTTTATTTCTCTAGGTTCAGTTATTCGCACCCATGTTCTTTCATGGGCATCCCTTTGTCTTATCCTTCTGTAGTCACTGTCCCCCTCTCTGCTTGGTTTTACTTAGCTGTCTTCTGAATATTCTGAGGACTTTTTATTAGTATTTTTTCTCATTTTCTCATATTCATTCTTCAGTAAAGCAGTTGATGCTCTGATCAAAATGTGCATTGTATGAAGGACTTTCAATATATGCATCTCTTGGCAAAATGAATAAGGTTTGGTTCTCTCACAAAGAAGACAGCATTCTTTGTGATAACTGACATGTTTATAAAATGCATTGCACCCACCATTGGCCTTTGTAATTCATTTCACGTTTACATTGACCTTCTTTTCTCCCTTTAAGGGCACCACAGTCCCTTGTCTTTAAGAGATGACCTATCTCTAGAGTCACTAAATGTAGATATATATATTGGTATATACATTTTCCAAATTGTTCAGTTTCCTTTCTATCTCTCATTTTCCAAATTCTCACTTCCCAGGCTGACCTGGAATTAACTATCTCTCAGGGTGGCCTCGAACTCTCGATCCTCCTACCTCTGCCTCCCGAGTGCTGGGATTAAAGTGTTTCTATCTCTCTCAAGACTCACACTTTATCTAAGTGTTCAAGTTAAACTTCCTACTTCAATTTGAAAATTGATCCTCATTTCATCTATCTGGTCCTACCTCTCATCAAAAGTGATGTCCCCATTTACTTACATCAGTCGCTCTGATTGATACATTTCTATTCTATTCCTGGTTATTTCACAAGGAGTAGCCTACCACTTCTGAAGGAGACTCAGAAGAAAGCTAGCTCATTTTAGGCAGATTCAGTTAGGGTCAGGAGACCAAAGAGAACCAGAAGATTCCACCATGCCTTGGGAGGAGTGGAACTTATCTGATCCAGCTTCATGCCCCTGCTGTCTCCAGTATAGCACACTATGTAGGTGGGCTGGCATTTGGGGTCAACCCTATAAATCTTCAAACCAAGCAGGTTGTCCCCTTACATAACTGAGTCTGAAGAGAAAACATATCTGCAATTAACTATATAGATTTGTTTATTCTGTTCCCATCTCTTTTCTGTGCCTTGTGATCTATTTGGACACACATGTTTCTTGGCCTTTGTAGTTTTCTGCTTGTCTCTGCTTTATGTTTTGGGTTAACCTGTCACTTTAATTAATTATATGATTTCCCTCTGACCTCTGAATCTACCACATGTGTATTTTCTTTCAATTCTAGATCCACCATATGGGAATTTCCTATACACTCTTGGCTTACTACCTGTGGGGTTTCTTTAAATGTGGGATAACCATAGGTGTAACTCTTTTTGCTACCATTTCTCATCTGAATTTCCTGATCTCTGCTTTTGTACTTTCTGTCTGCTGTTCTTCCTTAAGCCGTCATGACTTGCTCTCTTATTCCATGGGTAGGCTCAGGGCAGTTGCAGTGCTTTCCACACCAGTGCATGTTTCTTCTAAATCTCCTACATTAAGTTCCTACATTCTGTCTTTCACATACTTGTAAGTGCTTCAGCCTCTTCCTGGAACTCCATTTCTCTTAAATTAACCTCATGAACTATGCTGTGTTTTCCACATGAGTGTTTCTAGGGTCGCTTGCTTGGGACTGCTCCAGCCTTTTCCTAGACCCCATTTGCCCTTAAATAAACCCCACAATTTGTGATTATTACCCAAACAAACTCAATAATTCATAATTTGTCCTTCTTGAGTCCATTTTTATCCATTCTTTGTTAAAATAGGATAAAGATTTGTTTCTTCAGTGCAGACTTGGATAGAAGGTCATGTCTTTATGTTCTTTGCCTTTTTTTTTCAATTTACATTCCATGGATATTGCTAGATTAGGTAGAATGAAAATACTGAGTGCATCCTAAAAACCACTATACTTTTTGGAAATATGAAGTTTCAGTCCAATAAGTGACACAGAAGTTCCTAACATAGTTAAGAATAGATCTTTCATAGGTAGTAAACTCTCCCTGAAATGTATCAATAGCAACAGAATGTATGTAATAGGAATATGCTTGCTTTAGGCATTCCATTGTGTCTAATTTCTGATATTAACTCAGTTAGATTCTGTAACAGATTTCTTGCTGATGGGTAGATTTCCAGGTTTAGAGAATGAATTACAGGCTTGAAGATGGAACTAGAGACTTGAGCAATCAGTTTTATTTCATAGAGGCCACAGTTTTGAGGACCACTCACTTAGTAAGCCAGTAAGATGTCTTAGAGATGAGGTTTTTGTGTTCTGAACTGTTGTAGTCAGGTTCATATTGCTGGCAGAAATCACCTGACCAAGAGCATCTTGTGGGGAAAAGGGGTTTATTTTGGCTTACTAACTCAAGGAGAAGCTCCATGATGGCAGGGGAAATGATGGCATGAGCAGAGGGTAGACATCACCCCCTGGCCAACATAAGGTGGACAATAGCAACAGAGAGTGTGCCAAACACTGGCAAGGGGACACTGGCTATAATACCCATAAGTCCGCCCCCAATAATACACCGCCTCCAGGAGGCATTAATTCCCAAATGTCCATCAGCTGGGAACCTAGCATTCAGAACACCTAAGTTTATGGGAGAAACTTGAATCAAACTACCACATGAACTCAGCTCAATACAATAGAGGAATTTAAAATTCAATTTAAATATGCAGATTGACTCTAAAGAAGTTTGAGCAAGAATATGAACAATTAACTAGGAAAATAAACAAAAAGCAAGTTTTCTCTTCCCTGAGCAAGACTAGCCTCCTTCAGGGACATTTATCAAATGTGATGTCTTTCTTGCTAATATCTCCTTACACTCTTTTAGTCATTCTTTTAAATATAAATAAGCATCTCTAGAGTGCTTAAAGGCTTAGCAAATCAAATATAACAGAACTTCAAAAAGCATGAATTTTTGATTTATTCTTGTACCAATCTTGTGAGCAGGAAAGGGAATTTTATGTTAGCACTGAACTATGGCCCTCTGCTACAAATGTTCTTTTCTTTAGCACCTGGACTAAAAAGCAAGGGAAAACTTTTTTTTCTAAGGATAAGAAAAGTACTACACCTTCATATAACCTATAGACCAGAAACTGTGAAAATTCTGGAAGGAATTAAATGGTAGCCAAGAAAAAGCTAATTTGAGAGTAAAAAATCTTTTTCAGCTGTATGTGACCAAAGTGCTCAAGTTCATGTTTTATTCTTGGATACACTGAATTTTTTTTTTTTATCCTAGGTTTTCTCCTTTATCACTTAACAATGTAAAAGATGTGTAGTCTCAGTCCAAAGACTAATAAGAAAAAGGAATTTATGTGAAATCATTACTTATGATGAGACACAAATCATGAGGATTATAGTTAAATTTGGAAAGCCTCCAACCTCCCCGTCAGTTTCCAACATTTTCCATGTTACTTGTTCTTACTCCTTGTGCCTGGTTCTCTAGACCACAGAAGTTGCAAAGATTACTGTGATTGCTTCAAGAGGATACAAAGATGATGTAAACCAAACAAAATTCTAAGCCAGCATTTCCTGCATGGCATCTGAGCGGCCCTCATTAGTGGTTCTGCTGCTTTGTGTTCTACTGCAGAAAGTTTACAGAGAGGAATCACGTTCCCCTGAAACATCTGATTAGGAACTATTCATTAAGACATTTTATGATTCATAATTAAGTCTCTAAATTTATCGATCTATATATAATTTAAAAATGCAGTCCTTACTGTTGGCTATGGATTCATGCTCTTTTGAATCTCAAGATCTCTGCACCTCCTCTGTCATGAGACAAGATGCTGCAGTGTTGGAATAGCAGTTAGCTATTTCTCCCTTATATCTTTATGTCAGTATTCGTAAGATATTCAATGAGATATATAACAGACATTTTAAAATAAGGAGCTTAATTATTAAGTTAATTAGTATTAGCCTGTTTTATCACCCAATTTATCTTTTCAACCTGAATTGATAAGCTATTTATCATGTCTTTTAACCTGTGTAAGTGTGCTTATGAGTCTACATGTGTGGAGCATGGAAGAAGAAAGTGTTGGGTCACTTTTATCTCTGCCTGGCTCTGTACATACTGAGGCCTGTGTGTTGATAGATGTGTGACAGAATATGATAAAACTATTTGGGAGGCCTTACCTCCTACTGCCTCCACAGTGAGGGGAAATCAAGGCAACTATTGCTAAGGATGACAAGGTTGTACCTAGTAGATATGCAATAGGTACTGATTCTTTTTTTTCTTCAGGAACATATAATAACAAAATCCTTATCTTGAGTGATTACAGGTAAGGTTTGAAGTATTGTATAAACTAAAATAGGAATTAGAAATATTTTATAACTCTCTACCAAATTAACTGAGCTGTGAAATAGGTGAGTAAAAAACTATATGCCATCTAGAGCTAGTGATCATAGTACTCCATTTTGTTTTAACCATTCAAGCATAGATTGGAGTATATTAAGTGGAGGAAATGAGGCTAGGGTGAATTGTAGTCCTGGAACAAGATTGCTTTCAACTGCAATAGAGAATTCACAGCAGCCAACATGAGCCCAGATAAGTGATATTGAGTATAACATGGTTATGATTAAATAAAAGCCAGGTCTTAGATAGTACTTTAACTGGATCCTATAGGACAAAGGGACAAAGTGAACTCCAGCATAGTATAAAGAATAGCATTATCCTTCCTAGTTGTCCTTCTTGTTGTTTATGATTGGAAGCTGCTAAAGTTCTTTACTTATTGTTTCAATTCATTAAAAGGTTATACTCCATCCTAGGTTTAGTATCAAAATAAATGAATAGACTAGAAAAGACACAAACCTATTAGTGAGGTTTGGCTATCCCTTCTATGTGTGTATGCATATTTTTTAAAGTAATGGAAGTAGTTTTTGTTGAAATTAACTGTAATTGAAAGTTATCACAAAACAAAGTATAGTTTTTAAGGTGAAGTTTCAATTGTTACTCAAATGTTAGCATATTCCCATTGCTTGTATTACAGGATTTTAATATGCTTAACAGTGAGTATGAAAATGATCTTTACTGTGTATATGAGCAGGACAAGGCAGTTCTAGTATCCTAAAAGGCCACAGTTATGGACACTTAACTGCTGGGCCTCTAGTCACAAAGTCTCAATGTGCTGAACACATTTCTAACAGAGACATGTATGATACCTAATAGGAACATCTGCAAGGACTGACTGAAGAGTTTCTTTAATGGTTTCAATCAACTAATATTCACTAAACACATGCACTAGGGCAGACCTAGAGTTCGAGGCCCTATAGGGAGGAAAATGAGGAGATGGGCTGCCCTTCAAAACAGTGTCTAAGACTCAGGCCCTATTTTGGCCAATTTAAGATGAAAAGATTACTGGAGGAATTTGAGAATTAAAGAATTGACTCCTGGTGGAGGACTATGGACATAGGAAAGGGAAGAGAAAGCATAAGTAAATATAATTAAGTGGTAATAGTCTGTTTATTATCCTCTTTATCCATGTTGTTCACTACTTTTAAAATAACATTTGTACCAATTATAAAAGTAATAATAAATTGTAACTTGAACCATGATGTAGAAATGATCCCTTGAAGAATAAGAAAGGGTGTCAAACAATAGAAGTAATAGGGTGGGTGTGTTCATATTTGAATTTATGAGAATATTTGTCCTAGGAGGAAATGGGATGTGTGTGGTTTTGTCCACTGCCAGAGTCTCACGCACATGTGGCTCAGAAGCGTTTAAAGAATTTTGCCAATTGATGAGGGTCCCTTTGAAAGTGGGAGGACAGGGAGGAGGACAATGGATCCAATACTATGAATGTAAAATCAGAATAATATAAATTAAAAATATATATTTAAAAAAAAGAATTTTGCCAGAGTTTACATAAAATTCTTAACAAGTCACATATCCTTAATTTATTGGAAATTTAATAAATAGATTCTTGTACTGATTATTGTATGTTACTAAACAGGCAACATGCATAACTTAAAAATCTAAATTAGCTGCTAATATCAATATAATTAAATAATATTGAATTGTAATCTTATCTATAATGAAAAAGTCTAAAAAAGTTTAAATGTGTTTGTGAAGTACTTTAGAAACTCAAAATTAGGATGCATTAAGATGTTGGACAAGTTAAAATTATTTAAACTTTATGTAAAACATTTAACACTATCTGAAGAAAGAAATACTATAGAATGAACTCAATAAGCAATTTGGTTGGGATATATTCTTGGAGACTTAGAATTTATTAATTGTCAAGTTACATATTTTCATGTATATGAAAAATAGTTTATTTTACTTCTGAATCTCTAATAAGAGAATACTTATAGTTATTTAAACTTCAAAATTTCTCATCTATCCTAAAAGTTCCATGCCTCAGTTCTGCAAGATTTGCTCAACCATGTTTATAGCTGCTCAATTCATAATAGCAAAGAAGTGGAATCAATCTAGATGTCCATCATTAGATGAATGGATAACCAAGACGTGGTATATCTACGTGATGGAATTCTACACAGCAGCTGTAAGGAAAAAAGGACACAGTGAAATTTGAAGAAAAATGGTCAAACTTGGGATAGATCATCCTCAGTGAACTCATCCAATCACAGAAAGATAATCATTGCATGGTCTTACTCACCTGTGGCTCCTAACCTGAATTGGCCTGAGATGCTGACATTCCTAATAAGCATCTCTAGGACTGGACAATAAGGAGGGTGGGGCAGTAGGGGAAAGTAAGGGGGGGGCACAAAACTGGACCCAAATGAAAATGGCATCATAACACCCTATATCCTGAAAGATAGACTAAAAGGTTGAACCTTTATTAAGTCCTTAGAGGGAACACCTGATCACAGGGCCATGGATAGGGTATGATGAAGACTAACCTTAAGCTTCTCTTGCTTCTCTCTCTTTCTCTCTCTCTGTCTCTTTCTACCTTTTCTCTCTCTTCTCTCTTTCTCTTCTATATTACCTATCGTTTTCATCCTTCTTTTCCCTTGGTGTTGGCCTGTATCTCCCAGTACCAGCATGCAGTTAACATCCACAATGAGCTGTTGATAAGAGAGACCTTCAAGGTTTCCCAAAATAAGACAGATTTCTGTCAGAGTACTTGATAACCCACCAAAGGTTAATGGTAGGACCCTATTGCTGAAGATACCATATGCTGTTGGTACAGAATATGGAGTGACCTGGCTGGAATCTGTAAGAGAGTCAATCCCCAGACAGTTAGCTTGTCTAGTGCCAGAAGGTGCTTCATGAGTGACTGGGGGAAAGTGACCAACAACTATCCAAGCAACACCACCAACCATCCAAAAATCACAAATAGCCAGAACTCAAATTGCTCTTTACACACCTTAGGTCTTGGACTACAAGATCTGTCCTCAGTGACATATCATTGCCCGAGCAAGGCTCCCCCCACTGGAAACTCAAGTTGCAAGGTCAGTCTTAATTTAGAAAAAGAAAAGAAAAGAAAAGAAAAAAACCTGAGTCTATGCATTGAAACCACCACATAGGGTTTCTCACTGAACCAGGAGCACCCTCATTTAGCTTGAGCACTAGGACTCTCCTGTCTCCATCTCCTCAGCACGAGGATTATACGTTTGATACCATCCTGAGTATTACATGGGTATTAGGCATCTAAACTCAGGTCCTCATGCTTGCAAGACAAGCATTTTTATTTTTTAGGGAACCCCACACTGATTTCCACAGTGGCTTAACTAATTTATATTCCCACCAGCAGTGAACCAAAGTTCCTTTACTCTGTATGGTAGACAGTATTTGTTGGTTTTTGTTTATTTGATGATAGCCATTCTGAATGGAAGAGATGGAATCTCAGAATATCAGATTTCCCTGGTGGAATTCTGGCTTCATAGGATCCAGTGGTCATCCATACACCTAAGCTCAGACTCTACCCCTGACCAGATTTTTTGAGCTGAGTGCCCTAGAGAAATAAATCAGTAATGTTTGAAAGCTTAGTGGTTCCCAACTCCATCCAACTGGTACTTACATGATGTGCTACACTTCTTCTAGGTCTGAAGAGAAAGGTGAACTCTTACCCTGAAGAATAGAGAGCAATGAAATTTGAAATTTGGATCCACTATGTTGGGTAGAGCCTATTACCTCAATAGCCAGTGCTGTACTCTCTGTTTGACTGGCAGCAGAAGGTGTTACCCTGTTTGCAATAAAGGCACCAGAAGTAAGTCATTGGGCTCATTGAGCACTACAATTCATAGTTACAGATTGTTATTTTCTCATCTCTCCATTTACAGTCTTTTCAATTCTTCTTTAATCTCATTATATATTATTAGTTGTTCCTCTAGTAAATACTTTTCTCTCACATGGCAAAACTTCATTTGTTTAGGTTTTGTGGTCCGATCATAATTTCTGTAGTACAACTCTTCTCATTTCCATTGTGTATAGAGTGGTTTCATTTGTCCTCCTTTATTTCTTCTTTCATAAATTTTAACCATTAGCTCTCTCTTACCCTCTGTATTATATTTCCATTACTTTATTTTCTTTAGCTAATTATGTGGCATGTGGGTAGTCCTTGCTCCATGTTTCTTCTCCCCTGCCTTTCATCCCTGTAGTCCTTCCTTTCTTTCTTTTTTTTTGTTTGTTCTTTCCTCCACCTCCCCATATCCTTCAGAAGAGAATCATTCAAGAACTAATATGAATTGTAACTTAAATGGAAGTCGAGAGAGAGAGAGAGAGGGGGACAGAGATATGCTATGAACGAATTCCAGATGCATGTGACCCCTTGTGCACATGTGTGACATTGCATGCTTGAGTCACCTTTGCATCTGGCTAAACGTAGTATCTGGAGAATCAAATGAGCATTCTTAGGCTTCACAGGTAGGCGCCTTAACCACTAATTTATCCCTCCAGCCTGGAAGTCAATTCTTTTAAAAATGAACACTGCAAGAAATAAATTATGTGGAAAAAATGACAACAAATTATTCACTTTGAACTTGAACTTGTTCTACAGAACCCTAGCCAACCTCCTTTACAGGTAAAATGGAGGAAGCTTTAGGGCAATGAGGAAGGAGGCAGAGTTAGACATATTAGCTTGTATGGTTGCTAAATATTAATTTTAAGAAACCATCATAGAGGATTTTATTTACCTTAACAATATATGTTATGCTCTGCCTTAATTATAAATAACTCCTTTATTCCTTTTTATACTATAAAAGGGCTATACTTAATTCCCTTCTAAATTCAGCTCTAACATTTTATAACCTATGTTTGTTACCTTATTTTTACTGGAATTGATTTAATAACATTTTAAAAATAAATGTTTGCTGTATGAAAAGACATATGTAACTATAGCTCAATTCTGAGTAATTTCTAATTTTAAGAGAAATAGCTATTCAAGAAAGACATTCCAAAGTAAGTTAATATGAGGGGGTTCAATCTGGAGATCTGTTCTGGAAGCAGGAGGTTTGCAAAAAATGATGGGGAGATAGGTCTTAATTTCCACTGTTTTTAAATATGCTTAACATGGATTTATTTTGTTTAATGCCTGCACAGCTTTCAGACTGTGGTGGCTGAAGGGGCTATTGACCCTCCTTAGCTGTGGTCTAGAGTAATAGTTGTGAGTCATCAGTCATATGGAGAGAATATCTTCCGTCATAACCAGAAGCACCTGGTTTATAATAATTTAGTGAGTACTTTTCTGACTTCTGTATTAGGCATAAATCAGAGATTGTATTTTCCAATTCTGAAACACTAGCATGGAACAACATATGAAGTATTTTATAAATGCTATATAATCTTTCTTATTCCACTGCTACCCAGGCATTTGGTCTGGAAGAAGTAACTGTTGAGTTTGCTTCTTCAGGGGCTTCTTTAGTGCTGGTGAGGGTCACCTGATGACCCTTTGTTATAAATGTTCAAGAAATTGATATTGTCAAAGTGGTTTTCAACAGTTTCCTAAAGGAACTACTCCAAGATTTCAAATTTTGTGATTCAAGTTTTATGTTTTACAGTTAAATTTTTTACTGTACATTTTAAGATGCAGTATGATATTAACTACCAGACTTTCTAAAGTAGATTTCATACTTTCATATGGTAAAAAAATTATATATGCAAATATATAAATGTTAAAATATACCTAGGTCTGTAAAGAGTATGGGCAGTGTGAACAGTGCCAGCTCCTTCTAACTAGCACTTTGGGCTCCAGCATTTCACTTGTGACATTTCGCTTTGTGAAATGATGACAATAAATGTTGCTCCCATTAATGGATGTGATATGGAGTTCAAGAGTTATAAAATGATACAACATTAGCTGTTAGTAAAATGGTGCTGTCTGACTATCTTTTTCTGGTTCTTTAAAAGATCAAAACTGTTTTAAAGAGCCTCCTTCTAGTGCAGGTGCATGTTAACTCTTGCTGATTGACAATGCAATTCTTCCTGGAGAAACTAGTGAGTGGCGAACACTGGCAGCACAAAATGTTCAGAGGACACCATGGGCTCAGGGTAGCTTATCTTCTGTACTGTTACTTTGAACCCGTCTTCTAACCCCATCCCCTCATTCCCTCACACACTTCCTATGTTTACTGTTTACCCCTCAGAAAACATAATCCAGTGAGCTAGCCAAACTAGAAACCTCCAAGTTTCCTTTGTCTGTTACCACAGGACAGCAGTTACCAGATTCCCCAAAGTGTTTATCATGTTTTCTCACTCTATTATGGGAATTGAAGTTTTCAGAAACAAAAGCTGCTTCTATGTTAAAGATGCTTCAAGCTGATAAATTTCTTAGTATGTTGTGATTATAGAGAGTTGGAATGTTGCAGATCCAGAGCCAAATTAATGTAGGCTGTCTTTAGACCCTTAACAAGTAATCATTGCTCACGTCTGTGTCTGATGTAACATCCATTTATCAGGCAAAACCGTTAGATATGTGTTAACATAACAAATATCACCTTACACCAATTCAAAAACTTCATCAGATACCATCTAAAACCCATAGCATTTTTTTTTTTTTCTGTAACCTTCCTCTCTGATGTTTCCACTGGTATATTAAAAAAAAAAAAAAAAAAAAACTGACTTCATTTATGACTTATAACTATAAAACCTTTGAACCACTTTCCACATTGGAATATGTATTTTGGGGCAACCTGAATCCATGAACTGGGGCCATGCCCACTCAATTTGTCTGAAGAATAATGTCTTACCCATTTGAGGTGAGAAGACAGCTGCCAACACTCCACATGTCTCTTCTGAACATTTGCTCTAGCACCTGTGCAGGATCCCCTTAAGCATCTGGCTTTCTTTTTCTTGGCTCATTCACACCATCATCCTGCTGCTGCTGGTGTGATGTTTGGTTGTTACCGTATCTCCCAACTATATATGAAACCCTTCTGGGACCAACTTTCAAAAGGTAAAGGCCTAGACTTCTCTTAACACACTTTAAACATTTGTTCAAAGGAGATTAGTCGTTTTAATTGTATATTGTTGAGCCCATCTTCTTCCAGATCATCAACAATATTCTCAGTGTCATTCATTCACACCACCACAATGGGAAGTCCCATGCACCATGCAGTACTCAGAACCAGTCATTCACTTATTCCTTAGTCCTGACCAGTGAGAGTGCCAAAGAGGAAATTGAAACTCAAGGAAGTTAATAAATTTTGGGAAACAGGATTCCAACTTGAGGCCACTGAAGCCTCAGAATCGGAGCTTTTCAGCACTGATCTCCTGCCAGTCTCCACAATGAACTGGCACTCTGATTCCATCCTTTACCTTTCCATCAGAGTTATGATGCTTTCACTCTAGTATCTTTATAGTAGCCCCATCTGTTGCCTTAACTCTAGCCTTAAGCCTAGTCTGTTTCCAATGCAGGTTCTTTTTTTCTTTTTCATTTATACACATGTATGTGAATCTCAGTATGCAAACATGTGTGCTCAAGTATGAGTAGGCAAGAGTACAACTTGGGCATTATTCTTCAGGGATGCCATTCATAGTTTTTGAGATGGGGTCTCATTGGTCTGGAGCTCACCAAGTAGGTTAGACTAGTTGGCTACTCAGCCCCAGGGATCCTTCTATCTCTGCCTTCCCAGCACTGGAATTACAAACATGTGCCACCATGCCTAGCATTTTTACTTGGATTCTAGGGACTATACTGAGGTCTTCATTCTTGCAAGGTGACTCTTTACATACAGAACTACCTCCCCATCCCCTCAAATCTGCCCTTTAAGATAATACTTAAATTCCACATATCCCATATCCAACCACCATTCCTCCCAACAGAATTCATCACTTCTGAGCAGCACTTAAGCATATGCATATTGAAATATACTAGTTATAATTAGTTACTTACCTGTCTGCCTCTCTTCAGCTAAATTGTTTCTTCCTCCTCACCACTACCTTTTCTTTGTTTGTCTCCAGAACTAGTAGATTACTTCTCACCCAACAAATACATGTCAGGTTTACCATATTCTACAAAAGCTTCCTTTCTGGCCTAGAAACTCAGGACTAAGTTTGAGTAGTAATGGCATTAACAATAATTAGCATTCATTTATAAGTTGTTAATTAGGGAACTGAGGATTTAGAGGGCTTGTGGAAGCTTCTAGAGTCATATTACTAGAAAATAACATAATCGGGAGTGAAAAAGAAGCATCATAACTTCAGAAACACTGCTATATTGTACTGCTTTCTTTTCTCAAAACAGTTATACCACCAGCAAAGGTTTGGTCTACCCAAGACAATCACTGGCTGACCACAAAATCCCACATTGTAGCCCAGTCCAGTGTTGTGGGAGCATGATTGCTAAAAGAGTTCTATTGATGTATCTCCCCACTTTTTCCACTTATAAACACTGGGATGATTAAGTGAACTGTTCATAAAAGTTTCCTTTATGTTTATGAAAAACATTCCAAGTTAAAAAAAAAAAAAAGCCCCTGGATTCTTTGTTCTCTTTCTTCTTTGGCATGCTGCTTGCAGTGGTGGAGTGAAAACAGGTTGATTCCCTACTTTAAGCCTTTAGTGGCTTTTGCTAATTGATGTAGACTACAATTGAAATAGATGCACAGTGGGGATTCTGATTATCTTTTCTAAGGCAGGAGTCTAGCACAATCATTTCTCAGTAGATGCTAATAAAGCTCAGCTAGATTTGAGGAGCTCTCCTGGTGCCTGGGCTGGCCATTTTGTGGAAGACTGCACGCTTATTCTTTTTGAAGAAAATAAAGGTAAAAATAAAGTGCTGCTTCCCAAACTTAATTGAATAGATCACTGAATGTGTTGGTCTCGGGTTGAGTATCCTCTATTTTAAATTTTATTTATTTACTCAGTGAGAAAGAGAGAGAGGAGAGATTTGGTGTGCCAGAGCCTTCAGCCACTGTAAATGAATTCCAGATGCATGTACTACCTTGTGTCGGTACTGGGCAATCAAACCTGGGTCCTTAGGCTTCACAGGTAAGCAACTTAACTGATAATCCATCTCTCCAACCCTATCCTTTATTTTTAATGCTTTAGAGCAAAAGTATTTTAGATTTTGTATATTTTTTTATTTTGTAATATTTGAATATACATAGTGATTCATCCTTGACATTGGACTAAAGTCTAAATATGAAATTAATTTACATTTCATGAACATGGTCTATACATAAACTTGAGGTAATTTCACACAATATTTTTAGTATGCCTGCATTTTGACTGCCACCTGTCCCTTGAGACCAGGTGTTGTGAAGTACTCTGCATGTGCTATGCAGGTTCTCAAAAAATTTCAGACTTTAGAGCACTGAATATTTCAGATTAGACCTGCAGAACCACTATTAATTTTATGATAGGAAACCAAAGAGGAAACTGAGGAGTGAAAAAAAAAATATATGTAAAGTGTGAATACTGGTTCTTAATTGATGATGAGTAGCAGAATAACTTGAGAACATGTTTTCAAAATATATACCAACACATCCATCTCTCATTTTCTCTAGATTCTGGCTCAGGACACAGGGGCTGTTGCTAGGTATGACTTTTTTCTCCCCAAAGAATTTTCCAAGTAATTCTAATGTACTAATATGGATTATAAATAGGAGTGGTGGTCTCAAACTATGCTGCTTGTCGTATACAGTCATCTTCTGATTTTAAAGTTGTAGACTGTGTCTTTTGCTGATGTGCAAACTTGTCTTTCCAGAGGCTTAGGAAATGTCACACTACAGCTGACGTGCTACCTACCAGAAAGTGCTCTTCACTTCTGAAACAGAACAAGATGCAGATCAATTTTTATTTTAATAGTGTTTTTAAACTAGATTTCAGAAACACATCTTCCCCTGCCCCCAAATAAAATTCCTAACTATAAAATAGGCAAAGGGGAAGTTGGACTGGATGGGTGGACTGAACAAGAGTTTACAGCTCTTCTTGCCTCCGGTGACTCTCATAATTGTCTGAGGTCATCTCAGGGCATGGTTTCAATCACTGGCTGAGAGTCTACTGCTCTCATTTCACAGGTGAAGAAACTGGCCTTGGAAATCACCATTACAACAAGAAAGACCTCTGCCAGTACAATGCACTTTGTATTATTGCATTTATTTACTTCTGCCAAGAGAGGGCATTAAAGATATAATGGGCTGACTCTGTCCTCATTAACATTTTCATCAACAATATGCAATTCCTAGACTTGGATATATGATTGCTAATATAAATGGTAAAATACATGTAAAATTAAATTAGTTTTATTATCCCATTAAAGGAACCATTCAATTTTGTCAGTTGGGGAAAATCTAATAAAATCAGATGTTAAATTAATTAAGTAGAGTAATGTAAAGAACCTTCAGATTTGTAAAATCAGATCTGGACAAGTTTCTTTTGAAGAGGCAATGTGCCATCTCATATGAAATCTCACAGGTGTTTCTCTTGCATACACTCAATAGCAAAACATAGTAGTTAGATGGGTCTCTTACCCTTTACCTGAAAAAGATTAATGGACATGACTAATAGTAATAATAATTAATAATGAAGAAAATCAAACTATTCACTTAGTTATATCCTTACTTACTTTTAAAACTTCCAAAGGGACTTACTTAAACACTTGCATTTTAACTTGTTCATGAATTTGTATATTCCATTTTAAAATATACGTAGAAAATATTGATTTATGTGCCTTTAATTTACTTACAAGGACTCTGATCCATATTAATTCTGCAGATCTGTTTTGTTGGAAATGAGGAAAAGTCGTTAATGTAAATCATTGCTGCCCACCTTCCCCCAAAAGGACTAACATGCCTTATTTTCTGCAGGTGACAAAATCCAGAATAATGCATTTAAAGTTTGATTTTATTTTTTTGTTGACAGCATTGAAGGATATTGGAGAGGAACATATGTAACTTAATGGGATGCAACTTATTACATCACTGCTGGCATTTCCTAAAGAGCAAAACTTGAATAAAAACATAAAGCAAACATTGAGTAGTTTTGAGTAGCAGGAGGCATTGGGCAGAGAGATAGTCCTCCTGTCAGTACTATTAAATGTCACTTTCAAAGGAGTATTATAGATGGAAGAGACCTTTCCAGGCATTATAAAACTATATCCTGCATTTATTGAGGGCTGTAAAACAATGAGGTATATAGATATCACAAAACGAAGGGAGCCTAAGTGGCAGCTTGCAGCACTCTGATGAGGTGGCTGCCTTTGAGATCCACTTTAGGCTTCCATGCAGTCTGGGGGAAGAATCCAGCCTCAAATCATCAAATGTGTTAAAAATAGCAAATGTTTTGTTAAGGCAAGCCATCTGTTCTAAAGTATCAGAAGGGGAAAGACTGAGGAAGTCTCCCAGAAGGCTCCTGGGGCTCCGGAGTCAAAAAATGGTCACACTAGAACTGACACTCATTTGGGCATCATTCAAGTTTATCACTTATTCCAGCCTCTTCATATTTGAAGGGAATAGGTGAGAATTAGAAAATGAAAATACTTGATATGAATATTGCATTCCAACCAGGATCCTGTGCTCAATAGTTTTATTTTTGATACTATGCTCAATAGTTTAGTTTTTTAAATTAAGTAATTATTTAAGAGAGAGAAAGAGGGAGAGAGAGAAAATGGACACACCAGGGCCTCAGTCATTGCAAACCAACTCCAGGTGCATGCACCCCCTTGTGCATCTGGCTTACATAGGTCCTGCAGAGTCGAACCTGAATCCTTTGGCTTTGCAGGCAAATGCCTTAACCACTAAGCCATCTCTCCAGCTCAGTAGTTTAGTTTTTACACAGACAAAGCAACCATATATATATGACTCCCAATACTGACAGCACAACAGAGTCACCAAGGGAGCTGTGAAAATAATCTCTCCATATCTGGGCCCCTCCTCATGTCAATTAAATCCAAGCTCCTAAGGTCTGGCACAAGGGCGTTGAATGGATGTGTTAAAAACACAGTAGGTGATTAAATGTGCAACCAGTATTGAAAACTTCCATTCTATAATAAAAGCACAAAGTAATACTTTTCCCTAGATCCAAGGAGAGCCATGTCCCTGAGTAAAGAGGAAAATGAAATCACAAGGTGATATTTGGCAAACTTGACTACTACCCATGTAACTGAAGGACTACTGTAACCCCTGAGGGAAAGCTCGTGTGTGTGTATGTGTGTGTGTGTGTACATGTGCACATGCAAAATAATTTCCTAGAGTGTAAATTATACTTTTCTTTTTAAAATTTGGAAGCCACATTTCCAAGAATATATCAGCTTTTTGGCTGGTAGGAAGAAGTCACAATCTGGTTAGAGAGTGAGCCAGTATATTATGTAAGAAGAACATCATGTCATAGACTATTGCATTCTCTGATGCTGGTGTGCCCATGAATATTTTTAATGATGAAGCAAAGCCTTAGAATGTCTTTCATATAGCCCAAAGTGCTAGATGGAAAGCTTTGTGTTTACAAAATCAAACAAACAAACAAACAAAAAACAATGAGTCATCCATAGTTAGGGCCAGGTGATTGTCAGTGACTATGTGTCATTGTATTATTTGAGCATCAGTCCAAGTAGCTGGAGTGCCAGTAGAGAGTCACCCTGAAAAAAGTGCTATGGAAGGAGTTGAATTTCCCATTTTTCTGGTGCTAACTACCTTCAATGAAGTAAAACAAATACTTTAAAGATTGATAGAGAGGAATCTGGGTTATTTAGTCCTTGAACAGAGCCTGGAAATGGGAGATATTACATTATTGTACATTGAACTACAATTCCATTGTGGTTTTAAGAAATCAATTTATTCATAAAAAGGGCTCTTGTCAGAAACCAGTGTTATAAAACTTCAAAACTAACTACTTACAAGAGAAGGCAAATTATCAAGTTCAGGTCAGTTGTCAAGGGGCACTTCAGGGCTTGGTAGATGGCTCATTGATAAAGTGCTTGTCTCCCAAACATTAGGACCTGAATTTAGATACCCAGAACTCACTTAGAGTGTTGAGCGTAGCTGGGTGTAGTGGTAAATCCAGTGGTAGGGAGGTAAAAGCCTGGACTTCCTGGGCTCACTAGAAAGCTCACTGTTGAGGTCTAGGTTCAACAAGAGACTAATCTTCAAAGAAGAATGAGGTGGAATGCAATATAGGAAGATCCCCCCTCCTTCATACTGACCTCTGGCTTCCCCATACACATACATGAGCACCCCAATACACTTGTGCATCCAACCCCCCCCCACACACACAAAAGAGGACAAGTCAGTGAAAAGAAAAAATGAAAACAGTCTAAAAGGGATATTAGCTATTTAAAGAGGAACCATAGCAGAAGCCTGCTATATACACCAGATCATGGTGAAAGCAGGTGGAGAAAATACCAGCTAAACAGAACCTTGACTGCACTCCACCTATACCTTCCAAACCCCAGCAGAAGATGGCTTGATGTATCTTAAATGTTTGCTGATTCAGCTAGAAATTTGTTCCAGGGCTTGGATAGACTTGTGTTTAGGTGGGGCAGAATTAGTGTTTCAAGCATAAGGAGCAAGAGAAATCTATAAGAAATGGGGTAGCTGATGATGGAGTTGTTGCTTTTGGTGTATACACTTCTGACCTTGCCACTCTTAAAAATTGCCAAGTATATTGTAGACAGAGCGAGAGAGAGAGAAGAGGGAGAATATGAATGAATCATTCCTACCCATCAA
Source organism: Orientallactaga sibirica (assembly GCA_036365145.1). Taxonomy (NCBI): domain Eukaryota; kingdom Metazoa; phylum Chordata; class Mammalia; order Rodentia; family Dipodidae; genus Orientallactaga; species Orientallactaga sibirica. The sequence continues at coordinate 49,789,253 of JAEOAD010000004.1, read as the reverse complement.
AGAATTCTCTTTCTTCCTCCCTTATTCTCATCATGGTGGTGGAGATGGAACACAGAGTATGTTGGGTAAAGAAGGTTTTGTTTGAAGAAGTTATACTTTGAATTAGGCTATAAGCAGATGCTCTCAATTGAAGTGTACTTGTTATTACTACTTTTGGAGCTTTTTTTGAAACTAAACACATAACTATCTTCATTTATTACCATATTTCCTCTGAAAATCTGCTATATCCATCTTTCCACCTCTTAGCTCTCTACCTAAATCTGAAGAAACTTCAGGACTGTCCCTTAGTTTAGGTCTTGTAAATCATTAATGACCCTCAATTTTTTTCCATTGTTTTTTATTTATTAATTATGGACATACTTAGTATGCTACACTATGAGTTGGTACCATTTTTTCCCTCATCTCTGCCTCCTGTGTGTGTGGAGGGGGGCTCTTCATGGGGATGCAGGTAATCCTCATGGAGTTGTGGGTTATATGTTGTGGGGGCAACAGTTGTTGGGGGAAAACAATGCCTCTAGGCATGATGTGCCACCCAGTGGCTCTTACAGTCTTTCTGCCTCTCTTCCACAAAGTTCCCTATGCCACATTGGGCGTGCTTAAGTCTACTTCAGTGATGAGCTCTGGATCTCTGCTTTGGAAGGTGTTGGGTATCCTCAGTGTCTGTTTGATTCACCCTGGCACTGATTATCAGGCTCAACATCTAAGCTTCATTCTTGCTCATCTCCCCAATTCCTTTGTAGTTTCACCTGGGGCTTGGCTGAAGTACAAGGGGCAGTTTATCTCCTTGGGTCTTACAACCTTATGAAAGAGAAAAAATAGATTCTCCAACAAACAATGAAGTCAGCACAGGTTAACTGGGATAAGCCTTATTAATTTAGATAGAATTTGATGGACGTATCGCCTCTTTTAGCCAAAGACTAGTGGGAGCTTGACATTGGAGAGCATGATCTTTGTCTCCATGAAATTCTTATCTGTTTCCCACATCCAGATACTGTTTTTTTTTGTTTGTTTGTTTTGTTTTTTTCCCACTGAGTGGATCTCTTAGACAATCAGAAAGCTATTGGTTACCCACCATGGTTATGTGCCACTATTGCACTTATGTGCACACTTGTCAGGCTGGTTGCTTCAGAGTAGCTTAGAACCCCTGGTTGCTCAAACTGCAGGTGGTCACTTTTCCCAAGTAGCTCATGTAGCACTTTCTAGCACTACAGGGGCTGTCTGGGGATTGGCTCCCTTCTAGATTCTAGCCAGGGCACTCCTTGTTCTGTACCAGCAACAGATTGTGCCCTTAGCAATAGGGTCTTATCTTTTACCTCAGGTGGAAAAAATTTTAATTTATTTGTTTATTTACTTATGAGAGAAAACATGAAGCAGATAGAGAGAGAAAATGGTTGCATCAGGGCCTCTAGCCACTGCAAACAAACTCCAGACATATGTGCCACAGTAGTGGGGTCTGGTGTTGCACAAGTAAGACCACTGACTCACAGAGTACTGGGTGTGAACAAATGCACGGGGGAGGGGAGAATGCACATCAGAGGGTGGGATCTCTGAGGGCAGCCCCAAACTGCTGGGAGTGTCAGCTTTTATTGGAAAAATCTACAAATGTTTATTGCAAAAACAGGATGGGAGTTAAACCATAACTCACAATTCACATGTTGCAGTTACAGCCATAAAAGTAACTTCAAACTTAAAGGGGATTTGTGCATTATGCCAGGGGCATTCCCATTCTTAGAAGATTAAACAAACTTGTGAATAGGTCTGTTTTTCAGTTACAGGAACTGCCTGGGGGGCAGTGTTAGGTAGGTCTGTGACCAAAAGTCTCCAAAGGTCTTGCTTATCTGCCCTTAAGGATTTTGTTTAACAATGCAGGCCTAGGGTAATGCTGTTCACACCAACAGAGCATCCTGCTTATCTACCATCCCCACCTGCTCAAGCTAGTGTTTCCTTCCATGCTTTTATGGGCTCCTACAAGGAAGTGACTTCTATTTTTCTCTAAGCTTGATGTAAAGAAATAATCACATTTTGCTCCCTTTACACCACCTTGTGCATATGGCTTTATGTAGGTACTGGGGAATCAAACCTAGGTCCTTGGGTTTTGCCAACGAGCACCTTAACTGCTAAGCCAGCTTTCCAGCCCTCAATTTTTTTTAATGTGTCTTTGCTAGGATGTAAGCTTTGTTAATAATTTCTGTGAGGGAAACAAAAGTGACATTTAGCAAATTCTTGAATGAATGAATGAACTAATGAATAAGTCCATTTACCTATTTGTTTTCAATTAAACACTTTTTTTTAGACAGAATGACTGAAGGTCACCCTGGGAATCATAATGACTCCCAGGGTGACCTTGAATATGTAATCTTCCACATGACTCAACACATGCTTGATCTTTCTCTATTCTCTCTCTCTCTCTCTCTCTCTCTCTCTCTCTCTCTCTCTCCATATATATGTGTGTGTGTGTGTGTGTGTGTGTGTGTGTGTGTGTGTGTATGTATGTATATATCTCAGTCTAGTCTTTAAAAAAATTAAATCTTTTTTAACTCTTGACCATCATTCCTATTTTAAGTGGCTTGCTCTCTAGATAAGGAAAAATGGAGTAGGTTGATAATTATTCCTATCTAAGCTTTGAGGCAATTTTTTTACTGCTTGGTAGATTAAATATGAGTGCTGCTTTCACAGCTAGTCAGACAACATTCTCCATAGAGATGGTAGTACATACTGAGAAAATAAGAGGCTGCTAAGAGTTCAACAACACTAATAGAGACTTCTAACAAGCCCTCCAAGGCTCAAAGAACATTGTAAAAGAGGGGGCATAAATAGTGTAAGAGCCACTGTAGCAGAGATTTCAGGTTTCTGACATGAACCTCCAAACCAGGAACAGTTATGGAAGAAGGGATATTTATTTGACTTACAGATCCAGGAGAATTTCCATAATGGCTGAAGAAGTTGACATGCTCTTATAGGACCAAAAACAGATGGGGGAAAAAAGCCACACCACACAGCATACTTCAGGTACTCCGGGCACTTTGCATAGCTTTAGACTAGAATGGCAAATCTACACCACACCTTAGGGCTGAACCTTAGATCCACTCAGTGACACCTTTTCCAGCCAGGTGGCTGCAGATCTAAACCACAAACTAATAAAACACTGAATATATTGGGGGCCATCTATTTAAACTACCATATTCCACCCATTCCCTCAATAGATTCATGACCATCTCGCATTGTAAGTTGTATTCAGTCCAATTTCAAACAGTATGACCAATTTAAGATAGTTCCCAAGTCCCAAGACTTCTCTGAGATTTAAGATTGTCTCTTAGCTGTGAGTCCTATAAAATCAAACAAACTATATGCTTTCAACATATCATGGCACAGAATAAACATTTTCAAATGCTGTAAGGCATAACAGGGAGAGACAGGAACAATGAAAACTCAATAACCATCAAGCAGACATCAAACATCTACAGTTCAAGCCCAATATAACCAGTGACTGATAGTCTCTGGATTTTTCCAATTCTCCTCCACCTGGGCTGAGTAGCTAGGGAAAACTTACATCTCTAGCTAACAGCCTCCCTGGTAGCCCTTGCACAGTCCTGGCATATCCAAAACATCTTTGGGTCTCCATGCAAGCAAAGGTCCATCTTCCAAATGCTCTTCCAGCATGTTCATGAGGGTCATTATGCCACATCTCAGCAGTGGCTCCTGGAACTGTGTGCAATTCATGACCTCTTCACACATTTTTCATGCTTCCAAAATCAATACTAGGTGGGCAGGACACAGCCATATTCTTATTTCATGGACTAAATAAATCCTTGACAAGTAGGTCCCTTCTTTAGTCAACTCTTTCAGAATAGTTTGCATTTCTGTCATAGTTTTTCCTCAGGCATCCTCTCCATTGTTTTTTTTTAAATATTTTATTTATTTATTAGAGAGAGAGAGAGAGAGAGAGAGAGAGAAAGGTGGAGGCTGAGAGAAAGAGAATGGGTGTGCCAGGACTTCCAGCCACTGCAAACGAGCTCCAGACACATGTGCCCCTTGTGCATCTGGCTTATTGGGTCCTGGAGAATAAAACTTGGGTCCTTAGGCTTCACAGGCAAATGCCTTAATTGCTAAGCCATTTCCCTAGCCCTCCATTGTTTTAATGTAAAACAGTTGGGCCATCTTCCGTAAGACTAATGTTTTGTGCAATAGCAACTTCAGCAATCTAAAACCAGTCTCAGTGCCTATAATTTTAACTTGAGTTCTAACTTAAAATCTAAGTTTTAAGTTTCTAACTTAAAATCTTAAATCTCTCAGTTCAATATCTTTAGCCAAGCACATCAGTCCATTACAAATTTAACCTTGATCAAACTCTTTGGGACAGGGCAGCAAAACACAGACATCCCTTATTCTAGTAGTCCAGTTCCAACAAAGTCCTCTGTAGTCTTTCCTTCCCCATAGAAAGTACATAAACCAAGCCCCCAAGTTCATTTCTCTCTGCACTTTACATTCTCATCTGTTATCATAATAGTCTATAATAATTGGCTTACCGCTCAGAAGACATCTCCAGTCACAAGTACCAAGTCCTTTCCTCCAAAACAAAAGTTCCAAAAGACCAAAATCCACATGGTCAGACTCATCTCACCCCACATCCTGCTAACAATTTCCGTAGCAGACAGCTTCAGGTTGTTGAGATGAACCTCCAAACCAGGCATAGTTATATTTATTTGAAGCTTACAGATCTAGGAGAATTTCTGCAATGGCAGAAGAGGTTGTCCTGCTCTTATAGGACCAAACACACACAGAGAGAAACACCATACATACCACACAGCACACTTCAGGAACCCCAGGAACTTTGCATACATTTAGACTGGAATTGCAAATCCACCACCACACCTTAGGACTGGATTCTAAGATCCTCCCAGTGACACCTCTTCCAGCCAGGTGGCTGCAGATCCAAACTGCAAACTAATAAAACATTTAATATATTGGGGAACATCTGTTCATGTGTACTATGAAGCATTGTCCTCCCCACAGAAACCAACTTGTGCATTTATGACCCTAGAATGATTACAGATGCCCACAGTGACGAGGGCCTTCAGTGGAATTAGTGTCATGGAGAGGGATAAAAGAGGATAACCAATGAAAGTATGACCAATTTGTAATATAGTCATCTTTAGTTTATAGTTATTTATTAGGAATTGACTGAGAGAGAGATAACGAGTATGCCAGGGCATCTGCAGATACATGCATCTAGCTTACGTGGGTACTGAGGAATCAAACCTGGGTCCTCAGGCTTCACAGACAAGTGACTTAACTGTTAAGCTATCTCTCCAGCCCCTAGAATATATTCATTTATTAAAGGTAACAATAAAAATTATAAAATTATTAAAAAAATTCTCACTACTTTCTCCTAGAATTATTGAAGGGAGAATTATGGATTCTGGTGTGTTGGATACCCCAAAATGGATACTATACCTAGTTCTGCTGTCTCCAGCACAACTAATTAACTTTATTATCTTATAGAAGTTCTGTTTGCTCATAAAAAAAATCATTAAGATAAGTCAATGAGTGGAATAACAGTATTTATTTCACAGTTTGTGTTTTATTTTTGCATAGTTACCATTATTGTGATTGTTTTTAATGCTAAGTTCTCTGGGGCTTTTTGTTTGTTTGTTTTTGTTTGTTTGTGTTTTGTTTCTGGCTCATTTGTTACTCAGAAACTTTTGTATTACAGTTTCCGTGACTTAATAAGGATTAGAATTACCTTATAACATTGTATTTTAGATCTAGTAGATCTGTGAAGTACACTAGTAGGGATCATGGAAATGACTGATGAAAGAATAATGAATGCTCTTACACCCACTAGTGGCTGCTTCAATGATAGTTCTCATTAGGTAGGTGTACTTTTGCTAAATCTCAGTCTAGATCAACCTAATGTAATAGGTTTATATGGCAAATGTGAGCTTTTAGTTTCCTAGTTTCAGGTTATTGATAATGTATGAACATTCTGCTCCTAACTCATATTTGAGTTATTTTATTTGACTATGAGATTTTTTATCAGCATTTTCTATCCCAATGTGTTTGTTTTCCCTCCTACAATAAGTGGACTGTTAACTACTATAAAGAAGGCATGTGGCCCACTTTGTAAATGTTTTGTGTCTCTGTACTGTGACAATGGTCTGCTCATTTGATAACTATTGACACTTTACTGAGGTACCCTTTAACTACAATCCACTCTGAACTGACTGGCCTGTGCACATATTGTAAATACTGGCTCCCTATTCCAACTTTCCTGAACTAAGCTCTGGGGGTCTCTTTAGATCTCTGTGCATGCACTCTCTGGTATTAATACTATACAGGCAGGATACATTGCTGGTTTTATTTCATATGATTTTTTTCCTCTCCTTTTCTTTATGGATCCTTTGAGTTAACCAGAGAAAAGACTACCTCTTTTTGATGTTGCTACAGGCTCTTCCAACTACATCAATAAACTTTTAATAATTATCTAATGAAGAAAGTTTTCATTCCCTTCCAAGGTCATTGTGTTGGGAATATGAACAAATCCAAGAAAATTCCAGTAAAAAAAAATACCACAATTGGATAATACTTTAGGTATATAGACTTCTTGGCCTCTTTACTTGGTTTATTGATAAATAAATTTTTAGGTTGGCAAAAGTTGTAATATCTCTAAAACTGCCCCAGGAAATTTTGATACTCAATTCATGTTATAAAATGACTCAATATTATCCATAATCAACAGAATTATTGGATATTTAGCATTTGAATATGTACTAAATTGTGTTACTATTTCAGAGTTAATTTTAACAGTATATAAGATGTAATTAAGCTCATTAATAAAATATGCTATGGCAGACAGTTTTTTTTTTGAAAAATAAAATAACGTCAAAGAATATTATAAAGATATTAGCAAACATAGTATCTAAATAAATTTTAATACACATTCTATTGACTGAATAGATTATCATTTTAATTCTCATGAATCAATCTTGCCAAGAAAAGCAGTTGATATAGGTAAATATAACACTCTCCTTTAGAATGAACATTCTTGAGAAATCCAGACTTTTTGGGACTGAATTTTACTATTAAAAAACACTCCCAGGTAGTTGGGAGATGGTTGTGTATGTGCCATGCCAACACGAGGACCTGAGTTTTGATACCCAACACCCATACAAAATGATTCTTCTAAATGGTGGGCTTAAGGAAAAGTGAGGGACCCTGTTCAAGGAACAAGGTGGAAAGTGAGCAACAGAGGAAGATACTGTGCTATACTTTGGCCTCTAGACACACACACACACACACACACACACACACACACACACACGCACACACACACCTGTCTTCAGAAATGAGAACATGCATACACACATAAAACCCCATAGTGCCTATCAAACTATCTTCATAAGAGGAAGTAAGCTGGGTGAGAGACCATAGTGCTTGGTTTTAGTATAATGAAAAGAAACAACCCATTGAAGAAGTCTGGAAAGAGTTACTGGTGTCACCCATCTTCAGCTCTCAGCAACATGGACAAAACTGGATACATATTTGGAAGAAGGAGATGGCATAAAGTCTGGACCTTAGTGTTGATTAGTAAGTCAGTACCAGGCCTTCTATGGTGAAACCAAATATCAGCCAAGTTTCGTCACCTAACTCAGACCAGTACCTATGTGTGAGCACCTATACCTGCATTAGATGTATGGCGTAGATACTGCCATCAATACTCCCTCAACTGCTGGAGGTAGAAAAACCAAGCAAGACTCCAGCACAGTACTTTGTTTTGGGCCCCAGTGTCAGTCTTACTGTGCTGAAATGCATCACTAGGAAGAAAACAAAAAGGCTTGTGCTTAGACCAGAGCTGGCAGGCAAAGTCTTCTCAACTACCCAATATCACTTCCTGACTTGGGCTTGACTTGACCTTACCCCTGCCCACCCCACCACACTTTGAAGATACCTATAGCTGTGAGTTTCATGCATGACTGACCACCACAACAACATTAGTGGCCAAAAAACTGTCTGTACCACTCAACCTCTATGGTATAGCAGCATACTCTTCAGGCTAGAGCTGGTCAATTGGAGACTCCAGTGCTGTCCCAGTACCAAGAAGAGACTGGTGCTCCAGTGGCTTGCATTGGGAAGATCTTTAGCTCCATCTTCCAGGCCTGTCTGTAGATAGAGCTTCTGGAATAACATTGGTGTCAGGGACTGACACATAATCCCAGTGTACCATTTCAAGCCTGACTAACATTGTGAGTTTGTCCTCGGATCTATCTTAGCCCTGGGCAACTAATTGCATAATGGTCCTTGTAATGTGGGCCTCACTTTGGCCCTTTAAATGAACTGGTCTTTATTGGCTCATAGTGAGATTCTAAAAAGTTAAACATAAATCCTTGAGCTGAAAAATATACTAAGTAAAATTAAAAATGTGACAGAAGGATCAATAACAGGGTAGATAAAACAGAATAAAAAATTAGTCTCTTTCAAGACCAAAAACATTCAGTCTGTCTTCAGAGTAAAAAAATACAGAAAGAATGAAAAATGATGATTGCCTATGGGAACTTTGGAATATCATTAAGAGCACAAATACTTATTGGGACTCAAGGCGGACTTAAAAATGTCATCAGGTAGAAAAATTATTCAAAGATATAATCAGAATATTTCTCAAACCTGGACAAAGATGTAGCTATCCAGGTATAGAAAGATCAAAGGTCGCTAGATTAAACTCATCCAATATTCCAATATGAGCCAAGCATTATAAAGTGAAACATGGAGAACTTTCCCATGGTAGAAAACAAATACAAATAACATGTAAGGGTATCCAGTTCACCTGACAGCAGACCTTTCAATAGAAACTTATAAACTAGGAAATACTATCATGAATATTCATAATAGTGAAGGAAATGAAAAACGTCAAATAGAGAATACCCAGAAAACCTATTGATCCTTTAGATACATATAGGAAATAGAACAATTAAGATTAATATGTATAGCCCTTACATCTTTCTTTCTAACAAATTAAACACAATTATACATATAATTTTAACAAGATAAATGATTATGGAAAATAACTTTTATGCCTTCTGCATTTTGAAGTCTGACTTTATTCTCTCAGTAAGATATTTTTCTCTTGGTGACACATTTCTACTTCTACTGTGAATCTGTTGGGAGGTCATGTAACATCATATAGCAACTCACTAGAAATCCTACATATGTCACTTCTTAGTACTGATCTCATGGGGCAGGATTTAAAGGCAATAAATGGACCAGTCTATTTTACAAGGCTTCTTCCATTTGTCTGACTTTTTTTCCCTAATTTACCCACAATTTACTGTGGTGTGAACAAATAGTATCCCATGTCATTATATTTAAATTAACAATTTGAATCTTTCAATAAATCGTACTTCTTTTCTTCATTTACATGGCCAAATGCCTCACTCCATTTGTGGAGCTTGCTTGTTGAATTAGAGGCTGTGATGGCTCACATTCCAGGGACATCACCAGTCCATTCCAGTGAGAATTCATCTGTAGTACATAGTAAATCACTGCCTTATTATATACTTTTTTGCATGTATGTGTGTGATCCTGTGTATAAGTGTGTTCATATGTGGGAGTACACATGTGAATGGTTATGCTTGTGTTATGTGTTTGTGTGTGTGTGTGAGTGTCTAGATCAGCAGGAGCCCTATGGGTCCTGAGGATACAAACTCAGGTAATGTTTGTGAGGCAAGCATTTTATCTAAGGAGCCACCTCTCTAGCCCTCTTTGTATACTTTCAAATAAAGAAATCTTCATCTACCTCTGAGTTATAAAAATTTTCAACAAACACAAATTTGGGGTGAAAAAATACAACCTTAAAACTAACTATTCCTTCTACTAATTTAAACATTTATAGGTTTAGGTCAAACACACTCCATCTTCTATCTGTATGCATAGGAGTTTGGAAATTCTTCTAAATTATGTTTCTCATGGCAAAAGCTAGATTATCCCCCAAGAATAATGGTATTTAGATTATAAACAAAACTTCCATATCTAAATTCCCATTGTGAAATTGGCACTTTGTTCTATTTGAGAATAATAGAGGTAATTATATGAACATAATCTTTTACATGCCAGATATTTACATGCCATTTTGATTCTGCAGCTTTGACATAGTACTAATAATGCTGGGAGCTTTATGTATGTTATAATCCTTTGAAGTGATCCTTTAGCTAGGAAAAACTTGACAAGAAGACATTTTTTGACAACTTTTAAAGAAGGCATTATTTCAGTATTACCAAGGAACAGACAAAAAATTCATATTTTTCTTCAGTCCTGAGACTGAATTCCCTCAATAAATTGAGAAGGTGTTTGAGGATGGAGTAAAGAACATGAGGGCAAAACTGCACATTTTAATGTGTTAGTTTTATTCATAAAAAACAAATTGAGTTTGGCCAGATGGAGTTGAAGTTGCATAGATGAGTGATTCCTTGTTTCCTTCTACTTTCTTCCTTTTGCTCTCACATACTGGACCACCATCATATTTGGAGAGCAAGTCCTTTATTCTCTAACTTTATAAACACAAATAGTGAGGAATTTTTCCACAACATGACTTGTATCAAATCTCACATACTCTTGATTTAGATGACTTATGGGAAGTTTTAGGGCTTGTGAAAAAACACTATTTTTAAAAAATTATTTTATTTATTTTTGGAGAGAGAGAGAGAGACAGAGAGAGAGGGAGAGGAAGACAGATAGAGATGGGTGCGCCAGCAGTCTCTCAGCTGCTGTGAACGAAATCCAGATGTGTGCGCCCCCTTGTGGGCAAGTATGCCATTGCACCCTTGTCACTTTGCATCTGGCTAAACATGCGACCTGGAGATTAGAACTGGGTTCTTAGGCTTAGCAGGCAGGCACCTTAACCGCTAAACCATCTCTCCAGCCCACAAACATTATTTTGAAGTGACTTTGTGATGGTTAGAGACTTAAGTAGAAGTAGGGAAGGGGTGAATGGATTTACTTGTGGGATGTATATAAATCTTTGGGAACTAGAATATAACTAATAATGGCTCCATAGAGAGGGGCATGTCATTTCCTCGAAACTTGTAAAGTTTACTATGAAAGAAATTTTCAAAGTAATCAGGTTAAAGGATTGTCTAGGCGAGCCTGATATTATCACTGTCCAGTTGAAGGGATACCATTGGAGTTAGAGTTGGAGAAGAACATGATGTGTTTTGCTGAAAGTTTTGAAGATGGAGAAAGGAACCACCAGCATGTGTATAGTGACCTCCAGTTGCTGGAAAGAGCAAGGAAATGGATTCCTGCATTAGAAGCCAAGGAAGAGCCCAATCCCGATTACCACCAGAACTTCAGTGCAGGGAAATTGATTTATATTTCTTTTTAAAATTATTTTTATTTATTTGCAAGGCGAGAGAGAGAGAGACAGGGAATGAATGAATGAATGGATGAGCATGGGTATGTCAGGGCCTCTAGCCACTGCAACTGAACTCCAGAAGCATGTAGCACCTTCTGGATCTGACTTTACATGGGTTCTGGGGAATTGAACCTGGGTTGTTAGGCATTGCAGACAAGCACGTTAACCACTGATACATTTCTTCAGCCCTGATTTTAGATTTCTGGCCTCTAGAATAATAAGATTATAAATCTGTGTTGGATTAAATGACTAGGTTTGTGATGATTTGTGCAATAATAACTGGAAACAAATTCAAAAGGTGATCATGAAACCTCTTTATGATGGATGCTAAATTTACTTCTTGAAAATGTTAAATAAGTACAAAAAGAAACCATGCAGTAGGGTAGAGTGAAGTAAAGGTAAGATATATACTCTACACATTGCTGGTTAATAACTGAGATAAAATTTATACTTGGGCAAGGTTGTTTTGATTATTATCCAAAAAGAATGGCACAAAAGTATAATCTTAGATTTCATGGATATTTTTTCTCTGAAGCCCCCACCCTCACCCCTCCAGAGAATTTTAAGTTGGACCGATAGAGACCTTTTGGAAGGTTAAATGAAGTTCAAGGGCTTCAATTCTTAGTCTCCCCGCTGAGACAAAAGATACAGCAGTTAATGGCTTTTATAAAGACTTGGCTTTGCTGAAAATAAAATCAAATAATCCCTCTGAAGAATTCATAACTAATTGCTATTTAGCATAATTTGATTTGACTTTCTTATGAAAGAAATAGTTGAATGGAATCAGAATTTGTTATTAGTATGAATTCAAAAGTTTCTTAATCTTAAGATTAGCCATGCTATTAAAGCTATAAAAGCCATATACCATTATAAATGTCTTGTATTTAAATGCATTTCCTATTTGGCTGTTACCCTACATGGATAAATTCATACTCAATAAAATGAGCCTATAAAACACAGGGTTTAATTCATTGAGTAGACTTAAATCTGTACTAACTGGCACTCATTGAAAAGTAAACTTTTCAAGATTGAAACTTTTTCTATGTAGAATTTGTTAAATTATTATGTTTATTTATTTATATTTTTATTTAGTTATCTATATAATGTGTCTGCAGCCATGGTGGTACCGTTGTTAGCCTTCTCCCTCCCTGTCCTCCTCCCTCAGGGATTGTGGGTCTTGCATTGTGGGGATAACCATCAGTTATGGGGGTGAGGCAATGTCTCTGTGCATAATGACCCGATTTATGGTTCTAACAATGTAACATTGAACAAGTAATATATTTGTTAGCTTGAAACATGTGAGATTAGGTTAAACATGCCTCATTGGTGACATATTTATGAAAGCAAGCCAAGGATCAAGAACCTCAGAGGTGAAGGGATGAGACAAGTGAGACCTGAGTGTCCATGGAGTCTAGCACATATTTAGAAAGCACCATGCGCACATGCCTCAGACATGTTCAAAAGCTCATATTGGAAAGTATGCCACGTGCATGTTGAAAACAAATGAAAAAACACAACTTGTCCCGCTACTGCCAAGAATACATATTTCTTCAGAAGGGAGTCATCAAAATGGCATATTCTGATGCCAAGAACGGTGTTCCCAATAACAGTCTCACGCTTACTACTATTGTCATCTCATAGGAGATTTTCAGATAAAGATCCTATTGTGGAAGCTAATGTAATAAATGATTTTAATCATAATTCGCCAAGTCTTCAAAGTGATGTGACTTCTGTAAAAAAAATTACAAGCAAAAAGAGAGAGAGAGAGAGAGAGAGAGAGAGAGAATATGAATGAATGGTGTCAGGGCCTCTTGCTACCACAGACTCCAGACACATGTGACACTTTGTGTATCTGGCTTTATTACTTTTCAAGTAAGATTTGTAAATATTATAGGCTTAGGTGAAGTATGGTTTCTGTGTCAGTCATCTTTAGTTTAGATTGAAGTTCTATCCTTCAGTCATTTATTACTATCTTCTTTTTTCCTTTCTTCCCTTCCTTTTTTCCTCCTTCCTCCTGCTCTTCTTTAGTTCTTCCTCCTTTGTTTCCTTTTCCTCCTTCTGAACTTTTTTAAATCTTTCTTTCTTGGATTACTTTTTATACTCCTTTGAATGTAAAACATTGAGTTCATTTTTTAAAGCAAGTATGAAGAAACTATTCTGAGAAGATTCTCAAGACACTTGAAATGTGAAAGGAAAACCTTTTCCTCTATACTAAGAAGGCATAGTACATTATTATCAGTATAGTTCAAAAATTCCTTGAGGCATCTTGTTCACACTGTCTATCTACCAAATTGTACAGACCAATCTTGAATGCAAAAGGAAGTCTGGACAGTTACAATAGTGAATGGAAGAGATTCAAAGTGATGATACCTATTCAATTATTTCATATTGTGTATGTAACAAAAAGTTACTAAGAAGTGGGTTATTGCCTTATTTTTCTGGATATTATATTCTTATAAAGAATAAAAAGCTATTCTCATCCCCCATATACTTTTTCATTGTCAGATTCTGAATTTCCCTTTTCTTTTACACAGGTGGTATTAATTTTTATTTCCTCCAAGAACCTCACCAAATGAAAGGCACTGAGCAGAATGCCCTCTTCCCTTTCACACACAGTGAAATTCTACATTCTACTGCAAACTATCACACAAAGCAAGAGAGGTCAGAAAGCATATAGCTTAGTGGTGGATCACTTGTCTAGCATGTACAAGGCACTATTTTCCATCCCCCAAAACAGAATGTTTTATATAACTAGGTAAATGATGTCAGTCCCCCATGATTTCACTTTATTTGTGTCAAAAGTAATGTGATATTATTGCACCTTTGTATGTGTTAAGCAGTCATTCTGCTACCCATGCAAAAAATAACAAGGAACATTTTGAATAGGTATAATTTTAATTTCTATTCAGTAGCTACAATATATATATGTTTCTCTAACTTTAACAAAGTTTGTGTTTCTGGCTTTGAAGGTACAAAGGAAGGTCTGTTTATACTTGTAGTTTATAGCCAGGTAATTGAATTGATTGGATCAGGGCCCTAAGAAAGACCAACTCTTGACTTTTTACACTATCAGTTATGATTTTTTTTTTACAAGTTTCATTATGTAATGAGAGATAGTGTTGGATTTGCTTTTTACCTCTTTAACCTCTTTTCTCTCTCTTCTTCCTCCCTCCTTTTATTTCTGGTATTATCCTTGTATCTCTGGACTCTACTGCTGTCTCTGTCACTAATATATTATTCTTTAATTTTAAGACATGATAATATGTTCAACATCCGTCTGACCTCCAAAATAAATTCAAGGTCAGGCTGAGCATCTCACGGAGGTACTGTCTCAAAATAAGACATTTTTTAAAAATTTTATAAAAGCTTGAGATATAGCTCAGTGACAGAGCACTTTTTAAATATGTGCAGCAGCCTAGAATCAATCCCCTGTACCAAGGAAAAGAAATATATTCTTCATTGAGTGTAACATGTATAAATCTTGTACTCACAGACTATATTTGAATACATGGTAAATGTAAATATCAAAACAATTGATATGATTTAACACATTAAGATATTTTATGTTTATTTAAAATACTAACTACTGGGTTTGGGGAAATGGCTTAGCAATTTAAAGGCACTTTCTTATAAAGCCTGTAAGCCTGGGTTCTATTCCCTTGTACCCATGTAAAATCAGATTCAAAAATGGTGTATGCATGTGAAGTGCATTTTTTGCAATGGCAAGAGGCCCTGTTGCACCCACATACACACATGTGCAAGTAAATAAAACTATTTTAAAATAAAGTATTAACTAATCATAAGAATAATAACCACCAAAGATATTCATGAGAAAAAATATCCTCTCAGGTGTAGAAATATTGGTAAAAATATAATTTACTCATTTAAACTGACCCTTCCCTTCCTTAATTGAGCAAATGAGTTTTGGGAGCCCACTACATGTCAGAAATTATACCAGTCAATGTATCTAAAAAGCAAAAGCAAACCATTCTTTATCTACCACAATCTGCCAGTGTCCTTCAGTGTGTCTTAAGTATCTATACTGCAGCTCTATACTCAGGAGATCTCTGTTCTGACACAAATATTTCTCATGCCAAGGTGACATCAGTAAGCACAACCTTTTATATGCCAAGGCCTGCCTGATAGAAACAATAACCCAAAAAGCAGTGCTCGTGTCTCTCAGGAATTTGACTACCTCTAGGTTGCACATGACACTGAACATGTCTGGCAGATATGTTTTTCTAGCCATTACAGGCATGCTTCTCATTTAATTGAGAATCCTTGTATAGCAATAATGCAGGTGTGCTTATTAGGTGCGTGGCAGAATGTATTCAGCTATATTCCTTTGAAGTTTCAGATATGCAGGGCTGGTAGGAGCAGTAGACACCAATAATTGAGTTGGAAGCCCCTCAACAAGGAATCATATTCAAAGTATCTATCATTTCCCTTATTATATACATAGTGTGTTCTGTTTGTTCTTTGAGCTCAAAATAGTTGTTAATTTATAAGGTGAATAGAAGTGAAAATGTTATAACAAAATTTTTTTTCTTATAAATATTTTTATGTATTTAGTTGCTAGCACAGAGAAAGGAGAAAGGTGAGAATGAGAGAGAGGGGGGGCATGCCAGGGACTCTTCCCATTGTAAATCAACTCTCTATGCATGTACTACTTTGTACATTTGGGGGCTCAAACCTGAGCCATCTTGCTTTATATGCAAGCACCTCAAAATTCGTAGCAATCTCTTCACCTTATAAATTATGTTGTAATTACCTTTACACTACTGTAACAAAAAATAATGACCAAAAACATCTGATGAGAGTAAAAAGTTTATTTTGCCTTATAGTTTTGAGAGGAAACTGCATGATGGGAGGGAAATGATGGTATAGCAGAGGTTGGATATCAGTTTTTTGACACAGCAGCTGGAAGAAAGAGAGTGAGCTAAGCACTGGTAAGGGGAAAGTTGGGCTATAACAACACCCAAAGCCATCATCGTCCAGCAATGCTCCACCTTCCAAAATGCTACCAGCTTGGGACCAAGCATTTAATGCTCATAAATTTATAGGGGACATATGATTCAAACTACTGCAGTATAAGTCTAATGCCTGACAACCTTTTGCTCTTAGAAAACTCATCATCAAGTCTAGGTGGTTTACACTCATCATCTTTCTCTATTTGTAATTCTTTTTAAATTATTACTTTCAATGATTTAAAACCATGGTATAATTGATTCAAATCTTGACATTCATTTCTTTGCTTTCAGTTTTCCCTAAAATATTTGTATTTTCTTTGTTTTTGCTGGTTAATAGAATAATTACATTTCTTTGTATTCATTCATCACATTACTCACTTTTTTTTTGATTTTGTGGCATGAGGAATTCTTTCTTCTTACTGTGAGCACCCTTTAGTCCTTGTTTTCGTTAGTATGAGCTACCGGTTATCAGGTCATATTGAACATCATGAAACTTACTGAATTGTATTTCTCTTAGAGACACTTTTCTGGAGCTGTCATACTTTTCTTAATTTTTTTAGATTATGTTTGAGATGTCACAATTGCACATCAAACCTTGTTTTTAATGTTCTTTTTTTTTTTTTTTTTTAATAACTTTGTAGTTTTGAAAAGACCAGAAGAAAACACCTGTATGGCAGTTTTGCCATATTAACTGGGTAAGGTACCACATTTTTAATTCCTTAGTTGGGTGAGTTGGTTACTTTAAAACCTGCTTTTTGTAGGAAATCTATCCTAAAAGCCTATCATAGACAGTTGACAGAGATTATGACATAAATTTATACAGACATTATCTACATAGGACCTTTTCCTACTAAATCCTCTAGCTGGAATTTCTAGCCACGTTTGTTTTGCTTCTGTTGTCTATTTTTCTAGTGTCTTTTTCTTCTGCATAGATATATAATTAACTTAATTGAGTATGTTGGTCTTATAGGATATAGTTAGAAATAATCATTATTTTTGTCTTGCACTGCCTGCTTGTATCTGCTTGATGAAGAAGTATACATTCCTGACACTGGAAAGCCTTGGCTAAACCAAGAATCACTTTGAATTAGCTAACAGTGTCAATTAAGTCACTGAAATGGATTGGTGCCAGATAATATTAACTCTTCTGAATGTTATTTACAAGTAGATTCATCTGTCCTTATCTCTCCTCTCTTAGCAAGATAACCTCAATTTTCAACTCAAGCAGAATTAGTAGAAAGTAAGGCAAAGAAGTTCTGGAATTCCCTTAGGTTAGTAGATGCTTCTAAGAGCCTCTGGCAGTAGAAACTGTTCAGAGTTTTGAGTGGAATCCTTCATTGGCTCCTTGGACTGCAGTCACCTCGAGATCAGCATTTTTCTCCCTTGTTAGATTTCTCCAAAGCTCTCTAGTGTAATGCACCATAGCACTACACTTGGCTCTCTCACCCTGGGAACTTGGTCCTTAGCAGGAATCTCCTTACAAGTCCACGGGGGGCTTTAACCAGTGAATCGTCCATGCAAGGCATATATACATCCAGGTCTCCTAGATATTCCTTGGGCTTCCATTTCACTTTGTTTGATTTAACAAAAAAATAGTACCATATGGGTGCTTGCTCACAGAATAGATCCTAGCCCGCATCTACAAATATTCTTTCCTCTTAAACTTCAGCCATTGTGATGTTCTCTCACAATTGTCCAGCACTACTCGGGCCCTTCACACTTCAGCTCAAGCTGGAGTCACATTTTAGCAGCAAAGGAACATCCTTTTAGGACATAATATTGAGAAACAGTTTCAATTACTTTTGGGGAACTCTGTGAAGTAAGTAAGGAAGATTCTTTAGACTTGAATTCCATAACTGGAGTAGGATCTCATTAAAAGTAAAGCACTTAATTAAAATGAAAATGTTATCAATAAATGAACTGAGACAGCAATGAGCAAAAAGCTCATTAAAAAGTATAACTGGACTCTATTTTAAGAAATTCAGTTAGCATAAATTTCAGTAAAAATCGGTTATGGATGGAATTAAACAATAAAAATAATATAAACAAGTTCATTGGGGAAGCTAAATGGAAAGAGATGTTCAAATACATTCTATCCTATTTTATAATTAATACAGAATATTGGTTTCTAGAACAAGTTCATAAAAGACTTGCTTTATTTTGATCTCTAAGGATAATGTACATCATCAAATTAAACAGACTCAGAAGTACAGCAAAATGTTGCCTTATATGCCCATACACCATAGGTTTTTTTTGGGTTTTGTTTTGTTTGTTTTGCATTGTGTGTGTGTGTGTGTGTGTGTGTGTGTGTGTGTGTGTGTTGTGAACTAAGTATTGTGAATGCACATATATCCTGTAAACGTATGTGCAGTGGCCAGAAGTGAATTTCCGGTGCTATTCTGTTTTGTTCATCATCCTACTTCCTTGAGATGGAATCTTTCCCTAAACCCAGACTTGCCATTTTAGACCACTGAACCTCAGAAATTTTCTGCTCCACACTTACTGGGGTTACAGGAATTTGTGACCACCCTGAGCTCACTATAGTTTTTTTAAAGGGGCAAAATATTAATCAAGTGAGGAAGCATGTATAGAGAAATGTATAGAGTCACTATTATGCACATAATTTATCACTATTCTGGTCTTAATTTTGAGAAATCAGTTGCAAATTCATACCTAAATATCAACTGAGACTTGTTATATAATAGCTGCCTCTGAGTAATTAATGCATCTGAATTAAATAAACCTGCCAAAGCCTGAGGTAGGCATTATTGTTATTTCCTTTGAACAGATTGAACAGTATGACATAGGGAGCCTAAAGGATTTCCCCAAAATCACACAGCCAATAAGCAGTACAGCTTGAATTTAAAATTAAACATTAGGTGTTGGAAGTTTACAGACCCTTGTGAGAAAGTGAAAGAATTTAAGCTATTTGGTGTTTGAATTGTTTTTCAACTAGAGATTGTAGTGTCAGTTTTCTGAAGTTTGAGAGTTAGTCATCTTCCCATGGTCTGCGATTCTTGCAAGATGATTTGGAAATTTTTAGTAATATAATTTTGACAGAGCAATTAAAGTTGAAAATCGTATCAACTACAATGGCAGTAACACTCCCCCACACTCCATTGCATTTGTTTCTGAATAATAAGCAACATTTAAGTACTTATGTAAATTGTGTATTAAAAAAAAAAGAAAAAGAAAAAGAAAAGCAGGGCTGTAGAGATTGCTTAGTGGTTAAGGCACTTGAATTTAGGTTCATTTCCCCAAGACCCACATAAGCCAGATGCACAAGGGGGTACACACCTCTGCTGTTTGTAGCAGCTGGAGGCCCTGGCACATCCATTCTCTCTCTCTCTCTCTCTCTCTCTCCATGCCTATTTCTCGCTCTTTCTCACTCTGTCAAATAAATAAATGAAAATAAAAGCATATTGAAAAACAAAGACTTGGCACTGGGGAAAGAGATTAGTGGTTAAAAGGCACTTACTCACAAGTTTGTCAAGCCGAGTTTAATACTCATCAGCAACTAATAAAACCTGACACAAAATGGTGCACATGTGTCTGTAATCCTAAAGAGTCTATAGCAATGGTTGATGGAACCAGAAGAATCCAGAAGCTTGCAAGCAGCCACAGTAACAGCAGCAGCAGCAAGAGAGACCCTGTCTCAAAAAAAGGAGGGGAGGAGAAACACTCTCAGATTGACCTTTGACCTCCACCTCCACACATGAACGTTTGACATGTGCCCATACTCATATACATGCAAACTCATACACGCACACAATAAATAATAAAAATAGAAGAAACCTCTTACAGAATATGGTAGCTCACACTTATAATCTCAGCACTTGAGAGGCCAAGGTTCGGAGATTGCCTTGAGTTTGAGGTCAGCCTGAGCTAGACTGGGATCCTTCCTCAACAAACAAACAGACTCAGATTTTGATTGACTGTGTGTGAAGCCAGAGAAGGGTGTGGCCAGCATTATTAGCATGTGGTCCATGTAAACAGCTGATGGCTTGAGAAGAGGAATGGCATAAATGAGAGAATTGAAGCCCTTTTCTAAACTCTGTTATATATGCTGACCTAATCATAAGGGAAATCATTCTGATGAAAAAACCCTGAAACCAGCTTCATGACAATTAGCTGACTGATTACATGGTTTGTTTTAATATACAAAAGTCACTGTATTATCATAAAAGTTCATGGTTTGCAAGTTTTAATTTTTATTTTATGCTTGATCACAAGAGGCAAAGACAGATAAAAGTAAAAGCTTCAGGGAAATATAAAGAAATAATTTGTCATAGAGTTGATAAAAAAATCAGTTTAATGTTTAAATATTGTTAAGTATTAAGCTGGATAAATTTTCAGTTAACTAATGGCTCACTTTATTTTCCTTGGTTATTTCTTTTTTGTTCAGTAAAAGTTCTTCACATGGTTATTCTTGGCTGACTTGTTCACTTTGACCAATGATTTTTGAAATTCTGAGGATCCATCACACTCAGTATAAATACGTTCACTGTGTTGCTAGTTCCCTTTTCATAGTGAAAATTTATGCCTGTTGGGACAGTCATTCTTCACTCAGTATAGTTTGCTCAAAGACAACTCCATTAACAGGTGTGTCTTACCTTTGCACAGGTTTCAAATGCTTTGGTGATTTGTACTATACTGAAATAAAGAACATACTGGCCTGCAGATGAATGACTATGTGCACATATTCCTCAGTTTCATAATAATTAGGATGCTTGTTTAATTGCTGTCCATTTATTCCTGCTGGGTTAGGGCAGTTAAAGAGCAGCTTTCAAACCATGTGTGTTATTTACGTAGGTAACTCATGCACTCATTTTATGTGTTAGGAGCACAAGAGAAAAATCTTGAATGCCAACAAGTTAATGTCTTAATCATCTCAAGCCAACTATTAACTACTGATTGTACATTCATTCTGTTGCTTAGAGTGATTGCACCACAGCACTTTGTCATTTTCAATAGAATTTATTATAATTTGGCATCATATTATTGCAGAGGTATAAGTTCTTTTGTAATTTCTTCTAGGTGTAGTCAGTTTATAAATTCACTTATTTAGCTAATAAGTATAAGTAACTATCAATTACATCAGTATCAAACACTGTCTTTCTATACCTATTAAATATTCATGTGATTTAAAGGACCATATTTAATAATATGTTAATAAATACAAGTGTATCCAATTTTTATGTTGGGAATTTTTTTGAGGCAAGCCCAACAGACTGGGATTTTTATTTTTATGTGAGACAGTGCAAGAGTGAGAGAGAGAGAGAGAGAGAGAGAGACAGAGGGAGAGAATTAATGGGCCAAGGCCTCTAGCCATGACAATCAAACTCCAGATGTTTGTGCCCTCTTATCAACATGTGAGACCTTGCACACTTGTGGCACTGTGTGTCTGGTTTACATGGGATCTGGAGAATTGAAGATGGGTCTATAGGCTTCTAGGCAAGCCCCTTAACCACTAATCAATCTCTCCAGATCTATATTAGGAATGTTTAAAGGATATCCAAATTTCTGGGAGCTGATAAACATCAACTGTTACAGTGCAGTAATTATCTTCCAAATGAAATTCTTATTATCTCAGTTTTATGTATGAAGATGAGCCCAGTTTCTCAGGATCTTACTACTGAGTCAGAATGCATCAGAAACTGAGATAGTATTATTCCAATAATGCAAGTTCACATTTATATATATATATATAAAATTTGGAGCCATAGAACTGCTTAATCATTAGAATCTTTGTGTCTCTTTTTATGTGAAGTATAAAATATTGAATAGAATGTGTAGGTTTATTTAATCCCATTTTTCTTAAAATTATCTTGCTTTGGGCAGTGATTTAAATTGAACTTCTCCACTGAGAATCATTAAATAAACAAGTTTGACTGTTATACAGAGAAGAGCGAAAGAGCCATAGAGAATTATGTACTCTAAGGTTTCAAAGAGAGGAATGATATTCAATAAATATAGTTGAATAAATGAAGCATATCAATGTGAGTAGATGTGTAGAATAAAAGGTAAACACTGGAAAGACATAATTGGGAAATAAAACAGCTATTGTGTAAGAATGGATATTTGGGGAAATGTTTTTATTTTTTGGTAAGCTTTAAAATAATTGAAATATGTTAAATAATCATTCATATTTGGCACCCAGTATAATTTCTTGACATTAAGTAGAAGGACATAAAAGTATTCAAGAAAGGAAAAGATTAGAACTGGAAGACAAGATCTTAGCAGATCTTTCTTGGATCAAAAACTACATATGTCACAGCTATGGAGACTGAAGCCCAGAATCTCTTTTGCTTCAGTTTTCACAATTGTGATATGTAAAGTTTCACGTGATTCCACATCATTACTCAAAGAGCAACAGCAGGGTGCTGGTGAGGTGGCTTCATGGTGGAGCTCTTACCTAATGTGCACAAGGGCCTGAAATTAACGTTCAGCAACACACACACACACACACACACACACTCACAAAAATGTTATGGGACCATATGCATATTTACCTAGCATTTACAATTATCTTTAATCAGTACCACTGTGCATCTTTGTTTACTTCTAAACCAAAGGTGACATCTGAAGCTGTAACCTAACCTAACCTTCAAAAGAGATAATCATGCAAGTATGTTTGTTCAGTATCTTCATGATGTCTCTGACTGAGGGACAAGGGTCATGGAAAGGTCAGAGTTACCTTTCTGCTTTTGGTGTTTTCTCAAACTTATCATTAGCATAAAATTTTGGGACAGTATGCTAGTCAGTCTTGATCACTGTTAGAAAACAACTTCATGGATGAAAGATGTATTTTTATCTCTGTTTCAAAGGATTAGTTCCTCATGGTAAGGACTGTGAAGCAGAGCAAAGCAGCTCACAATGGCTGCCAGGAAGCACAGAAGAAGAATGCTCAGCCTCCCTGGCTGTCTCCTTTTTTCCCCCTTTATTCTTTCTGAGCCCTAGCTCAGATGGTTCTGCTTACATATGGTACTGTTCTTACCTCCTCTCTGGAAATGCTCTCACAGACACACCCAGTGGTGTGCTTGACTAATCTCCTAGGTACTTTGCTATCCAGTCAAGTTGATGATGAAGATAAATTGTAACAGGTAATTTATGCTAAACTGATCAGTTTCTTACACCTATAGGAAAACTCCTAACTTTTTGAAGAAAAATGTTGTTAATTGAATATGCGTATATGTACTTTTGGATTAAGATGTGAGATGTGCTTCCTTTTTGGCCTATAATCAGAATGTTGAAAGACAGCACTTGGGAGGCACATAAGTTATGACTCATAAGTTTATTTCTCTGTCCCTAAAAGTTACCAAGGATTTACTTAGTTTTTCGATAGCAAAGAATGCCTAAAGAGCATTCAGGTATACAGGTTAGAACAGAATAGTCTGAACAACTAATAAGTTATATTTTTTAAGCAAGTTCAAATTCTCAAAACATAGTGATAAATTATTCTAATCCAAGAAAATTATTTGAGGGCACAAAGAAAATGCAATATTATTATTTTGTTACTTCATGTGTTTCCTGTAAGGAAAAAAAAATCTGTTCATATCGTCAGATAAAGTTGGAAAGATGCAGTCATTTTCTTTCTCTCTAGCAAGTTTTGGTTAATAGTAAGATGCTATCAATTAGGAGATGATTGATTTTAAGTAAAGAGAATGAGAAGGATTTATTACTGCTACATCAGCATTATGCTTATATGGATTTCTCATTTTGCAACTTGATTTAAAACTCTTTCATTGGTTCTTGGGTGTAACTTGTTGGTAGAGCCCTAACTAAGCCCTAGGTTTGATACCTAGTACTACAAACTGTTATTTAATTAAATAAAGTTATTTCATCATCTGGATTATAGGTTGTTATAGTACACATAATCCCATTACTTTCAGAACTGAAAACACTGATTTAAAATTGGAAAATGTTTTTATTGATAAACTGTAACTATATCTATGATTTTAGTAATAATGATAAATATTTTATAAAAATTTTGTCTAGTCAGCACTACTGTGTGGATTTTAGAAAAGTTTCATTGGATTTGCTGTAGATCAGTGCTATATTTGTTGGCTAGCACATGTGAGGCTTTAGGTTTAAACTCTAGTATAAATAAGAAAAAGGGAAGGATGAGATGAGTAAAAGGGGCTTTAGGTTTAAACTCTAGTATAAATAAGAAAAAGGGAAGGATGAGATGAGTGAAAGGGATAAGGGAAAGAAAGATAGGATATATTTTCAGGAATATAAATGATTATTAAAATTGGATATACAAATTTAATTTTCATAATGATATAGGTCAAACTTATTTACTATATATGCCACCTGAGAAAGTGTGAAAGAATGTCAAATTTTCAAAACATATCCTTGGTTTTCAAATAGGTTAAAACAATCAAAACAATTCCTTCTTACTCAGTCTTGGGTCAATGATCTTAGCAATTTCTATGTGAAGTGCAAATATCTCCAGTTTGTTCCAAAATCTTCTTAAATAGCATACCAAAGGATTTAAGCATTGAATCAAAATGATTTGAGGATGCATCTTCAGCAGGCAGTTGACTGATCACATAATTCTGGGCAAATGTCATAATCATTTTGTCATACAGAAATTTTATTTTTGCTAATTAGCTATAATTTATAAGGCACAAGCTACTGATTTGGCTATCGAGTTCACTTTCTTGTAGTCATTTTTGTAAAGTGTTTCATTAGTTCTAAGGAATCACACAATTAACCAGTTTCCCCCTTTGTCATTAAGTACCTTATATAATGTCCCAAAATAGAGAAGAAGAATCCTTGATTCCATTGTAAAAAGCATGTGAGTTTTCCATACACAATCTATTTATGCAAACTGTGGAATTCTTTTAGGATAGGGATTGAACCAAGGATTTCATAGTACGCACACGAACTGTAGAATCATAAAAAGCTAGTTGTGCTAGATATTCATCACAGAAGAAATGAATATATATTAAACCTCATGCCCCTTTGGAACACTTCTAAAATCAATCAACAACTTGTTTCAATGACACAAAAATTGGCAGCATGGTATGTTCATTCAATTATGCTTCATGTCTCATCAAGCTTTCACAAGAATTATATGAATCTTGGTATCCATTGGAGTGATAATGATATGTGATCCTTTGTTGTGCACTCATGGCCCACAATTCTCATTTAATCTAACAGGCATTTTTCAAAGTTAATATACATGAATGTCTTTCAAGAGACAAGAAAAACACATTTACTGAATGTTTATTAGCTATCTTACTTACATTATGACTTATAAGTATGCAGCAACTCACTGAGTTAAATATATATTTTCCTTTGTGCACATAAGAAAACTGTAGCTCAGTAGTTACATGATTTTACTTGATTTATTAGCCCCAGTGAATTACTGTGTGTCTGAGGCATGACCAATGATCGATGCTAACTTCTCAAACAAATACTAAGTTTACTGACAGAATGTGCTTTCATTATGCAATTGTGCCTCTGGAAGGATAGTGAACCTTGTTCACATTGTTATCCAGAAATTGCACATAATCTGTTCCATTTATTGCAATAGTAGCTTTAATTTTAAGCACGATCTGTTGTTGCTATAGAAGTTCCATTTTTCTATTAATCTTAAATGTTTCTTAGCTTTGCAAAATTGCAGGCTATGGTTATGGTTTAATATTGTCTTAGAGTTAGCATGTGATGTGTTTCCATCTTGAACCTCTAACTTGTTTTATGCTCATTCTAAGTGGTGAGACTTTGTCCATTTTAGAGTACAGGGAATGTGCCTTTGAAGTTTGTTTGTTCAGATGCCATCTAATCTGGGGTGCTGAATTTGCCTCTACTAGAGTCATATCATATGTATAATTTCTGTATATTGAATGATTTTCTTCCATACCAGGGAAAATCAAGCATTAGCAAAATGACTGTGCCCTCTGGTTTAGGAACACCACATGGAAATTATGGTGTTTAATCTTCATTGTCAACTTAATTAGATTTAGAATCACTTAAATACAATACTTTGGGCATGTCTGTCAACACATTTGCAGAGAATTTTAGCTGAAGATGGAAGAGTGTCTGAATGTGGGTGGCCTTCCTTATATTGGCACATAGGCTAGATAAAGAGGGAAAATGGGAGGAAAAGGTGGGCACTTGCATTCTTCTCTGCTTCCTGACTGGACTCAAGATGAGCTGTTGCCCCATGCTCCTGACACACATTTTCTGCCATGATGGAATGACTACACCTCCAAAATGGGAGCAAAAGCAAACCTTCCATCCCTAAGATGTACAAATTATATCAGTAAGTGAAGGATTAGTGCTGAATCATTTGCCATATAACATAATCTCTTTTATTTCTTTCACAGGCATGTCTATACATACTACTGATAAACCCCTATAAAACTATTTGTTAGATGCCTTCTGTCTGTCAAACACTATCTTAGACACTATGCAAAAAAATATAGGATATGTTTGCTGCATGTTGTCTACCCATAATCAAAGTAGATATGTAAAATTATAAATGGAAGACATCACTGAATTTTCTAACATTATAAGAGCAACAAGTACCTAGGAATTTAAGAATATCAGTATCTGATCTTACGTAAAGAAGTAAGATATTCTTCAGGGAAAAATCAGGGCAGAATCAGTTTATTCATATCACTCATACTTGAATTGATGTGTTTTAATGCACGGTGTATGTGATAGCCCCTTAAACTCTGAAATGCACAAAGATAATTGTGCTTGCTATTTTCAGTGATTATTTTCTTTCTTTACCACTGTTAAATACTCATATAGGCTTGATTGTGTCAAAAGCAATGTGTCTGCTAATTTTACTTCTCAGCAGGTTCTTAAAGTACTACATTATATGAATGCTGGATTAGAGCCCCTGCTATATATCCAAAGAGCTGGTTTTAAGCACAACACATTGTTTTCCAATGCAGTTAAATATCAACTTGATGGGCACCTCTTACAAAACGAGACCTGGAAAACTGTTACCAGGCTTGTTTCCGTCCCTTAGAGTATCACTCCAAAGTGAAGCTTTATGAGGGATCAGCGATGAGTGCAACAGTCTCAAGTGCTGGATATATACATGTGACTTTTGTGCATCAGCATGAGCATTACTTTTGCACCTTGCATAGCTCCACTTATGTCTAGGACTGAATTTGATCACACACTTCCCTATTGTGGTATTGTCTCCATTTCCCTTGAGATCGTGGCATTTGGAGCTGGGTCTTTTGGGAGGTAAGTAGTTCATGAGGTTAGAATCTTCATGTGGGGATTAGTGCCCTCAACAGGAGAGACCTGAAAGACTGTTTTTTTTTTTTTTCTCTTGTCACCATGTGAAGCTGTGGCAAGAAGAATGCTTTCAAATAGGACATGTTCTGCAGCACTTGATCTTTAACTTTCCAGCCTTCAGGGCTGAAATAAATATCTATCTATGATATTAATTTAGAGTATCCTAAGCTGACTGAGGAAGAATATGTCCTTCTTCCTTACTGGGTAATGAAACACAATGAGATAGACAGGTTTCTTCAGAAACAAGAAGAGTGTCTTGTTGTAACATATTTCATATTTGAAAGAAGGATCACCTTTTCTCTATTCCCAGTGAGAGATAATTCCTCATTAATCTTGATTGTGCTTGAGTCCTCAAGTAAAGTCTAAGTGCTTTTATTTAATTTTATTTAACCTATGTGTTTGTTTTCTCATTCTGTTTTGGAGCATGCAAAGACAACATTTAAAATAAGGGGGAAAAAAAAGACTGTTGGAGTCTGGTGAGGCAGAAGAGCAGTTGTCTATACCATCTATCTACTTGTGGGTATTGAGTCCTGATTTAGACCTATGATGGGAGAAGGGAGAAATTTTTTGTCTTTATTAATCATGTACATAGTCTGTAAATAGAACATGTTGGTGCTATCTTTAGCCTCCTCCTGTCCTCCCCCTCCAAAGGGACCCTCCTCCTTGGGGATGCCAGTTATCCCCATGGGGATTGTGGGTCATGCATTGTGGGGGTAGCGATCAGTTATGGGGAAGAGACAATGATTCTGTGTATAATGTCCCAACTTGTGCCTCTAACAATCTTTCCGCCCCTTCTCCCGCAAATTTCCCTGAGCCATGGGTTTGTTTTAGGTCTACTTCAGTGATGAAGTCTTGGGATCCTCTGTGTCTCTGGATCTCTGGTTTGGTAGGAGTTAGTGTTCTTTGTGTCCATCTTCTTCACCCTCGTGTTGATACCAGCTTACCATGAAAACAGCATTCTTGCTCATTTCCCCAGTTACTCTATGGTTTCAGCTGGGGCTGTAGTGAAGTGCGATGGGCTGATTCTCTCCTTAGTATCTGCGTCCATCTGATAATGAGTAGCAAATTCTCCAATGGAGAGTGAAGTCAGCTCCAGATAAATGAGATAACCATTATTAGTTTAGAGGGAATTTAATAGGTGTAGGCCCTCTTATAGCCCCAGATTGGTGGGAGCTTGATATTGGGGGCGTGAACTCATTTTTTGGATATGATTCTGACTTGTTTCCCAGTTCCAGCTATGGGTTCTGTTCTACTGAGTGGATCTTTTAGCCAATTCAAGAGCACTTGGTTACCCACCATGGCTGTGTGCCACTATTGCACTTGGGTGAGCAACACATCAGGTTGTTTGCTTGCTGAGTAGCTTAAGACTACAAGTTGCTTGGACAGATGTTGGCCATTTTCCCCTAGTCACTCATGTAGCACCCTCTGGCACTAGACAAACTGACTGTCTGGGAACTGACTCTCTTCCAGATTCCAGCCAGGTCTCTCCATGTTATGTACCAACAGCATATGTTGTCCTTGACAGTATGATGTTACCATTAACCTTTGGTTGGTAATCAAGTATTCTGACAGAGTCTGTCTTCTTATGTGAAACCTTGTAAGTCTCTCTGATCAACAGCTCATTGTGGATGTTAACTGCATCATGGTACTTGGAGTTACAGGCCAGTGCCAAGGGAAAAGAAGGAAGAAAATGATAATTAATATAGAGGAGAAAGAGAGAAAAAAGAGAGAAAGAGAAACAGGAGAAGATTAAGGTTGTTCTTCATCATACCCTCTCCTGGGCCCTTTGATTCAGGTGTTCCCGCTAAGGCCCTGATGAAGGTCCAACCTTTTAGTCTGTCTTTCAGGATATATGATTTTATGGTACCAGTTACATTAGGGTGTAGTTTTGTGACCCCCCCTTACCCTCCCATCCCACTCCACCCTCCCTATTGTCTGGTCCTCGAGATGCCTATTAGGTATATCAGCAACTCGGGCAGATCCAAGTTAGGAGCCACAGATGAGTGAGACCATGAGTGAGTTTGCTGACAATGATCCATTCCAAGTTTGACCATTTTTCTTCAAATTTCATTGTGTCATTTTTCCTCACTACTGTGTAGAATTCCATTGTGTAGTTATACTACATCTTGGTTATCTATTCGTCTAATTATGGGCATCTGGGTTGATTCCAGTTCTTCACTGTTATGAATTGAGCACTATAAACATGGTTGAGCAAATCTGTCTGAACTGAGGCATGGAGCTTTTAGGGTAAATGCCCAGTAGTGGAATAACTGGGTCTGTTGGCAACTCTATAGTCATCCTTTTAGGAGTCTCCATATTGCTTTCCATAGTGGTTGTACCATCTTACATTCCGACCAACAGTGAATGAGGGTTCCTATTTCTAAGGGAGAATTTTTCAACCTATTTTATGTGACATAAAACCTGACTGATCTTTGAAATATAAAAAGTATTTTTTATTTACTTGAGAGAGAGAAAAGCAGAAAGAATAAGAGAGAGGGACAGATAGAGAATGGGTGCAGCAGGGCCTCTAGCCACGATGTAGCAAACGATCTCCAGACGCATGTGCCACCTTGTGCATCTGGCTTATATGGGTCCTGGGGAATTGAACCTAAGCCCTTCGGCTTTGAAGGCAAGTGTCTTAACCCTTAAGCCATCTCCCCAGCCCATAAAAAGTATTTTTAAAGCAGAATAGGAGGAAAATACTGTAGAGATTATTTAAAGAGGCCTTGGTGAGAACCTGTGTTCTGTTCATAATCCCAATCAAATGCATATACCAAAAGTCTCTCTGACTGAAACAATTATTTGAAATCCTCAATAATACAGGGCTTATGAAATATACATGACATATTATAAATCTCAAGGTAAGGGTTCTATTCAAATTAGCAAACATTTCTTATTAAAAATCACAGCCATTATTCTTTGCAGCAAGTTGAACTCATGCAGAGGATTGTTAAGGAGCTGAGTAACTACAATCAGGGTCCAGAAGACACAATTCCTAGATGTGTCCCTTAGGAGGGACCAACCTTTGCTTCTTAATAATTCTGTTCTGTCTTTGCAGATTAGCAATCTGCAAAGAATTAGAAAACTGCCAGATAGACTATCACCTCCCAAAACATCCTATGCAGAGAAATGTTCCTCCTATTTTTCCTTCTATTCCCAATGTTAAGAAGTATGCCAGGCACAGTGATGATACTCAAAACATATTTTGTGGATTCCACAGATGCCAAGCTCCCAGAAATTCTGTGCAGATATGATGAGATGGTAGACAGAACACAAGCATAGAATCAAAGCCAGAAGTGGACATATATTTTCATTACATAGGAAATAAATGTTCTGTAATGTTTAGATGCAATTTTTCTTTATGTAACTTGGCATTGCTAATCATTCAAATATAATATATTAAGTCCTGGTATGATAAGTTGTTGCCTTGGATATGCTATTCCCATTTGTCTCAAGTATCACATGGGCCATAATTAAAGTATTTTGAAAGGAACCACAGAAATGATGAAAAAGAAATTTTAGAATAGAAAGTAGCTGTGAGGAGGACTTTGAAGTGCAATTCTCTGGATATGACATGAACTGACTCAGGTGCATACATGATTGTTTTTCTTTTTTTTAATAATTATTTTTTTATTGACAACTTCTATACTTACATACAAAAAGTGCATAGTATTTCCCTACCCTCCCCCCATTCCCCTTTAGAACTCCACTCTCCATCATATCCCC
Source organism: Orientallactaga sibirica (assembly GCA_036365145.1). Taxonomy (NCBI): domain Eukaryota; kingdom Metazoa; phylum Chordata; class Mammalia; order Rodentia; family Dipodidae; genus Orientallactaga; species Orientallactaga sibirica. The sequence goes on along the minus strand of JAEOAD010000004.1, from coordinate 49,757,885 downwards.
TCCCTCTCTCCATTAGTCTCTCTTTTAATTTGATGTCATTATCTTTTACTTCTATTATGAGGGTCTTGCGAAGGTATTGCTAGGCACAGCAAGGTCATGGATATCAAGGCCAATTTCTGTCTGGGCAGTTGCATTGTAAGGAGTCGTACCCTTCCTTTGGCTCTTCCATTCTATCCATCCCCTCTTCCGCAATGGTCTCTGAGCCTTGGAGGGTGTGACAGAGGTGTTTCAGTGCTGGGCACTCCTCCATCCCTTCTTCTCAGCACTATGTTGCCTTTTGGGTCATCCCAGTGGTCATCGCCATCTGAAAAGAGAAGCTTCTCTAAGCAGAAGTGAGAGTAGCGTTAATATGTGAATATGAGCATTAAGTGTAGTATTTTCAGGGCAGCTTGGTGGGAATAGTATATACATTTAGTCAGACAAGAGCAGGTTTTATGCCCCTAAGGCTCATGACCTTACCTACCATAGACTTTTGTTTAGGTTTTTCAGTACCAGGTATGTATTCCCTCCCTTAGAGAGGGCCTTCAGTCCAATTATGGAGCAGTTGGTTACCCCAAGAGTAGACATGCCACTATTGCACCCGTTCAGTCCTTGGGCCTGTCTGGCCAAATTTGAATATTTAGTGTCCACTGTTTTCACTGCTGATGACTTCTGTCTCCCATACTCTGCATGTAGTGCAGCTTTTTCCAGCTTTCAGTTGGCTGGTCTACAGGGAGAAGGTTTTCTGCTCAGCACCAGCTTGCTTTCTCAGTGACCTTGCCTCTCAGGCTAGAGATGTCTTCAGCAATAGGGTCTTACTGTCTGTTTCTCAAGGGAAACCAAGGGCTTTGGCAAAAGCCTTTAATGTTTTGGAGGCTACTGGGACCTCCTTGGCCAACAACTCACTGGAAGGTATCCCATCCCAGGTACTGAAAATTTTCTAGTAACAGTCTACAGCTTCTAGATGTGCCATTATTCAAAAAAGTAATTTTACATAAGTCTTATTCACAATATCTTGAGATTAGATTGACCCTCCCCCTGCCTTTCTTTTATGCATTCTCTACCCATGGCCTCGCTTAGGCCATTCCCCTCCCTGTAATCAGTTCTTCCAATGAATATTGTTACCTTCACAATACCTGCACAGTGTTGAGTCTACTAATATTTTTGCATAGAGAACAAAGTGCAAAAAGAATGAGGCAACAAATCAGGACTACTTGGAAAGAGGAAGAGGATAAGTGGAAGGGAGGAGGGACAAAAAAAGATAATGGGAAGATAGTGTGATAAAATTATAGTCTGTTAGTATACTAAAATTCTCAGTTAAAAGTAAGATACCAGAGACCTTGTTTTTATAAGTGTCTATAAATGATATTGACAATGATGTAATTCTGAATCAGTAGACTGGGAACTAGTATAATATACAGGGATATGCAGATGCAAGGGCTTCACTGATCACTGAAATGCTACCTGTTAAAATGCCAGAAGGAAGGCATAATTGAAAGTATATAATCCAAGGAAGAGCTTTATGTTCCAACTTGGAACTTTCAGAAGTGCTCTCTATAGTAGTACATGCCTGTTTCTCTCTCTCTCTCTCTCTCTCTCTCTCTCTCTCTGTCTTACAAAACATGAAGCAAAAATAGTTTGTAAGCCATATTTATATGGAGACAAGTGTGAAAGACCTAGGGCTCTCTTATCACCTCTCATTTTTCTGTAACAGACAAGGAGAATATACACTTTTGTAACAGCCATGGATTCTTATAGCCAGAGGGGTTGTTGTGAGGGATTGTAGAGTTATAGCAATAATAGAAGTCTTACATATAGTACACCTGATTTCTAGAAGCAGACAGACAATGAAAGTAGAAAATATCCTCTTTAAAATTTGTGCCTTGGGGTGAGCACGGGAGGAGAAAGAGAACTCTTTTCCCATCATTTTGAAGTCAACATTGCATTTTAACCAAATGCATGCACATATGTCTGCACTTCTCTCCCCAGCTGCTCCTTCTGGTTAATTTGTTTACTTCCACAAGCTAAATCTTGCCAGTGGTTTTATCAGCCTCTTCTGCTACAATAAATCTACCCTATTACCTAATATATAGCAGTAAATAATTTGTATTTGTGACTAGAAACATGCTGGCAACTGCTTTGGATGATGGACACTTGGTAGAGCCAGCAGTCTTTCTCTATCCACAGCAGACATAATCCTGGTGTTTGCATCTTGTACTGAGTGCAAATTCAAAAATATGAAATTCATGCATTCCTTTGGCATTTGTTTTTTAACACTTGAATTTTGAAGAGTACAACATTTTTAGCTGTTAGATTGTACATGACTCATATTTTTCTCTTGTTTTCAAAGGATTAAGACAGTGACAAGTTGCATAAAATAATCAAGAGTTTCCACACTGTGGAATTTTAAAGAACAGATCTCACAAAAGGGGAGAAAACATCTATCTAAAAGAAGCATTTGTCTCAAATAATATAAGCTTTAATGGATTAAGAACACTGCAGTAATATAGTTGTGGAAAAACCATTTTTTGTATATCTCCAGGTGATATGTAATTCTCTAGTTGCATGCTGTTCAGACCTCTGCCATACTTGGGTTATCGGAATTAACTCCTCTGTCAAATTAGTATGGGAATAAGAGAATTGCTATATTGCCCAGTGTTTTACTTGATATTCAGTGCCAGATTTTCTCAGGTTCTTATTTCCCTTTTATTCTGCATTACAGACACAATTGTATATTTATATTTGAGTCCTAAAGTTATGATGATTCAGTGCTTTTGTACATGATTTATAAGAACTAATTTTGTAATTGTGAGCACAGTTGATGTATGTGTGATAGCATGGACACTCAGAAAAGAGTGTCCATTGGATTTGAATAAAATCAGAATTCTGTTTTAAGAACTACACTAATGGAACCTTATTTTGACAACACGCATAATATGCCATTCTTTGCTGCTTCGAGTCACCCTATCTTCATTCCATCAGCAGCAATTTTCCAAGCTAATACATACAACCTATAACCTTCAAAGTAGCAGTCCAGGATTTTTTTCTGTGACTTCACAGAATAATATGTATAGACATTGCATATCTGAAGCCAATGGGAGGGAGCAAATGGGACCTGCTGTGCAATATGATCTCTAATCACTACCAGGAGGATACATTAGTTCTTTGCCTTTACACTGAGACTTTTCTGAAGAAATATTCAGTTAATTAACCTGCTGTAGTATTTATGGAAATATGAAGCCTAGGGCACTGACAGATGTATATAATTTTATCAGTTTATTTTATACATAGTGAAGCCATTTCTGCTGTCTCTACCTGTTTCCTGTGCCTGATACAGTGTCTCTGACACACACAATCTTAAGTGTTTTTGAATGGATGGATAAGCCACTGGAAAGAATAGTAGCCAAAAAAAAAAAAAAAAAAAAAAAAAAAAAAAAAGAATAGTAGCCTAATTAACATGTCAAACTGACAGTTAGTGATAAAAGTCTATGCCTACATTGCATAAGGATGAAAGTATATAAATTTACAAGACTGAAAACCAGGTAAGGACAATCTAGTTAAGTTGATGTTATGCATGTCTTATATCCTTACATCCCATACCCCATCCCAGATATTGACCCAGGAGAAATGTATGCTGGTTTGCTATGGAATGCATGGGAAATATTTTCATTGCAGTGCAATTTCAGATATCCCTAAACTGAATCAATTTAAATGCCTTCCAATAGTTGAATGGATAAACTAATTTGATGGCATCATGTAGACTATAATATGTCAGTGAAAATTAAGGAACAGTGATGGATAAAATTTTCAAACATCCAAACATCATTTATTCTGAAAATAATAAAGAAATTCATATATTCAAAAACACCAAAATGGACAAAACTATACTCTGTTACTTAGGTAAATTATTCCGAGGAAACATAGTTGCTGTAACAGGAAAATTCTCAAGTTCAAACAGTTACCTCTTTGCAAAGACAGAAAATTGTAATTGGAGAGGGATATCTGAAGTATGTGTCAGTGGAGACTGGGCTATGTGATAATTGATATTTAATGTGATTGATGGTTATATATTTAGTGAGCCCTCTTTAATATTTGTTAAACTTTCAATGAAAATTGTACTTGAAGATTTGTAGATACTATAATGATTTGTTGATTCTCTTCTATAAATATATTTCCCATAGTAAAAAGGTAAAATATGTAGAACTGTTCAATCCAACTCATATTTACAGGAATTTATTTAAGACATAGACATTTTTGTTATAAACTTTAGCAGAACATTGCTGCCAAAAGTCACAGATCACTAATGCTTTGTGTTAAGGATTATTATATTTATAAAGTACCCATGGCCATGTTTAATGTTAACATCATAGAATATTAATGACACCAAACAAAAGCCCAACTCATCATGTCATTTTCATGAGGAAGCTACTGAGATGAAAAGGAATTGGCTGAGTTTAGATAAACTTGGATATTAAAAGTCAGAAAGGCTTATGCTGTCTCTCAGCCTACTATACTGGCATGCTACTCCTAAAATTTCCTACTGCCAATGAAATTATAGTAAAAATGTCAGCCCTCTTTTTATGTCTGACTCCAGATGACTTCTATTTTGAGATCTGTGGCTGGCTTTTAACCTTAAACTACTTATTATTTTTCCACCTCTCTTCCTTCCATATTCTAGCTGCAGTAGACTGAATACGGTAAGACTATGGCTTCATATTACTACTAGTTCTACCATAAACTACATGGTGCACAAAATAAACCATGAGAGCAATTTTACTAAAGTGGCTCATATGATAATTTTGTTGTAACATTTAGATTGGTATAACAGGTCCTAAGCTCATTAGGTTATCAGAAGCATAAAGTAATAATCAATAGGTTGTGATAAGACCCTCAAATCTCCTGACTTAATGATCCATAGTATTCTGATGCTATGGTCCAAGAGAAACACAAGGTAGATTTAGTTGATGTGAAACTATGGGTTGAATAACCAATAATGAACCAACAGTTTCTTAGCTACTGAATTATTCAAAATTTAAATCAGACATTTAATGAAGTTATCTTAACATGAAGAATATAGCTTTTTCTTTTTTAGTGTGAATTGTGACTTATCTTTTGATCTGAAGTGTATAACAGAGTATTAATAAATATTAATGCTTATAAAAGGCACATAGTACAGAAGCTACAGAAGTGTCATTTTTACTTTAGTAGCCTCTCTGGAGTTTATAAATAATCAGGAGAGTTTAAGAGTATAATTTTTAGCAACTTTGGATGTTTGCACATAGCCTTCGTGCACATGAATTAATTATTTAGTTAGCCATTTAATAAAAGAAAAATAAATTTTCAAATTACATAGTCAACACTTCCTAAAAGACAATATTTTAATATTCTTTGGAAACTGAAAATTGGTATATAATATTTTAGAATTATCCTAGGAGACAGTAGATCTTTAATTTATAGATGGGAACTGGGTACACAACCAAGAAAACACTGCCATGGCACCAGCACATTGTGATCCTGAATCCTAGAGAGCTTGTTCAGAAAGGAAGATTCTTCAACTGTGATGTTTGAGACAGAAATTGCAATAAAATAGGCCTGGAGAAATGGTTTATCAGTTATGACACTTGCCTGCAAAGCTTAAGGACCCAGGTTCGAATTTCCAGGTCCCATGTAAGCCAGATGCACAAGGTGGCACATGCATATGGAGTTCTTTTACAGTGGCTAGAGGCTCTGGCATTCCCTCCTTCCCTCCCTCCCTCCCTCCTTCCCTCCCTCCCTCCCTCCCTCCCTCCCTCCCTTCCTTCCTTCCTTCCTTCCTTCCTTCCTTCCTTCCTTCCTTCTTTCTTCCTTCCCTCCCTCCTCCCTCTCTCTCTCTCTCTCTCTCTCTCTCTCTCTGTCACAAATAAAAATTTAAAAAAATGAAATTGCAAGAAAATAATTTTTTGGTTTTTTTGTAACCTTGCATCTGGAAATTTGTTTCCAAATATTATCAGGATATTAGACATGATATCCCAGCATTGCATTGAAAATAGAATTGGAGAACTACTAGAAAAAGACATAATCATTTACAAGAATGATTAATTCTGCACATTATCAAAAATTGTCACTTTTAATGGGGCCTTATATAACTGTTAGAAGTGAAAAGTGCTTTGAAAAAAAATGAATGTTCATGAGAGAGTACTTGTCAGGCCTAAAGGATATGAGAAATGCCATTCTACATTCTAGCAAATACTGGTATAGACTGGATAAGATCCCAGACAACTCTCTGTGTGTACTATATCTGCTCAAAGGGCTGTTTATTTGTCTGATGTTTATTTTGGTTTCATGGCTGCTCTTGATGCCTCATTCATAATAAAAGTTGAGAGTATAAGCTGGGAAGATGAGTCAGAAAAGCATGTGTACCTGAGGTCAGATCCCAAAGCCCATGGAAAGCATACAGTGAGCAATGAGACAGAGATAGAAGAATCGCCTGGAAGATCACAGGCCAGCTAGCTTGGTAAATGCAGCAGTTAAACAATGAGAAATCCTGACTTAAACAAGGTGGAAAGTGATAACCAATGTCCTGAGTTGTCCTCTGACTTCCACATGCATGCCATGGCAAGTATACGCCTGCGTGCGTGCGCACGCGCACACACACACACACACACACACACACACACACACACACACACACACACACACGGAGAGAAACAGAGACCGTGAAGCCAAATGCATTGATGTTGCCCAATGCCATACACTACATAATGTAAAATAAATTTTAAAAGACAATTGGAAGGTATGTGGGGACAGTAGCTTTAGAGAAGTAGAACAAAAAAATTCAAGATTAACACCTACATTGCATGATAAAATTTAACTAAAAATCTCAGGTTTCCCAGTGAAAATCTTAAATAGAAATACAAACATTAAGATACTTAATAATACTTAAATTGCAAAAATGAATGAAGAATCTTAAAGAAGTTTAGAGAAAAACTTCTTTCAGGAGTCTATAGGGAGGTAAATTTATCTCAAGGAGTAAAAAATACCCTTTAATTAACAAAGGAGTACATTGAGTACCTTCTGAAGTCTGATGAAAGTCCATTGTTGTGGATAGGAACACTAGAGCTTTGAAGATTTAAAAAAAAATGTCTTTCAGTTCTGTCTTTACTCTCTGTGTGACATCACATGAGTTTGCCTCTACAAATTACCTCAGTTTCTTGCCATAGAAAATAAAAACATCAAATTGCTGGAATGTGAGGTATAAATAATCTTGAAAAGAATGATGTCTGCCTGAACCAAGTAGCAATTTATGTTAGTTTCCAGTATTGCCATTATCTTTCCTCATGATATTTGTTGTGTTTGCTCTGTGAGGCATACTAGAAACTGGTACTGGCAATAGACAAAACAGATCAAAATCCTTGCCAGCAGAGAGTTTCAGTTAAGCTAGAGAGACATCTACAGCAAACAAAATATCTCATTAAATGCATAGTGAGTGTGGTTGGATACTTAAGTGGTATTGAGGGAAAGTAGGGGATAATCAAGTGCCAAAGATGAGAGGTCTCAATTTAAACTAAGGTAGCTAGGAAAATTTTTTCCTGAGGAGGGATAGAGAATCTAGGTAGCAAGTCTGTCCTATGAGAAGCACAAAGTACTGCCACGAGTGTGTGATGAACAACAGTTTGCCTAAAGGAGCCCATTGAGAAGAGTGCCAGATGACATCATAAGCCAACTAGGGTCAGACCCTGTAAGATCTTGTCATCCACTTGTTGCCGTATGAGTGAAATAGTAGGCATTGGAGAATTCGAGCAGTGACAAGGTCTGACTTATATTTTAATGGGATCATCTGATTTTTCTGTTGAGTATTGACTTTATTTTTTTAAAAAGGAAGGGAATAAAAATAAATCAAGAAACTTTTAGATTTATCCAAATGAGTAGAAATAGAAGCTTATTTGAGTGTGCTAGCAGTGTGACTGGTGAAAACTATTCAGCATCTAGATTTTAATATGTTTTATATAAATCTTTTAGTTTTTTTTCATTTTTTTCTTTACAGATGGTTTTTAGTTTTTAATAAACTTGTAAACACAAAGCTGTCATTATAAAAGCAAAGACCCTTATCACATAGATATATATACTGATTACATTTGTCTATGCAACATGCATACATCTTCAGTTGTAACATGTTAATTAAATTTGTGACAAATTTTTTAAAATTAATTTATTTATTTACTTGTGGGGGAGAGGAGGGGGGAGAGAATGGGTGTGCCAGGGCCTCCAGCCACTGCAAACAAACTTCACATGCATGTGCCCCCTTCTGCATCTGGCTTATGTGGGTCCTGGAGAGTTGAACCAGGATCCTTTGGTTTTTCAGGCAAATGCCTTAACCACTAAGCTATCTCTCCAGCCCACATTTTTTTAATTACCAAGAACATTATAGTTAATACAGAGTCCTAAGGATAATCTAGTAGTCCTTTTAACTATTTCATAAATGCATATAATACATTTTGAACCTCCCCACCCCCACATCCACATACACTGTCTCCAGGATTATTTATGGCTGGCTGAACTAAAGAGGAGTCAGTGCTGTCCACAACACTTTTGGTCAGAGCAGCTGGAAGAATGGAATTTATACCACATTAATGAAGTCACAGAGTGATAGAGGAAAATTATGACAGGAGCCAGTCCTAGAGAGATGTAATTCAGCATGGATACTGTTATTGTTTTCTTTTTTTAAATTATTTTTATTTATTTATTTATTTGAGAGAGAAAAAAAAGTGGGACAGAGAGAGAGAGAGAGAGAGAGAGAGAGAGAGAGAGGAATGAGAATGGGCACCCTAGGGTGCCCAGCCACTGCAAAGGAACTCCAGATGCATGTGCCCCTTGTGCATCTAGCTTACGTGGATCCTGATGAGTCAATCCGGGGTCCTTTGGCTTTGCAGGCAAATTCCTTAACCAGTAAGCCATCTCTCTAACCCGTTATTGTTTTCTTTAGAGCAAAGTGATAGCATACACCTAACCTGTAATTCAGAGAATGAAATATAAGTGTGTAACTATTGACAGGCTAACTAAAATAATGATAAAATTTGTATATTAGGGACATTATCCACATCTGAGAAATTGTCTCTTCCCCATAACTGACAGCTGCCCCCACAATGCAGAACCCACAATCCCCATTGGGATGACCTGATTCTCCAGCTAGGAGGGTCCTTTTGGAGGGGGGCAGGGATGAGGGAAATAGTACCAACATATGCTGTTTACATACTGAGTATATCCATAACTAGTAAAAAAAATTGTATATTAGGGGAAAGAGTGAATTGCTTTTCCATCAGGCCACCTTCTGTACTATTTCTTGAAATTGCATTTTTTATATTTGGACAACAAATACTTCTTTGCCAAAAACTGTAGCCTCCTGTATGCTACTACCTAGGGACAGTGTCTGTGCAGTGATAGTCAATTGAGTGGACAGCCCTATTAATTATCTGCAATGAAAATGAAAAAAAAAAAAAAAGAATCTCAGTTGAATAGATAATTACTTCACCTTCATATAGAGAAAGGTGAGAGAATAAATGGTCAGGAGTAAATATTTTTCACAGGAAACATCACTTAAGCAGATAAAGGCCCTGGAATGCTTTTCCATGGAGCATTGATCTAATAACTTTAGTCTGGCAATATTTCAAAGCAATTTCACCAATCACCCATCATAGAAAAATTTCAATAATGGACCCAGGAGGGCTTAATTTTAAAGTAATATAACTTTGTGCTGAATTCTTCAGGACTAATTAAATTGCAAAAAGTGGGTCCCTGAATAGTTAAGTGAGTTAATCTTCTAGATGTTATGATTACATAAGAATTTAGTGCTGAATGACACCTCCAAGTAGAGATTGTTTTGCTTTTAAAATATTAGTGTTTAAGTTATTTTTTTTCACAATAATTGGGTATCACAACCAGTTGTCTGTTGGGACTGTTCTTGCTTTGGCCTAATAAAAAGAGATCATTTGTAGCATTCTATTTACTATTGTGAGATGCATGCATGCAAATCAGAGCAAGCATCAATAGGGAGAAGATTAAAAAAGGAGGGACAAAGATTAGTGCTGCTGTCACCATTGCTCAGAAAAGCTTGTGTTTGGAGTTGATAGTAAATACTAGGAGACTCAAGACTCATCAAAGTTCTCAGAATAAGTGACTGTTGAATGTCGAATTCTCAGTACTAAAGGAGATATCTATTTTACTGCCTTCAAGTATAAAGAACATTGTAGAAGAGGGAGAAGAAAGTATGTAAGAGCCAGAGGGTGGGGAAGAGTACTTGGAATATTGTTTCTGGGACATGAAGTGGCTGTTGCATTCATGATCTCTCAGGGGTGGTTATTCCCTACACAAGACCTGCACAATATTGGATCCAACGACAGTCTGCCATGGATGTAGGGAGAGGGCAGAAAAAAAATAATGAAAGTAGAAAGAGGAGTACTTGGAAAGGAAATGGGGTTCAGTAAAAGAGGCATGGAAAGTAGTATGGAAAGGAAATGGGAGGAGATTGCATTCAAAATACATGTATGGAAATTATCAACACGAAAGCTAAGAATAAAATAGTATTTCAGTATCATCTGATTTAAATTCAAATTTCCTTAGTTGTCCAAATGTATCTTTTACATCTCTGGTTTTCCAAGTAGGATTATTCTATAAAAGAGATGAACTTGACCTGTTCTTAACAACTATACTCAACTTGATACACTGACAATAAACTATAACAAACAGCTTTAAAATACTATCTAATAGCATAGAAGTAGAAAATTAAGAAGCCCAATAAAACTCCCTTTCCCCACTTTCTGTGGTAAATATAAGACATAAAAAGAATTCCCATGTTGGAAAACTGCTTTGAAATTATTCATAGGTTCTTATAAAAAGACTTGCAACAAAACCAAGGAGAACGTGTTCAATTCGGAGGCTAGTAAAATAGACTATTTCTTAGAACTATTTTAGAGTCACCAAAAAGCAGGAACATAAGGTATACAGTGTTCCCATCTAGTGTCCCTAAAGAAGCACAGCCTTGCCCACTGTCGACATGTCACAGCAGAGTGGCAATACATGTGCTGCTGTGGCTGGCAATCTGTCCATATATCCTCATTACACAAGCTCATGGTGTGCATTAAGATTCACTCTGGGTGTGTTAATTATTACATAAGTAGGGACATGTGTATAATGAATGACACATATCTTTCATAATAGCATGAAAATCATATTCACTTCTCTAAAATTCTCTGTGTTCCACTGTTCACCCTTCCCTACACTCATCCTGTAGGAGTCACTGATCATGTTACATCTGCACAAGACTGCCCTTTCCAGAATGTCATAAAGTTGGAATCACATACTATGCAGACTTTCAGATTGGCTTCTTTCCCTCAGAAACCCACGTTTAAGTTTTGTCTCTGTCTCTTTGTGGCTTGATAACTCTTTCCTTCTTAGCGCTGGATAATATTTCATTTTCTAAATATATTAAAGTTTGGATAAACTCTTCCAGCAACTGAAGCAACTTAGTTACTTCCAAGTTTTGACAATTATAAGTAAATCTGCTGTAAGCATCAGAAAGCATGTTGCATTTTTATCTTCATCTTCGAGGCTTGGTCTCAAACCCAGGCTGTCCTGAAACTTGTTCTGTATTAGGCTGGCCTCAAACTCCCACTTCAGCATCCAAGGTGCTGCCATAACAACCATAAGCCACCATGCCCAGTGAAAAAGGATAGATGTGAAATTTCAGAAACTATATCCTTTGTTCTCTTTTTTTAAAAAAATATTTTATTATTTATTTATTTGAGAGAGAGAGATATACAGAAATAGGCAGGTAGAAAGAGAGAGAATGGGTGAACCAGGGCCTCCAGCCACTGCAAATGAACTCCAAATGTATGCGCCCCCTTGTGCATCTGGCTTATGTGGGTTCTGGAGAATCGAGCCTCGAACTGGGGTCCTTAGGCTTCACAGGCAAGAGTTTAACTGCTAAGCCATCTCTCCACCCCCCTTTGTTCTCTTAATAAAGCAAGAAAACATAAGAACATACAGAAAGAGATTGAAAGACAAGAGATTATTAAAATGGAGGTAACTGAGAGGCAATGAAACATTGAAGGTGTTGATAATGTATGCAGGTAATGCTCTGAAGATATGAAACAATGTTTAGCTGTTTTAAAAGTAATTAAAAACAGAAACTATATAATAGAAAATTCAATGAGTATTATATATCTCAGAATGCAGATAATTATAGTAATAATAATAAACATTTAACTGAATAACAAAAAATAATGTGATGTGGGGGAAAAGCAGCATTCATGAGTAATCAGAACAAATTAAATAAAAATTATATTAAATATGTAATATTTCAAAGCTAAAGATATAGTTTGGCACTTAACAAGATTCATTGCATTAATTTCAAAAGACCAAGACATGGACACAGAAAAGATATTTAAATTTAAGCAAAAGGAATCCAACTAACATTCTGGCAGGAAATAGTGAATATATAACACTTTTCTTGCCAAGGGAACTGTAATTTTAGATCTTCTTTCTACAGTTGTAGATAAATAAATAACTAGCCTTTTCCCCATTTTATTCACTATGAAAATGTTAAGATCTATACAGATATAGGAAGATTCTTAATACAAACCCAAGTCTACCCATTCCTATTTTTAAAACTTACTGACTTATTGCCAGCTGGTCTTCCTTCCCACCCTCCCATTCCCAGTCTTATAAATCTCAGACATTGCTTCATGTCATTTTTGAACACTTCAGTTTATGTCTGTAAAATATAAGTACAACTCTCTACCATATCTAAAAATATATGCTTTCATGTTAGTTAATTGTTTATGTAGATATAACTATTCCAAAGTTTATAAATTCTTTTTTTTTTTTTTTTTTTTTTTTTTTTTTTTCAAGGTAGGGTCTCACTCTAGCTCAGGCTGACCTGGAATTCACTATGTAGTCTCAGAGTGGCCTCGAACTCATGGAGATCCTCCTACCTCTGTCTCCCGAGTGCTGGGATTAAAGGCGTGCGCCACTATGCCCAGCTTATAAATTCTTTATAGGCATTCAAATCATGATTCCCAAATACAATCGCAAAGCATAGTTAAGTCTATGAATATTTCCTCACATTTTATTTTCTCTACGATTTAATTATTGGAAAAAAACAATATTACAGGATTTTCAGAGAAATGCTTTCACTTAAAATTTATGTATTAAATACCCATTTATTTATGAAATTAGAAAGTATATTAACCACATAGCTTGTGAAAAGCAAGAAAACAACATACATGGAAATAAAAAATAACAAGCTTTAAAATATATAATACAGAGCAAGCAATGAAAATGAGATTATTAAAATTGCAGCGTACATTTCAGCATAGAATAAAAATATAACAGCTAGTTCCTAAAAAGAAAATATAAGGCTGGAGAGATGGCTTAGCAGTTAAGGTGCTTGCCTACAAGGCCTAAGGATCCAGGTTCAATTCTCCAGTACCCACGTAAGCCAGTTGCACATGGGGGCAACATGTGTCTGGAATTAATTTGCAGTGGATAGAGGCTCTGGTGTGCTCATTCTTTCAGTCTCTCTCTGCCTCTTTCTCTCTCTCTCAAGTAAATAAAATAAAATAAAACAACTACTTTTAAAAGAAGAAAAGACATATATGTGTGTATGCATATATTATAAATATATAATACATATAAACACACATATATGTGTATATTATGCATATATGTAAAAATAAATATATATGTGATATAATGATCTATAATCCTCAATTATTTTGGCAAAACACAGGTAAATATTTCTTTCCTTTAGCAATAGGTTGTCAAAACATTTGTTTTTTATTCTCAAAGTGGATAATGTAAGAACAGTGTAAGAAACAGAAAACAGATTTTAATGCAGAGAAGGGTACATTAGGAGTTTTTTTGATATTTTTTGCTTCATATATAGTCACAGAAAAAAAGACATTGAGGACAAAATACCTAATTGTTTATTACCTGTTAACAAATTCTGCATTTAACTTTTCAAAAATATTCCTTCAACTTAACATTTTTTAAACAGCAATTTTCCCAGAAATACGATTTTTTTTTTTTTTTTTTTACTCAGTGCTGGAGGATTCTTTATAAAATATTTCAAAATGAATATTCTCATATGAACTCCAACTGAAGGCCTTTCACTTTGACTTTGGGTTTGTGCACCCACAATTTGAGACTTGAGTGAGGGGGCCATTAAATGCATTTGTAATTCAATTTTTGGAGATTTTTGATGAAATATGAGTACTCCAATGACCTACACATCTCATTCCATAGCTAATGGATTTCCAATGTTTATGCCCCTGAATTTCTCCTCCAGAATGAATCATATGGTTTTCTGTAAAAAAAAGAGACCCTCTCCTGGAAAAGAAGACCCACATAGGAGATAAAAATGGTTCTGTAATCCTTGTAAGTCTGCATCCCTCAAGCAACACATGGGAATTTATATGGTGGACAGAATCTGTATGAGTCTCATCTATGTGGAAATCCCTGACATAAGAAACACAAAGCAATGTGCTGAATATGGAAGCATCTTAAATTGCAATGGAAAACATCATGTGGGTTAGAGAACTCATGTAAAGAATCTCAGTGGAAAAGCCCTCACTCATCATTCTTCCTTTAAAGTTCATGAACAAAATTATACTGTGTAGAAATCATATGAATGCCATTTATGTGTGAAAACCTGTAATGCTTATTCTTTCCTAAGACACCGTAAGTGAGTTTACATAGAGGTGAAAACCCATGAGTTCAGTGAAATTGAAGAGCCTCCATCCAGAATGGGTACCTCTACTGACACCAGCTAATTTATGTGGTGGGTTTTTTTTTGGGGGGGGGACTTGTGAATGTCATGAATGTGGGAAGGACTTCAGTCAGGAAATTAACCTTTATTCACAGCAAAGAGCACATGAGGCGAAATTCTAGCCATTGATATTTTGTCATTTGATAATTTTTCCTCTAATAATCATTGAGTATTCACTGTATTCACTGCCTTGAGTCAAGCTACAGACTGTGCACAAGAACATTGTGAACTGGAATAACACCTAAGACTGGAAAGAAGGCAGAACAGGCTCAGTCAAGAAACATACACTTAAAAATGTAAACTTAGAATAAATGAAATATATTCTGGATGTGAAGTGTGGGGAGAAGGTTTTTCAGTTTGCTTTACTCAGATAAACAGGAAGGCTGGCCACATGTATAGTAGCTTACTAAGGACTGATAAATAAAAATCTTGATGTTATTAAGAGGAATTTAAATATTTTAATGGGTTAAAATTGTTTTCTAATGTATTGTTGTTAATATTAAGTTTCTTTTCATTGTGATTGAAGTTTTTTTCCTATATCCTTCTTTTAGAATTAGAATTATTGGGCTGGAGAGATGGCTTAGTGGTTAAGGCGCCTACATCCTAAGCCTAAGAACGCTGGTTCCAATCTCCAGCGGTTCCAGTCTCTAGGTCCCACGTTTAGCCAGATGCAGTGACGCAAGGGCGCAATGCTGCACTTGACCACAAGGAGGCGCACAAATCTGGATTTCGTTCGCAGCAGCTGAGAGACTGCTGGCGCGCCCATCTCTATCTGTCTTCCTCTCCCTCTCTCTGTCTCTCTCTGTGTCTCTCCAAAAAAAAAAAAAAAAAAAAAAAAAAAGAATTGTTTTAATTTCCAAGTAAGTGGTTCATTTTTTATGAATGTCTAAGAAATGCTTGAAAAACAAACTGTGGTTTCTGTTTGATGGGTATGAATTATTCTTTCTGTCTTGGTCTGTATTTTTCTCCATCCCAACACACACACACACACACACACTCACACTCACATATCACAAGCCAAGCTACCACAATCCATGTACTGTCATCATGCCTACAATTAATCTTTCCTAATCTGTCAGCTTAGTATAATATTTTGTAACCTACATCATCAGACTAACACTTTATTAATGGAATGATGCCATGTCAATTTTTTATATGCAAAACCTTGACCACAAGATAAATCCAGGTGCTTATCAAGGTTTAGAATATCTTAAACAATCTGGCCCTTGTTTGCCCTTCTGATTCCTATCACGTTTCTCATTTTCTTTTTTTTATAATAATTTATTTTTTTAATTTATAGTATGCTAATTTTACATTCATAATGGTGACTCCATTATCCTCCTCCTTGCCCTCCCTCTTCCAAAGGGACCCTCATCAATGGGGAATGTGGGTCATGCATTGTGGGGGTAGTCAAGAGTTATGGGGGAGAGGCCAAGTCTCTATGCATAATGCCCCAACTTATGGCTCTAGCATTCTTTCAGCCCCATCTTCTGCGAATTTCCCTGAGCCACATTGGGGTCATTTTAGTTCTATTTTAGTGATGAGGTTTTGGGAGCCTCTGTGTCTCTGGACATCTGGCTTAGTAGGAGTTGGATGTTCTCTTCGTTTATCTCCTTCAGCCTTTTTCTGGTGTAGTGATCTCCAAGGACGCTGTACTCTTGCCCTTCCCCTGCATTACTCTATGGTTTCAGCTGGGGCCCTGGTGAGGTGTGATTGGCTGGTCTTCCCTTCAGGTTTGTTGTCCATCTGAAAAAGATAAGCAAATTCTCCAAAGGAGAGAGAAGTTAGTGCTAGATAGATGGGATGGCTAGATATTTTAGAGGGAATTTTATATGCATAGGCCCTCTTCTCACCCACATTTGGTGGTGTCTTGATCTTGGAGACTGAGCTCATTTTTGTACATGGTTTTGACTTATTTCCCATTTCCAGCAATGAGTTCCATTCCACTGAGTGGATCTATTAGCCAAATCAAGAGCAGGTGGTTGCCCACCAAGGCTGTGTGCCACTACTGCATTTGTTTGAGCATTACATCAGGTTGTTTCCTGCTGGTAGCTGAAAAGCTTTTTCACTGACATTTCTATTTTCTAGCTGTCCCACTCCCATTGACTTTCTCTTCTGTCCACCTGCCAAGAATAGACCCACCACAGTGCTCTTGCATGCACTACTCCCAGATGTTATACATATACATATACATATACATATACATATATATATATATATATACATATATAATCCCCAGATATATCTATAACATATGCTCTTCTGCTCTTCGGTCTCTCCTAACTTGTCCTTATTGAGGATGCTTCCATGGCCAAAGAATCAAAAGTAATACTTTCCTATCCTCTTATGTTTAGTTTTCTTCATTTCTTTTAGTGATGTTCTAGAAAACCCCATTAACACACTTATCTATTCACTCATAGTTATTAGTTGTCTTTCTCCATTACATGCAAATGATACCATTATATGCATAGTTGCTAGGTAATCTCATTTACCCAGTTACCAACGGTTACCCATTCTCATCTTTCACTTTACAGGTAAAATTCCACCCCCAGACCCTACAAAGAGATGTGGTGTGGTTTTCTAGCAGGCATCTATTTACTCTTCCCTTATAGTCCCCACATTCAGAAGCAGAGGTGGCTGCCACTCTAACTTGGTACCATTGGTTGTATAGCCTAACTACCACTAATGTGGTAGACAGTTTCATCCTGAAATTTTTCACACCATTAGCTTCATAGTGTTTTATGGACATAAAATATTATTGTATCCATCCTATATAGAGATGTATTGTGCAGCTGAGGGATTTTTCCCATTATTTCAAATGGGTATGAGAATTTCATGGTTCCTGTAGCATTTCAGAAGAACACTGCATGCCTATTCTCTTTGGGGTACAAACCTGAAGGTGCTTGTGGATTTTTATCATACTGTTTTCTTTGGACCTAGAAGGTGATAGTTCTAAATTTTTTGAGCTCCTGGATGGTAGAGCACATTTTAACAATGGGTTCTGGAAACTATGCATATTAAACAGGTAGTAAGCCTCAGTTTATAGATTCTGATCTTGGACAGAATAAGGTAGGACCTAAAATGTATCAGGTCTTTCCACAGCAAATATGTTCTTTGACTCCTGGCCACACTATTTTAAGGACAAAGGCCTAAAAATATACTTTTAGTGCTTTCTTTTGAATTGTTCCCAGACCATGGTTATTGTGTGGCAGAACATACTGCTGGAAGCAGTCGCCATTTGTTTTCCATTTAGATTTAATACCTTCTGCAATTTTGAGGATCATTGTCTAAATCAGTTTTAAAATGTGTCCCCATTCAGATATCCAGAATCATCATGTTATTGTCTAAAAATGAGGGTGATATTCACACAGCATAGCCAATTATATTCTTTGGCCTTGAAATAGGACAAACCTTCCTTATGAGCCCACTACCTAAATTAAATTTTGATGCCTTAACAATGGGCCTGGTCCCCAGTAAGCACTTCTCTTACTGTCCACACCCATTAATGCTACTGTCACTTTTGGTTAGAGAAGCTTTTCTTTCCAGACAGTGGCAACCTTGGGATGATTCAGAAGAAGTGACAGAGGAGTCCTCAGCACTGAAACGTCTCAAACCTACCTTCCAAGGCTCAGAGTCCATTGCGGAAGAGGGGGCGGAAAGAATGTAAGAGCCAAAGGAAGAGTAGGACTCCTTATAATGTGCTCCTTCAGACACAAAATGGCCTGGATATCTATGACCTCACAGTGCCTGGCACTATCTAATAAAACCATCATAATAGGAGGAAAAGATCATGACATCAAACTGAACAGAGAGACTGATTGAGGGGGAGGGGATATGATGAAGAGTGAAGTTTCAAAGGGGAAAGTGGGGGGAGGGAAGGAAATAACATGGGATATTGTCTACAATTAAAAAGTTGTCAATAAAAATACAAATTAAAAAAAAAAAAAGAATGGGCTTTGTCCGTTTTTTCACACAGCTTCAAGTTGGCACTTTCCCTTCATCACCTGAAGAGGGAAAAAAAAAGTTTTCTCCACTGGCTATAGGGTGATCTTCATCAAGAAGTGCTTAAGTCTGCACTGCAGCCCAGATGCCTTGACTCACTGAAAACAGTCTGTATGACCTGAAGTGCGCATGTCCACATGTCTTTTTTGCTGATTTGTAATCTGTAAGGTATGCTAGAAATTATAGTATGTTAATGTGGACCAGTTGTATATCAGAACCTGTTAACGGGATTTTAGTAAAAGTTTCTTAAAAGGCCCAAAACAGTAGGATACAGTAGGTGACAATTTTGCTCATGTAGTGATGTAGCATCCTTCCTACACTTGCCATACAAAAGAAGTTCTCAATATCTGTTTGCCAAGAGAAGAAAAATAGAAAAGATGAAAGGAGTCAGACCTTCAAGAGAGAACTCCTTTTCAAGAAGTTACTGGACTGCTGTAGCGTATCCTCATGTGGGAGAGGAAGCTCTCTCTAACCTTAAGTGCACTGAAGAAGGTCTCATAGTCCATTGTACTCCACATGCCTGGGAGAATCAAGGGACAAGTAAGTAAGTAATTCGGGGCAGCCCAGTGGAAACTATTATGGGCAATACTTGCTTTACTCAAAAGCTTTTCAAAGCTACCTGTTTTCTGAAGATGAGCAGGAAGTGAATTACTTGGAGTTGTTTTATTGGGAATTTTCTTGAGTGTTACTTGGCAATTTGATGAAAATCTAAAAGAGAATATCTTGAATGGACTGAGTAGTGGTAGTAAGGTTACTACAGGCAGCCAAGTGGGAATTGCCTTGAAGAATTTCAGTTCTCAAGCAAGGAGTGTTCTTCAGAAAAATGCCCAAAGCAACTTAGCAATGCAAATCAGTACTGAACAGAGACTAAGCTGAAAGTGTCCTGATTCCACCTTGTGACTGTTTCAGTGCAGGAAGCTGTATTCTTCTTCTTCCCCCCTCCCTCCACCATTCAAACTTCCTCAGGCATTGGCAGGCTAGTTGGATATGTTTTGCTGATTGAAAACATCTGATCCATATTTCTAACCTCGCTTGTGAATGAGAGGAGACATTTAGCTAATTTCATCCATTCATTTCTTCTTATCAGTATTTACACTTCAGCTTTTGGAGTGTTTGTTTAAAATTTCAGTCTCGCTATTTTAAAAGGCATTTTTCTATTATTGCTGTTATGGAACATCTTATAATGAAGACATGATATCCCACTTAAAAGGATTTATCTGGAGCCCAGTGCACATTGTCCTGAGCTCTTGAAATCCCTTTCTTTCTATCATACTTTTTGACAGGTATCAGTGTGAGTTAGTTGTAAAGGCCTAAAATCATAACATTTTGATATGTTAGCAACATAAATATGAATATGAATTCAATTTACTTATTTAACTGTTCAAAAGTATTAAGCTTTGAACTAAATAGTCTCTCTTCATGACTTATAGATAATATAAAGCTGCTTTTTCTTGAAATTTTAGGTTTGCATTAAAGTCTGATGTAAAAGTAATTCCCATGCATATTAAAATAATAATTGTTAAATTAATTTCCTAAATAAAATAATTTTAATAACTATTTAATGTTTTTATTTTACATGGCTTATGGTTTATTTTATATGGTTTTATTTTATATGTTTTTTATGGTGTTATTTTATATGGTTTTATTTATTTATTTTTTTTTTGAGGTAGGGTCTCACTCTGGTCCAGGCTGACCTGAAATTAACTATGTAGTCTCAGGGTGGCCTTGAACTCATGGCAATCCTCCTGTCTCTGCCTCCCAAGTGTTGGGATTAAAGGCATGCGCCACCATGCCTGGCTTTATATGATTTTCTTTATCCAATTTTTTTTTTTTGAGGTAAACTCAACAGACTGCCTTTTTTTTTTTTTTTTTTTTTAATGAGAGAGAGAAGGAGAGAATTGTCATGCCAGGGCCTCCAGCCTCTGCAATCAAACTCCAGATGCATGTGCCCTCTTGCGCACATATACAACCTTGTACACTTGCATCATTGTGTGTGTGGCTTATGTGGGACGTGGAGAGTTGAACATGAGTCTTTAGGTCATTTGTGTCTTGCCCAAAGCAAGAATGCTGGTATATTGAAGATTCATACATTCTAACCATAATGGGAGATGAAATGTTAAGCCACCATGTGTGATTTGCATAGCTGTACTGGATAAAGAATAGATGAAATAATCTGCATGCATGTCACATTTATTTAAGATATCTAAATAAACATGTGCAAAACCAAAAAGAAAAAAATAAGCAAATACAGGCCCAGGAAATTAGCTTACTTACTGAGTAAAGTGCTGTCTTACAAGCATAAGGATGATTTTAATCGCCAGTTCTCAAGTAAAAATGCCAGGTGTGGTGCATGTGCATGTCATCCTAGTGCTGGCAAATAGAGACGAAGAGTTACTGACCAAGGAGAGACCCTCTCTCTCTCTCTCTCTCTCTCTCTCTCTCACACACACACACACACACACACACACAAAAAAAAAAAAAAAAAAAAGAAAAGAAAAGAAAAGAAAAGAAAAGAAAAGAAAAGAAAAGAAAAGAAAAAGACGAATGTCATTCCTGAGGAACAACACCTGAAGCTGTCTTTGACCTCCACACCTATGCACACAAATATGTGCACCCCCTCCCCCAAGCATACACTCACACACATTTACAAAAAAAGAAGAAGCAGCAGCAGCAGCAAATGTATCTTTTAAAAATGCGAGTGTTTTACATTTACAAAATAAGCATTTGAGACACTTGTGATTCTGATTTCTACTTGAGTGAACTTTTGACTATAAGTAATTAATGTAGGATCATTTGATAATTATGACATCACTTCCTCACATTTTTAGCCCTGAATAAGGGTATGGAAATCTGCCTAACTAGCATATTCAGAAGGAGATTCTCAAGGCCTTCCAAACAAGGAAGGTGTGCGCGGCAGAATTATCTTCTTATGCTACCACTAGCAACTAATAAAATTGATGATTAAGTGTTCTCTAATCTGATGGAAGTCTCTTTCATTCCATTATTCTTCCAAGAGCATGAACATTTAGTGACTTGTCATCTAGCAAAGAAGGAAAAACGAACATTCACTGAGTAACTTCAAAGCGCTTTGTCTTTTTCCTGGAGAGCCTCCTAGCCATGCGACCCCGAGAATGTAAATAGAAATGAATGAATGATTTAAGAGAGGTATTGTTTCTCATCTTGATGTGAGTTAAAAGTGAAAAGTACTCAGGGTATTCTTTCATTTAAATTAATCTTCCCTGTATCCTTCATACATTATTTAGAATTCTCTAGTAGACTGACCACTGTCACATGCTTTGCTTTCTTTCCAATAAAACCTTTGCCAACTGCACAAGTAACTATAACTTAATTAAATTTTTAATCTAATATACATTTTAACTATCTTAGAAATACATGTTTCTATTACTTTTAGTAATTACTTGTATTGACAGCCTGTTTTCTTACTAACTAAATAATATTACAGATGTACGAGAGAATTACCACTCCACCAATATTTTTGTTAGATGATTCATTTTTTGTTTCCTTATTTAAATATTTTATTTATTTATTTATTTATTTATTTATTTATTTATTTATTTATTTTTGTGAGAGAGAGAAGGGGATATATATGTGTGTGTGTCCAGATAGATAGATAGATAGATAGGTAGGTAGGTAGGTAGATAGATAGATAGATAGATAGATAGATAGATAGATAGATAAATAGATAGATAGATAGGAAGATAGATAGATAGATAGATAGATAGATAGATAGATAGATAGATAGATAGATAGATAGATATAGGTATAGGTATACATAGAGAGAGAATGGGTACACCAGAGCCTCTAGCCACTGCAAGTGAACACCAGACATATGTGCCATCTTGTCCACCTGGCTTAAGTGAGGACTGGGGAATTGAACCTGTGTCCTTAGGCTTCAAAGGCGAGTGCCTTAAATGCTAAGCCATCTCTCTATACTGAATCATTTTATTTGTTTGTTTGTTTGTTTATCTATTTATTTATTTCAGTGAGAAAGAAACAGGCAGAGAGAAAGAATGGGCATTCAGGGCCTGCAAACAAACTCCAAACACATGCACCACCATGTGTATCTGGCTTATGGGGGTCCTGGGGAATCGAACCTGGGTCTTTTGTCTTTACAGACAAGTGCCTTAACTGCTAAGCTATCTCTCCAGCCCATAGATGAATCATTTTAAAATATCTCTTATTTTGATCATGGCTATTTGTGTCTCCACAGAGTAATCTCACCATGCCATGAGATTTAAAAAAAAAAAAAAATCCTTCAGATAGTTCCAATGCACCAATTCAGAGAAGCACATGTGAAATAGAAAGCACGATAGAGATTACTATGCAAACTTACAAATCCAACAACCTCAATATTACCAATTCATATAAAATTTGGTCATAAAGAAACAGCACACAGCAACCAAGGAGATAAGCCAAATTGCAAGTTTAATTTGATGGTTGTTCACATACCTGCATATGAGAGTTATATCTAGACAGCTCAGGCATAAACCCATTCTCAGGGAATTATGATGTAGTTGATCTGAAATAATAGCTGACATTAGTGGTGGTAAAAACATAATTGCTTGTCCTAATATGTATCCACATTGAGATTCATTGAATTACATTGAGAAGTACAACACCAAGCAGTTTTGATGCCACTGTTAGCTAATCAGTTCCTTGTCTTTCCTGAAGAAATGCCTATACAGGAAGCCCTTATAAAGTTGATAACTAACCTGAAGAATATAGAATCATAAGAGAATGGGTTATGTAATCTGAGGGATCAGCCTCCTGAAGTGTGATGCACACACTTTTATCATAAAACACAGTGACCAGAGAGGCAAGTCTGCAGTAAGGCCCATTAAGGCCCTCCCCACCCAGGCATACCTGCATTTCAGCTTCCATATTACATTTAAGAAAGTCCCAAGTTTATAGTTTTCCTTCTTGAAAACATAGTTTCAATATCTTTTCATGTTTTATCTATTTATTTGCAAGGGGAGAGAAAAAGAGAGAGATTATGGGTGTGCCAGGTTCTCTAGCCACTGCAAACGAACTCCAGATGCGTGCACCACTTTGTGTACCTGGTTTTATGTGGGTATTGGGGAACTGAACCCAGATCATTAGGCATTGCAGGCAAGCACATTATCTTCTAAGGCATCCCTCTAGCCCTTCAAGATCTTTTCACACTAACTATATATATATATACTTGAGAGAGAGAAAAAGAGAGAGAGAGAGAGAGAGAGAGGGAGAGAGAGAAGGAGAGAATGGGCACACTAGGGCCTCCAACGGCTGTAATGAATTCCAGACTCATTTGCCACCTTATGCATCTGGCTTACATAGGACCTGGGCAATCAAGCCTGGGTCATTTGGCTTTGCAGACAAGTGCCTTAACCACTAAGCCATCTCTTCAGCCTGTAAATTATGTATTCTTACAATTAATAATTAATTACTTTTTATTTTATAATAACCCTGTTCATGTCATATATTTTCAAAAAAAAAAAAACCTGCAAATGACCAAGTTATCAAAAAATCAAATATTATTCTCATTTAATCATTTCTTTCCAGCTTCTTGAACTACTTTTTCTCCTAGATGGGAAATTAATGTTACAAAATCTCATTTACCCTTACTCTATAGTTCATATTATAGGTACATTTTCTGTGCAAATGTGTAGCATTTCTTGTTTTTTTTTCTAATGCTTTTAAATTTTCCTCATTGTAAATATGTTTTATTTATAAATTGTTGGACAATCTTACTGACATTTTTTTTCCTAATTTATTTATTCATTCACTATCTATTAGATGAATACATGAAATTAATGCATCCATTTTACTACTTTTCACCAAATTAATGAAAATGCTATAATATTTGGGGTGAAACTGAAATGTGATGTGTAGAAGACTTCTGGTTTTAGGATGAGAAAATAATACTATGCCTTTCTGTTACTTAAGAATATGCATCTAATGTAAAAGTCAAACTGTATGTTTCAAAGTACTTTATAACAAAGGCACTTCAACCTGAAAATGTATAAGTACAACTTTAGTCTTAACTGATTATTTTGACATGGAAAAATGGTAGTTTGGGAATTCTTCTTTTGGAAGGGAGGTAGAGGAGGGTAAGTTATTAGTAACATGAACTGGGGAAATTTTACCAACAGATTACTTTGAAAACACGGGAAAAGAAGGAGGCAGGAATCAGGATTTCTTTGTCAAGTTCTGTCAGGCTAATTGAGTTTTTCCCTGTCAGAATGGTAGGACTGATATATCAGGTAAAGTAGCAGCTGTAATTTACCTTGACTTTAAATGAGTTTCAGCTTCTACATGGGTGGCATACAAATTGCAGATTTTTTGAATCTGTAGGATTAGAGTTTCATTCCTCCACATCTGAGTCTTACTCAAATCTAAGATTTTTTGTCTGTTCTAAAGATTTTCAGTATTATAACTGTGTCCAAGTCATACATGTGTATTCATATACTCTACATACCAGATGAACTAGATCATATCGGATATACACAGTCCAAGAAATTGTTGTGTGTGTGTGCATGTGTACACACATATGTGTGTGAATGTGTGTATGTGTATGATATAGTCTATATAAATAATGTCATTTTGTCTGGGGACTGACCTTAAAAGCCATCACACTTTTATAGAGTAGGGCCCCACCTTTGCCTCTTTTTCTGCAAACATTCTTTCTCAGTTACCTGCTAGATCTAGAAACCCTAAAATTAACTGCATCATTTCACAAATGGTAAAAAGGCAAAAGGAAAGGAAGGAACAATGTGAAAAGCCCCATGATAGATTAAATAGTTTAAGTCTAGGAACAAATGTCTCAAATATAATTGATACAGAAGGAGAGGTGTGGCTTAGGTTATATGTTCTATAAATTTCATCTGTTTATTTAAGTATCAAGCTTGTTCTCCTGGAAAACTGAATGCACAAAGAGAGGAGAGCAATGCTGGAAATAATAACCCTTGAGAATATCATTTTATTGGGCTGGAGAGACAGCTTTGCAGTTAAGGCATTTGCCTGCAAAGCCAAAGGACCCACGTTCAATTCCCCAGGATCCACATAAGCCAGATACACAAGGGGCACATGCGTCTGGAATTCGTTTGCAGTGGCCGGAGGCCCTGGCATGCCCATTCTTTCTCTGTGTCTCTCTTCTCTCTATTTCTCTCTTTGTGCTTACAAATAAATAAGTAAATTTAAAAAAATTAAAAATAATACAGTTTTATAGTAATAAACAAACCAAAACTCCCATCTTTCATTGTGGAACACCTCTGTGAGATGAGATGGCAGTTGTTACTGTAAGACCATGTTTTCATTTGAGAAAATTAGAATCAACATAAAGGTGAGCCTAACATTCTACATACAATGAATTTAACATCCTTGTAAACAAAAAACAGCTTCATGAACTTAGGGTATCTCCCGCTGAGAACATGCTTCCAAGCATCATCACTTTATTTCAACTTATTGACCAACCCCATTTATAAAAATTGTACATTTCCACATCAAAACTCATTCATTGGTTTCCATACATGGAAAGTACTTTTCCTATACCCCATGATTCTCCTATAATAAGAACTTCTAATAAGTTTACTCTCACAATAGACCTCTCAGAATAACATTTGCATTGAGGGGAAACTAACTGGTCAAAGTTACTTTTCAGTAATGAAAACATCTCTGTGATCATGGAAGTTAAGTTTTAATAAGAATCCAGTATTTTTTATTTTTTACTTATATTTTATTTATGCATATATATATATATGCATGTATATATATATATATATATATGCATGTGTATTTGATGTGCATGTGCATGTGCATGGGGAAGTCAGAGCTTAACATCTGATGTCTTCCTCGGTGTCTCTGCATGGTACTATACTGATAGAGTCTGTCACTGAACCTGGAGGTCATGGATTTGGTAAGATAAGTTACCCAGCAAGGCCCAGGAATCTGACTGTCTCTACTTCCCAGTGCTGGAATTACAGGTATGCACCACCACACCCTCTTTCCTATGGGTCCTTGGAATCCAAACTCAGCTAATCATGCTTATATGAATGAAGGACTTTACCTACTGAGCCACCTCCCACCCCATCATAATTCTTAATAATAAATGAATAGAAGGTTAAATAGAGCATCATTATGATGAAAATGCCCTTATATAACAGTGATCATTAGTCTCTAGATGTCTATTTGCCAGGATTTAGAATTACTACAGAAACCAATCTCTTGGTATGTCTGTTAGGGATTTTCCAGATTAGATTAATTAAGGAGGAATGTTCAACCCTAACTGTATCATGAGCATCAACATTCTGTGGGGTGGGCGTCTTGGACTGTATATAAGAGAGAAAACCAAATGAACGTTCAGCTTTTATCTCTCTATACTTCCTCACTGTGGGTTTAATGTTACTAGTTCTGCTTCAAGCTCTTACTGCATTGCAGCTCCCACTATGAGAGACTGTAACTGGAAGCTGAAA
Organism: Orientallactaga sibirica; assembly: GCA_036365145.1. NCBI lineage: Eukaryota > Metazoa > Chordata > Mammalia > Rodentia > Dipodidae > Orientallactaga > Orientallactaga sibirica. The sequence continues at coordinate 49,730,630 of JAEOAD010000004.1, read as the reverse complement.
TAAACTCATCCTCTTTAAATCAATTTTTGTCAGATGTTCTGTCCAAGAAACAAGAAGAAAACTAATCCAGTAACACAGTGCCATGTAAAATGAATATACATTAGTGAAATTTATGTATCTGTATAAAGACATATACACATGAGCTTAGGTTCATCAAAGTATATAATCGAAGAAGGTGAAAACATAGAACAAGTCAGGAGTGATAGAGAGAGGGGGGGCAGAGAGAGAGACACTCTGTGGACTCTAAAAAATGAAGAGAACACTGAGGAGAGACAAAAGCATTTTCCAAAGAGATTAGATGTTCTCCTTCTAATTTAGTGGAAGTGAGTCAGAATTCAGAAGGGAAGTATTGCACTGGAAAAAAAATCTACACATTTCACAACATTATTTACAACTAATGAGTTCACAGTGGAAAAAACAGGATTTTTTTTTTTTTTCTGAAATGAATAACATATTTGTAGCGGGCTAGGACAAAACTGCAGAAACAAACCCACATTGCTAAAGTTTACGTCATTTTTAAAGAGTTGGCAACAGTTTAGTTTTCATTTATTGAGACAACTTCAATTAGTAAGGGTGAGTGATCTTTTCATTCTTTTTTTTCTCTTGTGTGGTTCTGATTGGAGGGGGATATACATGCTTTTTCTTAACAGTAACAAGTCGTAATGAAAGTTGTTGTATTTTTTTTTTAATCCAGGTATGAAGGGATGTCACAGCAGTATCCTGGATGATAGAGACTACTATAAAAAGCAAAATGTCAGATCATTTGCCAGGGGTTTAAGCATGTTGTTTTTTAAAGATATAAGAAAAATACATAATATGCTTTATGCTTAAGGAAAATAAAAGTCAACTCTAACTACCTGCAACAACACTGAACATCCTGAGGGTCTCTGCTAGCTGAATAAGTTTAGAGTTGGCTCAGGGGCAAAAATCGTATTTTGTTGGATTTTTTACAGTTTATTTTAAAATATTTTTTATTTTCTATTTACTTATTTTAGACAAGAAAGAGGGAGAGAGAGAGGGAGAGAGAGAGAGAGAGAGAGAGAGAGAGAGAGAGAGAGAGAGGGAGAGAATGTGTGTGCCAGGGCCCCAGCCACTGAAAACAAAATCCAGATGCATGTGACACCTTGGCTACCTGCCTTAAATGAGTCCTGGGGATCAAACTTGGGTTCTTTGGCTTTGTAGGAAAGTACCTTAACCACTAAGGAATCTCTCCAGCCTTTTTTTTTTTTTTTTTTTTTTTTTGGCTTTGTGAAGTTCTGCTTCCTCAGCATGTAGGTTTGAAGTGTTTCATTCATAAGGCTTTTGTGAGGGGATTTTTTTCCCCTTTACCAACCAATTCTACTACACTGTCTCTCCATTGATACTTCAGTTTTGAGTAGTCATAATATTCTTAAGTTTTCTAATGTTTTCATAAGTGTTTGAATTTTAAGTTAAAGTCTTTGTCTAACAGATCTACCATCTGCTTATATTTCAGTAGCAGATATTTATTCACTTTGAATAGGTCATGACTTAAGGTATCTTTGAAGACTAGATTTCATGTAGAGAATAGAACTGACTAGAATATGACATTGTATAAATTCATTGCTAATACACATATATTTATTTATTACATACATTAAGTATATATCATACATGGCTGCAATTTAGAATCTTTAATAACTCCATTTGGGAGCAAAACACTGTTTTCAATTTCCTTGGAGTTTGTAACTTGCCCTTCCATAAAGACACTGGTGTGTCACCATTAAAGAAGTTGAGCAAGAATACAAGGCACATTATTCTAAATATACAAACATTTGAAAAATAGAAATACTTTGACCTTAAGAACATGTAGATAAATCTAAAGTGTGATATTTCAAGTTACTCACTACTTAATACAATTTAGTTAATACAAAATTATATAACATAATGTTTCAAACTGGCCATGTTTAACAAGTATCTTACAGCACTGCTGAAATTTACCAATAAACTCTCAGGCACCAGTATGAGCCAGTTGAAACACACAATTAAGATGCATCATAAAACTTGAAAGTCACGGATTTAGCTCATTCTCCATGCTCCTTACTGCTGACCCAAACTCCATGAGGGAAAGTGACAAATGTAATGAAACAATTCATGACCTTTATTTTTTCTCTGGTTACCTTACATTTCTTATTAAAAGAAAAAAAAATCTGATTTTTATCCACTCATTGATTTTTGCATAATTATTTTCCCTCTAAACATTTTCAACCATATTCATCTTTATCCTGTATCTAAGTTACCAGTAACTCAAGCCCTAATGAAATGGATTTGGTCATTAAAAGGAAGGGAAGAGTTGAAAACCATCTGATGTACAAAGGTTACATATTTGTGTGTCATTAGCTTCAGTGGGGAGACAGGAAGAAGGATAAAATAACTGAGTCAGCTTCTTTTGTCTAGTTCACTTCCACCATCCCATAAATTCCTCCAAGTGGATTCTTCTCATAGTACATTTATAATGAAAAAGCTGTTGATAATTGCACCCTTTCTTTCTGATTTTGTTTCAGGTATTTCATGGAAAGAATTCCAAAGAAAATTTAACTAGGGGATTAAATTTCATATATGATCATTAAGTGCTTTATGAATGGATTCTATGAAACTTTTTCTCAGAGGATTTTGTATTTGTTCATAATAAATCAAATGAATTTGTGAATGAAACTTAATTTCCCTGTAAGCTTCTGCAAAGCATCTGAAGCTTTTCCCTTCAGGCACAACTTGTCCCATCTTCTGTACAAAAATCTTTCCTAGGGACTTGCCCAAGCTTATTTACTTTCTTATTTCTATTGTGTTTGACAAAAATAGAATCCCACTGTTCTCATTGCCACATTTTCAGAATTAAATTTTAAGATCCATTAGCACAGAATGTCTTATTTTATTTGTATCTTCTATAACTCCTGCGAGTTTTGGGAACACAGTGGTATGCAAGCCATTTCAAGCTTGCTAGAAATAACTCTAAGCTTCAGTGCATGAGTTTGCACATTCATTTTCCCTTAGCAGCATTAATAGTATATTAATAGCCTGTTTGTATGGTTTTTTTTTTTTTCACTACTTACCAGAAATACTAAGCAAAACTCTCTAAGCACTTTACAGGATTATCCATATAATTTCTCATGACAAACATCCTACAAAGCAATCCTGTGTTCACATGGGCTAAGGGATGGAACATTGAAGTCTGACTTCACAATCTGAACACTGGATCACTCATTCTACAGTATACCTCCAGATATGATCAAGCACTAGCAACATAGCTGGAATGCCTGCCAACAGATATCACTGATGCATTTCAGTGCTCTGAAGATTATGTGAAGATGGAATTTAAAGATTTAAAATGTTTTATAAGAGTAGCCAAGAAAAAGATATGAAAATGCCAAGCTTAAGACCAAATGCAAGAATAGATATGAAAATAAATTCTGCATAACAGACATTTGATCTGAGCTTCTTAGAAAGTGAGAAACGAGATGGTGGGTATTCGTTGGAATTGTACTGTAACAGCAGTAAGCATTTGGAAGATGAGGCTTAACCTTTTGGAACTATAGTTCATGTCTTTGGCAAGGCCTGTCTCCACATGACCTGGGCCAGAGCTAAGATATCTGAGATATAAGTTGGACCAAATTTCAAATTTCTACTTTACTCAAGTCCAGAAACTAGACAATTCCAGCTTTGATCTGTAATTTACTTTGTAAGGCAAGTCAATGTGGAAAGGAAAGTTTCTGAAACAAAATTTATTTCAACGGCTTTTATAAGGAATTAATTCCAAAAAAAAAAAAAGTCCTGTGTCATTATGTTTAAAAAGAAAGAAAGAAAGAAGAAAGGAAGAAAGCAAAAAGAAAGAAAGAAAGAAGAAAGGAACAAAGCAAAAAGAAAGAAAGAAGAAAGGAAGAAAGAAAAAAAGAAAGAAAACAAAAGAAAAGAAGAAAAGAAAAGAAAAGAAAAGAAAAGAAAGAAAGAAAGAAAAAAGAAAGAAAGGCCTTGCCAGGCATAGTGCCTCACACTTTTAATCCCAGCACTTGGGAGGCAGAAGTAGGAGGATCACTGTGAGTTCGAGGCCACCCTGAGAGTACAGAGTGAATTCCAACTCAGCCTGAGCTAAAATGAGACCCTACTTTGAAAAACCAAAAACCAAATAAAAACAAACAAACAAAAGCCTCACTAGCATTCAGCTCTTAACAGGCTCTTTATTTTTTTCAGCACTTTGAGGACATTTGAGTTTCCTCATTATCTATCTCATTTCCAAATACCAGTGGTGACAGGGGCTCCAATATGCTTTCTGCTTTCTCCTCCACCATGTGCCCTGAGTCCTGGATTTTGTGATAGAGAGGTCTCATCCAGTGCACAGATTTGACTTTTACTTCCTCTCATCACATTGGAGTGTCTTGGGTCTCCCAGGTAGTCATTAGCATCTGCAAAATTAAGCTTCTCTAATCAAAAGTGACAACAACCCTATGCTATGGGCATAAACATACTACTTGAAGGATAATTTAATAGGCAGAATATGTTCATTTTGCTGAAGAAACATGGCAGCTTTCACCCTAAAGCCCATGACCTTCCAAGCTGTAGGTTTAAAAGAAGAGCCTGTTGAGATATCAACACTAAATTAGTATATTAGTAATATGCCCTACAAAGTGTAGGGAACATTGCAGAAGAGAAGGCAGCAAGAATGTTAGAGCCACAGTTTGGGGAGGAATACTGTGTGACACTATGCTCTGAACATGAACTGACCAGTGCATTCATGACCTGACAGTGAAAATTACAGCCACAGAATCTGCAGAATACTATGCCCATCAACATTTTGACTTAGAGGACAGAAACAAATACACTGAGACATCAGAACAGAGGAATGAGTACTTGGCAAGAGGAAGAGGTTCAGTAAAATGGGAGTGGGGACAGGAAAGTAATGGGAAGAGATTGTCATCACCCTTACTATGTTAACATATTAAAATTCTCAATAAAGTTAAATTTAAAAAATAACTATACCAAAAGGATTTGATTTTATTTACAATAGTATTTAAGCACGTGAGGGGGTGATTCAGTAGCAGATTATTTGCTGATCAAGTGGAAACTTTGCTTTTAACACCCAGCATGGCAAAACCAAGGCCAAAACCAAGAAATAGCCAGTACATCAAAGAAATAATCATGTAATATTCTTTGATTATGTCTTATTTATTATTTGTTTGTTGTTTTGAAGTAGGGTTTCACTGTAGCCTAGGCAGACTTAGAACTCACTTAGTAGCCCCAAATTGGCCTTGAACTCATAGCAGTCCTCTTACCTCAGCCTCCTGAAAGCTGGAATTACACACATGAGCCATCACACCCAGCTTTCTTTTGTTTGGGGGTTACTTGCTGAGAATTGAAGGAACTGACTTCAAGCATTGAGTATGTTTAGAATTTACACTATTAACAAGCCACATGCTCCATCCTTATCTACTGTTCTCATTACACTGCCTAAAATATATTTTAAAAAGTATAACCCAAAATTAAGGCAACAGAAACAGGAGTTTCCCACCTCAGTGCTGAAGATAGAACTCAAAACAGAAGTCCTTTATGAAATATTCATTATTCTTTCAGAACAAAACAGAATTTATCCTATTTGAAGTTGAGTGTTATATTTCTTTGCATCTGATTTCAGTTTACCAATGGAAATTCCCATGACAGTGTAATTCAAAAAATAATATAATTCAACCAATTTCTAGGAAAATATGTATATTTTGAATTATAGTAGTGTGCAGTGTTTATGTTTTTAATAGATAGGCCTAGGCAATACAATATAGTGGCTGTGTGCATGGGAACTGAAATGAGTTTTAAATTAAAAATTCAGGTTTCTGAATATTAGATGAGTGAACTACAGTTAACTATAACTTCCTAACCTCTACTTGCAGATCTCTGGCAGGGATATTAATGGAAATAAAGGGTCAAATAGATAAGAAATGCTTAGGGCAATGAGTAGAAGTTACAATGCATATATAAATTTGAGACTCTGCTTATTCATTCCTGTATTGTTTACAGAACAGTTGATTATAAGAATGATTTTCAAATTTGTATTGGCATGGTGGTCTATTCTGCTCAATTCTTTATGAGTTAACATAAACTAGATGCCAGTTTAAAAGCATCCTAATGGCTCTTTAAAGATGTCTTTGAATACTAAATAAATAAATGAATGAGTGCATTGTTTCTATAGATAATACTTCCCCACAAGTTATTTCATGGGTAGCTACAAACTGCTCTATGCCAATCCTTTCAGTAAATCAAAAATTTTCGAGCTGGAGAGATGGCTTAGTGGTTCAGGTGCCTGTTTGATCTCCAGGTCCCATGTTTTTCCAGATACAAAAAGTGATGCAAGCATGCAATACCAAGCTTGCCTACAAGGAGGCACAAGCATCTGGAGTTTGTTCACAGCGGCTGAGAGGCCACACATCCATTCTCTCTCTGTCTGTCTCTTCCTCTGTCTCTCTGTTTCTCTCTGTGTCTCTCTCAAATAACAAAATAAATAAATAAATAAATAAGTAAATAACATTTTTCTGTATGTTTCATAATGCAAAGAGGAAAGTATTTAGCAGTCTTGATGATACAGACTTATAATGTCAGCTTATTGAGGGGTTGAACCATGATAGAAGTTCAAAGTCTGCCTGGACTACAGAGGGAGTGCAGGACCAGCAAGAGCAACCTAAAGAGACACTGTCATAAAATAAAAAATAAAAATAAAGAGGAATAGTAGAGATGTAGATGAGTGGTAGAGTGTTTGCCAGCATGCCTGAAGCCATAGGTTCAATCCCCAGCACCAAGGCGAAGGAGGTAGAGGATGGAGGGTAAAATTAAAATATTTAAATATTAAGAAAGGAGAAAAATTGAAGAAAGATAAGGAACAGTCATTTGAACTCAATTGAGTATATTTTTTAAAATATATTTTTATTAGTTATGTATATAGTATATATACAGCCATGATGGTATCATCATTAGCCTTCTCCCTGTCCTCCCCCCATGGGTTATATGGGTCTTGCCTTATGGGGGTAGCCATCAGTTATGCCGGAGAGGCAATGCTCTGTATAATGACTCAAGTCATGGCTCTAACAATCCGTTCCCTCTTCTGCAAGTTTCCCTGAGCCATGTTGGGTTCATTTTAGGTCTATTCAGTGACGAGGTTTTGTGAGTCTCTGTGTCTCTGGATATCTGATTTGGTAGGGGTTGAATGTTCTTTGTGTCCATCTCCTTTGCCCTTGTGCTGGCACCAGGTTCACCAAGAAAGCAGCACTCTTGCTTATTTCCCCTATAACTCAATGGCTTCATCTGGTGCCCTGATGTGGTGAGATGGGCTGATTCTCTCTTTAATATATGCCTCCATCTTCAAGAGAGAAGCAGATTCTCCAACAGAGAGTGAGGTCAGTACAAGATACATGGATAACCATTATTATTTTACAGAGAATTTAATAGGTGTAGGCCCTCTTGTATCCCACTATTGGTGGAAGCTTGATATAGGAGAGCAGGCTCGTTTTTGGATATGGTTCTGTCTTGTTTACTGTTTCCAGGTATGGGTTCCATGCCACTGAGCAGATCTGTGAGCCAAATCTAGAGCAGCTGGTAATCCACCATGGCTGTGTGCCACTGCTGCACTTGTGTGAGCATCATGTCAGGTTGTTTGCTTCTGAGTAGCTTAGACCATGAGTTGCTTAGACAGATGTTGGTCGTTTTCCCCCAGTCACTTATTTAGCACCTTCTGGTACTAGACAAGCTAACTATCTGGGGACTGACTCTCTTCCAGATTCCAGCCAGGTCTCTCCATGTTCTGCCTTAACAGCATATGGTATCTTCAGCAGTAGGATCTTACCAATAACCTGTCTTCTTTTGGGAAACCGTGTAGGTCTCACTGATCAACAGCTCATTATGGATGCTAACCACATGCCCACATGCTGGCTTTGGGAGTTACAGGTCAGTGCCAAGAGAAAAGAAGGAAGAAAAAATATAGGTAATATGAAAGATAAAGAGAGAAGAGAGAGAAGATGGAGTGATAGAGAGAGAAACAGGAGAGGATTGAAGTTAGTCTTCATCATACCCTCTCCTGGCCCCTATGATTCAGGTGTTCTCTCCAAGCACCTGATGCAGGTTCGACCTTTTAGTATGTCCTTCAGGATATAGGATTTTATGGTACCATTTCCATTTGGATCCAGTTTTTTGTCACTCCCACCCTTTCCCTGCCTTCCCACCCAACCATCCCTTTTGTCCAGTCCTCGAGATGTTTAGTAGATGTGTCAGCATCTCGAGAAAATACAAATTAGGAGCCATGGATGAGTGAGATGATGCGACGCTTAATGTTCTGTGATTGGGTGAGTTTGCTAAGAATAATCTGTTCCAAGTTTGACCATTTTTATTCAAATTCCTTTGTGTCATTTTTCCTTACTGCCGTGTAGAAATCCATTGTGTAGGTATACCACATCTTACTTATCCATTCATCTAATGATGGGCATCTGGGTTGATTACAGCTCTTAGCTATTATGAATTGAGCAGCTATAAACATGGTTGAGCAAATATCTTTGAACTGAGGCTTGGAACTTTTAGGGTAAATGCTCAGTAAGGGGATAAATGGGTCTGTTTGTATCTCTATAGTCAACCTTTTAAGGAGTCTCCATATTGCTTTCCATAGTGATTGTACCAGCTTACATTCCCACTAATAGTGAATGAGGGTTCCTATTTCTCCACATCCTCACCAACATTTGTTGTCATTAGATTTTTTAATTTTTGCTGTTCTTACTGGGGTAAAATGGTGTTGGGGTCCCTCCTAGGGCCAGCCCAGGAGGGGATGTAGGGTCTCAGCCAGGCAGGGGGTGAGAGGCACGAAGTCAAGACACAGACACTGAGAGTTGGGTGAAAGCAGGCAGAGGGCGAGCTGCTGCAGACTCGTTTATTCAAGGAAGTGTAGGGGTTTTTAAGGGTTTGGCTGGGCAATCTTTGTATTTGGTGGTTCCCTTCTTGTGATCAATGACAGCCTGTCTCTGGGCAGGGTGGTTCCCTTCTTGTGATCAATGACAGCCTGTCTCTGGGCAGGGTGGTTCCCTTCTTGTGACCAATGACAGCCTGTCTCTGGGCAGATCATCTCACAGCAGGTTGCTTGCGGGTATGGGGCTGTAGTTTCATGCCAGGCCTGTGCAGAATGCCACGTCCACAGAAGCCATTTCCTGGTTTCTCCTAGCAGGCAGCCTGGCTAGGGCCCAACCTGCATTGTGGAATCTCGTAGATGTTTTAATTTGCATTTCCCTGATGATTAGGTATGTTGAACATTTTCTTAAGTGTGTGTTTATCATTTGTATTTCTTCCTCTGAGAACTCCCTGGGCAGTTCTCTGCCCCATTTTGTGAGTGGGTGGTTTGATTTTTTTATTCTTTATGTTTTTGAGTTCTTTGTAGATTTTAGAAATTAGGCCTCTGTGTGATGTGTATCCCGCAAAAATTTTCTCCCATTTCATGGTTAATCTATTGGGTCTGCTTTTTGTATGTTTGTCAGTGAAAAAGCTTTTCAGCTTCATGAAATCCCAATGGTTATATCATCAAAGTGCCTCCTACTTTTTCTTCCAGTAGTAGCAGTATTTTTTGTCTTATATTGAAGTCCTTGATCCATTTGATTTTTGTGCATGGTGAAATGTGTGAAACAAGTTTAATTTTTCTGCATATGGTTATCCAGTTTGTATATTTTTAATATTGTTTAAAGTGTTCCTAAACTCATAAAAGAAATTATCCCAATCTGTTCCCGCTGGTATCACAAAAATATTATGGACTTAATAATTTAGAAATAAAAGAAATTTATTTCTCACATGTCAGGAGCTTGGCAAATCCAGGATCAAAGCCCCAGCAGAGTCAGTATCTGTTTCATAAATACATCATAGATGGTGCCTTCTTACTCTATCCTCATGTGGCAAAGAGGTATAGGCAGTGCACAAATCCCACACACCTCCTGTTATGAGCCTATTACCCTCATTCATGAGGTAGAAACTTTCATGCATTAATGACCTTCTAAAGATTTTACTTTGAAAAACAAAAGAAAAAGAACCCTACCTTCACTATTAAAGGGGTGGGTAAGTTTTTTCTTATGAAATGTGGGAGATTCATTTGGACTATAGCAGACATACATATAGAACCATAAAGAACCCCAACAAGCAAGTCGACATGATTTATATTTATCTCCAATGCTGTTCAGTAATTTAAATTAAATAAAACACAGTAGCCCTCCATATCCCTAAAGGGAAAATAGCCAATATATCAAAGATATGACTGAATTTTTTTCTTCCATTCAGGAGAGTTATTTCTTTCCATTTCAAGGGCATTTTCACAAAGACTTTTATGAAAGAAAAGTGCAATGACATTGCTTACAGTAATCATCAGCTGCCTCTCAGACAATCATGGTTTTTCTTTTTACTTGAAGGAAGGAAATGCACTTCTTCCAATCAGATATGAGTCTGCCATCCACAGAAGGCTCACTGTACTACAACTGCTATTCCACCTTGTTCTGTGTATTTTTTTAAGAAAATAAATATGATTCTAATAATAATATGATAAGATGAATAAAATTAATATGATGGTAAAAATAAATATGATGACAAAATTTCAAAAGGGTAATGATGCATTTGGTGACCATATATAGAGATCAGATATGGAGATAACAGATCTACATAGTATTTTTGAAAATCTTAAGCAGAGTATTCTTGAGAGAAAATCTTTTTTAAAAAGTAAGGCAAGAAAAGCTGTTAACTTTGTCTCAATAAATTGAGTACCTTGTTTGTATAGTTAACTATTTTATAACTTTTATTTTACAATGAATCCAGCTACTGTCCTGAATGGATACAACTCATCTACTGTTTCTCTTACTTATCTCCTAGTGAGCAAGGACAGAAGGAAGCTTTAACATTCTGCAGGAAAAAAGAGTTAAGGGGGCATTCAAACATTATGCTTAGAAAGGACCAGTGCAATGGTGCCTGGTCTAATTGAGGTTTCATTACTACCAAGCATCTTTATTGGACTTAATCTGTAATTATTCTTTATTCTTCTGGGAAAAGGTAAAAAGAACTTTGCAAGTATTCCCCGAGCTTACTATTTAATGAAGGGCCTTTGAAAAGCATTTCTTTTGATGATTCATGTACTTTTCAGCACTTGGTTCTGACAATTTTTAGAAGAGCAAATAATAGACAAAAAGCATGGTATATTGAAATTCTCAAAAGAAAAATATTTTACTTTTTAAAATTATTATTGACCATATATTTGTTATAGACTAATGGCTGGTGGTTCTTCATTTTGTCCTGTGAGCCAGAGCTATGGCATGATGGTCATGACTGACAGGGTTGTGTCTCTCAGAGGATGAGGTCAGACGGCTACGCTGTTATAAAGATGATGAGATTGTTATGTTGGCTTTCATATCAAATTACTCTCTGAGTATTTTTTTTTGTCAAAGATACGTTTTTCCACAACTGAGAACAGTCAATCAAATAAGCAACTTAGTTCAACATATACTTTATGAAATTACTGAAATATGTTTACATAGATAAAACTTAGATTATATGAAAATGCTACATTCATTCATGCATTAATTCTATACATAATATATATTATGTAATACATATAAATTATATATATAACATACAAATACATACATATATATATATATATATATATATATATATATATATACACACACACACATATATATGTAGAGAGAGAGAGAATGCTAGAATATGAAAGACATGTTTGAGGCACATAAGTAAATCAGACTCTACTTATAATCTACATGTCAGTTTCTTTCTCATTACAGAAGCAAATTGAAGGATGAAAGCGTCTATTTTTGGCTTATAATTTCAAAGGGAAGTTTTATGGTAAGGAATGAATGGTGGCAAAAGTGGACGCTATCTTCATATCATTGCAATGACAGGTGGGAAGAAGAGAGTGAACAGGAAGTATAACCAGGTTAACAAACTCAAGTCCCACCATCCAATGACTCACTTCTAGCAAGGCTCTGCTTTTTAAAGGTTATACAACCTTCCCAAACACAACCATCAGCTAGGGACTAAGTTGTCAAACACATGAGCCAACTGTGTCACATCAAATTTAAACTCTAGTTTAGTAGAGAAATGTAGACAACCAAGTAAGTACAATGAATTTTATGTTAGATGGTGACAAATTCTTGAAAAAGTATAAAACATTGCAGGGGGATAGAAAGAGACAGGTAATTCTAGTAGTTATAGTTCTCCAGTAAACTCCTCAGGGGCTCTGAATTTGACAGAGTACATGGTTTTTGAAGTGATATAAATTTGCCAAAAATTCTGGATTGTGTGAAGGACCGGAATGATGGACATCAGGATCTTATGTTTTCAAGTCTGTAATAAACAATTTTTCAAGATAAATAACTTTTGAAATAGCACTATAATTTTTAAATCAAACCTAATTATAATTTTACAAGGAAATTATAAGAAAATACAATTATAGATATTACTCCCAGAACCAAAGTGCAAAACACTTACCACATACATTACAAACCAAATTAAATGTTATAAAAATGTCATCCTTTGTGATCCAATTGAGTTTATTCCAGTGATGCACAGCTCAAGACTCAACATTACTTTACAAAATATCTAAAGAAAGAAAGAAAATGAATTTGTTCATATTTGAAATTTCTTATAATTTTAAACAGGTACTTGAGCAACAAATGCAATGAATATTTCTAGTCTGACAAAATAGCTGGCATTGTGCTTAATTATGAAGTACTTAAATCATACCCTATATGATTAAGAAGCAAGGCAAGAATAACTTTTATCAAATACATTTTCATCACATATTGTCCTATAGGTCCTATCTGGTGAATAAGATATGAATAACACACTGAAATTATAAGAATGAAGGAGATAACATAGTTGTATATGAAGACAAATCAAATGATTCTACAGTAGTGATGTGGTGACGGTTGAGTGGATAATGAGGTTGCTGCACAAACAGGAATATCTGACTTTGGATCTCCAGAATCCACATAAAGCTGGATTCTGTCATTCAAGCACCTGTAAGCCCAGAACACCCACAGCAAGAAGTGAGGTAGAGACAGGAGAATCTCCAGAATCTTATGGGCCTTATTGCAATAAACAATAAGGGATCGGTCTTTAAAGCAATGTGGAAAGTGAGGGCAGGCATCTGAAATAGTCCTCTACCCTCCATATGCACACAGTGGCCTGTGCTTTTTGCACTCACATACATGAACACACACATAGATGCATATCACACACACACACACACACACACACACACACACACACACACACACCCCTCTACATTAACAAGTATATTTATAAAAGTTTCTTGGCCTGGAAGGATGGCATAGCTGTTAAGGCATTTGCCTGTAAAGCCAAAGGACCCAGGTTTGATTCCCCAGGACCCACATTAGCCAGATGCACAAGGGGGCACATGCGTCTGGAGTTTGTTTGCAGAGGGTGGAGGCCCTGGTGCACCCATTCTGTCTCTCTCTCTCCCTCCCTCCCTGTTTTTCAAATAAAAAGAACAAAGGAGTTTTAAAAAAGTTTCTGAAGTCAACATGAAAGGATGAGTTGTAACATGCTATGATAAATTGTCTGAAAAGATGGCCACAGGCTGTTAAGGTATCTCTGTGGTTAAAGGCACTTGTGTGCTAAAGCCTGATGGTGCAGGTTCAATTCTCCAGTGCCCACATAGAGCCAGCATGCATCTCGAATTCATTAGCAGTGACAGGAGACCCTGACATGCCCATGCTCACACACACACACTCTCTCTCTCAAATAAATAAATAAAATATTTTTTAAAACATAATCACCATACATATAAAAATATATAAAAAGTTCATATTATGTTATGCCCCCATAATAAATGAATTCTGACCACCAAATAGAGAGTATTTTACAATGTTACCTTACAGGGTTTTACAAAGACAATATAATTAAAATTGGGTTTTAACCATGAGTCTGATTTAATAAGATGTGAGTGCTTATTACAAGGGGGCATTTGGAAGCAGAAAAAGACATAGCGAGCAGGCATATGAACACATAGGAGAGAAGACAGTCATGAGAACAAAACAGTTCATCTTCAAGCCAAGGAAAGAAGTGGATGGTCTTCAAAGGACCAGAAGCTGGGAATAGACAAAAAGGTGTTGATTATAGGTTTCACTGAATGCAAAATCTTACTAACCTCTTAACTTCTTTCTTTATTTCTTTTTTACTCTTTCTCTTGTTAACTTTCTTTCTTATTTATTTATTTATTTATTTGAGAGAGAGAAAGAGGTAGCTAGAGAGAGATAATGGGCATGCCATGGCCTCTAGCCACTGAAAACAAACTCCAAACACATATGCCACCTTGTACATCTGGCTAACGTGGGTCCTGGGGAATTGAACCTGGGTTCTCAGTCTTCACAGGCAAGTGCCTTAACCGCTATACCATCTCTCCAGTCCCTAGACTCTTAATTTCAAATATGGCCCTGGAAATAATGAGATAATTTCTCATTAAGCCACCTAGTTCTCGATACTTTGCAGGTTTAGGAATACAGCTTCTATCAACATTATTTATCACATCTAAAATGTTTGGAAATAATCCAAATATCCATCAGTAGTACCATGCTTTCAAAAATTGTGGCATGCTCATACATTAGCATATGATTACTCATACACTACAGTAGAAACAAAAATTCAGAAAAAGCAAGTGCTACTGAGACAGATATGTAAGAAGTAGACAAATCTTTTTATATGAAATTCAAAAATTAACGAATCTCTTTTGTTAGAAGTCAGAAGTAATGAATTGAGGAGATGCTAGGAGGTCTTTTGGGACACTGCTGTACTTTAAATAGTCTTAAAAATTCATTCTCTATCTAAGAGAATTATAGAAGGCAAATAAATGGCACAGCTAAATCGTAGCACTGGAAGAAGGAGAGTATACTAGATAAAATTTTGGAATGTGCAGCCAACCTATGGAAATATGAAAATTTTAAGCTACTGAGTGAATCATCTCCCTACTGCTTACAAGCTAAATAGCATTGCTCTTCTTACCTTCACTGTGCTTCAGCCTCTCATCTGTTGAAAGAGAACACCCTTACATACACATATTATGGGAATATTGTATGAACTAGATAACTTAATGCTGGTAAAAATGTAAAATAGTGTCATAAACATATTTAGTATAATTTAGTAATCAGTTACTGGCAAAACAGAGCATATTTTCAATTTTTTAAATTTAATTTATTTATTTGAAAAAGAGGCAGATATATAGAGAGAATGGGGGCACTAGGACCTCCAGCCACTGCAAGTCGACTCCAGATGCATGTGCCACCTTATGCACCTGGCTTATGTGGGTACTGGGGAAGCAAACCTGGATCCTTCAGTTTCACAGGCAAGCACCTTAACCACTTCGCAATCTCTCCAGCCCAGAGCACGTTTTAACTATTTTTTTAATGTTTAATATTATGTTTTCCCATGTATATGGCTTATACATGCCAGTCAACAATAGGTGGAAACCCTTAAGCCATACTTCTATACAAATAGGCTCATCATAAGAACAATTTTAAATATTCACTAATAGAATGCACCTTTAATTATTAGGTATAATCACCCTAGAAAATTACACCCAAACCATTTCTAGTTATCATTCATATTTTTACACATGAATACATGATTTAAATGATTATATATATATAAAATCATTAAAAGTTTACATGAGATAGGGAAAATGTTATTAGCATCTAAGGAGGTAACATTTTATACCAATAAAACCTATGTAAATTTTCAAGTATTCTAAATCATGATAGCAAATTCTATAAAATTATTTGATAGGAATTTTAACTTAAGACACAGTACTGACTTTCAAGAACAACATAAGTATTAATTCCTGTATACTCATCCACTTTAAAAAAACAAAAAACAAACCTTATCACAAAGGCTTTCCTCTAAACCTAATCCTGATGTATATTCATAAATTCCAGACCAAGGGCTGTTTTGTAGTACATCTCATCAGTCACAACACCTGTATCTGTCTACTTGATCCCTGCTATATCTCAGAAAAAAATCACTTGATGATAGTAAATTAATAATCCAAGAAAAATCACTGTGGTCACTGGTATAATCATATCCTAGCATGGTGCTCTTCATCATGTTTTGTTGTCAGATTATTTCAGAAAACCTACAAAATCTGTTAACTCAGTTTTTCAGTTTAACATTTTAAAGTTATATGGAAATCATAGTTTTTGTAAGTTTTGGCTTCCCTTTCTTTAATTACATAAGAGTTTTAAAAAATTCTTTTTGAGACTAATGGAGAGAAGGAGGGGATATAATGGAGAGTGGAGTTCTAAAGGGGAATGGGGGGAGGGGAGGGAAAACTATGCACCTGTTGTATGTAAGTATGTTTTGTTGTCAATAAATAAATAAATAAAAATCTTTTTGTTTATTAGAGGTGGGGGGGGGAGAGAGAAAGAGAGCATGCGTGAGAGTGCCAGGGCCTCTAGCCACAGCAAAGGAATTCCAGACTCACACTTCACCATGTGCGTCTGGATTACGTGGGACCTGGAGAATCGAACCTGGGTCCTTAGGCTTCGCAGACAAGTGCCTTAACCACTAAGCCATCTCTCCAGCCCACATAATAGATTTTTAAGCTTAGCATCTGTTGCAGTCAGCTGCTCATTACTAGGCAAACACCCAGTCAGAAGCAGCTTATGGGAGGAAAGGGTTTATTTGAGGCTTACAAATTTCAAGGGAACACCATTAATGACCAAAGAAGCTGACTCACTTCCATAGATCCAAGCAGAAAGATATCAACAACAGCCACCACTTCATAACAGCCAGTACCAAGAGCATCCACAACTCAAACTGTCCTAAACATACCTAGTAGGGTTGAACTGAAAATCTGTCCATTAAAAAGGGATCTGCCTGCTGGGGACTAAAGTTGTAAGCTCTATATTAATTTTAAAAAATGCCTGAGTCTTTGTGGCCCATATATTCAGACCACCACATTCCACCCCTGGCCCCCACAGTCTCTTGACCATATCATAATGTAAATTGCATTCAGACCAAACTCAAAGGTCCCCACAGTCTATAACAACTTTAACATTGTTCAAAATTTTCAAGTTTCATCTGAGATTTAAAACTGTCTTTTAACTTTGAGCCCTGTAAAATCAAAAATTATATAATCCCAACATATAATGACACAGAGTTTTTCCTTGCAAAAAGGCATAACAAGAAGAGATTGGACCATTGGCAAACATCAAACATCTGCAGTCAAGTCTGACATCCATAGCCAGTCATGAAAGATGCTGAATCCCAATTCCTTTTCTCAAGGTAGGCTGGTCACATCCTGTCCCAAGCCATCGGCTATCCATAGCAACCATTCCAATGTGCTGGTATGTACAAAATGTCTTTGGGTCAACACTGCAAACCATAGTCCATCTTCACAACTTCCTACAATTCCTCATTTTGCTGCCAATAGATAGATGCCCACCCTGTTTCCTATGCAAACTCTGGCTACTAGAACCACGTGCACTTCATGACCATTTTTATGTAATTTTCATGTTTCCATAACCATTAACAGGTGTGCAGCATAGCCAAGTTTATGAATACGGGACGAATAAACCTTGACCAGGAAGAGCAGCATATGTCTGTAGAATTCTTCCTTTAAGTCACCTCTTTGCAAAAGAAGTCGTGTTCTTATTTGAGCCTTTCCTGGGAGGATTTAACCCCAGGCACCTTTTCCAGTGTTTCCATTCAAAGCAGTTGGCTTACCCTTGATGGATGTAATCTACTTACAATCTTACAACTTCAGTAACCTCAAACCAGTTTCTGTGCAAGTAACTTTAAACTTGCTCTTTTTTTTAAATTAACCATATATCCTTCATACCTTTCTGTTCTATACCTTCTGCCAAGCACACCAGTCCACTACTTTCAAATGTAACCTTGTTCAAATGCTTAGGGCTTAGGCAGAATACGACCAGACTTTCTGCCAGTATCCAACTTCCAAACAAGGTTCTTCACTTTCCCTTGGAAAGTTTGTAAGTCAAGCCTTCACAGTCCATAATTCTGTATTTAGTGCATTCAACCTCATCAGAATAGCTCATAAAACTTTGTTTACTGCACCGTGAGGTTTCTCCAGTTCCAAGTATAAAGTCCTTTTGTATTCCTCTAGCACACAAGTTCCGAAAGACCCAAATCCACATGGTTAGATTCATCAAAGCAATGGCCCACTTCTCTGATATTAAATTACTGACTGTTGTAGTCAGATTTGTGTTGCTGGAAGAAAAAAAAAAAAAAAGACATTAACCAGTAACAGTCTATGGGAGGAAAGGGTTTATTTCAGGCTTATAAATTCGAGGGAAACACCATCAATGATGAAAGATACTGGCTTACTTTCATAGATCCAAGCAGGGAGATATCATCACCAGCCAGTACCACAAAACAGCCAGCACTCAAACTGTGTTAAACACAACTGGGAGGACTGAAATGAAAATCTTTCTCCAGTGACATGCCCCCTAAGCAGTGATCTGCCTGCTGGAGACTCAAGTTGTAAGCTCAATCTTAATAAAAAAAAATGTCTGAGTCTGTGGGCCCATACATTCAAACCACCACAGCATTCTAAATTTAAATTGTAAATATCAGGGTGGAGAGAGATGGCTTAGTGGTTAAGACATTTTCCTGCAAAGCCAAAGGACCTTGGTTTGATTCCTCAGGACCCATGTAAGCCAAATGCCCAAGGTGGTACATGCATCTGGAGTTTGTTTGCAGTGCTGGAGACCCTGGTGCTCCCATTTTCATTCTCTCTCTGTCTCTCTCTCTCTCTTTCTGTGTGTGTGTGTGTGTGTGTGTGTCTCTGTCTCTCCTCTCTGTCTCTCTCTCTCAAATAAATAAATAAAAAATAAAAATATTGAATTATAAATATCGACATTTGTATATAAGTGTAAGCCAATGGAAGTATTAGAGTAAAAATGACTTGAGTTTTAAATAAACTTAAGAGAATGTTTAAGGTTACTTTAATAACTATAATGGATATTAAGTGTTCTTGTTTTTAAAAATGTTGATACAAAAATTGCAGTTGAAACAGAAGGGTCTGTTCTGAAACAGGAGAGACAAATTTATATTTTCAAATTTTAATGGACCCAACCTCATAATCTCTTTAGCCCATTCCTGCATTAAGTCAATGAATCCATGTAAATTTACAAGATTAGTTTATGCTTACCAGACTCAACTTTTACTTTGTGAAGCATACTACCACAAAGAACCTTGAAAAACATTAAAGAAATGAAAAATTAAAAATAAAGCAGGCTCTTTCTTTTTCATGTGGCTGGATCAGTTCTGTATGGCTATTGTAATGGACCACTGGGAGCTTCTGTAGTATGCATTCATTATTCTATGTAGGAAATAGACTTTGTGGCTTTTGGCAGCTTGATATTTTGCTATCCTTATGTAGGTAGGGAGGAGAATGGGCTGATGGAAAAGATCCATTTAATGTACTTCTAGTTCCTTGATCCTGTCCAATGGGGAAAAGTGAAAAAGGATCTGCTAAAAATAGATAAGCTGAATACTGCATAAACAAAGTGAGGAGACCCTTTCTTCTTCAGGTTTCTTTCCTGAAAATGCCTGTGGGAACTGTTACTTCTGAACAAGACCTGCAAGTTAATTTGCACCTGTTAAATATGAGTACATTTTGAAAATAAAAATCGACATTTAATTCATTTGTACAACAAAATGGAAATATGACTTGGTGAGACAATACAGTCTTTAACAAGCCACTTTTTCATCGGTGGGATTTTTTTTCCTCTCAAAGACAACTGAAAAGTCTTGGGGGGATCTATATTCCAAATGCCATCTTCAAAATTATTCCTGTTGAAAATGAAAGATGGACTTTGGAGTTGAAGATTTAAGAGAGCAGATGTAGAAACTGAGCTTTTGGCAGCTACTGGCAGAAATTAATGAGCTTTGGAGAAACCCAGCTGATAGAGAATTGGGGTCGATTATTATCCAGAGTTCTAAATCCTACAGTAAACCAGTTTTCAAGGTGGCTCATGGAAACTGACCAAAGTGGCCTTTCCAAGTTACTTACGGGATTTTTCCATATTGTCAAAAGCTGCCTAATATTAGCATACTTATCAATACATACTTCATACACATATTTTAAAGTAAGAATTAAAGTTAATAATATTTATTTATTTGAGAGAGAGAATTGGCACACTGGGGCCTCCTGCCACTGGAAATGAACTCCAGAAGCACACACCACTTTGTGCATTTGGCTTTATGTTGGTACTGGGTAATCTAACCCAGGCCATCAGGCTTTACAAATTAATGCCTTTAACTGCTGATCCATCTCTCCAGCCCACAAATTAAAGTTCACAACTTGTTAAAATTTTATTGAGAACATTATGAGGTACATCATTCCATAAAACTATGGATGTCCTTTCTTTTAGGTTTGCCAAAATTGGGAATTACTAACTCAAGGGTTCTATGTGAGAGGTCTAGAGCTTCTGGCCAGGTGGGAGGACAGTAGAATGATGCTATGAACCACTTTAACAGAGAAAGTACTGGCATGCCATGAAGACTCAGGTTTCTTCACTATGTGTAGTAAAGAATTCCCCCTCTGTGATTGGTTCCCATAGTGGTTTCTAGATCATTTCTTTCCCATGAATAGTTATATGCTAACTAGCTAATTTTGGTATGTTGATTCTAAATATAATTAGTACTTATTTGGTTCTGCTATTCCTGCACATCTGGCTGTAGGTTTTCCAGGGATATACAAATTAAGCAATTGCTGTCTATATGTTGTTGCTGATAAGATGCTGTTGTGGGACTTCAAGTCAGAATTCATACATAAACATTTTTTGGTTACTCAGTTCTGCTGCATCAGTCAATGCATTTGGAAAGATAGGAAATAAAAGTAATGTGAGAAATGTTAACAAAAATGGGTAGAAATCTTTATGCCAAAAATTGTAGCTCCCAAGTTTACTCTGCCTTTATAACCCATTCTTCACTTTATCAGCACCCTTCAGGTCCATGGGTCTAACCATAACATATGATCTCACCCTAGGCACTACCTCTGAGTCCAGAAGATCTGACCTGCTTAGTCACACTTTTCAAAACCTTCAGTGACTTTCCACTAGATTTTAGGGTGAGAATCTATTGTCTGATCATAGCTTAAAAATCCAACAAAAGCCCATCAAGCATTCACTGTTGTCCACAAAACATCCAGGTCTCCTTTCTCTGAAGCTTCCATACTCTTCCTACCTCAGAGCTTCTGCCTTGTTCCTGCCTATGCTTGTCCAGCTCTTCTTCACTTTTCATATTATAACTGAAGTACAGTCTTCGTTTGGCAGCATCAAGGGAGCAGCCTGTCAAGTGCTAAGTGGATCAGGGTAAAGAATGGCTACTACCTGCAATGATAGCTGTACTTCTATTTGTTTGAGATGCTTTATGACAAATTGACATCAACCTGTGGGAGCAGCCTAAATGTCCTTCCCATTTTTCATGAAAAAAATGAGGGAATGCTAAGTGGTTTTTCAATGTGGAACAATTGCCTAAAGCAAAGTTAGCTTGAATTTGGCTATTTAATTATGTAATTAATAATCCAATCTGTCATGAGCACATTTTTAAAATTCAGAAATATTCAGTGGGTTGAAAATAGATCCTTTGCATCTACTTGAAGAGGTTAATGGTCTACAAGTGCAATTCATTTTTAAAAAAATATTTTATTTTTATTTATTTTATTATTTGAGAGAGGGAGAGAGAGAGAGAATGGGCATGTCAGGGCCTTCAGCCACTGTAAATGAACTCCAGATTCATGCACCACCTTGTGCATCTGGCTAATGTGGATCCTGGGGAATCAAACCTGGGTCCTTTGGCTTTGCAGGCATATGTCTTAAATGCTATGCCATCCCTCCAGCCCAACAAGTGCAATTCTTGTGCACTCATTGTTTATATCAGTAATATTGGGGGACAGTGTTTTATATATGTCATTCTATAGGCTACTGTGCCAAATTTCCACTTTTCATATTGATTCTAAAAAGATATTTAAAAACATGAGTAGAAAGAATAGATACATTAGCAATAAAATTTGAGGATATTTAACTCTTTGAAACTATTACCTACGAATGTATTGCATTTTCATTCCCGCACTAGACATTGAGGATGTAAGAGTCCTTGTTTCACTATGGTCATAGTCTAGCAGACACAGATGTAAAATTAACTTTGAAAATTATAATAAAAATAATAACATAAAGATGATAAATGTACTGAGTAATCAATTAATTATGAGAAAGGTGGCAGTGCACCTCTTCAGGAGGTTTTCATGGAGTATCTGAGAGGAAAATCTAAATTTTGAAAAAGCACTTGGCACATATTTTCAACATATGAGTGTTTGCCACCCTTCACTATGAACCATATGAGACTCAGAACCTGAGTGGACTTCTCAAATGAGGTCCACTCCAACCATCCAGAGAAACTGGTAAAACAGAGGCATAAGTTCATGATATAACAGACTGTTACTTTGACTCTTAGAAACTCAGCATCAACTACTACAAAGAGTGAGAGGTATCTTGTTGCCATGTGATAAAGATGATGGTAGATGCATATATATGCATTACCCCACTGGACGATGGAAAGTTCACAATCAATAACTTTATAACTCCAATAGCTTCTGACTTGCTGTTTTCATTGTCACCAGGCTGGACAGCTAACTGACTTGTTATTGAAATTCTTTAGCTATAGGTAGTAAAATGCTGAGCTGAGAAAAGGCTGGAACATTTGTCCATCTAGAACATTTGTCCTGTATTTTGGCATTTTGATCTATTTCCCCTTCCATTTACTTTTCTACTTGTTTCATTATTGTAGTTTAAGAAAATGGTGTCAGGATCAACATTCCTATAACTAGTTGTGTTGTATCTGAGCTCCATTATTATTCTTATTTTAGAGTTGGATATCAGGGATAAGTAATAGAGATTAAGCTTTTGTACCAGTCAAAGTGTGACACTATACATTAATTTGACATTTATTCTCATTTTTTTAATAGGAAACACCAAAGTTTCCCCAGATTCAGGCAGTATAAATCTTAGTTTTGTGCCTTTATTTATGTTTAATACAAAATATTTAGTATTTAGCACAGGTGGAGAGAGTCGTTAGCAGTACTTACTTAACCCTTGAAACCACAGTGTAGGCTCTCATTATCACAATTTGGTAGAGTACTAAAATGCTATTTACCAAGAGGATTAGTTTGCTAGTGCTACCATATGAAAGTAACAAAAACTTGGTGACTCAAATAAAAGAAATATATTCTCCCACCATTGTGGGGAGTAAAACTTCAAGCTCTGGATGATACGAGATTTGAATCCTTCTGAGGGCCGTGAAGTGTCTGCTGCAATACTGTTCCTGGCTTCTACTTTCCTGGCACTCTGGTATTTCCATGGCAGCTGCAGTATCAGCCGGATTTTTGCCTTCACTGAACCTTGCATGGCATTGTGTTTCTGTCCCCATTTCTCATTCCACAAAGATAAAAGTAACATTAGATTAGAGATCCATCACACTCCAGACTGGGACACATTTTTCACCACTGAGTGTTAGGATTTGTACACATGGATTAGGTGAGTTACAATTAAATTCATGACAAATTACGGTGGTAAATGGTTCAGAAAAGAACATTCAACATGCAATTGGCTTGCTTCTGTTGGACAAGGTTTTTCATGCAAGAAAATTCAACATTTATCTTCAGTAGTCACAGCTAGATTCAACAGAGTGAGAAGTAGTGAACATTTCTGTAATGGCACTGACATTGTTACATCTTTTCATGGTTTGGATTTAAGAAAATATCATACTGTTTTCACTAAGTTGTGTATTCAAGTCACATTTCAATTTTGGTTCTCACATGATATGATACCAGTAGATTCAAATCATGTCTTAATAACTGTAAATAACTTCTTAATTAATCCCTTTTAGAGCATAATTATATTGACATTTTTGAAATTCTGTAAAAAGTTTTAGAACCCCTGTATCTTAATAAAACACTGTATGTGAATGTATAGTCCCCTCATTGGAAAAAGATAATACCCCAGTAGAAATTGAATTTGAACTACTTCATCCTTTTCACTTCTACTGAGATCTTGCATTCCTTAAGTTTTTGAGCAAATTTAAACAAGTCATTCCATCACCTATAAGCTACAGTTAAAAATAATTAAATTAATGAAGAGAAAGGAAAGGTATAAAAGAAAAAAGAGTATTTTCATAAAAGAAAAAAATCACTTTCGTTTGAATTACAAAACATCTCTCTTAAATAAGTTTTATACTTCTGCAAATAATTCTTTCAGTAGAGGATGAAATGAGGAGATTGGTCATTTGCTTTCAGGCCATTTGATCATATTCCAGTTTTGATTAATTATTCAAACTTTAGGAGTCATCAGAGAATCCCAATGGAAAACAAAAAATGAGGAGTAAAAGGATAAGGCTGGCAAATGTTTTTTAAGATCCTTTGGACTTAGGAACTTGTGTGCCTTTGAATGTTCATGTGACTTAAATCCTTCTATATGGGAAGGAGTCTGACAGTGTAACCTTTGGACAAAGGGTAGGAGGATATAAATGAAATGTTATTTAAAACCCATGGTAGCCATCTGACATAGAAGCAAGAAAGAGCCTATGAACCAAGAACTGCACCAGGCACTGAATCTGCCATAGTTTAATCCTGGACTTCCAGACTGTTGAAATGGGAGAAATAAATTTTCTTGTTTGCACAAGTTAGAAAAAAAAAGAAAGAAAGAAAAGAAATGTCAAGTGAGCAAGAAATGAGGATTGAAGTGACATCTTTTATTTTTCTTGTTGCTGTGTCCACATCCTAGCCTTTTAAGCACACATGTTGCTCCAAGCTAAGCAGTGATAGAGGTACAGTACAGTTGCACCTGAGTCTTTAAGTGAAAACTCAAATTATAATGAGAATGCAATTAAATGATTAGATGAAAGAAAGAGGAGGAATTATGCAGTAAGATGCTATAACAATGTGAAAGTGAGTTCCAAAGAAACATTTTTACTAAGTCTGGAATATATTACTTTAGTTTTATCCCAGCCATAAGTTACCAGACCATTTTATGTGCACATAATGTCACCAGGAGTGCCTGTCTAACAAAATAATAGAGTGCATTACCAATACTGCTGTGATGACCACTGCAAAGAGATGATTAGACCCATTTGTCATTGTAGCATGGTGTCTAACAGTTTAAAGAATGGGCAGTTGTAGAGACTATTCAATGTTTTAAAGACACCATTTCTCCTCAGACATATGCTATTGACTCATCAAGTTTGAGTCCATCTATTTGTACACCCATGTCATTCCAGGAAGCTAATGGAAAAGGAAACAGCAAAAATCACATTTTGAAAAACTAATCAAAAATACTAACAATGTGTGAATGGTATTTAATAGGTCTGTTTATTGTTTTAGGCAGGGTTGACTTGTTTATATTTGAATATTGCTCAAGTTAGCACAAAACATCAAAATAGTTTATATACAAAATAGATCTTTAGAAATAATGAAAATCTGCTTTACAATGAAACAACTTACAGGATAGATACATTAGTATAATGTCATCAATTCCTTCACCATGAACTAATTTAGCAGGTTTTTTAAATGCATAGTTTATAGTAGTATTTTTACACAAAGGGATATGTTTTCCCTATTTTATATCTTCAACCCTCATCACTTATTCTGAACATCATTACAGTGGGTAAGGAAATAAGAATAAAGAAACTGGGCTGGAGAGATGGCTTAGCAATTAAGGCGCCTGCCTCCTAAGCCTAAGAACCCGGTTCCAATCTCCAGGTCCCACGTTTAGCCAGATGCAAAGAGACGCAAGGGCCCAATGCTGCACCTGCCCAGAAGGGGGTGCACGTATCTAGACTTCATTCACAGTAGCTGAGAGACTGCTGGCGTGCCTATTCTCTATCTGTCTCCCTCTCCCTCTCTCTCTGACTGTCTCTTTCTGTGTCTCTCTCCAAAAATAAAAAATAAAATTAAAAAAAAGAATAAAGAAACCAAAGGGGACAAGAAGAACATATATTTGAAGTTGGGTTTTGTTTTTTTGAACAAAGAACTACTGCTCAGCCCTGTGATCTTGACTGAGTCAGTCCAGTAACTGTCAAACAGGAGACCCCATCATGTAGAGTCTCTTCCCAATCTCCCATGCTCTGATGTTACAGTAAGGATGCTAAAACAAAGATGAAGAATGACAAACATGAATAAATGGCAGTATGGAGACAGCTTTCCATATTCTTAGTTACTGTATAAATCAGAGAAGATTAAATGAGTTAGCATCTGGCTTTATATGGGTACCCGGGAATCAAACCTGGGTCCTTTGGCTTTTCAGGTAAGCACCTTAACCTCTAAGCCATCTCTCCAGTCCTCATTATCTGTCTTCGTCTTCTTTTTGAGTTCTTAGGTTTCATACTAGATTTGAGATGTCCAGCCTGTTGTTGCATCTCTGTCTCCTGTAGTCTTGGCTGTCCTTCAACATCTGTCCAGAAAGAGTAAAAGCATAAACCCCTGTTGGACTTCTATAAACCCTTTGGTTTTAGGGGTTCAGCAGCATTCAAGCAAAAGCTGCTCAGCCTGAAACTGCTTTCAGCTTTGTAGCTAGAGGCTCCAACATTCTACTCTTAACTGCCTTTCATTCTTCAGCTGTGGTCTTGAGTTCTCTGTTCCTTCCAGACCAATGGAAGCTGCAGGAAACTTGGATAGGACACACATGTATCTTCGTCCCTTTGTCTAGACCTTCCTGATAATTCTACAGTTGCAGCTCTCTACTTAGATGAAGGGTAAACAATGTCATAGTTCTCAAATTTCAGAGTAGATGTGGTATGAATTCTCAGTGAAGTTTATTAACTACTTAGGGAAGTTTCTGACAGGCAAGCCCCCTGAAATTCAACCCCAAAGAAGATTTAGAGAAAATAGCTACCACTGTTCTTTATGCTCTTGGTTCTCCGTTCTGTCTTTCTCTCCTTTTTGTTTTAAGAAACATCTAGGCATCACTGATTTCACCCTCACTGAACCCTTTGCTCCAAGTCCTCTATGCTTTTGCTCTTGATATTTAAATCCAAGCCTTTTGGAATGCTACTTCTCTGACCAGCAGCTGTTACTTTCAATTCAAAGCCATGGTTTAAAAAATCATTGTCTGCACTGTTGACTTACAGAGGTCAAATTAATTGCTCAAAGGCCAAAAATGTGGTTTTTATTCCTTTTGAATCAACCTTACCCTGAGGCATAAAGAAAGTTCTCTTTGCTACTTAAATGTAATAGAAAAATAGAAGTAAAAGAAATAGAAAACACCAACCTCACATTAATATCAAAATGGCACACTGAGGTACAAAATCAACAGTGGATTGTGATGACAGGTATAATTCATGTTTATGTAAGTTTGCCTATTTCCATATATTAAAAAAAAAAACAGGGCTGGGGAGATAGCTGAGCAGTTAAGGCACTTGCATCTAAAGCCTAAAGACCCACATTCGATTCCCTGGAACCCATATAAACCATATGCACAAGGTGGCACATGCATCTGGAGTTTGTTTGCAGTGGCTGGAGGCCCTGGCATGCCCATTGTCTCTCACTCTCTCTCTCTCCAATAAATAAATAAAATATTTTAAAAAATGAAAACACATCAGTAAGTGTGACAGGTATTCCATATCTGTACTCTAACTTAAATAATGTTCCCCCAATTACAACAAAGTTAATGAAGGAATGCTTTTTCCTATAATAGAGCTGCACACGGTATCACTGAGCTTGATCTTCAAATTCCTTCATTATTAACATGCTGGGTCCATCCAGTCATGTGTGTCACAAGCATCACTAATTGATTTATTGAGTATCCACTTGGATGTGCCAAGCACCAGTGGTAAATGAAAATGAATCTACTGAGAATTCCTCCATGACCAAATAAATAACATTTCCCATGAGTATAACCTTCTGAGTTCTTCCTTTCTAAGAAATTCTTAAGCAGACCTGGAATGCACTTTAATTGCTCTGTCTGATAGTCATTAACTGTGTGCTTGATATTTCTTTCTCCATCACTAAAGCTTTCACTCTTTGGCAAACCCTAGATAGTTATCTCATTATACACAGTTTCAAGGCAAGATTCATCATTCAAAGAAATCTTTTTAAATAATAATTCCAACCTAATAGTTATTATTTTCCCTAGAGATAGCTATTTTTTTTTCTATAATAGTTGCAAAAGACTCTGTGGTACTTTGAATGGATGTCCCCCAATAGATTCAGGAGTTTATTAAGGCTTTAGATCTCCAACCACTTGTCTTGAGTACATGTCACTGTGGGCAGATCCTAGGGCCCTCCCCTAAAATATGTTTGGGGGCAGATCTGAATACCAGCCCAAGACATGTAGAGTGTTTGGGGTTCCTAGAGTGTGCTTGCTTATGGAGCTGCTGGTGATGTTTCTCTCTGTGTGGATCTAGGAAAGGGACCAGCTTCCTCTGCCATTATGGAGCTTTCCCTGGATCTGTAAGCTTCAAATAAATTCCATCCTTCCTATAAGTTGTGTCTACTTAGGAGGTTCATCACAGCAGTATAAAGTTGACTACTATAGACAGCTTAACCAATATTCTTGGGTTGTAGCTTTAAAATAATGTAGTATAAATACATCTCTCTTTGCAGTCTGTTGTTGTTAACCTCATAATCTGACTCTACTATTTCCAAACTCATGTTAATAATATATTAAATTTGAAGCAATGAACAATGTTTTACAGCTGTTTAGAGGAGCTTTCATAGCTCCTTAAGTCTAGATTCCAGAACAATGACATTTATTTTGAACCTTCTTCATTTATATAGTATATGATCTAATGGGGAACTAGTATAAATTAAAGATGATAATAAGCTGGACCAGGTGGCAAAAATGTTTAATGCCAGTATTCAGCAGGCTAAAGCAAGTTGCAGGACAATCTAGGCTATATAATGAATTTACAACCAGACTGGATTACCAAAGGCCATGTCTTTAAAAAAATTAAATTAAAAACAATGATAATGAGGTTGAAATTAATTTTTTCAGGACATGAGATTTCTACATCCTAGACAATTTTACAAATGCAAAATTTGTAATATACATCCCTAGCAATTCACTAAATTAGTATTCCTCAAATCTACACAAAAATACAAACAAATCAAGGATAAAATTTTCCTCTTTTAACATAAGTTTAAAATTGTTTGTATATTTTGGGCTACAGAAATTGCTCAGTGGTTAAGGCACTTGCCTGCTAAGCCTGACAGCCTAGGTTCAGTTCCCTAGCACACACATAAAGCTGCATGCACAAAGTGGCTCATGCATCTGGAGTTCATTTGCAGTGGAAAGAGACCCTGGTATACCCATTCTCTCCTCCTGTCTCCTTACAAGTTAATGAATAAATAAAAATATTTTTAAAAATCATTTATATTATAGTATTTTAAAATATATAAACAGAAAACCAGCTACAAATGTTTCATGTTATACCTACTATAAAAATAAAAATAAAAGCCGGGCGTGGTGGCGCACGCCTTTAATCCCAGCACTCGGGAGGCAGAGGTAGGAGGATCGCCATGAGTTCGAGGACACCCTGAGACTACATAGTTAATTCCAGGTCAGCCTGGACCAGAGTGAAACCCTGCCTAGAAAAACCAAAAAAAAAAAAAAAAAATAAAATAAAATAAAAATAAAAATAAAAATAAGTGGGATTAAATGTTCTTGATGATCATGATTCTCAACCTTTCTGGAACCTTTCTTTGATGATATCACTGCTTTTATGCTTCTGTTCATTTTTAACTAATATTTATTAGAATAAAAATGATTACATTTATAAATATAAACAGTGAATGCATATGATAGTGTTTGTATAAATTACTACAGCAAATTTAAGCACAAATATAAGTATAAAGTAATTTAGAATGGGAAAAATTCACATTATTTATTCAGTTATTATGAAGTAAATAGAAAAGGTATCAGCCTATCTAATATAGAATTAGAAGTAGTTCATATAATATACACCTAGATTAGAAATGTAAATTAAATTCAGGCATTCATTGATTTATTGTAGCATACTCCTCTAACTCCAGCACATGGGAGCTGGAGGAAGGATGATATGGATTCAAGGTTGTCCTTCGCTACTTAGTGACTCTGACTGCTGCCAGGCTGGGAAACATGCATCCTTGTCTCAAAAGACTTTTTTTAAAACAAGATGTTGAATTGCGTCCAAAGGTTGATGTACAATGGCTTTCCCAAAAGAGTTTGAGTGTGGAAAAAAAAAATCAACTGTCCTTCTCCAAGAAGCAGGATTTACATATCTTTGGATAAGTTTGACTTTTTTGCTATCAGTTGTGATAGTTAAATCCAGTGAAATGTAGCTCAGTTAGTCCTCTGTTGAGCCCTATAACCCTGTAGAGTATGTTAGATGATGCCTCCTTTTCCATTGAAGATATTCTGTGTTACTTGGTTATACTTCAAAGCATTTCGTAGAGAAGCAGTACATTTGAAAGAAGTGGCAGACCTCGTGAAATCTATGATACATGTCTCTGTTTCTACCTTTTCCACTCAGACCTGACCTCTAGACCCATAGAGATGTCCTATATGAGCACCTCGTCTTCTCAGATATGAGCAGCATGTAGATGAGTTGCTTGGATTCTAAGAGGAAAACTGTGACATCTGTTTTCAAATCTGTATACATGGATATTTCTTTTTGGCTGAGGACACAATTATAATGAAAATTTAAGCTTTGATGGTGATATTTGACCTATCTTCCTCCAGTTGTCCCCCCATTCCTTTCTTCTTTCCTTCTTTCTTTCCTTCCTTTTGGAAATGGTTAGCAAATACCATGTTCCATGTACTGCACTAAAAACTCCATGCATAAATAGAAACATCTAAACATATCTATATATGTGCACACATATATAATATCACAGTAACATATGCGTGTGCAATTTGTGCATTAGAATTCTGTTTGACCAAATAGACAAATAGTTAGTAGAAAAAAATAGTATTGCATAAAAACACAGAAAAACCATGTATATAAGTATTTAATGAATCCTATAATTAGAAATTAGAGAAGTATAATGAGTCCTTTAGATAACACAGGCTGTTGTCCCCAAAGTAGAATACAGTTAATATTTATGAAATATGCACTAGTAATTCCTACTTTATCAGAAAAATTAATAGAATAAATAAATAGAAACATATAAACATATCTATATATGTGCACACATTTATAATATCACAGTAACATATGCGTGTGCAATTTGTGCATTAGAATTCTGTTTGACCAAATAGACAAATAGTTAGTAGAAAAAAAATAGTATTGCATAAAAACACAGAAAAACCATGTATATAAGTATTTAATGAATCCTATAATTAGAAATTAGAGAAGTATAATGAGTCCTTTAGATAACACAGGCTGTTGTCCCCAAAGTAGAATACAGTTAATATTTATGAAATATGCACTAGTAATTCCTACTTTATCAGAAAAATTAAGTGCTCGGCCAAGATACTTCTTAGCCGTGTGTACAATTGTCATAGCGCTGGAAAAAAATGACCTTAAATTATCTATGTCTCATTAACCTCATTGGCTCAGCAATGAGTTAATTCAGTGAAGGGACCTGTGCCCATAATACCTTGCATGAAGAATGGTACATGGCAAGAGCCAAATATAAACTTTGCAATCTGTCTCAACTATTCTTATGCAGTAGAGATAGATAGTCTCTGAATCTTGCACCTCTGGAAAAACTAAATCCAAAGTCACTAGTTCTGAGAGTTGTTTCTGTTTTCAAAATGCTTGAGTTCTCTTAAGGCAAATTTTAATATTTAGTGGATTCATTGTACTTGCCTTGCTTAAATTTGTTCAGAGGACATGGGAAAGGCTTGCTTAAAATTTTCAAAGGGCATGGGAAAGTCTTGTTTAAAATTTGCTCAAAGCACATGGGAAAGGCTTATTTAAAATTTGCTCAAAGCACATGGGAAAGGCTTGTGTTTTAGAATATAGTGTGTGTTTTTGGATTTACTGGAGAAAAATATCTATGGCCATGTGAAAATCATTAGAAATCATCAAAAAAATTCTACCATGATTATGTATCCAGTTGACTAATATTGAAAAATTGTAAGTACCTGTGTTGATGAGATTACTCATAATTTCCATCCTCATTATTATATTTTCAGTACTTTTCTAATACTATAAACAAGAAGTTGTGAATGTCTAAGAATAACAGGAAGCTGGGCATGATGGCACACACCTTTAATCCCAGCCCTTGAGAGGCAGGGGTAGGAAGAAAGAATAACAGGAAATATAATGAGCTGATTATCAACATTTTCAGAACTAAATGATAGAAACAAAAAAAAATATTGAGCAGAAACTGGAAAGTGGAAGCAAAAATATGTGAGGCTGCTTTGTAAATGTTCCATTATATTAACTCTTCCAATCCTTGACTCTTTCATGGGAGACTAAATCCAATATGCGATGTAATTTTGTTTCCTTTTGTTTTTTGTTTTCATGGGGCCTAATGTGGCCTTAAACTTCTTATGTAACTGAGGCTGGCCTTGAAGTCCCAATTCCCTCTAACTCTACTTACAAAACGATGGGAATGAAGATATTCACCATCATACCTAGCCCTAAAATTGAATTTTTAAAAGCTTCTTATTCCAGTAATGTACTTATTCTTAAATATTAAATATATGGAACATATAAACTAGAGTTGTAATCCCTAGAGACTGTTTTCAATTTGTCATTGACCAGAGGAAAAAAGTAACGTATCATTGTACATTCTGGACTGCATCCTACGTTTCCCAAAGGATGCAGTGGCTCTCATGTTGCAGATAGAGTGAGTCCCAGTTAATCTGGGTGCAAGTGAACATTTTTCATCCTGCCCACAACTCTATATTTTCTGGCCAGAGCCAAGGTAGAAAACGTAAAGACCAGTGAGAAGGTAATGTGAATGTGTTAGTTGACTTAATATCAAATATTATACATTAAGGCCTTGCTTTAAAGTAATCATCTTACCTAAAAGCTTATTTTTTTTGACTATGCTTACTAGGATGCGTCTATTTAAGAGCATTTTGGACAAGTTGTTGGTTATTTTCTGTAGTCATTTTCATAAAATAAAATGTAGGAATGTCATATTGAGTTGGGAAGTCAATAACTTAATTATATGGTTGATATTTTATTTAATTTTTCTACTTTTAATTATATTATTTTATTAGTTTAATCTGATAATTACTCCTCCCATTTGGCAAAATTTTTATACAAATTGGTTAAAAACTTTAAATGACCAATGTGATCCTAGATGGGCTATGTAATTATTTTTTCATGTGCTTGAAAAAAACGTAACTGCCCACAGAGGCTTTCATTTAGAAGTGTGTGTGGTTATTGATGAGAGAGCCATACTCAGAAGCATTTGACATTGGAATATAACCCTGTTGGTCAATATACTTTGTATCTCAAAGTTTGCTTGGCCCATGTTTTATTTATCCTGATTAGTCATAATGCTGGTTGTCAGGAGGGCCTGCAGATCCCTCATTGGCAGCAACATCAACAGAAGTAGATGCACCTGTCTTCCCAGCTGGGACTTGCTTGTGGGAAAGAAGGCCACTTAACAACAATTTATCCTTGTGGACAGCTGTATATAAACTGCTTCAGGACATAAAAGACCCACTAAATTCTGTTTTAAAAATTGTCTTCAAAGGCCAAACAAAATAAGGCTAGAAAAATATTTTGATTGTTTTTGTTCATTTGATTTTTAGAGTATGTAGGCTTAATTTAATAGAAAAAAATGTTTAGTTATTTTGGTCTAATCCTCCATTGGCTCTTATTACTCAGTGAGCACAAATGTTTTCATCTTAGACTAGTTCAAGATTTGATATAAAATAGTTTACTGTGCTTTATGCAGTTCCTTGGTTAAATGGGCCATCTTTCAATACCACAGCTATAGCTCTGTGGTTTTGTTGCTGTTGTTTTGCCTATTTTAATTACCTATTTTCCCCACATATATGCTAAGCTCTGTAGAGTGGAGCTACTTCTACTTTGCTAACCACTACTTTCTCCAACACTGCAAATTTTGGCCTTTATGTGTTTCATAACCCTCTTGTGAGTGAAAGTAAAGAAATGAAGAATTGGTTTCACTGTCTAGTTAGTAGTAAAGACTTCTTCTTACAGACTCACTGATTTATAATCATCTTAAAAACTGTGAACTACTTTTGTGACTAATTGATTTTCAATTGAAGTGTAAGTTAATTATAATAAAATGAATTTATTTTAAGGGATATAGGTCCATAACTTTTGTTAACTATATGTTCCCTTGTCCCAAATACAATGAAGAATATTTGTGTTGTTATAGAAAGATCCCTTGGGATGCATTCCAGTTAATCCCTTGCAGGTATTGTTCTGGTTATCATTAAAGTTTATATTTTTCTTTTCTAGGACTTCAAATAAAGACAATCATAAAGCATACGCTTTCCAAAAATGTGTCAAGCCTGTTTCATTCAGTTTAAAGGTTTTTAGACTTCTCTGTATTGTTCTTGTAGATGTCTAATAGGATTAGTAATTATCCAGAAATTACCCATATTAAATAGTGTCTAATTAATAATAGAAAACAATGCTATCAAAAAAAAAAAAAACACCTGCTACTATATGGTTGGAAGAATTATTGGTCCCAACTTTCCCACTTTCCAGTTATTTGCTGTTAAGATTCCCAGAAATGCATGGGATGATTCTTAGAAGTAGAGATTCAAGGACCATGACATTACCCAACTTGTGCTATAATTCATGACACGCAGATCATTAGACAAACCAAGCAGATCAAGAGGTACACACTGTAGAGCAGAAAAGAGGCTGGGTTTCCTGACCTCTCCCTGCTTTGTGCATTTCCACACCATTGGTTTCTCCTCACCTCCTGACTATGCTGCCATTAATGACATAGACATAGCAGATTGTACAATTAAGGAAGAATACCAAAAGTAGATGTTCCACTGGAAGTCATCTTTAAAACATACTTTATAAAGCCAATATTTAGGGGCATAGGAGGGGTGGGTTGGGGCAGAATTGCCAAGGAGATTTATAAAGAAATGTCCATTTGCAAGCACTGTAAAGAGGCCTGCCAATGAAAGCTGGTGGTAAATGGATTCTTAGAATTAAGGCAGTCTATGTTCAACTGCCAAAGGCAGCTTATTTTCTTTGCTAGTTTCCAAACAGGATGCCTGAACTTTGTGTTAATGGAAGGCAATCTTGTAAAATATGGTGGTGGAGCATACTTTCTCACTGGCTCTGGTCAGCATTATTATAGACTTGATGTGTTACTTAAGACTCTGGTAGATAATTTCAGGTCAGAAAAAAATTAGTATGTGAGATTTGAGGAACAAAAATATGTAATTTTATCTTATAGCAGAGTCAAGCAGAAAGACAGTATCGGGGAGCCACAGACAAGCACTGCATAAACCTCACAATCTCCAACTTGTCTTACAGAAACTTATTGGGGAGATCAGAGAATAAATTTTTTCTGGGAAAAGTAAGAAAAATGGTGTGGAAAATGAATGTTTATATGGCAAGTAAAGACATACTCAGGATATGAGGGATGAAGCAATGATGTAAAGAAGGAAATTAAGTGTTCTCCAAATGTAATTTTTTTTTTTTTTGTATAAGATGGTTTGATGCAAAGTATGTGACAATTTCATGAAATGGCAAAAGAGAATCTGCACAACTCACAACCAAGTGTCAATATTAGCTACAGCTCTTTAATCTTTACTCATCTAATTTTCTTCTCCCATAGATCTGGTAAAGCGGCTCCAAGAATTGCTAATCCAGGACTGGAGGGCCTGTGTGAACATACAGATGGTACCCTGCCCTGAGAGGAATGCAGAAGTTTCATCATAAGGTAACAGATTATTCCTGTCTTTGGTTTTTATCATCTTTAAAAATTAATAAAATCATGTTATGAAGATAGAAAATAATATGAGAAATACACTATGAATTTGCCCCTAGTTTTGTAGCCATTCATTGTTTTTAATCTTTCATATGAAGTATGTTCAGAAGTCATGCCTTAGCAAATATTATCTGCACATTTGCAATGGGGTGTCATGGTAAAGCAAGCACAATTTCAAAGCCCCTATGTGGCTCCCGTGGAATAGAATTAGCATCAGCTAAAATGATGACAATATCTCTGTGAATCTCTGACCAGGATACTCAAGAGTCTGGGCAGCCTGCACTGGGCAGCTGCAGAGCTGTGGCAATGAGACCTCAGTACATCTGCAAACCATTGTTTGGCAAAGCACTATTGGGAAGCAACGGGCATTTTTCTTTTTCAAAGCCTCACCAGGATTCCTGTTTGTATGTTTCCTTGTGATTGAAGGCTAGATTGAGAGGAAGATTTTAGACGAAATACTTTGGGTCTTAAATTTTCATATGAGGTTAGTTTTAACAAAAGAATCCCTGGTATTCCTAGCTTGTGTCAAAAAAAAATTTGAACTTCCTGTATTTTCCTCATTCATCTCCATCTTCACATCCAGGGGAACCATGGGCACATTTCAGTTCAGTCCAGGACTCGTATTCTCATAGGGTTCTAGGAAAGTTTATAGGAGCCCAAGGCTGCCCCAAGAATCATGAAGATGCCCCAGGAGCTGAGGTAATCAGGGACTTTTAAGCCTTATTTCAATATTTTGTCTAATCTATGTAAGTCTGTTCTCTTAAAAGTGATTAAAAGTGATTAAGGTTTCACTGTTTAGTACCTAATTCAAACCCTGATTGAACTCTAAAGATGACTGGTTTCAAACTAATGGGACCAGAACATCCAGGTTTCTTCTGTGCCTTATTATATTATTTTCATAAATTATACCTCAGGAGTAAGAGCTAACAACTTAAGTGTCAGGTTATGTCATAATGAGAGAATGACAGAAATACTTTCTTATTATGATTTTAGAATTTGTTTTATCTCATCTATATTTTAAACATGTTTTGATTTTATTGGATTTTCAGCTTCTGTTCATATACAGACTCTTGCATATATATATATACACCTATCCATCTATCTATCTATATATATCTATATCTATCTATCTATCTATCTATCTATCTATCTATCTATCTATCTATCTATATATTTGTCTTAGGGTAGTTTTAAATTTGCAGAATAATTAAGGTGAAAGAACAGAAATACCTATGCACCATTCTTAGTAATCATAGCTTTCTCTAATTTTGACAATCCTACATTTGTGTGATGAACTTGTTATAGGTGATGACTGACTATTAACACATTCTTACAACCAAATGTTCATAGTTACAGAGTGGATTGATGCTTGTGTTGTATATTCTATAGGTTTTGACAGCTGTATAATTACATCTTTTCTGGACTACTGTATCATGTACCATAGATTTATTGCTCTAAATCCCACTGAATTCCCTTTATTCACACATTCCTTCTTTTTCTGATATTCTGGCAAGCTCCAATCTTCCTGATTCTATAGACTTGCCTCTTACAGAATGTTATATTCTTAGAATCATATCTGTGTAAACTTTCCAGACTGGCATCTTTCACTTAGCCAAGTGTTTTTAAGATTCATCCATGCCCTTTTGTCTCATTGTAGCTTTCTCTTTCTAATCAATGAATATATTATAGTCCATCCTTTCAAATACTAAGTTTTTTTTTTTTTTGGTGCTTCTATATATGACAACTGTTTTTAAATGCTGAAAACATTTATCTTCAAACTTTTTAAAAAATATTTTATTTATTTAATTATTAATTTATTAGAGGGAGAGAAAGGAGGTAGAGAGTGAGAGAGAATGAATGTAGTAGTTTGAATAGATGTCCCCGATATAGTCAGTGTTTTATTAGTTTATAGTTTGCATCTGCAGCCACTTGTCTGGAGGCAGTGTCACTGGGTGAATTTTAAGGTGTGGTGGTGGGTTTAATATTTCAATCTAAAGATATGCAAGTGTGCCTAGTGGAGTTCCTGAAATGTACTGTGCTTTTTGGCTTTTGGCTTGTGGCTTTTGCTCTCTGTGTTTGGTCCTGTGAATGCCAGCTTCTTCTGCCAATATGGAACTTCCCCTGGATCTGTAAGCTTCAATAAATATCCCTTCCTCCATAAGTGTGCCTGGTCTGGAAGTTCATCTCAGCGAACCTGAAACTGTCTGCTACAATGCCCTTTTGTCTCATTGTAGCTCACTCTTTATAATGAATGAATACATTATAGTCTATCCTTTCAAGTACTAAGTTTTTTGGTGCCTATATATTTGACAACTGTTTTAAAATGCTGAAAACATTTCTCTTCAAACTTTAAAAAAAATGTTTTATTTATTTAATTATTAATTTATGAGAGGGAGAAAAAGGAGGCAGAGAGTGAGAGAGAATGAGCGTACCAGAGCCTCCAGCCACTGCAAATGATCTCCAGTTGCATGCACCCTTTTGCATCTGGCTTATGAGGGTCCTGGTGAATTGAACCTAAGTTCTTTGGCTTTGAAGGCAAATGCCTTAGCTGCTAATCCATTTCTCCAGCCCTCTTCAACTTTTTATTGACCTGTTTTTAACTCATTCAGATATGTCCCAAGATATATGATGACCAGATTGAATGTTAATATTGTTTTATAAGAAATTACTAAATTGCATTTCAGTAACGGTCACAGTTTCCATTTCTACAATTAGTGAGGGTTATTTCCTATTGTTCAATTCCCCATGTAAGACCACATGCACAAAGTGGTGCATGTATCTAGAGTTTGTTTGCAGATGTTAGAGGCCCTGGCGTGCCCATTCTCTCCTCTCTCTCTCTCTCTCTGTCTCTCTCTCTCCTTGCTAATAAATAAAAGAAAGAGACATTGTTTACTCAAAAGTCTGTAGACTCTTATAACATATTCATAAGTATTTATTAGGTAATTATATTGTATTTTCCCTAACACTGCCCACTATTTTAATGTTTTGTAAGATAAATGTATATACCTAATATTTTCTGTCACTGTAGGCAGACTATAATAATTGATTATTACAATGAAAATATGAACACTATATCACTGCTTTTGTTTATGAAAATGAAGCATGTACATTCTGTGGATCTTACTAATAAGTATTGTCAAGTTTGATGCTGCCCACAGCCAGATTTCTTCCATAAATAGGATTATTTATAAGAGATAATAAATTAAACATCCCTACATTTTGTATACATCCCTACATATTGACTTTCAGTGGTTCAATTTGTAATTTTTATTTTATTATGGTACAAAGTGATATGCATTCGTATGTACTTATTGTTTTTTGAATGTGTAATTACTGTAGGTAGCCAAATATTAGCAGTCTTGGAATTTACAAGAGCAGGAACTCTAACTGCTGCCTTCCTGGTATGAAAGAGAGGAGAGTGTAAATATGTTAATCACTCACCTGGTCAAGAGACCACCCCTCACCTAAAGACATGCTAAGAGGAGAGAGGAATAATAATTCACTTAACAATATAATATACCCACAGAAGTCCCTCTCTCAGTGAAGGTGCTTACAATGGACTTTTCTCTGGATGTCTGTAGTGTGTGTGTGTGTGTGTGTGTGTGTGTGTTTACAACTCTTTTGAATGTGTTGGGAGGCCAGATGAGAACCTCAGGTTTCCCTTGTTCATTGTTTATCTGCTTGTTTCTTTAAGAAGGAGTCATAGTGATTCTACAGCTGCCTTGTTATGAGTCCCAGTAGTTTTTGTGGTCTCTGTTCCCCATAGGACTGGGGTTGCAGGCATTAGTGACCATACCCAGCTGTTCATTTGGATGTTGGAGAATCAAACTCAGACAGTCTCAGGCCCCTTAGGAATGCATGCTTGGGTAGCAAGCCCTCTTAACTACTGAGCCATCTCTCTGGCCTGTGTGACAGAATTCTGATCTGAAATAACTTCATGTGAGTATGATGAGAAAGCAAGACTTTGAAGCACTGAGATAATGAGAAAAGACTGAGGCAATATTTAATGTCCATTTTCTTCCCAGTCCAAAATCAATCACAAAGTTGAACTTTAACCTTCAAATATAGATACAAGTTTCTTTCCCAGACTATGAAAGAGGTATTTCTATTAAAAGCAAACAAACAAACAAACATATATATGGAGTAAAATCAGCTGTGTTCCTGTCTTCTTTGCCTTAGTTTCTTTTCTGAACAAATGTTTTGATTTTCATTCTTCTAGTTTTGTGTTGCCTAAACTGACAGTAAACATACACCTATAACTAAGATGCCTACAATGTTTCTTAAACAAAAAAGTTAATATGAGGCTAGGCTAGGCGTGGTGGCATAAGCCTTTAATCCCAGTACTTGGAAGGCAGAGGTAGGAGGATCACCATGAGTTCAAGGCCACCCTGGGACAACACAGTGAATTCCAGGTCAGCGTGGACTAGAGTGAGACCCTACCTAGAAAAACAAAACAAAACAAAACAAAACAAAACAAAACAAATAAAACGTCTATAAGAGCTGTTAGAGCCCATTGAAAGGTGGACACATGATCTGTAGCCATGTTGAGTAGAGCCTAAAAATCCAGAATAAGGAATTTTGACTAAGTCTTACAGTGAAGCTTTCTAAGGAGGATAATAAGATAAATTTAGATTATAAGGAGAAAATCATCCAACAGTAAAGCAGAATTAAAGTGAGAAAACAGGAAATGCAATTAGCATGCTAATTAATTAACATGAGAAGAAGAAGCCTGGCCTAGGCTATTGGCAGTGAAAAGGGAAAGGAGATGTTAGTTTATAGAGGGAAGTTTTTTTTTTTTTTTTAGCTTACT
This sequence comes from Orientallactaga sibirica, assembly GCA_036365145.1. NCBI lineage: Eukaryota > Metazoa > Chordata > Mammalia > Rodentia > Dipodidae > Orientallactaga > Orientallactaga sibirica. The sequence continues at coordinate 49,689,900 of JAEOAD010000004.1, read as the reverse complement.
TAGGTTGGTTTTCATTGATTAGCAACTAAAGAGTCAAATTCTGTTTCAGGCCATTTGAAGTCAATGTAAACAGTGTGTTATGTAATCTAATAGGCTGATATGGACAAAATGTCTGTGTGTTCACTGCATGCAATTCCTGTGTTGAAATCCTTACCACTGTGTCATAGTGTTTGGATATGAGGGCATTTGACAATACTAGAATTAGTACTTTTGTTAAAACAGGCCAGGATGTTAACTCATTCTTTCTGTCACATGAGCAAATGGTAGTTTGTCAGGCAGAAGAGGGTCCTCGCCACACCCACACATGCTTCCACTTTGATCTCAGACCTTCAGCCTCTACAAACACCAGAAATAAATTTCTGTTATTCTTAAGCAAGCCACTTCAATGAACAAAAGGAATAATGCCTGGTACCAACCCCAAATACTAAAATGGAGAATTTTCCTGCTGAAAATAAAATTCTTCTCTGGATGGTCTGCTTCAGGTCAGAGTAATTCAATTTCTAAAGGACAAAAGAGTTAGACTAAGAGAAAAATTAACAAGTAACTCTTGGCCCCTGCCCAGTGTGGTAAAGTCAGCTAAAGGAAACAGGGCGACTAGAAAATTCAGAGAAAGACAGGATCAAGCCTCCCCTTGAAGCTGTGCAAAGAGGCTTGGGCAAGAAAAGAGATCCCCACAGTGCCCAATGCGGCAAAAGATGAAGAGAATAAAGATAGGGAAATTTAAAAACAGCAATGGAGCTCAGAGCAGGAACATTGAGACCCCAAAGGTCAGTGAGCCCAGAAGGTAGTTTCAGTTGTCTGACAGCTCAGGATTCCGAAATATCCCACAGGTCATGTTTCCTAAACTTACCACACAGAAAATGTGAGCAGTGAAGAATGAGTAGCATCCCAGACAAGTAGCATATGAGTTTTCAACTGTACATTATAGAGAGTTTGAAATAATGTTTGGAAATTTCTCTGGTTAAAAAAAAAATGCATTGACAAGTTTAAAAGCCTGAAATTAACAATGTTAAGCTCTAATGGAACATGTGTACAATCTCTGTTGCCCTTTTCTCTTACTTGTCTGCTCTGATTTCATAAGAAGGAAGACATTCTGACCCACTAAGGATCTGAGGTCTCCATGTGCTTTGGAAGAGAAAGGTTTTGCACTATTGCTTAATTTACAGAAATTCCTTGAGCTAACGAGTAACTTTCTTCTGGTCATTGCCAAAGTTTGTTTTATTAATGTATAAAGTATTTTTTAATAAAACATGTTGATTTTTTTTCTTCCAAAATTCTAGGGAAGCACATGGTTATCATAGGATTAAGAATGTCCTGTCAGTATTTGATAGGCTCCTCAACAGCATCTTTGAGTAGTTTTTTTTTAGTTTCTAAAACTTAAAACATACTAATGAGTAGTGAATCACTCAGTATTTCTGTTAGAAGATTAATAAAAAGATGGTTGTAAGTCCGTGATTTATGAAGTCCCTTTATGAAGTTAGGTTTTATTCCTGTTCTCTCTACAACCTAGAATTCATTTGTAAAAAGTAAAATAAAATAAATAACAAAGTCTTGCTATGCTATGTAGCAAGTCTCCCTTTAAAAGTGCCTCAAGGGCCTGGAGAGATGGCTTAGTGGTTAAGCGCTTACCTGTGAAGCCCAAGGACCCCGGTTCAAGGCTTGATTCCCCAGGACCCATGTAAGCCAGATGTACAAGGGGGTGCATGCATCTGGAGTTGGTTTGCAGTGGCTGGAGGCCCTGGTGCACCCATTCTCTATCTATGTGCCTCTTTCTCTGTCTGTCACTCTCAAATAAATAAATTTTTTAAAAAGTGCTTTGAAAGAACTGGGAGGGTACCCATTTATAAAAATGGTACATGACTCTCTCTGTCTCTCTCTATGTGTATATATATATATATAATTTTCGTGTGTTAAAGTTAATCTAACAGATGGCATGAGTTCTTTGGAATTTCAGGATTGGTAGTGAGACTTTCTGAAGGAAATCAATTCACAGTCTAGGTCAGCTCATTGCCCCTACTCTTTGTGCTTTTCCCTTCAGCTCCCCATCATCCTGCCCCTATTAAAGCTGTCTCAAGAAAGATCTAAAATCAATCTTTCATGATTTCAAAACTTCATATGAATGTAATAGTGTGTGTTACTTCTCTGAATTGTATTTATATTTCAAATAGGAAAGGAGGCTGTGATCACCATTTAAAATAATTGAACAGCCTGCTCAGTCTGTAAGATTTGAGGAATTTTATTTATCTTATTTTGTGGTTGCACTTTGATATTTATTTTTGCTCCCATTTTTACATTAAATGTACTGTGTAGTTCCCATAATTGCAACACGATAAAGTTCTCATTGCTTTTAATTAACCTGCTTTTTTCTTCCTTAGCTCTATAATTAATTTGACTAAATTTGTTAGCAAATAAAATTTTCTGATTATACTCCTTACATATTGTTTTTATTACTTAGCAATGGATTTTATTACTGTGTTTAAAATGCAGAAAAGATTGAGATTTTATATTGTGTGACAAAAAAAAACAAGTTTTTTTTTTTTTCCTAAAGACATTGTCCAGAAATGATTTCTTTAAAGGTACTACTATTGGTTTTGCTCATACACAGGGAAAAATGTCAGTCAGAAAAGTAAGATAGTGATATAGTATATTTGCTATTATGGGATTCAGGGAGTGAACAGTATAAATAAATCTTTACTGAAGGAAAAACATGGCACATTGTATTAAGAGGAACAATTGAATTGTATTTTTCTGCAAATCTGGCAACACTAGAAGCGGTTACTTAAAATAAAGGCTTCTTAAAGCTTTTTATTTCAATAAATAACTGTACTTACATTAGAATCAGAATTCTTAATTTTTATAAGGACAAAAATACACATGAGGTTTTTTAAAAAAATTTCTGCCTATGGTATTACAATATATATAAGATGTGCTTTGTAGAAGCAGAGAGAGAAAATAACATTTATCAAACATCTGAAAGCCATGCATTAAAGACTGAAATGAATTATATTTCCCCACAAAGAGAAACAAAAGTACGATTCATGAAGAACCAAGTGAATCAGATGAGAGAGTGATTGGCTGTGACGTACAGCCACCATAGTGAAGGTTATTTGCTCTACCTCCTGAGTCGTTCGAGCAACTCCAGCGTTTAGGTGTGCACGCATATGCACATGTGTTTGTGCACAAGACACAGTTCAAGAGATAGGAAAATGGCTTTTGTGGCTCCAGAAACATCATTTCATCCCCCTGTATCTAAATTTTTCTGAGAAAAACATCCACTTAATGTCACAATAACCTCACAGGAACAATTTAATAGTTCCTGCTAAAAGCCTGTAAGGACTCTTCAGATAGAAGATGAGCTTGACAAAGGCATCTCAGCCTCTGCAGATCTCCATCTAAGGAACTGAAAACCCGACGGGTTTAGTTACCAAGCCATCAGATGCAGAGAACGGGAAACAAGAATAATTCTCCAAAGCCGGGTGTGGTGGCGCACGCCTTTAATCCCAGCACTCGGGAGGCAGAGGTAGGAGGATCGCTGAGAGTTTGAGGCCACCCTGAGACTACATAATGAATTCCAGGTCAGCCTGGACCAGAGTGAGACCCTACCTTGCAAAACCAAAAAAAAAAAAAAAAGAATAATTCTCCAGATGTCATTAAAATGTTAGTCACATAATGACCAGACAATTACAGGTTCTCTTTGTTTTGTGATGAATCTAAAATATGGGTTCAATATGGCTGGTGGTTTCACTTTTATTGGATTAAATGGCAAATTGGGAAAATTCCATGGGGTAGGTATCATTCAAATGATCTTTTGAGCAAATTCTCATCATGTGTGTTTCTGTGAGAGAGTGGGTGTGAAGTGGGGGAGTTTCATGAGACTTGTGGGACCAGAGTTGGCACTCTTCCCTTAATTTGGCCACTTCTAGAGTTGCTGGCTGTTTCCCCTGGTGTAGTGGCTACATCTAAAAGCCTAAGAGCTGTACAAGGCCTTCAGACTGAGATTCATTTAGCAGGAAAATGTGCTCAGAATTTGCTTGTTATTAAAGCAAGAGTGTTTTTCAATGAGCCTCAATAATTCCCAAGTACATTACTAACATATAGATAACAACATGTATATGATTGACTGTTTTTCCTCACTAACGATGTTAGGACATTTAATTCACTTGTTGACTCTACTGTACTGCTGAGATAAGTAAGAACGGTTTTTGAAAAATAATTCATGGGAAGAAGTTGATCACAGTGCAATAATTAATTATGGGTTTTTAACAATACTTGGCAGTTAAGATCATAGTTCTTTACTGATAAAAAGTCTGTGGCACACTAGGCCCTACTAAGCTTTGCACATTTTTTTTTTTAAAAAATAGCCACATTTAATAATTTGACAGTAATTTAAAGCTTTATCAATAATTGGTTTGACATTGTCATGAGTGTTAATAGTACAAGCACTCTATTTGTGCAGTTTTGTTTAGGGTTAGAAAAGTTCAAAGGAAACTATGTATCTAGTACATAAGTGATTGACTTTTCAATTATGATAAAATAAAGAACAATCAGAATTTGTTTACCTTTTTAAAAAAGTCTACCATACACTGTGGGAAAGTAGGGTCATGTATTTGAAACTTTGGAGCACATCATTTCCTAGCTGCTACATTCATAAAGTAGTAATACATTAGCTTTTTTTTTTTTTAGTGTGTGGTAAGCATGTATACATATGCATGTTCACATGTTTGTGGGCTTAGGTAGGTAGCAACCAGGGTTTCACTTCTTCACTCGCTGTCTACCTTATTAACTGAGGCATACTCTCTCACCTGAAATCCTGAATCACCAATCTGCTAGTCTAGGTACTTTGAGCCCTGCTGGGGATTATAGACACGCCATTCTGCCCACCTGGTGTTTAGGTTCTTGCCAGGGATTCAAACTCCTGTTTCTGGTTTGCAAGGCAAGCACTGGATTTTGCTTTATCTACTGAGCCATCTTATCAGACTGCTCAAGTACCTTTTAAAATTGGCATTTAAGGAGCCAATGAGGTAATCAACTTCAGGGATATTTTATTAAATTTAAGTATAATTATCTGTAAAAATTACTATCATTTTAACTTATGATACAAGGTGTTATAGGATAGAAGTAAATAGAAATGATCTTATATTCACAAAGCAGTGCTTAAAGTAGTTATTTTTAATTCATTATTGATTTTCATTACCTTAATATTACCTTGATTCAGTACCCAAATCTGTTTGTTTTTCCTTTTAGTTTCTAATTTTTAATTACAATGTCACCATGTTTTCCCATATGAAACTTTAATGCTTTTAAAAAAATAGTCTCTGGTTTTAGTTTATAGTTCAAATTTAAAAGAGGGCAATGAAACAAAGATTAAATACTAATATATTCAAATTACTAAAATTAAACTAATTTTATTTCTGCCTTATAGTTGTAATGTAATATAAAATCAATTTGATCCTTCCAAGATTTTAATGATTTTTTTTTTGGTCCTGAAGACAAATCTCAGAAATGTTAATTCCTGTGTCTATAGTAGCAGAAGAGAATAGCAATGAGGCTCAGCCCTGGCTGGACAGCTTTTGAAGTAATTAAAACCTTGGACTTCACCACTTCACCATCCCAGCAAGGCAGAGGTGCCCACAAGGCCACCCTGAGACTCTTATTATTAGGTCAGCCTGGACCAGAGTTTAAAAAAAAAAAAAAAAAAAAAAAAAAAAAAAAAAGAAGTGTTGAGTTTGAGACAAGTACATGAATGAATTTTAGATGACATTTATGGACTCTCGAACAGCATTTCTCTTGTAAACTCTTAAAAGTGTCTATTCCTTTGAACACATAGGCATACTAATGAAATAAAAATAAATGAAGTCTCACATTATTTATACATTCTAATTTTTCTTTGTCATAGAAGCAAATAATAGAACAGTGTGGGTGGTTTCTTTATCTATTGAACACATATTAACTAAAAGTCTACTTCATGCTAGAAACTGAAAAGGTAATGAAGGCTAACAATTCATGAGGGGTGATACATACAGTATTATGTTTTGAGCATCAAATACCCTCAAAGGTTCATGTGTTGAAGTCTTGGTCCAAGCTTATGGCACTTATTGATAAACTCATCTCATCAGTGGCTTAACATAATTGAATGGAGAAGGTAACTGGTTGCAGGAAGTATGTCATTGCTGAGTTCATTTGAAGGATAGCCCCAAGTTTCCCTCTCTGTCTTTGTAACCTAATATTTTCACTTTGCCCATAGGTGTTAAGGCTGTATAGCCAGGTGACCAAAGACTGAAACTTGTAAAACTGTGAGAAAAAAAAAATTATTTAGGTGTTTCCCAAAGATATTTTTTCACAGCAAAAAGCCCTATATAGTATAGAAATATTTTAGCAATGTTTTCATTGTTACAATTATGAGGATACTATAAAGAAAATAAACACAAGATGAGATCACAGTAGAATTACTTGACATAATAAGTGGATTTGGAATAGCCAGGTAAAAGACAGGCAACATAAAAGAACCAGACAGACAAACACAGTTATACACACACACACACACACACACACACACACACACACACAAATGAAATATTGATACAGGCATCATAATGTTTCCTGGAAAAAAAGTGAAGTGCTCCAAATGCAAATGTTTGGGACTTTAAGTAATTCTTTATAGCATATGAACTATTTCAGCTAAATTTTATAGAATATTAGCTGAGTGTGGTGACACATGCTTATAATTTCAGCACTCTGGAAACTGAGGCTGGAGGATATGAGATTAATGCCAATATGGGCTATATAAGGAAACTGTCAAAACTAAAGAAGACACACTTCCAAGACTAGTGATCACTTCCTGCTAAAACTTCTGAAATATCTGTGATAGCCACTTCATAATCTTCCTTACAAATCATGGGTTAAGGTAACTAATACAAAAGCTATTCATTATAAGCAATGGATTAATCTGATGAGTGTTTATAGTGGTAACTCATAAAAAAGTCAAGAATGTGAGTATTCAAAATCAATGCCTGCACAGTATATACTTTCTTTCACTTTTCACTTGACTTCCAATGAGGCTTCTGCCAGATCCTGAACACTTCAAAGAGTGAAAAAAAAATCTTTTATTAAATTTTTATTGTATTAGATTCTTTAAAGCCTCTGATAAAGTAGACATATTTTATGAGATCATGTCAGTATAATAGCCCAGGACCAAACACTCTTTACAGTCAGCTGTATCCATTATATCCAGCAACTCATCCACTATTTCCCAGCACAACTTCTATGCTTTGTCCCAACTCTTTCCCTAATGTTCCTTAAATTACAGAAGATTCACCTCATCTTAAATATCTACTCAATGTTTTCTTCAGTAAGAGCCTGTTAAGTCTCATGAAATCATTGCTGTATTTATTTTTGACTAATTTCTAATTTCAAAAATTGTACAAGTTCTGAAATAATATCATTCCATAATCCATATGCCTGTCCCCTAATACTCAGGAACTTGTGATCCTCTTCAGTCTTTCTAGACATCTAGTGTATTCTACTATTCTTATTATGTAGATAAATTCCATTTGTACAACAGATTGGGGCGACCTTTGTATGTTTTATCTTTCTACCTGGTCTTAATCCTTAAATCAACATTTTTCCATATTAGTACTGAATGAATATAAAACAGACAATTAAATCTTAACCATTATTGTTAAGCAATAGAACTACCATGTCATCAAGAAGCTTCTAGTTCCCTGTGTTAAAATGCAGTCATTAAAGCTCTATAACAGAATAATTGCTACTAATCATGGATAAGTGAAAATACTCTCAGAATATACAAGCTATACTGGAATCACAATGAAGTTTTTTTTTTTTTTTTTGTTTTTTAAACCATGCCAAGTCCACAGATTAAGGTCCTGCTGTTCTTTAGTTGGTCTTATTTATTTTGTGTTAATCATTTCCTGAGACTATGCAGAACATTGAATTTGAATGGATACAATTCCAGTCTAGAGCCTATATCAATGAATTAGTTATAACTTACTCCAGGTAAAATATTGTATGTAATTGCATGTCAACCATGAAAATAAGTACTAACCAGTTTTAAAAACAAATCATCTCAAAGTACTTTTATTTTTGTCTGTTTTCAATGGGATTGTTTTTCATGGGAAAGCAAATTATAAGAGTATTCGGCATATAAAAGTATCTCTTTTCTTATGGACAAATAATAAATATAAAGTAAAATATAAATAAAGTGGCTCTTTCAGAAAGAAGTAGCATCCTTCAATTTCAGTTGATAGAGGATACTACGGTTATGAAACATAATGTATATAGCCATAAAAAGAATAGGTGTATCTATCTCCTTCATCACTGAACTAAAACTAAAATGAATCCAACATGGCTCAAGGAAATTCATGGAAAAGGGGGCAGAAAGAGTGTTTGAGCCACAAGTTGGGTCTTTATGCACAGAGACATTGCCTTTTCCCCATAACTGTTGGCTATCCGCCCCCCCACCCGCCATGCACAACCCACATTCCCCAGTGAGGAGGGTCCCTTCAGAGGGGGGGAGGACAGGGAGGAGGCTATCGAAGGCACCAACATGAATGTAAAATTATAATAAATTAATTAAATTAATTAAAAGAATAGGTGTAAATTTCTAGAACTACTGATTTCACTAAATAAAGTTCTCTCAAACATATTTAAAAAATAAGGCAAAGTGTTGATTCGTATGCACAATATGCTACCATCTATACTAATACACTTTATATAGTCTAAATTCTGAATCAGGAGAATATATTAATTATTATAATTACTTCTCAAAAGGGGATGTGAAAATAGTTTAGTGAATAAAGTGCTTCCATCACAAGGATGAGAATCTGAGTTTCATCCCCAGAGCCCATGTAAAAAATACTAGGTGTGGTAGCATGCACCTCTAATCTCAGTGCTGGGGTGGTGGAGACTAGAGGATCCCTGAAGCTAGTCTAGACTAATTGATTAGATCTGGGCCAATGAGAGACATTGCCTCAAAAATCTAGATAGCATTTTTGAGGAATGACACGTAGGGTTGTCCTCTGGCCTATGCCTGCCAGTACGCACGCCTATGCACATATACCTTCACTGCCGTGCACCAGCCCATTCATGAACATGCACACACACAAATTTGAAGAAATTAAGCATCAGAGGATCAAAAACAGGACTTATTTTCCTAAGTTTAACACTTAGGAGCCACTGGAAGTATTCTTAAAATAATAGGCTTCTATCGAACCTGCAAAAATTGAGAAAACACATTCACAATTTTTTTGTGATGTTGTTAACACAGACTTGTGATTAGAAATGTGATTAGTGACTCTGAGGAAGAGAAACTGCAATTATTATGATTCTCTATTAAAAAGTATGACAGAAGCATGTGTCAATCCAATATAATTGATCATTGAGTGCTTCATCTATGTGAAATTTTAGCATCTATTCAAGTCACAATGGAGAGTTACCTAAAACTCATCAATAACTCTTCATGATTTAAAGATTCAACCAAGGAAAAAATATTAATACAGCTAAAAAAAAAAAAAAAAAAAAAAGTAGGCTGTCTCCACTACACAAAGGATCTCAGGGACACACACATAAATTACATTCTTTTATTAATTTTGTTTTTGTTTTTTAATGTGTGTCGATTTGTACATGCATATTCATGTTTGTAGGGTCGCAAGTGTGTTATATTGTATGTTCATGTGTGTGCATATGCATGAGGAATACGGAGGTCAATTATGGGTGTCACTTTTCGTCACCTCCACCTCTTTTGTTTTGAGACAAAGTCTCTTAACTTAACCTAGAGCTCACACATTCTGCTAGACAAGCTAGCCAGCAAGCCCTAGGAATCGTCCTGTTTTTTCCTTCTTTGTGCAGGTACCACAGCTCAATACTGACTGTCCTGTTCACCTTTTACGTGGGTGTTGGGGATTGAAACTCTGTTCTCATGCTTACACAGCAAACATTTTACTCCCTGTTCCATCTTGCCAGCCCTGAATTTCATTTTTATAAGAATCCAAATACTGACTTAAGCACCTCCCTATGAAATGCTTTCTGATGCCACTAAACAAGTGGAGAGTCTTCTTTCTTTGTACACCAGGAGAGGAACTGCACTCTGATTTTACTTTCATTATGAAAACAAAGTTATTGAATGTTTTGGAAATGGCATATTACTTACTTTTTAAAGTTAAGAAATAGCAAAGGAAACATTGAATGGATTTTTGCTAATAGCCTTTAAACTTTTGTGTACAAAATACTTCAAAGTAAATTCAAAGGAAAATGGAAAATTGGTTGAAAATTAATTAGCAAAAATTGTCAGTGACTTGTTTACATGAGAATTTATTCTATCACTTTCCCTTCCAGATCCATTAGGTATAAAACAGAGTACAGGTTTACTGCTAACTCTTCTGTTCTCAGAAAGACAAAGATAAAACAAAGGAAAGAAGAATGAGAATGAACTGATATGGGAAGACAGAAGAAGAGCAGTATCTTTGAAGAAAAGAGCACTGATTTAATAACATTCATATGTGCATGGTTTTCATACATCACTACTAAAATGATCACTCAGGAAGAAAAATGACCCTAATCCTAATCAATTAATTTAAAACTGTCTATTAAAAACATAGCTTTCAGCCCAAAAGAGCTAAATATGACTATGTTCCTAGAAAATGGAGGTGGGCTGCCCCAAATACCATATTCTATTACATAACAATAGAAGGTCATAACCCAAGACATTTTAAAATTCATTGGAGGAAACAGGATTTCGGTGGCTTATAGCAAAGAGGAAAAAAAATCTATCCTATAGGTTTCAGATGCTATCTGATAACAATTTTAGTTTTTGAGTTAGTGGAAACTGGTATACTATTAAGTTAATACATAACAGAGGGTTTCATGTGGTAGTCACAAGGATGTTATGTCAGACACAGAGGTGGGCAATAAATGGTTATTAAAGAGCTAAAGAAGATAGCCTAATGTAACTTGGCTGTTGATGTGCAACATTTCAACTCTCAACAATCATGGCATTATGATCAGTCAAGCCCTGTATAATCTTTCACACAGACTTGACTTTGTTTTCTGCAAACTTTATTTCACCAAACAAAGTATATATATAATAAAAGTTATCCTCACTTGAAATAAAAATTAAAAATACCCAATATGTACTGAGCACTTAATAATAGGCATATACGCGCCTCCATCCATCTATACATGCATGCATATATATGCACAATCAAGTCATTTTCTGTCATTTGGAAATAATATATTAACAAATAATAAAAATCACTATTTGTAGAAGCTTGCTTTAATATAAGGAAAAATATATTATATTGAAGAGTGAAAAGTGACAGTTGTTAAGGGGGAGAAAAAGAAGCAGGAAAGACGAATAGTAAACATTACTGGTATAATTGCAATTTTGTTAAGATGGTGAAAGAAGACCTTTCTAAGAAAGAGACATTTAATTAAAGACCTAAAATAAATGAAACAGCAGAGAAGCCATGCAGAAATGCAGCTGAAATCATCAGAAAGTCTAGAGATCTTGATAGAGGGTATGCCTGGCATGGCCAACGAACAAGATATCCAGTGTAGCTACAGTTGTGTGATTTGGGGAAGAGGATTAGAGGCTATAAAGGAGAAGACATAATATATCACCTGGACTTTGCAATTCAGTGAAAAAAAACTTGGCTGTTTCTTAGAGAGGTGGGTACGATTTGGAATGCTTATAACAAAGGATTGTCATGATATTCTTATATTTATTAAGGGTCACTGTGTAAAGATGAGAAGGGAAGAGGTTAAGTGAAAAAGTAAGGTATCACCTAGAAAACTAATGAACTAATCTGAGTCAGACAGAGAGAGAAAGAGGGAGACAGAGAGAGAGAAAGAGAGAGAGAGAAAGAGAGACAGAGGTGATGGTAGTAGTCTGAGAAGGACCTATTTGGGGACATATTAGGAAGGTCGATCCCGTAGGATGTGCTGACTCTTAGATGTGTTAAGTGGGATGAAGATGCAAATTATTTATCAACCTTTACTCAATATACATTATATTTCTAGCCCAGTATTGTTTGCCAACAAGTCATACACACAAGTAGTGGACAAACACAAACTAGGCATTCTTCCTTGGAAAAGTGTTAGACTTTATCAAGTAATGTGCCCCTTTCTTGTCTAAGCACAGGCTCCCATTCAGATTCAGATAAATGTATGTGACACATCACTTTCACAGAATTAATACTTATTTATCTGTCTAATTACATAATTTAAGTGATCCTTTCCATGGAAATATGCCTTATAAATCCATAGGCATAGATTTTTGTACCTCTTTTATTTATTTATTTATTTATTTATTTATTTATTTATTTATTTATTTATATTTTTATTTACTTTCTACATAGCTATTCAAGATATATAAGATAATCATGCTAATGGCTTTCTATAGAAAATTATAAATACCATTTGTATTTCTACTAAAATGTTCATTGACATGACTACAGAAAGACCTAACTAAGTTATCTCCTCATAGACTAGTGAAAAGATAAATAGATTGCTAGCTCTTACTGTCTCAAAGAATCAAAGATGATTTTCGGAGCTCTGTGAGGAAGGGGTTTGCAGTACAAATATGAGGACCTGAGTTCAGTTTCCAACACCCATGTAAAAGCTGGGCATAGGGACAATTGTAATCCCTGCTCTGGAAAGGTAGGGACTAGATAATCCCTTAGGCTTCCTAGCTAACTAATATAGCTGGATTGATGAGTCCCAGGGTCAGTAGAAAACCTGTCTCAAGAAAATATAGTGGAGATTGCTGGGGGTGATGGCACATGCCTTTAATCCCAGCATGCGGGAGACAGAGGTAGGAGGATCACTGTGAATTTGAGGCCACCCTGAGACTACATAATGAATTCCAGGTTAGCCTGAGCTAGAGTGAGACCCCCTACCTTGAAGAACCTATATGTATGTATATATGTGTGTGTGTATGTATATATATATATATATATATATATATATATATATATATATATATATATATATATATAGTGGAAATTGAGGAAAACTCCTGATGTTACCAGCAGGCTTCTATGCATATGCACATATGTTCACACCATTGGTTGGCCCACACACATTCACATATGCATCCACAAAAAAAGCCACACATACACATAATAGTAAATATATATAATATATATAATATATATTATAATATATAATATATCTTTTAGAAGAGGATTTTCACTTATTAAACTCCTAGAAGAATGAAGTTGTCATTAACGTGATGGGGGAGATAGTAAGGTGGACAGCCCCTGCACAATCAGAGTATGAGAGATCAGTTTTGCACATTTTAAATTTGAGGTGCAAATTATGCATTCTGGTGGAAATGTCAGTTCAATAATTGCTTATGGGAATCTAGAATTCTGGGAGATATCTGAAACTTAGGTAATCATTAGCATATAAATAGTATTTAAATCATGAGATAGGAAGTGATCATCAGGAGGTTGAGAATAGATTGGAAAGTGAAACTTAAAATAGCAACACTATAATACATAAAAAATAGAGGTATGATATTAATCATGAGTTTTAAAATATACTTAGCATTTCATTTAGAGGTTATGTAAGTTTCCCTATGAAATAATCATAGAAATGAACAAGGAAGTTTCAAATAATACTTGCTATATTTAATTAGAACATACTGAAGATAATCAAATAATAGAAAGTATTTGTGCTCCTGAAAAAAAAACATGAAAATAACTAAATATATTTAAATTCCACCAAAAGCAGATTTTTGTATCACTATTCTGTTTTGGTTAATAAATTATTCCAAATGTTAACAAGGAATTATTGTTGAGTGCTAGACTTTCCTTTTTCTACTTTTCTGTTTTCTCCAAATTGTCTTATACGTGCTATATATACAGAAGAAAAGTCACCTAAAAAGGAGAAATAAATTACAGGAAAAGTATAATGGTAACTAATGAGGTTGAATTAGAACTTTAATACAAAGAACCAATTTAAAGTTGTTTCTGTCATTCATTGAAGCCATCTATCACTGAAAGCCCACCCTGTGCCAGGCATAAAAAATATAGCAGTGAACACAGATAGCAAAGTCCCCTCCCTCATGGAACTTACATTCTGATGATGTTAGATGTTAGGAATACAATACAGCTGGGCATGATTGTGCATGATCACAGCGCTGAGAAGACTGCCAAGGCTTCATAGAGAAACTCTGCCTCAACAAAACCTAAAAACAAAAAAATAAATAAATAAGATAAGGTATGTTTGTATTTTGTCAGGAAGCATTTTGAAAAAAAAGTAAGAAGCAAGACAGAAGGTAAATTGTCAAGTTAATGATACACTTTGCACTAAAAGTATAATTTAAAATAGAAACTGAGATATAAAAACTTCTTTGTCATTTTGAATAATTAGCAAAAATTCCATATTTTGTTATTAAATATAATATTAGCTATAAGTGTTTTGCAGGCAAGTATTAGCAGTTATGTAAAATTCCTTATGTTCCTGCAAAGCTATCACTTATCAAGGCCATATTTTGAATGCTATTGTATTTGTATGTATTTATTGAGATAAACTTCTTTTTCTTCTTTATTCTGTCAACACTGTGAAATTTACTAAGGGCATTAAAGATCACAGGTGTAGCTGAGCAGCAAAGCACCTGTCTGGTATACTTAGGGCCCTGGGTTAAATGCTCCTAAAGTGTAATTCAAAATAAATGATGGTCAAATATTAAAAGAATAATATATTCCTTGAATAAAACCAAAGTTTAAAAAATGCATAATACAGTATATTTGTTGATATTTTATATGAATAATAATGGAAGTTTTATTTTATATTTATGTATTATTCATATACAAAATATAAATAAATTCATATTTAGATATATTTACTTTCATTAAAAATATTTTTGTTACTAATTTTTTATAAGGATGCACAACACAATAATGGTATGAGTATGCCAAAAATTAAACTAATAACTCAGCATCTATAAATTTATGTCTCTACATATACTTACTAATTTCCAGAAAACTGGCCATATTCTGATACATATTAAAGGAAACATGAAGTAATTATCCATATAAAATATATCCAATAATATTCAAGATGAATGAACTCTTTCTTCATATGATTTCATTGTATAATATAGAAATATTTGCACTTAATATGAGGCATGAGAAAAAGATGTTTGCAATCACAGCTTCTACTTCAGATTCTTCTCGAAGGGAAAAGGCGTAAGAATGTCCCTTCTGTTCCCTCCTGCCTTTCTTTCCTCTTTTTAACATTTACCATCAAAAGAATCTTACTGGAAGCTAGATAGCCAAAAAGAAATAAAGCATCCAGCCTCCCAACATCACAGAAGGGAGTACATACGGGTGCATTTGGAGCTGAGCAAGAGCAACTAACAAGCCAAGAATCTGATATCACGCAATATTGCTTAGCCTAGTCTTATTTTGTCTGTAATTAAATAATGCGAACTGTACCAAATAATGAATGACAGTGCTGACCTTAAAATCAAATTTAGGCTCCTAACATGGACTCTGTACCTATCCCTGGAATTCTCCAAGCCATGGTCTTTGAATCCATATTATTATTATTCCATGGGAATAATAAGCATATCTATTCCCTAAGGTTATTAGGAAGAAAAGGTGAGATGTGAGATGAATAATAGTACCTTTTCCTAAATATAGACTGTATTGATATCTTATACTCATTGTCTTGCTATTGGAGTCATTGGTATGATTTGCATATGTTAAAATGGAACAAAATTTTAGTAAAACTTATAATGTCAGTATTTTTATAATTAAGATGCTAGTTTGAGATATTTTACAAGCAAATGTCCTTAGCCACTGAGCCATCTCTCCAGCTCCATTTTAACTATTTTTGCTATCAACATATACATATTCAATGTATAAGTTACCAGCTTCATTAATAGTAGATGTATACAAAATAGTAACATGGAGCAAAAACATAGTGTCTTCAACAAGAACTAATACAAGATATTTTAGAATGTCTAGAAAAAAACGAAGCATTTCTTCTAGAGATAAATAGATTGCAGCTAGATACTTCTGGAATTGAGGCATGTACCTACTTCAAATGCTGTTATTGCATTCAACATACTTAAGGCCAATCACACATCCTTTAAAAACCAAACACTTGAAATGGGGAGGTGTTTATTTCAAATTGTCCTCATATTTATGTTGGAGTTTACAAAAGAATCCTTAACGACCAGCCTCTGAATAGAGTTAGTTAATATAGCTCTACTGATTAAGCATTGACTCATAAAGCATAAAATTATAGTGAAGCATAAATCAACATGCTGACAAGCGCCTCTGTGAACTGATTAATACCTCAGGAGTGATATGCAGCTATTTATTGTTTGGTCTTTACACTCAGTATAAAGCCACCCCAGTGTTGTTTATTACTGTGGAATATTTATGTTGGCTTTGCTTTGACCTCAAACTGCCTTCAATTACTTTATTTCCTTGATGAAATTCACTGCATGATAAAGCAAGTTCAACTAAAACCTCTTCAAACATGCATGGTATAATATCTTAAATTTTGGATCCTCTTCAGGATCACATTTACCTATTGAATTTACTCGACTTCACTAG
This sequence comes from Orientallactaga sibirica, assembly GCA_036365145.1. NCBI lineage: Eukaryota > Metazoa > Chordata > Mammalia > Rodentia > Dipodidae > Orientallactaga > Orientallactaga sibirica. Next base: position 49,673,311 of record JAEOAD010000004.1, on the reverse strand, counting down.
ACAATCAAGGAACATTTCTTATAAAATACCCTGTGTGTTATGTGGTTAAAGATTATTTCAGCAAAACCATGGCTTTTAAAAGCCAACTTTATTAGGTCACAGGAAAAACCTACATAAATTTTCAAGGCCTTTCAAACTATTTGGTGTGTTCTAGTAGTATTGTTCTGTTGTCAAGGTTTGATCAGAGAGCTTTTCTCTTTTTCTTACTGTCATTTCTAATTATGGTTGTCCATTCATAGAATTCCCATTTTTGCCCACTTATTTCCTTTCTTTTCCTTTCTAAACCCTCTATGTGACTGTCTGTGGTACTGTTCGTGCTGGAATATTCTGTTAGATATGCTGGAAAGTTTGACAGAAGTCTTGATGTCTTATTTATTTATTTATTTATTTATTTATTCATTTATTTATTTATTTATTTATTTTTTATTTATTTTTGGGCTCAGGTATATTTTGGATCTGCCTTCTGCCTTCAATGAGGCCCTTATGATCTTTTGTCTGCTTAATGGAAGAACTTCTTTCCTGATTGCTCTGCCAAATATCTCGTTCCTTTTAAGCTATTCTTAATATTTCTGCCTGAGAGCAGTCTCTAAAATGTATATCTATCTGGTTTTGATTCAGGTAAAAATACTTCCGTGCTGGTAGGGTACAAGATATACACGATCATGTTTCAAATCTTATGGCTTACCATGTCCAAAGTATCCACCACTTTTGGCAAGAGAACACCTAGGCAAGCATGTGGGCAGAGTTGAACTTATATCACCTTAAACAATTATTTCATTATCGATGCTTCTGTTTATTCCTTTCTTCCTTTTGTCCCATTACATACCCCATCAAGCCGGTGAACACACCATAGCAATGTAATCACTCAGCACTTTTTGTGTATCTTTATAATTCGTCCTTTCCTTCTTGCTCTTCAAGACTCATTTTTTTTTTTTTGGGGATGGGGCGTTCAAGGTAGGGTCTTACTCTAGTCCAGGCTGACCTGGAATTCACTATATAGCCTCAGGCTGGCCTCAAACTCCTTCCTCTGCCTCCCAAGCACTGGGATTAAACATGTATGCCATCATGCCCAGCTAAGACTCATTCTATTGTATGTGTCCACACATATGTTGTATGGTCATCGATGTCCATTCATAGTCATACATGTGAGGCAGCACGTGCATGGTGCAAGTGCTTATGGAAGTGTGTAGTGTTGAGTGTGTAGTGTGCAGATGTGTGAATGTATTCTTTATTTACTCTCCACCTTACTCTTTGAGACAAGGCATCTTGTTGAACTTAGAGCTTGTGGTAGTTTGAATATATGTCCCCCAATATATTCAACGTTTTATTATTTTATAGTTTGCATCTGCAATCACCTTGCTAGAGGCAAGGTCACTGGGGGCCCCAGTCTTAAGGTATGGTGATGGTTTGAGATTCCATTGTAAAGATATGCAAATGTGCCTAGCAGGAGTTCCTGAAGTGTGCTGTGTGACCTTTTGGCTGTAGTTTTGCTCTGTGTGCTGTGGTGGCTGGTTGGCTTTTGCTCTCTCTGCCTGGCCTTGTGAGAGCAGGCCGCGACTTCTGCCGTTATGGAACGTCCCCTGGATCTGTAAGCTTCAATAAATAATATCCCTTCCTCCATAACTGTGCCTGGTCTGGAAGTTCATCTCAGCGAACCTGAAGCTGTCTACAACAGAGCTTGCCAGTTTTGGCAAGACTAGTCAGCCAATGAACCCCAGAAATTGCCTGTCTCTGCCTTCCTACCTGGCACTGTATGTAGGTATTAAGGATCCAGACTCAGGAACTCATACTTGTGTGACAAGCACATTACTTATCTTACCAGCCCCAAGGTTCAGTCCTTGTTCAGTTCTGTGGCTGCCCCAATAGCATGCACTTGCTCATCCTAGAGGACATATGTACTCCTTTATATATAGTGTCAACTATTTTATTTTTTGTTTTATTTTTCATTTTTGCATGCATATTTGTGTTGTGTGTTTATATGCATATTAACATGTGTCTTGGTGTACGTGTGTGTGTGTGTGTGTGTGTGTGCGCGCGCGTGCAGGTGTATGTCTATGTTGATGTACTTCCATGTGGAGGCCAGAGGTTGTCAGTGAATGTCTTTCTCTATCACTTTTGACCTTATTTTTTGAGACAGTGTCTCTTTCTTGAACCCAAAGCTTGTGAATGAATTCATCTAGCCTACTAGCCAGCTTTCCCTGGAGATCCCTTGTCTCTACCTCCCAAGTTCTGAGAATGCACTCAGGCTACCACACCCATCTGACATTTACATAGGGACTAGGAATCTGAACCCTGATATTCATGTGCATGTGGAAAAAGAATTTATCAACTTGTTCATAGGAGTAACAAGAAAAGATTCCTAGGACAAGATGGTTTTCTATCAATAAATATTTTGTTTTTGGTTTTGCAAGGTAGGTATCAATAAATATTTAAAAACTAGCAAATAACTATGGTGAAGTATTTTCTTCAACTCACCAATTCCAGCAACTTAGTAAACTGCCCATGTAATTAAGAACTGGGTTTCTGAAATTTTAACTGCACTTTATATTTCCCGTTTTAGAAGTAAGGCTCTTACTTTTTCATTGAGTTCCACTGCAGTGAGAAGAGCAGTGGTTCAGAAACAACCCATGAATTACATTATCTAATTTAATTAAGCTAAATTTGAAGTTTCTGTAAAGATTCAACAGCCAATAGACAACCAGCATTGCAGTGGACATAGCTTCTGCCATTTGCCATGATCATCCCCTCTTACATTCCTTTACAGACATTTTTGCATAATTCCATAGACATCATGCTGTACTCACATGAGTAAAGCAGGTATTTCTATAAATTAATCCACTGCTCAGCCTTATATAATTCTGGGATACAATCCTTATCACTAATTGTATGACCTGTGTCTCTTCTGCTGTGGCCCTCATGTCTATAAAAAGTACTTTATTATGCTAGTATACTCACATTTGATCTTAATATATGTGGATTTTTCTTACCATTGTTCCCCAAGTCATGGGATGCAATATGATTGCATCAGTAGTCCTTTGATTATATGTGGCTCTCAGGCAATAGATAAATTCCTGGGGCAAAGGGAAAGGTTAAGGTTGTAAGACGTGAAAAAAAAAAATCAGGCATTAACTATTTTTCTTCACATGCATATCAGCATGTTGACACACCTGGGAATGCTAACAAATAAAGAATGAGAAGTTGACTGATGGCCTGAAAATCACAACACTGTGTTCTAGATATTCATCGGTAAAAAGCAGACGCCCATCTTTCAAACAGAGATAAAACACTGGGAAAACAATTCTCAAGATTACGTTGTTGTCACTTGTCACACGCTAAAGCTCCTCAAATCATTTGTTTTCCATGGCCAAGACAGAGCAAGTGTTCAGAATTCAGGGCTTATCTGTTCTACTCAGTCACATCTTACCTAAATATCCCAAGATTTTTCGTTGCTACTGGGTTCTCTTTAACTCAAATTTTACATTTATTTCTTGTAAATTAAAAAAATGCTCATGTAACGGTGTAGTAACTTCAGTATCTTGTATTATTATAAACTTTTTTGCTGGAAAGAATAAAATATGTAGTGGTAAATTTACATTAAGCTTAAAGAAATAGTTTTCTAAATGTTGATTATTGAATAAGTAAACAGGAGCCAACTAAATGGGCCAGAAATATTGTGCTAATGAGAATAAAATTGCAGGTTTTTAAAATATTTTTCATTAGTTATGTATATAGTATACATACAGCCATGATGGTACCATCATTAGCCTTCTCCCTGTCCTCCCGCCATGAGTAATGTGGGTCTTGTCTTATGGGGGAAGCCATCAGTTATGCAGGAGAGGCAATGACTCTGTGTATAATGACCCAACTCATGGCTCTAACAATCTTTCCGCCCCCTCTTCTGCAAATTTCCCTGAGCCATGCTGGGTTCATTTTAGGTCTATTTCAGTGTAGAGGTTTTGTGAGTCTCTGTGTCTCTGGATATCTGATTTAGTAGGGGTTGCAAGTTCTTTGTGTCTATCTCCTTTGCCCTTGTGCTAATACCAGGTTCACCAATAAAGCAGCACTCTCGCTCATTTCCCCTATAACTCAATGTCTTCATCTGGTGCCCTGCTGAGGTGCGATGGGCTGATTCTCTCCTCAGGATATGCCTCCATCTGAAAGAGAGAAGCAGACTGTCCAACAGAGAGTGAGGCCATTGCAGGATACATGGATAACTGTTGTTATTTTAGAGAGAATTTAATAGGTGTAGGCCCTCTTGTATTCCACTATTGGTGGGAGCTTGATATTGGAGAGTGGGCTCATTTTGGGATATGGTTCTGACTTGTTTCCCGTTTCCAGGTATGGGTTCCATTCCATCGAGCAGATCTGTTAGCCAAATCTAAAGCAGTTGGTAACCCACTGTGGCTGTGTGCCACTACTGCACTTGTGTGAGCATAACATCAGGTTGTTTGCTGCTGAGTAGCTTAGACCATGAGTTGTTTAGACAGATGTTGGTCATTTTCCCCCAGTCACTTATGTAGCTCCTTCTGGCACTAGACAAGCTAACTATCTGGGGACTGACTATCTTCCACATTCCATCCAGCTCTCTCCATGTTCCGTCCGAACAGCATATGGTGTCTTCAGCAGTAGAGTTTTACCAATAACCTTTGGTGAGTCATCAAGTATTCTGACAGAAATCTGTCTTTTTGGGGGGAAACCTTGTAGATCTCACTGATCAACAGCTCATTGTAGATGTTAACCACATGCTGTTATTGGGAGTTACAGGTCAGTGCCAAGGGAAAAGAAGGATGAAAAAGTATAGGTAATATGACAGAGAAAGAGAGAAAAGAGAGAAGAGGGAGTGATGCAGAGAGAAACAGAAGATTGAAGTTAATCTTCATCATACCCTCTCCAGGCCCTGGTGATTCAAGTGTTATCTCCAAACACCTGATGCAGGTGCCTTTTAGTATGTATTTCATATTGAGTGTTCATATTTGAAAGAAAACTACTTGTGATGGTTAAGTTTGTGTCAACTTGATTTGTTTAGGAATCCACAGACATTCCTCATCAGTGTGTCTCTGAGGTTGCCTCTAGGAAGAATCCTTCCCCCACGGTGAGCCCTTCCCCCAGAGTGGGCGGCCCTCTTGGAGGAGGGGGCTGGTTGATAAAAAGAAGCTCTGGGAAGAAAGGCTCTCTCTCTCCCACCTGACTGCCAGTCTGCTCGCTGTTCTCTGCTTGGTGCTTGCTGCTCGCTGTTTGCTGCTTGGTGCTTGCTGCTTTCCAGTGTGACTGAAGAGCAGTGTCTCTCCAGGACACCTTCAGGCCTTCAGTGCTGGATTGGGACTGCTGAGGCCTCCAGCCTCGTGGACTGAGCAGCTACTGGGTTCCTTGACTCTCGGGCCTGCAACCTGCTATTGCTGGACTGTTGTAAGCTAATCCAATAAATTCCTTTTTAATACAATTCATTCTATCCGTTCTGTTCCTCTAGAGAACCCTGACTAATACAGATTGTGGTACCAGAAGTGGTTCTAGAGAAACAGAATTGTAAGGATGGATTTCCCTAGTGGGCTTGATGCTCTGTGGAGTTGGTTCTCCAACTTCAGTGCCACTAAAGGCTCTACTGGTAATAAGGGGAGCACTTTAACTGGTAAAAAGGAGGGCACTAATAATCCATGGTGTGCACTATTTAAAGAATTCTGTGAGATAGATGTATTTGGTTGTTCTGAGTCATATCTTATGAAGAAGGAAGGAATTTAGTGACTCTGTATCTAGAACTTTTGAATATTTGTGGAAAAGTAAGACAGATGTTGATTGATGTTGGATGGTTTCTTCTGGCATCTTTAGATAAACTGTTGGGAGAAAAGCAGAAGCTCCAAAAGGAAATTTCCAAACTTAAGACCCACATACATGATCTGAAGTTTTCTAAGGTTGCCCTGGAGGAAAATCTCATTCTCTAGCCAGAACAGGGCTCGAGCTGCAGAAAACCAAACTCAAACCCTGACGACTAATACACTATTCAAAACCATAATTTTGATGAACAATGAAATGCTTATGCAATCAGATGTGTATAAGTTATAAAGATCTTGTGCATAGCAAGCTTTGCTTTGGGGGGCAAAGGAACACAAGTACCTTAAAAAAATTAGAATATATATTTTATCAACTAGCCAATAACACCATCATTTCCCACAAAGCAACATATCATCATTTAAATAGGCATTCCAATGGAGAATGGATTCAGTTCATTTCTTTAATTGTACACCTTTGCAAATTACCTAAAGTCAGTGGGGATTCACAACTTCACCACATAGACCAAAACTATGTGATGCAAAGACTAATTCAGAAATAATCTGCTACTAGAACAGTTATTAACAATTATACTTTAAGCAGGGCATGGTGGCTTTAATCCCAGTATTTGGGAGGCAGAGGTAGGATGATCGCCATGAGTTTGAGGCCACCCTGAGATTACAGAGTGAGTTACAGGTCAGGTCAGCCTGGGCCAGAGTGAGACCCTACCTCGAAAAACAACAACAAAAAAGGAATTATACTTTAATTACTATAAATACTCTACCAAACTGAGGAATGCCAACTTGAAAAATATTTATAGTTTAATGAGATATATATGAAAAGATTTATGATTCAATATAAATGTAAATTTAACCATTTTGTTTGCTGAAAGACAAATATCACCATGGATAATATGTTTTATATTTGCCATATGTTTTCTACATATCACTCAGTTGTTAGACTATTTAAACTTGAAAAATACAACATCATGTTACTTTATTGAAAGTATTGATCTGTTCTTCTAGTATTTAATTTTTCAAATTAAAAATGTGTGTACTATTTTTAACAAAAACATGGTCATTGTGTAGAATTTGGAAAGTGTTTCCAAAAAATGTGTAATATTTAAAATCCATACCAATAAACACAATCCTGTTCTTTTCTTTCGGTTTCTGTTGTGTTTTTAAAATACTAGGGGTTTAGAGGAGCTGCTCCATCAGTACAGTGCTTGCCTACAAGCATACAGACCAGAGTTTGGATTCCCAGATCATACATAAAAACTGGATGCAACAGCACATGCCTGTAATTCTAGCACTGGGACGTGGAGACAGAAAATTCCTAGGACTTACTATCTAGTCTAGCCAAATCACTGAGTTCCAGGCTTATAAGAGGCCTGGTTTCAAAATATAAGGTAGAGCACAGCTGAGGATGGCACCCACATCAATCTCTGGTCCCCACTTTCACATATGTACATGCCTAATTTCACACATACATGCACCCAGACATGTGAACACACATGAACACATGCATGCACACTGTACTCATGAACACACAAAAATGAATAGAATCAAATATACATGCAAAAGTATCACATTTTTACTTTCCATGTTTGCTTTCTGTTAGTCTTTGCTCAAAAATACCACTCTGATGTCAAGATAGCACTCAATCATATGCATATGCTAGTTAGAAATATTTAGAGTATTTCAGTCTTTGTTTCTTTAAACAGCACTGGATATGACCATTTTTTTATTTTTGGAGAGACACACAGAGAGAGACAGACAGAGAGAGAGAGAGAGAGAGAGAGGGAGACAGATAGAGAATGGGCGTGCCAGCAGTCTCTCAGCTGCTGTGAACGAAATGCAGATGCGTGCACCCACTTGTGGGCAAGTGTGGCATTACGCCCTTGCGTCACTTTGCATCTGGCTAAATGTGGGACCTGGAGATTGGAACTGGGTTCTTACGCTTAGCAGGAAGGCGCCTTAACTGCCAAGCCATCTCTCCAGCCCACTGGATATGACCACTTTTGAATATATGTACATTTTTCTTGAACATCAGATACGAACATTTTAAAAAATATATTTTTTTTATTTTTTATTAGATAAGGACATACTTAATATGTAAATGACACATGTTAGTACCATCCTTTCCTTCCTCTCTACCCCTTTTCTTAAGAGGCCTTCCTTGTTGGGGATGCAGGTCAACCCCATGCGAATTTTGGGTCATGCATTATGGCAGGAGAGGTTATGTCTCTCTGCAAAATGTCCCAACTTATGGCTCTAATATTTCTGCCCCCACTTCTGCAAAATTCCCTGAGCCATGTTGGGAGCATTTTAAGTCTACTTCAGTAATGAGCACTTAGTAGCCTCTGGATCTCTTTCTCTAGTTGGTTAGGTGTTGAGTTTCCTCAGTGTCTATCTCCATCACCCTTGTGCTGATATCAGATTTACTAAGAAAGCAGCACTTTTGTTCATTTCCCCAGTTCCTCTGTGGTTTCAGCTAGGGCTGAGGTGGAATGCACTGGTTTGTTTATCACCTCAGGTCTAGCTCCCATCTGAAAAAGAGAAACAGATTCTCCAAAGGAGAATGAAGTGAGCCCCTGTTGAATGGGATAACCATTATTACCTTACAAAGAATTTAAAGGGTTTACACCCTCTTATAGCCCAAGGTTAATGGAAGCTTGACAATGGAAAGTGGAATCATTACCTGGATATGATTCTGACTTGTTTCCCAGTTCCAGATGTGGTTTCATTTCCACTGAGTGGATCTGTTAGCCAATCCAAGAGCAGTTGGCCCACCATGGCTGTGTGCCACTATTGTACTTGTGTCAGCATCACGTGAGATTGTTTCGCTTCTGAGTCACCTAGACTTTGAGTTGCTTGGACAGACGTTCACCACTTTCCCCCGGTAGCTCATGTAGCACCTTCCAGCACTAGATGGGCTAATTATCTGGGGACTGGCTCTCCTCTAGAATCCAACCTGGTCTCTCCATGATCCGTGCTGACAAAGTATGGTGTGTTCAGCAGTAGGGAATTACCATTAACCTCTAGTGGGTAATCAAAGTCTGTTTTGTTTGTTTTGGGAGATCTAGTAGATCTCTGTGATCAACAGCTCATTGTGGATGTAAACCACATCCTGCTATAGAGAATTACTGGCCAGCACTAAGGGAATAGCAAAAGAAAAAGAGAAGAGAGAGAAATAGGAGAAATTGAAGGTTAAGTTTCATCTCATCCTTTCCAGGGCCTTTCAATTCAGGTCTTCCCCCTAAGGTCCTATTGAGGGTTCCACCTTTTAATCTGACTTCCAGGATATAGGACTCTGTGGTGCCAGTTCAATTTGGGTTCAGTTTTGTGTACCCCCACCTTTTCCCTTCCCCTACCTTCCCTATCACCCAAGCTTCCAGATGTTATTCAGGTATGTCAGCAACTTGAGCTGATCCAGGTTAGGAACTGCACATGACTGAGACCATGCAACAGTTGTCTTCCTGTGATTGTGTGAGTTCACATAGAATGATCTGGTCCAAGTTTAACCATTTTTCAACAAATTTCAACATGTCATTTTTTTCTTCCTGCTGAGTAGAATTCCATTGTGTAGATATACCACATCTTGGTTATACACTCATCCAGTGATGGAAACCTGAGTTGATTCCACTTCTTAGCTATTATGAAATGAGCAGTTATAAACATGGTTGAGCAAGTATCTCTGAACTGAGATGTGGATCTTTTAGGGTAAATGCCCAGTAAGGGAATAACAGGGTCTGTTGGTAACTCTAAATTCATCCTTTTCAGGAAATTCCATATTGATTTCCATAGTGGTTGTACCAGCGTACATTCCCACCAACAGTGAATGAGTGTTCCTATTTCTCCACATCCTTGCCAACATTTGTTTTCATTTTATTTTAAATATTTTCTATCCTTACTGGGGTAAGGTGGAAGGTCATAGTTGTTTTAATTTGCATTCCCCTAATGGTTAGGGATGTTGAACATTTTCTTAAGTGTGTTTTAGCCATTTGTAATTCTTCCTTTGAGAACTCCCTATTTAGTTCTCTGCCCCACTTTTGGAGTGGGTTGTTGGATTTTTTTTATTGTTTAGTTTCTTGAGTTGTATGTAGAATCTAGATATTAGGTTTCTGTCACTGGTATAGTTGGCAAGGATTTCCTCCCATTCAGTGGGTAATCTATTGTCTCTGCTTATGGTATGTGTGTCTTGCAAAAGCTTTTTAGCTTCATGGGATCCCATTAGTTGAGTGCTTGTTTAATTTCCTGGACCACTGGGGTTTTGTTCAGGAAGTCTTTTCCAAGTCCTATATCATAGAGAGTGCCTCCTGTTTTTTCTTCCAGTCAGGTCTTACATTGAGGTCTTTAATCCATTTGGACTTGATTTTTGTGTATGGCAAAATGAGTGAGTCTAATTTCATTTTTCTACATATGGTCATCCAATTTGTCTAACACCATTTGTTGAAGATGCTGTCTGTTCTCTAGTCTATATTAATGGCATCTTTGTCAAACATCAAGCATCTGTAGTTACTTGACCTATGGTCTGGGTCTGCAGTTTGGTTCCATTGGTCTGTGTTTCTGTTTTTATTCCAGTTCCTTGCTGCTTTTGTCACTATAGCTTAGTAATATAGCTTTAGATTGGGTATGGTTATACCACCAGAGGTTTTTTTTTTTTTTTTTTTTCTCTCCTGAGGATATGGTTGCATATCCGAGTCCTTCTGCCATTCCATATGAATTTAAAGATCATTTTTTCAGTCTCTGTGAAGAATTATAATGGTATTTTTATTGCTATTCTGTTAAATCTGTATATTGCTTTTGGTAGAATTACCATTTTCACAATATTAATTCTACCTATCCAGGTACATGGGTGGTCTTTCCATCTTCACAATCCTCCTCTACTTTGTACTTGAGTGTTTTTATGTTTTCATTTTATAGGTCTTTCACATCCTTGGTTAGTGTTATTCCAAGGGATTTTTTGTTGCTATTGAAAATGGGACAGCCTCTCTAATTCCTTTCTCTGTATGTTTGTCCTTTGCATATATAAAAGCTACTGATTTTGTGCATTGGTTTTGTATGCTGCCACATGGCTAAATGAATTTATCACCTTTATAAGTTTTGAGATGGGGACTTTTGGGTCACATATATATAATCATGTCATCTGCAAATAGTGCTCACTTGACTTCTTCCCTTTGAATCCCTTTTATTTGTTTCCTGTTTCTTATTGCTTGGGCTAGTAATTCTAGTACTATGTTGAACAGTGGTGAGAGTGGGCACCCCTGTCTTGTTCCCGATCTCAGTGGGAACTCCTTGAGTTTTTCCCCCATTAAGTGTTATCTGGGAGCTTTAGGAGCTTTATATGTAGCTTTTATTGTTGAGATATAAACCCTCCATACCTGTTCTTTCCAATGTTTTGATCATGAAGTGGTGTTGTATTTTGTCAAAGACCTTCTCTGCATCAATTGAGATGATTATGTGGTTCTTATGGTTCAGCTTATTTATGTGGTGTATTAAGTTGGCCAATTTCCTTATGTTAAACCATCCCTGCATCCCTGGCATGAAGCCTACTTGACCAAGGTGGAAAATGCTTTTGATGTGTTGATCAATTTGATTTGCAAGAATTTTGTTCAAGATCTTTGCATCTAAGTTCATTAGGGATATAGGTCTATAGTTTTCTTTCCTTGTTGCATCTCTGCCTGGTTTTGGTATTTTGGTGATGTTGGCTTCAGAAAAGGAGTTGGGAGTATGTCCTGGTATCCAATTACGCAGAACAGTTTAAGAAAAATTTATTTCAGTTCTTCAATGAAGGTTTGATAGAATTCAGCTGAGAAGCCCTCTGGTCCTAGACTTTTCTTATTGGTCAGGTTTTTGATTACCTTTTCAATCTCCATGGATGTGATAGGTTTGTTTAGGAGATTAATCTGGTCTGAGTTTAGTTTTGGTAAGTGGTATATATCTAGGAATTCATCTGTTTGTCTCAGATTATTTAATTTTGTGGAGTAGAGGTTTTAGAAGTATGCCCTGATTATGCTACCAATTTCATTGATGTCTGGTGTGATCTCTCTTTTTCATTTCTGATTTTGTTAATTTGAGATGTCTCTCTTTTTATTTGATCAATTTGGACAGGATTTTGTCATTATTGTTTATTTTTTCAAAGAACTGGCTCTTCGTTTCATCAATTTTTAAAATAGTTTTTTTAGTATCCAATTCATTAATTTCTGTTTTTATTTCCATTTTCTTGGAATGTCATTTTACAACCTTTTACCCTGAGGAGGTAACTATCTTTAGTGGTGAGGTGGGCTTCTTGAAGACAGCAGATAGGAGGGTCCAGTTTTAATCCACCCTGATAATCTATGTCTTTTGATAGGTGAGTTAAGATCATTAATATTGAAGGTTATTACTATGAGGTTTGAAATAATCCCTGCCATGATGAGGTGTTTAATGGGGTTCAGTGATTTCTTGTGTTTTGTACTATTTTGATCCTGGTCTGTTTTGGTTATTGTGAATCTTCTTCTTGTTGGCTCTTGAGATTGGTTGTTTGACTGTTCTGTGTGGAATATTCCCTCAAGTATTATCTGTAGGTTTGGCTTTGTGTTCATATAATCATAGAGTTGACTTTTTTCATGGAAAGTTTTTCTTTCATCATCTATTATGAGGCATACTTTTGCTGGGTAGAGTAGCTTGGGTTGGAAGCAATACCTTTTCAGACTTTGAAGTGTTCCATTCTAGGCCCTTCTGGCTTTCAGGGTTTCCATTGAGAAATCTGATATAATTCTGATGGGATTGCCTTTGTATGTTGTGAATTGTTTCTCTCATGCTGCTTTTAAAACTCTTTGTGTTTGTTGTTAAGGGTTTTAACTATGATGTGTCTTTGTGAGTTTCTTCTTTGGTCCTATCTGTTTGGTGTTATGTGGGCTTCTTGTATCTGGATGGGCCTCTCTTTTGAGAGACTGGAAAACTTTTCTTCAGTAAATTTGTTTAATATGTTCTCTATGCCGCTGGCCTGGATTTTCTCTCCTTCTGGTATACCCATGATCCAGATGTTTGGTTGTTTTAGAGTGTCCCACAGTTCTCTCATACTCTGTTCACTTGAGTTTTTGAACTTAGCAAAGTTTTTGGCCTCCTGATCAATTTCTTTTTTCTTGTCTTCTAGTTCAGAGGTTTGGTCTTCCATGTAAGTATGTCAGTTGGTAAGAGGTTCTAGAAAGATTTTTATAATTTATATTTGATTTTTGTTTTCTGTTGTGTTATTTTCCATCATGTCCATCTCTTCTTTGAGGTATGATTTCAATCCGAGTTCTGATTTTCCTGATGATTCCTGGAGTTCATTCTTACATTTGATCAAGTCTTCATTAAGCTTAATCCACCAGTTGTTGATATATTCCATTTCTTTACTCACCTTCAATTTATTCATACCTCTTTGGTGAGTTCTAACATTTTCTTCAATCAAGTTAAGCCTACTGTCAAAAGCTGAATGCTCTAGAAGATGATTCTGTTCAATATCATTTATATGATTGTTGGGTCTTTGAAGGTTTGCTTCCAGTTCAGTGATTTTTTTTTTTTTTTATCAGCATCTCATTGGTTGTTGTGTTTTCATTTTTGGAATGAATTTCTGTTGACTTCTCTAAGATTTCATTGGAGGCTTCCATTGTAAGACTCAGCATTCTTGGTGGAGACCTCTGTATTATGACTTTCATTGGCTTTTTTTTTTTTTTTTGCATTGTTGTCTACCCATTTTATGAAGAGTCTTTATTTTATTGAGGAAGAAGCAAGTTTTTGTCCTTTGGCCCATGCATCCTCTGACTCAGGTGAACAGGGATGTTGGTACCCAGTGTCCAGTCAGGATACCAGAGCAAAGGTCTGATTCCACAGCTTACACAGGGACCAGACCGCCCCAAAAAAGGCTTAATAGGACCCACCAGGACCAGCGGACTTGGAGAAGCAAGGGAATAGGGATCTGTCATACTTACTCTCTGCACCACCTCCCACTCAGGGAAATTGGAACAGGGAACTGGGAGGAGCCAGGAAGGATGGGTCTGGCCTACTCACTCTGCCAGGCCCACTGGCACATTATCCTTGAAGGCAACCCAGACCAGGGAGGTGGGAGGAGCCCAGAAACTGGTATCTGGCCTACTCACTCCAGACTGCCATGCCCCAGATATGAACATTTTTAAGACTTCTAATTTGTGCCAATTTTTCCTATACAGAGTTTATCAAGTGATCACCAAGTTTGTCTTTTGCTTTTCCAACACAATGACCAATATAATTTTAACAGTGAGAAGGGAGAATTATATCTTAAGTACATTAAGTTTAAATTTCTTTCTGATATTTTGAGTAATTTTTGTCATACATATTTTCCCTTTCAATAAGTCCTATTTAATAACTAGACTTGAGCTGAGGAGATGGAATAGTGGGTGAACATACTTACTATTCATGTGACAAACTGATTTCAGATCCCCAGAACCCTAATGCAGGATGTGACATAGCAATAGGAAACTCACAGATGCTCATGAGCCAGCTAACCTGGCATACACAGTGGTGAACAACAAGACCCCACCCCAACCAAGTGGAAGGCAAGATCTAACACACAAGGTTGTCCATGTGTACATGTCTGAGTGCACACACATATAGACATACAGAGAGGGAGAGAGAGATTTAAAAATGACTGGCCTTATTTTTTGTTTTTGAAACCCTAAGAAGAAAATGTCTATAAAAATCTGGAATCCACGACTGTTACTTACCACCATAAAAATAATGTAAACCTACTTTGTAGAGCAAGTTAACCAGTTCTCAGTCACTTCTTTATAATATGAAAACTTCCAATATTTTCTACTCCATCACAACTAATTTCTTCCCCAATAAGTATAAACTTATAAATTAATCCAGTTTATAGCTAGCTAATTAGTTAAGGCTTTAAAAATCACTGAGTGGTTTATAGAAATTTTTCCTAAATTGCTTAATTTGGAAGCAGAATACTAATCAAAACCAATAAGTTGGTTGCACATTGGCAGGTTTTCTGTTGAGGTATGCAGGTTTTTAATTGATCTATAAATGTTTTAACAACTGTGTGATACTCCATGTTGTAGACACAGTCTATATGGTCTCTATATAGTTCATACACACATATATGCACACACACACACATATATTTTATATATATCACAGTTCATGATAGTGGATATTTAGGTCTTCTGAAACATAAACTTGGCTCTTCTAGAACAGCAGAACCAACAGAATGAATATGTATGATAAAGAAGATGAGGTTAGTTTAAAGGATATGTGAGAACTTGGCTGGTTCAGCAGCCCAATCTGGCACTGAAGACCTGGAGGATTCCTGGGACGCCAGCAGTCTTCAGTCCACATTGGAAGGCTGATAAAGCTGGATTTCAGTGTTCACAAAGGGTAGAGGCAACACTGTAAATGTGCCTACCAGCAAGTAGCCCTGGCAGCCAACTAGAAGGTAACTGTCTACTCCAGGTGAAAGACTTCCCTCCTTCCAGCAGTCCTTCCTGGAAACATTCTCACAAATCCACCCAAGATGCATATCTATAGCTGTTCCTTGATTTCTAATCTGATCAAGTGGACAATAGAATTTAACCACCACACCTACGTTACTAAAAACACAAAAGCAGTTTATTTTTATTTGCATGGGTCACTTTTCATGTGCACAAGAATATCTGTAAGATAAGTAGCTATCTATCTGAAATAATACTTTCAGATAGAGGAGCACTTAGATAAAATAATAGATTCATGTTCTGTTGGTACATATAGTTAAACTTCCCTCTCTGGCATGTTACATCAGTTGCATTTTCCACATGTCTTTCTGCCAGAATGCTTGCTTCTCCACTTCATGAACAGCAAGTGTATTATCAATGTTTTGATATATTTGTCAGTCTTAGAGGAAGGAAACTGTGTTTCTGTATAGTTTTTTTTTTCTTTTTTGTATATTTAAATTTTTATTTTCTAAAGCATAGTCATATTTACTTGGGTTCTTTATCTGCTTCCTTCTTCTAATTAGGAAAACTGAGGCAAATTTTTGTACATTAAGTATTTTTATGAATAATATTTTAAGAAATGTATCATTTGGGGATAATTTTAAAGTTATAGAAGCATTGCAAATTCAGTACATTTTTTCATCATTGGCTGAATTTCTTTATGTCAACATAAGATGAGTTATTTAATATAGGCACGCATATATGTTTGTTTTTATATTTAAATTTATGTTTATCCCTTTATGTGTGTTTGTATACACTTCCCATGCTGTTAAGGACCAGGTTTACTCCTTAATGACAGCAAAATATACTAGTGTCACTTGTGTACCCTCAGTGGTCAGATGACCTGGAAATACTTCACTCTGCAACTTTAGGTGATATGATGATAAGCCACTTGACTTCTTGGTGCCTCATTTTTTTAGTCATGAATAAAATATCCTTAATGAAATACTCAGACATGTGATGAAACTACCTGCTTTATACTGTTTTCTTGTTAGTTCTTCTTTCTTCAGTTCATGTCTGTGGAATAATGGTGGCATGAGTACAAAAGTGAAGCTTTATTCCATTTTACATGAAATAAGGTGATCATGGTTAGAACTGGTTTATTTTGCTTCCCAAGGAGGAATCTTAGAATGCGTAGGATTCCTGGGAGGCTTCCTAATTTCCAGCTTTGTGTTGTTGACCATAATCTGCTCCTTATCTCTCTACCCTCTTGGTAGCAGACCACCACCACCCCATAATGGTCCTCTATGCTTGCTGCCATCTCTCTATGTTTTCATCTTATTTTTCCTACATCTTTCCCACCACTGCAGTGGAGCTGTTTATTCAGTGCTTCCAGGAGACTCTACCTCTCAGGAATTCATGTCACTTATTAGTTTACACCTTGTTTGACCTACAACATCAATCACATGAACAATTCTTCCTCTGGATCCTTGGACAGATACCTCCCTGAGTTTTCCTCTTATCTCTCCAGTTCTACCATCTTAGTTTTATTACTAACTTATCTTCATGTTCATAACTCTAAAGACTGGCTCATTCCATGACTAAACCTTTAAGGCCTACAACTGTATTCTTTTTCTAGGTGATTTCTATATAGTATGTTTTAAAATGTCGCCTACATGCTAGCCACATCCAAGTTAATATTCTCAGACCTTAACATTGATGTCACATTTTTTACATTCACAGCCTTGAAATCTCCAATATGACACCCAAAGTATTCTCAAGTTCTGCCATTTGTAGAACATACTATCTTTCCAAAAGAGCATCATAGACACCTTTTCTATCACAGCTGACTGCAAATTCATCTTTCTACAGCAGCTTAGACCAAAGCTCTTGGAATTATCCTTGTCTTTCCCATTTCTCATGAATTAATTCCTATCTTATAGCAAATACTTTTGATTACATCTTAAAATATATTGTGGAACCAGCCAATTGTTAACAGCTCTTTTTTTTTTTTTTTTTTTTTTTTTGTGATCACCCTAAGCACTTCTTACTACCTTTTGGTTACAAGCCAGTCTCACTCTCATATGGCCTGTCATAATGGGTTCCCTGTCTCCACCCTTACTTTCAGTCTATCTAATGTAATTCTTCTAAACCTTAAGTTGTACTATAGCTCTCTGCTTTCATCTCTGTAGTAAAATGTTATTGTATTTTAGGTGATATCCAAAACATTTACTAGAGCCTATGAAGCTTTATTTTATGTAGCCTCTGTTTACTTCTCAGTATGAACTTCCCTGTGACTGCTCCTTTCTATAACATGAACGCCCATCTGATCTCTGACAGAGATCTCTACATTGAACTGTCTTCTTCAGAGATTCTCAGACCTGGCTCCCTCATTTCTGGAAAGGTTTTGCTCAAATGTTTCCTTCTTAAACAGGTCATAACTTTTTATTGCCTGACACTAACTAAAATAGTATTCACACATCCTACTGTCATTTACCCACGTGTATTTTCCTACACTTAGATTACCTG
This sequence comes from Orientallactaga sibirica, assembly GCA_036365145.1. NCBI lineage: Eukaryota > Metazoa > Chordata > Mammalia > Rodentia > Dipodidae > Orientallactaga > Orientallactaga sibirica. The sequence continues at coordinate 49,655,598 of JAEOAD010000004.1, read as the reverse complement.
CTATATTTTTGTTTCCCCCATTGGAATGTAAATTTTGTAAAAGGTAGCTTTCCTACAAAGGATAGAATTCTACAATTTCCTAGCTCCTAAATTAATGGCTTACTAAATACAGGAAGAATGGAAGAATGAACGGCCTCTTTACAAATATAGCATAAGCATGTTTTAAATCATTGCTTTAATGCAAGCATTTTATACATTTAACACATTTATACATTTAATACCAGCATTTAATACAAGCAATACATTTAATTTTCATTTGTGTAGGATTAGAATGTATTTTCAATGATCCTTGATATTTAAATAAAAATGTGAAATAACTATTAAAACTTTGAGAATCAGTCTAGGGAAATGGCTCACTGGTTAAGAGTGTTTTTTTAAAAATTATATTAATATATTATACTTTTTTATCCCCTTTCTCCTGGTACCATTTCCCTGGAGCCTTCCTCAGTGGGGGTTATGGCATTTACTGTGGGGTCATGAAGACCTCAGTAAGTCCCTATGTGGCAGTGAGGGGACACTGCCTCAAGGTATTACTACCTACTCTATGGTTCTTACATAATCATTCTGCCTTCTCTTCTATAATGTTCCCTGAGCCAGTCTGGATAGCTGCCACACTTCACTGCACAGCATTCCTCATTAAATATCTATTTTAAATGCTTTTTCAACTTTCCATAATCTTGATGGGAAATGTTTTTCAATATTTACCCATCCTTGCAATTGAATACCTGTTTAAAGTCAAATCAGACATGATCATAACAGTTTAAAATCATTTCTTTTGTCAGTGTGGGCAAATGGAAAATTTTCAACCCGAAATGCTCAGTTAGATTTGTTTCATGTTCAGTATAGATGCACACAGCAGGGTCACTGATGCTTGCTAATTGCTACAGAATGAATTACATATAGACAGGAATTAATATTGTTGGCCATCTCAAGCACTTTAGGGTTTTGATAGTGAGACTTTTAATTTTTTTGTTTAGTTTAAATGTTTCATTCTCTACCTAACATATATCATAGTTCATCTAGCAAGTGAGAAATAATTTTGAAATTTAATCCCAAGGCCTCAGATGTTAAAGTAATAACTAGTTCACCCCAATGAATTAGTTTGAAGTTTTATTTTTCCACTTGGTTACTGTAGGTGTTCAGTGTAAATCTAATGGTGGGTTGGGAAAGAGGGAGTAGGTGAGAGAAAAGAGAGACAAAGCAAAAGGAAAGATAATATATGGAAATTGAGTTATTTTTACTACATTGAAAATGATCAATTTATGCCCCCCCCTTGTCCTCCTTTATGTCCTCCCTTCTCTCTATAATTGAGTTAGTCCAAAGTAGCTGACCATGTCAGGGGTGAAAATTGACCTGCACTGGCCATAAGGGCTTGTCTGTGTGGTCAGCTTTATAAAAGCCAATCACTAAAGCATGTTTCCACATAGGAAACTAAATTGCTCCTTTTTTGCCTTAAGTTCTACAGCTTGTGAACATAAAATAGTGTCTTTTGTTATATAAAAAGTTAAAATATGCTTTTTGTAGAGAAATTTTCTAGAATAGAACCATTAACATTTTTTAAATTCTGCCTTGTCTTTCTTCTGCACTTATTTTAGATGTTAATGAAATAATATGTGTTAGTTATAATCTATAATTAACATATTATGATCATTAATTAGTATCACAATACATGCCAAGTCTTTAAAATCTGCTCTTACTCTTTTTATTATTTTTTTGTTAAGAATTATTGTGTTTTATGTTGATAAGGATAATTGTTCTGTGGTCTTCCTATGATATCTCTTTTGTCATACATGTAATTGGATAGTGTTATTTTGGTGTGTTTACAAACACTAAGTTTGATATGATACTTATGTATTTAATAGTTAATTATTAGATTCCCTTACAATTTTACCAATTTATTTTCGTGATAGTCCTTCTTATATCTCTGACCTGCTGTTTTCTTTCTTTTGCCTTCATTTGGTGACATTATTCTTTATTTTCTGGAAATCCATTACTCATACTGTTTATACAGGTATATTATTCATAATTAATGTTATTTTCCTCTCTGTGTTTTAAGAATGATAGTCTATCCCTTTGTATTATGAAGTCCACTTTTGCTGTTTAGAAGTCTGCTTTATAATAATTGCTTTTTACTCTGAATGGTATTAGTGTCTTTTTCTTTAAGCTTTTACTACCTCACTGTAAAGATCTGTGTGCTACTTTCTATACATTATGTGGAATTATCTGCTTCTGAGAAAATGTGTCCTTCAGCCCTATTTTTAACCCTGGTTTCTAGAGAGTCTGTCTCCTGTTGTTTTGTATATTCCTCTCTGAAATCTCAGTTTTTGTTAAGTTGGAGCTTAATAGTATATCCTCTTCATCTCTTTAATTTCTCTTTCATCTTTCTTGCCTATATTTTATCTTTATGTAACATCAGTATTTTCCCAGATCTATTACTTAATTCAATTGCTGATTTTATTTTTTAAGAAATTAAGTTATTTTTGGCAGGAAAGCAGAAGTAAAGTCACACCATTAAAATTTGTGCATAGAATTTGCCTTGTTTTATGCAAAGTGCATCAGTTGGAAATGTATGTATAGGTAAGCTTTTTAATGGAAAAAACAATAAAAGTATAGGCAATAAGTCAGAAAGAGATTTCAAGAGAGTAACTGAGCCAACTCATGAGCTGCTAGAAGACTCTGGTTTTTCTTTCAAGTAGCCAAAGACCACAAACATGCAGAGAAAAGAATACCTTCATATAGATTTTCATGCTGGGGAGACACCATTGCTGGAAAACTGTAGAATTTTAGGTAAATTTGTGAAATATTGGTAGAATGACTTTTCCTACAATTTTAGGAATCAAATATGGACTGGTAAATAGAAAGAAAAATGGACACTGTGGTGGTTTGAATGTACGTCCCCTATAGATTCAAGTGTTTTATTAGTTGGGTCTCTAGCCACCTGGCTGGAGGAGGTTTCACTGGGGATGGATCCTGGGGTCCAGCCCAAATGTGTGTTTGGGGGATCTGAATTCTAACCCAAAGATATGCAGAGAGGTTTGAGCTCTGGGGGTCCTGATTGCTACAGATTCTTGCTGCTTTTTGGTGTTGCTGGCTGGCTGTGACTTCTCTCTACTTGGGTTTATGTAAGGGAAGCAGTTTCTTCCACCACTGATGGAACTTTCCTGAATCTGTAAGCTTCAGATGAATTCCATCCTCCAACAAACTGTGCCTGGTTTGGATTGTATAACTTTCTACAACAGATACGTACTTAGCATTATAAATATCATATCTAAGGGTGCCGGGGCTTTTTTCCCTCACCACCGGCAGGTAGAGCAAAAGAGAGAGAGAGCCGGGCCAGCCGTTTCTCTCTTGAGGCTGAGCGAGAAGACAGGTGTCGGCGACTCAAACCTCCCAAATCACCGGGAAAAGAAACCACATTGAGTCGTGGAGAAACGTCTAAAGCGAAACTAAATTGTCAGGGGAGATATTTATGTGTTTTGAGAAGGAAGGGGCGGGAAGAGGGGATGAGAGAAAGGTATAAGGGCCAATATACTTTGAGGAAGGGGTGGGAAGAGGGGATGAGAGAAAGGTATAAGGGCCAACAGTATTTCATCACGTCAGCAGCAGCTGGGTGGAGGCAGTTTCAGCTTAGGTGCTGAGTCAAGGGCAGGTACTCAGGCTCGACTAGGCCTTACCGGGAATAGGCCAAGATTGGCTGGGCTAACCACTCGGCTTCACACCGGGCAGGGCCCAACATCTCCCCCTTTTGTTTTTGTAAGAACGGTGGATGGCATAGTCCCTGTCCTAGGTTGTTCCCCTCTGGGAACCTTACCCGTCTCTGGGCACTATGCCTCTAGCCCGTTGACCACTCCACGCCCTGTCTTAGGTTGTCTCAGCCTGTCTGAGAGCTTACCCGTCATTGGTTCGATGGAGGCGGGGAGGGATGTTAGGTGGATAGCCAGTAAGTGGAAAAGCCATTGTCTTTGAGTCGCAAACCTGTGGTGCCTTGGCCTGATGAAGTTTAATTGCCTCAAGCTGTTGGTGAATGAATTGTGTAATCTTATTAATTACACAGGGCCCGAGTGAGGATAAGAAGAAGGAGGGGTTCAGGGGAGGAGATGGTAGGGTAAAGAGCAAGAAGGAGGAGGGTCCAAGGGGAGGGAGAAGGTGGAATAAAAAGCCATGTAAGCTCGTCTACAGCAGGTTGTCTTAGGAGTCCCGACTCCTCTTCTGTAAATCTTTCTGGAGCTTTTTGGCTTCATTCAGGTCTAGTAGCATCCACACCTTCAGTTGTTCCTGGGGAAGAAACAGAGGCATAGTTCTCAGGGTGTGACACTCCCTGGAATATTGATTATTATCATCCCCTTGTTGGGGTAAATATTTTAAGTCTCTTGCCGGTACCCAAATAGGTCTTTTTCCTCTTGAGGAAAGACACATCAAATCCTCTCCCTGCTGTGAGGAGGGGGTCTGGTCCCCTCAGGCCCCAGTTAATGGGTCCCTCCATTTGACCCAGATGGAGCTGTAGGTGACAGCTGAGGTCCAATGTTTTTGAAAAGGGGACAAGTGTCTATCTTCTTTAGAAAAATTTAAAATATTTAGGGTTAATAATGCCTTTTTTAGTTGGTCATGTGGGGGTAGAGATTCCCCCTTTTGTTTTTGTAATTGAGATTTGAGAGTTTGATGATATCTTTTCACGATGGCTTGGCCCCGCGGGTTATATGGGATGCCTGTTGGAAAGTGAGATTTTCCAGGTTTGGAGGAAATCTATAAAAGTTTTGCTTACAAAGCAGGGACCATTATTGGTTTTGATTTGATCTGGCAATCCAAGGGTGGCAAAGCATTGAAGCATATGGCTAATAGTATGTTTAGTTTTTTCCCCAGCATGTGCTGATGCCCAGCAAGCATGGGAGAAAGTATCAACTGAGAGAAAAATATACTTAAGTTTTCCAAATGGAGAATAGTGAGTAACATTAATCTGCCAAAGGTGATTAGGGCGTAGTCCTCGAGGATTGGCTCTTGTAGTTTGAAGTGGAGGTACCTGGAAGAAAGGCTGACAGGATTTGTAAGTTTGGACAATTTTTTTAAGGTCCTTGACTGGTACATGGGGATATTTATGTTTAAGGCCCCTCCAATTTATATGAGTTAATAAGTGGAAGTGTGTAGCTTCTGAGACTGTATTACATTGAGGCTGAGAGGCCAGTTTGTCAGCCAAATTGTTTCCTTTAGAGAGGAATCCTGGTAAATTTTGATGGCCTCTGAGATGTTGAAGAAAAATGGGGTTAATTCTTTGTTTAAGTAGGGAGCGGGCTTGAATGATTAATGGGGTTATAATATTGGAGTCCAGTCTAATATGGGCCTCAATTAGGTTGGGTAACAGGTTAACAACATAAAGGCTGTCAGAAAATAAGTTAAATGGCTCCTGAATAGTGTCCAAAGCCAAAACGACAGCAAATAGTTCTTTAAATTGTGCTGATCCTGTGACCTCATGGGAGATAGACTTTATGGGTATAGACTTTTCTCCCCTCCTTAAGGGAGGGTAAACAACTAGGGAAGCTCCCAAGTGCCCCCCATCAGTGAATACAGTAAGAAAATCAGGGTTGGGTTTAGATAAAAAAAGTCTGGGGGGTCTCCATTCCAACCTAGAGAAGGAGCTCATCCATTTATAAGGACCATAGTGACAATCAATTATACCCAGAAACCCCTCGAGGGCAATAGCAACCCTGTTGTTATTTCTCTGAAGCCAAGTGAAGTCTGTTACCTTAAAGGGGGTGACAATGACATGAGGCTCCATGCCAAACAATCGGACAGAGGTGTCCCTGCCCTTTATAATGCAGTCTGCAATCTGGTTAGTTATAGAGTAAACTCTGGGGACTCCACCAAGGGAGAGGTGAATCCATTGGATGGGTTCTCCTTCCTGGGCCAACAGCGCAGTGTGCATAATGTTTCCCAGAGAAAATACAGAGGGAGATAGGTAAGTTAGGATCAAACCTCTTTAGGACAGCAGCATCAATGGCCCGTTGTACCTTATGTAGAATTTGTTCATGACGAGGGGGCAAGGTTATCTGAGAGGAGAGAGTAAGACCCTTTAAGAGGTCAAATAAAGGGGACAGTTCCTCAGTAGTTATGGGTATCCAGGGCCTCATCAATGAATTTCCCCAGCATTTTTTTTTGGAGTTGAGGCAAAGTATAGAATTTTTGAATATGGAGTTGGGGTTTGACAGGAAAAACAGTATCAAGGAATAACCTGGAGCCCAAAATCTTGAAGGGAGAGGCAGTTTGAATCTTTTTTGGAGACACCTGTAAAATGGCAAGGCATCTTGGAGATCAGATGGGTTGGAATGACCTAAAATAATAATCAAGGAAGAAAAGATATGAGACATGTATTGTTAGGGTCAATCCAGGGCTGACAGTTAGCAGTTTTCCATGATGTTGAAGTTTATGGATCTAGGGGAAGTTCCATACTGGCAGAAATTGGCCTGTCTTTGTAGAGCCATGAAAGAGAGAAAAAGAAATTAATTAGTCATATAGTACATAGAGCAAAATTATTGTAGTTAAGCCACAGCAAGCTTTAGGAACTCCTTTTAGGTACACTTTGTATATTTTTGTAATGGAATTTTAAATTATTATTACACCTTAAAATTGGTCCCCAGCGACATTGTCCTTAGTAAGGCAATTGTAGATGTAAATTATAATAAAATATTGAATATATTGGGGGACATATATTTAAATTATTACATTTTGTCCCTGGCTTTTAATAGATTTATAATAACAGTAACAATAATATTTGGTATAAGGCATAGTAAGGAGAGAGAAAACAATTTAAATTTAACCACCATTAGCCGTCATTAAATTTTTGTAGTAACTAGAGACTGATAGTCTTTAGGTTTTTTAATTTTGTCCCTCCAGTTGGGCAGAGTTGTCAGGGAAAACTTTAATCTCAGGCTAACATTGTATTACCGATTGAGTTAGTTGGGCTTAGTCTTATATTTTATGACTTAAGTTAGGCGGGCAGAGAGAGAGAGAAAAAATGGGCGTGCCAGGCCTCTAGTCACTGTTTACATGGGTACTGGAGAATTGAGCCTCGAATCAGGGTCCTTAGGCTCTACAGGCAAGTGTTTAACAATTAAGTCATCTTTTTATTTTTATGTTAATGGGAAGGTAGCGAAGGGTGGGACAATGGTGTGTAGGATATAGCCATATAGACTTGAAAAATAGGGTTTTTTTTTACCTCTAGCAGGGCAATACAAATGTCCCCAGCTGTTTTTTTTTATTTGTTAAAGTAAATACTTTGGGCCCTGCAGGACACTTAGTTAAGAGCATAGAGGGAGCGTCTAGAGGCAAAAGGGGCGGGGACAGCAGCGGCTTGTCTCATGGCCTCATGGCGGATTGTCTACCCGTTTCTAAGATATTTTTAAAGTAAGTTGACAAAAGTGACCAAAAATGACGCCTGGAGGTGCGGGCGAGGCGCAGCCAGTGAGGCTCGGGGCAGTGCTCGGCTCGCTCCCCGCAGGAATGTCGGTGGAGCCTGGCGGACCAGTGACTTGTGCTCTACGCCCATGAGGAAAGTTAACCTCGGTTTGTATTTGATCACAGTTTACATTTACAGAAAGCTACATGGAGGAGCTGTCCTTCACCAGGGGTTTGAGCACATTTGCCTTAGGCAGTAGTTAGGGGCTGAAAAGAGCTGAAAAGATAGCTGTCGGGTGGCGGCTTGGGTGGCGGCCTTGGGAGAAAGGAAATTTTAAAAGTCAGTTTTAGTTTTTTCTTACAGTTTTTAAGGGCAAAAATGAACTTTTCCCTGGAAGAGCCTTTAAGGTTGGCAATTAAGGCAAGGAGGACTGAATTAATCCATGGGGCTAAAACAAAAGTTTTGTCCCAAGAGCCACACTGTAGGGCAATAGTAATATATATGAGTACAACATAAGCATAAAGTCTCAAAAAATAGTTAAGCATGTTGTAGAATTTTTCTAAGATGGCGCCCCCACTCCAATGAGGGGGCAGGACATTTTGAGAGTTCTCCAGGTTTGCCCACGTGGTGAGCCTCCTCTAGGTTTGTCCACGTGGTGAGTTTTTTTTTTAGGTCTACCCACGTGGTGAGTTTTTTTAGGTTTGTCCACGTGGTGAGTCTCTACCACGTGGTGAGTTTTGTTTTTAGGTTTGCCCACGTGGTGTGTCCGCCATGAAATGGTGTTTCTAAGATGGCGCCCCACTCCAATGAGGGGCAGGACACTTTGAGAGTTCTCCAGGTTTGCCCACGTGGTGAGCCTCCTCTAGGTTTGTCCACGTGGTGAGTTTTCTTTTTAGGTCTACCCACGTGGTGAGTTTTTTTTTTTTTTTTAGGTTTGTCCACGTGGTGAGTCTCTACCCACGTGGTGAGTTTTGTTTTTAGGTCTGCCCACGTGGTGCTTCTAGATGGCGCCCCCATTCAAATGGGGCAGGACAAAAATGGTGGCACTGCAGAAGCGGTCTGTCGGAAACCCAAAAATGAGAGGAAAGAGAAAGGAACAAGAGATGTTGAAGTTTGGGATGGAGTCTTTATTTAAATGAGGAGGCAAAACATTTAAAGTCTCCTCTAGGTCTGTCCACATGGTGTGTCCACCATGAACGTACTCGTTTAGAAATGGCGGCAAACCGGAAATGGAAGGAAAGAGAAAGGAAGTTGAAGTAAGCACAGATTATAGAAGTAAAGGTTAGAATATTAAATATGAAGATTACCTCATAACTTATGAGGATACACCCGTCAGCAGTCCGATTAGCTCGTCAGCTTAATGTTGAATTTTTCCTTCGTCACGTCAGCAGTCCGTAGTCCGTTTTGAATCCTATTACGTCCTCACATGGGGCAGTAGTTGCTGTGCCCCACGTTGGGCGCCAAAATGCCGGGGCTTTTTTCCCTCACCACCGGCAGGTAGAGCAAAAGAGAGAGAGAGCCGGGCCAGCCGTTTCTCTCTTGAGGCTGAGCAAGAAGACAGGTGTCGGCGACTCAAACCTCCCCAAATCACCGGGGAAAAGAAAACCACATTGAGTCGCGGAGAAACGTCTAAAGCGAAACTCGTCGTTTATTGTCAGGGGGGAGATATTTATGTGTTTTGAGGAAGGGGGCGGGAAGAGGGGATGAGAGAAAGGTATAAGGGCCAATATACTTTGAGGAAGGGGTGGGGGAAGAGGGATGAGAGAAAGGTATAAGGGCCAACAGTATTTCATCACGTCAGCAGCAGCTGGGTGGAGGCAGTTTCAGCTTAGGTGCTGAGTCAAGGGCAGGTACTCAGGCTCGACTAGGCCTTACCGGGAATAGGCCAAGATTGGCTGGGCTAACCACTCGGCTTCACACCGGGCAGGGCCCAACATAAGGGCATGCCTTAAACATGGGGATGTGAAATCACAGGAAAAATCAAGCCTGGTCACTTGTCAGGGTTTATCAAATGCTTTAATATTTTACTGGTAGGCTGTTCATTTTGTGAAGAAAGAGGCAGTGGGATCATTTAGATTTGTTCAGGCTGAAAAGAAGGCAAAACCAAGACCTAAAAATAGACAAAAGTCATAGAGATATGAGGATAAGCATGTGTTATTATCTGTCAGATCTAACACATGCTATGCTACCTCCTGATAGAAATAAAGTACTGGTATTAGTTGTGTTTTAAAATCAATTAGACTAGAATTTTTTCTGCCACATTAAAAAAAAGCCTAGATCCTGTTTGCATTATTTCTGTTGAACAACTCTTATTATATAGAATACAATAATGAATGCTATGGAGTCAAACTATACTTTGCACTTAATTAGAAATATACAAGGTCAAAAAGTTGCTTTCAAAACTGTCTTACTCAGCAAAGTATCTTCAATACAATGATATCATGCTAGATAAGCAGTTTCTTCAATGTTAGCCAGATAGGAAGGAATGGAGGCAAGAAGCAAAGGAAAGAGGGAGGGAGGAAGGGATAGAAGGAGGTGAAAAAGAATAGTAAAAAAGAGGAAGGCAAGGAAGGGAGCAAAAAAAGGTAAGAAGAGAGTCAACTGTGAAAGTTTAAAGAATTTTTACATGGTATTTTTTTGAAATAATTTAAATTTATTTATATGTGTTAGAGAGAGAGTGAGTGAGTGCAGGCAGGATAGGACCTCTTGCCACTGCAAAGAACTCCAGATGCATGCACCACTTTGTGCTTCTCCATTTACCTGTGTCCTGGGTAATCAAAACCAGGTGGTCAGGCTTTGCAAGGAAGAACTTTTAACTGCTAAATCATCTCTCTAGCCCTCTTGCATGATATTGAAATAGTTTAGGCATGTGCCACTGAAAAGAGCATGATTTATTTTATTAATGCATACTTTTAAACATTTTATTTGCCCTCAAACTGTAATTGTATAAAGAAATACACTCTCACTTATCACATCATCAACCTACATTTGAAAATTTCTTAGTATAGCCCACCATGCTAATCAGGGGTCCTTGATAAAATGAACACTTATATACTAAACAATAAATAAAATCAACTCATGTTATACAGTTGAAAGAATTTTGTGAGGAGAGTAGAGGAAAGAGAAAAGAGACTGTGCAAGTAAACCAGAAAACATGTGTCATCCCTTTAATATTGGACTTGATGCCTCCAAACCCTGCAGACAAGGGAAGCATCAGATAGGAAGAGTAACCCCAGGCCTTTCCACTGTGCTGCTCCACCTTGCCAGAAACAGATGACGATATGGAAAAATGGAAGAGTTTCCTGCCAGTTGTCAGCAAACAAAAGACTAACATCAGAAGCTGACCAGGCAAAGCTATAGGAAATATGAGGTTTAGCTCACTACCACCCCAGACACTTGACATCATATTTTGGACAGTAGATTGGTTCCGCCTGTTTCTTAACCAACTTGGGTTTCTGAAATCATGTCTGATGGCCCAGATTCCTGACCCAAGTTATTTTGGTGCCTTATATGTGATTAATAAGATAATCAAGAATGATATAGATGGAGACTGGAGATATGGCTTAGTAGTTAAGCACTTGCCTGTAAAGCCTAAGGACCCCAGTTCGTGGCTTGATTCCCCAGTACCCACATTGGCCAGATGCACAAGGTGGCACATGCATCTGGAGTTTGCAATGGCTGGAGGCCCTGGTGCACCTATTCTGTCTTGTGTACTCTGCCTCTTTTCTCTGTCTGTTGCTCTCAAATAAATAAGTAAAAATAAAACAAAAAATAAAATTATGAAAAAGAATGCTATAGATGGGATAAGGAGATAATGCAATAGGTAAAGTGTTTGCCACTAAATCCTGGGGACCTGAGTTCAGATTCCCAGAGACCACATAAAAAGTTGGGCATGGTAGGGACATTCCAGCAGGCCCAGTACTGGGAAGTAAAGAATTAAGCATATCTAAGCTTTCTGGTTGGCTTGTTTAACCAAATTATGGAGCTCTAGATTCAGCAAGAGACTTGGAGAAAAACACCCACTGTTGACCTCTGGCCTCCCACCATACACACTTACATGTGCACCCAACATACAGGTGCACATGAACACGTACAACACGAGAATACTATACATGTCTCTAAAAGGCTCAATGGAGGCCACTGTAGGAAAGAATGCAATGCAGGAAAAATGTTTAAGACCTTGAGATATGATGGTTAAGAATTCTTACTTCAGTTCCACCTCCTTATGTCTGTAACTGGAGCAGTAATCCACTCTGTTCCTGAAGCCAATACACAGAGATCATTCCTAATGTAATTTAAGCATGTAATCAGTCCATCAGGCCTGGGCATACTTCAATACCTAAGTGAAAAATATTTCCTGAACAACAAATTATTGTCTTGTTACTTGTAAACAATACACTGAAAAGAAATCTAATTATTCTTAGTGTATAATCATAGGCAAATGAAAAAGATCGGTGTAGTATTGTTAATTCTTAAGACTACTGTGTGCAAATATTAATGATGAATGAAAGCATACAAACAAAAGTAATGCAAAGTTAGTTTTTTATAAATCATATGAATTATGCTAGACTTTTTCTTTCCCCAATAGTATGAATATGATTAGAATTCTCAAAGAGAGCTTTAGTAGAACATAGTCATTCATTTTTCTATTTAAAAAAAAAAAGATTTGGACAAGAAAAAAGTTAGCTTTATTAAAGAAACAATTTTGTGATTTAGTATAAAACAGACAAATGAGACCTCTAAGGACAAAAACATCTAAAAATGAAAGTACTCCTCAGAATACACACACACACACACACACACACACACACACACACACACACACACACACAAAGGCTAGACAAAATTCTAATTATCTTGAATAAAGCAGAACAATGTATTATTTTGAAAGATTATAAATAAAGTGATATACGTATTTTGAATCTTAGCCTGACATGATGTATGGTGCTAACAGCTTTAGCAAAGACACGATAGTGCTGATTATGCTTTGACATTACACATAAATTGTAGGTCACAAAGAATGAAATTACAGCAAAATCACTTGAAGAACTATACCCATTGTCTTCCTATAACTGTTCACAGCAAACTAAAAATAAATTTCATTCTAGTTTAGAGCTTTATTTTCAAGATTGCTAGAAGATAAGAGGAAATAAAATCCATATAATTTGGTTTATACAAAATATTGGGATAGAAAATAATCAGGGACAATTTTAATTTGAATTAAATTTAATCACAATCACTTTCTTAAGTACCTTTAATTATTTCAGTTTTCTCATCCTTCTGTAATAATGAATTTTTAATTCATTTATCCAATAGTTAAAACATTGCTGAGGATGTGCTTAGTTGGTAGAGAGCCTGTTTAGCATGCACAGATTCCTGGGTTTGATCCCCACCACTGCACAATACCAGGCATAGTGGTACATGCATGTGATTCCAGAATTGGGGAGGTGGGGACAGGATGATCCTAAAAAAATTCAATTCATGGTCATTCTTGGCTACATAGAAAGTTTGAGGCCATTTTTGATTATATGACACCCTGGCTCAAAAAAAAAAAAAATGTACCTCTATTTGTTATAAGAGGAAGGGCATTTTGCATATGTTTCATATTTTACTTATTAAAAACACAGTAGGTCCATTCAAACATATCAGTCTACAGTAATGGCTAGGTGATCATTTTCCCATGCTACTGCTTGGTGGGAAGCTAATCATCTTTCTTTTCCCAAAGTAACTCTGTTGTCTATTCTTCTCCGCTCTGGTTGACCCAGTCCACAGAGGATGATGTCAGTAGGAAAGAGAGCCGTTTGGGAAAGAAGATGCTCAAATTGTCTCAACCCCAGATCAATTCCTTCAGACCACACACCAGCAATAAAATCTTCCCTGATCCTACCCTGTCACTCACGAATTGGCTCTCTGACTAGCAGCAGCCTTGGTTCCTTTATAGAAGCTTACAGGAACTTCTAAGATTCACAAAAACCTCAATCCCCAAACCCAGAGCTCTTGAATCGAATCCAGTGTGTCATTTGCACCACATTTAGATGATTCAGAGCCATGTGAAGGTAGGAGAGGTGCTGGCATAGGCTACTCATGTGATACCTGGATGTTTTACAGTCAGACACCTCGTGCTTGTTGGTTTTTTTGGTAAATCCTGAAACTATGTTTCATGCTTCATTGATTCAGTTTATTCCAAAAACCAAATTGTTTACTTTCTGTATTTCTTAGAGATGCCAATTGGCATAAAAGGAGTTGTCTCTTTTTTTATTATTGTTTTTGTTTTGATCTTATTGCGTTGGCTCTATCAGGCAGCTAAAGATGATTTGCTTCACATATTTTTTTTTAAATGCACCATTAAATCTTTTATATTTTATCTCATTCCATGAAATTCAATTATGGATAATTAAATTATTTCCTCTATCAAGCCTTGAAAAATAAGAGGTCAGGATATTGAGAATGTGAAGTTGCCCTCATTCAAATAAGGCTACCAACCAAATGGCAATAATGGACATCAACATTAAATAATCAAAATTATCACTTTCTAGTCTTGGCACATAAAAATCAGTCATTAAAGCAATCCGAAATAAAGCATGCTTTGTTGGGATGGAATTCTGAAATTACTTTGAAACAAAATTATTTTTCTAGACAACTGGCAGCATTTGTAAAATTAATGGTTCTTTCTTAATTGTATTTTACTCCTTTTGTGCATATTCTCCCTGATCCAGTTAGTTCTAAGCTTTAGTTTCAACAACACTCTGCATTTTGCTTTTTTGTTGTTGCACTCATCTCTTTAATATAGAAGATAATTTAGTCCCCTTTCTGATTTTGTTCTGATTATATTATCCAGAAAATAAACTGATAATTTTAGCTTTTCCCAATCATTTTGAATAAAGATATTTCTTCTTACATAGCCCATATTTCTTTCATTTATATTCTCCTTGAATCCAAGTACTAATTTGGTTTATAGAAACTAACTTCCATATAAATGAAATCAGACAAAAGTTAAAAGTCCTTAGGTAAGTTGAATTTGAAATTTTTTCACTAGAGACCCTTTCTCTCTTCCACTTTTTAAAGTAACTGTTAGAAGGTATGTCACATAAAGATTTAAGCTACTCAGAGAGCAATGAATTTGATGAAGACTTGAAGCTATTCAAGCTTTCTAGAGTAACCTTAATATTTCAGCACTCAGAAAGGTCTGAAGACAGAAATCACTTCAATTCTCTGCCTCCTTCGTATATATCCAGATAGAAATATCTGAAATCATTGCACTAGTGCCAGCAGAATATAAATTGAATAAAGGTCTTTATTAGATTCTTATATGTAGTGATTATGTCATCCTCCATGAGTATCCATCCTTCTAGCCAAGAATCATATTTGTAGCCATACAGACTGCAATTCATTAGCTTCTCTTGCATAGCTGGAAATCTATGTAATATGATCCATTTCCTTGAAAGAACATTCATGGAATAGAAGGGGTACTTCTCATAAGCAACAGTTGCCTGGATCCACATGCTTATGTCAGTGCTCACACCAGCACTAAATTTAGGAGTAATGTGAAGACCCTGCATGGTCTTTTGTAAGTTCTTCTGCACTAATATTTAAGTAAATACAAGCTATCATGTATTTTCTAAAGCCTTTCTTGAAATGTCTTGCATTTTCCTCTATGCCTCTATAAATGTTTCACTTGTCTTCTAGAAATGTTGAAAGGTGAAGTTTCTGCCTGCTCTGATAGGAGGAAGAACCTACTCCTCCATCATATATATATTTGCTTTGTGTTTATATACATATTATTATATACATATTATATATATTTGACTCAGTCATATTCAGTTTTCAAAGAAGTTTCAAGATTTAAAATCATTCTGCTATGTGGATGTCATAAAGGAAGTAACTATCTACAAGTAGAAACCAAGTACAGGTTACACGGTATGTTTGTTCTGTGTTTGGAATGTAGTCAACGCAAGGTCTTTATTATTTTCTCCTGAAAATATCTGCAAGAGAAAGATACAAGCAGTTTTTGCCCATAAACAGACTACATATTTGGATTTAGGAGCTTTTATTTGGTCTATGTCAAATATAAACTGAGGTATAAATTCAGAAGGATGATTTTACAAAGAAAAGGAAGTATTTGGAATGACAGTGATTCATTTGTATAAAATGTACTTTATTCTGGATGACAGAAAGTCAGGTACATAAACTGAAATTCTCCTTCTCCCACCTGGTTTTTGAAGTACATCTATAGCTTGAGATGGGCAGAACCTTTAAGCACTATAGATATAAATATAAATGTCCTATAGATATGTATGATGTTTTCTAGCAAGGCATTTCCACATATGTTGTCTCATAATGTTTATGCTTAAAAAATACTTCAGAGTGGGGCTGGAGAGATGGCTTAGTGGTTAAGGCGCCTGCCTCCTAAGCCTAAGAATGCTGGTTCCAATCTCCAGCGGTTCCAATCTCCAGGTCCCACGTTTAGCCAAATGCAAAGTGACTCAAGGGCGCAATGCCGCACTTGACCACAAGGAGGCGCACACATCTGGATTTCGTTCGCAGCAGCTGAGAGGCTGCTGGCACGCCTATCTCTATCTGTCTTCCTCTCCCTCTCTCTCTCTGTCTCGCTCTGTGTCTCTCTCCAAAAACAAAAAAAAAGTAAAAAAATATACTCCAAGAGTGGAACATTTTGATGTATGAGCTTAATTTTTTGGTATGAAAAAAATAGTTGTTAGGGCTGGAGAGATGGCTTAGTGGTTAAGGTGCCTGCCTGCTAAGCCTAAGAACCTGGTTCCAATCTACAGGTCCCATGTTTAGCCAGATGCAAAGTGATGCAAGGGCACAATGCCGCACTTGCCCACAAGGGGGCGCACACATCTGGATTTCATTCACAGCAGCTGAGAGACTGCTGGCACGCCCATTCTCTATCTGTCTCCCTCTCTTTCTCTGTCTGTCTCTCTTTGTGTCTCTCTCTAAAAATAAAAATAAAAAATAGTTGTTAATATCCTCCTATGTTATTTTAAATGAATGAGTAATATAATAAATTAGAGTAAGATGATTGGTTTATAAGTTGATATTCAACTCAAAAATTTTGGAATAAAGTGTGTGTGTGTGTGTGTGTGTGTGTGTGTGTGTGTGTTGTTCTCAGGCAATCTAATAACAGAAGGAAAGTATGTATGTGGTGTGAGAAAGAGAGAGAAAAAGAGAGAATGTGTATGTCATATAGTTGAATGTGACCTCAAACTCATGTAGTCAGGAATATACTTGAACTCTGGAACTCCAGAATCTCCTCTTCTACCTCCAAAGTGCTGTATCTATAGGTGTGCATCACCATGCCTGACTATTGTGGACTGAGTCCAGAGCCTCACACATGCTAAACAAGGACTCTGCCACTGACATATATCCCTATCATTCAGAAGTTATAATTTGTAGCTTTGTATAACTACAGTATTTATCTCCTAGAATAATATTTGCTTCTTAAAAATAGGCTATGAGCTGTAATCAGTAATTACTCCAAAATGTCAATAAAGCCAAATGAGTTAAATGTCATGACACATGCCTGTAGTACCAGCACTCAGAAGGCTGAGGCAGGAGGATCATGAGTTCGTGGCCACAGTGTGCTGCATCACACTGCCACAAAAACAAAAAGAAATCATTTTGAACAATGATTAAATATGAACTTTCAAGCATTGGAAATCAGATTAACAAACTTTTAAAAATATTTAAAGAAAAATTCTTTGGTTGATGGAATGAAGTCTTCTAAGATAATTGCATATGACATTTAGTTGGGGTGGGAGTATAGATGGGAACAGAAAAAACACATTTCAAAATCTGAGAAAAATGTGTAGTAATTGAAATTAATTCAGTTGGTTTTGTTTCGTTAATAGAATGTTGAACTGTATATAACAGAAAGTTTCGGTAACTAAATGTTTATTGACCTTATAATCTTATGCTTATTATTTTCACAAGACAAAGGATAACATTGTACAAAACACGATTAAAGAAAGTGATCCAGAGTCGGAGTCAGGAGATGAGGGCACAGTCGTGGTGCAGCTCATGACCTGAAATGTGGTGCTCTCTTTATTCTTCTGGTGAAGACCTGAACCTGTTTTAATTATGCTTGACTACAGACAACAGGATGTAGATAGGCATTGGCTATAAACAAGTACAGTTTATTTTTCTCAGAAGTCTGGAAGTAGTTAAGTGGAGGTTAGTATCATGGCTTAAAACTGGCCTTAGTGCCCCAGGCTCAGTTTAGCTCTCCGTAAGAAGCTGACTAATAGCCTGATAACTTGTCCTTCAGGCATCATGTCCATTCTAGGGAACAGAAGAGAAGCCTCTGCATCTTCTCAGAAAGTCAAATGAACTGGTCATGTTGACTCAGTGATTAAAAGAATAGCAAACAATGAAAATCTCATGAACAGCTGGGCATGGTGGTGCATGTCTTTAATCCCAGCACTCAGGAGGCAGAGGTAGGAGGATCGCTGTGAGTTTGAGGCCAACCTGAGACGATATACATAGTGAATTCCAGGTCAGCCTGGACTAGAGTGAAACCCTACCTTGAAAAACCAAAAAATAAAAAAATAAAAATAACTCACGAATGATTTTGACCAAATTTGAACCAGCACCTGGCCAAGATATGTACAGTATTGTAAATAAAAGGAAGGCTGCATTTTGAATTGCTGCCTGACAGTATAAATTTCAACCGCCCTGTGGCCTCTAACCGTGGAAGGAGATGTTTTGATGATGGAGTACCCAGTGTACATAAGATTTAGAATCCTCCATGCTGGATGTGAGGGTGATCTGGCTGCGACATCTGTCATCCCATTGATCGCCAGGGTTGAGTCGGCTGATCTGGCTGGCTAGGTGGGTGTCCCCTTACTCCCTCGCCATTCCACGTGCGTCCCTCTGACTATGGGATATAAGACTGGTGCTGTGTGGGCGGTCGAAGAGGATGACCTTCCCCAAATAGAGGAGGACCAGTCTTCAGTCAAGGGCATATGAGTGCTGTGCTCACTGCTAGAACCTCCAAACAAGCTCTCAAGAATCCTCCATGCCAAGAAGTATTCCGGTGGTGTGTGTGACACCAACTTCTTTGAGTTTGCCAAAGAGCAAATATGTAGGCACATAGCTTCAGCTAGACTGCCTGCCTTCAGACACCAGCCACAAGTTCAGTGTGCTAGGGCTACTCTCACCTCGGGCCATCTGGCTACATTCATGTCGCCTACAGATACTTCTTGGCTTCTGCAACTTTCTAAAATAATAGGCGACCCTCTCCAAAGTGCTCTAGTTTAAATAATTATATTACAGTAAGTTGGGCTGGAGAGATGGCTTAGTGGTTAAGGCACCTGCCTGCTAAGCCTAAGAACGCCGGTTCCAATCTCCAGGTCCCAGGTTTAGCCAGATGCAAAGTGATGCAAGGGTGCAAGACAGCACTTGACCACAAGGGGGCGCAACAGCTGAGAGGCTTCTGGTGTGCCCATCCTCTATCTGTCTCCCTTCCCCCCCCATCTCCAAAAATAAAAATAAATAATTATATTACAGTAAGTTGAAACAAGTTAGAGCCATCCAATGAAAGACACACATATGGTAAAGTCAAAGAAGGGTGCAAATAGAACTCTTGCAGTCCTCATCTCTTTGCAGAATTCTGGATGGCATTGCTTTCTCAGGCTATGTGTGAGACAACTGAGAGTGCCACCAACCAAAGATGCTCTCACCTTACTTAGCCTTGACGGCTAGAGATTTGTGAAGCTCAGTCATATTTTCACCATGGGCCTATCTTGCCTATGTCCAGTCCCAGAGCAGACGGAATTTAGTTTCTAGTACCTCCTGAGGTCCAAGGTCATATGGTTGATTCCTAAGCCCCAGTCTTATATCACATAGACCATTAAGTGAATGAAGCTCTCAAGTAACAAAGACACTCCTATTGGAGAAGACATTCCAGGGACTTGACCATGACTTTGGGTGAGACTGTTTTTGTAATGATGTTTATTTCAGAGGGAAATAGCATGAGAGAGACTGTGTGTATGTGTGTGTGCACGCACATGCTCACCAACATCAGGGCCTTTTGCTAACTGCAAATGAAATCCAGACACATGCACCACTTTGTGCATCTGACTTTGTGTGGGTACTGGGGAATCAAACCTGGGCTTGTAAGCAAGCACCTTTAACCTCTGAGCCATCTCTCCAGCCCCTGAAACTGGCTTTTGATAAAGCTAGCTCTTTACACAACACAAAGTGAAAAGATTTGAAGCAGTTTTCATTATTTATTCTGGCATCCAAATGTACCATCCACTAATGCTTAGAGAGTGTGTTGCTTTCTGTAGAAGGACACCCCTTTCCATAATCTCCATGTGGTTTTTTTGTTGTTGTTTTTTTTTTTTTTTTTTTAATTTGAACTTTTCCTCTCACTCATTGGGGCACAATTATACATCATCTAATGCCGTCAACTGAGAAGAGCAGGAAACCTTCTTAGTCTTAGAAAACAAATGTCATTTCACCAGTGTTCGGGCATTGAGCTAAAGCTACTCAGGGTTAAGATTCATTTTTACCCTTCACTTTCCTTTCCTCCCATGCCCTGGATATTCCTTAGCGTTTAATATCACACCATGGATTCTTCTGCTCAGCTCCCAGAAGATGAGCACACAGGCTGCTGGAACTAGTCTCAGCAGCTCATGAAACTGAACTGTCTGTGCTAGCTCAGTCGCACCCCCCCCACACACACACACACCTCATCCACCAGCAGGGCATCTTCCTCAGTAGCACAGAATTTCTCTCTAGCAATTCTGACCTGCTTCCATTGCTGACCCTGCTAGAACCTTCCACCACCACTGCAACAGATAAATGTTTCACCAAATGGGTGATCATTTCATTTTTCACATACCCATCCTCCCTGCTTAATGCACACTTGCACATTAAAATTTTTGTGAAGGGGCTGGAAAAATGGCTTAGTGGTTGAGGCATTTGCCTGCAAAGCCTAACTACCCAGATTCAGTTCCCCAGTACCTGCATAAGCCACATGCACAAAGTAAAACTGAAGTTCATTCCCAGTGGCTTAGAGGCCCTGGAGTGCCCATTCTCTCCCTCTATCTCTGTCTCTCTCTGTCTTTTTTTTTCTCTCTCTCTCCCCTCTAAAAAAAAAAAAAAAAGTCATGAAATCTCCTGAATTGAAGCAGGGACCCTCATGTTACATTACTTCTTTGGGGATGCCAACAAAAAAAAAAATTTACATTTTGTAAAATTGAAATGAAAAGAAGTTACACAATTTGGTAAAAGTCACACAGAGGCAGTGAGTGGCCATGCAAGGGCAAACATTCGGACTTCATTCTTAGTTTACCTACCAAAGAGCAGCAGATTATTCTGATGAATTCTTTTTCTATCTACAGGAGATCATGAAGCATCATATAGACAGTGTCTAACTGGCAGTTGCCACAGGATGTGAATAAACCAGCATCTTCAGGGAATAAAACTTCTTTCATCACTCCAGGACTCTAAGCCTTTCTCTAGCTCAATAACCTAGAAATTTATTAATCTAATCTTATCTTATTGTTAACCTCTTGAACCTCTTCTAGTTCAAAAAATTTAGAAACACCAGTCTTTTACTCATGATAGAAGCAGTGTTTCAGGTCACTTAAAGAATCTTTCCTCAGGCTGGAAAGATGGCTTAGTGATTAAGGCACTTGCCAGCAAAGCCAAAGGCCTCAGGTTCAATTCCCTAGTTCCCACTTAAAGTCAAATGCACAAGGGGGTGCATGCATCTGGAGGTAGTTTGCAGTGGAGGCCTTGACATATCCATTCATATTCTCTCTCTCTCTCTCTCTCTCTCTCTCTCTCTCTGTGTGTGTGTGTGTGTGTCTATTTCTCTCTCTCTCTCTAAAAAATAATATATAAATAAATAAAATATTTTAAAATCTGTTCTCACTTTATAGATGAGGATGAAAGAAATGGAGAACTTCCCAAATTAGCCATAGTGCTAGAAAAGAACCAAAGTCTTGTATTTTATGGAGAAGATTTCATTTTGTATCCTGAGAAGAAAATCCAAATAAAATCAAGTTTATCTCATAATTTGTGCCCTATAGGATCCCCCAGCAAATATGTATTTTCCATTCACTCTAATAAATGTTTAGACTTTGCCTTCCTGAGGTTCTGAATCTTGGAATAGACAAAGTACTAAGTTCTAACAATAAGAAATATAATAAATATAATTTACAGGATGGCTGGAGGATAGCAGTGAGGGGGGTGCTTCAGGAAATTCCTTTTTTGAAGCTTTATTTTAATTTATTTGAGAAGGAGAGAGAGAATGGGCACACCAGGGCCTCCAGCCACTATAAACAAATTCCAGAAGCATGTGTCACCTTGTTCATCTGGCTTACATGGGTACTGGGGAATTGAACCAGGGTTGTTAGTCTTCTTAGGCAAGTGCCTTAAAAGCTAAGCCATCTCTCCAGCTCCCTCAGGATATTTCTATTCACTCTGTGTCTCTTACAGTCTTTCTATCCCCCTCTTCCACAATATTCCCTGAGCCGTAGCAAGCCTGTTGGCAGCATGATTTAGTGCCGAGCTCTCTGTAACCTCTGTATTTCTGCTTTGATAGGTTTTCACTGATCACCATGTCTGCCACCATCACCCTGGAACTGGTTGTCAGGCGAGCAGGAAGATCAGAATTCCTGTTGCTACTTCCTCTACAATTTCTCCTGGGCCCTGGCAGATGTGTTAGAGGTGGCACATCTCATGGTGGAGAGTGTCCTGTCTTTTTGTCATATCAATAGATCTCAGTTCTCCTCCATTTTCTCTGGGTAAAAGGGGGTATGCAAACTTATTTCAGAACCCATTCTTTCTCTTTTGAACCCATTCTTTCTCTTCTGAGAGCATTCAAGGCTTCTTTCTGAACTCTGTGTTTACTGACCATGGGATTCTAACTTTGTTTGCAGTAACAGATATAAGTTCTCTCCCAGTGAGCAGGCCTCGTGCTCAATCAGAGACTGTGTGTCACTATTACACAAGTTTGTATTTCTTGTCTGGCTGGTTGATTTCATAGTCTGCAAGGTCCCCTGCTTATTCATGTTGTTAATGGACATTGTCGTCCCAGCAGCTCTCACAGGGTTTTCCAGCACTATGAGGGCTAGCCAGGGAGGAGCTAGCTTCCCTTTTGGTTCCAGCATGATATTCCAATGCCCTGTGACCACAGCCTGTCATGTCTTCAGCAGTAGGGTATTACCTTTTAGCTCTGGCAGGTAATCAATAGTTCTGGCAATGGCATACATTGTTTTGAGGACCTCATTGTTCTCCCTGGCCAACAGATTGCTGTGGGATGCAACCCAGTTCTGGGCTTGGAATTTATTTGCCAGAGTCTATTGTTTTAAGATTAAGATTTTTCTGTTTTCTGCCTATATTGTCTTTTATTCCCCCTTTATTGGCGATTATATCTTGTAGCATAATAGCCAAAATGAGGGTTTCTATAGAATGATTCAGGTAGGTCTTAACTTTTGTGCAGTTCAAGATACAGTACAAAGCCATAGTAAGTAAAACAGCATGATACATGTTTACTTCCATAGTAAGTAAAACAGACACACAGATCAATGGAAAAAGAAGACCCATCCATAAATTCAAATAACTACAACTACCTAATCTTTGACAAAGTGTCCAAAAGTTCACACTGCAGAAAAGACAGCAACTTCAATAGCTGGAAAAAAAATGTATGGCCACATGTAGAAGAATGAAATTAGACACACTTCTCTCTCACCCTGCAGAAAAATCAACTCTAAATGTATTAAAGACCTCAACATATGACCTGGAACTCTAAAACAACTAGAAGAAAAAGCAGGTAGAACACTCCACTATGTAGGCATAACACCCCAGTAGCAAGGAAAATTAGATCGATACTCAACCATTGGGACCTCATGAAACTAGAAGCTACTGTACAGGCAAACTATCAACAGAATTAATAGACATCCTACAGAATGAGAGATCATACCCAGCTATACCTCTGAAAAAGGTCTAATTTCTAGAATCTACAAAGAACTCAAAAAACGAAACAAAGAGCTGGAGAGATGGCTTAGCAGTTGTTTGCCTGCAAAGCCAAAGGACCTTAGTTCAATTTTCCAGAACCCATGTGAGCCAGATGCACAAGGTGGCACATTTGTCTGGAGTTCATTTGCAGTGGCTGGAGGCTCTGACAAGCCTATTCTCTCCCTACTACCCCCTCTCTTTCTCTGCTGTTCTTTTTCTCTCAAATAAATGGACATAAATTTAAAAAAAAAAAAAAAAACTAAACAATAAAAGTCAAACAACCCAATTAAAAACAGGGAAGAGAACTGAACAGAGAATTCTCAAAGAAAGAAATATTCTTGTCCATTTTCTACTGGTTTGTAAACCTTTATATCAGCAACTCAAAATTTATCATAATGTGATTTTAATCTCAAAAGTAAATATCTTTCCTTGTCTTTACATTACTATCCGCTAAGGAAATGAGAGGAAGCAGATGGAATATGAAAGTTCATTTCAGATAATGAATTTTGTGTAGTGCATACATTCTAAAAAATTAATTACATTATCTTTCAGATGAAGATCAGAAAACTTGTGAAGCAGACAATAAAGTCTTAGCCAAACACAGTGGATTTGTATTTTAAGCAGCAGGAAGTCTCCTAAACTTGCTTGTCTTTTAACAGGAGCCTGTGGGGATATAAGATAAATAAATAAACTTCTTGTGTTGTTTTGCAAGAATATAGCTGGTACCGCAAGCCTAGAAACCCAAGTCTACTCTCCAAAATGAGAAGATAGAAATTGCGTGATGATTTCCCAGATTTTGATAAGCTGAGTTACTTTTTCTTTCTCTATGTAGCCTGTATGTCTGCAGGTGAAGGAAGGAGACATCATGTCCCTGAATGTCCTGAACTAGATGAGAGGTCACAGGATCTGGTGATTGTCTGCATCCTCAGCAGAACCAATCAAACTCCGGAAAGTGGTGCATTTTGCAGTGGGCCTTAGTGATTGCTTTTAAAAGAAGTTCTGGGTTGACAGTGAGGGAGTGACCCTGTGGATAATGGAGAAATGGAGATGAGGTGTTGTGTTTTTAGGATGTGAGAAGTTTGAGCATGTGTAGTAGATAAGGCCACCTACTGAATTTCAATGATCTAACAGCAAAGCTTTGTAACTACATGTCAGTCTGTGCAGGGTTGGTATGGGCAGTCATTGTGCATTTATTCAAGGATCCACATTCCTCACTCTATTGAAACTACCATCCCCATGGCCTATACACCTCTACTGAACAGGAAACTGTGGGGGGCTGCGCAAAAAGTTGTATGAACTAGGCTCACATGTCCACCTGTCCATTTGCTAGATCTTGGTGACAAAGTGTACCTAACTATAACGGAAACTCGGGAATGTGGGCTACCTGTGTGCCAGGTGAATACAAGGAAGTTTTAGTGAGCAGGTAGCTAGCCTCTGCCACAGGGTAAGTATAAGCTGGAAAAGATTCAGGATAAAGAAAAATGTGAAGATAGATAAGAAAAAAACATGTTGCTTGAGTTGGCAGGAGATGAACTGGAAGACATTAATAAAGATGTTACCTTTAGAAACAGGTAGACAGACTTGTTCTCTTAGATGGAAGAAGGTGATTTAAATGCTGATAGGCATATAGTCAAGGACTCATGAGACAGACAACAGATTCCAGACCAACATCACTGTCTGGAGTGAAGCTTG
Source organism: Orientallactaga sibirica (assembly GCA_036365145.1). Taxonomy (NCBI): domain Eukaryota; kingdom Metazoa; phylum Chordata; class Mammalia; order Rodentia; family Dipodidae; genus Orientallactaga; species Orientallactaga sibirica. The sequence continues at coordinate 49,630,529 of JAEOAD010000004.1, read as the reverse complement.
TTATGTACTGCTTGAAAGTACCCTGCCAAGAAAGCAAGAGGGAAGGAAAAGCAGCCAGGTTTCCACCTCCACACAGCACCCTCTGGGAGGTGTCGATCCGTCTAGGCAGTGAGTGCGTTTCTCTCAACACAAAGTCATTGCTTGGTGGAGGAACTGTGAATCACCCAAATGAGGTTTCTTTTTCTACTTCAACTACCCCAAAGGGCACCTTCTATATTCCCATGAAAGAACCCTCTGAGTTAGTAGCCGCTCTGCAAGATTAGGAATAAAGTGTACCCGCTCAGCTACCTGGTAAGTGGCACTATGCAATCCATGGTGGAGGTGTGGGAGCAGCCCACTCAAAGGAACATTTGAGAAACTTTCTATTGTCCTAGAGCTAAGACTATTTGCTATTTTATTTGAAATAGTCCTTCTTTCCAGAATATTTCACATGCTATTGAGCATTCTGTCATGTTCTAGGGTTTTAAACACATAGTATAAGGAGATTGCATGTTCTTTTTCAAGCCTTATCTTCATTGCTAGTAATTGCTGAAAGCTAGAAGCTACATGGACTTTTCTTGTATGGAAATACCAAGGACTGGAAGAAAGGCCAGGCAAGCCTAACTTCTCCCCTCAGTAGCTGCATGGACCTTGAGAGTCTTTTCATCACTTCAACTTACAGTGTGTCAGCTGCAAAATGCCTTCATTGCATTTTACTGATGATTCTGCAAGTACACGATTCCCCATTTCCTCTTCAGTCCTGACATTTCTATATTCCAGTATATAACAGGCTCAGAGTTTAGACAAAATTTTTTTTTCACATAGGAGACACAGAAATGTACAGCCTTGTGCTTATCAGTTTTAAAGGAAATATAATAAAACTCTTTATTTAAACTATAAAAAGTATCTTTTTTATACTTGTGTAAACTAGTAACAATAATAGAAACAGATAATTGGAAAAGTAAATTTATGAAACCAAATTTAATGCATGTTCATATATGCTTAAAGCAGTTATTGTTATGTATCATGTGTACTATGGGTGTATATTATTGAAATTATTACTATTATGAGCATTTTCCTCACTGGAATCAATAGTAAATAAGTGTGAAAGAAACACTTCAGAATTGCATTTTAGCAATATTAGAATGAGTTTCAAGGTCCCTTCATTCTGGTGTGGCTTTGACCTTTTCCAAGGATACAAATGAGTCTTTACTGAAATATTTCTTCCCTTTGGGAAAACAAGAGGAACTTACTTGAATACTAAAATGGTACATATTTCCAAGCCATACATTATGTTTTTAATACTGCAGTGTTTCATGTTTTAATTTGTGAATCTTGTTTCTAGTCCTTGAAGTTCACCATTGATCACCTTTATTTCTTCATTTCTTATTCCTTATTAGCAGAACCTCATCAAGACTTCAGTATTCAAATGTGTTGTTAAATGTCTTGAGGAGAGCATGATTTTATCCCTGATTATATGATCAAAACATAGCATCAAATATTTATTTTGTCATAATTATTAGGTTATTTAATCTGTGTGCAGAGACTGATTTTCAAAGCTACAATAGTTTCAGATAATGTTAGATTTTTAAGAAGGCTTCATGAATAACTAGATCCAAAATGCCACAGATTTTAGCATAAAAGCTATTCATATCAGAAAAGAACTGAGGACAGTAATCTATGAAGGTGGCTTAAATATGAGTAAATAATAGCAACATCTACCTGACATTACCCAATTTACCATAATATGAAGAAAATCAGGTTAATAAAATATTAGAACTAGTAAGTTTCTTTTTCACATGAGAAAGTCCAGACCCAGAGAGGCCAAGTGCTTCTTCAAGAAAGCGCACATGGAAAACCAAGAAGTACAAAAGTGCTGGTCACAGTTTCTAGTTTATGGGTCTCTGACCATCATGTGGAATCCCATGGATGAATCTGTGCCCTGGGTCTGATTGCTCTAATTTCTTGCCACGGTTGATTTTTCTTAGCACTAGAGACAAGATCTTTTTTTACCCCTTGGGCACAATTTAAATTTGTGATTTTGGAACTATATATTAATATGAGGCTCTTAATCATCAAGGCATTTTTTTTTTCCTACACACTTAAGCTGATGCAATTTTCAGAAACCTGGAAACAAAATTAGCAATCACTTTTCTCAGTGATTGAAAAGAAGATGAAAGGATAGATAAAAGAAGCATAATTATAAGGTACATTTAGTCAACAACTGTACAGGCAAAATGTCAAAAATCAGACATTTCAGTTGTCTCCTGTTGTACTGTTACAGGTTTACCTCCAGAGGGTTCATGTCTATTACTAGAGTGACAATTCACCCTAGTTAACAGTATGAACTCTGACCACTGGCCTAAATCCCAATTCTGGCTCTTCCAAATGGAAATTGCAAACTTTGAGCAATTGATTTCTCTAAATGTCAGTTTTCTCCTGTGTGAAACAAGAATTAAAGCAGATCTCATGCTGATTTAGAAGATAAACTGAAACCACATATTAAGATCCACTTATGATCATATTTACCATGCAATAAATGCTTTAGAAATATTCTTAGTACACAAGTTGTTAAATAAGTTCATCAATTGCCTCTAATGTATAACAGAGTGATTGGTAGAAAAATGTATTCACAAAGTACAGAATGAGCAGCTTAGTGCCACCTTGTAGAGGGAATGTTCATAAAGCAGTGTCTGTAGAGACCAATAATTGCATGGTCAGTTAGCAAACCAAGATCACTAAAGATTGTCTCAAACCAGCACCCTTAGATAATCAGCCTATTCATTCTTCCCCAAATATGTGTGTGTGTGTGTGTGTGTGTGTGTGTGTGTGTGTGTGTGTGTGTGTTTTTCCCTCAATTTTCTCCTTTTCCCTTCCCTCCCAATCTGTTATAGGCCTAATGCAAAGAAAAATAAGCACAGACCAAGAGAATATGCATACCTTAACAATTTGGATTTCGTACCTGGTTCTCATTGCTAGTCCATAAAACACATTGCAAACCTTCCACAGAGGAGCTTTTGTTTTTCCTGTAGATTACTTTAATCCTATCTTTTATTTTCTCCTTGCTATTGCTAGTCAGATTAATTAAATCTTTTTTCAAATGATTTATAAGACAACTACTACCTTGTAATTGTAGCTATTTTTTGTGCTTTTTCATAATGTTCACAGGTCTTTACTTTTGGCTACCATAAACAGATCATACAACTCATCATATAATTTTATTTAATCAATGAAATATTAGGTAAAAACCATGGCCCTACTTCCTGGGTCTTCCAGCACAAAATAAATGGCACAGAACTGAAAAGATGTGATGAGCAATATACAAATCCTAATCTTCATGATAGGCTTAAATTTCAGCTAAGTTACCTATCCCAAGACCATGCATAAAAGACTTATATGGGGCTGGAGAGATGGCTTAGTGGTTAAGGCACATGCCTGCAAAGCCTAAGGACCACAGTTCAAATCACCAGGTCCCACATAAGCCAGATGCACATGGTGGTGCATGCATCTGGAGTTCTTTTGCAATGGCTAGAGGCCCTGTTGTGCCCATTCTCACTCTCCCTCTCTCTCTTCCTCCATCTGTCTGTCACTAAATTAAATAAATTAATTAAAAAATTAAAAAACACGTATACATATGTTTCAGTTTCTATCCACTCTCTTCAGGAAATCTCATGGAAACAGAGAAAATAAAGAATCATAGGAAGAGACAGCTATTGAGTATACTACACTCCGATTTATGTTTGGCAAAAGGCTCTGGGAATTTATCACAAATTATCATACATAAATAGATCTCACTCTCTGCATTCAGAAGGAACTTTCCCACAGGTCATGTTATTGGTCACAATCTGGGATAGAACTGCAAAATCTCCAGTTGTTTCCACTCTGTTATGTTTCTAGGCTGAAGCAAATTTCAATCTTTCATGGTTATTTTCTTCCTGCCAGCATATAGCTCAACTCCTTGTCAATGAATTAACCACATCTGGAGCTGTTTCAGCTTTTTGCTTACATTTTACTTTTATACACTGTTATAAAAGCTGCATTCCAGGAAGAAACACAAGCTTTTATTCAGACATAAAAATAGGCTAATGGCAATGACAGGAATGACTGTGAAGGGGGAAAAAGAACAAGTGATATTGCCAAATCTATATTAGGAATTACAGTCTTCATTAAAAAAGAACTGGAGCATGTCATATTGTGAAATAGCCTATGATAGAAGATACAGTGTAGTGCTGGGATGGATTCCATTTACCATATGGTGTGTTAATATATCCTGTTTCCTTGGGGAGCACATGGAAGATGAAAGGAGAATGAATTCCTTCAAACATATATTGCATCATCATATCAGTCTGAATAGATTTTGATTATAACAGCATGCACTATGACTCCAAGTCATACTGAAATACTGGACTCCAAGTGCATGTTGCACCACCCACCAGCTATTGACTTCAGTAAATATGGATTATTTCAACAGAATAGAATTTCCATTACTCTTTGGATCTCAGTGACAACATGGCAGGACCCAATGCCAAATATTACTGTTTGTATAATTATAATAAATGAAGCTTCACATTGTCATTGGTAATAATAAGGGCAAGTATTGAAAAGAAATATCTCTATATGGAAGGATTCAGCAACACTACCTAGAATATATTAAAATAATTTTGAAACACTCACCTACTCAGTGTTTAATAAGAAGAATAGTGTTTTAATCATGATCCCTGAAATAGCACAAATGAAGCATTGGAAGAAAAGAGGCTTACCTTCTTGTGAGAACTGAACAAAGCACTTTAAAATTTTTAATGCAGCAGAGCTCTACTTTTCTTTCCATAGTGTACAATAATGAGAAAGTACAATTCTTTGGGAATAATTATTGTCAAGCACACAGCTGAAGTGTTTAAAATGTAATGCAAGGGCATCATGGAGAGATTAAAATAGGATAAATATATATTTAATAATTTCTTTTTTTAGTTTTTATTTTATTTTTTTGCAAGCAGAGAGAAAGAGAGAGAGACAGACAGAGATAGAAAAGGCATGCCAGGGCCTCTAGCCACTGCAAGTGAACTCCAGACGCATGGGGCATCTGGTGCATCTGCCTTACTTGGATCCTGGGGAATCCAACCTGGGTCCCTTGGCTTCACAGACAAGTGCCTTAACCACTAAGCAATCTCTATAACCCGTAATTTTGGTTTTTAAAGCTTTTCTTGGGCTGGAGAGATGACTTAGTGGTTAAGGTGCAGGCCTGCTAAGCCTAAGGATCCAGATTCAATTCCCCAGCACCCATGTAAGCCAGAAGCAAGGGTGGCACATTCATTTCATTTGCAGTGGCTAGAGAACTTGGTGTGCCCATTCTCTCTCTCCCTCCCTTTCTACCCCTCCCTTTCTCTCTCATCTCAAATAAATAAACTATTTTTTAAAACTTTTCTTAATTTCAGTTTTTATTTATTTATTTATTTTTTATTATTTTTTGGAGAGAGACACAGAAAGAGAGAGAGGGGGGGGGAGACAGAGATGGGCGCGGCAGCAGTGTCTCAGCTGCTGCGAATGAAATCCAGATGTGTGTGCCCCCTTGTGATCAAGTGCATCATTGCGCACTTGCGTCACTTTGCATCTGGCTAAACATGGGACCTGGAGATTGGAACCGCTGGAGATTGGAACCAGTGTTCTTAGGCTTAGGAGGCAGGCTCCTTAACCCCTAAGCCATCTCTCCAGCCCTTAATTTCAGTTTTGACAAGTGTAGCAGACAGCTTCAGGTTCTCTGAGATGAACTTCCAGAGCAGGCACAGTTATGGAGGAAGGGATATTATTTATTGAAGCTTACAGATCCAAGGGAAGTTCCATAATGGCAGGAGAAGCTGGCCTGCCTTCACAGGGCCAAGCAAGAGAGAGAAACCAATCAGGCACACAGCACACAGAGCAAAACTATAGCCAAAAGAGTCACACAGCACACTTCAGGAACTCCTGCTAAGCACACTTTGCATGTATTTACAATGAAATCTCAAACTCACCACCACACCTTAAGACCGGCCCCCAGTGACATTGCCTCTAGCAAGGTGATTGCAGATGCAAACTATCAACTAATAAAACAATGAATATACTGGGGGCCATATATTCAAACTACCACAAGTTTTAATTTGATCAAGATATTTACAAAGAATTTCACTGTTTCATTAAAGTCTAGAGATAAGATACTAAAGGAATATTTACCAAAGAGGTGCATAAACCAACATCATAAGTCAAATATTTATATTTCAACTTAACTAGTAAATGACACCCTCCTTTGGGTAATATTCCTCAATTGCAACTCCATGGGTAGAGAAGCATTCTGTACAAGCTTGCTGATGCAGGATACCACTCACAGGTTGTGGGTCCTTGATGTTCCCCAGGGTTGTTGGCCACCAACATCCTGGGCACAGGAAGAGTTGGGGGAAGAAGCAGGGTCCTGTAGCAGGTGAATGTGATGGGCAATGAACACCTGGGAGACCATCTGATGGACAGCACTCGTTTATTCAAAAGGGGAGTGGGTTTATAAACACTTGAGAAATGTTGAGATGGCACATACAGACTATATGGCAATTAGATACGTTGTTTATGGGTTGCTGTCTTATTGGTTGAAAGGCACAAGTGCAAGGGAGATAGTGGCGGGAAAAGCTACATGACTTCAGAGTTGTGAGGAGGAGCTATGAGAAAGATAACAGAATAGACAGGAAAAGCTACATGACTTCAGCCACATAAGGGTCTGTTGGGCAGCTAGTCCTCCAAGGTTGGGAACTGTGGGGGAAGGGCAAAGCCTGACTTCTGGGATGGTCAAATGTTTTGGGATCAAGGGGGGAGGGCCTGCTAGTTCTGCCCACTCTGGTTGATGACAGGGCACACTACAACCTTGCCCTAGGGTAGGGCGGCTAATCACCATGGCCACTGTGGGTTCCCGACAATAAGGCTAGCTGCAACCCTCACAACCCTAGGTGCCCAGCCATGTCCAACAGTTCAGGCCAGCTTCCTCACAGGCCCAGCCTGTGTTTAGCAATGCCCAACAATGGGTGGCTGTATTCTTATGAGAAAGCTGATTTTCTTTTTAACATGTGTCAGCTTCCTATGATGGACTATTCTATTTAATTCTCAAAATAACCCTGGGAACTAGTAAAGTTTTGTCTGTTTCACAGATAAAGTTTATAGGAGTGAAAATGACAGAAAATATAAAGATATGTGGCCTGGGGTTATTCAGGTTCAGTTTTGGATATCTATAATTCTAGAATGAAGCCCTTAATTACAGATACTTAGCAACTTACTGTAGATCAGTCTACATTATAGAATAGTATTATATGCCATTGCCAGAATTATTGACTAGACAAAGGCGTTTTCTATAGAAATACACAATCTAATTTTAATGCTATTTATATGCTTCAAAGTAAATTGTAGAACAAGTTTGGAGATATGTTTTGTGATCAATGTCATCTTCACTTAAACATCTTATTTTGAACACATTTATGAATTATAAGCATGGACCAGCCAATAACCTTTGTTGCCAAGAATGTTACCTTTACTAATAAAATGTTATGGATTTTTTATCTTCTTAAATGAAACTATATCATTGTGATGCAAAGCAATAAAATATGTGGCCACAGAAATTAAATTAATCTACCTAATTGAAATTATATATTAGTTATATATTTATTATCTAAATTGGCTCCAAAATTTCTCATGGAACCTCTGTTCTATTAAACATTACATATTAGATTTCAGAAATAATAAGCCCATATTTGGCAGGATGTAGAAAAGACGTTCTTTTTTTAATCTTAAGAAAGCAGCACATAAGAGCAGAGAACCCGGTGTTCCCAGCTCCAGCTTGGTCCCTGATTATCAAGGTGAATATAGACTGTATACCAACACAGCCCTCCAGCGTTGGTTTTAATACTTCGTAGCTGGAAACAGATGGTACATCTTGGTTTTTTAACACACCAAAAACAAGTGAATATTATGTACTTTACATTCTACATAAGCTAACATCATTGGCTTGACTGGCACTGAGAAGACTGTTCACTGAAATTTCATATTGGAAAGGGGGAGTCACAGCTACTTGCTGGTCTCACTTTCACAGTGGCTTTATGCTCATCTTAAACCATTGCAAGCTGTGAGATTGCATCTGACTTCCCACTGCTTTCCCTGCTCAAGTAGAAGGAGACAAACCCTACCACACTTTTCTATGTTTATTGGTCCTTCTTCTATACTGGAGGGCTTCTCAAGTCATTCACAGATTCATTTGCAGTTAAGAGAGTTATTATGAGTCTTGGGTAAATTATGCTCTCATTTTTTAATATTATTTTTCATTTTATGTCTTATCTCAGAAAAAATATGAAAATGAAAAAGACAAGCCTGGGACTAGCAGGAGAACTCACTTAAGCAGAAGAAATTATAGCTGCCTTAAGTTTCTATCACAAATGTTACTTTGGTGATTAGAAAACTGTAGTTTAAAACTTGAAAATTTAGCCAGTTCTGGTGGGGTACCTCTTTAATCCTAGCATTCAGGAATTTGAGGTAGGATTGTCATGAGTTCCAGGTTAGTTTGGGTGAGAGTGAGTACCTACCTAAAAAAGAAAAATAAAACTTAAAAATAAGAAATGTAATTTCTGCAAGATTATGGATAATAATACTTGATTATTCTTCAAATAGTGTTCAAATCAGTGTAACCCTTTCATTTAAATTTAGAAATGGTCTTTTATTATGCATGTTAATTTCTACTTTCTTACAAAGTCCAAGGTCATCTCAAGGGAGTGTTAAGCTCTCTGAACAGTTTAAACAAGGGATTATTCTTCAAGTTTTTAGTTTTAAATAATAAGAAATAATAGTCACAGTGAACATTAAATTGAGTTTTTGTACATACGTATTACAATTTGACCACATACATCCCACATTATATTCCCTTAGCTTATTCTCATCTTCTCATTACTAACCAGTGGTTATGCTGTGGAAGAGAATGACCTAACCACCTCTGGCAGCCAATCAGGGAAGGGAGTGGCCTTCCAAGCCCCTTCCCTACCTATAAGAGAATAATTACTGGCCCATCATGTGCAAGTCTAGTGCAGGTAACCACAGCTATTAGGTCATAATACAGTGTCTTTTGTCCAGATGACAGAAATCCACAGCCCTCATCCCAATCTACCAGCTCTATATAATTTTTCCCTGTCTTCTCAAATGTTTTCTGAACCCTAGGGGAAGGATGTATATGTCCTGGGTAGAACCAAGTACTTGTCATTCACTCATTTTCAGCATTTGACCAGTTGTGCAGTTATGAGTCTCTATACTAGCTCCCATTAGGAAAAAAAAAAAAAAAAAAAAAAAAGCAGAGCTGAGAGCAGAACTGATGTAGAGTACAAAGATTAATATTTATGGTAGAGTTTTGCATTACATTGACTAATACGGTAATGTCAGGCTTTTCCCTAAGGCCTATATTATCCCCAGACCTAAGTTTTTTTAACCTATTTTCCAATACCAGGAATGAAATCGCTCCTATGGAATCAGCCTCCATTCCCATCATAGAGTGGTTACTAACCCCCATAGCAGACATGCCATTATTGCACCAAAGGGCAAGTCTTGCCAAGTGGATCACTATTTCAGAATGCAGGATTCACCACTGGATGATATCATTGATGACGTTTCTTTGCCAGCTGTCTGCATAATGCCTTCTAGCATTATGAAAGCCATTATGAAGCTTCCACCTCAGCTCCAACTTGACTTCTCTATGTTCTGCAACCCAGCAGGGGTGGGCTCTTTAGCACTAGGGAGTGGGCAGGAAGATGACTAGAATTTAGGTAATATGAAAATTCCATATGAAAATCTACTATTTAGTAAACTTAATAAAAACACACAAAGTAATGAGCAAATTAATGGAGGTACCCAACACATAGAGATAATACTGCTCTTTATGAAACACAATCAATGACAAACATGAGATACCTCCCAGTGAGTTGTTGGTCAAGAAAGCCTACAAGGACTCCACAACAGTACAGGCTATTTGCATGACTATTGGCTGCCCACAAGAGCTGAAAGGCAGATGTCTCAGTCAGGGCTTACCTCACAAGCATTTGGACTTTGCAAGCATGGTTTACCCCCAACACTGACATAAAATGTGTGTCCTGCCAGCATGTGCTTATAACTCCAGCACTGAGGAAGCAGAGACAGAGTTGCCCAACTTCCTGAGCAGTCAGCATAGCCTAATTGATAAGCTTCATTTCAGTGAGAGGCCCTTTCTCAAATAAACAGTGGATGGAGCCTGGGAGGAATGACACCCACTTATGGTTGTCTTCTGGTCTAAATATGCCCCTGCACACACATGTTGCATTTTCCCTCCCACCAAACAAACTCGCACACAATAAGAATATCTACTATGAATATGCATTATTTTTATAGATTTTTTTTCTTTTTAAAATAATGAATTCACTTGCTTTACAGCACGTTTGAGAAGAAAGGTCAATGATTGTTCCAACTCTGCCAACAAATACTCTCTTTATTATCAGTAACCCCCATCAGAGTAGCCCATTTATCACAAGTGACGAACCTGCCAAAATACCTTACAACTTTCTAAAGTCCATAATTGTATTAGAATTCCCTTTCATGTTTTGCATTTCTGTAGGTTTTGACTCATGTACAATGACATGTATCCACCATTAAAATGAAATTAAAATCATACACAGTGCTATGACTGCTCATGCCAAAATCCCCAATTCTAGCCCCAAGAATCATTTGCTTTATTAAGACTCATATAGCTAGAATAATACAATCTATAATTTTTCAGATTGGTTTCTTTTAGTTAGTAATATCTACTTAATTTTCCTCTCTATATTTTCATGGTTGGGATCTCTTTTCAATTTAGCAGTGATTAATGGTTCACTGTCTATTCACACCATCACTTTCAAGAGGTACTTTGGGTTGCTTGCTTCCCAGTATTGATAATTAAGAATAAAGCTGTTATAAAAATGATGTTCAGATTTTTGTGTTGAGATGAGATTTTTCCTTTTTTTAATTTTACTTTAAGCTTTTGACTCCTTCAGATAATTGCCAAGGAGTATGATTGCTAGTAAATACTAGTCAACATCATCATCTGTATGGTAAAAGCATCTAAAAGTTTTGTAAGAACTTTCCAAATTGTTTCCAGTTGTTTCTGTGTTATTTTGCATTCCCACCAGCAATGAGTAGTCATCTATTCTCACCAGCATTTGATGTTTTCAGTGTTCTTGATTTGGGCCATTCTAGTAGTTGTGTTCTGTAATGTTTCAGTTTGCATTTCCCTGATGACATGATGTGAAGCATCTTTTAGTATGTTTGTTTCCCTTTTTGAATTTTTCTATTTTTATCACTTATATATGTGTATATATATGTATGTGAATATATGCAACCATGTACTGTGGGGGTGTGTGTATGGGCACTTGCTTGCCATAGCACATGTGCAGCCATCAGAAGACAACCCGGAGTGTTTGTTCTCTCCTTACACATTCTGGAGAGTTGTTTTCCTTAAAAACAATTTCTTATAAATTAATTTTCCTATAAAAACAAACATTGTAACATGATCATGATCCTCTTCCACCATCCTTCCTTTTCCCCCTCCAGAATGCTCCCTCCATTGAATCTCTTCTTTTCTGTCTTCTGTTTTGATTCTGTCATTTTCTTTCCTGCTATTATGCAGGTCTTGTGTAGAGAAAATCAGCCGTTGTGAGGTCATGGATATTAAGGCCATTTGTTGTCTACAAGATAATATTTGAAGCACTCCTCCCCTTCTTTTAGCTCTTACATTCTTTCTTTCATTATTCTACAGTGGTCCCTGAGACTTGGAGGGTGTGATAGAGATGTCTCACTTAGTACTGAACACACCACTGTCATTTATCAGCACTTTGGTGAGTTTTGAGTCACCCCGGTGGTCACCTCCATCTGAAAAGAGTAACTTCTCTGAACAAAAATGAGAGTAGCATTACTATGTGGTCATACACATAAGTATATAGAGGGAAGTTGGGTAGGCATACTATATCCATTTAGCCAGACAACAATAGTAGTTTCCTCTCTAGGGCTTATGACCTCCCAAGTCTTAGGCTTTTGATTAGGTTTGGAGTACCAGGCAGGAATCTACTCCAGTGGAGTGGGCCTCAAATCCAGTCAGAGACCAGATGGTTTCCCCCATAACAGACATGCCACCATTAAACCAATTGGTGCATTTTCCCTGGCTGCTAGCTGGAAAGTTTTCAAGGTGCACCGATAGTTAATATCATTGATGACTTTTCTCCTTCAGCTGGCTGCATACATCTTTCCAGCATCCTGACAGCTAGTGAACAGGGAGGAGACACTTCCAGCTCAGCTCCAGCTTGATTTCTCAGTGATCTGCCATCCAAGAATATGGAGTCTTCAGCAATAGGGTTTAAGCATCTAGTTTTGGTAGTAGATAAGAGCCTTGGCAATATCCTATAATGTTTTGGGAGGCATCAGGGACCTCCCTGGCAAACAACTCTCTGGAAGTTGTCCCACTTCTGACAATGAAATGTGAAATTTCCTAATAACAATCTATGGTTTCTGGGCACAACACTATTAACCTCCACAAGATACTTCTGCCCAAACTCTCTCTCTCTGTCTCTCTCTCTCTCTCTCTCTCTCTCTCTCTCTCTCTCTCTCTATATATTTTTTCTCACTTTTGAATCTTTAGTATTCTTTGGACATATTAATAATTGTCTTTCATCGGGTGCATCTTTTGGAAAGGTGTTTTCAGAGTCTTTGACTTGTCATTTGAATGATTTTAAGTTGAAGTTAATAGTACAGACATTCTTTAATTTTCATGAAGTCCAGATTTTCATTTATATCTTTCATGTATTGTGTATTTGGGGTTGTATTTTAAAAAGTCAGTGCTATATTATAAATATTTCATGTAGATCATGTACATATCTGATTGATTGCACTTATTTACTCTTGTGAGTTTGGTCAAGTCTACATTGATGATAATGTCATCTAGACAAAAGGACTGTTTTTAATTTCTTCTTCTTAAATTTGTTATTTTACCTTGTTATGCATTGGCTAGAACTTTGTGCATGAGTTTGATAGTGACTGGTAAGAAATATACCCTTGCCTCCTTCTTGATCTAAGTGGGAATACTCTGCATTTCTATCATGGAGTAGTAGAGTAACTCAGGTTTGGGGACTTGGGTTTGGGGGATTTTGTTTATGTAAATATTATCTTTAAGTTGAGTAAGTCTTATTCTACCCCTAATTTATTAGACTTTTTTCAGGAATAAGTACTAGATCTTATCTTTTTTCCTTCATTTATTGATAGGATTATGTGCTTTTTTTCTTTCTTAACCTGACAATTTGATGGATTCCTTTAATTAATTTTAAAGTTTTAAAATAGGCTTACATATCTGGGATGAATTTCCTTTGAGATAGTAGCATAATTTTTTAATATATTAATTTATTTGAGAGAGGGGAAGACAGAGAAAGAGGCAGATAAAGAGAGAGAATGGGTGTTCCAGGGCCTCTACCACTGCAAATGAACTCCAGGTACATGAGCCAACTTGCGCACCTGTATTTACATGGGTACTAGAGAAGCAAACCTGGGTCCTTTGCCTTTGCTGGCAAGCATCTTAAGCACCAAGCCATCTCTCCAGCCATAATATAATTTTTTATTCACTGTTGGAGAGCATGAAAGATATTGGCCTATAGTTTTATTTTCATATTATAGTAATACAGATTCATTTATTAATAAATGTATGTTGATTTCATATTTTGTGATTGTAAATATTATTTCTTTGATAAAATATGTCCACAGCATGAAAGTTGTATTTGTGTGCAAGAGGTTGTACATAGTATTGTAACATTTGCAATAATGGTATAAATATCTTTCAGATTCTTGTTTTTGCTTCCAATATATTATAGTATATAACTAAAAAGTACTCTAATCTTCATTGTAATTGAAGATTCATTAATAAAAGAGCTTCTTCTTACATATTCCCAGAAGAAAATTTAAATGAAAATGAATGTAAATGAATTATTTACTAGTGTTCTAACCATAAATACAATTTTAATCTGTCTTGTAAAAACAAAAAGTTCTGTTATATCCTATAGCAATCCAGGGCAATGTGCAAATAACTCTCTTTATTGGAGACTGTCATTATAAATGATCCAATCATATTCATAAGGGCATTCTATAATTAAACTCCTGAGTTTTCATTTGATTTTTGAGCAAATTGGATTTCACAGGCATAGACTCTGTTGCTTTTCGTGAATAATAACATCCTTCACAATCATATTCTTTTACAACTATTTTGGAATCTATTAAATTATATAATTCTTATTCTGATAAAATGAGTTCTCTTGAAGACCTGCACTTCTTCCCAGTATCATATTCTTAAGGAAACCCTCTTGAATCTGCCCTCAATGAGCATCTCTGATTTCACATTGAAAGGATATTCCATGTAGGTCATTCTGCAGCAGAGAACTTTCCTAGAGTTCAGATGTGAACCTCTTTACTCATGTAATTTGACAGAAGACTAGGACTCAGATCATCCAGAAAGAACATTTCCTTTAACTCTTAAATATCAACCATGACATCCAGATGGTTGATAGGTCTTGAGAGAGCAAGGAGATTATGCTCTTTGAATTTTATATGTTTCTGATTCAAGGGCAATGTGCAAAAGCAGGATTGGCATTTAATTAGGGAAGAAAAGAAATCTCTCTTGGAGCTTACCCAGAGGCCCTCAAAATAGGCACACTGCAGAGCTCCCTCCAGAAACTTGTACCTCTGATCATGCCTAGATGATGTGTCAAGTCATGAACCAATGTTCCAACTGATAGAACAATTTTTTTTAAATCCTAGAATTTTCAAAGGTCAAGAGTAACTAACAGTTCTAATCAACCATAACAATTACAGTTTCTATTCCTGTTCTGAATTTAAACAAGTTTTCTTTTTGAAATATTCATGGCAATGTAACTTATCCAAAACATGTAACTCCAGAGAACTGAATGTAGTTGATCTGCTGACTTGAATGACTTACCCATATAAAATTATATAATATTACAGCTATGAAAATGGGGGAAAGTTGGAAAAACAAATGTCCAAAATCTATTCATAAAGCATAAAATTTTTGAATGAAATAAGCAAAAATATTTCATTTTCATTGTACAAAAAAAAAAATCAGTAACAGAAAAGGACCATTATATATTGAAGCAATTTTGAAACAGTATAGAATATGCCACAACCATATTCTTCTTATGCTATTAAAAGCCAATAGTGGGCTGGAGAAATGGCTTAGCAATGAAGGCACTTGCCTGCAAAGCCAAAGGACCTTGGTTCGATTCCCCAGGACCCATGTAAGCCAAATACACAAGGTAGCACATGCATCAGGAGTTCATTTGCAGTGGCTGGAAGCCCTGATGCACCCATTCTCTATCTGCCTGTCTCACTCTGCTTCTCTCTCTCTCTCTCTCTCTCTCTCTCTCTCAAATAAATAAATAGATAAACAATAAATGAATAAATAAAAGTCAATAGTGAGTATAAGTGCAGATACCGCAGACAGGAAAAAAACAGAATACTTTAAATGAAGGTAATTCTATTTATATTATTAATAAGTATAAGAAATTAGTATGATGTTCTTTCCTTCTGTAAATGTCTGATTGCTAATAAGTTTCTTCTCTTTAAAAACATTCTATGAAAGATTCTAAATGTTACACATTCACAGACTTTTCAAAATAAGTAATTTTTCTTTGACTATTCCAGTTTTCAATTATCAGACCTTACCTTTTTAAAGTTAGTGACATTTTCAGCTTTATTGGAAACCTCTTGGAAAGCAGTTATCAGATATGGAATGTAGAATGAACAGATAAACTTTTCTTAGTTTACTGAAAATTAACTGTTCTTATGTCAAACTTGCCACAAACTCTAAAAATACAGAATGTAGCAAGACTGTCTTTTGAGTCATACCTCCTCACCAGACAACATTTGGAATACATGAATATATAAGCCAAGCCTGTATCTGCTGTCATGTTTTATACAAATCTGCCTAGTACCATCACTATATCTGCATGCCATCAAGAATGTTTATTCATCTAAAAATGCATCTGACATTACTATTACTGCCCTTGGTATCATCACCTAGTAAGTGACTAAGCTTAGTTTTTTGACAAAAACACTTGCCTACTTTAGTTCTAAGGTCACATTTTGGCTGCCAGAAAGAACCTTCTTAACTACTTTTGATGTGTTCCAGTACTTTGGTGGAAGATGCTGGTACATAGATGCAGTCAGTTATAGGAAAAGAACAAGCTAGTTGTCCTATGAATTTTAAGAGAAAATAAATTAAACACTACTTTTCCCTTGTACAAATTCAGAGCCACCGCTTGATTGAAACTTCTAAAAGTTCCTGCTCATGTTCTCCCAAGTCTTTCGTGATGCCTTGCTCACATTCCGTCCCAAGAGTCTCTTCTGCATGTGCACTTTCTGCTGTGTAGAGAGGTGATCTATGAGTCAGAAAGTTGTTTACCAAGATCAAGCCAGAGTGAGGTGAGAGGATGAGATTTCCTCTGCAAAGAGACAAATTTATCCTGAACATAGTATCAGAAGAAAAGGAAAAAGCCCTCTTAATTAAGAAAGTACAATATTCATATTTATTAAAATGCTATTTGAGCATTAGTTGATTGTCCCAGGAGACTACTTTTGCTTTCCACTAAGTGACTTGAAACATCAAAATGCATAAACTTCTTAAAACTAT
The DNA here is from genome assembly GCA_036365145.1 of Orientallactaga sibirica. Taxonomy (NCBI): domain Eukaryota; kingdom Metazoa; phylum Chordata; class Mammalia; order Rodentia; family Dipodidae; genus Orientallactaga; species Orientallactaga sibirica. The sequence goes on along the minus strand of JAEOAD010000004.1, from coordinate 49,613,821 downwards.
TTAAAAGATTATTGAATTTTGTTTGACACCAGAGATGACAGCAAGTGTGATTAATTGCCACTCATAATTGCAGTTTCATTCCAGTGGTTATTGCTTGTCAGTATCAATTAATAGCTCAACAAAAACCTCACTCATTGCAGAATATTAAAGAATGATGGCTTGTGGGAATTATGCTAAACTAGCACTTTCAATTAGATTTTGAATTTTATAGAGTACTGAATAATAGTGTGAGTTTATAATAGTAAGTACCAGTGAGTTATTGTTGAATTGTAATTACTATAATTATGTATGTTTATCTCGAGAATTGTAATTAGTATTGTCTTCTTGTTTTTTAAAAAAAGACTATTGTACTTAATTATTCACACAATGTGTAGGTTCTGATGTTCATTATAACAGAAAATCAGGTACAGAATAACATGCTGTAGTATTTTAGATGAACACCAAGCATAGTTGTTGGCTTTGGGGGATTTGGGGTAGATTAAAGATGAACAACCTGACAAGATTCGATTCAAGATGCAAGAGGCCATGCTTTCTGGGCATAGTCAGAACTCCGTGTTCCAGTTTCCTTTTTCTAGCATGTAAATAATTTACCAGATGAGTTTATTAAACAGGAATATATACAACAGCAAAGTGGAAGGCAGTACAACTTTCTAGTGAAGAGGCTGAAATTCAAACATTAGTCTGCTTCCAGAATTTTTTTGGATTTGCTCCTAAAATTGTTTTTCTTATAGAATTCACTTTGTGTCAATACTAAAAAGGTGGGAAAGTATATAAATTTGAACTTGATACCATAAAAACACATTTTTTACATTAGCATTACAGTATATAGAGAACAGTCTATAGACACATTTTAGCATGCAAAATAATACCTTCAAAATGTACTCAAGAATCCATTAATCCAAACCTTGATTTAAGAATTAAAGGTAGGGCTGGAGAGATGGCTTAGCGGCTAAGGCACCTACCTGCTAAGCCTAAGAAAGCTGGTTCCAATGTCCAGTGGTTCCAATCTCCAGGTCCCACGTTTAGCCAGATGCAAAGTGAGGCAAGGGCGCAATGCCGCACTTGCCCACAAGGGGGCGCACGCATCTGGATTTCGTTCACAGCAACTGAGAGACTGCTGGCATGCCCATCTCTGTTTCCCTCTCCCTCTCTGTCTATCTCTCTCTGTCTCTCTCTCTCCAAAAATAAATAAAAAAAAAGAATTAAAGGTAAAAATCTCATTAAAATGTTTAATCCTGAATAATTATAGTAAATTGAAGCCTATCAAATGAAAGTTCAATTCCTATTGTCTTACTGTAGTAGCATTCACCTAGCAAGAAGAAAATCATGGATCAGCTAGTAAACCAAATGAATGATAGTCTAACTGTGAAATACGATCTTAGAAAAACAGATAACTCTCCTCTGTCATGGGCTATAAGTTTTTCTTTACCTGAATTTCTGCTTTTATCTCCTGAATTGATTTGATGAAATTTGCCCATAATTTGATGTATTGGGCTCAAATTATGCATGTTTTAGTTATATTATGGGTTCTTCATTTTGAATTAAGAAATTATACTAGAGGGAAGTGTAAAAGAATAAAATTCAAGTATGAACTGGAAGTGAGATAAGAACAAACAGAAACATGAGTATGTTAGCTCTCTTTTTCTAGTTGACTTTCTTCCATAAATGCTGCATGATCCTACTAACTATTCTGGCATCCCTGATGCCTCATATTCATCTGAGAGAAGTTAGACCGTGGTTTTCCTAAAACCTGCCCTTATGCATTGGTTTTTTGAAACGTAAATGTAGAGTTTATGACAGATTGCTTCTAGGATTAAATGTCCTACACATACTCTGGTCATAGTTCCTCGTCTTCACTGGAAAATAGCTTTACTTCTCTTTGTCTTGGTTTTCTCATGTGTAAAATGAGATACAAGAGACTGTGTTACTATCCTAGCTTAAGGATTAAGCATATAAAAAATTAAATGAGCATCTGATCCCTGTAATGGCTAAAGCTAAACCTGTTATTGATTTTAATGTTTTTTCCATGAGGGAGTGGGTTATCAAATTCTGACTTCACAATCTTGGCAAGAGCATAGACAGGGACTGTCTCAGCCTGTAGATACATCACTGTGGAATTCACCCATGAATCTAGCCAGCTGATTGGCTCGGGGACCATTGTGCTCTGTTAACTTTTAGCTCTGACAGATCTGAAAATTCAACTGGTGTCTTCTTCACTTCCACAGAAGTCATTTATAACAATGTTCATCATGACACAGCTGAGTATAGAGCTCTTTGGCATGCAAGCTGGGGTCCCTTGGCAGAGAGAAGCTGATCCACTCTTCTCTCACTCTGTGTAAAGTGGTTCAACCAGCTTTGCATCTGCTTATGCAGATTATCAGGCAGCTCACATACCTCTCTCTTGCACATGTGGATATCATGACCAATATTGTGAGATGGCTTTCTGCAATATTTCTTGACAGAACTAAAAATGTCAGCTTAAGATATGCACTGTGTAAGCTCAATTATCTCACCCACTGGAATATATCTATCTTTATATATCCCATAAAGAACAAAGAACCTGAGTTGAGATCACCAGAACCCATGGCACATGTCTGTAATTCCCATGCTGGCGAGGCAGACACAGGAGGATCCCCAGGTGTTAGTGTCCAGTTAGTTTAAATGAATAGGTTACTCCATGTTCTTGAGATACTCTGTCTCAAAAAATAAGGTGGAGGGGTCTGGAGAGATAGCCTAGTGAGTAAAAGCACTTGCTGCACAAGCATGATGTCCCGATTTCAATTCCCAGCACCAACCTAAAAAGCCAGGCATGAATTTGTGCCTAGGACTTTAGTGCTAAGGGTGTGGGGGGATAGAGGTTGGAGAAATCACTGAAGCTCACTGGTGAGATAGTATGAGCAAAAAATTAGCAACTCCAGGTTTAGTGAGAGACTCCACCTCAAGGAAATATTTCAGATGTGTAACAGAGTGCACTTTGGCCTTCACATGTGTGTGCATGGGAGAACATGCACTTTCCCACACACATGCTTATACCACACACAGAATGGTGGAACGTGATTCAAGAAGACACACAGTATTGGCCTCTGGCTTCCACATATTTGCGCACAGGTATACATGTATCCATATATACGAAAATGCCTACCCACATACATACAAATATCACATACTAACAAACAAAAACCAGAATGAAGGGGAAGAACTAAAGGAAAACACATTATTATAGCCTGTCATGCTTCTCCAAATAAGTTTACATTTTTAATTTGTAAGATGTGCTTAAAACATACAAATTTAGGTATTTTATTTCTTTGTTTAGCAGTTGTTTCTGTGACAATGTGGAATCATGTTTAAATATTCATATGTGATTTATAAACTCCACAAATGGAAATCCATATATACAGCAAACAATAAAATAACTTGGACAATCATTCTCAAACACCCAGTTCAGTAAGTTTTGATGGGGCCCAAGAAATTAGTTTTTATTCCAGGTGTCTTTGCAAGCAGTGCATAGACCTCTTTAAATACTGATTTAAGAACCTTTTTGACATTCAGTAAAATTTTTTGCTTTCTTTAAAGTGATTCTTTGTAGATCTCTGTAATAAATATACTTTTCCTATTACTTTTAAAATTAATGTGTCAAAGTGTACTCGATAAACAATTTCTTAATCACATAAATATTGTATATGGAGAAGTATATCTCTACAATTAAAACAGTACACATTGAAACTTTAATTAGCCTGCTTGATTGATTTAACTAGATAATTGCTTATCTAAATTATACACGGAAACAGACTAGGGAGAATATTTTAGGGAATACAGGTTTAGAAGGCTTACTAGAATAACAACATTTTCCAGTTAACTGAGTAATATTAAATTAATTCAGAGTAGAAGCACTAGTAAGGGGTTCAGATCCAATCACTGACTTGTACAAGACACACAGCCACTATCTGTGGGATGAATGAATGAATGATTAGAGACAGGGGCATTGTTGCCAAGGAGCAAGTTTTATTAGCAGCTGACCATTTGCCCTGGCTTGATTTCCCTTCCTGCAGTCTTCAAGTGAGTGATTCCATTTGAAGCAAAGCATTACTCCAACTCTGTCTACTTCCTATCTATTAGGGGGTGAGTGATGAAAGAAATTAATACCACTATCAGCACTTTTACACTACTTTGACCCATTGCTACCCTCGTGTGATGGTACCTATCCTTACACTCCAGTCACACAGCTTAAGGAGAAAGGGGTGAAGAGAATAAATATGTCCTGGTAATTTCCCTCACTGCCTATTCTTCCCAGTTTTCAGTAATACTAAACATAATGTACTCAAGAATTTTCATATGTCTTTGTCTCCTGTCTCTTTTCCCAGTCTTGTAGCTGTACGCTAAGTATATATTTTTTGAACAGGTAACCACGTGGTCACATAAATAGGCTGTGAAATTGACATCTTCATAGTGCAACTGAATGTCAAACCTTAATAAACTCAAGGGTCAATAGTGAAATCTCTGTCTCCATTCGATGTATAATATTTCAGCTTCCTTCTGCACTCTACTCACTGTACCAGAATATTTAAGAAGTACTTGGCGCACAAAAGGATTTATATGAGAGGAAAAAAAATTAAACAATTGAAATTAGATTAAAATCTAAATGCTTTCAATTTCACTGGAAAAAAGTCCCTCCTTTGTGTCCCAAGATACCCATTTGTAGAGGGTAAAAAATAGAAGTAGATTAATAATGGCACATAGATCAGTTAAAAACAAGCATCCTTTCTTTCACTTTGATGATAAGCATCGAGATAAATTGATAGAACAGTATGTTTAAAAATTGAGGAGCTGTCACTGGCTTTCAATTAATCAACCCACATGCATCAAGTGATCATTTTATCCATGTTGCCTTTCATAGCAAATATGTTTCTCTTCCTGACTCACATCCCTTCTTAGAGCTAATTCATGCTTCTGATTTGTCTGTAATTCAGTGCTATTTTTTTTATGAAAAGTGGCTTCAGGGATTACAAACATTTAAATGAATTTTTCTAAGGGTTATGAAATGTTTTGGAAGAAATATTAAGCAGCATGCTAAGGTTATTTCATTTAAGAGCATTCTTAATTAGTAAAATTAACTGAGCTTCCCCATAGTAATTTACTGAAAAATGTTAAGAGAAGTCAAGCAAGTTGTTTCCTAGTGAACACACACAGAGTCTGCCCCTGTAACCCTATTAGACACTTAACTAGTCAAGTTGTCCTTCAAAAATGATTATATTAAAATCTTGCACAAATGAAGCAATGAAAATTGTCCCTGCCCCACATGATTCCATTCAGAGATTTATCATCTACTATAAACCATAAGCTACAGAAATGATTATTATTTTTTATTTTTATGAGTGCTCAGGGTTCCACTAGTATGTGACTATCACTCCTGTATGCTTATGAAAGCACAGCCTCAAGTCCTAGAAGAGGCCGTAGAGATGTCACTTAGCCTAGCTCCCCTGTAACTAGAACATATCCAAATCACTTCAGTGAATTAGAGAAAATATTCCACAACTACATATTTTAATTTTTTAAAAATATGTTTTATTTATATTTAAGCAGAGAGAAAAAGTAAGAGAGAGAGAGAGAGGAGAGAGAGACAGAATGGGGATACTGTTACAAACAGACTCCATACACACGTGCCACTTTGTTCATCTGGCTCTTTGTGGGTACTGGAGAATTGAACCATATCCCCAGCCCCAGAATTTAAATCTTGTTAGTGGAAAGCTCTAAGAATCTCCAAAGATAAAATGAAATAAAATATGATGCTAGCAATAGGTTATATTAAGGCTGTGCATACTCCAACTCCACGTTATCTCCATTAGTACTATAGCTACATTGTCCCTAGACCATGACTAAGCATTGTCAGAGCAGGAGTTGCTCTATCTATATCATTATATTTTCAGTAAATTTCCTAGAAGGTTTGTAGGTGGTTTCTGTCATATATTCATTTTCTCCAGAGAACAGTGCAACTGAAATGAAATGTTGTACTAGGGATTCTTTTAGAACCCTTGCAGGTGTTCTGATAGAGGTGAAGATACAAAAATAGTGTGGGTGGGAACAAAGTTGTGTCCATGAGCTTGAACATGATCTTGTTTTTTTTATTATTTAAACATATTTCAGGGACATCTCAGCTGTTGAACGTCACCGATGCCCTGGGTTTTCACAATACATTTAGAGGGCACATATTCTGGTTTATCCTTGCAGAATTCTGATAGACAATCCACAGAAGAGAGAGTGTATAATAGGAATTCTAATAATATAGTGGGAAGCATTTCCTTTCAGCCCGAAAAAGAGGATGTTACAAAGGGAACAGATGGTGATAAGTTTGTGGTAACAGTATGAGCACTAAACAGTCTTTGACAGAGCTTACCCCGAGATAGAATAGCAGCAGCAGGGCTTAAATCAGTTCTTACGTTGCTCAATGACTCTGCCTACTAACAAGTCTTCAAAGACTGAATTTAATTTGCACTTGACATTGCCTTTCTCAGCTAATGTTACATGTCTCATGCTGAATTTCTTTAACCCTATGCCCCCATTTTTGGGGTTTTGTATCCTTTTTCAGTCGTTCCTCTCCTTAAGTGAAATTTTATATAAAGCAGCTATTATCCTCAACAATTGCATTTTCCTTTATAAATTTAGTATAATATACCAGAGACATCTGGGGAAGGAAATGATTCTTATATTTTTGTTGTTTGTTTTTGAAACAGGGACTCATTCTGTAGCCCACATTGCTCTGAAACTCACTATTTGGCCCGGAATGGCCTCAAACTCATGGTAATCCACCTGCCTCAGCTTTGAAAGTGCTAGCTAGAATCATCTCCTTATTAATTCCAGTGCACTCTGTACCCAAGAACAGTTAAAGCTCTAGAAAGCCTTTGGCTGAGCCATCTGGGCAAGGTATCTTTTGAAAATGTCCTCAGGGGACCGAATTCTCAATGAGGCTTAATCATGGCTGAGTTAAAGTCCTCAAAAACAGAAAAGGGTTTGAGTAGTCTGATGTAATAGGCCATGAAAATCACCAAAGTGAAAACAAGTCATTTAATGGAAACAGCATCCTGCCTTCTTGATGTTGCACTTTTCTGAGTGTTTCTTATTCTAATAATTGAGTTTTGTCATAATTATTGCTGTTTTTTCTTTGTATCTCTACTTTTCTTGGGGAACAGAGATCAGATTTAACTAATATGTATTTTCTACCACCTATCCTTGGCATAATAACTGGTTGAAAACGACCTCATGTATGGTACTTAGGGACTAGTTTTGTGTTACTGTCTTCCAAGAGTATAGCCTTTACATAGGTTATTTGTAGTGTGTGATTGGTGATTGTGGGTTTCAGTATTTTAAGTGAACTGAAGCTTTTTTCAGTGACAAATTTGATCAGTAATTCCCCAAAAAACACTCAATCTTACATTGTTTTTTTGATGAAGTTTTTTATAATCCTATTACATGGCTGGGAGTCAGATTTTTCTATAATGGACCACCAATCTTACATTGTTTGTTTGTTGAAGTTTTTTATAATCCTATTACATGGTTGGGAGTCAGATTTCCCTATAATGGACCACCAATAGGCCCATGAAAAGGTAACTTTTAGAATATGTTTGTGCTTTTTCTTAGATTATGGAAAGCACTAAAATTATTAATTTGATGAAATTGAAAAATATGTATAGAAACATTTTGCTTATTTAACTCTATACCCTGATTTTTTTTTTTTTTAAATTTTCGAGGTAGGGTCTCACTCTGGCCCAGGCTGACCTGGATGGAATTCATTATGTAGTCTCAGGGTGGCCTCAAACTCACAGCAATCCTCCTACCTCTGCCTCCCAAGTGCTGGGATTAAAGGTATGCACCACCACTCCCGGCATATACCCTGATTTTTAAAACAGAGGTATGTCTTGGGTCAAACACAGACTCCCCCCTATGACTACTTCATTAAACTGGGCATTTAACCCATCATTATTCTTCTCATAGTCTTAGAAACAAAGAATAAATTCTACTCTTCCCTTTTAATATTTGATTTTCCAGCCTTGTACTCTGACATCTTAGTCCCAGTGGAAAGCAGTGTCTATTTTCACAATGGGATATTAGCCCCTGTATGCTCTCCACTCAATCAATCACCCTTTAGAAATATAGAACGTGGTTTAGGGGCCTATCTCTATCTAATCATGTGAATTAATTTTCCCAATTTTTACTGCTTGTCTATTTGTTTAGTTTCACTACAACTGATTTAAAGAAAAAACATACTTCTCGTCATCTGGGGTAGGAGTAGTGCAAGATCAGTGGTTGTTTATCAAATCTTCCTGTATATTTACAAGCTCTGTTGATAGTCCCAGGTGAAGATAGAAGGACCGATATCTAGGAGCCTTTCTACCCTTGTAGAATGTTTAACACTGTCAACTTGACAGGATCCAGAATCATCCAAAAGAAAAAAGAATCCCAAGGAATGTCTGGATTAGGTTAATTGATGTTGGATAATCCACCCTAACAATGGGTAGGACCATTCAAAGGGCTGGGCTTCCAGAGTGAACAAAAAGCAGTAATTGAGTTTAACATCAGAAATCATCTCTCTCTGTCTCTTGTCTGGATGCCAAGTGAACAGGCTCCTCCTGCTCCCATTGCCACACCTTTTCTGCCCTGATGGACTGTATCCCATTAAACCGCAAACCAAAATAAACTCTTCCTCCCTCACAGCAAGGAGAAAAGTAATGCATACACCTTGCAGTGGTGGAGCCTATGTGAGGGAAGATGCTTCAAAGGGACTATAAATGAGGTCTGTAAAACATGGTAGAAGTTCACTAGTTTCCCATCATTAAATATTAAATTTTAAAAACTTGGCATGGGGAATTCGAATAGCCTCTTACATCTCTTCCTGTAAACTATTCTCCTCTTCCATTTACCCCACCCAAAGCTCAATATAAAAAAAATAAATAAATAACAGAGCTGGGAGTGGTGGCGCACACCTTTAATCCCAGCACTCGGGAGGCCCAGGTAGTAGGATCGCCATGAGTTCAAGGACACCCTGAGACTACATAGTTAATTCCAGGTCAGCCTGGGCCAGAGTGAGACCCTACCTCGAAAAACCAAAATAATAATAATAATAATAATAATAATAATAATAATAATAACAGATTCTATTTATTTGGAAACATTTCTTGCTAATCCTTGAAATTTTTTGATGGAATTTCAGTTTGTTTGGTGTTAAAAGTTTTGCTTTCCAGTAATTAATGTATCATAAAGGATCTTTTGTCATCACTCAACACCATTGATTGGAGACCAGAATTACAATAAAACTTGAAACTTTGTTTCCTCTTTAAAACAGGCTCACATTTCCCTATGAAAACTAATATGTAAGTATATAATTTCAATATAATACTATGTGCTGAGGTAGAATATATACACCAAACGTTAGAGGTATAATGTCTTAAAATTCCTAAGGGAATTTTTAAATCATGCTTCTTCCACTGATTAATATTAACTTAGTCAACAATTTGTAATCATTTCTTTAAACTTCTAGATTTTTAATCCACTGGAAAAATATCTCCGTGAATTATAAGTGAAATAGACAAAATACCTCTGCTGTGTCTCTGCTAAGTTGTCTGTGGCTTTAAAACATTCTTTAAACAAATACTCTGTACATCACTAGATCTCCTTTAGTTCTTGTGAATTAGGCATTTTCTGATTCTAGCTGTGGCAAGTCTCCTGTGCCTTCCATGCAATTATATCAAGTGGAAATCATGAATAACCAAATAATGACAGAGAACTATATTGCACATCCAATACACTGTCCATTAAATCAGAACATTAATTTCAGGAACACAGCAGCTTATGAAAAACCACACAATGGCTTGTAAATTATTTGAGGTACCACATTCCAAATATTTCCAGAAGGTAGCTATCCTTTCTCTTTATGTATTTGCCTGTTGGGAGTCACAGGAGCCCTGAAATTCAAGTGTGCGGAAATAATTTCTTAAGCCTGCATTCTGTTTGTGTTTTGCTAATAATTGTCTGACTGCATGTACTCTGTCTTCTATGCATGTGTGCCTCAGTGATATTGGAGCTCTCTTTCCCCGCCACAGGTTATCAGCAGCTCACAGAGTGACAGTATTGAGATAGAAGGATAACCCTTCTCCAATGAACTAATTTACTATGAAAGGAAAATCAGGCCCATGTTTTTTGGTCTGTTTCCCAGATTATAGAAACTGACTATCTCATTAGTGATTAAAACACCAGCTGTTAATGTCTTGGAGCTGGTTGACCAGTTTAATTATCTTGGAATCTGGCTAGACTTTTCTTTTAGCCAAGGTAGGGATTTCATTACCCCCAAAGTTACCCTAAAGTAAAAAAATTTCAAATGGTTCTGAAAAGAGAGTATGGTATGGTTGCCTGCTGTGGAACTCCAGACATGGTGTGCTATTGTTTTAGCAGAAACAATAAGCTTTATGTAACTTTCTCTGTGATTAGTGCTACAGTAGCATCATAAATTTACTCACATTATACTTAGACGTGATTAGGTAATGGGTTTTAATCTCTGAAACTATTCTTAGCAATTTCACTAGCCTTCACATATCTAAGAAGAATGAAAGTTCTAACTGGAGGCTAAATGATTAAGTCCAATAATATAGTTTCTCTGGGTATAAATGTTCCTTTGGATAAATTTCTTGGATTAGCCTTTTTCCCCCCTTTTCTTGGTTTGATATTTCAGATGATCATGTCTGGGCTCTAGGCCAGGGCTGAGGAGATCAAGCCCAATGGCAGGAAAGGGTCCTGTCCTTTGACCTCTCTTCAGATCCATGTGTGGGTCAGCAGAAGTCTCCAAATAAATGTTTCTTCCTCACCATTCCTGTGTAACCTCTAAGGGCAAGCTGTTGGATTTAGAAATTGATGTTGCCCTTAGCTTGAACACTGAGGTCCACATGCAAGTCAAGGACAATCCCTGGACAGCCCTGCCTCCTCCATATTGTCCCTTTACCCACTCTACATGGCCACCCACTGGTTCTCTTCTTGGACTTCCTGACTAGCCGACTCTGAACCAGCCATGGAGCTATGGACTAGACTCTGCTTAGCCAAGCCATCCCACCCTACTGATATGGTCTGAGCACCTCCCTTGTTACTACCAGCCTGCCTATCACTTCAGTTTTTTCTTGGAGCCCATAAGGGAGGGAAATAAGACTTTCTTTGCTCTCAGTTATTGTTTTCATATTCTGTAACATGTCTGCAGAGTCAGAAGTCCAAAATTAGGGAGAGCAAAGGTTTTCATCACAGCACCTAGATGCTGGAAATGGAATTGCAATATTTGACGCTTGCCCTGCTGATTTTCTATTTTGCCTTGATCCAGTAATTCTTTGCTATGCCTTCCTTTTGAAGTGGTAAGCTTTACTCTGTGTCCTCATGTATGAAATTATATAACTTGTATTTTGCTTTTACATGGCTCACAGTTAAGAAACTGTCTTGAATTTCAGAAAAGACTTTAGACTTTTGAAAAGTGCAGGTACTTGTAAAGACTATGGGACTTTTGAATTTGGACTGAATGCATTTTCCATTATGAGATGACCATGAGTTTGTGAGGGCCGAGGGCAGAATGTGGTGCTATCAATAGGAAATGACTCACATAGCCATGAGTTTTAAATACTTGGTTCCAAGGTGGCACATGCTGGTAATGTTGTGGAGTCTTTGGGAAGTAGAACTTTGCTAGAAGGGGTGTGTCATTGAGGGTTGACCTTGACGTTTAGTAGTCTAGACCACTGAGTGTTCACTGTGCGCTCACTCTTGCTACTCCGTGCCAGCTGTTAGAACAGTATGTGGTGCCCTAGCAGCCTGATCTGCCATGCTATCTGTGCCATAATGATGCTTCTCCTCAAAACTGTAAGGTTGAATGTATGCTTATTTTGTTCAGTTGTCTTTTCCCAACAATGGTAAGGTAAGTATTACAGGATGCACTCCATTTTTAGCTTTTCTTACTTCAGTTGTGCTTTGTGATGAGACTGCAAGTCTCATTCTCCCGTGCGTGCCTGAGTCTTTCTAGTGACCAGCCCTCATCGTGAAACTACCCAGGGAAACTTAAAAGATACTCTTTCACAAGATATTCCAATGGTTTAAGAGCTATGTGTTAAGAAATTGGGATACAAAAACCAAATCTATCACACTAAGATAAAAACAGAGCTATTGTTCTATTTTATGTAAGCTGAAGTAGAGTTCAAGGCAGTATTCAGAATGGATGGGGATTTTACATCCAAAATATATAAGTAGGTCCTATGAATCAATTTATCAAAAACAATGAAACATTCCTTTATTAACTGGGTAATTCATTTGACATGCTCACTCTCATCAGTTCTCATTGGTAACTGAAAATTTCAAATTAAGTCCAAATGTGATACAATAATTACATACCACCAGAATGGATAACATTTAAGAAACAGTATTACTGGTATAAATGTAAAGCTATGTATCCACTTTGGGAACCTGTTTCATGAAATTTAACCACTAAAACTGAATATATATGCTTCAAAAGACAAATATTAGTCATTCATAAAAAATTTTATATTAAAAATTAGAAAAACACTCAAATACCCATTCATACTAAAGGAATTTTTAAATAGTTATTTGAAAATTTTTAAACGAGTACTGAAGAAAATACAATAACAAAACACATTAAAAAACGTGTATGCTTATTGTGAACAGTAGGACAGAAGGTAGTCACAGATGAGTATAAAAGAATGTCTTGGGAGCCCCTTCGAGTTGAGTGTTCTTTGTGTTTATCTCTTTCACCCTTGTGCTGATACCAGGTTCACCAAGAAAGCAGCATTTGCTCATTTTCCCAATTGCTCTATGGTTTCAGCTGGGGCTCTGGTGAGGAGCGACGGGCTGATTCTCTCCTCAGGTTCTACGTCCATCTGAAAAAAAAGGAGAATCTCCACAGAGAGTGAAATCAACTCCAGATAAATGAGATAACCATTATTAGATTAGGGAGAATTTAATAGGTGTAGGCCCTATTGTAGCCCCATATTGGTGGGAGCTTGATATTGGGTGGTGCACTCATTTTTTGGATATGATTCTGACTTGTTTCCCAGTTCCAGCTATGGGTTTCATTCCACTGAGTGGATCCTTTAGCCGATTCAAGAGCAGTTGGTTACCCACCATGGCTGTGTGGTACTATTGCACTTGGGTGAGCATCACGTCAGGTTGTTTGCTGTTGAGTAGCTTAGACCACAAGTTGCTTGGACAAATGTTGGCCATTTTCCCCCTGTCCCTCATGTGGCACCTTCTGGCATTAGACAAGCTAACTGTCTGGAGACTGACTTCCAAATTCTAGCCGGGTCTCTCCATGTCCTATACCAACAGCATATGGTGTCTTTGGCAGTAGCGTCTTACCATTAACGTTTCGTGGGTAATCAAGTATTCTGGCAGAGTCTGTCTTCTTATCTGAAACCTTGTAGGTCTCTCTGATCAACAGCTCATTGTGGATGTTATCCACATCCTGGTACTTGGAGTTACAGGCCAGTGCCAAGGGAAAAGAAGAAAGAAAAAGATAGGTAATATAAAAGAGAAAGAGAGAAAAGAGAGAGAAACAGGCCCTCTCCATGGGCCCTGTGATTCAGGTGTTCTCTCTAAGGACCTGATGAAAGTTCAGTCTTTTAGTCTGTCTCTCAGGATATAGGATTTTATGGTACCAGTTCCATTTGGGTCCAGTTTTGTGTTCCCCTCCACCCTAACCCTCCCCTTCCGCCCCACCCTCCCTATTGTCTGGTCCTTGAGATACCTATTAGGTGTGTTAGCATCTCGGGCAGATCCAGGTTAGGAGGCACAGATGAGTGAGAACATGCAATGATTGTCTTTCTGTGATTGGGTTAGTTTGCTGAGAATGATCTGTTCTAAGTTCGACCATTTTTCTTTATATTTCATTATGTCATTTTTCCTTGCTGCTGTGTAGAATTCCATCATGTAGATATACCACATCCTGGTTATCCAGTCATCTAATGATGGACATCTGGGACACCTTTTACACATAGTTTGTTCATCTCAAATGTCATTCATAGTCTAAGGCCATACCATCCTGTACATGCCTGATCTTGTCAAATGTCACACATTAATGCTTTGAGTCCTCATAAAAGTCATACAAATGTGTTGTTATTGTTTAGATGTCCAATAATTGAGGCACAATAAAATAGATTGGAGGAAGTCAGGCATTAAGCATGGCAGCTCCAGACCTAAATTTGATTTTTTTAATATATTTTTTTTATTTCTTAGAGAGAGAGAGAGAGAATGGGCATTGTAGGTCCTCAGGCCACTGCAAAAAAAAAAAAAAAAAAACCCAGATGCATACACCACCCTGTTCATCTGGCTTACGTGGGTTCTGGGGTATTAAACCTACATGCTTATGCTTCATAGGCAAGCACCTTACCACTAAGCCATCTCTCTAAATAAATACCTTTTGAATGTTTTTTTAAAGTATTCTGTATATTTATTTATTAGAGAAAGTGAGAGGGAAAGGGAGAGAGAGCTAAACCATGCACAACAATGCAGAAAAAAAGACTTTGCAGCATGCTTCAAGAGTTCAAAGCCTTTTCTTAAGTATTGTCTTTTATTAATTACAGCAATTTTTCTTTACTTCAAAAGGTACAGTATGTAAAATCTGGTCTTAGTGAATACTGATTTTTTTTTTATTTGACAGAGAAAGAGAGAGAGGGAAAGAGAGAATGGGCACGCCAGGGCCTCCAGCCACTGCAAACAAACACCAGACGTGTGTGCCCCCTTGTGCATGTGGCTAACATGGGTCCTGGGGAATCGAACCTGTGTCCTTCGGCTTTGCAGGCAAACACCTTAACTGCTAAGCCATCCCTCCAGTCCCTGACTTTGTTTTTTAAGTGACCTTTTAAATTACATTATCAAATTTTGGATTGCAGTTTCTGGAACTAGTATTGGGCTTTATACCATGACCATGGTACTATTTGCAAATTCTCTAGCCAATTACTTCACTTTCTTTTAGGGGAAAAACAGTTATGTTCTTAACTTTTGAGAAACAGAATTACAGAATTCAGGTCCCATAGCTTGTGGAGTCAAAAAAAATAGCTGCCATCACAAAGGCTCATTGGGGGCTCTAGTAAGTATTTGAGGACCTACACTATAATTGATCAGAATTCATTCACTAATGCAAAGTGAACTTCGTAAAAAATGCATTGTTCTCCTTAGCTGCTATGTATCTCAAACACAGCCAGCTCAGCACAATGTCACGAGAGGGATGTATCTTCCATCCAGCTTTGGCTTCTGGTCAGGAAAGAGCACAGTTAGAAAGCTTAATAACCTGTGCTCTCAAGCACCCATAGTTGCTGTTGCTAGCATTGTGGGTTTTGTCTCCTTTTCCTAAGGAAGTTAATTGTTGCTATGAATTGAATCAAAAGAATAGAAGAAGGTTGTCATACAGTTAGTTCTCAACTCACAAATTATATCTATTAAATACAGAAAGAGTGTAGTTTTTAGACTATATATATATATATATATTATTAAATCAAAAATTTTGGAAATTATAGAAATGTTGAACAAATAAACATTATCCAACCACCATAGAACATGAGCACACAATATCTCACAGACACACCAGTAGTGGTTATTTATTTTCTATGTATGACTGATTCAATAATATTTTAATTTTTGATCCACGTTTTTAATTTTTGTTTTTATTATTTGAAAAGTTTATTGTATGAACATATTGCATACTGTTCATCTTCCCATCAGGTTACACTTCAATGATCCCTTCCCCCCCACCCCTTCCACTGAAGGCCCTCTTCATTGGGGTTATCAGTATTCACTGTGTGGTCTCTGCTTTTTTACTTGATTACTGACATAGCTGCATGTTTTCCATTTGTTTATGATCCTTGGAACTTCTTTGAAATAGACTGTTCTTTATGCTCTTTGCTTGATTTTTGTTTTCTACTATGCTATCCATATATTTATTATTATTTCATAATATCTCTATAGATTTATTTTTCTATGTATATATACCAGTATTTTATAGATATACTATTAAGTTTTCCATCTGCTACTTTTATTTTGTTTTGAACAATGTAAGCTTTGAATCTGTAAGTGGTCAAGCCTTTCCTTTCATGGGCTCTGCCTTCAGTTTTATGTGTAGAAAAGGCTTTCATGTCCCAACTTGCAAGAAATATGGTCATCACTTCTAATTTCATAATTTTATGCTCACTTTCAAAATTTAAAACTTGATAAAATATATTTTGTTCTAAGGATCAAAAAACTACAGATTTGGAAATAAGTATCATTGATTATAATACAATTTTTTAAATAATCAGTGCTAAGCCTATAAATTTAATACTCTAATTTTAGCTTTTGATATAACTGGGTCTTTTCCTAAACTTTTATTTATTTCCATCAATCTGACTTCCTATCCTGACACAGGTATTACCTGGGATTGTTGTTAGGCTCCATTAAAATTATGTTATTTCGGACAAATGCTACTGTTACCTACATTGTAATTTTTATGGAAATAATACAATAGCAGTTTCCAAATAGCACAAAAGAGAGAATTTTAATTATTCTGATTTCATTAGCAATTGAAAGCTGAAATGCTCTGTGTAATAAAAATACTAGCACTTGAACTTGGGACCATTGCAATGACTCTGGGGAGCACTCTAGCACACATATTTTATCTTAACTCTACCTTCTAGTGCATCATTTTTCCCACCTTTTTTCAGGCTCTGATGCCTAATTTTATTATTTAAAGAAATCTTTGTGTTCCATTTGTACCTGCTAAGCACTTTACATCCTGTTTGTAAGAGACATGAAAGTGTGCATTAAAGCTTTCAGCAGATTCTGTATGTGGTCATGACTGTCAAGATTAAGAACTTCTGTTCTAGACCACTTAAATTTAAAGTGGCTCATTAGCAGCCAAAAATTCAATTTCACAAATTTGACACTCAGCTACTTTAAAAACCCACATGACTCAAATAGGTCTTATATTATATTAAGAGGTATTTGCATAATTAAAATGCCAATGTCTGTAAGTTTGGTACCAAAATAAAGTGTCAATCATAAAGTCTGTGGCATATTTCTCACCCAGAACACTGGCACAAAATTTCCCATTTTCTAAAGAAATAATATGAAACAACAGAGAATTATAACTTGTGTATGCCACATACCATAACCTGATTGACAGGAATCCATTCATTCATTTTTCATAAAATGTATCATCTCCTTAATTATTATACATTAGGTAGGATATACTATATTTATGTCAGTGAATTAAACAGACAAAATGTTTTGCCACTTTAGAGACCTCATTCTTACAGGAGGATAGAAACAATTAGAAAATTAAAAATTAGAGTAAGGTATAGTTTACTTAGTATAGTGGAGAATTGGGAAGTTGATAGGTGTGGGTCCTTGCTGTTCCCGGGGCTCACTGGCCACCAACATCCCAGGCGCAGGAGGAGCTGAGGGGAAGCAGGGTCTTGAGGCGGTGGGGGGGGGAGTGCGATGGGCAATGAATCATCCAGGAGGCTGTCTGATGGGGAACACGCTCTCATTTATTCAGAAGCCTTGAGAAAGATTGAGAGGGCACATACAGACTATAAGGTAATTGGATACATAGGTTTATGGATTGTTATCTTATTGGCTGGTGTTGGAAGGCAGATGTCGCAAGGGAGATAACAGATGTGGCGGGAAAAGCCGCATATTGGATGACTACAGCTGCAGGGAGACTGTTTACTACCATATAAGGGTCTCTTGGGCAAGCTGGTCACAGGTCAGAAACTATGGGGGGGGGGCAAAGCCTGACTATGAAATGGTCAGATGCTTTTGGGATAGTCGGGGGGGGGGGCTCCGGTTCTGCCCACTCTGGGCGAAGATGGGGCACACTACAACCTTGAGAGAAGGGAGGGTTCCTGATGATAAGGCCAGCTGCAACCCCCACAGCCTAAGGCCATATCCAACAGCCCAGGCCAGCTTCCTCACAGTCCCAGCCTGTGTTTAGAAATGGCCAATAATAGGGTATATATGGGAGAAATGGAGATTTTAGACTGGTATCTAATTTTAGACAGAAATCTCACTATGAAGAGATACGTATAAAAATATTATCCAAGAAGTCCCAATTTGGGGGACATGCCAAGCAAAGAGGTGGCATGGCTGAGGTATAGTGAGCAGTATAGTTAGACAGATAGTGTGGACTCTTCTAAGTCCTTTATTTTGCAGACACTTAGGAATATGTAAAGCAGAAAACCAACTTAATGTGGTCCGTGTTCTTGCCATTTCATTATAGCTGCTGCATGGAAAGTAACTAGAAAGGGACAGGATTAGATGTAGTTCAATCAGGAATAAGACTTGGAGAGACTCAGAAAGATTATGTTCTTACTAGAAGAATAGAAGAGGAAGAAGCGAAAGACGATCAGAGTCTAAATTTTTGTTGAAGGTATGACCAACAGGATTGTTTGAGAGAAAGAAATGAACTAACAATTATAGTGACAAGATTCTGGCCTAAGCTAACAATGCATTGCAATATCATGAAAAAGGAAAGTCTATGAAGCGTAAAGGTTTGAAGGAGGGACTATAAACAACACATATAGAAGGCAACATAGTTGAATGTACACAACTAGTAATTAAGGTCTGAGATGAACATACCAGTTCAGAGGCTTTCCATATACTTGTAATACTGAAAGCTATGAGACTGATGCCATTAGCAAGCTTCTTTGCTGTAATAGTGGAGTGAGATCCAGGCTCATTCAAACACGTGGCTCCTCATCTAAGAGAATTTCACTTTCTATCACCTCCATCTGACAAGCACTTCAGAAGATACTCCTGGGAAATAGCAGGGAGAGGCTGCAGACCTCTATCTGTACACTGGTGCAATTAGGGGTGTGAAAATTCCATTGACTATGCAATGGATGGTCCAGTGGATTCTACAGACCTAGTGATTTTCAGAAATCATAGCTCTCTCAATTGCTTAATGATCTTTCAATCTCATCTCATTCACTGAATTCTATGGGCTAGTTATCAATGCCAGAGAAGTTGCACAGTCATGGCTTTGGAGGGCGGAATACTTTCTGTGAATTTCTGCCTCACAGGAAAAAAAGGAGCTTTGTTCTCTCAGTCTCCAGCCCTCACTTTAACGATCATCATCTTGGCCTTCCCTTCTTTCCTGGTTTTTGACTCTAGGTAAGTCAAATAGCTGACCTTGAATGAAAAGGTGTAGTTAATCTTCCCCTGGAAAAGATACTTTCAACACATGTTACAGGCAGAGGAGTAATAATTCCTTAACTAATATAAAGAGTACTGCAAAGGAGAACAGAGAATATAAGGCAAAAGAAGCAGAAAAGGGAAAAGCAGCCAGTATTGCATTAATAATAAATGTAACCAAATACAGTGGGTTACCATGTCACCTATCAAACTGACAAGAGTCTGTATGTGAGGGGAGATTGGAGGGGTACCTTAAAACATATGAGAATAGTTAACAAGACAGATAATGCATAATTATCATAAACTCCTTGTAAGAAATGTAAAAATGGAAATATCCATATTGTGCAATATAGCGTCATTTAAATAACTACTTGAGCATAACTATTTGTACACAGTATTTTGCAGAATTAATGTTATAGAAAAAAGACCTAAGGGCTGGAGAGATAGCTTAGCAATTATGGCACATGCCTACAAAGCCTAAGGACCCTGAATTGTTTCTCCAGGTCCCACTTAAGCCAGATGCCCAAGAGGGCACATGTTTCTGGAGTTGCCTTGCAGTGGCTAGAGGCCCTGGCGCACCTATTTTCACTCTCTCTCTCTCTCTCTCTCTCTCTTTCCCACCATCTGTCTCTAATAAATAAATTAAAATAAAATCTTTTTAAAAAAGAAAGAAAAAAGACCTAACATTTATACATACATATAATATATATGACTATATATATATATATCTATATATATATATATATATATATATGCAGTAGCTGGATGCCCTGGCATGCCAATTCTGTTTTCTCTCTCTCTCGCTCTCAAATAAATAATAAAATGCTTTAAAAATACTTAAAAAATAAAATGAAAACATATATGTAATACCACCATGGAGCTGTAGAAATGACTCAGTGATTAAGTGCACTTCCTGTGTAAGCATGAGGGCCTATTGGGCCTGAGACTGCTAGAGTTTGAATCTCCAGATTCCAGATATATACATGAGTATAACCATACACCCCTAAGACCTCAGTCCTGAAGAGGAGCAGAGACCCAAGAATTGTCAGAGCACTACAAGCTCTAGAATCAGTAAAAACAAAGATAAGGAGGAAAAGCAATGGAGCTGGGCATACAAAGTTCTGTATCACTGTAAACTAGCACTCTCCTCACCCACCACAGATAGGCATACAGGGGTGCCACACCACACACAGGCTAAAAATAAAATTCCCATCATGTATATTAAATATATACATATATAACATATATTTCCTCCCACATAATAATTTTATTTTGTTCTGTGCAAAATATAAATGTTAAATTATTTTTAAAAAATCTGATAGTTGATAGTGGGCTGGAGAGATGGCTTAGCGGTTAACGCGCCTGCATCCTAAGCCTAAGAACGCCGGTTCCAATCTCCAGGTCCCACGTTTAGCCAGATGCAAAGTGACGCAAGGGCGCGATGCTGGGCACACACATCTGGATTTCATTCGCAGTAGCTGAGAGACTGCTGGAGTGCCCATCTCTATCTGTCTTCCTCTCTATCACTCTCTGTGTCTTTTTTCAAAAAAAAAAAAAATCTGATAGTTTATACCAGTTTATAAGGGGTTGGCCAGAGAACTAGAATTTTGATAATAATAAGCTAGTTTCAGCTTTGCTGATAAATTTAAATATTAAAAAAATGACGA
The DNA here is from genome assembly GCA_036365145.1 of Orientallactaga sibirica. Taxonomy (NCBI): domain Eukaryota; kingdom Metazoa; phylum Chordata; class Mammalia; order Rodentia; family Dipodidae; genus Orientallactaga; species Orientallactaga sibirica. The sequence continues at coordinate 49,592,963 of JAEOAD010000004.1, read as the reverse complement.
TGAATTCCTGATGTTGAGATAAATTGATATAGTTGATGAAAAGAAGCATTTCAAGTGAAAATCCATTATCATGAGGTGATGTGGATGAGAAGGAGACTAACGAAGGGCAGCACCATATTCCCCTACCTGGGCAACAGAGATGTGCGATCCAAGTCAGAGAGCTCACAAGAGGAGCTAAAATTTAGTAAGGAAGCATTCAGGACTGATAGACTAAAAGTGATGCAGGAAAACTATAGAATGACAATGAGGGCAAAAGTATCAGAGATATAAACTGGGGACTTACCAGTAAGAGACAGGCTGAAATTATGAGAATGGATGAGCCATCCTAAGGATAGAATTAAAAACAAACAGAACAGCAGAAGCCTAAATATTTACAAATTCTCTACTTAATTTTCTTTGACTATACCTATACATATATAAGATGAAAATGAACTGTTACTACCTACCTGGCTCAAAATAATCTTAATTAAAAGTGTACAGTAAAAGAAGAAACCTGAAAGAATAGAATACTATATGTCAGTGGTTACCACAGGTCGAGGTAGCTCTTCGTATGGGAGGCAACAGAGTGCAATATCATGATCACAGACTTTATTCCTATTAGTGTGACAATAGACAAACTGAGTCACATCAAGTCCTTTCTATAAAGTGCTCAGTAAATCACAGATTATTTGATTTCTCTGAACATACGGTGAATTTCCATAGATTTTATTTTAAATCAGGATGATTTCATTGTTAAAAGTAAATAAATAATATGCTACAGGAAGCTACATAATATCACTGTATACTAAACTAATATATATGTGTATATATAAACATATATCCTATGAAGTGGCTTGACTATGCTGTGATTTGTTGCATATTATAAAAACCAAGTCAACCATTATATCAAGAAAATGTCTTCCAGAGTATTTTCTATACTTCCTGAAATCAGATAGACATTCAATTATTTACGGCTTTATATCCATGAAATACAAATATGTACAAAAACTTGGATAAGGGACAAAGTTGTAGGCAGTTGCTCACTTTGAGCTTTATTAATCCTTTGGGAACCATTTTTAAGTTACTTTGTAAAGAATGTATGTCCATGGTGGAAGCAAAAATTCACCTCCAAGGAGGGAGAGCTTTAGGATGGGAGGTACTTGCTGTAAATAATTCTCAAGTAGAGCTGGACGTTGACATTGGCATGCAGAAATGACTTGGAACTGGAATCTCAGCAGGGCGGTTGAGCAGGATCCCTGCATTGAGGTTAGAGGAAGCCATGACAGAGGTGACCTAAAGCCCTTGTAAAGCTCTGTGGTGATTATAAGGCAAAGCTATGCAAAGTACATCATTTCAGCAGACCACATTAGGCACACACCCACCTTGTATGTTGACTCATTAGCAAGGTTACCTGTTTTTGTTCTTGGAATGAAAACGGCAAACATGGTCCCGTTAAATCATAGGCAAGTAATGTCTCCTATCTGAGAATAGTTTTAAATATTATACCATCATCTCTGGGTGTGAGTATACACAGGGAGATATTATAAAATATCCTACTCTATTCTGTTTCACAGGTCAAAAGTAAACTGGAGATTTTCTGATTTCCAAACTCAAAATACCACAGAAGCTATTGGCAATGGTAATGTCTTCACTGATGGTTTAATCATGGGGACAAGTGGAGAGTTCAAGTTATTCACTTTTGAAAAGTGATTTTCAACATTAATCCCGCCTAACTGTGACTAGTACATGATTCAGTACTTGTGTGAATTAAAATATAAACTTGCATACTCTGGTATAATAAAACTGAAAGTTGTTTTTCTGCTTTAATTTCAAAGACCCATGCGAGAGAGATTAAAATGACTGTTTTGTCTCTTTTATGTTGGTATATTCATGTAATGGTTATTCTCATTCATTCCACAGGGATTTGGGCTATTCAATTCTTCTGATTTTATCTTCTTACCTTCTAATGCTACTGTTTTCTAAGAGAAAGAAAACGGCCTTCTGAGCCTTCCTAGAAAAGATAATTGTGCAAGATTCCCTTGTCTCCTTCTTCAGCTGGTAATAGTTAATTAGTTTGTGCATTTGCAGTTTGGTCTCCTGAGAAGAGAAATTAAATTTCTTCCCTTTAGTCTAGAAGAGCATAGAATTTTTTTTAATGTTTTCATTTTACTTTGACTTCAGGGTAATGCCGTGAACATCATTTGAAGAGAATGGATTGTGAACAACCTAAGTCAGAGACTCATACTCATTTGCTGAGCACACCAGTTATAAAAGAAAGTACCAATGGTGTCAAGAGCATTATTTAACAGTGCCTGAAGACTGCCACATTGCACTCGGTATAGATACAGTTTATAAGATTCATTTTATTTACTTATTTATTTATTTATTTATTTAAGAGCGAGAGAAAGAGGCAGAGAGAGAGAAAGAGAGAGAAAATGGGTAAACCAGGGCTTCCAGCTGCAAACAAAATCCAGACGTGCAACCCCATGTACATATGTGCAACATTGCACTTGCCAGCAAATCCAAAGGACCCAGGTTCGATTCCCCAGGACCCATGTAAACCAGATACACAGGTGGCAGATGTATCTGGAACTTGTTTGCAGTGGCTAGAGGCCCTAGCATTCCCATTCTCTCTTTGTCTTTCCCTCTCTCTGCCTATTTTTCTCTCTCAAGTAAATAAAAATAAAATAGTTTTTAAAAGAACATTGTAGAAACTTTAGTACACTGAAATAATGAAATGTTTGCTGAGATGACATTATTAATGCCCACAGCAGTTGAATAATTGAAAAAGAAACCTTGGTTATGGCATTTATGACAAGATTTTCCTGTGGAAGGCATCCATGTGATTAATTGTAAAATAAGAATGGCATAAATAATGAAATTGTATGAATTAAATGGCATAAGTAAAAATACCTTGCAAGCCATGAACAGTGATACAAATGTAAATTTGAACCTGTGATGCAGTTTACAGTTCATGCAGGTTCCCTCCCTTATGGATGAGAAAGCAAGGGAGAATTGGTGACTTATCAACCAACAGTGAGCCATCACTGTTCCAGAGTATCATCAGTGTGGTTGCAAATAGGTACCCATTGTTCTGTGCTAATGGGCCTTACATAACTTTCTAGCTCTCTAATACACCATTACATTACCATAGCTCTTTCAGGGACAGCAGTAGGAATGAAGCAGTGCGGCCAATGGATGTCCCAGATGGTGAGGTTTTGTCTTAGAGAAAGGAGGAAGCTGTGGGCTTTTCCTATCATGCTGTGTCACCTGTTTTCCCTGAACTAGCTCCAGTTTGTGAAGCCATCACCACAGGCTGCCCAGCATGAACATTAGGATGAGGCCTAACTGAAGCAAGTGCTTGCTCTTTTTTCATTCAGGAGAAAACACGGGATTCCCTATCCGGAAAGCCATTTGTATGCATATGTTTGAGCTCACTCTTTGCTCCTGGGCCAAGCCTGTAGAACTAAATCTTCATGTCACTTCTGAATACAATGAAAAGCTTGTCACCCCCAAAATAGCTAAGATCCCTAAGCTATTATCAGAAATTTAAATCTTGGGCTGGAGAGATAGCTTAATGGTTAACACTCTTGTCTGCAAAGCCTTAGGATCCATGTTTGATTCTCCAGGTCCCACATAAGCCAGATGCACAATGTGGCATATGCCTCTGGAGTTCGCTTGCAGTGGCTAGAGGACCTTATGTGCCCATTCTTTCTCTTTCTCTCTCTCCCTCTCTGTCTCAAATAAAAATAAATTTAAAAAAAAAGAAACTTAAATCTTGAGATTTCTTGACATTCATAGAAATAGTAAATAGTGATGATATATAGGATGAATTAAATCATGGCTAAGTTTACTGACAGCTATTCATACAAAAAGGCAATGCAGTGGTGGTATATGCCTTTAATCCCAGCACTCAGGAGGCAGAGCTAGGAGGATCACTTTGAGTTCAAGGGCAGCCTGAGACTACATAGTGAAGTCCAGGTCAGCCTGGGCTAGAGCGAGACCCTACCACAGAATAAATAAATTAATTAATTAATTTAAATTCACTACACCCAATTTAAGGAGAGCTGAGATATTGGTAATTAGTCTGTATGTCTTTAAACCTAGTGCATAGTTCAGAGCTAACATGTACCTGTGTACAAAATGATCCTAACAAATGTTATTTATACTGACAGGTGAAACTATGTTTATTCCATTATTAAAGCAAAACGAACATCAATAACTTTAATAATAAATCAGACAAGGTAAGGCACCCTTAGGTTCAAACTTTTCTGTGTACTATTCATTTGCATGTGCACAATATATTTATGGGACGTTTATTTGTTTTAAGGTTTCATTCAGGTATCTAAAACTGTCAGCTTCGAAAAGTCAAGGAAGTACAATGTATGTGGATACAAAGTGTGGCTCAGATATCATGGGTTAGGTAGAATTTAGGTTTTGTCACTATAGAAGAGTACTCATAAGATGTAAATGGATTCCATTTGGGAAATATTCATATCACAAACTTGAATATAGATTCCAGTATAATTAACTGGGTCTACCCTGAAGAACGAGAGTGAGATGGTTTTCCCTAGTACTTTCCCAGATGATGTATCTGACTATAGACTAGGGCTTCCTTTATTAGATCCAGGTGTTCATTACATAGACAACTTTGTAACAATACCTGAAATGACTTCAATTATTTCACCTTTATTGGTGTAAAATCATAATCCTTATGATTCTTAATTGATAAACTTGATTATAAAAGAGACAATTAAAATGTTTGTAGAAAAGGATGTGCATGCCAGTGACTTTAGTAATCGTTCAGACTATATAGAATTACAGACTTTTAGATCTTTAAATAATGTTAAACAGACAAAGGTCATCCTCAAGCCAAGAAAGTGGCGACTCTAAGGGTTTTGGCTTTCTCACTTTGAGCCAACAACAAGCACCATTAGAAATCACAGTTCTCACTACTATACCAAGCTGGTCCAGTGTGCACTCACCTTCAGTACTGCACTGCTGTTAGCTGCAAAATATGCACTTCTCTGATTCAGAAATTACTGAGCTGTTAATACTTTACGATGAACAGGAATCTGTTCTTTTTCGTCATGGTGTTCATGAGAGATTTTAGGATCCGGAATTCAGTTCACAGTGAGAGAAGATGCTATAATCAAAGAAGTGACAAAAGATGAGATTACACTTTATGAAGATAACACATCCCCAAACAGGCAGATTACATTTCTTGTTTTGGCTTCCAAAGGCATCAAAACCTCCATCTGTATATCACATGTAAGAGCCCATCATCAGCCTTATTATAGATTAGGCTCCACATGGTATTGGTGGCAAAAGAGGCAAGTTTTCATTATTCATGTGCTGCAGAAAGCAGTGATTTTTTTTTTTTTGGGTCTGTTTACCCCACATGTCATAAGAATATCTCTGAGTGAAGTGCTTGTGTTGTGTGTCACCAAACTCTATGTCAGCTTGTGGTAGAACATTTCACTTTACATAATATACATTCTCAACTTTAGACAAACATAAACTCAGAGTCTTCAGAGTATATCCTGCTTTGCTGCCAAAATTGTTTTTGCTACAAAATTGAATAATGCATATGCACTACTAACTTGACATCTGTTTTTTCCCATTTCTAACTTGTTATCTCTATGGGAAAGTTAGTTATACCCTGGATATTAAATATTTAGTTGTTGATCATTAATTATAGTTATGGGGAGTGACAGCAGCACACAAAATAATACATTTATCTTGCTTTTTATTTGTACTGTAGTACAAATGTTATCTTCCGTATGTGCCATGTCTTTTAAGCATTCAATATTATACATTACCAATCTACTTTTGTGCTACTTGATGAATTATTGATTTCTGTTCTGAATGGAGAGAGCCAATTTAGAATAATAAAAACCTGTAAGAGGAGGAAAATTCTACAAGTATGACAAGGATGAAATGAACTTCAAAACCAACACAGGAAAAAACTTCAGTAGAAATCTAAGAAATAATCACAGTTACAGCATCTCAGAATCAATTTCAAACCTTTTATAATGCCAAGGCCATCATGTTATCCAGAGAAGCCAATAGCCCAGGATAGTATTAAAGTTTCATGGCCTTTGCAGTCATTTCCTATGGTTAATCCCTATTCTTTCAAACTTTATAGAGATATAATTTATATACTATAGGAATCACAAATTCAAAGAATATAATCCAAAGGTTTATAATCTATTCACAGGGTGTACAGTTACCACCCAATCAAATTTAGATTATTGTTACCTCAATGAAATCCTGCACCTTTTTGCTATCTTTCTTCAACACCATCCTGCCTTCTCTAAGAAAATGTTATTCTGATTTTTTTTCTACAGAATTACCTGTGCTGGGTGTTTCATGTGTCTTTATTATGTGTTATACAATGTGTCTTTATTTTTTCAAAAAACGTATTATTTGAGAGAAAGAAAGAAGCAGAGAGAGACAGAGAGAATAGAAAAATGTCAAGGCCTTCAGCCACTGAAAACGAACTCCAGATATATGTGCCACCTTGTGCATCTGTTTTACCTGGGTACTGGAGAATCAAAACTAGGTACTTCCACTTCACAGGCAAATGCCTTAACGGCTAAGCCATCTCTCCAGCCCAAATACGTATTTCTTTGTACTGGATAATTTACTTTCAATAACATTTTCAAAGTTCATCAGGTTATATCATATGCTAGTATCTCATTCCTTCTTGTGGCCAAAAATATTCCATAGTATGAATTTAGCATACTTTGTTTATACATACACAAGTTGAAGAATATTTGGATTGTATCAACCTTTGTTTATTATGAATAATTCTACTTTGGACACCTTGACAGATTTTTGTCTGAAAATGTTTTCATTTATCTTTAGTCTACACCTAGATTTCCTCCTATCATGAAATTGAAGAATATTTTAACTACTTTTAAATTTTAAAATAAAATTTATTTTTACACCCAACTACTTTTTTCAAGGTAGACTTTCACTCTATCCCAAGCTGATCTGGAACTCACTGTAGTCCAAGGCTGGCCTCAAACTCACAGCAAACCTCCTGTGTCTGCCTCCCAGGTGACAGGATTAAAGGCATGCACCACCACGCCCAGCTATACTTAACAATTTTCCTTGCTGTCAGATTACTTTCTGTTAGAAATATGTAGAAGACAACCTATCCTTCCTTATGGTTGATATTCTGATCATAGAAGAGATAGTGTTATTATTTGCCTTAATTCTAGGTTAAATAATTATACTTGTTATTTTCAAATCTTTGAAAATTTTTGCCTTGGTCACATTTACTTCAACCAGACACTCATCCATTATCTCTGTGATTACTTCTGTATAACTTCTGTATTGCAGACAAATTAGCTTTCCACTCTGAAATATAATGGCCATTCATTAATCACTTTCTAAGTACAGACACCATGCTTAGGAGTTCTACAAGCATTTTTTCTAATTATAAAACAAATGTATAAAAAGAATAATATGATCCCAGTATCATGGGATCCAGACACTCAAAGACTCAGGTGACTTACCCAAAGCCTCCAGTTAAGCAAGTAGTAGAACAGATTAGAAACCAAAGGTATCTGGCCACAAAGACTGAGTTCTGCTTACCTGCCAGTGCCTAACCAACAACACAAAATGCACATTCTTTCCCAAGCCTTCTATACTTGTTCAGCTCTTCACTTCAACACAGACATACCCAAGAGTAAACAAGAACATATTAAAGAGAATCTTCACACATCTGCCAGAAAATACCTACCATTATGCATTAACTAGTTTAAATGAGCAATTTTCAAATTCTTTTTATCACAAGTCGAAATAAATACATTGACTGTCATAAAATCCAAAGCTGGATATGTCTATAATATCATGTAAAGTAATGTAATGTAATATCTTGTACTTATCTGTAATATCAGCTCTTGGGGGGGGGGGCAAGGAACGAGGGTCAGAAATTCCAGGCTAGCCTTGGCCACATGAGACCCTTTTTCAAAATAAAATTGAAGAAATATCTAAAATTCCACTTATAAGTCTCAATTATGATTGAAGGCTCCATGTAGACTTTAGTAGTCATAGTTACCTAACCATAATTTAAAAATATATAAGTATAAAATATCTACACTTAGGACAAACTTATTTTTCTATTTTTTTTTTAGTCTTTGATGTTGTTGTTTGTTTGTTCCAGGTAAGGTCTAACTTTAGCCCAGGCTGACCTGGAACTCACTGTGTGGCCCCTGTCTGGCCTTGAACTCACAGTGTTTTTCCTAACTCATTTTCTTGAGTGCTGGGATCAGAGGTGTATGACCATCATGGCAGGTCGTTTTTAATCTTGGACTGATCTGAAAGCTACTTCCTATGAAAATGACCAGGAACTGTGAAAAATTCTTCCCATTGCAAGAAAAGCATGAAGTAGCTTAGTAAAAGAAGGGAAGCGGGAGTGGTGGCACACACCTTTAATCCTAGCACTCCGGAGGCAGTGTAGAAGGATCACCACGAGTTTGAGGCCACCCTGAGACTTCATAGTGAATTCCAGGTCAAGTGAGACCCTACCTCGAAAAACCAAAAAAAAAAAAAAAAAAAAAAAAAAAGGAAGGCAGATTGCAGATTGGAGCACCAGTAGTGTACAGAGAGCTTTAGCTAGCACTTTTCAGAGTTCAAGGAGCTCTTAGCATTCTTAGCATATTGAGAGACAGGGAGCTGCAGCATCACTCAGAGGACTGTTCTAGAGGACTTAACTGATAGTGGGCAGCCTGCAGAGGGAATTAAGACTGGTACAGAAATATGGTGAACGCTGTTTTCATACAAGTGAAGAGTTAGACATAAAAAGAAATTGCTATTAAAATGGTTTTATATAAGAAAACAGCCTTGAAATATCAATGTAAGACCAAAAGGAGAAAGTAGGCTAATGATTAAGATTAAATGCCTGATATTAATAAATACTTGTCAATGTGCAAACTATTTCTATTAACTTCATGAGTTTAAAGTTTTTTATTGGAATCATCTATTCATTCTAAGTTTGCTTATACCTTTGTAAAATCCTGAGTTTAAAAATATAAATACATAGAAAACAAGCCAAATGTGGTAGCTCATGCCTGTGTTCCAGCACTTGGGAGGGTGAGGCAAGAAGATGACGAGTTCCAGGCCAGTTTGAGATATTTAGTAAGACCCTATATCAAAACAAACAAACAAACAAAAAAATCACTGTCTTTACAGATGGATATTCTCAATGGCAGCTGCCACATAGCAGAGTAGATAAGCTAAACAGCACTCTTTGTATATTTCTTTAGCAAGAATTATTGTTTTGTAGTGCACTATATTTACAAGAGTGGGGCCACAGAATTACTGAATAATTGGGATAATCAAGTAATATAACATTACTGTCTGATTGACTGTCTGAAGACCTTTATTGGTTCTTCTGACAAGAAACAGGGGTTGTACAAGAGTGAAGTTTTCAGTGCATATGTCATTCCAGTTTTAATAAGGCAAGGCCTAATGAAGCATATCTTCTATTAAGATAACCCATTCTAGTTCTTCATTAGTGTTGAGAATATATTATCTTTCATGTCATTTTTTTTATCAGTCCCACCTCTGTTCATTCTTTATGTATCTCAGATTTACTTACAACTGCAGAGTGATGCAGCTCTTCCTTATTAGGAGTGAGCCCATATGTCAGAAGAAATAGAATGCTCCTTCTTACTATATCTTGGATTGTTTCCAGAATAAAGTAATGATATTAGGAAAATGAGCAATTTTGGAGCCTTAGTTTCCTCCTAGGTGAGAAGGGAAAGCATTCCGATCCAAGCCTTGATCATAAGGTTGTTGTGAGAACTGAGTGAAATAACGGGTGTGTAACTCCTTTGTAAGGTGCATATGACTGCATATGAATGATGAAGAGGCCTTAGTTAAGCAGCTTCTTCCTTTGCATCTGTGGTATTTACAAGCTGGTCACCAAAGTATGGCTACTTGGATAATGACACGCTTTTAGAACTGTATGCTTTGTCTCCTTGTTCAAATTCATATGTGGCAGCCAGTCTTTCTATATGTGATCTGCACCTTACCAGAAGCAGCATTACGGAGCAAAGAATTTATTTTCACTTATGCTCTCAAGGGGAAGTTTCACCATGGCATGGCAGAGTAGATACTGGGCTTATATCTTGCCACAGCAGCTGGCAGAAAGCAGCAAGAAAGTGAGCTAGTTTTGTCAAGTCTCAACTAGGCTAAAAGACCCAAAGTTCACCCACAGAAACATACCTCTAGCAAGTCTCCTCCTCCCAAAATTGCCACCAAACGGGGATTGAGTATGAGGCTTAATCACAGACAAATGAAGCTATGGGGGACATTTCACATTCAAATTACCATACCCTGTCTCCAACAACAAGTAATAATAATAAAATATCAAATTTACATAGAACAAAAACTCCTGCAATTTTGAGTAACTTGAAATTATTATGCTTAATTGAACTATCAATTAAGTTAATACAATGAGAAAAACTTTATAAAAACATTAGCCAGAGAAGAAATAACTTAAAAAATTAACATATTTAAGAGGAAATTTCTTGAACCAAACATTTTCATGGTAAAATAATCTTAACTAATTATATTCTATAGTAATAATTCCTCCACATTGCAAATGAACTGTAAGTGCTCTGCTCTTAATTTGATTTTGGCCTCCTTAGAGAAAACGAAGGTAACCCTGAAAGGTAGGAGAAATTTAAAGTACTAATGCAAAGTATACCATGATAATCACTCGATAGCCCCTGTGTATTGTAATTGATTAGAAATCCCAACAAAGAGGGCAAGAATTTGCAACCCAGGGTATAGGAACCTTCAGAGAATTCAGGATTTTGGCGAAATTAAAAAAATATATGATTAATTACTGAATAAGTACTTATATAGTTTTGTTACTGTCAGTTCTGTTATGAAATTAACAAATAATCACCTGGCAATTTTGTTTTGTTGATTACTGTTATTTTCATTAATTTATATCCTATGGAAAAATTAGGTAAATTTATCTGCCCACAATTAAAATAATACCGTACCTAGTGGCACTTGGGACATACCAACAGTGGTCCAAAGTAGAGAAGCAAAGCCCAGAATGTAAGTCCGAAGGGGTTTCTACTAGAAGACATAGATTTAGGAAGGTAGTAGGTCATGGCCAAGGGTGAAGGAGGGAAACAGTGAGCACAAGAAGGTTGTTATTGTTAAAATACCAATTGTAAGATACAGTAAGTCTATAAATGTAGAAAATTGGGGAAATGAAGGCAGATAGGCCTGTGTTGTGCTACCTGTGATGACACAAAGACATGCAGGAAGCATACGAAGAAACCAGTGTTGAACTCTGGGGTGGGAAGGGCAGAGGCAACAAGAGTGACTGAACCTTTGAGAGCAGGTTGTAGGATTCACTGTAAAGGCAAACATGTCCTTCACTCTACCACTTATGGTCATGAAAGAATGTACCAGCATGAGGAAGATAATGAGAACACTGCTACTACAGTGAAGATTATAAAGGAAAGAAAGAATCCAGCCTCCTTAGGGTATCTTGTTTTCCGTCATCTTGTCAAATCACCTACCTACCGTGCCCCAGTCGCTGCCAGTGCTTTGACACTCAGTAGCAGGACTAGGCCTGAACATCAAGGTTATCAGTAGAGCAAAGAAAGAAACACCAGTGCGTGTTAGATTCACTCCCATCTCACCAGGGAAAGTGTAAAAGACTGCTTCTTGACTGAGTACTGCTTTGATTATCTATTGTTCGTTAACAAACTACCCTATTCTTAGATGCTTCAGAAAACAAACTTATAATAGTACTTTTAAGATTCTAAGGATTGTCTCTGTGCTACTGAATGGGTTTGATTTTTCCCCCCAATGGTGACGGGGCTACAGTTGTCTGGAGCTTTAGATGCACAGGCATGTCCAAGATAGCTCTTTCACATAGTGGAAGGTTAGTTACTGTTACCTGAGCACTTAAGACAGGGCTGTCAACCTGAGGGCTTTGTGATTCTTCCAAGTGCTTTTTTAATGCAGGGTGCATTTCTTGTAGGTTGATGGCTGGGTTCAGAGCTGGAGTATCCCTAGCAAGAGAGAGAATGCTGAACATATCTTAAAGCTCATTGAAGTTTAGACAGTGACATTTCTGGCAAATTCTTTTGCTCAAGGCAAATCTCAGAAGATGTGTAAATTCAAAGTGGGTAGATGTAGATTCTTATCGGTAAACGGAAGAAGTGGTAAAACCTCATGCTGGCTCCACCACAACCACATACCCCGTTCCAGGCACACTAGTAAGGGCTCTATCCATTGTCCTTTTCATAAGCCTCAGAACCACAATGATGTAGCATATCCTCAGCTTGTCAACTTGAAAGCTTGAAAGTCATAGATACTAAATTATAGAGATAAAAATGAATTATATAGCAGTTGGGCCTGACTCCCATACCCATCATAAGCCTAAATAAAAGTGGCTTGGTGACAGTGACTTATTCACTTATTAGGCAAATTGAAAAAACATATTCATTTATTAGGCAAATTACAGAAGTGGCTCCCAGCTACCTACTGTGACCAGGGGACCCTTCCCCATACCCAACATCTTAAAATGATTAAGATTTTTGTTAAGCCAATAAAGCTAAGTTGACTAAATGACTTACATTTTCAGTAGCACAATTTTCTCTACTGTCTGGTATTGCTCCTTCTAGTGCTTCTATATAAATGGGTGTGTTGAGCTGTTCCATTAATTAAAATTATCAAGAGTGGTTAGGGCAGATCATATGCCTCCAAGTTTTTTAATCATGTCCAATTCTGGCCTGTTAAGATATTCTTAATTGAAAGAAATCTATGGGGGATATTACTAGCTGAGTTGAAAGTTACTATTATTATAACTAAATTAAATTCAAACAAACTGTACTATAAAATATGCATAGACATCCAGCACTTTTAAATCCATGAAAAATACTCTTCCCTTAAATTCCTTCATTACAATTTTCCTCAAGTATGCCATTCCAGATTTTGTTCTTTAAAGCTATAACTGCAAGAAAGGAACATTCAGTTAAAAGTAGTTTTGTCTATAGAATGGGTTTCTCTTTTGCTTCAGTTTACTATTCCACTATAGATCAGTTATATCACAGTATCTTACGAAGGAAAGATTTAGAAAAGTTATAACTATTATAAGTTGGGAAAGCCATTCATAAAGAGAGATTGAAAGACCAGGGTGATTTGGTTTATCCTAGAAAAAGTGGGGGTGGGGACAGGAGAGATGGTTTAGCAGGTAAGGTGTTTGCCTGTGAAGCCTAAGGACCCAGGTTCGATTTCCCAGTACCCACATAAGCCAGATGCACAAGATGGCACATGCATCTGGAGTTTGTTTACAGTGGATAGACCCCCTGGCACACCCATTCTTTCCCTCAGTCTCCCACCCCACCCCCCTTTCACTCTCACTCTCTCAAATAAAATAAAAACATGGTTTAAAAAAAGAAAAGAAAAAGTGTTAGGGAGAACTTTAAGTGTTCTCATTAACAGGAAGAATTTCCATATTCATATTTGTTTTCTTTCATCCATCTTTTATTAAATTTTTCTTTGACAATTTCATACATATATGTTGTAATTTGATCATACAGAATCCCCAATGCCCTCTTATCACCTTTCCACCCCCACTGAACCTCTTTTCTCCCCCCATATACTAATGGATATAGCATTGAAGAGAATAATTTTCCCGCCTTCAGCAACCATTCTGCACCAGTAGTTCTTCAGGGACGGATATGTACTCATAAGACCCTCCTACATCCAGGGCAGAATGGGGACTGGCCTTACTGTATAGGTCTTCTGCAGGTGACCACAGCTGCTGTGAGTTCATGAGTGTAATGGCCAAGTCTTGTCTAAGTGAAAGAGTTTTACAGTCTTCCTCCCCATCCTTCAGCTCTTAAATTCTTTTTACCTCCACTTCTACGATGTTCCTCAAGTTGGGGAAGAAATATATAGATGTTTCACATAGGCCTGACCACTTAGAATTCATTTATTTTCAGCACTTTGACCAGTTTTGAGACTGCATTAACTGCAGCCCACTAAAAACAGCAAGATTTTTTTTGCCCAAGGCCGAGAACAGCACTAATCTGTGATTATGAACATAAATATTTAGAAGACAGTTTAATACCACATATGTTAAGCAAAACAATAGCAGTAGGTTCCACCTAAGGACCATTTTTGATCTGGTTCACAGTATCAGGCATAAGTCCCCTCTTGTAGTGTATGTCTCAAATCCACTAAGAAAGCAGTTGGTTACCCCCATAGCAGTCAGTCCACTATTTCACTAGTTGGCCTTGCAGGTCAGTTGTAATATGCAAGGTATAGTGTTGGATGAATGCACTGATAACTTTTCTTCCTCAGCAGCCTGCATGGAACCTCCTTGGGAAGAGGCTTGTAGCTCAATTCCAGCTTGATATCTTTATATCCAAAGATGAATGGAGTCTTCAGTGATGTGGCCTTACTGTACAGATCTGTTGGACAACCAAGAGCAAGAGCAATAGCCTGTATCATTTTGGGGGAGTCTAGGACTTCCCTGACCAACAACTCACAGGGAATTATTACTCCACACCTGTCACTGAGAGTTTTGTAGAATAACCCATGGCTTCTAGGAGCAACATTATCCATCCCTACAAAGTTCCTCAGTCAATTCTTTTATTTTTAATTATATTTAATTAGTTTATAGGGTGGGAGATTTCTATGTGGCTTTTCCATATCTCCTAAAGAACATCTATTTTCTATCCTAAGATAAACAAATGTGAACTGTAGAAGTGGGGGTTTTGCAATTGGTAGAATTCTCCATAGTTAAATTTTACCAAAACCAATATTGCATGTCTATATATTGTATAGCCCTTCAAATAATGATGTAGCTTTGCTGGTGGATGTCTGTTACTGGGAGTGGGCTTTTGGGTAATATGGCCCACCTACAAGCCAAGTTCTTACACTGCTTCCTTCCTGGTGCTGTGGATGTGTGATATCCACTGGCAGTGTGCTCCCACTATTCTTCCATAACTAAGATGATACATCCCTCCAATATTGTAAGCCAAAATATCAACACTTTCTTCCCATAAACTGCTCTATGCCAACTGTTTTGTCCCATCATCAAGAACGTAACTGGTATACTGTCATGTAGATTACAGCATGTAGAGTGTGCGACAGATGATATATAAAGTCATGTAGATGAAGTTAACCCACAGTAGGTCCAGAAGGTTGTGACTTCATGAAATGCTTGAGTATGAATTCTTAGATTTATGATCAAGAATATGAAGCCCCACAAAGCTAATTAGCTTGAACAAAATCATGGAATAAATTGAAGATAACAAAAGAGGAACAGAATGTAACTTATTTTCATAAAACTGTTCTTTAGTAGATAAATGCTACCTAGAAATGGAGAAGAAACGGTTAAGGGAAATAAGAGAAAAGAACCAAATGAAGTGAGTGTAATCATATTATATGACAGAGTCCCACAGTCTCAGAGATTTAACACTCCTTTTTCCTTTTTTATCACTCCAATAGCTCAGCGTGGATATCCAGCAAGCCTCAAGCCTTAAGATCCTTAAGGGGCTTCTATTTCATGCAGGAGGAATCAAACACAGCATGAAGAGCTGTATGGGTTCCTGGGTCATGACTTCTGTCCCATTAGTCAGGATTCAATCATGTGACCTACCTGAATCCTTTACTGCCTGCCCACCTAAAACTCATACGCGTGTGTGTGTGTGTGTGTGTGTGTGTGTGTGTGTGTTCATGTGTATATGTTTGCAAGCCAGAGAAACAGTTACAAAGGTGAGACCAAAACCAGATTAACATACCTTCAAAGCACAAGCTGCGGTATTTCCAGGACAAAGAAAGAATGCATTAGTGCCTCAAGCATATGGCCATTTTTAATCCTTTGAAACTATTTTGGGAACAATAGTGAAAATTTTTAGTGTCTTCTTCTACTACAATTTTATTTGAAAATCAAACTTGCTATGAAAATCTCAAGACTGAGCAATGAAACAGTGTAATTTTTAGCAAGTGCCAACAATTTCCATGTGAATGGGGCATTTATTGAACATATTTTAACACTCCTGTGGATTAATAATGTGTTAGCAGAAAAAAGCATGTTGAGTTTAGTGCAATTATCCTTCCATCCCAATTATACTGTGACATTAAATCTTGTGACATTTAATAAGAAAGGCCATTTCACCCATGGCTTCCTCTAGTGCGGACGATTTATGCAACAGTGTTTCCATAGACAAAATTATAAAAAGAAGGCATTCCAACATGATCATATGTCCAACTGCCCATGTAAATTAAATAAGGTGTAGAAAAATATATAAATTGTTAGTATTACGATTACCTGGTACCTGAGACAAAAGAAAGATGAATTAACATCCCTGGCTTTTAATCCATTGCAAGATAAAACAAATTAAAATGGTAACTAATGGGATAGAGACTTGCTTAGAGATTGTAAGAAGTTATTTTTTTCTAATAGGAAGCATTTACACCTATTTATAATGTATATTTACCTATAACATAGTACTTGTTGAAAGAGTAAATTTGATGCAAAACTATAAAATGTCTTGATTATTGGTAGTTGAAACTCTTGCATTTGAAGTTAAATTCATGATCTCTAAAATTAGGGTGTTTGATATCTTAAATGAATATCATGGGCTGGAGAGATGGCTTAGTGGTTAAGGTGCTTGCCTGAGAAGCCAAAGGACTCAGGCTCTATTCCCCAGAACCCATGTAAAGCAGATGCACAAGGTGGCACAGGCATCTCGAATTCATTTCCAGTGGCTACAGGCCCTGGCATACCCATTCTCTCTCTCTCTCTCTCTCTCTCTCTCTCTCTCTCTCTTTCATAAATAAAGAAAAATAAAATGAATATTGTGTGTGTTTGTATGTACTAATATATCAATAGTTATGTTATATATTCCCTTCTAAATTATTGATCCTTCAGTTATTAAGATATTTCTTTGAAACTATTTGGCATCAACTAACAAAGTGGAAAGTGTAGAATATACTGATAGAATATTTGAGAAGACACATATTTGTGGCTTTTATACATTGACACAATACAAAAATCAAATGTGACCCCCTCAAAAAATCGTTAAACCATACATGAGGAGACTGCACTTATCCTTAAATTACAAAGAGGACAATTTTTATTATATGTCTCAGTTATTTTGGGCTTGTTATTTTATTTATTTGACAGCATTATTTTTAGGATTTTTTAGGATGAATTGCAAAATTCTCTTCCTGGTTTATTTAGAAAGAATAAGGAAAAAACCTGCAATTCAGAACTCAATTGTATGATTAATTTTATGCCAGTCAAGTTTGCTATAACATTTTCCATAGGGCATTATCAAAAGCATAGGCATGCTTTCTCCTGGTATGTTTGTTTTAATTAACTAAGTGTTTTATGACAGAACATTTATACCTATTAAAATGTAGGTGTAACTTTCTGTGGGCTACCTGTACTCCTTCATCATTTTCTTTGATTTTCTCAAAATTCTCTTTCTGGCCACATCAAGGTTTCCTGTTACTGTTTCAGTTGTGAAAATGTTGAAAAGCACATAAAGTCATCTTTTGTATTTAGTTCCTGGAAAGATAGAAGTCAGCTAGAAACACACATACATGGATTACTGAAGGTAAAATCAACATTGTTGGGGAGTTGTAATTACAAAATGGTTGCAGAACAGGTATAGCCATTATATTTCTTTATTCCAATTATATTTCAAGGTGAGGAGTGCCATGTGGAAACATAATTCCATATTGGCCAAATAAGCAAAGGTTTGTAAATATGAATTAACTATAAAATTACAGATATCCAATGGACAAGAAAGTTTTGTTTTCTTTTAATCAGACAAAGATTAATATTCCCTTTTTTTTAAACCCATGATTTCCATGGTGAGCACTTGTTATCTGCCTCTTAGTTCTCTTCCAGTTCTGTAGTTACAGTGGTAAGTTGGGTTAGTGCACTCAGAACATTCCTTTCACTTTAAGAATGACTTTGCTGTATGAAAGAGTTTCATCACTTGTCAAATTGAAGCAGAAATAATTTGAACACACAGTTTCAAAAAGTACTTACAGGCTAGGAAATAAAATACATCATATTTCTCCTCTGATGAAAAAAAAAATCTAACAGATTGTTTAATTTGAAAAAGAGAACAAGTGGCTTGTTGATAAATGGCTTCAGTTCCTAGCAATCCTGAAAGACAACTGATAAAAATGTCTTCATATATAATCATTAACAGTAGGAACTTTTTAAGGGAATCTCCCTAGCCTGTGAATAAACAATCAATTCACTTACTCCAACCTATGGCAGTATGCACATCCATCTCCCTTTGTTAAAATGAAGTTAAGAAAATTATCAATTTCTTTGAATGATCTACTTTGTGGATTTTATCACTGTTTGGCTATTGTATAAATAGTGGACCTAAAAATTAGTATTATATCTTCATTGTAATATTTTTACAGTAAATGTGACATTAACTTTTAAGAGCTTTTGCCTGAAACCAAGAGCCAGATGGGATCAGAGGATATCATTAGGCTTTTTGTATGATTTTCTTTTTGTGTAGTGGTAATGTGTGCCTCCTACTGCAACTTGATCACTTTACTTTTGGTTGATATTTCAGCATACATTTCTATAATGAAAATTAACATGTTTTCCATTAATCTTCTCCGTTGTAATGCCTGTTAAATATTGGATATCCAAGCTATATTCTTGCTTCACGTAGAGAAGATAATCTAGATTCATTTGTGTCTTCATGTCTGATTCCCAAATTCTGACATCCTTTCATCTCCATTTAAAAATATTAAATATATTTTTGCTATTTTTCAACAATCTTTTAATACCTATGGGAGTTTTATGATTGAATTTTAAAAGTCTTTTTTCATTAAAGAATAACACATTGGGGCTGGAGAGATGGCTTAGCAGTTAAGGCGCCTGCCTCCTAAGCCTAAGAACACGGGTTCCAATCCCCAGCGGTTCCAATCTCCAGGTCCCACATTTAGCCAGATGCAAAGTGACACAAGGGCACAATGCCACACTTGACCACAAGGGGGTACACGCATCTGGATTTCGTTCACAGCAGCTGAGAGACTGCTGGCGCACCCATCTCTATCTGTCTTCCTCTCCCTCTCTCCCTCTGTCTCTCTCTGTCTCTCTCCAAAAAAATAAAAATAAAAAAGAAGAACACATTGATATAAATAACAGTGTCAACCTCTAACAGTAAAACATGGGAGAAATTAGGAACATTTAATAACTTGAGCAATTCTAGACCTCCTTTTTGTACTTTTTGCAGTAGCTCCTACTGTTCACATTATATAGAGAGCAAGATTTAAATGTTTTATCTTGTTTCTGAAGTCTCAAAATTCACTGCTATTACTACATTTGTTGTATTATAAAAAACCTATACAATATGTATTTTTAAAAATTTTTTTATTATGTTTTTGGAGAGAGACACAGAGAGAGACAGAGAGAGAGAGGGAGAGGAAGACAGAGATGGGCGCGCCAGCAGTGTCTCAGCTGCTGCGAACGAAATCCAGATGTGTGCACCCCCTTGTGGTCAAGAGCAGCATTGCTCCCTTGCATCACTGCATCTGGCTAAACGTGGGACCTGGAGATTGGAACTGCTGGAGATTGGAACCAGTGTTCTTAGTCTTAGGAGGCAGGCGCCTTAACCCCTAAGCCATCTCTCCAGCCCGATATGTATTTTTTTTATTTTGTTTATTTCATTTTACTTCAGCAAGAGAGAGAAAGAGAGAGAGAGAGATCGAATGGGTGTGCCAGAGCCTTCAGCCACTGTGAACAAAATCCAGACACATGTGCCACCTTATGCATCTGGCTTATGTGGGTCCTGGGGAATTGAACCTAGATCCTTTGGCTTCACAGGCAAATGTCCTTAACCACTAAGCCATTTCTCTAGCCCTAAATGTGATATTTTATTAAATTTAGTTTATTTTATGCCCAGTTCTTACAAGTGGTAGCCATTTAGAGAATACTGAAAGATACATCAATCCTTGTTTGTTTGTTTGTTTGTTTGTTTATTTATTTATTTATTTATTTATGGCAGAGAGAGAGAGAAAATGGGCACACCAGGGCCTCTAGCCACTGTGAACGAACTCCAGATACATGCACTGCCATGTGCATCTGGCTTATCTGGGACCTGGAGAATCGAACATGGGTCCTTAGACTTTACAGGCATGTGCCTTAACCACTAAGCCATCTCGCCAGTCCAACAATCCTTCATTAAAGAGCTCCCAAAAAGATGTCCCCAACCACTATCACATAATTCTTGGACAAGAATATATAGGGATTATTGATAAGTATCAAGAAACTTATTAGAGAAGAGAAGTACAATTCTCAAATTTTTATTTATTATTTACTGGCAAGCAGAGGTAATGGGCAAACCAGGGCCTCTTGCCAGTGCAAACAAACTCCAGACCCATGAGCCACTTTGCGCATCTGACTTTTTACATGAGTACTTGAGAATCAAACCCAGGTCACAGACTTTACAAGTAAACTCCTTTTACCATTGAGCCATCTCTCTACCCTCTGCAAAATATATTTCTTACATATGAAAAGATAGAGAATTAACTATCTGGTATTTTCTGAAAGATATAAAAAGCAATGGAGATAGGTAAAGAAAGGAGAACCTATGTTTCCCAAGATTACAAAAAGAGAAATAGTGTTCAAATGTACACATACCTCTTAACTGCAATTTAACTCAATTAAAATTTATCTTGCATAAATAATTTCTCAGATAGAAACAAAAATTCTCACCATGAAAGCCTTATAACAAATTCATATATACAAAAATATTCAATGATAGATTTATGATAAAATAAAATATAGCTGGGCATAGGGGAACATACCTTTAATCCCAGCACTGAAGAGGATGAGTCAGGAGGATCACTGTGAGTTCTAGGCCAGACTGGGCTACAGAGTGAGTGCCAGGTGAGCCTAGTCTACAGTGATAAAAAGAAGAAAGTAGAGTACATTCATACATTATACTATTAAGAGGACATGGCCATGAAATTTTAGTTAAAAATTTTATGATCTAGGTTATTTATCACATGCATTAAGTAAAGAAATTATGTATTTTTATTTCATATTATTTATTAATATATATTATATTGTTTTTATATGTTATTATGTTATAAATTATATATATATATGATTTCTATATATATGGAGAAGGAAGAAGAATATGAAAAACAAATATCTACTATTAAAGTTATCTCTTGCTTACAAACATGTGAAATTTATATTTCTTTATTTTGTTGCCAGTTATTAAAATAATGAATATATATTACCTCTGCAAAGGAAAGCTGTTTAAGAACATTCTTAATCTCTTCACCTCTGAGAATATCTGTCTGAATATGTCAAAAGGGAAGCCCAATTTTGATGGAATTGGCAACCAGTAGTTAATAGATTACTCACAGTACCTTACTTTTAAAGTGGGTTCAAGATAGTACAAAATGTTTAATCAGTATGCTCTCGGTATTGTAATTAAATACATGTGTAAGTATTGGGGACAAAGGTGTAATATTATAGAACTATTGTATATATTCTGTTCTTATAGCTATTATCAATAAAATAAAGATAAATTATCAGTTAGTCAAATAATACACAAACAGATATCAAAATCCAGAAACCCTTAGAATATGTTGAACAATAGTGGTCATCTAGAGCAGAAAAATAAAAGGCATTTAATATCTAATTTTGAAACTAGCTATAATTAAATTGTTAATTAAATATCCTTAGGTGTAAAGAAAAAGGAACTCTGAAGTTATGTTGATAGAATGGAAAATTTCCAGTGATTTTAAACTACATAAAAATATTTTCTTAGCCAAATGCTTTGATCTAGCAATAATTGCCCTGAGAAAACTGTCAAGTGTGTGTGTATCTGCATTTGTGTGTGCATGTATGTATGCATGCACTGAGAGATAAATACAAGAAAATGGATTATTTTTCTTATGCTTTCTTGTATTTTCTGATGGCTGTGAACTTGGGGTGTAATTCTTATGCTATCAGGAAAAATAAACAGTTTTCATGACAGTGCATTAATTCAAATATTCTCTCTCCCAAGATTATTACCGTAATGCTTTGAAGTAGATATAACCATGTTAGCAATGCTTTGGGCTGAAAGAAATATAATACCCAAACAATGATAATAACAAAGTAAAGTATTTGATTATGTCATGTAGCTTGACATTTAGAAAGAGCAGGTTCCAGATTTTCTCTAGCTGTTAAGCATTATTGAAAACTACTAGTTTGCGGGCTTTTACGTTCATCCTCAGCATGTTGGCTTTTTCGCTTTGCACTTAAGGCCTCACACTTTAAGATATCTACCTGAGCTCTGACAATTGTACTCATGAAGACACATTGAAGGCAATGTGAATTCCCATCTAAAAATACATCTTTTCTAGAATCACCTTGGCTTAGCAAACGTGGCCTTATTATGGTCGGCTAAACTCCCTCTTCTGCCTTTAAACCTATTATTGACAAAGAAATATTAGAATTCCATTTTGTACTTAGAGTAAATATGACTCACCCCAGGGCTGGGATAGAATACATCCTGTGCTCTCATTGCAGTCAGAGAATAACTCTCACCTGTACATCAGGGTTCTCTCTGCTGTTGGGATGGGTGCAGGCTGCCATAATGTAGATCATAAGCCCCATCTACTACCATAACTAAATGTTCTGGTCCACAACAAGGAAACAACAAAATCTTGCAAGGATTTTATTGGAGTGAGAAGCCAGCCCATAGTTCAAGTTAACCACACTATTTTATCATTTGTAATTTGGAAGACACTGAATCACAGACATTTAGAACCACAGGGGAACTTAAAATCACCCAGCCTGAATCTCCTAATTAATGAGGAAAGTGGTGTCCAGCAAGGTTATCATCTCCTCCAGATTACTTGCCTGTAATTAAAGACCCAAGCCCAGCCTCCTGGTTTCCTCTTCAGTAAATGGCTTCCCAGGTCTAGCATGATTGAATTTCGATAATTAAAAACCCTGGTGTAATGGATTTGTCCTCATTTACTGTTTTGTCAGAATTTTTGTGCTGATTTGAGAATTTTTTTAATTTACCATTTCCTGGCTTTTTATCATTTTAAAAAGGTAAATTATATGGGCCTTAAAATTCTGTACTCCCTGCACAAGTGGGAAAATACTTTGGTACATGTAGCATCAACAGCATGTCCACATAGGATAACGGTGGCTCCAAGCCTGGCTGCTTTAAAGCATTCAACATGTACAATAATTGGTAATACTTCACAAAGATATTTCCATAGAAATAGGACTAAAATGAATGAAAGTTCTCTTGAAAGGTGGGCAGGCTGATTCCTTTCTCCCTGTCTGTGCTCTATACATTCACATAGTTTTAGAACAAGAGACTGTTCTATCACAATCAACATGTAGCTGCCTAGCAACAACTCTTTTGAGTATTTGTGAGAGGTTGTGTTTTTATTCTACTCTATTTTGAATGTAGTTATTAAGAACAGAGCCTTTCCTGTGTCTTAAACTATGCCTGGGTTCTTACCATTTCATAGGTATAAACTTCATGCAGAAATGGCCTTGTTTTTCTCTGTCCCTTCCCCACCAAATACCCTCTTAGCACTCGTACCTTACATTCTAGCACATATCAAAATTTGCGATTAGATAATTATATGTAATTATGTGTAATCATGTATAATCACCCTCACACTAGAGGGCACTAGACACTAAGTGCGTGAAGGCAGGGACCAGGTCTCATTCATTCAACACACTAGTTAAAATAGCTGCTTGGAAAAAAAAAAGCACTTATATATCTAAAGATATTTGTAAGGACTTAAACGTGCATGCACATTGCCTCTAATTCTCACTCTACCCCAAATTATCATTGAAAAGAAAAAAAAATACTCAGATAAAGAAAACAAAATTATTTAAGGAATGATTTCTAATTTTTACAGTTTCTATGATTGTGAAAATGGGCGTCTCTCATATCCTCTGGTATGCTTATGTGTGGCACAGGAATTACATTGTTTCCTGCGCTATTACAATGTGATATGATTGCATTATGTTTTACTCTAAGTGTCTAACTTAGCATCTAGAAATGGGTCATGCTTAGTATGTATTTCTTCTTTGGTTGAGTTTGCACAGAAAACTTTATAGATACATGAAAAAACGGGCAAATATGTGTCTCCCTTTAAAATTATTATTTACTCCCAAGTAATTTTACTCTACCACATTTTCTTTGAATATCTTATTCCCAGGTAGCTGCAGTGGCAATCTTACTAGTTGGGAGAAAAGAGCAGTCCAAAGCATGTGTTGGAAGTGACAGCCTTTAGCGCCCACAGTGTTTGGGTCACACTGCATATTTTGCAAATAACTGTCACCAGCTTATATTTCTGGGCTTTATATAGGATTAAAGAGAGGTTTAAGTCATACTTCAGTGAGTTTTTTCAGGTAACACCTGTCTGTTGTGAGTCATTTTTTTGTGAACTAAAAGTTAACTAATCCTTTAAATCACTACTCATTCATTCATTCCACCAGGCAATCAATATCAATTATGGGACTGTAATTGCCAGACACAAGGTCAAGAATAGATACACACTGATAATCAAGAAGGCATGGTCCCTATTATCATGAAACTTGAAATCCAGTGAGAGTTCTCTGTATCAGACAAATATGTACCTATCAATCATTACATTATAAAAAATAGAAAATGGATGTTCTGAGAGATGTTAACAGCAGGGGACTACTTAAATTGGGTAGTTAGGAAATATTCTCTGAAAGGAGTTTTTTGAAGGAGGCTGGGTTTATCTTTGGTCGTCTTTCTTCTTTGCCTTAGACAACAGACATTTGTTTCTGAGTGTTTTAGAGACTGGGAAGTTCCAAATCAAGACCCTTGTCCCAGTTTGGACAGACACCGGCCTTTTTACTGTATCCTGACAAGAGGGAATGAAAGAGGGAGGGGGAAAAGAGTAGAGTTTTGACAGAAAACAGACATCTTACTATATCCGAAAAGGAGGAAAGGAGATAAAGAATGAGGTTATTTAATTACTTTTCTCATCATTGTAATAAAACACCTTTAAAAAGGCACATTAAGGGAGCAAGGATTTATTTCGGGTCACATTTTGAGAGGATATAATCCATCATGACAGGGAAGGTAGAGCCCATAGCAGTTTGTAGTTGAGGCAGCATTAGCATTAAGATCGCTTGCTTTTATCTCTGTGGATCAGGAAACAGAGAGAGGACAAGAACCAGAAGTGAGGCCCAGCTATAACCCTCAGTTACCCACTTCTTCCAGCCAGACCCCACTTCTTGAATGCTCCACAACCTCCCAAAACAGAGCACTGGCCACAGAATAAATGTTCAAACACATGAACCTGTGAGGGACATTTCAGCCTGAAGCTATAAGAATCAAGAAAAGACATTTGAGTTGCTTCTCAAAAGAGGAAGAAGAGAACAACATTCCATCACAGAGGTGAAATAATAAAACCTACCAAGTGCCTGCAGGCTTGGACAGCGGGGGACGTCATTAGAACAGATCATTCAGATAAACAGGCTATGTGTCTGACCTACATGGTTACAAGAGAGAGATCGAAACTGCAGATCCTTGGAGGCTATGTGAAGAATTTGGGATTGAACATTTTTATGACGGCAATAAATAATTGATGACTTTAAACAGGGGGATCATTTGATTCACAGTACAATTAGTTCTCCATACTTGTATATTCCATATTCACAACTTCACCTACTTGTTAAAATTTACTTCTAATAACCAAATCAATAGTTGTGGCACTTTCATGGTCACTGAGCAATGAAAAAATTGATGCACTTGCTCCATGTATATCCAGATGGTAGAATAAGATAACACTGCTTCCTCAGGTCTCATGTCACAGTGTTTCTTTGCCCAATTAATGCCACATTCTCAATTTGATTGTTTGCTAAATTTACTGTTTAAAATGCCCTCCAATACAGTGCTCAAGGTCCATCTAGTATTGATAGGTTTAAGAAGGTGGCAATGTCCCTTATAGAAAAACTTTACATCAACATACACTTGTGTGAGTGAAGCTTACACGCACACACAGACACACACAGTCTCTCCCTCACATGTATTGTAGTGCTGCTAGTGAACACTTCAGTGCTAGTGAACTAATTGTATATTAAATAATGTATCCCTAAATCAAAACACATATAAAACAAGCTTATATTTTGATTGGTTGATAAAAACATTGGTACCAAAGGCTCACAGGAATATAACTTTGTATTTCTTCTATGAGCAATACATAAATGCATCCTAATTCTTTATAATTCGTAGTGATTTTCATAAACTAATAATGATATTTAGAACTACCTGCATATGTTTAAAATGTCTGTGTAAAGTATGGAGATGGATAACAGTGAAATCTGGAAGCTAATGTAAGAAATAACTCAGTAGCTAATACGGAAAATAAAAGTGACCTATATTGGGATCATTGTGGAAAATATATTATATATATATATATATTTGAGAGTATAATACCACCAGATATAGTGTAGAGAACCAGGCAAGGCAAGGTTTCTTTTGGTCTGTTGGGTCAGTTGTCATTTGCTCTATTGTTTCTCATGCCCAGAGCCCATTTTCCCTCAGAAGTCTGTAAGTATTATGTTATGAAAGAAGCAGATGTAGTTATATTTTTATTGTTTAATTTATATAAATATTATTTTCTTTTAAATCCTCAAAGAATGATTTTTATACTGATCATGTTGTTTAGACTAAGGTCGATATTGTTAATGCAGTCTTAACTCATTTTTTTTGACATTATTTTCAGTGGTTATAAAATAATTTCTTTCTTAAGAAATACCTTCTTCCTTAATTTAGAATGCTGCTACTAGCTAGCCTATGAAACCAATATTTGTGCCTTTGCATCATTATATCATCAAAAGATATTCTTGGGCTGGAGAGATGGCTTAGCAGTTAAGGCACCTGCCTCCTAAGCCTAAGAACGCAGGTTCCAATCTCCAGGTCTCACATTTAGCCAGATGCAAAATGACGCAAGGGCACAATGCCATATTTGACCACAAAGGGGTGCACAAATCTGGATTTTGTTTGCAGCAGCTGAGAGACTGCTGGCACGCCCATCTCTATCTGTCTTCCTCTCCCTTTCTCTCTGTCTCTCTCTGTGTCTCTCTCCAAAAAAAATTAAAAAAAAAAAAGATATTATTCTTATTCCCATCATCAAGCTTGTGGTTTCTTTTCCAGAGTGGAAGGTTTAGTAAACTAAATGAAATAGTTAATGCTTGATACAATTGTGACATTTATGAAGTACCTACCTTTTCTAATTTTTAATCAATGTAATTAGTGTTCCATTCCTTGAACTGAGTAATTTCTCAAAATAAAATAGTCATTGATGAATGTTTTGGCCACTAATCACGAAGAACCTTTTTAAAACTTCAAAGAAAATCTAAGAAGGCTCAGTTAAAAGATTAAATGATAGTGGCAAATGTATTATACAAGCTAAAAAATTGTTTTAGAAATATATATATATATCAAGCATACAGCAGAGACATTGGTCACCCACCCAAATGGATCCTCCTTTCTGGTCAGTAGCCCTTCACCAGTGTGCATGTGCTTTCTCTGGATATCTGTGTCCTTGTGAAACATGGCTGATCCCCAGGCCCAGAGTTTGTAACTCCAACCACTTTACCAAAGACCTGAAAAAGTCATGTGAACTGTCTTTGGTCAGAGAACCACGATGTTTTATTTATTTTGTGTTTTTGGGTTTGTTTTTTTTTTTTTTTTTGTTTGTTTTGAGGTAGGGTCTCGCTTTAGACTGGGATGACTTGGAATTCACTCTGTAGTTTCAGGCTGGCCTTGAACTCACAGTGTTCCTCCTACCTCTGCCTCCCAAGTGCTGGGATTAAAGGCATGCACCACAATGCCCATCTTTGGGGTATTTTTTAAAGATGTCCACTGTTAAATATATGAAAAAAAAATCCCATCTCTGTGAGTGTGGAATAATATAAACCAGTGTGGAAGAAGATAAGGAAGCCATTTTGGATGCACTAATATTCAACTATGAGGACAAAAGCCAATGCCCTGAGAAAATACTAAAAACACAAAATTTAGTGATTCTGAGACATTAATGAAGCCTACAAAGAAATTTTCCTATCTATAGTTTATCATTATTAGTGTTTGCTATTTTTATTTGAGTCTTCTGAGACTGGAAGTTTAATACATCTTAAATATAAGCCATTTATTATTTTAATATTTCAAAATTTATCAAATTGCAAGATGCACATATTTGTATATTTTCACTTCCCTGAAAAGGAGCTGCATCTTTACAGCTGAGAGTATCTTTGATTCACTGAACTGAACAAAATGTTTACATTACTATGTTTGTTGTTTCACAGTACAAAATAGAAAAGTGCTATGATAAACAAAGATACCCCAGTTATATGCTAAAGTCATCTATCCATTGGTAGAATCTAAGACCATCAATGTTTACATAATAAAAAATAGCATTGGAGTTGGGGAGATGGCTCAATGATTATAAGAATTTTCTGCTCAAGCAAAAGGGTTTGAGAAGGCTTGAGACCATCTGATTTTGATTCCCTGCACCCACATAAACAGCTGGTCATACACATCTGTAACCTCAGTCATGTGACAAGCAGGAGGGGAGACTAGAGAATCTCTGGAACTTGCTGACTGAAAAAAAATGTCTATATCAACAGCTCTGGGTTGGGTGAGAGACTGTCTCAAGGAAAGAGACAGAAGAGTGAAAAGGGGACTCTGACATTCTCCTTCGGTTTCTGCATGGATGCGCTCATTGGCACATTCACACATACATTACACATATGATATCATACCACACCCACACACAATCAATAAATATATGGATAGATAGATAAAATATAAGTAGATACTAGATAGATGATAGAAAGATAGACAGAAGTAAATTAATAATGCATCACTCATTACAGCAAAATGATTACAGATTTTAAACTGTAATCATAGATTTCAGGTACAATAGTCAAGACTGTAATATCATTTGATCCTCCCCATATATGGTTTTAAATATAATTACCATTTCTTCCACTCAAAAAATACACTGGCTTGCTTAGACAACACAAAGTTATAATTAATACATTGCTTACAAGTCACGGAATGCCATCTGTGAACATTGTGTAGCAGGAAGTGTTCATTTGGTATGAGAGATTCACTGTGTTAGCATGTAGCATTTAGGGTAGATGAGGAATGAAGACAAGCAAGTCTGATGCCTAACAGTGCTTTCTTTAGGGTTACTATTAAGTAGCACCAGAACACCAATCATTTTAAAGGGTCATTTATCAAGGATACTGGGATGTCTTTTTAAAAAATATCTCATGTAAGCTCATTTTTTAAGACTGTATAGATTTAGACAGGTCAAAGTAGGTTAAGTAAGCAAAGAACCTCATCAAACAAAAATCATAGAAACTACAGTGATCAGACTGTTTTCTAGGGACAGGGAAGCTGACATCAGTAATGCTAAGATGGATAGAATAAAGGGAGATGAGCTGGGGATCGGTATGCCATCGCCACCAAATTATTTCTTCCAAGTTTTTGCAGAAAGATGATCATAAAGTTCTAATCTTCGGCTCTAACACTGTTGCTGCCCCACTCACATTTATGTGGAACTTCCTCAAGAGCAACACTTGGACCTTCAACTTTCTTTGATATGTTTCTTAACAGTTTTTTTTTTCCAAGAAAATTAAAACAATAGTAC
Organism: Orientallactaga sibirica; assembly: GCA_036365145.1. Classification (NCBI taxonomy): domain Eukaryota; kingdom Metazoa; phylum Chordata; class Mammalia; order Rodentia; family Dipodidae; genus Orientallactaga; species Orientallactaga sibirica. The sequence continues at coordinate 49,563,263 of JAEOAD010000004.1, read as the reverse complement.
ATACATCATTGGAAAAGAAAATGTAACTAAACACTCATATTTTTAATTCCTTATCACATGATCATGATCATTTTATTTGCTAGAGAAATGAGCTTAAGTGCCTTACCCAAGTTCAAACTACTCGTGATCAGGACCTAAATTTTGGCTCACACCACATCATACTACTCCCTTACAATCTACTTTCAAATGACTTTAAATAGATAAGGTTGGCTCTTTGTTTTGCCAGGTGAAATTGATTTGGGGTATTTTCTCTTTATCTTGGTTTGATTGTTCTTTTTGCAATGTCTTCTTTGCTTTAATGTGCTATTTGCTTTAAGCCATCTGAATAATGTTCATGTAAAGCATATAATGTTTATTATTAGGAAATAAACTATAATTACCTATTTTATTTAAAAAAATAACTGACTAGCTATCAAAAACTTGGTCAATCCCAACTGATCAACCAGCTAGTGATTTTCTATCACCTTAAACTATTTACTTTTCCCATGGGCCAAATTTCATTTCGTAACAAACAGAGGGCTAGGTCTAACTGGAGAATAAATCTTGGACATGCATCATGAGAAATATAGATTTTATTTTATTCTCTACACATAACTTGTCATGGAAGTGCCTTGAACTTCAGAAAAAAATTGGAGTTGCACAGATTAAAGTGCAAGTAAAAGAGAAAAGTATGAACCCTTCTATGCTTTCTCTTTCAAATAATTTAAAATCCAAGTCATGTACTTTTTAAATTCTTTTCAAGTTGTAGACCAGTATGTAACACCAAAGGCCACAAAATGCCATAGAAATAAAAATGGATGGCTAACCTTTGAGGCAATGCTAACCCGGCCACACTCAGTCTGACCTCAGTGTACAATCCTGTTATAACAGCTTTATTATTCCTTTACAGGGTGTCCTTTTAAATAATTTGCCTTAACCAAACATCACTCTTTAATTCAGGGAAAAATATATCTGTGCTCATATAACATCAATATTTAGGTAGTAAAATAAGAATATAAACAGTATAAGTATCAGAAGAGAAAATCTGATATTAAACCCTAAATAAAAGCAACCCGCGTATTGTTTTGTATTTTACATTCAGAAGAACTTCACTAATAATCATCTCTTTTCCATGTCAAAGGGCTTTAGATTAGTGTTATAATTAATTGCATGACATGATTTATTCCATATTATAGTTTCTCTGCAATTTATTTGTAATTAATTTTCTCCTTTGTAATCTTTTGAAGCAGACTTTTACTTCATTGTCCCATATAATTTCTGTAATGTTTGCCCATTGACTTCACAGTTATCTTTGGGTTTGACAAAAATGAGACTGAAGCAATCATTGTGTGTGGAGGTATTTGTGGTGTTCGCTCTCTGCATGAAGCCAGGTCATATAAATAAAACACCACCTAAAATGAAAAAAAAAAAATCAACATCTAGACTTGTGTTCTGTGAGTGAGGGAGTGTGTGTGTGTGTGTGTGTGTGTGTGTGTGTTTTTCACATCAAGAATTTCAAACTCTGAACCATGGCAATATTTTCTGAAAACTCCAAAACAATTTCACTTTGAAGAGAACAATTTTCAGCTCAACTGAAACTACAATAAAGGGGTTAGAGGAAAGAAAAAGATAAGATTTGAAAAGAAACAAAGTTGGTCATGAGCAGAATAAAAAAATATTTTAGTAAATATTGCAGATTCTTTTTTTGTTAAAGTGAAAGTGAATCCTAACTGTATCAAGATTGTTTTAATTTTTTATTAAATAATAAATTTCTAAATAACAGATTCATAATAGTAGTTCTAATTCTAAACTAACCCCCTTTCCAGTGGCTTTTGTTTGCTGCTACCATTAACTTGACTGTCTATCACTGCATACAACATCAGCATGTGTGCTCACAGCTCCACCCTACAATATGCTACTACACATCTATGAAGTAAAAGCCAAGACTTTCCTACAGTTCCATCACAAAAAAAATGGGGTATGGATAATATCTTTTGAAAAGTATTATCCATTTGTGTGAAAAGTGCTGCTGAATAGTAAGATTTCATCAGAAATACATCTGAAGAGAACATAGAGTTCAGAGTACACTTCAGGTCCTGACCCAGTCTCTTGTTCAAAACCCCAAAATCTAGGGAAATATGAAAGAAGCTTCATTTTCTCCTCTACCTTCTATCATTCTGTTTACACCATCAGTGAAATCCAATAAAATAATTTTTCAAAAATTATATAGTTTTGTATTTTTGAATCTCTTTATAAAGAATATTCTATGAGTCAATATGATAAAATCATTTCAAAACCAAATACATTTAGTAAAAATTCAAGTAAATTTACTGATAGTCACTGTGGAGATTTTTTTTTTTTTTTGGAGTCCTTAATATAGAACAAATTAGCACACATTAAAGTTCTAATAGGGTGAGTAATGGTGTGGAAGGGGTAGATACTGTGTTCCAGGTTTCCTAGAAATTATTTGGTCAGAACAGTACTCGTTCATCATTTCTTCAAAATGTAAACCAATTATTATAGCATATGATTTCATACTTAGGCAGTGACTTATTTATTATGTCCACTCATGAAAACTTCAGGTAGATGGTGTTTTTTGTCTATTTTCATCATTTTCTTTTTTTTATTTTAGAGACAGAGAAAGAGAGAGAGAGAATTGGCATGCCAGGGCCTCAGCCACTGAAATCAAACTCCAGATGATTTTTCTACCTAGTGGGCATGTACAACCTTGCATTTGCCTCACCTTTGTGTGTCTGGCTTACATGGGATCTGGAGAGTCAGACCTGGGTCCTTAGACTTCACAAGCAAGCACATTAACCGCTAAGCCTATTTTCATCAACATTTTATTGGCAATGCTAGCAGAGTATAGAGCTCGGAGATACTGGAGAGAATTACTGTTTTGAGTCAGTTGGACTCAGGTCTTAATAATACAAATATATTTAGTTATGATGTGTGTGTTAGTCAGTTTTCAGTTCATTGTTTAGAAGTTATATTTGATAGTTGGCCCTTTTTAGTATATATCATTAAGTGACATTCAGTGAACTACACCAAGGTATAGAATATTCCCATCATCCTGAAAATTTTCTACCTACTCCTTTGCAGAATGTCCTCTTTATCACGCATTGACTCTCTAGATACTGGCTCAATGATTGATACCTGTTTCTGTCATCTTACCCTTTCCAGAATGATCTACACATGGCATCATATAGTATGGACTATTGAATGTAGCATTCTTTCTTCTAGCATTAGGCCTTTGGTATTGTATCCCTGTTGCTATATGTATTGGGAGTTTATTATTTTATTGCTGAATATTATATCACTACATAAATGTGCCACATAATTTAACAGTTTTTATCTGTTATGAAAATGGACCTTTGTGGACAGGTTTTTGTGGATTTCTACTTTCATCTCTTGGGATTTATCTGAGTGTGAAATTGATAAGTCATGTGATAAGTGTATGCCTGACTTCCTAAACCCACTACTGGAACTACTGACTGATATAGTTGTGTCATTTTGATCCCACAAGGCATGCATACAAATTCAACCTGCTCTGTTCCTTGCCAGCATTTCAAATTGTCAGACATTTGTAGTTGAGACATTTTTCATAGCTATACGGTGCTATTTCAATATTTTGAGTTTTAATTCATCTAATCAAATGTAATTGTAACTTCTTCAAATTTTCCACCAGCATCTATCCATTTGGGAGTGTCTTATTTTTATCCATTTTTATTACAGTGATAGTTATCTTATTGATGTGATTTGAGTGTTCTTTATTCTGGTGAGCAGTCTTTTATCATATCTATATTTGTAAATAATTTCCCCCACTTGTAGTTTATTTGTTTTTACATTCTTTTAATAGTGTGCATCATATTTTTAACTTCAACTGACCTTTCTAGCTTGGTACCCTACTGTGAATTGGAGACAGTAAACTACACCTTTCAGTGGGGGTGGCCCTCTGTGTGTCAGTCCACATATTGATTACACTTGAATTTCATTTGTCTGTGAGAGAAAACTTTTGTTATATAAAAATGAGATGGCAATTTCTACAAGAATACACTTTATTTTGAAACTTGGCTGATGGTACTATTTAATAAAAACCCTATTATTTCTAACCTCTACTTCAATCGTAGTTGTATATATGGCCAGCCTTTGAAGCTGCAAACTTTGAAGATGGTTGTTCCTGGCCTCTGGGTTTCATCTTTGTTTATAGGCTCTGCTAGGACTTATCCTAAATACTACAATCCAACTGGCTAGTAGATTATACAATCTTCATTGTTAGATCCACTAAGTAAGTATAAATAGTTTAAAAATTTTTATTCAAAACACCCTTGTGTTTCTAATATCCCTAACTAGATAAATGCAACAGGAGAGTGGACAGAGGGATAACTCAGGACAAGTTATTTCAACTTTGTAAGGTTTTTCTGGAAAGTTACTATGGTTTTTGTCTTCATCACATTATTAACTGTGAATAAAGGCTTCTATTTTACTTACTAGAAATTAATTCAAAGAATAAGGTGATAATCTGTCATCAGTGATTTTATAGGTTCCAGACACCTTCATGTGAAATATTTTATTATTATAAGAAAATACATACAACTACATGGGATGGAAGATAGTGCTTATGGTAAAAAGACAAAAAGCTAGCAATTGAGGACAAAGTCACTAACAGATAATGTTAGTGCTTGAAGCCTATCATGAATTAGACAAAAGAGAGGTGAAAAGAACCTTGCTGAGTTACATTATATAAAAGAGAAGCTAGTGCAGAAGTAGCTAATACTTCTGTAAAAGGAAAAATATCTGCTCAGACATAACTTTCCAGTATTGAATGTGAGCAAACCTAATCAACCAGAAGAGGGAATCAGTCATCTTGTAACATCTAAAAGTTACCAGAGCACGGGCATTGGTGCCTCATTGTCAGGGTGCTATTGATGGTCAAGGCAGCACTGTTCTGAGATGGATAAACTCCACACACTTGGCCTGAAGTTATTAAACCTTAGACTCATTTAAATAACTTTGGTTGTTTTAATTTCAAGCTCTGCCTACAGGCAGATATTTTACTCATCACATAGATGAGAGTGCCATGGCTTTGTTTCTTATCCTAAATTAATAAATGCTACTCTAGTTTGTTCATGCATGAGTTATGCTAACATGAGTTCAGCCTGAGCTAGTTCCTCTAGGGAGTCATTCCCCTCCATCATCATTATTTTTCTTCTATTTATATTCTGTATCATTTTTTTCTTGGTGTTTTTCTTTAAATTAATTATTAACTCAACTTTTTTGAACGAAACATCAAACTAAACTACAATATTCAGGGTTATTGTGCTAGCTATATCATTTTAGTAAGATATATAAAAATAACTATGAAAATGAAAATTGTTCATGGACCTATAATTGCCCTTTATAAATTACACTTTGTACCTGGCAGCTTTGTAAATGTAATGCCCATCTGTGGGAAGGCAGTTGACCTTTCTGGTGACACGAGATCATTAAATGCTTTCCACATGTAGAAATTACAAACTAAATAATTACATAACTGAGCATATCACTCATACAACTGGTCTCTCTGTGCCTCTCTTCTTTCATATTTAAAATTAGATGGTTTCCTACTCTTAATCTTATATTACTAGACAAGAAATAGGATAGATGCAGTAAAGAAAAGGGAAGACAACAGAAATAGCATACAGTCTAAGAGAGTAAAGCTAACCTCTCTCACCTGCATTTCTTATCAGTAAATTAAATGTAGTAACCTTATTAATATGTTACATATACTAAGGCTTAAATAATGAATTCATAAAATATACTATCATAATTCATGCACTATAGGCATATTTGCTAGTAATTCAGAATATGGGGGAGTAGAGGATCAAAGTAAATAACAGCATGAGAAAGCAAAGAAGTGCAATTTATTCATAAAGTCAATAAAGTATGTTTTAAAAAATAATAAGGTAATTACAATAAATATTATTTAAAGTACAGAGGAACTGTTCTATATTATGAAAGATTTAAAAGTCTTGACATCAAAATTCAATTGATGGTTCTTAAGTTCAAAAACAATTAATTAATGACAACTGGGAAATCCTTGGAGACCTTTCAGTAATCATTGGTCATTGGGTTGTATTTGAGAAAAGGGAAAGAACATACTCTGCACTTGTCATTTATCTGATTAGAAAAATATCCAGATAGTCATAATCTGCCATATATACTGTATATAGCATATACTATATACATATATATCCTATAATCTGCCACATATACAATATATAGCATATACATAATACATAGTTTAATTTGTCATTTTTCACTGTTACAAAGTATTTTATTGACAACTTCTGTACTTTCAGACAATAAACTATGATATTTCCCTCCCCTCCCCCCATTCTCCTTCAGAACTCCATTTTCCATCATATCCCCTCCCTCTCTCCATTAGTCTCACTTTTATTTTGATGTCATCATTTTGTTCTCCTATTATGAGGGTCTTGTGAAGGGATTGCTAGGCACTGCAAGGTCACGGATATCCATGCCAATTTCGGTCTGGACAATTGCATTGAAAGGAGTCATACCCTTCCCTTGGCTCTTACATTCTTTCCGCCAACTCTTCCACAATGGATCCTGAGCCTTGGAGGGGTATGATAGAGATGTTTCAGTGCTGGACACTACTCCGTCACTTCTCAGCATTATGTTGCCTTTTGAGTCATCCCAGTGGTCACTGTCATCTGAACAGAGAAGCTTCTCTAACCAAAAGTGAAAGTAGCATTATATGAATATGAACATTAAGTGTAGTGCTTTCAGGGCAGTTTGATAAGCATAATATATGCATTTAACCAGATGAGAGCAGGTTTTATACCCCTAAGGCTCATGACCTCCCCTGCCATAGGATTTTGATTAGGTTTTCAGTAGACGGCATGTATTACCTCCCATAGAACAGGCCTTCAGTCCAATTACAGAGCAATTTGTTTTCCCCAAAGCAGACATGTCATTATTACACTCGTTTGGTGATTTGGCCTGTCTGGCCAAACTTGAGGCTTCTAGTGTCCACTGTTTTCACCACTGATGACTTCTGCCTCCCATAGGGCTTCATGCAGTACAGCTTTTTTCAGCTTTCAGTCAACTGGTCTACAAGGAGGAGGTTTTCAGTTTAGCCCCAGCTTGTATTCTCAGTGACTTTGCCACCCAGGCATGTGAAGTCTTTAGTAATAGGGTATTACCATATGTTTCTCATGGGAAACCAAGAACATTGGCAATAGCCTATAATGCTTTAGCACCAACAGGGACCTCTCTGGACAACAATTCACTGGAAGGTATTCCATCCCTGGCACTGAAAATTTTCTAGTAACATCTATGGCTTGTGGATGTGCCCTTATCCAAAAAAGTAGGCTTTTATATGTCTTATTCAGAATATCTTGAATTTTGATTGACCCTCCCCACCCTTCTTTTATTCAATCTCTTCCCGGACCTCACTTATGCCATCCCACTCCCTGTAATCTGTTCTTCTACTTTCATATGTATAATACCATCCCTTTAGGTCCTTCCATCTTCTCCCTTCCTTATAGCCTTTTTCTAGCTTACTGGCCTCTGCTACCGATTTTTGGTTCCAGATCTCACACAAATCTAAACATTGGTTCCTAGGATCCACATATGAGAGAGAAAATGTGATGTTTGGCTTTCTGGGCATGAGTTACCTCACTTAGTACAATCCCTTCCAGATCCATCCATTTCCCTGCAAATTTCATAATTTCATTTTTCTTTACTACTGAATAGAACTCCATTTTGTAAATGTACCACATCTTTATTATCCATTCATCAGTGGAGGGGCATCTAGGCTGGTTCCATTTCCTAGGTATTGTGTATAGAGTCATTAGGATATATGCCTCAGAGTGCTATCGCTGGGTCAAATGGTAAATCTATTTTAAGATGTCTCAGGAACCTCCCTACCAACTTTCACAATGGCTGTACCAGACTACATTCCCACCAACAGTGAAGAAAGGTTATCCATTTTCTGCATCCTCACCAACATTTATTGTCATTTGTTTTCATGATGATAGCCATTCTGACAGGAGTCAGATGGAATCTCAAAGTAGTTTTAATTTGCATTTCACTGATGACTAAGGATGTAGAACACTTTTCAGATGTTTATATGCCATCTGTATTTCTTCCTTTGAGAACTCTCTATTAAGTTCCATAGCCCTTTTTTTTTTTTTTTTTTTTTTTTTTTTTTTTTTTTTGCAAGGTAGGGTTTCACTCTGGTCCAGGCTGGCCTGGAATTAACTATGTAGTCTCAGGGTAGCCTCGAACTCTCAGCGATCCTCCTACCTCTGCCTCCCGAGTGCTGGGATTAAAGGCATGCACCACCATGCCTGGCTCATAGCCCATTTTTAAATTGGGTTATTTGATTTCTTGTTGTTTGTCTTTTGAGTTCTTTGTATTTTGTGAATATTAATCCTCTGTCAGATGTATAGCTGGCAAAGATTTTTCCCATTCTGTAGGTTGTCTCTTTGTTCTATTCACAATGTCCTTTACTGTGCAAAAGCTTTGTAATTTCCCAGTGGTTAATTAGTGGCTTTATTTCCTGAGCAATTGGAGTTATATTCAGAAAGTTATTGCATATGCCAATATGTTGAAGGGTTTCCTCTATCTATTTGAATAGTAATTTCAGAGTTTCAGGTCTGATATTAAGATCCCTGATCCATTTGGACTTGATTCTTGTGCATGGAGAAAGACAAGGATCTATTTTTATCCTTCTACATATAGATATCCAGTTTTCCCAGCAATACTTGTTGAAGAGGCTGTCTTTTCTCCAATGAATTGGCATTTTTGTCAAAAATCAGATGGCTATAGCTGCCTGGATTAACATCTGGGTCCTCTATTGATCTAGGTATCTGCCTTTATGCCAGTACCATGCTGTTTTTGTTAGTATAACTTTGTAATATAGCTTAAAATTGGGTATGGTGATACTGCCAGCCTTATTTTTGTTGCTCAAAATTGTTTTGGCTATTCAAGGTTTTTTTGTGCTTCCAAATGAATTTTAGGATTTTTTGTTCTATTTCTGTGAAGAATGCTATTGGAATTTTAATGGGAATTGCTTTGAGTAAGATTGACATTTTTACAATATTGATTCTTCCAATCCAAGTACATGGGATGTCTTTCCTTTTTTAGTGTCTTCTGCAACTTATTGCTTCAGTGTTTTAAAGTTCTCATTGTAGAGGTCCTTTACTTCCTTGGTTAGGTTTATACCAAGGTACTTTATTTTATTATTTTTTTTTTTAGGCAATTGTGAGTGGGAGAGATTCCCTGATTTCATTCTCTGCCTATTTGTTATTAGTATATAGGAAAGTTACTGATTTCTGTGTGTTTATTTTGTATCATGCTACATTGCTAAAAGTGTTTATCAGCTCTAACAGTTTGCTGGTATTTAGGGTCATTTATGTATACAATCATATCATCTGAAAATAATGATAATTTGATATCTTACTTTCCAATTTGTATCCCTTTTATGAGTGTCTCTTGCCTTATTGCTATAACTAAGACTTCCAGTACTATATTAAATAAAAGTGGGGTTAGTGGACAACTTTGTCTTGTTCTTGAGTTTAGTGGACAAGCTTCAAGTTTTTCCCCATTTCATATTATGTTGGCTGTAGGTTTATCATAAATAGGTTTTATTATGTTGAGATATGTTCCTTCTATTCCCAGTTCCTGTAGGACTTTTACCATGAAGGGAACTTGGATTTTGTCAAATGCTTTTGCTGCATCTATTGATATGATCATGTGATTTTTGTCCTTCAGTCCATTTATACAGTGTATTTTGTTTCTCGTTTTGTGTATGTTGAACCATCCTTGCATCTCTGGGATAAAGCCTACTACTTGGTCAGGGTGAATAATCTTTCTGATATATTCTTGTATTCCATTTGCCAATATTTTGTTCAGAATTTTTTCATCTATATTCATGAGGATCTGTAATTTTCTTTTTTTTTGTTTTGTCTTTGTCTGGTTTTGGTCTGGGTGATGTAGGCTTCATAGAAGGAGTTCAGTAGAATCCCTTCCTTTTCTATTTTATAGAGGTCTGGTAAAATTCACCAGTGAATCCATCTTGGCCTGGATTTTTTTTAGTTAACAGACTTTGTAACTGCTTGGATCTCCATCCTTATTATAGGTCTATTTAAATGGTTAACCTCATCTTGATTTAATTTTGGTAGGTCACATGAATCAAGGATATCATCCATTGTTGGGCCCTGCCTGGTGTGAAGCCTAGTGGTTAGCCCAGCCAATCTTGGCCTACTCCCGGTGAGGCCTAGTCAAGCTTCCAGAGCCTGAGTAGAGTTTCGTGACCTGCCCTTGATGTGACTCAGCACCTAAACTGAAACTGCCTCCACCCAGCTGCTGCTGACATGATGAAATACTATTGGCCCTTATACCTTTCTCTCATCCCCTCTTTCCGCCCCCTTCCTCAAAATATATAAATACTTCCCGTGACAATAAACGGAGAGATTCCCGCCTTAGACGGTCTCCGTGACTCAATGTGGTTTTTCTCCCCGGTGTTTTAGTGGGGGAGGGGTTTGAGTCGCCGACACCCACCTTCTCGCTCAGCCTCAAGAGAAGTGGCTGGCCCAGTTCTCTCTCTCTTCTGCTCTACCTGCCGGTGGTGGAGGGAAAAAACCCCGGCAACTGGCGCCCAAACGTGGGGCGCAACAACTGGTGCCCTGTGTGAAACTACGTGTGAGGATTCAGAACAGACTACGGACTGGACCCTGACGTGATGAAACAAAATTCAAAATTAAGCTGACGGGCTAATCGGACTGCTGACGGAGAGATTCCCGCCTTAGACAGTCTCCGCGGCTCAATGTGGTTTTTCTCCCTGGTGTTTTAGTGGGGGGAGGGGTTTGCGTCGCCGACACCCGCCTTCTCGCTCAGCCTCAAGAGAAGCGGCTGGCCCGGTTCTCTCTCTCTTCTGCTCTACCTGCCGGTGGTGGAGGGAAAAAACCCCGGCAATCCATGTCTTTCAGATTTTCAAATTTAGTGGCATGTATATGCTAGTAATGGGAAAACTAAAAGGAACTTTAATAACAGGTGAAGAGAATAAGATTCTCAAAGCAGTACTAATAACTCTCAGTCCCCTAAGGGCAGACAAGAGCAGAGCACCTTTGGGGACAGAGACAGAGGCTTAGGCCAACCCTACTTCCAAGGTGTGCTCTGTAGCAGGCTGGTATTTGCTATTGCCAAACCACTCTAAATGTTACAACCCAGGCAATTGCACTTTGTTACACACTTGTTCTATCCCCCTTATCTGGGATCTTTGGGAATACAGTCAGATAAACACTCATACTGAATCAGAATGGATTTCTGTTTCCTCCATTTCTAGTTTGTGGTGGTTCTTGAGGGCAGTAAAAGGGCCTGAAATCACTGAACTATTCTTTAGGAGATTTAATGTCCTGACTATCCAGCATCAGTACCATAGTGACTCTCATATCCCTGTGCACAGTCACTGGGCCAATAATGAAAGTAAATTCGCACATAAATCTATAATAATGAACAAGTCTGAAGTCAGAATCAAGCAAGATGCTTCTTTTATGGACCCATCACAAGTATTTATCATGCATAGGTCACTAAATAGTAATTATTTGAATTCAGAAAAATAGTAATGAATGGCATGTCTATAAATTTCAGGTCTATTCATGTGTTCACCAGCTGGGCATTCAGCTACACTAATGTATTGGATTTTGTTTCATCAACTTTAAAATTAAACTTGGAGAGTCATAGCTTCATACATATCATAAACAACTTTATGTATTTTGTGATATTATATATTAAATAATTTATTTTGTAATTACTGAAATACAATAGCATTGTAATGGTAGTCATATCCTATAAATGAAAATACACTTTAATGAAATGACATAATGGACTTAAACCCAAACTGATGCACCTTGCTTAGAGTAAGCTGCCACGGGCTTTGTTTCTGTAGTCAGCAAGCTGTCTTGCTTCACTATACCATGGGAGGAGATTTGTGCTTGGGACCTTGTAAGTCAGAGAGAAGGAAAGAAAATAGGGGAAAATACTTCAGGGACTTACAGATAATAATATGACTGTTGGGGCTGAAAGTGCAATATGTAACCATCATCCAAAAGACAGTGGGACAAGATCCAAAACATTAGCCTTTTGATTAAAAAAATGAAAGTAACTTTGGTTCTGTGAAGATATTTTATGCTTATTGCATAATTTTGTTTCTTTGTTCAGAAAAAGGATGGACTAAAATCTTAGGCTAATAAGGAAAAACATTATTAAGTATATATTTATAGTCTGTAAGAGTTCTTGAAGACCATGCTTTTAATTTAAACATCTCTTAATATAGTAAAGGGAAAACAACACTAATCTAGGATTCCATTTATAATGTTGTCATTGACTTGCAGTGAAAACTTGTACAAGTTACTTTTCTAGCCCCTGATTTCCTGCTACATTTCTGGCATTCTGTGGTAATGTTATATTACCTGTGTGTGGTCAGGGAAAGAAGCTATATTTAGTTCATAGCTCCACAAGTCTGGACTTCTCATAAAAACGTAGATGATTGGAGTTAAGAGGTTTCCACAGGAATTCAAATAAGATCCCTTTCTGCAATGTGAATTGCCTCCAGGAGAGATGAAGGTAGGAACTCACCCATTAAAAGCTATGATAGATCGGGCTGTAGAGATGTCTTAGTGAATAAGGCACTTGCCTGCAAAGCCTAAGGACCCAGGTAAAGCCTGATGCACAAGGAGGTGTGTGCATCTGGGATTAGTTTGCAGTGGTAAGAGGCCCTGGTGCAGCGCCCATTTTGTCTCTTTATCTGTGCCCCCTACAGTAAATAAAATGTTTTAAAAAACTTTAAAAATAGCTATGATGTACTATTAAGATACAGAGAATTAGGTATTGTGAACTACAATAGGTCACTGTATATACTATCAGGCCTAATCAATGTTATTTTGCAAATTGAATTTCTTATAGCCTAATACAAATAAACTTATATGTTATTATAGAGTTTATGTTCTTATTACAAATATTTCAAGTATCAAATAATAAACATAAAATCATTCAAAATACAAACACATTAAGCAAAGATTCATTTGGGTAGCTTTACATTATTTATTTATAGTATATTTGAAAAACAATTGAAATCCACTATTTTTTCATATCCTGTTATCCAGGAACTCTATATTAAGTGATCACTAAAGACTTGCATAGAGAGATGATGTTACATCAGTTTCTCTCTAACTTACATGCATGCATATAAAGTCATCTTATAGCACCAGTGCATTAAAATCTCCAATATTCATTTTGGGGAATTTTTTAGGAATATATAACCTTTCTTTGGCCAATCTATGTGTAAATGATATATCATTCTACAGAAAAAAAAGAAATAATTTAATTGACATCCAAATCATTGAACAATTAGCTAGCCACTGCATGTGACTGGCACCTCCATTTTACAATCCCTTGATGTCCAGCCTGAAAGATTTCTTCAGGAGAAATGGTGTAATGTTTGAAATTAGATGAAAGAGACTTTTGTTTGAGGTTATCTGAGACACCAAAAGGGGGTAGAAAGCTCATTTTATAATTAAATGATGGATTAAAATATTATTTGTCTGCACTGCATTAGGCAATAGTTTTGTATAAACTGGTGTTCCAAATATCATCTCTTTTTTTGATCTGAACAGTCTGCTTTGAGACGGGCCAAGTAGTGATAAAATATTTACCTGACTATAAAAGATTCTCCCCCCCCTTAGAAAAAGCTGACCTCGCTTCCTTTCCGTTCTGTGTACGTTGCCAAGGCTGTCACCTCAAATGTTGTTTCCAAAAGGCAACAGGGTGAGAGAGATCTAGTAACTGCATACCTTGCAGCTGTCCTCAGGGCCACCCCATGCACGGGTTTTTGATTGCAATACACAGGTTAGCAGGCAGCTGTTTTCCTACTAATGATGGCAGGATACCTGTCTTGTTCTTACCTATGTTTGAAGGTCTTGAAATATAAATGTTTTGTTCTGCAGTGGCTTTTATTTTTAAATTATCAGTTGCTGTCTAAAATTCTAATAAATTATGTCAAAATCTTATATTTTATTTTAGAGTGAGAGAGAGACAGAATTGGCATGTCAGGACCTTAGCCACTGCCATTGAACTCCATATGCTTGCACCATCTACTGGGCATGTATGACCTTGCGCTTGCCTCACTTTTATGCATCTGGCTAATGTGGGATCTGGAGAGTCAAACATACATCCTTAGGCTTCGCAGGCAAGCCCAAAGTCTTTTATTTGTTATACTGTCAGTTTTCTTATCCCAAATAATTAACTCAGTAGCTAAGATGACCTTATACAAACTAGAAATCACATATTAGTGTCCTTGGACCAGATATAGCCCATAGAAATGTTCTTTTTACATTGAACAGCATCATTAAAATAACCTAAACATTCTACATTCCAAGCATAATAACTAACTTAGTGTGTGTCCACCCTGCATCTCTACTTTCTTACTTCCTGCTTTGCCTTCACAATGCTGCATCCAGTCCAGATTCAACACTGGTCTACTGAACACAGCTCTCCGTTTAGGGCAATAAACTTTCTCAGTCTTCCTACATAAATAGTTGTTCTGAATGAGGACAGGTCATTAGCATTCTCTTTTATATCCTGTTCTACAATTTCCACACATGTAAGATTTTAGTAATAACAATGCCTACTAAAGTATGTGTTTTGTTAGGAATAAATGTAAACCTATAAAACAATGCCTGGCAGAAAATAAAGGTGTAATACGCTTTAGATTGTAGTAGTAGTCCATTCCTACTCTGCATTCTCATTTTTTAAAAATTTTTATTTATTTTTATTTATTTATTAGCAACAGTCAGAGAGAGAAAGAGGGAGAGAGAGAGAGAGAGAGAGAAAGGGCACACCAAGGCCTCCAGCCACTGCAAACGAATTCCAGATGGATGCGCCCCCTTGTGCATCTGGCTTACGTGGGTCCTGGGGAATCGAGCCTAGAACCAGGGTCCTTAGGCTTCATAGGCAAGCGCTTAACCACTAAGCCATCTCTCCAGCCCTGCATTCTCATTTTTGCAGCAGTGTTCATAACATAGTTGGACATTCTTTTCTCTTCAAAACTTTATCTTTTTTTTGTCTTTCCTGACCTTATGTTTCTGGTTTCCCTATAATGTAATTGACACTGGTATTCTTTGCTTGCTCTCTGTCCGATTCACGAATGTTGTCACATTGTAGGGCTTGGTGCTGGGCCTCCTCTTTTCCATCTACCCTCTCTCCATAGTAATGGTATTGAGTTCTTGGCTTTTGATGCCGTCTCTGCCCTCATCACTATCAAAGTTACATTTCCTTCTTTGATGTGTCCCTTCATCCTCATACAGGTATAACCAGGTCCCTTCTCAGCATAACTCCCTGGTGTCTCCAGTTCAGATTCCCTCCACATATTTGTTCCTCCAGTTTTACTCTTTCTCTTGAGAAGCCTTTTTCCATAAAATAGCAGAATTATGTTCTTTTAAGTTTCAGGTCGCTGGGTGTCTCTCAGCTGGTTGGCTGATTGCTGGGAGCGCCACAGTGGGCTGACCTCCCTGGTGCAGTGCGACTGCTCCTTACTCCCACCGCAGACCTGCAGACACAGTTCAACACAGTCTAGTTACACCTGCTCCCTGGGTTAATCACTTGCTGCTGAAATTCTGAAAATAGAAAAGGTGATGTGGATAAACAGTTTTCACCCCCAGCAGATCCACCCAGGGATTTTATTTTGCCCTGAAAGCTAATGAACCTAAACCTTTCACTGTTTGTATTTGAAGAGCATGAAAACAGATAGCATAGAGAGTGTAAGAGGCCTTGTGTTCATCCCCTTTGCTGCCAGCAAACTAAATATAACCAACCAAACAAGCAAAAAAAAAAAAAAAAAAAAAAAAAAAAAAACAGGGCTGAAGAGGAGCTTAGCACTTAAGGTGCTTGCCTATGAAGCCTAGGGACCCAGGTTCAGTTCCCCAGGACTCACATAAGCCAGATGCACAAGGTAGCACATGCATCTGGAGTTTATTTACAGTGACTAGAGGCCCTGTTGCAACCATTCTCTCCTTCTCTCCCTCTCTCCATCTCTATATGTGTGTCTTTCTCAAATCAATAAATAAAATGTTTTTAAAAACCATGTGTTAAAAATAAATATAAATAAAGGAATGATTTAGACCACAAAGCACCTGCTTTTTCATGTTCTTTAAACCAATTAATTTCATTATCTGGTTGCCTTTTGGGGGTTAGTGCTCAATAAAAAACGGTCTGAGAGGACATAAATCTTTTTTTGGTTACATTAAAATTTGTCCTTCTTGAAATCTCCAATCAAACCTCTGCTCTGGTTCCATTCTGTAAGGGAAGCCATCCCTGGCCAGCTGATCTGAACTGACCCTCCATCACTTGGAAATCACTCAGGAAAACAAAGAGGAAAACACAACCCCAAACCTGCCTTAGTTTTCTTCTAAGATGTTTGTGAGTAGTTTCTCATGGGAATTGCTGTTTTGGTCATGATCGTCATCTAACCCCTTTTCAAATACAGCTCTATAAGAAGTTGGATGCTTTTGTATGTTCCTATTGTATTTCTAGCACCCAAAACATTGGTTAATTCCATAAGCAAATATGAAATGCATAAATGAACTAATTCTATAATGGGGTAAAATACCCTGCATCATTTTACCACACAAGACCTAAAACCATAGTTATTGATATGGAGCAAATTAGGTAAAAGGATTTTTTCAGAATAAAGGAAAATAATTCATATATGTTCTGTGCATGTACCATTTGTGAAATTCTTAGTTTTAAAGAAAATACAAAACTATTGTACAGTATGTCATTCTTGAAGCTTCAGGGAATAAATTAAAAATTAGAAATTTAACCTGGAGAGATTGCTTAGTGGTTAAAGTACTTGCCTACAAAACACGAGGATTCAGGTTTTATTCTCTGGCACCACATAAGCCAGTTGCACAAGGTGGCACACATGTCTGCAGTTTGTTTGTAGTGGCTAGAGGCCCTGGTGTGCCCATTTTCTCCCTCTCTCTCTCTCTCTCTCTCTTTTTAAATAAATAAACATATTTTTTTAAAAGAATGAGAAATTCAAAGCATGATCTTCACTGTTTAGTAATGATTCACATGTTTTGTATATTTTGTTATTTTTCTCATTTTTAAAATTTTTCAGCAAATATTAATTGTGCATATCTGTATCATATTTTTGAGACAGGATCTCTCTTTGTAGATCAGGCATAGAAATGTTGGTCTTCCTCAGCTTTCTGAGGGATGGGATCACAAATATGTATCACAAAGCCTAATGTCCTTAATTCTTCATGTTTACAACCTTCAAGGCCTTCTCCTCTGTATCATCATAAACCACAAATTTTTATTAGCTAATGCCATTCCACTTTGCTGTGGCACATCAAAAATTCTTCCCCCTGTGCTTAGGTAGCCATCATCCAACCTCCCTAAATTCATTCTCTCCCAAGTCCAGTTCCCAGTTTCTGCTAATGACAACTTGATATCCAGAGTAACTACATTTTATCTTCCACATACAGAGAACAACAAACAATATATGCCTTTCTGTTTTTGGCTTATTTTGTTTAAGGAACTACCCAAGCGTTGCATCTGTTTTTACCACAAAAGTCAGGATTTCACTCTTCTGCGTGTTAAATGATATTTATGGATAGATGTTGTATGTGTGTGTGTATTTGTATATAATATAGTTTGTGTACATAGACACAGTTTTTGTTCATCAGCTGATGGACATCTACTTTGGTTTCACATTTTGACTGTTCTGTACACTGGCACAGTAAACATGCCAATGCAGGAATCTCTTTGGTATGCTGATCTTATCTTTTAGATAAAAATCAAAAAGTGGGATAAGGGCTAGAGAGATGGTTCAGTGGCTAAGAGCCACTTAAGCATGATGGCCCCTTGACTGGAGACTGCTAATTCTTCTCCTCAGAGCCCACCTTAGCTGGGCATGCCCACACGCACTTTTACCCTAGTCTGAGAAGAGCAGAGACCAGACAATCACTCAGGCTCACTGGGCAATGGCCACTTCAGGTTGAGGGAGGTACCCCATCTCATACTCAATTGAGTGATAGCAATGAGCACCTGAAGTTCTGCTCTGACCTCTGCAAGCACATGCATTGTCACACACATGCATACATTACACATCACATACACACACACACACACAAAAAAAGAACTTGGATTACTGGATCACTAAATATTTTTTTGATGAATCACCATATTGCTCTTCATAATGGCTATACTAATTTGCATTTCTACCAATGCTATTTAAGAGGTTTTTTTTTTTTTTTTTTTTTTTTTTTCCCCTGACTGGAAAGATAGCTCAGCACTTAAGTGTGTTCCTGCACAAACATGAGGCCTGAGGAGCTTGAAAACAACTGAGTTTTTAATCTTCAGATTCCACCTAAAATACTTGGTTTAGCCACATGTGTCTATAACCCAGTCCCATATAGAGAAGAAGAGACTAGGGAATCCCCTGGGTTTATAATAAAATAAATAGATAAATTTAAATTGCAAGCTCCAGTATTGATAAAGAGGTTCTATCGAAACAATGAAGCTGGACATCTGACACCTGACATTTGGCCCCAACCACCATAGGTGGAGGGGAGCACCTACCCTACCACAGGGGAGTGCATGGGGCCCTGCAAGGATATATATACCTGTAAACACCACACACACACACACACACACACACCCTACATATATACATGCAAAAAATAGTTCCTTTTTGGTATTTCAAGGTAGGGTCTTGCTCTAGTCCAGGCTGATGTGGAATTCACTATGGAGTCTCAGGGTGGCCTTGAACTCATGGTGATCCTCCTACCTTTGCCTCCCCAGTGCTGGGATTAAAGGCGTGCGCCACCACGCCCGGCTTTGGTATTATTTTTTGTCTGAATGATAGTCATTCTAACTGAAGTTAGATTTTGTCCTGCTGTAGTTTTGATTTCTCTTTCTCTGATGGCAAAAGATACTTAAGTGGGACCTGGAAAATCGAACTGGGGTCCTTAGGTTCATAGGCATACGCCTTAACTGCTAAGCCATCTCTCCAGCCCATGTGTTTCTTCTTTTGTGAAATATCTACTCAGATCATTCATCTGCCCTTATTAATTGGATTATTTTAATTGTTTTTGAGTTATTTATATACTCTGACAATTAATATTTTGTGAGATGATAGTTGGCAAATATGTTCTTTAATCCTGTAGCTGTCTCTCTGCCCTCTTGGTTGATTCCTTTGCTGTGAGGATTTATCCCAGGAACGCAAACATGACCCAGCATACACATATGAATAAATGTAAATACATCAAATCAATGCAATGAAGGATAAAAATCATGTGATCACTCAAGGAGATCTAAGCATTTGACAAAATTCAATATGTCTCCATGATAAAAATATTGAACAAAATACCTGTAGAAAGGTCATATCTCAACAGTAGGAGGTATATGACAAACCCACAGACACAGTCATACTGAATGGGGGAAATCTGAACATATCGCTCTAAGACCTGAAACAAGATGAGAGTGTCTGCTCTCACTGCCCATGCTAATTACGCTAAAGAAAAAAATAATAATAAAAGGGATACAAATAGGAAAGGAAGAGGTCAAGTTTTCCTGCTATCATATGGTATGACTTTACATATAGAAAAACCTAAACTCTGGCAAAAGACTATTAAAACTGATTAATGTATTCTGTGAAATTGCAGGCTACAAAACACACAAAATCAGTGGCATTTTTATATGCCAATAGCCAGTTTGATGGGAAAGAAATTATGAAAGCAATCTCAATCATGTAACTATAAAGAAGAAAGTTTGTAAAATGTCTAGGGATAAATTTAACCAAAGGAGTGAAAGAACTCTGCAATGAAAATTATAAACACTAATGAAAAAAAAATTAATGATGATGCAAAAAATAAAATAAAATGACTTTTCACATTGGTAAATTGGGAGAATAAATATGGTTAAAATGTACCCATGACACAAACTGGTTTATAGATTTGGTATAATCCCTAGCAAAATACTATAGACATTCTTCACAGAATTAGGAAATGAACAATCCTAAATCCATATGGAAGCACAAAAGACCTCCAAAAGTCAAAACAATGCAGAACAAAAGTACAAAGCTGAAGACATCACAATGCCTTATTTTAAAGCATAGCAGAGCCATAGTAAAGAATAGTACAGTACTGGTATAATAATGTAAATTTGAGCTAATAGAAAATAACAGAAATACAGAAATACAACTCTATCTATAGTCAACTGATTTCAACAAACATACCAGAGATGTACACTAATGAAACCGTGGCATTTTTAACAAGTAGTGCCAGACAAATTGGACATCCATATGTACAATATACCATAGCTCTTTTCCCATTGCTACCATGGTAGGGGTGCACTCCACGAACTCTTGTAGATGAATACATTCTTCCAAACATTTTCTCTTTCATGAGATTCTTTGAAATGAAACCTCATCCATTTACAAGTGTACAAAGAATCTCATGCCGCTGGTCTGTGGAGCAGTTATCCTTCTGCCAAGCACCATGCAGGAAGCCTATTGCTAGATCTCTCCTAGCATGAGCTAGAGCCTAAAAGCAATGTCTCTCCACTGTCTATAGTCACTGTGTCACTGTGTCTGTCTGTCATTGGATGTGATTAGCAACAAAGCTAAAATCAAAAAGTAAAGCTAGCTTCCATATGGACTTAGGATTGTTCATTTCCTAATTCTGTGAAGAATATCTATAGTATTTTGTTAAGGATTGTACCAAATCTATAAACCTTTAATCCCAGCTCTCAGCAGGATGAGGTAGGAGGATCACCATGAGTTCGAGGCCACCCAGAGACAACAGAATGAATTCCAGGTCAGGCTCAGCTACAGCAAGATACTACCTCAAAGAAAAATAATAAAGCCAGATAAAATATCACAAAATAATTGAGATTCCACTATTCACAGCTCCAATGAGGACACATGGAATTGTTAACAATTATTAATATTATAGCAGTTATTTTAGCAATGTCGGTGTTTTGATGCTTGAACTTGTTAGAATGCTAATTTTAGAGCCATAAAGCAAAGTTGCATCTAATATAAAAACATGCATAAATGTATTTAACAGAATTGTTTCAGATGGAAGAGAACAAGTTCTTACTGGTGAGAAAATAACAAGTAGCATTATTATCTAGTTCATAATGGAAAGGTGCTGGTTCCTACTTGATTTAAAAAAGTGAAATGACTTAAATATTTTTCCAATAAGAAAGCCTGGAAAATCCTGTGCTTAGAAACATTAAAAGAGATATCTTTCAAGCTCACCTATGGGATTTATCTTAAATATATATTTTCCAGCTTTTATTATAAGTAATATATTTCCAACAGAATGCATTTATACTTCCAAACAGAAGTCTTCCTGTCCAGGATTTATCATATTGAGTTTGTTGTCTAAACTTTAGGACCATTCAGACACAGAGCCATGTTGGCTAAATATTTATAAGAGAAAATCAGAAACTTCCCTTTGAGGATGCTTTCAGTGCTCTCCGTTTGTTCTGAGTACAGAACCATAGAGAGGGCCAAGGGCTTTCCTTATCTCTTGCCATAACATGTTCCTCTTGTTATCTTCAAGCAAAATCCCAATTGAGGTGAGAAAGGTATAAGGGCTGACTTACGAATTGAACTCAGCCATCCACTGAGGCTCAGAAGAGGTTGCCTAAAACTGTGACTGCCTCCCCAGTTATGTTTCAGAGTTCTTCCAGAATCTTAGAACAATCTCAAAAAAAAAAAAAAAATGAGTTACTACAATGGAACATAACATTTTACGTCTTCACAGTATCCAGTTCTTCTTTAAAAAGTCACAACAGTTGTTTATTCAGCAAAGCAAGGGAATGCAGACAAAATATAATATTCAACTATCAAATTATGAATCGAGGAATGGAAAACTGTAGACATTATCAGAAGTAACGCACTGGTACACTGAGAACTGGGTTGTCAACCGAGCTCACAATGCTTCAGTTGTTTTAGAAACATTTGCACTTGCCTTGCCTTCTCTTCTGGCACTGCAGATACGAGCTGATAATTAGAGTGCAGGCCAGGACTTGTAGCTATGATGAAATGTCTGTTTTCCATCCAGAGAATGGATGAAATGATGAATGAAATGTAGTGGTGGCTTATGGGTATATTGTGTGCACCTGAATAGCATCTCCTAGTGAACACTTGTCTGTTTCTTTTCTGAAATCACAGAATGCAAAGTGGAGGAAAAGCCTAGATATTATCTTTTTTGACCTTTCACATAAAGACACCTGAGGCTTTGTGAAATAAAGTAGCTTGATACACATAGTGAATTGAATTTCCTGAAAATACGCTTGGAGAGAGTACCATGGACATCACCACTGGCCTGGTAAAGATCTGAGAGACTTTCTAAGAAATCCAGGTAAGCTGGGTGCAGAAACAGAAGGTGTCTTTGTTTTAGAATTCTAGTTGCATAATGGTAGGACCTGAGACGTCTACAAACATGGCCTCATCTTCTTGCCTTTATTAGAAGTAGCTCGCCTGGGCTGAAGGGAGCAGAGGGCAGCTATTTTGCTACCTTACTGCTCCCACCTCCATCTTTCTCCTTGTCCATGCCCGCTTCCAGTCTCTGTGATCACCCCAGGTATATTCAGTGATACAGCGGAGGCTACCTGTTTATGTGCTGCTGGTATCTGGATTTTGCTGTGTCTCAGCTTGCCCTCAGCTACCATCACACAACTTACTAGGTTCAGAGCCAGGACAATGCAGAATCAGAAACTTGTAAAAATGCGTAAACTGAATTGATCCACCTCTTGCCATGCATTCACTGGCCTGGATCCTACAGGACCCACACTCAGCCCTTTGAGAAGGAAAAAGAATAAAATGGCATCAAGAGAGAATAATAGCATCGCTCCCCAGTGAACATTTGTTAGCCACATGTGGCATTTCTATGTCAATAAAACTTTGAAAGCAGGTGGTTATTAATATATTTGTATGCACATTTTACTGTGTTTCAAAGAACTTAATGGAAAAGTGTGCCTCTTTTTTTGAAAAAAAAAAAAAAGTTTCTTGTGTGCCACTGGGTCCTGGAAGTGTTCTAGCGATCTCTTGGAAAGCCCAAGCATAAAGTTTACCTGCCTTACCTTAGTTTGTCTTCTGTTGTTTGCTTTTGACATTGTTTTCATCTCATCCTCCATATTGGAAAACCGTATTACAGTACATTTTTCTTGACACCTGCCTAAGCACCCTGACTGTCCATCTCAAAAGAAGCAGCCACGTTCCACTTGAAAGCCTCACATGGCTTAAATGATGGGGAGCATAGAAACTCCAAATACACCTAAGAAAAACTTTTCCTGAAAACCCAGGTAGATTAAATACATTTGAGTTTATGTTTTTTTTTTTTTAACCTGGCTTTATTTCTTACAGTAATAAGCACCGTTGTACACAAAAGTTCTATTCTCAGTCATCAGAACTGAGCTGACCATAACTATGGAAGAAAGCATGATGGGAAGAGAGATTTTGATAGAGGAAGTAGTTTTACTTGCTGAGAAATACCACATGCCAGCATGCCTCTCCATCTCACATTAAGCTAATACTTCTTCTTTTGTAAAGTATTTTTACTTGAGAATTTTAATATATGAACATATTGCAAAATGGTCCTTATTCCCACAGGCTTGTACTCTTATGTTCCCTCTCCCCCGTGCTAATTCCACTGAAGGCCTCTGTAGTGATGTGACTGGTATCCACTGTAGGGTTAAGAATGCTCCAGTCAGCTTCTGTGGGGGTGGGGAGGACAATTCCTCAAAATACACCCTGTGGGTCCTGGATTCTTTTGGCTCCGTCTTTCATAATGTTCCCTGAGCATTGAGAGGCTTGTTGTAAGTCTCCTTTAGTGTTGAGTTCTTAAAAGCCTCTGATTTTCTGCTTTGATGAGTTTTGAGTATTCTCAGTGTCTATAGCCATTTCCCTGGAAGAGGTTCTCAGGCTAGCAATGAAAGCACACTCGTATTTAATACAGCACTTTCTCTTCGTGATGTTTCTGAGGGCCCTGGATGATTTCACAGAGATGACTCATCTCATGCTAAATAGTAAGTTTTCTATTTCTGTCATATTGATGGGTCTTGGGTCTCCTGGGTATTTACTACCACATGTAAAAAGCAGATTCTCTATCCAAGAGTGAGAGCAGCATGAATAAGAGAGGATAAGGAGATATTTAGAAGATTTTGATGGGGATAACTTTTAGCCAAAGAACAATGGAAGCTTCTCTATGGTCTCTGACCTTCCAAGTCATAGGCTTCTGATTTGGTTCTCAGTACCAGGCATGAATTCCCTACCATTGAGTGGGCCTCATATGCAATCAGAGAGCAGATTGCATAGCTTCCATAACACATCTGCCACTATTGCAACAGTAAGGTACATCTTGCCTGGCTGTTTGTTTCATCATTCTGGTCAAAATATATAGGTGCAAAAGAAAGACAAAACATTTTTCTATGACAAAATAATGCATATGCTATTTAGTTCACTTATCTGGAGCACCCTGTAGAGAATTTTAGAGATGATCAAATGCTGTCTCTGTAATCTGTATATCCTAGACTGGATTCTTTTTTATTTCCTCTCCTGAATGTTTGCTCTGGACATAATCTTTATTCTGATATCCCCCTGAGACCTTATTCTCATCCAATCTGACTCATCTTCATGTCCCCATCTAGTTCTTCCTTCCAGTCGCACCATACTTTCGTACTTGCATTTAGGTGACAAGCCTTGAAATCAGGAATTCTCAGTTCTAACTCACTCCTTACAATTGGACTGTCACTGACTTTCAAATCCATACAGTCTTTTCACCCTCTTAGTAATCATCCGAGCTTCTTGATTATTTTGGCTGGATTATCTTCCTGACCAGCCATCTCCTTACTATGATCTCTCATATTTTTAGTTTATTCTAAATACTATTCATTTAATCTTCTAAAATTAGGCTTTTATCACACCATAGCTATGCTCAACATTTTCTAATGGCCAGGACAGTGCCTGTACTGTTTTCACCAGAACTTAATCATTCTGTTCATCTGGTCCCCTGTTCCATATCTAAACAGTGTCTTTTTCTGTGCAACAGAAAAAAGTCTTACCCTAAACAAAATTCTCATTGTAACCTATATCTTCCTTGTGTAAGCCCATGTTCTTTCTGCCCATCAATTGCACGTATTGTCTCTCCATCCCATCTATGATCAATCCTTGTCCATTGTTAGGTTACAATATAAATCCATTTGCCATATGAAATAATTTCACCTATCTTTAACTCTTTATTTACACATTTAGAGAAAATTGTGTACAGTGGCAACACCAAGTTTTCTAGTTCATGTATACACATTGCTTGGATTAAATGGGGTACTCTTGATGACACGTTCTTTGGCCATCACAGTCTAATGTAAGTGCTCCATAAATGTGTGTAAATGTCTGTTTGATATGCTGTTATATGCTATGGACTTGTCCTCTAGTCTAAACTTTCCATTTTTTCAGAATTTGATACTTGCTTCACATCAAACTTCTGCCAATTCTCCCTTAGATCCACCCCAACTGAAGGTTTCCCTTGGCTGTTAATGTGGTAATCTCTTTTTCTACTCTTCTTAGTCACCCATCAGTCCACCTCTCTAGCTGAGTCAACCTCAGAATACTTCCTGGGTCAGTTATGTTATTAGCAGAGGTGTCCCTATGAACAAACCCTTACTGCCTCAGTCTGTCCATTGACAATCCCTGGGTTCAGTCTTTATAAAGTTATATATGTTATATATTTCACATAAATTGAATCACATATTACATCACATTTTATGTCAGCTCTCTAAGTTCCATCTACATAATACCATGTATCAGTACTTCTCTCCTCTTGAAGACTAAATATTACTCCATTGTGTGCTGGATATGCCACAGTTGAATTACTTTATTATTCAGTAGTCAGTTGTTTATTGCTCTCATATATAAATGCAATTGATTTTTGTGTGTAGACCTCAAATCCTGAGACTTTACCCAATTTGTTTATGAGTTTCAATAGTTTTTTTTTATGGATTGTTTTTCTTTGTTGCTATGTGTGTGTGCATGCATGCGTGGTGTGTGTGTGTGTGTGTGTGTGGTGTGCTATGTGTGTGTACAATGTGGTGTGGTGTACGTATGTGTGCACATGCCCATGTAGTGTCTCGTAAGCTCACTTTGGCAGGGGCACTCACCTTCAGTAGTCCAAGTGGAACCTCAGGTGTTCTGGTCGATTGTCTCCCATCAAGTCTTGTTTAGATCCTGAGTCTTTTACTGATTCTGGAGCTTGAGGAGCTCCAATGATTCTCAGGTTTTTGCTTCCCTGAAAGACAGGAGTTTCAGATGCATAGGGCTATGCCCAGCTGTTGATAAGGGATCTGAAGATTCAAACTCTGGAGGTCTCAGGTCACCTTAGGCCCTCATGCTTGTTCAGGAAGCACACTATACCAGTTCTCCAGTGTTATTTGCTTTCTTATAGATACTTTTACTCTTCCTCTAAATTTTGGATATGTTTTATTTATTTTCTTAGCTAATAGATCTAGCTCAAATGTAGGTATAATGAAGAGAAGTGATCAGCTCAGGTGTCTTTGTCTTGTTTCTGCTGTTCGTGGAAAAGATTTTGAATTTCACCAGAGTATGATATTAGTTCTGGGGTTTTCTTAAATGCCCTGGGTCAGGTTGAGGATGTTCTTTTCTGTATCTACTTTGTTAAGAGGTTTTGTCTTGAATTAGTGATGGATTTTATTATGTAGGTTTTTTTGCATCAATAAAGGTTATCACATATATTTCCTCATTCAATTCTTATGTCAAACCATTTTTTATTTCAAGAATAAATTCTATTTAATATCCTGCTAGATTCAGTTTGTTAGTAGACTACTAAGAATTTTTATGACATTATTCAAAAAAAAAAAAAAAAAAAGAATGCTGTTCTACAGATTTCCTTTCTTAACATCTTTACCTGGATTTAGCCTCAAGGTAATGTTATCTCCATAGGATGAGTAAAAAAGTATACCTTCCTTTTTAAAAGAGATTGAAAAACATTTTTTGCTCTTAAAATGTTCAGCAGAATTCAAAGTGAAATAACTGATCCTGGGCTTTGTGATGTTATAAGATTTTAGATTATTCATTCCGCCTCTTTACTGTTACATGTCTGTTCAGATTTTCTGTTTCTTCTCAAGCATATGTGGAAGCTTTTGTGTTTCTAAGAGTTCTTCCCTTTCTTAATCAAATTTTATTTTTCCTGCCATCTTCAAATGTTAAATGGAGCTAGAGGTCAAAAGATAGATGTTCTCCTTTAAAAGAAAATCAAAATGGAAATGTGATAACAGAGCTAAGCCAGTTTTCTTTCTCTCCATAACACATCAGAAGAGACAGGAAAGTAATTCTACCATTTATATAACAAATGGCTCCCAGTTATATGCCCTCCCTGACTAACACGAAATTCCCAAGGAGAACAGATGTTAGATTTGGCTTCCCAAAGACTTGCCTGTTTCTACCAAATAGATGGACCTAAGATTCTTGGTAAAAGAACTCAGCATTGATGTAATAAACCTTTACTAGAGAATTGAAAATATATCCCCCTTGTCCTTCTCTGGTCATTCTGATACTGGAAATTGATCTAACCAGACCTAGAAGAGTAGGAAGTGGGTGAGGATACAGAGTAAAATAGAAACTTTGCAGTTATTAGTCACTCTGAGTGGGGAAAAAAAGAGTTTAATCAGGAAATATTATTCATACCTCCAGAATGTTTTCTCATCTTATTTGTATATTTATCACTTTACACAAACATCATTTGTCTCTTAAAATTAGAGATACCTCTATTATCTTTTATCTTCTAGACAACATAGAACATTAAGCTTCTCTTTTCAGAAGGAAGTGCTAAAACATATGTACATATGTACATGCATATATACAGCCAGTTTCTCCAAGTCCATTTATTCAGTAACATTAATTGAATACATACCATGTGCTACACATGCATTACGTTGACATGCTTTGTCAATGCCTCAGCTCATGATTCCCTTTGTCAAAGACTTAGCTCATGAGAACCTGGCTTTCATGATGTGCAGAGTTCAATAGTGCAGCTGAACAAAACAGTTAGAGGCTCACATAGTGAAAGTTAAAGGGTAATTCGGCAATGACCCCAGAGCTTCTGCTACCCGGGAAACAGTTAATGGTGTTACCCAGGAAGTATCCTGAACTGTACAAAGGGGCATGTGTTTGCAACTCTAACTGACAAAGAAGCATTTCTTCCTGCCAAAGAGAGTAGAATAAATCTTCCCTTTGCTCCAGCACACCCCACAATGCTGATCCAGCAGAGAAAGCTGAATGCTCACAATCTACAGAAGGCTGCAGGGTCAACTAAACCAACAAGAGCCGCACCAGGGGTTAACAAGGAAAGTGGGAAGCCAACATTTTGCTGAACATATTGGAGGAGAAGCAAAATCTTGAAGCCATTGAGAAAGATTGTTCCCAATATAATCTCTACAGCCAAGAATGGCATAGCCTACCAGTAGGTAAGATGGGAGAAATGAGGAGCCAGCCAATGTCAGAGGAGACAGCCTGGGAAAAGAGGAGCCTTGGCCGCAGAAAAGAGGATCTACAGAATCAAACCAGACAAACTTTTTCTTGTGACATAGAACTGTGGCCAGCCCCAGGACTGAGTTTCAGCTCAACCAACACCCTGCTGTGACATTCTGTGAATTACTAAACCTCTTCAGAAGCTGAGTGTTTTGTCTGTAAAACAAGCTTACAAGATTGTGAGATTTGGGGAAAGTGAATGTAAAGGAGGCTTTGGATAAATGTTAGTTGTTTTTAATAGTGAAGGGGGTGTTCTGCCATCACAAAGGAATCCCTCAGTAGTTTTCTAAAAGTTCCAGCCTGTCTTTTGCTATTCAGTGTCTGGTGTCAAATCAGGATGCCTGCCTTACAACTGGCTTTTATATGTTTTTATTCTGTCTCAGTAAGGTCCAACTGAGGATGCTTTTCTTACAGACTAGTTCTTCATTTATGTCTCCCTCACTCTCCTACCTCCTAACCCTCCATACTAAGTGCTCTTTAAGACCAAAACCATTCATTCATTTTTGTTCTCACAGTCAATTTTTATGCATGATAGGAACTCAGAAAAATATTAAATATCTTGTATGCCTTTTTGCTTGATTACTCTGCATCATATTTTCTTACCTTTTGTCTTTAGAAAATAATATAATAAAAAATTGATGGAATTTGTGCTTGCATATGCATATTATATGTATAGATGCATGCACATATATGCATATTGTTGCTTATAGAAGGGAAACTTCTCACTAGATTTGTAGACATTATCTTTTCTGTTCATAAAAGGGAAGAATAGGACTTTTAAAAACTATTTATATATATTAAATGCTAAAAATATTTAAAGTACATGAAGAAAATTTCCCTGCTGTGCTTCACATAAAAAGTACTCATTGTGTGGCAGTTTGTCTATTTATTACCTAAAAAGTATGTGATATAAAAAGGTCTAAAGAAATTAAGACTCAAAACAGCAGTTACACAGTTGTGGTCAAGTGGACCTTAACCATAATGCCTCATTTCCCATTCACTGTAGCTAATTTTAGTCTTCAGGCTCCCAGGTAATGATTTGAAGTCCATGAAAATTCCATAAGCTCTTTTGTTAAAAGCCTGCCTTTCCCATGGTGATTTCATGGTTAATTATATTTTAATAAGTAGCTTCACTCCAAGCATCATAGACACTGCTTGAGCTGCAAATGCAAAAAGATAGAGAAAGTGGAAAGGGCAACAATATTTCCCTGGAACATAGAATTGCTAGCTACAAAGCAAAGCAAAGGGATTTTAGAAGTCAACAGTTCAACTTCCCTCCCTGGAAGCTCTGTTCCTCTCCCATGTTGTTCACAGGAGATGTTGCTGCTGATGGGCAAGCTAGGCTCCTTAGCTGAGCAGTACCTGCATCGTGGGACGGGGTTGGGCGGGGAGCGGTTATGAGAATCAACAGTCAGTACTTGAAACCACAGGAATTAGAATCTCAGTATTAGTTTAGTAACTAAACACGTGTGCCACCACTGCCTTTATCTAGTGAGAATTCCCTAACTGGCTTCATCTAGATCCTGATTGCTCAGTCCATCACCTCCAGCTACCCCAAATCCCACCACGCATTCTTTGGTCTGATGATCCAGGGCCACTGGTAGAAGGGGTGGACGAGCAAAGTCCTGGTAATTACGCTTCCTATTCAAGAAGCTAGCTTCAGTATACATCATTATAAAATGACAATGAAATGACTAGTGGTTAAAAGTATAGCCTGTGTGTTCGGGGTGGGTGGTAACATCCTGGCTTCCAGACCTGCTACTGATGTGATTCTGGGCATCTGTTTCTCTTCCATGAAATGGAAATCATCATATGGGATCATAGGGTTTGTGAAGATGAAATTATATTCATTACATCCTCAGACTCTATGGGACTTAGAATATATTCAATATCAATACAAGTTGCTATTAGCCTCATTGGTTGGAACATTCCCCATTTCTGCTTTGTTGACAAGCACATTTCTGCTTTGTTGACAAGGCTGGATAGCTAAAGCATCCTGTGAATCTTTCTCTAGCTTCTCTGTTTCTCACTTCTTCCAGTCCAAAGATGAGTGTAGAGGGGAGCTAAAACAAGCTCCATGTTTACATCCAGATTAGCTCTTTTCTGCCTAAACCAAAACACTTTTATTTTATTTTAGTTATTTATTATTGTCTTGGTTTTTCGAGGTATGGTCTTGGTTTAGCCCAGGTGGACCTAGAATTTACTATGTGGTCAGGCTGGCCTCAAACTCACAACAATCCTACCTCAGCTTCCTGAGTGGTGGGATTAAAGGTATGTGCCACCATGCCCAGCTCAACCATTATATTTTTTAACTTTACATTCTCCTTTTGTATCCTCTTGTCTGTAATAATAGTCTTTCATATTCCTTCTAGCCCAAGAAAGTAACCACTCGCTATATCAGTGATGACTAATGAGTGTCTATATATAATTATCTAGAAAGGATAAAAAAGGCCCCTGTAGCAAAATTAATCAACAATTTCCATCAGTAAAGAGAGGCAGGGGAAATTGATTAGGAATCTTTGAAAAAGTATTCTGTCATATAAAATTGGGACTGCACTTACATAGAGATTTATATTAATATCTTTTTCAAATCTAGTTAATCCTAAGAAAAAAATTACTATATTCACTAAGATATACAAATCCCATCTCATTAAAATTATTGGCTTCACATGTTTTTAAGTTGAATCTTAACACAAGAAGATTAAGTATAAGATTATTTACCTTTGTAATCTATAATCTTAAAGAACACTGAAGACCAGTACAGACTGGTGTTTATTGCAATTCCATAATATAGCTCAGAAAAAGGAGGAATTAATTCAGTGGAAAGAAGTGTGAATCATTCAGAACAACAACAAAAAAAAAAACCTGAAGAAATAACCTAAATTTTTAACCAAATACATATCACTTTTTTCTGTTCCTTTGCTACAAATAAAACTCTCTAAATTTGATTATGCTGTCTTAAACATAATTTAAGACATGAAAGTCAATATATTATCATACACATTAGATAGATAGATAGATAGATAGATAGATAGATAGATAGATAGATAGACAGACAGACAGACAGACAGAAGACAGGGAGAGAAATTATGGAGTACCATGAAATCAAATTCCACTTCTAATATGGGAGCTTGAGAAATTTATTTTGGAATGAGAACTTTAGAATCCATTTAAACTTGTTTATTGACAGTTGGTAAATCATTTTTCCCATTTTTTCTCTGTGTGTACAGATGGAAGGCTAACATATTCCAAATTCACTTCTCAGTTATACATATGTGTAAATTTGCCTGTTAAAATTACAAGTTTGTTGTGTGCTTTATTAAATTCTGTCAAAGATGTTATTAGGACTGATTTTATATTGTCGGGTATTCGTAAAAAAAAAAAAAAAATTCAAAACAGGCTTGGGAGCTAGTCCCTCCAAAAGACTTTTAAATATCTAATCAAATGTCAACAAACTAACAAGATGCCTGTGTTTCTAAATATCTGAATTCACTCACCACCAATATTTTCATTTGTATGAATACCAACTCCATTTAGAAAATGCCCGGTTCTCCACACATTGGACTCTCTTGAGTACCTCCCTCTTGGTGACAAAGTCTTACTGTCAGTTTAGGATTAGACAGTCTAGTCTCTTTTCCCTTCCCCAGAACACCTTCCAGACTAATGTGTACCCGATGTATTAGGTTTTCTACAGTGGTAGAGGTTTTCACTCAGAAAGCCACTTAGTAAGTTCCTTTGGCCCAGTGTCTACCTATTCAGATCATGTCCTCCCATCTTAACCAAGTTCTTGTAAACCTAGTTTTGGTCTTGAAAAATTAATCATTCTTAGTTCCTCCCCACTCTAAGTTCAATATCTAGGTTTAATTGCAATAAATCACTGGAGACTTTTGCACAGAGATCAGAAAAAAAAAAAAAAAAAAAGTAACCCTTATAAATATAAACATAGAACTAATTGTTGACAGGGTCTGACTTTTTCTTTATAGAACTGTACTTAGTAGAGTTGAATTTTCTTGAAAAGAATTAACTTTTTTTGGTCCTCTTCTATATGCATTTCAGTTAAAACTCTAAGGAGCCTAAATTTAAACCATTGTGATATTAAGGAAGAAGAATTATACTTCAGTGCCTTGTGCTTCAAGCATGTAATTGGAAAGAAAAAGGCATCAAAAATGAGAATAATGACAAGGCATTCAAGCGTTGAGTTGGCATATTTGGAAGTTGTGACTTATACTGGATTAGCCGTCCAAAAGCTTATTGTTGGTACAGAAAATGAAAAGCTGATTATAGTGTATAATCTACCAAATTTCATCATGTTCACTTAATAAATACCCAATTTCCACACTTCTCTTACAGGTATAGTGTCTAAATTGTGGAGGGAGTGAAAAGCAAAAGAGCTTCACAGACATTTTCTCTAGGACTTTAGAGAAAGAGGAAACCTTGAGAACCTCTACATGTCATGCACAGGGCTACATGCAAGGCACACTCAGAAAGAACACGAGAAAGAACTATGGTAGGAGCAAAATGGTTTCCCAGTTGGATGAAGGATAGTGTTGGTGTCATTCCTGAGATAGGCAAATTGAGAAACAAAAACGTGGTCACTGTAGAACTGAGGAGGATGGACTGAGTTTGGACCTATTCCTTTGAGATATCTGTGTGATATTATTCGAATGGAAACAGCTGGTTTTATAGAGTTCACATATTTTGAAACTCGAGTGATATATCTGGAGATTAAAATCTGAGGAATTGTCACCATTAGGCCACTGAATCCTCAGGAATGGCCTAGATCAACCAAGTAGGGTAAGAAGTATTAGAAGCATAGAGAGTCTATAATCAAGAAATCTTCAGGTTGATTTGTGTCTAAGGGATAGACCAGGACAAGGACAGCATGAAAGGGACAGCATCCGTACGGAAAACGTACACACCAGCAGGTGTCTGCAGAAAGAGCAAAGCCAGGGTCACCCTGATGATTATCTAGTCATTTAATAACAGCGTGTTTAAGAAAAGCCATCCATTTTGAGGTCATATAAAATTTTATTTGGTTATATTTAGAATCAAGTAGATAACATGATTTATTAAATTTAAATAAATAGCTAAAATTCATTTATCAAAAATGACAATTAAGGGGAAAAGTAATGGGGTTATCATTCTCCCTTCTGGAGCATTATTGGTCAGGACTTTTGCCAATAACAATCAATTTCAGCAAAGGCTAAAGTATAATATTATATCATGTAGAGTGACAGCTACTTTTCCTGCTGCTGTGACCTGACAACAGCAACCTAAGGGAGGAGAGGTTTATTTTGGCTTACAGTTCAGTCCATCATGATAGGAAGGTGTGACAGCAGGTGTGGCTCAGTCCATGGGGGCTGGAGCCTGGGGCTCCTGTTTCTTCTAGACAGCAGACCCGGAAGCAGAATGGTCAGGCCTACACTAGAAACAAATGTCACCTTTAAGGCCAATATCCAACAACACATTTCTGCTTGCTAGATCACATTTTTAAGTTTCCAAAACCTCCCCAAACAGTACCACAGGCTGGGCACCAAGTGTTGCAACACATGAGCCTCGACATTTAGCATCCAAACAGCATGTACAAAATATAAACCATATTTCATACAAGATCTATAATAAGAATTGGCATATAGTTTATCAAATCACAAACAGATGTGATTCCTTAAGTAACAAGATATAGTATTTTGATTACCCATGAATATACTAATCTTTTTTTTACTCATTAAATAGCAACACACAAAATTGACTCATTTGTCTCAGTAACCAGAGCATACCTGACCCAGTGGGTAGAATCAGGAAGAGATTCATCTAGACCACAGTATAGAAGAAATTTTCTTAACAATGAGTGCTATCAAAATAAAATTCTACTTAAAATGTTTCTATAATTTCCATAATTCAATAAATATCTGTTAAGATTGCTTGTATATCTCAAACTGTTGGTTCAGAAGCCAAGACTAGAAACAGTGCAGGTGAGACTCAAGTACTTTTGAGGCTTCCCTTACAAATAAAATTATTGATATAATTAAAAACTTAAAAATGGGGCTGGAGAGATGGTTTGGTGATTAAGGCACTCACCTGCGAAACCTAATCATCCCACAACTCTCCAGATCCCACGTAAGCCAGATGCACAAAGGCAAGACAAGGGCAAGGTTGCACATGCCCGCTACTTAGCACAAGCATCTGGAGTTCCATGGCAGTGGCTGAGGCCCTGGCATGCCAGTTCTTTCTCTCCTCTCTCTGTCTCTCTCTCCCTCCTTGCTCTCTTTTGCTCTCTTAAACAAATTTAAAAACCTGAAACATGTAAGAAAACTGTTAATTAGTGATTCAGAATGGTATTGGAAGAAATTATAAAATGCACTGATGACCCATTACATGTTTAATGCTAATAGAAAAAAAAAAAAACTCTCCAAAAGTGAACATATGGACAATTTAGAAAAGGAGTTTAATTGTAGAAGATCTCAAGTAGAGAGATTACTCATGACAGACCAACCTTATTACCATTACATAAGGGAAAGACTGCTTGAAAAATAAGAACAGGTTATAGGTGCAACTCTTCCCAGCTCAGCTTTCTTTGGTAAACTGATGTCAGCATTTATACCATGAGAATTGCCAAATGATACAAATCAGAACTTTGTTTCTCTTGGACTATGATTTGCTGAACATTTAGCAGCACATCACTGACCAAGTGTGGGACTAAGATGACATTGTATTAATGAAAGATAAAACACTTCCTGGTTGGAATGATCTGTTTCTGGGAAGTCCATAGCAAAGCCATCAGCAAGGCAGTTGACTGTGAATGGCAGTTGACACTGAATGCTATGTGGATTCACGTATCTAGTAGAAGTTTGAAGTGGATGATCCTAGCAGTTCTACCCCACTCTGAGAATAGCTTATTTTATTATAAAGTTGTTTGGGAACAGGTAACAAAATTTATTTTACATTTCTTCTTCTTTTTAAGATACTTTGCCAAAAATTTCCCAGTTGTATATATACATATAAATCACTTATGGGGTCCATGGGGATGACCCTGTGGGTAAGAGGAATGTCTGTGTGCGCAGCTGTGGACCTGAGTTTCATGCCTAGCACCCATGTCAGAAATGTGAGTGTGCTCATAAATACCTGTAATGTTACCAACTGAGGCTGGCGGAGGCCCGAGTTTTCACTAGGGTCATTGGTCATCCAGTCTAACTGAAAATTTCAAGCTCCAGCTTCAGTGAGAGACCCTGTCTCAAGAAAAGAAGGTTGAAGAGCAATAAACAGAAGACACCCAACACTCTTCACTGACTCTGCACATCTCTGTACATGCATATACATGTACACAAGCACACTCCATCAAACATACCACAGGTACTACACTATACATACTATGCCTCAAAAATACCAAACATCACTTACAATTTCCCCATTTTTGATTTATTTTATTTATTTTATGTCTCTTTATTAGTACTAATCAACTACCCACTGTTTTGTTTCAGAAAGTCTATCAGTCTATGGTTTAGTACTAACTCTACTGGAGTCTGGAAATACTGAGGAACAAATGAGAGATAAAAAACAATGATATAGCTGGGCATGGTGGTGCACACCTTTAATCCCAGCATTCAGGAGGCAGAGGTAGGAAGATCACCATGAGTCTGAGACCACCCTGAGACTACATAGTGAATTCCAGGTCAGCTTAGGCTAGAGTGAAACCCTATCTGGAAAAAAAAAAAAAAGGTATATTTTATAGAAGTTAAAGTTGTGAAATGTATAAGAGCTTTAGCTGGGCTAGTTTGTGTATTATTTAGTTGTAATTTCTCTTATTTAAAAGGTAATTGCTGTCTTTTTCCAGCAGTTGTTCTGCTATATTCCTTTGGCCTGCAGGGGCAGTGGGAATACTACAGGTAGTTCAGGATGTATCCTTAGACAGATATCCTGGGCAAGTGAGTGACTCAATGCAAGCTTCCACACTGAGATCTTACTACCTGGAAACACTGACATTTTGTCAAAATAAAACACTAGGGAAACTTTAACGATTGGCAGTGGGCATATTGGAAAGCTTCTTCTACCTTTTGTAGACTATCTTAGTTCACCATGTGAAACAACACTGACTCCCCATATATCTGAATCCACATAAATTGCATGTAGGCAAGAGAAGACAACAGGAAGTAGCATACTGCTCCACATGAACTGGAGGCAGAAGGGGCAAGTACAGGAAAGTCCATCTGTGCCAGGTTCCCTCTTGCTCCATAATAAGGCCAGAAGCGTTTGAAAAGCAACCATTTCAACCTGCACTATTTCTGTACTCCCATATGACTTACTCATGGACCGTCACTAATACTAGTCTTGCCTTATTAGGTCAGCATTAGATGAATCTTGGGACATTTCAGAGAAAGAGAAGTCACCTCCAACTCATTTCTTTCTTTCTTTCTTTCTTTCTTTCTTTCTTTCTTTCTTTCTTTCTTTCTTTCTTTTTTTTAAGAGTGGAGTAAAGCACGTCATTCCCACTTTGGAAGCACAGCCCCTAATGCTCCTGCTAGGGCAGAGTGATCTATGGTGATGGTCTTCCCAATTCCTAACCTTTATCCCAGTCTTAAGAGCTCTTTCTCTGAATCTGATTGTTCCAAAGAAGATATTTCCTGCAAAGGGTCCATGCCATACAACTGCCCTCTGCCACTGACACAACTCCTGGTAATTGTCTACTTGTAAACTTGGCTGCATGTCATAAACATCAAGGTTCTTTCTGGCAGGGAAATGTGAAGTTTAAGAAGCCTGTTCAGAAAGATAATTTTTACCACTGGAGCATTTTGTGCGCTCTTGCTATCTGTTTTCCTAAGACAAAGATAGAAACCTTGGAAGTTATTACTGAGTGCAAAGGTTTCCTGAGAGAAGATGTGGTTTGGCTTTCCAAGTCTCAGGACCCGAAGTACTCTCTATATCCTAATGGCTTGTACACTTTTTTAGAATAATTCATGATGGGATGAATTGAATTATTATCTGTCAAGAATCTTTCAAAATACAAGCTGAGAGGTGAAGGTCTGGACCTTCTTGTCATTGTGCAGGTGAGTCTCGCTGTGAACAGAATGCGTTGGCTGAACCCGTGTGGCTGACTTCTAGGAAGCAACCTTTACTGACAGTGGGAAATACTGATGCTGACATTCTCTTATCTTCAGATCAGGTGGGTTTCATATAACTACACCATGGCTGCTACCTAGCTGACAGTGATCCAACGAGCACATTGCATGGTAAGATAAATGTTGTTTCAGAAAGGTTAAAAAGTGAAAAAATGTGTGGCTGAAAAAAATCAATGGAATGAGGAAATTAGGGGGAATTTCCTGGACTGCCCTATCACATTTACAAATTTGATAAATAACCTTTGAAAAATTGTTCCTGATAGCTTGTCATTGTTAATGCAATTTGTAGTCTTCAGATGTGTGTTTGATCAGCTGGAATGAAAAGAAAAAAGGATATGCTATATTCTCTGGGTTTTCTTCATAGTTCAATGAAGCCTAAATCCGAAATGCAGGATGGACAGTCACCACCATCACTCAGCCTACAAAAGAAATTAATTGAATAAGTGGGAAAATATTCCTTTAAATATGGAAAGAAATGTTGTCAACCTCTTATCCCTCAATTACAGTGTATGAAATCTTGTTAGTATTTTATTGAAGATGCTTTTATAGCTCTTGTGTTTCATTAAACCCCAAAGCAATTTCTGTAATATACTATGGCAAAGGCTGAACTGCTGCTTGAGTGACTCTGTGTAAAAGTCCATTTTACAGCATCGGCTCTCCAGCCCCAAGAAAGCCAATGCATACAGACTGATTTCTTCTAATCTGATGACAGTTCTGCCCACTTGGAATGCCACCCTCCCTGTTCCAGTTATTGTTGAGAGCAGGACTTCCCAGTCATGTTGCTCTT
The DNA here is from genome assembly GCA_036365145.1 of Orientallactaga sibirica. Lineage (NCBI taxonomy): Eukaryota > Metazoa > Chordata > Mammalia > Rodentia > Dipodidae > Orientallactaga > Orientallactaga sibirica. The sequence continues at coordinate 49,524,760 of JAEOAD010000004.1, read as the reverse complement.
GACATTTGAAACTTGATAATTCTGTTGGTGGGGGCCACTCTCTGCAATGCAATTGTTTAGTGGCATTCTTAGCCCTGAGCTGCAGACTTACCTCCTCCATAAATGTGATCATCAAAACTGTCTCCAAGCAGGGACTGGTGGCACATGCCTGGAATCCTAGTTACTTTCAGAGGATGAGGAAGGAGAATTTCAACTTTGAGGCCTGGCTTGGCCCTAGAATGGCTGCAAAGCCATCCTGGGCAACTTAATGAGAGGCTGTCTCAAAATAAAAGGCAAAAAAGGAGGTGTTACCACCATCTTTGGGGCTGCTCTTGGTTGGGGGCCAACCTGCACATAAGGCAGGAAGATGGTGGCCAGAGAGAAGATTAAAAAGTCCCTGAAGCCCATCAACTCCAGGTTCCAGCTTTTTATGAAAAGCAGAAAGTATGTGCTGGGGTACAAGCAGACTCTGAAGATGATCAGAGAGGGCAAAGTGAAATTGGTCATGCTTACAACTACCTGACTTTGAGGAAATCTGAGGTAGAACACTATGCTATGTTAACTAAAGCTGGTGTCCATCACTATAGTAGCAATAATATTGAATTTGGCATGTGTTAAATATTACAGACTGTGCTCACTGTCTTCTATCATTGATCCAGCTGATTCTGGCATTATTAGAAGCATGCCAGAGCAGCTGGTGAAATGTGGTAAACCGTGCAAAATTTGCCTTTAATAAAACTTTTAGAAGCTTTTTTTTTTTTTTTTAAATAAAGCGGGCTAGTGATGCACCTCTGTAGTGTATAAATCCCTAATACCACGATCGCCTATATTCACGGGGGCAGGAAATTAACCTTGATTAAGAACCATTGTTCTATAGTGCTCGTTTCCAAACTGGAAAACCCTGGGAGAACCAGCTAAAGATGTTCTAAGAATCCATTGTTGCATATTGGATTATGATGACCAAATGTGGATGAATTAAGAGGGAAAAAAAAACATAACATCTCTAATAGCAGAAAAAAATGGTGTTCTGGAGCTCCTGACTCAATATTAAATCATAAAGCTGTGCTCCAAAATAAGTTAGTATCAGGCCTGGGTTTGAAGAGAGAAATCCACCTCTCTTCCTTTCATGTACATTTTTGTAAGGGACAAAGCTCAGCAAGACAAATAATCATGTTTCTTTCACTTACGAAAGGGGTGTGTCATGTGACTTTACCTGAGTAGATGTGAACAAATGTCCATTCACCCCAGATACCCGCCAACAAAAATATTCCATCAAGTGAGTTTAGGGGAGGGGTTACTTACAGGAGCATGGATGATGCAAAGTCAGCTGCACCCCTAAAAACGCATTTAGCAGCCTTAGTGATGACTTGAAAGCTGGAGCACCATGCACAAAATAGTGTGGGCCAGTCTGAAAGTCTCCTCTCCACTGCCATTTTTACTGCTTATATAACCTCAAAGAGGAGTCTTCTGAATCTGGTAAATTTCAAGAGTTTCTTTAGCTTTGTAAATTTTGTTTACTTCCTGTGGAGTTTTATGAGCTCACCTCCTCCTTCAAATTTGAAGTAGCTATACAACTGTCACTCTTTGGGAAGATAAAAGAGAGCACTGGGAAGGAACATGGGTCAGGAGAGGTTTATAGTTGGGTGAATAGTGAAAAAATTCATGATATGTCATGAAACCCACTACTTTGTACAATGAATATACAATTTTTTTTTAGTTTAAGGAAACTTAAAAGTGTCCAAGTTCAACCTTCTTCATTGTCCACTGTGTCTTGGTACTATGAATTTTTCACAGACAGTAATAAGGAAAATGCCAGTTTTTTTTATTAAGATAGCACATACTCTGGATATAACATTATAATAACATTACTCCTGCCTCTTTAGTGTTTTATACATGCACATGAAAATATTTGCCTCCTGGGTGCTTGCCCACATATACTTCCTTCATGCGTAAATAGCTTTTTATTTAGTAATTCAATACCTAAGCCATTATTTTAAAATTATTTTTATTTATTTATGTACTTACTTAATTAATAGAAAACAAGAGGCAGAGAGAAGAGCGAGAGTATAGGCATGCCAGGACTTCCTGCCACTGCAAACAAACTCCAGATGCATGCACCACTTTGTGCATCTGGCTTTTGTGGGTGTTGGGAAGTCAAACACATGCCATCAAGTGCCTTTAAACACTGAGCCATTTCTCCAGCCCATCTAAGCCATTGTTTTAATACTTACATATTTAGAGCTATTGCTTAAGAACTGGGAAGTTTAAGAGTACATAATAGAAAGAAAGCAGGTTTCTTAAGATAAAGGCATGTCTCAATTTCTTGTTTTTGTGTTTTTCCTTTTTTCTTCCATTTTCATGATTATTTTAGCATATATATTATTTACACATAAAGAATTTCATTATGCCTTTTTTTTTTTTTTTTTTTTTTTTTTTTTTTGGTATTTCAAGGTAGGGTCTCACTCTAGCCCAGGCTGACCTGGAATTCACTCTGTATTCTCAGGGTGGCCTCGAACTCACAGTGATTCTCCTACCTCTGCCTCCCAAGTGCTAGGACTAAAGGCGTGCACCCCCACTCCCGGCTCATTATGACATTTTTATACATGTACACTTAGATCATATTCACACCTCCTATTTGTCTTCTCTTGTACATTCCCCATTCATGCTGAACAAGCCTTACTTCTACTTTCATGTCTTTTTTTAATGAACAAGAGATTCTCTAGGGTTACATGCAAGAACAATAGATGAGGGGAAATTTTCTAAGAGCATGGGGACCTTGTTGGTGGCTATACCAGAAATCAATTTTCTCTGCTCTTCATTCTATTTTTTATTCCCTTAAAAAAAAGAAATCATACAGTTGCTTTTAAGTCAGCATAATTTTGTAGGGCAACAGAGCCCCAGGAATTACTGGAACTCCAAGAATAATCTGGAAGAGGTTCTGGTTCAGATAAGAATAGGCACAAGAGTGATGGAGCAGAAAATCCTATATTCAGTTCAGGCCACCACAGGTGAGCATGCAACTAAAGACTAGTGTTTGCAGCACTGCAAGGACATATACAAGTGTATATACCATGAAAAATCAAAATTAAATAAATAAATGAACTAATATTGTCAAAATATCCATGTTCTACAAAGCTATCTATAGATTAAATGCAGTATGGAACTTCAAAAGACCTTGCATATATACAGCAATAATCTATATCAAGAACAAATATGGAAACACCACACTTCCTCATTTCAAGCATAATACAAATTAATGGTGGTGTGAGAATACAAAGTGTATGATATACATGTATAAAAATGTCATGATGTAATGTATGATTTTGTAAATGTATGCTAACAAAACATATAAATAAATAAATATTCTAAAAATTTACTGTCATCCAAAAATAATACTAACATAAAAACAAAACTAAAATAAAACCTACATGATAGATTAGGGAACCTAACATTTCATTCACACTTATGGTCATCCAACCTTGAACAAGGGTAATAAGAATATGCAACAGTGAAAGGACAGTTTCCTTGGTACATTATATTGGGAAATCTGGATACCATATGCCAAATATTAACACTGGGACTTCATCTCATATAACTTGAAAATCAAATCAAAGTGAATTAAGGCTTAAATGTATAAGAGCAACATACAATGACATATATACTTGAAAATGCCACATTGGTTATAGTTTTTGCTTACTTAAAAATATTTTTAGGGCTGGAGAGTTAGCTTAGCAGTTAAGGTGCTTGCCTGCAGAGCAAAAGTACCTAGGTTCAATTCCCCAGGACCCACGTAAGCCACATGCACAAGGTGGCGCATGTGTCTGGAGTTCAATTGCAGTAGCTGGAGACCCTGGTGCACCCATTCTCTCTCTATCTGCCTCTCTCTCACACACACATAAATAAATAAATAAAAGTAAAATATTAAATATATATTTTAAAGGGCAGTTCAATAACATATATGTGAAAATGCTATAATGAAACCTAATAAGTTATATACTAAATTAATAAAAATATTTAAATAACATAGAAGATAAATTTAAAAAATAAACTAAATGTAAGCCCCTGAACTCACACTATAAGAGGAAATGTAGGGCAAAAGCTTCTGGCATTGATATGGTCAATGATTTTCAAGACATGGTCTCAGGAGTACAAGCATTAGAAGCAGAAATGGACATCTAGGATTATCTCAAATTCTAAAGCTTCTGCCTAATAGCAGAGTGAAAAGAACACCCATGGGATACGAGAAGATATTTGCATGCCACACATCTAAAGACTTGATTCTAAAACATATAAAATAACCAAAAAAATTCAACAATACCTGAATAGATATACTTCTAAAGAAGACATAAATATGGTCAACAGGTATGTGAAGTGCTCTTCACTAACAGCACTAATATCAGGGACATGCAAATGAAAACCTCAACATAATAACACAACATCATTGCATACTTATGAGAATGACAGCTATCAAAGACAAAAGATAGCATGTGCTAATAAAGATGTGAAGAAAATGGAATCACGATATACTATTGGTGACAGAGCAAAATTGGTACCATGACTATGGAAAATGGGAGGGAGGGTTCAAAATATTCCAGTGTAAACTATTATATGATCCAGTAATTATACTTCTGAGTATATATCCAAAGGAAATGAAATGTGTCTCTAAGAGACATCGGTAGGCTTGGATTCTTCTCAGAAATACAGTAGCCAACTTGCAGAAACAAGCTAAATGTCCATTGATAGATGAAGGGATAAATAAAATGTGATGTGTATACATAGCTGAATATGGGCCAACATTTTAGACCAAGACCTCCTCCCATCTCTGACAATATAGGTAAACCTGGAAGACATTTTGCTCAGTGAAATCATCCAGATACAGAAAGACAAATCCTGGAAGGCTTAGGGAGATGGATTAGCTGTTAAGGTGCTTGTCTACAAAGCCAAACAACCTTAGTGACCCAGGTCTGATTCCCCAGTACCCACGTAAAGCCAGATGCACAAAATGGCCCATGTATCTGGAGTTCATTTGCAGCAACTAGAGAGAGGCCTTTGTGTTCCTTTGGTGTTCCTTCCTTCTTTCCTCCCTCCCTCCCTCCTTCCCTCTCTCCTTTCCTTCCTTCCTTCTTCTTTCCAAGAAAGAAAGAAAGAAAGAAAGAAAGAAAGAAAGAGAGAGAGAAAAAAAAAAATTTAAAAGGACAAATTCTGTAAAATCTCACTTTTAAGTGTAATCTAAAAATTAAAACTAATGCAAATGGAGAGAACAAAGGATGCCAGGGGGATAGTGGCTATAGAGGCTTCACAAGGTCTAGAGAACTGGATTACTACATACACTGACTGTGATAAATATTGCTATAATATACACTCAAAATTGCTCAGAAAAGATCTAAAATATTGGATTATGGTAATGTTAACTAGATTATGATATTTGTTCCATAAAATAAATGAATATATAAAAATCATATATGCCTCTAATTGATACTATTTTTATTTTTCAATTATACCTTAGTAAATTTAGAAACAACTAACCATGTTTATGATTAGGCTTCATAACATAACTATCTTTAAAAAGGGTAGCAACAGTATGTGCATGTTCCTAAGACAAATCTATTCTTAGAACTTTGATTTTTTATCAGGATCACAGAAAGCTCAGAGTCATGTAGGAACCTATCATTATGGATCTTAGCTGTACCATTCATAGTTTGTTTCCATGAACATCCTTGATCTCAGATTCAGTATAAATTGCCTTAGCACAGGCTACTACACAGAAAACTGGATACCTAATAATATTCTTAAATATCATGTCGGTGAAGCGATAGTATCTCCCCAAGGTTATCAAGAGTTGTTATATATAGGATAATAGCATCCTAAATATTTAATATATGCTCAGGCACCAGTGACTCAGAACAGATGTGGTAAATTTTACTAAAAGGATATGCCTGAAGAGCTCAGTAGAATTTTAGAGCTTCATATAAGGAACTAGAGATACTTAATCATTTAACCATGTCCATCTATATGTTATATTTTCTAACATCTAACCCCTGCTTAACTCAATACCAGACTCCAGAGATCTATGACAACAACAGCACTCCTGATTTCAAGAGGAAGCACAATTCAGCAATTAAGAGCCACACTCTCTGGGTGTGCAATCAGTTCTGCCATGTACTTGTTCACAAATCTAATCCCCCCACACCTCCATCTCTTTACCTATAAAGTAGGATAATTATCTCTACTTAGCTCAGCATATAATGAGTATTGTATACAGATTTGTACATATTTTTTTTTAGTGTGTGGGAAATTAATTTTTCCAACTCAGAAATAGTTATAAGGTACTAATAGGGCCTGGTTTATAGATATAAATAAGTAATCAGATGATATAATTTGAATAATTTTTAAACTATTTTACCACAAGCCAAGATTTTTGTTGCAGTATTTCTTCAGCTGTCACTAAAGAGCTATAAAATACCAATATATTCTATTGAGAATGGACCAGAAAAAGTGTATGTGTTTATGTGGTGTGTTTTGGGGTGTCCAGTGGGAAGTGTCAAAAAAGTGTGTAGTAGGGCTGGAGAAATGGCTTAGTGGTTAAGGCAAGGCCTTAACCTACAAGGCCTAAGGACCCAGGTTTAATTCCTCAGAACCCATGTAAGATAGATGCACATAGTGGCTAGAATCCCTGGTGCACACATTCTCTCTCTCTCTCTCTCTCCCTCCCCCCCCTTCCTCACAAATAAATAAATAAATAAACATTTAAAAGTGTACAGTAAACCAAACCAGGTCTCAGAAAGCAAATAGTCAAGAATTAGGAAATCCGTATACATAAAGAATTTGAAAACTATATAAAAAGTTAAGATTCCGGAACTGGGGAGATGGCTCAGCCATTAAAGGTATTTGTTTGCTACACCTGATGGCCTAGATGCAATTCCAGTACCCACATAAAGCCAGATACACAGAGTAGCACATGCTTCTGGAATTCATTTGCAGAGGCTAGAGGCCCTGACACATCCATACTCTCTCTCTAGTAAATGAAAATACATTTTAAAGTGAATATTCCTATGAAAAGGCAGAGGAAAATATCATGGAGTTTCAGAGGTGGGGGATTTTCTCTTCCGACAAGAAGACCTTGGGAAAGGTGCTATATAGAAAGTAATGGTAGAGTTAGGCAGAAGAGGAAAAGAGAGAACAAGAAAGTTTCCAATCACTTTATTATGAACTATTAGTGGTTAAGTAGGGTACTGTACTTGCTCATTTGGAGTACAAATGCTTTCGAGAGCTAGAAAAATGTTACCCTATGCGGAAAAATCCAAGGCAATACTTAGTGCTGGATTCTGTGACTAAGAAAAAAGTGATGGCTGGTGATCAGTTTAAATTCCCTGACTCTGTCCATTGCTTCCCAATAAGCCAAGCAAGTTAGATATTATTATCCAGTTTATTACCTAGAAAAACCTTTTAGGTGGACTATTTCTAATGATCTCTGAATAATCAGAAACTCTGTCCCCCTCATTACATTGCTAAACAAAGACAAGAAGTAATTACTGATCACTATAGCATTATCTTTGCTTTGTAAATCCTAACAGATAAATTGGAAATTAGAAATTAACTAGTTTCTAAGTTAAGCTATGCTATTTTATATACTCATTGAAATCATTGTTTTAATTAACTAAGCAGATATATTAAACAGCAGTAAGTGGTGTAGGGACTTACACAAACTACCAATTACCAGGATTTAGTGTATGTTAGAAACCACTAACACTGGATTAAAAGAGGGAAGAAATATGCATTCATATTCAGGTCCCCGTGCCTGTGAATCAGCTATTTTACTTGTTAAGATAGTGCCTGCCGGGCGTGGTGGCGCACGCCTTTAATCCCAGCACTCGGGAGGCAGAGGTAGTAGGATCGCCAAGAGTTCGAGGCCACCCTGAGACTACATAGTTAATTCCAGGTCAGCCTGGACTAGAGTGAAACCCTACCTCGAAAAAACCATTAAAAAAAAAAAAAAAAAAAAAAAAAAAAAGATAGTGCCTGCCAACAATCTGTTCAGAAATATACACTAGAGGTATAAAGCAAGAATTTATCTTAGTTCATTAGTGGAAAGTTAATGGGTCAAAAGCAGTCTCTGTCTCTCCCTCTCTGTTTCTTAGCACCAAACAGATTTTTTTTCTCATTTTCTTGAGGAAAAAAAATATGGGCATAGGGATATGGCTCAGTGGGTAAAATGCTTGCCGTGCAAGTGTGAGGATGAGTTGGATCCCAAAAACCCATGTGAAAACCGGACACTGTAGCAAGGGTGTGTAATCCCAGAGCAACAATAACGAGATAGGAGATGAAGACAGGAGAACGCCCAGAAGCAAACAGGCCAGCTAGCCTGATGTATGCAGCAGTGAACAAGTAAAGATGAAGACCAACCCCTGAAGTCATTCTTTGACATCCACATGCACACTATGGCCCTCATGCACCCACAGTAACACATATATGCACACAGATGTTTGGTAAACATTCCAATTTATTTCATGTAAGCCGAAGATTACTAGAAATGCCTTTTTGACATAAAATGGTCAGTTAGTGGGCGCAGGGCCAGTTAGTGGGCGCAGGGCCATGTCTGGGCTAAAAAGCATTTTGATACAGCCTTCAGAGAAGGAAGCATTTGAGTCAGCCAAACAGTCCATCAGGAGTGGAATATGTTTAGTACTACATGGAACTAGTTTGACTCAAAGGAATCTGCAATATTTTGCCTGGAACATATGTAAATGACATTCTGGGAAATGTAGTATAGATAAACTGGGCATAACATGAAAAAAGGACTAGAGAACAAAATTTGTCTCTTTTAAGTAATACCAGTTTTTAAAAATCATTTTTGATTTTTTTTATTTTGCCTCTTCTAACATACTGGGCAGTGTGACTTTAAACATAATGAATAGTCACATATTTGTGATTAATTTTATGTAAAATGTTTACCAAATTATTAAAACCCAACTTGCCTCCAGTACACAAAGCAAAGCTGTTATATATCACTGCCTGAAATTACTTTTGACTGTGTTTCAAGACTAGCAGCTGGCATGAGACCGGATGCTGGAAGTATATTTTCCAAAATTATAGACATATAACAGCCTCAAGCATCTTGCCCAAGTCTGTAGCCTGAACTTTCCAGCTGAAGCCCTGTGCACCTTGGTGACTGGGCTCTTGTGTGACACAGGCACCAGGCACCAGGGTCTTCCTGTGTTCTCCACTGTTTTCCATTTCCTACAGCATGTGAACTAAAATGGTCAGTCACTACTTGAAACATTAAAGTCAAGAAATGAACTTCATTCCCAGATCCCCATAGCATAAGAGAAAATGAATGATTTGAGAACAGTTTTATGATTCTCTGACACATTGTCGTACTCCAATCCCCATTGTGTTAAACTTTTTTTTTTTAATTTTTAATTTACTTATTTGAGAGAAAGGAAAAGGTAGATAGAGAGAGAATGGTTGTGCCAGGGCCTCCAGCCACTACAAATGAACTCCATATGTATGTGCCACCTGGGCATCTGGCTTACGTGGGTTCTGGAGAATCAAATCTGGGTCCTTTGGCTTTACAAGCAAGCATCTTAACTGCTAAGCTATCTCTCCAGCCCAATCCCCATTTTCATAGCAGCTATTTTATGAGGTATCTTTATTTTCCTCCAGGAAGCTCAGGAATAAACTTAACTGCATGGACTATCTCAGTGACGTGAAGATAATACCCTATGTGCAATATAAAGGAGAAGTGTACAAATAGCCTGGGGCAGGGATGCAGTCAGGAACATAATTTAAACTTATTCTCCATGAAGGAGAGGAACTTGTTATCAATGAGGCAAGTTCAAAGGCAGACTGATTTCAGTGACTGTTTTGTGGATTCAAAGGTCATAGCAATGTTATTACTCAGTGATGTTATTTTCAAAATAATAATTCCTGTCAAAAAAAAAAAAAACTAATCCAAAACAAAAATTCAGTCTTTCCTTCTTCTACACAATAGCTCCATTCCTGAGGACCAGAGTATATAAAGACATACCTTATGGGCTGGAGAGATAGCTTAGCAGTTAAGGTGCTTGCCTATGAAGCCTAAGGACCCAGCTTCAATTCTCCAGGTCCCACATAAGCTAGATGCACATGGTGGCGCATGCGTCTGGAGTTCATTTGCAGTGGCTAGAGGCACTGGTGCACAAATTCTCTCTCATTCTCTCTCTCTCTAATAAATAAATAAAAATAAATTAAAAAAAGACATACCTTATATGTGAAAAAGTTTTGCAACTTCTGTAATTATACCCAGGTGGTTCACAGTCATGTATAGAAAATGCCCCAGGGGTGGAGTCTAGTCTATATGTTGCCAAGTGTCATCCTGTTGGCAACTTTCTCTGTTCTAATGACACATTAAATTATTTCCAGAAAGCCCCACAGTAGTCCTGAATAATGGTAGAGACAGTGTTGAGAGCCATGTCTACATATCACCAAGGCCATGCCCTCACCATGTCCTACTTGTCAGAGTGAGCCGACTGTCTGGCTGGCTGATTCTCCTCACTTGCCCTGGGGGAACTACACTGCCTTTCTCTTTCCAAATGAGCATGAGCACATAGTGTGTTCTCTACATGCTTTATTTTTCTAATGTTCTTTCACTTTCTACACATAATCTACCAAGTCAAACTTAAAATAGTGTAAAAAGTTTTCATCCCAGAAGATCTTTCCAAAACAATTGTTCACACAAAAATGTGAGGGAAAATGGAAGGTTCCGGAGGAAGGAGAAAGTGCTTATTGTGCAGGCCTTGCTTTGTTAAATGAGTATATGAAGGTTTCAGAGCCACCGATACACTGGGTGAGTGGGGAAATCTCTATTTTATTTATCACCTCCTCTCATCCAACTTTGATTCATTAATATTCATGAAGTGTTTAGAACTGTTTCTTCCATGCTGTACATTTACTAAATAATTAAATACACACTCTCAAAGTTATTCCAAAATTGAATTCTTGATCTGAAGCTTCAGTTAATTTATATTTTGATTTCAAATATTTTAAGGAAGTCATATATGGAGATAAAGAATAAATACTGGTAGGCAGGGTCTTTATAAGGGAAGAAGAAGTGGGGAAATGCAGGTAAAAATTGCAAAAAAGCAGATGTGTGGATGTGCACAAGGAGAGATCTAGTGTAAAAGATACGGATAGATGATGATAGTGTGTTGTAGTCAATATTTTGACTAAATGAGTAGATTATAGTTGTTCTTGTCATGAGTGAAACATGAGTAATTGAGATGATGAATATATTAACACACACACACACATACACATCATAAGGTTTTATACCTGAGATAGGAGCAATAACATTTATCTGGAAAGTTGGTTTTTTTTTTTTTTTTTTTTTTTTTTTTTTCTAGGTAAGGTCTCATCCTAACTTAGAATGACTTGGAATATAACCTGTACTTCCAGGCTGGGCTCAAAATCATAGTGATCTTCCTATCTCAGCCTTCCAGTGCTGGGATTAAAGGCCCACCATGACTGGCTCTTGAAAGTTTTTTTTTTGTTTTGTTTTGTTTTGTTTTGTTTTTGTTTTTGTTTTTGTTTTTGTTTTTGTTTTTGTTTTTGAGCAAGAGACAGAAAGAGAGAGAGAGAGAGAACAGGAGCGCCAGCAACCTCTCAGCTGCTGTGAACTAACTCTAGATGTGTGCACCCCCTTGTGGGAAAGTGCAGCATTGCACCCTTTTGCTTCTGGCTAAATGTCGGACCTGGAGAATCGAAGGGCATGCTTAGGCTTGGCAGGCAGGCACCTTAACCACTCAGCCATCTCTCCAGCCCTTGAAAGTATTTTTCAATGAACAAATCCTTCAAATAAAAATTTTACATGAAAACATTATGAGATTTTTGTCAATGGCAAATCAGGGCCGTGTAGTTTTGTACAATTACACTCTGGTGGTCACACAAGGAACAACATAAAGCCATTAAGACATCTTTTTGACTGTACCCCCATCATTAAACCCCATTTGACTATTTATGAAAGAAATAAAACCATCTCCACCTTTGCTGGATGAATGCTACACCATCTGCATCCAGGTGTCCCCTTAACACTGTCTACAGAAATTCCTCAGAAGTTTCCATCACAGGAAGACACTGAATTTTAGCCTCCAGTCTCTGGTCCCTGAACCTCTCCCTCAAAGACACCCTCACATTGCATCCCCTGGCCATGAAGTTCATGAAGTGCCTCACTTACTTCCCACCTCTCTTTCTTTTTATATTTTTCACTACTACCCTCCATAATCTCCTTGTCACCAGTCACCCAGATGCACCACCTTCTGCTCTCTGGGCCGTCCTTCTCTGCACTCCTAGATAGTCTCTTCATCTCCCATCCATTCTGCTCTGACTGGATCCACTGTAGGTTCTGCCATCATTGACTAATAGTTTGCAGAAGACCAGGGATGGTTCTAACCCCATTCTTGTTTAAACATGTCTGCCTGATAGTAATTAGTAATGTGTACTAAAAGTGCCCTCATTTTATAGATTAGAATGGCTAGGAAGTAGAAGCATCTGCATTCAGGTACCTGAAGAAATCACTGTGCATTTAATAGCCAGCCACAGTTTTCTATATTGTGACCTCCTTGAAGCCTTATCCCATATTACTCATCGTCCTATACCTAATACCCAGCAGGTCTTAAAAAATGCTGTGGAAAGTATTAACATCAGCACTTTCTTCATAAGCTCAAGCCAGTGAGAGACCTTAAGTCAAAAATTCAAAACATGTCTATTGGCTTGCCTGTAACAGTTTTTCATTTTCCAGTTCTCACTACTTATTAATTGATCAAATGCTAAATCACAGTACCACAGCTTACTACCAAATGGTAACAGAAATTGAAAATATTTGAAAGTAAATTTAAGTAATAAGCTTATAATTTTTGTGAATAAAATTTGTTAATGTATAAAACATATGTGATAGAGATGCACTCATGAAATATATTTGTGTTATATTAAAGAAGCTTCTTTCACTATAAAATATCTTCTTTTTAAAAAATTGAGGGCTAGAGAGATGGCTTAGCAGTAAAGGCACATGCCTGTGAAGCCTAAGGACCCCGGTTCAATTCCCCAGGCCCCACATAAGCAGATGCACATGGTGGCGCATGAACCTGGAGTTCGTTTACAATGGCTAGAGGCTCTGGCACACCCATTCTCACTCTCTCTATCTCCCTTTCTCTGTCTGTAGTAAATAAATAAATAAAAACAAAAATTGAGTCAGGGGATATAAAGATGACTAAGTGATTGAAGGTTCTTGCTTGCAAATCCTAACCATCCAGTTTCACAGTAAGCACTGGGATTACAGAAGCTTGCCATGGTTTCTGTATTTTCCATGGGGCCTGAGGATCTGAACTCAGGTACAGGAGACTTATGCACTGAGCTGTCTCCCCAGCCCCCAGATAATTCAGTTTCAGTTGTCCAGTACCCACATAAAGCCAGATGCCCAAAGTGCCACTCCAAAGTGTGGAGTTCATTTGCAATGGCAGGAGGCCTGGTATGCCCATTCTCTTTTGTTCTCTCTCTCTCTTTGTCTCACACATACACATACATACACACTTTCTTTCTGCCTCATATGTCTCTCTCTCTCTCCCTCTCTCTCTCTCTCTCTCAACTAAGTAAATAAATATTAACAAAAAATAAGACTGAGACAGGCTCTTACTATGTAGCCCAGACTGGCCCACAAATTTGCTATCCTCCTAGCATTGTTCTAGAGCATTATTAATTCCAATATTTTCTGTCTCTTCTTTGTTCCCACTACTCATAGTAGTCACATTCCTTTCTCTTATACATTTCTTTCTTTAATTCAGATCACTATAGAGGCCTCTAAGAATTTCCAAGATCTTGAGATTTCAGAATCCCCGTAGTTATGAGTGAATCTCAGATTCCTTCAGCTTTTATTATGGCTTTTACTAGTTGGGTGACCCTGAACAAAGTTATTCATATTTCTGGGAATCACTTAAAAGTGAATTTTAATTGTCTTAATGGTTAAGTTAGTGTCTGATTGTCATATATCTGGAGATCAAAGGCTGCTTTTAGAAATAAACACCTCTAACCAGACACAGTGACTCACAGCTTTGAGCCCAGCAGTCAGGAGGCTAAGGTAGTAGGATCACTATCAGATCCAGGTCAACCAGGGCCAAAGTGACACCTTCCGTCAGAAAAGAAAGAGAAGGGATGGAGAGACAGCTTAGTCATTAAGGCACTTTCCTGCAAAGCCTAAGGACCCATTTTTGAATTCCTGGTATCCACATAAACCAGATGCACAAGGTGGTGCATGTGTCTGGAGTTCATTTGCATTAGATAGAAGCCCTGGTGTGCCATTTCTTTCTTTTCCTCTCTATATCTCCCTCTTAAGTTCATGCTCTCAAATAAATAAATAAATAAATAAATAAATAAATAAATAAATGTTTTTAAAAATTAAAGAAGAGAAAAGGAAGGAAGGAGAAAAGAAAAAGAAATCCCTCAACTTTCAGTTAGATATGAAAGTGAGTATTCTTTGTCACTTCCACTGTGACAAGTAACATATATTTTTTTTTGTTTCCCTTTACTGATAGAATGTGCTAGCTGAGACTGGTCTTTCTAATTCATAAACATATGAAATCTTTCTACTTAATCACCCATATCAATGTCTAAATTGCTTTTTTTTTTAACAGTTCTTTGAAACCTCAGAGTATGGCATTTTCTAAATGCTAATTGCTTTCTTTTCCCACTCTGGTAATTCATTCCAAACATGTAGTTTTGATATAGGATTCGTTCTGCATAAATATTTTCTGAATTGAAAATACCATGCAAAGTGTTTAACCTTTGTTTTAGATTAGTAAAAATATACTAATGATTCATAAACACCATTCTGGCAAAAGTCCAAGCTAGGTATATTTCAGTGTGGAGTTCAAGAGGCTGAGGATACATAAAATATTATTAATAAGTCATTCAGTTAAGATGTTTCATGTGATAACAAAGACTTCAGTAGTTTGAATGCATTCATAAGGCTATGTCAAAATCTGCTGGTGGCTGGATATGGTAGGGCATATTGTTAGTTCCAGTACTCTGGATGTGACAACTAGGACTGCTGAATGAGTTCCAACTGAGTCTGAGCTAGAGTGAAGCCCTGCCTTGAAAAAAAATATATATAAATATATATAAATTTACATGTGTGTGTATGTCTGTGTCTGTGTCTGTGTGTGTTTCGCATTGTGTAGTATGGACTAGCTCCATTCTGTTGAACAAATAATTAACTAAGCAACTAAAGCATGTGACACTTGGAAGGTGTTTTTTTTAAGGATACGGAGGGATTTGTATAAAACCCTATTCTGCCCATTTTTATCTGATTTTATGTAGTCAAACTGTTTTTCCATGATTCTCTAAGTTTATAGATTCTGAGTTAGGTATTTGTGATTCATTTCGGTTTTTCAGTGAATGAATTAGATCTCAAGGAATTAAGGCTCTTTTTTAGCCAAGGCCACCAACAATGCCAGAGCAAGGCTAGAATGAAGACTTAAGTGATATTTTCTATACCCTCCCTAAATATAAATGCAGAATTTACTGCTTTCAAAGAATTAAATGTATTAAGATTTTTCAGGTTATGTTTCTGGTAAAATAAAATACATAGCATGAGATAAAATATGATGCAAAATAATTTGCAGAAATCTGATGTAATTTGATTTTTCAATGAATTTTTTCAATCATTTAAAATTATTCTGAAGCTGATAGATGTATATTTTACTTAAAAATGCAAGGTTATTAACAATTTCTGTTATAGTTAAGTTATGACACATAACAGCAAGTTCATGACAAAATCCCTACTTAAACAGAAAGGAAACAGGGAAGGTTATGAAATGAAGAGGGAGAGAAGTTATATCCACTATAATGTGGCAATCCACAGCTTGAGAGAAGAAATATTAACCTATTTGTACCATTTTGTGTTACCAAGGTGTGTGGTTGTAGGCTTCAAACATATTTTTCTGTGAGTCCTAAAAATCTGTTATAAATCAGCATTTTCCACAAGATAAAGCAAAGAACTTGAATCAAAGTGGTTTTTCCCAATTTCTGTTTGAACAACTCTCTGTAGTATATGAAGCCACCTACATTATGAATACTTCCTGCCATCTCTACCCCAGTGAATACTATGGACCCTCAGAGAGAAGGTTCCCATGGCTGCCCATGAGTCTTGAAAGAGTTCCCATGATGCTCCACTTTGAGATGAACACTGACACAAAAGAGCAAGGATGGGGGCTGTGTAGTCACCCAGTTCCAGGTTGAGAGACCAGTTTCCAGGCTCTGACCCATTTTCTCAGTATGACCTTGAGTGAGTTATTTAATATTTCTGAGCCTCCATTTATTAAAGTGTAAAGATACCTCATCATTCACCATAAGGGTTAAATATAAAAGTGCCTATGAAAAGTTTGGTATAGGGCAGGGTGTGTAGCTCAGGGATAGAGGGCTCCCTATCACGTGCAGGGCCCCAGGTTCTATCCCATAACCTCGTTAAAACGAAAAAAAAAAAAAAGCTTGCTACTAGTGCTAATGTTTAAGCAAACTAGCTACAAATGCTTTTCACTGACTCAAGTTCCGAATCACCATGTGGTTCTTTTCATTTGACCGACCACAAAATTTTCTTTCTCAGTTGTTCTGGGTTCTGTAGAAATAACTGTTTTGCACTGAAATGGATTTAATATGAACCAAATGACCAATTATGATGTTTTCTGGTTTATATTAGAGTACAATCCATTGGGCAAAACTTTATTAATAACAAATCATGAAGAAAATAGTGATAACCACTGAAGAAATGAAAGAAAATTTGAAAAATAAATGGACAATAGGTATAAGTGAGACTGTAAAATAGGCCACTTATTCAAAATAAACCTGAGATAGAGTCCTTATACACTGGACAGACTGCTACAGGAACTGGATTGTAAACCTGACTCTGCCTGTGTGACCACAGACCTCATCTGTCACCTGAGGTGCGTGAGACTGTCTCCTCAGTTATAAGTCAAATGCTAGGTAAAATCTTCCACGTCTCACACAATCCCTTTATTTTAAAGCTGTCTTAAATTGGAAGAATGTTAGCAATTAAAAGCCAAAGCTTTCAATCTTTCTATTCCCTTTAAATTTTGTTTTAGCCATTTTGGTGTTATAAGTATTATTGGCTTTCACTCTGCTCATAGAAAGATTTTTTTTCAGAATTCACTCTGAAAGACCACAGGCAAACCCAGGTCACTTCTCCAAAGTCAAACTAATGGCTGCTTTTAACTAGGAAAAACATCTGGAAAGCCATCTGCTATAGTTCACACAGGGCTCAGAGACGAACTATTCCCTGCTATGATATACAATGTCCTAAATAATGGTGGTTGACAGGAACACCTTCGTTTGGATTTTCCAAAGGCAGAACACTGCCAGAGGACAACTGACTTTGGGGGATGGGGTTTAGGTATGACTTTGTTTCAAAACAGAGACATCCGTTGATAGACACTCTGAAAATGATATTAAACCGGAAAGTGTGACTTCCAGTGAGAATCCCATGTAATGTATCCCATTTGTGTATATGCGACCATGACTGAAGGTCCTACGATGTGTTCATCTGTGAATCAGTGTAGAAATATAAGGCAAAAGTGGATGCTGTAGCTTTGGTATTTACAGCATAGTTAAGAGACCTACACAACAGCATAAAACACGACATGGCGTGAACAAATGCAGAGGAACGAGCCTTACTCACAAAGGTGATCAGTGAAATACATTTAGCTGTACTTATTTTGGCATGGCTTGCTCTTATTAAGGTTAAAACCATTCTGAATTGGTCTCACATTCCAATAATGCCAAAATAATGATTTTATTTTAATTTAACTATTTTTTTTCTTGCCTTTTTCCATTTAATTGGCAACTGAATCCTCTAACTTACTCCATGGTGTTGCATGACTCCATTCTCATCCTGTTACTGTTGCCTTAATTTTCATCCTCTTATATCATATAGATGGTTATACTATTTCTTCCACTATTCTTGGTAGTTCTGATTTACTGTCCTTTTGTTTCCTGTCATTTTACATGTGATATCTTGATCCAATGAAGCAGCTTCTATAAAAAGATTAAATAAGTAAAATATCATACTTCTAGTTACTTTAAAAAAATGAGGTATTAACCTAGTTCATTCTCTATATCCCAAATATTATTTCATCTCTTTTGGTTCTCCCAATCTTCTATCTTGTAACTGAAACTATCCTATTTTCAAAATAGTCCAGTTTACAATCATGAAAAGTAAATGCCCTGCCTACCTCCATACAGCTAGCAGAGAACTCTTCAGAAATACTTAGCCCCTCACCCTACTTTGTAGCTTCAATTTCTTCAATGACCCATTATCAAGGGAAAGGTTCTCCAACTTAAACTAGTACACAAACAACATGAGGATGCACATTCCCTAGCCAGGGCTGTAGCTCAGTGGTAGAGTGCTTGGCTAATATGCTTAAAGCCCTGGGTTCAATGCCTAGCACCAAAACATGGTTTAAAGTTCTTCTGTCTGGTTTGATAAAACTGGAAACTTGTGAGAACTTAATAGCTGTTGAAATTAGTGCATTGATTATTCTATGAATAAAGGAAAACATACAGAGCATTCAGCTTCAGTTATGATTAACATCTATTCCTGCTTATCCTTTGGGGAGGAAATTCTAATTTATGACGATAATGATTATTGTAAAAATGACTCATAAGCATGTAGAGTTTTAGAAAAACAACTCACTGGCTTTTAATTTCAGAGTTGATAACTTGCAAAGGTACAGATGCCCTAAGTGTTGCAAGCAGTTGCAGCAAGAATAGAAGGACTTTGCTCATCTGTAACAGCATACTGGTATTATCAGGCACAGTGCTTTCTTAATGTTTTACTTTAAATAACATAGTGGCAGTATGCACTAAAGTCTTTTCAAGGAAGTTGTGGGATGATCACAGTGTGTGAACATGAATTTTGTCAAAGTCCATGAACCAGTGTTCCTCTCCAGTTCCACTCAGTGGAATCTCACCATAACTCTCGGTGCCAAGGTGTTAGGTTTGTGATCAAGTAGTCATTCACATAAAAACATCTTTGGTGACCCAGTTACTGAAGGACCATAGGTGCTTCCACACACGGAGCTGCAGTTACATGGAAAAATAGGCAGATCTCTTCTCTTATTTTTGTGCTTTGGTCCTACAGCATGCTCTTCTCTCTAACCCGAACATTTTCCCTCTTTACCCAACTCTTGTGTGTTCCTCCTTCAGATCTTGACTTTGAAGACACAGTTGCCAGCAAGCCTGCTTCTCCATAGGTTAACTTCCAGTTCTCTGTGCTCCCTGCTGCTCATTATCATAGCACCTACCAAAGTGCATCGCATTTAACCATTGCTGGGCATTCCTTGGCAGGACAGTAGTCCCAGCACTTGAGAGTCTGACGCAGCAGGACCACAAGCATAAGGCCAACCTGAACTACATAGCAGGTTCTAGGTCATCTGAGGTTACATAGCAAGACCTCATCTCAAAAAATTCAAAATAAAGTAAAATAGTATTATACCTGGTTTGGTTAGTGTCACCATTTAACTATGAATTCTTGGCAGGAGAAATGCTGTCATACTTTGTATTGTGCCTCCAGTATCCAGAGGAGAACCTACAATAAAAGAAGTATGGAATAACTTTTGTCAAGTGAGTCAATGACCTAGAGGCATTTACTTAATATAAATCTCTGGATATAACCATAGCCTATATATTACTGATTTTTCCCTATTTTTGTTTTCATGCCTCCAAGCCCAAAGACCATACCCATTGTCTGATTTCATTTCTGTGTACACACACACACACACACACACACACACACACACACACACACAACTATGGATGAAAGGACTAGAAAGGTGATATTCAATGTTTAGTCCTGGATCTCTACTAACTAGCTAAGTCATCTGTATCAGAGTATTATGACATTTTGTGGCCATTCTTCTAATTCAAAAGAGCTGATTTGTCCTCCTGAAATTTTATAAATTCAAAACCATAATCTTCATATTCATATTCATGTTAGATAGCTCCACTGATATCTCTATTTTATTTCCTAGAGTACCACAGAAGTTTCATTGATAACTTTGTAAAATAAAAATACAATGAGACTTTAATAGCATTATTCCTATATGCTAAGCAAGTTAATAGAAAGAAAAAGTACAGAGTGGTGTCCAGAGGTAACGGCAATGCCATGATGGTCACATCAGGTGTCTCTCATACCAACTGTTTCAAGACTGGCTCTCAGTGCACACAGACACCTGCAGGACATGTGCTATTGTCACCCATTTATCAGAGCCACAGGCTCACAGAAATTGGACTTATGACAGTGAAGGAATAAAAGCAGCTTCAACCACAGGCACTTAGACTGGAGGTGAGCCACAGCACAACCATTTCTGAATACAAGTTCTAAAATCAAGCATGATATCCCTGTTATTTATGTATTTATTTATTTATTTATGAGAAAAAGAGGCAGAGAAAGAGAGAATGGGCAAGCCAGGGCCTCTAGCCACTGCAAAAGAACTCCAGATGCATGTGCCACCTTGTGCATCTGGCTTACGTGGGTCTTTGGGAATTGAACTTAGGTCCTTTGGCTTTGCAGGCAAGCACCTTAACTGCTAAGTCATCTCTCCAGGCTAATATCCCTGTCTTGATGGCTTCTCAGATTGTATAAAGATATAAGTTTATAACAAAGTCTTATACAAGGAAGTCTTGGAAAGTTATACAATGACTATGGAAATGTTAGTTCTTAGGCAGATTCAGACTTCCCCAGAGGCATTTTGCAATCACTTGGAAGTCAATCAGTCTATAAATATGTCTGAGGTGCATGGTTTTTGTCAGCACAGTTCTCAGCATGATTCTAAGAGAAGCTCATCTCTCATCTCATTTCAATAAACAGAAAAAAAGTACATATGAAATAACTAAATAAGCAAATAATCAAAATTCTATTCAGGGTTTCCAAGAAGGTTACTGTATAAAAGCAATTCAGAAACGACATGATTTGAGTTGAGGGCTACGAAGGTTTGATGAACGAATCCCAAGCCAATGTAAGGGTCCAGAGGTCGGCCTAAACTTGACATACTTAAGAAATAGAAATAGGCTGGTAGGGGCAAAGAAGAGAGAGTTCTGTACAATAGGTAAAGTATGAGCTATGGAGTCCTGACCATAAAAGAGCTTTGTGAACTAAAATAGGCAGTTTGGGACTTAAGCCAAGCATGCAATCCCACCTAGGTTGCTGAGGTAGAAGGATCACTTAAACCCAGGAGTTCAAGGTCAGCCCATACAACACAACAAGATTTCCTCTCAAAAAGAAAAAGATGTGGGTTCCACTTGTGTGTGGTTTGCAAGTGGGTATACATATGTTCTTATGTTTGTGAGCATTCTTACGTATTTGAGGAGGGCATGCACATGTGTCAAAGGACTACCTGCATATCATCCCACTTCAACTCTTTTGGAGAAAGGGTCATTCATTGGTCTGGAGCTCTCTGTAGGCTAGCCAACAACTGGCTGGCCAGCAAGCTCAAGAAATCATCCTGTCTCTGCTTCCTCAGCACCAGGATCGCAGACACGTACCACCATGCCTGACATTTATGTGAGTGATGAGGACCAACCTTCGGTCTTGCAAGGCAAAGCACTTTCCTGACTGAGCTATCTCCCTAGATCCTTCAGATCCTTTATTTTTCATTCCCATTAATAGAACAACATTTGAGCGTACCAAAGCTGAGATAACTGCTTTTTTTATATAATTTTTAGTTTTGTTAATTTTGAAAGAGATAATATTTCCCCACATAGCCCCATATCCCTTGTTGGCCTTGAACTGGTAATCTTCCTGCTGTAGCCACCCCAATGCTGAGCTTACAGATGTGGACCACTGCACCAGGCTCAAGCTATTGTTCTTAAGGGTACCTTTTCCCTGCAGAGGAAAGCGCTAAGCAGGTACACAGCAAGGCACCTCGCCAGAACATTTAAACAAAGGATACTCACTGTCTTATTTATTTTCTTAAACCTGTTAAATATTTTATTCAACCAGCTTCACTTAGAAGAAAAGGTCACTTTTAATTTATTTATCATTGGCTTTCTTTGCAGAAGACCGAAATAAGATCAGGAGTCATTTGCAATAAGTAGTGATTGTCACTCTATGATCCTGGAATTCAAAGTAAAGGATTATTAAAATGTTTTTCCCTGTCATGACTTGTTAATTATTCTTCATATTCTGTTTTGAGAAAAACTAGAGTTAGGAATATAAGATAGTGCAGTAGGATTTATGAACAGCTTATTTTGATAAAACCTTTCCATACTTCAGGGAAAATTAGGTTTACTAATAAAAACATGTCCTATGCATCACTGCTTTGTTCCCACACATTTGTCCACAACTATTCACACTGATAGTATTGTACCTAGGCAAAAACTTATTAATATAAATTAAAATTTTTTTTCTGTCTGTACTTTTTATTTCTTTTTCTTTTTTTAAATAAATATATATATTTTTATTTATATTATTCTGATTTTACATTCATAGTATTGGTTCCATTGTCCTCCTCCCCGTCCTCCCACTTTCGAAGGGACCCTCATCAGTGGGGAATGTGGATTGTGCATTGTGAGTTTGCTCAAGAGTTCTGGTGGATAGGCCCCAGTCTCTGTGCATAATACCCCAACTTGTGTGACTCTAACAATCTTTCCGCCCCCTCTTCCGTGAGTTTCCCTGAGCCACATTGGGGTCATTTTAGTTCTGCTTCCTTGATGAGGTTTTGGGGGCCTCTGTGTCTCTGGATATCTGGCTTAGTTGGAGTTGGATGTTCTCTGTGTTTATCTCCTTCAGCCTTTTTCTGGTGTTGTGATCGCCTTGAGCGCTGTATTCTTGCCCTTCCCCTGCATTGTTCTATGGTGATCCTTCAGCAGGCCTACAGAGGGAATACTCGAACCACAGGAACCTGGAGAGAACATGATGAAGGCCAACTTTAATCTTGTCCTGCTTCTCTTTCTCTTCTCTCTCTCTCCCTCCCTCTTTCTTTCTTTCTCTCTCTCTCCCTCCCTCTCTTTCTCTCTCTCTCTCTCTCTCTCTCTCTCCCTCTCCTCTCTATACTCACTTTCTCTTTTACATTATATATCTTTTTCCTCCCTCACCTTCCTAGGTGCAGACTTATAACTCCCAGTGCCAGCAGGGGGTTAACTTCCACAATGAGCTGTTGATCTGAAACACCTACAAGGTTCCCCCAAAAAGACAGACTTCGGTCAGAGTACTTGGTGACCCACCAAAGGTTAATGGTAAGACCCTACTGTCGAAGACAGCATACGCGTGTGAGACCAAACACAGAGAGAGACCTGGCCAGAATATGGAAGAAGGTCAGTCGCCAGACAGTTAGCTAGTCTAGTACCAGAGGGTGCTACACGAGCAACTGGGGGAAAATGTCTGACATTGGTCCAAACAACTTGCAGTCTAAGATACCCAGCAGAAAACAATCTGACGTAATGCTCATACAAGTGCAGTAGTGGCAAACAGCCATAGTGGGTTACCAACTGCTCTTGATTTGGCTAATAAATCCATTCAGTGGAATGGAACTCATGCTGGAACTGGGAAATAAGTCAAAGCCATGTACAAAAAATGAGCTCAGTCTCCAAGATCTAGAAGCCACCAAATGTGGGCTAGAAGAGAGCCAATGCATATAAAGTTCCCTCCAAAACATATATGGTTATCCCTTCTATCTAGTACTAACTTCTCTCTCCGTTAGAGAATTTGCTTATCTCTTTTCAGGTGGACAACGAACCTGAAGGGAGGATCAGCTAACCACACCTCACCAGCTGAAACCATAAATTAAAAATTTTAATAAAAATTATTTTTAGAAAATTCAGCAATACTTATACACTGATATGTGTTTTTTAACTAATTAACCATTAGAAGAATCTAGATATGTTTGTTGTGCTTTCCAATTCCATAAAATTGTAGTTTTATTTTCAAAGTTCAAATTTAAGAGTTATCAAGAACAAAGCAATTTTTATTCCAGTTGTATTGTTACTTATGATTTTGCTTTTACTTTCTGTGAACAATATTTGAGGAAGATTTACTTCTACCCCCAAAGCCAGTCAGGTATTTTTAGAGAGTATTTAAACAACCTGGAGTGTGGTATATCACCATGTAGGTGCTATTTCACTCAAACTCTAAGATGCCTGTGTGCACACATACTCATATACACAAAGCAGATTCCTAACTTTAGTCTTCAGGCAAATTGACTCACTGAATGCTTTTGGATTTCTACGTACAACTCTTCTGGTAGGACCACTGCTTTCTCCCCATGCACAGTTCACTCCTGAGCTGCAGGCCAGGCAGCTCTCTGCTACCTCCTCGCAGTAATAACAACCACACAGTCACACAGAGAGGGTGAAAGGGCCATGTCTAAAAAGACATTCCTAATAAAGGAAGAATCCTCTATTATAATTCCAAGCATCTTCAGTCTTCTGGATATAAGGTTGTGATTATGAAGACTCAGTACCAAGCCAGATATCTTAGAATTATGGGAAAACTCTCCAATTTATTCCACAGCACACACACCAAATTCTGGGAACTCAAGGGATAAATTTCTACATAGAATATAATAAGCTCTCCTACATAAGTGTTTGTCCTTTTTTTTCTGTTTCTAAATGGATTTGCAGGAATTATGAAAAATAGATGTTCTTTAGCCAGCAACTCTTTGGGAAGTCATTCTCAATGAGTGAACTTGAGACTTACATATAAACAATATTTTAAACAAAAAAAATTATAGAGTATATCAAATTGCTTAAGTCACATTTCTAATTTAACAGTGAGTGCATTTAAATGAGGATGAGCAAAAGAGTTTGGTAGTCATGGCAACATGATATGAAAATATACCATGTCATTCAAGACTATTAGAAAAAAAAATATTATCATTCCAAAGGTTTTTGTTGTATTTTACTGACTGCAGAGGAGGAGAGAAAAGAAAAGAAGAATAGAGGCATAAGGAAACACTTTTTATTAGGAAAATAGCGGCTTGAAAATAATATAGCCTAAATTCCAAATAAATTTAGCTAAAAACAAGGTTAATGTTAAAATAAAGAAAATGAGAAAATATAAAAAACATGGTTCTTTTAAAAATTGTTAAACCTACCTCTTATAAGAGTCATAAACAGACAGTAATTGCATACACACACACACACACACACACACACACACACACACACACTTTTTACCATTTAGGGATGTGAAGATGGCTTCATGGTTAAAATGCTTGCCTCACAAGCACGAAGACCTGAATTTAGATCCCTAGTACTCAGATAAGATGCTGGGTGTGGAACTGTGGTCCCAGCACTGGGAAGGCACAGATATACAGATACCTAGTGCTTGTTGCCTGGCTTGTCTAACCAAATCAGTGAGTTTTAAGTTCAGTGAAATATTCTGTCTCCAAAAAATAAATAAGGCAGAGAATGATTTTGGAATACACTCAACATCAATCTCTGTCCTCCAAACATGTGTGCACACACTAGCTTATTGTGGTGGTTTGGATGTGAAATGTCCCCCAGAGCCTCATGGGTTTATGATTAAGCCTCACACACAATCCCCAGCTGGTACAGCCTTTGGGACATATAGCCTTACTAGAGGAGGTATGCTGCTGGGAGTGGGCGTTGAGGTTTGTTAGCCCAATGATTCAGTGTTAGCTAGCTTAGTCTTGCTGTTACCTTTTAGCTGATGTGGAAAGATGTGATGCCCAGCCTCTGCTCTTCCATGTCTTCATCAGATTTCCACTCAAGTCAGTAAGCTGAAATAAACCCTTCACTCCCATTACCTTCTTTGGATCAAGTCTTTTCTTCCCAGCAACGAGAAAGTAACTGCAACTCATATGCAGCCTCATGTATATGAACGTGTATATTCAAGCACACATAAATGCACACAAAAGAGTGTACGTTATCATTTAAATAGCTTACTTTTGAAACACATAATTTGGAATTAGCCATGTAAGAAACAAAGCCCCAAAATCACAACTTTAAACAAACCTGCAAGTTATCTGGAGTTTTACTCAACATCATAAGATGGACAGGTGATCATATGAGATTGTTGTAGACTGCTATTTTAACCCTGCACATAAAAAAAATAGAATCATCCAAATTGCAGTCAGTAAAATCCAAATTAACATTCTGAGATCTATTCTTAACTTTTACCTGTGCCAGAAATCCATATCTACCCATATACTTTTCTTCTAAAAATAGAGACATACCATGTGTTGGAAATTTAAGCGCTAAAGAGGCTGACTTTGAAGTTAGATGCATGTGGAATCTAGCTTCAGCTCTAAGCCCTATTTTCAACTGTGTGTTTTGTGGCCCATCAGAGCACAAATCCCCTATGTGAATAAAAGGAAGCAGTGAAAGGCCCTGTACCAAAGTATCATAGTGAGACCAGGAAGATGCCACCCCGGATGAAAAAGGCAATTAACAAATGCCAAACATAATGTTGGAATTATTTGGCAAAGATTCTTAAGCAGCTGTCATAAAAATGCTTCAACAAGCAATTATGAACACACTTACAATAAATGAAAAAGCATAGAACATCAGCAAAACTCAAATAACCTCAGCAAAGAAATAAAAAACACAAAGAACAAAATAGAAATTTTGGAACAGGAAAAAAATATTCAGAAAATTGTAACCCTATTATAGAGAGGTGATGGGGGGAAAACTAGTGAACTTAAAAATGGAACAATAGCAATTGCTAAGTCTGAGCAAAAGAAAGAAAATAGACAATAAATAATAACAACAACACCTCAGGGATTTGTGAAACAAATACAAAGTGGGGAGCATCCCTGTCATGGCATCCTGGAGGGAGAGGATGAGCAGGTGAGCCTAACAAAAAAGCATCAGAAAATGATAACACCAGAAATGTTCACAAATGTGATCTAAGAGCCACACAAGTCCATACATTTAAGAAGGTGAACAAAATATTAAGTAGGGTAAGCCTGATGGCATCCACGCAAAGAATACTCTAGTCAGGCTTTACAAAGAGGGTGGGGCACCGCTTAGAAAAATAATATGAATGACATCGGATTTCTCATCAGAAACAATGGAAGCTAGAACACACATAATGTTTTAATACAAGAGAAAATAGGAAAAAATATTTTAAAATGTTCAAGGAGCTGGGAAGATGGATCTGTGGATAAAGCACTTGCTGTGTAAGCTTGAGTACCTGAGTTCCTATCCCCTGACGGCCTGTAAAAGCCAGAAGACATGGCCGACTTCTGTAATTCCTGCATGTTGACAGAAAGACAGGAGGCAGAGACATGAAATTTTCCCAGAAGCTCACAGGCAATTGCAGTGGTAAACAAAGAAGAGAACAAGAGACTCTGCCTCAAACCAGGTGAAAAGCGAGGACTGGCCAAGGAAAGATGACCTGTGTGATCTCTGTATCTGCACCATGACACACACATGCACCTGTTCTCATTCTCTCTCTCTCCCTCCCTCTCCTCTCTCTCTTTCTCACACACAGCACACACACAAAATTATTCAAATTTTAAAATAAATACTTAATATACTAAAAGATAAACATTTTAAAATATCAAGTAATAATTATCTATAAAAATTAACAGTTATCATATCTTAATATCCCAGCAGAAATACTCAAAATAATTGCAACAAAATTACCTATTGGGTAAAATGTTAATAAAAATTAGTGAAAATTTTAAGTATAAGAAGCATAATAATATTTATGTTTCAAAAACCAAGACTATACTTGTTAAATTTTAAATATATTTTGGAGCACTTTTGTTAGTTCTTACAAAAGTGTCTTCCTGAATCTAGAAGGTTTGGGGGAAGGTGAGTATATAGTATGAACCATCTTCAAATATTTTTCTGTGACTCATTTTCAAACAGTTCTGTCCTATTTTATATCTTTGGAGATCGTTTTTAACAACTTTTTGCAATGTGCAAGAGCTGCCATATTTTTGAGTGAAAGCTACAATTTGTATTTCAGAGGACATACTACCCATTTATCTTACTTAAGTTTCATCATTTACCATGAAAAGTCTGCTTTTCAGGAAGTCTTTGAAATAAAGGAAGAATTGATTGTGCAATAAGGAAGCTTTGTTCTGTCAAATTTCATTGTTCTCCTTTTCCACTTAGAAATTATTTACATAGAGTAGAATGCTTTCTAAGCAGATGCACCTTTGTTTATATGAAACTTCATTGTGTTTAAAACTCTCTGGATTGTAAGATGAAAATGATTCAAATCCATAGTTTTTAAAATCAGAAATAAGAATAGAAATTAAGTGCTGAGGCATAACTCAGTGGCAGAGTGCTTGTTCAGCATGGAGAGGCCCTAGATTTGATCCCCAGCACTAAAAGAAAGAGACAAAGGACAGAAGAGAGAAAAAGAAAAGGAGAGAGAGAGGGAAGGAAGGAAAGAAAAAAAATGAAGGAAGGAAGGAAGGCAAGGAAGGTGGGCATGGTGTTTCATGTCTGTATTCCCAGCATCTGCAATCCCTTCAGTTGAGGCAGGACAATATTCATGAAGTCAAAGGTAAACAGAGCTACAGGTTGCATCATGACTACCAAGCTTGGACTACAAGATGAGACCCTGCTCAAAAATGAATAAACTAATAAATACAAATGAGAGTGAATACAAGTGAAAAAATCAGTATTTTATTCCTTTAAAATAGTATAGAATATAATAATATAGAAATCTGATGCTTAAATTCACTGATAAACATGTTTCCATTGTCACTTTTTTAGGCAAATAATATAGCTAAGTTTTCAAGAAATAAGAATCTTACAAGTAGTTACAAATTACTTTTCTGTTGCTTCATTGTTGTTTCTTCCTCCTATCCCTTCTTCATTTTCTTCTTTTCTTATCTTTCTCCTACATTAGGGCTTACCTTTATGTTTGTAATGTTTATGCAAAGTATATTGAATTTAAATTTGCAATTGCATCAATCTTTTCTACAGAGATGGAGCCTTTTTAAGTACAGTTAAGCATCTCATCTGCAGTTGTTACATTTATAATGTGACCTATCATTAATGTTAAAAAGTGAAATTGTATTTTCACTGTGCAGTCAATTCATGAAAATATACTTTAAAAGCAATTAAAGGCTCACATGAATTTTTCATATTTATTAATAAAGATTAATAACAAACAAGATTATTATAAAATTCTATATTATAGCATTACCATAAATGAAATTTTTTCTCACTCAAATTTTACTAGAATGCCAAAAAGTCAGATGTTTGTCTGTCTTGTTCTCCTGTATGCTGAATTTGCCTATTGCCTAGTAACATGGAAAACGTATTTGCCAAATCAGTTCTGTATAGTGTGCGTTTTCCTTTGTTTCTGAATATTTAATTCTGTTGTAGAATACAAAAAAAGATAGCTGTCTTAAGCATAGGTAATGAATAATTTAGCATCTTATAATGTTTGGGCACAAGCTGTATTAGAAACAGATAATGAATAAGTAAGCAGCTTTTAAAAAAAACAGACAGACCATATGTGTCCTTTTAAAATGTACTTGTTAGGATACTCCAGAGAGGCATACCAATAGGACAGAAATTAATATAGATATACAAAAAGGAATTTGTTAGGAGAATGTGGTCACAAGATGATGGAGGCCGAAGAATTTCATGACTGGCCATCTC
Source organism: Orientallactaga sibirica (assembly GCA_036365145.1). Lineage (NCBI taxonomy): Eukaryota > Metazoa > Chordata > Mammalia > Rodentia > Dipodidae > Orientallactaga > Orientallactaga sibirica. The sequence goes on along the minus strand of JAEOAD010000004.1, from coordinate 49,495,150 downwards.
TAAGCAAGACACCATGGATACTGGTATCATGTGCCATTCAAGTTCAAAATACTAAGAAGCAGAGCAGCTGGTAGTGTAACTCTCAGTCCAAGGTCCAAGCCTCAGAATGTGGGGGTCTTATTATAAGTCTTGGGGCTCATAAGCTGGAAAGCTTGAATTCTGTTGTCCAAGGGCTGGGGAAGAAATGTCATAGTTCCATGAAAGAACAAGGAGATCCTCTTTTTTTCTGTCTTTGTTTTCTTGATCTCCCAGAGGGTGCCCACCCACATCTACCAGCTTACATACAAGTCTCTGTAGACACCCTCTAGACAACATCCAGAAATAATGCTTCCCCAGTTTTCCAGGCACTCCTTAATCTTGTACAGCTGACACCTAAAATTTGCCATCACAATAAGTACATTGGAAACCTTTGAAGCAAATTAGTCATGCATAAAGGGGAGCATACGTGCCCTGAGAACCTAGCTTGAATCATAAATAGATGTGGGGCACGTGGGTACTCAGCATTCAAGTGTATTGAGTTGTCCACCCCATTAGGCACATAGTCTGGTAAACAAAACCTGTTGCCATTCACTAAGTGTTATGGGAAACATTTTTCCCTGGAGAGACACAAACACAGTTCTTCACCTGAGATCAGACCAATGTACAATTACACAAAAACCAGTTTTGGTGAACCAATGACTTTAATAGGGTTCCTCACAGAGCATGGAGATCTCAAAGCAGTCACATCATCTAGAAGTCTCATCCCATCCTGGATAAAGAACCATAGCCATGTAGGTGGAGCTCCCTAAGGAGGATTACTCCTGTGGTTGCTCTTCTCTCAGCCTCGGGTAAGGGCTTGCTTACAGAGAAGCCCACCGAGCTGCATCTCTGGAGCACACTGCACCACTTTCAGGCAGCTCAGTTGGAGAGAATACTCTCCAAGCAGTTGTTTCCCCTTTATATAACCTTAGGACAGGGTCTTTCAACTCTTTCCCAGACTCGTTGACATCCTGAGTCTCCTGAACTAACTTCCTCCCCTAAGAGGAAATGATTCAGTTTCTCATTAACATTGTCAAAGTCTGCCTTCAATCATTCTTATAACCTTGAGGAGTGGTCCTGTCAGGTACCTTGCATTTACCAGGTTGCTTTGCCCAAACCTTACCCTTGGTCTTTGTGACCATATATATCCCTGTAGGAAGAGAAAAATAGAATATATAACATTGCATGAGCTATAATTTCAGTAGTAGCCACCTGCTCTGCTGGAACGTTTCCTGCCCTGTTTCTTGCCTATTTCTTCTCATTATATATGTAAATTGATTTAATGAAGCAAGTGATTTATAGCAGCTTAATTTGGTTTCTGAGCCTTTCAGTTCCATGGCCTTTGAGGCAATTTGCTTAATCATGTACTTAGTGTCTACCTTACATCATATCCCATGAGTCATAATTTTCATCATATTATTATACATGCAAATATGTGTTATTTTAAAATACAAAGAGCATGAATGTTCATTTTTTGAAATTTTAGAGCTCAGCACAATTCTCTTTTCCAGTGAATTGGTTTGGGAACTAAAAGTACACTTATTATTAACTTTGTACAAGCATAGTAAGTGCCTTGTAGTTTAAATTTGATGTCCTTCTTTGCACTTAAACAGATATTTTAACTTTAATGGGTTCAGATATTTTCTGATTAAAAATAAGAATAATGGAACTGTTGAAGAGTTTTTAAATTACCCCAAATCATAAAAATCAAATGCCAAGTGTCATCTAGGCTGGTAAGATAAGGATACATGACTCTAAAAGAAAATAATATTATCTTAATTTTTTAATCATCTGGGCCTATGCTATTTTAACTCATTGGATCCATCATGGCCCATGGGTTATCCAGAAAAAACTAATGAGATGGCTGTTCTTTCAAGTTCCTCAGTGTTGCAATTCGGTCCAATTTTCAACAATTTTGATGAGCCATGAAAAGGAACGAGGAGTGCAAGGACTCAGACTGACAGCATGATAAGTAAAATTACAGCCTTCAGAACACAAGAGCACCATAAGGGCTTGCTGAACTGGAGGCTGAATTTTCTTTGGCTCTCAGTGGGAGTATTGAGATGTTGGTAAGCCAAGTGAGAGACAATTCACAGCACAAGTGCCCAAGGTCTTAGTTTAGTACTCTGCAGAGAGTATGAGTAAAGGTTGTCTAGTTTCTGCCATTTCAATGGGCCCCCCCCCCAAGAACCAGACTTTCAATTGAATACCCATTTGGAAATCAGTGGGAGATTAAAACAAAAAAGAGATAGGAAATACTGCAGCAGAGATGTTAATGAACATAACAGATACAAAAAGGAAAAAAAAATTCTCTGGAAGAAAGAAGCTGAAGTAAAAGGCACAGATTCTCCTGCGTGGCACTTTTTAAAGCCCCTTTGTACAAGACTGAATGAAAGTGTTAGTCCACTTGTCGCTACCAGAAAAAAAAAAATGCCCAGATATTTTATTTTTAAATATTTAGATTACAATTTTAGAAACTAATAATCTAAACAACATTGCATTAACTTATGAAACCTCTTCTCACCCCACACACGCCAATGCTGTGCTGCAACATAGTGAAGGCATTACTGTAGGAGAATATGCACAAAGGATTACATGGTTAAACAGGAAGCAAGAGATGAAAGATAGATAGATACATAGATAGATAGATAGATAGATAGATAGATAGATAGATAGATAGATAGATAGATAGATAGATAGATAGATAGATAGATAGATAGATAGAAAGAAAGAAAGAATGAGGTTTCACAAATGTTAATCCCTCCTGCAAGCACACCTCCCAATGGCCTAAAAACATCCCACTAGGCCCCACCTCTTTAAACTTGCACTACTTCTTTAACATCATCATAGTGGAGATAGATGATGTTTCTATCATATGAAATATTGGAGCACACTTAAATTTTGCACATACCAAGGTGAACTTGGACAAGCTCAAGTAGATAAAAGAATCAATATGTTTCTTTCAACCTTGGTAAATACAAACAAGGAGTGCCTCCTTCATAAATGCAATCCACAGGTGTTTGCTTTGTTTGGATTCAGAGAAGAGAAATTTTCTCAGCAATATTTCATTAAATAATAAAAAAAGAAAAATCTCCTCTTTATAAGCTAAAAGCACTTAATGAATTTGTATATTTCACTTTGCTAATTGACAATATGGATGTACATAGTCTTGAAGTTTGTCATGCAGCCTGTTCTCTTTACAATTGATTCAGGAATTTTGTGGTGTCTTTGACACTGTGAGAACCTCTGTCAGCACTCTGTATGGGCAGTAACTCTCCTGAAATACCAGACAGTCATAGTCGCACAGAGCTGCCACTGAGTGGGTGGCCTTCTGGGTTCTGGTCTTGTGAGTTTTGATGAATGAAAATCACAGTCAAGAGCACAGGGTTTAGAAAAATTTTATTATATAGCTTATGGAGGTACAGTTTTACAGAGCATAGGAGTAGAAAAGAATACAGAGTTCTTGCCCAAAGAGGGGTAGGAGCAGCATTCCTGGAAAATGAGAGTCCCAAATTGGGGTCTCTTAAGGGTGCTTTCTGGATAGGGGACTGCAATGGTCACTTCAGTCCTAATGCCAGGTATCAGGGTGTAGAAAGGGAGTGATATCTTTATATTCCTTTTTCTTCTAAGGAAGTAAGAGACAAGGCAAGAGGCATCTATTCACCTCCTCTGGTGAGGTGTTAGGGCAAAGAGAATAAGGAGGGAAAAAAATAAACAGCAGATTCTCTGTTCAAACCCAAGGACAGTCCTTGCTTTTACTTTCAGGATTCTTTCACTCAACTGTCTTTAACATTGATAAAGGTAGGTTATCCCCTTCTTGAAATTGTTCCACTGCATACTTCTGGTCCATCTCCAGGCCTTTCAGATTTGTGTTTCTTTCACTCCATCAGTTATCTATCATCGCAATAACCAAACAGACCAAAACATGGAAGCTTGAAACACAATATATTACTCCTTATAATACTGTTGGTACAATGCTGTAAGCTGCCAATTCTTCCTGTGTGATATTGGCTGGGGTTCCCATGCAGCTGTGGTCACTGAGAATTCAGCTGGGACTGGCTCTCCAGGACAGCTACACTCACTCATTCAGAAAAGCTATGGTGACTGGAACAAGTTAAGATTGGCTAGGTTTTTCCTTCCATAAGGTATCCAACATGGCATAAGCTATAATATAAGAAAACTAGAATCTATAATAGTTTCCAGGGTCTAGGTCAGAAAATGCTCCAGTGTTATCTGACCACATTCTATTAGTAAAAGCAGGTTTTCAATTCAAAGGATACTAAAAGTTACGGTGAGGAGCCATAAGACCCTACTTCTTCTTTTTTCTTTTATTTTATTGACAACTTCTATACTTACAGACAATAAACCATGATATTTCCCTCCCCTCCCCACTTTCCCCTTCACAACTCCACTCTCCATCATATCCCCTCCCTCTCTCCATTAGTCTCTCTTTTATTTTGATGTCATCATCTTTTTCTCCTTTTATGCGGGTCTTGTGAAGGTATTGCTAAGCACTGTGAGGTCGTAGATATTGAGGCCAATTTCTTCCTGGACACTTGCATTGTAAGGAGTCCTGCTCTTCCTTTGGTTCTGTCATTCTTTTCACCACCTCTTCCACAATAGACCCTGAGCCTTGGAGGGTGTGATAGAGGTGTTTCAGTGCTGCACACTCCTCTGACACTTCTTCTCAGCACTGTGGTAGACCCTACTTCTTAATGAGAACAGTGGCACAAAGTTTGCAACCTTCTTTGTATAATGCATTCATCTTTTTCTCTTCACCTTCCCCACTGGTAGCTATTTTGCTGAAAAGATGGAATTTTACTTTGTCTTTTCTCTTGTTTTAATTTTTATGCTTAGAAAACTTCATCTGAAAACTCTTCAAGTATCCCCTAGCATCTCCAAATCTTATTATTCTGGCTTGCTTTTGTTCTTAAAGTGAGACATGGTTGCTTATTTTAGTTCTGCAGAATAAATTCTCTGCCACAGACTCCTCACTCCTATCTGGTTTACTTCCAACACTTCTCCCTTCAGGCTGCATATTAAACATCCCTTTTGCTAGAATGATCATTCATCAGTTAAATTTTACTGTATGGATTCCAATACCATGCTATCTTTCTTGTTTCTTTGGGGAGGGGATGTGTATGTGCACGTGAGTGTGTACATGTACCTGCATACACCCACTGGATATTCAATTAGGAACCTGGCACTTTCTTTTTTTTTTTTTTTAACTTATGAACCATTACAATTTTATTCAGGAATATATTAAGGAGATGAAGGGTCCACAAAATGAGGAAGGGAAAATGGATACACCAGTGTGGTCTAAGAGCCATGTGGAAAAGGAACTTGGGTCTGAACCATTAAAAAGGATTTAGAGAGGAAATAGAAAAAAAGAGCAGAAAGCTCCTCCCATGTGGGAGGCAGAGAGGGATAGAGAGCCCATGGGGGGTAGGGGAGGCTTACCAGGACAGGAAACTGGAAGTTCAGGAGAGATAACAGCCAGCACAAACAGGACTTGCCACCTGGTAAGGATCTAGGTATTGGCAATGTTTTTAATCCCTACAAGTGGCAGCCATACTACCCTTAAGTGCCCTGAACCAGGCAGCACAGACTTTTGACTATAACTACTCCGATGTATGGTTCTCTTTCAGTGGAAACCCACATAATTCCTACAAGCATAACACACGATAGGTAGTATTTGCAACAGACAAACCACTGAATTGAAGCAGAGACTTCCATCCAACTTTCCAAGGTTGGATTTTTGGTTCTGTCATAGAAGAGTGTGGAGGGAAGTGATTGAGACACCAGAAAGAGAACAAGTCCCCGGTGCAAGCCTAGTCTAGAAAGAATCACCAAAGCTGAAGAAACATAGCTCATTACACTCAAATGTCAGAACATTAGAGTAGCAGAACAGTGCTGATAATCAAAATTAGCCTTAACCTGGGGCTGGAGAGATGGCTTAACGGTTAAGGCACTTGCCTGCGAAGCCTAAGGACCCTGGTTCGATTCTCCAGGTCCCACATAAGCCAGATGCACATGGTGGTGCATGCATCTGGAGTTAGTTTGTAGTGGCTAGAGGCCCTGGAATGCCCATTCTCACTCTCTCTCCCTTTCTGTCTCTAATAAATAAATAAATAAAATCTTTAAAAAAAAATTAGCCTCAACCTACTACTACAGAGCTGCCTTCTTTTTTAATAATTTATTTTTTATTTATATTATTCTAATTTTACATTCATAATGGTGACTCCATTATCCTCCTCCCTGTCCTCCCTCTTCCAAAGGGACCCTCATCAATGGGGAATGTGGAACCTGGCACTTTCTAAGCATGTGCTCTCCTACTGAGCTATGCTCTCAGCCTTAAAGTTTCTAATTTGTATAGTAACACCTGCATGTCTAGATAATTAGAGAATCTGACTCTCAATTTCATGACTTGACTATTTCCTGCAATCATTCCTCCAAATAATTGTTTTTAATCAGTAGTTAATATTTAAGTCATGTAATCTACATATAGTTGATGCATAAGTAAGTTAATAAATCAACACACAAACTTTTGCTCAAACCCCTTCAGTTGCTCCTATGTATTCAAATATAAATGGATAGTGCTACATGTTAACAGAACTGAAGGCTTCTTCGTTGCTCACTGATCTACAGAACTGGGAGACAGGAATTGGTGAAAGGAAAGGGATTTTTTTTTTTTTTTTACAGCTTGGTCAGAAGTGAAGAGAGAGAAATCTTCAGGGTCCCTGTGCCTTGCCAAGGCAGTGTCACAGTGTACAGCAAAATAGAAACAAATACCAGAATATAGACATATGTAGACTTAGCTATAAGCCCCACACTATCAGCCATGACATACAAATCTTTTGTTCAGAGAAACAAGTCCCTTCTCTAGCACCAAGACCCCCATGAAATTCCAGGAGAAATTCTAATCCTAAAGGACCCATTGCAGAAACGCAGCCTAATACATCTCTTCATAACACAGCTTGTCTGGAGTTCTAAGAATATCCCTTGTTGATTATCAAGTGCATTCCTGGATTTCCTTTATTTCCAGCACAATTAGTTTATGACTGCTCATACCTCATAACCTCTGCTGTCCCTGTAATGGATTTGTTAAGATACAGGTTAGGCTGCAGTATTAAATCTCAAGTGGCACTGGCTTAAAACAAGTGCAAGCTATTTCTTCCTCATTAAGTTTAGGGCTGATATCACTACCCAGTAGTGGGAAAAGCACATCCTCCTGCCATTCACAGAATGCAGCCTTCATCTCAAGACCTACAATAGTCATCCTTGTTCAAACTATGATGTCTACATTCCCCCCAGAGGGAGAACAGGTAGGGGAAGTAAAGGTAATGCAGGTTTTTTTGTTTTTGTTTTTAAGAAAAAGCCTACATTCCCTCTGCTCTGCTGACTGGCTGGAATGCCAACACAGGACAATATCATGCTGTAAGAAAAAAAAAAATGAAGGAAAACAGTCTTTAGTTGGCATTCATATTTGAGGATTCTATTCCTGAGGAATAAAGTAGATGTTGAAAAGGAAGTTATCCCCATACCTTTCTTTATATACTTAACATATTTGTATTTCAAAACCTGTCTTGTATTGTGGAGCTGAACAGCATGGCATTCAAATCTTAGTTCTTATTATGTATATGACTTTAAGCAAGTTATTTAACATCTTTAATCTCAGTAGCAAAATGTGAATGATGCATATAAAATACCTCACATGGCACCTGACAAGTAGTATGTGGTCTACAAATGAAAGTTCCTATGGTGACTGGGTTTTATTATTTTCTTCATTAAAATGCTCTTGGATACTCTTACCAATTATGGGATTCCTTATCTTTATGGACATTTAAAAGCACTCAGTTCCTTATCATCATGCACCTGCCCTTGTTTCCAGTACAGTGTTCCTGTCTCAAGCTAGGGCCAGAAGACAAGAGTATCATTTACATTACAGGTTTATGGGCTATTCTGAGAAAAGTGTCAACATCATGCTGTACCTGGAAATAGAAAGAAGGAGAATATTGTATAGGGGGTTTTATACATATAGACACTTTGAGGAAGATGTGGCCATCTCTTATCCAAACATAAATCCTGGCTACAAAGATTTTTTATTTTCTTAATCTGATTTTAATACAGTTAATATGTATGACCTTGGGCTTTTTAACCCTTAGGGCATGTAATTAGAATAAAATATCCCCAATTGGTTCATGTGTTTTGAATACTTGGTTCTCCAATTGGCGGCAATTTGGGAAAATTGCCTGGAGCCTTGCTCAAAGAGGTGTGTCACTGAGGGTGGCTTTAATGTTTATTAGTCCAGCTCACTGGCTGTTCAATAGCTACTCACTCTACTACGACCTTCCCCTGCTGTCGTCACAGGATGTGACCCTCAACTGTGTGGTCTGTCATGCTTTCCCTGCCATGACGAAACTTCTCAAAAGTGAATGATGAAATAAACCCTTTCCCCCCATAAGCTACTCAGATCTGGTTGGATGTTTTGTCCTAGCAATGAGAAAGTAACAACAACAGCGCCTCTGATTTTTAATGTACAAGCACAGCTACAGTGTTTCCTAATACATCAGGTTATTCTGTGGATAAAATGAGAAAATACACACATATTGCTTTGTGCAAGGCCTTGAACACAATGTGGACTTAATGATACTGAGCAAGTCTCCTTGCTGCTGTTGTTTGTCATGTACTGATCTCAAGTCAGATAGTGCCTTGAATGGTACATTGGAGAAAAACTATAGAATTGCCTTGGACTAAATAAAATTGAATATATTACATAGACGTGATTATATTATGAAATTTAATGTTTTTCACAATTATGTGCCCATTTTCAAAGTTTAATGATGATCACTGAAGTGACATATGATCAGAGGATTGCCTGATATAAATAAACAAGAACTGAGTCAGCTGAGACAAGCAGACTGTGCAGTGAATACCATGCAGTTCTACAGAACAAACTCCTTCTGTCTGAATCCCAAAGCCTCACATCTGAGCTTTGGTTTACATTCTTGAGTGATGGCTGCACTGGGCGGTTTGTGGTCCTTTCCAGTGAGTAACTCAATGCCTCCCGTTTTCCAATTTATAAATGTGTTTAGTATTCCACACTGAGAGACTCTTCTGAGCATCACAACAGCGTGTTATTGCATATAGTGTGTTCCTCGGTGTCATGCTCTGTCTAACTTGTCTTGCTAATACAGCCTGTCTTTACTATTAAAGTCCAGCAGGTACAGACAGTGAAAGTGATAGTTAGAAAATGAAGCACTATGAGACAAAGATGCAAGTGTAAAAATAGAGGCAGGGTATGATCCTTTGAGGAGGGAAAAAGAGGGTCAGAAGGGAGTCACACATGTTTCCCAGGAGAGTAGAGCTGGAGAAACAGCTGCGTGAAGGCATTGATCAGGGAAATCCTTGAAAATAAACACAGTGGAGGTTATTTAGGCAACCAGTAGGAAGGCATGCAGTTTTACCTCCTGCCTTGACATTTCAACCATCAGTGCATCCATTTCATAACTTATGTGGTCTGCGTTTCCTTTATCACCAAAGGAAAAGCCTTAAATTTTTAAAATCACATAGCATAGCAAATAAAATACATTTATTTGCTAGGTATTGTTGTGACTGTACCTTGTAACTCTGACTGTGAAGTTTTAAAAGACCACATTTATTGATATGTTCTTTCTTCTTCCTGAGCTAGTCTTAGAAAACTTGACAGTTTTACCGTATAGAGAATTAGCTTTATTATTTACTCGTAAGACTCTTCAAACTAGTAGTTTTATGCAAAGAAAATATTTTGAACAATCTTGGTCGTTGTAGTATTTTGTTTATAAGCAACTCAGTGTTGTGTTTTGTGGTTTGAACTTTTTTTATTGCTGCTTAAGCCATATCTTCAGGTTGAAAAACCCTCCAAGTAATAATGAAGGAAAGTAGAAAATGCTTTTAAAGCACGTACTTGAAGGTCATCTGCTGCACTTTCTGCCATCCATTAGTGCTTAAATGGATTTAGATGAAAAAAAGATATTTAAAATGGGGTCTTAGAGATTATCTCCTGTGAAGTCCCTCATTTACAAATTATCCCAGCAATTCAAGGTCAAGGGACCAATCCCATGCAGACAGAGACAGGAGCTAAAACACAGAGGTCACCTGCCTACCAATCCTCTGGACTTTTCGCCACACCAAATTATTGTTCCTGATTCTGGAGAAAAGTAAAATGGACTTACTAGCTTTTTATTTTTGAACTTCAGAAAGTTACACGAAGCACCATGCTTTGACAAGTTCATTCAAGGGTGAACCACCCCAAGAAAATCTTATTGAAGCAAATGTTTGCACACAATTCTTCATAACAAACTAACAAACACTACTGTTCAATACAGTCTTGGCCTATAGATGCTTGGTATTTGTATTTCTGACCCTGAAGACCCATGATTTGCTCTAACACTGGAATTGGGGCATTGCAAAATAGCTGTATTTTTATCCTCTTGCCTTTGAATGCATAAATCATTAGAGAATATTGTGATTATAATTTCCATTCTCAAAGGAAACCCTTCTTTAATGTTCAGAATAGAAATAAAGAGGTGTAAAGACATCCAAAAAATGATTGTTCTTAGTGTAAAATAACTTTATTGTATTGATTCTGTATTTAAAAAAATCACCAGGCACCAAAAGCACATCCCTACTTTTTTTTTCAATCATGGGAGATATTATGTGCCATAGAGTTATTATGAGTATGCAAATATCTGAAATTTTTCTCTCCCTGTAGATATAACTATTTGCTATATTTTAATAGTATTATGATAATAAATGGAATTTGTTTTTTATGAGAGAGAGAATTGACACACCAAGGCCTCTAGCCACTGCAATCTAACTCCAGACACATGCACCTGCTTGTGAGCATGCATCACCTTGTGAGTCTGTCATGCAAGAACCTTAATCACTAAGCCATCTCTCCAGCTCCAATTTTGTTTTGTATACAATTAAAATGACTACTGGAGGCACATTTGTATGTGGACAAAGTTAAACACATCACCTACATAACATCAAATTTCTTTGAAGTCTTTTTCAGGATGGACATGGTATCTATTTGGGAGTATGTTTGCCATTATTCCCAATTTTTAAAAATAGTAAATCAAATGGCAATAAACATAAATATTATCCACTCCAGTTTCAGTTGAAAGAGCAAACAATTGGAAAAATTGAATAAAAACTTTTGTAAATGTTAAATTGCTCAGATATAACAACACAAATTCCTGTTTGACTTCATACATATTATCTTTGGCTAAATGTTTAAAAGTATAATTTGAATTTCATCAAGAAAATATTTTTAGTTACCATAGTATCCTGATCCTCAGTAAAATATTAAGAAATATAGAACGCAATTTACAAGGGCAAAAATATAAACCAATACATTTTATATGTGTTTTAAAATCAGAACTTAATATAGTCATTGCTAGACTCTTCAACAAGCATAACAATCTGTATTGCAACTAATATGGGAATATTAGTCTTTCTGGATCATTTTGAATGTTTGCTTTCTTAAGTCTTTACTATTATAGAAATAATATGACAAAAAAATCAAAAGAAAAAGTATGTTGTCATCCATGAAAATAATATAATCTTTCAGGTTTGTTTTTTGTTCTGTGGTGCTGGGGATCAAACCCAGGGCCTCCCACAGACTAAGTAAGTGCTTTCCCACTGACTTGCATCCCCTGGCCTGAAGTATTATCTTTTTAGACATCAACCTTGAGAACTCGTCTGCCTAGAAATAAAAATGTGCATTTTTCTGAGATTTAAAGTGTAATTCCCAATGGATGACTTTCTAAAGTTTATTAATATCATATACATTTACCTATTCAAAGTGAAGCCAAGGGATTAACAGAACACTTGTCTACTGATGTAATTCATCTAGTTCCAAAAAGTGTTGGTTTCTCAGTGGTGAACAGTAAGCCGGCATGTGGGGGTCAACATGGGGAGGTGTCTGAAGGGTCAATCAAATTGTGGAGCTAACATGGGAGACAGAGTTCCACAGCTAAACCATAGGCTGACACTGTATTGCACAAGTTCACCTAGGAGTGCAGGAAGGAAGCAGAGTGGTCCAGAAGAAGGAAATCTCTATGAAAATGTGAAATTTGTAGTCACATATGTCAAAACCCCATGAACCAGCAGACTTCCTCACCCATAACCAAGGCCCTAACACCTGAATTCTCAGTCACAATTTTTTAAATGGTTATTAGGTCCATGGGCTTTGTTTCTAGCACTATACAAATTTAACTCTAAGCACAGCCTTATGAGACATGCATTATTAATGTCTTTATTTTATGGATGACTAACACATACACACACACACAAAAAAAAAAAAACTTCACACACGTTAGTTAACAAGCCTTCACTTGTACAGTTAATTCTATGAGGACTACGACTTCAAGAGCATCCAGAGTATCTGGGACTAGAGAGTGAAAGTGGCCAATACTAAAGCCCCAATTCTTTCCTGCTTGTAGAATATGAGGGATGTGGCCACCAAAGGTGCTATGTGACCAGAAGGAGTTGGCCAGGAATAGCCCTAGCACTAGATATGGAAGGGTGACTAACTAGAACCTGTGAACAAGGAGGTCTCATGCCCTGATAGTGACAGTAGCCAAAGCCGTCAACATTTAATTTAAGAAAAATTCTGATAAATATACCTATGATGGTCTTAAAGTTTTCTTTCTAAGTGTATCAGCAGGGTGATGAATACTAGGTTTCATAACAAAAAAAATAAGTTATGTCTTGAACTAGATTTTTTCCTCTTAAGAGTTGTTAAATGGAAAAAAGGTAGTGTTAAGAGCTAATGTCTTTATGTTTCTTTGTTTTTACTGAAACAGATGTCCTTGATCAAAAATTAATTAGTTACAATATAAATCTGTGGGTTTTGATAATTGCAAATAACATTCCTTCAGTATGCCAGGCTATCTTTTTCTTTGACGAAAAATTCAGATAAGTTTTAAAAATTGGCATGCAGCTTCTGAGGCAGGCATTTTGAGGACAGATGCTATTTGGCAGGCATCAACACACTCCATCAAGCCTCTTTTGAGTCCCCTGTGAGAGCTTTGGTTCTTTACTAGTGTGCTGCATTTGGACCTGCTAACACCTGTGATAATTTCTCATCCATTTCAAATTATGCCCACTAAAATTTGGCATGTCAGCTTTCAGCCTGAGTTATGATTGAGTTTTTTTTTTAAGTTGAGACTTTTAAAATACTATACATTCATAACATTAGGACCTGTGGTTCTTTTAACTAAATCCCAGAGCTATAGCTTATAACTATCTCAGATATGATGCAGTCCTATCTCTACCTGGAATACTCCCCTAATGGATGCCTGAGAAATTCTTATCCTACTTGTACCCCAGCATGCAAATAGCCCAGATTTCTTCCTAGGTCACTTATGAGAAACTCCGAATAACAGTCAGAAGAGAAGAGAAAGAATCTCATATTGTATAGTCAAGCATAAATCAGATTCATTCCCATAGCTTAAAATATTGTCTATTATCCCTGAATTATATTATTTTTCTGAGAAATGGTTTACTCAATGAGGCAGTGTTCTTCCACCTTTAATTTCTGGAAGATTGTGATTCAAATAATGTGCACCCATGTTGAAGAGCAAAGGGTGGCATTGTGCAATAGAGATCGGATAGTCATTGTTTTACATCCTATGCATTTTAATAAGCAAATTCCCATTTTCAGGAATTAAATGTTCCAGGTATTGATTTTAGAGGAATAATATATTATATGAAAATAAAATTTGGTAACATTATATGCTGATGTATAATTCAATATAGCAAGAACCCTGGAAAGTGAATAATAATCTATTCCTGTTGAAATATTTCAGAAAATCAAATTCATCCCCTGAAGTGCATTGTAATAAAATTGAAACAATGTTACATGACTTACAGTCTTCTAATTCAGACTTTTAAAGTGATTTGATGTCAAAAACAAGAGCTCCTTTCTTCTCTTATCCCCAAATACTGTAACATAATGACATGAGAAAAGCTACAGAAGAGGTATTACAAAGCAAATGTGCTCCTGTGTTTGCTCCCATCTAATCCTTAGTCTTAAGCATCCTTAGGCTGTAAAATATTCATAGCAGTTATGTAAGTACATCTGGTTTAGACTCTAGTCACTTGGGGTCTTTCTCACAAAATAAAATAATGCCCCTTATCCTATCTATTTCTTGAAATTGCACCATCCCCTACTGGATTTATAACCGTAATAAACCATTATAACTATAATGTCCTAATAATCCATTAGGGCATTAAATGGACAATTAGTTATATCTACAAGTTATAAACTCTTCTAGATGCTTTTACATGTCCCTTTCAAATCATCCTTTAAGGACTCAAGGTAGTAGGTGTTATTCTTATTACCATTTTGCAAATAGTGAAAATGAGAATCAAATTTTAGTAACTTATCACATGTCATGGAGAGACTTGGGTTTTGACTCAGCCATAGTAAAGGTTTCTCTGACCATTCTGTTAGAAACCAGAAGGTAGTCTAATGGCTGGAGTATCAAGACTGGGTTTCAGAAATGGTCATGAATATGATTTATGACACCCTGGCCAATGATAAAATGACACAGTACAAAGCTGACCCTGGGAAAATTGTGGTTGGCATTTCTTCTCTTTGGCAATTGGTACCAATGGATTGGATAATCTTGGTATTAAAAACAGGAATATGGGCTGGAGAGATAGCTTAGTGGTTAAGGCGTGTGCCTGTGAAGCCTAAGGACCCTGGTTCAATTCTCCATGTCCCATATAAGCCAGATGCACAAGGAGGCACATGCATCTGGAGTTCATCTGCAGTGGCTAGGGGCCCTGGCATGCCCATTCTCTCCTTTCTCTCTCTCTCTCTCTCTCTCTCAGTCTCTAATAAAAAAATAACATAAAATCTTTTTAAAAACAGGAATATTTGAGCATTGCTATAAGAAGTCTATGCTATTAGAATAGATGACATCTACGGCCTGGCCATAAGTCATTTCAAGATGACATAAAATGCTGCTGCAACAGTGACCTTGGAGCTTTTTAAGAAAGCCTAAACTCTTGGAGACTTTCCTATAAGTGACACCTCTTTATGGGAAACTGAGCTAAATCTGAAATGCTTAGCTCTTAGGGTATACTATTTTAGAGTAAGAGATACTTAGAAATGAAGGACCAAGGGAAAAACTCAATTGAAACCAGAGAATTACAAAATAAAATCTCCTGCTAGACCCTAGCAAATTGCTACTGACTCCTCAAAGCACCTGTATGTCTCTCTCTTCTACTGTGCAAGAGGAAATCACAATTGAAAACCAGTAAGTCATGGAAATATGAAGTTCCTTTCTATCTGCCAATTGTGACAGCTTATCAAAATATTTGAAGTATAATGATTAGGAGGTTATTTTTAACACATTTTCTCATAAAAACAATGCTTGCTTTCAGAACAGCACTCACACAATATGATAATATTCAGAAAATAAAGTGACAATAAGATATAGCTACCATTCCTCTAGAGGTAGGCATGCCTTCTGCATCCCCTGAGCAGATATAACCACAACTATTTACTTATATACATAGCATCATAGTATATCAACATGTTACTTTCTAACCTGCTTTAGGAAAGATATAACAGTTATTTTAAATATTTTGCTTTTAATAACCTTGACTGATTACACCAAACTGGAATTATTTCATACAAATTCTCCAGAGTTCCAAATGGGATAGGTTCATAGAAATTCATGTTAAATTAGACTCTCTCTCTCTCTCTCTCTCTCTCTCTCTCTCTCTCTCCATATATATATTTGGTTTTCTGAGGTAGGGTCTTGCTCTAGCTCAGGCTGACCTGGAATTCACTATGTAGTCCCAGGGTGGCCTTGAACTCATAGCAATCCTCCTACCTCTGCCTCCCAAGTGCTGGGATTAAAGGAGTGTGCCACCCACACCCAGCTAGTCTCTATATTTTTGAGTAAAAGATCATAAAAGGCTTCAAGAAAAAGAAGATGGTGAAATTAATGCATTTAGACTAATTCTTATATCACATTCCATGGAATATCAAATAAGGTATTAAAAGTCATGATTAGTAATATTTCCAGCAAACCAAAGGAGCTGATTTGTTTGTCATTAAAAATATGATTAATGCCTGGTATGGTAGTGCATACCTTTAATCCCAGCATTTAGGAGGCAGAGGTAAGAGGATTGCTGAGAGTTCGAGGCCACCCTGAGGAATTCCAGGTCAGCCTGGGCTAGAGTGAGACCCTACCTCCAATATATATATTTAAAGTTTACCAAAGATGGAAGTAATAAGAGAAATGCCAAAGCATTCAAGTGTCATCTTTTTCAGGGATAGGAAATAATTTTTAAAGTATTGTTTATTTTCATTTTCACTACCAGAATCTAAATTAAAACACACAGTGACAGGCTGGAGAGATGGCTTAGCGGTTAAGGTGCCTGCCTCCTAAGCCTAAGAACGCCAGTTCCAATCTCCAGGTCCCATGTTTAGCCAGATGCAAAGTAATGCAAGGGCGCAATGCCGCACTTGACCACAAGGGGGCGCACACATCTGGATTTCTTTTGCAGCAGCTGAGAGGCTGCTGGCGCGCCTATCTCTATCTGTCTTCCTCTCCCTCTCTCTCTATCTCTCTCTAAAAAAACACAGAGACAAGGAAGGAAGGGAGGGATGGATAGATAGATGGAGAATATTATTTTACTGGTTATAATTCTTCATACTCCTACAGTGAAGCATAGACTGTGTTCTACAACATCATACATCCCTCGGTATTTGACTGTTTTTATTTTTTTCTCGGCTTGAACACCTAAGGTCAATATGAGAAGACATCCTGAAATCCGGAAACAGGCAGATGTGCACCTGGAGCCTGCAGCCAAATTTAACTGAACTAAGTCAAGATGAGCTGAACAACGCCTTGTTTTGGGGGTCATTAGCAATCTGCTAGGGTCTAGTAGGAGATTTGTTTGCTTGTTTGTTTGTTTTTGTAAAATGCTTTCCTTGGATTGGAAGCCACTGAGGTTTAGACTGATGTGTTACACGGTATTATCGTTGAAGTAGCTGACCTGCAGTAGTTATGAGTGGTCTGAAAAAGAAACTTGTCTCAACTTTGATCCCTAAAGAACTCTTCTTTTGCAGAGTGTGAAGGTATTCGTCATAATGAACCAATGATAAAGGTGACAGAGGAATGTACCAGGCTTTGTCAGTATGTGGCAAATGTGGAGGCCTATACAAATCAAGCTGCTTTTTCTAATGAAAGAACCATGAATTTCATGACAACAAGACAACTTGTTTACCAATATCTTCAGAGAATAGGGCTAATTTCATAAAATTAAATGATTCAGGGGTTAAAAGTCAGAGTCCAGTTAAGACCTCAATGCCTCTAATTTGGAATTTCAGCTAGAATTATCACTACATGTAAGAAGCTTCCATGCCCTTATAGCTTTGGAGGACCCTAATGGGGCCAAACTTCCTCCCTTGATTGTGAGGGAGTTTTCAGAAGCCAGAGACAAGGAAGTCACACTAGAATTCCATATCCAGAGTTGCACCTGCCAATTTGGTAGCTGCTAAATTCATGGGACTATTTACCTCTCAGTTGAGTTAAATGAATTAAACATTCCTTCCCTCAATCTCATCTCAAGGCTTATCAGTCACCTGTGGCTGGCGGATGCCATGTTTAACTGAACAGAAACAGGCCTCTCAGCGTTGCAGAAACTGCCATTGGACAGCCAGCCCACTAGTAATGGCCTCTGAAAATCAGGAGGCAGAAGCCATTTGGTATTGGGCATAAAGTTGAAGACCTTCTATGAGAAGGAAAAAGAGAACTCAAAAAAAGAGGCAGCTATCAACTGTGAGGTCCACCTAAAGAAAGTTCTTTAACTGATATAAAAAGACACCAGGTTCAGACAATTTAACCTTGGTCCTTGCGCCTGTTTTACCAAGCACTCTACCTGACTAAACCTCCCTGCAAGAAGAAGCAACTAGAAAGATACTGAGGCAAAGAAGGCAAAGGAAACTTCAATCTTTGTAATCACTGACTATGTATAACTGAGTCAGCTCATATAACTTGGAATAAGTTAAATTGCCAAAAAAATATATAAATCTTAATTCTTTTACTGTGTGCCTGAGCCCATATATACACTTGGGTTCAACTAGGTCCTGATTTGCTAGACACATGCTTAAGGTACCAGGAGCTTCCTAGAGAAATAGATCACCCTTGGCTATCTCTGAACAGTCAATCAACAGAAGGAGAGAGATAGAGTGCCACCATTCTTTTGTGGTGGCCTAAGTAGAGTTGGATGGCTCCTTGATCAGGATGGCACGGGGACAATAACACTGGACTTCCCATTATCCAGAAGATTTGACTGTGCACAGAGATGGGAGTTGGAAGTAGTTCTGGAGGACAAGAGGATAAAAGTGCATACATCAGGGAAGAAATGCAAAGCTCACTTATAAGTACACATGGAACAGTCCTGTTCTAGGATATAGCATGCAGAGCCCTAAGGTTTCACATAAATGAGTGTTACAGAATGTACCATCCAAGGATGGCTTCACTGGTATCCTGCACTGCACATGCATTACTGAAACCCTGGCACTCTTGACCAAGTGGTGAATTCATGACCGTTCCCTGTGAACCTGAGCAGACTGATAGAGAATGGCAGAAATGAAATCACAGTGCATTCATGCATCACTTAACAATGGGGACATATTAGTAAATGTATTGTTAGACAACTCTGTAGTTGTATGAACAACATACACCTAAGTTTGTCTTCCTACAAATTTAGGAGCCTGTAGCAACTACAAACCTGTACTGACCTGCACTGTTCTTACTAATGCAGGCAACTGCACACAATGGCATGTGTGTTTCTAAACATAAAAAAGACGCAGTGAAAATGCAGTAAAAAAGGAAAATGCATTCTTATTCATGGTCTTTATCACTAGCGGAAATTACAGGAAGCTGGTCCAGCGGAGTCCACGAGTACACAGTAAGTGACTGAGAGGACCCAGGGCATAATCACACAGCGTGACAGACTCTTCAGACACTAAACACTTAGGCAGACTTGACAAAGAACTCTTTCACATAGTTAGTAATAACTTACTTTTAGCGTACCCTTACTTTTACTTTATAAACTGTTTTGCTTTTTTTCCCTTTGTTGACACTTATAATAGCACTTAGTTGAAAACCCAAACACCTTATGCACTATTTTGAAATATTTTTTCTATTTTTTATTTGAGAGAGACAGAGAGAGAGGAAGAGGCAGAAAGAGAATGGGCACACCATGATCTTTCAGGACTGTGAACAAACTCCAGATGTGTGTGCCCCCACATGCGCATGTGTGATTTTATTGCACAATTGTGTCACTTTTGCATCTGGCTATATGTGGGACCTGGAGATTTGAACAAGCATTCATAGGAAAGCGCCTTAACCACTAAGCCATCCCTCCAGCCCTTGAAATATTTTCTTTGGGTTGTAGTGATCATTTAGCAGTTGAAGATACTTGCTTGCCAAGCCTGATGACATGGATTTGATTTCCCAGTACCCATGTAAAGCCAGATGTGCAAAGCGGCCCATGCATCTGGAGTCCATTTGCAGTGGAAAGAAACGCTGGTGCACCTGCACCCATTCTCTTTCTTTCTCTCTCTTTCCTTGCAAAAATAATAAATAATTTCATAGAAATATTTTCTTTATATCCTTTGTCATATATACTTTCCTATTTTTATTTTTTTCTTGCTCTTTGTCACAAATTATAAAACAAACACACATTAGCATAGATCTCCACAAGGTCAGGATCAATGGTATCACTGTCTCCTGCCTTCACCTCTTTTCCCTCTGGAAGGTCTCAGGGAGACGTGATACTGCTACTGTTCCTTCTATGACAACAGTGTCATCTTGTGTATGCCCTCCTCAGGGACCTGCCTGAGGTTTTTGAAGAGGCATCGGTATCTGCAGAAGTATTTCTTTGGTGGGGGGTAGCTATTGGTTTGTTTCTTTTTCCGTCATAGATTTGCTTATAAACACATAGTGTACTATGAACATTCCTCTTTACTAGTGAAAGCCTTTCAGGATGCTGTCCAAGTTTTCAAACTTTTTTCACAAGTGTGTGTGTGTGTGTGTGTGTGTGTCCGTCCACATGTGTATGTGAGTTCTTATGTGTAGAGGGGCCATGTCTGTGCATGTGGAAGCCAGGGGATGAAATTAGGTGTCTTCCTTTATTGCTCACCAACTAATTTTTGAGAAAGGGTTCTCTCACTGAACCTGGAGCTCACTGGCTCATCTACACTATTTAACCAGCTTACCCTGGGGATCTGCTTTTTTCACCTCTTAAATGCAAGGATTGTAGATGTGTGCCACCATGCCCAGCATTTACGTGTTTTCTGGGTATTCGAACTCGTGTCCTCACACTGGCATGGCAAGTGCTTTATGGACTAAGCCTCAACCTTTTTAAGGGGTTTTCTAAGGTCTATAAAAGCTCCTGTTAATTCCTGCACCTTGATTTTGCACAGTGATCCTTCTTTCTTCTGCAGATTCCTTTTCTTTGGCCTCTTTTTCAGCTGCTCATTCCTCTCCCAGTTCCAACACTTCCTCTTTGGTCAGCTCCTTAATGTCCTCCTCATCCACACTCATCTTAAAGCTGCTTCCCATCTCACTGCAGCCTGCCTGATTTTTGAAAACTCTGATCCTTGGAAAATCCTTGGAAGTTGTAGATGAAGCCCTTGAGTGTCTTGTTCCAAAAGCCATTGTAAGAGGAATCCTCCTAAAATCTCACCCATACCTTCTCAGAATACAAGAATAGCCTGTACACATGTCCTCAGGTTAAAAACTGCTGTAACTCCTTCATCAGTCATAGATAAAAGAAGTGGTGATGGGAGAGAAAGATACTGCATTGCTGTAGCAGACAGCTTCAAGTTCGCTGAAATGAACTTCCAGACCAGGCACAGTTATGGAGGAAGGGATATTATTTATTGAAGCTTACAGATCCAGGGGAAGTTCCATAATGGCAGAAGAAGCTGGCCTGCCTTCACAGGGCCAAGCAGAGAGACAAAAAAACAACCAGGCACACAGCACACAGAGCAAAGCTACAGCCAAAAGCCACAGCACACTTCAGGAACTCCTGCTAGGCACTCTTTGCATATCTTTACAATGGAATCTCAAACCCACCATCACACCTTAATGCCCAGTGGCTGAGGATGCAAATTATAAACTAATAAAACACTGAATATATTGGGGGCCATATATTCAAACTACCACAATTGCTATTGGATAAAGATCGCCAATAACTGTGGGATAATCCAGAGCATTATCAACAATAAGCAAAACCTGGAATGTTATCTTCCAAAAGTGTCACAATTCTTTCTGGTACTGGTGTAGCAATATAAGTGGGACTCTGGACATAAGACTGGGCCATGACTTCCTATTACTGCTGTGGTGTGCTAGTCTAAGCTTAACCATATGCTAAAAGGTTCTCCTTGTGCCAGCTAGTTAGAAACTTTCTCCATGGTCTCAAGGAAGATTGTTATCCCATCCCAAGCCTTAGAGCCTTGCATCCACCAGACCTCCTCCTCAATGAGAATTCTTCCAGGCATCTTTTTTTTTTTTTTTTTTTTTTTTTTTTTTTTTTTTTTTTTTCAGGATGGAGAGGTTTCATCTGTACTGAATACGTCCTCTGTAAAGAAATTTTCTTTCACAATCAGATTATCTAGAATTTCAAAAGAGACCTTCAGCCACCCTCATATCAGAACTCACAGCCACATCCCTCACTTTCACATTAGGCAATGAAGACATATTTCTATTCACTCCTAGAGGTAGCAGTGTCTTCAGAATCATAGTGGGGTCCAGCCTTTGCAGTCAACAATGCAAACAAACATCTTTGCTTTGGCTGTGATTACCTGGTGACATGTATGGTCTTCAATCCATTAGAAGTTTTTCCATGCTTGATAATAGGACCGTCCCAAATTTATTTTAGTATCCTGGCCATCAGTGATGGGGATTAACAACATCTGTCACTTTGTTCTTATACTTCAGGGCATAACTATGGTGAGATGGGACATGCCTGATAGGGCATGTCACTTATTTCCCACCTTCATCATCTTTAATCACTTTTGATTTTGTGTTCAGGTCAATCACTTGTCATGGCCTTTTACTGAAAATGTTAGCAATGGACTTTTTTTATATACTTAGGGTCCACAGTGAACCAAACAGAAATTAAATCAAGTACAAGAGAAAATGATGCAATCAAGAAACAGAATAAAGATGAGATGAACATGGCTCTGCCTGCAGGAGTCAACAGATCTTTTCAGAGTAGACTTGTTTAGCAAGAAAGAGTTCATTTTAAAATATTGACAAAATTAATATAGTATTACATAAAACCATAAGTAACTCATTTTCATTATTATAAATTATATATTAGACATGATTGTATGTACTCCTCTAGTATACTGTTACATCTCTAAGTGAAAGGAATTTCTTGGTACCAATTTTATTTCATGGAAACATCATTGACTATGTGGTATAATCATGAACTAAAGCCCCCAGTATGTGGGACTGGGGAGATAGCTCAGCTATTAAAGTGTTTGCTGTGCAAGTATGACAATTTGAGTTTTACCCCCAGAACCCAAGTATAAAAAGCCAGCTGTGGTAAGGCACATCTAGAATACCAATACTGTAAATACAAAGACAGGTATATCACTGGAGCTCACTGGCTAACCATTGTAGGTATACTTGGTGAGCTCAAGAGCAATGAGAGATAGTCTCAAAAAAAAAAAAAAAAAAAAAGGTGGCTGAGTCCTGAGAAACTTCACACAAGTTTCTCCTTTATCTCCCATGTGTGACACAAATAAATGAATAAATAAATAAATAAATAAATAAATAAATAAATAAATAATAGGACCCCTGATGCACAAAAGAACCTGTCTGTACTTCCCAGCTGTCAATAAATGCCATGCACATCTGCCTTGCTCTTCTCCCTGGCTCCCCTGAGACATGTGATCCCACAATCATCCTGCATCATACTGTGAGGAAGCACAAATAGCTTGTGGAGAGACATGTGGAAAGAGAATGCACTCCCAAGCCCACAGCCCCAGTTGAGCTCACCGGCAACCTTCCACTGGGCACAATCTATGAACTTCTCAGCCTCAGGAATGAGCTTTCCTGAAAACAGATGGACTCTCTGAGCTCTCAAAGTACCTAAGCCAATGGTGTGTAGAACTAAGGCAAGCTGTCCTATTTGAGCCCTGCCCAAATTCCAGATTCATAAGGAAGATAAGCTATTGTTCGTACTTAGACCACTATAGTTTGAGGTGGTTTAATAGGTAGATAACTGGGACAGACATGGTTTTGCTCTCATTAGCAAAGCCAGTAGCTACAACCATACAGATTTTATTCCATTTCAGAAGTCCAGCATGAGTCTCACTGGGCTAAAATAAAGATGTTTACTAGTCTGAATTCCTTTCCACACTCTCTGGGGAAGAATCGAGTTTCTTGCCTTTTCTGCCTCCTTCTGATAGCCTGGATTCTTTGATGTGTGCATCTCCCCTGTCCCCATCTTAGAACCCAGAAAGATATGGCATGGAGCCTCTCTCACACAGCTTCACTTTGGACCTCAGTTCACCCCATCTTCCACTTTGAAGAACAACTATAGTTACACTGGAACTACCTCGACAGTACTGGGTTCCTACGAGGCCACCTGTTTAACAACCCAAGTACTGCTACAACCTTATCTCTCCCTTGAGGTATAACCTAACATTTTCACAAATTCCAGAGTTTAAGATGTGGACATATTTGTGAGATCAGTATTCTCATACTACAACATGTAAGAACCAGACCTGATGCTATCTTTATTATCCTTGTAAAATAGCACATAAACTGGTTAATGACCTGTAGATACTAGCCAAAACACCCCATTCACAGAGGTAAAGAAAACGTGGTCTAAATATCATGTGTAGAATGGCTTTCTCATTCTTCCTAGTTGTTTAGGAATCATGAAAGACTGGATGGTTAACATAATTTCTAGTCTCTATTTGTACACTTCCCCATCTTTAAGTTTATGAATTTTCTCACCAGTCCTACTCTGTACTATATCTCAGATATCACAGCCTTCTTTTCCTTGATCACCACAAAATAGCAAATGAAATCAAATATAATAGAAGATATAGTCCACAGATAGATTTTATGAAATGTAGGAAGAGACAGAAGGACTATGCCTAACAAGAGCCACATAATTTTGCTCCTAGATACCCTGGTTGAAGTCCAGTTCTGCTAACTCTGAAAAGCATCTTTGCATGGCTCTGTGATCTATTCTGGAGCAAAACAAAAGAAAATGGTAGCACCCTGTTGCTTCCTGTGGCAGAAGCTGGCTCCTTCTAGCTTCAGACCCCTGAGCTCAGCGATAGCTCTACCCTTAAAAACACAGAGCTAATTGCAGTGCCCTGCTCCTAGTGCCTCCTTCTGTCATCAATGCCTACAAGAGGCAGAGACATTTATTGCCAAACTAGTGTGAATAATGCCAACACTACCCTCTATCTCCCAAGAAGGTAGGAAATGTTACTGTCTATTGTGCCTTAAAATATATTTCCCCTCCAGTTACAAGAACAAAAAATTGTTTATGTTACTTTGATATTTGGGGAATACTATGAATTCAGGGCCTAGGACCTTAGGGCACAATTTTTTTCTGTGTACTTTTTTTTTTCCCTGCTCTTTCTTTTCCCTTCTTCTGCCTTCCCCTTGCTGTACTGTTACCCATAGTCCACAAAGCAGACAAGGCAAGCAGACTGAGAAGGCTGCTAATCAGTGTGGCAAAGTACCTAGTAATGTGTGCTTAGGAATCAAACAATGAAAACGACACCCCTTGCCAGGAGCTGGCCTCAGCCCAGAGCAGTGCGGTGCCAAGGGCAGGGAGGATAACAACCCCAGATCTAATCCAGAGTCTACAGGAGAACTTCTGCGTTTCCAAGGAAAATTAAAAACTAATAACCAGATTGTGCATTCTGCACTCTGTGCCCTGTGGATTTCTGCTGAATTCTGGATGAGGTGAGAAAGAGAGGGGAGGAAAGGTGACTAAGGAAAAAAAAACTTTACATAACTGCTGTAGTTGTGGCAGAGCCCCCATTCTAACAGTGTCCAAGGGCTAGGAAAGTTATGTTGATGGACTTTGAGAAGGCTAAAATTGTGCTAATATTTGCGTAGTAAGATATATTGTTTTGAGAGAAAAATTAGTGGGACAGAGGTATTAATAAATTTAAAATTTTGAAAGGCAGCGGTTTCAATTAGCTTAAAAGGCACAGGTCTCTACACATCAGGATGCTGCACAGAGCAATTAGGGGCCACTCACTAGCTGGTGAGTGATCTATACATATCATAGCAACTTAGTGAAGCCTCACAGCCAGACGTGAGTATATTGCTGTCATTTCCAAGGATACAAGACTGGCTAAGGAGTCCGGCAGAACTGGACAACAGTCCTAGCTCTGCAATATGCTAAGATCCAGTCAGCTCATTTGGTAGGGGAGATAAATATACCTACCACTTCTCAGATTACATAAGGTGATATGCAAAGTCACTTATCACAAAATACTAAGTCACTCATAGTGCAGCTTACTAATGGCAAATATATGCTTACATGTATATTTGTGTAAATTTTCTAGTCCAAGTTGACCCTGCAAGCTAGGTATGCTAACAAAAAGTTGTCTGTTAAAATGAAGGAAGGGCTGTAGAGATGGCTTAACAGTTAAGACATTTGTGAAGCCTGTTGACCCATGTTCAATTCTCCCTGTCCCATGTAAGCAAGACACACAAGGTGATACAAGCATGCAAGGTCACACATGAGCACAAGGTGGCACATGCTTCTGGAGTTTGATTGCAGTGGCTGGAGGCCCTGGCACACCAATATTCTCTCTCCCTCTAACACACACACACACACACACACACACACACACACACACTCAAAAAAAGAATTAAAAATATTTTAATGAAGGAAAAGAAACATTCTAACTGGGTTTCATATACTTCTAAAGAAAACAGTTCAACCCCAGTGCAAAAGGTAGACTCGGTACTAAAACCAGTTTTACTTGATACCCCTCCAGAAAGTCTGTAAATGCTAAACTAATAAAAAAAAAAAACCCAGGAATCAAACAATAAAAAAATAAGTAGTCACCTGATGTATTTTAATAAATATAACTTGTTGACAGAATATGACTTTATAGACTTAAGAGGACAGGAATAGATCCAAGATGGTGTTAAGATATAAAAATTAATAATTAGAATGGAATCTAAGAGCTCATTTACTTTCAAACGTCTTACTTTTACAGATGAGGAAAACCGTGGCTCTTTAGCTGTTGAGCTCCTGGTTGTTTCAAGCTACCTGTGAGGTGGTTAAAACACTGGAGAAGTGTCTGTTATGAGCCTGCCTGCCTGCCTTTTTGGATAGACTGAGCTGCTCAAAGTCTTGCCCGGGGGCCCTTCTCATGGACAACAACTCAGCTTCCCTGGACTGTAAGGCACCTAATAATGCAGAGATCACTGGAATTTCATCAAGTTCTTCTCTCTGTTTTCCATTTGTTTAGAAAACTTAAGATATATTTTTATGAAATTTTAAGTTAACTTTAAATATAATCATCTTAGCTTCTTCTCCTTCTTTTATTCATCACTCCATCAAATCAACCAACAAGCCCTGATAAATGTGCCTTTAAACCTTGCCTCCCTGGTCCAAGATGGCCTCATCTTTTACCTAGATGAAGTCAACAGCCTGGGCTAAGCCAATAGTCTGCTCATCTTGTCCCTCCCAGTGGCAGTGATCCTCACTGTAGTGAGCCTGTGCAAAGCCTTCTGATGTTTTTCCTTTATTTAGAATAGTATCCAAATGCTTCACTCTGCATACAATGCCCTATTTAATGTTGTCACTTTATCCCTCACCAAACTCTTCTCTTACCCATCTTCAGTTGAGTCCTCTGCTCCAGCCATACCTACCTTTATTCTCTTCCTTGAACATTCTTAGTTATTTATCTTAGAGCCCTAGCTAGGTATTACTTGTGTTTGGAATATTCCTCTACCAGAGCCTCCCATATCTAATTACCTCTTGTCATTCATAATGCCACTTGCATATCACCTCCTCTAAAAATATCTTTCCTAACCACCCAGTCTAAACAAGGCCCCTAATCATACTCTATTATATCAGGGTTCTCTTTTCATTGTAGTGTCTAATACCTTCATTGTTTAGTTTCCTTTCAGTTTAGTATTGTAATCCCTGCACATGTATCATTGCATGACATTGGATAAATATAGGTATAATGAGTAACTGAATGAATGGCAGTATAAGTAGTGAAGGTGATATATGGAGGTCCTCTCTGTCACTGAAAGAACTCATGGGCTGATGAGGGTACATGAGAAAGACACCTGACACTCCAAGTGTTGTTCTGCTCAAGGGATAAAATAAAATCACCCAGAATTTTCCCCAAGTCTGAACTTGCTAATGTAATTTTTGTAGTCTGATATTTCATTACTACCAGTTCCACATAGGTATCACGTCTTATAAATAAAACTAATAACTTTACCATGTTCCCTTTATTTTTCTGTTTCTGATTTTCATCCCTTATTTCTTTATGCCTTTCAGAAGCACTCCATTCTCACTCCATTGTCAGTTGTGTGCTGACTCCCAAATGTAATCCAAACTTTTACTAAGGGCCCAGTGTAAAAATCAAAACAGAAAGTGATCTCGGAAATACGACACCAACCCTGTATTTCCTGAATTTGCCTCTTCAATGTAACCTGCTATTTGTATTACCAAGAAAGCCTCTAATCAAACTGCAGGATGAGGAACCGCCTTGCTTGCTAACCATGTTGAACTAAATCTCTAGCAATGACATTACACTGTACTTCCTTGGGAGACCTCAACAAGGGCCTTTCCCTTTTCTTCCCCCAATCTCATTATGAATTCTACATTGTCCATCAATGTCTTTGAGCTTTGACTACTGCCTGGAGGGAGAAAAGACTGCTATATCCATTCCAACCTCTAGAAGAAAGGGTCGCTTCCTGTTGGAAGTGACCTCATCTCTAATAGCAGGAATTAGGGGAAATGTTTTCAAAATTAAATTGTTTAAAAAGATGCATTTCATGTATCTGCTATGACTATTTTAAAAATCAAGGTGTAAAATCAGTGAGCATTTTGAATAGAAAAAGTTCATATGAGAATATTACATAATTAGTCATTGGAGGAGGTCATGCAAACTTTCAGATATGAAAAATGAGTGCATACTTACCAAACATTATTATAGTTCTTACTACTAATGAAACCCAGGATCCATTACAAATTTTGGAGTTCATTTCTAAAATCTAGTAGTAAATTAATTTATAGCTCACTTCTAACAAGTTCAGTGCTACTGTATTCATTATCATGCATGAATTCCAGAACTGAAAAGAAAGAAAGAATGTGATATGGAAGTTTTCTTGGAGGAAGGAGGTTATATGAAATGAGATATAAGAAAAAACTGTGATTATTAGAATTATTTTCATAAAATGCATAAGATATTTTAGTATGTCTTAAAATACATGAGAAAATACACCTCATTTCACCTTAAGAAAACTATTGTCTTTTTTTTGCGGGGGGGGTTTTGGCAGGGTCTCACTCTAGTCCAGGCTGACCTGGAATTGACTCTGTATTCTCAGGGTGGCCTCTAACTCATGGCAATCCTCCTACTTCTTCCTCCCAAGTGCTGGGATTAAAGGCGTGTGCCACCACACCCAGCTGAAAACTATTGTCTTTTACCTTCATAATTACCCATTTATAGTTGTAAAAAAAAAATTCTACCAGGTACCTCTATGATCATATTTTCTGAGATAGGGATCTTGCTGTGTTTCCCAGGGCATTCTCAAACTTCTGTGCTCCAGTGATCTTCCTGCCTCTGTCTCTAGAGTATCTGGGACTACAGGTTCATGCCACTATACCCAACACCTCTACCACCATTTAACTTTCTTTCAGTATTAAAAGTGATTCTTTAAATGGACATTTTTGGACTATAAGAATCCCTTCCCCCTTCAATTCTGCTTTCTTTAAGATAAATATTCAAAAGTAAGATTATAAAATCTATGCTTCTGAACATTTTTTCACCTCTTAGTACATTGGTCAAATTTATTTTTCAAAGGCAAAAACTTAATTATTTCTCCAGCCACATGTAAGAATTTTCGATTTATCTCAGTCTCAAATAGCAATGTGTATCTATTCTTATCAATGCAATAAGGCAATAAAAATACTATATTCTTCATATTTTTATTTCTATAATTACTAGTGTGATCATTCGAATATGTTAAGGAATAATTATATTTCTCCTTATGGTCTGTTGCATTTTTATGAATTTTCTCATTTGTGGGGAGGTCTTTTTAACAAAAGCTAATGTGTGGAAATGGAGTAGGTATTGATTTACTCAGATTGTGGATTGTCTAAGCAAAGAGAACAAAAAATAGAGACACAAATCAAGCAGGGAGGAAATTTCAGAAAGTTACACAAAAAGCAACTTCCTCAGTAAGACTTAAGGAGTCTTTTCTTGTGAGAGCTGTATCAGATGTTGATTAGTAGTTCTTAAACAGGATTCATCCAAGTTGGTTCATAAGCAAACAGCAGTAAATCCCACTTCCTCTCTTTCTTCCAACTCGTAAAACAATTAAATATGTCCTCTGCTCTCCAGGACAAAGCTGACACAAAAAGTTATTAGTGGCTCTCTTCATATGTTGAATATGTTCTTAATAAATACTGCCTTAGAATGTCAATGTTAGTTTTTGCCATCAATTGGATTTGAGAGGCTAAGATTCTTACAGCAAGAGGCAGATACATCTGAGAAAGGCATGTAAGTTCACTAAATATGGTTAGGTGACATGGGAACCTTTAGAAATGAAAACCCAGAGATATTCAAAATTGTACTGTTTTAGGGACAGCCATGCAAATTTATTATTAGAAGACACAAAAAAAACATGTTTCATCTGTTCGGAATATACTGGATGCAACTTCCCAGAGTCTGTTTTTTCAGACCTTTCTTGACCTTCCTGTGTGACTTTCCTTCCTTCCAAGTACAAGATCTGTCTCATGATAGCATTTGTGAGTTTTGTTTTTTGGGGGTTGGGGAGATGGGGAAGGAATCAGAGTGGACTTTCAAGACTCTATGGCTGGTTTGGGGAGAGAAACATGCAAGAACATCAAAAATAACTCCTGTCTTGTGCTCACTATGATGTATTTTGGAGTAGCATGCACTAAATCCCATCAGTGGTTCACCCAAAACTCTAGTTTACAACTTAACAATGATTAATAACACATCATTCTGGTGGCAGACTTATTATCTACATGAAGAAATCTAAAAATAAAGCATTAGTTATTCAAGAAATCAAGGTGAAATAAAATAGTGCCATATTCAAGGACTAGAGAGATGGTTTAGTGGTTAAGCCCTTGCCTGTGAAGCCTAAGGACCCTGGTTCAAGGCTCTATTCCCCAGGACCCACATAAGCCATATTCACAAGGGGGCACATGCATCTGGAGTTTGTTTGCAGTGGTTGGAGGCCCTGACACACCCATTCTCTCTCTATCTCTCTCTCTCTGTTTCTCTCTCTCCCTCTTTCTCTCTGTCAAATAAATAAATAAAAATAAAGGATAGTTTAAAAATAGTAGCATATTCAGTCTGAGCACCAAAAAAATTAGCACTCATTTTAACAGAATTTGAAATTATTCCAAGCTCTAGAACTATAAATTGCTTTGATTTTGCTTTGATATTCTGGCTTTTTTTTTTTTTTTGGTGAGATGTATGTTCATGTATTTGTGTATGTATTGTTTTGTAAATATTATACAAATAGATTTAATACTTTACCTGTTAGTTTTTCAAATGATGTATTTGAAGTGCAGACTTAGCAAATGTTTTCTTGCTATTTTATAACAGTACTGAAAATACTAAATGATTACAAATACCTTTCTTTCACCGATGTTTACATAAAATAATTTAACATAAGCTTACCAAGTCAATAGAAAACAGAATAGCATGTCAATGGTTGCCATCTGTTGTTATAAGAGATTCCAGATCCTAATATTAAAGCTACAGAGAGGAAACAGTTAATCACCAGGTAAGGCTGCTCTGTGTGAGATGTCCGGTTCTTTATCAAAGCAGTATGGGGTAAAGTGAGAGGACCTTGCAGAAGTCTGTATTTGTGGCAATTTTCTTGACCCTAATAGCCACTGATCTTGAGCAGCATGAATTGTATTTCTGGTTTTCATTGGCTCAATAATAGAGCTATTTAAAAAATATTTTAACACCTAGACATTAAAAACAGCAATGCTATTTCATATCTAGCACCCTATACAATGGTGTCTCTTCCATCCTATAGTTTGGAAAAGGTGGTTTTTATCTTTTTTATTTATTCATTTATTTGTTTGTAAATGATGAGCTTTCTTGGTGATATAACACTGGAGATACAGTCATTTTATAAGAATAGTACTCATTTTGTCTCAACATTTTCTCTTTAAAAATATTCTTTTTAATTTTTTATCATTTTATTTTTATTCATTTGTTTATTTATGAGACAAAGAGGGAAGGGGAAGAATGGGTGTGCCAGGGCCACTAGCCACTGCAAATGAATTCCAGACTCCAGACACATGCACCACCATGTGCATCTGGCTTTACGTTGCTCCTGGGGTACTGAACCTGGATCCTTAAACTTTGCAGGCAAATGCCTTAACCTCTAAGCCATCTCTCCAACCCCTCAGAAATAGTCTTTTTAATGGTGAAAATGGCTTTTATTTGTTGTCTATTCAGATTTGAGTTTTGATGTTGGCTATTCGTTAGTGGGTCTTTGCTAGTAAAAGGTATGTGATGAATGTACCAGCTAAAACATCTGAGTGGAAGTTAAACTTCTTGCAAGGAAAAATTCCCCTGCCACACTTTTACTCTCTTTATCACAACTGTTGAAGTTTTGACTTGGTCAGTTTTTGACAGAAAATACTACATGGGGCTTTCTGATAGGCAAGTTCCTTCCTTTAATGCACTGAGAATTCAGTATAGTATTCTATGCTATTTGGTTTATCAATAGATCTATTTGATTGTTTAGTATGGCTGGAGAAGAAACCCAGATCCTTCGGCATGCTAGGCAAGTTCTCTAGTACTGAGCTAAACTCCCAATCCCAGGGTACTATTTTAAAAGTTGCCGTAGGGAAGAGATACAAAGAATGGAGGATATATTGAAAACTTCAACATGAGCCATCCCACAGGATTAATGTTCTATGGTGTATTGTTATTACTCTCTTCCTACCTCCCTCCCCTCTTCTCTTCCTTCTTCCCTCCCTCCCCAATGTGAAAGTGCTCTCTGGGACAGATAACTTAGTTTGTTGGCCACAGCAAATACAGATACAGACCATTTATTGAATGTAACTTGGAAATATTGGTATCTAACTACTGCTTCCAGTTGAAGCAAGAGGTGCTGGGGATAGTAGGAAAGAACTTAGCATGTTTAATCCAGAGAAGTAAATTTGTAAATCTCACTGTTTTGACTTGATAAGTTCCTGTCAAGGAAAACCTTTATGAACAAATAAGGAAAGAAGCAGAAAATAACACTACAATTGAAATTTTGTCACCTGTAAGAGGATACCAGAAGTGCCTTAGGAGAAGTAGAGCCATGTCATGGTGTCTGGGTGTACAGCCTAGAGCAGTGTCATGGTTTGGGGGTATACAGCCTATGGGAACAAGAACCAAAGCCTCACCTATAAACTCATAGGAAAAGAACTTGACCTCAAAATTAGGAGGGGTGGAAAAAAATTGGAAAAATATGTGCAAAGTATCTGGGCCTAAGCCAGCCTTCCAAACCCAAAGATCCAAGTCAGGAAAGAGGTGAAGGTCCCCCTATAGCTGACACAGTTGACTGACAGCTACCCATTGCTAGGGATCCCAGCAATGGCCATTAGGTGACAGTGACTCTGAACATGGACAGGTCTGTTCCCACATGCAGATGAAAGCCGGTCCTCTGAACGCAGAAGCTAAGAGCTCCTGAGCTACCATTTTGTTGGCAGAGCGTCATTGCTTCTTCCCCTGCTGACCTCTTCAGCTGAAGGCTTATTTGCCCTCAATCTTCCTTTAATGATACCTCTTAGCTTATTTCATTCATTTAATTCATTGCCAAAAACAATGTTACCCTTGGCTATAAGACTTCTTTGCTTTCGCTCTAGAAGTAATGTGTTTTGTGTAAACAGGATGAAGGAGTCAACTAATTAGTCCTCTAAAATGCTAATTGTAGTACCAGTTCTTGTTTACTTAGAATCTTTTTATAATGATCATAGGCTTTGATGCAGCCTAGTGTAAATGTGCTATAATGTAAATATGAATTCCTTTTGTAGATACTGTGAAGTTAATGAATCTGTGCATATGTTACAGACTGACTGCTCCTTCTTTCTCTTGATATTATAAGTTATATAAACAATTAACTCCTCTTCTAAAAGTCAGAAGGCTAAAATTGCCCCAAGAGAAAGATTTTCATATCTTTGACCTGGCATTGACCACAATTTTCAACTTTCCAGATGTACTGAATAAGTATACTATATAAGGTATTCAAAAATCCTCATTCTTTTTAATTATCTTTTAATTAACCTTCTATGTCCTATAATGAAGATTCAGATTTTTATAATCATTCAGAGTTCATGACTCCTGAATATCCTCAATGCCATGGAAGTGAAATTTTTACATAATAACTGGATATTTAAAATGCAATGTCATGGCCTGGCATGGTGGCGCCAGATTCAAAAGTAACACAAGGGCACAATGCCACACTTGCCCAGGAGGCTCGGCATCTGAGTTTCATTCCAGCAGCTGAGAGGCTGGTCAATGCCAGAGCTAGTCTTCCTCTCTGTGTCTCTCAAAAAAAAAAAAAAAAAAAAAAAAGCAATGAATGCAATGGCATGGTAGACAAGCTAGAAGCAGATGGCTTTGAATCAGTATGGTCTTGGAAAAGGTTTTCATACCATAACCCTACCTCTGTGATGCTTTAGGACAGTCATGTGCAATTTCACAAAACTCAGAACTAGCAAACACTGAAGTTCTTAAATCAAGTGGCACAAATTTTATGGAAGGCAAAAAATAATAAAATTGAAATTTTGAAGAATTATTTCTCTCTTCCTCTGTCTCCATTCCACTTAAACCCTCTCCAATATAGTCCATTAAAAACTGTGAAGAATTTAAAAAGTATATTTAGAGACATGGAAATGCTAACTATCCTAACTTTATCATTACACATTGTCTGTACATATCAAGTTATCACAGTGTACCCATAAAAATGTGCAATTACAACCATATTTATATAAGTAACTATTTTGATATGACAAGCTAGCTCAATGTTATTTTTTTTTTTTGATAAATCTCAATTCCTCAAGGGTAAAAGTCTACTCTTATTGTAAATACCATAATTGTTAGTGAAGATAGTCTTGAGGTTCCATGCAGAAGATCACTTATCTCACGTCATTATTCACTATTTTTGAATAATCTTATCTAATGTAATGAATTTTGCTTTTAAGATTCATATAAATTCAGTTTATCACATAAACCAAAAAACATTACACAGCAAGGGACATGTTTAAACCACATAAAATAACAGACTGTACCTTTTTTTTTTTTTTTTTGAGGCAAGCCCAACAGACTGGCCTTTTTTGTTTATATGAGATAGCAAGATAGAGAAGAAGAGAATTGGTGCACTAGGACCTCCAGCCACTGTAATCAAATTCTAGATGCATGCATCACCTTGTATGTTTACATCACCTTGTGTGTCTGGCTAACATGGGACCTGGAGAATCAAACATGGGTCCTTGGGCTTTTCAAGCAAGTGCCTTAACCAGTAAGCCATCTCTCCAGCCCCACATTATTTATTTTGAACTTCATCGCAATTTACCTTATTTACTAAGGTTGGCCTAAAGTCATAAATCTGCTTGCTCTGAAGATGAACTTAGCAATATTATTTACTGTTCCCAGTAAATTACACTCCCATGAAATACTGAGAGGATTTTCACATCTTATAACTGATGAAAGTTCAATCAGTTGCCTAGAGATAATATTGCAGAATATATTTCATAACAACATCTATAGAGGGATTTTCCTTGCATTTGTCTCAATTTTTCTTCACTCAATTCAAACAAAATCAGGTGCATTTCTGGTGGTATGGCCATAGACTCATCACTCAATTCAGTCATGTGCAGTTGCGTGACATTTTCCTTGGTCACTGAAATGAAGGTGAGTAGTGTGATGCCCATAGGTATTGTCTGTTAAGGCTTACTCCAAGGTTCAAACTCAACCCAAGGTAGATGGATACAGAACCCTGAAAGGTTCTGATAAATAATCTAAACACCTGTAGCTACACCTGTAGCTCCTACACCAGACCGTGTAATATCTCAGTACTCAAAACCTATTAGTGTTTAGTTTTACTCTGTTATTAAATGTCTGATGACTTAATCAGAAATATTTGAATTCATATGCCTCTGTAGTAGTGATGTTTGAACCAATTTACTCAAAATTTTGAAAACCTCAAAGAACTTTTATATTATGTGAGCTATATTTATTTGTATATATCATATTAGAAATTAAAGTGCTAGAAATGAAAGTTAACACTCAGCTAAAATAATTTTAAAAGCAATTAACTAATTATATTAAAATAAATGATATCTTCTCAAAGAATAATTTCCAAAACAAATTAATGAGTTGACTATCTTCTATCTTTGGCAAACTGCAAATCGCTTTACTATCTGACCAATCAAAAAAAAAAACAGATTTCCAAATCTCCTCTTTTAATGTTATTTTGCTTGAAGTTTAAGAAGAAATACTGGCCACAGGTAGATCTGTAGCTGAAAAAGGCAGGGCAGGATGAATTTTCTAAAATGGTTCAGAGACCTACAGAGGTGCAAAGACATCACTTTGAAAAACCACTGGTCCTATAAACACAAGACCTTATTCCACCCCGGGGTTGAAGGACCTGACCACCGAGGAGTTCCAGCTTTACTTCTCAGAAGGGATGATGAGACTCCTTTCCCTGGAAGAGCATGAAAGTGGTTCAGTCAAGCTGCCTTGTCAGAATAGTTTCTATGTACAAAGCTGTGTGCCCAAGCAGGCGTATTCTGGCCCATTTCCCTCTCCTGTAATCTGATATACTTCCCCTTAGGCATTCTAGACATCATAAAACATAA
Organism: Orientallactaga sibirica; assembly: GCA_036365145.1. Classification (NCBI taxonomy): domain Eukaryota; kingdom Metazoa; phylum Chordata; class Mammalia; order Rodentia; family Dipodidae; genus Orientallactaga; species Orientallactaga sibirica. The sequence continues at coordinate 49,458,958 of JAEOAD010000004.1, read as the reverse complement.
TGCTCTTTCTTCTAGAAGCTTTCAAAGCCATATGAGAAGCTAATGTGTCTACTACTTCCATGCGTAGGAGGCCAGACTCTCAAACACCACACTGTTAGCGGGCACATTGTTACTGTTCTCATATCCCCTTGCAAATGAGCCTTTGAACTTTTTGGTGGTCCTGTAAGGGCATCAGTGAATCTGAGGAGAAACTTTTCTTGGTGTGTGTGAGTGTGTGTGTGTATTTGAGAGAGAGAGAGGCCAGGAATCAAACCTATGACCTCACAAGTGTTGGGCAAGCAGCCTACCACTGAACTATATCCTCAGCCCTAACCTTATATGTTTGCAATTCATTTTTCTCAGGGATAAATTGTCCTTTATTATAATTCATGAACTAATAATTTTATACAAATACTCAAAATTATTTTATTTTTATAGTGAAAGTCCTTATTTTCTCCTACTTTTTAATTTTATTTATTTATTTATTTATTTAACAGAGAGAGAGAGAGAATGTGCACATCAGGGCCTCCAGCCACTGCAAACAAACTCCAGACGACTGTGCCCCCTTGTACATGTGGCTAAAATGGGTCCTGGGAAACTGAACCTGGGTCCTTTGGCTTTGCAGGCAGACACCTTAACTGCTAAGCTATCCCTCCAGCCTTCTCCTACTTTTTTTTTTTTAGTTCACTCTCTTTATATTCAGATAAGAAAGCAGAACTAAGGACAAAATGATTTTCCCAAGCATATTGGTTACTTTGTTATTGCTAAACAAAATACCTCAGTTAGACACAGTAAAGGGTTTATTTCAGCTTGTAATCCCATAGGTTAGAGTCCATCATGGTGGAGAAAGCATGGCAGGAGCAGGAAACTTGGGTCACAAGCTCATGTCAGCAGGAAGGAAGGTGGAGAGAAAGAGGGGGTGGCAAGCAGGCCTGGACTATGAAACCTTAAATCCACCCCTAGTGATCCATTTCCTCCAGCAAGGTTTACCACCTAAAGGTTCCACATGTTCTGAACAGTACTACCAATTGGGTACTGAGCATCAAACGCACATAAGTCTATGGGGCATTTACATTCAGTCCACCACATGATGGCTACATGTAAAAAATGACAAAATTTATGGACACTTAATACCATATACATATAATCTAAGAAGCTAACTAAATATGGATTCTGAGAAATATACTTAGGAGCACTCTCTCACAATCTTCATTCCACCTGGTTGATGTTTGCCACAGTCAGTTGACCCCCTAGCTCTAAGCTTCAATATCGTAGTAGTGTAAATGGAAAGCAGAATTTTACCAATAGAATAGGATTAGTTCAGGATCATAATCCTAAGACAAACCAGTTCAGGTCACAGTACACTTGATTCTCTGTAAAGGAAACCAACTTAGTTCTTTCCACATACACCATTCTTTACATATAACTGGAGATGCTACATAAATAACAATGTCCCTGATACTCAATATAAAATATGCCTTAACATATCTTAGTCTTGATGACCCTGCCCTGCTTTATTTTCAGGAAGGAAGATGTAGGCTCCCATAGAGCTACCCATGGTACTCACCTCAGGTAATCATTTTCCAGACACTTGGGCTGGATTAGTCTGCCCTACTTCAAGTAATTATAGAATATCAAACTTCTATGTGAGTCTTACATGATTATTTCTTTAAATTGTGTCCCCTTTTATATCTCAGGTTAATATCACCATCCCTTTCCTTTTTTATTTTTATTTATTTTTTATTTTAGAGAGAGACAAAGAGAGAGAATTGGTATGCCAGGGCCTCAGCCACTAAAATCAAACTCCAGATGCTTGTGACGCCTAATGGGCATGTGCAACCTTGTGCTTGTCTCACCTTTGTGTTTCTGGCTTATGTGGGATCTGGAGAGTTGAACATGGGGCCTTAGGTTTCACAGGCAAGTGCCATAACTGCTAAGCCATCTCTCCAGCCCACCATCCCTTTTTTATACTTGACCTTCTTCCTCTTGAGGTAACCTCATATTTTCCAGGAATTTACCCACCTGTTTCTATTCCTGGATTGGTCTCCACTGGTCCAGTCATGAGACAACAATGTATAAGACTGACCTTAAGAGTTACTAGAAAGAATGATTTAGAGATGATTATAAAACATACTCTAACCAAAGCATCTCCTTATTTTAGATTTACAATCGGACAAAACTCTCATTTGGAAATGTAATATCACAGAGCATATGTGACTGAATTTACACAGGGCATTGGATAAAATACTGGATTCATGAACTTTGTTTAATTAAAATTCATAGCATTTCTATGAGGTATATATTATTATCTCCAATTCACAATTAAGGGAACAAAGGTTCAAAGAAGTTAATAGTATGTCCAATGTAACACAACTAAAATATAGTACATGCAGTCTCATAGTTAAGTCTATCTCAATCTGCCATACCTAGGGCGTTGTGCCAAACAGAATCACACCTAAAAGAACCTCAGGCATTATGAAGTTCATTGCTGTTTGCATATAAGCACAACACTTGGCATTTGGCCCTTACTATCACTGATGTAAGCACTTTTTCATTTCTGTGTTGTGTGTGAATTCATGCTTGACCAAGGGTAGGGAAGATATATGTTCTGTACAGACTGATTGATTGAGTGCAGGTGTAAAGCTATGTCTTCAGCAACCTCTAACCCTTTCTCCCTGCTGGGTAACAGGAAATTAAATCAGAGTGATTTGCTCCAGGCTAGAAGCTCATTGACCAGTACAAGGCATCTTTACGTTTTGTGAGGTTAGAGATACCATTAATGCCACAATGCCTCATAGCCAGAATGAAGGAATGTTTGACGTGATGGATTTAAGATTTGTCCTTGGAGAGCTAGATGTGATTATTTCCATCAGCTTTTGTTCACACATTTAGAACTCATTTTCTAGTTTGACTTAATCTTGAATCTTTTCTAATTTCAAAACTCCAAGGCTCAGAGAACCAGCTGTGTGTTAAGCACTTCTTTGACCAGACAGCTAGTTAATAATTCAGGATAATCACTTATTTTCAAGGCTTTTAATTTAATCTCATTTTTTTTGCCATAGAATATAATAGTCAATAGTTGTGGGAAATATAAAGAAGCTATAGCTTAGGGAAGGGTATGTTTTCAGCCTACGATAGCTCACACACTGCCCTTAAGGATTCTGTCCATCCATATGCAAAATGTATTCATCCCATTCTAACATCTCTTAAAGACAGAACCCTCTACATCATCAATTCAAAGACCATCTCAGTCTTACCTAACAATCTCATCTATCAGTGTCTAAAATGATTTATTCATTCTAAGCCATTCACATCGGACATAGGAGACACTAAATATGTTCCATCCTGAGGCAAGATTCCTCGCTTTGTCACTTTTCATAATATAGGGTCTTCACCTAGATATCATCCCACCTTCAGGGTTAATATTAACTTTTAAAGGAAATCAAAGAGCCCCAAAGGCCTGATGGACTTTTTAAAAATTTTGGCTAGATTTCAGTTTGTTTCTTGAATAATTTTAATAGAAATGGATGGAAGTTAAACATTGCCTTCTGAAAGTCATCCAGAAGGGTTTGATGTGTTGCTATCTGAGAGGCAGGTCCTTTCTGACCTATGAGTCAGTCACTCTAACTTCTCCTGGCTTTGAAAATCCTATAATCCATTCCTGAAGACTTCACTCTTTCTGGGTTTCTTAATTGAATTTTCTGCCATGTGAGAGACACAATATCCTGCATACACATGTTTTCCATGTCAAAAAGCTGCCTCAAATTATATTTTAAAGCAATTAAGTTGACAAATGATGACAGTGAGATATATAAACTTAAATGAAAATTGCAATATTTCAAATAACTCAACTAGGTAACAAAGAGATAATCAGAGCCTTTCTCTACATACAGCTGCATTTGCTCACACAGGCGGCATCATATGTATGTCACAACTGACTCATATGCTGAGTGATGTTGAAGTATTGGCAGGTTAGATGAGAGAGAGATTTCTCAATTTAAGAGACATTAAAAACCTGCACCATCATGGCTGCACATGACTTTATTCCATCATGTGTTACCAGTGCCTTTGGACAGGACATTTAGACTTGCTGGAAATTTGCAACTGGATTTTGCAATTTATGCTCTTACGCTGAAAGAGAATTCAGATAATTTAACATTTTTTTCAGAATGTATCTAATGGGAATTGAAACATTATCGTGGATTGATATGCAAACATTTGTGCCATTTTTGAAATCTCACTTTCTCATTTGTTCTCATCTTTGGATTTACTTCAACTTGCCAAGGATGTTTTCTGTTTGAATAAGATCACTGGGAAGCCAATGAATTTATTATCACTCAGGAATGCCTTACTAGATGGCTTTTGTTGGATAAATTTTGGTGCACCGGAATGACTTGAGGAAAAAAATGTTCTACCGTGTGACTTCTGGGGAAGGCGAGGTTAAAGGAAATGCCTGGGCCATGAGAGAGAGTCAGGGAAAGACAGTCTGCCCACTAAGCATCATTAGGGGATGCGCTTAAAGGAGCAATTGAGGACAGGTTCTAGCAAGAGTGATATGTGGGGTGAAGCAAACATCACCTTAATACCCTAGGATTCAGCTAATCAACATGTATATGTACTTGCAACTGCCCTTCTCTACAGTGAAAGGCACTAAATAGTGAGCACTAAATGATATCAGAGAAGTCAAAAAGGGCGGAAGAAAATGGAACCCACAGATAAGCCCCTGAAACCAAGTGCTGCTCAGCATAGGAGAAAGATCACTGCTGGCATTGCATGCAGCATCAGCCCTCACCAGACCCAGAGATGGAATTAATATTTAAATCTTGGTTTAATTCTTCAGTACGATGTCCTGTCAAATTTGTAACTGGCCAGATGTTGTGGTGCATGCCTATAATTCCGTATCTGAGGAGTCTGAGAGAGGAAAATGTCAAGTTCAAAGCTAGGCTTGGTACATAACACCACATCTTTTAAAAACAGCATTTTGCAATTCGTCACTATTTCCTTCCATGCTTTCTCCCATGCTTTCTATAATGATCTGCTCTTCCCTACCTCCCTTCTGTACATGTAGTCACAGAAGAAAGAATCAACTGCAGAAGTGTAATGGCTCAACCCACCACAGTATAAGGACAAGGGCGTTCTGTTGACCTGCACAGCTGAGAGTAGTGGCCCACCACAGGCCTTCCTCCCTCTATTACACTCATATCTCCTTCACAGATAGAATTCCTAGGAGAGTTTTGTGTGTGTGTGTGTGTGTGTGTGTGTGTGTGTGTGTGTGTGTGTGTGTTACATATAGTCCTAGCCTCCTTGCTGACCTGCAGTGCCCAGAAGGGTGCTCTGCAAGCATTGTCCCAAAAGAAACAAAGAAGTTCACTGTCTCTTTAGAAAAGCTCAAAATAGAAGTGCCCTTTTAATTGCTGTATGACACTGTAAACATCCCATCTATTTCTTAACTTAGGGTAACCACTGGGTCACTTGTCCACAGTGTTGCTCTCCAGGTTTCTCAGAATCTATTTCAAAGGTCTTTCCTCATGTATAACAAGTTACATTTTAATATAGAATCAGATTTCATTTTCTTGTTTGTTTTAGACTAAATTTAGTACAGTGTGTCTCAGCTCTTACTGTTGTCTGTAACAACTCCCAAATTAGGAAGCTCTTCAGACTACACGAACAATGTGTTGCTTCCTTGCTTTTTTCAAACCATCTCACTGTGCTAACATCATAACTAATATTTGTGCACCACTTTACAGTTTACAAAGTACTTTCAAACTCATCATCTACTGAGAGGAAATATTATTAGGAAACTTCTTTACCAAAGCAGAACAGCCTTGAAGGTAGTAATTGGTTTGAGATGGGAATGTAGCTCAGCTGTAGAGCACATACCTAGCATAAATTAAGGCCCTGGAATTTTGAATATTCTCTACACTTAGGTAAACTTTTTTTCATACCCCTGGCCAATTGAACATAAGGGTTCAATTCTTAACTTAACTTCTCCACCAAAATAAGTAGAAACTGGGCTTAAAGATGGTCACCTGTTTCCAAACACCGTGACCTTTACCACACAGTGCTAGTTGACTAGTTCCTAACAATCAAGAACAAACATGTTTGCTATTAGTTAATGGGACATAAAAATCTCAGTATTTAAACAGGTATGTTGACTGAAATTTTTGGCTAACAAAATGTTTTCATGTTTTCTCAACATGAAAGAAAGATAGAAAATCAGTGACAAGTGTCTTTCAAATATACTAGTAGGTAACTTTTTTATTTACACTGTACCACATTCTATAAAATGTGCTTTCTGGACTGGAGATACGGCTTAGCACTTAATGTGCTTGCCTGTAAAGCCAAAGGACCCAGGTTCAATTCTCTAGGAACCCACATAAGCCAGATGTACAAGGTAATGCATGCATCTGGAGTTCATATGTAGTGAATGGAGGTCCTGGCATGCTCATTCTCTCTCTTTCTCTACCTATCTGACTTTCTCTCTCTCTTTTTCTACCTATCTGACTCTCTCTCTCTCTCTCTCTCTTAAAATAAAAATAAAAAAAATTTAAAAAGTATTTTCTATACACAATCTCTGGGAACTAGCAAAAACCTGTATCACCTTCATTTTGTAGATGAGATTCTGAGTTGTAAGAGATCATAAACTCACTCAGGCTAGTATATGACATGGGAAGTGTCTTACACAGCTCCAGTAAGCATACACCTAACCAATGGGGTAGGAAGACAGTTCCTATAATCAACCCTAAGATGGAATTTCAACCGTATCTTTGCATATTTAATCTCTCTGAAGGTTAGCTTTTTGTCTGTAACATGATTATTCAATAAGGTTCAAAGCTCAGCACCTAATTACTAGCTCATAGATGTCAGATAGCATTCTACCATCAGTAAACATCCTTCATTTCTTTAGTTCTCAAATAAGTACTGAACACCAGTTTTCACTACTGTTGTGAGTGCTAGACTCTGCTTCACTGCATACTTGGTTTGCAGAAACTCCCTCTCATCTGTACACCAGCATCCAAAGCTACCCATTCATGCTTCCTTTATGCCTGTATTTGAAAAGTTGCATTCCTCTATGGAGTCAAGATTGCTAAATCTGAGCCTGGTGGCATTGCAGTTTCAAAGGAGGTTGTAACTACAGCATCTTTTGTTTTGCATTATATCACTGTATTGCATCCCAGTACCTTTTCCTTCAAAATGCCAGAATTCATGTGTTATTTTCCAGTACCATTTGACCACATTCTCCATGCACAAAAGAAGCCAGTTTTCACTACAGCCCTCTCCCCTCTATACTACATTATTTTAAATCAGAAGCTTCCATCTCAGGACACTTCTTTTTCTCTATCCATCTTCTTTTCTGCTGATTGGTTAGATCATGTACTAATCCCCTGGGAATAGCACAGAGGCCCTTGAAGCTTCTCTGCACTTAGGTGGATTTGTTTTTATACCCCCTGGCCAATGACAACTATTCATTGCCTCTTGCCAAGATTTTGCTTTCCACCTTCTGATCCATGAGAATTACTCCACAAACTTTGCTTTTGACCTACAATGATTTTGATAAAACACTTCTGTTAAATCTTAGTTCAAAAGGCAGCACTTCATGCACAGTGTTGCAACCTAAATTACATTTCACTACAGATATGGCCAAGAACAAAAACTCCAAGCTCAATGTCAAGCCTGATGTAATTGTGATGAAATAAATTTGAAATGCCTTTAATTGGAGCAGACATTTTATGATCTGAATATTTTTATAAACTCAGTCCATACAACTGATATAGCAAAAATTAGAATACATTAAGAGGCATAAAACTGTCAGCTGGACATGTGGATGAGCTTTATTGATACTGTAAAATATTATAGTAAGACTTTCTGTCAGACTTTCTTTTGGGGGCACTGCATTAAAAATACAATAAGAGTTGTGAGCAGCACTGATATAATTAGCATTTGGATCTATGTGGATTCACAGGGCTCATTCCAGACAATCACATTTTTAAACTTTGAGCAGATGGCCAGAATTAAGGCCTGGTGAGCATTTTCCACAGCAGTAGAGACAGCACACAGTATGATATACCACTGGCAATGATCTAACTTCACCTGGAATAGACAAGAGGATGAAAACTGCTGAATCTAAGAGTGATGGTTCTATAGCTTTAGAAAAAAAAATGCTTCCATTGTTGAGCTCCAAGAATCTGTGTAAGACTAAAATGATGGTTAATTTAGTCATAAACTTATAATTGAATGAGGGAGAAGGACAGTAAAGGGAGGCAAATGAATCTGATGGATGCATTACTTTGTGTAAACAAAGCAAAATCTTTAATGGAAGGCATTTCTCTTATACCTGTAGTGCTGGTGCTGTTGACGTAACAACAATCTGTCATAGCCCTATGTTGATGATAACTGTGTTTTCATCACTGTAAAAAAGTACTTCAGTGATACAACTTAAGGGAAGAAGGATGAATTTGAACTTGTGGTTGGAGAGGTTTCAGTACATGGACAGAGAGCAGTTCTGTTGTTTCTGGGTCATAGAAGGCAGAAAAAAAATTCATGGCAGAAGTGTGTATCAGAGCAAAGTTGTTTACTCTGTAACAGCCAGGAATCAGAAAGAAGACAGGAAAGACACAAGGGTTTTTGTTTGTTTGTTTGTTTGGTTTTTCAAGGTAGGGTCTCACTGTAGCTCAGGCTGACCTAGAATTCACTGTATATTCTCAGTCTGGCCTCGAACTCTTGGCAATCCTCCTACCTCTGCCTCCCAAGTACTGGGATTAAAGGCATGTGCCACCACACCTGGCTTTCTAAGATAAACTCTTTAAACACATGCGCATCCAGTGACTTACTTCCTCCAACCAGGCTTCCACAGTTCCTACCATAGTCAAATAGGCCATTGAAAGTTGGAATACATGCATGGATTACACCATTGGTTAAGTGAGAGCTTTCACAATCTACTTATCTCTGAAAACACCCTCATAGACACTCAGACGCTTTATGAATTCATAGACACTTTATGAATCCCCTAGGTATCTCTCAATCTAATCAAATTGAACACCAAGATTAACTATCATAATCAAATGAAAGGACAAAGAGTGAACAAGGAGTTTTCTTTTATAGGCGTATAAAGTTTGTCCTGTAGCAGTGAACACCTTTTGAGTGTTGTGTAATGATGATGCAAATGTTTTAGATGTGACTTTTTTTAATCCTCACATCTTGTGTGATAGACACTGTTTTTATTTGCATTTTACACCTGCATAAAGTGATGTAAATGTATTTTTCACAGCTAGACTGAAAAGAGTCTAAAACTCTAGCCCTAAAAGGTCAGTTTTATGAGAGTGGATGGTTACCAGAGAGAGAAGAACCTGATTTTTGTTGTTAGCAGAATCTCTAATAGTTTCTGGATTTGGACTGCATAAGAATGAATGCAGTTTGGTTGCTCAACAAATATGTTGAATTTACCATCTTTATTTCACAGAGTGGCACTAGAGGCACAGAGAGGTTTCAGGTGCCATGTCAAGAATGTGCAGGAGGCGCTCAGAGATGTGTTCCAAGTGAGCCACCTTCTTTTTTTATCATCTCCTGTCTGCATCTTTCATGGTAAAGTTTGTATAGAAACTCAGGCACAGCATTCTACCACTGAACTTACTTGCCAAGGATCTTATTCTCCAAAGCTATCAATCTTTGGTCCAGATTTCCACAAAAGAGGCTTATGGGGATCCTTCATCATGTTGCTCATGGACATGAGATCTTCTGTTGTGATGACAAAATGTGTGGTGTCCTGTTATCTCCTACTGTGCTAAGTGGAGGCTCAGGACATGGTGATGCCATTGGACTAAACTCACTTGAGGATACCAGGCATTTTGCCACATTCTGACTTTAACTATTACCAAGCATTTGAGATCAAGAAGGTAGAAAGCAGGCGGTATACACTAAAGGTCATCGAATGAATCAGAGAGAAACTCCCAGGATGCTCAGTTCATAAGCAAAATGCCACACACCCCCATACACAGGCAGGCCATTGAACTAACAGGTTTATTGACATCTGAGTGTCATCTTTATAGTTCGATATAATGGTCAGTTGCTAGAAAGATTCAGAAAACAATTCTGTGGCAGGTAGTGCAGAAGATTCTCCCTAGTGATATGTTTAGAGTGAATCGGTACAGAAGCGGGCATGTTGGTGCAGCCACTATTCACCCAAACCATGATATAAAACTTAAAAATAAAAACCAGTGGCGGTATTGGATCTCATTTCCTAACAGTTTACAGTGTGTTTCCTTGTGTTTGCCATAGGTCCATGAAGTTAAAGCAATTTACAAGCCATTATTGCTGTAAGGCAGTAACAAATTTTCAGTTGCTGTACACATGGCCTGAATGTCTGGGAACACTTCACAGACTACTCCAAAGGCAAAATGGAAATAGATAAGAGTTCCACACACCACATGAATCTTGGCCAAAATCCGTAATAAGACCCTTTTCCCTAGGGCACCCAAGGGTGTACAGGGCATCCTAGCAGCTGCATGGTCACTTTTGTTAAAAGTTCTCAACTATGGATATGAAAGAACAGAGAATAAATTATGAGCAGTTTTCTTTTAAAATGCCTTTCTGACCATCCCTTTCCTCAGAGATCATTCATAGCATTGTGAAGAGGAGGCTCAGAGACATGTTCCAAGTGGGCCACCTTCTTTTTATCATATCTGCTCTGTGTCTTTCATTTTGCCAGTTTTTATCACACCTATATAGTCCATCCATCTTTGTTTGATTTCCAGCTCTTTTCAAATATCTCATTCATGACTGTCATTTTGCTGCCTTTCTCTCATTTTTAACATGCTCAGTATTTTATTTACCTTCCCCTCTTGATTGTGCTGCCAGCAGCTCATTCCGTTCAAGTAACTGGATTTGCACATGGTTTTATATTTTTAAACAATCACTCTAACAATATCCCAACTGTCTCTGGAGGAAGGGACACAATCTTAAATATAAATCAGCCTGAGCCAAAAAAAAGTAAGCTCAAGTAAGGCATTTAATCCCCCCCCCCTTCTGACTTCCAAAACCATGCTGAGAAATAGCTGAAGCCAGCTAGAGAGGATATGGCAAAGGTGAAAAATGATAGTGTGAAAAGCCCCTGGTTATATCAAATTTTGCTTTTTTATTACTTTGGACTTGCCAATAAATTCTCAGAGTCATGACTTTTTAATATATTTCCTAGGTCTCTGCTAACTCCAGCATTTGGCAAGATGAAATTCCAGTAGACTGTTTAGAGACCTCCTGCTCCTATAGCAGCTCAACATCTCAATGGGCCAGCCAGGGAGCAAGAGCCATGAGAGCGGCAAGCTACAATCTATTTCTATCCTTCCTTGCTGTCCTAGCAGGACTGCTGATGTTTGATAATGTGCAGCATAGTGTTTGAGAAATATTTCCAAACGGCTCAAAGACACTGGTACAAAAATAAGCAAATAGATCTCTCCTACAGATCATATATACATATACATACATATGTCAAAAGTACTTAAAGGTATGAAAAGAAATAATGTGTGATAGTCCATTGAGCATTGACTTGGGACAGAGTATCAAGTGACATATATATTGAAATATTTCTATTGTATTTAATCTTTCAAGTATCCTATTAAATAACTACAGTTATACCTTACAAAATAGGTATGTAATTGAAATTCAAGGCAATTTAATGACTTGCAAATATTCACCTGGTAAGTGGTAGGGCTATCTACACTTAAAATCATACAAACACAAAGGAGTAGAAAAGGAAAAAGAGGAGAATTAACATTCATTATGCCAACCGCTGTACTAAGCTTTTCATATGCATTATCTCATTTATAGACATAATATTGTTACCTCTAATTTACTGATGAAAGGCCAAAGCATAACAGACAAATATAATGTGCCTAAGTGAAAAGTCTACCGGGTAAAAACAACAGGGTTTGAACTATAAATATTTGATTTCAGTTCCTACAATGTCAACCCTAATGTCTCAAATATAAAGACTGCTTTATATTTAAGAGCCAAAGGGCTCTTTTCCTTTATAAGTATGTATCTTCAGACATTCAAAATTGAAACTCAACACCAAAAGCATATGTGATTACCACATTTAAGAAACTGGCATATGTCCTTACAGATAACATAACAAAAATTCAGCTTCAGTCAAGATAGAAATAACATGTAGGTATAGCTCAGACACTGAAAGATAACTCTGGTGTCTACCAGGTGTTCCCCAATATCTTGTCATCACTGCAATACATGTAGGACTTCTTCCTCTGGATGTGTTAGTGGGCACAAGACACCAATGGGTGGGAAGAAAAGAGCACAGTAAGAAAATTGCAAGGCCTGCAATCTAATAAGCTCTATCACTCATGCAGAATTACACTGCTGTTGAACTGGATTCATAAATTCAAAAGATTGCAAGAACTCAGCTAGAATAAACTCCAGATGTTAGAACTCTCTAAAGAATTCAACCAGTAAACTCATAATAAATTCCTTTTCGAGGATAAATTAACGATGCCTATATTTTTCCTTTGTTAAAACTGCTTCCACATGACACAGATGAAAATAATTTTGCAGAATTCATTGCCCTCCTTAGCTCTAGATACACCTATCACTCACAATATCAATTTTAAAGACGTGAAAGAAGCATGAGCTTGTAGGCATTTCTCTTTGTTGACTATTTATACTCTGTGCCAGACATTGTGCTGAGTTCTTTGCCTGCAATGTGTTATGTGAGTTGGGTACTTTTAATCTCTATTAAATGAATGAGGAAATTGTGGCTTAATGACATTAGTTCATTTTGTTGTGTCACATTATTAAAAAGAAGTCCAGTTCAAACTCAGGTGATTTGACCGCAAAGTCTGAGCTCTTCATCAGCATTCATTGAATTCATAGCTTGCCATGAGTATATTCAAGAGCGGTGGATTAATATATGCCAGCACTGTGCTCAGTTCTGGAGCTTGCAATTTAATAACAATGCAAATAAATTGAAAGGTGATCAGAATAGAGCAGCGTAAAGGCCAAAGGGCTCACAACCACATCAGTTAAGAAAGGATCTCTGGGTCTAGCAATACTGAGCCTGACAAAATAAAGATCTGGATCATTCTTTTCTCAGACATTGAAGAGCTGTACTGAAGGAATTCTAATGACCTTGTGCATGGAGGCCCCTGGTAGGGACTGTCCCCAAGGTTATTTGACAGTTTGTTGCTCCTATATATGTTTCTTATGATTCCAAGGAGTGATGTGTGATTTGGGCATGAAGATGAATTTGTCTACTAGACCAATCTGATGGTAGCAGTTGTGCCTTGGATTGAAACCATCAGTGGACTTTCTAGTATATGCCAGAAAAACTCTAGGCAGATATTTTAGGAAGGAAATTTAAATATAGAATGATTGATTAAGCCTTTCCTAGATCTGAGAGTCATGGAGTGATATGTAAATGCTTCATGAATTTAAACACCAAAACAATGTGCTGAGAGTCCTCAGAAAGTGAGCGACCATGTTTCCTCTTCTTTTCCTAAGAAGCTTCTAGTCGGAAGGAAGGACTGAGACAAATGTGTAATGACAATGACATCAGGCTTTCAGCTCTTGTAACGGAGCTCTAAAATGACAAGGACCAGAGTGAGGAAATCCATGCACGAACTAATGAGATAGCTCATAAGAAAATGCTTTGAACAGAATAACAATCCACTGAAGTTACAAGGAATATGAACAAGTTGGAGAGTCAATGGTCCTAATTAATAGGGAATCTTTCTTGGTTAAATGTCAGTGTGCAGCTATATATGGAGTGGGTCAATGAATGAAGAATTCAAATTAATTGAAAGATCAAGTTCATTTTTAAAATGCACTGAAGTCAGACTTAATGGCAAGCTCAATGAGAAGATATAAGCTAGTCAGCAAAGACCTGAAAGGCAGCAGCAGTTACAACTTCAGCCTTTTTCAAGTGATATTTTCCTAACAGAGAGCTCAAAGTATTTTTTTTAATTTCCATATTAGCATACTTTTCATATTTTTGATCTCATATACCACTAACTAGTATGCTCTATGTGCAACAAATTAACACCGGATGCACCAAGTCAAACATATCACAGGATCCTTCTCAGACCAATGCAGACCTCTTTGTGAGATGTCAAATAAACACCTCAAAGTTTCCTAGCCTTTCCCAATGACTGAAAACTTCTGATTGGTTTGTTGTGTACCTTCTTTATTAAAAAATTTTGAAATGTACTTGTTATATGTGTGTGAATATTTTAGTATGTGAGGATGGGTGCATATGTCACAACATGTGAGGAGTCAGTTCTCATTTTCCATCTCCACATGACTCTTGTTTTTCACCACACTGTGGGTGAGCTTGCAGTAAATTCTTCTATTTGTGCCTCCCGTCCTGCATTAGGCACGCAGGGGTTACAGAAGACCACCAAATCTTCTAGGATCTGAACTCAGGGACTCAGAGTTGCCCTGCAAGTGCTTTGTCCATGAAACCATCTCCACAACCCAGCAGTGGACTTTCTGTTATGGGACCAACACTTATCTGTATCTGAAAGAAAAAAAAAATTTGCATGTTGAACTTCATATATCCTTAACATCTCATATTTCCTCACATGCATCCTGTTTCCAGGTTTCCCTTGATAGTTCTGGATTGAAACATACAACTATAATGGCAGTAGCATACACAGTTTATTCCTTTATGAACAGACATGAAATGTATATCTTCCTTTGCTATCCAGCAATATGCTTCAGTGTCACAGAAGTTAATTTCAGCCCAGATTCCACCCCGTCCTTCTTGCTGAAGATAAGACTGATGTCATTTCACCTCCTTAGCTAATAACAACACAGGCTTGTAAAAAGATAAATTGCCTATGTTTCTAAGCTATATCCTACCAAGTGGAGATTTTTAAAAATTTTTAATTATTCTGTTTTTTCCAAACAACTGTAATTTCTTATTACTACCAAACTTTCAGGATACATCCTTAAGATGAAAGTTCTAAAGTGTTCACATAGATATAGTTTCCTTGATCCAGAAGAGAGCATAGGCAAGGATAAGGATAATTGAAGACAAGAGTTGGGAGACATCTGTCCATAACAGCAAGGTCATAGACTCTTCCTGAAGGCTGCCAACAAGAGGACCATGGTCCAGATGACATTGTTTCTTACATTAGAAAAGCATGAAAAATGAGTTGCATTCTCTTTAACCACATATTCTCTGTGCATTTTGCTTTCTAAGTTTTCACTCTAATTTATATTCTTCCATAATGCTGTTCTGTAAAATACATTAGTGTCATAATCATGTTTCACTAGATGAAAACTCTTTGTAAATTCTAAAGATTAGCCCATAGTAGATCTGTAAACATGAATATGCTCAACTTGGAATGGGATGACAACTGAATAAGTTTATCATTAGATGAAACTGTCATGTTTTAAGTCTAGGAGACATTCAATACACTTCACTTTCACATCCTCCTAGCTTAGCAACAAAGTTCACCATACAGAATCAGTTTTTCATCATCTTGATCACATGACAGACGAAGTTGCAGCTCACTCCTGCTGCCCCCATGTTATGAGAGAATCTCATATCACATATACCTATCCCAGGAAAACATCAAAGTTCAAAAGTATACCTTCTGTTGAATGTATATTAATTTTGTGTCATTGTAAAGTTGAGAGATTGTAAGTCAAACCATCATAAGTTGGACACTATACTTGTGGAATGAAGGAATGGATTGTAGTGAGGAAGCCTATTAAACTCATGGCTTTAAAGCGGTTCTTCTGGTGGAACTTAGGGAGCAACATATTCAGTTAGTTTTCATACTGGAATCATGGGGAGAACATTTGATAGCTTCTCTGAGAAATCCACTTTTGCAACAGTGAAAATAGACAGTACCTACAGTCTCTCTCATCTTGGGACAGAAAGGGAAGCATATGGATATACACTATAGTATATAAATATGTAATTTTCAAACACTGTTGGCCTCTTTCTCTACAGAAATGTCAACACTGCCCTTGAACACTAGTGGTGTGACCAGCTTATAATGAGAAATATTGGTCAGAATGGTATTTTGACTTGGATCCAAAATAATATTGAATAAAAATTTTTGAACTATTAGTCTGACTAAATGTGGCAAGTAAAATAATAATTTAGGATGATAATGATTAGCTTTTATTATTTTTATATATTTTGCAATTGTACTACAGGAATGGTGCCTGTAGTAATGTTTGAGTAAAAAGGGTACAGAGTAAAATTAATTTTCCTACACAGTGTTTTTAATAATAGCAAGAAAAAAGCAAAATATTCCCATTATAAATCTGCAAGTATAGAAATAATAAAAACTTTTTGCAAATCATTCATAGACAATGAATCATTCTTTAAGTTTTGCCCCAAATATTCATAAGCTAGTTTCTAAGTCAAAACCTTCACACCTCCACTCCACCAGTCACATTTCATTCTTTTTTTTTTTTTTTTTTTTTTTTTGGTTTTTCGAGGTAGGGTCTCATTCTGGCCCAGGCTGACCTGGAATTCACTATGTAGTCTCAGGGTGGCCTTGAACTCACGGCAATCCTCCTACCTCTGCCTCCCAAGTGCTGGGATTAAAGGCGTGCGCCACCACGCCCAGCTCATTTCATTCTTTTGATGGGCAGTATCATGGCCTCTGAATTTCCATTCTCACTTCACTTGATGAATATGCTATTTCCTTCTGTCTCTAGAAGGAATCCCCTCCTACTCTGCCTCTAAATATCATTGATTCAAGCACATAACCCAGGCAAAGGCCAAAAGAATAGAAAACAAGTTTTGGAGTACATGCTCCCTTGATCTTCTGAGAATGCCTCTTGAATTGCTCTTGCTTCTCTTTCTCTTGCTCACTCTTCCTCTCTCTCTTTCTGTCATGGACAAGGGCATTGGAGAGTTGTTGGAAGAAGCAATAAAAAAGTGGATGTTTAATGTTACAACTAGGTTACTGAGCCAAGTTTCTCTCCTGAGTCAGCTTATTTTCTTTATTGTAAATATTAATGTAATTTTGTATTTGGTAACTTGCAACCAAGCACTTCCTGAACAATTAGATTCCTTTCCTCAAAAAAAGCATTTATTAAGGATATACCAAGTACTAGTTTGGGGCCCAAAGATGTTTGAGACAATCTTTTATGCCTTCAAGTAAGTTATAGTCAGGTTTAAAAAAAAAAAAAAAAAAAAAAGAAAGAATCCAAACAGTAAATGCTATGGTAAGGAGTGATGTGGTGAGAATGGTCTATCACAAATGCAGGAGATAGAGGGTACATTGTTTACAGAGCTTTTTTAAAAAGAAAAATGTGTGTGCACATATTCATACATGTGAGTAGGTATGCAGATATGTGGATATGTGTGCATTTGTGTGTGTGGATGTGTATGTGGAGGTCAAAGAACAAACTCCAATGTCATTCCTCAGAAATGCTACCTTCTGGTGGGGGCAGACAGATTCTCTCATTGGCATTCAGCTTGCTCACAGGCTATAGTAGCTAGCCATTGAGTCCAAGCGATCTGTCTCCACCTCTTCAGCCCTGGTATCATCAGTACACACCATCACATATAGCATATTCACATGGGTTCTGGGAATCGAACTCAAATCCTCATGCCTGCAAGAAAAGCCTTTTCCCAATTGAGCTATCTTCCCAGCCTATTTAGAAAGCCTTTAAAAATAATTTAAAATTAATTAAAAGTTCATTATGTGCTGTATTTCCAGACAAATGTCAGATTTCTCCTTACCAGGATGGATCACTTCCAGATCTCTCAAGTTTTGTACATCCTTATTAAAAACCTATTTATAAATCAAACTAAGCATCAATGTTTATCATCTTTCTACAACTACAAAACTCCTGTAATAACATACAAAAGGGTTGTTTGGGCTGTTTGGGTGATTCTGATGCATGACCAGCTGGTACCTCTGTTCTGGGACTATGGTGAGAAAGCATATCATGGCAGATCAAAGCCACTCACTACATCATTCAAGATGCAAAAGGAAAGAGGACGAATGTTCCACAATCTCCTTTGTGGCCATGTCTCCAGTGTCATAAAGACCTCTCACTAGGCTATACTTCCTAAAGGCTTCATCACCTTTCACGAGCACAACCCTGGAGAACAAGCATTTTATACACAGGCTGTGAGGAGACATTGATCCAAAATATGGCAATGTTTTTGCTGCTTGAAGTGCATCCTTTACAGAAATAAGCCTCCTCAAGAATATTGCTCTTTGACCATAAGAGAAACCAAAAGCTTGATTACATTAATGAAGCAGAGCCATCTAGCCATTATAATGTTGGCAACAGGGATTATTTAATTCATCACTGTATTAAAGTAACGCAACTTACTGAGACCATAAGAATGTATATAATAAGATCAGGAAAATTATGGCACAAAATATTAATGACATAAAGGAGAGAGCCAATTTGTCTTTAGAGAAGAGCTGAAGACATCACTCAACCAGATGTAACTAAAAGATTCTATAATGAGTCTGAGTGACTCGAGAAGGTCACACTAATGCAGCTTCATTTACCTTCTGTACAGTTCTCATTCCAGCTTCAATCTAGTCCTTCCTGGAAGGTCACTTTACTAGATCAGTGGTTTTTATTCGGACTACCTGATGAAATAGTTCATCAATATTGCTTAATGGTAGCCTTTATCCATTGTGATAAGAAAGACTGTTAGTTTACTATGTGCCTAACCTATTTACCACTGATGGATGCTGATGAAACTGATGTGTGTAAAGTGTAGTGTGAGGATCAAAGCTTGAAGTTTGGTCCTCCTCACAGAATTGACATGACCAAGAGAACAAGAGAAGTTCCATAATGGCAGAAGAAGTCGGCCCCCTCTTAAAGTACCAAGCAGAGAGAGAGGAGAGAGAAAGCCACACCACACAGTACACTTCAGGATCTAGGCACTTTGCATATCTTTAGATTAGAATTTCAAATACATCTCCACACCTTAGGGCTAGACCCTAAAATAACCCAGTGACACCTCCTCCACTCAGGTGGCTGCAGACCTAAATTACAAACTGTAATAAAACACTGAATATAGTGGGGCCATCTATTCAAACTACCACACCAATGGAAACATACCATAAGCAGCCAGACTGTTACAGTCGTGTCCACTGATTCAATGCACAAAAGTTTCTCTTGTATATACCTAGGAGAGAAATTGATGGGAGTTGTCTAAAGTTAAGCTTTTAAAAATACTGTTTTTGCATCAGCAGCATTTATTTGATATAGGCTTTATGTACTTTTACAAAGCAAAGAAAATGTTTATAACCATAGTATCAATTTTAATATTCCTGATCATTAATAAATCTTTATATCTACACAGTTATTTCTTTTCCTTTAAGACTTCTCTGTTTTTATTGTTTGCTTATTTTTCACTTGAAATGTTTTCATAGTTACTGAACAATCTCACTTTTCTATATTCTAAATCAGTTTTGGTAAGAATAGGATTCCTGTCCAATTTGTCAACATTTCCAGAATATTGCCATGATTTTTTTTAATTAGAGAGAAAAAGTCGAGGAGTGGGGGGGCTGGAGAGATGGCTTAGCAGTTAAATCATTTACCTGTGAAGCCTAAGGACCCAGGTTCTATTACCCAGGACCCACGTAAGCCAGGTGCACAAGATAGCACATGCATCTGGAGTTCATTTGCAGCAGCTGAAGGCCTTGGTGCACCTATTCTCTCTCTTTTATCTCTCTCTCCATCTATCTGCCACTTTCTCTCTCTCCCAAAATAAATAAAAATATTAAAGAGAGAGAGAGAGAGAGAATTGGCACGCCAGGGCCCCTAGCCACTGTCACTCATCAAACTCCAGGCATATGTGCCACCTTGTACACATTTATCACCTTGTGTACAAGATGCATGCATCACCTTGTGCATCTGGCTTGCATGGGTGCTTGCATGGGTTCTTGCATGGAGAGTTGAACCTGAGTCCTTTAAACTTTGTAGGCAAGTGCCTTCACCAAAATGCAATCTCTCCAACTCCCATATTTTCTTGGAAAATCTTTTCATTATTATTTAAATGTCTGACATATATATGCATATGTATGTTTTTATGTATATTTTAAATATTTTTATTTATATCTTCTTCCCTTTCCTCTTGATCTAAACACATTTTGTTCACCTTAATAATTTCTTCAAAGAACTTAAAATGTTAACCATATATTTAAATCTGTTTATTTCACTGAAAGTTTTTTAACACTCATCTTTGTTATCTATGCTACTCTATTTTCTTGGGAATAATTCTGCTTTTTAAGCATTTTAATTCTCTTAGTCATTTTATCATGTATATATAATAAAGTCTAATGTTACTTAATGTATAAATCCTACCATAAGAGATTGGAAGATCTTGGCACAACCTCTTTACTAATGTTCATATTATGATCTATCTTTTATTTTTAATACCTTAAATTAGACATAATTACTATTATAGATTTATATAGACAGTGTTTATTTTGATTTCTCTTCATATTAAACAGCTTATTCTCACCAATTGCTTTTTACATTTCAGACTGTTCTTTGAGATCCTTTTTTGCTCTAAGAAACAAATAACTTCCATATTTCACAGTAGCCACTTGTGGGAATCCCTATTTTGTTGGTTGTTTTTGATGAAAATGTATCTATTATCCTCATTCTTTTTAAAAAAAGATAATTTGGGGGGGGGGCTGAAGAGAGGGCTTAGCAGTTGATTCTTGCCTCTGAACCCAAAGGACCCAGGTCTGATTCTCTAGGACCCATGTAAGCTAGATGCAAAGGTGGTGCATGCATCTGGAGTTCATTTGCAGTGGCTGGAGCCGCAGCACACACATTCTCCCCCCCCCCCTCTTTCTCTCTCTCTCAATTAAATAAATAAATAAAATATTTTTAAATGATAACTTTGGTATTTTAAATTGATAATTAATATTTCTTTGGTACTTGGCAGACATTATTCAAGTTGTCTGTGGGTTCCAATGGTGGCTTGAGAATTTTGCTATCAATTTTTCATCCTTTTTAGTTCTCCCATCTTTTGTATCTAGCTATTTTAAGGTCTATCTATATTTTTTGATATTTTTCAATTTTGCAAGCTGTGTCTAGGTGTGAGTTTGTACACATTTTTTCTGTGAGCATATGGTATGCTTCCTTCGCAGTTGAGTCATGTTTTCAATAACTCTGAAAAATTTCAACCCAGTATTGAATTTAGACATTGCTTATCCTCCCTTATCTCTAGTCGTTCATTTTTTATAAATACAATTAATATTCTCATATTTTTCTCCACATATTTTAAGCTCTTTCCAATAATTTCTATCTTCTCATATCTTCATCATGTTATCAGGTCATAGTCTGCATCTGCATCTGATTTCTGAGTTTAACACATTGATAATGGGTAGAAACAGAGGATAATGATAAATCAGAGACTGGTAGTCATTTCTAATGTAAAAAAAGACAGTAATTCCTTTTTTTGGTAATTATTATATTATATAATATTATTTATTATTATGATTATTATTATTATATAACTACTTATGGGATGTCCATAAAACTCATGCTATACAATTAATTTTTCACTTTAAAAGAAATTTCTACTCATCTTTTCCAAGTGTTATGTGAAACCGTTTGTCTCTAATTTTTAAGTACAAATAAAATGAGATGTTTACTAACTTTCAAAATTCAGCTAAGAAACTTAAAATTAATGCAGGAGCATGTGTTTCCAAGCTCCCTACATTGATCCATATGATGTACAATCATTTTGCAAGCCCTCTTCAGCCTTTCTGTTACATCTGTGAATGGGGCACGTGTGACCTAATCAAAGGCCAGCACTGTATTCTGTGAGTATGATTTATTGTTCTCAAGAAAAGTTCTAAGTTCATCAAATGCAGCAGAATTCCCATGCTACTGAACAAATTCATTTTTTATAAAATAAAGTGTAACCTCAGAGCTCCTATTCCACTATTCTTGGCAATGGCTAATTAGCTACACACTTCAATTAATACTAATGAATAATTTGGTTAAAAGCCTAGAGAAATCTGTTTGCAAATCTATGTATTTTTTGTTATACACTAACTTAAAATGCAATGCTTCCATCATATTATTCATTTGTAAATGTTAATACGTGTGCAGCAGCCTTGAGTATGTTGTGTCTTTGTGGTTGTGGTTCTCTTGCCTGTAAGGAAACTTAGATATATACATATGGCACGATCTCAGAAGAGGAATTAAGAACATGTAATATATATCCAGAAATGACCTGGCTCTCTGTTGACAGTTTTTGCTTTTCATATGAGTGTAAGCATTTGGGGCTTTTATTAGGTAATTTCTTGATTATTCATGGTGATAAGAGAGCCAGCATTGTAGGAGTTGCAGTTCCCTGTGCTGTCAGAGCAGGCAGCCAATACAAGGAAGTTGGAAAGCTTTGTGACCCTTGATGCAACCCTGAAGACTTAAAGTCTACCATTAGCAATTTCTTCCTTTGGGTCAGGAGGGCCTTGCCCCTTATCAAAATGCAAATCCCTCTGGGCAAGAAAATGCCTTCAGTTGCTACATTTTCATTAACATCACACAACTGTTTCATATATTGGAATGTTTTCGGAACAACTTGGCTGAGAGCAATGTTTTGAGAACTACAGAGGTCCAGCTTGAAAGAAATTCAAGACTAAATGAGATCTCTAAATACCCAGAGAGCATTAGAAGGCCACTGCAGACAAGGATGGGAGAGCAAGAATCACAGAGGCTGAAGAGACTCACAAGCACTCATCTCGTTCCTAGCTTTCCCATCCTTACTGCTGGGTGTGATGGTTCTCAAAGCGAACACCTGCATGAATACCCTATGAGTTTAAGCAGGGCACGTACAGTTCTACAAAAGCATCCTGGATTTCATTATGCAGGAGGTGTGGTGAGTAGAAAGGACTCATAGAAATTCACATATAGGGAATCAAAAACATGAGGGTGACAGGTTGTTCATGGTACTTACAGGATTTTGGAACCCATCTGTAATTCTGACCATGACTATTAAAAGTGAGCACAAAATGGGTCAAAAATCATAGTTCAGGCTGGTGGAAAATATTCATTTCACCAAACTAAAATTGGGCATGTTTGCCTATGCCCCCCCTTCTTCACTGTCTACATTTAGTAAGCATTTCTGGCGTTCTTATTTGAGCAAATTTTGAGTGTTCTAATGAATACAATGAATAAGAAGTATAGAAAGATATGCTGCCAAGCAGATACTAAAGAACTGTAAGAAGAAAAGAAGATGATAGACACAGGGCCAATTAAGACTGTGATGTGTGCTTTCTGGAAAACCCATATGAAGCATAGTGTTGTATGCCGAGGGTGTTAAATAATGTCCCGACCCTTTAGTTGTAAACTCAGCCATCACCATAAGGTCAGTTGGTGCTTACAATTACTCTCATGCAGATCAGCTAAGACAAGGAATCCATCAATATCCAGTGAGGTGAGAGACAAACAGAACATGGTGGAAATTGACCATCACTGGGGAGTCTGACCTCATCTATGCTAGAAATTCCCAAAGCCAAAACTTTAGTATTGCTTGAAGCTTTTTCTGACATTATTCTTTCTACCTCTCCTTACTGTAGAAGAGTACAGTTGGGTGTTGAGAGTTGCCAAAGTGCTACAGATTCAGCTGCTGATCTGAGCTGAGGTCGCATAAGGCACACAGGATAAAGGAGTATTTAAAGACAGCCATTGTGTGTATGGTTAGGGATTTCAGGAGAAATGTAATGGGGCCTAAACTTGAAGAGACAGATACGGAAGTCAGTGAACGAAACCCAGATTCTTCAATATTCATATTGAAACCCACCATGAATGTTAGCATTTAAGACTTGCTTTTGCTTTTTTTGTTTTTTTTTGTTTTTTTTGTTTTTTTTGTTTTTTTGAGGTAGGGTGTCACTCTAGCCCAGGCTGACCTGGAATTCACTCTGTATTCTCAGGGTGTCCTTGAACTCACAGCAATCCTCCTACCTCTGCCTCCCTAGTGCTGGGATTAAAGGCATGCGCCACCACGCAACGGCTTGCTTTTTATTTTTTATATTATAATTATTATTATGCAGTGCTGGGGAACAAACTTAGGATCTTGCATATGTTAGAGCAAATGTTCAACCACTGACCTACAACCCCAGCTCTGAAGACTTGTGTTAGTGGAGTTTTTGAGAGAAAGACAGGAGGTCAAATTTATTGGGCAAGAGCCTGAGTGGTTGTTAACAAGCAAACCAGCCTTTTGCAGACAGAACAGCCTGTCTGTCCTCGAGTCCTTCTACTGCTTAGTGATAGATGATAAGAATTGTTCCTGCAGTCATTGGCGCCATTCATATTATTAAGCAACTACCACATTTCAGACTACATGCTGAATGTGCATTGAGATTCAAGTGGAAGTATTTGGATGGAGAACCTGGAGTCTAAAGGAATTGTCAATCCACACAAAACGAAACCTCAGCATTTCCATTAATCTGGCCAAGAGTTGGCCTTGGAAGACAAGTTCAACTTTCAAATAATCATGGCTAAACTTTGGAAAGAACTCATGATTAATCACAAAAGCTCTCTGGTTCGCTTCCTTTTTATAGACAGATGTTTTGTAGCAATTTAACGTCAAGGATACATGCCTTAAAGGGCTGCTGAGCAAAACATAACTAAGCTCTTTTCAGGTAACACTCAGGGAACTCTGGGACTGTCACATCTGTTCTCTTGCACGTACTTGTCCAGCCCATCTGTTCTTTTCACTCAAGGTCCCAGAATTCTTTGCCACGAGCAGGATTTTCACCTCTCAATATAGAACCATGTATCGTACCTCATGGTCCAACTGAGTTCCTGAGAATCACTGTTTGGGATTTTATAAGAGACAACAAACATTGATTTTGTAGTTAACATAGAAGAACTTTCATTCATCCAATGGGCTATATATTTTAATCACCGACGGTAATGTCCTGGATCAACTTTAATCAGTTGTTGGTTACAGTTTGAGAAGCCCTGTGTCCAGATTAAATGCAATGTGACTTATGCTATGGTAAGTAAATCTTCACTTCAAGTTGGTTTAAATGCATAAGCAAAGTTTCTCTAACAAGGGTTTCAAGATTGTGACATTGCCTCCTAGTTTTACAGTGGAAAGGAATCTTTACTAATGTGTTGAAAGGCAGCATGCGTTCACTCTGACTCTTTGATTATATTTAATAGTTTCACTGTCAGACGGTGAGTCAGGATCTTTCACTTCTGCTTAACAGTTTGTGTTTCCACCTTCTTGCAGTTGATAAAAGCAATGTGACAGCTTCTGCCCATTGATAATAATGGCTCCTTCATTTTAATCACTGTATACGAAAAAATAAAATAGCATGATAGGGTGTAAAACCGTTTCCTTCAGCCATTTTAAAGTGTAGGTGTTATATATGCATCCTTGTAAAATGACATTATGTGAAACTAACTTTTCTCCGCTCCATCGTTTGATTTTCATGAGAAATTTTGTTTTCTTTATATAAGACTCAATTTAGCAAATGAGGCTCAGAAAAAAAAATATCTTGGGCATTCTCAAGTCTGCAGATAAACATGTGAAAGCATGCCTTTGTAATAGTTTATGTAATGGAATAAAGTCAGTCCGGCTCTCTCACTAACCCAGTATGGCTAGATTTGACTAGCAGCAGGGTGTGGTCAGAGTAAATGGGCTGTAAAAGGAGCATCCATTAAGGAATGGAACTGCTATTTTTTAATTTATATTGGATTCAAATAGCTTTTAACAACTTGTCTCAAGCTTATTCCTCTTTAGGAAGCATTTTCTAAAACATACTTATTCTAGAAGACTAGATATCACTAGTTTAAAGATAGGTTGCATCCATTTTGGAGAAAATAACGCCTGACTTTCTGGTACTAGCCACTCAGCTAAGACTCTGCTACAGATCAAGCAGAAAGATAAAGTAAGGAATAGAGGACAGAGGGGCTCAGACTTAACCTATGAAGGACCAGACATTAACTATTGTTGGCTTGCTAAGAACTATTGTTATGGTCTGAATGTCAGACGTCCCCCATACACTCATGTATTTTAACACTTGGTCCTCAGCTGGTGGTGCTATTCTGGAAAGTTGTAGAACCTTTAGAAGATAGGGTCTAGATGGAGAAAGTGGGTCTCCTGAATGGCTTTATGGATTATAGCCTGGATTTACCTAAATTCTCTCTGTCCTCCTGACCCATCAATATATAAGCAAGAAGTGTTTTGCTTCTACATTGAGCTGTTCCTGCCCTGGCCATCATGCCTTCCATGTCATGAAGAACTATACCCTCAAACTGGGAGCCAAAATAAACCCTTCCTGCTTCACTTACTTCTTTTTAGATACTGAGTCACGGCAATGAGAAAAGCCGCTAGCACACATACCTTCCGTGCACCAACTACTCAAATCAGGCCATTGTATCATTAAAATAGGAATAAGCAGGGGCTGGAGAAATGGCTCAAAGATTAAGTGTGCTTCCTGTGCAAGCATGAAGGCCCAAGGGGCCCAGGACCAATGAGTTCCAATATCTAGAACCTACATATATAGCTGGGTATGGCCATGCATGCTTATCACCTTGGTGTAGCAGACAGCTTCAGGTTCACTGAGATGAACTTCCAGACCAGGCAGAGTTATGGAGGAAGAGATATTTATTAAACCTTACAGATCCAGGGGAAGTTCCATAATGACAGAAAAAGCTGGCCTGCTTTCACAGGTCCAAGCAGAGAGAGAGCAAAACCACAGCCAAAAGCCTCATAACACCCCTCAGGAACTCCAGCTAGGCACACTTTGCATATCTTTAGATTGAAATCCTAAACCCACCACCACACCTTAGGGTTGGACCCTAAGATCCGCCCAGTGACTCTGCCTCCAGCCAGGTGGCTGCAGATGCAAACTACAAACTAATAAAACACTGAATATATTGGGGGCCATCTATTCAAACTACTGCACTTGGTCTCATAGGGGAGTAGAAATCTGGGAATCACCATAGTTTGTGAAAAGGCAGCAAGTTTTGAGATCAGTAAGAGCCTCTGGCTCAAATATGATCAAGGAAAGAGTGATGGAGCAAGACACCCAGTGTTCTGCTCTGGCCATCACAGGCAAGCACACTCCACTGCAGACAAGCACATGGGGCACCAGAAGGGCATGTACACATTCATAAACATAACAGACACAGACACACACAAACCTATAGTACACAGCATACCACACATACACACAAACACAAAACAAAAGAAGGCAACTGAATGGGTGAGCATGAATATGTTCAAATAAAAATTAATTTTAAAAACAGGGAACAGCATAGATTTGACCAGTGTACCATAGGTTGCTGACCCATAGTAAAACATAGCACCTCTCTGGAGATTATATATTTGCAAATTATGAAAGAAATTATAACGTTTGTTTTCTTGATGTGTTTATACAGAGAAAATATTAGGGTTTCCTTGGATGCTTGCCTAACACCGGGAAGCCCTTGCTGAAGTCTGACAGGACCCTAGGAAACAAGTTATAGAAAAGAGAGCAGAAGAATTTAAATGAGATCCTTGCAAATTCATAAGACATTTATACTACATTTTCACAAATATTAATTATATGGAGCAGAGTACATTGAAACATAACATGAGAAGGGAATCTGGCTATAGGAGAGGTTCAAAAGAGGGATATACTAGTGTGTCTGTGCCAATGTCAGTATGTCCATTCCAAAGAAGAATCTACCCTAGTATTAACAGAAGCAGGGGTCCTGACATTACTGGGCCTTATCTCTTTTTTTTTTTTTTATTCTTTTTAAAAAATATTTTATTTATTTATTTATTAGAGAAAGAGATACAAAAATAGGTGGGTAGAGAGAGAGAGAGAATGGGAGCACCAGGGCCTCCAGCCACTGCAAACGAACTCCAGATGCGTGCTTCCCCTTGTGCATCTGGCTTACATGGGTCCTGGAGAATTGAGCCTCGAACTGGGGTCTTTCAGCTTCACAGGCAAGCGTTTAACCTCTAAGCCATCTCTCCAGCCCAACTGGGCCTTATCTGAATAGACAGTTCAAAGGAGACTCAACCAAGTAGGACTGAAGATTAAAAGAGAAAGCCTGAGGAGCTGAAGGAAATGGAAGTATGAGCAGCAAGCAAGGAGAGGGCAGAGATCTGTACAGAAACGTGGAGACTTGTGCTATCAGCAGCTAAGTCACAGTCACATGGGTTTTCCCAGACACCATAATCCCCAGCAGATACCAAGATTTAATTAAGGCATCTCTAGAGTGTGACTGAGGTTGTGACCAGCAGATCAGGTAGAAGCCAGCAGGTACCACTAAAGAGACTTGAGACTTGGAGGAGGATCATCAAAACCCAAGAAACAGACAAAGCTGACCACATTAGAGCTGCAGGCTTCAATCTCATAGGTGGCAAAGCTGAGGTAGCCTGAAATGAAGTCTTTCTTAATAAAGTCCCATTTACATCTCCACAGTAAAATTAGAGCAGGCCGAGTACTACATTGTTCCATGAGAGTCTTATCTTCTGAAAGTCATATTGTCAACCCCCCTCCTTTTTTGACACACAAGGTGCCTTTTCACAGCGAAGAATTTAAGAGATATGGTAAGAATGTAAGTAGGAACTGAAGCTTTTTCAAGATGAAAAGAAGAAACAAAGACTAGCACAATAGGTATTATGTACAGAAGACATCCCAAGTTAAGATGACTTATTGTAATGCAGAATGTCTTTTTAAAGGAGAACAATACTTTTAACCTTATATATATATTTAAGCACTCAAAAGACATTTCTACTTTTTATGACAAATGAAAGGTCAAAAGAATACTTATTAGTTCTATGAAGGCAATGTAAATGTAAAGCATCGTGCTTTTATAGTCATGAGGAGACGCATGCCTGTGACTTTGTATACCATTTATGTATATTATTGTAGATATTCCAAAAGAGATTCTTCTACTCTTTCTTTAGTAAAATGCAGCTTTATTGTCAGTGGGGATAACAGTTCCCCTTTAACACCACAATTAGTTGTTTCTCTAGATAAGATTTGCCTGAGAGGAAAAGTGCACTCTGGTTCTGTGAAATTAACATAGCCCAGGCGAACAAAGCTTTAAAAAGAAAAAAGAAAAGCTTTAACTTAGAACTTCACAATACTTGGAAACAATAGAACTGACAGAGTCACCCAACTCTTTGGCAACTGCTTTTGGGGAGCTGCTGTTGAACTGTAGACGCAGAAACTCTGCATTTGAGATAAATCAAACTGAGCCACCTCCTAAGTGAGCCAGGAGAGACACACAGTGCACACAACACTGGCTGTGCTCAACAACTTGAACAACAATGATAAATCTAAGTATGAATAATGCATATGAATGGGAGCCACGCTAAGTCCTCTATAGGTTCAAGCTGATGCAGGCAAGTAACCACACGTGGCCACCTGCATCCCTATCCCTGGAGAGTGGGGCAGTTGTCATGGAACCTGGGAGCCCAAATGCAGCAGCACAGCCAAGTATGACACTTGGGAATGTGACCAGGACTCATTTTAAATGAAGAAAAATACAGGAGAACTAAAGTAATAGCAAAACCTCAAACTCTTGCCCACACTCAGAGCTGGTCTTCTGGGCAGAACCTGCCATCCAGTCACTTTATACTGTCTATCCGGACAACGCTATGCGAGGACAGAGGAGTCGCTGAGCCACAGGTAAAACCTCAACACACAGCTGGTGGGGGCGTGAAGCCAGCCATGGGAGCGTCCCATGTTCCATGGAGAAAGGAGAAGTCACACACCAGAAAAGGCCCTTAGGAAGCTCATTCCTTCCTAGGACAGCTTGTGCCTCCACAAACAGGACCCCGTTGGTGTTCTGCTCCATCATCTTATCATCTCCCTCTGTTCTTCCTGTGACAATATGACAAAGTTCACTTCCAAAGTGGTTTGTTTTGATTCCAAACAATGTTTCAATTGTACAAAAAGAGCTCACCAATGATTTTGAGACCATTCTATGTGGCAGGCCCTTCTTCACCCAAATAGCTTCATCACAGACCCGTTTGGAAGTCTTTACATGAGATGAGCGTTCCTGGCCGATAATCTGAATCAATACCCATCAGATCACAATTCACTTAACTCTCCACTCAATTTGCACTGTGATAAACTGGGCTTTGCCCATTTTGTGTCTGCTTTATACAATAGAAGGGAAATGAAATGAATATGTCAGAACAAAGGTGGTACAGTATTACTATAGCTGATAAAGGAATGATTTGGTTCAAATGTCAATTACTGGAGCAAGGATTTAGTAAAAATTAAATAAGAAATGATTACCCTATTGGCAATGTAGTCCTTTATTGATCCTCTATGAAAATCAGATTGCAGATACAAAAATGCCTGACACGCCAAAGTCCAGATTCTAGAGCAGGTATCTGTGATGAATTGCTGTCAAGTCTTTAACTGCTTACAGAACATTTTCAGAAGATCCCTGATATTTGGGCTCATAACTTTTTAAATGTTATTTGATTTCTAGATGCTATAGGTTAATAAAATTGAAAAGTGAAAGTTTTATGGCTCAGAATGAGGTTATAATGCTGCAGAATTCTCTTATATCTACATTAGACTCACCTGGGGAGTTATTTTAGAGATTTTCAGTATTGCATCCTCCAACAATTTTGATCCAGAGGTTACAGGACAGCCTGGGAACCTGTATTTATGTTCAACGGCCCATGTGCTTATAGGCTCAGAGCCCTTGGTGAAAGCTAGAGAAAAACTGCATTGGAATACATTCTGCTTTGGGGTCAGGTTTCACAGGACACAGATAAGAAAGAGGGCAAAAGTTAAGAGGCTTAAAATAGCTTAAATCAGAGCTAAAATAAAATCAAGCCTCTGAGTACCAAAAGAGGAGAGGATAAAAAGAAATTGTGTGTGTGTGTCCTCTCATCTTGCTCTCCTTCACTTGATCCATCTTACATGAACACACTAATTCCACCCACAATCTTTCAGGCATCCACTGAGCTCTACACTATTTCTCAGGACTATTGGCAGGTTCTAGTTCTAGCAGCCCTGAAGCTACAAAAATAAAGGCTACTCAACACCTGAAACGTAAAAAAATATAAAAACATCAACCACATAAATGTATTGCCTGTCCTATGAAGCATTTTAAAACATCTTGATAGCATACTTAGGCTACATTCATCCAGATGTTCCAGCTTTGGGTACAGAGCACACAACGAATTCGTGAGTTGTGAGAACAAGTTTGTTTTAGCCACTGTACTGTTTTATTTCCTGCTGTTGCCTCCAGCATCTCCTCTACTCTTCCTTCCAAATCCTGCC
The DNA here is from genome assembly GCA_036365145.1 of Orientallactaga sibirica. Taxonomy (NCBI): domain Eukaryota; kingdom Metazoa; phylum Chordata; class Mammalia; order Rodentia; family Dipodidae; genus Orientallactaga; species Orientallactaga sibirica. Next base: position 49,427,747 of record JAEOAD010000004.1, on the reverse strand, counting down.
CTCTTTTTCTTTAAAAAATTCTAGGCTCCAAAATTCTCCCTCCCCTGGGCATAATTCACATTCCTAAATGCAGTGGTCTTAAATAAATGTAATGAAGAAAAATTTAGACAAATTTTGTGGTTGGAGAGATGGCTTAGCAGTTAAGGAATTTGCCTCCAAAGCCAAAGGATCCTGGTTGGGTTCAATACCCCAGGACCCACAATAAGCCAGATGCTCAAGGGGGCGCATGCATCTGGAGTTCATTTGCAGTGGCTGGAGGCACTGGCATGCCCATTCTCTCTCTCTCATAAATAAATAAATAAATAAATAAATAAATAAATAAATAAATAAAGTAGATATTTTTAAAATTAGACAAATTTTATTAAGTCCCATAACTGCCCAAGAAATATTTGCCTTTTAAAAAAGATTGATAACCTTTTAAAAGTGAATTTGGGGCTGGAGAGATGGCTTAGTGGTTAAGGCACCTGCCTGTGAAGCCCAGGTACACCCATTCGAATCTCCAGGTCCCATGTTTAGCCAGACACAAAAGTGACACAAGCATGCACTGTCACACATGTGCACAAGGGGGAGCACACATCTGGAGTTCGTTCACAGTGGCTGAGAGGCCCTGGCATGCCTATTCTCTCTCTGCCTCTTCCTCTCTCTCTCTCTCTCTCTGTGTCTCTCTCTGTCTCTCTTTCTCTCTCTCTCTCTCTCAAATTAAAAAATAAAAATAAAAGTGAATTTCTAACTGTAAGATGGCAGGCAGTGTGACATCATATTAAAGAAGGTGAAAAAGAAATATTTGGGTTACCTGAGTCAAGGGAGATAGCCCTAGGTTGGACTCAGGAATCTCCTCCAGGCTGCTGCTCACATCTATACCAGTGATTTCCGTGGTTCCAGTTCCACATACTCGGATTTTGCACAGCTCATGAGCCATGTTTTGTTTTAAGGCAGCCAACAGAGAGGCAGTGAGATCGCCACTGTGACTGTGGTCGTCAGTGACTCAGTAGTGGCAAGAGGGAGAAGCATTCAAACCCATGGATCACTTCTGAGATGAGTTCTGGATTGGGCCACATAGACAAACACCCATGCCGATTGTATATCAATATCCTGAGTGTTGATGTTAGTGAACACAGAACCACGCTTCTTCGTCATATGCCACAGTCAGTACGCTTCTCTATGATATTCATCGCTAAGCAGTTTGGGCACTGCTGACTAACAAGATAGACTTTAGTTACCCAGAGAAGGGAATTTGAAATAGGCATTGCTTCACTGTGGTCAAAACTAGTAAATGGCTTTGCTTTGGGAGTAAAGGAAATCATTTCACATCGCTGCTCTGTGCTGAAGTATTTCCAGAGAACCTAAGCAGAAAGGAAAAAAGCAGACCTTCGGAGGCAGAAAGGAACGAATCTATGTGGGTGTTCAGAATAATCTTGGGCTTGAGTAGAATTCATCTGGAAGGACTGGCCAATTTACTGCAGAAGCTCAGTACTCATAGGGTTCACCCTGTTCTCTGTAAAAGGGAGTGGATTGTCTTTTTCTCATGTTGGGAGGCAACAGATTGGAGCAATAAATAAAGGGACTACTCAAACCCAAATGATCAGGCTCAAATCCCATCTCTTCACCACTCCTCAGCCATCCTGCTTGGAACAGGGTCCTTATTCTCTCAAGCATCCTTCTGTTCGTCTGTAACATGGGACTAATAATAGTTATTATCATCCACTACCTCAGAGGAAGTGGTAAGGAAGAAGTCATGGCTGAAGGGGCTTGGCACACTGCAAAGCATTCACCACTGAGTATAGGCTATTATTAGGTTGAAGGAAATAGTTTGGTGGCCTGCTCAATTGAGTGTAATAATAGGCTGTGTGTAATAGCATCCTAGTTACCCAACCAGTCAAAATCATTACACTCCAGGCTAACTGTAACCCCCACGACTGTGAGTATCCAAGATCCATGGCTTCACAAAACTGCCTTCAATGACGTAAGTTTTCTGACTGCACAGGTAGCTTGGTCACAGGCTGAGAAAAGATGAGTAGTTATTCATCTGAAAGGTTGTGCCATCTCCATCATAATCTTAGCACAGGACTGATTACAACCTGAAAAAGAGACAAGGTCCCTTTCCTATCTTGACTTTGCATAACCAAAGGTCAGCCTGTGGTTGATTTGATTCGATTTCCTATTTACCTTTTAACCATGGGCCATTGCTGGCTCACGAATATCCGGGATGTGCCTTATAAAGCCAGCCTGTCATTCAAACTGAAATACTTGTCTCCCCAAAGGAAAGGAGGAAACCTCCCCCCAACCCAGATGCACGGGCTTTCTCCTCATTATGCACCACAGCAACTCATTTGCTATTTGTCCCTCACGCTAATGAGCACTGAACTCACTCAAAATATACTAAGAGATAGTTTTTATTAAACATGATATTAAGAAAAGGTTAGCTTCCCTTTTAGCACTGCAGGCAATTACTGAAATATATGAATTCAAATGGGAATAGAATGATAATAGATTTTCTCATTTTTTAATATTTTTTGTCTTCTGAAATTACACCCTTTCTCTTCCTCTCCCTTTCCCCCATTCCCAGCTCTGTCAAATAAAACTGTAATGAGAACATATAACAGTGTCCCAGGAGACAGTCCTTTGATGGCGAGTTCAGCCTGTCCTGAGCACACGCAGTGTTAGATTATAATCACCTGTGAGTATCACTGTCGGCCTCATTAGATCAGAGCTCCGTACAGATACGGATCATATGTTTAGTGAGTTTCGTACTCCAAACCTCCACTCCTCATGCCCCAGCTCCTGGCTCAAAGAAATTCTGATGAGACTTTGCTTATGGGATGTAGGTGGAGACATAAAGGAGGGGAGGAAGCTCCAGGGACAGGCATCATGTAGAACTGGAACGTACTAGAGACTTGCCAAGTGTTTCTTTAGGCCACACGGTGACTCCCCGTGACGTGACTTTGCTGACTCTGCTTCCGTCCCACCACTGCTTTGTTCTCTGTGCCCAAATCCCATTCCGTCATCACGTCAGCCATTATCTCTGCTTCAGTGCAGTGATGAGTGCAATATTTATCACTATATCTCTTGGTATGTGTGCCGTCTCTGCGTATCTAACAGTAGTCGGGGGTAACTGTCCACTTAGGCACGGTGCTTCTGTGGATACAATACACCAAAAGCTTGAGGTACTTGGCGTTGCAGTGCCTTTTCTCCATCAAAGAACAAGAAGCTCTCCAAAAATGTTTTCTGAATGACCACATGGCTCTGGGGACTGGGCTTCTTCTGCATTACACATGGCTGGTGATAGGCTTCTGTTAAAGATAAGCCTAAGCCAGGATACGATGGCTAAATGTCAACATTATGCAAGACACAGAGGAGAGAATGATTGAATGAAGCACTGTCCTCATTTTTAGGGAGCCCACAGACTAGCAGCAAAAGAAATAGTCAAGACCCTAAGAATAGCAGCATATGACAGAGGCTTAGAGAGTGTGCTTTGGTCACTGTTCAAATCACAGGTTTCCCACTCAGTCACTGAGTGATCTCAACACACTATGCTTCTGTTTCTTCAGTTTCCTCATCTCTAAAGTAGAGCTTTGTTCAAGGATAGAGAGGGGAGGCTCATAGTTTTGGAGGTTAGAATGACCAAATCCAGGTTGCTGCATCTTGGAAGGCTCTCGGGGCTTATACCATGGCAGAAGTCTGAAGGGTGAAGAACATGCATCCAAGTCCTGCAAGGAAAAACCTCAATCCATTAAGAAGGGTTCTGTCGGTTAAGGCATTTGCCTGTGAAGCCTAAGGGCTTGTGTTTGACTGTCCAGATCCCATGTAAGCCAGATGCACAAAGGTGAAGCAAACACAAGGTTGCACAATGCCCACTAGGTGGTGCAAGCGTCTGGAGTTTGATTGCAGTGGCTGAGTCCTAGGCGCGCCAATTCTCTCGAAAAAAAAAAAAAAAAGAAAAAAAAAAGGAAGTAGTCTGGAGAGATGGCTTAGCGGTTAAGGCGCCTGCCTCCTAAGCCTAAGAACACTGGTTACAGTCTCTAGCAGTTCCAATCTCCAGGTCCCATGTTTAGCCAGATGCAAAGTGACCCAAGGTGCAATGCCACACTTGACCATAAGGGTGTGCACGCATCTGGATTTTGTTCACAGCAGCTGAGAGGCTGCTGGCATCTGTCTTCCTCTCTCTCTCTCTCTCTCTCAAAAAAAAAAAAAAAAAAAAGGAAGAGCTCTGCCCTCACAACCCTAAAAGCATCCCCTAGGCCCCATCTCCTAACACTCCTGACTGAGAAAGTGAGGTTCTAACATGTGAATTTGGGGGCAACATAACCAACTCAACACATCCAAGAAATGTGCTCCCCAGCCACACATCCTAGTGTCTTATGGAATGTGAGACAGCCCCTTACTTAGATGATGCAAGGATAGGTAGATTTCTACACAATCACTTCCTTGGATGATGCAAAGATACTGGTCGCTGCCTGTCATGCAGAGAAGTTATGGAACCATAGCTATGTATTTTCAAACAATCAAAATATAAAAATAAATAATCCATAAAATGTCATGGAAGGAACCAAAAGGGAGACTGCGGTCAGGAAAACCCTCTACTGAGAACTAGTTCTAAGGAATAAGCCATGAGTTGGCACGGTAGAGGCTGGAATCCCTGGGCATAGTGGTGTTTTTTTGCACATGCCACTCTGACAGGAAACTGGAGGCAACCTGCCAGGGAGAACCAGAGCATGTCCGTGTGCTTAGGGCAGAGCAGCTGTGCCTGTAGCAAGTAGCTCTGGGTTCTCACAAGGTACATACTGTATGATCATGGGAAAACTCCGAACTGCTATAGATCTGCATTGATTTTGTGTTTATCTAGGCCTTGTAGGTTATTATAGCTGAGCTGCTATTTTGAGTGGCTGTTACATGCTTAATGGCTCTTAGGCAAAGCACAGTGTGAAAAATGCGTGACTATGCTTGGATTTATTTGTTTCTGGTTTCTCTGTTTTATCAGAAGTTCAACCAAAGATACTGGTCTTAATGTCTACATAACAGAAAGAACATCATCAGAGGAGGAAGTTCATCTAAGCATACAACTACACTTAGTTTACATTACGTCAAAAATTAAACACTGCCGGGCATGGGGGCACACAGCTTTAATCACAGCACTGAGGCGTCTGAGGTAGGAGGGTCGCTGAGTTCAAAGCCTCAGGCCAATTCTAGGTCAGCTTGCGCTAGAGGAAGACCTAGTTTGAAAACCAAAAAATAAAAAATAAAAATAAAAATAAACCAGGCAGGGTGCCACACACCCTTAATCCCAGCACTTGAGAGGCAGAAGTAGAGAGGTAGGAGGATTGCCTTGAGTTCAAGGCCAGTCTGAGACTACATAGTGAATTCTAGGTCAACTTGGGCAGCAGTGAGACCCTACCTCAAAAAAAAAGAAAGAAAAGAAAAGAAAAAGAAAAAGAAAGAAAGAAAAAAGAAGAAAAAGAAAAAACACAAAATAATATAAATAAATAAATAAAAATTTTAAAAATCCACTAGAAAATAATAGCCACAAAGATTTGGTTTTGCTATGTATTTTTTTAGGCCAGATGAAGAAAACTTATAGTTGTTTCAGCTTCTGATTAAAGCCAAAGGACCTTGTTGCCAGCAAACAGAACTAACTTTTGACTAGAGGGCAAAATTTTAATATTAACATGAGCAGAATTATGATGGCTGTTACCCTTGGTGAGTCATACTCAGTAGAATGGCCCTAGATGTGGGAAAATGGATTGTTTTGATGAATGAAGTAGCTGTGTGTCACGGCAGCAATTGTCTTCTGTAATAATCAGGCCAAACTACTACCTACAACGTGCTGAGCAAGGAGCTAATCAGGGACACAGCAGTGCATTAAAGTGACAAGGAAGCGCCGCTAAAAGTCAGGGTCAGAACGTCACATCACCGTTGTTTTTCTGACATAAAATAAAATGCTGAGCTTTCTGCAGTCCTTACCATCTTCCTTTATGTATATGCAATTATCTTCTATTAGGTCAGATCCATGTTACTCTATGAATTTCTTATGACATAGGCTGGCTACAGTAATAGCAGCTGACCACCGTGACAATCTGGCTTCTACATTACTTTCTTAAGCTTCCTAATAGGTGGAAATATTATTTCTTACAATCTGTATATTAGGATGGTTAATAAATATAATGGGACTTATTATCAACGGAGTTGTCTCCCATATTATTGTCATTCATGCCTTAAAGACTTTTGATATTTTTACCGTATACACCATTGCATAGGCTGCGGACAGGAGTTGAGATGCAATGTGTTTGAACCAGGAGCACAGAGAGGTACTTTATAATGCAAAGCTCTGTGTTCCTGTTTGCCCTTAAATTTCCTGAGAACTTAAGGTGGCATCCCATTAGCAGCACAGTTCCAGTACTCTGTGATCAGATAGTGTTAATTCAGCCTGCTATAGCATATTTTCTGTAATAATACAAATAAGTCCACGTTTGAATCCTTCAGTAGCATTTTTTTTCTTCTGAAGCCAAGGAAAGATTTTCACATTATGATGCTGGCTTGCTATAAAGCCTAGTTTCCCTCAGAACATTGCTGCTGTTGCCATTATCAGATCCTCCCTCTCAGGAGAAATGGCATACATGAAAGGGGAGCACATTTATAAAAGTTAAACTACAGTTGGGCATTTGTTATTAGGAAGAGTGATTTCAGGTCAGCAGGCTCATCACATATTACTTTTCTCAATGTATGCACTTGTTTAATTTTATCATTTCTTGTGGTACTGTTTGGTGATACCACAAATGAAGATATTTTTTAATTTGTCAACTGGACAGTCAAAGGGGTAAGGCTGGCTGTGTGAAAGAGCAGATACCTTGTAACCCAAGGCACTGAGCTGGTACTTCATAGGTCTGTAAGAACCAGGGTGATATGCCCCTGATGTTTCACAGGCATTGATCTCCCTCTGTTCCAAGCTGAGTAGTTTATATTATGGGAATGGAGATAAGAAATAATTTGTCTCCACCAGCAACATCTCTGAATCTCAGATACATTCAACCAAGATATTTAATTTCTATTTGAGATGAAATTAAGATTTCAAAAATATCTTCATATAATCCCCTAAAACCATATCCATGTTTGCATGAAATCCAGTTTACTAGATTGAGGATTCAGCATTTTTTGAATGAGAACTGATCTTTTCTTCTATGCTGATCCTGGTGCAATTACAAAGTATCTTCCCAGAGAAAATACGTCATCCCCATAGCAATGCTGAGAATATAATTCCTGAAATTTCCTAAAGAATAAAAATGAGTCTTCTTTCTCCAGAGCACGTCCCTGGTGCAGCTACTCAGATCAATCAAGCTCTGAATCTTAAGATGCCTTGAAAAAAATATACTGCTGTCTGAGTGGGGGGAGAGGCACAGAGAGGGAAGAAGGGAGAAAAGAAGCCACTAGTGAACTGAAGCGTTAACATTTAAGAAAACAGCTATATCTTGCTTAACTATTCACTTCGATATGAATGGGAAGACAGCTTATTTAGATATTGGGGTGCATCTCTTTCTTTTGTTCCTTTTCTTCTGTCTTTATGAGAACACCTCATCGTGTTTCTCAGGCTGCTCTGCCTCCTGGGCCCAAGGGGTCCTCTTCCATCTGTCCCCTGAGTAACTGAGATGACAAGCATGTGCCTGTAAGCCTGGCTCCAGGCTCCTTTCTGAAGGAAAAAAAAAATCCAGTAATTTTTACCTGAGGGATTGGAGATTTTTGGTTAAATATTTTGTACAAAGGATTTCAGAAGCGGTTCCATTAGGCTAACTAACAGTTGAAATAGTGAGAAAACCAATAAGATGCCAAAGGCAAAAAATCTTTCTTATGTAAAAACCTTTTTTTTTTTTTTTTTTTTTTTTTTTTGCCAAAAGAATGCTCACTTTAGAGAATAAAAATAACTTAAAATTGTATTTTAAATCTGTTCCTAAGATTCTTGCCTTGAGGGTGACTAGGGCTGAAACCCATCAGCCACATAGGAAAACATCAATTTACTAATAAAATGTGGGGTTTTTTTTCCTTCATAGAAAAGCCAAATATGGAGCCTATCTTCCAGTTAATCATTCAGCTACATTTATGGTAAATAAAGCTTAAAACAATAAGCACTTCCCAAGTCTCCAGACTAAGTGGAACAACACTGAGTGTGCTAAAAATGTACCAAGTGAATAACCATGTAGGCACTATCTTGAGATTTTTAAATAAATAAATAAATAAATAAATAAATAAATAAATGCTGAAAAATTTTATGAAAGTAAATGTTTTGGAAGCTAAAATTTTCTTACACCTTTAGTTGGCTCATCAGTAATGAGAAAGTAATAAAGAACAACTTTGGCTGTGCGTGGTGGTGCATTCCTTTAATCCCAGCACTGGGGAGGCAGAGGTAGGAGGATTACCATGAGTTCGAGGCCACCCTGAGACTACATAGTGAATTCTAGGTCAGCCTGAAAAACCAATATATATATATATATATATATATATATATATATATATATATATATATAATGAATAATAATAAGAGCAAATTTGCTTTAATTAATGTAATGAGTTTATCAACGAGCAGTAAATAAACTCTTTGGGATATACAGCAGCAGAATGTGTTAACTCGAGCATAGGCTGGAGAGCATTGGTGGACACAGCAGAGACCAGTGATGGTTTCTTCTTCCTTCTCTTCAGCCTACTCTGTGTCCATCAAATCTCTGCTAAACTATTCATGCGTGAAAGGTAACCAAAAAAAAAAAAAAAAACTTTTGTATTTGTGTTTTAAATGAATGAAAAATTTACCAGTGGACTCATTTCTAGCCCAAGCACTGAGTCGTCTTAGGAGTGATACAGGAAAACATGAGCTGGAAGTGCCTCCTAACGACAAAGCACTCACCCTGATGCATGCTCATGCTAGAACAGAGCTTCTGGCCAAGAGGTATTTGTATGGGATTATAGGAGATGCTTTTAGAAATAAAATAATTGCATCTATAAAAGATATGCAACATGTTGGTCTCCAGTTTTTTTAAATTATTTTATTTATTTTTGGAGAGAGACACAGAGAGAGACAGACAGAGAGGGAGAGGGAGACAGATAGAGAATGGGCGCGCCAGCAGTCTCTCAGCTGCTGTGAACGAAATCCAGATGTGTGCGCCCCCTTGTGGTCAAGTGCGGCATTGCGCCCTTGCATCACTTTGCATCTGGCTAATCGTGGGACCTGGAGATTGGAACCGGGTTCTTAGGTTTAGCAGGCAGGCGCCTTAACTGCTAAGCCATCTCTCCAGCCCTGGTCTCCAGTTTTAAGTCCTGTGGGAAAGGGCAGTTACATTCATATATTAAAATTACCTAAATTTTCAAAAGCAAATGTGTTGCATTTGAATACAGTCTTTTATACTCCCCAGGCTTAAGAGCTCCACATGGCACTGGAGCTTGCATTAAACACCAAATTCCCTTTCCCTTCACAACAGTCTTCCAGACGACTCAAGTCATGCCGTACTCGCTGGGGATAACTACATAAGTCTCCATGTCATTTCTGAACTTTAATAATCCCAGAAGACTATAGTCCTTCCACTTGTATGGTATAGCATGCTTTTCACTAGCATTAGTAATGCTACAAGGGCATTGGGTAGCAGCAATTATCTACCCAGCGGAGGAAGAGTTGTATGACCAGGTATAGAGATTCATATGCATACTAATTCCCAAAGACATGAATGTGTTATTCCCCAAAATAGTCTTACCTTTTTATTATTTTAGAAAGGTCTAAATTAGATTGGTGTAAACACAAAACAGCATTCCTTTTTATTTATGCGTCTTGAATGCACTTTTATGAACTGTAAAATGAACACATTTTGAGAGTTTAATGAGTTTTATCATCCTATTCTTAGATAAACACACTTTCTGATAAGAAAAAGAAAAACAATTATTACGTGATTTATTCCAAATTAGCTAACGGGCCTAAAACATAACATAGCAAATAATGAATGCAAATAAGGAAAGACTCCACATTCAGTTTGCCTCAGCCCCAGGTTTATTAGAACATGAGGCTGTTAAGATGACGTCTTTCTGCACTGGATCTTGAGTCCTACAGGTTGCCTGACAGCTTAGATATAAGTCAGAGATGCCTGGGCAAGTCCTCGCATTACAATGGAGAGGAAAAGCCAGCCAGGGACAGCAGTATGAGCTCTTTCTTCTGCTGACCCATCAACAGAAAATATGGAGATGGGAATTGTCATGCTTTCATCACTGAAAAACTACCTGAATAACATTTTAAGGGGAATAATTGCTTATTTTGGCTTGGAATTTCAAAAGTTTCAGTCCAAAGTGCTTGGATTTGTTGCTCCTCAGACCATGGTGTGTAAGATCATTTCAGCAGCATATGAGAGAGGGTATTCACCTAATGTCAGACTGGAAGAGACATCAAGAAAGGAACCAATAAGCAGACATAACTGCCCACAGTGATTCACTTCCTCAAGCTAAGTCCCACTTCCTCAAGTTTCTACCACCTCCCAAAATACCATCACTACCTGGGGAATAATGTTCACATGAATCTGTGGAGGGGACACTTCATATTTGTACCATAACAGGAACCTTTCTCCATTTTAGTATACAATTCACACTGTCATCTGTGTAATGCTGAAGCCACCAACTGGATCACTATAAAAGCAGCTTCTGGGCTGGAGAGATGGCTTAGCGGTTAAGGCCCCTGCCTCCTAAGACTAAGAACCTGGTTCCAATCTCCCGGTCCCACGTTTAGCCAGATGTAGTGACGCAAGGGTGCAATGCCACACTTGCCCACAAGGGGGCGCACACATCTGGATTTCGTTCACATCAGCTGAGAGACTGCTGGCGCGCCCATCTCTATCTGTCTCCCTCTCCCTCTCTGTCTGTCTCTCTCTGTGTCTCTCTTCAAAAATAAATAAAATTAAAAAAAAAAAAAAAGCTTCGCTATAAATCCAGCCTAGAGAGCCAGTAGGGTATGTTTATGGGAAAGACTACTGCCATGACTGCATCATGACTCTTAATCAACATGGAATTGTTAGATGAATGACTGTGTTCACTGTCATTTCTATACATATGCATGAAAGAAGGGAACAGAGGAACATGTAGAAAGAATGACTAGGGCTTTCTCATACATTTGAAGCTACAGTAAATATGTGCGTCCAGAAGAAAGTGGGGGTCCGTCAGATATATGTCTATCAAGGCTAATTGAAATAAATGGGATATTGCTTAAGAGAAAAGAGAAACAGTCAGTAAATCTCTTGTTTTTGATTGAAGATAATGCAGAATAGGTTTGTTTCTAAATAATTGGATTTATAACTAGAATTCATTATTAGCCAAATGAAAATTATTTTAACTTTGGCTTGCCTCTATTTGAACCAATAAAAAAGTGACTATAAGGAGAAAATACATTTTCATTACAAATAATGGAATACTAAATGTTGCTAGACAATACATACAATAAAAAATTCCTTAATCCTTGTGTTCATCAGTTTTATCATTGTTGTGACCAGGTATCTGGTAGAAACAACTTTATGGAGAAAAGATTTATTCTGGCTCATGGTTTCAGAAGGCTCAGTCCATGATGGCTGGGCTCCATGTGTGCGGGAGCATGTGGCCAAGAAGAGCTGTTCAGTTGATGAAAGACAGGAAGAAAGGAAACAGAAAGCAAGCAATGAGAGAGAAACAAGAGGGAGAGAGACAGGCAGAAGAGGAACCTGGAACAAGATACAGCTCCCAATCCTACATTCTCAGTGACTTACTTCCTCCTGTTAGGTGCATCCCCAAAAGTTTCCAGAACATCCGAAATTAGCTACAACAGATAGAGACCAATCTCCTAAGAAATAAGCCTTTCAGGGAGACTATTCATATCCAAACCCTCAAGATCAAACCCAGATAATATCTCTTAGAAAATGCCTTTGCTTCATCGCATGAGGGTAGAACTAACAAATAGGGATGTTAACTCTCTAGTTTACGGAATTTTTTAAAATTTATTTACAAACCATCTTATCATCTTTACCACAGTCTGGCTAGGAATCTTTCATAAACATCCAAGCTTGGTTGCCATCTATCAGTGTAGTCTTTATGAACAGAAAGACACCTTTGTGACGGAATGAAAGCACACATCCTTTACCAGGTCCTAGCAAGCTTGCTAACCTCCCTTGCCTGATAACATGAGCAGGGAGGGGATGGACATGGTCTTCTTAATATCCCAGTGTTTAGAAATGAACTCTTCTCACTGCCCTGGGCAGGCAGGATGCTAAGCCATTAATGGGCTCCCTTCAACTACTGATGCTATGAAGATTCTTTCAACCACTTGGCATTTTGTCAGGATGGTACATAAGACTGACAACTCTATCAGCGGGAAACCAGGGTTGAAACCCATGTCAAAGAAGAGACCTGTGAATGGCAGGAGGAGCAATTAAAATTCAGACATCTGAACTCACCAGTGGCCCCTGAACCTCCTATTATTATTTGTGTTCATCACTCTTAGGAAATGACACATAGCTTGGGGAAAGAATCTTACCACAGAAAATTCACACGTATTTACCAATGTGTGGTATGGAAGAGAAACCTAGCAATTTATTTGAATAACCCTCTACAAGAAACACCCAAAAGTAAGCTTGACCAGCTATCTGGCATCCCTTGGCCAAGTCAAACTGATAATATGAAATCAGCCATCATGGATGGCAATTGATAAATATTTGAGCAAACTTCCTGGCACTGTAATAATGTATTCATTCTCTAATAAACAAATCATTTTCTCTACTCCAAATATTAGGACGGGGTTTATTAGCATCTTCCTGGAAATTTTTAGTTTTGCTTCTGATTTTGGTTTGGGGGGGAGTTCCTAAAAGGATATAAAAATCTGCATTTTCTGAAAAATGGTAGACAAAAATCTTCCCATTCAGTATTTATGATGTTGCCTTGTGATGTGTCTGTAAACTTGTATAACATATTTCTTCTAGTTCAGAGGCTAGAGAATGATGATGCAGCTACAAATTCCCCTGATAGTAGAAGCAATTATTTTGATGGCAGAAGCGTATTTATTCTTGAAGTTATCAGAACGTAAATTAAAGTGTTAGATACTCAAATTGACATCTAGAAAAACAAAGGTTAATCTCAGTGCGTTGGGTAGATATTTTCCTTCTGACAAGTTCATAAAGTGCATCTTTTTCTTGGTATTGTCATCAGTAATTCACTCAGATACCTGAAATTTACTTACATTAAAATACATTTGAGGGGCTGGAGAGATGGCTTAGCAGTTAAGGCACATGCTTGCGAAGCCTAAGGAGCCAGGTTCGATTCTCCAGTTCGCACGTAAGCCAGATGCACATGGTGGCGCATGCATCTGGCGTTCATGTACAGTGGCTAGAGGCCCTGGAGTGCCCATTCTCACTCTCTCTTTCTCTAATAAATAAATTTTTAAAAATTCATTTGAGGACTGGAAAGATGGCTTAGCAGTTAAGGTGCTTGCCTGCAATGCCTAAGGACCCATGTTCGATTTCCCAGGCCCCACATAAGCCAGATGCACATGGTGGCGCTTGAGTCTGGAGTTTGTTTGCAGTGGCTGGAGGCCCCGGTGCACCCATTCTCTCTGTCTGTCCTCGCCCACTCTCTCTCCAATACATAAATCAATTAAATTAAATATGCATTGAGGGTGCTTAATGTACATGGCAAACATTTGATGATTGCAAAGTTTGACTGCTCTCAGCAAGTGTATAAAGATTCTAACAAAAGCCAAGGTGCCTTTGGATTATATTCACTTTTACTCAGCCCTTCATCACCATTAACAATTACTTAACAAGATCCTAGCCATTTTTGAAAGGTAATATACTTCAAAAATTGCCTAGTTTTCTCAACTTGAAAGGATTTACTACTAGAATGGATTTGCTATTGAATTTATCTCTAAAGGTGTAGGTGGGGCAGGGAAAAATATAATTGGTATTGCATTGAATCTCCTATAGGACTCAAATGGTTTGGTGCGGCCCTGTGATTTCGGGAGCCTAGAGCCAAGCAATCCCATAGTTGTGGGATTCTGGACCAGCCTCGGCAGCACAGAAGCCTCTGATCTCTGTGTCCTGTGGCTGCAACCTCCAGCCCCACGAATCCTATGTGGTGCAAGGTGTGATGTGCTATAAGACGTGTGAGCAGCCAAGATCCCAATCTCCACCCCAGCATGCTTTCCATGTCTCACCAAGGCTCAGCAAGCAGGAGCCAAGGCTTCAGAACCTCATAAATCTCACTGTCTTCTTTTTTGTGGCTTTGAGCTTTCATTTTTATCTTTTTAAATTTTATGTACAGTAAAATTTACTTTATACTATAGGCTTTTATGACTTTGACAAATGCATAAAATTATATAACAATCACTATTAATATATAGCAATTCTAGTGCCCTGTCCCCCTAATCTTCTATGCTAACCCTTTCTACATAAACCTTCCATCCTTGATAAATAAAAGCAATTCTCTGTTCTTACAGTTTTATCATTTCCAGAATATCTATGTATGGATTCTGAGTATGCCTCAGAGGCCCATGGGTTGGAGCCCTTGGTCTCCAGCCCCTGGTACTATTGGAACGCAGTGGCACCTTTATGAGGTGGAGCCTACTGGAAGGAAACTGAGTCATTGGTAGCATGCTTCTGAAAGGGATACTGAAACTTCAGTCTTCGTTTTTCTTCTGATTCTCTACATGTAGGTCACCATGAGGTAAGCAGGCTACCTCCACATTCTCCTTCCAGGATCCACTGTGGTACTGCTATAGTCCCAAATCTGGAGGGCCAGGTAACCATAGCCTCATTCCTTGGAAACCACAACCACAACATGTTGATGACCTAAGGTATTTTGCTGTAGTAACAAAGCTGACTGGCATAGACATATAAATGAGATCATGTACCATGTAGGCTGGCTTCTTTTACTTAGCATAATGCATATGGTATTCATAAATGTGCTTTCAGTTATCAATCATTTGTTCCTTTTATTGTCGAGTAGTATTCCATTGTATAGGTGTGTCACAGTTTGGTTACTGTTCCTCAGTTGAGGGGACAGTGGGTTTATCTAGCTCTAGACACATATGAACAATACTCAGTGTTTAATACAAACATGGGTTTCCACTTCATTTAATCTACCTAAAATGAAATTTCTGGTTTGTAGGGTAAGCATATGTTTAATTTCATAAGAAACTGTCAAACTACTTTCCAAGAGCCTATACATTTGGCATTTACACCAGCAACATATGAAATTCCTAGTCAACCTGTATCCTTTGGTTTTTTGTTTGTTTGTTTGTTTGTTTGATATTAATATTTTAGCTGATCATTTTTTAAAGGTTAAAATTATGCATTTATCTGTGTGTATATATGTGTGAATTTGTATATGGACACATGTGTGGAGGTGGATAGACAGTCTCAGGGTATTCCCCATCCTTCCACTTTCTTTTTTGAGTCAGGGTGTCTCATGTTTTGTCACTGCTACTTACAAGCTTCTTGCCAGACGTTCCTGACTCTGCCTTTATTGCCATAGGAGCATTTACATTACAGATACACGCACCATTCGGTGTCTGGCTTTGTGGAGCAGTGAGGACAGAGGACAGAGAGGTTGGCAGGCAAGCACCTTTAACTACTGAGCCATCTCCCCAGCCCTTTAATTAGCCATTCTAATAGATGTACAGTTATGTTTCAATCTACATTTTCCATAAATACTAGTGGAATTATACATTGGTTGATGTAGTGATTTGTCATCTCTATATTCTCATTGGCAAAAGAGCTGGTCAGATTGTCCTTTTTTTTTTTTTTTTTTTTTTTTTTTTTTTTTTTTAGAGGCAGGGTCTAGCCCACGCTGACCTGGGATTCACTATGTAGTCTCAGGGTGGCCTCGAACTCACAGTGATCCTCCTACCTCTGCCTCCCAAGTGCTGGGATTAAAGGCGTGAGCCACCACACCCGGCTAGATTGTCCATTTTTAAGTTGGTTGTTAATTGAGTTTTAAGAATCCTCTGGACATTCTAGAAACAAGTAATTTTTCAGATATATGACTTGGAGACATTTTCCCAATATATTTCAGGGACCTTATTGTATTGGTAGTGTCTCAGTGCAAAAATGCCCATATTGCAAAGATTTAATTTATCAACATTTGTTCTTTCATGGATCTTGCTACTGGTATGAAAGGCAAGAAAGCTTTACTGACCCCAAGATCACAAAGAGTTTTTCTTTATGTTTCCTCTAAATTGTTTATAGTTTTTCATATTAGCATCCCCTCTTAATGGGGTCACTAAGTGCTTTGCAAATTCTGAGTATTATAATTAAATGAGAAAATTTATTGTACCAGAGAAATTTTTGAATTTCCAATTAGATTTTTAGCTTCTTGGAGCAAAAGTCTTATATCACAGTGACTTGGTTGTGTCTTGCCCTATCTCTATCCCTGTCAGCAGCTCAATAATTAAGTATTAATTACCCCTTTCTGATAAGATAATCTATAATTTCAGCATTGCATAGTAAAACAAGGATGGGTTTATGGTCAGCTCCATATCTTGCTTGCTGTATGACCTTAAGCAGTCATATTATTTTAAGTTGTTTGAACTGAGTTTCCTAACTCAAAACTATGTGCTAATAATGTATTCTAAGATTTTTTTGTGTGTGGAGTTTTTATTTTTATTTTTATTTATTTATTTATTTATTTTTGGAGAGAGACACAGAGAGAGACAGAGAGAGACAGACAGAAAGAGAGGGAGGAGACAGATAGAGATGGGCGCACCAGCAGTGTCTCAGCTGCTGCGAACGAAATCCAGATGTGTGCGCCCCCTTGTGGTTAAGTGCGGCATTGTGCCCTTGCGTCACTTTGCATCTGGCTAAACGTGGGACCTGGAGATTGGAACCAGTGTTCTTAGGCTTAGGAGGCAGGCGCCTTAACCACTAAGCCATCTCTCCAGCCCTTTTGTGGAGTTTTGAGTGGTAGCCTTTGGAAGTATCTTCATCATGCTTCACATAGTTGGAATGCTCCATACAGTTAGTTTCTCCCAGTTTTCCCTTTTCCATCCCAATTCTGTAAGTATGGGTTCTATAGTCAAGTAGCTCTGGCTATGAATAACTGAAATCCCTGTCCTACTGTTAATCACTGTCTTTCTATCGTGTTGGCTCTTTTAAGGTCTTTTTCCTTATATCTGTGACCTTTTAGCAAGGAGGACTAAAATGGCTCAATGTGACCATTTGGATGTTCTTGTCTTAAAATCACTTATACATTGCACAAATGTAAAGGGAATGAAAAGGTCTTGGTTAAAGTTGGGAGGAGGCAGCATTCATTAGAGTGACTCTTCTTATAAGCACCAGAATTTGGCACTGGATTGACTTGGGATTTGGCAAGTGAAAAGCTAACGAATAGTTAAATACAAACTGAGAGACAATTGTTTCACTCATGGTTTGTATGCCAAGTCATTACCATCATCAGCTTTTGGTATAAATTCCTTTGAAACCTCAGATTTTTTTTTTTTTTAAATTAAACTGAGGGTTTTACAGTTACTAATGAAAAGGATTCTAGTCCCAGGCTGAAAAATAATCCCCCAAATTAGTTAGGTTAGTGGCATAGACAATTCAATGTCTTGAGGTGCTGTTAAAATTTATTATTTTGAGAAATGACCTGAAAGGAAAGCCACAAGGATGTATTTTCTGGTAATAGTGCTGTTGGCTAAGCACCTGTTCAATGCCTGGCAGCATCATTGAGGTTTTATGTGTATTTCTAGTTTATTTCCCATAGCAATCCTAAGTGCACTTTATTCTCCTTATTTTATGAATAGAAGAATTACAGGCTTAACTTAAATATCTGCCTCATGGTCATACTTCTAAAACTGGACTAATGCAGAATTTGAACTCAATGTTGTAAACTGAAAATCCCTGTTTGTAAGTGGTATCATTTATCATCTTACCTCACATGGTTTACAGCTTATAGAAGTGCTCTCTGAGATCTGAAGCCTAAATTGAAAAAATGCAGCCAACCAGTGGTGCCTTTGAGTAGGTGCATATGTATTTCATTTGCAATTGTAAGATCAAAGGTCGTTCTAGTTTTAGGTTGTGTTATTAATCTCTAAAACATTTTAGCACTTTCAGACACATCACATAACAAGTATTTTGCTCTTCTCAAACTCTTCTCCACATATATAGTGATACTGATTAAACATCACTGATATCATCACTTAATGGAGCTGTCCAAATGTTTTCTAATTTCCACAATACAAAATTTCTCCAGACAAAAGAAAGCATTCCTTTAGCCCCATAGTCAAAGAAAATCTGACAGCATAATTTCTATGAGCTTTGTCAGAAAAGGACAATATTCCACTTACCATAGCACAGCACATTACTCTGAGGAGAGAACCAATAAATGTCGGTAGTGTGGGTGAATGTGTCTTCAAATTCCAATGCAATAAATAATTTTAGGATGGATGAGTTAAAGAATTGCTTTCTCTTAGTTCATAGAACTTAGTTGTTTTCCTTGAGTTCATACAGCAATAGTTTTACTTCCTAGGAATGAAGTTTAGAACTAAATAATTTAGAAACATTTTTGATACTGTATTTTATATTTGAATTTGTATATATTATGCATGTATTTTTAAGAAAACATGAATATAAAGCTTAACTTATGCTAATTTACTATGTATTTTCATGATACTACATTTATGACTCATGACTATGTTCTTACATCTGACACATTTAAATGGTTTAGTGGAAACTAGATCACTTTTATAAACTAATTTCATTAAAAAGTCATGAAATAATAGAAGTCACAAACAGAAGATACTTGTTAGTTTTGAGACTTCATATAGGACTAATAATAAGTCAAAACAATTTAGCTGTGGAAGACAAGCACTGCCTGTACAGTGGTGTTTAGATTCTATGTTGTCATATGACCCTTCTAGCTGAAGTTACAAAAGTCAGTGATCTGGGATTCTGTGCTCCTTCATCCTGGAAGATATTTCAATCCATGAGATGTACTCAACTAAACTTCAGTGTTTCTCCCAGAAACAGCAGAGCCACATACAGCCTTATGTGGTCTTCTCACTCACCTGGTTTTTGTGTACTTGTTAGCTGGCTCTAAAGTACAACAATGTGGAGGCTACCATAACCAACTCCAAATGATCATCCATGCTTACTAATCTCTTCATCTGTACAGACTAAACCTGGATGCATTGTTAATAAGCCAAGGAAAAGGTTAAACTGATAGCTGGTAATCCTGAGTGCTCATGGTTCATATATCCCATCTTTATGGTATTTAAAAGACTTATTTATGCACAAATGAACGGCACCTCTTTTCATATAACCATCATTGAGCCATCATTTTGGTGTTAATGTGATCACTGAAAAAGGAATTTCTATTTAGTTCAAGAATCCCATGGTACAATAAACCAACCATGTGAAATAGCATGTTCAATTTTATAATTATTATCATTGGTATATTTAATGTGAGTGTTAGAATAAATATGTGCTTAAGAGTCAAGGTCCCTGCCTTTCTTATAACTTACCCTTGCAAGCATGTGCAGCCCATATCAAAAGGACAATATTTTGGGCTTATGCAAGATCAAAGACCCATTTTCCTTGCCATTATCATTCTAAGATATTTCTCTTTCTATGTGTATCAGAGAAACAGCAACCTTTGTATATTTACTTGCTTAACTTCCCTGTGTTTATTCTTAAACTTGAACTTAAGCTAATGAACTAGGTTTTCTTAATTACCTTAATAAATGTATTAAAAACAAACTCACTAACAATCAAAGGAATAAGAATTAAACCATCAATAGGATATTATCATTTGCCTATCAGAGCAGAAACACTAATTTTTAAATGATAAAGTTTAAGGCCAATGAGGTTACCTTTAGCTAATCACTCCCGTGTGTAGATTGTAGTAAGAATTTAACCCTCCTGGAAAGCCAAGAGTTTTATCTAATAATGTGATTTCTAGAACCCTGTGAAAGGAAGGTAAATATAGATGTAGACAAAGATTTTATTTATTTATTTATTTTTATTTTTATTTTTTTGGTTTTTCGAGGTAGGGTCTTGCTCTAGCCCAGGCTGACCTGGAATTCACTATGTAGTCTCAGGGTGGCCTTGAACTCACAGCAATCCTCCTACCTCTGCCTCGCGAGTGCTGGGATTAAAGCCATGTGCCACCATGCCCGGCCCATAGACAAAGATTTTCGAATAATAAAATGTACTTTTATTTGAGATAAAAAGTTTAGCTTGCTAGATGCTCATATTATAATAATTAAATAAATGATTATTTGGGCTGGAGGGATGGCTTAGTGGTCAGACATTTGCCTGAAGAGCCAAAGGACCCAGGTTCAATTCTCCAGGACCCACATAAGCCAGATGCACAAGGGGGCGCATGTGTCTGGAGTTCATTTGCAGTGGCTGGAGGCCCTGGTGAGCCCATTCTCTCTC
Source organism: Orientallactaga sibirica (assembly GCA_036365145.1). Classification (NCBI taxonomy): domain Eukaryota; kingdom Metazoa; phylum Chordata; class Mammalia; order Rodentia; family Dipodidae; genus Orientallactaga; species Orientallactaga sibirica. The sequence goes on along the minus strand of JAEOAD010000004.1, from coordinate 49,407,345 downwards.
TCCCCCCCCTCCTTCTCTGTCAAATGAATAAATAAATAAATAATGATTATTCATACAAATGATGGCAAGTTTTCATGCAGTAAAAGCCTATTTAAAAACATGCATTTGGGATGGAGAGATGGCTCAGCAGTTAAAGGCACTTGCTTGTGAAGCCTGACATCTTGGGTTCAATTTACCAGAACCCATGTAAGGCCACATGTAAGATGCAAAAGGTGGGAACGCATCTGGAGTTTGTTTGCAGTGGCAAGAGGCCCTGGCATGCCCATTTTCATATTCTCTTTTCTCTCTCTCTCTCTCTCCCTCTCTCACTTACTCTTGCTCTCTCATAAATAAATAAAATTATTTAAAAAAAACATTCAGGGCTGAGGAAGTAGTTCAGTAGGTAAAGTGCTTGCCTTGCAAGAATGACAACCTGGATCTGATACCCAGAACTCATGTAAAAATGCCCAATGACATGATATAATCCCAGTGCTGAGGAGAGCAGACACAGGCTTATCCCCAAGGCTCACAGGTAACCAGTGTAGCTCAACAATGAATGTTGCGCTCTCAAAATAAATGGTGGATCATGGTCCTGAGGAATAAGACCTGAAGTTGTCCTCTGACCTCCACATGCACCCACAAACACATGAGCATACACACCCACATGAAAACATAAGCACACACACATACACATAAGTTTTAAAATGGTAATAATTATGTTGTTATAAAAGAATAAAAGGGGCTGGAGAGATGTCTTAGTGGTTAAGGTGCTTGCCTGTGAATCCTAAGGACCCATGTTCAACCCTCCAGATCCCACCTAAGCCAGATGCACAAAATGAGGCAAGAGCAAGGCCACACATACCCACTAGGTGGCACAAGTGTCTGGAGTTCTATTTCAGTGGCTGAGGCCCTGGCACGCCAATTCTGTGTGTGTGTGTGTGTGTGTGTGTGTGTGTGTGTGTGTGTGTCTTTCTCTAAAATAAAATAAAATATTTTTAATTTAAAAAAAGAATAAAAGTAGGGCTGGAGAGATGGCTTAGTGGTTAAGGTGCCTGCCTGCCAAGCCTAAGAACGCCTGTTCAATCTCCAGGTGCCAGACATAGTGATGCAAGCGTGCCCACAAGGGGATGCACACATCTGGAGTTCATTCACAGTGGCTGGAATGGCCCTGGCGTACACATTTTCTCTCTCTGCCTCATCTCCTCTATCTCTGTTTCTCTCTGTCTCTGTCTCTCTCTCTGTCTCTCAAAAAAAAAAAGAATAAAAGTTAATTTTGGAATTATTTTGTTATTATAACAAAATATTTTGTTATATTTGAAATCATTTTGTTATTATTTTGAGTTTGGGGTTTGGTTGATTGGTTTGTTTAATTTTTGAGACTCTCTCACATAGCCAAGGATGAACTTGAATTCATGAACCTCCTCCCTCCACCTCCTACATCCTGGAATTACAGGACTGTACCACCACACCCACATCCAATTATATTTGAAAGGGCATGCACATATACAGAAACTGAGATTGATGCCTCTGCACCCAAATATATGAAGAAGTAATATTGTATATATTACAAATTTCTACACAACTGACTACATGACCATCAGGTCTTGATATAAATAAGAAAGTTATAGGAAATATGCTTACACTAGATTCAGAACTCTACTCTCAGCACTCAAAATGTCCAAGAGAGATAATCAATAGTGTGTTTATGTCTCATGGGCCTGTTGTTCATGAAGGAACATCTGGTACACAAAGAACATCAGAATATTAGGTATGTAAGAGATACTACAAATCTCTGCACACACATGAATACCTATAATATTTTCCAACATTCTCCAGGACCACTCCGACGTCCATGTTCACCACCATCTCTGGGACTTCACTTCAACTCCCCTATTTTTGGACATACAGACATCACTACAAATGATGAGAGAAAATGGAAATAGAAACCAGGTGAAATAGTATTTGTGGAGAAATTTCCACACCATTTCCCCCCAACCACCCTTTGTAGAGATTAACAAGGTGTAGAGCAAAAGCTATAACTTTGGATTTAAAGACCCCTATCCACATCCCAGTTTTGCCACCCATCAAGTTTCTTAAATTATGTTACTTTCTTAATCCTGTCTCCTCTTATCTAAAGTGACAGAAGTGATGGCCTGAGGTCTTTTGGCAGTAATTCAGAAAGAATGAGTAAATGAACTGGGTGTAGTGCTGACCCAGAGCTGACCTCCATCAGTTTACTACAGTTGGGTTCAGAGCCTCAACATGAGTTGACCAGAAGTGGACAGAATAAGAATTCTTGCTCTTTAACACAAGTGTCTCAAGAATTTCTTTCATCAGTTCCCTGATTTGGGTTCCTGGTCTATGAAATAGGAATACTATGTAACTTTAATTTCTACCTTTCTGTGTGTCTGAAGGACTATAGTGGCAGCTATGACAGAAATCACAGGAGAAATGGATTGACATTTAGAAAACATTTTCACTACCATTTAAGTTGTTCCCCTTGAGTTTGAAGTAGTTTGGCCTTTTTTAGTCTCTGGAGGGAAAATTAAAACTTTTTCATAAGATCCCATTCTTTCTGTTCTCCCTCCACATATTATATTACTCCTTTTGAATGTACTAAGGGTTTATGATTTTGTGTTATTGTGGTTTTAAATGTCAAGTAATGACCCATTGCATGGTATGAGATATATTATAGCACCTTATTGTTGGAGAGAAAAGTAAGAGTAAGGTACAAAGTCACTATTCAGTTTTTCTAAGAAGGTAAGGCATCAGGAAGGTACCGGGGCTGGGTCTGAGTCTCAGTGGTAGAGTGTTTGTCTGGCATTCATGAAGACCTGGCTTCAATTCAAAGCACTATTAAAAACAAAAATATCAGACTTAACTTGAAACTAAAAAATACATAGTCCCACTATTTAACAGAGTTTGAGAAAAAATACTAAAATCATAAAATGAGCATATAATCATATATTTAATATAAAAAGGCACTTAATAGCATTTACCAATATACCAATTATAAAGAATCTTTGAATAACCATAACATGCCAATATTTGTTTTTATTTAAAAATTTCCTATTATGTTGTTATAGCATTCTTCCAAAAGAGGACATTGACAGTGAGATCATTAAACTATAATAATTTCTCAATTACAAAAATATACCAGGGCTGGAGAGATGGCTTAGTCATTAAGGCATTTTCCTGCAAAGCCAAAGGACCCAGGTTCAACTCCCCAGGCCCCACGTAAGCCGGATGGACAAGGGGGCGTATGAATCTGGAGTTCGTTTGCAGTGGCTGGAGGCCCTGACTGCCCATTCTCTATCTGCCTCTTTCTCTCTCCTTCTCTTTCTCTCTCTCTCAAATAAATAAATAAATAAATAACATTTTTAAAAATCTAACCATATTTCCATCCTCATGTCTAAGCAGCTAACCAAGTACATTTTATAGCACCAAGGAGATAGATCCCAGTGTAGATCTTGGATGGTGGTTCTCAAACAGGGACATTTGGGGGTCTGTAACATCCCATACATGTAATAAATACCAAAGGAAGTTACCACCATTGTTTAGGATTTTGGGTGGGTGCACGTTTTCAATCAGATGACAAGATATGCAGATTTTTGTCCTCAATTCTGAATTGGTTCACTACTTTCCTTGCTTTCTCTTTCCTGTGCTCTGTCCCCTTTATTTCTACTGTACTTTATTTTCTCCGTTTCCTTTGCCTATTCCCTTCTGTCAACTTCCCATGCCAATTTTCTTTTGTTTCCTTTCGGTCTATTCTATACCTTTCCCTTCATGTTCTTCTCATCTTCCTGTCCTATTATAATTTCTGATTTTAGATTCATTTGAAAGGGTTAATTTTAATGTTTTAAGACCAAAGTGTTTACACATTGTTTGCTGACACTGCATAAACTGTGTGGAAGCACAGAGCCAAGTGCCTATGGCAGATTCGGAAAAGAGAGTACAGACTTCCTCCACTGGCACTCATAAAAGAGATGCAATGGGGATCTCATGTTTGGGCTCGTTTACCCTTGTGTTTGTATTTTGAGGACAAAAATATAGATAGATAGATAGATAGATAGATAGATAGATAGATAGATAGATATATAGATATATATATAACTTTGCATCCTTTAGCTAACCGAATTATATGGGTTTCAGGGGACCACAATGTCACAAACAAAAGGAGAAATATTTATGTGTATCAACATAAAAATACATATAAGTAAAAATTTCATTAATGTGAGATTCTCTAGGGATTTATAAAAATGTTAAATCAACCTATTTTTCCTAATTCCTGCTCTGCTGGGTCCAAAGGCTAAGATTTTCACATGTGCCTGCTCCTTATGTCCTGGTGAGGATGTGACATGTTTTTCCTATGACATCCATCAGTCCATACAATTCATAATAGTATCACATGCATGGACTTTGACCACAGAATGGGAAAGAGGCTAGAATCTGCAAAGATGTACGATATCAGAAAGCCCAGGAAAGCATTAGGAAGGGCTTTCCAAACAGACATACATCTTTCTTTTATTAGCTTACTTTTTCCTTGAAGATCCATTGAATATTCTGTATTCCAGACATGAGTAAGTATTTAGATAGCATGTCTAAGATATTTTTTTCTCCCTGTACAACATTTTGAAGGTTTTCAAAACAAAACATGTAACAGAAGAAAGAGATTTGGAGCAACTTGCCATGTGCAAATATAATCTGAATCTAGTGATCTGCATGATAAGGAGGGAATGGCAGACACATCAGGAAGCCAGTGGAAATGTTTCAGGCTGGTAAACATTTTTAAGAACAACAGATTTCTTTCAGTAACCATCTATGATAAATGCATTTTTCTCCCATTGTGGAATGGCTCTGAATTATATAAAATAATCCACAAGTAATTTCCTGTTTCTCTGATGCAGTTAGCTCTGATCAATACATTTTCTTTTTCATTGTTTGGTATTTATTGATCATAGCTATTCCACCGAGAATGACTGTTGAAATAAAAACCAAGATGCATGTTCTGTGGGAGGGTTTGTACTTCCAGTAATGTGTAGCTACTGGTCATTTCATGAGTCCAAGTTTCTGCAGCTCAGTGCATAGCAAGCAGAGCCAAACCTAACTGTGTGTGCATGAAAACAACCATCAAAAAGAACAGTAAGAACTGGAGCATCACATATTGTATTCTTCTCACTGTGCCACTCAAGCTCATAACTGTTATTAATTTCAGAGTAGTCTCCGGATAATCGAGTTCTAGCCATCTGTTCAGAGAATTGTGAAAAATGAGTAAAAGATTTACCACATAAATAGTCCTTTCCATTTAATATCACATATCCCACGACAGCTAATATTTTTAAAACATGTATCAAAATAACAATTTAAATATTAGAAAAATTATTTGATTGGTAACTGTCAAGCCTAACTTATTCCACATATCAAAAATTTCAGGCAAGTTTCAAGGAGATCTGAGAAGACAAAACAAGTGTGATTTTTTTTTTCTTTGCTGTGGAATTTCCACCATATCCTAAAAAATGCCTACCTGTAGCTTATCAAAACTTCAAAGCAGTTTTTCAGACTGTATGTAACTAAGAGAACGTGAATGACATATACTTATGGAAAACACAGCATTGCATGCAATGTTTTAGATCAGAGATCCTAAGATGGTGTGATATTGAATTCTGAGCCCTTGGAGTGGCTCAAGGGACCAGGGTGACCAAAATACATTAATATTGTCATTTTTAGGCATTATCTGCTTTGACCATTAAACCCAGAATGTTCAAAGACCATTTTCTATGTGAGAGAGTGCTTCTTTCAACAATCAACATTAGCAGTCATTCTATATAAAAGGCTTATTGTGCTAGGGAAGGCATGATAAAGTTGCAAGAACTCACAAATGAGGAAACAGCAGTAATTCTGATGCATATATACACAGCTATCTATCTATACCAGAAACTTTAGAATAATAATAACCAGTATCTTCTGTGTGTGTGTGTCATTTTAGTCACATAAACTCTAGTACAGTCAGTCACAACAACAGTACTCTACCCATAAAGCCTTTAGAAACTCTGATATTTTTTTTTTTTTCTTCCTATAATAGGGATTGAACCTAGGGTCTCATTCCTGCTAGGCAAGTGCTTTACCAGTGAAGCATATTATCCCCAAACCCCTTTTTACTTCTCATTTTGAGACAGTCTCACTAAGTGCCCAGGATAGACTTGAAGTCACTCTGATCTGCAGGCTTGGCTTGAACTTGTGGTAATCCTGCCTCAGGCTACCCAGTAGCTGAGATTACAGGCCTGTGCCATCAGGCCTAGTTTTGTTATTCCATCTCCACATACTCATGGATGCACACTTTGCTGGTGAGAAACACAGTAGCCCTCTTGGTTGTTTCCTGACAATACCAAACTACCACGTTTCTGAAACAAGAGAAGAGATGCTTCCTGAAGTTTCAGGTACGGGCTTCAACTTGATTTTATCTCGGCAGGTGTTATTATTTCTGACAGACAGGCTGAGTCAGTATGTGAAGTGTCACTCTTTGGTCACTGACTGACAGAATATATCAGAGTTATCTACAGTAACTGCTATATCCATGTACATGAATCAGAGGGCTGAAGACTCATGGGAGAAAAGTTCTTTCAAATTAAAACAAAATCAGGCCAAGAGGTGTCGATACAACAATAACAATACTATAAAAAGAATTTGCTCATTCAAATGAGTGCAGTATAGTTAATTTGGTTAACTTTCTAACCCTGGGAAAAACTTAGAGCATGCATGTTAAGATTTTCAGTAAAATATATACCTTTTCTAAATAGAATTTCTTTAAAAGCAGAATTATTTATGAAACCTTCCTAAAAATTCACAATTATTTTTTCTTTCAAAATCTCTTTGAAAGCTATGTTTTTAATATTATGAAATCATTTCAGCATTGACAGAGATAATAAGATTTTATTTTAAAAAATCAACATTTTAGTTTAGTTACCAGACACAGCTTCTGATTTTAAGAGCTGTGTGATTACTAGGAAGCTAGTGTGGGCAAGAGTTGTGGGATGTTTAATTTATGGTGGTTTGGCAGAGAACAAGAAAGCAGGCCGTCTGCTGTGAATTCTGTATTCTTGGGGGAGTAAGGCAGACAGTTTTAGATTTACCACTCCTGCCTTCCATGATGCCTCTGATTTCATACTGACCAAGTTATGTTTGAAACAAAAGCAGAAGTGATTAGGAAGAATGAAGAGGGTATAAAAAAAGAATGCCTCTTCCAATGAGGCTTAATCATGGAGCTCACCAGGAGTACACGGAGGGAAAAAATGCCAAATGTTTGTGACCCACCAGGGGACATTTTTCTACTTATTTTCATGTCAGTTACGACTGATGATGGTGAGAGAGAAGATGGTAAAAGCTGAGCCCATGCAATTATTATTTCCTTGAGCCAAGTGAGGTGCAAGATCCATTATACCCCTTCCCACCTCCACCTCATGCCTGGCTCTGAGTCACTGTGCTATGCTTCCGCCAGCAGAGTGGGAGGTATTTTTCTGGAATCTGAAGGGAGAGAAAAAAGTACAGTCATTTTCCACACATTTTCTTACCCTGAAGTTAGCTGAGAATTTATTTTTTTTATACCTAAAAGAGCTGATGTCATTAAGAGTAAATAGTAAGAAAGGGCAAGGGGGCTAGTTAGCACAGGATGGAAACAGGAGGGAAGCCCTGATTCTGTCCCTACTGACTCTTCAGGGAGCAAGGGAGGGCAGGAATAGAGGTCAGTGACCATGTGTCCCTCTGGCTAATCTTGGTTTCAAATGACACGTCCTGCAGTCCACTGAAACAGAATTCTGTAAAGTTGCTGTGGTCATTAACTTTCTATATATTGAGAACACCCATCTCATTATATTTAAGAGCAGTTTTTCCATGTTCATAAGCTCTGGCAGGAACCAGGGCTGATGGCCACACAGAGCAGACCTAAGCATGGCCAGTGGTGGCTTGGTCTGGGGTGGAACCAACAGTGGTGACTATAAATGGGCTTGAAATAGATGGCACTGAGGAGTGTGAAGCTGGGGACAATTGGAGAATTCAAAGCCATTTTACCTCCAAACTGCTTGCCCCTGACTCTGTCCCCATAATAGTCCTCAGCATACTGAACCCCAGAAGCAGGCCAGCCCAAACCCACCAAGGACCTGAGGGGCCAGTATACACAGTGCTGCTGATGTCCAGGGGAAAAGCACCTCTGCCCTTCAGTCTTCTCAGCATGTGTGGCTGCTGAAGAGGTAGCCTTTTGCTTTTTTGGCCACAAGACACTATGTCATTTCTTCATGATAGCATAAATATTCTTGGAGGTTAACAAAAAAGAGAGTGAGAGATGCCCAGGTGCCCTCGTTCATGAACAGTAACGCTGCTAATTAGGTTGTTATTTTCAGAGTGCATTCTGGCACTGCAAGAGCTCAATAAAGTGATCGTGCCCCTTGAGTTAATCATTCCCACCTTGGGGAATTATCTAAAGCAGCAGCGTTTAAGCCTACTTGTACAAAGATGTTTATAGCCACCCTGTCTGTAATCGCACACAACTGGAAACAACCCAAATTCTCAACAATTAAAGAGTGATTAAGCAAACTTTAGAACTTCAATAGAGTGACAAAGTCTGCAGCAATAAAAATGATGATTATTTAGACTACATGAATGCTTTAAAAGCACATGTAAAACAATACCACATTAAAAATGAGACCACACAATATTCTGAGAAAAGCATAAAATTACATACTTAATTTTAACAATGATCAATATTGTAATGTGTGCTAGGGGTTCTGGAAAATCTTTGAATCCCAAACCCTAGGTTCCTGTTTAGTTTTGTTTGTTTGTTTGTTTGTTTGTTTGTTTGTTTTTTTGTGAGACGGAGAGAGAGAGAGAATGGGTGTGCCAGGGCTTCCAGCCACCGTAATTGAACTCCAGATGCATGTGCCACCTTATGCGCATGTGCGACCTTGCTTGCTTGTGTCACCTTGTGCATCTGCCTTATGTAGGATCTGAAGAGTTGAACATGGGTCCTTAGGCTTTGCAGGCAAATGCCTTAACTGCTAAGCCATCTCTCCAGCCCCTTGTATATAGTTTTAATGAAAGAATTGAATAAAAGAAGACTGAGAATGATAATTATTAAATTATTATATTAGAACCAAGGAAAGGAAAATGAATACACCCCCATGGCTTGAAAGCCCATGTGGTGGGCCTGAAAAAACCATGGAGAGGGCAAAAAAAGAAAGTACAAGGGCTCCTGCCATATAGAGAGTAGGAGGGGGTCAAGAGCCCATGCGGAAATTAAGGGCTAGGGGCTCTCCTCTCAGCTCGGCCCAGCCAGAAGAGACAGGGAGAAACTCACCAGCTACTGGAGATTCACTGGTGGTCAGGCAGCTCACCCACCCACACCTGGGCAGGGTGAACTCTCAAAAGAGAGATCTAATTGACTAAGAAGATCTAATTGACTAAAACCTGGGCCTGAAGCAGGCGGTGTGAGCAGAGATAGGTGTGACCAGCTGGGAAGGCATGGTGAGGAGACATAGGATCATCATAATGTCTTTCCCCTTCAAGGGCCATCGAGATCCTGTCCAGTTCAAGAAACTAACTGTCTATTATGGAACTCTCCCACTCCCCACATTCTTTCTTTCTCTCTCTCTCTCTCTTTTTTTTTTTTTTTTTTTTTTTTTTTTTTTGGTATATGTGTATACATGTGGTGTGTGCATGTGTGGGCAGAGGCCAATGTTTCTTTATTGCTTTCCACCTTATTTTTTGACACAAGGTTTCTCACTAGAACCTGGAACTCACTGGTTCAGCTAGACAAGCTAGCAAGCAAAACCTGGAGTTCCTTCAGTCTCAGCTTCCCTAGTGCTGGGATGTCAGGTGCATACCACCAATTCTCTGGCATTTCACATGCATGCTGGGGATCTGGCCTTAGGCACTTTACCAACTGAGTCACCTCCCTATTCCCCTCCATATCATTTCTTAACAATGATAAGAAGTGATGGGAAATGTTTAGTATTTTGAATTTCAGTGTATTTTGGGATTTTGGAATCTTTGCATATACATAATGAAATATCATGGAAAAGGAACCTTAGTCTGAAATGACCTTCACTTATGCTGAAGGTAATGTAATTTTATACAGTTTTTAGTGTGTCTGTGTTTTGAATGGGACCAATCATGGGACATCTTGTGGAATTGTCCATTTGTAGAATCACATTGGTGAGCATAATGTTTCTGATTTGGGGACATTTGAAATTTCATATATTTTTAGTTTTTTTTTTTTTCTTTTGAGAGAGACAGACAGAGAGAGAGAGAGAGAGAGAGGAAGAGGCAGATAGAGAATGGGCACGCCAAGGTCTTTCAGCAGCTGTGAACGAACTCCAGATTCTTGCACCCCTTGTGGACATGTGCGACATTGTGCAATTGCATCGCTTTTGTGCCTGGCTGTACGTGGGACCTGGAGATTTAAACAAACATTCTTTTTTAAAATTTTTTAATTTTTATTTATTTGCAAGCAGAAAGAAAGATAGAAGAGAGGCAGACAGAGAGAGAATGGGCATGCCAGGGCCTCCAGCCACTGCAAACGAACTCCAGACGGATGTGCCCCTTTGGGATCCTTTGGCTTCGTAGGCAAACGCCTTAACCGCTAAGCCATTTCTCCAGCCCTAAACAAACATTCTTAGGCTTTGCAGGCAGGCACTTTAACCACTAAGTCATCTCTCCAGCCCTCAAATTTCAAATTTTTAATTTGGCATTTTTTTAGGCATGAAATCTGTCCATACTTACTTCTCAGAATAGTTTAAGGTGGTATTTTCATATAAAATATGAATCTGTTTTAAAATATAATATTTAAAGATAACATTATTACAGTGATATAAAAAGCACTGAAAGCGCCTTTATATATTACCTGCATGTTCATTCATTGTGTACTTCTGACATATACCTCAAGGCCATTATGTGTTAGTGTCCCTGGAGAAGTCAGTACTTTCAAAATAATAATGACTAATTGGCCTTTCCCAGAAATGCTAACTTTACCTACAGTGAAGCTTTAACACTTGAATAAGAAAAAAATCACTCTGGGTGTGGTGATGCACACCTTTACTCCCAGCTTTTGGGAGGCAGAGGTAGGAAGATCATCTGGAGTTAGAGGCCAGCCTGAGACTTCCAGTCAGCCTGGGCTACAGAGAGAACCCCACCTGGAAAAAAGGAGAAGAAGAATCAAGGCTAAGATCTCCACAGCCAAGCACTCAAATAGAGGGAGATTCGTCAGAGTTAGAAGGATAGGGTGGGGGCTGAGAGGAAAGTGGTGGAAGTAAGAGATGTACAACAGGGAGAGGATGCCAGACCCAAAGACTGCAATAGAAAATTGACTGAGAAGTGGGGAGAGTTCCCTTTAAACTTTCTATGCTCCATGTCACCCAGGGATAGCGCTTATCCTCTTTAGTCCTAATTTGCAGATTCTAGATGATAGTGCCTCAAATATGCCCTGTGTAAGGTTCTTGAATGACCAGACCACACAAGACTGCTCTGAAGCAAAGTAAAAGTTTTGTTGGGGGGGAGGGGCGGGGAGACATGAGCTGCCAGGCTGTCTGGAGAGAGAAGAGCACAATGCCCCTGGGTTTGCAAAGGTTATGTTTTATAAGAACTATGTGCTGGGTGGGGGATAGAAGAATGGGGGGCTTGTTTGTGAAGTTAGGTAGGGGAGTTTCTGCAGGGGAATTTTCCTGCTAATCACATGATTATATTTAGGGTGTGTCACCAAAACAGAGGTTAGGTGGCTCTTGAGATAAGGTAAACTGGAAGCTGTGGCCTAAGGGCAAGTGGAAACAGTGGGTCAGGTGGTTCTGAGAAATGTAGTCAGCTTTGTTCTTGTATGTTCCTTTAAGGCTGCTTCTCATGTCATCGCCATTTTGCCATCCTCAGCGACTCCATCTTGGGACCTGGTCCAACTTAACACACTGGACAGGATCCATGTTGGATTTTCTAGAAGGGGTCCATTCATGTACCATTCCAATCAGGCTATATGTTAGGAAAGACACCATGTATATTCAGAGACTCAAGTGAGCAGTATAATTTTCAATTTGATGGACACCATGGTGTGCTGGTGTGTGTCATTATTAACAATATTTTATTTCCTGATTTATTGCTGGAATAAATCACATAGCTAATTGAAGCAAAAAGCATAAAATTTTTGAATGCCATGCTTCACTGAGCACTGAACAATAGCATTTGCATGTAGAATTATTCATGTAGGATATGCCGGTAAGTTGTGTAGTCAGGCAGACCCCAGGTTCTGTCTTGCTGTGGGGCTTCCCTTTGGGGACTGGCAGCCATTTTCTGTCTGCCCACTGTTCACGAAGTCAAATGAGAGAAGTCAAAAGGCCTTCTGTGACAGTTAACAAAGCTTTGTTCTTTCTTGGGGCTTTTCCACAACTGCTTTCCAATTTCATATCAGTAAATTCTTAACAACTGTTCAAATCAGCAAGAACCATTGATTCATGGGTGCTACACTGAAAGCAATTTCCACTGCTCATTTCCAGTCATTCCCACTAGTCAGCTTTTCTGAATCACTACAGCTACTAAATCAACATGGAAACAAAGGGCAGGCCTGCCTCTGTGTGGATCAGCTTGGAAATCACAAAAGATGTCTTGAATCTAGTATGGAGTAGTAGAAAGAGGATAATTTTTGGAAGGATTTGAGAAGCAACCCATGGGTGGTTACCTGTTGCATGAGAATGGCATCACTTGTGCTTACAGAGTCAAAGCAAATGCACCCGAAGCAGTCAGTCAGCTATGCAGCATCATTGATTCTGTTTAGGAGAATGGGGCCGTGGGAACTCATGTATTCACTTTCTACATTGGCTGATTTCTGATTACCCTCTTTCAAAGCAGATTTAGTAATATGGCTTCAGACTACTGCCAGAAAATCTTACTTCTGTTATTTATTTATTTTTTATTCCTTCTATGTTATAATAAGTACTTTAGGAAATTAAATGGTAATTTAAAGTAAGTTAAGTGACAGGCACTAATAAATATAACTAAATGGATCTTCATTCCTTTGTCAGGTATATTATCAGAAAGGCACATAGAATCCAGTTCTTAAAAGTGAGATATCAAAGACGTGTGATTTTATTACTTCTCTCTTAGGTATGAAAGTAACTCCTGACGTATCTTTTTTCAAAATCTTTTGTCTGTGTTCTTAGCAATCATCTCACTTGCAACCCAGGCAAGTACGTGAAGTAAGAAGAAAATGGTTTTCAGCCCCTGGGTATAATTAACTGGAAACACCAGGGCACACTGGGTGCCAAGCCTGTTCTCAGCACAGATATTATGAGTCCAGAGGTTTGGTGTGGGTCTCGGGCAAGTTGTGTGTATGCTTTATGTGTGCATGTGTTCTTTAAGATCCCCACATGATTGAAATGTGTGATACTGACTTAAAATCACTACTATACATTTTAATTAGAAGCCAGAAAAATCATTGAGCTATAATGCCCTGGCCAGTCCCATAGTCAGCCCAGTAGAACACCACCTACACCCATGATACCAGGTTTAGCTGTGGACAAGGAATGTGAGAAGACAGAGAAAGCCTAGACCCTGAGGCAACATGAGAGGCAATCATTTGCCCCACGCTGCCCATGTCACTGTTTGTGAATAGCCAGACCTCCCAATCATTGGTCACATGGGGTGCTTCAAGGACTACTGCAAAGTCTTTACCAGGAAGCATATGGTCTAGCAGATCTCAAAAATAGTGTTCCTGTTGATAACACACCAAAACTAGTCCCAGTTTCCTCATTAGAGGTGGACAGACAGATAAAGAAACTCAGGAAAACGATGCTATTGTTGAGGGATAAGGTGTATCAGCTAAATCAAATAAACGTGTTCTGATCCTATGGAATTTGAGCATATTTCTCTTGAAACATGAAGAAATTAATGAGACTTTTCTTTACTGCCTTACGCATCTGCTGGAGCCTCAAAGCTGGCATATGAGGGACTCATGTGCCATCTCATCTCAATGAGAAGAGCTTTCCCACTCATGAAAGACAGACCAGCATGTGGCAAATGGGTTTCTGTGATCCACCACACACGCAGGACATGGCATGTTGCTCACTGACACTGACCTGAAGCCATCTCTAAAGGGTCTTTCTCTAGAACCCTTCTGGGGACAAAGCAGCCTGAGCCCAGTGACTGGAGCTGAGAAGTCTCATGCTGGTCATGAGTGCCTCATGCGGGTCAGCAATGAGGCCTGGGTGGGGCGGGGGGATCCTGAGGACACAGGTGGTACGGTATAGTCAGAGACCCAGAGAACACTAGATCTGCCTGTGGTGGTTTCAACTAAACGTACCCACAGGCTCATGCATTTTGAAGACTTGGTCTTCAGCTAGTGGCAATTTAGGAAAGTTGTAGAGCTTTGGGGGGTGGAGTGTCACTGGGGGTGGGCTTTGCGGGTGATATTGCCTATCTCCAAGCCCAGTGGATAGACTACTTCCTTCGGGCTACTGTGGAGATGTGATGGCCTGTCATGCTTTCCTTGCCACGATGAAGTTTCCCTTTGAAACTGTAAGCTGAAATAAACCCTCTCCCCCCTGGTTGGGTGTTTTGTCCCAGTGTAACTCTAACACTGCCCAGTGAGCCCCAAAGTTAGCATTTGTGTAATCTGCTATTGCTGACAAGATTGGTGCAAGGTTACAGTAATCCCACTTCGGTGGTGCCTCATTGTCTTCCATGTATCCCCTTTCCTTCCCCACCCCCACCCCCGCACACTATGCCTCCTGCAACCCTTCTGTCTTCAGTGTGTCTCTCTTCTCATGCTTCTACAGAACGGAAAAGTAGTAAAGAATGAGGCAACAGGACAGGAGTGGAGGAGAAGAGTAAAGTAGAGGAGGAGTAGCAGAAAAATAATGACCCTCCCAAGCGCTGATTGGTTCTGAGGTAGAAACAGGTTTTTCAAAGTGGATGAGAAACTGCAGTTTTGATTTAGATGGCTCTTGACTTTTCAATAACATCAAAATGAGACTCTTTCTAATGCCAAAGAATCAAGAAAATCTATGAGATGAATCCAAGATAATGACCAAAAGAGGGGACAGAAGAACCCACAGAAGAGATATGATGGAATATGGTGTAAGAAAAGTGAGTCGTGATTTGTGATTGCATTATGCTAGGCCTATCCCATTCCATACTTCCTAGCTCTGTTACCAGAGCATAGAGTCCAAGGCTTCCTTCCAGAATCCAAGTAACCAGAGGAATGGAAGAGCATTTGGACCCTTTGGACACAGATCATTCTAGCCCTATAGTGGTTCTCTCAAATTCTTCCAAGCCAAAGACTTTCCTGACATCTTATAAATTGGCGACAGCCATTATCTCACATGCCACATAAGTTATTTAATTCTTACTTAAATTTGACACATCAGGTGACAGGTCACTGAATTGCTCATTTTCTGCAGCCTCAGCCAAACTGTGTGGCTTTGCTGTATAACCCATTCCTCCTGACGATGGTCCTGGGTCACTGAAAAACTGAGATACAGAGAAGTTAGGAACACAGGCCCAGGAGTCAGAACATGCTTGTTTCCTCTGCCTCTGTCAATAACTACACCATATTGTGTGTTTCTTCATCTCTTTGACCTTGGTTTTCTTGCCAAAAAAATTGAGCATAATATCTGTTTATAGGATTGTTTTAAGGATTAAATTAAATAGTGTCTGGTACATGGCTGGGACCCAACTGCTAAATGATGGTGGACTCTACAAGATAATGATGATGAAGGTTATGATAATGGCAATTATTGAAAGAATGTTGCCAAAGCCAAGTGTGAAATTTCATTACTGGGAGTAAAATGCTATTATTCCAGCACCAAAAAGACACTCGCCTGCTTTGGTACATGCAGGGAAGGGAATTCTATTGCCAGTGGGTCTCTGAGAGTTTTCCATCCCTCTGCTTCTCTGTGTTCCCTCCTTTCCCTCTGCTCTCAGCATCATCAGGATCAACGACCTCTTTGCACCCAGTAGCCGTAAGTTGGACATTATAGATTCAGGACTCTTGGGACAATATCCTCCAATTTGCAAAGACCCAAACAGGGTGAATGGGGGCAGGGCAGCTTCCCTTGGACTTGCCTTTTTATATTCTACATAACATACAAAGATAGATGAGCGGTTCAGCCTTCTCAGGGGAAAAGCAATAGCTAAGGAGACTTGTGGAAAGCCACGGATTGTTTTCACCCCAAGTCTCACCCATGATACCCGAGTCCAGCACAGCCGCAGAAGTCCATTTCTCATAGCCACCCCCTTGACTATGTGCTCTGTCCATAGTCTTGCAGCCCTTAACTCAGGCTTCCTATCTTCCTTCTACAAAGAACATGCCAGCCCATCTTTTGAGAACTCCACTCTCTCAAGAGGGTCTAAACCGAGTTGTTCGTACATTTCCCTAAAGATATATTTGTAGAAAGCTGAACTGACCAGTCGAAGGTTCTCTCCAATGGGGTCAATCAGGTCTGTGAGGGTGAGCTCTGAATTCCACACAGCTGGAGCAGTGTGGCCAGCATGGCCCTGAGAGTCAGTTCCCATGGATACCCTGCACATAGACACTGTTTTGAATTGGTAGCAAATGACTATGGGGTAAGCCATCACTTCACCGTCCTCATCCCAGCCTGCTTAATTCCTCCATCAGCTCTGTTCTTCCTTTATTATCTAATTGTGCCACTCTTCACTTAAAATAGTGTTTTCTACTTTTCTTGGCACACATGCATGCACGTGTACGTGTGTGTGTGTAGCACATGTGTGCATAATGCAAGCAGGCCTATGTGCAGATACACAGGCTTTATGCCTGCCCAGAGACCAGAGGAGAACTTCAGCAAGTGTCCTTATCCACGGAGCATTTTCTGCAGCCCCAAGATCTCTACTCTTTAATGGATGCTCCCTCCACTACAAAAGTGCTCAGCTAGGGCTTTGAAATGACGATTTGTGTTGACCTAATTAAGTTCTTAAACAAGGTGCCTCCATTTTTTCTAGTGGTATTATCATTATATCTTCTTCTAGTTGCCCTTTCATGTAGATGTGGCATAAATTCAAGGAGCTCCACTTCAGATCTGTTTGCTGAAACTGCATCTGGAGATGAATACAAATTACTGTTTATCCACCAAACACTTAGACTACAGCATTTCCTCTGCTCCAGGCAGCATTCTCATGCTTTATACACATCAGTACTTTTAATCCTCATGACACATCTCTGGACAGGCATCTTTGTTTAAACATGGGCAAAGTAAAGCACAGAGAGGTTAAGTAACCCAGCCAAAGTCACACAGCTAGTCAGTGGTAGGATTCATATCCCGGCAGCCTTGCTCTGAGAGTCCATACTTTAACCAATAGATCCTCCTTTGGATTTGTAATATAAGGTAGTTTCTCTCTCTTCATCTCCCTGGAAAAAAAAAAAAAACTGATATAGACAATTTTGTCATCATTTTTAGATATGGACAGAAACTAATTTTAAAATGGTTAGGTGGCTTTTCCAAGAAAGAACTGGGCAGATCTCAAATGCAGTGCAGTACTTATAGATCCAAAGTGTGGAACCAGAGGTTACCTTCTGTTGTCTAGGACTATGCAGAGCAGTCTCCAAAGGATGAACAAGAAGGAATTTTTGCTTTAGGCTCTTATCTTCTCTCTTGGCTTTGCTGTCAATAGTCATGGGATCAGGCCTTGGCCTTTAATTCTGAGCACATATGCCCAGAGTCCCATAATGAATCCATTTGTAAATTACAAAGAAAGCCATAAATTATTTCCACATCAAGAGAGCATAGATCAAGGCTGCCATATTCCTATGAGCATTGTGGGACACCCTGAACCTAAATCGTATTTTCTTCTTGTAAATGGGAAAGAAAATTACATTGTTTTGACCTTTGAATCATTGGATCTTATATTTATTTTATATGTTTCTCCAAAGAATTCACAAAGAAATACAGTCATTTAACCTTCTCGAAGGAAAAAAAAAATAACATATAAAGCACAAATACTGGGCAAGTGTAATAAACACAGAGTAGCTACTCCTTTATGGATTGACGTATCGAACGAGTCATACTTTGATCATTATTTAGTGTAATTTATGACTTCTAAGTAGCCATTTATCAATAACTCCTGAATGACTTTTCCAAAACAAGTGCAAATAAAAAAGAACAATTTACTCTAATCTCTTTGATGGGATCCTGATTATTGTCATATTGATCTCAGCCTGTCATGATACAGGATTGTTAGTTCAAGGTAAGAGGAACAACAAATGTTGGATACCTTGCTCTCACTGAGGCAGGAGCTTTCTCATGTTCACCTCCCCCTTCCCTTGCTCTCTGTCCCTCTTTAAAAGGGACAACCATACGATCAGCTTCCTCGGTCTCCATGGTTTTTATAAACCATCATAAAATTTGCATATTATTCCTACTCATCCTCCCATATGCTTCAGAACATTTTACTTATGGTTCCTGATACGCTGTAGGTAGTAGATTATAATCTATTGATTAGACAAACAAGGGGAAGCAGGGACATGGTCAGTGAAGACTCAATTTTTGTTTCCCAAATGTTTTCAGATCATGGATCCATGATTTTGTGCACCAAGCATTCTTATTCAACACCTCATGCGAGGAATTAATAAACTGAGCACTAGGCCTTGAAAATAAAGCATGAGCCCTGGCTTCAAAAAGTTGGTGGAATAGAGCTGGGCGTGGTGGCGCACGCCTTTAATCCTAGCACTTGGGAGGCAGAGGTAGGAGGATCGCCGTGAGTTCGAGGCCACCCTGAGACTACATAGTTAATTCCACGTTGGCCTGGGCCAGAGTGAGACCCTACCTCGAAAACCTCAAAAAACCAAAAAAAAAAAAAAGTTGGTGGAAGAGCCAGGCTTGGTGGTGCACATCTTTAATCCCAGCACTTGGGAGGCAGAGGTAGGAGGATAGCCATGAGTTTGAGGCCACCCTGAGACTACATAGTGAATTCCAGGCCAGCCTGGGCTAGAGCGAAACCCTACCTCAAAAAAAATTAAAAAGTTAAAAAAAAAAGTTGGTGGAGCAGGATGTGGTGGTACATGCCTTTAATCTCAACACTTGGGAGGCAGAGGTAGGAGGATAGCCATGAGTTTGAGGCCACCCTGAGACTACATAGTGAATTCCAGGCCAGCCTGGGCTAGAGCGAAACCCTACCTCAAAAAAATTAAAAAAAAAAAAAAAAAAAAGTTGGTGGAGCAGGATGTGGTGGTACATGCCTTTAATCTCAACACTTGGGAGGCAGAGGTAGGAGGATTGCCATGAGTTTGAGGCCACCCTGAGACTACATAGTGAATTCCAGGCCAGCTTGGGCTAGAGCAAGACCCTACCTCAAAAAACCAAAAGAAAAGAAAAAGTTGGTGGAGAACTGGAGAGATTGGCTCAGTGGTTAAGGCACTTGCCTACAAACTCTAAAGACCCTAGTTTGTTTCCCCAGTACACACATAGGCCCAGATGCACAAAGTGGTATACGCATGTGGAGTTCGTTTGCAGTGGCTGAAGGCCCTGGTGTGCCCTTTCTCTCTCATTCTTTCTCTGTCTCTCTTTTCTTGAAAATAAATAAATAATTAAATTTGTCAGTTTCTTTAAAAAATGTATATTAGTAAAGAAGACGAAGTTACAAAGGATAGTGTGTGATAAGTACTAGTAACATTATCTACAAGGTACCGAGGTGGCATGGAGGAAGAGTGATTGATTGGCCAGGAGCCAGTAAAAGCCATGTCTTTTTACTTGATACTCAAAGATGAGTAGGAATCAGCTGAAGAGTATATGAAAAGGTGTTTTATAACAGAAAACTTGGCATACAGCACCTTGTAAGCCATGAAAATACTTGGACCATTCTCTGTTCCCAATAGAAAAATCCCGTTGAAGACTCTGGGTGGGAGAATAATAGGGCTGGGTTTCTTTTGTAGAGACACAATGGTGGAGTCTTCTGAAAGGATGGAGAGATGCAGGCTGCAGGCTGGAGGTCAGTTTTAAATCATCCCAAGAGCCCAAAAGAAAGATACTCTGATAAAAGCCAAGACAAGAGGACAGAACTTTCAAAAACTTAGGAGATAAAATTAATATAATTTGGGGATGAACAAAGTGAAAACATGGACGATGGCTACTCATGTGTGTGGTTTAGGGTGAGGGCTGGGTAGTGCCAGCTCTCAGGTAAGGACAACAATGAATCACTTAATTGGCTAGAGGGATGGCTTAGCAGTTAAAGCACATGCCTGTGAAGCTTAAGGACCCCAGTTCGATTCTCCAGGTCCCACGTAAGCCAGATGCATAAGGGGGCACATGCATCTGGAGTTCGCTTGCAGTGGCTAGAGGCCCTGGCGTGTCCATTCTCACTCTCCCTCTCTCTCTCTCTTTCCCTATCTCTGTCTCTAATAAATAAATAAAAATTTAAAAAATTAAAAATGAATCACCTAAGATACTTCAGTGAGCAAATAACATAAAATCCCATTACAATGGTATACACCAAAAGAGAATCCGTCACCTCAGGGAGCTTCAGTGTGGAAGCCAGGTAAGCTCAGAGTTGTTCCATTTATTACAGTCTGGGTTCCCTTTCCATCCATTCTTCCATCTTCCTGCTCTCGACACTGCTCACTGGAAAGAATGGCACTACATAGGGAATGAACTGGTCCATGCAGGGAATGACCTGGTCCACATAAAGAATAACCTGGTCCAGGCAGGGAAGTCCCAAGTTGAGTATTTGTTCTATTTTAGAGGCAAGGCAAGTGGCCTAATAGAAAAACTATTAACATAAGTTGGCAAACAAACTTTCCTGTGTAAACAACCTACATGATCAATGTTTTTAACCCTAGAAGGATCAGATGACTTCCATCATTTTGATTTACGGCAATAAAAATGTCAGCCTCCTCCTGATGTTGGTGTATCATGCCCTGCAAATTCAGCAGTCATTTGCCTTATTTCAAATGTAAAGATTTCTCTAGCTACAAAGGGCATCTTTCTATAAATTCCATGAACTTCTTTCCTCTTTAAAACACAGTGTCTTCAATCCCCCTCCCAGGAGATAAATGAGGACATCAAATAGATAAGACATTGCCTTTACCTCAAAACCAGCCAATTTCTCAAATGAGCTTTTCAAAAAAAAAGAAGGCAATGGCTGGGAAAACGTCACAGTAGTTAAGGTGCTTGCCTGCAAAGCCTAACACCATGGTTCAATTCCCCAGTACCCACTTAACGTCAGATGCACAAGGTGGCACATGCATCTGGAGTTTATTTGCAGTGGCTACAGGCCTAGGCACACCCTTTCTTTCTCTCTTTTCTTTTCTTTCTTTCTCACTCTCTCTCTCTGCCAATAAATAATTTTTAAAAAAATTTTTTAAAGGAGGAGCCTGGGAAGTTCCCCACCACCAGATATTTAAGTTAGGAAGGCATCTTAGAAGGCGTATTGTTTACTTTTTGGTGTCAAAAGCCTAAGGTCCACCATAGAAGTCTCAGTGACCTGAACCCTTCTCACATTTGGAGAACTGTCTCTATCCACTGGAAACATTCCCAGTGTTCCTTGAAACACAAACATGTCCTCCTGTGCTTTAACACTAGCTCAGCTTTACCATCACTAAATAAACTAAAACATTACAGTGAGCTTGATAAATGTATGCTTTACTTACATAAGTCTTACTGAATTTGACCTTTCTAATAAAGGAACACACAGTCTAGAACATGTTGTTTCAGCTTGTGAAGTAAAGAATAAAACTATTTGTCGATCTACCTCTACATAAAAAATTATAGAAGTAACAGATAGTTTGTTAGACTTTGTATTACTTTAACCAAAGCATTTGGTAAACAAACTATATGAAAATTTCATTATTTAGGGGGCTGGAGAGATGGCTTAGCACTTAAGGCACTTGCCTGCGAAGCCTAAGGACCCAGGTTCAATTCCCCAATACCCGCATAAAGCCAGATGCACAAGGTGGTACCTGTGTCTGGAGTTCATTTGCAGTGGCTAGAGGCCCTAGTGTGCCATTCTCTATCTGTCTGTCTGTCTCTCTGTCTCTCTCTCATAAATAAATAAATAAATAAATAAATAAATAAATAAATAAATAATATTTTAAAAAGAAAGAAAATCTCTCCATTTAGCAGGCACTCCATTTCATTGGTAGCTAAAATTTTTGATGCTTCCCTGGCTGACCCAACAAGCCAGCAGACCAGAAGGCTTTGGTTTGTGTCAGTTATTTTATCCAACCTTGAAATGTATCCACAAGCATCTAGTAAAGAGCCTTTGATGTGTCCGGAAGGTCAACTTCATTGTCACTGTTTTTCTAGCATGCGATTTGTTGAACAAATCCTTTTTATTTCCTCTCTTTAAAAGTTGGAGTTTGAATGCACTCATGTGATAAACGATTGACTTTCATCCTGGTCACCCAATTCCACAAAGTCACACTCATGAAAGACTATGCTACTTATCACCTTGCTTTAATGCCCCTACCTCCATGGAAGATGGAAGGTAAACAGTCTTGCAGCGTTCCAATTACTGATCTCAAGGTTTAAAGAAGAAATGGCTTTCCTTCTTCCCTTTGAAATTATGAATGCATTGATGTAAAATAACTTTCATAGCACTGAGTATTTACTTGCTTTCTCATTACAAACAAAATTGGTAAGGAGGAGGAGAGGGGATCTGGCTACCACATCATCTGAGTGAGCACAGTGTGAGCCTGGTGAAATTTGGGCAGCTTATGACCATCAAATTCACCTTTTCTTTTCTTTTTTTTCTTTTCTTTCTCTCTCTCTCTCTTTTTGCTTTTCTTTTTTCTTTTTCTTGTTTTTTTTATAATTTACTTTTTTATTGACAAGTTCCATAATTGTAGACAATAACCCATGGTAATTCCCTCCCTTCCCCCACTTTCCCCTTTGAAACTCCACTGTCCATCATATCCCTTCCCCCTCTCAATCAATCTTTCTTTTATTTTGATGTCATCATCTTTCCCTCATATTATGATGGTCTTGTGTCAGTAGTGTGAGGCACTGTGAGGCCATGGATATCCAGGCCATTTTGTATCTGGAGGAGCACATTGTAGGGAGTCCTACCCTTCCTTTGGCTCTTACATTCTTTCTGCCATCTCTTCTGCAATGGACCCTAAGCCTTGGAAGATGTGATAGAGATATTTCAGCGCTGAGCACTCCTCTGTCACTTCTTCTCAGCACTATGGTGCCTTGTGAGTCATCCCAAGATCACTGCCATCTGAACTGAGAAGCTTCTCTAATCAAAAGTAAGAGTAGCATTAATATATGGGTATGAACATTAAGAGAAGTGCTTACTGGGCAGTTTGTTGAGCATAGTATATACATTTAGCCAGACACCAGCAGACATTACATCTCTAGGGCTCATGACTACCTCTGTTGTAGGTGTTCAGTATCAGGGATGTATTCCCTCCCATGGAGCGGGCCTCCAGTCC
This sequence comes from Orientallactaga sibirica, assembly GCA_036365145.1. NCBI lineage: Eukaryota > Metazoa > Chordata > Mammalia > Rodentia > Dipodidae > Orientallactaga > Orientallactaga sibirica. The sequence continues at coordinate 49,383,959 of JAEOAD010000004.1, read as the reverse complement.
AAGTAGAGAGCAGTTGGTTTCTCCCATAACAGACATGCCACTATCATACTGATTGGCTTATTTGACTTGGCTGACCAAATTTAAAGCCTGCAGTGTCCACTTTGAGTATCTCCACTGGTGATTTCTCTCTCTCCCATTGAACTGCATGCAGCATAGCTTTTTCCAGCTTTCTGTCAGCTGGTCCACATGGAGGAGGTTTTTAGCTCAGCTCCAGCAGGATTTCTCAATGACCTTGCAGCCCAAGTATGTGTAGTCTCTAGCAATAGGGTCTTACCATCTGTTCCTGGTGGGAAACACAGAGCTTCTGCAATGGCCTATAATGTTTGGGGGGTATCTGTGACCTCCCTGGCCAACAACTCACTGGAAGGTATCTCATTCCTGGCAATGAAAATTTTCTAGTAACAGTCTACGGCTTCTGAAACTTAGCTTTTCTTTACTTTGGGATTATTTAGATTAAAAGAGTATTATCAGGGGTGGGGAGATACTTCAGTTTGTAAAGTGCTTGCACTATAATCACTTGGACCATAATTCAATCCCTTAGAACCCACCTGAAAATGTCAGGCATGGTGAAGTGTGCTTGTAATGCTCATGTGGGGGAGGCAGAGACTGGCAGATCCCTGAGGCTCACTGGCCACACAGTCTCGCCTGATTGGTGAACTCCAGGTCCATGAGAAGCCCTGTCACAAAAATAAGTAGATGGTGTAACTGAGGATGACACCCAGGTGGTTGTCCTCTGGCTTCCACACATGTGCACACAAGCACACATGCGCACACACAAACATGTATACATGTAAAGACATAACTTTAAAAGTGACCTTTTTGTAATCATTAATGATGGCTTGCATTTTCCCCAGAACCTATATAGAAGATATATGGTTAAGAGAATTAAAAGAGAGCCAAAATTATAAGGTGGAAACAACCTGATACCATTTCAGCCTAGAACAGAAACCTACGGAAGAGAATAGTTTGGGACAAGATGACACTAATGCTCCTTCTTGAAATTTTAATTAGGAAGAAAACAACTTCTAAAGATGGCCTTTTACACTTGAGTTGTTCCTTTCTGCCCTGGTTACTTATCATTGCTTCATTAGCAGAATTGTCCCCTTATTTGTCTAAATGCACTGAAATAATTGGTTATTTAAGAAAACTCCCCCACAAAACCATCTCCCTCATTCAGGTCCTGGAGGCAAACCAGTTCCTCACTCTGAGGAGAGTCCCAGGGCTCAGGCTCCTGCTCATGCTTGGATAGGTCTCCATGCTCTACATAAGCAGGACCACACTGGTTTGCATTCTCATCTACCCAGTGAACTGCTTTCCAAGCGAGCCATCCACCACCAATCACCTTATACAAAACCAAAACTAACTTTGAGATTTGTTTGTCCCGATCATCACCTTGGGATTTTCCAGGATGCAGAAACTTTAGTGTCAAACAAAAAAGTTGTTTGAGGGGAAACAGGTCAATTAATCTACTCATGTGTTCATATTTTTTGGAAACGAATCTTTATCATAAAGACCTGATTCCCTTAAAACTATCTTCATTAAGTTGTACTGATGGGGATTATAAGTAAGACAGCCACCAATTTAAAAGCAGCTAGTCAGGGTCGCAGGCCCAAAAACAAAAAAGGTCCTAACTCAGGTTGACTCCCCAGGATGTTAGCTGGAGACTCAGAGAGACTCAACGGCTATTCCTGAGCCTCTCAGGAGCCCCCACATACACTCAAAGCAACCAATCCTCTGTCTTGGCCATCAGCCTCTCAGGAGCCCCTCATACACTCAAAGCAACCAATCCTCTGTCTTGGCCATCAGCCTATCAGGAGCCTCAACATACACTCAAAGCAGCCAATCCTCTGTCTTGTTCATCAGCCTATCAGGAGCCCCAACATACACTCAAACTAACCAATCCTCTGTCTTGGCTATCAGCCTCTCAGGAGCCCCGACATACACTCAAAGCAACCAATCCTCTGTCTTGTCCATCAGTCTATCAGGAGCCTCAACATACACTCAAAGCAACCAATCCTCTGTCTTGGCTATCAGTCTATCAGGAACCCCGACATACACTCAAAGCAACCAATCCTCTGTCTTGTCCATCAGCTATCAGGAGCCTCAACATACACTCAAAGCAACCAATCCTCTGTCTTGGCCATCAGCCTATCAGGGGCCCTGACATACACTCAAAGTTGTCCATCAGCCTATCAGGAGCCCTGACATACACCTCAAAGCAACCAATCCTCTGTCTTGTCCATCAGCCTATCAGGAGCCCCGACATACACTCAAAGCAACCAATCCTCTGTCTTGTTCATCAGCCTATCAGGAGCCCCAACATGCACTCAAACTAACCAATCCTCTGTCTTGTCCATCAGCCTATCAGGAGCCCCGACATACACTCAAAGTGACCAATCCTGCCCACCTCAACTTGATACTTGATTTACATCCCCAAGGGTATTAAAAACTCCTAGCCCAAGACCCTGCAGCAGTTGGGCTTGGGAGCTGTCCTGGTGGGCTTCGCTTCCTGTCTTGCTGATGAGCCGTGTGACTGGCTCTTCTGAGTCTGCGCTTGCTCGTCCTTCCTGGCGGGTCGTTTTTTGAACTCAAGAGTCGTTGGCTTGGGGCCCGTTGAGTGTCCGCCACCTGTCCCCTTGAGCCAAGAAGGCCTCCACCGTTGAGAAAACCAGTAACATAGTTTGGATGTTCCACCGAGATCTGAAGGAGGGTGAGTTAGCCTGCCTTCCTCTTCCTGGGTTTCTCTAATCCCACAGAGTCGTTGAAACCATCACAAAACACAGTTAAGAGCGACCACCCTAGAGGGGCTGCCGAGTCATGGAGATGCGGCTAATGGAGCCGATGGCAGTCAAACTGAGCTGGTGGGGAGTGCTGCTTCTGGTCTCAGTTTCCCCTCTTGAAGACCAGTCTTGTCTCGTGAAACTGGAGCAAAGCCTTCAGGCAACTGACGGTTCCTAACCAGGCTCTGGTAAAATTTGGTGGTTTTTTGACTAGAGTCATTTCCAGCTGCCCAGCGGCTCCTGTCCTTCTATAGTGATCTGTCACACATGAGGTCGAATAAAAGTCTGAGCAGAAGATGGTTTCTAGCTTGGTAAGGGCCACGACAAAAACAGCTTGATAATCCAATACCCAGAAGACTTTGAATTTCACCTCCCCCAGCCCAAGTAAAAGACAGAAAGCTCACTGCCTCTTACCTGTATGGCCAAAACCTCTTTGCCCAGTGCTCCTTCAAAGCTTGGCCACATCCAAGTTAGAAGACAGATGGGTCCTTCCTTGTCTCTCTGGCCCATCCCTATCCTGGCTCAGCTCTTCAACTCACAGGTCTCTCCTTTTGACTTGCCCTCTTGCTGATCCCCTCCTTATTGCCACCTTCCTGCCAATGCCTCCTGTCTCTGTATCACACACCCTGTTTCATCTAGTGGTTAAATTTCCCCCCAAGGGAAAACACTACCTGTTTTGCTAATAAGTCCTCATTTAATTTGCACTTCTTCTGCGTGTCCCCTAGTGAGTCGCTAGACAAGAACTCAAGAACTGCCTGGCTTGAGGATTTTTTGTGACTGCTGAATGTCTGGCACCCTGACCCCTAGGCTAAGCCCATCCAGATCCGAGAAAGGCTCTGTTAATCTCAAAACAGGTAACAGTACCTTCCTGTGTGTCCTGGATTATATGGAACATACTCGTACACTTTGGAGAGGACTCATAACACAATTTATCCTCCCCTCTGTACATAAAATTATTCCAGGGTTTAATGTCAGAAAACTTGGTCTCTCCAGGAAATGGCATATTCATTACGTTCAGATTTTTTAAAAAAAAACTAACTTTTCACTTTTGTCATCTTTGCACTGGCTGTTAAGTTCAATGAAAACCTTAGAAAGGCATCCAGCTATTAATTATAATAATTCTTATGTTTAACTTACTAATAATTTGGTCCTGTTTCCATTCCTTATAATTTGCCTTCTGATTAAATTTACATTTTCTATTCTATGCCTCTAAAATCTTTGCTAGAAAGAAATGATATATACTTAAATTCAATAACTAAAATAGTTTTATTTGGGTAGAATGACTTTCTGAATGTAAAACTTATAAAGGATTCTATAAAGACATTGTAACTATTTTGTCTTTTTTTTCCTCTGAAAACAGAAAAATAGAAATGAACATGACAGATCATATAAGACATTAAAAAGCAATTAGAAAAAGTGAAGATTTTTCTCCTGTGAGCTAGGATAATAGCAAAAACATTTTCCAGAGGCCATGAAATAAATGGAGGGTAGTGTTTGCAATTTTTCATATCATCTTGAATATGTTATATTATGGCACTGAACTATACATAGATTATCTGTATTTCTGACTACTGTATTGGCTCTTAGCTTCTTAGCTTCCCTGGTATGTAGAACAATGTCTTTCCTGTATTGGCTACTTTTCTCATTTCTGTGAAAAAAAAAAAAAAAAAAAAACCCTGACAAAAGCAACTTAAGGAAGCAAGGGTTTATTTTGACTCTCAGTTTGAGGGTTCAGTCCATCATGGTGGGGAAGGCATGGTGGTAGGAGTATGAGGCAGCAGGTCACACTGCATGTGCAGTCCTGTGTACTGTGTACTACTTACTTCCTTTTTCCATTCAGAAAGGAACAGAAGCCCATGAAGAGGTGCCACCCACATTCTGGGTGGGCCTTCTGTCCTAAGGGAGTTAAGCTTCTTTCAAAAGCCTTTTTAGGCACGTCAAAAGGTTTGTCTACTAGGTGATTCTAAATCCTGTCAAGTTGACAATCAAGATTAACTATTACATAACATTGCATAAAAGAGCTTCAGTCTGCCAAACAACATTTTCATCTACTCAGAATCATTTCTCTGTTAAAAACATTTCAAAGCCCTTTCCAATTTGGTGCTTTCATTGAATGCACTTTCATCTTGTGTTCCTACGGATACCAGTTCTTTACTCTGGCACTTGTAGCCCTTTGATTTTGAAATTGTTTCATCTATGAACAAGGTATTATCAAATTAAAAGATGCCTATATCCAAGCATTGATTTCTCTGATGAATAGATCAGAATCATCTCTGAGAAACAAAATATTATCTTTAGAACCCAAGAATTACCATAATCTATTGGGAACTTCTTTCTTTACTAACTTTAACAAAGAATTGTCATTGAGCAAATGGAAAGGAAGTTTGGAAATTGTTTCAAGCTACAGTATTAGAGATTTGATCTCTAGTTTTGAAAAGTCACCCTTTCTACAACACTCTTAGCACACACACACTCTCTGTATATACATCTTTATTTATTAGAGAGAGAGAGAGAGAGAATGCGAATGGGCACCCCAGGCCCTCTAGCCACTGCAAACAAACTCCAGACGCATGTGCCACCATGTGCATCTGGCTTACATAGGACCTGGAGAATCGAATCAGGGTCCTTAGCCTAACTTCACAGGCGTGCACCTTAACAGCTAAGCCATCTCTCTAGCCCTATTTCTTTGCCTGATGCCTGCCCTTATGAAGAGATACTAAGCTCATCAAAGAATGAGGTGGAAAGTTTAAAGCAAATGTGAAAGGGCAATCTAATTACTTTTGGAGATCTGAGATGTTTAAGACCCAAAGACCAAAGGTCATAGCTTTTGCCAAATTTTCATCTGACTTCAACAAAAATTCTATAAATTCAATATACACATATGTATATGTACATATTCAATAAATATATGTATGTGAGTAATACCCCAAGAGCACATACTTCACCAGAGCAGGGATTTCTATCCATTTTGCATACAATGAATTACAAGTGTCTGACTAAAAGCCTTTCTCAGTAAATGTTTGTTAAATGTATATAAAAAGTTTGTGCTGAGTGGAAGCTTGCATTTATTTATTTATACATTTATTGATGTTCAAATAATTTTATTTTAAGGATATAAAGTCATTGGGAAAGGGAGCCTCTGGAACAAAACTCCACAGCACTGAGCAATGTCTCCTAAAATTTGGAATCTCAAGATTGTTTCTTCCCTTGGTTAAAGATCCTCTGGAACCTTTCTTACAATTAGAGCCAGTGTTCAGCAAAACTGTCCCTTAAACTCCCCTCCTTCACAGCCCATTATGATCCCCCTCTATTCACAATCCTCCACCAATCCTTCTACAACAGAGAAAAATCAAAACAAAATATAGACACCAAAAATTCTGTCCCAATCTGAATAGAAAACACTAAATACACTAAAAATATCTACAACTCCACAGTGTTGCCTAATCACAGATCTTTGAGACTATAGAATTATTTCTTGATACTGAAGAGCTCTTTGGCAACAGTTTGGCTAGACTGTACTTAAATTCATTTTTTTCAGATTTAGGTGGAAGCCCACTATGGTACCACAAGAAGACATTTGAGAATTAGCAATTTTCAGGGAGAGACTTGTCCTTGGTGAGTCCTTAGAGACCATGAAAACTTAGATACACAGCTTTAATGTCCTAGCCTAGGGGCCTAAAAATCATTGAGTTTTGAGAGACAAAATGTAGAGAAGACATCGGTAGAAAGGGTACTCTTTGGACCTGGGTTTACCATACATGAAACCATTCATAAAAACTACTTGAGAAGACTGTGTCAGTAAATACACCCACTGAGAGTTTTGTCTGTGTGACAGAAATGCATGAATGAAAGGTGAAATAGCCAATCACACGTATAATAAGCAAGGAGCTGATGCACTACTTGAAAAACCCTGCTTTAGGCTCAATTGCATGAGCAATCTGTCAGCCAGTCATAGGAATAGCGTGTTGCAAATATCACAGCAAGCTGAAGATATTTGTCCTAAATGTAAAAAAGAAAGACAAACTTGTAAGTAGAAATCACTCTATCCTTTTTATCCTCCCTTTCAGTGAATAAGGAAAATCACCATAGACATGGGAGATGGAAAAGAAAGTATGAGCCTTAAATTAAAATAATTCTTTCTTTTCTGCCTGCGATTGTATCTGTTATGTTTTCATCCACTTCACATATATATTACAAAGACTTGGCTAAATTTCTTAGGAAAAAGTAATAGTGCATCTACTTTAAAAAAATATTTTCTTTAAGGGATATAAATGTTTTTCAGTTTGCTGCAATGTGCTACCTGGATGCCATGCAATAACACAACAAGGCACTACTTAATTAAGGCAAGCTAGTATGGCAGCATTTTGGGGAGAAAGAATTGGAAGTATTTTAGATTCATTTACCATATTAGCAAGGTTTGAATGGAATCCACAACAATTTCTTGAATTGAACTGTATTAAGCAGCATATGATCCCTATGCATTCCTAACATCAAACACCTGTGTTCACAGAATTAGCGTGGTTGGAAGCTACCAGGAATCAGCCAACTCTAAGCTTATGTTACAGGACATAGGAGAGTTCCAGACAGGTTCCCTATATGTCCCAACATGAGTTTATTGGCAAGATGCAAAAATGATTCATTCTCTCTGCATCCATTGGTGGTTGGGACACAGACATAGCAGGATATACTGTAGTACTGTGGCCATCAAATCCAGGAGTATCTTAGTGTGACATCTTGACCTTTCGTATTTCCTGTGAACTCTGGCTTTATGTAAAGTGAGCTAACCAATCAATGCCCAGCACATGCATGTAGAACATGGTAAGCATAATTACCAAGTTGGGACACCTTCTGAAGTTACAATAAATGATGAGCACTTCTGAGCTTCAAAATGTAAACCTAGTAAAACAGAATGGATAAGGGAGAGGGGCCTTGGATTCAGCTCCTTAGGGCTCTCTAAAGAGGCTGTTGATCTCATGTTATGTGATTTTCTTTTCATTATTGTTAAATTATGAAATAATTATTTAAATGCAAATTGTTATAAACCAAACTGTTAAAGAGAATAAAAAGAAAGCCTTTTGCACCATCACATTATTCCACTCTTATCCCTAGAGGTAATTCTGTTTTTCAATTGAGAACTTTAACATATGAACATATTGAAAATTGGTCATATTCCCATATCAACATATACTCTTATGTTTCCTCCACCCCTGTTCTGCTGAGGACCCTCCTCCTCAGTGGAGGTATCAATAGTCACTGTGGGGGCATGAATTTTAATTGCTTCCTAAGTGTTTTATTTGGGGGCTCTGACTATTTTAATGTCAGATTATAAGCAAATGTTTTAATGATTATTATAATGGAATTCATTCATCATTGCAAATGTCATTATATTTACCCTATCTCCCATTGTATTGTATGTCCCTGAGACTTATATGTGCTGTTTATATATGTTAAAGTATTGTGCTGCTTAATGTATGTGATATATCCCTATTATTGCTATTTTGTTAAGCAATGCTTGAAAGGTTTGGCAGTGCATGTAATGCAGAAAATATGACTCCTTGATGTTTAAATGTTGTGTTTTCCAATATGTAGCTGCAATGATTTTATTCTCCAGGGACTGAAAAATACTAATAACAACACTCCACAATGAAGTTGACAACACTAAATGAATTGGTATTTTTTTCATCACAAAGGTTTATATAGACATATGAAAAGATAATAGCTATGTGCATGAGACATAATTGAGGCTTCAAATAACAATTGGAATGCAGATGGATTGTGAGAGTACCTGAGGAAATTAATTCATTACTTCATTACTACTGATCACAACCACCTAGCTTTCCTTTCCCTCCCCCCGCCCAAGCCCCCACACACATCTTGGCTGGGGCATATCAGTATCAGACTAGAAACTTCCAACTGACTCAGAGAGTCAATTCTTCAAGTAAAAAAGTAAACCCAAGCTCTGCAACAAAGCAATACCATTCTAAATGGGTCAGCATTTAATTTTTAGCTATTTATGTGTTTTGAAGAGCAAATAGACTTTCTATTCCAAAATAGATAATTATGTTTTGATTGCACTGTCAGATTGTCCAAGGATCTTGAATCTCAGATGCTTTAATCATTTATACATAAGTTGATAATTGCTTTACAAAAATAAAAACTGTTGCTGTTGTGGTTTATGATGTGGGCATATGTGGTGTTTTTAACACTCTTGAGCTTGTTGTTTTAACAGCTAAACCATCTCTCCAGCCCCAAGAAGTACATTTTGTTTACAAAGTAACCTTGATACTAATATAGTCATGCTGTTGTTCCATGGCATGTCACTGTCTCATTGAACAGTGAGCAGGCTAAGGCACACATTGTATCTCATGTGAATGTAGGTATAATTAGTAAGTCTTGTGTGTATCATTACTTTTTTTTTCCCCCAGGGGACAATGTACTGTACCGTGTAATACACATTTGTTCAGATAATATAACTGCTCAAATTTTCTCCCCACCCCTATAAAAAAGAAAAGTGAACTAACTGATATGTAAAGTCCAGATCAAGAAGGCTTTAAAAAAAAAAAAAAACAGATGGACTGTTTAAGGTACCATATCTTCGGAGTTACTATTGTGCTGTTTAATGTATACAAGCAGGTAGAAACAGTTAACTTAAAGTGTAATTTTAATGCTAACATTGATCTCTCCAGTCATCTTTGCGCTACAAACAACATGGTTGTTTACTACTCAGAGTTTAAGTAAGATCCAGCTAAGCTTACAAAACCTCCTAGCTCCCATTTACTGCCCCCACACAGAGAAAACATACAAAGACAGCTTATCAGATAATATTAATAGGGTTCCAGAAAACCCTGCACATATTCCCCAAGGTCCTGGATTGTTATCTTGGCAGAAAAATAGTCTCTTTTCCTCATATCTGTCCAGTTAAAATGTACAGCTTCCTCTTGGTAAGAAATCAGGCAAAAATAATAATGTAGGAACAAAGTGTGAGGATACAGCATTCACCCCGTTCTCGGTTCCCAAGTGAACGGCCCAAACACCAGGGCTGGTCAGGCAAAACAGCATGGCAAGGTGATTTACTACTGCAGAGGGAAAAAGGCAAATGCGACCTCATAGACCCTTCACAGGCAAGATCCTAGATCTCAAACTTGAAAAAAATAGCATTAGTGAAAGCACTGAAACAGTTATAAAATCGCAGCTACATAGCATAATTGTAGAGAATTTGACAGGATTGCAAGCCTTCTTTAAACCTGTGTCTTGAATTTTAGATTAGTATTCAAATGTAGTTCTTCTGTAAGACCTTGAGTTTATGGGCTTTGCCTGCCCCGTTTATGGGTTTTACCAGATGGAAGGAGTTGCAGGGTTTCTTTGTTTGATTTCGGGTGTGTGTGGGTGTGTGTGTGTGTGTGTGTGTGTGTGTGTGTGTGTGTGTAAAGTGCATGAATGTGTGCATGTATGTTTGCACTTGTGTGGATATGTGTGTGTATGATTGAATGTGGAAGCCAGAGGTTGATATTGGATGCCTTGTGACTTCCTTGATCACCTTCTACCTCACTTATTGAGACTGCATCTCTCACTTGAACCCGCAGGTCACAGATTTTGCTAGTCTAAGTAGCTAGTGTCCCTGGGAATTCCCTACCCTGCTCTTAAACACTGGGATTATAAGTGGGCTTCCATACCCACCAACATTTATGTGTGTTCTAGGAATCCAAACTCTGGCCCCCCTGCTTGCATGGCAAGCAGTTTACCAATTGAGCCATCGCCCCTAGCCCAGGACTTGTTTCCTGTTTGCTTTTGTCTGTTTGTGAGTGTGTGTATGAGTGTGTAATCTGTGCACATGTATGTGTCCACGCAGTTCACCTTTATCTACAGTGGGGTGCACTCACCTGCCCAGATGAGGAGAAAGGAAGGTAGGAGAAAATAAAAGGAAAAGAAAGAAGGAAATGGAAAAGAAGGAAGGGAGGTAGGGAGAGAGGGAGGAAGGATGGAAGTCAAAGATGAGTCAGCCTCATTTCATTACAGCTAACTGGATCCAGAGTGTGTGCATCACAAATGAGAAGTCATGTTCAAATTCCATGAGAACACATGTATTATTGACTATATCACTGTTTGTAATATAGTTGAGCATGACCTGAGCCCTTATGTGGGCAGTAGTGGACTCTAAGATTCAATACAGAAGCCCCTTTGTGCATATGTTTAGAATGTACTTAATAATAAGAACTAGCTTTAGCCAAACATGAACAAGGCTCTTTTTAGTGTTTGCTTATTATAAAGGTAAATTCATGCTTACCAAAGTCATTTGTGAAACAACTCATTTATATAGGCTAAAATTTTATAAGTAGCTATAGTATTTGTATCCCCCTATAGTGTTATGAAATTATATTCACTTTTTAAAAGATCCATGGCATATCAGATATTTGGAATTTCTTGCTTAGTAAAACCTTGAAAATAAGTTGAATTTTTTCACTCCTTTTTAAATTCTTAGGACCTGGTATGTGAATTACACATAAAATGAAGTGGAAAAAAAAAATGTTGAATTGCTAAAACACTAGCTCAGCTTAGAATCAGGAAAAATAGATTTTATTTTCAAGAATCCATGCTGCATTCCTCATCCTCTCAATCTGTCCTCTTTGATGAACGGAAACATTAGCTACATTCATATTTTATAGTCAATACAGTTTTGTCAATTATCAATATTCACAGCATATTTTTCAAAATAAAAATGTATTTATTTACACACCAATACATACATACATTTAGGATTTTGTACATGCTTTGATATATCCATAATGATCTCTTATTATCTGACCCTCTATAACCCCACCCTCTAGAAGAATATAACAGTATATAAAATACTCAATACAATTTTGTTGCATGAAGCAATAGATATTAGGAGGGAAATTAAGAAAGTGACTTGAGGACCCTGGTGTGGCTCTAGCCTTGTTTCATCAGTTGATGTAAGTGTAGATAGTAACATAGACTGAGCACCAAGTGTGCACAAGGCCTGTGCTGTTTGTTGAGTTAGACAGAGTTGTATTAAACCATTAAAGAACATTTGTTGTATTATGACCCTCTGTCCTCCAACATGACTGCTCAGAAATGTGATATAAATAGAATAGTCACTTCCGAGCCATGTTTTGTCCACTTATCTTGAGATTTAATAAAAATTGTTGTAATGAGTTTCTTAATTCTGACCTTATGTACTAAAATTACAACTTTCATTTCCAGTCCTAATGATTTTTCCTAAAATGGGTATCTGATCGTGTTTTTGCAATTGCTGAATTACCAAAATTTAGTGTGGACTTAGAGAGTAATGAGCACAACTAAAAGGAATTTGTCAATAATCTGCCTGTCCATCTATCTGCCTGCTAAATCTTGAGACTTCTCTTGTTTTGCATTCCTGTGGAATAAAAGATGCACACACAGTCTGGAGGTAGATATGATAGATGAAAACCAAAAAACTGTGATAGATATGCAGCTTGATTCAGACAGAGCCCCAAAAGTTTCTAATGCCAAACTTACTAGTGAACTCATATTGCTAGTTTGATACATCATTTGGTTTAGTCTGACTTTTTTGGAATTAACTCTGAAAATAGCTGGAATAATTTTATCATAATATTTTTTGGTGACAGGTGTAGTGGCTCATGTCTTTAATCCCAGCACTCAGGAGGCAGAGGAAGAAGGATCACTGTGAATTCAAGGTCACCCTGAGACTACTAAGTGAATTCCAGGTAAGCCTGAGATACAGTGAGACTCTACCTCCAACCATTCCCCCCTCCCCGAATAAAACATAATTTTGGGGGTTTGGAGAACTCTAAAATCTTCTGTAACCTTATGGTGCATACTCTAACCTGGCTCCAAAAAACCTTTTTTTGTTGTTAAGATTTATTTTTATTTTATTTATCAGAGAGAGAGAGAGGATGGGCGTGCCAGAGCCTCTAGCCACTGCAAACAAGCTCCAGATGAATGTGCCACCTTGTGCATCTGGATTTTATGTGGGACCTGAAGAATCAAATCTGGGTCCTTAGGCTTTGCAGGCAAGCACCTTAACCACTAAGCCATCTCTCCAACACAAGCTCCAAAAAATCTTTATGAGACTATTAAACACATCAGTACTAAATTTAGTTTTTTTATTTCTTTAGAATGAATGACTGCATTTGTTAGTAGAAAAATTTGATAATTTCAAATTAAATCATTTCAAGTTTTCTTGTAATTATTTTCTTCAGGATCAGTCTTCACAAGTACTTCTGTATAATAATGATCACTTAGGTTTTGAGGGTCATTGCCACAAGCTGTATCCCATATAGATGGTTTAATGTCCGTGGAAGTTTACCTCTTTCAGAAAGGCAAGAGTAAATACTACTGGCAACACAATAGGGCTAAAATACTAATATTGGACAATAATATTCCTGTGTGTGATGGGAGCCATGGCCTGAAGAAGTTAGCAATATAAGACATCAGTATATATTATATAATTCTTTTTGCATAGTCCATAGTACAATGAAGAATTGATTGCATAGGGCTGGAGAGATGGCTTTGCAGTTAAGGTACTAACCTGTGCAGCTAAGGACCCATGTTCAACTCTTCAGATCCCACATAAGCCAGACACACAATGTAATGCAAGCGTGCAATGTCACACATGCACACAAGGTGTCATACATGTCTGGAGTTGGATTACAGTGGCTAGAGGCCCTGGCATGCCAACTCTCTCTGTGTCTCTCTCGCTCTCTCACATTAAAAAAAAAGTTGGTTGCATGGATTGGGTACAGAGATGTGGAAGCAGTCTTTCTCATCAGGGGTTTGCTGCTAACCTACTTGCCCAGAGATTTAAGAACTGGGACTGGAAGAAGCCTGATTTCCAGCATATTCTGTAACTATGTTGTAAATCCCCTTCACACACAACACAAATTTCAGAGTATCAAATAAAGTCACTGAACATGAAGTTCTGAAAACATGGGCCCCACCAGTTCTACAGAGCCCATGCAAGTGGTCCACTGCGCACATTGGACTGCAGAGCCATCTCAGCTCCAGATCTCCCACGGTCCAACTCAGGTCTCTTTGTGACTGGGTCTCTCCCCTTACCTCACCATTGGGAGTTGTTCCTAAGAACAGACCCTAACAGGCTTCATGCATGGAAATCTCAGTCTCAAAGTCTATTTCTCAGAGATAACACCTATGACAAAAAGAAATGGAAAGGGAAGTTGAATTTAAGAGGTTTGGAAGCTCTCTGTTCTCTTAAGTCTGTTAACTAATGAAATCAGCTGTTGCCTCCACCTGACTTCCCAATGACTCAGAATTTACCTTGACAAGTGAGGAAATAGGCAACTAAGCAGTACCGTCTGCTTTGTTCTGATGGTCTCTATCCATGTCCTTTACATCAAAAAGCAACTACTAGTTTGGCCAGATGCTCAAAATTAGAAATTCACATGCCAATTTCTGTGTTATTATGAAACATGGAGGAAGCAACCTAAGGACTCTAAATGTTATGTCCAAAAGCTATTACCATCTTATTTGTCCTAATATGTCATTAAGATTTTTCCTTAACTAACATTTTTAAATGAATAGATTTCTTACTCATAATTGGCACTTGCAAAATTTCTTTTTGCCAAAGGAGACTAAAAAGAAGGGACAATACTAAGGAAATGAAACAGAATAATGTAGTAGAAGAGCTATAATTTTTAAGCCTGGTAAAATTATATGTGATAACAAATATTGAGTCTAGGGTTATATCTCCACAAAAACACAGTTTCAATAGTCAATTTTCAATTATCTGCCCAAAGAGAAATGGCAATAATGGCAATTATCCAAAATTGTAAATGATGAACAAATTCATTTCTATTTGACTTTGAAATACTGATCTGTTTTCTAAAAGTATCGTGTGACTGTGAATGCAGTTTACACTCTGTAAACTTACAATGCCTCCAACTTAAATATTAAAAATTGCACTTGAGAAACAAAACTACAAAATTATTATCTGGTAATATATATTCCTGCTTTCTTTATTATTGCTGTGAATAGATGTCATTGTCTAGTAGAATAGTGTTAAGTTCTTCCTGAAGCAGAGAAAATTTGCCCTGCATGCTTCAGCTGTGTGACTCTGATGAAACTTTGCACCTATACGTTTTCTAGGTTCTACTTTTCTGGCATTGGTGGCAATTAATTATTATAGTCAAAAGGAAGCCCCTTTTGTCTTTCCATTGTTTGCTTAAATTTTATAATGTGTCCAAAAAAATACACAATGGAATGGAATTCAAAATATGAAGTATGTTAAATTAAGATTAAAAATTTTAGAGCCAGGCGTGGTGGCGCACCTTTAATCCCAGTACTTGGGAGGCAGAGGTAGGAGGATCACTGTGAGTTGAAGGCCATCCTGTGAATTCCAGGTGAGCCTGGGCTAGAGTGGGACCCTACATCAAAAAAAAAAAAAAAAGATTAAAAATGTTAAAACTACACTATTTATGAAAAGTTTAATTAGCTATATGCATAATTTCTACATTTCTTTTGTGCTTAGTTTTGCCATTTTTCACTGTTAAATACTATAAGTAAAAACAATTATAGTGTGGTGTAGGATCTCAATTAAGGCTTCATTTATCAACTTATCATTTCCTTCAATCTTACTTCCTTCCTTTTCTTCATTTGATGTTTGTATAAGATGCTCCATATAAATGTCTCACACGCCAGTAATGCTTATGTTATATTTAGCTCTTTCTTTCCATAGGAAATTTTATAAAAATTAGGAAAAATTTAATATACTATAGTAAAATCTTCCAAATGTTATTTAAAGTTAACACTCAATACCTACTTAAGTTATTAAAAGGTAAATCCATAGAAATTATTTTACCAACATTATGCAGATAACCTGTTAATAGCTGTATAATTTTAAAGATAAGCGGCCCTTTCTTTAAAATTCCTAGAGACAAAAAAATTGAACTGTTTATTCTTAACTACATGTTAGAGTCCTATTTCAGAATATTATTTTTTTCATAAATCAAGAAATTATCAAGTATTATAGTGCTTTTGACTGTTATGGGACTTCTGCTTTAATATTTGATTTGGGAAGAAGTTGATATTTGATCAAACACCTGTGTCCATCCAAAGAGGACTTCCAGCTGGACACTGACAAGGCTCTAGAGAAGCAGACAAAGCAATAGGCTGGGTAGACCCAGGTTTAAACTCTGGCTCCACTAAATGCCACTGCACAAGACACTTGATATCCCATCATGATGGTCTTTTCACAATTAAAGGACAAATAGTATGAAGAGCTTAAAGAATGTTGTGTGGTGATAATGATAGAATCAGCGTAAGTACATTCATACGTTTTAAGCGTTCAGAAAAGTTAGCAGATGCTACAAATCCTGGTTAACATGCATGCTTGCTTGTACAAGTGCCGTCCTGAGCATTTTCTATGTATAGATTCATTTGAACCTTAGTGTGATTCAGCCATTGCTGTTAACGCTGTTTTGAATGTGAGACCTAGAGAGGTTCAGAAAATTAATGACCTAGTCTATCTTAATGCATTCATCACATAACAGTGAGAGTTTGTAGAGAGCAGCTTTGTATTTGATCCCCTGAAACCCACTTGTGCCTCTTTGTGATTCCCTCATTGCCACTCCTCCCTGGTGGCTCCACTGCCTCAGCACCATCCAAACCGAAGCTGGACAATGTGCATCTTAGTAACTTATTTTCTCAACACACCTCCCAAAACATGGATGGTGAGACTAGACTATCACACTTCCATCATGAAGTTTCATATACAGGCATCTTGAGAGCCAGGTCAGATCAGTGGAAGGCAGCTCTGATTGCCCTCAAACTATAATTAAGTTAGGTGGTTTTTTTTTTGTTTGTTTGTTTTGTTTTTTTTTTAGGTAGGGTCTCACTCTAGCTCACGCTGACCTGGAATTCACTATATAGTCTCAGGGTGGCCTCGAGCTCATGACGATCCTCCTACCTCTGCCTCCTGAGTGCTGGGATTAAAGGCGTGCGCCATCACGCCCAGCCCTCAAGCTATAATTTAGATTGTTCCATCAGTTTTAGTCAGTTTTTAGAGGTCCTACATGAAAAGGAAGGTATTCATGCCTAAAACTCTCTGCTACTAATTATCTCAGTGTCCTTGCTCAAAGGGCTTCTGCTCTCTGGACCCACATGTATATCACTTGAAAAGTAAAGATGCCACACTACAGCATGGGTAAAAGCTAACCACCCATGACTGACCTAGACCCTCCTGTAAGCTTTGGCTTTACCTTTGTTTGACCCAATGAAGTTTTTGTTTTCTTGAATTGAATCCTAAGATATAAAACATGAGAAATTCCACATACAAAATATGTATTTCTGTTTTCCCCTGAAACCCTGAAGTTGTGATGTTATGGGGCCTTTTTTCCCCTTGTAGAAAAATCATCAACTTCACCTGAGATGTGGATGTCTCTCCCCATAGGGCTAGAGCTCAGGAGACCACCACAACCCCTACCATTCCACAGTCCTTTGCCCCCAGTTTGCTTCCCCTCCACCCTTCTCATCTGGCCATACAAACTTCTGGGTTTGCAATCCTAGAACTAGTAGAAACTCATTTGCTCATTTGTTTAATCTTTTTTTTTTTAAATTTCATTCAGGGACCCTCTATTCAAGGTTTGTCTTCATTTCTCCAGGGCCCAATTAACATCTGTTATTTCTAACATGTGCCCTCTTTTTGGTGTCCACTTAGGATTCTGCAGTTTGCTGCATTGCAGCTTCTCCTGGCAGGAGCCCCTCAAATCTCAGAATGATGGAGACCATGCTAAGTACTTGGCACCTGTCATGAGAAGAGAGAAGACATGTAACACGCCTAGTCAGACAGGTAAGAGAGGAGCTCACTGCTCAATTGTGCAACCCATCACTGAGAAAAAATAAATGTAGTGATACAGGATCAAAAGTCCATGATTAAGAATGAAGAATGAGAAACTTTTAGTGTCCATTATTTTATTAGTGTTCATCTTCATTATTATGTAAGATATCTTTGCCATAAAAGCCTTATTCCTGACTGACACAAGAGAAAAAAAAATAGCTTAGTGAAAGTGACTTTTAAAACCATATTTACAAGTCTCTTTGAAACCTCTGATTTTAGTAGTTGCCTGATCTCTAGGGACCAACTATTCCTCGGGTGGCCTGAGATAATTCCTATTTAAAATCCATTCTTCCAAGGCCATTGCTAACTGCTTCTTGAATCTTTTTTTGTGGAAATAACTTTATCCCACAAGGTAATTATACATCAATCACTTCTTATTTCAGTTTAAAATAATAAAAATGTATATAGACAAATGGTCTTGTTATTGAAAGTACATAACAGAAATTACTGCTAACATGCTTTTACTAAGTGATTTTTTTAAAAAAGTAAGATAAAGTATTTCTTTTCACACTTTTCCCCCTAAATAGCATACCTCAGTTAAAAAAAAAAAAAAAGAACTTTCCTACAGTGATTGAGGAAAGGTGTTCTGCTCACGTAAGAAGATGCTAGATCCTCCTTTCTTCTTACCCACTGCCTCAGCTGCCCAGAGATGCTTACCTGTAGCATATAAGCTAGTTTCTGTGTCTGTGAAATGGCCAAGTATCTCCAAGTGTCTTCTCAACTCCAACTTGACATTGAGGCTCAACTATCATTGCACTGCACAGTGGAAGGTAGCTCTGAGCTAATTCCCAACCAGCTAATGTGTCAAAAGTGAATGCAACAAAATGTCAGTGCAACTAAGTCCTTTCTATTTTTAAGTGTTTATAGCAATTTGCACTGGATATGTTGGTTTCTCCCCTATCTTTGTTTATTTCTGCAGTTTTGATGGATTTTATGTTTTATGTTTTTCTTCTGATAACTTTCCGAGGAGTGCCCTGTGTAGTGTGGCTAAAGGACCTAAGATGAGAACAGTGGAGTGGAGTCAACACATAGCTTAAGGATGGTGTAGACTGAGATTCCTGCTGTTATAGCCATAGGATTCTCCAAATGTGAGCCAAGTATATTCAGCATTTAAATTCATTGCAGAGAAAGCATAGAACCAAACTGCCAACAGGGTATTTCTTTCTGGTGTTTAAGAGCCCAATGGAGAAAATAGACTAAAAACAAAACAGAAACAAAGAATGTAAATGCTAGTTGTGACAAGCACCCTGAATAAACAAGAATACTTGGGTCATAAACCCTGGGTTCTGATTTAGAAAGGGTAGCCCAGGGGAGGTATGAGAGTCAAGAAACCTGTTTCCAGGCACCTCGCTTTCATGGCACACCAGAGTCTTGGTCTCTTTGAGGTTTTTTTAGGCACAGGATTTGGTGTGACCAGAGTTCTGAGTAGGAGCCATACTTGTCACTTCCATGCTAGAGAATGTAATTGCTGCTGAAAGGCCCTCCAGCTCGCATTTCCTGTGGCAGTCTGGCTGGTGGTTGCTTTGTCAGCTGGAGCCTATGTGATTCATAGGTTTGCCCAGCAGCCCACAGTGAACATACACCAGGAGCTTGGAAGCTTTCATTTATGCAGCATAACTGAGTCTGTCCTAGCTATTCCAAGAGGTATCTATAAGACAGAAGGGCTATTTTTAGCAGATTAAAAAAAAAATTTTTAAGATGAGATGCTTTAATCGTGGCTGGCTTATAGCACTGAAAGAAGAGCAATATGGCTACATTATAGTAAATCAGGGAAAAGTAGCAATCTTCGGAGTTTCTTTCTATTCCAGGCAGCCCTGATCCTAGGCTGTTCTGATGTTTATATTCCTGGCAGTGCCTTAAACAGATTAAGTAGCTTGACTGTAAATGCCTTTGATTTGTTTACACAAATCAGACTCTCATATATTATCTCATGCCTCCGGATTATGACGGTTTTTATCAGGAATTTTGCCTGTAGGCTATTGATATGATAATGCACTCCTAATGCCTGTTCAGGAGCTAAGGACCTCTATCTTTTCAGCCAACACGGAGGTGCACTCGGATGTATATGCCATTCACAGCTGAGCTGAGGACTAGAAGACTAGGAAGGGCGGCCCAGGATGCTTTCCAATGAATAATGTGTAATACTCGGTAGTTTTTGAGCTCTTAGCTTTTTCTGTCGATCCCTAATATTTTGCCAACAAATTTAGGAAAATGTCCACATGTCTAGGGACCCCTAAATATTTTCCCTTAATATCTATGCAGCAGATAATGTCTTGCACTTAAGATGGTGTTTGGTAACAAAACCAGAATGCTCTTTCTTCCTCCACCCTACAGTGAAAAGTATATTGCATAATATGCAGTTTATCCTCTTTGGAAGAAAGGAGCTGAGTCAGCTCTCCTGGGATTAGACAGCTCAGGTACTTTATCCTTGACACTGCTGAGATACAGCCACTGATATCATAACTGCCTTGATGGAGATGTGGTGGGTTCAGAGGAAGTACATTCATCTGATGTTACAGCCATTCGTGTATAGTTCTTAAAGTTTTAAGGACTTTTATTGGAGATAAATGAAATCTTTCTGAAGAAAAAGAAAGTAGGGGGAAGGAAAGTAAAGCAGATCTAAAATTTAACTTAGTCTTCGACGTCATCTCAGCTCTGTTCTAGGTGCTTTCATACACACTACTATCCTTTTAGAGTAGAAGTAATAGCTCATGGAGGGTACCACCCAGGCAATGAGAGGCAGGCCAAAGAACGGTCAGGGTTCTTTTTTTACAAAGCCCTGCTGGTTCCTTTCTACCATTTAAACTACAGTGTAAAAGTTTCCTATACCGTCATCATAAGTCAAGTCTGTGATAGCCAAATCTGTCATTTTTTAAATCTCCAGCTTTCTTCTAGATGATAAATACTAAATGACTGACTATTGATTTAGTACATGTGTAGATTCAGCTCAGCCTCTAAATGAAGCTGGTTTGTAATAAGCTGTGCTCTGCTGATTACACATCTCCCTTTGTTCAGCCTCATCCTCTATAATTAACACATTCTTGAAAATAGAAGTTTTCCATGATATTAAAATCTTTACACAGCAATCCTCTAATTATTTCATATATTCACATTAAGGTCAGAGATACTCATGGCGAAGGCTTGAATTCTATTTGTTATTTAATTACTCATAGCATGAGAATAGGAGGACCAAGACAAAGAGGCTAGTAAAATAATTCCCACTTGACTCTGAGACATGCACACATACAATACTAAGAAAGACATGGGCATGCTTCTTGTTTCCCATCCCCACTCCCACCTGGCTTCAGACTTCATCTCTCTTGGTATCAATCTCAGTTACACCTGTGACATGTCATGATCTCTTCCTAGCGAAACTTCCTTATCCTTTATGACCCAACATCCCCTACCTACAGGCCTTTCCAGACATACAAGTTAACCCACAGCTCCCTCGTCCAATCTCTGCCTTGCTTGATTAGGAATGGGATAAGACAGAGATTCACTCAGGCACACTTTCTTGCCTTCTTTAAAGTTTGGCATAAGCATTTAAGAAATTTTTAACAATGAGAAGAGAATGCAAGGGAGGAATATGCCTCATTTGGAGACCAAAGATTTAAGAAAGTAGATGTGCCTTCTTTTCCACAGCTGTCATCAGTGAAATAACTCAGGTCTAGAGTTGGGCACCTGAATCACCATGCCGAAAGCTGGGGGCCCAACAACAAGTCCCATTGAGCTGTTATATGCATAAAAAATAGCCATCTATTGTGTTAAGACTCAGAGATTTGAGGCTTCTGTGTTACAACTGCAAGAGTGAACTGCCTTACTGAAGATGCACATGTTTGTAAGTATGTGTCTCTGTGAGTGTGACTCACTCTATTTCAGAAGCCCCAGACTAGAACTTAAAAAAAAATCCTCTTTAACTGTGAGTAAAATTAAACTGAATTGGTGCCTCATTTGGAAATTGAGCAGATGGTCATCAAAATGAAGAGTAGAGGATGCGCGAAAACATCTCCAGGATTGGGAATGCCATTTTCTCATTTGCAAGCAGCTGTCTAGAATTTTGTAAACAATCTCATAGGTGACTAATTAGGATTGGAGAACAAAAGGAATACCCAGTTAGTTTCCACATTAAAATGTGTCCTACTTAATTACTCATTCAAATATTCATAATTTCAGTCAACAAGTACATACTGAGCATATTTTCCATACCAGACAGTCTTCTAAGAGGGCTGATCAATAACAGACCTGGCTTCAGTTCACTCTAAGTTCACAGTCCTAGGGGAGAGCCAGGTATTCAAAATTAAATTATCACATGACTGAACATGCACTTAGTTTGTGGCTTGGCTTCCTGGGTTCCTCTTGTAAAATGAGAAGGATAATAATTGCCTGTCTCTCAAATTTTGTTGTGATTTTTAATTAGGTGATATTTTTAAATGATTATCAAATATTTATGCTTGACATTTAAATGTGTCCAGCATACAATAAATTGTACTTGTTAATATTCACATTAATTTTGTTAAATACTAATGTTTTTAACACAAGGGAATTTTATGAGACTGATAGAGGTTCATGCTAAACACAAAATTTTTCTCGAAAGTGAAGCTTAATGTGGTCATTGAGAAGCTGGAAGAATATTTCAGACTTTACAAAGTGAAATACAATTTTAAAAAGAGTATATGTAAAGGACCTATGTGGAAGGAAGCATTTAGAGAAGTTGAAGGGACAAAGTCAGTGTAACTGGAGTGTGACCTTGAGAACGATACTGCTGCAGAAGAAGACCACCGTCATGTGCAGTACATAAAATCTTAGCTTTGTTCCTAACACAAGAGAAAACCATTGAGTGATTTCCAGAAGTAGTGGGCATGTAATGATCTGATCAGCTTTGTGTGTTCGGAAGATTGCAGTGACCAAAGTGAAAAGGGAATATAATAGAGATAATTAATATTCAACTGGGCCACTTAAATTGGAGTCAAGATAAGAAATGACTATAGCTTGAGTGAGGCAGGGTATGGAGCATGGGAGGAATTAACATATAAGAGGAATTTTTGAGGTAATGTTGGCAGGACACAGAGTAGATATAGAGATAAGATTGGCTTCCTCAGACAGAGAGATAGTTCTCAGAGACAGGGAATGCTGAGAAAAGACCAGGGTCATGAATAAATATCTGTGCATGTTACATTCAGAGGTCCCTCATATGCAAATATATACTCAAGTACACAAACAGTTATATGAGCCTGGGACTCCATCAATAGCTCAAAAATATAGTGTGAACTCAAGTGGTATTAACATACAAATGGAAACTAGAGCATTGTCAAGAAAAATCAGCTTAGAAAACCAATCCACCAAGCTTTGTGTTACCAACACAGTCCATGTAAAATAGTTCCCAAATCCTTCATCTGTTTCTTTGTTTTAAATAACTATTACTTTTAAGAGATTTATTTTTCCCTGCAGTAAGCCAAAATAATTTATCTAGAGATAATTCTCTTGCTAACTCCACACCATCAATACAGCGTGTGCCATCGTTTTTCCTTCAGGTCTGGCCTGCCCACAGCAGTTCCTATGGCACTCTGCTCTTCCTTCCAACTTTTATAGAATTGAGAGAATTCACTGTGCCTCTGTCCAGGGCTTGGAGAGAGGGACTCTGAGACACAGTATCGGATCTGTTCTCCTTCTCCAGGCATTGAGGTGTTTGGAAAACTATCCAGCTGAGAATCTCACTGCTGCCATGAAATTGACAGGTTGCTTTTTCTCTGTAAACTGAAAAATGGTTTAAAAAATTTTTTTGGACCATGACAAAACCAGAGCTAATTGCTAAAGTACTTATCCTCTGTGCCTCCTCTTTCAGCCCTATAAACTAAGACCTTAATTTAAGTCTCTCATTTCCTTTATTCAGAATGCAGACTGCCCCACACAGTTTCCCTCAAGGCAGGCTTTCTGCCATTCATCAGCAGAACAGAGGAGGAGGCCCCTTCTTCTGCCTTTGACTTCCATATTTCTCAGCCTCTTGTTCTCAAATGACTTAGACAGGCCTATGTTGTCATCCTGCAGGAATGAGGTGGGCAACTTGTCCCTCAGCCTGTGCTCTTTCTTCAACCCATTCAGCACCCAGGGCATGTTCTTCTCCTGACCTGGACCCCTGAAACTGACTAGGCATCTCTGTGTTTCTACAGAGCCCAAGGAAGGGTAGGGCCCTGTGTCCTTGATTTTTATAGATCTCTTTTGGGACAGTCTCCCATGTAGCTGAGCCAGTATTAAGGCAATGGGAGATTCTGAGAAAGACTCAGTCCTCAGGCTCTGGCAAACAGATTCAGCAAACTGTCTGCCTTGCTATACCTCTGATGATGTCTCTGATCCCAACCCTTCAAGAAAACTGAAGATAACTGCCAGGGAGATTCCCTTTTAGGGATGGGCTGAGGGCAAAGGAGGAAACAGTGTCTACTGCTGAATGGTGCCATGAGAGAGATGAAGGTTAAGGATAGAGCGAGAGAGTCAAGGACTTTTGTGCAACACAGAACTTTTTGTAAATAACATATGGTTTTCCACTGTGATCTACCAGAGATGTCCTCTTCACCAAAACACTTGTGAAACAAAGCTCCAGGCCCCAAGAACACCACTTATGACCAAATGTACACAGGTTCTGCAAATAGCACAAATGCTGCCTCTTCTGTGTCTCAGGGGGCCTATAGGTCATTGTATTTGTTGCTTAATCTCAAAGCTAAGGGTATAGCTCAGGAGTACAGTGCTTGTCTACCCTTCCTAAAGCCCAAGATTTGAAAAGGGAGGGAAAAGAAAAGGAAGGCAGGGAGATACCCCTGTAAGTAGATGTTCACACATCTACCAGATGAGGAAATATGAATACAAAAAATAAGATATGAACAACCCACAGGCACCACATGCAGAAGCAGCATTAAAGACAGACTGTTCCAGTTCCATTTGGTTACAAAGAGCAAAACCAAATGCAGTTGGTTCATATCTAAGATCTGAGCCTATAGTCAGCAGAACTCTGACAAGTTTCTAGCCTCTCTGTTAATGACATCAGGCCTCTAAATTCCCCCATCTAGGGAACTGGATTGACCCAGATCAGCACTTAGGTGAGAATTAATGAGCAAGATGAAGCTGGCCAGTGAGCAGAGGAGGGCTGAGAAGTGGGGAGCCCAGCATGTTCCCTGCAGCATATGCCCTGGCACCCTCTGTGGCCTTCATTGTACTGCTGCTGTCTAGCAGTTCAGTTATTTGATAGTGTTTGTTTTATGGCCTTGGATGAATTGCAATTAGGTTCCTCCCCAAACTATGTCTTGACTGTAGAAAACACAAGATTAGAAACCAAAGTATTCTACAAATTCCTGGGTTTAAAAAAGTGTCTGAGGCTGGAGAGATGGTTGGGCAGTTAAGGTGCTTGCCTGCAAAACCAAAGGACCCAGGTTTGATTCCCCAGTACCCACAGAAGCCAGATGCACAAGGTGGCACATGTGTCTGGAGTTCGTTTGCAGTAGCTAAAGGCCCTGGTGCACCCATTTTCTCCCTCTTTCTCTCTCTCTCTCTCCCCTTCTCTCTCTATATATAATCTGCCTGTTTCTCTTTCCCTCAAGTAAATAAATATTTTTAACTGTCTGAAAAGGCAGCATGGCCAATGTTGGGATTAGGATGGTCCACATCACCCTGTGCTTCACAGGCACTCTGTAACAGTCATTCTCAGCTAATGTCACTGAGCCCTAAGAGAATGCACAGAGGGATCTGGAAGCAGAGTAAAGACTTCTGCAGGCTGCAAATCTGTCACAGCCAAAGCAGTCCTGTCCTCCCTGCCCTCTTAGAGCAGGATGTCCTACATTCTCGAGCAGCACTTACAATAGTATGGGCTTATTTCCCAGGTGCCTCGGAAATATTTACTCAGCTATAAACAAGCCTCATGTTTCTTCTCCTTCTGTGAACACTATGATGCACCTTTGATGCCCTAGCATCCAGATTCCAGAGCCTGACAAAAAGCAAACAGTTCTCTGAGGATTTTTGATCATAGGAATTAGCGTAAACCCACAGTCCTAGAATATGGTAAATTCCCTCTAGGACAAAATGGTCAACAAATCGCTCATGAACCTAGCCTGCCTGCCACCCACAAATGACTTCTGAAATCTTCCCTAATAGCACAAAACAGCCTTCATACTCCAGTGAAATGAGTGTAGCATATGATGAACTGCCT
Organism: Orientallactaga sibirica; assembly: GCA_036365145.1. Classification (NCBI taxonomy): domain Eukaryota; kingdom Metazoa; phylum Chordata; class Mammalia; order Rodentia; family Dipodidae; genus Orientallactaga; species Orientallactaga sibirica. The sequence continues at coordinate 49,358,116 of JAEOAD010000004.1, read as the reverse complement.
TATGAATTAATGAGCACCATGGCATGGAACATGTTCTGTGGGCATTTGAAATGGCCAGAAATATGATTAGGAAAGGCCATTTAGTTGATAAGAAACCTGCCAAGGTGATTTGTGATCTTTTTTCCTGCTACAGTCCATATAAGAGAAGGATTTTTCACAGGTCACACAATTGCAATAGGTGAGAAAAAGTATGTCCTTTTCTTTATGTATTGGGAGAGTAAACAAAAAAAGTGTGCAAAACTGATAACATTACAAAGACAAACGTGAATTTACTCTGGATTTTAAAACTCCAGTTCTGTGTTGGAGAGAGGGCTTAGTGGTTAAGACACTTGCCTGCAAAGCCAAAGGACCCAGGTTTGACTCCCCAGGACCCACGTTAGCCAGATGCACAAGGTGGCGCATGTATCTGGAGTTCATTTGCAGTGGTTAAAGGTCCTGGTGCACCCATTCTCTATCTGCCTCTTTCTCTCTGTCTCTCCCATTTTCTCTCTCAAATAAATAAAAATAAAATAAAATTCCAGTTCTAATAACAGAGGGCTTCACTATATCCTACTCAGTATGTCCTAAGTCCTGCATACCTGCTTGCACTAGAACCAGAAACTACTGTGTGTGGTTAGTTCTATCAGATCTTCATTTCGTAGATTAGGAAACCAAGGACTATTGAAGTTCCTGAACAGTCCCAAGATTAGTACATGCCTCTAACTGGAGCCAAGATTGTTATATTAACATAATGCACAGATTTCAGCACTTGGAGACGACCTTTTATTTCTAGCAAAGCTATATTTTATTTCCTGGCCCCAGCCCAGTTCTATATTGATCTGAGTCTCGTGTTTTACTATGTTAGACATTTTTCAGAAATTATTTTTAATGGTAACAGTGATCTAAGGATTGTACATGAAGGTGGAGTAGAGCAGAACATGAAGGGCTAAGGCTTGCCTTACACATTAGTTTGATTTTGCAAGCTACAGCCAGGAGCCTCTCTTTTCCTCACACGTTGCAAGTCTCTGTCACTGCCTTGCCTTCTCTACCAGCTTCACCTCTAGCTCTCTTGGTAGCTGAGATTTGCCCTTTGGTTGACCAATAGCCATGATGAAATAGTCTAATATAGGGAACCAGCCACCAAAACCTGCAAGACAAAAGGAGACAGAGTGTAGGATGTTGAGACAGGGAGTAATATCAGAGGGTACAAAAGCCCAAGAGTATAAATAAAGGGTAAGAGTCTGTGGGATAGGTAGAGAGCAAGCAGAGCACACAGTGAGGGGGAAGGACAGCAGAGGATCTGGCCATGCACCACCACAGAGATGTTACGGAGAAGCAAAAGAGAAGTAAGACATGGCTAGAGAGCACTGACAGGTTTTTATGAAGAAAACCACACAGACAAAAAACAAAATACAAAAAAGCAGCCTTTCTTAGGCCGGCTCTGACATTTGTGTGGGAGTCCAGTGAATGGATAACTGCATCGTTTCTCTCTGTCATCCTGGCCAATCAGCACCCACTCTGGAAGTCATGGCTCTGAGACATGCTTTCAAAAACTAAGAAAAAGTGAATTCTCTCCAGCCCTTAATACTCAAGCAGCCCTCTGAGTGTCAAGCTTCATGAGGACCGGGACTTTTCACAGAGCAGTCTGCTGGGCCGGGAGTGGGCAGAGTGTAGAGCAAGCATATCATTGTCAGACTTAGAAGAGGAAAGGCATTAAGAGGAAATAGGGTCAGGGAAGGCTTGACATGTTCAAGAAAGGGAAGGAAGGGATGGAGGAAAAAAAGAGAGAATGAAGATAGATGTTGGTCAGAAAGGAAAGCCAGGGCTAGAGAGATGGCTTAGCCATTAAGCCACTTGCCTACAAAGCCAGAGGACCCAGGTTCTATTCCTCAGTATACATATAAAGCCAGATGCACAAGGTGGTACAAGTGTCTGGAGTTTGCTTGCAGTGGCTAGAGGTCTGGCATATATATACATAAATACTTTTATATCTGCCCTTAAAAGTAAAGGAGATAGACAAGGTTTCTGCAGCCTTCAGGAAAATGTGTCCAAGTTTTCTGTGAGAAGTGTATATCCTAATTTATTTCAAACTTGCCCACAAGTAGGAAGCCCCAATATTATCTGGGCATATTGTGCTATACTTTTGAAGCTGTGATGATCTTAAATTACATGGATTTAGCTGAAAAGGCTTGTGCATGTCCAGCAGTATCCTATGTTACACAAAGAATTGATTTCAAAATGTACCTAAAGAGAACTAAATGCTGCCAAAATAGAGAGTTTGAGGAAAAATAAACAAGTGCTTCTTCGCCTGTGTTTTCACAAACAGCTGGTTTAATCTCTTTGATTTTAAATTAACAAGTCAAAAGGTCAATCAATCTGATTAAGCACACGCATGCTCAGTTAATTGATTTGCTGACTTCATGTAGGATTCCCACAAAGAAGCAGTGTGGTATGATACTAAACAGAGAGGCTCCAAGTCAGGCAGCCTAGATGTAGGTTAGCCTCTGCTACATGCCAGTTGTAAGAATTTGGGTGAACTTCTAAGTACCCGGTATCTATATTCTGTATTCCAATGATAATCAAGTGAGATAATATAAACAAAAATTAGTTTGTACAAAAGAAAATTCTCTTCAAAATTATCACTGCCCATAACTGACAGAATCCCAAAGTCAATTATTCATCAATTCTTTGAAATACCAACATGATATTTGATGCACTAACTCATGGGAACTTTCCCATATGTGACACTTCTGTTCTTTCTTGCTTAAGTCATATTTCTTAACAGTTTTCAGCAGTGTCCTTTATTAACAATTTAATTCAGCATTACTGAAGGTTATATACACCCAGCTACTGCTGCAGCTAATAAAACTCTCATTTTTATGATGTGCATCTGCTGTGACATCTGTCTGAAACCCAGAGAGAAGATTCAATGTTCACAAGCAAATGGAGTAATTACTATGTAATTACAATTTAAATTGTGCAGTCACTGATCTGCTCTCAAAATTCATATCTTTTCGACATAATCAATAGTAAGACCACCTGGCTTCTTCTGAAATGGGCATGCATGTTCTTAAAATATCCCAAATAAGGACTTAAGGTAAATGTTTGTGGCCAAAGAAAGTTAAGAGTATTATTGCTAGAAGAAAGTGATGGAGAGAGAATAAATAAGATTGAGGAAAGAGGTTTTGATAGTAGAAAGAATTAGGAGGGACATTTTAGAAGTGAATTACTAAGTGTTTTCTCAGTCATCTCATAAAAAAAAATCTGTGAACTTGTTAAGTATCTATTTGGAGAAAACACAGAGGAACGAAAGTAATAAAGAGAGATCAGACATGCAAAATTTTGCTTTTCTGTGGAAGAATGAGTCACGACTGACAGTTATTTGGCTTTCAGAAAACTTTACCACATGTAGACTGTAAGGGAATTAGGGACTAAAAGATAGTGTCTAGGCTGGGGAAGTAGTGCAGTGGTAGAGCGCGCGCACACACACACACACACACACACACACACACACACACACACACACACCAGTATATAGCATACTTTTATAACTACCTTTAGATATGGTGGTAAAAACTGAGACCATTATGTTGCTAAATGGGACATCTCAATGGCACTTCTTCTAGACCACCTTAAAACACTTAACCAAAAACTTGTTATATTATATTCTGTATGTGTGTCTGAAGTGTAGAAACGGGCCACAATGTGAATACGTAAGACAGTAGCATGGCATAGTGGATGTCAGGCTAGCTTTGGATCCTGGCACACCTCCTACCTGTAGTGCATCAGACAATGTTTTAAGTGACACTGTTACTTCACAGTGTGAATGGGGACAAAGTAAAGAAATGCAATGGAAGGTGTAGGAGCTCACTTTTGATCATAATTTATTTGAAAATACAAAGTCACTTATAGTTATGTTGCAACTTTTCTAAGATGGAAGGACTCAATTATTAAAGCACAAGCACCAGCATAAGATGCAAGGAGACATGTGCCCTGTTTTTAAAGTGACATTCTATGCTAAACATCTACCTTCAGTGAGCAACTATAAAAATTAGGAGTGCAATTGTGTCAATAACAAATGATTAGATTTGGGGGAATTTTTCTTCTTCTTCTTTTAAACTTCTTTTCTTTTAAAAAATGGTTAGCTTTTTTAATAGCACAGTATGTTGTTCACATATATGTTCCCCGATAATCTTTAAAAGGCCTACTTAAGAGCAGAGGTGAAACAGTATAGCAGTTAAATTTACAAGAACATATATCGTGGAATATGCCTACATGGATGTAAGTTCTTCCCTTGTAGAAGTGGCAGCTGAAGACAGTAGCATCAGAGGTGGAGCAGAGAAAGATCCAGAGCCATTAGTTAGTTTGCTACCTAGTGACAGGAAGCAAGGACAGGAATGTCCCTGCACTGTGAAGTTGATGATCCGTTACTTGAGGGGAGATGCATTATGCCTCCTGCACTAGGCATACCTGTTCATTAGAAGTGAATCTGCACCTTAGTTACACATTATGCAAATGATAGTGGCAGCTTGACACCTAGGCAGTCTCCCTGACAGAGTTTTGATCCACTCCCACTGTTTGCTATGAAAGGTGAAAGTAGGTATGTCCCTCTTCTCTCCTTGATTTTTTCACCTTTGAAATATAGCTTCCTGTAAGCTTACAGCTCAAAGGCCAATCTATAAGGCAGATGGTTTGCAGAGGTTTTGAGCCTGAAACTCACAAGCTAAGGAACTAAGTGGACAGAAACAGAAACAGAGGTACCAATGACTATTGCAAATCATACAAGGAATGTCACAAGAAATTTCACTTTTTTTGTATTTTTTTTTTCGTTTTTTGTGAGGTAGGATTTCACTCTAGCCCAGGCTGACCTGGAATTCACTACGTAGTCTCAGAGTGGCCTCAAACTCACAGCGATCCTCCTCCCTCTGCCTCCCCAGTGCTGGGATTAAAGGTGTGTACCACCACACCCAGCCCAAGATTAACTGAAGTCCTTTGAGCTGGAATCGAACCAGCCACCTACAAAATTTTGCAGTCTTGAAGGAGATTTAGAAATATCCTGAAGACATTTCAGGGTTCACATGTCAGGTGAAAATCACTGCCCTAAGGAAGGTATGTCTTATTTGCTCATTGAAAAGTGACCACCTGGGCTGGAGAGATGGCTTAGGGGTTAAGGCGCCTGCCTCCTAACCCTAAGAACACTGGTTCCAATCTCCAGCGGTTCCAATCTCCAGGTCCCACGTTTAGCCATGCAAAGTGACGCAAGGGCGCAATGCCGCACTCGGCCACAAGGGGGCACGCACATCTGGATTTCGTTCGCAGCAGCTGAGACACTGCTCACGCGCCCATCTCTGTCTTCCTCCCAACCTCTCTCTCTCTCTCTCTACCTCTCTCTCTCTCTGTCTCTCTCTGTCTCTCTCTCTGTCTCTCTCCAAAAAAATAAGATAAAATAAAAAGTTTTGAAAAAAAAAAAAGAAAAGAAAAGTGACCACCTGTGGAGTATGCACTTATTTTCTTCTTCCGTTGAAATGGGAATATTTTCATCTGGAAAAAAAAAAAGCTGAAGTTACCTACTTATCCTCACACAAGTACTGTTAAATTACCAATTTGATGAACTCCAAGTAAAACCTAGAAAACACATGCAGAAAATATGAAGGTAGCTACTTCACATATGAAATGCTATCTCTAAGCAAACTTGATTAGACCCTGACACATCCCTAAAGGAAATACTAAAACTCTCCCTGTAGGTCCTAAGATCCCCTTGTGTCTAGGGTGCGGTTTATCCCCGAGGTAACTGATTAGCACACTCATCTGTTAGATGACTTCTAACACTGAAATTCGGGTTTAAGGATGAAATCATACTTTCTAACACAAACAGGCTCAACATTGGAAGCCTGTATCAGTGAGGGATTTCTGAACTCTGTTGTAGAGTGGGTTTTTATCTAAAGAGAACATTGCTGGACAAAAATGAGAGTATTTTAATTTCCATTTCAAAAACACTAGCACATTGCATAAGTGCATTTATATTTCTGTTGCATTAGTCTCCATACAATGCAGTAATGAAGTTTCTAAACTAATTAAACTCATAAGCATGTCAAAATCCTCTGATGCAAACACAGTGCCTAAGGACCAGGCTGACCTTTTCAAGAAAGCTAAGAAACTCTGCATCCACCTAACATGTTGTCATTACCCTCACGGAGAATGACATCTTGACAAACATGTCTGTGATGCTTAGAACCTCCTTGAAAGGATTTCTTGAACTGTCTTTTCATAAGCTGTTCAGGAGCAATGTCCTATACCCAGTACAGGAGTAGAATGTGGGTTAGCTGGGCATCCTCACCTTTCCAACAGCAAGGTTGGCAACTGGCCTGGCTCATTCATATCTGCCATGTAATCACAGTAATCACAGCCGTGTCTGCAGGCAAAACTTTTAGATAGTGTCTTTAGGACAAGAAAGACAGTGGAATTAAACCACCAATTTGGCAAATTCCCTACAGACACTGAGATTATCCCCAATTCTCTCACACATTCCCCAGTTAGCAAACATGACCAGGGTGGCAGCACCACACTTGCCTGAGCAGCATCTGCAAAAAGTACAAATGAAATGGTTCAACCATCTAACGACGACCAAAGGCCCCATCCAGCACTTCCTTCTAACAGAGAGTGAGATGTACGTACCAGGCTAGCTCTTGGCCAGCAGCCTCCGTGAACTATGTTCTTAATTAGTGAAAGAAAATGCCTGAGATGAAGAGATAAGAAATCAAATGGTTACAGTATGGGTCTCTATTTGCCAAAAGAATACTATAGAGAGAGGGAAAGAATAATCTTCTATCCATAAGAAATAAGGATAGGGGGCTGGAGAGATAGCATAGCAGGTAAGGCACTTGCCTATGAAGCCTTAGGACCCAGATTCAACTCCCCAGAACCCACGTAAGCCAGATGTACAAGGTCGTGCATGCTTACAAGGTCACACATACTCTCAAGGTGGTGCATGCTTACAAGGTCATGCATGCTCACAAGGTGGTGCACATGTCTGCAGTTCAATTACAGTGGCTAGGGGCACTGGCATGCCAATTTTCTCTCTCTCTCTCTCATAAAAAAAGAAATAAGGATAGGCAGGCTGGTATATTTAAGTAACTTTCTGTATTCTAGTATATTCCCCTTAAAATGATAATTGCCTTTACTTTTGGTTTTCTTTCTTAATTTAACACCAGAAGCTATTTTCTGGAATTTGTCCAGACTTTTAAGTATTGAAATAGAATGTGGTTTGTCATAAATGTTAATACAGTTTAAAAAAAAAGAGGCCATACAAATTAAAATATATTCCTTAAACTAGGCTGTACAAAGAAATATTAATTGCCAAGAGCTACTGTAACAGAGGATGACAAGGACCCATTTCATCACATCTTCTGTGATGGTCAAAACAATACAGAAACATATGAGGTCTCTCTGGCTCTTTAGCTCTAAGCCCGAGTTTAAAAGCTTAGAGGAAAGTGGCCTTTTGTGATCCTTGCTGTGCCCTGGAAAGTATAACTCCACTGTATATGACCTAAGATCCCAGCAGACCTTCCCTGAATCTGTCCACGCTATGTGATGCACCTTCCCTGCATTTCATTTCTATACTGTGTTGAAACAAAACTTAAACAATGACTCTCTAGTCCTTTCTGCCATCCTTAGAGGACAGTAGCACTGGCACAGATTAAGGACAATATTAATAAGAATGTCCATAACAGTTAACATGTTGCATTAACATTTTAAATGTATTTATCATTTTATTTTTAATTAATATTCACATTTGTTAAGCACTAATGTGTGCTAAGGCTGGCATTGAAAGCCTGCTTGGTATATATTTTATTTCCCTGAATCTGAAGTGGGTACCCATTTTCCATTTTAATGCTAAAGAAAATATTGCAAGCATTGATACTAAATGGCAGAATTTGAATTCATATTATCTGATGACCTTCACAATGATGCCTCCTGGTATAAGTCCTTTAATAGATGTTTTTCAAAATTATTCATTTGATCTGTAATCTCAGGGTTCAAAAGATGTTTGTAGCTATAAATTTTCATAAACATTTGAGATCTAGAGATAGACAAGGTATTTCAGTCCAGATTTGACTACCTTTATTGGAAATGTCATTTCAAGATGCTTCACTATTAGGAAAACTAAAGTAAAGGAAATCCAGCTGTTGTCCCCACAGATTGCCATACCTTAAATCTCCATTAATACTGGGAAACCCAACCCAGCAGGCTCCATCAGGCCATGCTTCAGGCACCCTGAAGGATGTCTGTGGTGAATATCCAGAGAGGAATCGTCAGAACTTGGTTCATGACAGAGCATTAGGATTAATGATGTCAGCCTCTTACTAACCATCCCTGCGGTGCTGCAGATAGTGTCTAAGGTGAAAGTGATGGGGTACTCACTCCAGTGTAAGAGCTAAGACCAGTGACATGACAGACTTCAAACAAAGCGAGGAACTAGTTTATGCTACCACCCTAAGGACTCCAGATCCCATATCCTTCTCATCCCAGTGCCTTTCTGTGGACTTGGCCCACACATTTCAGGTTTCCATGGCTTTCCCTGTTTCTCTGAAATATGAGTGGCCCTGGAATAAGTTGTAGTCATAGATTGATGAGCCATGTTAAGAAGAGAGGACTGTCACTGCCATTACAAGTATGATTTCAGGGACTCCAGGCAGCAGATCATTGTTGGTGCCCTTGTTCTCTGACACCACAATTGAGACATGTGAAGTTTCTAGGACAAGGCTTTATAGAACCAATACAATGCCGTCTGTTATAAAAGTCACTTCTCTGCAGCCAGAGAATGCTAACATGGTACACTTGTGAAGACTAGGAAGAGAGTTAGAATAATTATCCTACCACGGAGGAATGATTATATAAATGGAATACAATAGTCACGAGAAACGAATGACACATCACCTCTTGCACAGTACTGGCCGCTCTTGTGTAGTGCTAGTGACAGTCTTCACTTCTCAACATGGCTCATCAATCTGTGACAACAACTTATTCCATGAAAATGTATGAATGTGTACTAATAACACAAATCCACACTTATCAATGAAACAATATAAACACAGAAAAACACCCGCATCTCACCAACAGTGTTGTTGCATCTGCATGATAGGATTACAGTTGCTTTTGTCTTTTTGTTGTTGTCAACTTATTTTCTATCTTGTGCATGCATCATTTTTATAACACTAAAACAAAAGCCTTCTTAAGAACAATTAAACTTGAAAATGTACTGTTAGAGAAACATTAAGAAAATCAAAGGTAATAGAGTAGTAGATTTATATACTCAAATAAGATTGCATTTGCACACTCTCTTTTTATAAAATTTTATTTATTTATTTATTTATTATTTTCATGTGTGGGGGGCATGAACATACCAGGGCTTCTCGTTGCTTCAAGTGAACACCAGGTGCTTGCCCCATATTTTGCATTCAGCTGTACATGGGTGTCTTGGGAACTGAATTCGAGCTAAAAGGATTTACAAGCAAGTTCCTTAAATAACTGAGCCATCTTCCTTGGCCCTAGCACCTTCTTTTATGAGAATGAAAATGCAATAATAAGAAGTGTTGCTAGTCATTTCCAATTGCAAAAGGAAGTCCTGGAGCATTTTAACTACCCACTCAGGCATGGCAACTCAAGCCAGATTTTCAAGAAACTTCTATAAAAGTGAAATTTTGTGACCATGTTATAGTTCTCTTTTGAACTCCTCAAAGGAATACAGCAGATCAAAGACTCTGGTGGTCTTTGTTTAACCCATTGTGTCTATCCATTAACATTTCTCAACCCAAAGTAACTATGCAGAACTTTGAAAATCTTCTTCCTCCTTCCATGAATATATTACTCCTACTGGGCACTTACATGCTTACTTCTCCTGATAAGTTAGAAGAGAAGTATGATTCTCACTCTTGATGGTTGCTCCAGGAACTTTTCCCTAGAGCTCCCCAGTCACCCACAGTGACACTTCTTGAATCATGGAGCACATTTTCACAATTGTGTGTCATGCGTTGAATACTTTCCAGTTATTAGAGGTCTGTTTTTCACCACATTCCTATTAACCCCAAATGCAATTTATCCTCTATTACCTGACAGTAAATGGATTATGTAAAGAATTTTTTAACTGTAGTAAAACCAAATTATCAATGGCTCTGAAGATTACTTTCATTAAGGGCAATTTTTTTCAATGTAGTTATGTTGTATCCAAATGTTTCCAGGTAGATATTTTTACCAAAAGTGTGTATGTAACATGAGGTTAAAGTGTCTTGTTAAGGGATTTTATGGAAGGACATAGCACAGTAGCTTTTACAAATAATGACTATGGTATGGTAACCCAAGGTGAAAAACATGATTTGCATCCCTTTAACACTCCTTAGATATGCAGTTTACAAATGTTACTTTTGCAGATGGACACAATCACAAATAACTCACCACAATAGCAAGTCAGAAATATATAATAAATCAGTTCAGAAAGTTATTCAGTGGCTGGAGAGATGACTTAGTAGTTAAGGCGCTTGCCTGCAAAGTCAAAGGACTCAGGTTTAGGTTCCCCAGGATCAACATAAGCTAAATGAACAAGGTGGCACATGCGTTTGGAGTTAATTTTCAGTGGCTGAGGGTCCTAGCATGCCCATTCTCATTCATTCTCTCTCTCTCTCTCTCTCTCTCTCTCTCTCTCTCTCTGTGTGTGTGTGTGTGTGTGTGTGCGTGTGTGTTTTGTTTTGTCTTCTGTCTCAAATAAATAAATATGTAAGTAAAGATATCCAGGATAGAATAATCCAAGAATTTGACAGTTGACAACCTATGAAAAACTGGAAAATATTCACCTTAGAAAAACTTAAGATTCTCTATTTCCTGAATTTCTCTTACATGTATGGTGTGTATATATGTTTAATACTTTACACTAGGAATATTTTCTATAATAAGACATGTGTGTCATTCAGAAACCATATTTTAAATTTAGAACATTATAATGAAATTATGAGTTCAGGAATTAAAATCAGAGGCAGAAATTTGCTTTGAAAGGAATAGTGAAAAGAACTCTGCATGAAGAAGATATCATATGCTCAAGTTAGAAAACACCATTTGGGCTGTTTTCCCAGCACAGCACTAAAACACTTTCTCTAGGCTATGGTCTACTAATTTTTAAATAACTCATGCATGGAGTCTTGCTGATATAACTATTAGATGACAAATAATTGTTTATGGCTACCTCGACAACATTTACTCGAATTATTTATTCATCTAATACAATGTTTCTTTTACTATGCTATTATGCTAAAGTGAAGTGATAAAGGTAAACATAGTAATGAGAGTGATAAAGGTAGGGAGAAAGCCAGATAATATCTTTGGCCTTATAGAGGTTATACTTTATCAAATAAAAGGTACAGTTAAAAGCAATCAAGAAAATAAGCCTATTGATTGACAAAGTAAGCAATCACCCTAAAGTACCATCAATGGGAAAATTATGAGGCAAATTGTAGATGAAGAAGAGAGGGAGGCACAGTGCAGAAAAATATATACATACATACATACATACATACATACATACATACATACACTCCTGAGCAATGATCTTATTTTATCAATTTCAATTATGTTCTATCATAAGTCCACTAGTCTTCCACACTGACACACTGAAAGCTCTCTATTCTTAAATAAAGTCAAATAATTTAATCGTTTTGTTTCTTTACAAATGCCTTCATCTTCCAGTGAATATCTTTCTTCCTTTTTATATTCTTTTTTTTTTACATTTGAAGGCCAAGTCAAATACTCTCTTTTATGAGTCATCATATCATCCCCCATCATGAATTAATAATTTCAGTTATTTCCACATAGGTTGAAGTTAATACACTTTAAACTGTTTAAAGGCAGAGAATTTCAGTTCAGTTTGTACAGTTAGTATAATGTAAATGAAGTTTAAAAGCAAGATTATCAAATATAATGAATGAATAAATCCATACAGAAGCATGGTGAGTGATTCATTTTTAGTGTGGAAAAAATGGGCAGAGAATAATAAGTTGTTAGTATGTCTGCACGTTTGTCAATTGACAGATATATGCTGGCATGTATGGTTAGATACTAAAATTATACATCATTAGAAAAAGAACACCTTTTCACAATTTTAGGAGTGAACATAGGTTCCCTATTTTTTAACTGAAGACTATATGGTTTTCAGTGAATTTACCTTGATGGGAGGGGCAAAGAATTCCTTGAGAAAGACTATTGTTATCCAGCACCAGATCGCCTGGAGGCCATAAATTATCCAGTCAAAAGACATATTTAGTAAAAGAGTTTTCTAATGAACCTCAATTCAAAGGATTGTTCCTTACATGACAATGCCATGCAGCATTGTTCAGGATAAATACAATAGGAATTTATTTATTTTATGATGGTCTATAGATCTCTAGAGCAATGTCAAAGTAACCTGAATAAATAACAAGATTTGACGTCTGCATGCTATTTTAAGTCTACGATATACTTCATAATTAGTCTGAAAATTCAATAATTTTGATTTTATTTTATATGTTAACAGTGGAGAAAATGCTGTGTGGTATGGGGTTGTTAGTGACAAACAACACAGTCTACTTTATAGGCTAAATGAAAAGAACTTAACAAAAGATGTTAGGCAGCTCATCCAGCCTGTATGAGGGCATGACCTGGTCTTGGCAACTAACCAGCCAGAACAACATGGCTGCGAACAACTCAGCCTCCAAAGCACTTGATCATTCCTTGGAGCTATTTCAGTAGACACTTCATTGCTTCCACTGCCTCTTCTCACAACTAGGATTGATGTTTGCACTTGGAGGCTAGGAAACTCTCACTGCTGTCTTAGTAGAACCAGACACCTTGGTCATTCCACATTCATCTAGGAGATCCACAGTCATAAAAGCAGCTGTTCTCTTGTATTGTTCACTCTTGCATCTGTGTCATACCCACAGACACCTGATTGGTGGAAACCAGGTCACATGCCTGGATTAATTATACAGGAACCTAGGAAGCTAAATTGTGGATTTCAGCCACATTTACAATTGGCCAGATTTCTAGGGGAAAAAAAAAAACAAAAAACTAAAGGGGAATTTGAATGGGAAACAAATTGGATATATTACCATCCTTCAAAGATGAAAAATTTCCTCACCACAGCTATATACTTACTTAGTGGTAGGTTTTGCAGATGCCAAATCATATGGTCTTCCTAAAAATCAAATGAGTCCCTATCATATAGAGGTGAGCAGGTCACCTGGCCTTTGGAGATTGATTTAAATGAACCTTATGAGGTGCTGTTTGCATCTAGTATCATGTGAGATCCCAACATCATTACTGATCTGGCTATCAGGGTATCTTAATATTGTGATGGGAGTAGCCCAGTGAATGAAGAGTTCACAAAGGGGGCATTCCTCGTTTAAAAATAAAAATACTGACTGACATAGCTTGTGGTTGTGGCTCACACCTGTGATCCCAGATCTTAAGGAAGCAGAAGAAGGAGCATCAGAAAGTCAAGGTCATCCTCAGATACACAGATGATTTGATGTCAGCCTGGGATACAAAAGGCCCTGTCTCAAAAAATATAAAAATTAACTGATACTAACTGATACATGTCCTATTTTTGCCGTTACAATCCTGATTTTGAAAAGACTAACTTCTGGAACTTTCCTACTCAAAAGTGGGCAAACTGCTTCTAAGAGCAGAGCCTGAAAGGTGAGAGAGCTAACTCTTGATAATCCTGTCTTAGGAGTGAGCTAACTGCTTCTAGCAGCCATCTGAAGAAAAAGAAACTGAAGAGACATCTAGTTAAGGCCATCAGTAATTCTGTTGCGTCTGCTGTCAGTGCTGCTCTGGTGTTACTATGGTTCTGACTTCCTCTGAATACATGCACTCATTGGCACTTTTATTAAACAGTGAAAAACCAGTAATATGTGAACAAGTAATACATTTCATGAGTAAAGGGTATGGGACTTTTGAGTTTGGAAAATCCTTAAACATTTGTTAAAGGAAGGGATTTAGGGGTATGACTGCTGGACTCTGCTGATCCAGAACACGCATAAACATGCATATTCTGATCACAACAGCAATCACCTGTTACCTTCAACAGATCTGTTGACCCATGGCTACTTACCTCATTGTCTTCAACACTGTGGGTCAGCACTTCTGATGCGTGTATGTTTGCTCTGAGTTAAGAGTCCAACCAGGCCTCTGAGGAGAGGAGCATAGAGCATATCTTAAGATCCGTGAGCATCTCTGAACATTATCAGTACTGGTCATCTGTGCTGTTCAGACAAAAGGTCCACCAAAGCAGAGGAAAGCTAGCTACATTGCTTTAAGCAGGTGGGTTACAGTTATAAGATTAACTTTAGAGCAAGTTACAAGTAAAGAATTTAGTATCTCACAGCAAGAATATTACAAAAGCTATTTTTCAGATCTATAAGAAATATTCCCAGTTCTTTCCCATAGTTTGATCCCACAGTTCTTCCAATTGTTCATTCCCACAGTTTGTTCTTATAGTTCATTGCCACAGATACGGTTTTACTAAACTATGAAAGCAGGAGCAGAACCAAGGTGAGATATAAGCAATTCTGAATCTATTTTCCCACATCACATTATTCTATAGATTAAAAAAAAAAGAAATATAATTGACTACAATGTAAAAAAGGAAAATGCACAGACTCACCTATTACACTTCAATAGACATGTTCCAAGCCAAGGTTAGTTACTCATTAGCCATGCAAAGCTGGGACAAGTTGCTTAATTTCTCTTGGTTTGATTTTTCTCTTTTCTGAAATGAGGACCATGATGCCTATTTCTTTTTTGAAATTTATTTTATTTATTTACTTCTTAGAAGTATTTATATTTATAAGTTTTGGAGGATTGGAAGAGGGTTTATTTTTCTGAGAGAGGGTCTCGTGCTTTCGCTCAGACTGGTTCAAAACTTACTATGCAGCCCAGGCTGGCCTCAAACACATAGCACTTCTGCTTTAGCCTCTCCGGTGCTGGGATGGCCAAGAATCATCATAATAGACTGTTCATAAGACTATAGGAGCTACTTGTTAAGGGCCTGACATTGTGCTGGAAAACAATAAGTATTAATTAAATGGAAACCTCGTTTAGCATATTTTTTCAAAAGAATTGATAACTAAATGTCATAACCTTTATTTAGCAAATCTTAGAGATTCTGTGCTATAGTATTCTACCCATTACAAAAAAGGCATTCTTTGTGTTTGAAAAGCTAGAGAAGAACAGGAAGTGAGGGTTTTTTCCCTTTAAAAGTTTTAATGGGACTGGAGGGATGGCTTAGCAGTTAAGGTGCTTGCTTGCAAAGCCTAAGAATCCAAGTTCTGTTCCCCAGTACCCACATAAGCCAAATGCACAAGGGGGTCCCTGTGTCTGAAGTTCATTTGCAGTGGCTGGAGGTCCTGGAGTGCCCATTCTCTCTCTGTCTGCTTCTTTGTCTGTCTCTCTTTCATAATAAATAAATCAATAAATTTTAAAAAGTTTTGATGAACTTTGATCCCATGTATTTAAAGAAAATTAAAAGGAAAGGACTATTACCTTTTACAACTGACCAGATTCTAATTATGCATAAGGAACTTTTCATAAACTCTCCTACAAGATTTTCAGACTATCTGATGGACTTTCAAATTATGTGCTAAGAAAGGGAAAGCAAATAACTTAGAAATTTTTAGAAAAATAGCTGGTACCATCTGTTCTATACATGTTGAAGAAATGTCTATTAAATGCAACCTTAAATGAAAAACAGCTTCACAATTTTAGAGAAAGTCATCTCTAATGGGCCAAGAAAAATGTGCTTGGAATGTGACTTTTTACACCATTCAAACACTTTCAGAAACAGCCTGACATCTCAAATGTAAAGAAAAATAAAACTCTCTTATATAAGTTAAACTAAAACATAGAATCATTTTTGGAAACTTACATTGTCATTAACAATTCTTGCTCTGTATACTTGTTTAGTCTATCTATGATACAAAGTCCAGTCCAAGAAATTGGATTCAAATATTTGTGCTCTGAAATATAATTTCTACCAAAAATACAGCAAAAAGACATGGGAAGAGAAACTTGTCTTCCCTCAAGTGTAAGCTCTTACTTGTATCTGGAGGAAAAGAACAGTGCAGAGAGGCAGAAGGGATGTAAAGCACACTGGTCTCTGAGCCACCGATTAGTGAGCTGCCTGCAAAGCTGAGGGCAAAAGCCTGTTCTCAAGGGATTGAGCGGCCCATGCTGACGTGTCTGGAGGTCAGGGCTGTGTTCCTCATGCAGAACAAGAGCAAGAAAGGAAGAGAGGGGAGCAGTATGCCAAGAACAGCTGGCACCAGGAGGCCTGCCTTTGGAATGTCATGTGTCCTGCTGACACATGCAAAAGCCCAATAGGTGAGGCAGTGGGAAGAGCAGGAGAGGATGCCCACTGGAGGTCGGCTATACAACCAACAAGGAAAGTATGCCAAGCATTGAACTGATGCCAGGCCCAAGAGAAGGTGGCATTGTTGTCATTTTCTAAGCAAAGAAAGGTGAGAATCTCTAGAGACAAAGGGAGAGGCCAGCAGACGAAGGGAGTCCTGCCTCAAGTTGTTTGCCAAATACAAGTGGCAGGATCTTTGATCAGGGAGGATTGACACCATTTTGAAAAGAAGAGCTGTTTGAATTCTAAAGGGTTTTTATGGCAGAGCTACAGCTACCCTCTCCATTCTTTCAACTATTGATTCTATACCATCTGTCTCTCAGACAATGAGACTTTACCTCAGAATATTTTAAAGGCTAGGGACATCTACAAAGATGATGGATAGTAATAAAATTGATCCAGTAGGGAAGAGAGACTGACTGAGAAGTAACAAATGGTTGAAGATAAAGAAGTAAAGGCCTCAGGAGAGATGAAAACTGTATTCCCTATTCATAGACTCAAGTGAGAGGAGATTCAGGTAGCCTAAAACTGATTCAAAAGTTACATATGCTTGACTAGGAAGAGTCCAAGACACTAGAAGGATGAAAACTGTCATTTGGGATCATTTTCCATAGTTGGAATAAGAATCTTTAACTAATAATAATAATGATGATGATGATAAAGGAGATGAAAGAATTAGTAAGGGAGAAGGTTGTATGGACATGGATATTTCAAGCAGAAAATAGTGTCCATTGAAGATAAAGATTAGCAAATGCCGGATAAGCAGCATGTATGGTGTGATATTTGGAGGGGACACCATAAAGAGCCAGCATTGATGATAGAGATGAGCTACACGGCACAGGTCAGCAGTTCCATCTTGCCCAGCACATGCTCATTAAGAAAGCCAGGTACATCACCTCAGTTTCAGAATCTGTAAAGCTACTCTTCTAAACATACCTGTCATGATGTTATGCCGGCTTTCATATGTGTATATAACTCATGAATGCAGTTCAGATGCTAAAAGTTGATGGGTCCCTTGGTTAAGCCATTAAATGATAAACTGTAGCTCATACCAGATAGGTTCCATTATACCTTGATAAGCATTCATAGAATAAAGGTACAAAGTTATATTTTTTTTAAAAAATCACATGTGTGTGTGTGTGTGTGTGTGTGTGTGTGTGTGTGTGTGTGTATGGGTGCACTTGTGATACAACACACATGTGGAGGTCAGAAGACAACCTTAAAGTGTCAGTCCTATCTTTCCACCTTCTTTGAGACAGGTTCTCTCTTGTTCTGCCACTGCTTGGGCCAGCTGTGCCTAGCTGATCTGCAGTGAACTTCTGGATTCTTCTGCCTCCACCTCTCATTGCCTTAGGCTCATTGTGTTCACAGATGTATGCATCTTGCTTTTAGTGGGTGTGGGGGAGGGTCAAACTCAAGTTAGCAGGCAAGCAAGTGCCTTTAACTACTGAGCCATTTCACCAAATTTAAAGTTATATTTCATATTGCTTTTGTCTTAAGCTTCTGAAAATAATCATGGTATAGCTACGTCATTCTATGTTGGTATGCTTACAATGTTAACTATGGCTACATATATGCTCTTCAGAGGGCTGAATTTACATAGTCTTCATATACTAAAGTTATGTTTGAAAAATTCTAATGCTGTGTTACTTGATGCTAATAATGCATACTCATAATGACATTTCCTCTAACTAGGACACCCACCTATTATTTCATAAGTAACACAGGCTTTTCATACAGGCATGATAAAATGAAATTGAAGCTTCTCGTGGAAGCAGTCATCAGCTAGAGGCTCTTGAGCAACAGCCAAGGAAGAAAACTTGTGCAGTTAGTCAAGATGCATTGGCTGATTATCCTCATGAAGCATTTTGTAGGCAGTCCTATCTGTCTTTGTCTTCATTATCATGTTTATATTAATAAGGACAATGGTTTACATCTGTGGAGCATAAATCAGCTTCTAGAGGACTTCCTAATAGGCTACCTCACTTGATCTTTACAGTGACCCTGCAAAGCAAGACCAGGTCTTATTTTCCATGTGGCAGATGAATAAACAGGCATGGTTTTGCATAGGCTTCAAAGCTGATGACTAAAGCTTGAATCCAGGCCTTCCTTCCACTGCTGTGAGATTAGTTTCCTTAAAAAAAACAGTCTTGGGCTGGAGAGATGGCTTAGTGGTTAAGGCGGCTGCCTGCGAAGCCTAAGAATACAGTTCCAATCTCCAGGTCCCATGTTAATCCAGATGCAAAGTGACGCAAGGGTGCGCAATGCCGCACACATCTGGATTTCGTTCACAGCAGCTGAGAGACTGCTGGCGTGCCCATTCTTTATCTGTCTCCCTCTCCCTCTCTCTGTCTCTCTCTCCAAAAATAAAAATTAAAAAAAAAAAAAAACAGTCTCTACTGATAGCAGTTACTTAAAAAATATTTTTAGACTATGATAGTTTCCAATAAGTTGATATTGGAGAAAGAAGCATTTTCGTTAGAAAACAAGGAAAATAAAAATCACAACTTCTCCTCCATATGTTATCAGCTACTACATAGTCCTAATCTTATTATTTTGAAAAATGACCTAAAGTATTATTACCCCACTGTGATGAACTAGGAAATAGCTCCCTAGATTTTATGCATTTTATACATAGTGAAAGCACTAACATTTTTTCTGGTTTCTAAGCATATCCATTTATATTATCTTCCAAATTCCCCTTCCAATAATGGGTCAAATGAATACTCTTTTGGTATCACATAACTCATCAATTTTTAAATTCTCCCAGCTGCTGCTTATGTTACTCTGATGTCTTTTCTCTCATCCCTTTCCATATTTCTAATATAAAAAATGATATTTCTTTTCCCAGAAGAAAAGCTCCACCCAGGCCCACCACATGGGCAAGCTTCCAGGTGCCTATGATTAAATAAGTGATTGCTCTGCCTGTCTTTGAAAACGTGTCTTATATCAGGCAGTCAAGATACAATATCCATCACCGCAAAGGAAGCCAAGCATTTATTTAAAATAATGAGATATCCTCATTTTCATTTTTCCCTAAGAGGATTGTAGTGATGTTAAAAATTTTTTTCTCTGAATTCTGGAACTAGGGCAGCACATTGATTTGAAGAAAGCTATAATCTTCCTTTCTAATTTGAAGTGCACATTCTTCTCATGAAATAGAATGTGACTTTTAGAGTAGCAAGAGCCCTGAACCCACACAAAGATGTCCTCACCCCAGCCATTTCTCGCTCAGGTTGGCCCCATTCTTCTAAAGGCAATGATTTATAAAGACCTTTTAAATCAATGCCAAAGTATATTCAACTAAAAAGGAGAAAGGTTCAAATCATTTGTTCCAGACTTGGGAAGGAAGTGATTCAACCACCAAGTCCTAATGAGTATTACCTTTTGCTTAATATCACTTCTTCGCTGACCATGATCAGTTGGGGAGGTTCAATCCTGGGATCTCTTTGGAAAGATTCGTGATTAAAATTTTTAAAGGAACAAAATTAGCCCTTTGTCTATCAGTAGCAGAGATTGCTATGAGTAGTCAGGGATTTCATCTTCTCAGGGCCTGGTTCCTTTCATAGCCCAGAAGCTTGCTTAAAAGAACAGCTAGAACAGGGAGCCAGTTCTCTGTGACTTTGAGAGATAATAAGTTAGCAAGCTACATAGCATTATGGTGTTAATGGTGTTTTATTTCTTCCTATCTTGTGCTTATTTACAGCATAATTACAAAAATGTTTTATTTCTATTTATTTATTTGAGAGAGAAGGGGGAGAGAAAGAGAATGGATGCACCAGGGCCTCCAGCCACTGCAAATGGACTGCAGATGTATGCACCACCTTGTGCATCTGGCTTACGTGGGTCTTGGAGAATTGAATCTGGGTCTTTTGGCACTGCAGGCAAGCGCCTTAACTGCTAAGCCCTGAAAAATTTAAAGCCCTGTCTTTACATTTTTTCAACTGCCTTATCTTTCTTCATATTTTAAGTTGCCTATATGGATGTCTATGTTTAAGCAGTTTTGTGGTACTATGTGCTCTGTGCTTATGCAGAACTGGCTCTGAATGACAGAAGTCTGGCGAATGGGGTGAAATGAAACAGATGAATTGTCCTTCTTTTCTGGAACCTAAGCCATTGTCTTGGGAACTGTGGGACTGGGATATATGCCACCATCCTGGCTTACCTTTGTCAGATGGTGTGATTTTTTTTTTTTTTTAAGGAGTTAGAGGAAAAAGAAGGTGGCAGGAGCAAAGACTAATCAGACCATTACATGCTTTTCATATGGTCTTTAACTGGTCTTGACTTTTTTTTCAATCTAAAAATAAACCATATATTCTGTTCATTTTCACACTAGTGTTTCATTCTTCTTTGAGTACTAGTTTCAAATTTTCTACCCTTTGAACTTGGTTAACCAACAAAGACTGACTTGCTCACGCATCATCTCAAGTCAGGGAAATTAATGTGAAGGAGGGAAATGTGTGAGGTGAAATAGTTCATTTTGCTGCTACCAGAAAAGTAGATGATACACCTGTAGCAGGCAGGCTTAGGTTTGCTGAGATGAACTTCCAGACCAGGCACAGTCATGGAGGAAGGGATATTTATTGAAGCTTATAGATCCAGGGGAAGTTCCATAATGGCAGAAGAAGCTGTCCTGCTTTCACAGGACCAAACACAGAGAAAAAAGCCCCAAGCCAAAAGCCACACAGCACATTTCAGGAGCTCCTACTAGGCACACTTTGCATATCTTTAGATTGAAATCTCAAACCCACCACCACACCTTAAGATCTGCCCAGTGACACTGCCTCCAGCCAGGTGACTGCACATCCAAAGTATAGTCTAATAAAACACTGAATATATTGGGGCCATCTATTCAAACTACCACAGTACCCGTATACACATTGAAGTAGTAGCCCTTATACCTAAGTGACCTTATAGTTTTCACAGTGCTAGTCTAGTTAAAATCAGGTCATTATGGTGGAACCCTAACCCAAATAGGACTTGTGTCCTCTTAAACAGATGAAATTGGGGTCCAGAAGATGCATATACATGGCCGGTGCCCTGTACAAATGAAATGAGAGATTAAATTGATATGGTTACAGGACAAGAAATAACAATAATTGCCAGAAAAGCACCAGAATTCTGAAGAACAACATGCAATAGTTCTCCCTTACAGCCATCAGAAGGAACCCATCTTGCCAAAACCTTCTCAGATACAGCCTTCTGTGCTGTGAAGTTGTCAGTGTTGTCCAGCTTTCAGTCCTTTGTTCTGGAAGCCCTAAAACAGTGATGCAGTGGGTCACCTTGGCTCTAGGAGCTGGAGGCACATCTGGGCAGAATGTTCGCTCATGAGAAGCAGAGTCAAGATCCAAGACCGCGGGGTCGGGGGGGGGGGAGAGGCCAAAATTACAAAGATCCGTCTGATGACACATAACCACAAAGGCTAAGTACAGGAGACTGAAACCAGTAAAGGATAGAGAGTGATAGCAACAAGGAGTTCTGTCTTCAGCACCAGTGTTACTTCCTCAGAGTGTGCCAGTTTATCTAAAGCAACTCCACTTTGTTCAGTCTCTGCCCCAATACCACACTTCATTTTCTTCAGGGGACCATATTTGCATGTGTACATCATGCTTTTATTTTCCTCTTTCCTCTCCTGGAGAGTAAGTTCTCACATCACTTACCAGACAGCGCCTGGCACCTATGACTGCTGGGACATCCCTGATGAACAGTGATGTAGAGTTGAAAGTGAAGAGGAAGTCAGAACCTAGAGACGTTCATTGAGACATCAGAGGGTGGAAGCAGGACATATGTTGGGGCTCCTGCATGCTCCTGGGCGAGGGAAATTGGAATGATTACCAAGCCCACTCTGTATGTGACAACTGACATAGAGGAAATCAGGGTTGACGTTACTGCCCGCAGTAGGATTCCACAGTGACAGGGAACCAACAGACATAGTTAGAGATTGAGATCTGGCATTATCTCATGAAGTATGGGGTCTGGGAAGTCTCAATTTCTTCTGGTTACAAACTGGGGTCTAGGAGAGGTGGTGTGGTTACAGTTCAAACCAAAAGACTTGAGAACCAGAGGATCCGGTGCGGTCAATCCCGGGGTGAGTCCGGGAAGGCTCATATGCACGGGTAAGCTTTCCACAGATGAGCTGACACGACCGTGCTGTGAGCTTTATCATTGTCTAGCAGTTGCAATTCTCATCTCTCCAAGAAACAACCCAAAGACACACACAGGAATTATTTCCCCAGCATTCCATAGCCCAGTCAAGTTGACCATGAAATTAATCATCACACTGCCTGCCCTGTGATGGACACGAAAGCTCAACTTTGCTGAGCTTACCAGTGACACTACCCTACCCGCCTGCTCTGGCCTAACAAAGAGTTTTTTAGCAAGCTGTGTGGGCTCTTTAAAGTAAATTAGTCAAAATAACAACTCACCATGCAGTTTCTAGGAGAAATATGTGCTTCTTAAATTGAAAATTCTGCCCCATTAACTTCCTGAGAGGTAAAAGTGTATATTTACTGGAGAGTTCTGCGAATGAGCTAATCTGCAGTACAGTGAGACCCGGGGGGGGGGGGCGGGAGGGGAATCTGACACATTCTGGTTGAATGTTCCTATTTGGAGGGATTTGTATTTAGTGGATGACAAGTTAATGTTTCGTCTGTGCCTTTCAGTTGTGGTAAAGCTGCTAAAAGGAATGACAAATGTTACCTGATGTATTAACTTGTCTGTTAATTAGGATTTCTAAAATATTCTTGTAAAAACCCACCAGAAAAGTCTCTTTTGTGATGCTCAGTGAGTTGCCTAGAACTTCTTGGCTAACTTTTGTTTTTTTATTTTTGTTTTGGTTTTTCAATGGGCCCTTGGCTTGCAGTTTTCCAGGAGGAAAAGAGATTTATCTAATCGGAAAATTTGCATTATATACTCCTAACCTGGCTGAACAAGCCACATCACTGAGCGAGAGCCTCCCATCTATTTAGAGCAGGTGATTCATTCACATGCTCAGGATCCAAAACCACAAACCAGGCAACCATCAACATCCTCCTGCTCAAATTAGATCCAATGTTTTGTACCCTAATACTATCCAGACCCTTTCCCCAGAAACTCGGATGATCCAGCAATGGTTGTTAAAGCCTTTAATATATAGAGAGAAATAAAGATGTTATTTTTGCTCTTACTTTAAAGGTGAATCTAAATCACAACATAAAAAGTGTTCAAACAGTAAATGAGGACACAGTGGCCAATAACCTCATCCAACACACATGAGATTAATTGTTAGAGTTTGGTAAATCTTTGGCCACTCTTCAGATTACAGTGGTTCATTTTCATATTTCAGCTCTCTGGTTTTCTTTTTTCCAAAAGGAAATTAGAATTTAGAAAATGTTCACTTGCATTTGGCATTGCCTAAGATGTAATACTATGTCTGTATTTGTTCTCATGTCTAAAGAGAAGCTGAAAAGGAAGGTCAGTAGAAACAGTGACATTTCCGATGTATGTGCATATACTTCAGGACTTCCATGGGCCTGTAAAGTGTTCCAAAACGCCTTTGATAGTTGTGGCTTCCTTACTCCACCCTCAGATACTTTAAGCTTTGCCTGTGCTTTTTATAAATGAACATGGTTTGATATTCAAGACTCCCTATAGAGATTTGGGAGATGGTTCAGTAGCCAAAGCTCCTGGCACACAACTGTGAGGAACTAAGTTCAGAACCCCAGAACCAACATAAAGTCAAGCATGCAAGCATCTGTAATCTCAAGGTGCCTATGGTGAAATAGGAGGTGGAGGCAGGAGAGTCCTTAGAAGCTCATGGGCCAGCCAGCCTGATATATACAGTGGAGAACAAGACACTATACTTAAAATAAAATAGAACGTGAGGACTGGCACCCAATGTTGTCCTCTCACCTCAACATGTGTGCCATGGTACATGTATGTCCCCACTCATAAGAACATACATACACATACACACACACATTTTTTAAAAATGAATCCCTACAGAATTGGTATATTGCCGGAACGTATATAACACAACACACTAAAATGAGTGGCTTAAAGTTGTATTGCTTATGCTTTTGCATATGCTATTTCCTTTGCTAAGAATGTTCAAAATCCTTCCAGATAATTTTTTATTGTGCCTAATGATTCAACCCAGAACAGCAACCTGTGATGTCCCCATCATAAAGTATGTTGCCTTTTCCACCCACAACCTATTGTCTCAACAGGCTTGAGGAAGCCTGGGAGTGGCCATTTACCTGGTCACTTAGCAGCTGTAATCTTCAACAGACTACTTAAAATATTTGAAAAATTAAGAAAATTGTCCCTGTCTTAAAACACTGTAAAGGAACAGTGTTCAACAGAGAAGAACAGAATGTCATGAAATGCAGCACCCTGTACAGTGCTTGGTCAGCTGTATACATTTTTAAATGGGGGCTAATGAGACCAGTGTGGTGGCCCACTTCTATAATTCCAGAACTTAGGAGCTAAAGCAAGAGGATCACTAGTTCAAGGTTAACCTGAGTACATAACAAGACTCTGTCTCAAAACTCAAAATAACAGTAATCATAATCTAAAGCAAACTGTTGACATTTATCATGCTTATTAGCTGTCTTGGGAAGTGTTCATTCTGTGAAAAGCCATTTATAGGGCTGGGAACACTAGCTGCTTAAGCATGAGGGCCTGAGACTCCCAAGTTCAACTTCCTCAGAACCCACATAAAAAGCTAGGCTTGAAGGTGGGCGTGGTGGTACATGCCTTTAATCCCAGTGTTTGGGAGGCAGAGGTAGGAGGATCACCTTGAGTTTGAGGCCACCCTGAGACTACATAGTGAATTCCAGGTCAGCCTGAGCTAGAGTGAGAACCTACCTCGAAAAACCAAAAAAAAAAAAAAAAAAAAAAAAAAAAAAAAAAAAATTAAAAAAGCTAGATTTGACCACACATGTCAGTAAATCCAATGGGGTATGGGGAGGGTGGAGGACAGAGATCAGTGAATTGCTAACTGAAAAGAGCAGCTCAGGTTGAGGGAGGAACCCTGTCTCAAGGAAGTGTGCAGATGACAAATCGAGAAGCGCATCCAGATCTGAACTTCTCCTCTGGTCTCTGCATGCACGTGCACGGCACCTGCCCTTCTGCGCAAATATGTGCACATCCAAAACACATACTCCACAGAACACACACGTGTGCATGCATTCGCCAAAAAGGAAAGGTATTTCTAAATACACAAGCTTTCCTCATGCTCTCACCAATTTCTCTTATATTTTTCCTTTTTGGCTATTTCCAAACTTCCCAGATAGCTATATTTATGTAGTCCTCTTGTCCAGAAAATATCATAGAAAGATATCACAAAAAAACTAATTCTCTCTCCTTCAGAAAACAGAAATGTGGAAGAAAGGAATTCTTAATATGGAAGAATTTCTACTGAAGCCAGTGGACAGGATTGGGGGAAGGTGAATGCTCCCTCACATATTTTAGACTGCACAAATGGGTAACCAACTACTCAACTCACAAGAGTTTCTGGATGCCTCTTACCGTGGGACCTTTTCCCCTCTAAAGCCCCACCTCTCACCACTCCTGTTCTCCTCCTCGAACCTGCTCCTTCCCTTTACAGCATTTTTTGCATATATTCTCTCCTTGCATGGAATGTTCAATGTCTTCCATGTAATTCCTAGTTATGCTTGAAGACAGCTTAGCTCACCTTTAATGATTATTATATGCCATCCTCCCAGGCTTCCATCGCTGTTTGATTCTGGAGTGGAGTAGAAAGTAGGACCTGTGGGAGTGGCAGCAGCTTCTGGAATTAACAGTTTCTCTTCTACAGTTCTCCAATGCTCTGTCCTCCACTGTACTATGTACAGTGTGTATGTACTCCAAGAGTCTCATGGTGAAAATTATTTTAGTTATTTAGTTAAAAATCTATTCTCTTAGCACAGAAGTTCCTGAAGCAAGAGTTTGGATTCTATTTCTCTTTTTCCAATATATTATACATAAAAAGCATGCAATAAAGATTTGATTAATTGGTATGGTGAGGGATAGTAAATTCACAAATGAATGGATAAATTTTGAATGAAGACTAAACTACAGAAGAGGATAGTAAATTTACTCTGTAGGGACAGGAAAGGGGCAATAAAAAGTAGATCAAATAAAAGTAAAGAAATCCTCCATTAATTGCCCAATTAATGTTCCCTGAAGATGACCTGGTCCCAGAGTCCCCTGACATCGTATAATCAGTGGCTCACAATTTAGTAGAAAAGTATGCAAGGGACAAGAGCAATAGGATGATAGAAGTAGGCTTAGTGGAATAGATACATGAATTTTGGTTTATGGTACCATCTTGGAACTCACTCACAACCCTTTGAGATTAAAGGGGAATCAATATTTATATGTCCCAAGTTCACAAGGCCTTTTCCACTTACTTTACTAGTTTCTCTTGGTTCCCTTTTCTTACTACCTAACTCAGAGTTTCCTTTGTTGTGTGAAGCTCTTCATCATGTCCTTCCTGTTACCTGCTTTCATGCACCTTAAAATAGAAATTTTCTCTAAGAGGCTAAGCTCGCAGAAGTGCCTCTTCATAGTTCTTACTATGGAGCTGGCTAAAGGCCCAACTATGCCTACAGTCATGTTGTATGAAGCCACACTAATACTAAGTTAGAACAGTAAGTACATTGAGTTATTGCTGGTCTCATATGGGTCATATGGCCACAGGTAGGTCTTAGCTAAGACAAGACTAGGTATTGCTTCTGTTACCCATCATGTCTTTTCACTTAATTATGACTACAGTGATTAAGAAGAGGAGGGTTGTCCAACCATATTCCCAGTTAAATCCCTTCAATGCAGACTTTTTAAGCACCTAGCCTTCTTTTGAAGCAGACCTTGCTGAAATTGCTATTATGTAGTATCTCTGCCTCTCAGAGCTACTACATTCTATACTAACTAGAAAGAAAGAAACATTTTTTTGTATGAAAAAACTGGCATATATTTTTAACTGAAATAGTTTTAAAGTACTTGGAAGGATTAGTGTTTCAAAGGACAACTTCATAATTTCTTATTGCCACATTGGTATAGAATTTATGGACTCTAATCTCAATTGTCTCTCTGATTATACTTATTCAATGTTTATAGGCAAGAATAAGTAAAATAAATAAATAAGCCCAGTATCACTTCCTCAAGGGAACATATCAGAGAATTGTTGAAAAACTGCAAAAGGCTACATTGTTGAGAACTCCAAGATCAATACTGACAAAGAGGATGCTTATTTGGTATTCCTCATGCATAGGGGATATATTGATTACTTTTGTGGAGCTATGGCCAAATTGCCACAGAGAGCAACTCAAAAAGAGGAATAATTTATTTTGGCTCCTGGTTTCAGAGGTTTGACTCCACAGTTCTCGTCTCCATTATTTCTGAGCCACTTATAGCATTATCAGGATCTCTTTTTCAAGTCTGCTTAGTTTCCTGGTCATTGTGGTGAAAGAATTCAATAAGACACACAGAACTTAATGTAGATGACAGAAGTTCTTATTGGAAAGTAGAGCACAAAGTATTCTCAAGAGGTGAGAATGGATGGAAACTAAAGGAATCATTATATCCATCTACATTTTAGGGACAGTTCATACTATTTCTAACATCTCCAGAACAAGCAGCTTTTCCTAAAGGAAATGTTCCTGTTCAAGTATGGGCCCATCTGGAGTGACTTTCACAGGAAGGAGCATCATATGTCTTTATTCTTTATGAGAAATCCCCCTGCCCTACAGTAGCATAAGAGTCAAGGCTTCTGGAAGCAGGTTTAGGATGCCATGACTCTTCCTAGTGTGAGAGATAGGACCCATGTCTCATTCTTCTGACCAATAATTGGAGCTCTCTGTAGTCTCAGTTCATGGTTTTACAGTTGTTGATTATGAGAGGGGAATCCATCCCCTGTGTCCCCCAACCCTCCTAATGTCTAACTAGCTAAGAGTGAGACAAAAACATCATGGTGGTTGGAGAATGGGAAAGATGAGGCTGTTCATCTCATGGCAGAAAGGAAGCAGAGATCAAGGAAGGTGTACCAATTTATAGACCCCGGGCCTTCTTCCTCCAGCTTGGCCCCACCTCCTAAAATTTCCAGCAATTCCAAAAATAGTACCACCAACACATGAGGCTTTGTTTGGTGGGTGGAACACTTAATACCCAAGCCATAACAAAGGGTTATACATTTTTCAAACAGAGTTATTAGAGAAAGCAGAGAAATGTTGAAAGTTGATTTTTTTTTATCAGAATCAAAGGAAAATTTAGACTTTGGAAAATGGAAACAGGTAAGACTGTGTAAAAGACTTTAAAGCCAGAAAGTGATTCTAAAGGACATACTTTTGAAAATTATAAATGCTCAGTTAACTTACTACTCATCTAGGAAACATAGTCAATGTATTTGTGTATCAAGTAGAAATCCACATGAACAGTTTCTGTTCGTGGGAGAGGAAAAGCAGGTGCTTATATCAGGAGATCCTCGGGAAATGAGTGATCATGTCTGTCTTAGTCATTGTGAGTAATTCTTACTGCCTTATTGTGCTTATTGAAGGCCATAAAAATAACAGATAATCTGAACAAAACCTGTACTTTATTGATTTTGCAGAATTAAGAGGAAGATTTCTGAGGCATGGAGCTTCCATTGGGTTCAGAAGAAAGTAAACTGAATACAAAGATGCCAGACTGTCACTAAGGCCAGTGGATGAATGCCTACCCATTGCTCTGCATGGTTTAAATTTATGAGTACTATGCTGCCTTTGCAAGCTGACAAGAATCTAGTGCCCCAGAGGCATATTCTTCAGTGTCTGGACTAGACGTGCTGTCAAGACAATGGCTTCTAAGGTCTCCTGTTTATATGTTTTAACCGTTGTGTGCTGGGCCAGTGCTCTCTGGTACTTGAGCATAACTCGCCCTACTTCTTCTTACACTGGCTCCAAGCCATTCAGCCACCTCACAGTTGCCAGGAAAAACTTCACCTTTGGCAACATAAGAACTCGACCTATAAACCCACATTCTTTTGAATTTCTTATAAATGAACCCAACAAATGTGAGAAAAACATTCCATTCCTTGTGATCCTCATCAGTACCACCCACAAGGAATTTGATGCCCGACAGGCAATCCGGGAGACATGGGGGGATGAGAACAACTTCAATGGGATAAAGATAGCCACGCTTTTCCTCCTGGGTAAGAACGCAGATCCTGTCCTGAATCAGATGGTGGAGCAGGAGAGCCAGATCTTCCATGACATCATCGTGGAAGACTTCATTGACTCCTACCACAACCTAACCCTCAAAACTTTAATGGGGATGAGATGGGTTGCCACTTTCTGTTCAAAAGCCAAGTATGTCATGAAAACAGACAGTGACATTTTTGTAAACATGGACAACCTTATTTATAAACTCCTGAAACCCTCCACCAAGCCAAGAAGAAGGTATTTTACTGGCTATGTCATCAACGGTGGGCCAATCCGGGATGTCCGCAGTAAATGGTATATGCCCCGAGATTTGTACCCTGACAGCAACTACCCTCCTTTCTGCTCGGGGACTGGCTATATCTTTTCAGCCGATGTGGCTGAACTGATTTACAAGACCTCACTCCATACCAGGCTGCTTCACCTTGAAGATGTGTATGTGGGATTGTGTCTTCGAAAGCTAGGCATCCATCCTTTCCAGAACAGTGGTTTCAATCACTGGAAGATGGCCTATAGTTTGTGTAGGTACCGCCGTGTTATCACTGTGCATCAGATCTCTCCAGAAGAAATGCACAGAATCTGGAATGACATGTCAAGCAAGAAGCATCTCAGATGTTAGGAATTTTACCAGTGTAAATATGTTTCTTTTTTTAAGAAATGGGGCCTAAGATGTTGGTATTTTACAGGTGTCACCAAGGGGATATGAACCAGTGAGGGGGTTTTGTAAAGTTTTTGCTTCCTGTTCCTTGTTCATTTCTTGGATCACCAATTTACAAAAGTTAGGCTCTGGTCATAGACATAATAAGTGAGTTAGAAGGACCAAATTTTATTTGCAGGTCCCAAGACCTTGCTATTTATCTCAAAAAGTGACTTGCAAACAACTGCTAAGATTTATGGGCTGTGCATCCGAGATAAAAATCTGATTCAGAAAATGGAAACTCACAGTAATGTCTTCATATCATCTCTGCAAAACTAAATAAATAATTCTCAAAAACAATTCGAAAGTGATGCACAGTCAGGAAGACACACTGGATGTGATTATTAGCACTGTATGTTTGTTACATTGAATTTTTACATATATCGCCATGTAATGTGTACAGTTTGTGATTCCACCAAGAGCTGAATTTAGTACTGGCAGGGAGACTGAAGTGAAATAGACGAGACTTGAAACTTTAGAATCAAGTATGCTGTATGTTTAGAGAACAACTCTGCTTGTTTGTCCGTTTGTCCAAGGTTTAAACCTGGCCAGCAGGAGGAATGTGTATAAAATGTTACTTAAAGTAAACAAAATAAAAATCTTTTGCTCTTTCAGAACAAACATTACGTGGTGCCGCCAAGGAGACTGCCAACTGTAATAATCTCTGCTTCCTTCCATGTAATGCTGCTAAGTGCGTTTTACAGTTTTTGGATCAGGCAGGAACATGTCTCCATGTATAGAAACCAAGTTAGTAGGAGACCAAAGAATAAGAAATTACAATTGATAAATTGCAAATTTAGTTACCTATTCTAATTAACATAAGCTTAGCAATAGTATCTGATGCCCCCTCACACATTTGCAAAGTATGTGAGAAAATCTTTACTGGTACCAGTATTATTGAAAGATTTGATCGTGCTATCAATGGGTGGAAAAACACTAAAATCTGGAACATCCAAGTAGCATCAAAGCTGTTAATGAGGCTATGTTATTACCTGGAGATGCTCTAACTAGGATTCATGGGGAACAGAGTGGGGAAGCTGGGTTCAGATCCTATTGATGCCACCAGACTTCTGTGTGCCATGTGAGCAGGTCTCTCAACGTTGATGTGCTTCAGTATGCTCACTTGTAAAATGTCTGACAAAAATATCTACCTCACAGGTACTGTGAGAACAAATCACATTTGTTAAGTATTTTGAGGTCCTTAGTTTAAAAGGTGCTACATAATGTCATGTGTTATGCATTAGATGCTAAATGCTGAAATGATTAAATAATCATAACAATGATCATCAGTAGTAACATCATCTCAATAAAAGTATCTTCCAGAATCACGAACTGTCAGTGTACCCAATTCTTCTAAGACCTTGATGCTTCTTTGGCTATAAGTTAGTAGTTTGGGGAAACTTCAATTACTCTACCATTTTTTCTGTTTTGATAACTAAGTGATCACTTCAGCATGTTGCCTTTGAATCTCAAGATGCTGAAAGACAAGGAAGCTGCTTTGTTCTGGGGAGTAGCATTGCACGTGGTTTGTAAGATGCATTACAACAACTTACATCTTGGAAAGCTTTGACCTGAATTAGGAACTTTGAGAACAGGTAGAGTCAGTTCATTCCATTAGAAGAATTAGCATTTAGCAGTCTGTACTTTGCATATCTGCCATTCATTAGAAAACTCAGTGTTCTCATTCAAAGAAAGCCACACATCTGAATAGGAGCACTCTTTCTTATCTGTTTTTTTTTTTAAACCTGACCTCTGGAAATGCCCATAGAATAGGGAGAAAAAGTAAATAAACTGAAGTCATAGTTGAGTGCTTCGAAACAATGGTTCTCCCATCCCTAGCTCCAAAATACCCAATATAAGATAGTACTTCCCATCGATTAATATGCCCTCATGTTATGATCAGCAGAACTAATGATTTTGAATACTGAGCAGTGTTCAGTGTCCTGGGTGGAGTGGAGCAGGACAAGATGAACCACTATGTCACCTTGCATCCTCAACTGCTGTGAGTTCCAATCATTGGGAAAGTCTCACAACCTCATGCCTCATTTGCCTCTCAGTCATACAGCTAAACACAGTTTCCCTCTCATATGCCTCTCTTGCATCCATGCCATGCTCAGCCAAACCACTTTGGTGTCAAATAATTGCACATTATAAACACCATGTATGTACATCTATGAATCATTTTATATATGTGTATAGAATAAGAATAGAGCCCTAATCTTGAAAAGGAGCAAAAATCAGAAAATCACATGTCTTAACTAGTTCATAACTTTTTTATGCTACATAGTGCCCATGTGACAAACATGTGAATAGTCATCAAAGACCACATGTATATATTTTAAAAGCATTTTTTTCTCCTCAGATGTATGTACAGCTAGAATCTGCTTGATATGTAACATTTTCCTCTGCATGGGGCTTGGTGAGACAAGGCCATTTGCCCAGTATTTCAATAGCCTTAAGCATGTTTTCCCTTTGTTTTTTGAATGTTCAAAAAATGTTTAATTGATCAAGAAAAAGCTCTACTTTTCTACTTTTGTTAATTCTATGACATGACCCTTGGCAAATTATTATTTCAATTACTTCTTAAACCATTCTTACAAATACCTTGACAGAAAAAAATTTTCTTAATAATGATAGTATACCAGAGCTGGGGATGTAGCTCAGTAGTAGATCACTTCCCAAGCATGTAAAAGGCTCTGGGTTGGATTCCCCAGCACTGCAATAAGAATAACAATAGACTTAAAATAACAATGGCAGTATTCTACCAGAAGTCATTTGGACAATTTTTCTAAACATTGTCTGACTAGCTCCTTGCCTAGTTTTTCATTATACATTGGATAACAATGGGTATCAATGATCAGTATCTATAATCTTAAAGTTTCTTAATTTATTTGGGGGGAAGAAAAAATAAAGCTTTTTCTTTGGTGCCTAGTTCGTGTGGCTGTGTCTTCTTACATTGGAGCAGTTTCAATACATGATATTCTTATAAATAAAAAACCAGAATCAAAACACGAAGATTATTGTTGATTGGGATTAAATCTGGGAGAACAAAACCCCTTGTGTGATAATATATGGGGAAAACAAACTCTATACAGCAAAGCCGAGGAGGGAGTTTCAATCAAATTTCTTCTACCAAAAGACAATGGAATATTTATGTACAGTGTCTGGTATTCATTTTCTACCTTTCCTAATATGTACTTTCAGTGTGGGAATTGATTATATCATTTCTTCTGTAAAAGGTGAAGATAGTTTTTATAAGCAACAAGGTAACTTGTGAATGAAAGAAGTACTTTGCTAGAAGTGCTTATTAATAATTGACATCTAGGTATATTGTTATATATGAATGGCTGTATTTATGTATTTATTTGTTCAAAATTGTACATATGGTTTTGCCAAAAGTAATTGTCTGTAAAAGTGCATTCTCTGGGTTTATACTTGCCATACATGGGTTGCCAATCAAGCTGCTAATCAGAATACTATTTTTTGTATCGTGTTATAAAACTGAAAGGAGAAATAGATGAACATGTCTTTACATTCACTTTTTTTCACCTTCCTCTTGAAATATAAACTGTTGCTAAGAGCACGATGCTAATGTACAGGTCCATCTGTCATGGGGAAGATAATGGTTCCATAAAGCTAATTTTTTTAAAACCATTGGGACAAATAAACAGAGAACTATATGATTTTGTTGCTTTTTTGAATGAATCTCTTTGGAGAGATGTGATTGTTGAAATTAATTGATGCTTACTAGTTATTAGAATCTTCCCCACAACTTCAATGTAGACACTGGTTCAAGCCATGCAAGATCACCCACAAGAGCACAAGCAAATGAGCAGTCAACTGTGAGGTCCAATAATGGGCCCACTCCTATGTTTAGGAAATAAGTCTCTCACTTATGCTTTGTTGGCCTGAGAGAAGTGTTTTTACTAGCCTCTGTGTTAAAGTGTATGGCTTGTATATGCCAACATTTAAATTCCAGTTGCAGAAGGTACTGTATTTGTGATGTGCTTGGTGAGTCATTGTGTTATATCTAAGGCAAAAAAAAATGCCATTCTTATATTTTACCCACAGAAATACTGAATACAACTTTAAGAGTTTAATTGGACTGGAAAAGAGTGATTCAGACATCCTTTAGCACAGACAAGTAGACGCTGATTGCTGATGCCTAACTCTGTAAGCGAGAGACCAAGAGCTATTCAAGAAATAAGTTGTTTCTCTTATTTTTATCAATTTTGATCTAGCTAAATGCATCTTCACTTTTTAATGGAAATTTAACTTTGGCTTTATTCCTCTTATACTTCCCAGTTCATTTCCTTTCCCTGGTGGTCTAGTGGCTAGGATACTTCTGAGTTCAAAAAGGCTGATATATGTGAGTAAACAATAAAAACCTAAAATATGCAGATTTGTATTCTATGTCACTTTTTTTTTTAAAAGAGCCAACATCATGAGTATTCTCAAAGTATGATACCCAGACCTGAAACAACATATGCATCTGGGAACTTCTTAAAAGTACACATTCTTGGGCTCCACCAGAAACTGGAGAATGTAGCTCTGCAGTCTTTTAACCTGCCCTATAGGTGACACATGTTAATTTGAGGGAATGACAAGCCACAGTCCTTGAACTACAGTAAGCTTACTGCCCACATCCTAAGAAAGATTCCACAATGAGCATCTGCATAGTGGACTCTGGTAGTGAACCCACACTAAGCAACATTAGTACCACCAGTAAGAAGTCCATTGCTCCTACATGTAGATATATACTGAAAAACAAAAAGCATTACTGGTTTTTTTTGCGGGGGGGGGGGGAGAAAGAGAGAGGGAGAGGAAGACAGAGATGGGCGCACCAGCAGCCTCTCAGCTGCTGCGAACGAAATCCAGATGTGTGCACCCCCTTGTGGGCAAGTGGGGCATTGCGCCCTTGCGTCACTTTGCATCTGGCTGAACATGGGACCTGGAGATTGGAACCAGCATTCTTAGGCTTAGGAGGCAGGCGCCTTAACCACTAAGCCATCTCTCCAGCCCAGCATTGCTGTTTTATATTTTGAACTCCAGGAATCCAAAAAGCATCAAACTTTGTTTTCCTCTGAAATATGTCATCCCACCTTAACCTAATCTACATAATCCCTCATAGACATGCCCAGAGGGTTGTCTACTAGATGATCCTAGATTCCATCAAATTGATAATATTAACCATCATAGCCTGAAAATTTTAAAATATTGATTATCTGACCTAGAGGAATAAACATAAAGAAAGATGTTAGACATAAAATTTCTCTAGTTATAAATGAGGAATTACATCAATAAGGCATGCTGGGATTATCTCCATGCAGCTAGGAAAATCACAGTGCAGTCCATGATAATGAATTATGTTGAAAACTGACAGCTGCATATATTTTTAAAATATTTCCTTTTGGTCTCTGAGTGATTTTTAAAAATTATAAAAGCTAGATTTTAATTGTAACAATTACCCATAGTTTAATTAATATATTGCTTAAAGATGTGTGGGTATCAGACCTAAGAGAGTGGGTTTCATGTAGCTTGATTATCATAATTATAATAATTCTGTTTTCTAATTTGTTTAATTGATTGTCATAGATTTCCAGATGAATTCACACCACTGGAAGAGAACTGAGTACATTTCTAACACAGAGAAAAAAATAACAGAAAAAGAGCTATTTAAAAGAACAAAATTTCCAAGAATATAATCCACGTGAGCATGAAAAATTATCATTGATAACATCTCCTTACCTCTTTACTGGGTTAAATGGGCAGTTTTATGAAATGAAAAAGAAATGATTGAAAATGTATTATTGATTCAACCACATCAATAGTAACACTGGTTCTGTGGTCTCTTCAGCCAGAGTTGCCCAGCACTCAAGAAAAATTTTCCATTTAGTTTTCCTTATAGAATCTATTAGTTTGGTACATTAAGTTGACTATTTGTTATGCCTCTTGCAACGACCTCAGTCCTCACCTGGAGGAAGCATGGCTTAAGAGGTGACTTATTCTCTCTCTGAGGCTTACTCCAGAGCATTGACTCAGGAGTGGCTCCTGCATATGGCCATCCAGCCAGAGTAACGTGTGTGTTATGGGTGGATGTGGGGGAGTGAAGACTGTTTTTCAGAAGAAGCAAGGATGACCTCAGCAAGTGTGGGATGAGTGTGGAAAAGACACTAGAGAATTTCTCTCATTGCAAAGCCTTAAAATTTCCAGTGATTGTGCCTTTGTGTTGTTTAATCTTAACAGACCTAGGAAGTAGATGCTGCTATCTCCACGTGACAGACTGGGAAAGAGGCAGCAACAATTTTTTGTCATTTACAGGGTGAATCCAGGACCTCTGGGTTTAGAGGCCATGTTCATTGCCTCTCACAAATAAAATACCAGATCACCAGTTCATTGGAACCTAATGTGGCCATGTTAATTTGTTTTTCAGATTGGACTTTTTGCAGCTTTTAAAAAAAACTATAATTTTTATACTTTACCTTTTTAAAGTATACAATTCTAAGAGGTTTCCCAAGTGCATGCATTTAGGGGGCCACCAACATAAGCAAAGTACAGAACAGTTGGATTACACCCCCAAACTTCCTCATGCCCCTTGGAAATCAACCACATCCCAGCCCACAATAATGACTGATCTTTTTCGAAACTGCTTTTTGTCATGTTATTTAGTAGTCATCATATATAATGCTTAATATATAGAAAAAAGTTCTTTGTATAGCCCATTATGTCAACATAGTACCAGACAAGGAGAACATTGAAAAGAATAGAAAAAGTTCTAATGATAACAGTTAAGCATGCGTAAATACAGGTAAAAGATTCAGAAATTTGAAAATAAACCACCATTGATTAAACACTATCCAAGTCTGGTGAATATTAATAAGAAAGTATAAATCAAAAAGTCTATAGTCCTACTCATTAAGGTTAGCCTGGTACAGTAGGAACTTTAATAGAGCATCTATCCTTCAGAACTTCCACTTCCACTTTGTAGAGAGAGAAATCCATAAGTTCAATTTTCCTTTATCCCTCATGGAAGCAAAGGATTGTCAGGAGAGACATCCATCACTAGCAAGCTCATTCAGAAGACAAGCCCTCTCTGCACCCTGGCCTTGTCTCCACAGCTGCTCTTCTGCCTCAGATAAGACTCAGGTGGGCTCTCATGTTGGTTTGTGTTCCTTTCCAGCAGTTTTTCCAACATGTGCTAGCTCACATGTCATTTAGGAAAAACCGACTTCATAATCACAAACTCTGTCAGTAGAAGCATGAGAGTTAACATGGAAAATCTTAACACTTGCAATGAGACACTCTGTTCCAGTAGGGGTTCAAACCCATGGGCAGCATATGGGGTACTAGTATCTCAGATTGCCATGTTCATTACCTGCGAATCTTGTTTAAATTCTGAGTGGCAGTTCTGAGGTACAATCCAAGGTCCTGATTTTCTCTTACACTCCCAGGCAATTCTGGTGTTGCTTGGGCAGGAGTTGCTCACTGAGTACTGAGATCTAGTATTCAAGGCTAGATTCTAACAAGGAATACTAGCATTCTTTAAGTGTTAGTTGGAGGCCTTGCCAAAGACCTCTATAAATATTCTCTTTTTAAATATTCACCACAAGAGCTTGTTGAAATCTGATGGAAACTGGAGAATCAGGATCAAATCCAGCCTCAGCTATATAGGATGCGGCCAGCTTGAGCTGTGTAAAACCTCATTTCAAAAAAAAAAAAAAAAAAAAAAAAAAAAAAATGTAATTTTAGAGGGCTGGAGGGATGGCTTAGTGGTTAAGGTGCCTGTGAAGCAAGCCTAAGAACCCCCATTTGATTCTCCAGGTCCCACTGTTAGCCAGATGCAAAGTGACTCAAGGGCACAATGCCACACGTGCCATTAGGGGGCGCACATGTCTGGAGTTCGTTCACAGCAACTGAGAGGCCGCTGACATGCCCATTCTCTCCCTCTCGCTCCAAAAATTATATATATATATGCTAGAAACTCATTTTTAAAAAAATTAAAAATTTTTATTATTTATTTATTATTTGAGACATGGGGGAGGGTAGAGAGAGAGAGAATGGGTATTTCAGGGCTTGCAGCCACTGCAAATGAACTCCAGACAATGTACCACTTGTACATCTGGCTTACATGGGTCTGGGGAATTGAACCTGGGTCCTTTGGCTTCACAGGCAAATATCTTACCTGCTAAGGCATCTCTGCAGCCCTCCTTTTTTTTTTTCTTGTGTAGAGCTTTCTCTAACACCTTATGGGTGAAGATGTAAGCTCTATGAAGAATAACTACATCCAAGAAGCAAAAACAGGAAACAGAGTATCAGATTATTATTTTGGTGATTGTTATGGTTTGAGCAGGAAGTGACCATTAAAGGCTCATGTGTTGAGACCTTAGTTCCAAGCAATTATTGATATGTAGGCTAGTACATAGATCCATCCATTGATACATTCATAATTTTTTGCACTATTGGGAAGTAATGTAAACTAGGAGGTGGGCCATAATTAAAGGAAGTGGGTCCCTGGCCACTTCCTGCCTACCTCTTTCTGCCTTGTGGCCACTATGAGCTGAGCAACTTTCTCTGCCATACCCTTCTACCATGATATTATGCTTCCTTAGAGTCCAGAGATCACAGATTCAGCTACCTGTGAGCTAGAACCTCTGAAATTGTGAGCCAAAATAAACCCTTTCTCCTTTCAAGATGTTTTTCTTAGGTGTTTGTCACAGCAACAGAATAGCTGACTAAAATTGTGACCCAGTGCACAGGAATCAAATATAAGAATCCATATCATATAAAATCCAAGCTGAAAACCAAGTTGAAGCCCATGACTTAGCTCTAAGTAAAACTCAAGCCTAGCCGGGCGTGGTGGCGCAAGCCTTTAATCCCAGCACTCGGGAGGCAGAGGTAGGAGGATCGCCAAGAGTTCGAGGCCACCCTGAGACTACATAGTGAATTCCAGGTCAGCCTGGGCCAGAGTGAGATCCTACCTTGCAAAACCAAAAAAAAAAAAAAAAAAAAAAAAAACAAGCCTAATGGCCAAATCAGCTGGGCATTGTGGCGCATGCCTTTAATCATAGCACTCAGGAGGCAGAGGTAAGAGGACTGCTGTGAGTTCAGTACCAGTCTGGGGATACAGAGTGAGTTCCTGGTCATCCTGGACTAGAGAGAGAATCTACCTCAAACCCCCACCCCTCCCAAAAAAGATGGCCAAATCATTTCCATGGAATATAGCCATTCAGATTAATAATATCATCATCTATTAAGTACAGGGGGAGACGAATGCTTAGGATGAAAGAAAGGAAGATTATTTTGGTATGAAAAAATAAAATCTAGGTGGTCTCTCCCTAAAAGAAATCTCGTGTTTGTTATTTTCTCCATTGGGAGCTTGGGAGACCTGAGAAATTGAGTGGCCTTTCCAATGTAAAATCAAAAAATGATAGCTGGACAGATAGTACTATAACTTCAGGTCTTTTGGCTGGAGTCCAATGTCTTTTACCCATTATATTACACTGCTGTCAATTCTATTTACAATTCTGGAAGCAAAGCAGGGCAAAATCCTGCCTTTAAAGGTTAGAGTATATCCAAGGTCATAGGCAGTCAGTGATTGGAGTAACAGACAAGTCTGCAAAGTCAGCATTTAAAAAAATGTGGAGTCCTGACGTGTAGCCCAAAGAACGTGAAAATAGCTGAGACAACAGAGTCAGAATCTAGAGAAGAGCCAGGGAAACAGGCTCACAGCATCCGTCAGGAT
Source organism: Orientallactaga sibirica (assembly GCA_036365145.1). Classification (NCBI taxonomy): domain Eukaryota; kingdom Metazoa; phylum Chordata; class Mammalia; order Rodentia; family Dipodidae; genus Orientallactaga; species Orientallactaga sibirica. Next base: position 49,318,091 of record JAEOAD010000004.1, on the reverse strand, counting down.
TGCTAATAAATGGCGAAACACGGAGAAGCTGACAGGTGAAGTTCTTATCCAGGGGTACTCTTAATTATTAGGAATTAGGTTAGATTCTGGATCCTTGGGCAAGGGACTGTACCTGTGCTTTGGAACATAAAATAACCTAGGTCAACTATAGCCATAAATAAATGGTTTTTAACAAAACAAGGTACATACTCTGCAATGGCTTTGAAACTATTTTCTCTTTCAACATAAAGTGTTGTGGTTTGATCGGCTTATGTGTTTGAACACTTGATTCCCAGCTGGTGGCCGTGTTTGGGAAGTTTGTGGAAACTTTGGAAGGTGGAGCTTTGCTGAAGGAAGTAGGTCGCTGAGGGTATGCTCTGAAGTTCTTTAGCCCAGCCCCACTTCCCATCCACTGACTCTAAATACAATGTGGCCAGCCAACTTCTTGTTCCTGCTGACATCGCTTCCTCACCGCAATGGAGCGTATTCAAACAATAAACTAGAAAAAACCCTTTCCTTCCTTAAGCTTCTTCTGGTCAGGTATGTGGTGATAGCAACAAGGAAAGTAACTCATACATAAAGGAAGGGTAAAATGACTCCAGTGTAACAAAAGAGTTAGTTATGGAGATAATTAGAATATTAAAAGGAGATAATTAGCAAAAAAAAAAGCGCTGTAACAGACACCCACACATGATGAACCTCCAGACCAGACACAGTTTATGGGAGGAAGAAGGGATTAATTGCAACTTACAGATCCAGGGGAAGTTATATAAAGGTGGAAGTTGGCTGCCTTTCCCAGGTCCAAGAAGAGAGAAAAACCACCACTGCCACTAGCATAGGCAAGCACATTCGAGGAACCCCAGGGTGAACTCAGGCCCTTGCAATCTTTAGAATGGAATTCCAAATCCACCCCCACACCTTAGGGCTGCACCCCAGTATCTGCCAATGACACCTCCTCCAGTCAGGTGGCTGGAGTTCTAAATTACAAGTTTTACTAAAACTCCTGAATCTATTGGGGGACATCCATTTGAACCATCACAAGTGGGACGTGCAGAAAGCAGTAAGGCGGGGGTGAGCTGGAAGACAAGGGAAGAGTCACCAGCTTCTAGATCACACTGATCAACATTCCTCTGCTTTTGCCATTGAGCAAAGTATCTGTCATGAATTTAATCCACTTTCCATCAAATAATATTCCATATTAGAAATCAGGTCAAGAGGTGCTCCCTAGAGATGGATAGGAATCCTTGCTATTTCCCTAAGGTTTTATTCTTGTCAAATCATGTTCCTCACACATCAGCTTGATTTTTTTTTTTTTTTTTTTTGTTTTACTTTAGCTTGCTTTGCTATTTTGCCCAGATGGTTCCCATGTCCACTACACACACAAACCACTACATCACATTTCTTTGGATTAAAACTTTTCAGATGCACTAAAGATTGGAACCCAAAGGTTCCAATGCTTGGGTCTCCACAGGCATGGGTTAAAGAATAATTGGACTCCCTAACGTGATAAATTGAGAAGGAGGTTGTTGGAAGGTGATTACATCCTAGGCAATCTCACTTTAAATGCTGGCTCTAAAGTAGGGTTAGAGAGATAGCTCAGATGATAAAGTACTTGCCTCAGAAGCCTGAGGACCTGAGTTTGATCTTCAGAACCCACATAAAAATGCAAGGCATGGTGCAACACTAGCTATCCCAGTGCTGTGCAGGTGGAGACATGAGGATCCCTGAGGCTCACTCACCAGTCGATCTAGTCAAATTGACGAATTGCAGGCCAGTGAGAGACTGAGCATCAGAAAAGGTGGGTCTCATCCTACAGGACGACAATGACACCCTTGTTCTCTAGCATCCACATGAGTATGCACACATGAACAGACACGTGCATAAAAAATAAGATTGCACCTAAAGTAATGAGATTCACATTAGATTTTTGATAAACTATAAAATCAGTTTTAATTGAGAAACCTGTCATTGTGTGTCACTACCTTTGACTAGACAGTAGAATGTTGATGAGAGTCTAACGAGGCATATTCATTCATTCATTCATTCAATTGTTCAGTCAAAAATATTCCTTGAAGAATGATGAGAGACCAGTTACAATTGGGACCTAGTAGTGTGCATTTAGGAAATGATGAGCCAATATTCTTTATGAATCTCATGCTTACAATAATATTGAAAAATCAGAATATTTCTTAAAATTCCTAATATATAGTTGCTTTCGTAGGTAATTCTTCATGCTAGCAGGACTTATGATGCAGGATCAGCAAGCCAGAATTTTTCATAACTTTGTCCTTAGATTCAGCATTTTTGTTCTCTTATGAATAAATTTAATACATTTGAATATGGATCAAATGTCTGTTAGATCAATGTCAGTTAACCAGAAAAGAAACATAGTGATGTATATGTATTCTTTCCCAATGCAAAACTCAATTTAATTGTCACGACACAAACAAGTAGCTTTAATTAACATATTGTGGTAATAGTTCTATTTCATTGAACAAATAATACATTATACAGAATTCTAAACAGTTTTAATAATGTAAAATAAATGAGCATCCTCTGTGAAATTACGAGATGCATATTACATAATGGGAATAGAATTTGCAGGTGAGCATTCCTGATCTAGTACCCTAACCTGAGTCAGCAGCTATGGCCAGTCTGGTTTCATATCCATAAATGTGTACCTGACCTTGGTTTAAAATATCCAGGTGATTTGGCAATTGCCCCACTAGAGCTGAGACATTTCTCACTTAGCTTTTTGAATGCTACATGCATACTGAATAAGAACTTGTTTGAAGTCCTCTTCCCTGTACATGGCAGCCTCTCCATGATCGGGGATGATTACTCACTCCCATTTATCCATACTTCAAGACCTAAGCCAGATACTACTTACTCATGGAGTTCTTTATTGCACAGTGTCACTCAAAAACACATATAAGAGTGACATCAGTTATATACTCTGAGGGTCTTGGGGCTTCTCAATGCATTTAACGGTAACTCAGTCTCTCCAACAGAAGGCTCACCAGCTATACTGATTTTCTTTGGAATGGATCCAAACATGGACTTTGCAGAAATGATTTATCATCTCCCCAAACCTGCTGTTTTTCCCCATCTCAGTATTTTGGCTCTCAAGTTCCAGTTGCTTATGTTGGAACTCTAGGAGCTACCCATAACATCTGCTTCTTTCTCACCCAAAGTCTCCATTCTAAGGGGCACCTGATTTTATTGACACAATATGATTTGACTGTTAGTAGTTTGAAAACTCATCTCCCGTTACCCCACAACTTAAAACATTTCATTGATTTTTTTCTGGTGTTTCTTAAATAAACTAAAAAAACCCTTAATATGGTACATGAGATCTTACATGAGGGGATCTCCATGTTTGGGAAGTTACCTCATGACATCACAACCTCCTTACATTCCAATCCACCTTTCAGTGCTCACCTCCCTTCCTGTCTTCATGGAATCTTCCCTCTCACAGTTCTGCCTCCAAGGTTGTCCAATTATTTCCCACCTAGAACTTGTTCAAGGTATCATTCCTCAGAGAGACCTTGACAGATTTTTCTTTATGAAATTAATCTTGGTCACATATTTGCATGGTATTATATACTACTTTATCATAATTATAAATATTCATAATTGTCAACTTATTTAAACATTTATTAGTTTAAAGCCAATCTCCTGTTCTAGATTATTGTTGCAGTCAGGACCGCATTGCTGGCAGAAAACACCAAACCAAGAGCAGCTTGTGGGGGAGAAAAGAGGGTTTATTTTGGCTTTCAGACTCAAGGAGAAGCTCCATGATGGTAGGGGAAAACGATGGCATAAACAGAAGGTGGACATCTCTTCCTGGCCAACATCAGATGAACAACAGCAACAGGAGAGTGTGCCAAACACTGGCAAGGGGAAGCTGGTTATAACACTCATAAGTGCACCCCCAACAATATTCTGCCTCCAGGAGGCTTTAATCCCCAAATCTCCATCAGCTGGGAACCTAGCATTCAGAACAACTAAGTTTATGGGGGAACACCTGAATCAAACCACCACATTCTGCTCCTTGCCCCCATAATGCAATGCACTAAGTGCAGCTTTAAAAGTCCCCATAGTTTATATCAATCCCAATGATGTTGAGACATCCCCATATTCCAAGATCTTTAAACTGAGCCATAATACAAAATAAAAAGATGGCATTGGACATAGCAAAGATATATTCAACCAATACAAGACTTAACAGGGAAAACTTCAAATCCTGTACTCCAAGTCCAACAACTCTAGTCAGTGACAAATCTCTAAATCTGATCATTCTAACCAGTGATGAGTCTCTGGAGCTCCAATTCTGCCCCTCTAACTAGGCTACTTACAGTCCCGGAAAACATCATCTGGTGCCAGGAGCTCTCCTTGGCAGCCATCCCATAGTTCTGGCATCTCCATTGGGTCTCTGCTGCAACCCATGGTTCATCCTATGAGCCCCATAGGGTCTCCATGCAGATAATCCAAGAAGCCTGCTTCACACACTATCCATGGTTATTTCCAAAATACAAAACCACGTTGCAAATTTAATGACCCTCTCTTTCTTGCATTTCTTATACTCCATAATACCAGGTGGGCTGCCAACTTGTTAATCCAGGGGGGAATAAAGCTGACTTTGAAGAACAGGACACTCCTTCAGCATTTAGGCCTCTTCAAAAGACTCTGCATTCTTTCTGTTGTCCCAATGCAGGTCAGCTGGTCCAATCTCAATGGCTATAATCTCTAAACAATTGCAGCTGAATAGGCCAGTTTGGGCCCAAGGATTTCATTTTTGCTATGTCATATCCCTCTGCAACCCTACATAAATTCTCAGGACGCAGGCATAACAGCAAGTGCAGTCCAGGAAAGCTCTTTCTAACCCTCATAAGCCAATCCTAACAGTCCTTAGTTCTTACTGAATTCAGGTCTTTCAACTCTAACCAGAATGGTCCATCAAGCTGTACTTACAGCACTGCAAGGTGTCTCTTAGGATAAAGTTTAAAATCCTTCCACATTCCTCCTGTAAAGCATTTCCAAAAGGCTTAAGCCATAGAATCAGGTTTCTAGCAGCTGTGACCCCACTGTTGGTACCAACTTTACTGTTGCATTCAGGTTTGCATTTTAGGCAGAAACCACCTGGGCAAGAGCAGGTTGTGCCAAAAAGGGTTTATTGTGGCTTACAGACTTGAGGGAAAGCTCCATGATGGGAAAACAATGGCATGAACAGAGGGTGAACATCACCCCTGGCCAACATCAGATGGAACAGCAACAAGAAAGTGTGCCAATCACTGGCAAGAGGAAGCTTGTTGTAACTTCCATAATCCTACCCCCAACAAACCCTACCTCCAGGGGCTTTAATTTCCAAATTGCCATCATGCGAGGACCAAGCATTCAGAACACCTAAGTTTATGGGGGACACCTGAATCAAACCTCCACAACTATAGTCTCCATGAAGGCAGAATAATATCTGTTTTGTCCACATTCTATGTCCAGCATCTAACATATAGTCAGACAATGATGGTGTTTGGAAAGCATTTTATGGAATAAGTAAACTCAGTTCTATGTTATCTCAAGGGTAATGTCAAAATCTTGAATATTTCTCATAGGATTTCCCTCATTTTAATTTTATTGTCAACTTATTCAGTCCTTCAAAAGTGACAAGTGAAAGGCATAAACAAATTTCAATATCCAGATGAATGCTTATCCACCTGTGATTTAACACCCAAGGAAGGGAGTCCATCCCAGTCCCATTCTGGGTAGATCACTGGCTTTCTTCAGAAAATAATTATCATGTTGTCCCCTTGTCTTCTGTATTTCCCACAACCCTCCTTTTATTACACATAATCTTTCTAACACTCAGAGTCTGATTCTATTTCCTCCCAGTTACTCTAAATTGGGAGAAGGCAGAATGAAGACTGGAGTGTTTGACAATGACCACCTGACCCTTGGGGAGTCAACCCCTGTTCATCTCACATCTTGCTCACCCTATGCAATTTTCACCTGTGATCTTCTCTGCTTGAAACTCTCTCTCCTCTCTCTTCCATTATCTCATCTTTTCCCTTGAAAGGTGATTCTCAATAGATGGATCCCAGTTCTAAGGGCCTTCTTCTTTATGAAAACCTTCCTCAATGCTTCTATCTGCCTCCCTCTAAGCTCCATGTTTTTTTTTTCTGCTTTGAATCAATTTGTGTTTCTATCTGGTATGTGCAACTCACAGTCACTATCTGTGTGTCTCTGTATCTCCCACCAAGCAAGAGCTCCATGAGGGCAAATGCACCTGCCTTCACTCACTTATGCAGGCAGTCAAACTCAACAAATATTCATTGGCACTTATTATGTGCCAGACACGCAATATAGGCACTGGGAAAATCACAGCACACAAAAAAGCCAACAAAAGAAACCCAACCATTATTGTTTTGATTTATCCATAGAGTAATTATGTGTGCACTTACTAGAACAATGCTGGGTAGAAAGCATGTGATCACCAAATCATTTATGAATTCCACCAATGTATGCTAAGCATTTATTAGTATGCCTAGTGCTTATACTAAAAACTGGGAATATAGTGTGAACAAAATTAATTCAGTCCTTACTGTTGTTGAACTTACAGTACAGCAGAGAAAGCAAATTTCAAATTAATAACCACATGAGTAAATAAACATGTAAAACAGATTTGAGCTACCTTGCAGAAAGTTATTTATTTCTAATCCACTTTTCAATTTCACATCTTCATTGGGAAAAAGGTCAGAAAAATATGATCCACACCTGCTCTTATAAATATATTTTCTTTGAAAATACCCTCTATGTACCTTAGGTTAAAAATCATCTATGAATGTTTTCATGCTGGAAAGTTTGAGCCAGGTAGTCATAACAAAGACATTATCCACAGAGCTTAAATATTCCTATCTGGCTCCTTACCATCAACTTCCATGTTAGATGATAGTAAAATCCACTTATTGGGTCTGTCAGAAAATTTTTTTCCAGTGAAATACGATGGAATAGAATGGATCGAAGTTGAATGGAGCAGTCAAGGAAAATAGAATGAATAGAGAATAGAATAGCAAAGATAGTAAGGCTTTTTACTTTTTTAATTACTGACAACTTCCATAATTATAGACAACAAACCATGATAATTCCCAACCATCCCCACTTTCCCCTTCACAACTCCACTATCCATTATATCCCCTTCCCTTCTCCATCAGTCTCTCTTTTATTTTGATGTCATCTTCTTTACCTCCTATTGGAATGGTCTTGTATAGGTACTGCCAGGCACTATGAGGTCATGGATATCCAGGCAGTTTTGTGTTGGGAAGAGTGCATTGTAAGGAGTCCTACCCTTCCTTTGGTTCTTACATTCTTTTTTTTTTTTTTTTTTTTTTTTTTTTGAGAGAGAGAGAGAAACAGAGAGAGAGGAAGAGGGAGAAAATAGGCATACCAGGGCCTCTCAGCCACTGTGAATGAATTCCAGATACGTGTGCCCCCTTGTGTGCATGTGTGACATTGCGCACTTGTGTCACTTTTGTGTCTGAGACCTGGAGATTTGAACAAGTGTTCTTAGGCTTCACAGGCAGGTGCCTTAACTACTAAGCCATCTCTCCAGCCCAGATCTTACATTCTTTTTGTCACCTCTTCTGCAATGGACCCTGAGCCTTGGAATGGGTGATAGAGATGTTTCAGTGCTGAGCACTCCTCTGTCACTTCTTCTCAGCACTATGGTGCCTTTTGAGTCATCCCAGAGGTCACTGCTATCTGAAAAGAGAAGCTTCACTAACCAAAAGTGAGAGTAGCATTAATATCTGGATATGAACATTAAGAGAAGTGCTTACCGGGCAGTTTGATGAACATAATATTTAGCCAGACACCAGCAGGCATTACACCTCTAGGGCTCATGATTTCTCCTGTCATAGATTTTTAATTATCATGCATGTATTCCCTCCCATGGTGGGAACCTTCAGTCCAATTAGAGAGCAATTGGTTTCCCCCATAAGAAACATGTCTGTATTGCATCCATTAGCTTATTTGGCCTGGCTGGTCAAACTGAAGGCTTGCAGTGTCCACTGTTGTTTATCTCCACTGATGACTTCTATCTCTCCCATGGAGCTGCATAAAAAATAGCTATTTCCAGCTTTCTGTCAGCTGGTCTACACAGAGGAGGTTTCCAGCTCAGAGCCAGCAAAATTTCTCAGTGACTTTGCAGCCAAACATGTAGAGTCTTCATAAACAGGGTCTTCCTCTCTATTCCTGTTCAGAACCCAAGAGCCTCAGCAATGACCTGCAATATTTTGTGGGGGGGATCAGGGACCTCCCTGGCCAACAACTCACTGTGAGGTACCCCATCTGTGGTGTTTTGATTCAGGTGTCCCTCATAAACTTAGGTGTTCTGAGTGCTAGGTTCTCAGCTGATGGAGATTTGGGAATTAATGCATTCAGGAGACAGTTTTCCCTTGCCACTGTTTGGCACACTTCCCTTTGCTATTGACCCCTGATGTTGGTGAGGAGGTGATGTCCACCCTCTGCTCATGCCACCGTTTTCCCCAGCCATCATGGAGCTTCCCCTGGAGCCTGTAAGCCAAAACAAACCTTTTTCCCACAAGCTGCTCTTGGTCAGGTGATTTCTGTCAGCAATACAAACCTGACTGCAACAGGAAAGTTGGTACCAGAGGAGTGGGATTGCTGCTAAACATCTGACTGTGTGGCTTTAGCTTTTTGGAGCTGATTTTTGAAAGTAATGTGGAAGGATTTGAAACCTTGGCCTAAGAAATGCCTTGCAGTGCTGTTAAGTACAGCTTGATGGACTATTTTGGTCAGAATTTAAAGACCTGAATGAAATAACAACTATGGACTATGAGGTTTGGCTTATGGAGGTGAGAAAGAGCTTTGCCTGGACTGGGCTAGAAGCAGTTTGTTTGAGAGGCTTGCTGTTATACCCATGTCCTGAGAACTTATGAAGGGTTGCTTTGCATAGAAACACACTGCTGTGAGCAGAGGGATATGGCACAGAAAAAAAAAAAATGAAATCTTTGGGTGAAACTGATGCCCATTCAGCTGCAATTGAGAGACTACAACCATTGAGATTGGGTCAGCTGACCTTCATTGGGACAACAGGAAAATTGCTTTCTTTTGAAGGGGCCTGAATGCCGAAGGAGTATCCTGTTTTTCAAAGTCTTCTTTATCCCCCCCCCCCAGATTAACAAATTGGCACCCTACCTGGTATTATGGAGTACAAGAAATGCAGGAAAGAGAGAGTCATTGAATTGGAAATGTCCAAAGGCAGTGTGAAGCAGGTTTGCAGGATGCCTGCATAGAGACCTGATGGAGCCTTGAGGATGGGCCATGGGTTGTACCAGAGACCCAGTGGAGATGCTGGGAACAAGAGACAGCTGCTAAGGAGAGCTGTGGGCCCTGATGAAGTTTTCCAGGATTATGAGTAGCTAGCTGGAAGGACGGAATTGGAACTCCAGAAACATGCTGTTTGTTAGAATTATCATATTTGGAGATTTGTCACTGGCTAGAGTTGTTGCACTTGGAGCTACAGAGTTTGATGTTTGCCCTGGTTGTTTTAAATCTTGTATTAGTTGAATATTTGTTTTCTGTGTCCAACCATCTTTTGCAGTGTAAGTGTTTATTCTGTGCCATTATGGAGTTTTGGGGGGGGATTTTTAGGCATTATGGATCAGTTAAGAGACCTTGGATTATGGGGATGTTGGAACATCACTGGAATTGATAAAACTATGGGGACTTTGAAAGTTGGACTGAATGCATTGTATTTTATATCATTTATAGTTATCAGTTTATGGGGGTCAGGGTGAAATGTGGTTGTTTGATTCAGGTGTCCCCCATAAATTTAGGTATTCTGAATGTTAGGTTCCCACCTGTGATGGTTAAGTTTGTGTCAGTTTGATCTATTTAGGAATCCACAGACATTCTTCATGAGTGTGTCTCTGAGGTTGCCTCTAGGAAGGATTAACTAAAGGAAGAATCCTTCCCCCAGGGTGAGCCCTTCCCCCAGAGTGGGTGGTCCCTCTCAGAGGAGGGGGCTGGTTTATCTAAAGAAGCTCTGGGAAGAAAAGTATCCTCTTCTCCCACCTGGCTGCCAGTGCTGCTCACTGTTCTCTGCTTGCTGCTTGCTGCCTGGTGCTTGCTGCTTTCCAGCATTGTCTCTCCAGGATGCCTCCAGGCCTTCAGTGATGGATCAGGACTCCTGAGGCATCCAGCCTCGTGGACTGAGCAGCTACTGGGTTCCTTGACTCTTGGGCCTGCAACCCGTTACTGCTGGACTGTTGTAAGCTAATGCAATAAATTATCTTTTAATACAATTCATTCTATCAGTTCTGTTCCTCTAGAGAACCCTGACTAATACACCACCTTATGGATATTTGGGAATTAACTCATCCTAGAGGCAGTGTATTGTTGGGGGTGGGCTTATGGTATTATAGCCAGTTTCCCCTTGCCAGTGTTTGGAACACTCTCCTATTGCTGTTGACCCACTGATGTTGGTGAGGAGGTGATGTCCACCCTCTGCTCATGCTGTCATTTTTCCCCTGCCATCATGGAACTTCCCCTTGAGCCTGTAAGCCAAAACAAACCTTTTCCCCACAAGCTGCTCTTGGTTGGGTGATTTCTGCCAGCAATGTGAACCTGACTGCCTGACTGCAACACCATCCCTGGCACTGAAAATTTCCTGGTGCGCCATTGTCCAAAAGAGTAGGTTTCCATATGACTTATTCATACCCTCTTAGATTTTGATTAACTATCACCTCATTCTTCCTTTACTCATTCTCTTCCCCTGGCCTCACTTAGGCCTTTCCACCCCAGTAATCTATTTTTCTATATTCATATATACAATGTCATCCCCTGAAGTTCTCCCCTTTCTTCCCTCCCTTATAGCCCCTTTCCAGCACACCAGTCTCTGCTACCGAGTTTTATTTCAACTCACCTACAAGTCCAAACATTTGTAGCTAGGATCCACATATGAGAAAGAACATGTGACTTTTGGCTTTCTGAGCTCAGATTACTAAGTATAATCCTTTCCAGGTCCATCCATTTCCCTGTAAATTCCATAATTTCATTTTTCTTTATTGCTGATAAGAACTCTGTTGTATAAATGTACCACATCTTCATTATCCACTACTCATTTAGGCTGGTTCCATTTCCTAGCTATTGTGAATAGAGTTGTAATAAACATGGATGTGTAAGTATCTCTAAGGTAGTGTGATGCTCCCTGGGTCATATGGTAAATCTATTTTTAACTGTTCCAGGAACCTCCGCACTGATTTCCACAATGGCTGTTCCAGATTACATTCTCACCAACAGTGAAGAAGTGTTCCTCTTTTCCAACAACCTTGCCAGCATTTATTATTATTTGTTTTCTTGATGGTAGCCATTCTGACAGGAGTGAAATGGAATCTCAAAGTAGTTTTAAGTTGCATTTCCCTGATGGCTAAGGATGTAGAACATTTTTTAGATGTTTATAGGCCATCTCTATTGCTTCATTTGAAAACTCTCTATTTAGTTTTATAGCCCATTTTTAATTGGGTTGTTTGATTTCTCATTATTTAATTTTTTGAGTTCTTTGTATATCCTGCATATTAATCCTCTGTCAGATGTATAGCTGGTAAAGATTTTCTCCCATTCTGTAGATTGTATTTTTGCTCTATTCACAGTGTCTTTTGCTGTACAAAAGCTTCATAATTTCATGAGGCTCCAGTGGTTGATTAGTGGCTTTATTTCCTGAGTAACTGGAGTTATATTCAGAAAGTCATTACGTTTGCCAAAATGTTGAAGGGTTTCTCCTACTTTTTTCTCTAGCAGTTTCAGGTCATATATTAAGATCTTTGATCCATTTGGACTTAATTATTGTGTATGGAGAGAGATAAGGATCTATTTTCATCCTTCTACATATACATATCCAGTTTTCCCAGCACTATTTGTTAATGAAGCTGTCTTTTCTCCAGTGAGTATTTTTGGCATTTTTGTCAAAGATCTGGTGGCTATAGCTGCCTGTACTTACATCAGGGTCCTCTATTATGTTCCATTGATGTACATGTCTGTTTTTTTTTGCCAATGCCATGCTGTTTTGGTACTATGGCTCTGTAATATAGGTTAAAAGCAAGTATGGTGATACCACCAACCTTATTTTTGTTGCTCAAAATGGTTTTGGATGTTCGAGATTTTTTGTGCTTCCAAATGCATTTTAGGATTTTTTTTTTAATTTCTGTGAAGAAATATTCCAAGTTTCTGTAAAACTTTTATCATGAAAAAATGTTGGTTTTTTGTCAAATGCTTTTTCTGCACCTATTAAGATGGTCATGTGATTTTTGTCCTTCGGTGCTTTTATATCGTATATTACATTTATCAATTTGCATATGTTGAACTATCCCTGAACCTCTGGAATAAAGCCTACTTGGTCGGGAAGTATGGATTTTGCTTGTGTGAAATTATTTCAATGTTATATATGAATACATATAAACACTGAACTAAAATGGGAAATGTCTGCTTTTTTTTTTTTTTTTTTTTTTTTTTTTTTTTTGGTATGAGATGGAAACACATTCTACAGCAAGTAAGAATGAGGAGAAGGTTGGTTTTCCAGCTGTCCACTGAGGACTGTTCTTCAGTTTGGGGACATTCACAGCCAAGCTGTGAGCACCTCTCTCTATAACTACACACAGTAATACTAATCTGGATCCCATTTTCCACTCAATAGAAAGATCTTCCACCTTGAACTGGAATGTAAACAAAGAATCAATTTTTCCCCTATGAATTTACCTATTCCAGAACTTCATAAAATTAAATCATGAACAATGGCATTTCTATTTTTTTTGCTTAGTACAATATTTTAAGGTATCATATTTTTATTACCTTTCCTAACAATCTTGTAAATTTCTATAGTTTGTGGTAATTTATATTCTTTTCCTTTCTGTTCATTCAACTAAAGATAAAGGTTTATCAGTTGTGTTGATCCTCACAATGATACAAGTTTTAATTTCGTTAGTTTTATTTCTCAATATATTTTCTGTTTTGTGTCAAGTAGCTCTGCATGCATTGGGACAAGCTTTCAGTACTCTGGCAGGAAGTTTACAGCTCAGCCTTAGCCTTCACTTCCTGCTCACACAGCACTGGAAAATTAGGTAGAAAGGATCATCATGCCTTCTCACTTCTTGGACTTGTGCACATCTGAGACCTATGTAAGAGCTTACCAAAACCTCTGGCAGGATCTCTAGATCTTTTAAGAATTTGGGGTAAATTTTTTATTAATCCAAATTGGTAACTATCTCAGGCATCGATATGATTAAACAATTATGTTGCAGTCAATTTTGCATTGCTGGCAGAAAGCACTCAACCAAAATCAGTTTATGGGAGGAAAGGGCTTATTTTGGCTTACAGACTCAAGGGGAGTTCCACAGTGGCAGGGGAAGTATGGCACGAACAGAGGGTGGACATCACCTGCAGGCCAACATCAGGTGGACAACAGGAGTAGGAGAGTGTGCCAAAAAATGGCAAGGGGAAGCTGGCTATAACACCCATAAACCCACCTCCAACAATATATCACCTCCAGGAAGCTTCAATTCCCAAATTGCCACCAGCTTGGGACCTAGAATTCAGAACACATAAGTTTATGGGGGATACCTGAATGAAACCACCACAAGATGTTGTTTTTTAAATATGTTATTTATTTATTTTTATATGAGAAAGAGAGAGAAGGGGACATAATGGTTTCATCAAACCCTGGTGCCACTGCAAACACATCAGGCATGTGAGCCACTTTTTGCATCTGGCTATCCGTGGGTACTGGGTCATCAATCCCTAAGCCATCAGGCTTCACAAACAAACACCCTTAACTGCTGAGCCATCTTTCCAGACCCTCACTGATTGTTTTTGACAAATGCTTTATCAGTAGGGCTGTTTGCACAGAGTGAGATTCATGCAAAGCTCAGTCAATGTAAATGCTGTTAATGAAACTAATTGGCAAGTTGTCTCATAGGTAAAATTATAACAGTTTTCTGATAACGGGTTATTTTGGGAGATTCAACCACATTATGTCGCCTGCAGATACTTGTTTCCTTAGTTATAGTAATTAGCTTTGAAGACAATGGTTTTAAAATTACTTTTAGAAACTATTTTTCAAACTACTCAATAGGGGCTGTATTGGGTAAATTAAAACCCCTAAAAGCCACTTGTGCTTAACAAGGTTTCGCAACTTCCTTAATTTCTCCTAAGATCATTGCAAGCTTATAGTTACAGAATTCTTTTCTCATTGCTGTAACAAAATACCTGACAAAAGCAACCTAGGAAAGTTTACTTGAGACTACAGCGAGAATGGGGGCAAGAGCAGCCCCAGCTGCTTACAGTGGGAGCAGAAAGCAGCTGTTTACATTGCATTGCTTGGAATGCTGGTGTTCCTCTCACTTTCTCTTTTTATTTGGCCCAGAACCCCAGTCCATGGGATGGTACCACCCACACTCAGGTTAGATAGCCCCTCTTCAGATCAGCCTTCCTGGAAACATTATATTTTCCATGATGATTATAAATCTAATCAAACTGCAATGAAGTTGAGCCATCACATTGGGGCTCAGTGGTGGAGTGCTTGCTTAGCATGTGTAGCACCCTGAGTTCAAGCCTCAGCACTGCAAACACAAAAGAATGTGAATGCAAATTTTGGCAGTAAAAGGTTTCATAAGTTCCATTGCTTTTAAGGAGAAGCAGATTGGCAGAGGCTCTTATTCTATATTCTGTATTCTACTCTTATTTTATAAAATGATTGTTGACAGCATATTAATTCATTTGTTTTTTCATATCATAACTGATAAACAATATGAATCCCTGAAAGAATTATAAATATGTCATTCAGTGAGTATTTATATTTTCTTAAATGTGTTTATATTGGCATAGATATATGTGCAGAGTCGTGTGTGTGAGTGCACATGCATATCGAGAACAGAAGACAAAGTTGAGTGTTACTCTCATGAATATCATACACAGTTTTTGCATCTCTCATTGGCCTGGACTTCACCAGTGATTCTAGATTTGCTATCCACCATGCCCAAGGGATCCTCCTTTCTCTTCCTTCCCATCCAGGGATTACAAATGCAGGCCACCACACACATTTTTATGTGGGTACTAGGGACCAAATTCAGGTCCTCATGCTTGCAAGGCAAGCCCTTTACCAACTGAACTATCTCTTCAGCTCCTACAGCTATTTATTGTGTGTTAAAACTCCATCCTTGTGCTCTGCAGACTAAGATTATTAAAGCAATGTCTTTTCTCAAGAGGATTTAAGTGTCATGTCATGGTAGCTTTGTGTAACCATTCTAGAATAGATTACTTCTATTCTAAATAAATATGAGTATAAACCTACCAAGAGGGCTGAAGAGATGACTTAGGGTAAGGCCTTGCCTACGAAGCCTAAGGACCCAAGTTTGGCTCCCCCGAATCCATGTAAGCCAGATGCACAAGGTGACACATATGTACAAGGTGATGCATGCGCACAAGGTCGCACATGCGCATCATATGGTGCATGTGTCTGGAGTTCGAATGCAGTCTCTAGAGGCTCCCTGGCATGCCAGTTCTCTCTCTCCCTCTCTCTCATAAATAAAATAAATAAAATTGAAAAACTACCTACCAAGAACATGAAAAGCCAGGTAAGAGGAGTCGTCAACTGATTGCCTTCACCGTGCTTCTCCTATTGCTATTTCCCTGGTCATTTGGGACACTCTCTTCAAATACTGTTTTCTGTCTATTGTTATGTGTTAGTTGTATTTTCCGTTATTTTAAATACTAGTTCATTAAAAACATAAATGTTTTATGTGTTGTTTCACTGTTTACAGTACTTCTAGTGGATATATTACATTTCTGCTGGAGTGCCTATTAAAATTTGATCAAAATGTCTACCACTATCAGATATTTCTGACAAACAATGTGGTTCATCACTCTAAGACAGGGAATCCCAGGGTTAGGAAATTTTATATTGAAATTATTTAATATTTTCTTGCCTTCAATATAAAATTGCTACCTGCCAAATAGCAGCACCAAGTTCGCCGAGGAATTTTAAACAGGGAAATATAGCCTGTGGTTATACTTGGAGAATGGAGAGTCTGTCTGGTGTTTTTGGAGCAGCCATTCTGCTGGCCCCCTCTAGGCCTGCCTTGTGGAAGCCCACCTAAGCAAAGATCGGCCTTTGACATCCAGAGATCCAGAGGAAGCAACACTTCCAGCACCACAGAAATCACTAGCATTCAGACCATCATGCTGGGCTGAGCTTCTCCTTTAGAGACCTGCTGAGTCTTTATTTCTCACAAAGGGGAATCCAATGCCTACATTATTTGAACAGGAACATTTATGTGGTCTGTACATCTCTCTGCCACACTTTCCTTAAAGTTTATTTAATTCTATTCCCAGGAAAACAGTCTGTGAGATTTATTGACAAAAGGCTTGCTTGCAGGGCTGGAGAGATGGCTTAGCGGTTAAGGCGCATGCCTGCAAAGCCTAAGGACCCTGGTTCAATTCTCCAGGTCCCACGTAAGCCAGGTGCACATGGTGGCGCATGCATCTGGAGTTCATTTGCAGTGGCTAGAGGCCCATTCTCACACACACACACTCTCTCTGTCTCTAATAAATAAATAAATAAAAAATTTTAAAAGGCTTGCTTGCAATACTTGGTGTACCCTTTTTACATGCAATATCTTCTTCAGTTTATTGTAAAATAAGCTCATGCTGGTAAGTGCTGCTTTTCTAATGCTTAAGAAGGGAAAGAAACCAGAGCAGACCTTAATGTGCAGGTCCAGGAAAGACAGAGTGGTCAGGACACACTGACAGCCTCAGGTATGAGATAATTAGTAGAACTACCCATACTCATTATCAGCTAGAAAAGATGCAAGGTCCCATATTGCCTTCCATTTTTCAGATGTTCTTTACCCTAGGAGCACATGTAGCCTAAGTCTTATAGGATGACACAAATGAGCCAGAAATGGTCTTTTCTTTTGCCCAAATAAGTTGCATCATCAACGACTCACTCTGCATATGGAAGTTTGCGGTGATCCTGTGTGCATAATTCACAGAAACTCTTTTCTGGAAGAAGAAAAGAAGCGCAGGACTGAAAGGAGCTATTAAGATACCTAGCCAGTGACTCTCAAATGCCATGCACGTGCCAGAGCCCTCTCACTACAAAATCCTCACTACTGGAGCTTTTCAAAATACAGATGGCCACATTTTGGCACTGGGGACTCTGAAACAACAGGGCAACGTTCATAGGTCACTCTCCTGCCAAATCACGATTGAAAAACTAATAAAATAGTCCATTTTTTCTTATTTTACTGTGAAAAATGGATACCCAGAGAGGAAAATATTCAACCAGTTACTAGCAGAGAGGCAGGATCAAAATTCCTGGCCCTATTACCCAGCCTACAATAACTACATGCTAATAACCTTCAAATGTAAATGGAGGGTTTACCAAGTCAATTTTTAGTGAGGTAAGTGCTCACTCTTTCTGAAAGTAAAGCTATGTTTGCCTAACCAAAGAGGACTCTGGTGACCAATTATTTAGAAGTATAATCCCAGTAAACATGCTTTCTGTGTTTTCTATGCCCTCTCTTATTCCCCCAGCACAGACTCACATGGAGCAAGGAACAGAATGACAAAACTTTTCTTAGCATCTATTTACAAATAAGACAAAACACCTCCCAATATATTAGACTGTGCTAAGCCCTAAGAATGTAGATGAACAAAAGAGAAATATTCTCTGTCACAATGGAATTTATATCAGTAGAGTTTAAGGATAATTAAATAGGCAACTTGTAATTTAGTGTGGCAGATATTATAAGTGAGTGGGTTATAGGAATTGACCAAAGCCTTTTTAAAATATTTATTTGCAAGCAGAGAAAAAAAAACCAGAGAGAAAGACAGATAGAATGGGTGTGCCAGGGCTTCTAGCCACTGCAAATGAATTCCAGGTGCATGCAACACTTTATGCATCTGACTTTACGTGAGTACTGGTGAATCAAACCCAGGTCATTAGGCTTTGTAGGTAAGAGCATTCACTGCTGAGTCATCTCTACAGCCCCAAACCATTTTTTTAAAAGATTTTTATTTATTTATTAGAGACAGAGAGATGGAAAAAGAGAGAGAGAGAAAGAATGGGCGCACTAGGGCCCTAGCCACTGCAAACGAACTCCAGACACATGCACCATCTTGTACATCTGGCTTATGTGGGACCTGGAGAATCAAACCTGGGTTCTTAGGCTTTGCAGGCAAGTGCCTTAACTGCTAAGCCATCTCTTCAGTCTTCAAAGCCTTTTTTTTTTTTTAACATATGAGTGGTTTTGACTAACAGACATTTTCTATCAACTGAAAATTGTCAGAGAAAATAAAAATACGAATATATTCATAACTAGCTATAATTTAGCAATTCAAAGCATCCAAACAATGGCTCTGGTGGAATGAGAAGCTTAGTGATCTTTCCCCTAAACAGTGAGAATGGATAAAATGACCACAAACAAATCTTTCAGGCTCTGGAAATTAACTAAAAGCAAACTAACTGAGGGATGTTTATTCATAAAATGTTGCTAGTACTCTATGTCACAACAGTGGGAATCTTGACAGGGGTTGCTCTCATTCCTTCTTTCCTCATGCTCATCTAGTGGGATAAATTTGCCATGGTGAGTCTAGACATGAGAAGTGAGTCTCATCACTGGAACAGGCTTGCTTGATTTGATAAGTAGATAGTGGAAACCCCTGGAGGCAGAGACAAAAGATGCCAAGGGCAAGCTGGCTAGCTAGACTAGCTGAATTGGTAAGAGCTGGATTCAAGAGAGATACCCTTCCTCAGGTGGAGAAATGATCGAGACCCCCTATGTCAACCTCTGGCCTCTGTGTGAGCACACACATGCAACAATATGTACATGCACATATACCATGCACACATACACATGCCCACTAGGTGCTGGGTATCAGCACCTTGGCTCACTGAAGATGCAGCCTCAGTTGGGGAGAATAGTGCCACCTGGACAGCAACCTAGAACAGAAATGTCTTGGAAATGAGAAAGCCAAAGAAGATGCTATATAAGTTCTCCACACACTTGCCACCCTTTTCTGGCTAGCTAGAAAGATCTGTGTCATATGGTAGATCTAAGAGAGCCAAGGAAAGAGCAAATATTAAGTGGACTTGACAGCTGCCTGCTATTTGAGCGTACCCCTCTCCTCCAAATACAGATTCCACAGCAGAGAGCTGTGCACACAGGCTCTGGGTGTTACAATAAAACCTCTGGCAGACCGTGAATGGTCTACTAAGCTCCACAGAAGCAGATGTGCACTCTAAGGATCTTGGCTAAAAAGATTAAAATAAGAATATAAATAATTGAGCAGAGACATCCATCAGTAGCCATGAATCACAGAGAAGAGTTAGAGACTAAACCTATTATGCTCAATTATAAAAGCAAATAAAAACTTACCATTAATAACTGGTAAGGGAAAATAATCAGAACCCAGAATTGCTATAAAGTATTGTCTATAATGTCCTTGTGTCGTGGGGAGATGATTTCTTCCTAAAATCAAGAAAATGCTTTCAACAGAGATTTAGTGGATAAATTTTGAAGCATCAGTTATAAATATAAGAAATGAATTGAAGCTGAGTGTTGTAGCACATGCCTTTAATCCCAGCACTCAGGAGGCAGAGGTAGGAGGATTTCTGTGAGTTCGAGGCCATCCTGAGACTACATAGTGAATTCCAGGGCAGCCTGAGCTAGAGTGAGATCTTACCTCAAAAAAAAATTGCAAAAATAATGTTTAATAGGATGGAGATGGAGAGACTTCTTAGTCATTAAGGTGCTTGCCTACTAAGCCTACATACTCAGGTATGAATCCCCAGGACCCACATAAGCCAGACGCACAAAATGGCACATGCATCTGAAGTTCTTTTTCAGTGGCTAGGGGCCCTGACATGCCCTCTCTCTCTCTCTCTCTCTCTCTCTCTTTCTCTACCTGCCTCTCTCTCTCTATCTCTCAAATAAAATAAAAATACAAAGAAAATAGAAATAATATTTTTAAGAAATCAAAGAGAAGTATGAGGAGGGTGACTTGTGAGCAGGAAAACAAGGAAGCATAAAGTTAAAATTATAGAGTTGAGAAACAGAAAAAAATCAATAGATTAACTTAAGAGATGTGAGAAGGCCAAATAAACAGTGAATGTTAGAATGAGCTAGTAGAAATTATCCAATCTAAAAAAAAAAAAAAGAAAGAAAGAAAGACATAAAAGTGGTCCTCAGAAACTTGTGGGAGGTATTGTAACATATGTTCTCCCATATAATGGGAGTCCCTGAAAGAGAAAAATAGAATGTAAAAATTAGAGGAGAGAGAAAAGTAGGAAGAACAAACACAGAAGAAACAATGTTCCATATAACATTTCAGCCAGTGATAGGCCCACCAACGACATACGTGGTCTAACATTAATAGAATCTGTGTAGAAATAGGGTAGTGTTGACATTGTGTCATCATTTTTATCAAGAAGTTGAAGAGTGAAATAAATAACTTATAATAAAGAGCTTATAAATAAGATCATAAAATATTTTGTTTTAAGCTATTACAAAATAGTCAGTTTTTTAATAAATAATCTGCAACAGTTAGTTTTTTGTAGCTTTTATTATTTTGTATTTACTTCTACTTATTTGCGTGTGTGTGTGTGTGTGTGTGTGTGTGAGAGAGAGAGACAGAGAGAGTAAGAGAGAGAGAGAGTGAGAAAGAGAGAGAAAGAGGGGGGGGAAAGAATGAACGAGGGTCTCTTGCTGATATAGACAAATATGAGAATACCGGCCACTTACTCCACTTTCTGTGTCTATCTTTATGTGGATTCTGGGGACTTGAACCCCAGCCATCAGGCTTTGCAAGCCTCTTCAAAGCCTTCAAGGAAATCTCACAATACAATTCTTCACAGCACCCCAACAAATTATTTAAACCTTGCCCCTATTGGTAGATTCTTGGGAAAGATAGTTATCACAAGGAAAATTAGCTAAATAAGTCAAAACACACTTTATTTATTTATTGACCCAAGGTCTTACTATGTACTCCAGGCTGGTCTTGAACTCATGAACTTCCTTCCTGTCATAGTCTCCCAATACTGGGATTACAGGCATGTCCACCATACTTGCCCTCCAGAGGACTGTTTTTGATTAACAGTATGAAACTAAAACCTGAAGCTTCAAATTGGATCTGTACTACCATCTCCTTTTATCTTTTTTTCCACTTTAGTAGCAGATAATTTTACTCAAATTGGTTTAAGAAAAGAAGAGTTTTATTGGGTTATAACCCAATAAAAGTTTTAGGGTGGCCTGACTTCAGAGTTTCTCCTATGTGGTAGCTCAAGGTCATAAGACCAAGTATCTTTCCATCCATAGCTCAGCTCAGCTCTGTGCATTGGCTCTGTTCTCAGAATGTCCCCATTGTGCCAGCAAGATGGCTGCCAGAATCCAGCATCACATCTCCCCAGGTGAAGTTCACTGGGAAAGTATACTTGCCTAAAAGGCCAGAAAAATTCTCATTAATTTCTGTCCCTGTAATGAGCACTGAGGCAGGGCCTGAGTCCCACGCTTCATGAATACTCAAAGAATGTGGATTGTGGGTAAGGAAGAAGATAATTTCCTAGAAATAAACTGAGTCTTCAGTTGCAAGAGAAGAGTGAATGGGTGCTAGCAGGTAAAAATGACAAAACTCCACCTACAACCTTATTTTCCTAAGCTTAGAAATCCCAGTGGGCATCATACAAAATACAGCTATACAGATCATACAAAATATGCCATATACAGAGTGAGAGCATGAGGCAGCAGTAAAAAGTACATTTATATGAATATCCAACTAGTAAGAAGAGACAAGTTGTGCCGGTCAGTCACCATGTGATAGAACAAAAGAGAGGGAGCGAGAAGGAAGACGGGGGAAAGAGAGACTGAATCAGTGTGTTTCATGCGGAGTGGTCCACCCTAGTCACACCAGCCATGGTGAGGAGAGTGGAAGTCCAGGACAAGCCAACAATACAAACCAGATGGTGGGCAGGTCTACTTGGGTGCAGCAGGCCCTTGCACAGCCAGCCAGCTGCACAGAGAGCAGGGTGCCTCCGCCTCTTCTTGTGACTGACTGAGTCTGGGTCTTTCCTGTTCCAGCGAGGAGAAAGGAAGAAGCAAACTGAAGCTGTGCTCACTCTCATGATTCCCCCTGCTTGGAGAAGGAGTTAATCAACAAATGAGTATTTCTGTGCCCTGAGAGGAAGAAAGAGAATGCAGAAACTACCACCTCCCAAATCTACACATTGAGATGACTCTTGAAGCTACAGATAGGAGCATAATTCTTAAGAGAGTATAAAATGAGGGGAAGAATGGAGAAAAGGAAAGATGGAGGGAGGTAGCAATTGGGCTTACAACAAATCCTGCAGAGGCCACAAGCTGGAGGGAATGGGAAGGTCTGCTTTTCCTTCACAGGTTTGCTTGGCTTTAGCTTTGAGAATTGGGAAGGTTAGTAATCGCCCGGACAAGCAGCTTGTCTTAATTCTTGACTGACCACAGGTACATGTTCTCACATTGGAATTATGCAGCAACTTGGCAGCCAGCAGAGCATTGTGTTCAACATGGAAGCCAGGATAGCCCATGCATCTAGTGAAGACTCTTGGCTGCATTTCCCGAGTTTGAGAGAATGCATATTTCTTTTTGAAATCCCAGTTTTTACCATTTCCAATTTTTTAATGGAAAACACTAAGAAAGTTACCATTCAGATGCAGATGCAGTTCAGAATCTGTGAACCACGTTTTCCAAGTGAGCAGAAATTATGTGGAAATAGCTGGAGCTGGGGAAACACCTTCTGAGAGAGAAAGGTTCTGGCTATCCTCCATGAAGGAGCTCCAACTCCAAGGCTCTGATGTGAGTCAGGAGAGGGACCCTAATAGGTGTTCAGGATCTGAGTGCCTGTTTCCTAAGGGGACACAGTACCTGATGAGGGACAACAGATTTGTGGTGAAAACTGATAGCTGTTCAAATCAGGGTCAATGACATATAGATCTTTGTGAATCTTATTTGATATCCTAGGGCAATTTGTGTGGATCATAGGAAGGCATAGTAAAAGGAACATTGGCGATGAAACCATTCCTTAGAGGCCAGTATCACCCACTCCTTTTGTCAGTGTTTTCATGAAATCCTACAAAGAGGGGGCTATTACTACCTTTCCTTCTTTACAAAACACCAAGCCACAGAGAAACTAAGTAGTTTGTCTGCAGACATGGTTAGAGATGGAGCTAGGATTTGAATCTAAGAGGAACTGGTCTCAGAATCAAAGATTGAAGCCACTGTGTTAATGGAGCCCAAGGTTGGTTCAGTTTATGTCAATCATGACATCAGGGAAGTGGTGGACAGGGCAGACACCTGCCCAGACCCGGCACAGGGCTCTTGACAGTAAGCAGAGCTTAAGCACTTGGAAGCAGCTTGTCTGTGAGTGGCAGACTGGAAGGATTCTAGTGAGGTGAGGGAAGGAAGAAAGTCAAGGATCCCTAGCTTTGAAGAAAGGGACACATTCCACACCTGGCACTATAATATCAGACCTACATCATCCTTTCAAGCTCCATTTTCCCCTCACTGAACACACTTTACAGGAGAAAATAAATTCTGCCCATTGAAAAATGACATGCTGTAATGAAAAACAACTTTAAAGACACTTCAGCACATAAAGTCTTTGAGCTACATCACTGACAATAGTTTAAAAGTTTATTTTCAATTTGCAGGTATGCTGAGCAGACATTTTGGGTTGTGTGACAGTAATTCAGGAAAGTGTGTCGAAGCCTCATCTGCTGAGCATCCCTCTGGACAGGAGTTCATGGTCTCAGGCCATCAGATGCACATCTACCCCAAAGCATTATCCACAAGATGGCCAGCCAAGAGGGACTTCAACATTATTTTCCTCTTCATTTTTTGCTAAGTATAAAATTCTATGAAAGCAGATTTCTTAGCAAAGAAAATTTTTCTTTGAACAGAAGCAAAGAAAGTGTGAGCTTTAACTCCATGTTTGAATTCCAGTCAGTTCTGGCACTTGCTAATTGGAACCCCTGGGCAAGGTTTATAAACCCTGTGAAGTTGACTTTCTCTTTATAACATAGGAAGAATATCTGGTTTATAAAATGGGGCTGCAGAGAAAATTAAAGCAGGTAATAGCTTTTATTTTCTTTATTTCTTATGTTCCATAAAAAGGGAGGATATTTTTGACCCACCATTGTATCCCAAGCACTTAGCATTGCAATGACACAAAATCGTTCCTTAGTAAATATGGGCTGGATGATAGCACACCCCATAGAATTTGACATTTGGAGGCATATTAGAGCTCATTTCTCCTTAATTATTTCTTCCAAGTCCAGCTTACTCCCTCTCTCAGCTTCTGTTCCTCTGAGGTAACTGCTTTTCATGACTGCCACGTGTCCCTTATGCTAGAAATTTCTTTACCTACTTTTTGGTTTGGTTGTTCTGTTTGCTGCACCTTGTAGCTGCTTTATCAGTGTGTTCTCGATGAACTTTTTAGATAAAACAAACTGAATGGAAACTTTTAATAGCTTCATATCTAAGTACGCCTTTATTCTATCCTTTCATTGATAAGTAATTGGATTGAGGATTGATATAAAATTCTAGGCTGAAAATATTGCCTTTTCAAATGGTAAAAGCAATTGTGAATGGTTTTCTATAAGCTAGTGCTACTTACTGTAGAAAATTTGGGGGAAAATGTAAGAAAAAAAGACTAAAAATATCCAAAGGTCTACCACTTAGACATAACCTTACTAGACTTATGCTATGTGCCATACACACACCATATCTCATATATCTACATATTATGTAGATATGCATATATGCCTATCTACATACATGCTTCACATCATGATATGATGTTATGTTATGCAAGTCTCAAATCACTATGTACCATTAAGTTACTTTTAAAGCCTTTTTAACACTAGGGATCAATGAATGTACAATTTGTAAGGATAGATTGTCACATATGGATGGTTTCAGTGAAGTAGCAGACAGTTTAGGAGTTGGTTTCCTTGATACTAGCATGAAATAGAACTTTGGCAAAGAAAGATAAGGTTAACTACCTGCCAAGTGCTTTTCATTTAAGGATACAGAAGGTTCTCAAAGAGTATAAAAGAATCAAAGACATATTAGAGATGAGGTTCAATAAATCACCCGAGTTTAACCCACAGTCAGTAAAAGCATGTTAGGTTTGGAGAAAAGGGCACTGCTGGGCCTGCTAGGGGGGACAGGACATTGTGTGTAGCCCTTAGGATGAAAGTGGGCCATGTGTAAGCAAAATGTTCAAGGTCCCGAATGGGAGACAAGCAAACAACATCCATTTCAAAGACCTACAATTATAGCCATGAGTGATAACAAACAGGTGCCTGACTGAGTTCAGGAAGGCTTTGGTGCTGTAAGAGGGCACAGGCAGAGCTGAAATGGGTTTCAGAGAGAACTGAAAAGAAATAAAGAAGAAGAAAGTAAAGGAGAGCAAAGCAGGTGCCAGGGATGGGAAATGCTATACAGAGGAGAATGCACCAGCTGAGGTCAGACAGTTCTCACCTCTATAGCAAAGCCCTTTGTGGAACTGGCATTCAGGTTGTGGCAGTGGTACTGATGAATACTTCTCAAAGTTCTGATCGCAATAGCAGTAAGAGTACAGTGAGGCATGGAGGTTGGACAGCACTGGAAACTGGAAATATTTACCAACAATTTCACTCTTGAAAAGCAATTACTAACTAGAAAAATCCCAGGTGAAATCAAGTGGTTAAAAAAAAAAAACAGTGAAAAGTAAATGTTTTACTATGTGACATAGACAGCAGGCTCATTCAAAAAAAAAAAAATGGAAGAGGAGAAGAGAGAGAAAAAAGAGAAAGAGAGAGATCTGCCTCATGTTTACCTAAATTTAACCTACGAGTAAATGTGCAGGTTTCTAGTGAGCTACTTGGAGTTCATTTTCCTCCCAGTCAACTCCTCAACTCACGTCACAACCGTAGCATCCCCATGTCTTATTTCTGCTATAACAAATTACCAAAAATTAAGCAGATTTAAAGTATAAATTTGTTACCTTACAGTTCTATAGGTCACAAGTTCTATCAGGATCTTACTAGCTAAAACAAAGGTGCTGGCCAGTCTTCATTTGATCTAGAGTCTAGACCAGAACCTCTTCACCTGTCCCAGTTCCCAGATGTCACCCTGATTCCTAGCATTGTGGTGCCCTTCTTCTGTCTTTAGAACCAGCAGAAGTGGTTGTGTCCTTCTAACATCACACTACTCCAACCTTCTCTCTTACCTTCCTCTCACACTGCCAAGAGCCCTTGGGCTTATATTTCATTGACTAGCTAATCTGATCTAGAATAACTTGTTCATTTTAGAGTCAGCTGGCTAACAATTTTCATCTGCCACCTTCATTCCCATTTGCTTCATAAAATATGTTCATATTTGCAATTTTCAGATATTAGGGTAATGACATCTTTTGGAGTAAGCATTTTTGTGCCAATACAGCCAAAATACAGGTGTTATCAGTAAAAAGAAACATTTTGAATCCTGGGTATGAGACTTCCAGAAAGTATCCCTCTTATAAGATACACAACCTAGAAAGTGGGAGACATAATTTTGGCTATTGTGAACAGTGAGGCTATGAGTGTGCATATATAACATATGAGTTTTTTTTTATTTTTCTTCTAAACTAGATATTTATTACTGAATACATTCCATCCATATCCATATGAGGTACAAATTTGAGATTTAAACTTTTAATCATAAGATGAAGTTCTGCCATACATACTGGGTGATAAGTAAAGGCATACGCAATTAGTTTGGTTTAAATCTCATCCCCAAATACTTTTGCATTAATCTTAGGCCATAAAACTATTGGGATTTTTTATAAGATCAATTACCTATCATTATGGATATACAATTTATTACTTATACATTCTTTTTCTTTCTGTGTTTTGGTTTTTTGTGGTAGGGTCTAGCTTTAGCCCAGGCTGACCTGGAATTTATTATGCAGTCTCAGGGTGGCCTTGAACTCATGTCTATCCTCCTACATCTGCTTCCTAAGTGCTGAGATTAAAGGCATGCACCACCACACCCAACCCATTTTTTAATTTCTTATTTATAATTGTTACTGGGAACTTTAATATATGATAGACAAGTTGGTCCTACTCCCAGTGGACTTATGTCCCCTCCCCTCTGGCCCCATTCCACTGAGGGCCCTCCTCAGCGGAGTTGTCAGTAATCATTGCTGGGTCATGAGTGCAACAATCAATCTCTGTGAGGGCACAGGAGGGAATAATGCCTCCAGATACACCTTCCCAAACTGTGGCTCTTACATTCTTTCCCCCTCTTTTCCACAATGCTTCTGCAGCCTCAGGGATCCCCTCAGGGGGATGTGTTATAAATTTCCTTTAGTGTTGAGCTATCCACAACCTCTGATTTTCTGTTTGGTTGAGTTTTGAGTTTCCTCAGTTTCTACCACCATCTCCCTAGAGAAGATTCTTTGGCTAGCAGTGAAAGAAGCACTCATATTTAATCTTCCTCTTCCACTGTTCTGTTTCTTGGGTCCTGGTGGGTGTTAGGCATTCAGCTTTCTCTTCTTGTCATCTTGATGGGTCTTGTGTCTTCCTGGAACATTCATTATATCAATGTTATAACTTGGAGATTGTGCAGAGATTGCTGTTTCTTTGCATAGTACTATTGTAATACTTTTTGTATTGAGAGACCACCATGCCACTAAGTAACCCAATGGCAGAATATGAACATGCAAAATTATATCCTCCCAAATCTATTTTAAAGTTGTCTTTTTTTTATGAAACCAATCATTAGAGATTGTTTAATATTATAACTTGATCTCTCTCAAAAAGTTAAACAGACAATCTAATTAATGTAATAATAAATCTATTGAATTAGTGATTGGGAAATCTTGATGGCCACGATTTATAGTGTTTAAACAAAAGATAAAATAAATATAATTTTTATAATATGGCTACATAACTGAACGTATCTCAAATATAGAAATTAAAGAACATTCAGTATTAATAATGATTTTTAAATAATCTTATACAAAAGTTCAGATTTTATAATGAACACTTGAATGTATTACAGAAGAATAAGAGAAAGATGTAGAAAAATGTCAAAGATCTTTATTTGACTATTCAAGATATGCTCACCATAAAGATTACCAGCACAAGAATTTTAAATTATATGTATATGTCACAAGCTATTAGAGAATAATGATGCATCTCCACCCAAAATCCTTAGAGGAAAAAAGGCAAAAGCAGTGAGCTATATTGAAGAAAATAAAAGTATTGAAACAAGCTATAAAAAATTAGCTATAGCTTGGGAGATGGCTCTGAAACTAAAGACACTTGTCAAGCATGGTGTCACATACCTTTAATCCCAGCACTCGGGATGCAGAGATAGGAGGATTGCCATGAGTTCAAGGCCACCCTGAGACTACATGGTGAATTCCAGGTCAGCCTGGGCTAGAGCAAGACCCTACCTCAAAAAACCAAACACACACACACACACACACACACACACACACACAGAGAGAGAGAGAGAGAGAGAGAAAGAGAGAGAGAGAGAAAGTATAAATAAAAAAAAAAACTTCATATACACAGGAACAGAGTAACACAGTATCTCAATAAGGCAAAGGGAACTCAAAGAGCCAAAGAGGGCAGAATGAGATCAAAGTGAACTTTTATAAAGTCACCAAACTGGATAAACAATATAAACAGGACAAGGAAAGTCAAAAATGCTATCAAGTCATGAGGAAAGAAAAGAGCAAATGCCATATTTGGGAAGAAAGATTGATAAAGTGTACTTGATATAAGGCTTGGGGAAATTATACCTCTGCCAAATGCACTAATATGAGGAAGCCAACTGAGCTGATTCCTGCATGAAGTGTCCTATTCATCAGCTACCATAGGGTTTGCACTGAAATAGGAGCACACAGATGTGCACCAGGCCAGCTTACAGAAAGACTGGCATAGTGCATAAGATCCCAGAAGAAATGTACAAGGAAGGTGAGTTAAGACTGCCTGTGTTTTCTCATACAGATGATGCTCCACTGTGTTGAGACAAACCTGGACAAGAATAGTAACGTCTAAAGTAAAATATTCGAAATCAAAATAAGCTATATTCTTAGGAAAGGACACATCTTCATCCATTTGAGTCCAACATATACTTACACAAAAGGGGCTTGGCTAGTAGCTTTAATACAATTAATTTGGAGGCAGGAGAGCAGTTTTAAGGTACATGGTACTATCTTTTTGGATAATACTATGAAAATGAGCAAAATTCATTTACTAAAAGCAAGTGATCCAAAGTTCATATGAGTGAAGACACAATTCCTTGTCATGATACTACTTCAGAACAGAGACGAGTGAACACGCATACTAATGCTACAATAGAAAATGCAGATACTCTTTATGAGGAGGAGTGAAAGGGCAGAAAGCAGTCAGCTTTTAAAATAGCCAGGAGTAGCTTGGACTGTCCAAAACATTCCATTTTCTCAAGCAAAGTGTAAAAACAGAGAGTTAGAGGTGAGAATTAGATACCCTTATTTGCAAATGAATTTAATTATGTTCAAAATACAAGATAAAAAGCTGAAAGAAAAGATTTTTTTTTTCAAAAGTAGGAAGCTGGATGTTTGCCCATCACAGAAGATTATAAAAAGAAACTAGAGGAAAATAATAAAAGCAACAATGGGGCTGGAGAGATGGCTTAGCAGTTAAGCACTTGCCTATGAAGCCTAAGGACCCTGGTTCGAGGCTTGATTCCCTAGTACCTATGTAAACCAGATGCAGAAGGTGGTGCATGCATCTGGAGTTTGCAGTGGCTGGAGGCCCTGCTGCGTCCATTCTCTCTCTCTCGTCTAACAATCTGTTACTCTCAAATAAATAAATAAAAATAAACAAAATTAAAGAAAAATATTTTTAAAAAAGTTTTGCTACTCAGGCACTGTGAATAAGAAGAAAAGAATCGTAGAGGTGATGATGAAAGCTCTTGATCCCAGAACATAGAAGGCAAAGGCAAGACGATACAATAGGCTAAAAGCCAGCCTGGTCTTCATAATGAGTTTCAGGCTAGAAGGGCTTGCAGAAAGCTCCTTTCTCTGGGCTGGAGAGATGGCTCAGTGGTTAACTGCACTTTCTTGCAAAGCCTGATGGCCCAGGCTGTCTTCCCCAGTAACCATGTAAAGCCAGATGCACAGAGTGGCACATTCATCTGGAGTCCATTTGTAGCAGTGAGAGGCACTGTCACGCCCATTTTCTCTCTCTCTTCTTGTAAATAAATAAATATATATATATTTAAAAAAAAAAAAAAAAAAAACATCCGGGCTGGAGAAGTGGCTTAGTGGTTAAGGAACTTGCCTGCAAAGCCAAAGGACCTACGTCCAATTCCCCAGGACCCATGTAAGCCAGATGCACAAGGTGGCACATGCATCTGGAGTTCATTTGCAGTGGCTGGAGGCCCTGGCATGCCCATTCTCTCTATCTGTCTCTCTTTCTTGTTCTCAAATAAATAAATACAATTTAAAAAAAGAAACATCCTGCCTTAAAAACAAAAAAAGGGGTTGGAGAGATGACTTAGTGGTTAAACGCTTGCCTGTGACGCCTAAGGACCCCAGTTCAAGGCTCGATTCTCCAGGACCCACGTAAGCCAGATGCACAAGGGGCGCCGCGCCTCTTGAGTTCGTTTGCAGTGGCTGGAGGCCCTGGTGTGCCCATTCTCTGTATCTCTCTCTCTGTCTCTCAAATAAATAAATAAAAAATAAAACAAAACAACAGCAACAACAAAAAAAGGTGTGGGCCAAACAAGTATCAGTAGTGATTTCCAATGGTATGGAAGATGAGTCCACGGGTGATGTGGAGGTCTCTAGGCTACAATCTGAAGGTGGGCAAGCCTGGATGAGTAATGAAATGAGGAATTAAGTCCCCTTTCCCCTCAAGCATGAAGCAGGCACAGATAGCTGAGCCTGACTTGCTTAGTCATCTCCTCTGGCAGTGTGGCAACCTCTTTTCCTTTTCCCCACCAGCAATACTGATAAGCTCAGAAACGGGAATAGAAGAAATTGGGAAGAGTTGCCAACATGCCGGTGGGACTGCCCCAGAGGAGGAGGATTTCAGGAGGCCATGCCAGGGCTCCTCTGTGCAGGCCACTTCATTAGCATGGTTGGATCAGCTCGCAGGTACTGATGGATCCTTCTCTCCTGGCTCACTACCCCGAGTAGGGAAACAATTATCCTCTCCTCGGAAGTCATCTGAACAGGCACCTGGCTCCTTGGAGTGAAGTCTCAGAAGCAGTCCCACAACTGAAACGCCTCTGCAATCCCATTAGAGATCCTTTCCTGCTTGGCACCAGCTCTCTGACCCAGCAAGCTCATCTCCTCCAGCATCTGGCTGCCCAGGTCTCATTATCCTTCACATTGTCATTCTCCAAGGAAGCCAGGATGGATTTCTCCTTCATTGCCCTGTCTTAACTGTATGCACATCTGTGTACAAAATAAGGAGAATGGTGCAATTTTCTCTCATCAGTAAGAAACATATACTTGATCACTATTAAGTCATCAGTACAGAAAAGCACATTAAAATAAATATTGAATATATGTATGTATGAATGAATGAATGAATGAATGAATGAATGTCCCTCAGGCAGTGGTTCTCAAATTGTGGTCCCTTTGCCTCCAATATATGCATCACCTAAGGACTTGTTATAAATGCAAATTTATATCTCCACACTCTGCCCAAGACCTACTGAATGAACTCAGGGGTTTAAATGCAGCCACCCACATTTTAACAAACTTTTCAGATGATTATTTTCTGAGAGTGTAAACGCAGGCCCCACTACCACAAAAATGCAGTCAACTCCTGCATTTGGGGAAATCACAGGGATTAGCACACCTGGAGTGCAATGGATGAACATCACCCTGGGAAAACTTCACTGCTGGGTAAGTTCCCAGATGATTTTAATATTTGTAACTTGAAAAAAACATAACTCTAGGGCTGGAGAGATGGCTTATAGGTTAAGGCGCTTGCCTGTGAAGCCTAAGGACCCATGTTCAACTCTCCAAGTCCCACGTAAGCCAAGCCAATCGCACAAGGTGTCACAAGCACTCAAGGTCGTACATGCATAGAAGGTGGCACAATCATCTGGTGTTTGATTACAGTGGCTAGAGGCCCTGGCACACCAATTCTCTCTCTCTCCCTCTTTCTCTCTCACTCTCTCACATTAAAAAAAAAAAAGGCCAGTCTCTTGGGCTTGCCTTAAAAGAACACACAACACACAACTTTATGGAAAAGTCTTAAATCGGTTTCTGATTTGTGGCAGAGGACACAGACTCAAACATACATAGGAACAATGAAAGTTGAGGGGGCAGGTGCAAAGCAACATGGACTGCTGCGGTAAAATAGACAGCAAATGCCTAGAGAGTCACCTGCTGGTCTGCACTCTTTCATGCTGCAGGCCAGTTCTTTCAGTGTCCAGAGAGACACTGAGAGTTTACATTTTTAAATTTTTATTATTTATTTTATTAGTTATGCTCATAATGTAAATACATCCATGTTGGTGCCTTCAATAGCCTCCTCCCCCCCTCCGAAGGGACCCTCCTCATTGGGGAATGTGGGTCGTGCATTGTGGGGGTAGCCATCAGTTATGGGGAAGAGACAATGTCTCTGTGCATAAAGACTCACTTTAACGTGACACCAATTGTCAATTGTGAGGTTGCATGCAATTATTTCCTAGTCAACTGTGGGTTGTGCTGGCTTTGGGGCCTCCTACAATGAACTACAGATACTTTGAGTTTGTTGCTGGGGACCCTAGGCAAGGACCAAAATAATAGTGTAATAGATAGATCCTATGCCTATTTGGGTTTTTTTTTTTTTTTTTGGCCCTAGTCCTGGTTAGGAGATCAGAGGAAGGAAATATTTGGTTTTATTGCCTAAGTCAGTTTTATCTCAGCTTAGAGCAGATTTGATATAAAAACCTAATCAATACTGCTCTTGCTCTAAGAATGCACAAGGGGATTGGATATAAAACTTTCACAGAGGAAAGAATGTAATACACATACAACAAAACGATGGGTTTTCACCATGAATATCACCCCAACCCCAAATTATGCTGGGAGGTGGAGATGAATAGTTTGAAGATTTCATCGTGTTTTGTCTAATTTCATTTTCAGACAGTTTTTGTACCTTTACTGGTTACATAATTGCTCAAAACTTTATGGAAATAGCTAGATACTTAAAAACAATAGCCAACCACCCCCCAAAAAACAAATATTTTACTCCAAGGGCTTTTATTCCCTGCCCCCAAGTTTGAAATACACCATAGCACCCATGCATTTCATGTCAGGCTTAGAGACTACAAATGAAGCATGTGATCAAGAAGAGCCCTGCCTGAGCCTTGAAGCACAAATCCTGGGAGTTCAAGATGGAGATTCTTTCAGAGAAATGGCTTTAATTTCTTAAGAGGCTTTGTAATGATAGCTTGTATCTCCACATCAACTGGTAAAAGGACAGCAAAAATTTAGAGGAATTCTAGTAAAATCCACACATAAAAACAATAATGAGACAGCTAAATTACCCATGGAAGGAATAGAAAAGCAAAATCGACAGGTTTTTATTCGCAGGAATGTTCCTGTCTCCTAAGTCGACAAAGACTAGTCGACTAATCAAAGGGTGTGTGGGGGGGGGGGGGAGAATGCCTGCTCTCCTGGGAACTGCTTGGTAAGGAATCCTTGGAATTGAGTAGCCATAGAAACCTTTAGGTATAGTGAGGTTGTACACTTTGATGAAAATACACCATGGTGAGGCAATGCCACATGGTGGAGTTACACCACATGCTGAGGCTGCATGTCATGGAGACACTAAATAGCGTGGTCAGAATGTATGCAATGGTGGGGTTGTGCCCACTGGGGAAACTATGCCTGGGGGAGTTGTACCCCATGGTGAGTCTCTACCCCACGATGACGGTATACACTGATAAGGCTGTATGCCATGGACAGACAGAAAATCAAGAGACTACAAGGAAAGACGTGTGATCTCACCAATGTAAGCACAGCCACTAACTAGGTTCCAAAGTCTTAGGTACTCCACTCAAGAAAGATCATACACTTTCTAGTGTTCTGCCAAAACACTGAGGAGTAGAGCTGGCATTGGGAGCCTTTTTTTTTTTTTTTTTTTTTTTGCACCAGCAGCCTCTCAGCTGCTATGAACAAACTCCAGATGCTTCCACCCCCTTGTGGGCAAGTGCAGCATTGCGCCCTTGCATCGCTTTGCATCTGGCTAAACATGGGACCTGGAGATTGGAACCGGGTTCTTAGGCTTGGCAGGCAAGTGCCTTAACCACCAAGCCACCTCTCCAGCTCCAAGATCCTATTCTTAATTGGTACCACAATAGTCCTGGCAAATAATAGCATTCCTTTTGAAAATTTTTATTTTTAGAAAAAATAACTTTTGAGAGTATAAAAATTATGTACATGATTGTGAAGCCATATATAGAATTATATAAAAAATCACAAAGAAGAAAGCTAATGCCTCTTACAATATTTAGATAAGACAATTTAATATTTTACATACATCTTGTAATCTTCACATAGCTATATTACATAGGTATATAGATATGGTTAACACAGGCATGGATATTGATGCTAGGATCTAAATATATCATTCATGTTTATAATATGCTTTCTACATATTAAATATAATATTATCTATATTTTAAACATTTTGTTGATATTTAATATCCTTATTGAATCTGAGTTTTATAATGAAAACATTGGAGAGTAAGTATGTATGGTCTATATTTCAACATAATAAAGGCTATATATAAAGATCCTAAATCCCAAATAATACTTAATGGGGAGAGAATGAAGTAATTCCCATTGAGATCAGGAACAAGACAGGGATGTCTACTCTCACCTCTGCTCTTCAACATAGTACTAGAAGTACTAACTCAAGCAATAAGACAGGAGAAAGAAATAAAAGGAATACATATTTGAAAGGAAGAAGTTAAGTTAACCCTATTTGCAGATGACATGATTCTATACATAAGTGACCCAGGAACTCCATCTCAAAACTCTTAAAAGTGATTAACTCCTTCAGTAAAGTAGCAGTATACAAAGTCAATACACAAAAATCAGTAGCCTTTCTATATTCAAAAGACAAAGATACATAGAAGAAATAAGCAACATTGTCCCATTTTCAATAGCATCAAAAAAATACCTTGGAATAACATTAACCAAGGAGGTGAGAGACCTTTACAATGAAACACAAAAACACTCAAGAAAGAAATTGAGGAGGACTTAAGAAAATGAAAAGACCTCCCATGCTACTGGATAGGGAGAATTACCATTGTGAAAATAACAATCTTACCAAAAGCAATATACACATTTAATGCAATACCAATAAAAACCCCAACATCTTTCTTCATAGAGATAGAAGAAATGATCTCAAAATTCATATGGAATGGAAGAAGGCCTTGAATATCCAAGCATGTCCTCAGCAAAAGAAACACCTCTGGAGGCATCACCATACCTGATCTTAAGCTATACTACAAAGCCATAGTAATAAAAAACAACATGGTACTGGCATAAAAACAGGAATATAGTCCAATGGAATAGAATTGAGGACCCAGACTTTGGGTCAAGTAACTACAGCTACTTGAGATTTGACAAAGGCCCTAACAATTTAGACTGGAAAAAAGACAGCATCTTCAACCAATGGTGCTGAACAAACTGGATAACCATATGCAGGAAGGTGAAACTTGATCCACACATTTCACCATGCACAAAAATTAAGTCCAAATGGATCAAAGACCTCAATATAAGACCGGAAACACTACTGCTGGAAGAAAAGGTAGGAGCAACTTTCCATGATATGAAAGGACTTCCTGAACAAAACTCCAGTAGCTCAGGAAATTAAATAATCACTCAACCATTGGGATCTCAAGAAGCTGCAAAGCTTTTTTACTGACAAACATACAATAAGCAGAGCCAATAGATTACCCACAGAATGGGAGAAAATTTTTGCTGGATACACATCGGACAGAGGCCTAATTTCTAAAATCTACAAAGAACTCAAAAACCTAAACAATTAAAAAGTCAAACAACCCATTAAAAAATGGGGCAGAGAACTGCACAGGGAGTTCTCAGAGGAAGAAATACAAATGGCAAACACACACTTAAGAATATGTTCAACATCCTTAATCATCAAGGAAATGCAAATTAAAACAACTATGAGATTCTACCTTACCCCAGTAAGGATACAAAACATTAAAAAATCTAATGACAACAAATGCTGGCAAGGGCATGGAGAAGTAGGAACCCTCATTCACTGTTGGTGGGAATGTGTACAACCACTATGGAAATTAATATGGAGACTCCTGAAAAGGATGACTATAGAGTTACCAACAGACCCTAATATTCCCTTACTGGGTAATTGCCCTAAAAGCTCCACATCTCAGTTCAGAGATACTTGCTCAACCATATTTATAGCTGCTCAATTCATAATAACTGAAAACTGGAGTAAACCCATGTGCTCATCATTGGATGACTGGATAACCAAAATGTGTTATAGCCACACAATGGCATTTTACTAAGCAGTAAGAAAAAATGATGATGAAATTTGTAGAAAAATGGTCAAATTTTGAACAGATCATTCTAAGTGAACTCACACAATCACAGAAAGACAATCGTAACATGGTCTCACTCATCTGTGGTTCCTAACCTGGATCAACCCAAGTTGCTGACATAACTGAATGGCATTCTGAGGCTTTGACAGTAGGGAGGGTAGGGCTTGGGGGGAGGAGAAGCATGATGGGGGGATCACAAAACTGAACCCAAATTGAACTGGTACCACGGAATCCTATATCCTGGAAGTTAGACTAAAAGGTGGAACCCTCAAGAGGTCTTTAGTGGGAGCATCTGAATTGAAGGGCCCTGGAGAGGGTGAGATGAAGCCTAACCTTAAATTTCTCCTGTTTCTCTTTTTTTTTTTTTTTTTTTTTCCTTGGCACTGGCCTGTAATTCCCTATACCAAGACATGGTTAACATCCACATCTATTTGTTGATGGGAGAGACCTACTAGATCTCCCCCCAAAAAGAAGACAGACTTCTGTCAGAGCACTTGATTACTCATGAAAGGTTAATGGTTAGACCCTACTGCTGAAGACACCATACACTGTTGGCACCAACTATGGAGAGAGACCTGGTTGGAATCTAGAAAGAGAGCCAGTCCCCAGACAACTAGCCCATCTAGCACTGGAAGGCACTACATGCACTACTGAGGGAAAGTGCCCAACATCTTTCTGAGCAACTCAAAGTTTAAGGGAATCAAGAGCAAACAACCTGACGTGATGCTCACACAAGTGCAATAGTGGCACACAGCCATGGTGGGTAACCAGCTGCTCTTGGATTGGCTATCAGATCTGCTCAGTGGAAAGGAAACCATATCTGGAACTGGGAAACAAATCAGAATCATATCCACATAACGATTCTGCTTTCCATTGTCAAGCTCCCACTAATCTTGGGCTATAAGAGAGTCTACACCCTTTAAATTCTCTTTAAATTAATGTTTACCACATTTAAACAGTGCTGACTTTACTCTCAGTTGGAGAATATGTTTCTCTTTTTCAGGCAGGAGCTGGATCTGAGGAGATAAATGATCCAACACACACCACCCCTGCCCCAGCTGAAACCACAGAGGAACTGGGGAAGTGAGCGAGTGCTGCTTTCTTAGTGAATCTGATATTAGCACAAGGGTGAAGGAGATAGACACTGAGGACACTTAACACCTACCAAACCAGAGATCCAGAGGCTCCTGAAGTGCCCATCACAGAAGTAGACTTAAAATGCACCCAAAATGGTTCAGAGAATTTTTCAGAAGAGGGGGAAAAAGATTGTGAGAGCCACAAGTTGGGACACTTTGCACAGAGACATTGCCTCTCCCCTATAAGTGACTGCTGCCCCCCCAATGCATGACCCACAATCCCCATGGGGTGGACCTGCATCCCCAACAAGGAGGGCCTCTTCAGAAAAGGGGCAGGGAGGGAGGAGTGAAAGGATGGTACCAACATGTGTTTTTTACATACTAAATATGTCCATATCTAATAAAAATATTTTTGAAAAGAATATGGGGCTAAAGAGATTGTACTATTGGTAAAGTGCTTTCTTGCAATCATGACAACCTGAGTTTGTACTCAAGAACCCAGGTAAAATGCTGGGTGTAATAGCATGCACTGTCATCCTAGTGCTGGGAAGGCAGAGACAGGAGGATCCCTGTGGTTGTAAAACCAGTCAGTCTAGTCTAATTGGTGAGCTCTAGGCCCATGAGATACCCTGTTTCAAAGGAGGTAGATGGCATTCCTAAGGATGACACCTGAGGTTGTCCTCTGTCCTACATACATATACACACACATGTATGCACACACGCACACACACAAGAGGAATTAATGAGAATAAATGAAAAGAACAACAATCAGAAATGTATAGTGTGCTACTCTTAGTAAAAACAATACAAAATGTGTTT
Source organism: Orientallactaga sibirica (assembly GCA_036365145.1). Lineage (NCBI taxonomy): Eukaryota > Metazoa > Chordata > Mammalia > Rodentia > Dipodidae > Orientallactaga > Orientallactaga sibirica. The sequence goes on along the minus strand of JAEOAD010000004.1, from coordinate 49,279,558 downwards.
GCCTAAGTATATCTGGCTACAGATAGTAAGGAGACTCCTCTTTGTGGATCTCCAGTGGATGCTCTGGACCACCACCTTCTTCACATCAGAGACGCTCACACTACAGCTGCCCAAATGTCAGATGCCCAGGTCAGCCCCTCTCAGGAAAGTGTGCTCGGCTGGCTACTGCCCCTGCCATACTGGAGATGATGAGGTGTTATATCAGCCCCAGAACTGGAGTGGCTACAGATGGTTTTATCAGCTGAGGCCTGTAATAGCTGCATGACAGTTCTCTTCTTCCTTTGGCCCTCCCTGGTTTCCCTTTCATCCCTACAAACTCAAATACCCAGGCTTTCCCCAACAAACTTCCTACTTGTAAATCTCCACCTAATTTTGTTTACTAGAACCTACCCCAAGACAATGCTCTTTTGAATCCTCTGAATGCTAAATCTTTCTAGATATGAGCATTTACATAAATGGATATGCAATAAATTACATTAAGATTCTTTCAAAATTTCCTTTCTATTGGGGGAAATAAATGTCAACTATTCAAAGCATAAACATCATTCATATTTATGAGGTATCATGTTATGTTTCAATAAATGAATACCTTTAAATCAGGTTAAACATATGTCCTTAATCCTTTATGATTTCTATATGGTGAAGCATTCAATTTCTTTTTCAGTATTATAATAAAGTTTTCTCTTGTAATTTTTATTCTACTTTTATTCATGGCTTATCTTTGGAAATTTTTGTTTTTATAAGCATATATTTCAATCAATATTTTTGAGCACCAAATATGTTGAAGATGTGCTAGATGTCCCAGTAGTACAGGGAGATATAAAGGGAGACTACTTCCCCCAAGGTTATAAAATAAAGGTAAAATACGATCTTTTCATAATAATTGCGTAAATCAAGTGACCTTATAATGCCCAATAGAGTGCCAAAACTATAATAGCTGCCCATGTTAGAAAAAAATAGTTGTGGGAGAACTATATATCACATTAAAATATAATATGGCAGGAAATGCTAAGCACTAAATTGACTATCCTTGCTAGACAATTCAGAGGAAGGAGACCATTTCTGGAGAATGTGGTCATGACATATTGATTGAATAAATAATAAGTGAAGTTGGAGTCTTCAGGTCAGTGATCTGTGGAAAGGAATTGGGGCATTGGTCCAGGGAGGGAGAGCAAGGATGCAGACACAAGAAGAGTGCGCTGAGCAGGTTGGGGCATAAGCAAGAGCCCACCTGGTATAGAGCACATGAAACAGGAAAGATAAATTGTGGTCAGATTAGAGCGGGCACTAAATGCCAGGTTAATGAGTTTGGGGTTTGCTTATAGGAAGCCATGTTAGATTTATGGGCAGTGTAATAGCATGATGGAAGGAACATCTTAGATTGATGACATTTTGGCAGCCAGCCACATAGATCCAGGTCAAGAAGAGAGACAGGGAGGTCAAAGTCTGGCTTCAGCTATGGGCTATGCATTAGCTAATAAGGGTGCCCAAAGGGTCCTTGAGGGTAAAAGAGGAAAATGCTACGAGAAACAGGAAGGATCTAAAAATAATACCTGTCTTTGATACGAGCATAATGCATGGTGTCCATGAAGTTCACACTTGAAGCCTTGGTGGCTGGAAAAGGAATAGCCCTGTTTGAGCAACAGCAAAATAATAACAACAATAGTACAAAAAAGAGAGAGCAATAGCAAAGCAATTTTGAGGAAATATGGTTCATTTGTATTAATATATATTCATAGTATAATGTATTTAATATGCATTCATTTGTATTGTATCCATAGTAAACTTGAAGTTCAGGTACGATAATCCAGTGGACAATTCCATCATGCATTTGGAAATCTCCATCTAGCAACAAAAGGGACACCAATCTGAAACTTTAAACCCAAGATTCATTGGCAAATGACACGCTGAGAGCATGAAGCAAGGCATGAGGGCAGCAAAGTTTCAATGCCTAGTGCTTGGGCCATGCTCATATTTTCTAGAGAAGCACCTGGAACTGGTAAACAAGACAGAGCAAAGTAGATAAAATGAATCAGAGGAAAGGAACTACAGTAGCATATGCTTTGAGAGTCAAAGAAGAGTGAGTTTTTTTTTTTTTTTTTTTTTTTTTTTAAAGGTAGGAACAGAAGGTCAACTATATGAGATACTGCAAAGGGTTAGAAAAAATGGGAACTTGATAATGTCAGCAAATTTTGCTCTTGAGAGGTCAGCACCCCTTTTTCTTATGTGTTTAGAATTCTGGGTGGCAAAGTTGGGGTGCTGCCTAACAGGAGAGAAAAGCAACATGCAATAGTGTGGTAAACTGTGGGCCTTGAGATCAGACTACCTAGTTTTCAATCAATCCTATGTCAGCTTGCTATGTGATCTGTGCAAGTTCCTTTACAGGGGAATCAGAGATTTCCCTATCTTTAAAATTGTAGGAACAATGATTATCATAGCATCTACCTTACAGAACTGTGTGAGGCTTTTAACCCAGTAGAGGCACAGAGTAACACTTACATGTTACTTCTCATTTATCACTGGAAGTGGATGCTGGGTGGCATTGAGCCAAGGATCTTGGTAGGAACAAGCAGAAGTTAACTAGCAGGCTAGCTTGGGAAATCATCCAGACACAGGTGTGCACCTATCTTGAGGCAGTTGGGAAGGTGCCAAGGCAGGAGTAGAAGCTGCAGGTGCCAGAGGCAGGAGGAAGAGGAGGGGAGCAGAGCTCCTGCAGGGAAGAAGAGCAGAATGTGAGCTGAAAACTCAGGTGACTAATCAGCCTGGATGAGGAGAGCCAGACACCACCTGAAATGTAAGAAGAGGAAAGGAGCCACCACATGGAGAGGGGATTTTGAGGAGACTGGAGGGAGCACAAAAATGCGCATGCATTTGTCCTGCTGGTCAAAGAAGCAATAAGGTCACTTGCCAAAAGTGAAAAGAGCTGAGTGGAGAAAGAAGCCCTGGAAAGCTTTCATAAAGTTTCAAACAGACTTCAGCCTCTTTTTGCTAAACCCTCCATTGCTCCAAATAGAAAATAAAGGACAATAGAGTGTTCAAAGCAATCCGGACAGTGGGAAGATTAACCTGGTACCACCTGGCAGCATGGGTAAGGGAGCCTGCAATGGAAGCCAGCCCTCAACCTGGCAAGCCCACATCTTCTTGCCAGGAGGCCAACCTAGGAGAACCACCATAGCAGAGGTCATACTCCATCAAAGGTCTAAGTGAACCACTCAAATACCTTTCATCTAGTGGTTTGAACACTGATCTTACAGTTTTTGAAGCTGACTCTTCAAGGTCCTTTCAGATCTATGGTTTTAGAGCCTTTTTCATATTAATTTAATATAGCATGTGATGCTGGGTGGTCATCCAGGTTAGCTTCTTTATGGAACCACAAATCAACAGAAGCAACTTGTCCTCTCGATAATAAAAGAAACACTTTTAACAAAAAGCTGCATCTACCGTGAACAAGCCAACTAAATCTAATGGGTTGATCCCTTGCTTCTCAAATCATGTTGGCCACTTAGAGGGGAGCATGTGGTTGTTTCCAGGACTGACTCTAGTAGCCAAAGTGTCACCCATATGTGCTTTCAGATGTTCTGTGAGTTTTTCTCTATGAATAATTTCTCATGGAGCAACAACATCCAATATTAACCCAGGCAGTGTGTAAGGGAGAGCTCATCCTGCAGGGCCACAAACGTATTTGATCTCAAGAGAATCGAATATGAGGGCTTCAGATGTGATAAACAAGCAAAGGGAAGACTCTGATGAAGATAAAGTGCTGGGTGCCACAGCTTGTTACTCTGAGTAGCATTGAGGCTGCCTGCCTATTAGACTTGTTTCTGTTTTCGCCATCAATACTGCCCTGGAGATGGCTTATTTGTAAAAGCAGCAGCATGTAGGATATGCATTCATTTGTAAAAGATGCCACCACACATATTCTGTAGCTAATACTGTGTTCGTGAACTTTACCTGTGACTAAATACATTTTATTTCTTACAGCTGAGCTTCAGTAATTGGTTTTTGCAGCCACAAACACATCCAGAAAGGAAAATATGAGACGCCCAGCTCTCTCCCTGCTTTCCAAAATGACTTTTTCTGCAGATGGGAAAAGCCATCTCAGCTCTGAGCTGGCAGTTGCCAAGGTCAAATCTCAGTGAGCTGGCACCTGGGAGCTCAAAGGCGAGGAGCAGGTGGCTTAGGAAGAACAAATGACCCTGAGGGTGGACAGCCAAGGAGAGGAGAAGCAAATGGGAACAGAAGGAGGTCGTGGTCAGGGAGTGGGATGACTGGAGCCCCTGCAGACATTAGCCTCACACACCACAGCAGCACGGCAGTTCCGAGTGGATTGTTTTCCCAGATCCAGGGGAATCAAAGAAGTCTTGTATTGCTTAGTAGGTCACCAACTCATACAGCACAACAGATTCCAGACCCAACTACTACTGGGCACTGGAGCATCATTATCATGTTATGTGAAATTTAGGTGTGAAAAGGAAATGTAGGCTCATCCAATTGATAATCATTTGCTTTGGCCTTGAAAACACTGAATTGAACACTTCAATAGTTTGGTTCATAGTCCCATTATCAATAGATTTTGAGTAGTTGGTATTTCTCTGATAGCTGCATGTAACTTGACCTCTAATGTATCAATGGGATATGCAGGCTCATCATATTTTCCCCTCCTGGGCCAGTGTAACAGTTGCAATGGGAGGACATTTTTTATTAGTTAGGGACATACTCAGTATGTCAACAACACATGTTGGTACCATCCTGGGAAGACATGGTTTTAATTCCCCAATCCCTCTCCTCTATTCTCCATTCTTCATGTGTCTTGAGGCTCAATGTCTATGGCTTTTCCCCCTTCCACCTAGAACTCTCCATTGTGGACACCTTCAAGTGCCAATTCTTCATAATCCTGCCCCCTCACTTTAACCCTCAAACTCAGTTTTTTTAAACTTGCCTTATTTTTTTTTTTTTAAATTTATTTATTTATTTGAGAGCAAGACAGAGAGAGAGAGAGAGAGAATGGGCACACCAGGACCTCTAGCCACTGCAAACGAACTCCAGATGCATGTACCCCTTGTTCATCTGGCTTACGTGGATACTGGGGAATTAAGCCTCATACCAGGGTCCTTAGGCTTCACAGACAAGCACTTAACCAATAAGCCATATCTCGAGCCCCCTGAAACTCATTTTTGAAATTATTTCATTTCATGCTAATAGGGAAGGGCCAAATAAAGAATTATTTTCTGAGTTTTGCATTTTTCGTAACTCCTTAGTTAGTAGACTCCCATGTACAGAAACAGGGAAGAAGAAGAAGATGCTTCTGATATAGTGCCACAAAGGCCATGAGAACCACGATCCACCTTCCGATCTCTCCCTTCATTTGTTTGTCCTTCATCGATCATAGGACCTGCTATGTGTCAGGCTTCTGTGTTTGGTGTAGAGGCTCTAATATGGGAGAAGCACAGTTTGTCTTAAAGGCTCATAATCTTATGGAAGGTCAAATACATACATATTTTAATGAAGTTTTTAAAGCTGAGGATCATGGCAATGAGGGTGAATAAGATCAAAATACATTATATACATGTATGAAATTATTTTTAAAAAACTGAAAAATTGAACAAAAAAAGCTTCATCCTACCCTCTCCAGGTTGATTTGAAGCCTAATGCTAAAGCAATGGGCTCTGGCTTGTAACTCCCAGTGCCACAAATCAGTCACACCCCACATTGAGCTGTTGATCAGAGACCTATAAGGTTTCCAAAATAAGACGGACTTCTGTCAAAGCACTTGATTACTCACCTGAGGTAAAAGGTAAAACCCTTTTGCTAAAGACACCATATGCTACCCAAACAGAACACTGAGAGATCATGTTGGAATCTGGAAGGAAGTCAGTTCCCTGATGGCTAGATCTTATAGGGCTGGAAAGCACTACATGGGCTGCTGGGGGAAAATGGCCAACAACATTATGAATAGTCAGGGACCCTGCTAAATGGAATCAACCAGCTGGACAAGATGTATAAGCCTGTGCAGCAGTGGCACCCAGTCTAGTGGGTAACCAATGGCTTTCTGATTGGTTGAGATCCACCCAGTGGCAAAGAACTCATAGCAGGGAACCAAGTGAAAATCCTATGGGGACAAGGGTTATGGACTCCAGTGAGAAGCTCCCACTAGTCTTTGGCCAAAATAGAAGCTACCCCTTCAAAGTCTCTCTTAATTAACTATGCTTAGCCTCCTTAATCTATGCTGCTCTCACTCTCCATTGGAGAATCTGTTTTTATTTTACAGAAAGTAGCAAAGACTGAGGACAACTAAAAATCTGTCAACAAGACAAGCAAAGATAGCTGACTCCTTATCATGAGATGAGCCACCTCTTGCCCATCAGCCAGTGCCAGGTGAAACCACAGAGGAATCGGTGAGTTAAGCAAGAATGCTGCTTTCAAGGTGAACCTGACAGCCTGTGCCAGGGTAATGGCCATAGGCACGGAGGACACTCGAAATGTATCAAAGCAGGAATCCAGATGTTACTGAGTGCTTAACACTGAAGTAGACTTAGAACACAGCAACCATAGCTCAGGGAACATTGCTGAAGAAGGGGTGGAAAGATGTAAGAGCCACAGGGTGGGAAGGAATATCCAGAGGCATTGCACCCCTCTCACCACCCCCACACACAATGACTGACTGCTGCTCTCATAACTCAACCCATAACCCCATGGTGAATCCCAGCAATCCCACTGAAGAGGGCCTTCAGTAGAATGGGGGCAGGGTGGGGGAGAATGGTACCAACACATGATGTGTCCATATAAAGTTTCTATACTTAATTAAAACAAATATTTTTAACTTCTAAAAAATGTGGATATGGTGCTGTCCGAGTCCCAGGAAGGCTTTTACCGAGGCAGCACAGTGTCTAAGATCATAACCATACCGTCCAAGGGCTCACTGCAGTTGGCTCAGGTTTTCACATGAAAGAAGACAGCCACTTCACTGCAAATGTGGGAACGGCCTCATCGAGGTAAACGGACACCAGCCCGCTGGAGATGATAGAGCTGCCCACGCTGCAGTGCAACAGCTGGAGCCTGTTCTGCTTCTGGGCAAGGAGCCTTTTGTTGGTGTGGATATCTGGGTCCATGTCATGGGTGGTAGTCCTGTGGCCCAGGTTGATGCTATTGAACAGTTCATCTCCAAAACCCTGGTGGCCCATTACCAGAAATATGTGGATGAGGTTTTCAAGAAGGGGATCAAATACATCCTTGTCCAGTATGACTGCACCTACTGCTAGACCCCTGTCGCTGTGAATCCAAAACGTTTGGAGGCCCTGGGGCCTGTGCACACTACCAGAAATCCTACCTATAAGCCCATCTCAAGGATTAGGGTTCATATTTGTAATAAGCATTGTGGGAGTTTAAGGTTAAAAAAGAAGTCTCAGGAAGGGGTTTCTATGAGAAGAGAAAAAAGTGTCACAGAGTTGGTATTTTTCTCCACATACTTAGTGATCATTGCTGCACACAGAACTCTGTTTGTTTGTTTGTTTGCCCATGACTAAGTGTACTGTGTGTGGGGTGGTTATGTGTGTGTGTGTGGAGGGGTTGTGCTCGTGTGTGTGTGGGGGGTTGTGCTCATGTGTGTGTGCAGAAGTGACACAGAGGCTAGAGCACAACAGTGAGTGTCCCCTCCATTGCTCCTCAGCAGGTTTCCTTGTGATGCAGTCGTCCACTGATTTAAAAGTTTGCCATGGTTGTGAGCCCCAGCGGAGCCCCAGAAATTCTCTAGTCTTTGCTTTCCACAGGATGGAGGATACAAATGTATGTGGCCTCTCAGGCAGTTTCAGGTCCCCACAAACCCTCATGTTTATGCATTAAGCACTCTTAATCACTGAGCCAGCTTCCAGCCCGAGTTGAATTATTTTATGAGTAAAAATTAATGTTGGCAAAAGCATGAGTATGAGAAAGGTAACTTTCAGTCAATCTGAAAGAAAAATGTATAGATGGCCTTTCCTTGCTGAATCAAAGTGTTCCTCACCTGTCAATAAACCTGGAGACACTAGGACCTTAGCTGCCAGGTAGCTCCCCAAAGAGCAGTGGGTTGGTTGCTGGCTTTCCAAGAGAATACAGATGAGACTGAATGCAGCAAAATATAGTTCTGTTAACAGATTCTTGTCTTTCAGTGATGTGTACGTGGAAGCCTAGTGCCAACCAGAACTGGACATGCTTCTCCTTATTGTTCAATATATTACAAATGAAAGCTGCTGTTCGGATTCTAACCCACAGTGCAGTACTCACAATACGTTGCTGTACTCATTTCTATTCTACCTCCAGCACAGCATATCCTGATGGATTCGAGCATGAGGTGTGAATGTGCACAGCAAGAATTAGTTTGACTTTTCTCCAATTATATTTGCAGTCCCTCTCTGTCTTGTCCTTCTCTCGCATTCTTGGGAGCAACAATCTTTAAAACCTAGGCTTGATTTCGAGGCACTATCCTTGAGTTGGTAGAATGCCCTGATTCAAATCCCAGCCCCTTCAGTCACTGGAGAAAGGATGTCAGCAAACAATTCAGCATTTTAATGAAAAATTAACATAAGGGTGATATCAGCACCTATTTTAAAATTTTTATTTTTTTTTTTTTATTTGATAGAGAGAGAGAGGGAAAGAGAGAGAAAGAAAGAGAGAGAATAGGCATGCCAGGGCCTCCAGCCACTGCAAACGAACTCCAGGTGTGTGCATCCCCTTGTGTATCTGGCTAACATGGGTCCTAGGGAATTGAACCTGGATCCTTTGGCTTTGCAGGCAAACGCCTTAACTGCTAAGCCATCCCTCCAGCCCCAGTACCTATTTTAGATGAATGCTATTAGTATTATGTGGCTTGATATGTATAAAAGCACTCAAACACATACCTGGCATTCAGGAAATAAGGTCAATTATCAAAAAACAAGAGAGACCTCAGGATATTAAAAGGTTCTCTACTTAGAAAAAAACCAGTTCAATAAGTAAGGACATAGCTTACAGAACTTTAACTCCTGTGCATCTGATAGAGAACTAATATCTAAAATTTACAATAAACAAAAATGAATGAACAATAAGAAAATAAACAACCCAATTAAAAATGAGCTAAAGAGCTGAACAGAAAAGTCTCAAAAGAAGAAATACAAATGGACAAATTTTTAAAATTTTTTATTATTTTATTCTAGAGAAAGGAAGACACACACACACACACACACACACACACACAGAATGGGCACACCATGGCCTCAGTCACTGCAATCAAACTCCAGAAGCTTGCGCCACCTAGTGGGCATTTACAACCTTGCACTTGCCTCACCTCTGCATCTGGCTAAAGTGGGATCTAGAGAGTAGAACATGGGTCCTTAGGCTTCATAGGCAAGTGCCTTAACTGCCAAGCCATCTCTCCAGCCCCCCAGAAATGCAAATTAAAAGTAATGTGAGATTCCATCTCACCCCAGTCAGAATGGCTACCATCAAGAAAACAAATGATAACAAATGCAGGAAAAAGTATGAGGAAAAGAGAACCTTTATTCACTGTTGGTGGGAGGGTAAACTAGGATAGCCATTATGAAAATCAATCTTTTTCAGTTTTTAATAGTTTTCTAAAAGTGGAATTTCCATATAACCCAGCTATACCACTCCTGAACATATACCAAAAGGACTCTAGTTCTACCACAGAGATAATTGAACATCCATGTTTATTTCTGCTGCATTCATAATCACTAGGAAATAGAATCAGCTGATATGTCTATCAATAGATGAATGGACAATGGAAATGGGGGTAAACACAATGGGATTTTTTCAGCTATAAAGAAAAATAAACTGATGCAATTTGCAAAAAAAAAAAAAAAAAAAAAGTGATGGAGCTGGAAAATATCATAGTAAGTGAAGTAACCTAGACAAACATTGAATGTTCTATCTTATCCTGGGATCTTAGCTTCCAATTTCTGTGTATGTGTATTTATGTGGGATGAGGGGGAGACACCAAGAAACTATAATGGGGCCTATGACAGTGAAAAATAGTACTTTCAGCAGAAAATTTATTTATAATAAATCTCAATAAATGCTATCTATGCTATGTTTGAAACTTAAAAATACAAGATTAATTGAAGTTAGCATCTGAGCACTTATGAGATATTTTAGACATTAGATATTTAGATATTTCTGATTATGTTCTGTTAAGAAGTGTATTTGGGCTGGAGAGATGGCTTAGCAGTTAAGGTGCCTACCTTCTAAACCTAAGAATGCCCATTCAATTCTCCAGGTCCCACATTTAGCCAGATGCAAAGCGACGCAAGGGCGCAATGCTGTGCTTGACTACGAGGAGGCACACGCATCTGGATTTCGTTCACAGCGGCTGAGATGCTGCTGGCATGCCCATTCTCTCTCTCTCTCTCTCTCTCTCTGACTCTCTCCAAAAAAATAAATAAATAAAAATAAAAAAAGAAAAAGATGTGTATTCCTGGGCTGAAGAGACAGCTTAACAGTTAAGGCACTAGTGTGCAAAGCCTAAGAACACATGTTCTAAACTCCAGGTCCCTACTGCTGAAGATATCATATGCTATCGGCATGGAACATGGAGAGAACTGGCTGGAATCTGGAAGAGAACCAGTCCCCATCTAGTGCTGGAAGGTACTACATGAGCTACCGAGGGAAAATGTCCAACACCTGACTGAGCAACTCAAGGTCTAAGCTACTGACATGATGCTCATACAAATGCAATAGTGGCACACAGCCATGGTGGGTAACCAACTGCTCTTGGAATGGCTAACAGATCCATTCAGTAGAAAGGAACCCATATCTGGAAGTGGGAAACAAGTCAGAATCATATCCAGATAATGATTTTGCTCTCCAATATCAATTGGATCAAATCTCCCGCCAATCTTGGGCTATGAGAGGGTCTACACCCATCAAATTCTCTCTAAATTAATCATGCTTATCCCATTTAACTTGTGCTGACTTCACTCTCTGTTGGAGAATCTGCTTCTCTTTTTCAGACAGGAGCAAAACCTGAGGACATAAATGATCCATCACAGTTCACCAGGGCTTCAATTGAAACCACAGAGGAATTGTGGAAAGGAGCAAGAGTGTTCTCTGTGAACCTGATATCAGCACAAGGGTGAAGGAAATAGACACTGAGGACACTCAGCACCTACCAAACCAGAGATCCAGAGGCTCCTAAGAACCCATCACTGAAGTAAACTTAAAACACACCTAACGTGGCTCAGAAAATTTTGCAGAAGAGGGAGCAGAAATATTGTTAGAGCCACAAGTTGGGATATTATGCACAGAGGCATTGCCTCTCCCCCATAACTGATGGCTGCCCCCACAATGCATGATCCACAATCCCCATGGGGATGACCTCCATCCCTATCAAGGAAGGTCCCTTTGGAGGGGGGATAAGGTTGAGGGAAAGGATGGTACCAACATGTGTTGTTTACATACGAAGTATGTCCATAACTAATAAAAATAAATTTAAAAACTCCAGATCCCACATAGCCAGGTGCAAGTGAAGCAAGTGTGCAATGTACACACACACAAGGGACACAGGTGTCTGGAGTTCACAGCAGCTGAAAGGCCCTGCTGTGCCTATTCTCTCTCTCTTTTTCTTCCCTCCCTCTCTCTCTGCCTCTTTCTCTCTCTCAATAATAAAATAATAATACTAACACAAAAGAATTGTGTGCCAATTTACTTCCAGCTATAGTTCTTCTTCTGATTAGTAATGCTACTGAAAGTGTTGTGGTATTTGTTTTGCATATTTCTATATGTTTAACTTTTTCCACTGAGTTTTATTTGTATTTTTAAACCTTTCATCTTTTATTATTTCTTATTATTGTAAGTTAAACTCATCTAATAAAACATTTAAAGGGCATACCTTTCAAATTGGATACTCTGTATATTAGCTAATTGCATTCTTCCATTTACTAAGTACATGTTTTCTCCCATATTTCATTGCAACTCTCAAGAAGGAAGAACTAAGGCAAGTTCCAAGAACCTTGAAAAAGATATCCCAACACACAGAAGCTACACAGGGCAATGAAATGTTATTTCCTTCCAGGATCTGGAAGGCAGATAACCTGGAGGGGGACAACTGTCTTTTCTTTGCTCTGCTCTGCTCTGCTCTTCCTATGGAGTGGTAAGATATAGCCAAACATGTCTTATTTTCCACATCCCCTTCAGGATTTGGAGGTCACGGAAAATGGAAAATGAAGTCTCCTTGATGCTCTTGGGAAAAGCTTAAAATGATCCTTGATCTTCTCAGTGGACCCTATCAACAGGTAGAATTCTGAAAGTACATCATAATAAGGAAGGAAGGTGTATATGCAGAGCTGAGTGTGCTCTGTGTTGTGGCACTTGGTAGCTATCACCATAGTTGTAACAGAGATTGAGACATTGGCATCCACGTCTCTCACTCAAGACTGATCTAGTCCCTCATTAATTTTCATGGGATCTAATGGTGGTGGCTTTATAGCTGGCCAGCTGTCCCATCACTGACCTCTCTCCTTTCTAGTTCACTTTCCCAATGACTCTCAGGTTGATCGTTCTATGGCCACTTCACTTTCCTTTCAGAAAACCTCCATGGTTCTGCACTGGTTTATCTACCTGCTGGGGCTAGCAGGCATCATAAATAATTTGTTAGACTAAGTGAAACAGTCGAACAAATCTGCTCTAAAAGCCAAGAAACAACCATAACTCCTACCCAAAAAAATATGTCTTTTTCCATTTATATGGTTAATGAAGCATTTCTGGGTCTTTAGTTGCATTTTCTCCTTTAGTCTATATTAAAATAGTCTAGACTAATATAGAAGAAACAGCCCACTCTACTCTTTATGGTATTAACTCCCCAGCTGGCCAAAGGATTATAGGTTTGGTTGTTTAAACAAAGATCAGAGTATAGTAGCTATAGAATCATTTATCATTTATATTGAGGTCTATGTTTGTAATAAGTCAGGGGTGGGCTTTTAAAGAGGGTTTTGCTACATTAGATCAAATGTGGACCTTTGTCTTTTCTTTTTTGCCCTCAGTAGTGACATTCAGTGTGTAGTCTAAGGATTCCTTGTCCCATAAACATATAATAGAGTGTCCCTAAGGTTAATAAAATAATTATGTGAAAATTGAGCTAACAAGTTTTATTTTAGTGTAGTATACCATTGTCTCTCATTTATTTGCCTAATAACCATTTATTAAACATTTGTACAAGTGTAGTTGATGTCAATTAACAGGTGACAATGGCACATTTTATGATCAGAGTCTAGTATGAACAACTTCGGATACAGTGAAGACCAAGATGCATGGTCTGTGCTAATGAGGAGGCCAGTGACCTAGAGGGTCAATCAAATATTGAACTACTAGGAACACCATTCTCTAACTGCAATTGTGATGACGTGAAGAAGATGATAGATAGAGAGATGATAGAGCTGCTGGAACAAAATATGGAGAGACTTTAATATGGTTGTGACACCTAATGGCATAGGACACAGAGCTTCAAGGCTGAGCAGCTCTGGTTTTAAAGCTTTGATTTGCTTCTTCTCATGATTGACATGATTGATGACATGTAGCCCTAGTCAGATGCTGACATAAAAGAATGAGGTAGACAGAGTAAGGGGACTTTCAATATCAATATGCCTGACATTTTGTCTGCATAGCTAAGGCAGGCCATACAACCCAGTTTGCTTAACATATCATTGCCCTTATCTTATTGAGAAATAACTGTTCTGATTTGAATGATCAATTACATAATTATTTTACATATAGCTTTTACCAGATTCTTAACTAAATTCTGTGCTTTGAAGCTGAAATTTCTTGATCATAATTGGATAGGTAATGGGTTTGTCCACTGGTATATTTATAACTTGATAGCATTATGGGGACATAATGAAAACCAAGGGTTAGGGCCTGTTTGGAGGAAGTATGTCACTGGATATATATGATCTCCAGTCCTTTTCTGTTGCCTCTTCTACTTCCCAGCTGTTTTGAGGTGAGCATCACTTCTCTGTCATGTCTTTTTCCATTATGGTGTTCTGTCTCATCATGGGCCCGAAGAATACGACCTATTCAATTAAAAATAAGAACATTAGACTGGGCCTTAACCAATAATGTTGGATATTCTTTTTCTTTTATTATTCAATTTTTATTCAGAATGAGAGAGAGAGAGAGAATGGGCACACGAGGGCCTCTAGCCACTGCAAACAAGCTCCAGATGCATGCATCACCTTATGCATCTGGCTTACATGGCACCTGGAAAATTTAATCTGGTTACTTAGTTTATGCAGGCAAGTGCCTTAACCACTAAGCTATCTCTTCAGCCCTTGAATGTTCTTATAAATTGGGTGAATTTGGATGTAGACACACATGTGGGAATAAGATTACTGAAGATAAAAGCAGAGATTGGCATGATACATTCATAAACTAAGGATTGCCAAAGATTGCCAGCAACAGCACCAACCACAACAACCACAAGGAAGAGTCTCAGAACCAGTCCTGATGACATTTTGACCTTGGAATTGTAGCTTTCAGAAGAGTGAGAAAATGAATTTTTATGATTTAAGCCACCTAGTTTGTGGTACTTTGTGGCTGACCTACATACAAGTGCAGAAGGCAAAGCAGAGTCAAAAAATAGCTTGGTCAACTTCTACAAATGACAGTGTGATGCAGAGATGGGTAGATGACTTCAAAAGATAACCTTCTGTGATGGTAAATTTTATGTGCCTTCTTGATTGGGTCATCAGTCACCCAGACATTGACTGGAATATCATCCAAATCATGCCTTAGGGGACATGTCTGAAGGAGATTAACATTTTAAATAGTAAACTGAAAGAAACATCTTGTGTTTCCTTGTGATGGGCCTCAAGCCATGAGCATGAAGAACAGGCTGAACCATCAGTGGAGTAACAGAACTCCTTCTCTCTGCCTGACTTCCTCATGCGGGGACTACTGGGTCTCCTATCTTTTTAAAAAAATATTTTTATTATTTGTTTATTTATTTGAGAGAGACAGATACAGAAACAGGCAGGTAGAGAGAGAGAAAGAATCATGGTTAGTCAATTGATAATAGTTACAAAGTAATATCTCTCCTTATACCATTTCCATACTATGCTTTGATCATATCCTCCCTCTATGGTCCCTTGTTTCCCTGCTGTCTTCCATCCTATTCTTTCTACTTCCCTAGCAATACATCTTGGTTTTTCAGCCATCTTGATTTATTTAATTTTCAGTTTTAACCAGGAGAGAAAATATTTGTTACTTTCTCTGTCTGACAAACTGGGCTCAATATGTTCCATCCATTTTCCTATAAATGACATGATTTCATTATTCTTTATGACTAAAAAAACAGTGTGAATTCATATAGATAGATATAGATATGGATGTGATATATATACCATGCTTTCAAGGAGCAACATTGTCTGGGTCTTGAGTCAATTAGCCTTCAGATTTAAAATACACCATCAGGCTGGAAAGTTGGCTTAGCAGTTAAGGCGCTTGCCTACAAAACTTAGTGACCCAGGTTTGATTCCCCTGTACCCACTTACAACCAGATGCACAAAGTGGGGCATAAATCTGGAGTTTGTTTGCAGTGGCTAGAGGCCCTGGTGTGCCCTTTCTCTCTTCGCTCTCTCTTTCCATTCATCTCTCCCTCTCCTTGCAAATGAATAAAGAAAAAATTTTTAAATGTTTAATTTCGTAGTCTGCAGAGTCCCCTACTTATTCATGCAGTTGGTGAGTGTATTCTTCCAGCATCTCCAATAGGGCTCTCCAGCACTATGAGGGCTAGCCAGGAGGGAACTAGTTTCCCTTTTGGTTGCAACATGGATTTCTGATGTTCTGTGACTGGGGCCTGTGGTATCTTCAGCAATAGGGTCTTAACTTTTAGCTCTGGCAGGTTTTCAAGTGTTCTTGGTAATGATCTACATTGTTTTTGGGATCTCATGGGTCTCTCTAGCCAATAGCTCACTGTGTGGGCAACCCAACTCTGGGCCTGGGGGATTACTGGCCAGAGTCTGTGGTTTTAAGGTTAAGCTTTTGTCACCTTTGGTCTGGACTGTCTCCCTTCCCCTTTTGTTGGTAGCTATATCTTGTAAAATGCTCATCAGAATTAGGATTTCCATGGGACTGCTTCATGTTGTCTTAACTTTTGTGTAATTCCCTCCCCACCCTCCCTACCCTCTATTTCTCTAAGCCCCACCCCAATATTCTCCCTCTCCTAACTTGTCGGGTAACTCCTCCTCTCCTCTCACCCAGTTCTTCTAACTACTGGACTCATTCTAGTTTTATGCCCATATTTCTGTTGCTGACTACTGTTTGCACTCATCTTAATTGATCCCAGTTAGGAAGCACAGATGAGAGAGTCCATGTGGTGTTTGTCTTTCTGTGCCTATGTGACCTTATTTAGAATGACTTTTTTCCAACTCCATCCATTTACCTGCAAATTTCATTATTTCATGTTTCCTTACCATGAGTAAAACGAGTAGAACTCCATTGTGTACATGCACCACATCCTCATTATCCATTCATCAATTGATAAGTATCTGGGCTGATTCCAGTTCCTAGCTACTATGAATAGAGCAGCGACAAACATGGCTGAGCAAGTATCTCTGTGGTAAAGAGTGGAGTCTTTAGGGAATATGACCAGAAGTGGTATTGCTGGATCAAATGGTAACTCTATTTTCACCTTTATCAGTAGTCTCCATATGGATTTCCATAGTGGTTGTAGAAGTTTGCACTCCCGCCAGCAGGAGGTAAGTGTTCTTTCCCTACAGCCTCACCAGCATTTGTTGTTATTCAATTTTTTGATGAATGCAATCCTGACTGGAGTGAGATAAGATCTCATAATTGTTTTAATTTACATTTCTGTGATTATTAAAGATGTTGAACATCTTCTTAAATGTGTAATGGCCATTTGTGTTTCTTTCTTTGAGAATTCTCTGTTTAAATCTCTACCCCATTTTTGGATTGGGCTTTCTGTGTGTTGTCTATTGATTCTGTTGATGTTTTGCTTATCTGTCCAGTAGCTTTTTAGTTTCAAGAGGTCTTAGTGGTTTGAGCATTGATCTAATTTCTTGTGCTCCTGGGCCTTATTCAGGAAGCCTTTCCCTGTTCCTACATTGTGTAGTGTTCTCCCTGTTTTTATTTCTCCTAGGTGTTTTGTAGTGTCAGGTCTTACATTGAGGTCCTTAATCCATGTAGAGTTGTCTTTTGTGCAGGCTGAGAGAAGCAGGTCTCATTCATTCTTCTACAAGTGGTTATCCAATTTCTCCAGCACTGTTTGTTGAAGATGCTCTCTTTTCTCCAGTGTGCATGTGTAATGGTGGCATATCGCCCCTGCAGGTAACCAACTATTTCTGCTTGAACATAAGGTCCCCTCAGTGGGCGAGAACTCACACCTGGTTGCTGGAAACCAAACACATTCTCGTAGTCAGGAAACTCATACTTCAGAGAGAAGTCCCTGCTCTCTGGAGAAGACTGGGCTAGCACACCAAAAATCTCTCAATAACATTGCATGTCCTTTTTAACCCAAGCTGCTCTTGCTTTTAGTTGGAGAATCTGCTTTATTTTACAGATAGTAGAGAAAACAGAGGCAAATTGAGATCCATTGATAAGACAAGAAGATAACTGATTGCCCACCACGAGCCTTGCCCCTCTTCTGCATCTGCCAGGGCCCAGGAGAACGTGCAGTGGAAGTGATGCCATGAATACTGCTCTTCTACTAGCCTGACAACTACTTCCAGGGTAATGGTGGCAGACATAGTGATCAAGCAAAACCTATCAAAGCAGAAATCCAGAAGCTACAAAGAACTCAACACTAAATCAGACTGCCAACAAGCCTGTCATGGCTCAGGGAACATTGCAGAAGAGGAGGTGGAAAGATTGTAAGAGCTACAGAGTGGGTAGGAAAACCTTGAGGCATGGTCCCCTCCACTACCCCGTTGAGGCCTTCACAACCCCACAGTGAATCCCGTAAACCCACAGAGGAGGGCTCCAGGGAAACAGGAATAGTGGCAAGGGAATAAGAGTATAATTTGTTAATAATTTTTTCTTGAAAACATTTGAAATGCAACATCAACTCCTCTCATTCTCTGGCCTTTAAACACAAAAACTGCGCCATTGTTTATTTGGGCTTTCAGCTTGTGAATGCAGATCTTCAGGCTTGTCAGCATTATGTATCCTACCACACCTCTCATTGATTCTATTTCTCTGGAGATTTCTGACAAATATGCCTTCCATGTTTAAAAAACAAAGTTCTAGTCGGCATGGTGTCGCACACCTTTAATCCCAGTACTTGGGAGGCAGAGGGTCACAAGAGTTCAAGGCCATCCTGAAACTACATAATAAATTCCAGGTCAGCCTGAGCTAGAGTGAGACCCTACCTCAAAAAACAAAAACACAAACAAACAAAAAGTTCCCTTTGCAACATCTACCTATGTTAATACCCACATGCTTTGCTGAAGTCAAAAGGAGCTGTGGAACACTCCAATGACAGTTCAGTGCATTTACACATTTGTGAGATGTTTTGCTTTTTGCTGCAGCTCCTAGATTAAGTATAAATGCAGGAATTAGAAGTCTTTTTAAGGTTTCATTTATCTGTACTCAATTCCCTGTCAGGAATACAATGGCTGGCATATATAGTATAGTAACTGGTGCCTCGTTATAGACATTACATTAAACATACATAATTGAGCATACATAAGAAAACAAACCAGTTTTTCCACATCAAAATGCACCTGGTAAAATGCCCCCCCTTGCTCTTTCATTAATTTCACTCTGGAATCAATGGAATCATAATGCTTAACAAGGTGGAAAATACAGGGTACCATGAAATGGTTACCATGAGTCAGCTACCAAAATTAGGTAAAATATAATTGGGGGCAATTATCAGTTTTCAATTTGGTAGGTTCATTACCTGGCTGATCCAACATTCAGGGCTCTGGAAGATACTCAGCCACCATGATGCATAGTTTCTTACATATCTAAAGTCTTTGCAGGAATCTCAGATGATTTAGCATTTATAGAAGGCCAGGAAGTCATTGGAATACCACTGGAGGGAGAAGCGCAGTTAAGGCTGACACTCTGGTCACAGTAAAGTGGGAGAGTGTCAGATTCAAGGTGAATTTTCTTGAGTTCTAGTCTTGACTCTATCACTAACAACTCGTGAGACATGAATGATGAACCTCATTTTGTGTGATACTAGCTTTCTTCATAGTGGCTTTAGAACAGACATGACTGAGAAAAGAATTTCTCAAATACATGACCAGTGTAGAAATATTCTACTGACTATACTTGAAGTTCTCAGGTATCTATTATTTTCACGATCTAAGAAATGGGAATTTTTTAAGAATTTAGTTTCTCTTGATAATTATAATTGTTTATTCCTCCTTTTATTTTCAAATATATGCTCAACGTCAGAAAAAGTTTAATTCCTAAGCATTTTGGGAAAATTTTATAATCTTCATTGTTTCCAAAGTTTGCTCCATTCTGTCTTGGTAAATGAGATTATGAATGAGAAAGCATATTTGACTTTCAGCTACATTCATATGAGATTAAAAAAAGACTACTGAAGGACTGGAGAGATGGCTTAGTAGTTAAGGCGCTTGCCTACAAAGCCTGAGGACCCATGTTCGATTTTCAAGATGCCACGTAAGCCAAATGCACAAAGGTGAGGCAAGTGTAAGGTCGCACATTCCCACTAGGTGGCACAAGTGTCTGGAGTTCGATTGCAGTGGCTGAGGCCCTGGTACACCAGTTCTCTCTCTCTTTCTCTGTCTCACTCTGTCTAAAATAAAATAAAAAGACTCCTTGAACACATAAGCAGGTTTATAATAGAATATATACAATTTGAAATTCTGTTACTTTTAGCCCACACTGAAAATTCTCATATCTCCTGCTCCTTTAAGTTAAATGGATAGTTTTGCTTTGCTAGGTACTCCATATTTCCTAAGATTTTATACATTGGTTTCATTCTTAACATCAGTAATTCTTACCACTTGGTTTGTTACTATGCCAAACTACCTGACAGAAACAACCAAAAGGAGGAAAGATTGATTTTGGCTGACAGTTTCATGGGATTTTAGTCTCTCATGGGCGGGGAGGGGGTGGGGGGAAGGCATGATGGAATTCATGGCAGTGAGAATGTGTGGCACAGGCTCCTCGCTTGATAGTAGATCAGGAAAAAACCAGATCCAGAAGGGCCAGGAATCATCTTCAAAATCCTGCTCCTAGTGAACTATTTCCACCGGCTATGCCTCATCTCCCAAAGATTATAGTCTCCCCAAACAGCACTGCCAGCTGGGGAACAAGCATTCAAATCATTCAAATCACAACAGATGTTGTAATAAAAATCACTGTTGGTTCTATACTTTGTAATAAAAGCCAAAAGCAGAGTGTATATTGACCACAGAATAGTTGTATCCTCCATCAGGATCACGGGAGTAAAGGAGATGGCACCTATTGAGGATTGAGGCAAAGACAACTGACTGAACTAATTTACTCGAGAATTGTGTTTCCCTAGCAACTCATTAGTTTGACCACTTGATGGATTTTTTCAAATATCTTTCTTACATGCTTATTGTTAGGAAAAAATAATATATTTAAGAAACACAACCTTCATTTCAGAACTGTGGGGTTTTGTGATTTTTATTTTGTGGCATCATTTTCATGAAACACATCACAATTGGGTTTTGTGACTTCTGTTGTGATTAAAAAAAAAAAAACTGTAAATAGTTTCAAGAGAAATATATGGAATAAAGAAATTCTCAAAAAGTTCCTCAAATAGCTCTAGTTTTCTTCTCCTGGGTCAAGGAGAACTTAAGAGAACACATTTACTCTTGCTTGTATGTTGTCTTTTGGGGCTTTCTGATTGGACATCCCTTCTGTGATACCCAATGGCATAAGCACCTACAAAGCAAAGCATAAACTTAGTTTTTAAAATATGAGTCTCTTTCCCAGAAGCCCCTCCAAATTGCAGAGCATTAGGGCTCTTATGTCCTGTCCCTATCCAGGCAAAAAGAAGCACTTATCTCAGATGTTTCCCCAATTTTCACCAAAATTATTCATTTCTACCTCCCCAAAGGCATCTGGCAACAGAGAAATGTAATGTTTGTTCACATTAACCCATTTTAAAAGCACTTAAGGAAACAACATGAAGTCGTCTAATCCCCATACAGTGCTACCAAATAATGACAACTCTCCGGGCTCTTGTTTTATAGGAGAAAACATTTGGTTCAGTTTGTGAAGGAAACAAACCGAGACTTTGCCTGATTTGCATTGCCTCTTATCCCTTTAAAACTGCAGGCCCTATGACAAGGGCGCTTTGCTAAATGAGAGAGAAGCAACTCAAGGAACGCTCAAGGAATTGCATCTCATGATGGGGATGTGGAGCACACCTTCCTTAGGCTAACAGAACACTTTTATTAAAAAATTTTAATTAAATAAATTTCACCCTACTCTTCCTATGTCAGCGGAATATGATATTCCACAATCCTTAATATAATACCTAAATACATATAATGCTTAATATGATACCAAGCTCTCATGATGAAAATTTCTGGCATAATATAATGTCTTGAAACACTCCCCATAGAGTCAGAAGATCTAGAAACACCCTGATGTTGGAGACAGTGTAATTACTTTACAGAGGATACAAAAATAGGTCCAGCCACTGGTTTGTCCTCTCACTTTGTCCTTTTCCACTTTTGGAACCTGGGCAATTTCTTGATTAGCTAAAAGTTGGTGTTCTCATATTTAAGGAAAGGACACAACCACCTACAGAGGCTATGTGAGAACGAGAACCACTCTTGCTTGTACAGGGTTTGGAATGCAGAGTCAAAAAATGGGAGTTCATACTATTTATTGCAGAAGACTTAAATCCAGAATGCTTTGTAGAGGATATTTCAGCATTTCTACAAAACATCTCTCCATTTGGCTTGCAGAGATAGACACAATGCCCAAGTGTCCATGATCTTTCTCATCCCGGTCATTTTCCCCTTGTTTACTCAAAAATTTCTACAAATAGCCCTTTGGCTTCCAGGAAAATGGCTTCATTAAGCTTCTCCAGCATCATAGACTGAGAGTCACTATAAGCATCACTAACTTTTCAGCATCAATCCATTGCTACTTTTGCCAACCCCAATATCACCCCAAAGTTGTTTGGTTCAGGATTTTGATGGGCCTGAAATCTCAGGACACTAAGAGATGATGTGTTGATTTTTCAAACAGCTTGACCATCTACAATTTAATGATCATAAGATAGCCATAGAGTGATGTTTGTGAGGGCTTGGAATATTGGCATTATTCATGGTGGCCAAATAAATTATGGAAGTGCCACAATGTTAGGCAGTGAAATCTGGATAGCTAATTAGTTGGGCAAGCCTTTATAGAGCTGAGTGGGAAACACAGACTGATTCTTTCTAGATGAAGCAAATCTGATGAGCATTTTCAGTCTGCTGGCAAGAGATGCATCAGACTTTCTAGGAAATCAAATGCCCAATCCCCATTCCCATTTAGTCCTTTTGACAAGTTCCTGCTGGGTACATTTGGGGACATAGGCTATACCTAGCCAACAAATGTTAGTGGTTTAAGGGAAGAGGTCATTGATCTAAACAAGTTTTGCTTGGAGAGATTTTAGCAAGATCACAGAAGCTCGATGTTACTATGTAAATGTGACTTTTGCAGTTTTGTCTCTCTAGGCTGAGCCTAACATTTTGATTCAAACCTCCTAACTGGCTCCCAGAAAAGATTTCCATGGTCCCTAAAGTGCTCTATGTTCCAAAATGCCCTAACATCCCTTTCACATTCCTCTTCTCATCAGAAAGGTGGTCTGAGCTCAAATGGATGCACAGCAGTAATGTGTTAGAAGTTGCGTCTTTGGTACCACTGCTGTACTGTTTGTATTTTAAAAGTTAAGTCCCTGAAGTCAAATAAATCCATAATTGGTGATGTTCTAGTCTATATGAAGAGGGGGATAAACTCCAAGGAAGAGCATTGGTTAGATTCTCTTTCAGCGGCTGTTTTTACATGGCTTCCCCCATGCTTTTTCTTAAGAAATTCCTTTATCCATTCAGTAATATATACTGACAGTCCATAACATCCTTCTGACTGTTCTGGGAGCTTGAAAACATCAGTAAATAAACAAAGGTCTCTAAACTTGGAAAGCAGCTGACACAGTGCTTACTTGACGTGAATAAAGAATACAGGGTGTTGAAAGGTGGTAAGTGTGTTGGGGAAAGACAGAAGAAACAAGGAATGAGAGACCAAGAGTGCTAGGCAAGAGGGTTGCACGGCACAGTTTTAACTGCAGAATTTAGGGGACTTTATTGAAGAACTAACATTTGTACAAAGTTTGAAGGAGAAGGAATTAACCTGGGAGATCTGAAGCAGCCTGCTTTTAAAGAAGGGGCTACAACAGTGCTGGTATTAGAGAGAATGCAAGGTCAGTGGGTTGGAGTGGAGGAAGAGAGAACATAGAAAGAGATGAGACCACTTCAGACACAACAAGGACATCTTAGGTAGAGAACAAGAGTGGGGCAATGGAGATAGAGGATTCAATTTGTATGAGAAGTTTTATTCATGTGAAGTGGTACACACTTGTAATCCCCTAACTTAGGAGGACTAGGCAGAACAAGTTCCACACAGATTGGACTACATAGCAAAACAGCATATCAGGAATGAAAAAAAAAAACAGTAATAATAAAAGCTGGGGATATGGCTCAGTGGTTGAGTACTTGTCACATTAATGTAAGGGTCTCTTGGCCAAAACCCACCAAGTTCGACTCTCCCAAACCCATGAACAAAGCTCTCACGTGTCTGTAACCCTAGCCCAAGGTGGGTTGGGCAGAGGCCACAGAATCACTGGGGCTTGTTGACTGATGGCAGCTCTGGGCTCAGGGAGAAACCCGTATCTGATGGAACTATGTGGATGAGCACAAAAGGGTACTGGAAGCTCGCTTCCGGCTTCACACGCATGCCTATGGGGGTGCACTCATCTATACATGCATACATGTATATACACACACATATGAGCATAAACCACACACATCACACACCACATAACATGCATACTCTGCACACGCACTCACACATGCACCCACAGTGAATAAAAGTTATAAGCCAAGGAATGATTATATTTTCCAAATTTAATCAAAAGTAATATACAACTTCCTATTGGAATAAAAAAAGGAAGCTGGAAAATTATCCACTCTTCCATCTTCATGTGTTCTGTTCAAGGTAGACACTGTGTTGGAGGAAGTTATCATAGTTTTGTGCTTGGCTCTTGCATCATCTTATATGGGTCCAGGTCAATGGATGTTTGAGACTGACTCTACAAACATGGGCATCTGGTATATATCAGTGCCAAACTCAAGAGCAAAGAATGAATATGGATTCACATGTTATACTGTTTTCAACTCAGAACAAGTGTGCAGAGAAAGTTCCCTGGCTCAGTCGTTGAAAAATTAATCATTGTTCTGTAGCTGAGGGCTGCAAGGTGATTTTGCAAAACTTTAAGCTTATACATCAATTATCTGCCTGTGTACTTCTATACTCATTCCAGGCCAGATGTCTCTTGGATGACATTTTGGGATCATCATACTTTTAATATATTTTATGATTAAAAGCTCCAGAAACATGACCTCTAGCCTTACTCAGAAAACTGTCTGATCTCATATATGCAAGATCTTTCTCTTGAGACACTAGGGAAGTTTCTTTCTATGCACAATAGAAATAAGAGTAGAAGGCTGGGTTCCAAGGAAGACTACCAGGAGATTTGATCAGATAATCACTGAATTCCCATGATCTATAAAAATAAATGTATTAAGGGAGTTTAAATTTGAGTAAATTGGTACAAATCAGTCATGACCACTCATTAATTCAACAATTATCTTTTTTAATTTATTGATTTTTTTAAATAAAAAGTTGCACACATAGACTCCCCTCTCCTCAAACCACAATTCTGCTGAGGGTCTTCGGTGGGGTTATTGGTATTCATTCATTGTAGGGACCAAGAGGCCTGTCAGTTTCTGTGGGGATGCGGGAGACATGGTGCCTCAGGCTATTCCCACCCACCCTGAGGCTCTAACAATCTTCCCATAATTACTATAAACTGTCCTATGTATAGGATTATCAATCACACATGAGGTTCTTGACTTCACAGAGCTTCACAAGTCCCAGCTTTCTTGGTCCAAGTTGTCTGAGTTGCTGTGCTCAAAAGTATGAATGAGGGTAAGAACCGTGGTTAGTCACAAGTCAAGTCCCCGTGCACAAACAGAGCATGGACACTGATGACACCCCTTCTAAAAGACAACCTGTACCCCAGAGAGCCTCTCACCATAGAGTCCAGCTTTATACTACTCTCCTTTATACTACTGTTTCTTGTCTTCCTCATGGAAAGCAAAGACCCATCTGAAACGGGACAGAAAGGGATCCATTTACTGCAGCGAGCATTATTCAGGTGATACTTCCAAAAGGATTTTAACCTTTCTCTTTACCATGCTGATGCTGAAAAGTTCAAGAAAAGGAAAATGACCCTTAAGGTGGGTCCAGTAACAAACAAGCCAACTCTTTTCCCTTTCAACCTCCAAGTATCATTCTGTGTTTCACAGAGCCTGGCTGATCTTTTCAGCAATTTGCTACTTAAAGTCTACTTACCTGTCAATCATGCTTAACTTCCTTCTGCATAGCTGATGGCAGTGCTATGCAGTCTTCCTTCAGCTAATGCATTTAATAGCTGTTGTGGCTTTGAAAGGCTGCCAGCTGAGAGGAGCAGCTGAGAATGTTGCTACCCAGCCAGACTCACTGTCCTTTACTTCATCGGCCCGACACCACCACTTGCAATTTTTATAGCCTGGATTCATTGTGGATCTGACCGCAATCATTGGTTTTCTACAATATACATCTTCTGATGGATTGTTTTGTTTTGTCTGTGATTATTGGATTTTCCAATACATTGAATGATAAATTGTTTAGTATCTCCAAGCTTCATTGAAACAACCCTTGTAAGAAACATACACTCTTTTGTTGGGTTGAAAGGCAACCAAATGACATAATAAATACTTGAAAATGCAGATTTAGCCAGCAGGCCATGTGGTACTGTTGGAATATACAAATGTATTCATATTCCAGTACTGTCACTTGCTAGCTATGCACCAATGGGTAAGTTACTTCTCTCAACTTCATTTTCTTTATCTGCAAATTGAGCATGAGTACACCTGTTTTGCATAAGTATAGTAAGCTTAAGTGACATTACACATGAAAGGCACCTAGAATGTAATTTCTCTGTGGTTACTGCTTTGGGAAATCATGTTACCCATCCTAAATAATTTAAATTATTATTAATGGAAATGCTAGAGATATTAGGGCAATGTAGCTTCCAAAATTTGGGTTTTGACTTGGATCCAAGAAGTAATAAGCACAAACTAACTGCTTTTACAGACACATTTATGTCTGATGTCACAGTCATGCACAAAAGAAAGAAAGAAGCTCCATGGAAGGAGGGGGGGAGTGCCTCAGACAATGTCTACAAGGCGACTAGATGGAGAGAGTTCTTGAACTTAGTCAGGAAGTCTTTTAGGTCTTGCCTTCTCAAAGGGAACAATTCAGTTGAGAGACACAGTAGAAGCCAAGGTTTATTTACTATAGGCTCCAAAGACAGCTTGCCTTGGGCTCTCTCAAAAGGGAAGAACAGGACAATGCTTTCTGAGTTGTGGGTTTTAAAGAAGTTTTTTTTTTTTTTTTTTTTTGAGTATTTATGATATGAGTGGCATAATCACTGGATAAAGTGACCCTTTATCCCAGTCAAGTCATGGTTGCCGGGATCTCCCTTTTAGGGCCTTTCTTCCCATGATCCTCTAGAAAAGGTAGCCAAAGGGGTTGTGAAAACTCCCTGGAATCTTAATTTTTGGTATAGCAGAAACAACTTAGCTGTAGCCTCAAGGATCATTAGACTGCATAGCAGACCATCTTGGCCATCAGAAGACATTTTTCAGGATACAGCAGTAACTTTCTTGATTACCTCATATCTAACTGTTTATTTTTTTTCAAGGTAGGGTCTCACTCTAGCCCAGGCTGACCTGGAATCCACAATGTAGTCTCAGGGTGGCCTCGAATTCATGGTGATCCTCCTATCTCTGCCTCCAAGTGCTAGGATTAAAGGCATGCGCCACCATGCCAGGTTCTAACCCTGTTTTTGAGACTGTTCAATGTTCCATGTCATGGCTGGTTTTCTTTTAAGACATTTTTGTGTGTGTGCATATGTGTAGTATGTGGTGTGGTATGTGCTGTATGTATATGTGCAGATGCAGATATTTTTATGTGTGTGCATGTGTGTAGTATGTGTTGTAGTGTGTGTGGTGTATATATATGTGAAGATTTATATATTTCTATGTGTGTACATGCATGTAGTATGTGGTGTGGTATGTGTGCTGTATATATATGTGCAGATGCATTTTTATGTGTGTGCATGTGTAGTATATGTTGTGGTGTGTGCACCACATGTATATGTGAAGATTTAGAGATTTCTATGGATGTGTTTGCATGTGTGCAGTATGTGTTGTGGTGTGTGTGCTATACATATATGTACAGGTGCAGATATTTGTATGTGTGTGTAGTATGCATTGTGGTGTGCGTGCTATATGTATATGTACAGATGCAGACATTTGTATGTGTGTGCAGTATGCGTTGTGGTGTGCGTGCTATATGTATATGTACAGATGCAGACATTTGTATGTGTGTGTAGTATGTGTTGTGGTGTGTGTGCTATATGTATATGTACAGATGCAGACATTTTTATGTGTGTGCATGTGTGCAGTATGTGTTGTGGTGTGTGTGCTATATGTATATGTACAGATGTAGACATTTTTGTGTGTGTGCTATATGTATATGTGCAGATGCACCTACAGGTTAGAGAACATCAGGTGTCCCCCTCCATCCTCATATGCATGCTTCTTTGAGACTGAGCCTCTCCCTGATTCCAGAACTTGCTATTTTCATGAGCCTCAGCCATTCTTCAATCTCCACTCCCTCCAGGACTGGGGTTATAGCCATAGAGGTTTATGCAGGTTGGTGCCAGGAATACAACTCAGGTGGTCTCAGACCACCTCAGGCCTTCATGCTTGCAGGGAAAGCACACTGACCCTCTCAGTCATCTCTCCAGCTTTATTTTTACAATGGAGGTTTTGCATTAAAGGATTGTACCACCCATGTTTCTCTTCCGCCTAGCACATACACTCAACCTGGAACTCTGCTGACTGAAGGATTCTGCACACTCTATCCCTTTTTACTCCCCACTCTCCACCTCCTTTGACCAGCTACCTTCAAGAGGCTCTGGGTGGACAAGCAGAAAGCAACAAACCTGTGTGATAGAACTGTGACCCTCCACCTCTTTGTAATGTCCAGTAGGTTGGTCTTGACTCTTCCTCCATGTATATGTATAATTCATTGCTATAATAAAATACCCTAATTATCTTGTTAGAATATCTCTAACCTAATTCACCAGCAGCTTAACTGTTAAGACTGGATTACTGAGCCAGTTCAGACAAGCAACAATTGGTTCACTCATTCCTTCCTCTGCTCAATTAGACCTCCAGAATGTTCATGTTGAAGAAGTTAATGAATAACTAATTGACCCCTTCAATGTAAACCCGAGTACACTGAGCCTGAGTGAAGAGAAGAGGTATCTGATTGGGGACACTCTCACACAGCGGGGAATCTGAAGCAAAAGGCATTTTGGCTTTAGATATTAATGTCAAAGAATATAATTGCTTTATTTTAAAATATAAATTTTTAGTTTTTAAAGGATATTAAGATTAAAAAAACAGACCAATACTGTCCCTTCTCATAAAACTATGTCTGGTTCTTTGATGTGGGGAAAATTATTTACTTTCATGGACTTAGCAGCCATGATCACAAGATTCTGATGCACAAAGGTTATCATACAACTAATGAAATGAAAAGCAAGGGAGCTGCAGTTATTCATGACAGTCTTCAGGGCCTCTTCCATGACTGTGTGGTTCATTTTCTATGCAAATATTTTTACCAAACCTACCATAAAATGAAATAACTTCAGGCCCCACAAATCCTGTGTTTTCTCTTAGCAAGACAACATGGCTGAGTGGAAGTGCTTGGAGCCCTACTGACCATGGTTCAAATGTCCTGTCACTCCAAGCTGCCTGACTTTGGAAGTTACCTAAGAGCATTATCCATGTACTTACTCACCCACAAACTGCAGATAAAAAAACCAATTCCTAGTGTAGTTATGAGGTTTAAGCAAGGCAATATGGAAACAAAGCCTTTGGTTTAATGTTGGTCCACAGCAAACCTATAGTAACGTTTCTTGAATTGTGTTAGGCGTTTGTCTAATCTGATGATTCAGAATATGGCTTTGGACACTTACATAACATTTCTGATTTACATTGCAATATTTACTGTGCTATCTCAGCAGCTCAATTTTTTGAGACATAGCTTTCTCATTTTTAAAAATAAAATCTATGACAGCGATTTAAGGTTAAATGAGATGGTGAGAAGTGCTTAGCTGAGGGACAGATTTGGGCTGCAATAACCAAAAATGACTCAAAATGACTTATACCAATGCTTGTTAAACTATTTAGCAAAATAACAGCCAGCAAATAGATCTTGTTAATTAATGCACATATGTGTATCATAAGACTGTTGTATGAAGCCACTTCAGTAGTGTATAGAACTATGTTGCATATATTGTACACTGGAAAAATGACAATGGATCTGAATTCAGGCTTTCCCAGTAAGTATGAAAACCATTGGTAGCTTAATAATACCACACACTTATACTTTTTCTTAATTTCCCTTTTATTTTTATTCATCATTTTTGTCGATAAAGAGAAGCATGTGAAAAATTTACCTGAATGCATTCAACCTAACTCCGACTGCAGGTTAATTTTGAACTTGATAATTACTTAACCTACCAACATACTATTGCCAGAATAGCAAATTGTTTGTTTGGGTTTGTCTGGGACCAGAGTATTGTCTATGCCATTTTAAAGGGAGGCCACTATCCTATTTCTACCACATTTAGGATATTCAGCTCAAACAATAAATCAGTTTACAGTGTTTTAATTTTCCTTTGTGATACACATCTTTGTTTCTCAAGCTGATATTCTATATGAAGAATAAAGGCACTATACAAAAAATTACTCTGTCACTGGCCTTTCATATTCACTAGCAAACTCAGTAATTCCAGAAGATAGTAACTTTTAATAACATTCTTGCCCTTTGATGAATTATGAGTTAGACTGTATGAGAACAATAAACCTCTTCAGCTAATGTTTCTTTTAGGGCTGTAATTCAGTCATGTGGAAGTTTGGTGTATTAGTTACTTTTATGTCAATGTGACTACAAAACTTAACAGAAATAACTCAAGAGAGGAAAAATTTATTTTAGTCCAAGGTTTCACAGGGTTTCAGTCCATCATGGCAGGGAAGGGAAGGCATGGCAGTAGGAATATGTGGCAGATGCTATTCACATCATTGTGGATCAGAAATCAGGGGGCAAGGTTGGAACCAGGAGCTAGGTCTTCTACCAGTTATGTCCCACTTCCTAAAGGCTCCACAGCCATTTAAAATAGCACCACCAGGCAACAAATGCTCAAAATATGAGCCTGGGGATGACAGTCAGATTCAAGCATCACATTTTATGTACCTTTCTTGGGTTTCACCTACGTATGCTCAACTAAGAACCCATTGATTCAGCACAATATGTAGTAGTAGATACTTGGCCACTGAGGTGTTTTCACTGCTCCTAGGTTCACAAACTCATTCCATGTAGATCTGGTGGACAAGGCAGCAGATAAAAAAGGGATGTCACTGTTGCTTGATTATACATCTCCTCTGCACCAAAACAGCATCTAGGGATTATGAAGTCAGAGACTTAGACTGCTTAGGCATCCTGACTACGTTGCATCTAGAGATTCTAGGCAACACTGGAATATCTTGGAGACACTGTGGACCATCATTTTTGTCTTGTCCATTCCTGAGAGCTTGATAAGCATTCTTCAGGGTGATATTTTGGGCATTAGTTAATAGTGTACTCAAGGAGTTGAATAAACCATGTATTTAATCTTAAACTTCAACTCTTATACTCCCCTTGTTTTACATAATTTGAACGTTACAATCATTCTGGGTAGTGCACATCTGAAGCTGAAAAACTACAGGAACGACTTATAAAAATCCTCTCTTAACGTGGTGACACACGCCTTTAATCCCAGCTCTTGGGAGGTAGAGTAGGAGGATCACTTTGAGTTTGAGGCCACCCTGAGACTACATAGTGAGTTCCAGGTCAGCCTGGGCTAGAGTAAAACCCTACAATGAAAACAACAACAAAAAAAAATCCTCTCTTAAAATAACTCAATCCCCTACAATTTTTTTTGTCTCATGTCAATACACAATGGAAATTATCAAAATACAATTTATGATCAATGTTTCATATATGTTTATAATACATTCACATTACAATAGTCAAGCTAATTATTACAACTATCTCTTCAAATACTTTTATTTTATTTGTGTGAAAAAGTTACAATTTATTATAGCAAATTCAAATGTGCAACATATCATTAATCAAACTCACCATACTTACAGTAGGTCTCTTGAATTTATTCATCTTGCATACTATGGTTGGTATCAAAGTCTGTGGCTCTGTTGGGAGATAGCTGAATCTTTAGGGTGAGGGATCTCATGAAAGAGGTTAGGTTAGGTCAAAGGGATATACCTGGCCTCTCCTCTTCCTCTTTATGCTGTCATATTAAGCTCAGGAATTTCCCACCATGATGCTGTTTCACTCCAGGTCCAGAAGTCATACGGCCCATTGACTATGGACTGAAACCTTGGCTATGGACCAAAATAAACCTTTATTCTTTTAAGTTATTGTCTCGGGTCTTTAGTCACAGTGTTAAAAGTTGAGTCACATACAACATAACTGGAACTTTGTGCTCTTAGATAAATATCTCCCCAAATTTCCTCTACCTGGTAGCAACCATTATTCTGTTCTCTGCTTCTATGAACTCTTTATTTGTGTGTGAGAGAGAAAGAATAGGTGCTCCAGGGCCTCCAGCCACTGCAAACGAACTCTAGACACATGTGCCACCATGTGCAACTGGCTTACATGGGTACTGGGGAATCAAACCTGAGTCCTTTTGCTTTGCAGACAAGTGCCTTAACTGCTAAGCCATCTCTCTAGCCCTGCTTCTATGAATTCTTTTTAGATTCTGTTTTTGAGATAATGCTTTTTTTCTGTCTAGCTTCTTTCATATAGCTAAATGTCTTTCAAGTTAATCCATAATGTTGTAAGTGATGTGATGTCCTGGATTAAAGTCAAATTGCATTCCACTGTATGTGTACACCTATTTCATCCATCCATCCATCCACCCACCCACGCACGCACGCAGTGGACAGTTAGCTTGTTTCCATATCCTGGCTATTGTGAATGAATTAGAGATATCTGTGACACAGGTTTCACTTCCTTTGACATCAGTCAGATGACACTTTTTTTTTTTTTTCATTTTTGAGGGACCTCAATGCTGTATTCCATGGCTGCACTAGTTTCCCTTACCAAGAAGAGACGTGTTAGGCCCTTCCCTTTCCCCACATTCTCACCAGCACTCACTTTTGCTTTCTGACAATAGCCATCCTGATAGGCATGAAGTGCTCTCTCATTGTGGTTTTTCTTTGATTACTGGGATGAGCATCATTACATATACCTATTAGCTAACTGTATGTCTCATTCAGAAAAATATTCAGGCCTTTTGTTCATTTTACTTTTATGGTTACACAACCTGTACCACACCTACACTCATTTCTCGTTATACATTTTAGACACTGACTTATTAGATGTAAGGATAGCAAAAACTTCCTCCTGATCCATAGATTCGTTTTTCATTTGTTTCCTTTGTCGTGTTGAAACATTTAACTTGATGCAGTCTAATATTCCAACTTATTTCTGTTTTTGTTCACTATGCTTTTGGTATCAAATCCAAACAAAATAAATTTCAAGACCAATGCCAAGGAGATTTTTCACTGTTTTCCTCTGTGTATTTTATTTTCATGTTTTAGAATTTAAATCTTAATTTACATAGCACTGATTTTGTATGTGATATAAGAATCCAATCTCCATTTTTTTGCATGTGGATATTCAACCTTCTCAATATAATTTATCAAAGAAATAGTCCTCTCTGTATTGTATGTCTTTGGCATTCTTGTGGGCAATACATTAGCCATAAATGTGTGGGCTTTTTTTCTGGGATCTCTACCCTATTTCTTGGGCTATATGACTGTTTTTTAATGATAGCACCATTCTGCTGGTATTTTCAAAGCTTTGTAACAAATTTGAAAACAGAAAGTTTTCAAATGATGCTAGCCTTGTTCTTATTTAAAGTTGTTCTGGTTACTGTGGTTCTGATTCCTGTGAAAAAATAAAACTTTGCAATTTTGAAGGTATTGTATTGGCTCTGTGGAACACTGTGCACAGTTGTAAGGCAGTATGGGAGCTTTGAAGATCTCCAAATCTGTATACTTTTCTAAGGATTATGCAGGCACTAATGGAAAATTTGGGGTTCTGACTTGATCTTTGCATGTTAACCAATCCTTTCTGTCCCTTCATCCTAGGTCTTATGTGTCTTTAAATCTTTAACCTACTGTATCGGTATATATGGAATCTACCTCAAATGCTATTAGAACATGGGAATATAGGGAGGAATAAAGAAATTAAGCAATACCTATCACCATGTTGCAAAGTTCTTTACTTTAAATAATTATGTATATGTGTGTGGATGGGTACTACTGAAAACAAACATCAGGGGCTTGTGTCACCTCTTGCATCTGACTTACATAGGTAATTTGAGAATTGAATCCAGGCTCATAAGCTTTGCAAGCAAGCACCTTTAACTGCTATGCCACCCTCCCAGCCATGCTTTAGTTACTTCCCAAGAAGATAAAGGTCTTGAAATATCCTGTTCTTGTTCACAAGTTATAAGAAAACCATTGGGAACACATTCTTCATGTGAATAAACCAGGACCCTGGGCGCCCAGCTTTGCAAGCAGCTCTGTGAAGTGCTTTGGACAAGTCTCTTAACCATTTTCAACATACCTCAGTACCCCTAGCACTAATGTGACTGAAGACTGTGGAATTGTTCTCTCTTGTCCCTCAAAGCCCTATGGTTGCAATTCAAAGACCATGTGTCTAAACAGTGTGAATGTTTGGCTTTCGTTCTCTCTTCAAGCTATTTCTCATTACTTGTCAAACTAATTCTCTATGGCTGGATAGATGTCTTATTTTTTTCTCTAAGCTATTTTTCACTAGCTAATTCTCACTAGGTATTTTATGAAAGTGCTACTACCAATACAGTGATGTAGATAACCCTTGCAGAAGGAATGAGGCAATGTGACACAAACTCATTGTGCAATACATTTTTATTGTCCTTTTACCTTTGCAGTCATCTTTGAGTAATTGTGTAAACAATAGAATGGAATGAAATTACATTAAATCGTATGCAAATGGCTCTAGAACACCTTAACAATTATGACAAGGCAATTATAAATAATTTTTTGTTAGTAATATATATTTGCTTTTTAAAGTACATTAAAGAGCTGCCATATCTAGAGTTAGCTAGGGAACAGCAATGGTACCATCCTGGGAGCCCACCTCCCAGAAAGTTTAGACTCCAATTTTGAAAATCCTAAGATTGACTAGGTCCATAATATATAGTCAAGCAGACGGTTCTTGGGTTGGAAATATTTATTCTTGAAACTTTACAGCATTTTACCTTTTAGTCATTGCATAAAACCCTTTCTATTCTTTTCATACCACATGGGTACTCTGCAGAATTCCAAGTAAAACTTGCATTCTGATAATTTCAGTTTATCACCTTTAGAACAACAAATCCTATCACTTAAGGAAAGCCAAATCAGAGATGGGTATATAGTTAGTAATCTAACAGAATGGCAACATTTTTTATAGCATCCTAAATATTCCAATGAAGCAAAACTTACAAATGCCACCTTATGTAGAGGAAAGTTTAGATCTGAGACTATTCCAGAGGATAGCAGCCCCAGGCACATTCTTGATGTGAAAGTTTAAAAGGCACCTCCCTCTCCCAAGAGACAGTCAGATTGTGGACTGGTTTTATAGGCAAACAAAACAAGAGTAAGCATCCGAATTCTTAATTCAGTCATTTCAAAAATTAGAAGTTACAAATACTCCAAAGATAGTCCTGAAACTTGTTTAAATAACAAGAGATTAACTGCAAGAAGCATATAATCAAAACCTTTTTTTCTTATAGCTAAGGTGTGTAAAGCATAAATATATGAAAAATAAAATTCACAGTCAGTTTTAAAACTAGAATTCAAGTTTGGCTAATAAATCTTAAATTTATAAGTATATTAATTTCTAAGTACAACATAAGAGAGGCAGTATTGTCAGATGTACAACTGAAGTATTATGACAGAAAGACAACTGTGAAAGGATAGAGGCTTCTAGAAAATTCCTTTTGTTGCCAACAAATAGGACCACCTGAGTGTATTTCAGACTCTCTTCACTTAAGGGCTTTCTGAATTGATTGCTAAGAATATTACATAGCTTTTGGAAAAATCAGCAACAGTCGTGCACTTGTGGCATTTGCTTGGTCTCATACTGTGGGTTGCTAGAGAATAAAGCAGAACTCAGAGTGTTGTAGGTTTAAAAAAAATATTTTTTATCCTATTTCATCGAAGCCAGCCTCTTCACAATCTTCTTATTTTGTTGGGAT
Organism: Orientallactaga sibirica; assembly: GCA_036365145.1. NCBI lineage: Eukaryota > Metazoa > Chordata > Mammalia > Rodentia > Dipodidae > Orientallactaga > Orientallactaga sibirica. The sequence goes on along the minus strand of JAEOAD010000004.1, from coordinate 49,243,821 downwards.
TTGGGAGTGAGGGGGTGGGAGGAAGTGGGCAGGAAGGGAGGTGGAGGGAAGTGGGGGGATACGACAGATCAGGGTGACAGTCAGGGACATACATCAGCTCACACTCAGCTGAGCAAACCCAATCAACTTCACTTCGTCAGGAATCTCCGACCCATCACAGCCAGAAGCCTGAAAATAAAGCAAGAAACTTTTAATTCTGGCTAGTCACTGCTGCCAGCTGTTAGAAACTCGCTTGTGGGACAGTGATCCAAGCAAAGTCAAGTCTCTTTTTCAAGAAGAGACTCTCCCTTCCCCTATGGTTACTGCGCTAACTTCCAATGGAAATCTGGTCTTAATGCCTTCAAGGACAAAACAGAGGGGTTTTGTTACAAAGGAAACAGCACCATGTCTAGGCTTACAATGTCAGAACTGCCAAGGAGACATGAATGCCAAGAAGCCCACCTCTGAACTTTTCAACTAATAAAGTTTTATTTATTTATGCACATGTACATATTGTGAGGCAGGATCTTATTATATAGCCCACGTGATCCTCTTGCCTTATCCTCTCAAGTGCAGGGATTACAGGCATGTACTACCATGCTTGGCAATAAAGTTGTTTTAAATGTACTTATGCATGAGATCCTCTTATCAATATTTAAAAAATATTTTGAAATTAATTATGAGATTGAGCAGGTTTCTCAGGATACACACATATGCATATATATTGGTAAATATACATCTATACCATATATACATGTGTGTATCCCGAGTCATCTCTGCCCTGTAACACTGTCAGAAAAAAGTAGTTACCAACTACCAAGATGTCTCACTATAGACAGCTGCTTTTTAAATGCTAGAGAGTAAGTTTTATAAGGAAAAGTATTTGTTCTAGTTTGAATGATGACATCACCCAGAAGTGACTGTGTAAAAGAACTGGCATCTGGCGCCTCCAAAACTGTGATCCATAATAAATATTTTCTCTTTAGAAGTTGACTATTTGAAGCATGTTATAGTAACAGAAAGCTGACGGAAGTTCTTTACCATGGTAAAATAATGTTCATATTTTATGAACATAATATTTATGAATATAAATATTATTTATATTTCAACATATTAGCTACTAGTGTATCCAATACTTTATTATACTTATTACTTCAAAACCAGAAGATATTGGAAATAACCCATTGCCTTGCAACCTTGCCTTGACAATAATTTGTGAGTTATTTTTATTTCCTTTGACACTCTCCCCTCTTTCACCCACATGCACACATGGGCCAACACATATATCACCATTTTAAGTTGCTTCTTCACTTTATAGTACATCAATCACACTTGATAGTACATCAATCATAAGTAGATACTATATAAAGAGAAAAAATGTTTGATGAATGATTACCAAAGGACCACACAACATTTTTCTAGACTCAAATTCTACTAAATTATTGTCACACATGTTAGGCTTCCATGGGGAAGGGCTCTTTCCAAGCACCACAAATGACCTATGATAATCAAAAAACAGTACATGAAACCAGCCTTAGTTGAATGTATCATTTCCCACTAAAAAACACATAGCTAGAATATATTTTAAAATCTCTATAACTGTCTTTAAAATAACAGTGTAAGTCATTATACTCATATAAAAGTTATAGCCTAAAGGTAAGTAATATTAGTCAGCATTAGAGAAAAGCAACTACTTTCTGCCTATCCAGTGACATCTTTAATTTTCCTTGACAGGTGAGCTGCTCCATGCATAACAATTTTCAGTTTGCCTTGGCAGAGTTAATGAGATCACAGCGCCCTTTGCCTCACTTCTAAAGAAGTACAGGCACAGCAGTCACTTTAGCAGAGACTTTTCCTGGTGGTGTACTGAGACCCCCCCAGCCTCCTTTCTCATCCAGTACCACTGTTCTCACTCATGGCACCAGAGTCAATCTCTGGTGAGCAGGTGAGTGATGACATCTAAGGGCAAACTACTGTCACTGCTGGTGACAAAAAGGTCAGACTGCCAAGCACATAGTATGTCAAAAGCTTTACTTCTCTCTAAAGTAGCTTTAGAAGTGATGATAGTGTGCATGTCAAGATTTGGTCAAATGCCAAGGAATCAGACAAAATATCCAAGATTACACTGACTAAACACAAGATAAATATAAAGTCCTCCCTCGAGTGGAGCAGTGAAGCAACAGGCCCATGGTTACAGCCTGCACACCTTGCAGAGTCTCTCCAGAGTTCCTTCCTCCATGAGCCCAGTGCCTGCAGCAGGCTGCACTAGTATGTTTGTTTCCTGAACAAGGCATTTAGCTTGCTTCTGGACACCCTGCTGCCCTCCCTACCTCCTGCTGACCCCATGGCACTGCTGTTTATAGTCTCTCTCAATTCTCAGCACACAAAGGAGGGCAGTGTGCATGGGATCCTGGCACTTGAGGAGAGGGGACCAAGACCTTTCCAAGAAGCAGTATTCACACTTTTAGGACCCAGAGCCACTGTATACTCATAAAAATTATTAAGGATTCCAAAGAACTTATGCTTGTGTGGGATATATTTACTGCAATGATTGTCTCTGAAATTAAAACAGAAAAACTGAAAATATTTTGACACAATTAAAGATTCTTAAAATATTTAAAAATAATAGCTGATGTTACAGTTGATGGGAAAGCACTGGCTTAGCATGCATAATGCCCTGGGTTCGATCACCACTATTGAAAGAAATGTAACAATCATTATATTAAAATCATGTTTATGAACATTATATTTATCATAGTAACTTAGAAATTCAAAGTGACACAATTTTAAAATATTTGTTTATTGATTCTTTAAACATAATAGTGAACTCATTAGATGCTAATATAAATAAAATCTTCATGAAAAATAACCATAGTCCCTCCTACAAGAACCAAAAAAAGGCAACAAGAAAAACCTGAGAAGACTGAAAATGCTTTCCCCTTCACCATTTTGCTTAGTGGAAGACAGCTGACTTCTCATCTATAATTCTGTGTTCATTCACCTGTTTTATGTTTACTCCAAAGTACTTAAAATCTCACCTTGCACAAACATGTACTTAGGAAAAGGGAGTATCTTAGGTGCTTTTCCAAAGAGCATTTTCTACTACATCAACACTTTCTCAGTGGAAATATCTGAAAGGTTAGGCTACAATGTGGAATCTGAAACAGAGCATTGAACTTTTCATGCTGTTACATTAAAATCCATTGGTCCTCTTTGCCCTTTGAGTGGATCTTTTACTGGTGTATGATTTTTAAGCACCACTGAGTTTTATAGATCTTCTAAAAGAAGGGAAATTTCATTATACAATATGAACTTTATACATAAAGTTGAGATTTAATAAAACCAAACATGTTTCCTGCCTCATTTAGAATATTCTTAAGTGAAACTGACTTTACATTTTATATGGAGTGAGTGATGACAAGTAGTATGGTTTGAAGTACCTACATGATCAGATTTTCCACCATGGCTTTTACACCAAGAGCAACAGAGTGAGAAAGGCAATAACATCTTATTCTGATGATAAAAAGAGTTTGACACCCAGAATTCCCTGATCTCAGGAACTTCAGAAGTTCATCACCCATATTTTGTGTACTCAGCTTCCAAGTGAAGGTGGAAAAAAAAAACCCCGATAATTGAGATTACATGAAGCTAAATTCTTCTGCACAGCAAACAATCACTAGAATGAAGAGACAGCCTACAGAATGGGAAAAATATTTTTGCTAAGCATACAAGAGACAGGAGATAATATTTAGAGTATATAAAGAACTGCAATAACGAACTACTGAAAGAGCAAATCATCCGATAAATAAATGGGCACAAACAGAATACAGTTCTCAAAAGAAAAAAAAAAATTGAATGGCCAATAAATCCTGAAAAGTATCCAGCATCCTTAGCCATCAGGGAAATGCAAATGAAAACTGTTTAGAGATCGCATCTCACCCCATCAGAATAGCTATTATTGCTGGGGCTGGTACTTCACATGGGTAATTCCAGCACTTGGGAGGTTAAAGTAAGAGGACTACCATGAGTTCAAGGCCACCATGGGCTAGAATAAGTTTCAGATAGCCCTGGGCTAGTGTGAGACACCTAGCCTGAAAGCAAAATAAAATGTAAAAACCAGAATGGCTAGCATTAAAAAAAGTGGTAACAGATGCTACTGAAAGGGGAGGGAAATATCATGCATTTTTTTGTATGTAAATATAGAAGTTGTCAATAAAAAATAATTTAAAAAAAAAACCCACATCGAAAAAAAAAAAAAAAAAAAAGAAAACAACAAAAAACATCCAACCAATGACCTGATCCCAGATGTACAAGTCCCAGTGCAAACAACACAAGAAACATAAAAAACCAAGGTTACATGATTCCTCCAAAACTTAATAGTCCCACAATAATGGCTTTCAATGTGAGTGAATCTGATTAAATCACAAAGAATTCAAAAGAATTAATTGTAAGTATTTCAAGTAAATAAAAAGGTCATGAATAAATTATTTAATAGATTTAAAGAGAACACAAACAGCTGAATTAAATAAGGAAATAAATGAAAGTGGAATTCAATGGGTCAGAAATACTGAAAAAAATAAGTTGAATCATAAATATGTTAATATTTAATATAGTTATATATGTATATTTATATGTAAGATGTAAATATAAAATTTTCATTAAGTCCAATTAAAAACACTCAGTGGATCAAGTGGAAGACAGATACCAGGTCTTGAAGATAAGGTAGATGAATTAGAATATTCAGATAATGACAAATAACATAAAAGAAAACATACAAGATGTGTCCTAGACATGGCCTCACTATTAATTACCCCTGTCCAAGGCCCATTGTCTTGTCACACATTTCAGTTTACTGTTCTTTGTCTAATACCATATTTAGATGTTCAACTCTAATGACTTCTTTGGGTCATTATTTTCATTTCAAATCTCCTATGTCATGTAAAGGTTAAATTTGTATCTCTCTCATTAATTGTCAATTTAATTCTTTTTTTTTTTTTTTTACTTCTATTCTGCCCCTTTAGGGTCTTATGCTATGAAATTCCAGGCTGGCCTCAGACTCATAGTCCTCCTGCTTCTGTCTCTCAATGTTGAGATTTCAGACATGTGCCACCATACCTGGCCTGTCAATATAATTCTTAGAGGGAGAAGGTAACTTCTGCCTCCCCTATAAAAGAAACATGTGCACATTATCAGGAATATCACATGACAGTGCCTAACCAATGCATATCAGCATTCAAGCTTATAGTGAGTATATTCCTAAAACCCCTTTTCATGCCCACTCCTGCCAGCAGGTGTAGCCTGTGGCTATGCAGGAGCTAAGGATGTAGCATCCAGCTCCAGGATTCCTCTCCCTCAAAAGTGAACATGCTTTGCAATCAGCAGGAGTATATGAAACCCCAAAGCCCATATCTGCTCCATGGGTTGAGACTGAACTGCCCTCATGTGGCCTGAGCACTGGGATTCTGTAAGTTCCCTGGTCATTCTAAGGCTCTACCAAGTTTGAGAACCACTCCAGTGCTTTCTCTAAGCATGAAGCTCTAAGTTTCCCATAAAGCCTTGGTCCTCACACAGACTCAGAATCACCTGAAGAACTTGCTGAAGTAGACTCCCGTGTCTGGGTTTGAAATAGCATGTCCATTTTGACAAGTTTCTAGCTCACAGGTGAGGCTCACATTGTGGTTGGAGTCCACATTTGGGAAAGCCATTGCTTTAGATAAAACAGGAAGCATGGGCTGCCAAAGGAAGGGTAGTGCCCCTTAGATCTTTGCCTCATCCTTATCCCCCTGCAGAGAAAGTCAAGTCTTAGGATGTTTTGGCCTTTTCAGTCTTGACTTTACCTACACTTTCAAGCCTCAAGTGTGCCCAAGCTGAGCAGCTCTAAAAATAAGTCTTTTAGTCATTAACCTCCAAAGTATTTAGAAAATCTCTATCTGCAATGCATATAATGCTATTAAATTTCAACAACTAACATTTATAATGCTCATATAAATGTGTGCCAATTAGATGCTAATTACATGCACTTAAATTTCTATTCTTTCAAAGGCAAATTAAATATATCTTATTTCATATTTTCACTAATGCAATTTCAAAAATTCCACACAAAAAGCATCAAGATTCACCTACATTACAAAATGCAGGTTAGAAAATTAAAAAATAACCTACACATGTTTATAAAAGTTTTCCAATGCAGTGTTGCAATGTCAAATGCCAAGCCACATAATACTGGGTCTACAATGCCTTGCACACTTGAACCATTTTGTTAAAAGCAGAGAAGAATTTGATCCTCCAGTCCTTGGCCATGCCACAGTGAAGTCATACCCATCATCTGTCAAAGAAGGCTAAAACTCTCATGGGGGGGGGCGCAATACAACCAAATGGGTTACCTGCCACTGTGTACCCTTTGGGCTAACACTGTTTTAAATAAACATATATACAAGATAAGAACAAAATCCTTTTTGAAACTGAACCAAGAGGTTGTGAGGGTGGGGAAGGAACGAGATGACAACTGAGCCATCTATAGTTAGAATGTTTCCCAGCTTTGGCAAGATGCCAGAAGTACTACGTAATATGGCCAAAGTACCCAAAGCCAAGACTGAAAAACAAACCAGGAACTTACTGAACCTGGTAAAAAGACCCCATGTTATGGATGTGTTAAAGGGACCCCCGTGGTTCCTCAAGTGAAGCCATGGCGCAGCAAGGTAAAGAAATGCAGTACTAAGGTATCACTCCTCTTCAGATCATGTTCAGGCCCCTGACATTCTCCTTCAGGAAGCAATGAAACCTCTGAGATGAAAGTCTTGATAAATATGAGAGAGATAAAAGGATCACATGAAGCGGCAGCAGCAGCTTATTAGGACAAATGCTGCTGAACTACTTTGATCTTTTATTCTTCAAATAAAATCACCCAGTTGATGAATGAAGGCAAAAGTATCTGAATCTTTGCAGTTTCACCTGGATATTGGGGGCCTACAGAAGATTAGGCTAAAAATCAGTTCAAATTAGCTCTGTCGACTGGGTTTCCACCTGGCTGGCAGCTGAAAACAACAAAGAAACCTCTCAGGTTTAACAAGAGCTGGATAGAGAGTTAAGTGACAGAAACAGAAGGTCATCCTTGAGTTTGGTTTTATTTAACATCTTTAACCATCTTTGGGGGGAAAGCTATCAATTTCCATTTTGTGAGAACACACTGTTACACTGTCGAGCTGTCAAAGAGGAACATGCATATGGATTTGCTTCCTGTACTTTTCTGCACTAGGCTCCATCACTCAACCCTTAAGGTACAAATAAGCCTCAATCTTGGGCAAGAAAAGTATTGAGACATCCAAAAGGACAATCCACAAAGAAATCCATGGAACCATAAGGGGTGGGGCCCGCTGCCTCTGAGAGTGGATAGTTGTTGCAAGCATGATTTCTGAGCTAGACCACAGCTGTATCTGCAGCTCCTACTGTGTGATCCTGAGAAGGTGACAGAACCAGACCTCAGACTTCCAAGACATGAAGGGATCTACCAAGAGAGATCAGGTGCAGCGGGAGATCAGGGGACCCAATCAGAGAAGGCTTTGCATTGTGTTCAGAGCAGAGAGTTTTACAAGAGGCCAGTAGAGAACCACTGATATGTCTGGAGCATTTTGGAATTATAGAAAGGTTACTCTAGTTGAAGCTACAGTTAGGTACACAGAGCTGACCACTGGCCAGTTATCAGGAAGACCGGCTTCTGAAGATGATAGTATTTTACTGCGGTGCTGGACATGGAGATGAAGAGACAATCAGGAGTTAGCCTAGGAAACCCAAAAACTATTCAGAGGAGGAGATTGGGGAGAGTGTTCTATTATCCCTCCAGTTTACCTAGAGATGGGTTAGTAGCTGTGTTTATCAAGCCTTCCACAGGAGGAAAGAGGCAGTGTTAATAGTATTTCACAGGAAAGCAAATGCAGACATAATGGGAATGAGCATGAAAATTTCAAATGATAATCTCTATGCAGATATCCAAAACTAGGAAAATGTTCTACAGGTAGCATAAGAAAATAAAGATTAGAGATGCTAAAATAGGGTCCAATTTTCTCCTCAGATGCTCTCACACAAATGGAACACGTTCAAAAAACCACGAGTAAATTTCAACTGTAATAGGTACTTCCAGCCAGAAAATAAATTCTGAAAATTCTGTAATTAATCTAGAATGCTATATAAGTAAAGTTCTTTTATAATAAAGAAGAATTTCTCCAGCTCTACTGTGTGTAAACATTTGTGCTTTTCTTTGCTTTATACCTAGCTGATTGACATGAGGTGAGAAGCAAGTCCTAGCATGGGGCTCACTTCAACTGTAACTCATCATTTGGCATTTTTGGTCACATACATTTTCCATTTAATTTTCACAAAAAAAAGGCAGATCATCAATATCTATCTGCTGTGCACAGTCAAGCATTGATCCTCTAGATTGTAAACTGTCAGCAGTATTTTCATTGGCCTTTTATAAGTTTAATTTTTAATTTTAAAATGAATCATTTATTTGGCCTTAATGTACTGTTTGCTAAAATTTGCAGGAAAAGAGTCACTTTTAACTATCTGGAATTCTCTTCAACTCTTGCTCCACAGTGACCCCAGAATACTCAGTAAGTGTCTCTGTGGCTACCAGGCATGTAAGTTTAAAATTATGCTAGTGTAAAAAATCTGTTGGACTATCTATTCTCTACAGAAATCTGTTACCATGGTTTGCAATGAGGAAGTAAAATATTAGATCTTTGTTCATCAGCCTATGGTGAGCTATTCTGCAATTGCTTCCAAATACTGATACCATTTCCACAACAATCAGCTTCTATTTTTAAAGTTAGAACTACTTGGTTTGCACTCAGGAAAGCTTTAGCACAAGCATGGCTTTGAATTAAGTTGAATTTGGCTATATGGCCAAGGTGCCACACAAGCAAGCACAATGAGACACACAGGCTTTGAGTTTCAAGTGGTCACTCACAGTCAGAAGTGTGACTGTGAGTGATAGAACAAAGTTCCTAAAAGAGATTTTCAGTCCGGATCAGAACATGTTCCCAATGTGGCAGAGGCAAGCACAGATGCAAGACGTGACCCCCCCCCCCCCGCCCAAACAAAACAGCAACGCAAGAATTTCAGAGGATGTTACTCAACTACACCACTGCCCCTTGCTGGCAGCAGCATGACAAGGTGTCACCTTCTATACCTTCCACTTACCAACTTGAACGTCAATGTTTTCAAAGCTTTGGGGTCATCTACAATCTTCTGTAAATTAGCAGCCACTGTAAAATACAAACATGGAAAAACAGTGTCCGAGTTATTGCCAATAAACACTGGATTTTCACATCAATGATTCAGAAAATTTGACTAATGATGCAATAAAGTGCAAAATCATTCCTTTCACAGACATCACTAAATCCATATAAATGAGCAAATTACTTGCACACAGATACTTTCTATAACCATTTGTATCATTTCAGCAATCCTGTATGTATGTGCAGCAGGATTAATCACTGTACATCAACACTGCATTTCATATAATAAAATTTGAAATGACTTTCTAATGGAAAATAAAAATGATAGCAGCCTCCAGAGCCCTAATCATTTTTTTTTTTCTCTACAATCTCATTACTAGGAAAAGTATTATCCAGGAGAGGGCAGTGCAAAACAGAGAGGAGGGGTGCTGCTAAAAACCTTCTGGGGGAAATACCAAGTCAGCACATTTGAACTACTGGCCCATAAATTCACTCAGTTCTCTGCACCCATTTTTATCAGCACAACACACTACGGCCAGCAACCTCTAAAACTCAGGCGCAGGGTTAGTGTTGCCAGAGCACGATGATCTGTCAAACCAGCAGAGAGCCACCTTGAACAGCAGCCGATTTGGTGGACCAGGGTCATGCACTGGAGGCCATCAACTGGGTGCCCAGCTCCAAAGATCTGTTCTCAATATCAGCTGATTCATAAGAGATCTGTTGTCCTGGTCCCCTTGCTGGTGCCATGCAAGGGCTGATGCTGCAGTACAAAATGCAGATTCCCTGGCTGCTCATTTGACTTCAGGGACTGTTCAGCAGCACAATTACCAAAAGGCAACACTGATGAAAAACAAAAGCTACTGTTTGCCACACACAAGCCTCAAGGATAAATGACCGAGAGTTAAGTAGGGGCTACTAGGAAGAAACCAGTACCACAAAAACTAAGTAGGAAAGAGGTCCTGTTTGCCATTTCTAAACATCATGAGGAAAAGTTGACTATTTTTTTAAAATATTTATTTGAAAGAGAGAGAAGGATGATAAAGTGTGTGTGTGTGTGTGTGTGTGTGTGTGTGTGATAGAGAGAGAAAGAGAGAGAGAGAGAGAGAGAGAGAGCATATTCATGTTTACATCATCCAGAGGTGTTTGGATAAACACAAAATGAACACACACCAGGCAAAATATAACTTAATGGAGGGTTGGGGGATGCACTGAAGTGCTTCCTGAACTGACTGTACTCATAGCTTTTATTCAGTTTCACGCAGTGAAAGCTATGGGGAGTCTGAGCACAAGACAGATCATAAGTTCATATCAGACTAGGTCATGAGTTTAAATCTTTGGAGAAGCTGTGACTTTGCCGTCTTCAAGAAGCTTCTCCCAAGGCGCATGGTCTTTCATGTCCCCAGGCTTAGCCTGTACAAAGATTAGCCTTTTGCCAATTACCTTGACCTCCACATGTCAAAGCCTCCTACTGTTACAAATGAATTCCTGCACCGCAGATTCATGCCCCACTTTGTGCATCTGGCTTTCCATGGGTACCAGGGAATTGAACCCAGGCTGTCAGGCTTTGCAATTAAGCACCTTTAACTGCTGAGCTATCTCCCCAGCCACTCTTCACCCAGCAATTTAACTACTGCTTCTGCAATTGTTATCTGATTTTTTTTCTGAATTTTTAGATAATAAATTTTGAGAGAGGAGTACCCATACACATTTTGAGAACAAATGTCACAAAATGTTTATAAGTAGAGAGTGGAAATTTTTGTTTTACTCTGAGGTTGACAGAAAACTTAGATAAAAGGATTTTCTGCATATTTGTTTATTTCCTTGAATGTATCAGCTGTAGAGGAGATGAAAATGAAAATTATATACTCAATATGGCCTATTTCTCCTTACAAATCATAATTATGAGCTTTATTTTATCTTCATTTGTTGCTCTCTTACTAGTTCTCTTCGGAGAAATCTGCAAGGTTTCATTTTTAACAACACCCACTTCCCTTTTTTCTCTTTCTTCATTTGCCACGTAGACAAGCACAAAAACATACTGGGTATCTCCAGGGGTGTGGACCCCAGGATGGTTATCATCCCTGAGCTTCTTTTGGCCTTTTTAAAGGTTGTTAAATATGTTCTAGATACTAGAATCATCCCATAATTCATGTAAGAAACACTGGTTCGTGGAGTGAAAGTTTCACCCACAAACTAGTCTACCAAAGTTGGTATTTATTATGTCAGGGCATTCTGACTATATGCAAATTGCAGCCAGTGAACACCTACCATTTTCTTAAGACATGAAAGTGTTCTAATAGCTCCTCTGATTTGGGCTGATTTCAATCTTCATATGAATTTTGGTCCTGTCAGTAGCCTTTCTCAGTCAATGTGGATGATTTACTACCTTGTTCTGGGTCAGCTATTTTCAGGCTGTTCTCTGATGCTCAGCCAAAAGCAGAGCTCTGCCCTACCCAAATTCACAGCCCTCTCTGCTGTGCACACATGTGCACCAGGGCCAACTTGCAGGGAAGCAGCTAAGCAGGTGGTACGCTGGCTGGAAGGCAGACATCAGTTGCCAACATCTTAAAAAATCTTCCTGGGACCCAGGCTCCCCCATTGTGACTTCTGTACCTCTGGGCTGAGACATTAGAAATTCAAATTCTGTCTTCAGCTCAGAGCAAAAATAGCAAAACTGGCCACTTACCTGATTACTTATCCCAGCTGCTAGGCTTATTTTCAATTTAGTTGATTCTAATTTGTTGTAAAGTGCTATAAAACACCTTCATTTAACTGACATCACATAAAATTCAAGGTGATGCTAATTTCTCTTCCAGTAGCAATGCTCATTAAAAAGATGGGTGTCACTGTTTTCTCCTTTCTCCTGACTGTGCACCTGGATTTCAAAAATAAAAATACTCCTTACCTGGAACATGAGTGAAGAAGGAAGGGTCGGTAGGGCTACCTGTGACTTGAGGGCTCATGTGCAGAGAACACACTGAAGTTGGCATTTTAAAGGACTTCCGTTTCAAAAGAAAAAGAGGGAAAAAAAACCTTCATGGGACTTCTGAAACCAGCCTTCTCAATATCCGTGAACTGATCTCGAATCCCTCCAGCTTTCCCAAACAGAACATATGCCTGACTTACAGTGTAGGCTTATGTTCTTTGAGCTTCCTTCCCTCCTCTCCAGGCCACTGAATTCAGTCCTAAACGTTTGCTGTCACTGGGACACCAATAATATACACTGAAGCCCCAGGGACTGCAATTCTTGAGCCCTGTTCATTATTTTTTTTTCCCCTCTGCTTCACTTTAGGCTTGAATACCTGTCAGGACTAGAAGTTTCTATTTACATTTATTTTTATAACTTCTGGCCCAAGGTATGGTAAGTATTATACCTTATGAAACTGTAATAATATCATTAATGGGCACATGGAAACAATGATAATTACCTTCCTGGATCTAATGGAGAAGGAAATAAAATTGTCCTGGGGCAATCTGTCAGCATGGAGGTGGTCAGGTGGAGGCTTCCTTGACAAACGATACCTGGCCTTCCCCACACAGTTTTCTCTATAAACTCCTCATGCTCCTCAAGTTCTCCACATTTTGACAGTTAAAGAAGTAACAGTGATTTAGGAGCTATTTATAGTCTCTGATTGTGCTCTGAGGAATTAGTCGAAAGAAACACTTTTCTCCTTAGATACCAGCTTATTTCCCAAATATCTCTCAGAGCTCTGATGTTCTTATGATGGCCTGTTAACTCATAGAATTCAAGCGATGCCCAAACAAGAGCTGTGGGGGAGAGAGGATCAGAGATCATGAAGTCTGAGGCATTACTAAGAGTAAGACATTCTAGTCAAGACTGTGGTCCTGGGATAGCTGACAAGGTAAAGGCTCATAACTGCTATTTCTTTCAAATAGACACCATGCATCTCTGCCGCACACTACACTTACGCAGCAAGGCAGCAAGAAATGACAAAGGATCCCAGAGATGATCCCAAAACTGAGGAGAAAAGGAGCTGAGATGAAGGCAGGTGTCAGATAGGTAAGCCATAGTGGTATTGAGGTGTATTTCAGGAATGCTGGGGTTACTAGTGTCAAATCACTCTGTTTAGTCCCTCTTGGGCAAGTTTCCTCAGTCATAAAGGCTGGCTCAGTGTGGGTCAGGTGCTGTCCCCAGAGCAGTTTAATGACTAGAGTCATGAGCAGAAGAAAACCCTCATGGTCTCAGGGCAACCCTGAGAGCCTTCCAGGCTCCAAAGCTCTGTTTTTGAAAAGGACTTTTCTTTGATTTAACCAACTTAATTCTTCCAAAATCTACTTCTCTTATTCCCTCACAGATAGCAAACACTCCTCAAAAAGCCCATCCACAAACAAATTTATGCCTCGGATTTCCTTTTCAGAAAAACAGAATACAGCCCACCTTAGAAGGCACTTCCCATTACAAGTTTTGGAGACAGTACAAATAAAAAATGAAAACTTAAGAGCTAAATGGCAAAAAAGCGTATTACATTCTTATTCATTGTACTTCACTCAATTAAAATTCTGGGGAGAAAATGCTGTAGTAGAAATTCAAGGAATTTTATATGTATCATAAATGAGGTTTAAGGACCAAAATGTCAAACAGACATGAGTACCAGTATTGTATGTACATAGAAGGATGAAATTTATGGGAACTCAAAAAAAAAAAAAAAAAAAGAACACCAAAAGTATGGACATACACCTTGCTAAAATTCAGAGAAACTCCAGCTTGTTAATATTATTTTTGGCAGGGTCTAAAAAATTGGAAATAGTTTGGCATAGCAAAACTGGCTGATACTCAATCTTCCCTTTAAAATATAGTCATAAATTGGTATTTTGATCCTGAATTTCTTTTCAAGTGTTTAAGGTAGACTTTTATGAACTGGCTGACAGCATGATAATGGAAGTGTCCAATAATCATTATGTTATTATTGCTCATTTTCAAAGCAATCAAATGGTAAGATCAATACAACTGTAGCCTCATTTAGGTAGTGGTAGTGATATACATTTATAGTTTAATTTCTCTTCAGAACAAAGATAAGGAAAGTACAAAAATATATAGTGTGAAGAATGGATAGCTACATCATGCTTTCCAAGAATATCAGAGAGATGATGGTAAGAATTATTTTGCTTAGATAAACAAGGGGAGAGAAGACAGGCATATAAAAAGCCATGTGTTATCCAGAAAATAAAGAATTCCAATGGGAATCTTAGCCTGGGCTTTTGCTCTTAGAAACCTCTAAATTTTAAGCAAAATTTAGTGTGCACACTTCTGGAGAAAGATGTGTAGCTTTTGTTAAATACTCAAAGTAATTATGTCCTTTAAAATCTTAACAATCACTCTCAAAAGCTTACTAACATCTTTTCTTATACTACTGTAAGGAGCTCAAAGGTAGGAACTTTTGATACATGTTATAACAGCTTTATTGAAATATAACTGACATACCATAAATTGCACTTATTTCAAGTATAAGTTATTTTTAAGAAGACATTTATTTAGGGGAGAGAGAGAGAAAGAGTATCAGTATGCCAGGGTCTCTGGCCACTGAAAATGAACTCCTGACACATGTGCCACCCTGTGCATCTGGCTTACATGGGTACTGGGAAATTGAACCTGGGTCCTTAGGCTTCCCAGGCAAGCATCTTAACTGTTAATCCATCACTCCAATCCAAGTGTACATATAAGTTTTAACATCTGTACATACTCATGAAGCCACACCAAAACCAAAATAATAAACATATTAAATCCCTCCTATCCCCTTCAGGAAACCTCTGGTTTGTTTCCTGTCATTACAGATGAGTTTGCACTTCCATAAAATTTATACAAGTGGAATCATGTATGTGTACTCATTTTGACTGGCTTCACTCACATGTTATAATTTTTAAGTCCATACATGCTTCCTTTTGATTTCTAAGTAGTACTCCATTGTATGAAAATCATTTGTCTATAACAAGAGAACCCTTGAAGATAAATTTAGCTTGTTTTGTTGGTACAAAATAATTCTCTCTCTCTCTCTCTCTCTCTCTCTCTCTCTCTATATATATATATATATATATATATATATATATATATATATATATCTCTCTCTCTCTCTCTCTCTCTCTCTATATATATATATATATATATATATATATATATATATATATGGTCTTTGAGCAGATATCTTTTTTATTTTTTAAAATTAATTTGTTTATTTGAGACAAAGAAAGAGAGAGAGGGAGGGGGAGGGGGGGAGAATGGGCATGCCAGGGCCTCCAGCCACTGCAAACGAACTCCAGATGCATGCACCTCCTTGTGCATATAGCTTATGTGGGTCCTGGAGAGTTGAACCGGGACCCTTTAGCTTTGCAGGGAAATGCCTTAACCGCTAAGCCATCTCTCCAGTCCCACAGATATCTTTTAAAAAATATTTTTACTTATTAGAGTGAGACAAAGAGAGAGAGTGAGCAAGCGAGATAGAGTGCATTTGGACATGCCAGGCCCTTTAGCCACTGCAAATGAACTCCAGACACATGTGCCACTATGTGCATCTGGGTTTATGGGGATCATGGGGAATCAAACCTGGGTTGTCAGGCTTTACAAACAACCACTGTCTCCCAAGCCCTCTTTTTTCTTTAATTCATTCCTTTTTATAGAAAGGTCTCACTATGTAGCCCAGATTGGCCTTGAACTTGTGATCTTACTGCTACCACTTCCCATGCCCAACTACATTTTCTTTTTGCCTGGGCAGATACCTAGGCATGGGATAGCTTGATCAGATACCTGTAGTTTTAACCTGAATTTCCCTATTAGAACAGATTTTCATGTGTATATTTTAGTGGAATCTTTTAGGGCTACATTCTGACAGATTTTAGCACTTTTATACATACAGGTATATTTTTTCTATTTTTTTACTGTTAAGAAATAAAAGACTTGGGGACTGGAGAGATGACTTAGTGGTTAAGGCACTTGGCTGTGAAGCCTCAAGATCCAGGTTCAATTCCCCAGTACCCATGTAAGTCAGATGCACAAGGTGGCACATGTGTCTGGAGTTTGTTTGCATTGGCTGGAGGCCCTGGTGTGTCCATTCTCTGCCTCTCTCTCTCTCTCTCCCTCTCAAATAAATAAATAAATAAATAATTTAAAAAATACAAGACTTTATCAAGGTATGTCCACCAGATCATCAATTAATGGAACAAAACATGTCTGTAAAGTTACCAGAGAGAACTCAAGCAAATCACTCTACTCCTGAAAATCTCCAGCTTCCTGCCTAGCTCAGAAATCTCAGCTCTCTTCCACTGTAGGTCATGAGTTTGAGTCAAATTAAACAAAGAAGAAAAGGATAATAGCAAAAGGTAGAAAAGAACTAACACAGGAAATCTATACAAATTTGATTTCTAGAAGCACTTTTACTGACAACAGAGAGATCTTATTTTGTGCTGGATGCCTACATTCCAAGATGAGAGTTCGATGCCCAGACGTATAGTATGGCAACACTAGCAGGACTATCTTATGTGTAAGGCACAAAGGGAAAACAAAATATAATGACATATTTATAAGAAAATGTCACAATGAACTCTATTACTTTGTATTCTCATTAATTAAAAAAATGTTAAAAATACATTCATGATAGGGTTCCAAGAAAAATGCCACAGCCATTGTTGAAGGGAGACTCCAGGCAGCAAGTGCTACACATTAAAACTGGTGAAACTGTTCTCTAATCACGTCTATCACTAGATTAAAAATAATTTGTTTCCTTCAATGCATATAATTACTTGATTAAAAACAAAATCACTCAAACAAGCTTTAAGCTGTCTTTATGACCTTGTCCAATTCCATAAATTACAGAAAACTTCTAATGCAGCACAGGAAATGTACCACAGCAAAATAAAAAGTAGGAGCAACTTGTTTTCTGCTCGTCATTCTTATTTTACCTTGATCTGTTTTATAGAGAGGGCTTTCTGTTGTCACCTATTAATGGGACATACAGAGTATGAAATTTAGCCTACTGGCTTCTGGCTTGGGAAAAGTGTTGGATAAGTTAAAATTAATGAGACAGTAAATGCACTGATATGAAGAACGCTACCTAAATTACAGGCCAGTGCAGCCAACTGAGGCAGCACCATCTGGCATCCAGACAAAGCCAGGGAAACCTGAAGGACTCTGGGCCCAGCATGTGGCGACAGTCCTCTACACAGAAGCTGGCCCTACATCTGCCTCCAACCTCCTAGGGGAGGAGAGTCCAGCCTTTCTTTGTTCAGTGTGCAGCCCTGATGCACAGAAAGACACCTACTTTATCTTCATGTTATGGGTGATTTTTCTTTTATTTGTGATTTATTCCAAGACCTTTAAAGCAGCAACCAGTGTAAGGTACAGTGTGTGTTGTGGGGAGTGAGGGGGCGCTCATGTGCACAAACCTCAGATGTCATTCCTCAGACACTGTCCACCATTTTGTGACACAGAGCCTCTTACGGTCTTGCAACCTGCCAAGTTCTAGCAAGCAAGCACTAGGGATCTGCCTAGTTCCCCCTTCCCACTGCTGAGATTACAAACTTGTGCCAACATGCCCACCATTCGTGTGAAGTCACGTCCTCATGCTTGCTTTACCAATGAGCCACCTCCCCAGCTCTGAATTCACTTAATGAATACTACTACTACTACTACTAATCAATAAAATCAATTCAAGAGTTAACTGGGACCTTAAGCTATAGTATAACAAAGAAAGGACTTGAAATCTAACCCCATTTCTAATCTTCAATATGAGAGTGGAAATTCATTTTCCTGGTGTTTTTGAGTAATGATACCCAAAGTAGCCAGCTGCCAAGTCTTTGTTACAGTTCTGTCTACACGAGGTGTAGAATGTGTACCAAAATGTAAATTAACCATTGCCTCCTTCACCAAGAAAGTCTTGCTACAAAAACAAAAGATTCAGTTGAATTGCAGATGTGTTAGCTGGTTAGTGCTGAGCTACAGCCAGTGCCTAGAGCAAACATCCAGTAGTGCAGTAGACTTTTCCACACTCGTATCACCCTGCCCCTCCCTCCTCTACTGGCCTTGAAGTACTGGTGTTTATCTGACCTCCACACATGCTCAGTGACACCTGTACACACACACACACACACACACACACACACACACACAGAGAGAGAGAGAGAGAGAGAGAGAGAGAGAGAGAGAGAGAGAGAGAGAGGACATCATTCATAAGACATGATATCCAAAGTTGTCTTCTGGCCTCCACAAGTGCGTGTGTATACACACATGCATTAGAAAAATTAAGACATTAAAACATTCCCAGCACTTCTATAAGTATGTAGGAACATCATTGGTAAGGTAGTCTTAGTATATCTTATATGGAATATATAGCTATGTATTTTCTTGACTAGTAACTTTCATTTATTTTGCATTAAATCCTTTTGACACCAGAGTGGGTTAGAGGTAGGGTGTCTTTCTCTAGCCCAGGCTGACCTGGAATTCACTCTATATTCTCAAGGTGGCCTTGAACTCACAGAAATCCTCCTACCAAGTGCTGGGATTAAAGGTGTGTGCCACCATGCCTGGTCTCAGGGAGGTTTTTAAAGTATACATCTAAATAATAATAAAAAAACTTAAGTACTAAATCTGTTTCTCTAAAAAAGGCATAAATTGCACATATTTCCACCCATTCTGGGTTCTAGAGTTATTATGACTAAATCCCCCTGAACAAGGAGCCACAAATCAGCATTTTCTTTGACAGACAGCAGCCATGTGCTAAAGTCAGTTCTGGAGAGAGATTTGCTTGCGTATCACTCTCAGGGAATGCCTTTTACCCTGTACTCCCCAAATGTCCTAGTTTGGATGATGAATTGGTATGGCCACCCAACTTACAGAGAAGCCAGACTGGCAGCTCCTCCATGGCAGAGTCATCTGTCATCTCCAGGTTCCTGGTCAATACCCAGTTTGTGCCTGGCACCTATAGATTCAGGCTGAATTATTAAAAAAAAAAAAAAAAAAAAAAGACCTGCCAGTGCTTGGTGGGTGAGAAGAAGCAGCCCTCTTCTAGGAAGTGGCTATTTTCCTTCCATAGAGATGAAAATTAGCAGAAATGATTAGGATAAAGCTAAAGCTTACAGTCTCAGATCTCCAGATCCTCCTTTCTGTAGCCCACCTCATCCTGTGAAAGTGACCTCCACAACATTATTAGATGCTTACAAAACTCTCCCCTTTCAAACCAGCCCAGGCTGAGGCCACACAAAGACAGAAAGATGTGCTGTGCTCACACTGACAATGAATATTCAGCAGTGTTGAGATCTCAGAGGGTGTGTATAAGTAATTGTGGAATAAATGAATTACAATAAGCTTAGAAGCATATTTCATCAAGGCTAATATGTTAACTCTTTCAGGCATCCACAATTAAAGTTAAGATAGAAGAATGCATTTCATAGTAGAGGGAACTTTAGGTCATTAGAAATTAGTGGAGAAAAAATATTTGTCTTTGGAGAAGTTCTTTTTCTTCCTAATATTTGGCTAAACCTATCCAAAGCTTAGGCATCCTAGTGGGCTTTCTAATGTAGTACACTGAAGCTGAGACATGCTCATCCTTTTCCCTTTTGCATAAGTTTTCTCAGACATTAGAAGATTAGAAGGTGGCACTCACATTAGGAGATTAACCCATCTGCCCTGACAGCATGTTCTAGGTCTGTGGTCCCTGATATGCAATATAAAATTTGAGCTATGTTTTCTCACCTCCTGTGACTAATCCTAGCCAGAGTAAAAACTCAAAAGCTCTCTGGACCTTAATTGAAACTCTCTGGAACCCCAAGGGGGTAGACAGCAATGCTTATTCAATACTCTTCCGCATACACATGCTATCATGAGAAAGCAGCTCACGAGGAGAGCAGAGAGTACTTGGTACCTCTGAGTTGGGGGTAAAAACTGGGAGCTGAGGTGCATGGAGCGGTGAAAGGTTGCACTATTGGCAAGTTCAAGCTGTTGTGTTTTTTTTCTTTTTTAAAGCAAGTCTGTGTTGTAATGCATGTAGTGTACTTGAGCAAATTCTCATCAAGTGTGCCGTATAACTTATAAAGGCAAATGTCAAAGCACCAACAGATTTCTTAGAAGAAACTACCAATGGGCTGGAAAGATCACTTAGTGGTTAAGGTACTTTGCCTGCAAAGCCGAAGGACCCAAGTTCAATTCCCCAGAACTCATGTAAGCCAGATGTGCATCATGGCACATGTGTCTGGAGTTCGTTTTTAGTGGCTAGAGGCCCTGGTGTGCCCATTCTCTCCATCTCTCTTCAATAAAATATATATATATATATACATACACACACACACACACACACACACACACACACACACACACACACACACACACACGAAACTACAAAGGCCAGGAGGCATAGGATGGTATAATTCAAGTCCTGAGGGCATATAAATGCTGATCTAGATTACGATAGCCAGCACAATCAAATATCCTTCAGAATCAAAGAAGAAACTCCAAAATACTCATAAATTAAAATAAACTGGCATGAGAAAGAAGCAAAAAGGCTTTCAACAAGAATGATTCTTCACCTAGAAAATCCTAGACTTCACCAAAAGAGGACACAAAAATCAACGTGAAAAGTCACTTTCCATACACTGACAGGAAACATATTGAGAACAAAATAAGGACAACAAGCCTCTTCACGATGGCCTCAAACAAGCATTAAGCCGACAAAAAAAAAAAAAAATCCCTAAGAATAAACCTAATCAAGATAAAAGACCTCTACACCAACAAATACAGAATACTGAAGGAACTGAAGGGGATATCAGAAGGTGGAAAGAATTAGCTTGTCAAGGAAATAACAAAAATTAGTTTGAAATAAAGTTTATAAACATGTAGCTTTAAAAAATCCAAAATTAAAATGAAAAATCATAGCTTAGGAATGTTTTGAAGAAAAAACAAAACTAAAGATTTTAGTTTGGCTTCATAAAAATAAAAAAAGTTAATAATCATGAGATTTGCTGATTGGGATTAAACTTATCATTATGCTGAATTAACTTTAAATACATTTTAGGACTGGAAAGCTGGCTTCCTCAGTTACGGTGCTTGCCTACAAAGCCTAAGGACTGGGGTTCAGTTCTCCAGTACCCATGTAAAGCTAGATGCACAAGGTAGCACATTCATTTAGAGTTTGCTTGCAGTGGCTAGAGGCCCTGGTACACCCATTCTCTCTCTCTTTGCCACTTTCTTGTTCTCATAAATAAATACACATCTACAAAATACATTATAAAATGAAAAACTATATTCACACATAAATATATATATAGACATATGTATGTGTATATATATCCAGTCTCCTTAATTACTGTCCATGTAAAAAATGATGTTATCAAAATACAAAACCATTAACATTAAGAAAAATTAAAGTGAGCAACAAAGGGCTTGGCTATAGACTCTCACATATATTCTGCCTCATATAAGTCCAAGATACCTATGTGCAAGGGACATGTGTTTAATGAATCTAATCATATGTAGGATAGCTTTTTTCTCCAGATGCTCACTGTATCTGCCTATATCATCTGCTGCCCCAGTTGAACAGGTAAGAAACCTTCTACCAGGAATTATAATGAGAAGAGACATTATTGCAAAACTGATTAGAGCTGGGGCCGGGGTCAGCCGGCTGGTAGAGCATCCAGTTAGATCTGGGCTCCAGGCCCATGGGTCCTGAAAAACTTAGCATGCAGAAGGCTACGTCCCATCCATGCACTGGGGGCTTAGAGGTGGAAGCAGAAAACAGTAGAAGAAAACTTTTTCTCAGTAGAAAAACTTTCGAGCTGCTTTGTTATTTGTATGTGTATGAGTTCTGTCACATAATATTGCATGAATAAGCAGAGCAGAGGAAAGGCAGGTATAATATATCCTCCTGGTAGAAGAGCCAGCTGGGTCATTGGCTCAAGCCTCTTATCTTCATGCAGGACTGTCTGTGCATCATTTACCACTGAGAGGAAGTTATTTATCCTACACTTGAGATTGCCCATAGAAGGAAGATCCAGTCTTCCCTTATTACCCAGGCCCAACGTGCACCAGTTAGTTACAACTTGATTACCCAGCAGTGCATCTTAATAAAACCACAAGCCTTGTTGAGCTCTTGGTGGACACACGACACTAATTAGGGAGAGAAGTGGTTATCAAAACTGTCAAGATATAGTATAAAGATTCTATACATGCATTACTAGCTACTGTGGGGAGCAGATATTATCTTGCAGTCTTTGAGAAATCAAAATATTCACTCAATACCTATCATAAAGCTTAAGAAGATATTTTCAGGAAATAAATATCTTAAAAACTTAGCAGCTTCAAAATAACCTTTTTATTTAAAATTCTTAGCAGCCCAAAACTCAACTTTTTTAACTGGCCCAAGTGTTTATCTTATTTATTAAATAAAGCCTTCACTTAAGAATGTCTATCTTACTTATCGAATAAAGCCTTCTTTTGAGAAGAAAAGAGACCTGCATGTGCTCAACAATTGTATCACAACATCTTTTCTCATAGCTTTTCTACTAAGATTTCTCTAGACTGGAATTTACCTATTAGAGGCATATGGCCAGTGTGGTGGTTGAAATGTATGGCCCCACAGACTCAGGCATTTTTGGTTAAGATTAAACTTCCTACTTAGTTTCCCCATAGGCAGATTTCTGTGCTCTAGGGGCCATGTCTGGATGTCTGGGGGAGGATCTTCAGTAGAGCCCTACTGTCCAGAGTGTCCAGAGCTAGCTTGAGCTCTGGCTGTTGGTTATTCTCTCTCTGCTACAGATCTATGGAAGTGAGCCAGCTTCTTTTGCCATGATGAACTTCCCTGCAGTCTGTAAGCCTGAAATAAATAAACCCTTTCCTCTAATAAGCTGCTTCTGGTTGGATGCTTGTTCCAGTCATGAGAAGGTCACTGCAATTGCCAGCAACTCTACCAGCACAACAACTTATTTATTAGAAAATCTAGCCTTGTGTGAGATGGGAGGACCAGAAACAACCTTAAATATTGTTCTTTGAGAACACTACCCTTAATGCCAACCAGTGATAACCAAAATTTTGTTGTTGTTGCCATTATGAGAAATTATTAGGAAGAAATAAGAATGCTCTGGAGATGTGCTGGTTCTTTAACAGCTATAAGGGAACTGAATAAATTCGTATGCTAAAAAATAGAGATCCAAAGCAATCCAGGGAGCAATCAGTGTGACTTTCTCAGGATCTTGCCATGATACCAAAACTTCTCAGGAGCTGACAAACTTTCAGAAACATTATGTACATGGAAAGGGGTCAGATACCACAAGTTCTTCATGTATACCTGAAATATAATAAAACTGAAATTTCAGAATTCTGTTCCTTCCCTAGTAGGCAAAGAGAGACTGGGCATCATTCTGTTTGGCCTTTTGCCTTAAATATCTTGGCATGCACATTTTTACAACAAGAAATAGGAGAAAATGGGGGGAATGGATGTCACATTGATTTGCAGAATAAAAAACAAAAGGAGATAGAGCACTTCTGGCAAAGGAAGATTTACTTTGGAACATCATGAGGTCACACCATGAGGTTGTTACAATGTATATGCAGATTGCTTCCCCTGGAAATAGAGCTTTTGACTGAGAATGGAAGGAAGCAGTGGTAGGAGGATATGGGGAGGGGGCCATGCCATGTGTAGTAATGAGGCCTAGCATGAACAAGAGTCACAGGCAGTCAAATACAGAAGAGGAGCCAGGGAGGAGATGCTGACTTGGGGATGATCATCAATAATGCACCAAGGAATAAAAATCAGAAGAATGTTTGACAGCAGTGAAAAGGGCAAACAGGGCTGTGGGCTTATGTGTAGCAGGAGAGAGAGCCAGCCAGCTCTGCTTATTCCAGTGCTATTTAAAGCAGCAAGATCTCATTAACTCGGGGCAGATCAGATCTGACTTGTCCTTCCTATTGGAAAAAAAATTGATTAAAAAGCTATAAGTTGCAACTCAAGTGGCTTCATGGTTCAAAAGAAGGGGCATAAACAAAGACAATGGAACTCACAACCCCTTGTAGTTCACTCCAAAGCAAATGCCTGCCTTGCCCAGCCCTTTGTCTGCTTTACCATAATCCTGTATGTTCAGGGTGTTAAGAAGAGGGTTAGCAGACTCTAAGAAGCCACCTGTGAGAAGAGCAAGATGTCTATACTCTGCAGCCTTTCCAAACCCTGCAACAACTTTCCTCTTCAGAGCACCTCCTGTGGCAGCAGAGATACTCAGAAAGTTAAGTAGAGAAGGCTGCAGTGTTATAACCATAATAAAGACATGCCAATCCTGAGCAAAAAACATAAAAATTTCTCTCTTTTCTTGATGTGTTCTGCTCAAGGCTGGCTAGTCATTTAATAAAACAGATCATTGAGGATATGGTTTCTGGAATTCTAAACAGATCCTGAGAACGGTATAGAGGAGGTGCACTGCTGGCCAGACCAGCTCTACACTCAGCCACCCAGAGAATATGGAAACCTCACACATAAGTTCCAAATACCATGTCTATGTTCCTTTAATGAGACTGGAATTTCATTGATCACTAATGACCATTTGTTGATAGCTTCTCATTTGGACATTGTGCAGCTGTGTGCACTTGAACAATTTAACAGGTCAGGATATATACAACTATTATTAACAATTAATGAGGACATACTGGCTGAGGCTTAAATCCTTGCAGCCACATTATGAGATTGTAACTATATATATGAGATTTCTCCCCTTTTTATAAAGGAAATTGAGGTACAGAGAAGAAAAGTAATTTGTCTAATGTTACGCAGCTTGTGAGAAACCAGTGACAGATTTGAATACATGCGCTTGGCGCTTCACCACATGTACAGACAGCTGCAATTTGTCCCACCCCTTTTAGGTTTTCCTATGAAGGGCAGCCATGGTGATAGACAGTGAGCCATCCATAGCCTACTTCAACACAGCACTCCTGACATGCATTCCTCCTTACAACAAACTGCTTGTGCTTTAAGGTAAGAAGCACTATGGGCAGCCCTTATTTATGAGTTCCTTTCCCTAGATCAAAAAGCTGGTATGTATATAAGCTCCATCCCTCATAATAGCTGGTGCTATTCCTGTGAAACAGCCATGGGAATATATGAAGGTCCCTTTGGGTACTCAAATAAGAACCCATGAGAGGGAATGAACACATATGTGAAAGTCTTCCATGTTCTGCACTGTGAACATTTGAGAAAGAATAAGAAATAATACTTCTCAACATAAAACACCACTCTCAGGCAGGAGAGATGGCTTAGCCTGCAAAGCCTACGGACACATATTTGATTCTCCAGGTCCCATGTAAGCCAGATTCACAAAGTGACACAAATGTACAAGGTCACATATGCACACAAATGGCACACACATCTGGAGTTTGATTTCCATGACTGGAGATCCTGGTGTGCCCTCTCTCTCTCTCTTGCTCCCATAAAATATTAAAAATAAAAAACAGAAAAACTACTCTTCTTTGATCTTACTGACTTCCAGTTAGAATTTTCAAAATTTTCAATACTCAAAGAGTTTTGGAAGCTTTCCCCATTTAAAGCTGTGGACAAGTGAACCTTCTTTGAGGACTATTTTGTTGTTGATAGTTCTACATCTCTTTTCCAGTTTCTAGAAAAAAATGTTTTCTGCTTTGAGGGCAAAAAACAAACAAACAAACAAACAAACAAACAAACAAACAAGCAAGCTTTTCTTAGGTGAAACCTAATCTTATTAATATATGAGGAAAGCAAGCATTATTGGAACAGAAGATAAGTATCAATTTTAGGACTTTATATGTAAAATATATGAAAGATCATGAGCATTTTCAAAACCACCTTAAAAATAACAGTATTTGAGTATATTTTAGAAAATGCTCCCAGAAAACATAGAGAGAAAATGGGGTGAGAAGATGGCCTACTTAATTTCCTGTGAAGGGCAGAAATGGGGACAGACAGGGAGCCATCCATGATCCATGGCTCTTCCATAAACAACACTCCTGACACAGTCCTCAACTCCTCAGAACCAGGCTGCATAGCACCCCCAGCAGATTGGCATCTTTGGCTATTCATTTTCTTGCTAAATGCCAACATCCTTTAGTTGACAGGCTGCAGCAGGGAAGGCTAGGTGTGTGTGTGATGTTCCACCCTGCATTAACTGCTTCACAATTTTAAAGGCATTCCTGGGCACTGTCCCCTAAGCAACAATGCTAGTCATTCCCCAAGACAAGGAATAATGAACTGAGTGAAATGAAAGTGATACTCTGATTTCTAAATGCCCATTGCTTGCTAATAACATCTGTTAGTTGGTCGTTAAGGTGAACTACCATGTAAATTGCCTTCACTAACTACCTATTCCCAGATGGCATTCCCACCGCTACCCAATTCATATTCAGTGTCTCCAAAGAACCGGTTGTACTTGGTTCAGGAATTTAATTTTACTTTTTCAATGCAAGAACAAGAAATAAAAATCCAGGATGTTAAGTAGTCAACCAACACTGGAAGGGAGGTCTCTGGGGAGGACATCCAGAGAACAGTGGGTGACTGAGTAAATGGAACCAAACTGAAAACAGGGATATTAAATGCAGATGATTGGAGAAATTTTAAAAGAATTTTAGGTTAGCAAAATTTCATCATCACTATATATCCAGAAACAAAGATTTCTTTTTTGTTTTTATAAAAGTAAAAATATAATGCTATTATTAAGGGCTATTTATACCACATACATTATAGGGAGTTTGGTCAATTACAGGAAATTCTGGTCTTAAAAAAAGAAAGAAAGAAAGAAGAAAGAAATAAAAGAAAGCAGGCAAGCATGCACACCAATCATCCATTAGATTCACAGGTAAATAACAGAATGCTAAGCAAAGAAAGAAATCAGACTGCCCATCTACCATCCAGATAAAGAAAAAGAAACCCTCCTGATGATAAATTTAAATTTCCAGTTGGCATTAAAAGAAAACTTTCTGTGAGATAAAGTGCAAAGTCTAAATGAAAAGAAGCAGTAAGTCAAAAGCTAAGAACAAATTAGAAGAATGTTTAAAGCAACTAAATGGTTTTCAGAAAATAATGGAAAAAAATCCTCCCTAACAGATATTTCAATAAGATGGCTGCCACTAATGACGAAGGCAGGATGGCGATGGCATGTCTGCATCCTCAGCCATCATCTCATCTCGTCAACAATGCAGCTGCCTAGCAAAGCCTGGGAGACAGCAGTGGCCTGGCCTGCTATGCAGGCTCTGCTAAGACAAATGTGGGGCCCTGTTCACAACTAAATGACATGCTGGCAAGATTATGCTGAGGATTTATTTCTGGCTGGCTAGAGGTCAGTCAAACGTATATATTTCCCATTTCCAAGAAGTTAATCTGCCATGCGCCCACAGCGTGCTGTTCAAATGGACATCCAATTCTTAGTTTAGCACAGGCTGAAATTTGGCCCTGTTCTGTACAAGGTATTGGCATTAGGCTTTTAATGAGAAATGGTGAGATAAAAATGATGGATTCATTCTTGCCTTGGTAATGTAGTAAAAAACGATTGCTCATCTAACTTCTGGTTTCTGAGACATAATTCTGGAAGATAGAAACTCTAGAATTCCCATCCAGCTGAGTCTATAAATCTCTAGTTCATATGAACCCCCAATTTTTGATGCTAGTAAATGTCAGCAATGTGATTAAAACCTGCAAAGTCCAATAGTAAAAAGAGCCCCATATATCTTTACAATATGCACGGTGGTGTGTTTTAAGTTAACCTTAATAATTTAATCATCTGACAAATATTTATTGAATAAGTATTCCATTATTCTAGTGCTCTAGGAAACATTGGTCAACAAATAAACTTCCTGTACACATAGAGCTCCATCCACTGATGAACATGCTCTCTCTCTTAACAACGACACTGAATGACCAACACTTTCTGTAAATGGCATTCCACTAGGTATGCTAACCACCGTGCTCAGCTAAAGTCCAAAGTGGCAATGATGTATTAGAAATTTGGGCTGCAATGGGATGCCACAGTGAAACAGCTTCAACTTTAAAAACAATCTAGATTACATAGTTAAACAAGTATCAATTCAACTATGTGTTATATGCTTGGCAGACCTCATAAACACTTTTTTATGACCAAGAGTGAGACAAAGAAAGAGATACTGAGAAAGCAAGAGAGAGGGAAAAAGAGAGAGAAATAATTGATATGCCAGGGCATCTAGCCACTGCAATTAAACAGATGCATGCATCACCTTGTGCATCTGGCTTATGTGGGTTCTGGAGAGTCAAACCAGGGTCCTTAGGCTTTGCAGGCAAGTGCCTTAATGACTAAGCCATCGCTCCACCCTCCTCATAAACACTTTTAATATTTGCTCATTTAAAAAATACTATTATTAAAATGTTATAATGGCCAACCAAGTCATTACTGAACAAACAGGAGTATCCCAACAGACTTGTTTGCCCAATGACAAGACTCAGCATGACAGATATCTTAATCAGGCTAGACAAACCAAGACAAAAAGAGATTATTACTTCAACTCTTGCGTTTACTCTGGGTTGTCACTAACATTGGAATACTTAGCCCTGGGAAGCACTCTGGTGTTAGAAAGGGGGACAGATGGTGTCCTGGGGAATGATGGATGATCTGACTGGGTAGAAATGGTAAGGTCAAGTTGTAAAATGAATTTATAGGATGAGGATGAAAAAGGTCTTGCAGTGAGGTCAGTTCTCACACTGTTGGAACTGGACAGAATTAGGTGATCCTCATGGAACACATGTTTCAGCCCCTTTGTAGGGAAAAAGGTTAACAGATCAGAACTTTACACTTTCATATTGGGAATTGACCCTTTTTCCAAATGGACTATTAGTTACATATTTTATTCTTCTGACCCACATTGTATGAGGGTATCAGGGGAGGAAGAATCTTTCAAAAGCTGTAGAGTAGCAGTCTTACACCTGTAGCCTCATCAGCTGGAGCAATCATACTTAGTGCTTGCTGTAAGAATATTCAGAACCTGTGAAAACAGCATGCTGTGTGTAAAGAGAACGGGATGGTGCCAGTTAGCACTTATGTACTCCACGGGAGTTGGAGACTCAAAAGTCTGCAAGGGCCCCAAGTGGCAAGGCAAGGCAGAATGTTTGCCAATGGAGATTTATACCTAACAGTAGTCACATTTTTGGGTATTCTAAGATAAGCCAGAACTGGGTTATCCCATTAACTGTCCCACTTTTTAAATGCTGGCAACTAATTCCAGCATCTTATTTGTCCAGGCAAAACAAAATACATTTTCAGGCAAGACTGGAGCTTTGGGCCACAAGGTGTGACCACTGCATGATAGCAAAGCCTAAAGGAAGTTCTTGAAGAGGAATCAGGGCAGAAGAAAAGGATGTGGGATGGGTTATTGACTAAACTGTGGTTCAGAGGCTTTGCAGTGAAAACTTGAAGCTCAACAAATTTTAATTTTGGTATGCCAACAGAGGAAAAGAATTCCATAGGCACAGAGGTGCTCAATTAAGATTGCCTAGGTTCATTTCCTGGAGAACTGCAATTAAATTAAGTCTGAAGATAAAAAATGAAGGCTGAAGTAATTTTTTTTTTTTTAAAATCACTTTTTCACAGTTTAGGATTTATTTTGTAACATATTAAAACAAAAGTCATGGTTTCAAGTCAGGGAAAAGCCTATATCATGTAATTAATACTGAATTTCTACATAACAAAGAGTGTTAAGAGAATGGAACAAAACAACACCATAAGCACTGAAGCCCCAACTGTGTACCAACTATAAAAGGAAGATTTACTTATTTAAAAAAAGCACACATAGCATGTGAAATCCTTAGGAAAAATGCATAAACAAACTAGGTTTTGCTCTCCTGTCAAGTAAGACATTCATCTATGAAATACAAACCCCACTGAAGGTGCATGCTGGTTTCTCCTCCTCTTTAATATTCCTCACTTTTGAAAATGGGCTGCAAGTAACACATCTCAATAGCACATTTGAAAGACATGTTATGCTACAGTGGCACAACCTGAAAGTGATGTAATAAATTTTCTGAAGAATCGTCTACACCTAGAATGAGTGTTTTCTGGAGGACATTTTAGAAAAGTTAAGACTATTTAACAAGAGGATTATGGAGCCTACAGTGGCTTCTGTGTGTGATGGCCCACAGTGGGGTCATGGGGATGTCAGGCTTGTGCCATCTGAGGGCCTGTTCAGCAACGGGCAGTACGTCAGCACGGACAAGTGACAGGAAAGGCTTGCCAGGGGCAATGCCATACTTCTCACACAGGATCTCAGAAGCCCAGTGTGCATCAGGAAGCCAGCAGCATGATTGGCCAGGGGCAGTTCCTAGGATTGTGAAGTTAAGGGTGTTGGGATGAAACTCAGGTTACAAAGAGCTGGGCTCAGAAAAGAAAAGGCCAACTCCAGGTGCTTGCTGATGACATCAAGATGTCACTCTGGATATGTGGGCTAAAGTCCTTGTGAAATCCATTTTGAATAGAAGTTTCTATTACTTTCTATTAGAATGGCTTGAACTGTTCTAATTGAAAATGCATTTCCTCCCCGAGAATCATTCAAATACTTGAAAATTTCAAATTTTACACAATGCGCTTTTTTGGTAGGCACTGACTGTGTTAAAATAAAAACATGGAAATAGAAGAAAAGATTCCCTTTGGCTTGTCTTCTTAACAATGTGTAAAGTACCGTGATATGCTAAGAATGATATATTCCATTTCAAAATGAATGACAAAAGACTAACAAATAGGACAATTTGTACAATATGGTAAAAGAAATATTCTTTGGTGTCTCCCTAAAGAAAAACTCCCTGGGTTTGATCCAACCACATGATTTGCCATTCTAGAAAGGAGTCTTATTCCTATTAGTGAGACATATAGGGGAAATAGCAAGGGAAGACATAATAGTGCCCAAAATACCATTAAAAGTATAGAAGTTTAGAATGCTATGAGCAAACTGAAATCACAGAGTCCAATAGTACATGAAAACTCAAGTTGCTTTTCACATACAACCTTAATTATAATGATTACCATGACAT
The DNA here is from genome assembly GCA_036365145.1 of Orientallactaga sibirica. Taxonomy (NCBI): domain Eukaryota; kingdom Metazoa; phylum Chordata; class Mammalia; order Rodentia; family Dipodidae; genus Orientallactaga; species Orientallactaga sibirica. Next base: position 49,212,611 of record JAEOAD010000004.1, on the reverse strand, counting down.
TCAAAACAGGGATTATTTCAGTTTGGATATATAGTAACAAAGGCTCACAATGTAATTACTGTGAAAATATTAATACTCCTGACTTTTACTATACAGAGAACATTAAATTCTAAATAACCAAATGTCATTTCACAATATTTATTCTGACTGAGATGATTCATATAACATGAAATAAACTATTTTAAAGTAGTTGGCTTAGTGACATTTAATATATTCAAAATGTTGCCTAAGCACCACATCTAATTCTGGACCATTTCATCACCCCAAAACAAACTGAGCCCATTAAGCAGTCATCCCACATTTCAACCTTCCTCAAGTCCCAGCCATCACTAATCTCTTTATCCCAGCAGATTTACCTATTTGTAGATATTTCATATAAATGGGATCACTCAACATGCAATATTTTCTGTCTGGTTTCTTTCACTTGCCATAAAACTTTCAAGGTTCATGTCTCAGATTTTTAATAAACTTAAAAATTATGTCAAAGAATTGGTTTTAGAACTCCTGGGGAGAAATTTCTAGTATAGCTACAGAATCTACAAGGACACAAACAAAACTAAAGCCTTCAAGTCAAAAAATTAGCTCTACAAATTCAGAACAAGAGCAAATCTGGTAGGTACCCAATAACTGAAAAAAAAAATTAAAGGGGTTGGGAAGAAGGACAGAAAGATAAGTGAGAATAAACTATAAACTCTTCAAAGATGAGTGTAGGAATTATGATAGTATTTTCCATAGATCTCCAGATATTTGGAACATTTTATCACAAATGGGTTTTTAAAACTTAAAACAGTGGTTTTGTTTGTTAGTTCAGAAGAATGGTACTTTTAGCTAAAATTCTAATATGATAATTTCATGTGGAGTCCCCCAGCTGTGCAACCCCCCCACCACCTTCAGAATGTAGACTCTGTATACAATAGTGGTGGGCCCCAATCATCATCAGCACGCAGAAGTATGAGAGCATTGAGAGGCTGGAGAGGAGTTAGAAACTATCAAGAAAGAGCACTATGGAAAAGACATGAGGGAGGTGTTATCAGTTTTTGATATTCCAGTAAATAATTTTTAATATTTTATTTATTTGTGAGGGGAGAGAGGGAGAAAAAGAAAGAAAGAAAGAAAAAAAAAAAAGAAGGGTATGACTGCTTACAATGAAACTGTCCAGGCAGAAACTGGCCTTGATATCCATGACCTCGCAGTGCCTAGCAATACCTTCACAAGACCCTTATAATAGGAGAAAAAGATGATGACATCAAATTAAAAGAGATACTAATGGAGAGAGGGAGGGGATATAATGGAGAGGGGAGTTCTGAAGGGGAATGGGGGAGGGGAAGGAGATATCATGGTTTATTTTCTGTAAGTATAGAAGTTGTCCATAAAAAAAATTAAAAAGAAAGAAAAAGAAATGTGTGTATATGGGCATGCCGGCACCTTATGCTGCTGCAAGTAAACTCCAGATGCATGTACCCCTTGATGCATCTGGATTTACATGGGTACTGGGGAATGGAACCCAGGCCATCAGGCAAGTGCCTTTAACTACTAAGCCATCTTTCCAGCCCCTCAAGTAAATATTTTTAAAGGGTTAGATGAGGGATGTTTTGCAGTATTTCACAGGGAAGGAAAGGAAAGAGAATGGATTTAGGCCCAGTTTAAAAATCTCATAAATGGAGCTGGGTGTGGTAGCACACGCCTTTAATCCCAGCACTTGGGAGGCAGAGGTAAGAGGATTGCCATGAATTCAAGGCCACCCTGAGACTACAGAGTGAATTCCAGGTCAGCTTGAGCTAGAGTGAGACCCTACCTCGAAAAAACAACAAAAAAGAAATCTTATAAATGTTAGGCATGGTGGCGCACACCTTTAATCCCAGCATTCAGGAGGCAGAGGTAGAAGGATCTTCGTGAGTTTGATGCCACCCTGAGACTACAAAGTGAATTCCAGGTCAGCCTGGGCTAGAGCAAGAGCCCACATTGGAAAAAAAAAATCTCATAAGCAATAGTCCAACAGAGAGCACACGTCTCTTCTAAGAGGCAGCTCTGTAGTACCTGCCAGGAACTTCTCTCTTCCCCTCCCTCTCCCTCTTTCTCTTGGGATGAACAATAAAAAACTGTGAGAATGAATTATGGGAAATAACTGTAGAAATATTTCTTATGAACCTTACAAATAGCTTTTGTGAGATGCTAAATTCCTTACTTGTAATTTGCTCTCAAAATAATCTTACAACTGTGAAATCCACCTGCTTAAAACAATGTGATTTAAGTTTCCTCTGCCTTGGTGGATCTTTGGCCTGAACAGCACAGATGACCAATGTTGACAAGCAATGTTTAGACATGCTTATGGATCTTAAGATCTGCTCTACGCTCCTCTCCTCAGAGGACTGGTTGAACTTTCCACTCAGAACAAACCCACATGCATAAGTGCTGATCATAGTGTTGAACACAAGTGAGTAACTCTGGGCCCACAGATCTGTTGAAGGCAACAGGTAGGTTTAATGTGACTCCTCTTGTGATCAGAATGTGTGTGTTCTGGGTCAGCAGAGGCCAGCGTGTCACACCCCTAAATCCCTCCCTTCAACACATCTTTAATGTGACTCCTCTTGTGATCAGAATGTGTGTGTTCTGGATCAGCAGAGGCCAGCGAGTCATACCCCTAAATCCCTCCCTTTAACACATGTTTAATGTGACTCCTCTTGTGATCAGTGTGTGTGTTCTGGGTCAGCAGAGGCCAGCGTGTCACACCCCTAAATCCCTCCCTTTAACACATATTTAATGTGACTTCTCTTGTGATCAGTGTGCGTGTTCTGGATCAGCAGAGGCCAGCGTGTCACACCCCTAAATCCCTCCCTTTAACACATGTTTAATGTGACTCCTCTTGTGATCAGTTTGCGTGTTCTGGGTCAGCAGAGGCCAGCGTGTCACACCCCTAAATCCCTCCCTTTAACACATGTTTAATGTGACTCCTCTTGTGATCAGTGTGCGTGTTCTGGGTCAGCAGAGGCTAGTGTGTCATACCCCTAAATCCCTCCCTTTAACACATATTTAATGTGACTCCTCTTGTGATCAGAGTGTGTGTGTTCTGTGTCATCAGAGGCCAGCGTGTCATATCCCTAAGTCCCTCCCTTTAACACATGTTTAAGGATTATCTGAGGTTGAAAGTTACTTTCTCTTTGCTTATCCAATGTACTATTTGTTCATGCATTCCTGGTTTTTCACTGTTCAATGAAAGTGTCAACAAGTACCCACATGCAGGAGAGGATGCTACAGCCAGAGTGACATCAGAGCAGGTTCCTTTTTCCTTAGCCTCTGCTAAGGGTGGCTGGCCCACTCCTGGGATGGGGTACCAGGAGTTAGCTCTTACCTCTGCCCACTTCTGAATAAGAAAGTTCCAGATGTTAGTCTTCGCTCAATTCAGATGCTCTTTCTCCCCATTCTTTGTGGCACATACACCAGGCTCAGGAGCATGGTCCTTACAAGTTGATCACTCCGCTAGCACCACCCTCAAATTAGTAATTTTTTTTTTTTTGACGTAGAGTCTAGCTCAGGCTGACCTTGAAAACTTAGTAGTTTTTTAACAAGGAGATCTGCATTTTCATTTGGCACTGGCTCCTAAAAAATATACAGCTGGTCCTATCTACATGTATGGAAGAAAACATCTGATGAATGGCATTTGGTTGTATAATATAAAGACAGTTAAGTCATAAAGAAAAAAAAAATTACCCATCATACAAATAAACCTTAGATTTCATGTGCTAACGTCTCCATCCAATTTTACAAGGGTTAGGCCATTATGAAAATCTTGATTTTAAAAATGTCATGTGATATGTATGGTTAGGGGTAGATTGTTTAACATTGAAGAGGACTTGAGTTCTATCCCCACAGTACAAAAAGCAAAACATAGAGATAGATTTAAAAGAAAATCTATATATTTTTAAGATTTTATTTTTATTTATTTATTAGAGACAAAGGGGGAAAGAGAAGGGATGTACCAGGACCTCTAGCCACTGCAAATGAATTCCAGACGCATGAGCCACCATGTACATCTGGTTTATGTGGGACCTGGAGAATTGAACCTGGGTCCTTAGACTTCACAGGCATGCACCTTAACCATTAAGCCATCTCTTCAGCCCCAAATATGTAATTTTTAAACTTGCTTTTCTCATGACTAACATTAACAAGCTTTTCTTTAAATCTTTTATTAAAATATTTCCCTTAGATTTTCCAAACTATTCTACTTGTTTCTCTAAAGAAATGGCTCGCTTTTGGAAGTAACACTTTATCAATTATTTCAGCAATTTCATTCTAATAATAAGTAAATCTGCACAAACAAGTTTGGGGATACTGTTTTCACATAGAAATTTCTTGGAAGAAGCTTGGGAGGGGATGGAAAACTCAACACATTAGAGTATCACCTTCCTCAGATTAACCTCCAGAATGCCCCAGCATAGCCTTCTGTCTGGAATATACTGTGACCTATGACCATGGCCTCATTTCCCCCCATGGGAAAGAAGTACAGATATGCCTGAGATCAGGCTATTGACTCCCTGTGGAGCTGGTGGATATTCCTGTTGTCAACTCTCAGGAAAACAGGCAAATGTTTAGCAAAATATGTAGAACTCATGTGACAGAACTCATGTGAGAAAGGAAAGTAGCCGGTTCCTGGCTAAAGAACTGGTGCTTACAGGGTGAGCCTGAGGGCATGGGGATTCATGTGGCTGCTAGGGGCTCTGCTGCCTGGAGTTCAAGGCAGTGTCCCCTGCTGGACCACATCCTTGCAGGCAGGGATAAAGGAAACAGAGAAGCAAGCACAAAACAAAACAAGGAGATTTCTCTAGTCACACTCTGGCTATTGAGTAAGTTAAACCAATTTATCTAGTGGCCTATACTTTTCTGAGCATCTTTTTATTCTCTCGTTTTTATACATTTTTCAGCACAGTTTGAGGCAGAACGGGGATGTTAGGCCAAAACTCCCTGTAGCATTGAAGTAGTGGAGATACTAATCTCACAGATGATAAGTACATCTACAGAGGTTAAGGTTATCTCTCAAGTGGCATTTCCACCCCCACTCCTACCAGACCCCTGAGTCAATTCTTATTTGGAAAACTATAGGTTTGCTTTATATGCCAACTGGTGCCATATTTCATAAAGAAGTCTCCTATTACACAGGTTGCCAGATGATAGAATAAAGGGGATATGGTACCACATGCTGAGGCCTCTGAGAACCAGTCATAATGTTGACATTTTCCAGTTTCCATTTCCCAAAAATCCTCAGAATGACCCTGGGAATTACAGTGGCCACTTCACAAGTAAAGAAAACACTGAGGAGTAGACAGCTGAGCTACCTTCCCAGAGTCACGTGTACTGACTGACAGGGTTGGGATCTGCCTCATTCCTAAGCCTGTGCTCCTTCTCCATATCACATGGTCTCTGAGTGTTTCAGATAAGGATAGTTTAAAGGTTAATCACAATCAGCCACACAAGTTGAGCATCCCTAACCTGAAAATCCAAAATCAGAAACACTCCAAATTTTAAAACCTTTAAAGCACTGACATGATTTCACAACAGAAAATTCCACACCATGAAACTCTGCTTCATGCTCACAGTTATGAAAATGCTTCATGAAAAAATTACCTTCAGACTATGTAATGTTTATATGAATTATAAATGAATTTTTCATTTAGATATGAATTTCACCTATAAAATAACTCAATGTCTAAGCACATATTTCAAAATCTCAAAAAAGGATCTCAAGCCTCAAACACTTCTGGTCCCAAGCATTTCAGGTAATGTCTTCAGACTATATATCTTGTGGAGAGCCATGCGGCCACTCAAGACAGATAAAAACTGACTTTATTAATAACCACTCGGTTGGCTACTGTATTTACCAACAACCAATCTGAAATCAGTTAAATAACTGTGAGAGATATCAGTTAATGGAGACCATAGTTCTGCCAGGTCATATTTATGCTGCTGAAATCTTTACTGCTCAGAAACTTGGAAAGCTTTAGTACTACACAAAGAATAAAGCCAATGAAAAGGACACTGAGAACAAAGGAATGGCCAGTGTCACCAGACAGCTTTACCAACTTGTAAGCAGGCCAGGGATCACCACTGTAGGAAGCATGGCTCCAGCCCTAGGTCTGGTTTACTGGGACAAAGGGTAGCTAAACAAGAACTTACGTGGGGAGCCTGCATTCTGAGCATGCAGTCCCCTAAATGCCCACTTTAATCTAAGTAATTACAGTGTTAGTCCCTGGAAGAAAATTCACTGAATTCTACTATAATTAATGGACTTGAAGTGGCAGGTTCGCTTTAACTCAATGCATATGAATATTTTATGCATCCTGTGCTCTATTATAATGATAATAGTTCTACTGTATGCATAGTGCTACCTTAGCTCATACCATAATTTGTGTATGAATAAGGTGGTATTATGAAATGGAAAATATACTTCATTCTCTTTAGGGATATACACGAAGGCCCTTTGGTTACCAATTAATATAAAGAAAATGCCTACAATTAATGTCTACATTTAGCCTTTTCTAGGAATTCTAATCTCTTTTGGACAGAATAATTGGGTTTAGAATTTCTGAATGTTATCCTGAAGTTCTCCTGGTCCCCTTCAATCATGACTCAGTTTTCAAAGCCCTCAAACATAAATGAACCTAGAATTTTTAACATCATTCAGCTTATATTTCTCCAGTCTTCCTAGGCTATGCTCTTTTCACTTCATAGTTCTAACTAGCCAAATTCAAAAGGAAATCAAATCCGGCCAACAAAGGGAGCCACCTTAAGCTGTATACAAAGGCACTCTGCAGAATGGTGTAAGTCTGAAGGAAAGTGTTTATTTGCCCCACTTTCATGGGAAAGGGGCAAGAAAGAAACATGGCTTATACTTGACATAGGACCTTAAAGTAGCAACTGGATTTAGCTGTTGCAAGTCATCCTGGTTAGTGGCTATTTATAAAGTCCTTCATGATTTGGCCCCTTCCTTGTTCACAGCTTTATTTCATATCACTCTGTCATTCATCTGATTTGGCCTCCTGAGCATCTAATCCACACATGTACACATGCCCAACATGCACAGACTCAATCTCAGACTCAGGCATCTCTGTCAAGGGAGGGCTTCCTTGTTATTGACGTCAAGTGAGGTCTCTATTTATTACTATCTGTTTCCTCTGTAGCTGCACTTCTCACAGCCTGGAATCTCACTGATAATCAATCTGTCCTTTCTTACCAAATGCTGCCTCTCACATTAGACTGCAGGATTTTTAAGGGCAAGGACCCTCTCTATTGTGTTCACCAGGTGCATCAAGCACAGAGGAAATTAAATGCTTTAATCAATGAGTGAGTAACTAGAGCAGCTCGGGGCCTGGATGGCAGGGTGTGATAGGATGCCTTTCTCCCAGTTAACAGGAACTTTCCTGGGACCTTCTGGAAGTCCTACACATCATGTGGGCACTGTAGTCCTCAGGCCAGATGGTGACACTGCCTGTTGGGATGGGACAAGTGGGAGCTACTTTGTCATGCTCACTGTGGTAGTTTGAATATATGTCCCCCAATATATTCAATGTTTTATTACTTTATAGTTTGCATCTGCAATCACCTTGCTAGAGGCAAGGTCACTGGGGGCCCGGTCTTAAGGTATGGTGATGGTTTGAGATTCCATTGTAAAGATATGCAAATGTGCCTAGCAGGAGTTCCTGAAGTGTGCTGTGTGACCTTTTGGCTGTAGTTTTGCTCTGTGTGCTGTGGTGGCTGGTTTGCTTTTGCTCTCTCTGCCTGGCCTTGTGAGAGCAGGCCGTTTCTTCTGCCATTATGGAACTTCCCCTGGATCTGTAAGCTTCAATAAATAATATCCCTTCCTCCATAACTGTGCCTGGTCTGGAAGTTCATCTCAGCGAACCTGAAGCTGTCTGCTACACTCACTAGCACTGACAAAGTGATCCAAGGATGCCTCGAACACTGCACTTTGGGGACACTCAGTAATACCCAGGAATGCAATAATGGATAGCAATTATCTAATCTGTAAATATTTGAACCGCATAGATATTGCAGATTATACCTAGAAGATAACATGTTACTGCTAACTAAACATGAGGCTACTATTAAGAGTTATTTTAGGGCTGGAGAGATGGCTTAGCAATTAAGGTATCTGTCTGCAAAGCCAAAAGATCCTGGTTCAATTCTCCATTACCCATGTAAGCCAGATGCACAAGGGGGCACATGCATCTGGAGTTTGTTTGCAGTGGCTGGATGCCCTGGTGTGCCCATTCTCAAATAAATAAATAAATAAATAAATAAATAAATAAAATTTTACAAAAGAGGCAGTTATATATAGAGAGAGAATGGGAGCACCAGGGCCTCCAGCCACTGCATATGAACTCCAGATGCATGCGCCACCTAGGTAAGAGAAATAAATTTAGACTTTTTTTCCAAAATGGAATTTTATGTCAAAAATCTGCTTTTACCTACGTGGCAATACAAAATAGTGAGAAAGTAATGTGAGGAAGTAATAGTCAACTCACATAGAAGAAAGGTCAGGCTAGTGCCAAAATGGTTCTGATGTCCCTTCCTGTACCAATCCTGCATAGGCTAGAAAGAAGAAATGTACATATATCTCTGACTCCTGGCTCACCATCAATGAAGAAATAAGTTATGAGTATACTGCTTTCTAGAGACTCAGCCAATAAACACAACCTAGTAAGAATAATTAGCCCTCCAAGGGGCCTATTACTGAATACTTAGATTCTGATATCTTCATTTCCAGTAACAAACTTTACATGGCTGTACAAATTCCCTAAGGGATTAAATAATTTTACTATTAAGAAATTAAGTGAAAAAATTTCCTTTCCAAGTTTAATGGAGAGATAGTACCTTCACTGTTTGCCCCAGTGTGCTGTGGTCAGGATACACAGCCAGGCACAAGACTGTGTTCTCTTAGCTCCTTGGATGTTTTCCTATCTAGATACAGCTTCCTGCCTTGGATCATTGATTCAGAATCCTGGAGGAATACACCTGTACTTATGGATTGGTTGTCATAGGTTACCAAGTACAGTGTATGCTTATTAGTTCAAGAACAAAATTGTGTACAAATGTTGACTTTTAAACCTTATTTATTTGTGTGTATGTGTGTGTCTATGTATGTATGGGCTCGTTTGTGCCATGGCACATGTGTAGAAGTCAGAGGACAATCTCTGAGTATCTGTGTTTTACTTTCTGTGTGACAGGATTTCTTGCTGTTACAAAGAGTGTGGCCTATAGGCTTCAGATTCTCCTGGCTCAGCTCCCATTATTTTAGGGCATGGGGATCACAGAGGCATGTACCACTTTGAGTCAGCTTTCCTTGTATCCTGGGTAAATTGAATCTAGGCTGGTATGCTTTGCAAGCAAGTACCTTTAGTCCAGACCTTGCATGTTGACTTTTCAATAGAGAGACTATAAGCCTGATGACAATGATTAATTTCCAATCCACCAGAAGGTGATCAGGCAAGTCTCTATCTTAAAATGAATCCAGGATAACAGCATTTTATGTAACTTTTTGAATGCCAAATGTATATCATGCAAAATTAAGAACAAGGTTTTCTTATGATTGGCGAGGTCTTTGTTCAAAATATGGTATCAAATTCAAGATGTAAGACAAATTTAAATATAATTAAACATAATGCAAAAACAATGATATTAACCAACACTGAGCCAAAAATTGTGGACCATAATTTCTTTCTTGGCTTTTAATATTTTTAATAAGTAAGCAATATGTCCTATACTACATAGTACTGCTGTACTCTGAATTGTTGTGAGGGATACTTATAAATTCAGACAACAGTGGTGAAATTTCATTTCAAGACGAGAAGGCTGCCATCTCATCTCCAAATGAATTGGCCATCTATTTGTGTCTAAAATATTGTACTATTAATAGAATAGTTAAAATTCATGCAGGCTCAGAGACTTCTGAGGAGTATACACACACACACACACACACACAGAGGGAAGGAGGGAGAGAGGGAGGGATAAATCTGTCTACTAATAAGTAGTCTATTTAACACGAGTAGTTTAATTTAAATCAGGTATTGCCAAAGGTATGTTATCACATAGACTAAAATGTGTTTCCTCAACCAAAATCAACTCATTTTAATTAATTCCACAAGAAAGACATCCTTTTCAGAAGGAAGGAATGATAATGGGAGGCTTATCCAATAGTCTGAAAGTTTGGTGTGAGTGTTATATTCATGCATATCTGATTCTAGAGTTAAGAAGCAGATTATGTTTTGATTAAAACAGGACATTTTAAAGCTACTGAAGAGAACAAGAGTAGAGGGACTTAGGCTAATCTGCTAACAAGCTCTCATTTCACTTACATACATTTAATGACAACTCTTAACTAGAATCTATATTTGTCAACAGTTTTAACTGCTACCTAAATAAAAAGCAACAATGTAAACTGGTGAGCAGGACTTACAGTGTGGTTTAGTACTGCACGGATTCATACTCATGTCACACAGAAACAGACGACATCTTTAGGGCGATGACAAGTGTCACTTTATGCTAGAATTGCATTTATCAATGTTTTGAAAGTCAGTGTAGAACCAAATTACTGCCCTCCAACCCCAATCAGAAGTTCTATGTAGAGGACAGATGTGCCACTCCTTATCTAGAGCCTTCATTTTATATTAGAATGTGCACAGAAGGACTAGCAGGGTTGGCAGAGGGCTTGCTCATATACATGGGTGTCACAGCACAACTTCTGAGTTAGCTTGCTAGCAACACTTCTGTGAAATTCCTTTAAATTTTGGGCAGAGGAGAAAGGCTACCGGATTATACATAGACCTTTTGTTAAAGAGAGAATTCTGTGCTTTTCTACAGTTTGTCTTTCCATTAAAAAATATATCAACTCTTAGGTCTGTGACCAAATCAATGATAAATGTATGGTGTGTCGTGTGTGTGTGTGTGTCTGTGTGTGTGTGTGTGTGTGTGTGTTAGCATGCTCTCTCTGCACATTAATTCCTGCCTGGTTTCCATCATTCCAAGGGACAAATAACTCTTGGGATGTTTAAACAAAACTAATTCTACCACTTCTCCAAAAAGCTTAATTGCTGAATATTTTAATAAATAGACAAACAGCAGTCTTTTTCATCTGAATAAAAAAGAAGCACTATCAAATATGAGACTCATTAGACAATCCAGCCCATCACTAGCTAATATTCATAAATATTTTTGTGTGCCAATTTTTAATATCAATACCATATGTTCTATTTAAGAAATAAAAAATTAAAATATTTTTATTTGGAAAATAAAAGAAATTTGGAAAGCCAGGTGCAAGGAGCTATACTCAAATTGACAGTGGCACTTTGGAGAAAACAGAAACTCTCTTAGATTAAATATTCAACATTTACTTCTGTTAAAAAAAAAACACAAGGAACGTAATCAGCATAGCCCCATTGGGGCAGATATAGTCCCTACCTAATTCCCTAAAGTATTAAGTAACTTTTGGCAAGGAATCACTCAACTATATTTATTGTTATCATTCAACTAACCTCAGGCATATCTAAATCCAGTTTGTTTGCAGTGGATGGAGACCCTGGCATGCCCATTCTCCTCCCCCCATCTTTCTCTCTCTAAAAAGTAAATAAAAATAAGAAAAAAAATATAAAAACAGAATTTTCTTTTTTAAAAACAAGTATCTGTCACTACTTAAAAATTATCATACAGCTGTGTCATGAAAACACTATTTTCTTAATGAAATATTTTCTTTACTGAATTTACACCAGTAAATACCATAGCATAGGTACTGAACTTGAATACAGGACTTTATTTACTTTTTTCTAAGACTTCCATTTAAAAGTACATGGTTGCTGAATAAATCTCAATTCCTGGTAACAGGCTTAAATAGCCCTGATGAGAGCCTTATGCATATATAACCATATGTGCATAAATGAGTAAAGACTCTGTTGCTTGCATACTTTGGAACCAAAGATACTTTACCATTATATAGAAAAATAAAAGCTGAACCCACCTGGAGGATCTCATATACACTGAAGAGCAATATTAGTTTTAATAAAATCATAAGCACTCATTATGGTAAAAGTGTGCACCAATGATATGAAGCATCTGTACCAGTCATACACACAAATATACAATTTTGAAAGTGAACTGACATGATTTTACCAAGGCATTAAAAAAAAGAGATTAGTAATATTGGGAGGAAACAGCAACAAAGTGAGCTAAAAGTTGTCTTTAAAGCTTATTACAAACAGAACTTACAGAAATTCCCATGAAATGTACCTGGGATGCTTGCTAAAAATGCTAATTTCCACACTTTGCCAAGGCATCTGATGCTGAAACTCTACACCAGAACCCAGGAAAGTGCCTTTTTAAATAAATCTCTCAGATAAGACCATCATGTAGGCATCCCACAATGCACGCTGAAAAGCACTGTGACCTCAGCAAGCCTGAACAGAGAAAAGATGCTCTCTGCTCTCAATGCTTCCCTCCTAATCATCATGTGATAAGAAAGCAAAGAAAGAAACATGCACACGATCTTTGTGAATTATTCTTTTGTTTAAAAGGATGTAGCAATATTTTCAATGTCTAATCTTATAAAGTCATGTTCTGATCCAGTACTAAGTTTTCCAAGTGGAATTAAATATATTCCTTTAACCATTATATTTAGCATCAATGAGTAGCTAAGGTCATAGAGCCAATAAATAAGCTGGAAGACAGGCACTGTCACATGTGATGATCCCTTAAAAAATGCACCAAAAGCTAACCACCCACTTGGCCCACACACACAGATGGATCAACCTAAGACAGACTGAAATCCCTTGGGGCCTGGGTTCAACAGCCAATAAACCATAGAAGGATGACAAAAAGGTGAAATGTATGGCACAATACATGTCAGCCAGACCGCAGGCAAAAGACAACAGGAAGTGGCTTCTGTAAAATGGCGTTTTCTTGCAGGCTTGAAAATTACAGCCCCATGTTCCCTACTGAATGTCTGTCCAGAGCAAGAATAAGCTGTGCCCCTCCATATTACAATAAGGGAACGGGTCAGGGTGGGGATCAGGGTGCATGGCCTTGGGGGACCCCAACAGTCATAGAGCCAATAAATAAGTCTAGTAAAAAAGCAAACAGATTCTTCAGATGACATGGTGAAAGCCACATGTCACAGATGGTGAAAATCGAGTTCCTTGAAGTCTAGGCAAGAATAAGCTGTGCTCCATATTACACAAGAAACATGGAAGGATATCTAGTAAAGCAAACAGATTCTTCAGTCCACATGGAAGGATATGTCGCGTACTATGAACTATGGGAACATATGTAAGTAGCTAAAATAAACTTCATTTCAGTGATAACTAGTCACCTAAACTCAACATTTATCCGAGGAAAACTGTACAAACTAGTTTCGGAAATACAGCTCCCTCAGGGACACAGAAATCCTGACATCTGGTTAAAAACTCCACTTAAAGGAAACAGACCTATGTTGTTACAAAGCCAGAAGAAGTTGCAGAAATCCCACAGGAGTAGCCAGTGGAAACTGTTTAGGAAAGCATGCACCCACAGCTTCCTCTCCCAGGCTCATGCACTTGAGCCCCAGCCTTTTGCACTGGGGCTTGCAGGCTGCATTGTGGGCAGCTTTGAGGAAGGAGCTGGACAGGTCTTTCTCTAAATGCTAAAGTTCTGAATTCATTAAAGAAACTTTAAGATACCAGGTATCACAAGGCTTGTATACAGAATTTATTACTTCTCTTCTTTGCATAGGAATTATATTTAGCTCAGCCAACGCCACCTCCTGCTCTCTGAACCTTTTTTTTGTTTCCTAATGTGTAATTTTTGAAGCAGGGGGAAAGGGAATTTGAGGACTTACTATCATCAGTCTTCCCTTGGAATCCTCTTTGAAATAAATGCAACAGGCACTCAGATCTGCTCTATTTCATTTTTTAGCCAACCCAGCTGGGCAAGATAAGAAAATTATACATGCATATCATCTCCTTTTTCATCTCTCCAACTTATTTTTTTAAACTAACATGTACCCAGAAGGTACTGCCATCTTATGCATGTATATTTTACATGAGGTCTAAAAGTATTTCCTGTTTCTTGCCTAAGGTAGTGCTAAATTTAAGCATAACTGAAGTGGGTTTATGATTTCAGTCTACAAACAGCACGTTTAATTTCTGATCTGCCCTGGTTCTGCATGAAAGCAATTGCTCTATGCCATACACCAGCTTTTCTTTAATCCAGAATGTGCTTTGCACAGTTAGCACATGACAGGAAGATTGCCCTGCAGCAGGTAATGTAGATGGCTGTAACCTGTGTTTGCTATGCTAGAGTAAAGGCTCTAAAGATCCACTGCTTCATATCACGTGCTATCGCCTTGTTCCGCTTTTCCATGCCACCAATGCATTTACTCCAACTCAGAAGAAAATGCTGATGGAGAAAAAACTAAAATTTCAATCTATTTAAATGTTAGCCATTTTATATTATAGAAGCTAAAGAAATATAGATGTAGCAAGTCATTCAAACTTCTACATAAACTGGACTATTTTATTTTCACAGCTTTCCTCAAGCAAGCTTATTTCATATTTGCAAATTATACGTGAGTTTTGCAATTTTCAAAGTAAGATTCTTAAAACACTAGAAATATATACTCAAAAAACGTGATTCATTACTAATAGAAGTGTTCTAAGGTGGCTGTATATACCAGATTGGGATATGTTTATTTCTGATAAGCATTTATTGAAGACCCACTATTACAGACAAACAGGTTAAACACTCGGCACATATCACTTTACAAAAGTGATCAAATCCTGGCCTTTAAGAAACCAGTGTTCAGCAAAGCCCAGTCCCATGTACACTTGTACTCTCAATGCTCAAGAAGCTGAGCAAAGAGGATCAAGAGTTCAAGACCAGCCCAGCTACAAAGAAGAAGAAACTGATGCTCAAGAGGAAATCCTACACAGATAATAAAAATAGAACATACTGAATGGGGGGTGGGGCAGGCAGAATGCAGAACAAGGAAGCAGGGAGTAATGGGAAATGTTCAGTAGTAGGCTGCAAAGGGAATACAGTGTTGCAAGGTAACACCGAACCATCAGGAGAAAGAGGATAAGCCTATGCGTGCTTGCAGAGAGGGAGACGTTCTTGAGGAAGAGAACAGGCTGGGGTGGTTACGGGACACTGCATAAGGAGAAGAGGTTTTTGGGAAGCAACAGGTACATACACTCAGAGATGCAGACCACTGGCAAGTGGGTAGAAAGATATAAGAAAGTTCTCATTAAATCCTTCTTGCAACCTGGTTTCAGTTGGGATGTAATTCATGTATCATGAAACTTACTGTTTTGAAGTTCACAGTTTAGTGGTTTTTAGTGCAGTTGTCAGGTTGTATATCCATTACTATTTTTAATTCCAAGTATTTATTCCCCCACAAAGCAGTCATTCCTTTTTACCCCAGCATCCTAACCCTTGGGAACTATAATCCCTTTTCTCTCTCTATAGATTTTTCTGTTCTGCATATTTCACATGGCCTTTGTGTCTGATTCATTTTATCTGTATCCCTTTGGTTGATGGGGGCAGCAAATACAGAACTGGGACACCAGTAAAGACACAAATAGGATATTGCTCAGCTGAGAGGTGAGAATAGCTTGAAAGAGGATAGTGTTATGTTTTGAATATGTAATGTCCCCTGGAGATGTTGTAGAACCTTTTGGGCATACATCCTAGCTGGCAGAGGGATGTAGTAGCAGAGATAAAGGGTTACAGCTAGTTAAATCTGAGGTTTCTGCTTCCTGGTCTGCTGAGATGTGAGGAGTCCCAGCCACATGCCCAGCTGCCATGGACTCTTCTATGCCTTTCGTGTCATGATCAAGTGTACCCTTTCAAACCATGAGACAAACACTTCATTGAGTTGCTTTTGTTAGGTATTTGATCACAATGATGAGAACATTGAGTCAGATAGGAAGCAAGGTGGATACTTATAACCAGATCCCACTTACATGAGGATGGTCTGAAAGTAGGTTATGTAAGAAAGAAATTTCAAGGATGGTTCCAGTGAGGGGGGCACTATATACAGGGGTATGAGCACCAGAGAGATAAAGACAGCATTACTTGAGAACAAAGGAGTTAGGCAGCTTGGAAGAAAGCACCAAGGGCCAGATTTTGAGATGCAAGCTAAATTTCAGGTGTTGGTCACCCTTTCATATGAGGATGCTAAAAGAGGAGTTGGATGAGTCTAGAATTCAAAGGAGAGGTCTGGGTCAGTGACATAGATTAAGGAGTTAAGAGAACAGAAAGTATTCAATGCCATAAAGCCAAATGAAACTGGCCAGAAAAGAAGTGATTATTGAAAGAAAAGAAAAGAAAAGAAAAGAAAAGAAAAGAAAAGAAAAGAAAAGAAAAGAGAGTGTCCAAGGAAAGAGTACTGAGATTTCTTGGGCACAACAAAATTTATAAGTCTGAGAGATGAGGAACCAGCAAAAAAGACTGAGATGGAAACACTTATCAGGTGGGAGGACCAAGAGTGGGTGGAATCTTAAACCCAAATGAACAACTGTTCATGCAGGAGGCCCATCACCTATGCCTAGTGCTGCTGAGAGGCCAACTAAGAGGGGAGCAGAGGGATTACCTTAGATTTAGAAAGTCTCGTATTCAGACCACTAACTCCCTATGGTTCATTCCACTCATGCTGCACCTAACTTTGCATCTGTCATCCCACCTGCCAGCTGTTTTCTGAGACAGCTTTGAAAAGAACAGTTGGAGAGCAGTGGGCATGGCAAAGTCTGACTGGAGTGGGTTCAAGAGATCAACTGAACGAAAGGAAATTCTTTTGAAAACTTTATATAAGAGGTTGGAGCAAAACAGCTTGACTAAAATGTAGGGTGGGGGTAATTCTTTAAGATGGGAGAAGTGAAAACACTGACATGCAGAGGGGAGCAGATCACAAAGGAGACAGCAGAAGTCTGCTGAGACTCACAAGGACAGGAACAAAAACATTTTACCTGCTTGTCAAATAACCCACAATTACAATATGAAATGGTATCTATTTCTCCAGGAACAAACCAAAGAGGCTTCCAGGACACACAAGAGTCAACTCTTCTCAAGGCTGAATAGATTGAATGAACTGGCCACTGAATGTTATTGTCAAGGGTCAGCAAAGCTCTGGGCTCTGAGACAGAAAGACCCCCAAATTCAAAACTAGAGGTCAATACTCCAGATGCAGCATGTGACCTCACTTTTTCATCCATACAGTAATGATGGTGATCAACCCGCCCTCCCTACCTCCCAGAGCTGACGGGATTAACATATGAAATAAATAAGCTCACACTGCCCATATGAGCTGTGATATCCACAGGAGGGAGGCACTCTTACTTCTACCATATCTGGTAGAGGTACAGATTTGTTTTATCCTGATATTCTACACATTCTAGGAATACTCCTAACTCCAACATGGGGAAACAAGGCCAAATGGAGATTTTTTTAAAGATAAGTAATTTACAGAAAAACAGAAATTTTCTTGTTATATAATATACTTAACAGAAAGAAGTTGTGTATCACTGTGTTGTTTTCATGTATGATTACCAAATCAGTTTTCCTAATTGTAAAGGAGCTTTGTATTTCTGCATTTATGAACATCTGTATTTCTTAGTTTCTTTCTTTTAAAACTCAACAACAACAAAAATCTTGTAGTTTAGGCCAATCTTAAGATTATACAGCAAGGGCCACATAAGGCCTATGTAATTTAGAATCAGTAAAGCTGAGTGTTGAGGGAGCCTGCACTAAGATGATGCGGGGGCTGGAGAGATGGCTCAGCAGTTAAGGTGATGCTTGCCTGCAAAGTCTAAAGACCCAGGTTCAATTCTCCAGTACCCATGTGTAGCAGACAGCTTCAGGTTCGCTGAGATGAACTTCCAGACCAGGCACAGTTATGGAGGAAGGGATATTATTTATTGAAGCTTACAGATCCAGGGGAAGTTCCATAAAGGCAGGAAAAGCAAGCCTGCTCTTCACAGGGCCAGAGAGAGAGCAAAAGCCAACCAGCCACTACAGCACACAGAGCAAAACCCTATTGCCAAAAGGTCACACAGCACACTTCAGGAACTCCTGCTAGACACATTTGCATATCTTTACAATGGACTCTCAAACCATCACCACACCTTAAGACCGGCCCCCAGTGACCTTGCCTCTAGCAAGGTGATTGCAGATGCAAACTATAAAGTAAAACACTGAATATATTGGGGGACATATATTCAAACTACCACATTCCGCCCCTGGCCCCCAATATATTTAGCTCCTGGCCCCCAATAGATTTATAACTATCACACATTGTAAATTGTACTCAGTCCAATTTCAAAGGTTCTCACAGTCTTGATCAACTTAAGATAGTGAGTCCTGTAAAATCAAACAAGTTAAATACTTTCAACATGTAAAGGCACAGAGTAAACATTTTTAACTGGTAAAAAGCAAAGAGAGACTAGAATAATGCAAACTCAACCACCATCAGCAGTCATCAAACTTCTGCAGTTCAAGTTCAATATAACCATAGACTGACAGTCTTCAGGTTTTCAAATTCCGCCCCTCCAGCTGGGCAGAGTCGTCAGGGAAAACTTTCATCCCATGCTAACACTGCACTCCATGGTAGCCCTTTTGCACAGTCCTGGTATATCCAAAACATCTTCAGGTCTCCATGCAAACCACGGTCCATCTTCCAAAAGGCTCTTCCAGCCTATTCCTCAGGGACTTCATGCCCTACCTTCATGCTGCATCTCAGCAGCGGCTCCTGGAACCGTGTGCAACTCATGACCACTCCATGCATTTTTCATGCTTCCAAAACTAATACCAGGTGTGTAGGACACAGCCATATTCTTAATCCAGGGACAAAATAAATCATAGCCTTGAAAAGCAGGTTCCTTCTCCAGTCAGCTCTTTCTAAGAATTTGCATTTTTAACAGTCTTTCCTCAGGCATCCTCTCCATTGTTTTAATGTAAATCAAGTCAGGCCACCTTCCTTCCACCTTCCTTAAGATTGCTAATGCATTGACAATAGCAGCTCCAGTAACCTAAAACCAGTCTCAGTGCCTCTGCTTTTAACTTGCTTGAGGTTTTCCAACCTAAAATCTTAAAATCTCAGTCCGATATCTTCAGCCAAGCACATCAGTCCATTACAAATTTAACCTTGATCAAACTTTCTGGGCCTGGATAGCAGAACGTAGCCCATCCCTTATGCCAGTAGCCTAGTTCCAACAAAGTCCTCTGCAGTCTTTCCTTCCCCTTAGAAACCTCATAAGCCAAGCCTCGAAGTTCAGTACTATCTGCACTTAGCATTCTCAAACTCTCATCAGAATAGTCCATAAAACTTGGCTTACCACTCCAGAAGGCATCTTCAGTTGCAAGCACCAAGTCCATACCCATTCCTCCAAAACAAAGGTTCCAAAAGATGAACATCCACACGATCTGGTTCATCTCACCCCACACTCCTCGGTACCACTTTACTGTTGCAGACAACTTCAGGTTCGCTGAGATGAACTTCCAGACCAGGCACAGTTATGGAGGAAGGGATATTATTTATTGAAGCTTACAGATCCAGGGGAAGTTCCATAATGGCAGAAGTCGCGGCCTGCTCTCACAAGGCCAGGCAGAGAGAGCAAAAGCCAACCAGCCACTACAGCACACAGAGCAAAACCCTATTGCCAAAAGGTCACACAGCACACTTCAGGAACTCCTGCTAGACACATTTGCATATCTTTACAATGGACTCTCAAACCATCACCACACCTTAAGACCGGCCCCCAGTGACCTTGCCTCTAGCAAGGTGATTGCAGATGCAAACTATAAAGTAAAACACTGAATATATTGGGGGACATATATTCAAACTACCACACCATGTAAAGCCAGATGCACAACACTGCCCATGTATCTGCAGTTTGTTTGCAGTAGGTAGAGGCCATGGTGTGTGCTTGCTCATTCTCCCTCTTTCTCTCCTTGCAAATAAATAAATTAAAAAAATTAAACATCTCTATGTGATGATGTACTCATCAAAGTGCTTTCTAAATAGCTATGTATATGCCCATAGATTAGTGCTGCTCTCAGCATTGGTCAGAACAGCTTCTTGCTGCAGTGGAAGGTAGTTACTGCTGAGATTCATAAATGGTCCATGTTGAGAGTAAGTGTTGAGAGTAAGTGTTGAGTGCTCAGTCATAAATGGGCATCTAAATCCCTCCCTCCAAGGCTCAGGGAATATCTCAAAAAAGGGACAGGAAGAATATAAGAGCCTGAGAAAAGCAAGAAAGTGATGTGGAACGACAAATTCTGGGCATGCCACAGCTGTTGCACCCTTGAAGTCATAGCTGTTATGGTTACCTGCACAAGACTAGGTTATCAACATCCTGTCAGGGAGGGGAGGAAGGGCTCATGTGGGGGAGACTCCCTGCGAATTTATAACCAGGTCATGGTTGGCAGGGGAAGGAGAGACATTTTCTTCAGTGGTACAGCCACTGGTAAGGCACCCGTATGCCTGTAAACAAATCTTCATCAATACCCTGGTAAAGAAACTACAATGAAACTCACTGGGACACACACACACACACACCATAAAAGGGGACGAATTGGGGTAGAGTAATTCAGTTGGGAGTGAAAATGTTTAGAATGCATTATGTGCATCTATAAAAATGTCATAATGAAATCCATTATTATGCATACTTAATATGCTAATAACATTTAAAAATACCTTTGACCTACGGTTTCTCCATGAATCTCTCATTTACCCTATCCCAGCCACTTGCCAGGATCAATTTAACCTACAGGACAATTTGAGGTGAGTATGGAGATGCATACCTGCAGTCCCAGTACTTGGGAGGCACAGGCCAAGGAGATAAGTTTAGTACCACTTTCAGCAATGTGCCTTGTTTCAAAAAATAAAAACAAAATAAAACAACAACCTCCTTTGCCACACAACAGTTTGATCACTATTTAATTGTGACTGTTTTGTGTATGAAGCACAATTTTATTTAAAGAAAATATATCTCACAGGATGTCCTAATTTAGGCATTAACTATTAGCATTATTTCTTTGGGTGAATTAAGGAGCAAAAGTGTGAGCATATTTTTTGTTCCTGAGGAGAATGAGACTGTTAACCTTTATTAGGAAAATGGAGGGTTAACAGAAAGAAGTTGTGTATCACTGTGTTGTTTTCATGTATGATTGCCAAATCAGTTTTCCTAGTTGTAAAGGAGCTTTGTATTTCTGCATTTATGAAACATCACTTGTATAACAGTGATACTGAGTCTTTAACCAGAACTTCTACTTCCCACTTAAAGCCCGGCATGCATTCTAATTTAAATAAAATGCAGTGATTTACTTTATAATGATCTATATTACAAAGTTTCTAGAAACAATTATTCCAATAGGTTTAAGAATAGATCTCAAATTTCTTCTCATTCACATATTCCACACACTATTCACACATTATCAGGAAAGAACTTGTTTTGAATAACTGATTTTTAAGTAAAATATACCATTAAAGGGAACATGCAATTTCAAACATTACTTCTCAATCTCTTGTTAGAATTAACATGATTATGCAACATCTTAGTATTAATGTATTAAGCAACTTTATTACTCAGAGTCATTGTTATGAATATGTAGCAATAGGCCACATTATAAAACCTTTACAGACTCATCTGCTGAGGGACACAGAGCTGTTCACTAGGCAGAACCAGCTATACCAGGTTTCCTCAGAAGACCCTGTCTGCCTTAGCACCTTCCCACCACCTAGCCTTGTGGAAGATCTTCCTATTGTTGCTTGCTTCTATAATGCCTTGGTCAAGCAGCTTCCGTATCTCCACACAGCTATCTTTTGGTTCACAAAGTAGTAGGATGGTAGAAGGATTCAGGGCTGGGTGAAGTGAAGGGCTGTGTCACTCCTAGCTGCATGGCTCTGGAGAAATTCTGAGTCCCCTTGGGAATTTGTTTCCTTACCTGTATAATGAAAGAACTGGCCTGATATAAAAATAGAACTACGCTATGTGACATCCTTTGTGACATTTCCAATAACAGAGGCTCTTCACTTGACAAAGCACATCTAGATTAATGGGCAGGAATTACACTAAGAACTTTGGGAAAAAAGAGAACTAAATATGATTATTGATGCACTTTCACATGAAAGAGAACATGAAGATTGTTTTTAAGATTCAGAGTGAATTACTCCTTAATGAAAGCTTGTGCTTTTAAGTACATTTCCATTTGGTAGATCAGCAAAATGATGCTGCATACTAAAAACAATTTACCTATAACGACATCGTGACCATCCACCAAGCCCGCAGAGAAGAGCTCCTGAGACACGCCATCTGCTGTATCTGTCCAATGCGAGATGAATATGGATTAGTGACCATGAAATAAAAACCAACAACCCAGCACAATAAAAAATACATATTTTTCATTTACTAAAGTTACCCACATGAATTTTAACTTAATAATTCAAATTCCATCAGGAGAAAAAAAATCCAAAGCACTATTAATTACATTTTCCCATATGCAATTTGTATCTTGCTATTTATTCAACAGATCTTTTAGGAATATAGTCATTTCACTTTTGGTGAACCACGAAACACTTTTGCCCTCTGGCTACCATCTGAATTAATCCTTCAAACACATCTTGAGAAGATCTGACTACTCCCTAAGAAACTGCTTTTCTTTCTCACCAAGGTTAATTCCAGCCACTATCAATCCTTCTCTCTCATTGGTAGCTACTGTGTCAGAATTTACAGCAACAGTTGAATGGATAGTATCTGATACAACCTAACACTTGGAATAAACAGCCCATAGGTTCATTGGACTATTAAGGTGAGTTATTTAATTTTATGCCATTAAGGAACACCTTTAACATGACATTGATCATTTGATAGCAACAGATTCATTCTCTTAGAAAATACAGTTGGGTAAAATAATGTATTTTATCAATGGTAAGTGACAAAAGTTAGCAGTCTCATAAAGATGGGACTGAATAGGATTTAGCAAGTGATTCCAGCTAAAATTACTTGAGAAGTTATGAATGAACATGATAAAACTGCTATTTTCTATTGGAAGACTTTGCAAAGAGGAATTAAGGAACTGAAATATGCTCAAAAGAACCATTACAGGAGATGATGGCTCCACCTGTACAGCCTTCTGATACTCTCACAAACACCCAGAATAGTATCTGTTGTGAACAGCATAGAACAGTCTGGTGGGGATTAGATACAATATTTTCCAAAGCTAGGGCTCACCTGAAAGCATACCTGCTGCGTTAAACAAGGAACAACATGGTCCTGCACCTTGTCATGCCTTCAGCTGCTTTTAGCATAAACTGAACTGGAGACTATAAAAATGAGCTCATCTTGTATAAGTGTGCACATGTAAGCGTGTGTATGTGTGTCATGTGCATGCATGTGTGCAACTGGAGGTATACCTGTCACTCACAATTTGGATGATTTAAAGTGCTCAGGCCCACTGACACTGAGCGTGTTTTTTACTAAAATGGTAATGTTGATGACAAAGACAAAGCAAATTATCCCATCACAACTCACACTCTCGTGCACTCCTTCTCCCTTTTATACATGGCTCAATCTCCAAAATCTCCAAAAAAGATTGAAACTCAGTGTGTGCTATTGATATTTCAAGAGCAATTTTTATCCTCTGGTTTTAGTGACTCTATTTCATGAAGGAATGGGATAAAATAAAGTAGATGGCAACAAATTGATAGAATTCTCGCTGAACAAAAGTCTAGGTAAGCCAAGCTTGTCCTGGGCCTACTGCTTTTTGTTAGAGGTACAAAAAGTACCTTGTGAACGTCTCTCTGATGGAATGATTCCATATTAAGAAACTGAGAGCAGAAAAAGGAAGGTTTTGCTCTTAGTGAGAACTCTCTTTCTGAAGCTATGAGGGTGATGTTCCTCAGAATCTCCACGTTCTAGACACTATCCAAATCTTCAGGAAGACAAACACATGGAATTAAGGCTTCTCATACCTAGAAGGTGCTGGTCATATAGCAAGCACCCATGATTTTGGCCTAGTGATCAGCTGTTAGAGTGTTTCACTATGTTACCCCATCTCAAAAGTGTAAGGAGGAAGGCGCTACAGTAACAGAATGTAGTTGGAAATGGAATGATCAAATAAAGCCACCCGAGGGCTTGCACTGAAGCAATAACAAAGCAATAGTCATTCTCTAATGATTAAAGTGTACAGAATGTCCTTCTATTTTCAGGATGCTTGGGCACCAGATGAATCATATCAAAATGGCAGACAGTTAATGCTAGCTGGACAAATTGGGAAGGACTCCCTATCTGTGTATGGCATTTAAGGGGTCATTTTCCATGCACGTAAGTCAGATACCAGTAGCACCGCAGACAGAATGTGGAATAATTATTTCATGATTCACTAGACATCTATCTTTTAAGCTGTTTGACATTCCTTATATTTGAACAGGTTGAACCATATGTTAATGTCTGATTTTCAGAGTATACAGAAACACAATAAACACAAAGGCCCTGTCTACATACACTTATGCATATTTACTCGCAACAGTGATATAATGTACATGTGGTGTGCATGTATAGAGATGCAGTCATCACCTGGAGTTACACAGGTGCATGGATACAGGTGTGTCTATTCATGACTGGCATGTGCTCTCTACCCAAGAAAGACCCACAATCATCAGCACTAACACGGTTTCTGTCTGAGCAAAAAAAAGCAAAGACTCTTCGATCCCTGGGAAATGAAGAACTAGAGCCAGTGCAAATGGTCTAGTAATGCCGAAGGGCCATTTCATTCACATAAATTTTTAACTCAAGAAATTTGTTTTTTGTTAGCTCTTAAAATTAAAATTGATTTTTATTGCTGTAGTCAATTTTAAACAACCAGATGAAAAAAAATCAACCTTAAAATAAGAATCTGCTCTTTCTTCTTATGATCCTTCAAACATTTATTATATAATTACTAGATGCCATCACCTTATTGTCTGGTCAATATTTTTTATATTATGACAAAATAAATGAGTTTTTGATAAACCTGACTGATATTGTACAAGCTCTCAGACCAACTTTAAATTGTTAAAGATGGACACACCTAGAAAGAAAAATCAATTACCAAACTCATTAGGGCCTTGTGTACATTTATTTTGTAAGAGACACTTCACACTTTAGTTTAATTCAAATCCTCTAGGAATCATCAGCTCTGCCTGACAGACAAAGGAGTTCGATCTCCAAGACCCACATCATCAGCTGGGCACGGTCATGCCCATCTGTAACCCAGTTCTGTAGCAGAGTCTCAGAAGCACAGATCTGAGAATCAGCAGAGCTCATGAAAGAATGGCAAGCTACACAATTAAGAGACTCCAGTTCAAAACAAGGGTGAAGTTATGGAGCATGACACCTGAAGTTCTGCTCAGGCCACCACAAGTGAGGGCACCTGCCACAGGTGAGCACGTGGAGACTACACTCTCTCTCTCTCCCTCTCTCTCTCTCTCTCTCTCTCTCTCTCTCTCTCTCTCCCCCTCTCTCTCTACCAGAAGGTATTTTGACAGGACTGTCAAATTTCTTGACATTTCTATCCTTTCTGCTTTGCTCCTGGAGGCATGTGAATCAGTATTTTCTTACAGATGGCCATAATAGAGAGGTCAAGGCAGTTGTCAAGTTGGAAAGTTCTTTTGCTTTAGGCTTTGACAATTTTAGCAAATAGAATTCATTTTATTAAACTGAAATTCATGTAGAGCTCTCATTCATTAACAAATTAGAACGTATGAGACTAGTGTACTTTATAAAGGCATTCAGTATAGATATTGAGAAAACCATATGCATATACATTAAAACCCGAAGCCAAATGTCATGGAAAATAACTGCAAACAACATTTTCATCGAATATTTACTTCTCTAGGTCATTTTGACTATCAAATAAATAATTAAAATGGTAATTTTTCCTTGAAAAATAATCTCGTGACCTCTGGGAACTACTCATAAGGTTTACTTACGTATCTATTAATTAACCAAGGTTTCTAAATGTTCTCCTGCATTCCAGGCTTACTACTGGTACAAGAGATAACAACCACCACCACCACATATGGTCCTATCTCCTGGAATCCAGGCACGAAAGGAATGACCAGCAATAACAACATTTAAGATATTCAAATTGCATGCAGCTGAAAGACTGCCATTGTTCCTACCAAGCTCAGTATTTGCAGCATTTAGAAGCCATAGACTCTCAACAGAGGCTCCATGTAAGCTATACTGAGATCAGAGGTCACATCACTGTTTGCTGCTCAAAACTCATTAGGACTACTGATGCTTCTGAATTACACTTGTTGTAATTTACCTGAAAATCTGCACTACCAGGCCAGTGCTTATTTTCATAGTTGAGCTGATGTCATATATAATATATATATTATATTATTATATATATAATTAAAGTCCCTTTAAAACCTTTTTTTTAATTTTGAGAGAGATAGAGAAGGAGAGAGAGAGAGAGAGAGAGAATGGGTGTGCCAGCAGCCTCTTAGCCACTGTTAATGAACTCCAGACATGTGCGCTCCTTGTGGCCAAGTGTGGCATTGTGCCCTTGCATCACTTTCTGTGTCTGGCTAAATGTGGGACCTGGAGATTGGAACTGACGTTCTTAGGCTTGGCAGGCAGGCGCCTTAACTGCCAAGCTGTCTCTCCAGCCCCCTTTAAAACCTCTTTGTGTGTGCTTATGTGTGTTGCATGCACGTTCGTATGTGTCGGAGCGTGTGTGTGCCCATGTGTGTGAAGGCCAGAGGTCAATGTCAGGTGTCCTCCTTAACTGATCTTCAAACCCTCATGCTTATGAAGCAAGTACTTTGCCAACTAATCCATCTTCCTACCCTCTAACATCCATTCTTTCATCTCTTCCTCTCCTTTTGTTTTAGCAAATTGTAGCCACATGCTGACAATCAATTTCTGAAATGTTTCTTGTAGCCCTGATGTAATAACTTACCTCTTCCTGGAGTAAACTCGAATCGTATGTCATTAAGTTCCTTTCTGGAGTTTCTGAAATATATAAGATAGAGCACACTAAAATCTAATGAGACAGAGCTTAATAAAACTAAATGACTTCCAATTTTTATAACATGCTACTAACATGGAGGTAGCATTCTACAATTTTGGGTTAACTCCAAATATCTCCTCGAATGGAAGAGTGTATGATGTAAGTGAAGAGATTTGATTATCTGATGGGATTTATGTTATGTAAAATTTATGTTATGTAAAATCTGCACTAAATAGTAAGCAAAAATCTAACTTAATATTAATTTTTAGAAACCTTTAGTCCAAAGTAAATAATACCTTATACATTTTTCATATTTTCCCGGGAAAGAAGTATTTTACTAAACAAAAATTTTAAGTACAACAATCAGGAACAAGAATCTCAATGTTCAGGGCAGCACTGTACATTAAATGTATACATTAAATCATGCCTCAAAAGGTATACATTTTATTTTGGTTTTGTTTTTTGAGGTAGGGTTTCACTCTAGCCCAGGCTGACCTGGAATTCACTATGTAGTGTCAGGGTGGCCTCGAACTCACGGTGATCCTCCTACCTCTGCCTCCCAAGTGCTGGGATTAAAGGCGTGCGCCACCACGCCCGGCAAGAAGGTATACATTTTAAAGTCAAAAGTCTTATCTAAATTCATGTATCTCTGAATGTTGCAAAAGTTTTCACTGATTATATAAAACTTTATTTAAGATGCTTCCATGAAACTGTAAATTGCATATATATTCAATTACAAATTAAATAAGGTAACACTGAAGAAATATTAAACACATGAAATCTAAGACATAAGTTTTCAAATTAGGTGAATTTCAAGCAATAAATACAATAGTTTTAATTTTCATGAGAATGCTAAACTATTAATAGTAATTTTATAGATACTCAAAGTTACTAAGAACACCTTAATAAACACTTTAGGAAACATGGACTAGTAATTTCAACCAGAATTCAGCTGTTAGCTGAGCAGCCCAAATGTCCAATGCAGAAACATATGCCCAAATGCACTTCTCTCCTGCTCTTGTCACACACATGGCTTAACCCTCCAGCCGTATTTCTCTATACCTCTGTGGCATCTCCTGGTCTCTGTGGACACTGCACAAACTATGATGACAGGGTCTGTGGCCCCTTTTATTTGGTAATGAGCCCCACGACTTTTGTCCTACTACCTCCTACCACACTAGACACAAAAAGATCAGAAGGATGCAAACCACCCGGTACACGCTAAGAGAAAGTCCTTTTAAATGCTCCCCAAGAACAACAAAAAAACTCTAACCCACATTTCATAACTATTCACAGGGAGAAATAAGAGGTCAAGAACTTAAGATGTTCAACACCAACCCCAGATGTCAGAGTCCTTAACCTAGGACTTCATATCTGCTCACAGGTTTCCTCTTCTTTATTCCTCTAGGTACCATATAGGAACAGGCCTCTTTCACCATTCCTATAGCTGTGCTTTGATAATGATTTTATATATAGACATTATAATATATACATGAAATTGTAGATAATTGGACAGCGTTTGGAGATCATTTGGAATAAGACTACACAACCCTCCTGGGGATAGTGGACCCACTGGCAATCAGGGCCGGCAGGGGAAGAACTATCATTTGCATAAGCTCCCAGAATCACCACATATTTTACATAGTGCTACCCAATATGTAATAAATTGTCAAACTTTTGGCCTTAGAATCCTTTTATAGTCCTAAAAGGTAGTTAGGGTCCCCATATACCTTTTGCTTTTATAGACTATATGTACCAAAAATATACTATATTAAAATTTAAAACTAATAAAATGCTAATATTCATTAACTTACTTGAAATGAAAATAACTGCAAATGTTTTATGAGAAAATTATGTTTAGCTGAGGGTGCAGCTACGTAGGAGTCTGCCCAGCGTACGTGCCATCTTGTTTAATTGCTAGCATAGGTACAAAAGTTACTATCATTTACTAAAGAAAATGAAATCAGTGAATGGGCTGATTTTACTTTCTATAAGAAAGTAATGTCTAGCTTCAGATAGTTGAATATTTATAGTTTTTCCTGCGATATATTTCAATATAACATGTCATGTAAGACAAATAACACTAATTATATGTTAAAGAATGAGTGGAAAGATGAACACTTTCTTGTTATGAAAATAGGTTTCCTTAAGATTTTTAAGAACTGCAGAAATCAAGTAACACTGGTTTGTCCCCCATATCCATAGTTTCTCCATCCTCAGAGTCAACAACCACAGGAAAAAATATTCAGAATAAAAAGTGTCTGTAATGAACGTGTATGGGCTTTCTCTGAGCAATATTCTTTAAGCAACATAACAACTACTTACATAGAATTTACATTGCATGAGTAACTGTGACTATGTTGAACAAGTATAGGCTAATTTCCCTGTTCAGTATCCCATAAATTATACAGCATCACTACTAGCTACATAGTGTTTATTTTGTATTTGTTATTAAAATAATCTTGAACTGTAGAGATGGCTTAGTGGTTAAAGTGCTTGCCTGTGAAGTCCAAGTACCCATGTTTGACTCTCCAGATCCCACGTAAGCCAGGCGCACAAAGGTGAGGCAAAGTGCAAGGTTGTCACACATGCCCACTAGGTGGCACAAGCATCTGGGGTTCTGTTGTAGTGACTGAGGCCTTAGCATGCCAATTCTTTCTCTCTCCCCCCTATCTAAAATGAAAATAATAATAATAATAATCTTGAGATGATTTAAAGTATATGGCAGCATGTCATATGAAAATACTGTATTATTAGATGTGATGGAATTGAATTGAGCATCTGTAGAGTTTTATATCTATGGGGTTCCTTCTCAGCTACCAAGGGACAACTCTACATAATAGATAAAGTAATGCCAATATACAAAGGATTTTTGCTTTTTTTCTGTTTCTACCACCTATCTTCCATGTTAGGTGACTACATTCATTGTCTTTTCCAAGTTTACCAACAATTCTATGTTGGAAACCCTTGTAAAAACAAAAATGCTCAATTCCTTCCATTTTTAAGAGAAATTAACATTTCTTAAGATTTTGCATGTAAGGCTGGAAGGATGGCTTAGTGGTTAAGCCATTTGCCTGCAAAGCCAAAGGACCCAGGTTTGATTCTCCAGGACCCACATTAGCCAGATGCACAAGGGGACACACGTGTCTGCAGTTCGTTTGCAGTAGCTGGAGGCCCTGACACACCCATTCTCTCTATTTCTCTCTCTCTCTAATAAATAAAAAATAAAATATTTAAAAAAAAGATTTTGCATGTTATTACAGAACGATCACCAAACATTTATTTTTCTCATAGCCTTGGTTTTTCATACTGTATACAAGCAAAAATTAAATTAAAACCAAACTATTCCAACAAGAAGCATCATTTGGGGCTGGGGGAATGGTCTTGTGGGTAAGAGTGCTGGCTATGCAAGCTTCAGGACCTGAGTTTGGATCCTTGTTACCCACATAAAAACCTGGGTGCGGCCACACACCTGCAACTCCAGCAATGATGGTTATACAGACAGGATTGCCAGGAGCTAGCTGGAAAATTGTGAGGTCCAGGTTCAGCAAGAAAGCCCGTCTTAAGGAAAGATGGTGGAAGAACAATAGAGGAGCCGATACCTAAAGGCTTCCTTTAGCTCTACATGCGTGTGCACAGTAGCATGTATCTGTTCACATGTGTGCACACACATGCATATACCACATTGAAACATGCCACATACATGCATACACACTAAAAGCCAGTGACTAAGAAAGGAGGTGCTAATAACACATTCAACAATAAAATGATATAAGGAGGAAAACACACAAAAGCATCTGATTCAATGTCAATTGGTGTCACTGTCCTGTTTGTTCTTATTTTCTACTTGGTCTTGTTTAAATTAGTTTGCTCTACTTAAGGTAATGGTAAAAAAAAAAAAAAAAAAAAAAAAAAAAAAAAACTACTAAGAACTGTACCCCGGATATAATGGTGCACATCCTGCTGCTTTAAAATATTCATACCACAAAAGCAATATCCAGCACTCATAATCTCCATCAACCATGGAGGTTGCTTCATCAAGTCATTCTTTTATGACTCTGAACCTAAAAGTCTCACCTTTGGAAAGATCACAGTGATTGATAGTAAGTAGTAGACTTGTCCCATCAGGATGAAATAGAGTTGGCAAAATGCCTAATTGGATCTATCTACTGAAGGTCATCCTTTTATAAAGAACTAATCTTTCCAGACTCATACTTACACATTTAATTGAAAGTACATTTACTTTAATTGATACGGCACTAGATACTCCTGATTTCAGGGAAGCTGAAAATACATATGATTTAAGGCTCAAAATTAGGCCTGTGTAACTTGAAAGGAGAAATAATTTCCTAGGCTGCTGCTGCTAACCCTTAATCCTGCAATAAAAACTTCTGAGTCTGGTAAGGCACAGCTCCTTACTGCACTCTGCATGTATGCTCTGCATGGAGGATGTAAATGCCTAGACTGTGCAGGAGGACATTTCTTCTTAAGGACATGTTATGCACCTGACTCCCAGGAAAACTTCACCTTAGGATTGTTTGTTTGTTTGTTTGTTTTGGTGTTGGGGTGGCAAATTCTGAAAAATAATGTGTTAGCATTAAATACAGCAATAACTAATACTATAAATTTAAAACAAATTCAGTTATTTTTACGTAGCAAACCATTGCAAATCAAGCTTTAGTATCAATTTTAAAAATGGGTAGCACAATCATATGGTACAATTAGGTTCTCTGTGACTATTAGCTCCTCCACTCCTCTTATCCAAAGATCTAAGTCTGCTCCCAGGGGTGAGCAACATTTTTAATTTTTTGTGTATCTTCTTTCTGAGGTGTTTTACTCAAATTTTAGCAAATACACACATATTTAATTCAAATGGTAGCATACCATTTTCCACTGCAGTATACTACCTTAGCTTTCTCTCAAGTTAATAATGTTTGGTCATTGCAAGCTTTCCCATCCTTTTTTTTTTCTTGAGTCAGAGAGAGAGAGAGAGAGAGAGAGACAGACAGACAGACAGACAGAGGAAGAGGCAGAGAGAGAAGAGAGAGAATGGGCGCACCAGTGGTCTCTCAGCTGCTGTGAAGGAACTCCAGACGTATGTGCCCCCTTGTGGGCAAATGCAGCATTGCACCCTTGCATCACTTTTTGCGTCTGGCTAAACGTGAGACCTGGAAATCAAATTGGCGTTCTTAAGCTTGGCAGGCAGGCACTTTAACCACTAAGACATCTCTCCAGCCCAAGCTTTCCTGTCCTTTTTTATATCACCACATTGTTTTCTGTTTTATGCTATCTTTTTGAAGTCACTTCCGTTCTATGAACAGAATGCCTCCAGTCTTTCACAAACATAAACAATGTCTCTGTGAATAACTTTGTTCTCATATTGTTTTGCAAATAAATGAGCATAAAAGTAAATTTATAATAGTAAAATGATCAAAGGATACATGCCATGCATTGGCAATTTAACAGGTATTGCCAAATTTTCCTTCATTTAAGTTGCACCAGTTTGTACTCCCTGGCACATGGAAAGCATCATTAGGGGAACTTTAAATGAGTACAGCAGGGCGTATAGTAAAGCATTGGAAGAAGTGGGGACTGCGCCTGTGAGAAACCTGATTCTCTACTGTAAGGAGGCAACCGCTACTCAGTACTTTCTGGTACTCACTCTGCCAGGCAGAGAGAACTAGTACCACTCAGTGTTTTCAGAGAACAAAGAAGTAAGACCATTATGCATGAAACCTCATAGTTTAAACTGTTGATAAATATTTAAAACTTTGACACCATTAGGGTGAAATTCAGTCTATTACCATTTACTAATGAGGTTGAACATAAAAGATAATATTTGTTGGTATTAATGCATAAACTGGGTAGTAGACACTCACAGAGTTTTCTGCAATGGTAAGACTTTGGTGTTATTTTTAAGGCTGTACAAAATAAATTCATAAATAATGCACTGGCCCACAGACTGTGAACATGGGAGAAATTAATCATGGGAAAGAAAAATAAGACCAAAGGAATTTAATCAAAAAGAAAAATATAATCTATACACTTGGAACAAATTTTTTAAGTTTGCAGTAACTGCTGTTCAGTAATGACAAAGTAGTTTTGTTTGCTTTTTGCCCATTCAAAGGGAGAGTTCATGGATCCAGACTGGAATACTGAAAGGTTATCTTCTTGTCCTATCAGGTCATCTTTAGGAAAACAGTGGACACTCATAGGAGGCTGGTTAAGAGTGGTGGCAGGGAACATGAGCGAGCAGGTGAATCTTCCTGGTAGACAGGTGCAGCAGGCTTGGAGGCTGAAGGACATTTCACAGGCCATAACATTTATCTGGGCCTCTTAATGGACCATGTCTGGACCATCTTATCATTACTGTTCCTGGAGAGCCTCAAAGCCAAAATGCTAGCTTTCAATTACCTGCATTCTTCAGCTTTTCATTAATACCTCCTACTCCATGCCAACAGAAGTATGCGGCTCACATACCCTCAGAACCTGATGCTACTAATGTGCATAGAAATTCTAAGCCACTCATTATCAAAGGACATCAGAAAGCATGCCTGCTTTTGGCATTGTGCCCCTTCCAGCTCAGGGATACTCAAGAGTGAGTCTGAGCTCTGAAGTCCACATTACTAGGGGACCTGTGAAGCAGAAGAATCTCAAGGACCCAGGAGTGGCTCCTCCCTCTAAGCAGCAGAGGTTTTCAGCCCGCTCTTTGATTACTTTGACAACAAATTCCAGGTGAGGATGAGGCTGTTGGTGTCTAAGCAATTCCCAAGGACTATTAGACTCAGTTCGTGGAATGTGCCTTCTGTCAAGAGCAGGATAGGAACCTTTTATGTAAGCAAACAAGCGGAGCCATTCACCAGGCAGGATGTCACTCACATTTTATTTCTTGTCCTTCACTGCTCTGAACTGAAGGTGCTTCCCACAGCCTGAGGCAAAGCAAAGGGCTACAGTTCCCTCGGAGCCTGCTGAGCCTTTATCCTCAGTCCCTGGAAGCAGTTGGTAAAGGACTACCAGATAATGTGAAGATATGGATCAGAATTAAAATCCACAAACTGCTTCTTTAATCCTCCCTAATCTACTTGCACAACTATGAGAAAGGAAAATGAATTCGCAGCCACTATGGTTTGAATGGGTCCCTCAAAAGCTTGTGCTGGAAACATAATTTCCAGAGCAGCAGTGCTGGGAGCAGCCTGAAGGAAGGTGTTTGGTCATAGGGACTCCACCCTCATGAAAGGATTAACATTTATTAGAAATGGGTTTGAGGCTGTCAATTTGAACTCTTGCTCTCCTGTTTTCTCTTGTTCTACCTCCAAGGGATGCAATAGTAAGGAGATTTGAACCATATGGAGCCCCCCCTAATCATGGACTTCCCAGTCCTCAGGACCATGAACCAATTATAAATCACTCAGTTTAAGGCATCTTGTTATAGCCGCACAAAGCAAACTCAGATGATAGCACTTCCCATCTTACAGGGTATGCTCAAAACAACCCCTGACGTAGGGGCAACCATTATTCCCTTTTATTTTGTAGAGGAGGAGAGGGAGACTTCCAAGGGGTAAAGGACATAATCAAAGTGATGTCTGAAGCAGATCTGAACTAAAAGGAGCATTTAATGAATGCCACTCATCATCTTCTCCAGGGCACAGCCCTCATTCAAGACACCCACAGTGTCCCTGAACTCTTTGCAGATGTTTCTGGCTAACGTCTCCATATTCTCTCTCCAAATATACACAAGAGCTGGCATCTTGCATGGGAATGTAATGTAATCATATTATTTCATTCCTGTGCTTAAAAATCTTTATTTTCTTCCCCTTATTCTTAAAACATAATTCAAAGAAACCCCATAATTTAATAATCCCATACCCAACCCCTGCCTAACTTCTCATTCTCACCCTGATGTCTCCTGCTCCTTCTCCTGCTCCCATGTTGCATCTCGTGTCTCCCCTGAGCTTCTGAGATCCTGACCAATGCAGTGTTTGAGCAGAGCTAGCTTAGCTTCTTAGCCTCTGGTGTGAAATGTCTGTGGTCCTGCTCACTATGCCTCTTCCTGACTGCTCCCATCCAGCTCTGTGAGGCCAGCAAAGGAGATGATGATAGTCAGAAGAGGGTATACCCCTTTCCTCCTTGTTCTCCAGTCTCCAGCTCTGGACATGTGGTTATTACTCTAGTGTATGGTTTCCTCAAAATTCAGCATAGTTCCTGAGGGTACAGAGATATTTGATGAATGTTTGAATGAATGAATGAATGAACGAACGAACCAACTAACCAACCAACCAACCCACCTCCCCACCTGTGCACAGTGTTTTATAAAGAGCCTGCCCCCCCCAGCTTCTGAACACCTTCTTTTCTGTTATTTTCCAGATCCCCACTTGCCCTTTCTATCTGTCCCTCTATCTCGCTTCCTGACTCCTTGATGGTTCGGATTCCATCCTCTACTATATGATGATTGATTATAGAACCATAATTCAATCCCAGCTACTTCTCCAGAGCTAAAAATCTATTTCTAGTTGCTTATACGATATCTCTCCAACAGACATCAAAATCTCAACACATTTAAAAATGGAGCACATCACTTTTTCCTTGATTCACTTTTTTTCTGTTTCTAGGCCACTAAAAGATGGTGAAAATCAACAACCAAGACCTATAGATAACAAGCTATGAATTTACAAATCATACATTTCCCTACAACTTCACTGCCACAGACAAAAGTCAAACCACCAGAATCTCCCACAAATTAGAATAATGATTTAGCAAAGTATATTTCATATATACTCACACATGACACACATATATTAATTCTTATTGTTAATGCTAAAAATGCATAGATAAAGGTAAAAGGGCACTAAAAGGTTATACAGGTTGACAGATGAATGTGCAGTCCACGATAACGATTGTTACATTTACTAAGGCATGAAAAGTGATGCTAACTTAAGGGTAAATTGAAAGAACCTGTAATGTAGATCAGAAACAGGAACCTGGAGGACAGCCCCTTCTGCCACCACCCAGGTGATTCTAAAGCAGTGTCCTCACTCATCTGTGGGCATCCCTGGCAGAGTCCTGAGTCAATTAAGTGGAAGCCTTAAGATCTAGTGATGCCCTACCCAGAAACTAAGTCATCTGACTAGGATAACTAGGAATCATGTTCAGTAATCCACTCCACCTTTCTTTATGTTTCCTCTGCAGTGGAAGGAAATAAGGCTTCCCTCATGGACTAAGTGAGCCATGTGGAAGCACCCTGCGAATGCTTAGCAAGGCCGCAAGTTACTATGAGAATATTTTGAGGTGCACAGAAATAGGGGAAAGTCATGGTTCAGTCCATAAGGAGTTTACAGTCTTCCCAGAGGTTGACAGTTGGCATAGGCAAATTAGAGAGAAAACCCAAGGAAAACCAGTGCTTGAAAACCACAGTAGACAAGGAGCATTACTAATTCTGAGGACAGCACATTTCCCCCTCTCTTAGCTGTCACACCAATTCATCCTTTAAAGTCCTGCCAAATTCATCTTCCTCTTAGGTAAAGATCCAATTAGAATCATGAAATTTTACAACTGAAATGGGCCCTAGAGGTCACCTAATCCATTCTCCTCATGTGAAAAAACTGAAGCCAAGGAGATTAAGTGTCTTGCCTAAGATTACACAGCTGGTTAGTTCACTCAATCCTCCAGAAATACTGATCGATCACCTACTAGGTGCCAGACCCATGCTGGCAGCCATTACTGGAAGAAATGACATCCAGCCCTGGCACCCTAGACTTCTAGACCTCTGCTCTTTATTTTACAAGGGTGGTTCTTGAACTGCAGGCAGTGTGAGCTGAGGTTCAGTCTCCCAAGAGAAAGGTTTTCCCCAGTTGTACCCCTATGCTCAGTTAAGAATCACTACAGGTAAGGAGATGCATAAATGGAAATACTGTAAATGTGTAAGTGGTGATAGCAGAAGTAAGAGCGAGAGCCACTGCTGTACCGATCAGCCTTGTCCTCAAGGTATGCTTGAGGTCAGAGTTGTCCAAGATGCATACACTTATATTTACCATGCATCATGTGCTCCAGGACTGTGAGAACAAATTAGTCACATACCTCCCCATTTCTCACAACCTGACCCTTGCACTTAATACATCCCCAAAGCAGTCTTTCATACCAGTTAATATTCTAAAGGCAGAAACTCCTTTCAACACTGTTATCTCCACTCACCCAACAAAATGACCTTGGCCTAGAAGATATAAGTTGGTAGCTGTGGAGGTTTGAATAAGATGTCCCCCATAAACTAATGCATTTTCAATGCTTGGTCCCAGCTGGTGGCAGTTGGGGAGGTGTAGTCTTGCTGGAGAAATGTGTTGTTAGGGTGAGTTTAGAGTATTATAGCCAGCTCGCCCTTGACAGAGCTCAGCTTCCTCTCTTGTTGCTATTTTCCACCTACTGTAGCAGAAGCAGTGTTCAGATTGTGCTCATGCCATGCTTTCCCCAACCATCATGAAGCTTCCCCTCAAGATCGTAAGCCAAAATAAAACCTTTTCTCCCATAAGCTACTTTTGGTTGAATGTTTTATCCCAGCAACAAGGTAACTGCAACAGTAGCATCCAAAATTTTATAGTACAACAATATGTAAAGTGGCACATAGCCCAAGGTAAACATCAAATAGATTAGATAGTCAAACTGGTCCTTTTAACATAAAATAAAAAACAATGATACACACATCCACACCACACATATACACCATAAATAAATATACACCACCCCAGAAAACGCCATATATACCAAACAAACACACCCATATACACTAGGCACATATATACCATAGACTACACATTCCATTCACACACAATATAAACTACAAACATCACTCACAAACACCCTATATAGACATATGCACACACCATAAAAATCACACACAAACACATACCACACAAGCCACACACCAAAGGCACTACACATACATACATACACTACAGTATTTTTCAAACATTGTATTTTCATATAATCGTAAATAACATGGCTATAGTAATTACCTTCTCATTGCTAGGACAAAACACTGGATCTAAATTAGTTAAAGGGAACATGGAGACATTACCACAACCTCGAGATGTCAGTCACTCCAACTGGGCAGTTAAGGGAAACTTAAGAAGTATAATTCTTACTTTTCCAACAAAGAAATATACATGGCAAGTTTTTCCCATTGGCATTAACTTCAAGGAGAAAGTTTTCATAGAAGCTTTTTTGTTTTGTTTTGTTTTGAATAAGGGACACAGAGCAATGTCTTCAATGCTATGTTGAAAAGACAAACTTTTTTACAGATAAATTTCTTCAACTACATAGGACAAACGATGCAATTTTTTTTTCTTCTACATGCCGCAGGCACAATATTAAGTCTTAACTGACTTATGGCATTTCTGCAAGAAGCTGAAATAATATAGCCAAGTACATTGTTTCTTGATGATTTACCTCTACAGAGGACACATCAATCATTCAGAGAAAAAGGATGGCCTATACAGACCTTTTCTTTGCTTACCAAGTAGTGCACGGGGCATTGGGGCTGCATTCTCTGACAAGTATTTAAAGTGGTCCTGACTTGTCTATGTGTTGAAAAAACAGATATTTTACATAATGGAAGCACTGATGAGTAACAGGTAATATTCTGACAACATGTAAGACACTGATTTAAAAAATATTTTCCCTTTCGCTCAGTTTCAAAGAAACAATCTATAATCAAATGTATTTACAGTGTAGTATGGATGATCTTTGAGCAAAGACACTATAAATGTCCTTCCCTGGAGAGCCAGCGAGCATCTATAAACCACGTATAGTAGTGTCTGTACTTCCCATGGGAGGTCTTCTCATCTAGAAGAGAACTTGGACACATCCTCAGATGAATTCCAAATCATGCTCCAGAAAAGAGAAGAGAAAACTTTCTGCCTAAGTTTCAAAGTATAGGACTGAAGAGATGGCTCAGCAGTTAAGGCATTTTCATGCAAAGTGTAAGGACCCTTGTTCGATTCCCCACTACCCATGTAAGCCAGATGCACAAGGGAGAGCATGCACAAGTGGAATACAGTGGCTGGAAACCCTGGCATACCCATTCTCCCTCTCTGCCCCTCTCTCTCTCCCCCTCAAATTAAATTTTAAAAAGTTTCAAAGTATAGAAGCAGGCAAGGTGGTACAAGCCAACAATCCCAGCATGGGGAAGCTGAGGCAGGACTGCAAGCATCTTCACTGGTGGGAATTAAGATATTCTCAGGAGAGACATTTGTGCCCCTCCCTTTGGCTTTCAAATTATCAAGACATCAGTTCCTGAGAAATTAGAATTTCCCCAGAAATCTCATACTTGGGAGAAGGAAAAAGATACAGCCTGATGCCAGCCAGGGGAGAAACTTATCTCCCAAGAAGAGATTTCACACAGTTCTGACAACTTATCAGAATGACCACCTGTTGTAGTTACCTTCTTTGGTGGGGGCACCTGACTAAAAGCAGCTGGTAGGAGGAAAGATTATATTTTGGTTTATAGTCTCAAGGGGAAGCTTCATGATGCCAGAAGAAAACATGGCAGCAGCAGAGGCTGAACATCACCTCTGCCACAGCAGGTAGAAAATAGTAACATGAGAGTGAACTGAGCTCTGGCACTGGGGAGTTGGCCATGGCACCCTAACACCTGCCCCCGTATCACATCTCCTCCAGCAAAGCTCCACCTCCCAAATTGCCACCAGCTGGGGACTAAGCATTCAAAACACATGAATTTAAGCAGAACATAGGATTTAAGCCACTCCACCACTTTGCAGGAGAGACTGGAGTCAAGACAATCTTGGAGAAATGACTGGCAGGACCACACTTTGGCAGGATTGCTCAGTTATGCATCTCTTGTCTTCTATTTAAATGTAAACCACATGTCAAGACTTCAGAAGATGAACTTGAGGGAGAGGGTCACCAGACCTTTATATTTTCCTCTTTCCAATATGACCACATTCAATCAATCTCTTTGTCTGTTTTTCACTACTACTTTTCTGCTAGTTGGCCTACTGCTTGTCATGCCAGGGCCCATGTTCAAATCCTAATGATTCTGGTAATACAGAATCAAGAATTTGCAGCCAGCCTGACCTACAGTGTGAGACTGCAGCAAGCAAATTGCAAATACAAGAATGTAAGCCATTGATCAAATTAATTAACTATATGATAATTTAGTATAGCCACAATAATATAAAATAAACTGGCAATAATAAATTCTCTCAAATTAAGCCAATTAGGGGAACAAAAACCACTCCTATTTTATTACTAATTAATATGTTAATCAGTAGAAAACTACATAAAATAAGCAAATATTAAGGTGAAAATTATCACTTTCAATTAGGCTTAAAAATCTACCTAATAAAGAAAAAAACTTATGAAAGACTAATTAATAAGAAGTATCAATATTTAGCTTAGAATAATATCAAAAGAATCCTTCCTAGCCTTTCCATTGAAGGTATCATAAGACAATTAAATATGAGACAGCAAGTATCTTCCCTTTTGATCCATTTTGCAAACAAATAGCTCCTAAACAAATTTACAGTGCTCTACGGATGACAGTTGGGCAAGACCACCATAAATCCTTAAGTTTGGCTTTTCTAAAAATTATATCAAATGGCGATTTATGCAGTTGCACAGGAAGACAGTGGTTCTCGCAGACATGTGACAGGCGGCTGTTAAGTATCACATGGAATAATATACAGAGAGCATGTTGACCACATTTGTCAGAAAGCTTGACTTTCATTATGAATAATGTCAAAACAAAACCACAAATTTCCAAATATTCTCTCAAAGCAAATAAACAAAAGGGAAAAAACAACCCACCTAGTAAATAACCGCTCGCCCCCCCCCCAAAAAAAAGGGACCCATTTTTGTTGTTGTTGTTTAGAATTCTATGATTCTCCAATGGCTGCCAATCAAAAGGCAGGATTCTTCTGCCTTGCTCTGGAGGAGAGAGGGCTGGAGCTCTCCAAGGGGGCTTAGTCAACTTCCTGTAGGAAACACATCTCAGAAGGGTAAGAGTGTGATCTGTATGATAGGATTTCAAGCGAGGATAAAAACCTGACACTTTCCAAGCAGGTTTTCATAATATGTATTTTCTTTTTAAATGTGAAGGTTTTCATGCATGAGAGAAGGGAGACCTGAAGCTCAGTCTGTTTGTTTCCCATGAAAGCCTTTGCAAGCCCAACTGTGGGTCAGATGGCATACTTTTCTTATTACTGCAACACAGTCCTGAAAACATGGTCCTCACATGATACCTTTTCTCTTTATCTGTTTTAAGGTGTTCTGTCTACACAAAACAAAACAAACAAACAAAAAAACCCCTCACATGTGTAAGTCCTTACTGTCAGTACCTCAGAATGTGCCTAAATTTAGGGAAAGGGTTTTTAAAGAGATAATTACTGCAATCCTTACAGAGGGATTAAGATCACAGACGTATGTGTGTACAAGAAAAGACCACAGGAGAACACAGTAAAAGGCTGGCTTTTGGTTAGCCACAAGTAAAGACTTCAGGAGAAAGAAACGTGTCAACATCTTGATCTTACAGGTTAGGTTCCAAAACAATGGGAAAATTAATTCCTGGGGCTAATACCACCAAGGCTGCTGTATTCTGTAAAGAGAGTCCTAGAAAACTGATATGCCATCTGATTCTGATAAAATGTTTAAAAGTCAACATTTGTCCCTTCGGTAAAAACTAAATTGGT
This sequence comes from Orientallactaga sibirica, assembly GCA_036365145.1. Lineage (NCBI taxonomy): Eukaryota > Metazoa > Chordata > Mammalia > Rodentia > Dipodidae > Orientallactaga > Orientallactaga sibirica. Next base: position 49,170,906 of record JAEOAD010000004.1, on the reverse strand, counting down.
TCTCAGCCTCTGGAGTGCTAATTTATGACAGTCATTATTATAGTACTTTGTGAAGAAACATCTCTTTCACAGTCCCAGATAAAGTAAATAAAATGGTATCAATCACATGGCATAGAAACAAACCAAGCTAATTGTAAAATTCAAAAAACCTGAAGTTTGGCTCAAGTGGAAAACTCAGCTTTTCTGCTAAGCTAGTCTACACTGGTGCAGAAGCAGGTGTGCACCACGTACATTCCCATTCCTGCAAATCCAAACTGGTTTCTCATGAGGCTGCATGTCTTAGTTACGAAATCCGTATCTGCAACTGTAATTTCCCCACAAACTCATGTTTTGAATTATGTTAACTGAGAGAACTATTCTGTCAGGCTATAGAAAATTGCTTGGTTGCACCTAGCAGTGGAAGCAGGTTGGTACAGATAGAGCTCACACCTATTCCTAGCTCACGGTTCCTGCTTTCTTCTGTGCTTGCTAATCTCACATGACTGCTCCACACCACAGATGAACTGGGCATCTCCACTATGCTTTCCTTAACATGGCAGACTAAAATCTTCTGGAACAATGAATCCTGCCACCCCCCCCCCACACGCACAATTATTTTACTGCTCAAGTTGTTTCTGTCAGGTATTGTGGCAACAGTAATGCAAATTAACCAATACAGAAAACTAGTCACAAGAGTAGGGACATTTCTGAAACTACTAATGACCATGTAGATTCTAAGCATATGAACTGGTTTGAAGTAGATTAATACAACCATGTTCATTTCTGCTATATTCACAATAGCAAAGAAATGGAGTCAGCCTAAATGCCCATCAACAGAGGAATGGACAATGAAAATGTGGTGAACAGAGACAATGGAATTTTGTACAATTATAAAGAAAAGTGTGATTATAAAATTTGCAGGAATATAGATGGATCTAGGATTTCTAATAAGTGAGGTAATTCAGACTCGAAAGCACATATTACATGTTCTCTCACATGTCAACCTTAGTTTTAATTCTCATAAAAATTGTACAAAAACAAAGTATGTATGAAAATACCATAACAAAACCTAGTGCTGCGAATGCTAACTAAATGTATATATGTATTTCCCTTTCCCAAAAATAAAGTCATGAGCAAAGAAGATTTGGTTTGTATAGTAATTAGCCCCATTAAAGAGAACTCAAGCAATTTACATGGGACAATAAGAAAGATGCCTTGTAGGACTTTTAGGAATAGATCTATTACACCCATCAAAGGTTTTGAATTTAAAAATGCAAACTCATTAAAAAAAAACCTTTCTCTTGGCAAAGGAGTAATTACAGCACACTTTGCTTACAAAAGGCAGCCTAGGGAGCTGTTTTATTGGGCTCTCCCACCCATACTCTCAGAGATCACTGCAGCCCTGGCCCAAGGGGCCTGGCTACTGGTCAAACTGGCAGCAGAACATGGTACTGTCCATGTGGTGCTGGTTTTGCAGGCATGTGGAATGGAACAGTTATGGTATCACAGAAGCTTGTGCCAAGAACCTAGAGAAAAGCCTATGAAGTAAGGTGCTGTGCAGGAGGGTCAGGTTCCCTGAGATGGGTATCAGTGAGCTGAAGCTTGTTTCAGTGAAGACCCCAGAATATTGGAGGTAACAGTCAAGGAAAGCTACAGGCCCCCAACTGAGTCAAACCAAGAAATAGGCCACTTGGGCTGGAGAGATGGCATAGCAGGTAAGGCACTTGCCTGCAGAGCCAATGGACCCAGGTTTGACTCTCCAGATCCCATGTAAGCCATATGCACAAGGTGGCACATGTGTCTGGAGTTCATTGGCAGCAGCTGAAGGCCTTGACATGCCCATTTTCACTCTTTCTCTATCTGACCCCCCTTAAATAAACAAAGTAAGTAAATAAATAAAAATTTTAAAAAATAGGCCATTTGCTGCAAAGGTCCAGGCTGTCAGGGTAGGGTCGCCTAAGTCCACTGAAGCTCATTCACTTCATGATACCATGTATGTGCTAGAAACAGATTTCATGTCTGCCCTGCTGGGTATTGGTCTTGCTTTGGTCTCATGCCTTCTTTGTTTCCCCTCATTCCTCTCTTACAATGGGAGTGTTTACTCTGTGCCATTGCATTTTGGAAGTGTATAACTTTCTTTTTGAACAGCCAAGACTGCCTTAAGTATCAGCAGGTCCTTTGAACTTAAGACACCCACACTCCAAATACTAAAGATTAAACCTAGGGGTCTTTCAATTGCTACGCAAGTGCTCTTCAACAGAGCGATATCCCAAATTTATTTATTTAATTAATTAAATTATGTATTTAGAGACAGGGTCTCACTAAGTTGTCCAGGCTGACCATGAACTCATTTTGTAGTCCAGGGAGGGATGATTTGAACTACCATAAGCCTGCCTCAGCCTTCCAAGTAATGAAGGTTATGGGCCTGTGGCAACCAGGCCAAGCAGATGCAGACTGTCAACACTGCTGGAACTGTTGAGACTGCCAGGACTCATGAAGTTTTAGTGAATGAGATGCCCATCAGCCTTGGCAGACAGGTGGAATGTTATGGATGAAACTGAAATGTACCCTATAAGCTAGTGGTGCTATTTTGGAGGCTTTGTAAAGTTTAGGAGCTGGAGCTCAACGAAAGGAAGTAGTCACTAGAGGGAGGCCTCTGAAGGTTACACCAGCCCCAGGTTCCTGCCTTGCTCTCTGCTTCCCATTTTGTGAAGACTGGAAGAGCCTTGGCTATTGCTCCCAGCTCCGTGAACTGAGCTGCTCTGTCTAAGACTTTCTGATGCCATGAACCCAAATGGTATCTTTCCTCACTTGTTTCTCCCAGGTACTTTGGTCACAGTGACATAAGTGGCTAACATCATATTTATAATAAATCTGAAAACCACATTTGAGACTCTTGCCTAGCAGCTCCCATGTGTGAGACCATTTAAAAAGTGAAGGATTCAAGAACCCTAAGGATAATGCATTCTTATTTAAGAACCATTCATAAGAGATGTGGCGAGGGGGTGTGGAGTGTGCTCTCAGTAGGTAAAATGCTTGCTGCACAAGCCTGAGAACTCAAATTCAGATCTCTAACACCCATGTAAAATTCTGAGTGTGGTTATGCACACCTGTACTGTAATTCCAGTGCTAGAGAAGCAGACACAGGAAGATTCCTAGGACCTGCTGGCTATTTTATCTACCACAGTTGGTGACCTTCGATACAGCAAAATATCCTATTTGAAAAAGTAAGGTGAAAAGCAAACAAGTAGGACATCCAACATCAAACTCTGGCCTCCATATACAAACCTGTGCATATACATACAAGCATAGTCATATACACACACACACACGACCCACTACTACAGAAGATATGCCTATACTGATCTTCATATTCAGGCTGCTGATTTCTAACCTGTTTTTACTTTTATGAACAGCATTCCTGACCTCCTGACTTAAGGAACAATTAATAGAAGAGGTTACACTGGATGAAGAGAAGTTCTCACTGAACAGAATTGCACTGCTGTGCATCTTACAGACAACACATCACGTGCTGCACTAGAGCAAATTCATGGCTGTGCTTTTAAGGAATAAGCTACTAGAGAGTAGTGCTCTGGGATTGGGGAGGGAGAAGGGTTCCACTGCAAAGCAACCGGGCCCTTCACAAGTGGTTAATGCAACAGTAGAGCTTCCCTCTATCAGTCTGAGGTGAAATGAAATAGTCATTGATTTCACTGCCAACTTTAATTTAATTCAAAAGAATTATTTGATTAAAAAAGGGCAAATTGCTGAATGTCTACGAGAAAGATATAGGGATAGTAAATCAGTCAGGGATCAGCTCTGAGCCTTCTAGATAAGCACCCAGAATCAAAAAGGGGTCAGAGGAGCTATTAGGTTATATGACCCCTCTCCCTCCAGTTGTTGCATGCAGTATGGACAACAGGGCAGGGTTCCTAAGTAATTTATCCAGAAGTAGTCACAAAATGTAATTTATTCAAGGGGTATAACATACTTCTTAATTGTTGCATGGCATTATATGCAATGTAAGCACACGTAACAACATGTGCCAGCTGTAGACTAGTCTGTCCTTGGATATGTACAGTGGACAAAGTGTGACATTTGTGGTTGCAAACTCTGTTGCTAACCCACCTATGCACAGATTCAGGATGGTCTATCATGTACAACACACTTATATGATTGTTGAATAAAAGATGCAGAAATGTAGCCGGGCGTGGTGGCGCACCCCTTTGATCCCAGCACTCGGGAGGCTGAGGTAGGAGGATCGCCGAGAGTTCGAGGCCACCCTGAGACTACATAGTGAACTTCAAGTCAGCCTGGGCTAGAGTGAGACCCTACCTCGGAAAAACCGAAAAGAAAAAAAAAGATACAGAAATGTGACTCTGAAACAGTCTCTCTTTTGCATCTCTTTAGCATCCCCTCAAAATCTCTGGGTTCCCATGGAAGTCAAAGATGAGCAATAAGTAATTTGTTGCAAATTTCAGATGCTTAGTCCTTACAGGACTTGGTTCAGCTTTCCAAAATAAAGCAGCTATAGCAACTACTCACAAGATAATGACAGAATCTGAAGAGAGAAGGGAGGCATGGGCAGTGTCTGTTAAAGGCTGTTATCAGTTAAATAACATCAACCATAGTACACATGATATTTAGTCACAGAATTCTATGTATCAGATTCTAGTCTGCCTTCCCAATCTTGTCTTCCTCATCTACAATGGTTAATCTTTATTATCTACTTCAATGGATTTAGAGTCAACTAGAGAACATACCCAAAAGATTGGTGTTTTCACAGAAGTTTAACTGAAGAGGGAAGATTCACCCACTATGAAGGAGGCACCATCCCATGTGCTGTGGTCCCAGACAGAACAGAAACAAAGGAGAAATCAATGGGCTGGAGGAATGGCCCACATATTAAATAAGATTCCTATACAAGCATGAGGGCCTGAAACTGCATGAGGTTGAATCTCTGGAACCCAAGTATATAGCTGGTCATGGCCCCATGTGCTTATAACTCAAGTCCCACAAAGGGGAACAGAGACCAGGTAATTGCTAGGGCTTGCGAAAACACAGCAAGCTGCGATATCTGTAAGAGACTCCTGCTCAAAATAATAACAGGCAGGGCTGGAGAGATGGCTCAGCGGTGAAATGACTGGAAAGCCTACCTGGCCTGGTTCTATTCTCCTGTATCCATGCAAAGCCATAGTTCATTTGCAGTGGCAGGAGGCCCTGTTGTGCCCCCTCCCATGTGCACACACATGCACTCACAAAAACACTCTCCCTCCCTCCCTCCATCTTTCCTGTCTCTTTTTGCTCAAATAAATAAAAATAATTTTATTATTTATATTTGAGAGAGAGAGAATGGGCATGCCAGGGCCTATAGCCACCAGCAAACGAACTCCAGGCGTATGCACCCCTTTGTGCATGTGGTTAACATGGGTCCTGGGGAATCGAACCTGGGTCCTTTGGCTTTGCAGGCAAACATTGCTAAGCCATTCCCCCAGCCCAATAAAAATATTTTTAAAAGTAAAAAAAAATTAAGTAAAAGCAGTAAAAGTTAAAAAAAAAAAAGAACATGGAGCAGTGACATCCATGATTTCTACTCCAACCACCACGGGTAAATGCCCCTGCCACAGGTAAGTGCATACATACATTACATACATAATGCGTGGGCACACACACCACCCCCCAAGCAAAGAGGTGAAAAAAGGAGAAAGCAAGCTGAACACCAGTATTCATCTCTCTTCACTTCCTGACAGGACACAATATGACCAAACACCTCATGGTACTGCCCTATTCCTTTCCAGGATGGACAATATCCCCTCAAACCATGACCCAAAATAAACCCTTCTTTCCTTATCTTGTCAGTTATTTTGCCACAACAATGAGAAATGTAATACATCATCCTTCACCTAGCCTCAGCAAGTATAGGTAACAAATCCGCCAGAGTTCTACAGTAATAACCATAAACCTCAACACAGACAACAACACTGCAGGAAGGGCCAGGTCTCTGTAACGTTCTACAGATCCCAGTCTCCTGAATAATCAGGACCTGAACATCCATGGATAGAAAGGACATTTTTCCAGCTGAGAGTTAGAAAGAAGCCATCAGAATGACATGAAAACTTGGATAGTGATCAGAGAGTAAAATAAGCCCATGTCATGGAAAGTTCTCTTGCTAATTCCCATCATTTCTCCCACAGCACTTCTCTCCATTATAACTATTTAAATACTTGGTTTTGAATGGTCATATAAAAGATCACAGTTTTCACAAGGTATAGCAGAAAACTGAAACCTACTTAAAATACTGGCTCCTGTCTCTTAATTTTAATCTTAATTTTAATGTTAACCTTTCCCAGGGGAATTCCCTTAAATAAAGAAGAAAACCATGGTTTGACCAGTCCTTTTGTCACTTTCTTCCTATGTGCCACAAGAAGCACACACATGTCATGGACATTGTGCTCCCCACCATCCTGGGCCTCTCTGGACTCAGGAGTGCCTGAAGGAACAGTGCTCCAAACTCAGTCTGCTTTTTAATTGTGACTCTCATCATCACTGTCATTATGGGTCTGCCACTCAGAATCACACTCAGATACCAGTGACAGTATGGAGTGTATGAAGATGACATTTCCACGTTTTGTACTCTGAACATTAGAAGTAATTTTGGCTCACCAAATGAGCAGCGGGTGCCATGCTAATTATATGGCTTTGTAGCTCACTAATAGGATGCCCTACTGAGCCAACAGGGAGGGAAATACACAATCCTCATTTGGATCTGCTCTTCAGCATCCTGACCTCTTTCATCCTGTTGATGTGGCCATTAATAAAACATTGAAAATGACCTGGAAAAGCTTTTTTATGTACTAGAGTGTGGACATGGCTGCCAAACAGCTGTGTACTTAAAAGAATTGGAGACAGTACCAAAGTTTTCTGTCAGTTCAAGTTTGGGTTTGAAACCTTCTGTGTCCAGAATGGTTTTACCTGATTGTGACTGGTTAAAAAGGAAAAAACGATTTCTGAATTGGAGAAGTCTCAAAAGATGGAGATAAGGATGCCTGTGATGGGATATATTGGTCATCCCCTTTCATAACAGCTCCTTTCCATTTTATATTATATTAACAGAATTATAATACTATTATCTTAATCTGAAAATATGCCAACAGGTAGCTCTTGAAAGCAAAGATGAATATCGCTCTCACCTTTTCCTTCCCTTTTCTAATACAACACTCCAGGAGAAAAATAATTATCAATTAGAACTCTCCAAACTTCCAACAAAGTACATCATAGGCTGTTCAGTTAAGTGGACATGGTGAAATCAACATGGAAAGTTAAACCAGATGCCATTCTGATGAGTGAGAAGTGAGATGAGTAGAGAAAATCATGCATCTAGCCAAATATGCATAGGACATAGACATGACAAAATGCAATGCCTCACACCTTAATGAGAGCACATAGGGAATGAAGAAATATATATATGGTGCCCTATAAGCTTATGACCAATCACAGACATCAGAGCTGGAAAGGAACTCTGTAGCGGAACAGAAGAGGAAGATCCAGCTTGGGTTCCTCAGATTCATTCATCCTTGTCAATTTTAGTCACTTAAATCACACTAGAGTGAGAAACATGCACCTTGCATCGCTGGAGGCAAAAGGGGGCCATATTACTGCTTCCAGACATCAGACAAGCCGTGTGTGTGTGTGTGTGTGTGTGTGTGTGTGTACATGCATTTGTGTGCATGGGTATGGAAGCCAGAGGTTGACAATGGATGCCTTCCTCAATTGTTCTCCACCATATGCCTGAGGCAGAGTCTCAACCTGAAACTTGTCAATTAGATTAGACTGGCTGGTCAGCAAGCCCCTGTGGTCATCCTATCTCTGCCTTCCAGCTGCTGGAATGCAAAGCATGAGGGACCATTCCTACGTTTTTAGCGTTTTAATGAGGGTTATGGAGCTCCAAACCTAAGTACTCATGCTTGCATGACGAGTACTTTACTGAGTCATCTCCTCAACTCCCCAACAAGCCCAACTCATGTGAGATATTTTCATTGTTTCCCTTGAGATGAGAAGTCAGTAGTGAGGCACCAACATCTCTAGACTCTCTCCAGAAATGGGTGTACTTTTTGGGGGAGGAACACAAATGGTTAGTCAGATGATGAGGTAAGTTCAGTAGCAGGGAATACAGACTCATCTGGAGACCACTGGCTGATTGAGGAATAACACCCACTGTGTTCTTACACAGCAAGGGTGATGCTCACACAGCAGTTTATGTCTTCCACAAGGAAACCTAGCAAAAGGATTCCCATGATCCTAAGCAGAGCAAAGAAGGAGCACATGCTCTATCTATATACTTGCCTTTTCAGGGGGAGGTTAGGAAAGGGCAAGTTGAAGAGGCTGTGTCATGCATGACCCCTTGAGTAAGAGGGATAATCTGGGAGAAATCTATAAAGTAAATAATGATCTCTGGGTGAATTACTGAACTTCTTTCTTTACTACAAGCATAAACAATTTCATTTCAAGGGGAACCTTGGGTTTGCTCAGTTTAGATGAAGGCACATTTAGGGGATATGGTGTGTGATTTTTTAGAATAATTACAGAAACATCAATTTGTCTCAAAGTATGCACAATTTTCATGCAAAAATTTAAAGTCAAACAAAACCAAAAAAGAAATATTTAAATATAGAAGTGAATTATTTTACTGGGCTGTAAACCCATTATCTATCCTAAGGACTTTTCATGGCCTCCCAACTTAGTTCACTTGCATTTTTCAAGATCTGGAGCAGCAGAAATGCAAACAGTAAAACTCAATCAGTCCTAGCTAATCTATCAAATTAAACTAGCAAAGATTACAAAACTATGACAGGAAACATAAAATTCTGGCAAGGATACAGTCCGTTAGAACTTCCTTCACTGCTAACTGGAGTACACACTGGTAACACTGTTGAGAGAGTTGATTGGCAATATGTTTCCAAAACTTGTAAAAGGCTTGACCTAAAATTTCCACATTAATGAATAAGTCATGTGAAATAAATTAGAAATTTGACAGTTTTCTGAATAAAGCCAGATTCAGAGCATTGTTTTTGGCAGTAAAATTCTGGGACCAACTTAAATCTCCAATGATGAGAAGATAAATAAGTTGTAGTGAAAAACCACAGGATGCAATATTATGCAGCTATTAACATTTTCTTTCTAAGGCTGGAGAGATGGCTTAATTGTTGAGGCACTTGCCTACAAAGCCTAAGGATCCAAGTTCAATCGCTCTCCAGATCCCACATAAGCCAGATGCACAAAGGTGATGCAAGCGCAAGGTTGCACATGTGCATTAGGTGGCACAAGCATCTGGAGTTCAATTTCAGTGGCTGAGGCCCTAGCATGCTAATTTTCTCTCTCGCGCGCTCTCTTGATCTCACTCTTTCCCAAAAAAAAAATTTTTTTAAAGAAATGACTTCTCCCATAACAGACATGCCACTATTGCACCCGTTGGCTCATTTGGCCTGGCTGGCCAAATTTAAAGCTCGCAGTGTCCACTGTTGAGTATCTCCACTGGTGTTTTCTCTCTCTCCCATTGAACTGCATGCAGTGTAGCTTTTTCCAGCTTTCTGTCAGCTGTTCCACATGGAGGAGGTTTTCAGCTCAGCTCCAGCAGGTTTTCTCAGTGAACTTGCCACCCAAGTATGTGGAGTCTTCAGCAATAGGGTCTTAACATCTATTCCTGGTGGGAAACCAAGGGCCTCGGCAATGGCCTATAAGGTTTTGAGGGTATCTGTACCTCCCTGGCCAACAACTCACTGGAAGGTATCCCATCCCCGGCACTGAAAATTTTCTAGTAACAATCTATGGCTTCTGAGTGTTCCACTGTCCAGAAAAGTAGGTTTCCAATGACTTTTTAATATCCTCTTAGATTTTGATTAGCCCTCCCTCCACCGTTCCTTTATTCAATCTCTTCCCCTGACCTCACTTAGGCCTTTTCACCCCGATTAATCTGTTCTTCTACTTACATATTTAAAAAAAGAGAAAGAAATGACTTCTAATGACACAAGCAAATGGCTACACAGTAATAGTAAGTGCAACAAAGCAGGACACAGAGCTGCACGTGATGTATAACTGGAACAATGAAAAAACATACCCAGAGTAAAGTAAAAAGAAGGGATACACTGAAATGTTATTGTACTTGTTTCTAGGTAATGTCCCAATAGGTAACTGTTTCCTTCTTTATAGCTTTCTGTAATTCTCAAATATCCTACAATGAATATGTATTACTTTTATAATGGGGGGTCATTAAAATGATGTATTAAAGTGTTACAAAGACTCATCATTTGTGTAACAAGGACTTAAAAGAAAAGGTAGAGAATTGAACTAACATGAATGAAGACCAGCTTCCCTAGCATGTACATAGCCCCACATTCAATCCCCAATGCCTCATAAAACCAGGCCTGGTGATATTTGGCTCTAGTCCCAGAACTTGGGATGTGGAAGCAAGAGAGTTTGATCTAGGATTATCCAGGACTTGATCCATCCTATTAAAACTACTCTCAGGCTGCAGAGATGGCTTAGCATGCAGGTAAGGTACTTGCCAGCAATGCCAAAGAACCCAGGTTTGATTCCCCAGTACCCACGTAAAGCCAAATGCACAAGGTGGTACATGCATTTGGAGTTTGTCTGCAGTAGCTAGAGGCCCTGGTGCACCTATCCTCCCTCCCTCCCTTTCTCCCTCCCCCCTTCTCTCTCTGCATCTGCTTCTTTCTCTCTCTCAAATAAATGTTTTTTTTTTTTTTTAAGGCTGCTCTCTACATGTCTAAATTCTCTGCAAATTGCTAAGGTTCTTTTTCTCTTGGCATCTAATATAACACTGCTTTGCTATTGAACAAGCATTTAAAAATATTCACTGAATTGAATCAGGTGATGGTAGCTCTTTTACATGGACTTTCAACCCAATAAAGTACACAGTCCTTGAAACTTTACGCATAACGGAAATCAAGGCGATAATATATCTCTTAATATATCCTCCCATCAAATTCTACTTAAAAAGGGGCTGCTTCCAATTCCTTTTTATTTTGTTAAGTGAAATACATCTAAATTAAATACATCTAAATAGTCTGTTTTGAAATAATTTGGTGTAATGCTCATCTCAAATAAAATGCAGGGAAGTAAAAAACTGTTTTATTTATGTTTTTCAATAAGGGCTTAATAAGCCCTCTGTTCCAAGAACTAAGCTAGGCACAGTAGATGCAGGGTGAACACTATGGCCCTGGTTTTTGGTTATGTACACATAACATTGGATGGGTCTGTGCTTATTAGGCATGTACAGGTTACCTCATCTCCTTTAGAGATTTTTGATTTTAACAAGTTTAATATTAACATGCTTAAATAAGGATGATTGTGATAGACATTTATTAAAATTAAAACAAATCCATGTAATCCTTCTAGTTCTTAAAGACAAATTACTGGAGATATATTTAGAATGCAGGGCTTAATAGACATTCCAAACGATGCATATAAGTTTTTGGAGCTGCAAGCCAATGTTGAGACCTGCTGGAAAATCAATTTGTCCAGCAAAACTTGTGTCACCTGTATTATGTGCTTAGTAACTATGATATGCATGTAATACTTTGGGAGTAGTTCAGATTCCTATGTTTTTAAATGAATGATCTGTCACCACATTCCTCTTTGTAACATGTTTTCAAGTGGAGTCCATCTGTCTGGACATAAAAACCAGACTTGAAGTTGTCTTCAAGAATGGTATCAGTCTAATTGCCCGTGTAATGTTTAAATATGAAAACTCTCTTTATTCACTGAATTGCTCACAGGACCTTGGGTGGCTGTCAGAACTCATCTCATGTACTAACTGCCATCCTTCCCCTACCAAAGGCATTTCCTACTCTCTAAGCCTAGAACTCTCTTCTCAGAGCTGAGCACTGGAAAACAGACAAGAACCTGGTCTATACCCTGAATAATTAACAATGCTGTAGTTCACTGAACAAAACCCCTGACTTCTAGGAAGGTCAATCTAAGAAAATACTATTTAAGAACATTTTTGGACTTCTTACAAAAATACTCTAGGCCAAGTTCTCTGCTATGTTATCCAAGGTTCTTCATAAAAAGGGCCATGAGATAAATTCCCTTTGAATTTAATTTCAAGAAAAAGCCTGCTTCTATATTTTAATCTTATAGGTTTACTTTTATCAGGAGAGGACAGCTATGCAGACAATTCTAATTTCCTCACTGCCAAAAAAGCTGAATGCAGACTTCCTTCTTCAGTGATTGTAATTGTATCACCTTCAGTTCCTGGACCAATTCTTTTTCTCCTTCTCAAGTGAGTTCTAAATTTTCACTTCCCCTACATTTTATATTTCCTGATTTATATTTTCATATTATAAGATACTTCAAATCTTCCCTTAAAAAGGTGCAGTAGAAATAAACTACTCATTTACATCATGTGGGCACATCAATGCTTACTCGGGCTTCACTTCAGCTGCATGCTTCTAGGTATGTCACATCAGTCTCCTCTCCCAGGTCATTATTCACACATTGTTTTCCATGCATGTTGCAAAGCTCCTCTAGTTAAAAGCATTTCTTGCACAGTTTTAAACAACACAACTTGAAGTACAGTTTTATCACCATGTATATTCCCTCATTTATAATTACGGGCATATTCTCAAAACACATTATGTGGTACAAAGGGCCTTGTCATCATTTTACAATGATTGTGTTTGTCTAAATCCACTAACATCATTTAGAGAAGGCCTGGAAGATAGCCCAGGTGGGAAGCTCTGGCTTCTGACAAAAGACAATGAAACAGAATCAAAAGCAGAAGAGCCAAGAGCTCCGAAGGCCCCAAACAAACTCACCATAGAAATTCAAGGAAGTTACCATGCCAGATCACCAAAAATAGGTATGGAATGCAGGGCAAGGAGAAGGACTCCAGGAATCAGAGCGGGAAAGCAAGCAGGAAGTCATGCTGTAGCAGGAATTGTTCCCAAACAACTGCCTATGAGGGAAACTGCAGGTCAAAGCTTGTGCAGCTTCTGTGTTTACATGCATTTACTTTGTTTTTGTGGGGGTGTCACCTGAACATGCATAGAGCACTATAGTTTGTGATGCATGATATGTGCACATGTATGTGCAGATGCATGTGCCCCATGCATGTACATGTAGAGGCCAGAGGAGAACATTGGGTATCTTCCTCTTATCACTCATTAGCATATTTTCCTGAAGATGGGGGTCTTTCCCTGACAGAAGCTGCTGTGCATTAGCAAGTCCCAGTGATTCTCCAGTTGCTGTGGCCCACCATACAGACTGAGGTTACAGATGTGCTTTTATGTGGGTCCTAGAGTGTTGAATTTCAAGGACCCAAGAGACCCTGTGTTTAAGTGGCAAGCACTTTTAACTGTTGAGCCATCTCCCCAATCATAAATACATGTTATTTCTTGGGAGGGTTTTTAAAAATTTATTTTATTTATGAGAGAGAATAAGAGACAGAGAAAGAGAATTGGTGTGCCAGGGCCTCTAGCTACTACAATTGAATTCCAGATGCAAACATAACATGTGTACCATCTTGTGTAATGTGCCATCTTGTGCATATGTGTCTGGTTTATGTAGGTTCTGGGGAGCTGAACCTGGGTCCTTAGGTTTCACAGGCAAGCACCTTAACCACTAAGCCATCTCTCCAGCTCAATTATTGGGAGGTCTTAATCTCTATTCATGTCTCCTGGTGTGATTGTTTACTACACCTGCTTCATTTCTACCAGTTTCGAATTATTTCAATGAGTTATAAGCAGAAATTAAAAGTACTAAGGGACCACATCTTTTAAAACTCTATTTTCTGAATGTTTGTAGCAGTTTCCATTTGTTTCCTGGGTTGACCCCACCCCATCTGTCCATCAATCTACAGCAGAGCTGGCCCTTCAGAAGTCACCTTCACATGCAGCCTAAACTCACAGAAGCAGCATTCTCTCTTTTGTAAACTACCCATGAACAGAGATGTTGCAACACAGCTCTTATTTCCAGTCAATCAGTACAGCACAAAGCGAGGCAAAGGATGGAGTCTGGTCATGTCTAATAATCACAACAGGACTCAACAGCTTCAACTTTAGCTCCATCAATGGTTATGAACTATTACTTTTTGACCTGCTGTTATCACTGTTTGAGTCCACCCAATCACTTAGTAAGGTAACTCAGGCCCAGAAAGCTAAATGTCCCATGTTCTCTCCCATGTGGATTCTAACTAAAAAAAGCACAATAGAGTTCAAAGCCCATCTTTGACTCACAAAACAGAGGTTCACATATCTTTATCTTTAATTTGTTTTGTTCATTGTTTATATTGCAGCCCAGCATTTGACATATGATGAGTGCTAAAACAATATTTGTTAACCAAACTAAATTAATTAATCCTATTTATTAGCATAACACTCACCAATAGCTAATGGAAGCAAGACTAATCTGAAGGCTGATTCTTAATTTTTTAATTGAAAACAAATAATGCAAACCACAGTAACGGAAGCAATTAGGTATGTATACATAGAAAAAATACAAACAACCCCCAAATGTAGCTAAATAATATTTCCATGCTTGATTAAATTATGTTGCAGCTGCTTCTAAATCCTAAAACAGGAATGAAGTGGGAATGGAATCTTCTCTGTAGATCCTCCTCACAGCAGGCAAGCATCAGGGAGGACACAATACCTCAGGATGGAGTCAAATGCACAACCTGGCACTTCAGACCACCGGCCTCTACTACTGCCATCACTGACCATCCTCTTCCAGTCACTGCTTCTCACCTGAGCTTTGTAATAGCACATATTACTCTCAGAAGATTTTGATCTTCTTGCAATTTCAGCATCATTATTAAGTGTTTTTAAAGAAAGGATTTTAATTTTCCAGTTTTTATTTGTGTTCAGAAGGCTGCAGATTATGCAGAATAGAAATCTCCTAGAGTGAGGATATCTTTAAAAAATAATTCACCATACCTACAATTATTTATTTCAGGACAAGAGATATGACCATTATAATGATTTAGCTAGTAGGAAGCAACCCCAAATCAGAGGCAGGAAAGTAATTTATAAAAATACTCATTCCTTCTCTGGGGATGGTGTTTGAAAGTCTGTGTCCATCACTTCAATGTTTTAAACATTCTCATAGGGCTCCTTTCTCCTGAGTTATGCAGGGACATATAAATAACAACAGTGACTGCCAAGGGGCAGGGACAGGTTTTTGCAATATTGTTGAGTACATGAAGGGTACTGTCAGTTTAATGACAAAGATAACCTCTCTTTAAGGTAACCTTAGATATAATGGGCCTTTCTATAGTTTCAATACTAATAACATAGTAGAAAGTAGAAAATATATGTGTCCTTTCCTTATCATTCAATATACAACGCGAAGTCCAAGGCCACTGTGATACGTTTGGAGTCCTTAAATGTGATTTACTGAATGCCATAAAGCCATTTCTAGTCTAAGAGAAGAGATTGAGTATCTGCTTGATTTGACCTTAATGTAATCTTGATAAAATACTAGAACATACTAAAGCCTGTTTGTAAAATAGATAGACTGAAAACAGTAACCACTGATAATTCTCCAAGACACAGGGAAGAAAGCAGAGAAGGACCAGAGGTTCATAACAAGAGGAGAGCACAAAAGATTAAAATGTACATTCCATGACACCTCCTAACACCCACAGTCAACATGGCTGCACTGCAGTAGAGAGCCAGAGACACTAGCAAGAGCCTTTTGGGACAGTGAGTCAGTGCAGGCTCCCGAGTGGAAGGAGAGGCACGCTGAGCCACCACAGAAGACAAGCACAGGGGAAGGAAACCGAGCATGCCATGTGCTACAGACCCAGACAAACCACACATCATTCCACACCAACCAGCACACAGGTGAGATTTCTACCAGACCTGTTGTCAAAGAGACTAGTTATTTCAAATTCAACTTTCAAGAAAATAAAAGAAAAAATATAGAACATTTACTCCTTTCTGGTAGACATGAAAGTTAGTACACAGATGAGGAATCGCTCTGATAACAGAGAAAGCAAAGCATTCAACAGAGAGGAACAGTTTCCACAGATGTGAAAAACAAAGAGACAATTCAAACACATGCATTATTAGCTAAGTATTTCTAATATGAAAACTTGAAATCCAAAATGCTTTAAAGTCTGGAACTTGTGGAATGTGTATATGACATGACAAGTGGAAAATTCCAACTTGACCTCATAGAATGTGTTGTAGTCAAAGAATATAGGTAGTAAAAATTCCCTGTAAAGTTACCTGCAGGCCATATGGATTGGTAGATATGATTTTTGTGTTAAGGATTTGTGACCATCCTGATATCTCATTTGAAAATAATCTGAAATTCAAAACACTTTTAGTCATTTCAGATAAGAGATACCCAGTTTTAGAAACTGTGATAGACAAAAGAAAGTATAAGCAAGAACATATAATCTCAAAAGTTAAAAAATATATATTTAGACCTAAAACTACCTCAGGACCTTTTCCTAACTCTTCTTTTACATCATGTTTCCTTCTTTTATTATTTATTTTGAGAGAGAGAAAAAGAGAATGAATGGGCATGCCAGGGCTTTCAGCCACTGCAAATGAACTCCAGATGTGTGTGCCCCCTTGTGGCTCATGTGCAACATTGTACAGTTGTGTCACTGTGTATGTGGCTTTGTGGGATCTGGAGATTCGAACATGAGTTTTTAGGCTTTGCAGGCAAGCACCTTAACTGCTAAGCCATCTCTTCAGCCCATTTTTCCTTCCTTTTAATCGGTAGAACATGGCTGGATCTGACTAACATTCCCTAGAGGAGAAACATCCAGCTGCCTCCTGATCTGCCCATCCCATGACCTTCCTCAGCTGGATCCTTCAGGTCACATGGAAACTCAAACACTATGGCATTATTCTCAAATGTATCTACCTAAGGAATTCATGATATGATGCTTTGTACAGTTAGTATTTTCTATGTTTATACCTGCATTAGTCAGCATTCTCTAGAGGAACAGAATGGATAGAATGAATTGTATTAAAAGGGAATTTATTGGATTAGCTTACAACAGTCCAGCAATAGCAGGTTGCAGGTCCGAGAGTCAAGGAACCCGGTAACTGCTCAGTCCACGAGGCTGGAGGCCTCAGCAGTGCCAATCCAGCACTGAAGGCCTGGAGGCTTCCTGGAGAGACGCTGCTTTTCAGTCCACCCTGGTCTTCAGTCCACACTGGAGAGCAGCAACACCAAGCAGCAAGTACCAAGCGGAAAGCACCAAGCGGCAAGCGGCAAGCACCCAGTGGCAAGCAGCGAGCAGCACCAGCAGCCAGGTGGGAGAGAGAGCCTTTCTTCCCAGAGCTTCTTTTTATCAACCAGCCCCTCCTCCAAGAGGGGCTGCCCACTCTGGGGGAAGGGTTCACCCTGGGGGAAGGATTCTTCCTTTAGTTAATCCTTCCTAGAGGCAGCCTCAGAGACACACTTATGAGGAATGTCTGTGGATTCCTAAACAAATCAAGTTGACACAAACTTAACCATCACAATATCTCTATATTCTTAAAGTAAAATATTTCAGATTCCAAAGACTGATGCAATTATAAAGGGTCAGCCGTTTCTTCCAGGCTTATTAATAATTGACCAGGCCTGGAAAAATGGTTCAGTGGACAAAGGGCTTATAGGTCAAGTGTGAGTACCTATGTTCCATCCTCCCAGACCCCACGTAAGAAGCCAGAATCTGTGGTGGGTTTCCAGATTCTCAGCATGTGACAAGAGGATAGGAGGTGGTGGTAAGAAAACAGCAGCAGTGAGATAGATGGAGAGAAACCCTGCCTTAAATAAACGGAAAGGTGAGGATGACCTAAACAGTTGTTCTACGGCGTCCATGTGCCCCACACTGTCACACCCACATAAACACATGTGCATACACACATATAGTATGTCTTTAAAAATTGGCCAAAATAGCTGCACCAGCCCAAATCATGATGTCTATATAAAGAAACATGGGCAAGGAGGGCAGACTAGCAGAATCCTCATGAACTATCATCCAGGAGTGTGCAGCTCCCACCACAAGCCCATCTCTAAGTGTCCCCAGAGAGTCACTCGAAAGCTCACAGGTTCCTGCAAGCAGGGTGAGCCAGCATCTCGCCCCCAGATGGATTCCTGTTTAAGATGCAGACTTACCCATTAGTCAACCCCACATTCCCTGAGCAAGAAAAAGAAAACACACAAGACAGGCAGGATGCAAAGGGAAAGCAGCTTCAGAGCCTCCGTGCACATTCACCTTTGGTGTGGTGTGGTGTGGCAAAAGAGGGATCTGTAAGGGGGGATCACTGCTCACCCCATCAGGTGAAGGGAAGAAGCAGCACTGGCCTAGGCCTCTACAGAGGGTCTGACCAAGCTCTCCTACCAAAGAGCCAGCCTTGGCATACCTGCCTCTGAGGACAATGGCAGATAGTTAATGATAGACAAGCAGTGACAGCTAAAAGCCAATTCAGCCCAGAAAGAGAGGAAGAGGAGGAAAAAGACATGATCCGTCTTCAGCTAGAGCAGGTAATTGGGAAAGGGATGAAGATAAAGGCAAATTTGAATGCATAATGGAAGTTTACACTAGACTTGACTCTCTTAGATCCCTAATGACTGAAAATCATGGCCTAATACCCAAGATGTCATTAAAAGACGAGGAAGGAAAATCCAACAGAACTCACTGAAACTAGTGACTAAAAAGAAATAGAACTTTATTATTATTATTTTTTTACCTCAGAAAGCATAGACTGTTCAATAAACTGATTAAAAAAGAATGAATGGATTATTGAATATCTTTTAGTCCTGATAGTCTCAGCTCATTTCCTTTCTGACCTTCTGGGAGGGGCAATGTGAGACAGGCTGAATAGTCTAAGAAACGAAGACTACTTGGCTATATGGATATTGCTAAAAATACACAAAGCAAACACGACACTTCCCTGGCACAGAGCAGATAGGCTAATGCAGTCAAAAGGCCAATCTCACTCTGGTCCTTGGTGTGATTTACAATGTGAGAGTTTAAAGTGGTACAGCCCGTGCTGTGGTAATAAACATTCATTTTAAGCCTTTTAGGAGACTAATACTTCATGTGAACATTGTCAGAGAAAGTCTTTCCTTTCAGGGGAAGGAGCAAAATGGTGCAATCAAATCATAAAAGGAGAATGGACCTGTCGACATCAGCCCACATTGCTGCAGATATGCGTGCCACTTTTTTGGACTTTGACCTTGTGCTTGGTCAAATAGCATATACCAAAGGGGTAGAGTGAAAGCTTTCTATGCTGTTACTGAGGTGGACTCAGTAATGGATTTCATCTGTTGCAGTACTCTACATATTGAGACTGCTTGGGCCATGCCCTTGCACCTTGTAGAGGTTAATTTCCCATCCATGTTTCTTCAGGTGCACATAGGTTTCCAAATCTGGTGAACAGTCAAGATGTTAGCACCAGACCATCCACATAACGAATCCATTTAGCAGAAGGTGGACAGGATTGCTGAAGGTCCACCACCACTATCCAATTTACACAAATATCACTGATCTTCAGATTCTGCAGTTAAGGGGACCCTAAAGAAAGATTTTAGCAAGGTCCAACGCAGTATGCAGAGATTGCCTCACTTCTATAAATTGTTTCTTCAAAAGAGCCATGTTGGGAACAGCTGTGTGGATGGGAAACCTTACTTTACCTAGCTCTCCATAATCCATACCCATTTTCCATGAGTTGTCCTTCTTCCTCTTGGGTGCTTCTCTGGGGCTGTCTTGCATCTCTCTATCCTCTCGGGGCTCAGTGTGGCCAGCTCAAGCTGCTCTGCCCTGCCCAGTGAGGCTACACTCTTGTTTGCTCCAATCACTCTTGCTCCTTAAATTAGACAGGCTCTGGCTGGACCTGCTATTGGCCCTCCACTGGCCACACCTGGATGCTGTGAGGGACTATGGTAATTTGAATAGATGGCTACCAATGTGTTCAGTGTTTTATTATAGTTTGTAATTTAGGTCTGTGACACCTGGCTAGAGGAGGTGTCACTGGGCTGGATCCATCCCTAAGGTGTGGTGGTGGATTTGAAATTTCAACCTAAAGATATGCAAAGTGTGCTATGTGGCTTTTGGGCTTGATGCTTCTCTTTCTGCTTGGACTTGTGAAAGTAAGCCAGCTTCTTCTGCCAGTATGGAACTTCCCCTGGATCTGTAAGCTTCAATAAATACCCCCTTCCTCCATAACTGTGCCTGGTTTGGAAGTTCATCTCAGCGACGTGAAACTGTCTGCTACAGGGACCCAGCCTAGGTGAAAAGAAAACTGCCTACTCCTGGGTCAGGCTTGGTCCTTTGCATCTGCACATTTTCTCTCTACCTCCATCAGCTGATGTCCATTGCCTCGTATGCTTTGGCAGACCACTAATAACCAAGCTTCTCCTGCTTCCAGCATCCACTCATGTCCAAATAGTCTTTGCATTAGTAGAGGGGCAAAGACTCCATAATTCAATGTGTGTGTGGGGGGGTGGTCTACAGTTGTAATTTAATTTTTTTTTACTCCTTTCTTGTTACGTAAACTCCTTTCTGGTCAGAAGCCAACCAAATGGACACTTGCTCCCTTAGGAAGGGCATCCCCAACAAACTAGAAGCCAATCCCAGAGTTCACCTTGGTAATCTAATGAGTTCACTGAGCTTTCTGACAGAGCATGGGCAAAGGGTTTCCCTTTTTAGGAGACCCTAAAGCAGTTACAATGAAATGTCTCATCCTCAAATGGGCTCTCTGGGAAGATGGTGGACACTTTCCCTTAATCTTTCACCCTCCATATACTCTATTGCCCCCTGAGGCCACAAACGTTATGCATCATGGCATACAGTTGGCACGGTGTTCACCTGATAACTCAGGTGAGGATTTGACTCTTTCCTCACCTCTTTCCTTCTAAAGAGAACATCAACAGGCCCAATCTGGAGAGTCTCTCAGGTGTGGTTATAGCCAACACCTCCACCACATCCTCCTTTTGTCTAATTTACAAATGACTCTACTAATGTAGAGGACACTAGCTCCATGGCCGTATCCCCTGTAACTCCTCTTCTATATAAACAAGCTATCTCTGGGCAGGCCTGTCAGCGTCAGATGCATATCTTATCACACTTGACAATAGTCATGATACCTCCACCTCTGTGGCAGCTTGCTGATACTCCTGTTCCTTGTGTGCTACTCTTGGGGAGGGAGTTTAATATTTTCTCAAGACCTTTAGTTGTTTCAAGATATTCCTGTAGCCACATGACTCCAATGATGAAGCAGGCTTGCCACCCCATATCCTTTAGAGGAAGACTATCATCCTGGGATTCCTCCCATGGACACTTCGCCTCCAGATGGTCCAGACGTAGGTACATATCTCACTCTCCATAGCAGAAACCATGCAACTGGCCACCACAGCACAAAAGCACACCACCACACCCCACATGGGGAGGAATATCAGAATGTTCACCATGGATACTCTGCTCTTAAACAGGTCCTTAGTTGAATATCCCACTATCCAAAGCAAGGACCATGCAATCGCTCCTCCCAAATGCCTCTTTAGTCAGTGTCTCTATTCAGGTGCCAAGTAGTCCCTGTGAGAGCTTACTTCCCAGGCAGGACATCCTGGACAAACTAAAGGCCAGTTCCATCAGTCTACCTTAGGGAACCAATGGTTTTATTGGGCTTCCTGACAAATCATGCAAGGTGAGGGGTTACTTATCCTTTGGAAATAATCAGCCACGTGTAGGGAGGCATTGATTCTAGTCACTATGCTTTCCATGTGCACCAGCAGAGAACTGGGTGCTAGACTTGACAGGAAAGGTTTATGGGGAAACTACCCAATTACCTTGCAGTTCTAAATACTCCCTTTTTTCCCCTAAAAAGAACAAGGCAGATGACTTTAGATTCCCATATGATTATTTCTAATACATTATAAAGTCAGAAATTACAAGATGAACACACATGTATACCTTCTTTGTAGCATCTGACATGCTACAGAAACTGAATACCCTGCAAGAATATTCACAATGAGATTCCAAAATCAGGACAGTTCACTGCCCACCTCAGAAGAGTGTGAATGCTTAGGCACTACATTAAGTTAAGAATACCAAAAAATGCATGACAGATCAGGAAGAAAACTATAACAAAAAACAGAAAAGGAATTATATTTTGAACTAATAACACAAAACACCAACAGAATAATGAACCCCCAAATATGCACTTGGCTGAATCTCAAGAACCCATACTTATGTAGCCTTGCCTGGAAAATGGAACTTTGTGCAGATGTGAATAAAGACCTTGAGATGGAAATTCACAATAGGCCCCATGTGGATTCCTTGGATCCTTAAAAGCAAAGACTTCCTTGCTGTGGTTAGAGAGGTGATGCGGTTACAGAGCAAGGTCAGAGGCTTTCAGTTGTTGGCTTTTTGGGTTTGAGAAACAGGAAGGACAGAGAAACACCAGTGCCTCTAGAGGCTACAAAGAGAAGATCCTTTTGGGCTTCTGGAAGGAAACCAGCCCTACTGACAGACACCCTGACTTTCTCACACTGAAATGCATGCTGAACTTCTGGCCTGCGTGGCTGGAAGACAATCAATTAATGCTGTTTAGGGGCACTAAGTTTGTTATAATTTATGATGATGATCATAGCAAATGAGTACAAAAATCACCCAGTGAAATTCACGGGCAACAGATTACACACAACACAACCAGTTAATTGTATGAATTTTACCAAGGAGAACAAAGTTTTCTAACACTTTGGGGATTGCAAAATAAAGATGAAATCATATTCCAAGAAGTCTGGTTCCAATGGGAATGAAAAGTTAAGTGAAGAAAGCCCCAAAGTGAAATACGCTTGTTACCTTTCCAAGACTCAATATTTGAGGAAGAAATCTTACCCCTGGTATCTCTAGGGATATGGTAACTGGGAACAGAAATAACTTTGCAAACAGTCTCTAGAATTATGCAGCTATGATCAAGAGGACAAGTCCTACGAGACAACCTTCCCCAGTAAACGCGGGGAGGAGAATTTTTAGAATGCTAAGAGAAGATGGTTACCTCATCAGGAGCTAGGAGGGTAGCATATAAAACAGGAGAAGGGAGACAGACTCTGCAGAGCAACAGAAAGGATAAGATAAAAGAGTAGAGTACCTACTCAAATTTCAGGTTGTTGCCAAAGCATCAGGTAGTTAACATTGATTTAATTGTCACTAAAGCCTTTTAAGGTATCCACTACTTTTGGGACATGACTTTGCATGCCTAATTGTACAATGACATTAAAAGATTCACGAGAGAAGCAAGACTTCATGTAAGTTGTGTGTCTCAGGTATATGATCCAGCAGTCCAGCGTGCAAAGCCAACCACCAGTCAGTCCGTGGTGGAGCTTACAATGAGTATGGCAAGTAGGTTGTCCTTCCACTCCATTCTCCACAGTGATAGTGCGCTTCGGTTCCTGACACTGATGCTGACTGGGTACTGGCCACGGCAGGTACCCTACATCCTGAGGTCAGATGAGAGACTCCTCTGACCATGTATCATGTCAGACTATAGGCATGGGAAGTTCCACAGTTGCATTCTTATTTCTGCCTTTCAGATGCTTACAGAAAGGAATGGTGATTTAAAAACAAAACAAAACAAAACAAAAAAACTAGGGAGCAATTCTGCAAGAGATGAGTCTAGGAGAAGCACATTACACTGATACCTTAAAAGTCAACACTGAGACTTGACACCCAGAGGTAAATAGAACTAACAGGTACTGGTAACAAATTTCTAGCAGCAGTCCAGGCCAGATGCATATGAAGGCTAAGAATGCTCAGGTACACACACATTCAGTGTGGTTTTTATTTACATCTGCTCCACAGAAATTGTCTTCATAGTCCTCGCAGCAAGTAGTTAAAAGAACAAAATGGAGATTATGTCAAAGTCTTAATATGATTGGGAATTTTTGTACATGAAACTTGGCAGCTCTTATTTTTGTCATTCTAGTAGAAATGTGTACTAGAATGTCAAAAATAAGAGCTACCTAAGAGCCGGTGTGGTGGCACACGCCTTTAATCCCAGCACTCTGGAGGAGGATTGCTGTGAGTTCGAGGCCACCCTGAGGCTACACTCTATCCTGGGCAAGAGTGAGATCCTATCTCGAACAACCCAAAACAAACAAAAAACAAGAGCAACCTAAGAGGACTGGATGTAAAATATAAACGAGAAGGAAAGAATCCACAGCTCTACTTCAAAACGGGCTGTGTCCTTGTGTTCGATTAGTGGCTAGCTAGTTACATCCACTCAGGTATCATTTACCTGTACAGTTTCTCACTGTATGCCCCTTGGCAAAGTCCTGCTCCTGTGTGCTCTGGGGAGGCTGAATCCTCTGTTAATCCATGTGCCACAACCAGCCCCACAAGAACCTCATGCGTTTGGATTCTTACTATGCTATTTTGTTACATGTCTTCAGGTTTTGCACAATCTCAGAGCATTACTCTAAGGCCACACTTCAGTGCTAATGGAATTTTTTTTAACTGGGAAGTTTTCAAACATCACTTTTGCATAATGTTTTTATATCATACAATACCAAAAACCTAAAACGAACTCCCTAAAAGTCAAATGCTATCCCCTATACACACAGTGCTACAGATTGAATCTAGGGCCTTCATGGATGTGACAGGCAGATGCTATACTGATCCCCATCCCATATTTTTTTTAAGCAATGTAAATTTGACACATTTGATCAAAATATAAAGTAATTATTTAAAACAAGTGTGTAGGTTTAAATTCACTTGATATGGAAATATAAGATATTACAAACCAGATTATCAAATATGTTATTCTGCAACAAAATGAAATGCTTATGCAATAATATTTTAAAATTAAAGCCTGTATAACATGCATATAGAAGAATATTAATATTTATCTCTGGAAGATAAAGGTATGAATGATTTTCTAAGGTCCATTTCTTTCTGCATTGCTGGGAATTGAACCCAGGTACTCATTTACTGCATAAGTGCTCTGACCAGTACTTCTCCAGCCATTTGTTCCACTTTTGTCTTTTATTTGACACTCTAAATTTCTAAGATGACCACACACGGCTTGAAAATAGAGTAGTAACAGCTTTAAATCACTCTATACATCCCCTACTGTCAATAATATGTGTGCTTACAATGTCATCTACCTCAAATATTTTTTAAAAGTCATCTCACAATTGGTGGGTTTTAATTTTTCTATATTGCTCTCCTTATGTTACCAAATCTTTGTGAATATAAACCTTCCTTCTTTCAGCATGTTTACAGGCAAATGGATTTTTTTGTATAAGGTGTTGACCTTATACTACCTGTACCACCTGAACTTACATTATCTCTCTACATCACACCATCAAGATCCTGGATTATCATAGACCCAAATGCCTGCCAGCCTAGGCGGATTAATTCCAAAACCAAAGGAAATCTACCTAAGTGTTCATATTTTTCTTTTCCATCTGTTGGCCACAAATGTAGAATGAGAGGGAAAAAAAAATCAGCCAAGTGATGGGACAGTGCTTTTGAAATTATCTGCCAGCACAAACCCTCGTTGACACCTCAACCTTCATCTTTAACATCTCCTCCAAGAGACATATTCTCAGGTATTCCTATCACAACATTGAATGATGGGATTTATCTAGAAATACCTTAAAAGAATATTCAGGTGAAATGTTAATGAGGAGACTGGAAATGTAACAATGCTACAAAGATCTTCATTTCTGACAGCATTCAAGAAAGAACTGAATAAAGCAAAAACACAGGATCCAGTGGAGATCAAAGAGGGACATGTTCAACAGAGTGTGGCTCAAGACCTGCTTCTTAGGGGCTGAGTGTTCGACAGATTACTACATCACTTCCAACCTTAAACTCCTCACTTGTGAGACATCAGCAGCAGTGCATACTGCAACAGTTTATGATGATTCAACAAGACAGAGCATAGAGCATATTAACTACAGGGACTGGTATACAGTGGGTACTTCATCATTTTGAAGGACAATGCTAACAATAAAACACGTGAAACCATTTCTCCAATAACCAAGAGAGAGCATCTGAAAAGTTAAGTGAAATGCCAAATCCTTTTCATACTAAAGAACTGTATTGCTAACAATTTGGTACCTACATAATGCAGATTCTATTCTATTGAAAAACAAAAGTTGTCTTGTTAGAAAGAATATAAGCCTGCAAGTTCCTTACAGAGGCCCATAGCCTGACAACTGCCCCTGGATTCACCCTACCTATTACTCTTCTCAAAATGTGGTTATTGAAAAACATAAACACCGGTTACCATGGGAACAAGCAAAGCAAAGATAACATCCAGACAAAAGGGCTCTAACCTTCCTGTAACTACCCATAGCTCTTCTTTTTATCTGTCTTCTTACTGCATTTATCACTTTCTGCCTTGCATTAGAGTCATTTGTGCAGGATCTGATCTCTCCGCCTACAGGAAAAGCTCTTGGAATGCAGAAACCCTGACTTATTCGTCTTTGGATCTTCAACAAAGCCTTGCACAAAAAATGCAGTAAATAAGTAGTTTGTTGAAAAGGAAACAGGAGGATATGCACTAAAAAACATTGAATAACTGAATCCTATGCCAATACTATTTAACCTTATGGGGAAAAATAATTGATCAAGCCTCCCAGCCATTTGACTGGCAAGGATTGTGTAACTGACCCTATTTCATTGGCTGGAAAATAGTTTAAGAAGTCTAATTTCTCATGAGCAATTATACAAGGGAATTAGGATGTAGGTATAGGGCTGGAGAGATGCCTTAGTGGTTAAGGCAGTGTGTGCTGGTGCAGTCCGGTTCTCATTGCTGGCAGAAATCACCCGACCAAGAGCAGCTTGTGGGAAAAAAGGTTTATTTTTGCTTACAGGCTCGAGGGGAAGCTCCATGATGGCAGGGGAAAATGATGGTATGAGCAGAGAGTAGACATCACCTCTTGGCCAACATGAGGTGGACAACAAGAACAGGAGAGTGTCCCAAACACTGGCAAGAGGAAACTGGCTATAATAGCCATGAGCATGCCTCCAACAATTCATTGCCTCCAGGAGGCTTCAATTTCCAATTGCCATCAGCTGGGAACCTAACATTCAGAACACCTAAGCTTATGGGAGACACCTGAAAAACCACCACATTCCACCCCTAGCCTCCATAAAGTGATATCCATACATGATATAAAAATACAATGTATCAGTCCAACTTTAAAAGTCCCCATAGTTTTTATCAATCCTGACGATGTTCAAACATTCCCATAATACAAGATCTTTTAACTGAGCCATAATACCAAAAAATTCCCCCAAACCCATACTGGCACAGAATAAACATTCACACTGCAAAAGATTGCACTGGGCATAGCAAAGAAATAGTCAACCAATACCAGATTTAAAACAACCAGGGTAGACATCAAACTTGGTAGCTCCAAGTCCAACACCTGTAGCCAGTGACAAGTCTCCAAGTCTGATAATTCTAACCAGCAACTAGTCTATGGAGTTCCAATTCCACCCCACTAGCTAGGCTACTCACAGTCGTAGAAAACTTCATCTGGGGCCAGCTGCTTTCTTTAGCAGCCATCTCTTGGTCCTGGCATTTCTACTAGGTATCCACTGCAACCCATGGTTCATCCTCATGGCTCCATTGGGTCTCCATGCAGGCAACCCAGCAAACCTACTTCACACTGCCCATGGCCATTTCCAAAACACAAGACCTTGCTGCAAATTCAATGACCCTCTGTTTCCTACATTTCTTATACTCCACAATACCAGGTGGGGTGCCAATTTGTTAATCCAGGGGGGAAATAAAGCAAACTTTGAAGAACAGGACACTCCTTGAGCACTCAGGCTCAAAGAACCAAAAGAATCTACATTCTTCCTGTTGTCCCAATCTCAAAGGCTGTAATCTCTCATATAATTGCAGCTGAACAGGCAGAAGTCTCAGCCAAAAATTTCATTTCTGTGCCATATCCCTCTGCTCACACCAGTCCATTTCTACTCAAAGCAACCCTGCACAATTTCTCAGGACACAGGCATAACAGCAAGCCTCTCATACAAACTTCTTATACCCAGTCCAGGCAAAGCTCTTTCTCACCCTCACAAGCCAAACCTCACAGTCCATACTTCTTACTGCATTCAGGTCTTTCAACTCTGACCAGAATCGTCTATCAAGCTGTACTTACAGCACTGCAAGGCATCTCTTAGGCCAAGGTTTCAAATATTTCCACATTCCTCTTGAAAATCAGCTCCAAAAGGCCAAAGCCCCACAGTCAGGTGTCTAGCAGCAAATGACATCACTCCTCAGTACCAACTTTACTGTTGCAGTCAGGTTCACATTGAAAATCACCTGACTAAGAGCAGCTTGTGGGAAAAAAAAAGGTTTATTTTGGTCTACAGGCTCAAGGGGAAGCTCCATGATGGCAGGGGAAAATGATGGTATGAGCATAGGATAGACATCACCCTCTGGCCAACATCAGGTAGACAACAGGAACAGGAGAGTGTGCCAAACACTGGCAAGGTTAAACTGGCTATGACGCCCATAAGCCTGCCCTCAACAATACACTGTCTCCAGGAGGTACCAATTTCCAAATCTCCATCACCCATAGCTCTTCTTTTTATCTGTCTTCTTACTGCATTTATCACTTTCTGCCTTGCATTAGAGTCATTTGTGCAGGATCTGATCTCTCCGCCTACAGGAAAAGCTCTTGGAATGCAGAAACCCTGACTTATTCGTCTTTGGATCTTCAACAAAGCCTTGCACAAAAAATGCAGTAAATAAGTAGTTTGTTGAAAAGGAAACAGGAGGATATGCACTAAAAAACATTGAATAACTGAATCCTATGCCAATACTATTTAACCTTATGGGGAAAAATAATTGATCAAGCCTCCCAGCCATTTGACTGGCAAGGATTGTGTAACTGACCCTATTTCATTGGCTGGAAAATAGTTTAAGAAGTCTAATTTCTCATGAGCAATTATACGAGGGAATTAGAATCTAGGTATAGGGCTGGAGAGATGCCTTAGTGGTTAAGGCAGTGTGTGCTGGTGCAGTCCGGTTCTCATTGCTGGCAGAAATCACCTGACCAAGAGCAGCTTGTGGGAAAAAAGGTTTATTTTTGCTTACAGGCTCGAGGGGAAGCTCCATGATGGCAGGGGAAAATGATGGTATGAGCAGAGAGTGGACATCACCTCTTGGCCAACATGAGGTGGACAACAAGAACAGGAGAGTGTCCCAAACACTGGCAAGAGAAACTGGCTATAATAGCCATGAGCATGCCTCAACAATTCATTGCCTCCAGGAGGCTTCAATTTCCAATTGCCATCAGCTGGGAACCTAACATTCAGAACACCTAAGCTTATGGGAGACACCTGAAAAACCACCACATTCCACTCCTAGCCTCCATAAAGTGATATCCATACATGATATAAAAATACAATGTATCAGTCCAACTTTAAAAGTCCCCATAGTTTTTATCAATCCTGACAATGTTCAAACATTCCCATAATACAAGATCTTTTAACTGAGCCATAATACCAAAAAATCCCCCCAAACCCATACTGGCACAGAATAAACATTCACACTGCAAAAGATTGCACTGGGCATAGCAAAGAAATAGTCAACCAATACCAGATTTATAACAACCAGGGTAGACATCAAACTCGGTAGCTCCAAGTCCAACATCTGTAGCCAGTGACAAGTCTCCAAGTCTGATAATTCTAACCAGCAACTAGTCTATGGAGTTCCAATTCCACCCCACTAGCTAGGCTACTCACAGTCATAGAAAACTTCATCTGGGGCCAGCTGCTTTCTTTAGCAGCCATCTTTTGGTCCTGGCATTTCTACTAGGTATCCACTGCAACCCATGGTTCATCCTCATGGCTCCATTGGGTCTCCATGCAGGCAACCCAGCAAACCTACTTCACACTGCCCATGGCCATTTCCAAAACACAAGACCTTACTGCAAATTCAATGACCCTCTGTTTCCTACATTTCTTATACTCCACAATACCAGGTGGGGTGCCAATTTGTTAATCCAGGGGGGAAATAAAGCAAACTTTGAAGAACAGGACACTCCTTGAGCACTCAGGCTCAAAGAACCAAAAGAATCTACATTCTTCCTGTTGTCCCAATCTCAAAGGCTGTAATCTCTCATATAATTGCAGCTGAACAGGCAGAAGTCTCAGCCAAAAATTTCATTTCTGTGCCATATCCCTCTGCTCACACCAGTCCATTTCTACTCAAAGCAACCCTGCACAATTTCTCAGGACACAGGCATAACAGCAAGCCTCTCATACAAACTTCTTATACCCAGTCCAGGCAAAGCTCTTTCTCACCCTCACAAGCCAAACCTCACAGTCCATACTTCTTACTGCATTCAGGTCTTTCAACTCTGACCAGAATCGTCTATCAAGCTGTACTTACAGCACTGCAAGGCATCTCTTAGGCCAAGGTTTCAAATATTTCCACATTCCTCTTGAAAATCAGCTCCAAAAGGCCAAAGCCCCACAGTCAGGTGTCTAGCAGCAAATGACATCACTCCTCAGTACCAACTTTACTGTTGCAGTCAGGCAGAAATCACCTGACTAAGAGCAGCTTGTGGGAAAAAAAAAGGTTTATTTTGGTCTACAGGCTCAAGGGGAAGCTCCATGATGGCAGGGGAAAATGATGGTATGAGCATAGGATAGACATCACCCTCTGGCCAACATCAGGTAGACAACAGGAACAGGAGAGTGTGCCAAACACTGGCAAGGTTAAACTGGCTATGACGCCCATAAGCCTGCCCTCAACAATACACTGTCTCCAGGAGGTACCAATTTCCAAATCTCCATCAGCTGGGAACCTAGCATTCATAACACCTAAGTTTATGGGGGACACCTGAATCAAACCACCACATGTGTGAAGCCTAAGGACCCAGGTTCAATTCCCCAGTACCCACATAAGCCATATGCACAAGGTGGCACATGCATCTAGAGTTAATTTGCATTGGCTAGAGAGCCTGGTGTGCCCATTCTCTCTCCCCCCTCAAATAAATAAATTAATATTTTAAGAAGAATTCAGGTATAAAACAGTTTGTAATCAACACTGTTTCCAATAGGCTTAGCTTTCTTTATGATGTTATAATTTTGGAAATCTATTTGCTTTACAGTGTGTCTTAGTAGGAAAATTGAAAAACAAAGTCCAAAGGTGATGTTTGGTGTACTGAAGAATTTTTTGTTAAATTAGTATGCTATCCTGGGCACCACCTTTTCCTGTAAGCAGAAACACCACTGTGTTCATATGGGTCTTTCACTACTCCAACAGGATCCAATTAAACTACTACAATGGTACAAGGTAAATTCACTAAGAGCACATTGATGGGACATACCATGTCAACGAATCTAAGTGTGTCGACTGCTATGGTTGGCTGCTACAAAACTAAAAAGGCAAATCATGCAGCTGAACAAAAACACAAACATCAGGGGTTGGAGAGATAGCTTAGGGGTTAAGGCGCCTGCCTCCTAAGCCTAAGAACGCTTGTTCCAATCTCCAGCGGTTCCAATCTCCAGGTCCCACATTTAGCCAGATGCAAAGTGACGCAAGGGCGCAATGCCGCACTTGACCACAAGGGGGCACACACATCTAGATTTCGTTCTCAGTAGCTGAGACACTGCTGGCGCGCCCATCTCTGTCTCCCTCTCCCTCTCTCTGTCTCTGTCTCTCTCTCCAAAAAATAAAAATAAATAAAAACAAAAAATTAAAAATTAAAAAAACACAAACATCAGGAACAAAAGGAATTAATAAGTTAACTGATAAATTTATCATTTTTTCCAAAGCCATGACCTGATTCTTAAAAAGCATACTTTATGTTAAGAATGTGTCTATTTTTATTGAGTGAAAAATATAAAAATGGTAAAATATCTGTATATTTGACTCAAGCAAGAAATGTTATTACTGTGTCCTGATAGTATATAAATTACAAAGTGCTTATAGCTGAGATTGTTCTGAGATGTATTTAAGGATGTTTTCTTATCTTGTACTCTATGAAACTCATTTTTTATATTATACATGGCATAACCATATACACTGTAGATAAGAAAACACTCGTAAGGAACACAAAGGGAAGACAAACTCTATCATTCAACACAGATCTGAGGTTTAGACCTGTTTTCTCAATCTGATGTAACAAATCAGGTTTTAAAGTGATAATATATTTTTTAAGAAAAGAATTATCATTTTTTCCTTCTTAGTCTTTTGCCTATGCACTGCAAATGGATGAATGAAGGGGACATACACTACACAGTGTGTTTCTCTCTTCTTGTAGAATGCAGTATTTTGAAACAAAATATTTCAAAATTTTCCACTCATAAAATGAAGATGGGCTTTTTGGGGAAGGGGAAGAGGCAGATGGGTGTACAACGAGGAAGGAAGACATCACATTCCTGGCAGGCAGGTCTATAAAATGCTCTATCAGGGCTGGAGAGGGGCTTGCCTGTGAAGCCTAATGATCCAGGTTTGATTCCTCAGTACCCATGTAAGCCAGATGCACCATATGGTGCACGTGTCTGGAGTTACTTTGCAGAGGCTGAAGGCCCTGGCACATTCATTCTCTCTCTCTCTCTTTGTCTATCTCCCTCTTTCTCTCTTAAATAAATAAATAAATAAATAAATAAATAAATAAATAAATATTTATTTATTTAAGATGCATGATCAAAAGAAAGTCAGAGGGGCCTTGTCCAAGGTTAAGCACACAGCCATCAGCATAACATTAGTTAAGAATTGATGAAAGGCAGACTTGAAAGGAAGTCTACCCATTAGTCTGGGTGCATAGCATGTAAGTGTCATGCCAAACAGCCTCAGAGGACAAGAAAGCTAAGCACTTGCTGACACCTATAAGCCAGTGATTCTGAATGAAGGCATATATGGCTATGTATACATATATACATTATGCATGTATCTGTATGGACATGCATATGATACATAAATGTGAAGACACATCAGAATCTTGACACAATGCTGGAACTGAATCAAACTAAATGAAAGGTTACAGAAGAGGGCATGGGTTTTTTTCAGCATGATAAGCACCCTTCCAGGTTCCTACAACATAGGCTGGTTCAGGGGATAGCTAATGTGATACAAAAGATATTAACAGATTTCAAATGGAGGTTAGGATGCAAAGATATTGTATGGCAAGGACCAGAATCAGATGGCAGGTTTTGATTTTCAAAGAACTCAAAAGCTTCAAAGGTTCTAAGAGAAGAAAGCTGGACTTGTGTGGAGGGAAGCTGGTGGTGAGAGAAGAACGCGATATGAGTGATCACTCAATAGCAGCTCTATGGCCCAGATCTATTTAGCACTTACAGAGTCTCCAAACTATGGTTCACAGAATCATGATTTTTTTTTTTTCCTTACACTGTAGCCCAGGGTGTGCTGGAATGCAGTATGTAGCTCAGGCTGGTCTCAAAGATATGACAGTACTCCCAAATACTGGGATGAGTTGTCATCCTCAGCCATTACAAATGATGTACAATTTCAATTATTGTCTTTCTCAGTCTCTATCCCTCCCTTTGTCTCTTACACACACAGTATACATTCTGGGCCACTAGGATAAATAAAGTTCATAATCATGAACTTCAAGAGAATCCTGACATAGCCTACTAATTTTACCATACTTTACTAGTAAATTAGTAAAATTTATTCTTCTATTCTTCTACACAATTATCTTCCTCTTTACTCACTCTTAAAAAATAACATTCCTCATTTTTCAGAGAAAATGGAAACAACAAAAGAGGACTTCTACCACTTCCCTCAAATCTACCAATCTTTGCACACCTCTAACCTACTTTCTTTATTCATTTATTAATTGCAGACATACTTAGTATGGATTCATCATGTGTTGGCACCATCCTTTCCATTATCTTTGTCCCCATTCTGCTAGGGGCCCTTCTCAGTGGGGTATTTGGTTGTAGATTATGGATTGTGGGAGCATAAATCAGTTATTGGGGAGAGGCAATTACCGAAGGCATGATGTCCCAAACTGTAGCTCTTACAATCTTTCTGACCCCTCTTCTGCAAAATTGACCTTTCTTGGTGAGTTCTCCATTCTCCTGTCTAAGGCTGAATGCTACATGAATGCCTGGCTTTCATCTCTGCCCACCACTGAAAGATATTGGTCTTATAATGTCCCCTCTCTCATTCAGTGTTTCCTTCTCTATGGCATTATTCTCATTAACTTCTAAACAAACTTGTTAACAATATGAGCTGAGGATGTAGCCCAGTTTTTACAGTTCTCTTGCAGCTTGCACAAAGCATGGGCTCACTATGCAACACCACATAAGCTGGGTGTAGTAAAACCAGTGTGTAATCCAAGCACACAGGAGATGAAGTTACCTCAAGCTAACTCTCAACCACCTAGTGAGTCTGAGGATAGCCTGAGTTAAATAAGGCCCTCAAAAAATAAATAATAAGCTGTATGGCACAATGCAGGTCGGGCCTTAGCCAGGCTGCCTGATAGAAGAAACCAGGAAATGGCTTCTGTGGATGTGGCATCCTGCACAGGCCTGGCATGACAACAGCTACAGTCCCATGCTCGCGAGCAACCTGCCACGAGATGATCTGCCTGGAGACAGGCTGTCATTAATTGGTCACAAGAAGGGAACCACCCCATACGATTGGCCAGCCAAACCCGTAAAACCCCCTACACTTCCTTGAATAAATGAGTTTGCAGCAGCTTGCCCTCTGCCTGCTTTCACCTACCTCCTGGAGTCTGTGTCGTGACTCTGCACCTCTCAACCCCTACCCAGCTGAGACCCTGCGGTCCCTCCTGGGCTGGCCCTAGGAGGGACCCCAACATTTGGCACCCGAACAGGAACCCTCTGCCCCCTTGGTGTTGGCGAGACACCTCCTCCTTGATCATCGGTGAGTAGCCCCCTTGGGGTTGGCAAGATGCCCCCTTCTTGATCGTCATTGAGTAGGCCCCTTTCTATTGTGTGCTGATGGCTGCCCGTGGGTGAGAGGGCAGCACCTTCCTCCCCCCTTTTCCTTTTGTTTGTCCTTTTCCCCCAGCAGGAAGGCACATATCGCCAAATGGTCCCAAAGCCCATGTCAGCCCCTCCACTCTCGGTTCATCCCGGCGAAATCACATAAGGGTCTGACCCACCCGATTTCAGAACCAAGGCGAGGCCGTTGGCTGAGCTTCCATGGAGACACCGTGTGAGCATATGGCCATGGAGTAATGACCCATGAAAATCCCCCACTAAGCACAAGATATGTGGGTCCTAAACATTCTATCTGTATGTCTCAGCTGGCCCCAGCAATAGGTGTTGTGGTTTGTATGATTATCCTTTGGGCTATCATTTTTGATCTAGGTTATCATTTTCTCAGTCTCCTTGATTCAGGAGTGTCCCAGCCTAGCCCCTCCCTCAAACACCACCACACCATAATGGGATACCTCCCTCCCCATCAGAGGACACTGCAATTGCAGGCTCTTAAGGCCCTCCACCTGCAACGTGGCTTAAAAGTGAAACAAAAGGACCTCCATGACTTTTGGGATGAAACTCTTGTTTTAGCCCCACGGATTAGTCTGGAGAACATCTGGGACATTTCCATTTGGTCCCGGGTTCTCTTCCTCACAAGGAAATGCGAGGTTTACAAAGGGTACACACCCCCACCCCATTCTTTCCTATCCTCCTTGCCATAATTGCCAGCCTTAAAGGCTCCTCTGTGGAGGAAGTCATTTCCACCCATAACGAAAGCTGTAAGGAAGAACCAAAACTGGCTTTTCAAACCTCATCCCTCCCAGCCCCCTCTTACAATGATGAGGAGGAGGAAGACCAACCCTTCAAGGATGAAAGACCACCACCTGTGGCAGCCTCACACACAACCACCCCTCCCCATCTTTATCCTTGG
This sequence comes from Orientallactaga sibirica, assembly GCA_036365145.1. Classification (NCBI taxonomy): domain Eukaryota; kingdom Metazoa; phylum Chordata; class Mammalia; order Rodentia; family Dipodidae; genus Orientallactaga; species Orientallactaga sibirica. The sequence goes on along the minus strand of JAEOAD010000004.1, from coordinate 49,135,075 downwards.
AAGGACCTCTGCCTGATCTGTCCTGTACACACCCAGGCAGCTGCCAGTTCTCTGACATGGCCCGTTGCTCCCCCTTCGTTGCCTTCCCCATTAAAGTAATATAGGGCCGTATGCAACAGCCAGGCCCTGGTACCCCACCCCCCTTTCTGACCTGGCTCTCATCTGCAAGGCAGCCCATGAATCTGGCGTTGACTCCTCCTACTTTGAACAAGTCCTTTTACAATGGGTCATCTACCTTCAGACTTTTTGAGCATGTTCGCTCACACACTGGTCTCACTGGCTTTATTGCTGATAGGAATTCACAGGAAGACAAGTTTATTGCTGTCTCCTCCTTGCCAACTTTAGAACAAACTAGACGTTTACACAAAAGGTTCCATCTATCCCCCACTAACCTATGAACCCTATACCCCGAGCTCTCACTTAGCCAATACAAACATTTAACCCATACCTGTAAAGCTTGGGTCCCCTGCAGCCTCAAGGAGTCAAACCTAGAGGCCTTACCCCAAATTCTATCTGGCAGATGGATGTTACCTACATACCTTCCTTTGGTAACCTCAAATAGGTCAATGATACTGTGGACACTGACTCTAAGCTTACTTTTGCTATTGCTCACTTGGAAGACAAAGCATCCCATGTCATTAAGGCGACAAAAACCACCATGTTGGTCATGGGCATACCCTGGTCAATTAAAACTGATAATGACCCTGCATACACATCTGCCAAATTCACATCCTTCATGGAATCTTGGGAAATCAAACACTCCCTTGGGATCCCCTACAACCTACAAGGACAAGCCATAGTGGAGAGAACTAACTGGACACTAAAGGAACTAATTATAAAACAAAAATTTTAATGCAGGGCTGAGGGTATGCTTGTGTCTTTCCAGAAACTTCACAGATCCCGATCTGGATTCCTGCCAGAAACATTTGTCCAGCCACTAACTTGGGGATCGACCTTGATGAGGAGGATGATGCCAAACCCCTCAGTCCAGATACAGGACTGTAAACTTATTCCTCCTTCTCTCCTTTTATCTCCTTTTCTCCCTACTACCACTTCCCAGCAACCATTTTGGACAATTCTTAGGCCATACTTGTTTGGTGCAGTGGGCCTAAATTCCCAAGCTTTTCCTAGGCTTCATTTTGGCCACTCTTGTTCACTGTATTCCTCCCCCTTCAAGCAAGTACTTCTTAACCACACCTTTGCCTTTTTGCTTATTAATGCCTCTTATGGTAATGCTACCCTCCAACCAGCCATAAATTCCTTTACAACTCCTTTGATTGCATTGATCTGCTACCATTAAGGACACTCAATGCTACTAATTATGGTGCTAAGGGTGAGTTCATGACAGTCACCCAACAACCTGTTTATGTTAAAACCCCCTATTATTTTGTCTTGGTCCCAACACTCAATGCCTCTGCCTTTTTACTCTTTTCCAGGGGCTTTCTCAACTGCTCCCTCCTTAGTTGTAGACTGAGCCCTTGCATGACTATTCATGCTGACCTCCATGTTATCATTAGACAGGTACCCAGTGGCTTTGCAGCTGTTTCTCCTGATGATAACTTTACATTTCTTTCTTCAACCCTTTCTCCCTTCTTATCCTTGCGGGAATACTAGTTATTCTTGCCATCATGCTGATCCTTTTCAGATGTCTCAGAACTTTTTCTCAGTGCATCACCGCCATCCAAACAAACCAGGTTCTATTCCAGGGAGCCATTTATCAATAGGAAGGAGCAACCCTTTGTAAACCACCACATGATATCTTATCCATCATTTCTCATTTGTAAATCTGTCCTACCCCAGTCTTTTTCAGGTTCTATAGTTGGTTCTCGTTTGCTGGGACCATTTGCATGTCACAGAGCCACCACCACTTGGCCCTCCCATGCCTTCTAGGTGACAGCCACACCCCTCGGGTTTTCTCACCAGGATGGCGAGTAGTCAATGACGGGTAAGACCCCATGAGATGGGGCAACCTAAGGTAGGCACCATTGCATGTGATGATCCCTTGGGACCTGGGGTCAACAATGGCTTGGCAAAAACCATGCCTCCCAGGGTTGCCAATAATAAAAACAAAAAGGAGGATATGTATGGCACAATGCAGGTCGGGCCCTAGCCAGGCTGCCTGCTAGAAGAAACCAGGAAATGGCTTCTGTGGATGTGGCATCCCACACAGGCCTGGTGTGACAACAGTTACAGTCCCATGCTCGTGAGCAACCTGCTGCAAGATGATCTGCCTGGAGACAGGCTGTCATTGGTCACAAGAAGGGAACTACCCCATACAACAATTGGCCAGCCAATCCCTTAAAACCCCTCTACAGCTTGCCCTCTACATGCATCCACCCAACTCCCAGAGTCTGTGTTGTGACTCTGCACCTCTCATTCCCCAACCAGCTGAGACCTGTGGTCCCTCCTGGGCTGGCCCTAGGAGGAACCCCAACAATAATCAATAAACAAATTCCACTACTCCCTATTATCACTGAGCTGTCAATCTACCTGCCAAGCACAAGAATTTCTACCAATGGCTTTTTAAACTAATAGAAGTAACTATTCTTGTTTTCTTGTCTTCTTTCTTACCATTGTGTCTTAAACTGAGCTTTCCCAGGCTTTGTCCTCGTTGCTCTGCTGAAACAATTCTTAGCAGGGTCAAGAAAATATTCCTCTTGGCCAGATGCAATGGCAAAGTTTTCATTAGTTTTAAACTTCATCTTCTACTTGCACTTGATTCAGTTTTCAGTTCTGTTTTGGAAACTTCTTTTTTTTTTTTTTTTTTCATTTGGTTTATAAGATCACCACTCTCTTCTCTCCCTCATTGGCATGTCTATCCAAGAAAGTTCCAGCCCACTATTCTGCTTTGGTTCACACCCTCATCATACTTCACAGATTTAAATGCCATATGCACCAAGAGTTCCCAAATTCATACCTTGAGCCCAGGCATCCTTGAAAACATGCATTCAAATGCTACTTGACATAGCAACACCAATATACAATAGACTCTCAAGCCTAACATTCCAAAAATGAAATTCTTGATTCTACCTCAACTCTGAAATTTCAACTCTAGTACTCATCTCATGAAACTGACTCCACTCATCCATATTTGCAGACAAATCATAGAGCAATCTTTGGGGTTTTTCTCCCAACCCCCAAAAATTGTTTTCCCATTTCCATTAATTAGTCCTACCCTGGTTCCAAGGCTGATCATCTCTCACTGAGTCACTGCAGTCACTTGCCAACCTGCTGTGGCTGCCATGCTGTATGGTCTCTTTGTGATCTATTCTCTATAAGGTGAATGCAGTGATCATTTGAATATTTAATTACATCACGTTACTCTTTGGCTCACAAGCCCCCTGTGGTCTCCAACCCCATAATGGTTAAAGCCACAGTTGTCACCAGAAGCTAAACAGCCTACCTGACTGGGGTCCCATGTGAATTCTCTGACTTCATCTACTACCTACTGCTCTGCCCATATAGGTTTCCTAGTTGTTTTATAACTGCTTGTAACATGATTCCTGGACAAAACCTGGCAAGTACTGTTCATTCAGCTTCATGGCTAGATTCCAGTCTTCCATCAGGGTCTGTGTGTTCTAATATCAGATTATTTACAGAAGTCTTCTTCTACGCAGGCAGAACCCCAGATGGTCCTAAACTTTCCATTCCCTAGTGCACAAAGCCTCCTCCACAATTATCTCTCCCTTTGAGTCTGAGCAGGATCTATGAACAGGATGAAATGTCAGTCCTGTGATTAGGTTATGGTATAAGGCAAAGGGCAAGAGATTTTTGCAGATGTAACTAAGGTTCTTAATCACTTGGTTCTGAGTTAACCAAAAGGAGATTATCCTAAGTGAGTTTGGCTTAGTCAAATAAAATGGGTTTAACAGAAGGATTAAGGATGGAGGGTTAGAGTGGTGGTTTCTTGCTGTGCTTGACAAAGCAGTCATGCTGTGGAACTCTCTGTAAAAGGGTGGCCCATAGAAGCTGAGCCTCAGTCTATAGCTGCAAACAACAAATTTTGATCAATAGCCCAAATTAGTAGAAGAGGGCCTTGAGCCCCTGTAGAGAGACTTTGAAGTCAGCCTTGTAAAACAGTGAACAAGGCTCCCAGTCAAGCTGGCCCCACCCTTCTGAGTTACGTGACACTATGAAATAATAGGGTGGCATTGTTTCAACTTCCTAATGTACCTTCAGTAATATAGAATAATATCCTTCTTACTTTCTACCTTTTTGATGTATTTTTTCCTTCAGAAAATGTGATATGTCATATATGGAATGTGGATACTTAAATTTTTACTCTCCCTGGTTCTAGGATGTAAGCCCCTTTGGGACAAGAAGTTTGACTTTTCTGGTTTCCATTGCTTATCACAGAACCCCAAAAGATGCAACTGGAGACCACTATGTTAAGTGAAACAAACCAAAGACAGAAATACAAAGAACACATGATTTCACACATATGTGGAAGCTAACTACTTTAAGTAGATCTCACAAAAGATAATATGGTGGTTACCAAAGGCTAGGAAGAGTGGAGGACAGAAACTGGACCACATGAACTGAGATACACTTAGAAGAGGAGTAAGTTCTAGTGTTTGTCCCATAATAAGTATGATTTACAGCAATTTACTATGTATTTCAAAATTACCAAAGGATTTCAAATGTTCTTAACACAAAGTGGTAATGAATTTTGGAGATGGTAACTGCTAATTGCTCTAATTTGATTATACACACATGTATCATATTGTATCCCATAAATATGTCATTAAAACAAAGCATTTTTAGGGATGGAGAGATGGCTTCCCAGTTCAGATGCTTGCCTGTGAAGCGTAAGAACTCAAGTTTGACTCTCCACATTCCACTTAAGCCAGACACACAGTGACTCAGGCATGCAAGGACACATATGTACACAAGGGGGCGTACGTGTCTGGAGTTCAAGTGTAGTGGCTGAAGCCTGGAGCAACAATTCTCTCCCTCTTTCACTCTCATTCTTGTATTAAAAAAAAAAAAAAGGCTAGTCTGTTGGGCTTGCCTCAAAAAAAAAAAAAAACTTTTAAAATGAATAATTTGTAAAAAATGCCAACTTTACTCCCTTAACCTATTGAAAAATATTAATAAATGTTTTAGATAAAAATTAAAAGACAGGTTCTTGCACTTGGCAAGTGACATCTATCCAAACATTGTAACTAATATGACATATGGATGCTCATGATTGAAATGTGCAGTAAACAACAAATGCATCAAAACCAAAAGATCAATTATTACAGTAATAAATAAGTCACCCCTAGAGTTTTAAAACATGAGTGGCAGTTCAGAATTAAATTTGGATAAAACTCTTTTATGTTGCTGCTGAGACATGTTAAAATGGTCATCAACATGTATGGACATTTTTGAAGGCAATGAAAACAACAACTAACATGTGAATTGCAAAAAAAATAATAAATAAATAAAAAAAAAATCATGACCTCCCTGCTGTATTCCAGCATGGTCAGACTACATCTGGAATCCTGTATTTAAATATGGAAGTTACATTCAAAAGGGGAAAGGTTAAAACTTGAAAATAATTGAGCTCTGAGGTCAATGAGATTCAGACTAAACCAATACCTCCAGAAATTCTTAGAGCATTTACTATGCTAAATGTTCTTTGTGATTTCTAAAATATGTGTGTATTGTCCACATGTATAGGTGAATTGTTTCTGAAACTTACTCAAACATAGAACCCTTTTATATAGAACATTCTGTAGGCCTCATAATCTAAACCATAAATTTATGAATATGACAATTTAAATAAACAAACCAGATGTACACTAAATGTTAACATGAAGGAGCAACAAAGATTGAGAAGACAATATGGAAAGTATATCACAAGAGGTTAGGCTAAGCATCCTTACAATATTTAGCCCAGATAAAGAGGACAAGCTTTGGAACTATTAAAATGGCTCAGGAAAATGAGGGAATGCATTTGTTTCATATTATTTTTGAACCTACAGCAAAATAACTATGAGCAAAGCTCAAGAGTGGGTATTTGACATATTCTCCATGAGAATTTTTATCCAGAAAACCTGAAATGTACTCTCAAGGGCAGAATTTAAGCCCATAGGAGCTAAAGATAGGACAATAGGTTGAATCTTCAGAAGGCAGAAGCATCAAGAAAGCTCCCAGTACTAAAAAAGGTGATCATGGAGAAAAAGTGATCCAGAGTGTGTTCAGAAGGTAGCAAACATCTAGCAAGAGCACTAAACAGATTCCCGAATATGTGAAGGAAGAGATTAAATCAGCGCATGCCAGATGTTACTTTCAACACTGCATTATGGGCCTAGCCTGCATCTTCTGAGTCCCACTGGTCCCTGCACATCAATAAGGAATGCTAGGCCTGGCCCAGAGCTCCCGGCAAGAGCAGGTTCCTCATAAACACTGGTCGGCTCAATAAATAATTTACCAAGTGAAAGAATAAGTGCAGTATCTGGTTCCACGAGCAAAAACAAATAAGCAAAGGACTTCATCTTTGGCAACTGCTAAATCCACTAATTGTACATAATAATTAGAGCTATCATCTTGTCATAGTTTTATTTCTTGGCCAGAAAATCAACTCAAAATGAAATCTTGCCAAGGGCCCCTGTGAGTGTCCCCTGGGAGGTGTGCAAATACACACTTCATACTATATATAAGAACATCAGAAGGAAGGGGCAGATCAGGGCCATGATAATCGGCCCCAGTAGACTGAGATAATCTGTTGGGTTGGAAGCTAATTTTGACCTTGACCATACACTCACTTTTTTGTAGCCACAGTGCTAAACTTGTGCATTAGCCAGTCACACATGCTTTGTGGGTATAGCTGTAAAAGGAGGATATACAACTTCCTTTTAAACACTGAGAAACTGGGTAATTTTCTGATTGAGCTGATGAAGTAAGCTGTCTGCAATGAGGCTTAACCAATTTTTCCCCCTTTTAAGATACTGAATTCTTACCAAAGAACATCTGCAAAGATGGACCTTTAAGCGGAAAAATTCTTAAAATAGAAGCAGCTTTCATTCACTAGGCTCTCAACTGTCAGGCACCATATTTGTATCCATTTCCTAGAAGAATGAAGGTTCTTTCAAAATATATCTGTCATTTCTCCATGGTGGCTGATCAAACCTGCCACTGAAAAATGTTCTGAACAGGCAACTTGTAGTACAAGCATGGTTTATTTCTGTCAGAGACTGACTGCTGGAGTGTGAAACTCATTAAAAATCTCTTACTGTGATCTTACATTGTTAAAAATAAAAAAGAAAGAAAAAAACCCAAGACAGAAAAAGAAGGAAAAAAAAAAAACTCATGATGAGGGGTCTATAGATCCTACAGACATTCTGAAATAGTGTTTTTCTTTTTCATCTTTTACAAGCAATGAAAAGAGCGCAATTAGTTCTGGGAATATGGCATACACTGGTTATTTGGAGAAATCAAATAAGTTAGTAATTTCATGTTACCCTAATATTATGTAAAGCTTATGAAAGAGGCCAGAATAACATACAAGACCAAAAAAATGGTGCAAAAATGAACAATAATGCTATTTACCTTAATCTTAAAACGAGGTTTACAGCACAGGAAGCTTCTCTGTAGTCTTCACTAGCATTGGGTTGGCCCTTTAAAAACAAAACAGCAGACAGTGTAGTAAACGTTATTCAGAAAGGGTTGAATAAAGCCATATTATTCCTTGATTTATTTACATCTTGGCTGAAAATTTCAAAACTAGTGCTTATACCTGCAGGACTAGTTTGAATTTCAACACCTCTATGTGAGGATCAGAATAATGGTGAATTCCCTTCACCACTGTGGGTATGAATGCTTCATGCACAGAGCCTCAGTATAGGATGGTTCCTGCTCATGACTGGCATAGCTGCATTCAGATCAACGAGGAGCAGCTATCTAAAGTGGCATCTTATAGCCCAAGCAATGACTGCCATCCATTGAGTCTTGAAGATGCATAAAAGGTGGGCAGTTTGCTGGGTGTGGTGAGACATAACTGTAATCCCAACATTTGGGCAGTGGAGGCAGAAGGATTGCAAGTTTGGGATCAGACCAGAATACACAGCAGAACAGTAAAGGGCTAGGGATATGGCTCAGTGGTAGAGTACTTGCCTCACTGGCACAAGACCTTGAGTTCTATTCCCAGAACATAATGAGGAGGAGGCAGGGAACCTTATGATTCACAGGAACATGGAACCCAGTGGATTAGTCAGGCATTTATTTGCTTTGAATTTCTGTTTCTCATCTATTTCCTAGATATAGATTATCAATCATATCTCTACAACACATCCTAGTCTTGTGAATCCTTGAGCACAAGCAGACTTCCTTGTAGGAGGAATAAAAGATTTCCAGTAAGACATGGCTCTGCTGCTGAGTCACTGTGTGACCATGGGCAAGTCATTCTCTGAACCAATTTCCCATTTACGATACAGGAGAAACACCTGCCTCAAAAGGCCATTGGGAAAATAACAGATATGCAAGGGAGCCACAGACTATATGTTAAGTACTACTAGTCTCCTTTTCCACTTCCTTTACCATCTGTCTACTTTCGGAATCATACCTATTCCTAACTTGCCTTTTATCACTCAGCTAATGCTGACAGTTTATCCAGGATCTTTTATTGAGTTGATTGATAAAGTATAAAGGCTTAAACTAGGTCTTTGTTCTGCCTCTGATGGGTGGTGTGACCTTACAAAACACCATTTAGCCTCAGCATATCTTTTCTCAGATATAAAACAAAAAAACAAGGTCTAGTTATCATCATGAAACCTCTTCCTCTCACCACCTCCCCAATTTATACCCCTTTCATAAAACACAGACCAGGTAAAATAAAAATGAATTTAATTCAGTTATAGAGTTAGTTGTTTGTTTGTTTGTTTGTTTGTTTGTTTGTTTGTTTGTTTGTTTTAAAAAAAGCTTTGCAGTTTTAAGGCTGGTGATGCTGTAATATAATTACTTTGAGAGCAAAGGCTGTGACAATTAATTATATACCAATGCTAGCAGGTGAGCTGTACTGTGGTGCTATGCCCATAGTCCATCCTTCTTCATTGCTCAGCACACTTGATCCCTGCCCAATACAGCTTCAAGCATAGGTCTGGGTTGCATACCTTTTATGATTATGCATTATAAATGCATTTCAGTCACTAGACTATTATTTTTACAAGGCAAATTGTAGACCTGAATTGGCCCATAAAATTCAGTGATTAAAGAATTATCAAAAGAGGTTCAACCAGGAGTAAAGAAAAGTATCAATTAACCGAAATGTTTTGTGGTTGGAATACAAAAGACATTTACTTTCCTTTGCTTATTTTCCGCAGTACCAGCAATTTCCAAAGTGCCCTGGTAATCTATCTCTGTTCTTGACCCTATCATTTAAAAGGTGGACATCTTACACAGGACAATCAATAACAGCAGTACTCTCTTTTTTTCTCCATATCTGTTTAAAGAGAGTTTATAAGCCATGGTTTGGAAGCACTACCCTGAAATTGCTTACCTGTCTACAACACCGGTTTTTCTAAAGGTCTGTCTACAAAGCATCTCCAATAGAAATGACCAGCAGAGGAAAACATACCTGAGTGTCATGCACAGAGAGGGACTGTATTTGCTCGGGTATGTTGCCAGCATTCACTGAGATCTGTTAAGAGAACCATGGTTATGACACTCAAGAAAGCCAAAAGGAGATATGACAGCTATTGAGTACATTACCTCTCAAGTATCAGAGAAAATCATGTTCAAAAGACCTTACAGTAGCCTATTTTCCAAAGCATATCCCAAATGCTCCTGACTGCCCATACTGGAATGAACTAGGCATGTGCCATGGACTCCTGGGAGTCCCACTTGGTCTAGAATTCAGAATTTTACGGAGATGGGAGAGAAAAATCTGTATTATTAACAAGTTCCAAGGTTGACCTACAGGCTTTTAGAAAACAAAGACATGAGGTAGGAACTATTAGTGTTTTAAACTTGGTAACTTTTTCTTGTATCATTTCACCTGAAGTTAAGGAACCCTTAATGAAAGGATACAAAAGATAGTAGAACCTGCACTGTATTTATAAACAAACAAAAACAGAAGGAGCCTGGCCTGGTGGTGCACGCCTTTAATCCCAGCACTCTGGAGGGGAGGCAGAGGTAGGAGGACTGCTGTGAGTTGGATGCCACCCTGAGATTACACAGTGAATTCTAGGTCAGCCTGGGCTAGAAAGAGACCCTACCTTAAAAAAAGAAAGAAAGAAAGAAAGAAAGAAAGAAAGAAAGAAAGAAAGAAAGAAAGAAAGAAAGAAAGAAAGAAACCCCTTTCTCCACATGAAATGCCTAAGAGTTGGTTATGTATTCTGGCTCTACAGTGGGACCCAAATTATTTTTGCTTCAAGCCCTACTTTTGTGAACTCTGCTCTGGATACAACCTGAAAAACAAAAGAACTCAATCAGAAACAGCAATGGGAATCAATGGAAAGCAGCTCCCATTTCTAACTTACTATCAATTCTAACATAATCAGAAATCATCAAAACTTCTTTGTAGCAAGAGTTTTTTTTTTTTTTATCTAGGAATACAAAAGCAATTCTCTATGTTTCCTCAAAAATAACTAACTGTAGTACTAAAGTAACAGGGAGGTGTGCATTGCTCTCTGCCTTTTACTCTGAAATGCATCAAAAAGTTAAGGTGGGTAGATGGGTGAACAGAAGAACACATGTGACAAACAAGAATAATAATAGTAGGGCCTTGGTAACAGGTTATGTCACCAAAAAGTAAATGTTGCTGTATATTTGAAAAGCTTTATGAAAAAGTGTTAGTGAAAATGACTATGTTAGAAAAAAAATGAATCTCTGGTTATTAACCAGACAATCGGGTCCTACACCAAATGGCCTCTTGGGAAGAACTGGACAAGTGAGTCCACAATCTGATTTTGCGTTCTTTAAATACAAGCAAAGGGCCACACCAGCACTCAAAGCACAGCAGCTCCTCCAGTTAAAGAACCTCGGCCATCCAGAAAGCTTTGGTGGTGTGCACTTAGAAGAGCAAACTCTTCCTCGGGGGAGGCCCATCCTGCCTGGCTCACCCATTCCTGGGCAGCATTGAGGCTAGAGAGCCCACCAGCAGCACTGCACAATGGGATGTATGCCCTGAAACCCCACGTGCATGCAATAAGGCCAGTAACTGCTGCTACTGCTGATGCAGTACAGAGAGGACTCCTCAAAACATGCAAAGATATTGACAAGAAGGTCTTCTACACAAAATATGCTCATTAACAATAAAATGCAATTCCCATCTGTCACCATTATGAACCCACTCTGCAGGATTAGGTCATGGCCACATGCTCCTTTAAGTTGAAATCTTAAAAGGAAGTTGACACAACATGCAGCTTCAACAATATAACAGAAAATATACCCGATTGTTTTCCTTTTAAACTACAGGAAGGGCGTTTGGGAGAATGATTGCTTTAACTCGAATGAGGAAGGAAGGCACCAAATTAATGATGGACCCTAATGGAGATTTAGGACAGAGTAAACATCTCAGAATGGGTGGGAAAAGGCAATGCCACTGCCTAACTTTTCACACTGAACTGCTTCACCTGCTTTTTCTTCTATTTTTAATAGCACTGTAGCTAAGTGCAATGTGTTATGCTGGATTACATCTGGCTGGAGCAGAAGAAGAACATTAGTGAACTATTGAAGTCTGAAGATATTCTGGGGCTTAGATGATAATAATGTAGTAGGATTGGTTTCTGAGTTGAGACAAATATCCTGAGATTATGTGAGGAATTAACAGTAAAAGAAACTGAGTGTGGAGTATAAGGGAACCCTATGAATTATCCATTGGCAACATTTCTATAAATCAAGAACTATTACAAAATAAAAACTTAATTATAATTAATTCAGGAGATTTCTGGTCACAAGCTTAACTTGCATTACAACTACTCTGATGGTCAGTCATCTGTGCCAAGCATAATGAAAGACCGTAGCACCTGGAAGGCATTGAGTTTATGGTCTGTGAGGACTAATGCTAGCCATGATACACTGAAAGGGAGAAAAAAAGCTCTCCCTTCCTTCCTTCCTTCCTTCCTCCCTTCCTTCCTCCCTCCCTCCCTCCCTCCCTCCCTCCCTCGCTAGCTACCTTCCTTACTTACTTTCCTTCCTCCCTCCCTCTCTTCTTGCTTTGTTTTTTTTAAAAATTCTGATAGGCATGTATTTAAAGCAAATTTCTTAGAGACCCTGACAGGCAACTACCCTGGATTCCACTCTTCATATCTAAATTCACAGTGATTTCTGCAGTTCTCCTAGTCTTCTGGCACTTCTGGAACCTAGACACAAATTACAATCCTGTTGCTTACACCTCACCCCAAGCTACCAAATTAGAATCTGTGGGCTGGGTCTAGGCATCACGTTTTTAAAGCCTTCACTTGCTCTAATGTGGAGGTAGGGCAGTACTTCATTTATTTCCATACCTGCTAGATGACCCCTGGCTTTAAAAAAAGCACAGTGCAGAAAAGAGTGGCCTAATGATGTCCTTCTAGGTTAAATGACACCAAAGGGAACTGAATTTAAAGATAAAGTCAATTTCATTTTTTACACAGAAAATAAGGTTGTAATGCCAAATTGACTGAGTCATATAACAATACTTATTTCAGTCTGACAAAAAATAATTCAATCCACTGGTCAAAAGAAAATCAAAAGTGATATAAAAGTTTAAAGTTTTGAGATGAAAAGATATATTAGCTAAGAAATACTACGCAAGAATCCAGCCCCTTTCTGAGACCTCTCTTCACTGAAATCCCCACCCTACCCCAGATGAACTCTTCTAGGAAGCAGGCACCAGTCTCTGTGCATGATCCCCATGATGTTTAACACAGTTCCATGCAGGCATTAGCCATAAATTAAATATTTCATAAATTCACTTTATTACTAGTATTAATATTGCTATTACTAAATCTTAGTCACCAATTCCAAGTGGAGTATGATGTTAAATAATCAAGGACAACTATCGTAATTACTAGTGGTGACTTTTCTAAAAGATTGGATTACAAAAACAGTACCAGTTTTCAAATGTGCCTGGCTGTGAATTTCAAGATAAATGGTGTAACTCTGAAACCTTATAGTTCACACCAGAAATCCTCCCTTTAGAATCTCAAAATATGGTGCAGAAAGAGCTACTTTTCCAAATGCCTCCCTGACAAACATCCTAGTAATTCTCCAACTAATGCTGTGATTCGTAGACATGTTACCACCAAAGGGTTCCCAGGAGACCACGTAGCCCATCATAAATGAAATATTCCTATAATGCCCCTGATTTACGGCAGCATCTCGCTCTGTCTATACACAGTACTACCAAGGTTACTTCTTCTGAATTTCATCTCAGTTACATAATGTCTTGTGATCTTTTATCCCCACTGTGACCTCTTAAACAAACTGTCTATTCATGTTCTTGTTTCATTTTCTTCAGTGTCAAGATAGTCATGTTACCAACAAACATACACAGGGTATCGACTAGATGCAAGGGGAACACAAACACATGTAAACTCTACACCAGTCTTCTAGTCAAAACTGGCTCACCTGATAGACACAAGAGAGCTACTGTAGTGATGTTTATATTAACACCTTAAATGACTGCCAGGAAGAAAGAGGTTAAGTAAGCCCTGTCTCTCCATCCATGGAATACCACACAGCAATTTAAAAGGCAGATTGACAGTATCTCTCCTATGGAGAGATTGCCAAGACAACAAGACAAGTTACAAAATATTTTTACAGTTTTGATAATTCCACTCAGTTTTTAAGATGATGTGCTCAATTTCTTCATTTACATATTTGCATGGAAATGAACAGAAAAGGTCTACCAGAAAACACTGAAAATTGTTAATCTTTATGGAAAGAAGTAGCAGGCCCAGGAGCAAGTAGAAGGATAAAAATTGTTGTTTGATTTTTTTCACTTTATTTCTCCTATGACCATGTTCTGGATCACTTGAAGTTACAGTCTCCTACTCCACTCCCGGTATCTCCACCTCAATCTATTTTCTCCCACCTGCTCCTATTCCACCTTAAGAAGCCACACAGATGCTTCACTTGTATTCCCATTAGAATATAAGCTTCACGAGGACAGGGATTTTATATGGTTTTCTCCTTGATTTATTCCCAACACCTCTAAAATAGTGCACACAATAGATATATATTTTTGTATACATTTTAAAATAGTTCTTAATTCCCTTTATAACAGATACGTACAATGCTCTATACTTTCCTTATAGGAAGCAGTTTGGCATGGTTGAATCATTTAATTAGTTAAAAGCTAAAAAACACAGGAGTCATTTTGTAGCATCTTGTAACCCAGCTCAGGATACTTACATGCTTGCATCATCAAAAGGAAACTATCAGTGCACTGGCCTGAGAAACTGTGACGCCTCAGATGGGGCAAGTTATTCCTAAACTTTGCTGGGAGTGTTTATATGCAAACACATGTGATTCTTTCACAGAAATAGCAACTCTATTCATATGCTCCTTCAGTGTGGGAAGAGACATTTGCAGTGAAGGGCCTACAAGGTTCAAATCCCAGTCAAGGCTATCAACAGCAAGGCTTGAGGAGCAACTGACAATCTACTCTAAGATACTCACTCTCTGATCTGTGCAGAAATATTCTTGCCAAAAAATATCCTGCCATTGAAAACTGTCTCCCTGTAGACCAGCCAACTGAAAGCTGGAAAAAGCTGCACTGCATGCAGCCGTATGGGAGACAGAAGTCATCAGCAGTGAAAACAGTGGACACTGAATATTCAAGTTTGGCCAGACAGGCTCAATGACTGACTGCAATAGTGGCATGTCAATCAGTGGCATGTCTACTCCATAATTGGACTGGGTCCTCTCAACATACCTGGTACTGAAAAACCTAAGCAAAAGTCTATGGCAGGTGAGGTCATGAGCCTTAGGGGTATAAAGCCTGCTCTTGTCTGACTAAATGTATATATTATTCCCACCAAGCTGCCCTAGGGGCACTACACTTAATGTTCATATTCACATATTAACACTACTCTCACTTCTGGTTAGAGAAGCTTCTCTTTTCAGATGGTGATGACCACTGGGACCTCCAAAAGGCAACAGAGTGCTGAGAAGAAGGGATGGAGGAGTGCCCAGCACTGAAACACCTCTGTCACATCCTCCAAAGCTCAGGGACCATTGCGGAAGAGGGGGCGGATAGAAAGGAAGAGCCAAAGGAAAGGTATGACTCCTTACAATGCAACTGCCCAGACAGAAATTGGCCTCGATATCCATGACCTTGCAGTGCCTAGCAAAACCTTCACAAGACCCTCAAAATAAAAGAAAAAGATGATGACATCAAATTAAAAGAAAGACTAATGGAGAGAGGGAGGGAATATGATGGAGATTGGTGTCCTAAAGTAGAATGGGGGGAGGGCAGGGGAGGGGAGGGAAATATATGGTTTTTCTGGTATGTAAATATAGAAGGTGTCAATAAAAAAATCAATTAAAAAATATTCTGCCATTAACCAAACAAATCCATTATCAGAGCAATTTCAACAGGTACCTAACTAAGATACTATCTTAATAAATCCTCATGAGGAATAGCCTATACCTAACTGTATATTACTAGCAAGGCAGGATCCAATGAATATCATCTTGTAGTGACAAATACTTTTTTTTTTTTTTTGGTTTTTCATTTTTCGGTTTTTCAAGGTAGGGTCTCACTCTAGCCCAGGCTGAACTGGAATTAACTATGTAGTCTCAGGGTGGCCTCGAACTCACGGCGATCCTCCTACCTTTGCCTCCCGAATGCTGGGATTAAAGGCGTGCGGCACCACGCCCGGCTGAACCAGTGACAAACACTTTTTGAGCCAATCATGATATCCAAGCACCTTGTTTTGTTCTACTTATAAGCAGAACTCACACTTTCAATCAGAGATACTCCTAGAAACAAATGAAAACCCTAGACTCTACTTCACTGTAGATAAAATGGGAAAGTGGGCAAGGTGAAGGCTGAGTGCAGGAAACCTGGCTAAGATCATTCTAAAACCCCATGTACCATTTGTGAGTCAGCATGCCCCCTTTCTGGTGCTCCATCACTGCCCCTATAAAGTGGTCAAAGGAACAACATCATTGACCAAAGCTTATGTTTCAGCTATGAAAATGGATAAAGTAATTCATAGAACAAATACAGGAGGCAACAGGATCTGAAGAAAACCTACCACTGGTAGCAGGTGCACTGAAAAATCACAGAAGAAGCCTACAATGTGGCAACAAAGATGAGGAGAGAAGCCTGGGGACAGAGTGGCCTATGGCTCCGCTTTTACTTTGCTAAAAAGCCCAGCTGGTCACTACCACTTCAAACCCAATGGCAAGATTTACTCCACTTAGCCAAAAAGAGTTTTAGAAAGTTGGGATAAAGATCATTTGTAACCCACTTTCCTGTATTTGTAATGAGGCTTTATCAAGGTATACATTCATTACTAAGTCTATAAAATATTAGCAGCTAATTAAATATTCTCAAATTTCCTCTAGAAGAATTAGTGCACTACAGCCATCATTAGGCATCAGGATAACTAATCAGATGGAGGAAGTGAGTCAAAAATGATCTCTTAATCAAAAGATGACCAATTCTCAAAGGAGAGCCTTTAAGAGTATTCCTAACCTACCACATTACCTAGGAGATTTAAAAATCAACAGCAACGGGTTTGACCTAAAGTTTCTAACCATTTTAATATCTGCCTTATTATCAATACAAACCCAGAAGCAATCATACCTGTATGTGTTCTATGTTTTGTAAGCACACCACACATTACTACAACTACCACCATTACCTAGGACGAGGGGAAAAAGTACTCCACTGATTGCTGTCTCTGAGATTTAATCAATCCTCACAACAACCTTATGAACACTGTGATGGTCCCCATACCACACAGGGGAAACTGAGTCATACAGAGAAAACATAATTGGTCTCAATTTGAGCGTTCCAATGTAACACAGACAGAATTGGAGCATACAGAGTCTATGTAGCTGGCCTTCCTTTATTCCATGAGATTGCTGAGGTCTGTCTCCCAGATGGATGAGAGTCTGGTGCTGCAATGTGAGGATGAATGGGTGAATAAGTAAGTATACACACACAGGTACACATATACACAGTCATCACTCACCTCTGGGTTTTCTTCTTTTACTCTTCGTGACTGCAAAACAATTATATGTCCATTAATAAATATATATAAAATACTGTAAATGCACAGAGATTGGGTATTGATCATCAAGTCCACGTACCTTTTCTTGGGAGGCAGCTGCTTTCCCTTCTTCACTTTTCTCATCCATCTCATCATCACTCCACTCCCAGTCCCCGTCTTCAGTTTTATGGAGATGACCGCTGGACCCAGGAACTCGCCTCACCTGAAACAATGAAGCCACACCATCCTCACTGGATGTACACAGTGCTGGTAGTGCTACTACTGGGGTTATATAGCATTCACCAGACCTAAAATTAATCTAAGTGGTCATCAACCCACAGATAATGAGAAGTTAATACACCAAAAGACCACACAGCCTACAAACTCCTAACTCCCCACCTTTCCAAAAATATTGTGTTCTTGAAATGCATTACTAGACAACTAGAACAAAATATTTTGGAAGAATACCACACACATAAGTTATTAAGATGGAGTTCATTTTCACTTTTACTCGGTTAACAACTTTATTAGTTACTACACATACAAGGCCATGTGGCAGGCTTCAAAATTGCCTAAGGAAATGCACACAAGCAACTGACTGCTGACTGAGCGGAGGCAGGGAAATCAGGATGTCTAATGAAGCATGCTAGACAAGAAGTATCAGCAATCTAAGACCTACATCCACAGAGCAAATACCCTTCTGTTGCCACCTTGCTCTTTCTCAGAACCTGGCAGCATGCTTGCGTTCCCAGGATTCTGCTCAACCTACTTGAGCAAAACAAAACAGTATTAGACTACTCCAGCACACTTGGAAGCACATCTGAGATGTGTGAGATTGTAGAACACAGCGTAATCATACATAGCATGGCCCGTGTTTAGGTTATAATTAGGCTTTCTTTATTGTTGCAACTTGTGGTGGTTTGTTGTTGTTGTTGCTGTTTTGTTATGAATCTCTAGGGTGTGCTCCCTAAATGTCTTTGTAGGTAAGAAAGCAAAACTTTTAAACTTTTAAAAGGAAAATGTAATGGACAATGAGCCATAGTAATCTCCCTGTTTAAAACATGTAGTCAGATGTAATAAACAAGTGTTCAGTAGATAACCATGACGTGATGACAATCACAAGTGGTCCAATGATTCAGAGAAACAAGTAGGAAGGGATCTTCAAGAACATGTGTTCAGTTCCTTCATTTTACAGACAATGAGGTAAAGCCCCAGAAAGATCACACAGCTATCAGTGCAAAATCAAAGCAAGAAACAAAGTCCCACACACCTGTTCTCCTTTGCCACTACTTGGAATCAGAAAGAAGCTATCTACAAAATGTGCTGCAAAGGTTTTGGAAGTCTAGAATGTGATGAAAGACTATTTAATTTTCTATAACAGAAACTATTTAGTCATGTAATGGGCATATCATTACCAAGGGAAATACTACAAAACTCAAATTCAAACCATTGAAAAAAGGCTGGGGAGATGGATCAGTAGGTAGTGTTTGCCTTGCCTGAGAGCTTGAGTTTGTGTCTCAGAACCCATGTCACCATGCCAGGCTTATGCTTGTAATCCTAAATGCTCAGCAGGTGGATCCCTGGGGCAAATCCCTGGGGCTTGCTGGCCTGTTAGTCTGGCTACTTGTTGAGCCTCAGGCCACTAAGAGATCCTATCTCAAAAACAAGTGGACAGCAACTGAGAGAAAGACACCCTAGGTTGTCCTCTCTGGCTTCCTCACACACACACATACACATTTGCATGTGTGCGTGCACGCACACACGCACACACACATACAGACTCACTCACACAAGTTAAAGCATTAAAGTACATGTCACATTACTGTGTACTCATAAACCACATATGCCCAGGATTAGAAGAGATTTGAGGAAATCTTCATGTGAAACCTGTGAAACTAACTCTGATTATTTAGCCTCGAAGATGAGTTCCAAAAGAGAAAATTAAAAAGAACTAAAAGAGTACTCATAACTTCAAAGAGTTATGCTTAACTTAAAAAAAAAAAGCCATTTTTACTACCTCAAAAAATAGTTTTAACCTAATTTGCCTTGGAGGTATACTAAGTATAACCTTTGTGAGCTTGGCATAAGCTTTTTTTCCACTTGGATTTTGCATTGCTTTAAAAACCTATTATCATGTTAGTGATTTTAATGGTGCTCACAGATGCTGGCAAGAACTATAGAAAAATGCTGAAATGCACTTAAAGATTTTTTAGAACAGATTGCTCATTTTCAAGCCACAAAAAAAATGGCTAAAGGAGGAGAAAATAATTTCCTGTTGACAAATACAATTCACTTTCTAGGCAACACTAATCATGGTGAGGGGCATTTGTTAATGACTACATTTTGAAGAAAGAAATTAGAGCTGTACTGATTACAAAACATACTAGCAACTAACAAGTAAGAAAATAAGGAAAACTGCATATTAAAAATGGAAAAAATTGCCATATATTTAATAAGAACTGTAGAAACCAATGACCACTGATGAATTAGCAGTCTTCCAATGCATATGCTAAAGAAATCTCTCTTCCTGAAAATAGTCCAGGGTTATACCCTAAAATACAGGTCATGCCCTTTCCCCTCAGTCCCCACCTTTGTGGGATCTGTACATTTTGTTTCCACAAGTAGGGTCTAACTGGAAACAATAAAATGGCCATCCTCTTCCATTACTGTTTTATTTTAGAACCCTATCTGTTTCTCATAGTTTTATATGGTGGAAGACAGAAAGATAAAACAAAATTTTTAGGATCTAGGCCCAAACCTTGAAAGAAATAATGAGATGGGCCTCTAAGCCACAAATATTTGTCAAACTAATATGGTTATAAGTTTGCCTAAATTAAGATAAAAAACATTCAAAACGAAATGTAAGGAAAATACTGATACAACAACATCAAGAATAAGAATCTAAGTTTGTCTCCAAGACTATCCAACTCACTACTAGGAAAAAGTCTGCAGCATAATTTGAAACCCAGGTTTCATGATGGATTTATGTGACACTGACTTCTAGTAAAGAGAAAATTCAGTTTTACAAAGTCATATCCTTCTTACAGTTTTTAAGGACAAAGAAAGACTTTTACCTCTCAGAGTCAAGGCAACTTAATTGCACATAGTTTAACAAGAGGCCTTCTGATTCAAGGGCTGGAAAAGACTTTGGAAAGTAAACAAGGAGAGTAAAGGGGAGAGAAGGAAGGGAAAAGCTTCTAGTCTCACCTCCCCTACAGTCCATTACAGAAATGAATCAAAGTTCTAAAACTACAAAAGACAAACAGAGGAGCACTGGGGTCACTGATCAGTTTAGTGGCCACCAGGCATGACTTTGGATCACGCAGCAGCCAGGCAGGATATGGCAGCAAGGTGGGAAAAGGGACCACAGCACTGTAATGGTTCCAGTGGAATCCCTCCAAGAAGCAGCTTTCCATAAGCATGAAGTGTCACAACCTTTGATTTAGCACTGTCCTTTCCACTCATCCCTGACTCCAGACCAGGCAGGAAGGGTGTTAAGGGGAGCATAAGGGAGCCAGCAGATGGACCTCCTGTACAATTCAGTACAGTTTATCTTCTTCTCTAGCCACATTCACTTCTGGCTGGATATGAGGCTTTGGAATCTTCTTGGAATGAATAACTTTCCCCTTCCCTGCGAATCCTGAGCTCAGCCTCTGTCCCACCTGCTCACATACCTTGTATAGATTCTGCCTTCAACTTGGGTCATCAAGGAGCCCACCACCATCTCAGTTCAGCATCAAGGGCCCACTTAACACAGCAGAAAGCAACACATAATCATATTTCTATTTCTAGGTATTCTAACTAGAAGTATAAAAATTGTTTGTAATTAATTGCTGTTTATAACATACTTGAGGCACTGCCAAGCAAACAAAAAGCCCGCTAAATTATCAAACATTAACAAAGAAAATGAGATTTACAAAGGTTTTAGCAGTAAATACTTGACCATCGCCAAGGCTCAGCCTCTGGCACTGGTTTCCTCTGAGCACCACATCTCAGCACCTCTGTCCTGCACCTGCTGCCTGGTTCCCTGAGCCCCTCCAGCCTCTGTCCCCTACTACCTGCCAACATTACTTCCCATCACACAAAGCCTCGTTTTCTCATTTTGCACACTCCCTTCCTGGCTGGATGGCCCCGTCTATGTAACCCACCACTGAGAAGGCCCCGGGTCAGCCCACACATCTTCCCTTGCCATCTTGTAGACATGGCGGCACCAATTATTTTACCTCAAGTTCTCTCAGTGTTATGTTGACGGTTTCTCTCCCACACTTCTCTGTCTGCTGCTATTGTCTGTTCTGTCTTTACCAAAACATGGCTACTTTTCCCTCACTACACA
Source organism: Orientallactaga sibirica (assembly GCA_036365145.1). Classification (NCBI taxonomy): domain Eukaryota; kingdom Metazoa; phylum Chordata; class Mammalia; order Rodentia; family Dipodidae; genus Orientallactaga; species Orientallactaga sibirica. The sequence goes on along the minus strand of JAEOAD010000004.1, from coordinate 49,113,607 downwards.
GTCACCCTAAGTGCACACCCTTTCCATGGCTTCTCCTTCCTCATATAAGCTGATAGCCTTGGGGTCACTCCTAGTCATGATTTCTAAGTGCACTGCTGGGTATGAATGCCTCAGCAATGCCCTAAATTGAGTTGGCCACTCCCAATGCATTCATCAACCCTCCACTTCCAGCAGCATGCTCACACTTTTCCAGTTAATACCTCTAAAGTCTTCCCACTGTGACCTTTGCCAACCCTTCAAGGTGGCCAAAAGGCACAGTCATCTAAAGCTCCTAACATGATACTTGCCATTTAATAAATGCCCAAGACATGCCAGGGGATTATCAATATTTAATTTTTATTCTCAGAAAAGTCTATCAAATATCATTATAGCAGTTACTTTCTCATTGCTGGGACAAAATTCCCAAGCAGAAGCAGTCTATGGAGAGAAGTGGTTTATTTTGGCTTATATCTCTAGGGGGAAGGATCCATCATGGTGAGGAAAGCATGGCAAGAATGTACAGCCGGCAGTATATCTTCATACCAGGGAGGAAGTAGAAAGCACAAAAGCACAAAAGCACCAAGCAGAGCTGGATTAGAACTCCCCAAGACCCAGCGCCACAAACAGGCTACTCCAGCAAGGCTCCGCCACCTGCCCAGACAGCGCCACCCGCACTTGGGCTATGGGAGACATTTTCCCTCAAAATACCACAGTAACATTTTGCAAATTTTACCTCCTAAGCTACTAGCATACACTGATCTCTTGTTTACTACTTAAAACGAATGTCTAAACCTATCTCCAGATCTCTAATTTCCTGTCTGCTTTATCCTTCAAAATGTTGCAAGGAACAGCACTTTCTCACTATGGTCTACAGGATTAGTCCAGAGGTCTTAACATTCAAGTTTCTCCATATTCTAATCTGAGATTAATTTTTCAAGACTCATTTCCCCACTACTTCCAATTAGGCCCTCAGCAGTGTGAGTATGTAGGAATCGTATACTTTCCTGACTCTATGATTTTACACATGCCTTACGTGTGTGTGTGTGTGTGTGTGTGTGTGCGCGTGCACGCGCGCGCACACGTGCATATATATATAGAGAACATGGCCTAATCTGCCTTTCCACATTCTTGAATTATCCATTTACTAGTAATCCAAGAAGCTTCTGTTGATACTCTCATTTGGAATTCTGCCTGTATCTTTACACCATTCTACTTTAAATTACTTTTGACAGATGACCAATCAAACTACTCCTTAAGGGCAGAGAGCTTAACTTAGCCATCGTTACAAATTATTGTTTTATTTATTCAGTCAATGAAGTTTTATTGACTACCTTTCTAACAAGTTTTAGATCAAAGATGAATAAAATAAGAGCCTATACCTAATGGTAGCTCACAGTCCAATGGAGAGGACAGACATCCTATAAGACAAGGCACAGGAGAGAGGATGATAACCTGTTACGAGATAGCATGGGACTATGGCTGTAAGGGATTAGTGAATGGTGTCAAAGAAAGAAAAGCTATTTATTATACCAGAGTCCTACTAGCCCTTACAATATGGCTGAATCACCAGTACAGTGGTCTAGAAATTAGTACAAGGAAATGGCTAAGAATAAGTCTGGAAAAGCTGTGTAAATAATCTTATACAACCAAATGACAAATTCAAAGACCTACAGGAGCTAAGCAGAAATCGAAATGGGAAAAGCCAGCCAAGTAAAACTTGGGTGACTGGATGAGAACCTGTCCCTCCATAAGGAAGCATTCAGGTTGAATGACAGCTGCCTCAGGCTGGCAGTCCCAGTATATGCCAGAACTTTTGAACCTTATAAATTAGATGATTTGGATTTTTATGTGAATACACTTAAAATAAAATCTTAATGAGGACTGGCGAGATGGCTTAGTGGTTAAGGTGCTTGCCTGAGAAGCCTAAGAATGCATGTTTGAATCTCCAGGTCCCACGTAGCCAGATGTAAGGTGACACAAGCATGCAATGTTGCACATGTGCATAGAGGGCACATGTACCTGGACTTTGTTCATAGCTGCTGAAAAGGCCCTGGTGCCTCTCCCTCTCCCCCAACCCCCCGTCTGTCTCTCTCTCTTTTCTCTCAAAAAATAATAAAAAAAAAAAGTAATGAAAAGTTCTTTAGTGTAAACAAATATATTAAAAACACTCCTGTGGGTAGCTTAAAAGATATGTCCTTAGAACAAATGTGGCCTGAGTTCACACCCTCTACTGTACATCCCAGCAGAGAATTTGGAATGCATGGACAATGGGAGAAAGAAAACATTCCAATGGGCAAGGGATGGGGACTGTCTGAATATGGATGTTTCAAAGTAGAGGAGGATACATTGGGGCTTGAGGGTGACAAAAGTAGGAAGAAATCAGTATGGTAACTGCCCCATTACTCACATCTAAGGGACCACCCAAAACTGAGTGACTTAAAGCAACAGGAATACAGGTACTCCAGGGGCATAAAACTGCCTTCCATGCTGGCTGACAGCAAGCATGGAGAGACTCCCAAGTCAGGACTAAAACAGTGCAAGATAATGAAGAAAGGAAGGGAAGTGTTACTGGAAGCTAGAGGAAAGGAAGACCTTGTTAGCAGTGGCACTCACTGACATCTATAGTAAAGGGAAAATAGAGATGTGCCTGATGAACTCAGTGACCTAGCTAAATAGACTTCCAGGCAGAATACCTAAAGTGACACCTGGACTCTGCTCACTGCTGATGACAAAATGTGAACAGAAATGAACTAAGAAACAAGTTATTAAATATAAGACTGTTTCTCATCCCCAACCCTCCAGACATCAAATAACTCTGAAAGCAAGAAATGGCTTCAGAGCAAGAATCAACCCTAAGATGGAAGTGTATGGCTCATTTTAGGACTTGAGAAAGATCCAAGGTGTTGCCTCATGGACAGTTTTGAACATGGCTAAGGCTTCCAGGGATCTTAATCACTTGTCTTGCAGAACTTCCACGTTCAGTAACACAGCTTTCTTTGATCCTCAAGGGCATTGTCCCATTGGCATTTCACAGGAGCCTGAGGAACACAAAACCCATAATATTCACAGAAAATCCACCAAGCTCTATAGGTATTTGCATTACCAAATATTACTAAGTTATACTAAAAGAGAGTACAAAGTGAAAGAGGAGGCATTAGATGGAACAACCTGAGAAACTACTGAGTTGTACACACTGGTGCTTTCTTGCATGAAAAGGATGCTTCAATGCATAACCAGCAACCCCAAGGTAGATCTAAGTGCTACAGAAAACAGTGGAAGAGGATGGAGCTCTGATCAAGGAAGTGGCACCATGGAACTGGTATAAGGTAGATTCCAGAGTTGCCACAGATCTGTGTGCTTTGCCCTTTTAGGCAAGTCTTTGAGTGTAAGTCTTGGAGATATTTGATTCTTAGCCCAATGGTTTTCAGATAGTGTACAGAAGTCAAGGAGCTACACCCATGGAACTGGTCCTGAGAGGCCTTGTCTATACTCATAGCTGGTTTAGATGATGATGCTCTTGACCTAGAGCCTGAGCCTGAACCTGATGCTACGATGGATTAGACTTTTAGAACGTCTTGCAAATATGAAGAAGTAGTTTTTATGTCACTGATGTAAACTGTCATAGCTGAAGGCAAAAGATTTTTTTCCTCAACAACAAAGCCTATAATAAGAGCATCTTTGATCCAAGGTTCTTCTAGAATTGTACCACTCCATGCCAAAAATGGAGTCCAAAGCCAGGCTTATTGGTATAGGCATGTAATTCTAGCTATTCAAGAGGTTAAGGTAGGAACATGGCTACTTCAAGGCCTACCTTGGGTACAGAGTGAGGTTAAGGCCAGCCTTGGAAACTACTGAGGCTTTGACTTAAAAAGTAAAAATAGTGCTTAATGATGTAGATGTCGATGTTAGAGCACTCCCTTAGCATGTGTGCGGCTCTGGTTTGGGTTCAATACCTAGTAATGCACTCCCCATTACACACATACACACAGGTGGGTGAGCAGGTAATCAGGCCACACACACACATACACACACACTATGGAGTCTAACACCCTCTGCCTAAATCAGAGGGGTTTAGGGTCTCACCTACAACTGGCAGAACAAAGCAGACATGAGGTAATATGGCTTTCCAAGCTGGGTTAGAAAAGATGACAATACAGCTTCACCATGGTTACTGGAATACATGAAGTCAAAGGGTTCAGGTGTCACATAAGCATCCCAACTGTTCTGAGACCTCTGTGTTACCAGGCAGCCCAGAGGAGTATCCAGAGGAGCCTAGCCATCAGATTGGGGCTACGTGGACGAGATACCAGAAGGCCAAGATTTCCTAAAATCCCTGGCCCAGAGAGAATGGGAGACCCTCTAGAAGAACTATGGTCATCTTAAGCCACTCAGTTTATGGTTATTTGTCACAAAGAAATAAATATTAAGGATAAAGATGTCAATGAAGTGGTTTACTAAATTTCATTTTCATTTCTGAATCTTTCATAACTATTTGAAAGTCTGAAGATCATCTGATGATACCTCTCACCAGATCTGACCATATTTTGCTTCTCAGTCAGTGGTTTCCAACTATGAAGATTCTAGGTTTCTGAACACTCAGGTTTTAATTTACACTTTAAATTATTTCCATCTGACCATGTTATTACATGTTAAAATACCAAGAAGAAAAAACCTCATTTTTACTAAACATAGATAAATGGCCACAGCTAATCCTGGCCCACATACACAATGATTCCTATTAACACAATAAATTCTTGCTTACATTGCTCTGTAATAAACTGTCATCCATTTCTATAGAATATAAAAGGATGAAATGAGATGAGCATATGAAAATTTTCTACAATTAGAAAAACTTCAACAGAAACAGAAGACATATGGCTTAATAATAAGCAATTCAAAACACTGGGCTAGTTAGTGATAGACACTTTGTAACAACTTCCTTACATAAGCTTCCTTACAACCCTTTACCATTTCTAATGTGAAAAGAATCAAATTTGATAAATGCCACTCTTCAGATAATGACAACGGAATTTTGTAACTTTTGAAATCCAACATGAAAGGGCAATGTTTTGAAAGAGAATGTTCCAGAAGCTGGAAGGGAATTCTTTTGAAGAAGCAGTACAAAACACACAGAAGCAATTAGACTTCTTCTTCTGTTTTAATCCCATCAATCCTCCAATATGGCATTCCCCCAAGTTAGGGCGACAAAGAACAATGACAGCAGCTACCAGCCAAGAAAGCAGCACCCAGTGCTGCAGCTATTGTCTTTGGGAACTAAAGCTCCTGTTGGAATGGGTGCCAAGCTGATCTGTAACTTCAGCTAATAAAGAACACAACGGAACATTCTGCCCTGCTAAGACAAATAATACAGATGAGAAAACACCCTTCTTGTGAAATCAAAGGAAAAGAGAAAATAACGTTTGGCACCACAGCAGCTTAGAGGCTGCCTGGATACCATGGAAAGTTAACTTAATTGCAGAAGAAGGGGTGGGGAATGAGAAAGACGAACAAATAGCCGGATGAGAGTGCTCCGCAAAGGTGGCACAACTGATAGTGGGAACCAGCGGGGTTTTTCTTAAACACTAATGGTCCTTTACTCCTTTATTAGTGTACAAAGAATTACATTTGATTATGGTGTTCTTCAGAAGAAATTAATTTGTTCCCATCCTCTTCTTCCTCCATCGCCTTTTATACCCTCTCTCCACCCACTTCTGTGCTACATATGTCCTTTTGCCCCTCCTCCCCCTTCCTTTTACTTGTCACCTTTTAAAAAATCTAAAGCTGAGTTTATTTTTATTTATTTTTTGTCAAGGGAAGCAAGAATGGGTTCTCCAAGGCCTACTGCCACCTCAACCGAGCTCCAGTGCCCCTTTGTGCATCTGGCTTTGGATGTGAGTACTGGGGGATCAAACCTGAGACATCAGGCTTTACGAGAAAGCATCTTTCACCACAGAGCCATGTCTCCAAAACTGAAGGGAGGGAAACAATCCTTGATAACCCAGCTGGACCTCATCCCAGTCAGCTGTTGGAGCTGAGCATCAGCTTCTCTAAAGAAGGAAACCCCCCTGTGGCAGCCTCTGTCATCCTGCAAAGACCCAGCCTGCCCCTGCTGACAGTGGTTCTGTGGATTCTAAGCTAACACAGACAACTCCACAATCAAATGAGCCACTCTGTGTGATAAGTCTCTTTCTGGGCAGCCTTCTGGCTCTGCTTCTCTGGCTGAAGCCTGACTGAGCCACACATTGAATTCAGCAGCCTTATTATGGCTATTTACAAACCAAAGGGAAATTAGGCAGCAGAAGAGGCATACCAATACTGGCATCCACCGGGCTTGGTTAATGGAATACAGTAATGTCTAAAAGTGAAATATGAGAAGAAAATGAATAGAGGAAACAATAAACTGAAAAGAAGCTGAGGTGCTGTGAGCTTTCATAACTTAATGGAGACTGACTGTATTCTTAACCTCAAGAAGACACCTAGCATCATTAGGAGCTAGGTACTGGTTAAAACACCTTTTTAAAAAAATATTTTATTTTTTATTATATTTGAGAGAGAGAGAGAGAGAGAGAGAGAGAGAGAGGGAGAATGGGTATGCCAGGGCCTTTAGCAAAGGAACTCCAGACGCATGCACCACCTTGTGTATCTGGTTTATGTGGGTACTGGGAATCAAATCTGGGTTTTTTAAAAAAATAAATTTATTTATTTATTAGAGACAGAGGGAGGGAGAGAAAGAGAGAGAAAGAGAGAAAGAGTGAGAATGGGCACATCAGGGCCTCTAGCCACTGCAAACCAACTCCAGAAGCATGTGCCACCATGTGCATCTGGCTTACGTGGGACCTGAAGAATCAAACTGGAATCCTTAGGTTTCGCAGGCATATGCCTTAACCGCTAAGCCATCTTTCCAGCTCAAACCTAGGTTCTTTGACTTTGCATGAAAGCGCCTTAACTGCTAAGCCATCTCTCCAGCCCCAAAACATCTTCCTGCTAAGTCAACACTACCACCTCACTAACCCTTCTGTAAATCTCTAGCTGTGATTAGCACCTTAGGAACACAACCTGGGAAGATTCTCAATTGCACTGATGTTCATGTAATGTAATCTACATCCAGACAGCAACTCTTACACAACTGTAACACAAAAATAGATCTGATATTATAATTTCACTAAGATATCTGATTTTGAACCTATATATTTGCACTAAAATTTTAAAATAACATTTTGCTGTGAGTACGAAGGCATTTCTTCATAAAAATTACTATATGCACTGCTCTACATATATATTTTAGGCATTACTGAGCTTATACCTTTTGGATAGATGATAGCAATATTTCTCTGGAAAAAAAAGAGTACATATATACCAATATGCATAGCAGATGTCCAGTATGCTTGCCATTAGCAAGAGCCCAGTCACATCTTACCACCTGCATGTTGCACACCTCGTTCATACGAAATAGTTGCCTGGGAAGCAGTTGCCATCCATGTACCCCAGAATAACGGTTTTATGTTTCTCACTGCTTCTCAGTGGATGAGATTCACATGGAAGCATCCTTATCCTCTGGTTGTAAAATCAACATGACAGCCATAGTAAAGAACAGTGTGTAGCCAATTACAATCATCAAGCAGACCATCAAGATATAATTTGTAAAAAAACTAACAGAGAACAGAGTATCATCAGTGTGAAAAAGAACACAGAGTTCCACCCATGGGTTTCCAGGGTGTGGGGAGGCCTACCGGGTGGAAAGGGGACTAATTTTTCTCTACACTGTAGGTTTTTAAGGATGCCCAGCCGGAACATTCCTTCCTCTCTAGTTCTGTAGTAACTGTGACCTTAACAATGACTTTGAATATATGCAGTGACAAGACTTACCTCTCTTTCCCTGGCAATGTTGATCAGCCCACTTCTTCCTCAAACAGGCAAGACCACAGTGGCCAAGATGCCCCAGAAGAGAGGGGGAGGAGTGGGTGATGCCTGACTTCTCCCTCCAAAGTCACCAACCAAGTAAAGTCATTGGGCTGAGCAGAGCAAGCCATGAACACTTTATATTCTTCTCTAAAGAAACATCACACAAGGCTGGAGAGATGGCTTAGTGGTTAAGCACTTGCCTGTGAAGCATAAGGATCCTGGTTCGAGGATCAATTCTCTAAGACTCGCATAAGCCAGGCGCACAAGGTGGTGCATGCACCTGGAGTTCTTTGCAGTGGCTGGAGGCCCTGGTGCACCCATTCTCTCTTTCTCTGCCTCTTTCTCTCTATGTCTGTCTGTTGCTAATAAATAAATAAAAATAAAACAAAAAAATTTAAAAAGAAACATCGGGCTGGAGAGATGGCTTAGTGGTTAAGGTGCCTGCCTCCTAAGCCTAAAGAACGCTGGTTCCAATCTCCAGTGGTTCCAATATCCAGGTCCCACATTTAGCCAGATGCAGAGTGATGCAAGGGCGCAATGCAGCACTTGACCACCAGGGGGCAAACGCATCTGAATTTCATTCTAAGCAGCTGAGAGGCTGCTGGTGTGCCCATCTCTATCTGTCTTCCTCTCCCTTCTTCTGTCTCTCTCTGTCTCTCTCTAAAAAATAAAAAATAAAATAAAATAAATAAAAAAAGAAACATCATGGAAGTTAAGGGCTGGAGAGATGCCTTAGTAGTTAAGGCACTTGCCAATGAAGCCTAAGGATCTAGGTTTGATTCCTCAGTACTCACATAAGCCATATGCACAAGGTGGTGCATGCATCTGGAGTTCGTTGGCAGTGGCTGGAGACCCTGTCATGTCCATTCTCTACCTACCTTGTTCTCCCTCTCTCTCACTCTCAAATAAATAAATAAAACATTTTTTAAAAGTAAAAAAAAAAAAAAAAACACACACACACACACAGAAGTATAAGATCAAGTCTTTGAGGAGGTAAGAGGTTTATGATTTATTTTTTTAAGAATTAAAAATGAAGCCAGGCATGGTGATGCACGCTTTTAATCCCAGCACTCGGGAGGCAGAGGTAGGAAGATCGCCATGAGTTCGAGACCACCCTGAGAATACAGAGTGAGTTCCAGGTCAGCCTGGGCTAGAGTGAGACCCTACCTCGAACCCCCCCCCCAAAAAAAAAGAATTAAAAATGAAAAGGTTCCTAAAAACCTTGACATGACAATGGAGTCACAACAGGTACAACTTATTTTCATCGCCATTTGTTGTAATAAATTTAACAATTTAGGATTCCAACATGTTTAACATTTGATTTAACTCATAGATTTTGGAATGAAGACTCACAGTTTGGTCCAGTTACAGAAACTATTCTCAAAAGGTTTTGCACAGAGGGAACTGATGGCACAAGTTCATGTTTATTAATGCCTTGACTTATAATTTCTCTTAGCCAGGAAGCTGAGTTTGTGTTCTCCTACATTAAGTCTTCAGAAAATGGATTATGTTTTTAGGTTTTTTTTTTTTTCTTCTTTTCAAAGGTTGGCATTGGCTAACAAAATTCCAAAGATACTAAGAAAATATTCTAGCATATAAGAAAATTTGAGCTAGGAAAGCACAGGCTATAAAAGAAAGATGGGCCCTTATATGTGCATGAGCTTGTATGTGCTGAATGAATGGTATCTTGCTGCTTCCCAAAGAAAACTTGGTTAAAGCAAATTCTTTCCCACAAACAGACTTCTCCACATCTTTTCCTGGCCTCCCCGCCCCTCCGAGAGAGACAGCAGGGGTTCAAGACATGGCAGAGTTGCTGAAGGGTTATCAGTAAGCAAGTTAAGACCCCATTAGTTCCTGGATATCTTAGCTTTTCACATCAATTATCCCCAGATCCAAAATCACTGATACAGTGAACAGAAAGTCGTACTCTGTGCACTGTGAACCAGAACCCAATATTCACACTACTAACATGAATAGATATCTAAGAGTATTCATTGAATACATAAATAAACAACTAATCCAGGGCTAACATGTAAGGCACAGGGGAATTCTGGGCCAATCTACTTTATGCTGAGACTTAAAGGCCCAATGCCATGTCTTTAACAAAACTGCCATCTTTGCTATCATGGCTCACTATGGTGATGTGTCTAACAGGAATGAGCATAGGGAGGTTGAAGGGCTTGATTTATTCTATCTGCTTAAGTAAAGCAGCTGGTGTCAAGAAAACTCTGGGCCTTCCTCTAAGCATCTGAAGATCCTGAGAGGAAAGGCACAATTCTAAATGCAAATAACAACAGAGCTGATGATCAAAATGGATGGGCCCATCTGCCTCTGAGCTGACATATTAACATCCTGTCATGCTGGGAACAATTCAAAGATGCAAACATGTCCATATTGGCTCACTGAAACAATTTTCCTTTGTGGCTGATGCATTTCAGTACCCTGCACTACACTGCTGTCTGCAAACAGCATAAACTTCAGATGTGAGTTTAGTTAGAAAGCATTGATTGATACCTTGATACCTTGGTTTGAAAAGGGAAAGGGTCTGATTCCAACACAAGTTTGAGAAGGGGGATGGCTCAGTGGATAAAGTGCTTGCCAGACAAACGTGACAGCCTGAGTTTGGATCCACACCACCTGTGTAAATGCTGGGCAGGTGTGGTGGCATGCCTGTAATCCCAGTGCGTAGAAGGCAGAAACCGGAATCCCTGGGACAAACTGGCTAGCTTAACTGGCAAAACCTTCCCCCCTTTGTTCAAATGAGATACCCTTGGGCTACAGACACACACACACACACACACACACAACACACATCTGCATGTGTACATGCACACACATGTGAACATACATACATGCATGTACATACACACACACATAAATAAAAAGAATTAATGATTACATCACAAGGTTCATGACAGAAACATGCCTCTTATTAAATTTCTATTCTCTCCTATGGCATTACTACAGTTCCCTCTACCCAAGCTCTCACCCCACATCTCATAAGAAAAAGAATCCCTTGTTTTCACTTCCACTATAAAAAGAACTTCTCTGAAAGCTGGGTGTGGTGGCGCACACCTTTAATCTCAGCACTCAGGAGGCAGAGGTAGGAGAATTGTCATAAGTTTGAGACTACCCTGAGACTACATAGAAAATTCCGGGTCAGCCTGGGCTAGAGCAAGACTCTACCTCAAAAAACAAAAACAAACAACAACAACAACAACAACAACAAAGAACTTCTCTGAATACAGTCCCAAGTCCTAGGTGGCACAGAACTGCTCTCACCTAAACATAGACAAGCTGGTTTGGCTACAGTCATCTTCCTTAATTCTTAGGTCAGAAAGGCTATTACTCCATGGGCAAAAGAATGACTGGTGCAATATAAGTGTCACAAACAGGAAAGGACAAGACTTGGACACCATTCCTCTTGCCTACAACATTCACTCTGGCTAACCGTTTCTTAATGGAGGGCCCATAAATGCACAGATGAGACATTATTGTGAAACTTCTTTTTCCACCTGCAACATGTACTAACATTCTGCCAATCTGATTTCACCTACACACCTCAGCTCTTTCTGCCTAAGTATTTTTTATTATTCTGTATTCATTGTACAAAGTGATGGGCTTTAGAATGACATTTTTTCAAATATATAATATACTTGGAAATATTCACTCTCATTATTCTCCCATTGCCCCACTTGTCCACTTCCTGCTCCTCCAAAGACCCCTATTCTACTTTCATGTCATGTATATGTGCATATATAAATCAGGTTCCACATATGGGAGAAAAATATTTTTTGTCTTTCTGAGTACAGCTTGTTTTGCTTATTTCAATAATCTCCAGTCCCATCCATTTTCCTGCCAATTACATATTTTTGTTCATTTATGACTAAATAAAACTCATGTGTGTGTGTGTGTGTGTGTGTGTATTTTCTTTAGTCACGTATCTGTTGATGGACACATACTACCTCCTTGTTTTTGAAACAAAACTTAGGTGCTGTATTATCTTAGCTATAAATATGCAGCACGCATCTCTAATAGATAACAATGGTTTAAAATATCACCATATTTTTACAAACAAGAAATTCACCAATGGTACCCTAGTAAAGTACAGCATTGTCTATACTCAATTTTGTTTCACTGTGTCAAAATGTTTTTTCCTATTTCTTCAAAACAATACCCAAACAAAAGTTGTCCACTCTTAAATTTAGAACAAATATTATTAAAGTATCTCCTAGGTTGGGGATGTAGCCCAGCTGAAGAGCACTTGCTTAACAATGACAATGCCATGACTTTGGATTCTGAGCCTGCAAAAAGAAGATGAAAGTCTCTCCTCACCTCCAAAGAAGCTGGGCATTACAGCCACTCAAGTAAGAACTGACTTAAAGCCTGCATTTTTTATCTAGAAGAGCTTCATTGTTTTCCTATCGCTAGGAAAACATGTGCTGTCCACAAGAGTAAGACTCTTGTCTCTTTTATCAGTAGGAAAATTAATTCTCTGTAATAAACAAGAGCGAGGATGTGGACACCACAGTAAAAATGCTCCAGATAGGACTTATTTCTGGGGCAACATCTCAACTAGGTTTCAATTCAATGCTGAAAAAAAAGTGCCATAAATTGCATTTGTTTCTTAATTTATCTCATACTAAAAAGAGACTGCCAGAGCAGCAAACTAAATAATATAAATTTCCTTGTAAAAAGTTATAGCAAGTCATATATTATAATACATGCCATTTTTTAACCAAGATAATATCTGATCAGCCCTGATATGAAAAAAACCCAAGAAATAAGTTATATATTCTCTTGAGATTAATAAAAACCAAATACAGTTGGAAAAATATCACAGCTTCGGGATCTATGGTTCAGGAACAGGAAAGGAAGACTGCACAAATGAGTTTTCAGAAGCATCCAAGCCTCCTGGCAGGTCCATTCCTCATCTAGTACCTAGACACCTGAGAATTAAGTAAAACTAAGGTCCTTTTCTGTCTAATCCCAATACAAGCCCCAAAGCTAAATGTAGACAGCAATGAGAGAAAAGGCAAGAAGGTACCCAGATAATTCAGAAAACTGACAATTCATTCTCAAGTCCAGAAGGTATGCATGGGCTACAATGGTCTCAGCTATCCATTTTGTGTCATGGACATCAATATTTCCTCTCTAGGCCACAGTCCCCTGCTGTTTGTAGACATGCATATCTGTCCACTGTGGGACATTCACCACAAGCTCAGCAAACTCAGAATGTTCTGCACCTTCCCAGGAAATGTTTCCTACCACCTTCCAAACAGCCTCTAGATCAGAAAGCAGAAAGCTGATCTCAGCTGTTACAGAAATCTCTCCCCCCTTCAACACACCCTCAATTCTCCATCCCCAGGAAAACTATTCAAAATCTGTGCTATGTCAACTCTGCCTACAACATCGCTCCTAACTCTTCTCCCACTCTTCCCGAACCCCTGTCTCACCTTCTCTGGCACTAGATGCCTACCTGACTCCCTTCCTGTCTTATCCCTTTTACAGCTGCCAGGCAGCTCCTTCAGTAAGCAAGCTTCTGCTTCAACTCTCATCAGTTTCCAAAACATCCTAATTAAGCTCCTCCCTGAAACACTGTGTCTCCATTCCCGCTCAGCTCTGTAACCCCATGTCTGCCTATCATCCTTCTGCTTCAATCCAACAAGCAATGATTCACAATACCTTCCCTGCATGTCCACCTGAGGAAAATGTCCTTGCCTACTGGAAAGGGAAGAGGCCATCTCTCCCACACACAACAGTGGAAGTACCATGCCTGACACAAAATCCACCATCTACCGCATTCTGCAAGCTTCTCCTGAGCCCCAAGACACCAGCAGCATTCCATCATAGCTTTTATCTTGACACTCAGTTGAAGTCCTTTACTGGTATGTGGGGACACCACCCTCCTAGTCATACAGGCTCAAATCCAGTCAATTTTCACTCTTCTCTTCAGCTAGTCACAAAAGATTAGATAATATCACTGTGGCTTTCACATTGTTCTTGCAAGAGGTGTGTAAAAAAATAAATGCACCAAATAAGTAAATGTCCTTACGTATCACAATGGCTCACACCTATATCACTCATCTTCAATATGTCTCCTCCTTCACAGTGCAGTGAGCTTCTGGATGAACACAGGTACCTACTTATGGTCAAAACTCCTTATATAGGGGATGGGGAGATGGATCAGCAGTTAAAAAAGTACATTCCATTTAAGTACAAGAGACTCAGAGCCTGAGATTGCCCCTGTTGGACTCCCCAGAATATATATATATATATATATATATATATATATATATATATATATATATATATATATATGTATGAAGGTTGGTGGTGACCATGCACATCTGTAATCCCAGTCCATGGGAAGTGGAACCAAGAGTATCACTGGGTCCCACGGGTCAAAGTAGCAGCTCTGGGTTGTTGGAGACCCTGACTAAAGGAAATACACAGATGAGCAATAAAGAAGGGCACCCAGTGCTCTGGCCTTTCAGTGTACACATAGCACATGTGCATCTGTACTTGCACACATGCATACATCACAAATAAAACAACACACACACACACATACTCCTTACATCCTGTTATGGGTTGGCAGTGAAATGTCCTCCACAGGCTCATATGTTTGGACACTTGGTCCCAAGTGTACTGTTTTGGAAGACTGAGGAACCTTTAGTGGGCTGTGACTAGCTGGAGGAAGTGGGTCACTAGTCATTTACCATGTGGGTTATAGCATGCCCTGGTTCCCCATCAATCTCCCACCAGCTCCAACCACCACAGCTGGGAGCCAGTCCTATGCCACGTTTCTCCCATCATGATGAATTGTATATTCAAATGATGATAAAAAATATTTCCTCACTTAAGTTGCTTCTTGTTAGCAATTTGGTCACAGAAAGAAAAGTAGCCGATCTATCCCAAGATGTGAACACTTTGTCCTTCCCATCTTTCAAAAATTACCAACACACACTTCCTCATGACCTCACCACTCATGAACGTCGACTGTCCGCTTTTCCCCTCACAATGAGCCAAACCCAATGTAATTTTGCAAGTCCTCATTTCCTTCAGCTGATCACCTTCACCTTCTGGCTCCTGGGATAGCACTCTCTTCTTTCCCTCCCACAGCTCTCTCTATCCCTCTCCCAACCACCTGAAGTGGTTACCTTCTCATTGCTAGGACAAAACACCCACCCAAAAGCAGCTTATGAGAGGAAAGTATTTATTTGAGCTTATAGTTTCAAAGGGAAGCTTCATCATAGCAGAGAAAAAAGCATGGCACATGCATGAAGCCAGTTCACATCTTGTCGCATATCTGGGTGGAAGAAGGCTAAGTACCAGACCTGGAACTGGGCTAATAAACTTCAAGGCCCACCCCACAGGGACACAGCTCCTCCCAAAGGCTCTAGCAGCTGCGTATGGTATGAGGCTTAATCATAAACTCATGAGGCGACGGGGACACTTATATTTAAATCACCACAGCTCCCACACCCATCTATTCCACAGAACCCTACTCTCCATTCTGTCATGCCCTCCATGGCAATTTTATCTGGGCACATGGTTTCCCCCCATCATCTTCACAGAAAAGATTCCTAAATATAGCTCTCTGTCTAAGTCTCCTACAGGGACTTTCAAATGGAAGTCCAATGGGACCATCAAACTCAAATGCATGCACACAAACTCCTGATGCTCCCTCCTGGCAACCCCTTCCTGTTCACACTACTTTAATAAAAGGTACTGCCATCCTCCTGTCTGTGCCACCTCCAGCCCCTTCTATCTTCTTTCCCCTTCTTGTGCTTTCCCTCTCCTATCTAATATTCTACCACTGTCTTTCAGCTCCAGCCATTCTATGTCACTGGTTTACCCCATCTTACACCTGTGGCACAGGTCTGGCTCAGAGCCTCATTGCCTCGTGCCTAAATGCGTCTAACAACCACCACCCAGACTGGCAACCCCTGACTCGTCAGCTGTCATTTCTAAACTTCTGTCTTAGTTTCCTTATTTGTAAACAGAGATGACAACTACCTCAGTAGGTCATTATGCAGATGAGATTAAATGTGTGAAACATTTAGTCCAGTGTGCAAAATTTAGTATGCACTCCAAAAAATGCTGATTTTTAAATAAATTCTACTCTGAAACAAAATCTTCAACATCAAAAGCTGTCACAGGCTGGGTGTGGTGGCGCGTGCCTTTAATCCCAGCACTCGGGAGGCAGAGGTAGGAGGATCACCGAGAGTTCAAGGGCACCCTGAGACTACATAGTTAATTCCAGGTCAGCCTGGACCAGAGTGAGACCCTACCTTGCAAAACCACAAAAAAAAAAAAAAAAAAAAAAAAAAAAGCTGTCACAGAATGAATCACTGTGGACTACATCCAAATATGTTGAGTTTAAACCTGCTATAGACTTAATTATTAGAATTTGAAGCATGGTATGACTACTTTTAGAAATTTGGGATCATCATTATAAATACTGATAACAGATGAACGGATGACAATGACATCAGGCCACAATTTTTCTCTAAGTTCCTCATACAGGAAAAAGAGTGTAACATTCAGGTTATAATGTTATAATGAAATTTAAAGTATTAATGACACAATGTCTGAGTCAAAGCTAAACTTCCTTATGAGACTTTCTCATAATTGCATTCTGAATTATACTCTTATAAATAGATAGGCTGAATCAGTGAGCACAGTGGGGAATCTTGCAATAGGTATAACTGCCTAAAGACTATGAAAGAGAGAAAAGAATAAATTATTGATTTATTATTTTATGGCTCTTTCTTAACATATTCTATTATGGGATTCTATCCGACAAATCTTGATTTCTTACACCAGCCAGGGTTAGAGTTGACTGGTACCACCAAATCAAGCACCTTTATCAACACTTCACAATTCTTCAGGCAATGAAAGAAATCGGATATAGCTCATTACAAGTTTTCAAAGTTCTATAGCTGATTTTTAGTCCCTCAATCCCTTCCCATATCACTTCTGTCAGAACTGAAGTGCCCGTCTGACAATGTACACTGCTGACTGCACTGATCACACATTCACTTTACCTTTTTATCAAGCCTTACCCATCTTCACACCTTTTCACAGAGCAACTCTCCTCAGGTAGGTTCTATACATCAGAGCTGTCACCTATCAAATTCGGCCCTGAATCCCCTGGAACACTAACTAGCCCATCCTAGGTGTTCAAGCAAGAGTTCAGTGACTGGTTCCCTAGCAGTGAAAGGAAGGAATGCAATCATTATATGTTTGAATATGGGCCAGTATACCATGGGATTTTTTTAAAGAACATCTGATTGAATCAGTCAGGAACTAAAGGCAAAAACAGAATTTAACATTCATTAGGTAACATATGATTTTCTTTCTACAAATACACCTTACTACCTATAAGTGCTATGGAAACGGCCATTACTTATACAATCTGAAAGACTATGAATAAAATATGTAAAACAATTCAAAAAATCATTAAATTTATACTTAAATAATCTTTAGTCAATATCTCAAATTAGAATACTATATATTATAGGCACTAAAATATTTAACTTTTGAAGTTAATTGTACGATGGAATGAATAACCAAAGTTAGTCTCTGCTTTGGGCTGGCCAGTGTATTTAAGTAGAGAAGTATAAGGCAGCTTGAAGGACAAGGACAAGCAAATGCCTGGGTCATTCTTACATAGGCTAATCAGTCCCTGAAGAGTTGACAGCAGGCAAGGTCGCAAGCAGTTTATCATGGCTAATTGAAAATTTTGCTATTTCAATGTTTATATGGCATGTTAAACTAGAAAACTTTTAAAAAATCATTACAAAAGAAAGGTTCAAGACCAGACAAAGCTAAATGAAGCAAATTTTGAGGGTGGCCTCATAAGGGAAGGCTCTGTGGGGAAGCTGGGTTCTGGTTTAGGTAAAAAGTCCTGCCATCAGAAGCCAGTTTCTGAGCATGCTTCTTGAAGCCCGTGTGCACTGCACACTTACTTAGTAGATTTCCCATTATACAATACTAAGCACTCTGCTCTGCACTGGACTATTTTTATATGTAACTTTACTGAGAAAAAAAATTCATCTTCCATATAATTCAACTACTTAAGGTATAAAAGCCAACAATTTTAGTCTAATATTCACATAATAATACAACAATCACTACAACCAGTTTTAGAACATTTTTTAAAATTATTTTTATTTATTTGAGAGAGAGAGAGAGAGGCAGAGAGAGGTAGAGAGAAGAAGAGAGTAAGAATGGGCACACCAGGGCCTCCAGCCACTGCAAACAACCTCCAGACACATGCACCACTTTGTTCACCTGGTTTATGTAGGTCCTGGGGAATCAAACCTGGGTCCTTTGGCTTTGCAGACAAGTGCCTTAACTGCTAAGCCATTATCCAATCCCAGCTTTAGAACACGTTTATTATCCCCAAAAGAAACTTGTATGTCAACCAGCAGTCACCCCCAGCCCTCACAGAGATAGCCACTCATCTCCTTTCTGCCTCACTGTGCTTGTTCATTCTAGATATCACACATAAATAGAATCATATGAACCTCTGTCCTTTATTAGTTGATGACAGTTATGTCCCCTTTGGGCTATGATAAAAAACACTTCTATCAATATTCATGTAGAATTTTTTGGACATGCTTCCCATTTCTCTTTGGTAGGTACCCAGAAAAGGAATGTCTGGGTCATAAGTTAACCTTTTGGAAAAATACTGAACTGTTTTCATTTTACATCCCCAGCAGCAATGTGTAAGGGGTGCTGTAATATCTCCATATTCTTGTCAACACTTGAATTGTCTTTTAATTCTGATCACACTGGTGGTGATGAGGGGTATCACTGAATTTTTTTTTTTTTTTGGTGTTTGTGTTGTATGTTGATGTGTGAGAACTGGATGTACACATGCTATTGCACATGTGTGGAGATCTGAGGCCCATCTCAGGGTGTTTGTACCCACTTTCCATCTTGCTTGAAACAGGATCTCCCTTGTTTTGCTACCATGTGTGTGCCACTCTAGTTGACCCGTGAACTCCCAGATTCTTTTGACTTCATCTCTCCTTGCTGTAGACACAATGAGATTATAGACATGTGTGCCACTTTGAGTCTGACTTTAAATGGGTTCTGGGGAATTGAATTTGGGATGGCAGGCTAGCAAGCAAGCACCTTAACTGCTTAGCCTTATTTCCACTGTCTCTCTTTGTGGTTTGAAATTCCATTTCTTTCCCTTGTATTTTCTGATAGAATCCTAATAACAAGGTTATGAGAAAAAAAAAAATCAATCCTCATTTCTCACAAGGCAATTGTAAAATGGAGAAGTTAAGCGACCAACTGTAGGTCAGAGCCATAAGCAAACTGTACCCCTTTCTGAACATCCTCTAATGCACAGGACAACTATAAGACTCAGATCTTAAGAAGACTGTTCCAGGTCAGGCCCTTCAGATCCTTCCAGGTGTGACATTCTGGGTTTATAAATTTATACTGCTTGAAAATTCTCTTTCCTGAGTCAATTTTCTCCTTGGTCTCAATTTCAAGAATATTTGGGCTTCTTCTGAGTAGGAGGCTTGGGTTCCAACCTTAACAATGATGAGATTACATTCCATCATCAAGCTTAGGGCCAAACCTGAGGTCCACCTTGAATAGGTAGATAATACCTAATACTGTGGTTGAATTACATAAAACCATCCATATTCAAGTGCTTTGAACTACAAAGGTGGCAACTGACTACTTCATGTGTATGATGTGAATGAACCTCACTCCTGGCTTCCTTTTTGATTTCCTATGCTTTTGTTCTTGGTACCTGCTTTTGCTCATACAACAAGTAAATTTTATCCAGTGGCACTATTTGCATCTTTGTAAGTCATCTCAAATATTTTCTGAAATAAAGTTAAGCAGCAAAGAAATAAACATTGCAAACCATTTTCAAGTAAGCTTCAAAGTATCCACAGCCGCACGCCCTCTCATTATACCAGGTACTTTCCTAAGAAAACTCTTCACTAACAGAAAACATTGCTCTTCCCTGTACCTAGGCAGGAGGGAAAATGCAAAATAATATTCTAAATTAGACTAGTGTTCCAGAATAATTCCAGGGAAAGATGGGTAGTTGGTGCCCAGCAAGATTCTCTGTACCATCATGAATGCACACAAAGGTTATTCCTCCTAGAATAGCTCTTGAGACGTTTGCTCCTTTTATTTATGTAGAAGATTTCCAAACACTTTTTGAAGGCTAAGTGGTGCTATTGAAGGCCATAACTAGTGATCTGAATTTCACAGCTTGCTAAAAAAAGAATTTAATCCCTCTCTAATTTTTCTGTTCCATTGTGAGTACTTACTTAGATTCCACAACTCTGCACCTGTGGATGCAACATTTTCATGTCTAAGACTTCACCATTCTTAAGAATAAGGGGCTATCACTAAAAGATGTATTCACCCAAATATAAAACCATAGCCAAAAAGTCAATCAGGCCAACACTGGCAAAATGCACTATGATACATATGTACAGGCAACTATTATAGGGTAATTAAGACTTTATAGATGCATGCCAGTTGACATGGTGAAAATACTGTCTTTTATTGAAGAAAGTTGTTCAAGAATCAGAACAGTATATCATTTGCAATGTTTGTAAAACTGGGCACATCTATCTGAATACACATTCTCTCTCTTTTTCTCTCTCAATCTAACACACACACACACACACACACACACACAGAGACACACACACAGAGAGAGAGAGAGAGAAAACTGTGAGAGTGTGTAGCAAAATTCTAACAAGTTGTGAGCCCTCAATGCATTCTGTGGAATTTTACATATCTGGGCACTTTCATCAAATGAGTTTTTTCATAAGCATGTATGAATTTTTTTACCAAAACAAATTTCTCTCTTTATTGTACTAGAGTCAAGAGGAAACTCAAAGTGATAAAATAGATGGCAAAAGAAACAATGATTATAGGTGGTATAAGGGTGAGCATAAAAGTAAGTGAGTGTGTATAAGGTATCAATACTCATTAAAGACAAGTGCTATAACGGTGGAACTGTGAGCCCTTAAGACCCTCGTGGGGTGTGTGTGTGTGTGTGTGTGTGTGCACGTGCACACGCACGCATGGGATATGTGAAGGGTGGAGTCAAGGTGAAGGAAGTAATCTTTTAGAAAAGGAGAGTAGTGGTGGAAATCTGTACTATATTTTCCAGAATCACTACTAGTTAGGACTTTGATTTAGCAACTCACTGAAGAATACTAGAGATGACAGTTTTAAAAACCATGTCAGTTTTGGAAGACAAGTTGACCATATTTACCAAATGACTGATATATACACCCTTTGATGCACCATTTCTTATTAAATCTTTACCATACATAAAACTTAAAACACATAAAAATGTCATATATACAAGAATAATTATTGAGGCAACATTTGTAATTACAAATAAAAAAAAAAATCCAGAAATGAAGTTGTGGTAGTTTGAATAGATGGCCTCCAATATATTCAGTATTTTATTAGTTTGTAGTTTATATCTGCATCCACCTGGCTGGAGGCAGTGTCACTGGGTGGATATTAAGGTCTGGTGGTGGGTTTGAGATTTCAATCTAAAGATACACAAAGTGTGTCCAGTTGGAGTTCCTTAAGTGTGCTGTGCTGTGTGGGTTTTGGCTTGTGGCTTCTCTGTCTTTGTTTGGTTCTGTGAAGGCAGGCCAGCTTCTTCTGCCATTATGAAACTTCCCCTGGATCTATAAGCTTCAATAAATATCCCTTCCTCCATAACTTTGCCTGGTCTGGAAGTTCATCTCAGCAAACATGAAGCTGTCTGCTATCGAAGTATACAACAACAAATGACTTATACTAATTATACCATACCACGTTTTACAATAGAGTACTGTACAGCAAAAAAAGAAGTGAGGAAGTTATAAGAAAATGTATGACATACAGTAAAAAGTCATGGAACTCCATTACATATTACCTTTTTAGGTAAAGAGAAATAAAAGGGAAAATCATATGTTCATATTTGAGCAAATAAACATGTGAATAACAATGTCTAAAGCCAGGGGACCCTGTCAGATCTAGGTAGGTAGGTTGCCTAAAATTCTTTCACTATGAGAATGAAAGTGAATTCAATCAATCCTGTACATTCCAATAATCTTCACAGTTTCCCCACACTCTCCCACAACATAATGTTAACAAGAAGAAATGCAAGGTCTGTATATAAGAACCAGCTCTGGACTATGCAGGTAACCTAGAGTCATTTAAAGACAAAAGCCAAGTAACTCAAACACAGGCTGAAAATCAGACTGCCTTTCTTTACAGTGGGCCCACTTCAGATAATCCTCAAGAGGGCATACATAGTACCTAACTGGCATTGAAATAACGAGGTATGCCAAGGGAAATGGACTTACTAGTCAACTCCAAGTGCAAGCTCAGGGTGACCATGTGTGTCCAGAAATCCTGAAATCTTAAAGTGAAGTTCTTAAATAAACAGACACTATTTCCTAGACTCTTGGAAGGATCAAATGCATTTAATTAAGAATGTTTCAAATCAACATGTAAGGGTTAATAACCAAAAGAGCAAGATTTTGATGAGAAATGACTCTACTTCTAAGAGAAATGAAGTCAGTGTTATCCTGCTAAAGGGACATATAAAAATTCTATCTTCTTTTCAAGAACAATGAACTCCAGGTAGTGTTACTTTGCAGTGCCAGTATGCCAAATCTGAGAACAGGAATACCTCAAGACTCCAATACCTTTTAAGGTCATCACATTCAGTTTGGAAGTGGAATGCATACTGTTCAAAGATATTATCTTTAGAATCAGACTGCCTCTTTGAAAAGTGTTTCTAACTCTTAAGCAGATGTGGAAGTATGGGTAAATTACCCATAGTATGGGTATATTTTTTATACATCCGTTTCCTCATCAGAAACACAGAAACATGATAATTCCTGCCTTATGAAGTTCCATGATGATTCAATGAGAAAATATCAAATACGCAGCATAGTAATTGACCTAGTCAAAGCTCAATAAATATTACCTAGAACAATTATTGGTTTTCTTACTGTTATACTTGCTATAAATATTGCTTCTTCTAGAGCTGAAGAGATCACTCAGTGTGTAAAGTGCTTCCCACACAAGCACGTGTACCTGAATTGGAACCACCAAACTGCAGTAAAAAGCCAGGTTTGGTGAGCTTCTATAATTCCAGCAGGCCAACAGTGAGAAGGGAGGTGGATTTAGGAGAATTTCCTAGTTTGTGGACCAGCTAGCCTGACAAACTTAGCAGTGAATAACAGAAAAAGAGGCCCTGTCTCAAAACAAGTTGGAAGGCAAGGTCTGGCACCTGAAGGTTGTTCTCCAACCTCCATAGTACACTATGACATACATCTGCACTCATACACACACACATACTAAACACACATGCACACACAGACACATCATGTACACACATTAAATATATATTATCTCCTATTGGTTACACATACAATAGAACAAAATTTTGAAGAATCATTTATATCCCAGATTAAATTACACTTGGACCAATAATTTAAAATATAATCCAGATTATACAGACTACCTGCTGATATAAAATCCAAAGCTCAATGAATTGGTTTTTAAAAAATATTTTATTTATTTGAGAGAGAGAGGGGGGGCAGTTAAGAGAGAATGAGTGCACCATGAATGAGTCCAAACAAACTCTGGACACATGTGTCACCTTGTGCATCTGGCTTACGTGGATACTGGGAATTGAACCTGGGTCCTTAAGCTCCGCAGGCAAATGCCTTAACTATTGAGCCATCTCTCCAGCCCTCAATGAATAGTTTTTAATGATCTGCTCTGTTCATAATAAATTAGTCACCTAGAGAACAGCAGTTTCTTCCTAAAATATAATTTTTAATTGAAAAAAATCTCAGTTCATTTACCACAAGCATCTATTTGAAATTAATGCTTATGAAATACTTGGTAATTTTAAAATAATCACCAGTTAACTTTGTAGCAATTAAACTAAATTCAGAGAGTATGATTTTTATCCTCAACTCATTCTCAAATATTCTAAACTTTTTTTGACACTAATCCTCATATTAATAACTTCGCCACACAATGTTTTTAAAAACCTTTCCAGTCTTGAATATGAAAGTTCTTTATAACAGAGTTTGCAATAGGAAAATGGCTTGAAAGGATATGGATATCTGGAGATTCCAAGAAAGATGCCAACCTCACTTACCACATGCCTGCTTGAGAGGAGAAATCCTCAGTCCTAAAAGACTTTTAGGTAAGTACAGGTGGCACATGGCAGGCACCATTGCTGTTCACCAGCCTTCGTAGAGCATCAAAATTTGGAACAAGCTCAAATATTCAAGAATGAAAGTCTGTGCTCACTGACTCATTAATTGATCTTAAAAATGCTGTTTCATTCTATGTACTTATGGTTCAGTGTGTAACACACAGACTACACCATTAAATAGCTGGTCTTTTCTATACCTCATAGGTACACTCAGAGGTAAAATGAAAATGCTTTTAAAAAGGATCCCAGCTTTGGGACACTGTAGGGAGTTTCACTCATGTTCTCATTTCTTACTATTACACCATGTAGAAAGAGCTACTGCCACACATACTTCATAGGGACTGTCCTGTGACCATGCACAATGGAAAGTATGTACATTTTCCTACACTTTGGGTAATGATCCCAAGAATCTCTCACTCACCGTGTATGACTCCTGCTCTCACACCAATGATGCTCCTGGAGATGCATCTGTTTTAGCAATTGCTAATGTATGCAGTTGGAACATTTCAAGTCAACCTAATTTTAAAACATTCTAGGGGCTGGAAAGATGGCTTAGCGGTTAACATGCCTGCATCCTAAGCCTAAGAACGATGGTTCCAATCTCCAGCGGTTCCAATCTCCAGGTCCCACGATTAGCCAGATGCAAAGTGACGCAAGGGTGCAATGCTGCACTTGACCACAAGGGGGTGCATGCATCTGGATTTCGTTTGCAGCAGCTGTCTTCCTCTGTCTTCCTCTCCCTGTCTCTCTCCACAAACAAACAAACAAACAACAAAAAAAAAAAATTCTACATGTAATTACAAAACTGTCTCAACAACCCTAGCAAAGTGCTACCTACTGCAGAGTACACGTGCCAGCTTAAATCACCCACATAATCATACACCTTCTACACTGTCTTCTGGAATCACTGAGCCCCATGCATAATGCTGGTGCTCTGTGTGATTACCACTAAGTCAAGGGCATGGCTTGAGAAATGTCTTGACTTCATGGTATGACAACATATGACTGACTTTTGCAAAATACTTTTCTCTGGAAAGTTCTCGTGTTATAAACAAGAAACAGTGGGCAGTAGCCTAGAATTCTTATACTGAGTTAACCTGTGTCCACTCACTGCCTACAGATTCCTGGATTCTACTGGTTCCTCACCCACCCCACCCCACCCTGAGGGCCCTTTGCATCACAAGCCTGATCCCAGCTGAGTCCTCAAATCTCTGCTGGGTGTGAGGGCAGGGAGTAGAGGAGTGGAGCATGTTAATAATACTACAAAAATTAAAAGACTTGGGAGCCATAAAAATCAGTCCTCTCTCCAGTGGGGTCTTTTTTGGTTGGTCAGAGGCAAGGACTCTCTACCAAACTGTATAACCCTTTCAAGTACCTCATGATGTATGACATATGAGCATTCAAACTCCTAATGTGAATATCTCCTTCCTACTATACTGCCAGTTTCAGTGTGCATCCTATGATATCACACATTATGTTTTAAGAAAAGTAAAATGAGTTAACCAAAGTGAAGCTACTCTGTGTTAAGCACTAAAATCTTATGGAGTGTCCCACTTAGCAATGACTCAATGATGCAGTACTATAGCCATCACACCATTTTTCAGTTGAGGAGTTGAGGGCCACGCTCTGAGGAGGTTAGGGACCTTGCCCACTCTTGAACCTTTATGCAACCTAAGTATTATACCTGGAACCTAGGAGGCCTGGCTCTTCATGCTACAGTTATATAGCCAATATATAATGAACAACAGAGATTTCATGTGTAAGCAAGGAAGCATAATAATATCCAGCTTAAAATATTGCTACACTGTTACACATATCCCTTCCTAACCTATCTGTAGTCATCACCATGAATTCTATATTTACCATCTACTTGAATGAATACACACACACACAAATATATCCCTGAATATGATGCCATTTCATTTGTTTGTGGGCTTTATAAAAATGGTATAAGGGCTGGAGAAATGGCTTAGCAGTTAAAGTGTCTGCCTACAAAGCCTAAGGACCCATGCTCAACTCTCCAGGTCCTACATAAACCAGATGCACAAGATGACTCAAGTGTGCAAGGCTGCACATGTGCACAAGATGGCTCATGCATCTGGAGTTTGACTGCAGTGGCTAGAGGCCCTGGCATGCCAATTCATTCATTCAGTCATTCATTCTCTCTCCCTCCCTCTCATAAAAATAATAAATGAAATAAAATAAAAATGGTATCAATCGGACCATTCTCTTCAGTTTGTTCACTTTTACTCAATATAACATTTCTGACTCATTTATGTTGCTCATTTTCACAGTGATATGAAATCCTAATAGGTGGGAGATATAGTCTTTATTCTCCTGTGTGTTTACATGAGGTGTTTTCTTTTGTTTATAATTGCAGATATCATCAACTTGAACATTCTTGTAAATGCCCCCTGGCACAGAGTGCAAATGGTTCTGAGGACATGCAGTTCCCTAAGTGTAGAATTCCTGGGCTTGAGGCCATAGAAGGTGCAAGGTTCTCATAAATTGGTTGTATTAACTTTCATTGTCACCAGAAGTGCTACATGCAGGTCAACATCCCAACCAAACACCCAAACAGGGCATTTCCAGGTTGCTTGGCTATTGATGAATCACAGGGGGATGTGGAAAATGCTCATTGTTTTAGTGACTTTCTTTTCTTGTATACTGACAGTGTGGGAGGTCCTTGTACACGGTGAGAAGCCATTTATATTTCTCCTTCTGGGAAGAGCTGGCATTGTGCATTTATGTTCACTTTTCCACTGTCTTAAGTTCCGTATACAGTCAGTTCATACATCTTAAAAATACCATTTCCTACTTTGAATTGCCTTTCTACTGTGTTAGGGATGTGCTTTGATAAATAGTTGTCCCCAAATACAATATGTCCTTTAACAGTCCTTTCTTTTTATAAACAGACTGAGTTGTATTTAAGAAAAGCTCCTTTGGTCCTACATGTTTTCTCTTCCAAAAGTTTTAGTGTTTTGCCTCTCATGTCTATTTTTTAATCAACTGGAAAAGAATGTATGGTTTAAGATAATATATATTTATGTATACACATATATGTGTGCGTATGTGTATATTTATCTTGTCTCAGAACTATTATTTAATAGAATATACTCTCAATTCCACACAGATCTACAACACATTTCTGACATACATCATGTTTGGTTACAATACAAGGGTCTATTTTTGCATTATTTTAGGACATTTACCATTGTTCTACCCCAATATCACAAGATACACTGTGCATTTCTGAGTTTTTGTCAGGTACATTTTAGAATCACCTTGTCTGGAACAGTGCTGACTATCAACCACGTGGGGATAAGTGGCTTTCTCTATGTCTTCTTCATGAGTCTGAGTTCTCCGTGGTTCATTTATTAGGTTTTCCACTACAGTTGTACTATTTCCTCCCAAAATTCTTCTATATCTTTTTTTTACATTTACTTAATAAAGTTCTACCAATAATAAATAACATCTATTTCTATCTGTTACCTATATACTCCTTTGTCTATTGTTTTCCTTAACAGACTTGGTAAGTTTTATTTCCTTAAAAACTGATCTGTCTCCTGTAGGTGTTTGGCATGAGGCAGTTCACAGTGTATTACAGCTTTTCTCATCCTCTGCAGAAACCGTCATGATCTGTGATGTTGTTGCTGCTCTTTCACATGCCACTAATTTTGATTCACATTTTTAATTAACTCTTCATTTTCTGCAGCTAACACTGTTCTTTATATTTCAGATTAGATGTCTAGCTAATTTTCATTTTCCTTCTTCCAATAAATCCTTTACTGTAAGTCTATTAGGTATAATTTTTCTCAGTTTTTGTTAATGTAAAAAATTCTACTGTATTCTCATTTTTGAATATTTTTTTCTCCTGATTATTTTTAATATTTATTGATTTATTAGAAAGAGAGGAAGGAGGGATGAAGGGAAGGATAGGGAGAATGAAGGAGGTAGGGAGAGATTATGGATCTGGCTTTACCTGATTACTGGGGAATCAAACATGGACCATCAGGCATGATACGCAAGTGCCTTTAACTGCTGAGTCATCTCTGTAGCCCTGTCTTGATTCTTTATATTGTTCTTCCTTCATTTTCAAGCTTCATTGTACTTACTGAGATATCTGCTATCAGACTAGTTATTATTTCCTTACAGGTGATCTCTTGGACTTCCCTAGATGATTTTTTTCTTTTTTATTTTTCTATTCTTCTTTATTTATTTTTATTTTACTTTTTGAGACAGTTTCTCAATATGTGGCCCAGGCTGGTCTTGAACTTATGACCCTCCTGCCTCAGCATCCTGTCCTACCTTATTTTAAGATCTATTCATCTCTGGGTTTCTGAAATTTTGCTTAAAGTATCAAAGTGCAGATTTGTATTTGTTTTGTTTTGTTTGTTTATTTGGGTTGGTTTTATTTTTATTTATTCATTTATTTTTTGAGGCAGCATCTCCTACAGCTCAGGCTGGCTTTGAACTCATTACGTAGCTAAGTCTGTCCTAGAAGTTCTGATCTTCCTGCTTCTATTTCTTAAGTGCTAAGATAACAGACATGTACCACCACACCATTTTTGTGGCTCAGATTTATCTTATAATCATATTTCCTGTTTCTGTAGACAACTTTCATAACCTCTGGAAAGTTATTCAAAGACCATCTCTCTTGCATTTTCTCTACAATTTCTCAAGGAGACTAGGTCAGTTTCTCACCCATCTTCCATAATTTTAATCTCTCTTCCTTATCCTCCCTTCTCCTGTCCCTCCCCATCCTCTCTCCTTCTCGCCCTTCCTCTCTCCCCCCTAATTTTATTTTCCTATTTATCTGTGCTATGCTTTTGATGATGATTTCATTTTCTCAATTCTCTGTCTAATTAGTCAAGTCACCAAAATCCACTTCATAAAAGGAATAATTTTTATCTTAAAACTTCAAAGAGAAATGTTCAGTATCTAATTGAATTCTTCAGAGTGTGTGTCTGTTACTAGAGATTGATCCCAGGGCTTCAGACATGCTAGGCAAGAGCCACATTCTAGCCCTTCAGTATCTACCTAAATTCTAATTTGTAATTCACCAGATATAAGGCTCCTGAAAGTTTCAATGTTATACGCAATGTATATCACTGTCCTCAATCCTAAAAAATCCTGCCCTCCTTCCCTCCAAATACTAATCAGAAAGAACTTCATTGAATCTTTGATGGAAGAAGTTTGATGCACATCTGCCTAAGTCCCAGTAAGGATAACGTTAAGTCTAATCACATTCACACTCATTCATCTGGCTAACATGTATTAAACACCTATTTTATCACAAGCCTGCAAAGAACTGATGACAGAGAAGTAAATAGGGTAGTCCCTGGTCTTTAATGAACCTACAGTCCATTAATTGTTTCTGCCATCTAATTGCAGCTTAAGCAATGTTTTTTAGAAAGCAGTGAACCGGAAGTCAAAAGCAGAAATGCAGGTCTTAACCAGTGATTAAAAACCCACTCAATCGCCATATCAGTATCTCCTCTTGTGATCACAGTTACATGCACAGTGCAGAGAACTATCACGGGGGGTGGGGAGTGACCATGGGAAGGATGACACAGCCTCATGAGGCTGGTAGGTGAAGGGATAAAAGCAGCAGATGATACAGGTGTTTGAGCGATAACTCTATAACCACAAAGCAAGACTAACAAATGAGCTTAGTAATGTGGCTTCCTTCCAACCCAGGAGGCAGAGCAGAAAGGAGCTGTCTCAATCGCTTGCTCCACCATCACTTGGCCTGTTTATTCACAAAGCAGAGTACATGGTTGTTAGTCAGCTTTCTGTTAATGTAACAAACACCAAAGATGACCAGCCCATAAAGAGTTAAAAGGTTATTCTGGTCCATGGATTCAAAGGTTTCAGCCCATGGTCACTTGGCCAGTGCTGCCTTTGGGCCTGTGGTGAGACAGTAGTATATCAAGGCAAGAAGCACAAAACAGAGCAACATTTCTCACCTCATGGCAGCCAGGATCCAGAGAGAACAAAACAGAAGCAGAAAGGCACCGATACCTCACTACACACTTTGGTAGCTCACACCCACCAGACCGCACTCTTGAAGACAGCCCACTGAGCCCAGCCTCTGAAAATTCTCACAACCTCCCAACAGTACTACACTGGAGAACAAGTTTTGACACACGGGCCTTTGCAGGGGGACAGGTGAGCAGCATACTACAGCAGGGGTTATGGACCCATATCTGCTGAATATGACTCTCCAGTGACATGACCTGGCAATTTTCAGCATGGAAACTGCATGATCCCCATGACTGTGGATGCTGGTCATGCCCAAAACCTGGAAAAGCATACACGGTCTCTTCGAGCCCCCCTCCGCAGTGAGCACTCTCGGTGCATACGCCAGCAGCTGATGGAAATGGCTGGCTCACTGCTTTCCAACTGGCAGCTTGTGTGTCATTGGTTTGTTCTGGAAAGAAGAGATTACAGTGAAAGAGTGATGGGAAAGAAAACACCTTGGGACACTGTATACTCAGCCAGGCCCCATGCTGAAAATAATCCCTTGTCCAGGAACAGGCTACAGATAAGATAGCCCATGTCCCTCATTGCTACCAGCTCTTCTTAAGACCACTAATGGCCCTCACAGTGCAGGCTCC
Source organism: Orientallactaga sibirica (assembly GCA_036365145.1). NCBI lineage: Eukaryota > Metazoa > Chordata > Mammalia > Rodentia > Dipodidae > Orientallactaga > Orientallactaga sibirica. The sequence goes on along the minus strand of JAEOAD010000004.1, from coordinate 49,082,857 downwards.
AAGCTGAGACCAGCAGAGTGGGCTATGTGTCCATCAGTGTTAGTCCCTGGCATATTCTAATCTTTCCCAGAGTTACTGAAAGTTTCAATTTGCCAACCACCCAAAGATTTGGAATTCTCTCTACTAAATACCAACTATAGTTCTACGAGAAAAATAAAATAAATGCAAATATATATATATATATAATTTAATACCAACTAATTATATTTAATACCATATACTAGGCACTAAACAAAGCATGTATGTGTGTGTATATATGTACATATACATGCATATGTATATGTGTGTGTGTATACATATACATATACATATATATATATGTATATGTATATCTGTCTGTAATACATGGCTCTATAAGTGAAGGACCTGAGATTCAAATTTGGATTTGAAGTTTAGTACCATCCATTTTAAATATCAGTGTGGCAATAATCATTAAAAATTATAAACTACATTTTTAAATTTTTTTTATTTATGAGAGTGAGAGAGAAAATTGGTGCACCAGGGTCTCTAGCCATTACAATCAAACTCCAGACTCATGAGCCATCTTGTGCACATGAGCAATTTTGGGTATATGTGTCACCTTGGGCATCTGGCTTATGTGGGTTCTGGGGAGCCGAATCTGGGTCCTTAGGCTTTGCAGGCAAGCGCCTTAACCACTAAGCCATCTCTCCATCCCCCCATATATTTTTTTAGCAAGTAATTCAACACCTAACAATTTATCCTAAAAAAACTAGGTAACATTTGGGCAATAATACATGTGTGGTTATGTTCATCCCATTTAATTAATAATAAAAAATTGTAAACAATCTAAAGTCCATCAAAAAGAGCTATTTTTCATTAAAATTATAATCATTCCTGCAGTAGAGTTTATTCACACTTTTTTAAATAGTGATATAAATCTGTTGACACAAAATGGTATCTACAAGTACCTGAAGGAAAAATACAGGTAACTGACAGGCCTAAGTTTAGCCTGATTCTAATTTTGCTTTCTGGAGAAATGCCTCTGAGCTGCAGCTAAGGTGTGCTGAGGATGGAGGACTGGCACTTCAGCTGGAGTCTGTCTCAAGAACTGGCGGTGGGTCCCAGCCTTCAAGCTTACTTTGGTGGTTCTGGCTTTCTGACACACAGCTCCTCCTGGGCTTTCCTCCAGCCACATCTGGAGGTTTTCCACAGTGCCTCTACTTTTCTCTTCACCCACACACACCTTCTCTATTTAACAAGGCTTCCCAGTTCCTCCTCAATCACCTCTGCTAACAAACTGGCTACATATCAAGCAACGCAACTTCAGTGACCTGTCAAATGTGGGTTGAAAGGACATTGCCATGTACATGTCTGTTCTTGGTGGCTGACTGAATCCCTTCAATTTTAATTTGTTTTCAAACTACTGGATTTCAAAATATTTTTTAAAGTACAAAAAAATTCTTCCTTAAAGAAAAAAAGTAATTCTGAGCCATGCATGGTGGTGCACACCTTTAATCCAGAATTCAGGAGGCAGAGGTAGGAGGATCACTATGAGCTCAAGGTGACCCTGAGATTACATAGTGAATCCCAGGTCAGCCTGGGCTAAAGCATGACCCTACCTTGAAAAACGTAAAAAAATAAAATAAAATAAAAGTAATCCTGGGCTGGTGGCATGGCCCAGTGTTTAAAGGCTCTTGCTTGCAAATCCTGATGACCCAGGTTGGTTTCCCCCAGACCCATGTAAAGCTACAATGCACAAAGTGGCACACAAATCTGGAGTTTATCTGTAGCAGCAGGAGGCCTTAGCCTGTCCATACTGTCTGTCTCTTTCTCTCTCTCCCTCTTTCTCTCTTAAATAAATAAAATAAATATATTTTAAAAAATATTCCTGAATCTTGAGTAAGCCAATCACACTTGATGAGGTCAAAAGTGTGCCCCGCCCACTTCTATGTTGAAATTTTAAAAATTCTTTGTAAGCAGAGAGAGACAAAGAGAAGAGAGAAAGAATGGGCACATTGGTTCCTCCAGCCACTACAAACAAACTCTAGAAGCATGTGCCACTTTGTGTATCTGGCTTTATGTTGGTCCTGGGGAAATAAACCCAGGTCGTTAGACATAATTGCAGGCAAGTACCTTAACTGCTGAGCCATCTCTCCAGCCTTTGAATTTTTTTTTAGTGTATACTGAGAGCTGCTAACCTCACTGAAATCCCTGTGCTAAGCAACCTCAATGTGAGGGATGGAGGGAGGAAGAGAGCACATTTGGCTTCCTTCCACTGACACTGACTCCTTCCTTTCCACACAATGCCCAATAGTTCCATTATTTCCGATGACTTTCTCCTTCCTGTCTCCAAAATGTCACACTCATTTTAAAGATTTATAGAATCATGGTACAGACAGTCTAAAATTATTTCCCCTAAATGAGGAACACGTAGTAAATTATCAAAAATTAGAGAACACTCAAATTAATTTAAAACCAGTTTTGGAATACTTTACTCATTAAATATGAGCTGATGTTACACAGCAGGGACTAAATGTTAGCTGTCAAACAATCCTCAGAGCATGGTTCACCTTGATTAGATGACAGAACCCAATCATCCTGTGTTAGATGAGGGGGCTCATCCAAGACTCCCAGTCAGTCAGTGATAACAAAAAGATTTTAGACCTTGAATTTGCTTTTCCCTGAGTCTCATACATGAAAGGTAAGACGTCAGCACCAGCTGAAAGGCATCTCACAAAACAAAAGTCTATTTGCTTTACCAGCCATGCGTTCTTCCATTGCCACAACTTCACAACGGCATCACCACGGCACCACCATCATGCTCTGCTCCCTGTGCTTCATTAGGTATTCACTGACTGCTGTGTCCTGGGACACAGGGACTCGCAAAGCACCACTTGGCCTGCTCCCAAAAACTTCACAGGAGGACACAGAAGAAAAAGTAAAAGGTCATGAAATACAAATGACACTGACAGCAAGACGAGAATCAGGCCCAAGGTCCTAAAGCAGTTCAGAGGAAACGTGGAGGGACTGTGAGGGCTGCAGGGAGGCATGAGAAAGGGTCACTCCACAGCTGCTAGTCTGAACAACCTGATAACTGTCCTCATGGTTGTGACAAAATAGTGGACAGAAACAACTTAGGGGAGGTGAGTTTCTTTTGGCTCACAGTTTCAAGGGGCAAAGTCCATCATGCCAGAAAGGTATGGGGGTGCAGCTCCATGGTGGCAAACCTATGAGGCAAATACTTGTTACATTTACCCTGAATAGGGAAGCAGAAAATCAGGCTGGAACTGGGGTGCGCTAAAACGCTCAAAGCCCAACTCGCACTGACCCATTTCCTTCAAGTAGACCCCACTCCCCAAATGTTTCCAGCCTCTCAAAACAGAGCCACTGGCTGCTCCCCAGTGTTCAAATAAACGAGCCTTGAGAGACAGCTCACATTCCAACTATAACACATAGTTGAAGGACAGGACTTCTGAACAGAGGGGGGAATAGTGTCTTCATGGAAACACTTAGGAACTTCTCTTGTTCTGCATATTGGAGGAAAAAGTGGAATCTGCAATTCTGCGAAGGTCTGTCAAAGGGTAAGGTGATAAGTGGGGGAGGGAGAGACTATAAAATATAGATCAAGGGGAGTCTTGAATGGTCCCCATTGTTCAAAATGAGTCATGGAGCTCATTTTCTAAACGGCAAGAATTTGTATCTTAATCTATAATTGACGAACCAATAAAGATATTAGAAACAAGCTGGAAAGATAATAAAGTTTTGATAAAATCAAAAAGGTGGGCTGGAGAGATGGCTGAGCGATTAAGGTGCTTGCCTGTAAAACATAATGACCCAGCTTCAATTCCCCAGTACCCACAAAAAGTCACATGCACAAAGTGGTGTATGCATTTGGAGTTTGTTCGCAGTGGCTGGAGGCCCTGGGACACACCTTCTCATTCGTTCACACCCCCTCTCTGATTGCAAATAAATTAAAATATTTTTTAAAACTTTAAAAAATCAAAAAGGCATTTACTGACACTAGTTCACAGTAGTATTTTTACAACTATGAAAATTCCTTGCATTCTTAGCAGTGTATCTACTTTCAAGAGAAATGGTATATGAGGATTTCAGAGAGCTGGAAGGCTGTGTAATTATTTCTAGGCCCTGGTAGGTTATAAGAGAGCAAAGGTTTCGGTCCTGATGGGCTAGGGAGGCTCAGGGAGCAAGGGTGGAAGGTGGAAGACGAGCAGGTGGAGAGGTACTTTTCTCAGCATGTGTACGCAGGCAAGTTTCAGAAGCTAGTTCATATACAAAAACTCTTGGAAAAAGTTAGCAAATATCACAAATGGAAAAATAAAGCATAGAATGCATGTGAATGTGCACAGCTCAGTCCTCTACCTGAGAGAAAAATGGAACGATGACTCTGGCTAACCATTTCCAGTAACAGAAAATAACCAATTCTCTTCAAAGTTAGAAACCCAGCACCTCTTTCTTCAAATATTCACCATTGTTTCTAAATCTCCAAGAGTGGGCCTCCAGATACCTGTGAAATTTTACAAAGCCCAGTGTCTTCGAAAGACACCTTGATCTAAAGAGTACCGACATTCTCTTAAATGAGGACCAGAAAATCACAACTGCCAAAGAGCTGTCAGCTCCCAGTCACCAGCAACCAGGTTTTTCTTTTCCTCTTCTTTTGTTTTACCTCGCTTCACCTATTGTACTGAAATAAATTCTCTATGATGAGTCTCTGCATACTCTGCTCTACCTTCACTGCTATTGAATTCACCCCAGCCTAAACATGGTCAAATTCCACAGAGCAAAAGAAAGAAATCTATAGCTGAAAAGGTTTTCAAAAACTGTTCAGAGAGTGCCCCCTAGTGCCAAAAGGCACTGTTCCAACCAAATGAACTCTGTCTTCTTAACTTTCATATTCAAAAATTAATAGAGAAACATTAAGGAGCCTATACCCTAGGAAAACTTGTCAACTTAGAGCCACATTACACCAGCAACTCCAAACTCTCTAATCTACTGTTCCCCCACCCTAAAATAGGAAGCATACCACCACTGTCCTCCTTCCTACAAACACCTAGGTTCTTTTAGAGAAAGATACGTTATGGATAGAAATGTCTGTTTCTAAGCAACAGGCTAGAAGCTGTAAGGACTGTACACTGGGGCCTATTTGTCACATCTGGGGCATTTGTCACTAAATCCATAATGTGTGTAGTAACTGGAATAGGATTGATTTATTTTTCATTGCACAATTTTGATTCCCTCCTACTTCTATTTACCCAGCTGTAAGGAGAATCTTAGAAAGAAAAAAAAACTTCTGGGAATAAACTCATGTAGCTGATATTATTATATCAATTTAATGTCAATATATTAGAATCTCTCCAATCATATTTTCAAAGTTGAGACTTTGGGCTTTTATATGAGTTATGTAAAATGCTAGATTACTTTGGCTTGTTAAAAGAAAATATCACATAAATTTAGCTGTTAATTTAAAATGAAAGAGGCAGTTATGAAATGAACTTAAAGCCTGACCCTTTAATAGCCTCCTCAATAAAGTAACATCCACTGACTGGAGCTGAGTGTTCAGAGCTGGCTCTGATCTCATTATAAACCTGGACCATCAAAACCTTCAAACTTTCATTTGGGTTTTACTAAAACTCATCATTGCCCTCTACTGGTAAAATTGGAACAAAACTAGAATCTATGTAAATGTTTGAAATCATCTAATTTCTGGTTTCTTGATAATATATAACTTTCAACATCTTATAAATTAACTCTGAGATCCCAGAAGGAGGAAAAGCAATTTTGCAGAAACTCAAAAGTAGTTCTCTGCTTTATCAACTCAAGTAAGAGACCAAATGGCAGCAAACTGCAAAGCTGGCTTTGGACTCTGGACTCTCCCACTGCAGTACTATGCAGCCCTGATCAAAGACCAACCTTCCTGGATCTCATCATTCAAGGACTGTAAACCAGGAGATATTTATGATCTTTTCCCACTTTAAAATCTTTAACAATGGTTTAACTTACAATATTTGTTTTTACCTTTCCATTCACTTTTAAAAGTAGTAATGGGCATTTTAAATAATTCCTAATCTTACATTATTTCTATTACATTATCCAACATATCTCATACATTCAGGACTCCACTGATGATTGTAATAATGCAGCAACTGAGATAAATGTAAACCAAGTATCTAGCATAGCATACAGAGGTGAGCAATAATTCTCTCTCTCCCCTCTCCTCATGTCCCACATCTACCAATTCCATGACCTCCATAACAGGAGAAGCCACCATAGTGTCCCCATGGCAGCAACAATCATAAAACAGATACAATGACATTATAGCAATAAAACAGTACTAGCAAAAGCAGCATAAATGATGATAAAATGATAAAATATATTATAATGATTATAACAACCATTTATTGGATATTCTGTCCAACCATTATGATATACACATCCTAGGAGTTGCCTAAGCTGGGCCTCACAATCACTGGCAGGTGTTACCTTTGCCAATTAGGAATGAGAAGCCTGGCCCCACATTATTAAACAATTGTTATTTAATACAAGTTAGTTAACAACTGTTGATGCTACCAAATTCTCACTAGCCATTTCTCCTTTTCAGACTTTTAAAACCCTTCCCTCCACACTGCTAAAACCCTGGGAAACTCCCTAGCTTTCTACCAGGGTCTCCTGATGGTCACAAATGGAGTGGGCACTACCACAGCCCACCTCACCCATGTGTAACACTGGACAACCTGCACTGGGAATGACAAATGTAGCTCCCTTTCTTTACTCATCCAAACTAACACTGCTTGCTCTAATCCATTCTCCTCTTCTGAGGTATGATATAGTAGTAGGAGGAGCAACAGAACTAAGAATGGAGCTCACTCCTGACACTTACTCGGAGTGAGACTTGGAGCAAGCCTTCTCACATTTTACCTGTGAGATGTACAAACACATGTCCTACCTGCCTTCATATATAATTGCTTGCAACAAATAAAACAGATATGAAAGTGATGTGAAATGTGTGAATGAGCATCAGCTGAGCGTGCAGTATTTCTTCCTCCTCTCAGGCTCTTCACTAACACAGTGCTTTTGGGTCCTTAAAATATACAAGCAGTCTTACAGACTGATATAAAAAATTATGGGAACTATAAATAATGTCTCTATCTTTCTAAATCACAATAGTTCTTCCCAAAAGTGGCAGAAACATGACATCCTTTTCTCCTTGTGATAATGAATAACTTACTAGCCATTTCTAACTTCCAACTGTGGGGCTAACAAGATGCAAGTGAATATCCACAAGCATCCTACTTCCCATGCAAACACAGTAAGAAGAACTGTGAGTTGGGCTGCTGCATCTCATCCCTTTACACAGCTGTGGAGCTACAGATCCCCTGCTCTTTCTTGCCCTATGTGGGGTTCAGGAAGCATGTGACCTTGAGTATGACTATGGTGACTTAGGGTCCCTATGCATAAGGCCTGGACACCAGCCAGCTCTGTGGACTGGATGTCCTTGTAGAAGATGCCCACACAGCCTTTAGCACCTGCATTCGATCTTAACAAAACTGCTGATGCCCTTCCCTACCCAGTGAACCCCATAGAGTAAATGCTGAAATGCATGTTCAAGCTTTCATTCCCCAGAGATGGCTGGAAACAGACCCCCGGAGAGCTGCATGAAAAGCAGTGAAGGCATGAAGCCTTTTCTGCTCACCCATGAGACGCATGAGAAGCAGAAAGAAGTTATATAGCTGCACTTAGCTCTCTGCTTGGAGGGCTCATTATTAACATACTCTAGCTTAGAGTAACAGGGTGAGGTACAGGAACATCAAATCTCTCAATGCCCTTCAGTATGTACCTGATGTCAGGGAATTTCCATTTCAAAGAAAATAAAAGTCAAAGAAAATCAAAATGTCCCCCAAACATGCTGTCAACAAAAGAAGTCAAAATGGACCAAATTCTTACAAGAAGAAAATGAATGTTCCTGATTTCTGAAAACTGCCATACACAAAAATAATAACTTTGCACCATTCAGTTATCAAGGAAGCCACACTACCTCCCTAGTCAATCTAAGTGAAAGCAGGGTTGTCTACCTTAGGGAATTAGGTGGCTTCCAATCAATGCAACAAGACTAGTTGAACATGCATGCGACAGGCTTCTAGTTCTTAACAAAAGCAGAGCAGTGGTGGCCTCCAAGGAACTTCCTGACTGCAGCTTCAATAAAAGGTCCTGTTTCTTTTAAATGGGACAGTCATTCAGATTAAATAATAAGCCATGTTAATTTTGTTTATGACAACAGACACAAGTCACCACAACTGACTAAATAACCAAGCGCTTCACCAGCAAACCCAGTGTCACTTAAGCACCGGCCCGTGTTTCTATTTGGAAAACTAAATAAGTGGACAAAAGAAAAATCAATAAACAAACATCAGGCGGCTTCTAGGGAGCAAATCCACACATGCACATGTGAATTAAGTAACATTTACTTCCTCTGGCCAAGTCATCAGGAGAAGTTTGCTACTAGAATAACGTGGATGCTTACCAACATGACGAGGCAAGAGCAGTGAGGGAGGTTCCCTCTTTTAATAGTTATCCTGGGAGCATTCAAGGAAGTCAAGTGAGTGAATAAAGCAGAGCTGTGATGGCCTTTCTTTGGTATTCTTGGAAACGTGATCATTGCATCAGCAAACATTTCTGACCACATACTATGTAGAGGAAATGTACTGGGACTGTGTTGCCCGAGGCAGTGTACCTGCCAAGAAATCTACATGAAAGCAGTATGGTACAGGTGATAACCAAACTGTTTTCAAGGTGGGATTGTGAGAGGAGGACAGCCATGTTTAGGGAGCTAGAGAGCCAGGAGAACATTACTACACTTTATCCTATAAGATGATTAAATAACTACTTTGTAATGTCTCATTACTACTTTATAGAACTCTTAAAGATATGAAGTCATTTTCTGTTTGAAAGATAGATGACAGATAAGAATGGAAGGTGAAGCCTACAATCACAGAGACCACATCTACATTTGGGATGTGGAGGGACACATCTGTAATCCTAGCACTTGAAAAGCAAAAGCAGGGGAATCATGAGTTTGAAGCAATCCTGGGCCACATAGTGAGACACGGTCTCAAAACAAGAATAACAACAAATAAACCTAAACAGAAGAAGCCCATAAATGTCATTAGACAAAGCTGGAAAATCACATCTTTAAAAACTCTAGCAGTTTGCTGTTTAAGATACACACAAAATACAGTTTGGAAATCTATGGTACATACTATGTAATAAATAACATGACTTGTCTTTGACTTTGCACGTGTATGTGTGTACACGTGTTCTTGTGTGTAGGCTTGAACAGGGAGTGAGGAGGCCGGAGTTGACACTGGATGTCTGCTTCAATCTCTCTCCACTTTATGTTTCGAGACAAAGTTTCTCACTACACCTAGAGCTCACGGATTTGGTTTGTTTAATTTTAGAAACCACTGTCGAGTATTATCAGAAAGCTACCCTGTGGCACTAAGACAGACCAGAGAAGGGAATGGAGAGAGAACAGTACAGTTAGAAATCTACTACAGCTGTCTAGTTAAACACAGGAGGGTCCACGTGTAGTGGTGCATAACTGTAATCCTAGCACTTAACAGACTGTGGCAGGAGAATCATGAGTTTGAGGCCAGCCTGGGCTACAGTGTGAATTAAGTGTATTCTCAGTGTGTTAAGGGTGGGGAAACAGATGAAACTTCCAGAAAAAAAAAGTGCAAACCAAAACAAATAAACAAAGGCAGGAAGGTGTTTACTGTAGAAGCGTTATCACCTCTGGCTGACATTGTGGACATGTGATCAATAAACCAACAACACTCCAGGGAAGGTCTGCAGATTCTTCTCTGTCAGCAGTTAGGACACCTCAAACTATAGGGGACCACTTCCACATTCTTACCCATTCCCTCAGACAGAAGCTTTAACTGGTCTGTGCTGCCCTTCTCCCCTGCTGCTGGATGGACCATTATCCCAACTCTTCCTGCTCATTCAGAAACAAGTCTGGGAGACCAAGGTATCCCAACCCAACACCGTCATCTCCCCCATCAAAAACACAAGCCAGCACCCAGAAGTCCATTGGCCCAGAGACGAGCTAGATACTTACAGAGTGAGTTTCTCCTCACCTGCTTTTAAAAACTGCTTAAAACAACTCTAGAGTCTGTTAAATGCATTTTCTGAAAAATGTTTTAGAAAAGACAATGGCCTGAAGTTAGCAATCAGATGCAACAAGGTACAATCTCAGAAGCACATTTGCCTATTTTATTTCAACATACACAATTCAGTTTCATATCAGCTTTCTCTATGCCAGTAAAAAGGGAGGCAAGGGGAAACTTCCACTTCTTAATCTGTATGTCTGTATATTTTTAATTACAAATATTCAATATAACTTCAAAACCAAACTAAAACCAATGGTGACATCTCATTAGGTTCCATACATATAAGGAAATCCACAGTAACAAACAAACTCTGGATGAATGTATACCTAAATAAATATGCTCACACATACATACTATTTTAAAACTGTAAACCCTAGATTTAAAAATTTTAATTAACATTAGACTAGAAAAAGAATCACAGGTCAAATCACTATTAAAAACAAATTAGCTGCTAGATGTGGTTGTACACACCTTTAATCCCAGCACTCGGGAGGCAGAAGTAGGAGGGTTGCAGAGAGTTCCAGGCCAGCCTGAGACTACACAGTGAATTCCAGGTCAGCCTGGGTTAGAGCAACACTCTACTTCAAAAAACCAAGTGAGTGTGTAATCTTTTACTGTCATCACTTCAAACTAAGTTTATAAAGGACCAATTCTCTTTTGTAAATCCCAAAGGAAAGTTATCCAAAGTTATTTTACTTCTCCAATAGTTAAACCTCACCATAACCCATCCTCTCTGACCTCTTTCAACAAAGCTGCTAAATGGAAAAATGAAATCATTTGAGCTTCACATTGTTTCCATGCCCAAACATGCAAGAGCAAACAGATAACCAGCAGGCAACTGCAGCTCTCAGGATGATCACCATCTGATAACCTCGAACTACCAGAGCCAGAGAGTGTGGGAAGTTTTTCCTGTTTTCCTAGGAGCTTCATTTCTGGATGGGGACAGGCTCCTGCAGGGCGAAGGGCACAGGTGGTGCTTACCTTTTTGGCTCGTTGGGCTATGTCTGGCGTTCTTGTGAGCAGCTTCTCAATCAGGTACTCTCTGTTCTGTAAAACAAATGATCCCAAAAGTTTGACACCAAATCAGAGACACGTGAACTCACTGTGATTTCAAAATAGCAGATTTACTTGGGTTTTTAAGCATGTTACCTTGGCTTTCTGGAAGAATTTGCATTTTAAAAGTTCTGCTGCTGTGGGCCTGAAAGATCAATAATAAATTAGAGTTGAAACAATGACTACTTAATAAATACACTGTCTTGATGATACAGCTTAACCCCTGAGCATTCCTGGAAGACCAATTTTAGGGCCAGCAAAACCAGCAACCAAATTAATCATAAGCAGGCACAAATAAACTGCCAATTTTCCAGTTCTTTCTAAACACCTCTACAGCAGAACAAATAAGCTCTTGTAAATTAAATGCTTGGGGCATGATCAGTTTTTCGTCCTTCATTCCTACATATCACTAAGTGGCAGACTAGCATCTGTGAGCTAAATTCCTCTATTATTAAGGCCCACATGAGCTGCAAAGAGACCCTGTCAAAGGAACTATATTTAGTCTACGGTGTTGTGATTCCTCAGGAGTGACAACTACTGCAAGGGCTCCAAGGGTCTTGTGTCTAAGTGGATACGAACTTGGCTATTCTCAAGAGCAGGTAAATGTCAGGTGATCAATAAAATGCAAATCATTTCAAAGTATTACTGAGCAGGGTCTGTGTACTTATGACATCCTATAACCTGTTCTCTGGCCTATTATTTCCTGTGAGGTCTGGGAGGCTTAACTAAGTTTCCTCAAACATCTGAGTGAGCAGACAATGCTCATAAAACTGTAAATTTCTAAAACGTTTCAGATTTTGCACTGGCAATATGTGACTAGCAATGTATGCAAATATTCTAAAACCCAAAACCTCTGCAAATGAAAATACTTCTGATCCCAAGCATGCTGGATCCAGGATCCTCAAGCTGTGCTATACAGGTGATGTCATGAACGTCTCATGACAGCACCAGGGCAGGCACTGTTAGGCTACTCTACTATCAGAAATGCTTAGTTTAACTGCTTGGACCTGGCTCAAAAGCTCTCATTGCAAAATTATGTTTTTCCTTACTGCAATTAGCAAGCATTCTGTTGAGTAATACTTTGGCACTGTTTGAATATCCTGTTCCTGAAAGCCTTTCTCCTAGTGGTTTAGCATATTTGCCTTAAATAATTATTTCAAAGGAGGTGGCAGAATACTAATATTCTTCCATCAAGTCCTTTATCAGGAATCTGCCTCATGTCAGCTTTTTCTGTCTATATCTATAAAGAGCTGTGGTGGAGCAACAAGGAGGAAACTTCCATAAAACTTCCGATTTGGAGCTGGAAATGTAAGTTAATAGAAGTATACTTGCCTAGCATCTATGAGAAGAAGCACCACATGGAAAGAAAGAAAAAATGGATGGAGGGAAGAAGGGAGAGAGAAGGAGGGAGGGATAAACGGACAGACAGACAGACAGACCTAGTTCTTCCTTGAAGGATGGCTCAAATAAATCTACAGTGAAGAACAACCTGCCTGACAATGGACCCAATATTGTTCCAAAAGGAAAAGGGGTGATCTGAGAAAAATGTTCTATATTAACTTACACTTAATAGAAAATCATTGTTCCTTTTCTTAGGACAGGTATCATGGTTAAATATTAAGCTTATTGCTTTTAAATAGTTCAACAAATAAAATGCAGACAGAGCAAATATGGAAATGTTAGTAACTGTTAATCTGTGTAACAGAAAGAAACACTGTACTATTCTTTCACAGTTTCTGTATGCTTTACACTTTTCATAATAGAGAGGTAGAAAGGGAAAGAACGCATCACAGGATAAAATGAAATATTCTCTCAGCCAATTATAAGCAAAAGTACAAAGTATTACATTGGGATGAGGGTGCAAGTTTGCAAAATGCCCTCATACTTGATATGATCAGAAACTACCACTTTGGAACCAAGAAGGTCCACAACCAGGTCCATGGGGACCCAACTCAAGCACAGGGGCAGAATTAGGAAACAGGGACTATAAATTGCATAAATCTATGAGGACCATAAACTATTTCTGCCCAAATAGGATTTCTGTTTAAATTGTTATTGCTTTTGTTTCCTCTCAAATTTCAAGTGGAATAACTAGCTTATAGGTACCACACAAAGAATCTATATCCACTACAATAAGAGCTGCTAGTTACTTTGAGTGAATAAGGATCTAAACAACTGGTGGACCACATTGTTTGGCCATTCATTAAATTCATGAATTTGTACCTTGTTAAAATAAAGAATGAAAATGGATCTAGCCATTCCCCATGATTTAACTTTGGTTGTAATTTTCATGTATGCTCTTGATCATTAGCAATGATTCATCCTTTCATTGTCTCAGTAACTGTTCATTGAGTCTCCACATTTGCTAGGTACTGGATATACTGCACAGTACAGTGAACGGAGGGAATAGTCCCTCAGACCCACCACTGCCTGGCAAGAAGAGCCAAGTGCTAAGAGCTTCCAGAGAAGTGGTACATTCACAGAGAAGGAACAGGAGAGAACGTGGTGCAGAACCACAACCCAACAGACTGAGTAAGGCTCATTATTAGTTTTGGCCATTCTTGGCATAAACCAAAATTGTAGAAACCAACACGCCAGCCATATGCAGGGGCATGCACCTACAGCTGCAGCTACTTGGGAGGCTGAGACACATGGTTACTTTCTGATTGTGAGTCCATCTTGTCTCCCTTGATCCTACACACACTCCTTTAATGATAGTGGCGTTTGTGCTCATCTCTTGTTCCTTCATGATAGAGAACACACTGCTTTTCCACACTGTTTTAATTAAAGAAAAAAACTACCATACCTTGTCATCAGTCAAGAAACAGCTTAGATGGCATCATCATCAAGATCTCGCTCCCCACTTCTGCAAGTGGAATTTCTTGCTGCCAACTTGGTGCTCACAAACTGTTCTTTCAACAATCCTACTTAGCAGTCATCTTGATCTATGCTTCCCTGACCCATCACCTCTACTTCAAGAGGTTAAGAGCCCTTCCAAGGAAGGAACCACATAGGATACATTTTTATATAGTCAATGACCAGAACAGAAAATGGTGATAATTCCATTTCATGCTCCACTGTGAAAAAGAAGTGATGTCGGAAGACACTTGGACATAAGACTTCAACTCCTTCAGCTAAGTTAAGTCAGCACCAGAGTCTATGCATCTGTGAATATAGTGGGGAAGAGGAGAAAGAAGCAATCCCAACAACAACAACAAAAAAAGAGTAGAAGTAGGGACCCAAAATGCTTCCTTCCTTCCTCCGAACCCCACTCATTTACCTCCTTCAGCCCAGTGGTCAAGTGTAATACCAACAGAGAAGGCTCGGGAATAATGGATGTACCTTGAGAAACAGGGCTAGGAAAATGCTTTCCCACCCCCCAAAAAAGTCATTTCTATGGTAACTAAAATATAAAGGGTAAAGGCATACCTTAGAGAAAACCCGCTTCTCTGCTCTCTACCCTTGGCCTTCATCATAAATAAATATTTAAAGAACTGACATTCTTTTTTAATCATAAGCACGACTGTTATGCAACAGGTTATTCCAATTAAGTATTGAGAATACCTCAATAACAGATCACTGATTCCTTTGTGGTTCAAGTCATCTGAAGTGTTCATGGCTTTGGGGTAAAATCCCATAGTGCCAAACTATCTCTATGAGAAAGTAGAGCAGAAGGAAATGGAAGAAATGAGGGAAATAACCAAAGGAAGAAAGTGACAGAAGGTATGAGAAAAATAGAGGTGCTTGCTTCCCATTTGATCTTAGATTTCTCTCATTTTGTATGTTTACTTATTTGCTGTTGTTTTATGCCATAACTTGGTTTCTGAGGAGCCATTAATGCCACTTTCCTTTTCTCTGGAATACTCCAGGAGAAAGGATTCTACACAGCCACCTCTTACACAGCTGGATGGCCATCAAGGAATGTAATCTATCATGGAATCAGAAACACTGTTTTATAAGAAACACTGACCAAAAACTAACAACCAACATGGCCATGCAGGCTCTGAATAATGGCTGCGTTTCAAATCCTTAAAAACAATGCAGTAGTCTGCAAGTACCAACATTCTCAGAAGAAAATCTCTCAAAGGATTCAGTTAATACATATGGATGAACCAAAGTCCACTGAGACTAAGAATAATTCTCAAAGGATTCGGATGAGTATTAGACAATTTAAACAGTTCTAACAACCTTTATTAATAAGTTCTAATGGCTCCCTGGCCTCAGGCAGAGATGTTTTTCCCAGCCCTCATTTCCTCTGCAAAGAAATTCTCAAGTCTTACTCATTTCTGATTGATTAATCAATGCAATATCCACCCTTTTGATGCTCAAAGAAAATGCTGATTCTTTCCATGAGTCTCCATCTTTAGTAAGCATGAAGTCTACAAGATCAAAACTCATTTTATAATTAAACAGTAAGACAGTCAGCTATGCAAATACGAGCCACTCTGCCTATGCTAATGCAAAGCACAGACCTTCATAAGGCAAACTACTCCAAATCCCCAGCTCTTTCTTTTAAAGGAAAATGCTGTGTCCTCTCAATGGACAAAAAAACACAGCCTCTTCACAGTAAGCCTGGCACTCCAGCATCAGAGTGAACGTATCCTGGCTACTCTCCTATGGTGGTATTTTGTGTTCCTTGCTCAAAAGGCTCTTGGCAACTCCAGGGCTTTGGTGTAGTCAACTGCTTTGAGATTACACATAGTTGATCTGCATACAGACACCATATATGCATAAAAGTATCAAAAGTTTCTCATGAACTCCTCAACCCACTTGAATATGGTTTCTATTTCTGAAAGGTTTTTCACAGACTTCAAATCACCCCCAAACTGCAAACTTTCCAAAAGTCTCAAGAAACAGCATTACGTACGCCAGACACAGGAGAGACTCTATGCATATAGTCTCAAGAAATAGTACTGAGGGGCTGGAGAGAGGGCTTAGCGGTTAAGGCACCTGCCTGCTAAGCCTAAGAACCCAGTTCCAATCTCCAGGTCCCACGTTTAGCCAGATGCAAAGTGACGCAAGGGCGCAATGCCTCACTTGACCACAAGGGGGCGCACACATCTGGATTTCGTTCACAGCAGCTGAGAGACTGCTGGTGTGCCCATCTCTATCTGTCTCCCCCTCTGTCTCTTTCTGTGTATCTCTCCAAAAATAAATAAAATAATAATAATAATAATTTTTAAAAAAAGAAATAGTACTGAGTAAGCAAGACAATGAGAGGCAGATACAGGTGAGTGTGTAGGTCCACCTACTAAACTAGTTACAATTCGCAATGAATCGGTTGTGTGAGTCAACAAATGCACACAGTGTAATAAGTGCTGTGCAAGATAGATCCTTAGCACATGCTAATTCCTACATGAAGTTTCAACAAATTTACTTGGTAAGGGGGAATAAATAAGAAATGGAAACCTTCATTTCTTGAGCACTAAAGGTCACCTTAGCACTGTGCTATCTGCTTCAAGTCTCATATCTCCTTGCATCCTCAGAGCACTCTCATGAAGACTATTGTGATTATACCCATTATACAGACAAAAGAAATTAAGCCAAAAGGAAGTCAAAATAAAGCTCAGAATCCCACCCTGTCTACCCCACTGTAAGAGGATGGGCCATTTGGGTAACTGTAGAATGGGGAACAAGAAAGAAAAAAAAATCCTGAACAGAGGCAGAGAGGAGAAAAAAATATTCTGGGATATTCACAATTTCTGAATTGTGTCATGTACTCAAATGTTTATTTATATATTTAGTAATATACATGTTTAAATTATATGCTATATAAAAATAATTCAACAACATTACTTTTTCCACCTCACATTTCAGTCATCATTTTTGTTTGCTTGTTTTGTTTTTCCTAAACTCCTCATGTACAACCTCAATATCCACAACTTTTCACTGGAGGAAAATTATTACCTGTGGAAGCTGATGCACCACAAACAGTCTGTTATTGCTTATAATACAGAACAATTACACAGTTGTGAGGCCAGATTAAGTTCTAGAGAAAAGACATACAAAGTTCTTAAACTATTATTAATGCTGTGTACTCAATACTGTTATTAAGAGAACAACCCTAGTTCAACTCAGTGGGTTTAAAGTAAAACGCATGAAAGTAGGATGAGGATCTAATGAGAAGAAAGATTTTAGTAGGAGGGAAAGAAGTGAAAGAGAGGGTAAATGAGGGGAGAGGATCAAAATGCATTCTGTACATATACGAAAGTTGTAAAGATTTTAAAAAAAAAATGGAGTTTCCTGGTCCCGATAGGCCCCACTGCAGCAGGCGTGACCTACTTGGACCTGAAAACTTGCTGCTGAACAGGCCCCTTGCTCCACATTCCTGATCTAAGTGCCCCTGGGTCTCCAACTCCCAGATACCCTACACCTGAACATGCAGGCCAGAGGGTGCTCACTGTGCTGAGTGAGTAGGGCAGATCCCTGTTCCCTGGCTCCTCCCAGTTTCCTGGTCCCTGTAGGTCCCCATGTAGCTGGCTTGGGGAGGCCTTGTCCCTGGGTGGGGGCTGTGGAAACAGGCCTTTTGCTCTGGTATCCTGACTGGCCCCTGGGTACCAACAACCTTATTCCCCTGAGTCAGAGGGTACACAGGCCACTGTAGGAGCAGACCTCTTGCCTCTGGCTCTCCAGCTTCCTGGTGCCTGGTTCCCTAACCCATGATTCCAGTGTGCTGAAGAGTATATGCAAATGGAGTGAGTAGGCTAGAGCTCCCAGCTTCCCAGGTACCTTTGATGTAGATGTAATGTCCACAATCTGTGCATCTGTGGTTACAGGGCCATCATACACCAGTACACCAATCCAGTTCATATTTAAAGCAGAATACCTTCTGAAGATCCTACAAGGACAAAGACTTCCTTCCTCCTCAATAGAATAAAGTGTGTCCCCAAGATGGGTAGACCATAATGCCAAAAAGCCAATGAAAGAAAGAAAATTGAGAGATCTCCACCAAGGATGCCTACTCCCACAATCGAAGCCTTTAAAGAAATCAACAGAATTTCATTCCCAAAATGAAAACACAACAACCAATGAGAACTTGATCAAAGAATTGCTGAACTGGAAGCAAACCATCAAAAAACCAACCATTGTATCAATGAAATAAAACAGAATTGTCTCTTAGAGCATTCAGCGTTTGACAGTAGGCTTAACGTGATTAAAGAAAATGTTAGAACCCTCAAAAGAGGTATAAATGAATTGAAGATACATACCACCTACCAAAACTAAACTCAGAGCACATTAATCGCCTAAACAAATTTATCACATCCATGGAGATTGAAAAATTAATCAAAAACCTCCCCCAAAAGAAAAGTCCAGGACCAGATGGCTTCTCAGCTGAATTCTATCAAACCTTCATTGAAGAACTGAAAACAATTTTTCTAAAACTGTTCACATAATTGGAGACCAGGGAATCCTCAAAACTTCTAAAAGTGATTAATTCCTGTAGTAAAGTGGCAGGATACAAAAATCAATGCACAAAAGTCAGCAGCCTTTCTATATGTAAACGACAAATGTACAGAGAGAGAAATCAGTGAGACTGTCCCATTTTCAATAGCAACCATAAAAAATTAAATACCTTGGAATAACACTAACCAAGGACATGAAAGACCTATAATGAAAACATAATACAAAAAAAAAAAAACTCAAGTAAGAAATTGAGGACTTGAGAAGATGGAAAGACCTTCCATGTTCCTGGATAGATAGAATTAATATTGTGAAAATGGCAATTCTACCAATTTAATGCAATACCAATAAAAACACCAACATCATTCTTCACAGAGATTGAACAAATGATCTCAAAATTCATATGGAATGGAGTAGGCCTTGGATATCCAAACATATTCTCAGGGGGAAAAAAAACACACCTCTGGATGTATCACCATACCTAATCTAAAGCTATATTACAAAGCCATAGTAACAAAAACAGCATGGTACTGGCATAAGAACAGAATCATAGACCAATGGAACAGAACTGAAGAGTCAGACCTTAGGTCAAGTAACTACAGCTACTTAATCTTTGACAAAGATACCAATAATGTAGACTGAAGATAGCATCTTCAACAAATGGTGTTGGACATACTGGGTGACTATATGTAGAAAAATGAAACTAGACCCATTCATTCTCCATACACAAAAATCCAGTCCATATGGATTAAAGACCTCAATAAAAGCCCTGAAAATCTCCTACTGGAAGAAAAAATAGAAGGCACTCTCCACAATATAGGAGTGGGAAAGGACTTCCAGAACAAAACCTCAGTAGCCCAGGAAATTAACAATCACTCAATCAATGGGATCTCATGAAGCTAAAAAGCTTTTGTACAAACACACCATAAGCAGAGCCAATAGATTATCCACTGAAAGGGAGAAAATTTTTGCCAGCTAAACCAGCGACAGAAGCCTAGTATCTAGAACCTACAAAGAACTATAAAAAGCTAAACAATAAAAGAAAATCAAACAACCTACACCAAAAGTGGGGTAGAGAACTAAATAGGGAGTTCTCAGAGGAAGAATTACAAATGGCTAGCACACACTTAAGAAAATGTTCAACATCCCTCACCATTAGGGAAATGCAAATTAAAACAACTATGAGATTCCGCTTTACTCCCGTAAGGATGGCAATCATTAAAAAAAAAAAAATCAAACAATGACAAATGTTGGCAAGGATGTGGGGAAAGAGGAAACCTCATCCATTGTTGATAGGAATGGAAAACTTGTACAACCACTATGGAAATCAATATGGAGATTCCTGAAAAAGATGAACATAAAGCTGCCAACAGACCCAGCTGTTCCCTTTACTGGGCATTTATCTCAAATGCTCCATGCATCAATATAGAGACATTTGCTCAACCATATTTATAGCTGGTCAATTTGTTATAGCTAAGAACTGGAATCAACACAGATGCCCATCATTGGATGAATGGATAATGAAGTTGTGGTACATTTACACAAGGGAATTCTACTCAGCAGTAAGAACAATACAATGAAATTTGTAGGAAAATGGACAGACTTGAAACAGATCATACTCAGCACAGTCACACAATCACAGAAAGACAAACATCACATGGTGTCAGTTGCTGCAGTTCCTAACCTGGACCTTGAATTGCTGTCATACTGACAGGCAACTCAAGGCCCAGACAACAGGGATGGAAGGGTTTGGGGGTAGGGGTGAGGGAGGGGAAGTGCAGGGGGAAAACAAACCCAGAATTAAATCCAAAATGAGCAGATACTGTAAAAACCTTTACCCTTGGATATAGCCTAAAAGATATAACCCTCAAAAGGAGTAAGGGGGAGCACCTGAAAAGTAGGGCTCTGGTGAGGGTGGGATGAAGCCCAAGCTTAAAAGAAAACTTTTTTCTGCCTCTGACCTGTAACTCCCAGTACCAGAGATTGGTTGCTACCCACATTGAGTTGTTGTGCTGAGAGACCTACGAAGTTCCCAAATCAAGACAGCTTTCTGTCAAAGCACTTGATTACCTGCCTGAGGCAAAAGCTAAGACCCTATTGCTGAAGACACCATATGCTGCTGACACAGAACATGGAGAGACCTGGCTGGAATTCAGAAGAAAGCCAGTCCCCAGACAGTTAGCCTGTCTAGTGATGGAAAGCGCTACATGAGCTACTGAGGGAAAGTGACCAACAACGTCTGAGGAACCAGAGGTCTAAGCTACTCAGAAGCAAACACCCTGACAGGATGTACACACCAGTGCAATAGTGGCACACAGCCTCAGTGGGAAACCAATAGCTTTCTGACTGGCTAAGAGAGCCACTCCATATAAAGGAACCCATATCTGGAACTGGGAGCCAAATCAGAATCCAGTGTCAAGCTCTTACTAGTTTTTGGCTAAAAGAGAGGTTACATACATCAAATTCTACCTAAATTAATAATGCTTATCCCATTTAAACTATGCTGACTTCACTCTTCATTGGAGAAATCTTGGTTTTTTTCAGAAAGTAGCAAGACCAGAGGAGATAAACTACCCCACGCACTTCAGCCAAGCCACAGCTGAAACCACAGAGGAATTGGGGAGACGAGCAAGAGTGCTACTGAATCCCATAAGTTAGAATTGGGTGACATAACACAGCCACAAGGTGGATCTCAACTTGTTTAAGAATCTCAGACTATCAGGAACAACCCAGATTGACTGCAGAGACAAGGCTGTCTCGCACTGGGCGTGGAGGATCCAACTGTCTTCTTGGTGATGTCAATTTTTTACTTATGGCAATGACACCAAATGCAAAGGAAAAAAAAAAAATCGAAGGGCATTCTCACACAAAAGAGACTGAAAAAATTACCTCAACAAAAGATAAAGTAACCTTGGAGGGAAAATAAGACCTATAATTTAAATGCAAAGGACAAACGAAATGGACTAGAGGAATCACTTGCAAAAAGTGATTTCAAGATATGGAATAGTATTTAACAGCCACGAGTCACAAAGACTGTTTTGAAAAAAAAAAAAAAAATCACAAAAGAAGCTGTGCTTGGAAAGGGCAGCCTAAACTTAGACAGTAACTTACTACATAAAAGAATAGGCTTAACAAGTTGCAAGAATTAAGACCTATAATTTAAATGCAAAGGACAAACGAAATGTTTAAGCAGAAATAGACTAGAGGAATCACTTGCAAAAAGTGATTTCAAGATATGGAATAGTATTTAACAGCCACGAGTCACAAAGACTGTTTTGAAAAAAAAAAAAAAATCACAAAAGAAGCTGTGCTTGGAAAGGGCAGCCTAAACTTAGACAGTAACTTACTACATAAAAGAATAGGCTTAACAAGTTGCAAGAATTAAGATAAAAATAAGGCAACCACTTCCAACAACAAAGTCCATGCTTGAAAAGGAAATTTTCAGATGAAAAAGTTACTTTGTTTTAAAATCTATGTATAAAACTGGAGCCTTGGAGGGACAGAAGCCTTTCAAATCTGTGTTAGGAGGATGCTACACAAAGCCATGTCCCTAAATGAGCAAGGTCTGTGTATGATACACACTGTAAAAATTCTCCTTTAAGTGATAAATTAAAAAAGGAAAGAATAGAACAGAAGTCTGGGCTCCATTATCACTACACAGGATATTTCAAAGTCACAGAATTTAAGAAGGAAGAAACAAATTCAGAAAATGGAGACATTCCCATGCAGAGCAGTGACAGAAGAATAAAGAGGAAACACTAAAGTTAAAACCATTTGTTTCTGTTTATATAATTAATCTTTCCAGGTAAAAAAATCTCTTTAATCTTCTTGGCTGATAATCTTTTAAACAGCACGAACAACTTGTTCTGCAACTAAAAGGAAGCTCATGCAAAATTCAATAGGTCTGCCTGGTTTAGACTGGAGTTAGCAGGATGTTCAGGTCCTGAGAGAGCAGCTCACCATACAAAGTGCAGAAATTAACTCCAGGGAGGCAGCCCTGCAGGGCACCCCTGATTGCTGTCTTACTTTACTTGCTTTGATGGCAGAGCATACACCTAGCCAGCAGTGAATCTAATAGAATGTTTCCTCCACTGGCCACCCCCTTGGCCTGCACTACCTGCTCTCCACTTTGGGCCCAGGCTGTCTTCCATTAACTGGATAAAAACAGGTGCAGAGCCTTGAAGCGGGCCTTAAAGTGCCTTCCCATTGTCCTCAGGTGGCCTCTCCCCATTACAAACACTGCTTTGTCAGGACTCAGGTCACACGCTCCTCCATGGAGCTTAACATACCTTTTGGAAGGATCTTTCTGAAGACAGAGTGAAAGCAACTTTCTAAAAGACTTGCCATATTTTTTCATCATTTCTTTATCCTCTACTCCAGTTTCTAAAGTGGGTGGATCATTTTGCAAGGTCAACATTAACACCTGCAGCAGAAACAAAGGTGAAGACAGAATGTCACTTTAACAAGAGCGGCAATGGAAGTTTTAGTCTCGTACAAAAGCATCGAAGAAGACCTTCTTTGGTTAGGTATGAATGTGCTTTCCCAAGATATCAAGTGGGTATCAAACATACACATTCCCCTTGCAAATCTACTCACGTGCCCCTTAACCTTTTTGTTATTCCCATTGACAGAACTTACGAAATTGGCTGTGTGTGTGAAGAATGATCTCCCAAAGCAGTGGGGATGAGCTTTCTGGGAAATGGCTCTCACAGGGCCTCAAGGAGCACGTAGCTCCAGCACAGACTGGTTGGGAAAGAGGGTGAGGCAGGAATAGAAAGGGACATTCATGTGTGAAGGCCATTCATAAGTACAGAACCGTCTGTACTCAGGGCTTCTGCAACATATTACCAACCCTAAAAATAAAACCACAGCATCCCAGGAGGTAATATGACTTCCTTTTAAAAGAGAGAGAGAGAGAGAAAAGAAAACATACAGAAAATTGCTTTTAAAGAAAGACTTGGTAAAATTGAGAGAATAAGATACTAAAAGATAGCCAGGATGTAATTATGAGTTACAAAAAACCATAATCATATCAAAAGCCCTTGATGCTTAAGAGAGACAAAACAAAATACATTAAAAAAATTCCACTCTTTCACACTCTGAGAACAATGATGTGTGGCAAACGTGAGCTTGTGTAGCAAACTATTGACCTACAAAGTGAATATGTCTCCTTAATGCATAAATCAGTCCTAATTTATGCAAATGGTATACATGTCAAGACTCTTTTCAAACTCTTTCAGATGTGTGAACAGATGAAGGATGAAAGCAACAGTTTATTGTCTGTGGAGGAGACTAGCCAAACAAAGAATGTGGAGACTGTGAAGCTCCCAAAATGGCCTAGTGGACATAAAGCTAGGATTAGCAAATGCTTCTTTGGATTCAGGTGGGAAAAACAGCTATTGAAACAGAAAAAATTTTAAAGACAAGCAAAGAATTACTTCAGGTCATTTTCTCCAAAATCTCCTCCGTTATTTACACTTTACACTTTATGCTAAGTGAAAACAGGCATATGTAGACAAGTGTATAAATACACATTTGTATACACGAAGATCTTAACTACCTTGAAATATACAGAGAACTCTAGATCGAAAAACAACATCATGGGTAGGGATGTAACTCAGTAGTAGTGTGATGAGTCCCTGGGCTTGATTACCACAGTACCTGAAAGTACTAGAAGAAATTAGCTACGCTAAAACTTTTAACAGAAATTCTGTGGTTGGTGAGCTCATGAGTGATCATTTTTCTTCTGTGTTTTCATTTGTACTTACACATTTTCTACAGTGAGAAAGTCTTTCTTTGAGAGCAAGTGTGTGTGTGAATATGTACTTGGGGACCAAACCCAAAGCCTTACATTTGTTAATCACATGTTCTTCCACTGAGTTCCACCCCCCACTGACTACTTTAAAAAAAGAAAAAAAGTATAATTATTATTTAACCTTTTCCTCCTCAGATTTTATCTTTAAATTTTGCCAATTTTCCCAAAAAAGTAAAATACAAATCATGACACAACCATAGACTATTATTTATATTTTCATAATTCCTACTGAACTACTTCCAGCATAAAAATAAAAGCCAGTTGGAGAAATCAGACCTGATGCTACTATCTCAGAAGTAGGCCAGATAGAAGAATAACAAAAACCTGAAAATAGTATCTAAAGTATATGTTGCTTAAAAATACTGTGACTCACATCAGATGAGCCACCAACTTCACACTCAGAGCAGAGTGAAAACGGTGTAACTGAATCATTTAAATTAAATTGAAAAAGAAAAACAGCCTTGATGATCTGGAAAATCCATCTGCAGAGACGGCATCCTCAGAATGTCCTCTTGGACTTTCTTTGGAGACCCGGGATCATCCTGCTTCTACACTGTCACAGCCTCAGCTGTAAGAGGTATGAACCTTGGTGGACCAACTCTATGCTAAAATGTAAGTCAAACTTCAAAGCTGGGAGTTGAACTTCTTTTGTCAGTTTTGTACATGAGACCATGAAACAGCATTCTACTTGGCTGTGTATTCTTCCATTAATTCTCAGAAGCCTAAGAGATCCAATCACATTACAGCCCAACATGCCATTTCCAATGGTAATTACTTTCATTGGAGGGTATTTGTGATAAGGCGCTGCTCCAGTTGCTAATTCAATGGCAGTTATTCCAAAACTCCACATGTCAGCCTTGAAGTCATAGCCTCTCACCTAAGAAAGAGAAAAGGCAGGGTTTAAAAAAAATGATACAGCAGCACATTACTTGTCACTAAGTTCAATTCTACATCAGAAATCTAGAGCTGTTGTAGATAACTTTCACAGTAGTTTTCAAAGAACTATCAATCAGGAAGTAAGTTATCAATGCATTCTACTAACATGACCGATTTGAATGAAATGTTAATATACAATAAATATTAGAAGTATGTTACGTAACAAGACTAATTAGGCATACTGTACTGTATCTGCTTATAATGTACTTATGCTATGCACTATGGTACTAAAACAACCAAGCTAACATTTTTTTTACCTGTTCCATGACTTCAGGGGCCATCCAACATGGGGTACCAACAAATGTTTTTCTTACTTTATTTCGTGTAACATCACCCCCTGTTGCTAAGAATGCACTTACCCCAAAATCTGAAAAGGAAAAAAAAAGCAAAAAAAACACCTTATTTTATGTAAGACATTCCTTATAAATGCTAGCTCTTTGAACATCTCTTCTTGGTGAGACTGGGGATAGCGATGAATGGTTACAAACATGCTCATGTACCAGAGAGATCCTGCCATCTGCCACGCCCTACACTGCAGAAAATACTATCACCAGTGCAAAAACTCAGCACACCAAATGATGTTTTCTACTAAAAAGGTACTAAAACTCACAAGAATTCATAAGAGATTACAGTACAAAAAACCCACACATTTTCTAAACCCTGAATATAAAAATGGCTTCCCAAAATGTTATTTATTTAAAATCACTAAAAGAGTATCACTGCAGAAAGTAAAAGTAGTACATAGTAGAGTTCCTTTTGATATTTGTATGATTTTCTAGCCCTTGAATTCTAACTCATCAATGTTGGGAAAACGTTTTTGGGGAAAGGGGTGTGTGTTCATGTGTCTGGGTGCAGACACACACGTGCCACAGTGTGCATGTGGAGGTCAAAGGACACTTTTCAGGTTGGTCTTTGCCCTCCACTTCTTTTAAGGCAGGGTCTCTTGTACACTGCTTTGTTCATCATGCTAGCTGGTCTTCAAGCTTTTGGGAAAAACCTCATATGTCTGCCTCCCATCTAAGCATAGGCATGATGGGATGACAGAAGCCTGCCCCAGCTTCTGGGTGTTACAAGGGACCTGGACATCCGAACTCAAGTACCCATGCTTACACAGCAGGCACTTTTTCCACTGAGCCACCTCCCTAGCCCCAAAGGATTTTTCTTTTTTAAATAAAAGATGAGTAGCATTCATGCCACATTCCCATGACCTGAACTAAATAGTGTTTGGTGATACCTTAGCCAAAAATCATAATGGCAATTCCGCAAACCCTATGCACAAAGCCAACTTGAGTAGGTTTGCCCACATGCAGCAAAGGAAAAGCTACATCAGCAGAGACTGGGTTTTGTCCCAAAGTTCACTTCCTGAAGAGTCTTCATAAGTTCAAACGGAATGGTTTATAGGATTAAACTAATACTCTTGCTTATAGCACTAAAACAATATTCTTAACACTGTATAGAAGTGAGATTAATTAGCTGTATTCTTATGTGCATATGTACGAGATAATTCTGTATATGACAGTAGAGAATACTCTGTTTATTAAAACATGCAATCCTGTTTATATTTTTGCATAAAGGTTAAAAGTAGTTAAGAAATTAAAGTACCAACTACTTGGGATTAGCATAATTATGTGTATCAGCTGAGCCAAGGACCCCTGGACAGTGAAGTGGGAGACAGTCGCAAAAGTACCAGCAGCTGCAGGCAATGCAAACATTAAGATGCAGTATTGCTCCTGCTAGCTGCTCTCATCTAACTCTCCTTTGTTGGCTCTGTTGACTGTCAGGAAGACAGCGATTACAAAGATGGTCAAATGTATATGAGAATTTCCTTTAGAACTCTAATATTGCTATGCACCTGTGTGACTTAACAACATTGTACTATTTCCAGAAGTGGAATTATATAGGCTTTATTTACATTTAAATATACTTAACTCCCCGCAGGATTTTAATTAGAAGTAAAAGAAATGAAAATTGGCAAATGGAATCTCTATTAATACTGAGAAAAGGATATTCTTAAAAACTGCCATACTGTTTAATTTGCATATATGGGTGCAACTCTAAAACTATTTTAGTTATTATACTGCACTGAAAAAACTGAAGCCTTGTGGAAGGCAGTCCTAGCTAAGTATCATGTGGGGAGAAAATGTAATTCATTTGCTCACAGAAGAGATAAACTGTAGTATTTTTTAATATTTTATTTATTTATTTATTTGAGAGAGAAAGAGATAGATAGAAAATGAGCAGGCCAGGGCCTCCAGCCACTGCAAACAAACTCCAGACACATGCACCACCTTGTGCATCTGGCTTAAATGGTACCAAGGAAACAAACTTGGGTCCTTAGGCCTCGCAGGCAAACACCTTAACTACTAAGCCATCTCTCTAGCCCCCAACTGGAGTATTTTTAAACATCTACCATCCATGGATAGAAGATGAGTATAAGGCTTTTAAGAATATTCATCTCAGGGCTGGGAGATGGCTCAGAAGATAAAGCTCGCGTTGCTCAAGCCTAAGTACTGGAGTTCAAGGCTAAGACCCTGTGTACAAAGCAGGAAGCCATGGAGTCATGGTGGCTTTCTGTAACCCCATTGCTCTGATGGGGAGATGTGAGGCAGACACAGGAGAACTGCCCAGAAACTCTCAAGACATGTACCAAGGAAACAGCAGCAGAGTGAGATTGAGAGAAAACCTGCCATAAATGAAATGGAATGACAAGGACGGACCCAAAAGTTGTCTTCTGACATCCATACATGTGTGTGGCACACACACACAATCATGCAAACAAAAATAAATATCATAGTTTTTAAAAAGAATTAAAAAGATACATACTATCTGTAAGTAATTAGCAATATGGGTAAAAGATGCTTTAAGGGAAAAAATGTTTTGTTTTTTTAATGAAGTTGAATGAGCCTGTACCCTAAAAATCTCATAAATACATAATCCAGATAAAATCCATAGTTATTATTTTATTAATTCCTTAAAATTGATATACTTACACTAGACATTTTAAAGATTAGAAAAACAGCTGAGAGAGAGAGAGAGACATAGAAGCAATTCATTATTGATAACGTCCTGCAATGTATCACTCATGATTCACATGCTTATTCATAGCCTCCACTTAGAACATCCACTGGAAGTCATTAACAGATGGTTCAATGTCTTTAAAGCTCAGAATATAAATCCAGAAGCAGAAAACACCCATCCTAACATCCACTAACTCTCAAGACTGCCAAATGAGTAGTTTGCTCCTATGTGTGGCTAATGTGTATGCACGCATACAGAAAGATTAATATGTACTAAGGAACAGAACATTTAACCCAAGTACATAGTGTGCCTACACAAACAGGAAAATGGTTGCACTGTGCTGAGGCAGCACATATATGACAGATTGGGGTGGTCAAACAGTAAAGTAAAAGCCATGCTACCCTGAGGGGCAGACACAGCTGGAGGGACTGGTGTTAGACACTCTGAGTCAGAAACCATGCATATTTCTCTGACAACATGGAGTCAAAGGTTACACATAAAATTAACCTGCCCATGCTGCTGCCTGCAATAAGTAATTGCAGGATATGAGTAAATGCTGCTTTAAGGGGGGAGGGAGGGAGGGAGGGAGGGAGGGAGGGAGGGAGGAAGGAAGGAAGGAAGGGAAGGAAGGAAGGAAGGAAGGAAGGAAGGAAGGAAGGAAGGAAGGAAGGAAGGAAGGAAAAATGCTATCATCTTAGTAAAGACTCCAAAATCTTGACTCCATCTACTTTCTTTCCTTTCCCACACTTGGGACCCTCAGCTCCAGCCACTATTAATTCTTTTTTTTTAAACTTTTTATTTTTTATTATTTTTTTGGAGAGAGACACAGAGAGAGAGACGGGGGGGGAGACAGAGATGGGCGCGGCAGCAGTGTCTCAGCTGCTGAGAACGAAATCCAGATGTGTGCGCCCCCTTGTGGTCAAGTGCGGCATTGCACCCTTGCATCACTTTGCATCTGGCTAAACGTGGGACCTGGAGATTGGAACCGCTGGAGATTGGAACCAGTGTCTTAGGGCTAGGAGGCAGGCACCTTAACCCCTAAGCCATCTCTCCAGCCCCAGCCACTATTAATTCTTCCTAAGATTTCCCTGGCTGCCTCCTACATCCCTACCTCCTGTCCTGCAAACCCAGGCTCCAGTAATCAAGCCTTTCTTTATTACAGACCCAAGGCTGCATTAAAAGTCTATAAAGCATCTTTATTCCTTTATGATGAAATACCTTCACTTTAACATGTAAACCGGACCCCCTTCCTCTCCAGCATCATGGTCCACAGCTCCCACATCAAGCCACAAGCATTCACCACAGCAAGCTGTGTACCCACTGATCCCAGCAGCTCCTCCGTGCAATGTCCCAGTACTGCTTCTGCACGATGCTTGTCTTCCTCATACACCACCCACCCACAGCCACAGGATGGACAGCAGAGGCCTCACCATGTCCAGCTTAATGACTGAAGCATCCCCAACATCCTGACCCTTGGCAATTCCTTTGGCACACATTCATCACTTCTGCCTCATTTGTAATGTACCACTTAGGTAGGAAGCTCTGGCCACTGTCTTATTTGCATGTGCAAATGATGAACGTGAGGAGGAGCTGCAGTATTATAGTTATATGAGAACATCACATACTAACAGGCTTTTGAGCTGGGTATCACTATGGTAAGACGTGACTATCCTTCAACTGTGGGACGCAACCTTTATGGACCTCTTGTTTCTTAACTGGTTCTATAGCTTTCATATTTACCACTCTGTCCTACTTCTTTTCCCTTTATATACAGGAGATCAAAAGGTTACTGTTCTCACTATTTTAACAGTAACTCAAGTGGCCCACACAAGCTAGCACTAACATTGTGCAATGACAGATATAAAATATGACAACAACCTGCTTCCTGGTGTTAAGAATTTTCATCCCAGGAGAATGACATGAAATCAGCAATAGCAGCACAAAAAAAAAAAAAAAAAAAAAAAAATCCCAAATGCTATGTGTGTGGGTGTAGGAGCAGATGTGCTACAACTGTCACCAAAGATAACAACCAAAGTAGGCCTTGGACCTGGCCTTGAAAATGAGGTGCATAGTTGGACAGGCAAGCCTAATAGAAAAGGAATTCCAGACAAAGGCACAGCATGAGCAAAACACAGGACACGTGTGGAGCTAAAAAGAAAAACTGTCTGACAGCTGCAAAGTCAAAACCTTACATGCCTACAGGGGCCAGGCAGGGCTATACAGAAGGGCCACCTGGTCTGAGAACCAGAATGAGGCCAGAGAACCACCACATGTCTACAGGGTCCAGGCAGGGCCATGTGGCCTGAGACCAGCAGCACAATCTGTGACTAAGGGTGTGTGATCTTCTTGGTCATGGGAGAGCTGGGCCCCATGGGGAGCCCTTCAAATAACTCTCCTCCCCAGGTCTCAAGCAGGCTTCTGCCACTAAGCTAGAGAAGAAAGTGGCCAGAAAGAATGTGGACCCAAGGCTGCCAGATTTCCCAACTTCCGCAGAGGAGTCAAATACCAGGATCTTTATGAAAAAGTTCCTTTTGTTATTGTTGGCAGCAAATCCAGAAGGAATGGAGGAAAAGGGAAGGAAGAAGGGAGGAAGAAAGGGAAGGAGGAAAAAGGAAAGAAAAAAGGGAGGGAGGGAGGAAGGGAAAGAAGGGAAGGAGGGGAAAGAAGGGAAGGAGGGGAAAGATAGGGAGAAAGAAAAAAGAAAAGGACTTGAAATTCCTTCTGCCTAATTTAGTCTGTCATGATGTCTACAATTTACCTAAAATATCTCAAGATAATGCAGCGACTTTCTTGTGATGTCATAACCCAGGTGGTCAGCTGGCTTTTTAAACCAGAATACCCAGGGTATTCTGGAGCCATAATTGATTGAAGACACTAGAGGCAGCTGCCTCACATATTTCTACTACGTGTTTCTAAGTACGGATAAGCAGAAGCCAGGTGAAATGTCATGGAGGGGTATTGTCAGGGAAAATAGTGACTTGTTAAGCACCATAATGCCTGTCAGAAAT
Organism: Orientallactaga sibirica; assembly: GCA_036365145.1. NCBI lineage: Eukaryota > Metazoa > Chordata > Mammalia > Rodentia > Dipodidae > Orientallactaga > Orientallactaga sibirica. Next base: position 49,051,481 of record JAEOAD010000004.1, on the reverse strand, counting down.
GGGCTTTCACTGGTGAAAATAAAGGTTTTTACCACAGAGTGGCGAAAATATTTGAGGCATTTTTCTCACCCAGCAAGAATAAAAGAATCCAATCAGGTATAAATATAAATTTACTCCCTTGCTAGACTAGTTCTTTGTGCGTTTTGATTACTGACACTAATATAATGACTGTTGCAGTCAGGTTTGCATTGCTGGCAGAAATCACCTGACCAAGAGCAGCTTGTGGGAAAAAAGAGGTTAATTTTGGCTTACAGGCTCGAGGGGGAAGCTCCATAATGGCAGGAAAAACAATGGCATGAGCAGAGGGTGGACATCACTCTCTGGTCAACATAAGGTGGACAACAGCAACAGGAGAGTGTGCCAAACACTGGCAAGGGGAAGCTGGCTATAATACCCATAAGCCCTCCCCCAACAAAACTCTGCCTCCAGGAGGTGTTAATTCCCAAACTGCCATCAGCTGGGAACCTAGCATTCAGAACACCCAAGTTTATGGGGGACACCTGAATCAAACTACCACATTCCGCCCCTAGCCCCCATAAATGATAACCATACATGATGTAAAATGTAATGCGTTCATCCAACTTTAAAAGCTCCCCCTTTTTTTTTAATCGTTCCTAATGATGGTCCATACTCCAAGGTCTTTTAACTGAGCCATAATACCAAAAATAATCCCCCCAAAACCCATAATGACATAGAATAAACATTCACACTGCAAAGGATAGCATTGGGCAAAGCAAAGAAATATTCAACCAAAACAAGATTTAAAACAACCAGGGCAAACATCAAACTCTGTAACTCCAATCCAACAACTAGTCAGTGACAAATCTCCAAGTCCGATAACTCTAACCAGCAACAAGTCTCTGGAGTTCCAATTCCGCCCCTCCAGCTAGGCTACTCACAGTCCTGGAAAACTTCATCTGGGGCCGGCAGCTTTCCTCAGAAGCCGGCATCTCCACTGGGTCTCCACTGGAACCCACAGTCCATCATCATGGCCCCATGGGATCTCCATGCAGGCATCCAGCAAACCTGCTTCACACTGCCCATGGCCATTTCCAAAACAGAAGACCGTGTTACAAACTCAATGGCCCTCTCTTTCCTGCATTTCTTATACTCCACAATACCAGGTAGGGTGCCAATTTGTTAATCCAGGGGGGAATAAATCAGACTTTGAAGAACAGGATACTCCTTCAGCATTCAGGACCCTTCAAAAGAGTCTGCATTCTTCCTGTTGCCCCAATGCAGGTCAGCTGGCCCAATCTCAAAGGTTGTAATCTCTCAACTGCAGCTGAATGGGCAGAGTTCACCCAAAGATTTATTTTTCTGTGCCATATCCCTCTGCTCACACCAGTTCATTTCTACGCAAAGCAACCCTGCACAACTTCTCAGGACACGGGCATAACTGCAAGCGTCTCACACAAACTGCTAGCCCAGTCCAAGTAAAGCTTTTTCTCTCCCTCATAAGCCAAACCTCACAGTCCATAGTTCTTACTGCATTCAGGTCTTTCAGTTCTGACCAGAATAGTCCATTAAGCTGTACTTACAACACTACAAGGTGTGTCTTAGGCCAAGATTTCAAATCCTTCCACATTCCTCTTGAAAATCAGCTCCAAAAGGCCAAAGCCACACAGTCAGGTGTCTAGCAGCAATCCCACTCCTCTGTACCACTTTACTGTTGCAGTCAGGTTCGCATTGCTGGCAAAAATCACCAGACTAAAAGCAGCTTGTGGGGGAAAAAGAGGTTTATTTTGCCTTACAGGCTCAAGGGGGAAGCTCCATGATGGCAGGAAAAACGATGGCATGAGCAGAGGGTGGACATCACTCTCTGGTCAACATAAAGTGGACAACAGGAGAATGTGCCAAACACTGGCAAGGGGAAGCTGGCTATAATACCCATAAACCCGCCCCCAACAATACTCTGCCTCCAGGAGGTGTTAATTCCCAAATTTCCATCAGCTGGGAACCTAGCGTTCAGAACACCCAAGTTTATGGGGGACACCTGAATCAAACCACCACAATGACAAAAGAAAACTGCACCTGGAACCTCAGTGTGCTTGCCACATGTGAATTTCTCATTCAGTTATAAGGAGAGGGAGCAAGGATTTCCTTACAGAACAAACAATGAGAACCATCTAGGGGCCTAGTTGTTAACGATGGGCAGAATTATCTGAAAACTGATTTCCTTAGGAACTAAGAGGGAGTGAGTCAGTGGTTAAGTCAACAACCTTCATCCCCACACCCAATAAATTTCCACAGCACCTACTATTATCTGAAAGGGAACCTGTCTGGGAAAAACACTGGTGTTCGGTCAATTCAACATTGGGTTAGGGAGCAACAAATCCTTTGATACTTGAAAGCTTCCTAAAATGTGTTCACATCAGATAAACAGTGATCTCACTGCTGCTCTAGGCTAGCTGGGGGAAAAGAGTCCCATAGCTTTGGGGGCTTTGGGGGTATCCCTGAGAGATTCTGTGTATGAGCAGAGACCATCGTTTCAGAAAGCCAGGGAGCTAGTAGGATGACTGAAGGATCCAACTGCAAGGTCTAAGCATGGAGGGAGGGAACATGCACCTGATCCAACAAGAACAATGGTGGCTTTCTCTAGAAAAGAAAATTTTAAAAATACCATGCAAGCCGGTTCAGGAAAGGAGAGCGGCTAGAAGCAGGACAGAGCTCAGCTCTAACCCAGCCATACAGTCAATAGGACCAGTGTATGAAAAAACTCTGGAAATTCCTAAGAAAACACGATTATCAAGTGGATATTGGAACTGAAAAAAGAGGAAGGAACAAAACGATTATATGACTTGCCAAGGAACACATAGCAAGTAACTGAGGGTCTGAATAAAATAACAGTCCTTCCAAGAGAGCTTCTGGTCCCTGCCTCCTTTTCAGGCAAGCAGATCTTTCTTTATTTAAAGGGAAATCCAAATAGAATATAATGGGGATTAATATTCCATACTTCCTAAATTCTGACCTGACTAAAGACTAGCCAATTCAGAAAAGCAAGCTGAGGTTTTCTGGCTAATTCTAAATGTTATATTAGTATCATCAAAACAAAATCCCTTTATAATCTGATTTGATTCCCGGTTGTTTTTTTGTTTGTTTTATTTTTCTTCATGAAAGATTCTCGTGTCTCCCAGCAAAACTGAAATGTACTTCTGAACACCCAAGAACATTCTCAGTCTCACCAGCATCCAGCTTCCCTGTGCACCTAGGTTTCCTGAAAATATTCCACCCTCAGCAAACATATAACAAAATAAATTGTGACTAAATTATGCAAACTGCATAATAATGTATATAAAACAAATATACGTTTTCTTAATTCTATTGGAAACAGACTTTTGATCTTTTTTTTTTCAAAAAAAATTGCACTTCATACCACTCCTGTTGTCTATCCTTGAATGTGTGTCAGAGCTGAAAAGATGGCTTAGTGGTTAAGGCACTTGCCTGTAAAGCCTAAGGACCCAGGTTCTATTCCCCAGTACCCATGTAAGCCAGATATACATGGTGGTGCATGTGTCTGCAGTTCGTTTGCAGTGGCTAAAGGCCCTGGCACACCCATTCTCTATAATCCTCTCTCTCTCTCTCTCTCTCTAAAATGAGTAAGTAAAAAAATATAGAGTATATGTCAGTATTAATAGCACCTCACTCCTGCTCAGCACCCCACTTCTGCTCAGAACCCCACTCCTGCTTAGCATCCAGCAGGGTATAATACCTGGACTTACCATAGGATTACACAATTGTGATTTAGGCACAGTTGTGGCCTTTAAGTGAGGGGGAAATACAAGAAAGAGCAGCCTTCACGTGAGCTAAACAGCACACTCAGGTTCTCCACGTGCCACGCTCAGAACACCAATCCCACTGACCTCCCCTGCCCACCCCCATTTCTTGGACAGGGCAAGCACAAATCAGGGAGACCCAAGGCTCCTGCTGCAGTAACAGATCAGAGGTGTATCTTACAATGCAATCCAGCTACTTAGGGCACAGAATAATCTAACTAAAGTACATCTCTGATCATGGAATTTGACCAAAGTCTTCCTCCCTCCAAGGCAGTGGAGAGAACAAGGAAGTTCTTCACAGGCCAGTCCTCGGCATATAACGTGGGAGCCAGCATGCTTCCTGTATTGCGTCTCTGCATGCCAAAGCTTATTCAACTCCCATATACTTCAGCCAAGTGGAGCTTCCTTTACTGACTAAATCACAATTTTTTCAGTTTAATTTTTTTAAATGCATGATTAAGCCCAGTCTTTGTCCACCCATTTATTTTTGGTTTTTTGAGTTAAATAGGAGCAACATTTCACTTTCCTGGAGTTTTGCCATCATTAAAATGTCATCATGCCTCTGGGCACTGAGAGCTGAGTCTGAGTGGAAACAGAGGCCACAGCCTCCTTCCTGTCTGGGAGCGCTACACTGGAGGAGGTGGCAGAGCCTGGGCAGTGCTTCTTCCGAGGATGCAGAAAGGACATGTTAAGTGTCCAGGTAGATCCCATGCTTCTGGGTACCCAGGCCCTGATCAGCAAAACCCAGCACAACCTGGAGCCAGTAGCAGAATGAAAGGCTCAAAGAACTAAGCCAGGATGTGGCAAGATCTGGACAGCAGCCAGATACACTTGTGGGGCTGGTTTCCTTCTAGAAATCATGTCCCTGTACTTAGGAGCAGTTCTCACTCTATTGTTACAGTGGTTTTTCAGCACAAGCACAAAGATGAGCCTAAGTGCCACAAGGCCACGCAGTGACGTGTATGCTACAGTGTAAGTAGCCCTCCTACGGAGATATCGTGTGCGCTATGATTGCATTTCTTGGAGCAGTAGTTTCGCAGGTTTTAGAGTGTAGCGCTCTGAATATGGTAAGCTCTCCACACCATCCATCCCTGTGGCACACACTGCAAGTTAACTCCCCACATCTGTACTGCTGCTGCTCCTCCACAATCTTGATGTCATCTGCCAGGCCACTGAGGCTGGTCCAAGCAGTGATGGGTTCCTCTGCACCAGGAAATGGCTGAGCGTCTATGCCAGTGTTAGCCTATGAGATCTGAGAGGAGTGACAATGCAACCTCGTGAGCGATGTTTTCTCCCCAGATAGAAGAACCACTATTCAAGGCTCCTTTGCTTGCCATGTTTCTTCCCAGGCAAGAACAGTCATGTGAAGATGCCATGCAAGGAGCACTGGCACCTAGGAAGACAGGTGCACCCCACTGCATTGCAGAGGCTAACTGGAAAGCAGGAAAGAGTGGATGACTTTTGTGAGGCCCCTAGGCCTCTGCACCAACTCTGAAACCAAGTGTCCAAGACTTCTTGCTAAAATGAGATTAAAATGTCTTTGATGTTTAATCAGCTGTCAGACCAGGACTCTGACCTGTAACCAAAGTCTTCCTCTTCAATCTCCCGACTTCCCCTAAGCTGGATTTCTGTGGGCAGTCATGCTTCCAGACTGTTAAGAGTTAACCACTACATGAGGCCAAGGTCAGTGCAACCCCCAGAAAGACTGGGTGAAAATCAGCCAGAAAACAGTTTATCATATAGTGCAAGTGTGGATTTTAAAACAGCTCCAGCATTAAACATGTTTTTTTAATGCCAGAGGCATAAATCAAAACAAATATATGGAGAGGCAACTCAAAGGGGACTGAGCACTTTTGGTTGTTCTTTGGAGAAACACTTCCAAAACCCTGAAAGGAACAACACACTTCTAGGAAATAGAAGAAAGAGCTGTCTTCAAAACTCTACTCATAACCTTGCAACCCAAGGTGGTCTGCAGAGCAGAATGATTAGCAGCACTTGGGAGCCTCTCAGGTCCCACTCCAGAGCTGCTGGATAAGGATCTGCACTTTGCCACGATGTTTAGCTGAGTCTATGCACATGGAGACTGGAGACATTTCCTGGAAGAGGCTATGGCACGATACAGTATGCCAATGCATGGCCAACTCCTCAACTTCCCTCACCGTGTCTTAGATGAAAAGAACTAAGTCATGAGAAGAGAATACAGCCCAAAGTACGTATGTGGTATAGCCACATATTCCACAATATAGTGAGTACAAAGGCAAAACAAGAGCAAATCATATCCCATACAGAACTGGACTTCTTAAGTGTCCATCAGCAACAGATGCTCGCGGGAGGGGTCTTGGCATAGGCGAATCGTTCTTAGCACAGGTGTTTTTAGCCCTGCTCGTTCTCTCCCACTCATCATACACTCTGATGAACTCAGGCTGAAGGTGACATTATTATCTCATCCAAGCACTCACCCTGAATCCACTTTTAAAGAAGTTGTTAAGTATGTTGTCAACTGATTTATAATTAGTAATCAATTACTCATATATCACCTATCCTGCTTCTGAGGGCCTGGGGGGAAGGGAACAAGATTTCTCTAACAACCTCACTTACCACCACCCCTTTCATTTGCCCCTCACCAGGCTCATGCCTGTCATTCTGTTTATTTTATTTCTTGCAAGCAAATGGTGCTCAATGGTCTTGTCTGGCTTGACTGTCTGTGGCCCTATGGTGTCCAAGGCACTCACAGTCAGAAAATGTGATCCTGTGGAATTTCCAGTGTCTGAGCTTTGGAGGGTCACTTGTCAGCTGTTCTAGACAAATGCATCTTCCACAGAAGTGCTGACTGGACATCAAAAGACTGATAATTTTACAACCTTTCCAGAAAGCAAAATAAGGAAAGAAAGTATAAGACATAATTTTTTTAATTCCCTAATGGAAGATTTTCATATTTAAAAACAAGGGAAATTTTAAAAAGTAAGCCTTCCGATACTTGGGGTATCATCTGAATAGATTCTCAACATTGCTGACAAGTTTCCCTCAAATGTATCTGGGAGGCTGGAATCTCAGGCCAGCTGTGCTGAAGGTCCCAGACAGGAGTCAGCTTTCTCAAGTAAAAAGAGACACCAATAAACATGACCTAAAGATCACCAGTGCTCAACTTTCTATTAAATATGATAATTGTTGTCCACAAAAGAGAATGAAGATAATCCCTAAGCTATATACAATTCCATTTCTTCCTTGGCTCTACAGTGAATAAGAGGGCTACTTTAAGGATAATCCACCCTCCATGCTCAAAATGGTCCTCTGATTTGCACATTTCCAACAGAGCTGACAATGTCTTTAGTGACTGCAATTAATAAAAGGCCACACAGGTCCTTAAAGACTATGTTGTCAACTCTACTTTACAGCTAAAAGAACTAAATCCCAGAGCAGCTGAACTGTCAAAAAATATCGAGTTAAAAAATCGTATGGGAGTGGGGCAGGGGGGAGCCTAATGGCAAGGACTGAAAGTGAGGCTGAGGAAATCTGAGAGCAGTCTGCTTTTGTGCCCTTCACAATGCCTGGAAACAAGTTCACAACTGCTCAGCAGTCCTTGAACCCTTCATCTATGAAACCAACCTTGTTAAGCCATCACAGCTGCTGTAAGGAGACCATGACATAAATATATTACACCAGTATCATCATCTCCCAAGTCAAAGACATGCTTCTGAAGTCAAAGGGACCCTGCCAGGACACAGCCACAGACAGGCACAAGCACCTTCAACCAAATATTAAGAGGTCTAAATTTGTGATGCAACATTTACGTACATGCAGTTGGTCTTTTTCATGCAAATCCACTTATCTAGCTTTACTATCAGAGGCCTCCATCCATGAAACCACTACAGCCTATCTGAACACTTCAGAGACAGTCCCTCCAGGATATGATTGAAATGGCATAACTCAAGTTGCCACTAGTGTTCAAAGAAACAATTGACATCATTTCCACAATGATTTATGAGGGATTAACTGAAAGTAACAATATCTTCAAAAAATATGCAGAATTTCAAATCTACAATAAAGATGCCACATTTAAAACTCTTAACAAACTACAAACATCATACATTAAACCCTTGCTCAGTATATTCAATGTATACTTCCTATAGAACCACAAATTCTTAATTCAATCAACAACTACTAAGCTCTCAGTACCATTTCCAGCTTATCTTACTTAATACTCAAGTGGTACTGGAGAAAGAGAAAAGTGTAGATGGTAAGCCAAATTACTAAATATGTTACACAGCCATGGCTCTCACTAGAGGCTTCTTAGAACAGACTGCTGCCCCTGCTTCTGCAGCTTCTGAGTCAACAGTTGTGGGAAGCACAGCAAAAGACTGCATTTTTAGAAAGCTTGGTTGGGCCGATGTGTTGGTCCAGAAGCACATGGTGAATACTGGAAACATCAAGCATGCCCCTTCGAGCCAAGATCTGAAGAAGGTAAGGAAAGGAGGATTCCAAATCAGGGAACAGCCAGCACAAAGCTCCTGAGGCAGGGGCATGCCAAGGCAAGAAAGTCCACCTCTATGGGGTGGAAAAGCAGAAAGGAAGAAACACGAGGGGTGGGATCTTGTAAGATACTGTGGACTGCCTTAAGGAGGTTGACTTTCACCCTGAAATAGAGATGGATAGGAGGGTTTTCAATAAAGAAATGTAGAAGCCAACTTAGTTGAGCAGCATTCTTCTAGAAGCCATGGAGAAGAGACGACAGGCTAGGGGAGGAGAACCCTTTAAGAAGCCACCTAGTCCCCCAAAGAGAATGGTCAATGGCCTGGTCCAGAATGATGGATGTCAGAGGACACAGGGAGATGCACTCACCAGGAGAGATTATGACATATTGGACTGGGTGTACAGTGTGAGGGAAAGACTAGGAGTAACAAGGAAGATTTCTGAGCTACTGCTAAGTGGGGTGGTCCTGTCACTAAAGAAGCAGGTCAGAGAAGGGCAATCTGCTGGGGACATTAAGGGTCACAGAGTTCCCTGCATTGAATTTTTACAATGTATATAGCTAGAAGGAAATTTGAAAGACTAAGGACAACATTTATAGGTGGCAGACACTAGCACTAGAAAAGGATTTGACTAAGAGCAAAAGATGAGTAAGTGGCAGGGTACTAGAGATCCTTGGCTAATATGTCCTCAGGAACATTCTGCACAATCCAAAGTCAAGTTACATACCTTATACTCCAAATACATGTTGGCATTATTTAAAATCTATAACTAGTTATAATAATGTAGCAACTACAAAGTTGCTACTGAATGAAACCCACTCCTACTTAAAGCACACAAGTACAATTTATCCCCAGGACAACATAATAAACTAGTCCACATATGACTAACTTAAGTTCCCTATAAATAAGAATTTTGTTCCACACTTACAAAATTTTAGACATTTAATGTTTATAGTAAAATGTGTTATGCTTATTTTGTAAGCTAAAGACAGTAGGCATAATGTCTCCATTGCTCCACTGTGTCAGCTCAGATGACTGTGTGTGGAACATCACAAATGCTTATTATTATCTGTCAAATAATCATTTAGGACACACTGAACCTAAACACCTAATGTTCCCTTTTCTCCAAGGAAGGAGCAGGCTGTAACAAATGGATAACAGAAAAGTAAACAGAAAAATAATCAGAGAATGGAAATTCTTCTTTCCATATAAAAATTCTGTATTCAGATCTCTAGTGTTTTTAAGAGTGTGTGTGTGTGTGTGTGTGTGTGTGTGTGTGTGTGTGTGTTACACATGCACCAGAATCTCTTGACTCTGCAACTACATGTCTGGCTTTATGTGGGTGGTGGCTGGGGAACTGAACTAGGGCCAGCAGGCTTTGCAAGCAAGCTTCTTTATCCACTGAGCCATCTCCCCAGGCTTTTGATAGTATAACTTAATTGAAGGTCCTCAAAAGAAAAAATGGAGCAAAGTAGGGAGGAAGGGAGGAAGGGCAGCAAGGAGACAAGGAGGGAGATGTTCAGCCCTGCTGCCATGCAGCCAAGTGTGCACAGGTGAGGAAGAACACTAGCAGGAGAGCAGTGCAAAGTGGCACTACTCCATTCTGCTCACCCAGTGAGACTTTCTTGAGTTGTTGTTCAAACAACTATGAGCAGCTGCTAAAGGGTGGGATGCTGCTTAAAATCCCACCCCCAAATGTATCCTGATTGTGCACAGATAGAATAGAAAACCACGTTTCTAGAATTTATTGCATTCTTGGTTCATGCTAGAGGTTTTGCCAAATGTCACCAAAATCAAGCAGCCACATCTACTTACTGGGCTTATGTAAGTCAAAAAGAACTGGTATATGGCTTTTCTCATAATTCATCAAACCTTCATTTATGTACTTACAAACTGTCCCTGAAACTCAAAACAAGTACAGTGGTGCATACCTCCACCCCCAAAGATTTTCATTTGTCTGTGTACTCTATTTCTGGGCATACCCATGTCCCTTGTGTTCTCTGCTTGGCTCTTCCTTAAGCTTATTAAGCATTTAGTTGAAAGCTACCTCAGGCAGAGCATACCATAATCGGAGATGAAAATAGTCATTAAAAAACTATCTTCATATAGTATACCCACCAAGCTTTCCTCCAAATATTTATGTTTACACCCATATATGAATGCTACTCTCACTTTTAGTTAGAGAAGATTCTCTTTTCAGATGATGGTGGCCACTGAGGGTGACTCAAAAGTCATTAAAGTGCTGAAAAGAATTGACAGTGGACTGTTCCACTCTAAGCGACATATTGCTATCACACTCTCCAAGCCTCGGGGATCATTGCAAAAGATGTGGCAGAAAGAAAGTAAGAGTCAAAGGAAGGTGAAGAGTGCTCTGCAGTACTATCTTCCAGACACAAAATGGCCATGGCACTCATGACCTCAGTACCTACGCATGACCTTCACACGGGGGACAGGGGAATGATGACAGCAAAACACAAGAGAGACTTGGAAAGAACGAATCCAGGGAATGAAAGATTCAGGAGGAAAAGGGAGGAGAGTAGTGAAAGAAGACTATGATCATGGTACGTTTTCTGTATTATGGACGTTGTCAATAAAAAGAAAGTTAAAAAAACAAACTATTCAGCCAGGACTGATGGCATACGCCTGTAAATCCAGCACACAGGAGGTGGAAGAAGGGTGACTTTAAGTTCAAGACCAGCCTGGGTAGCAAAGTGAGAGCATGTCTCAAAAATAGAAAGTGAAAAACAAAATATAATATCAGAATTAAAAATATGCAGTGAGCCGGGCGTGGTGGCGCACGCCTTTAATCCCAGCACTCCGGAGGCAGAGAAAGGAGGATAGCCACAAGTTCGAGGCCACCCTGAGACTACATAGCTAATTCCAGGTCAGCCTGGACCAGAGTGAGACCCTACCTCAAAAAAAAAAAAAAACAAAAAAAAAATGTAGTGATGGGTTGGAGAGATAACTCAGCAGTACAAGGCTCTTGGTTGCTGTGCCTGATGGCCTGGGTTTTATTCCCAGTATCCACATAGAGCCAGATGCACAAAGTGGTGCATGTGTCTGGAGTTGGTTTGCAGTGGTACGAGGTCCATGTATGCCCACACCCCCTTCAAATAAATAAATAACTAAAATATTTGAAAAAATGCAGCAGTATATTTGCCTAACAATTTTAGGTATTTTCAGCTCACCCTGCTAACCTGATACATGTGCTTACTGGGTGAACCTTCAGCTATGCTGTACATCTGCACCTGCTGCCACAAACAGGCTCATGAACTTGCCTGGCCTACTGGAGACAGAGCATCTAGCATGCCTCCAGTCAGATCACATTCACCAAGTGCCTAAACTCCAGCATGTGTCAGACACGATCAGGGGAAACGGACATAAACAACATAGTTTCTACCTCTGGTAACGATCCCACCCTGAAGCCAAAGGAGGAAGCAAAAACCTAATTCCAGTACAGTGCCACAGGCTAGAAAGCTGGAGAATCAGACCACTCTCATGCAGCTGAACCCAAAAAGCTGGAGCAGTGAAGGGAAGGATGAGGAAAGGTTTTGTGAGGAATGAATGCCCGTGATCAAGTTGCAGAAGAGACAGCATTAACAGAGTAAAGAGGGAAGAAGATGCTGAAGCCCTCACTGCAATCCAAAACAGATGCACTTATACACAAGATGCAGTAACAGGCAGGTCCTGCCTCTGAGCTTTACGTCCCACTGACAAGATTTAAACTGCCAGGGAGTGATATGGTCACATCCACACAGCAGATTCTTTACTCTGGTGAAACTGGGAAAATTAAGGGGGCAAAGGAAGCCTCTCTCCCAACCACCTTCTTGTGATCTTGCAATACTAAATAAGGGCCTGTCCCCTTTCCTACACAGAAACAGGACAGCTAAATGACTCAAAAATGGAGTGTGTTTTAACTGTGCTCTAGCATTTTTCTTATTACAAACATAAACAAACTACATGGTTACTTGGCTGGACAGAGCAGCCAACAACAGATGTCAACCAGGCTGTCCAATGTCAAAGCCATGCTTGGGGCCACGGTGCCAGTAAACAGGATGCGCTCAAAGTTTTCAGAGCATGCCATACTCAGAGGATGCTTCCGTGAATCTTGGATGCCCACATTACCTGACTCAAAGCAGCAGCCTCTCTTCCATACAATACAAGAAATGCATGGGATGGTTTGAATGTAAAATGTCCCCCATAGCCTTAAGTGTTTCTGATTAAGCCTTCTACTTGGTCCTCAGCTGGTAGAACTTTTGGGAAGTGAAGCCTTGCTGGTGGAGGTGTGTCTCGGGGGATGGGCTCGAGGATTATGAGTCTAGCCAGTGGGTATTCAGAGCTAGCCAGTTCACTCTAACCACTTCCTTCCTGCTACCGGTATACGAAGCATGAAGACGTACAATGTGTACAACCTTTGAAGATGTGAACTGATTGCAATGCTTTCTCCATCATGCGGAGATGTCCCCTTGAAACTATCAACCTAAATCAAACCCTTTCTTCCTATAAGCTGCCTGTGGTGTAGGGTGTTTTATCTCAGCAAGGAGAAGGGAAATGCTACATACCTCTTCAACCCATGGCCTCCCCATCAAAGTATCAAAGTGCACTTTATCAGGACAGAGAAGACAGAAGGAACAGAGAATCTCTAGCAGGTGTGGGTTTAAACCCCTCAGTCATCTTGCACACATTCCTCTGGCTCTGAGGGGTGGGGGTGGATGCTTCTGGAGCAGCTTAGGTCCCTTGTCAGTTTTCCTGGCCATTGTAGTCATGGAGTTCCTAGTGCTAAAGATGCAGACTGAAACTGAACATGTATTTAAACATGATAAGGAAAACAGCTCCCTCTCAGAAATCAGAAATACTACCTAAAGTTATACCAACATGCCTCATAGGTATGTCCAACCTGGGACCTGAGGGCAGCAAATGCCCAGGGCGGCTATGCTGCTGCCCGGCATGTTTGTGACCACCACCATTATACTTCAGGGTCAAGGGCGGGATACTCCTGATCGACAGTGAAAGCTCCACAGCGTAGGTTTCATGGGAATGGGCTCAGATTCGTTGAGACAAGAGTACGGGCAATCTTCAAGTGCACTAGGATACCTAGCTCAGTGCTAGCCTTTTGTTCTCACATGAAGACCTGGGGTTGGGAAATGCACATTCACAGATATGAGCACCAAGAGACTCCCTTCCGCTCACTAAGACACAAACTTCCCACCGCACAACTTAACAGCGGCAGAAATCCATTGCTCAGTGTCCAGGAGGCTGGAAAAAGTTCAACGTCAGGACCCCAGCAGACCCACTGTCGGGTAAGGTACTATTCTCGGGTTCATCATGGCATCTCTCATGTGTATTGTCAAACCATGGAATGGGAAAAGCAATTCTCTGTAGGCTCTTTCATAAGGGGACTTCTTCCAATCACAAGAATTTGGCCATCATGGCCTAATCCCTCTTGAAGACCCACCACCTAACACTATCACACTGATGATGAGGCTCCAACATCTGAACTTCGGAGGGCACAGACATCTAAACTGTAGCGCACACTCCACAGGTGAAAGTGGTCATGTGGACAGGATCACAGGCTATGATCCTTCATACATATAGTATGTTGCAATTAAGAAAGTTCTTCAGAAACCATGAACCTCTGGCCCAGGTGTGCGGGCATGACCCTGTAATCTCAGCACTCAGGAGGATGAGAGAAGAGGACTGCTGCAAGTTCCAGACCAGCCTGGGTTACAAGTGAATGCCAGACCAGCCAAGACTACAGAGGAAAAGGCTGTCTTTAAAAAAAAAAAATGATATTTTGGGGACTGGAGAGATGGCTTAATGGTTAAAGTGTTTGCCTGCAAAGCCAAGGGATACCTGTTTGATTCTCCAGGACCCACGTAAGCCAGATGCACAAGAGGCACATGCATCTGGAATTCGTTTGCAATGGCTAAAGGCCCTAGTGTGCCCATTCTCTCTGTCTGCCTTCTCTCTCTCTCTCTCTCTCTCTCTCTCTCTCTGCTTGCAAATAAATAAAAATATTTTTAAATGATGATTATGAGGGTCTTGTGAAGGTATTGCTAGACACTGCAAGGTCAGGGATCAAATTAAAAGAGAGACTAATGGAAAGAGGGAGGGGATATGATGGAGATTGGAGTTCTAAAGGGGAATGGGGGAAGGGAGAGGGAAATATCATGCATTTTTTGTATGTAAGTATAGAGGTTGTCAATAAAAATTTAAAAAAAAAATAAAAAATTATATAAAAAAAATGATGTTTTGAAATCAACATGTTCATAGTACATTAAAAATGACTGGCCACAATTTAACAGAATCCTAGAATAAATAGACTTGCAGTGACCATCCCAATGTGACCTTTTCACTTTTAATTTCTGTTTATTTAAAATGCTTCTTCTCATTAATTCTGGACAAACAGGCTTAGTCACTTGCCAGACAAGGTAGTAAGCTTTTCCTGAAGATATGACAGAGCATCAAATTAGAAAATGCAATGCTATGCCATGGGAAGAGCAGGGCTTTCCGATTGCCACACTCTCTTCTATCACACATTGCAGCAAACCCCATTAAGTGTGCCAACGTATCCTACCTAGGCTTAGTGTCAGGACGTCACAGACAGGCTTTCCAAGCACAGCATGAAAGAATGAAAGCATTCTCTTATATCCTTGAGCGTCCAGTCCTCTGGGTCTACTTTATAACATCATAGCTGAGGTTTACCAATCTGAAGAGTGTGGTGTCATTACTGAGCTTAATTTTACACCAAATGACACCTAAGATGGCTGCTTCTCTTATTTCCTCAAGTCTTACATGCGACATCATGTATTTCAACTCAAAGAGGCAAGGAGAAAAAGGGTGCCGAATATGTCCCCTGACCCAAAGTGGATTTGTACAGAAGATTGAGGAGGGAAAAAGCTCATGATTGCCATTGGTGTTCCATCTGAAATTGAGAGGGGTGAGGTCCAAATTTAGGGTGTTTTCCCTGGAAATCCCACTGAAGGGAGTTGACTAGTCAAGAGGGCCTGAAACTGGAGGCTGGCCCCACCACTTCTCTATCCTAGATCTGGCCTGAGAAATTGACTTCCCCACTCTGCCTTTGTTTCTGGTCTATAATGTGGACATAACAGCTCCTTCCCCTGGGTTGTGGTGAGGACTGCAGCCAGTTCCCAAGAGCCAGCCTGACACACAGGAAACACTCAGTTCACATTAGTTATGGATCTTATATCCACAGTCAATAGAAATGAATATACTTCTCACAGGATCTGTACCTTTATAAATAGAACTAAAGGAGTTAGTCTATGTATGATACTTTCTCCATGCATAATAAGCTAGGGTTTCTCATCATCTGGCCCAAGTGCCTTGATTTTCCCTGTCTATCAAAAAGTTCTCAGAAAGGAAATGAAGTATATGATAGAATGAGGGAATTTTTTGACATAAAAATCATTTTGCTTAATATGAGGCAAGCAAAAATGACCTTTCTTAAAAACAATGTACTTAACACTCAAGGTATGCAATATACATTATATTCAAACAAATACTAAAAACTAAACTCCCCACCTTATGCCTTTTATTTCAAAATACACATCCGAATGATGCATGAAGACACAAAGGTAAATGGACATGGAGTGTCAGGTAAAAGCAATGTTGTACTTGTTCAAGCACAACAGGCACTAACTGAGAGAGCTTTGCTCCTGCTGCACCTATCCCATCCAGTGCTCACCAAGATGCCAGTGAAGACTTATAGCCCAGTTATGACCAACTGCCTGAACAGGAAAGTCAATCCACTATCCAACAGGGGCAGCAGTAGCAGGAGACATGGAAAATGTTTGTTCAAACTTCGTATTACAGTTCAATTTTCAAAACTGAAATTTTCATTTTTGTACAAATACAATGTGCTCAGTTCAGAGAACAGGGAGAAAATGTAGTGTGATATCTAGAAAGCTGTAGCCCCAAAGATGTAGAGAGTGCATTTACTCACATGCTTGTGAGAGCACCCTTGTCACTGGGCACATGGAGGTTCAAGTTACTACAGAAGCATGAAGCTGCTATGCAAAAGGGAAACCAAGCAAAGACAGAATGACTAACACAAAGTCCTCAACATATGCCAGGCACATAACAAGCACAGCCCTCTAATCCTTGCAACCACTCTCCGTGGGGTTTTCTGCACAAGCCCATATGAACTCTGCAGCCATTCCCTCCCCTCGAGAGCAACCACGCTCAACACTACCACTCACAGCACAGAAAAATTCCCTAAGGCCTGCAACAGAAAGAAAGCTCAGGAACCCTCACCTCAGAGGATCCCAACTAAGAAACAGAAAAGGACAATGTGTTCCAGACACCCAGGAAAGAGTTCAGATCATTAATCTGACAAGAATAATGGGATGGGATGATTGGCAGGGTACCAAGTGGCAGAATGAGGAAGGTGTTGATCTGTCTTTGCATATCAAAGGCAATTCACTGCTATTTTGACCCTCTTGGTGAGAAAGGTCCATTTCATCACTCAACAAAGAAAATTAACTGCACTTCCTTATCAGCTAAAAGCAAGATTAATGGCAAATTTACTTCCAAATTCTAGTTAGTAAGCTGACCTCTTTGTACCTTATGAAGCCCGTCAGAGATTAGTCTCTTGCAAGACAAATTTGAGGTACACATGACAGTACAAGAATGACCCTGCTAGTTGTCGTAATGCAAGGAATAATAGTAGCACTAGTAACCGTCACAACAGCAGCAACAGTCCAACATCTGTTCATAGCTTAGCAGACCCACTGTGTGCCAACCACTGTTAAATGTCGTATTTTAATCCCCTTTAACAAAACTGAGTCTTAAGGAGGGTTTAGTAACTAGTAAAAAGTCGCAGAGCTGCTAAATGATAGCCCAGGAATGCCAACCAAACCAGCTGAGACCAAAGTCTGCACAAGAAGACCACCGCAGCTGGAAGGCTTCAGATTTCTCACATATTTTTAGCTGCTTTAGTTGAAGTATTTTTTTTCAAACTTGCCTAGCAAGGAACACTGCACTTACTAAGATGTGACAAAGTATGACAGATAACTTCAACAGCTAGGGAAAATTCCATATGAGCATGACAGGCACCACCAAAATAAAGAGGGGAAGGATAAATACAGAAAATGAAAGACTGATAGTACTGAAGCAGGTGACGAGTATAAAATAAAAGGCTCCATCCCTCCACTGCGGACGACACTAGACATTTTTACAATACGAAGTCTGAAAGTGTTTTGATTGTGACAGTGTATTGAGTTTCCCGAGTCCCTTCATTTGTTTTATGAGGTCAGCTATGCATGGTTTAAGATTGAAAGTTATAGAAGTTACGCACAATCTCATTCCCACATGACTATCCTTTCAATATCTTTCTGCAAAAATGCACATCAGGTCCCCTGAGTTCTCTCCATTTCTTTCATGAAAAGTACCATACTATGTATCAGTATTGTTTTCCAGCATGTTGTATTCACTTAACCAAGTAGGTGAGTGATTTGTTTTTTCCATTCCATGAATAGAGAACTTTTCATTCTCCTTTATGGTGGATGGGTGTCCCATAAATGAATATATATCATTACACTATATTTAACACACTCAAGTTGTCTTTAGCCTTTTCTCTCATAAGCTGGGCCAAGTAGTGCATGCCTATACTCCTAGCACTAAATTGGCAGAGGCAAGAAAATAGTCTCAAGTTCAAGGCCAGCCTGGCAGATATACAGCGAGGTCCAGGCCAGCCAGGACCTCAAAAAAAGAAAAGAAAAGAAGAAAAGGAAAGGAAAAGAAAGGAAGGGAAGGGAAGGGAAGGGAAGGGAAAGGAAGGGAAAGGAAGGGAAAGGAAGGGAAAGGAAGGGAAAGGAAGGGAAAGGAAGGGAAAGGAAGGGAAAGGAAGGGAAAGGAAGAGAAAGGAAGAGAAGAAGAGAGGAGAGGAGAGGAGAGGAGAGGAGAGGAGAGGAGAGGAGAGGAGAGGAGAGGAGAGGAGAGGAGAGGAGAGGAGAGGAGAGAGAGGAGAGAAGGGAAAGAAAGGGAAAGAAAAGAAAGGAAAATCCAACTACCTTATACCCATGTTATTCGAAACACACATATACAGGGATAGCTAGCGGGAAGATTCCTCAAAGAGAGATGGCTTTAGTGTGAGAGTAAATGTTTATCTCCCTCTCCCTCACAGAAAGATTCTAAGTATAGATTCCCATGACGTACAATAGTGGCCATGGCTGACTCAAGCAGTCAACATGGCCTTGCTGAATGTGGACTTGGGAAGAGAGAGTTGTCGGTGGCTCCTATGAGCTGGCTCATACTGCACTCAGTTGGTAAGACAAAGGAGAACTGCACCTCTGGGTGTGAGAAGAATTAACGGATTCCTCCCCAGTATGGATATAACTCTTTGTACCACTACTAACAAAATAACATTTGGATATATGGTAGAAGGTATTACAATGTTGTTTTAACCTGTATTGTTTCCATTTGTGAGTTTTAGCATATTTTTCCTTACATTAAGGACTACTTTCACTTTATGCTCAGTGAACTATTCTTGTCCATGGTCCATTTTACTGGCTCCATTAAACATTTTATATATTTAATTATTACAAAAAAAACTATAAGTTAGAAGGGTGGACCCAAGAGACATGAAATATATATAATCCGGACACAGTTTAAAACAGACAATACAAAATTATTAAAGCAAAAATTTTGTGCAGGAGTGGGGGAGTTTGCTCAGTGGTTAAAAGTGTTTGCTTGAAACACCTGCTGGCTTGGGTTCAATACTTCAGCCACCCACTTAAAGCCAGATGGGCATCTGTTTGTAGTATCAAGAGATCCTAGCACAAGTGCAAACATGCACACACACAAATATATAAATAAAAAATTTTTAAATATAGCTTAAAATTAGGTACAAATGCAACTCTTTAAAATTAAAGTATATCAAT
Organism: Orientallactaga sibirica; assembly: GCA_036365145.1. Lineage (NCBI taxonomy): Eukaryota > Metazoa > Chordata > Mammalia > Rodentia > Dipodidae > Orientallactaga > Orientallactaga sibirica. Next base: position 49,032,335 of record JAEOAD010000004.1, on the reverse strand, counting down.
TTTTTTGCAGTCTTAAAAATCCTAACATAATACTTACATTAAAAATTCCCTGTTTATAAATGGCTCCCAGTATGTGCCTGGAATACTCTGCACCCCCCACCCCCCAAAATCACCCCATACTCATAGGCACCTAACTCTTAAGTGTCAGTAGCTAGAGGAAAACAGTATATGCATGTCTGAAAGACAGGCATCATAATCTCCATCTCATAGACAGGAAACCTGAGGTTTGAAGATGCAACAAAAGCCCCAAAATCACAAAGTAGATATAAACCAGAATTTCAAAGCCTTTGGGCCCAACTAATATGCAAAATGATTCCCAGTGATCTTAAACCAACAACTGTACTTGGCAAAATATATCAAAGATAATCACTTTCACTACAAATTTTCTATAAGTTCTCAAAAGGAAATGTTTGATTTGAAACAAATTCCCAACTTTCCTTTACATTTCTAAAACATCCTTAAAAAATCCATTACTCTTCATGTGGGTAAGTAAGTACAGAGACCAAGGTCAATCTCTCTGGTTCCCCTGGCGAAAGTCTCCTCTGAGAGGTGCATGGCGACAGGACAGAGTCAGAGATGACAGCTTGTGCCTTCAGGCTGAGGATGTAGCTCAGGCGCAGAGCACTTTCCTAGCATGCTCCAGGCCTTGGGTTTCACGCTTAGCACCACAAAAAAGGAAGCTTATTTTGTGCTGACATTTGTTTTCTGCCAAACTCTTCTACTTCTAATAACTCTAGACTTATCTAAAAGCAGATCTTCATCTAGAACAAAAAAGGGTCAACTTTGGTAAATAACTAAGTAGGCCAAAAGCCCATATCTATATAAGAAGAAAGGAATCTTCCATCACAACTTAAAATGAACTTGGTTAGATTGATTAATCATAGGTAGCAAACTTTAATATTCTTAAAAGGAGAAGCCAAATCAGGGCAAAAGTGAACTGATATAATATCTATGTCTGGAACCCCCAAAAAGCAGGAAGAGTCCACTACAGGAAAATATTGTCCAGCAAAACAAGCCAAAACCACTACCCATGGAGAGGCGGTGATAGCTGAAAGGACAGCTGAGACAGATGTGCAAGGACCTGGGGTAAACTGAGACAATGTGGAGGTAGCCACATTTCATAATAAGCCATTTAGGTTACTCTGATAACTGAAAATAACAACCTCATAGGCCGAGATACCAACCATGGGACACACCTGATGTGGACGCTCAACAGTCATTCAGAAATAAAAGATTTATAAATGAATGCATACAATGTTTTCAACTTTCAAACTCATTGAAAACCTTTTCCAAAGCAAAGAACTCTTCTTACAGTATGTAAATACCATCATTATTCAACCAGGAAATCTTTTCAGATAGAAAATAAGAAAAGTGAAAGTCAAATCATTCTCTCTAAAAAGGTTCTGTACTAACGTTACATTATTCATTTGAAAAGCTAACAACGTTTCATGCAGACAGCAGGAAAGCATGCCAGGCAGGTTTCAGCCCCAACCATTCCAGAAGCGCATGTCCAGTAGAACAGGGAAGCCCCAATGTGCTCTTTAAAGAGACTGTATGCACTCATTCACTTTCCAGGGATCACACTCCATTACATCAAAGTGAAACATTCCTGTGAGCAAGCAGAGGATTTTATCTTCATTAGCCTTACCTGCTATTTGTACTGAACCATCCTCACCCAAAAGAATATTACCAGCTTTCAAATCCCTGTTAGAAAAAAGATGAGTAATGACTTAGAGAGTATAGACATTTTTGTACATTGCCTCACTGAGGAAGATGTTAAAACACAACATTAAAGGCAGCTGGGTGATATAATTATTATGTTATGAATATTAAAACAATATCACAGATTTTTAAGTTGTGAATGCACACTATTATTTTATACTTGGATCTTGAGGCACACTTATGAGTTTAATAGCAAATATTTTATGTGAAATCATTATGTGTTTTTAATTAAATCACTACTGAGTAGACAAGTAGTCTTTTTTATTGAGAACTAAGGTCTTTCCTAAGTAAAACTATTCTACTTAAATTTGCTTGTGGTACTTTTCCAAATAGTATCAATATACTCTTATAAATCCATTTGATCAATCTCTTGTTGGATACAGTAAGATATTATTATTAATTATGATATTCTATATTTAATAAATGTTTGATATGATATGCTATATCATATATTCTATATGTTCTTTCTTCACTGTATAGAAGTTCTGCAGAGCAATCTTAAGACTTGAAGAAAATGACAATTTATAAATGTAGTTCTAAAGTAGTATTTTTTCTCTCCTATGTATTAAAAAATTTAGCACAGATCATTAAATATATAGCTCACTTATAGTTCAGGGTAGAGCAATTACATCATTAGTAATACTGGTAAGTGGTTTTCTACTTGTAGAAATTCCTAAGACTTGGATTAATACTAACCTTTTTAAACATCAAGCACTTATCTTCTATACTGACTGGCAATATGAAGAATTAGCATTCTATGTTACAGAAGAGTAAATCAGGGCCTTCTCCTTCCTTCTAACCACCAGCTCAAAAACAGTTAATATACTGTAATATCTATAACAGTCTTGTCTGTATAAGAGATGCCATTCACTTCCACTCAGTATACTTCAAACACAAATTATGTTCACTTATTTGTTAATGATTCCACTTAGAACTTTCTATATTTAGTTCTAGTTCAGTGAAAGCACACAAATAAATTCCTGGGATAATAATATAACCCATCAGAATTTATTATCTTTGGATTTTTGTGTTTTGTTTCCCTTTTAAATAATACCAAAACTTACCACAATGTATACTTCCTCAAAATTATTTACAAACTACAAGTAAAAGTATGAAGAGTTGAATTCTGTACAGACCATACCTATGAATCTGACCATTTCTGTGCAGATAGTCTAAGCCTTCCAAAACTTCTTTAAGAATTGTTGCTATGATTGCCTCTTCTAGAACGCCATTCTTGTGCTCTCCTCGGTTGACAATGTATTTGATGATATCCAACATTGAACCTGTGTGGATACACAGAAGTGAAAAGAAAGTTTTATTTGTACCTGCATTCCATTTTCTGATAAAGATTTCCTCTACTATTAAAACATGAAACTGGAATACCCATACAGAAATTTTATCTGTTTACTTAATACTAATTTTCCCCAAATCCTCGAGCCAGGGGATGGGGTTGGGGCTCAGTGTTAGAGTACATGCTTAGTATATGCAAAGCTACTATGGTTAGCTTTGATTATCCACTTGACTACATTGAGAGCAGTTAGTACATTTCTGGGTATGTCTGTGAGGATATTTCTAGAGAAAATGGGAACATGGACAGTAACTGAGGTAGAAAGACCTGTCATGATTTTGGACAGTACCATCCAATAAGTTGAAGTCCAGGATGAAATAAAAGTGGAAAAAAAGGAGAAAGCTACCAGTATGCACAAGCTACACTCTTCTGAGCAAGTGTGACCACTGCTGCTGCCATCGCCATGGATATCAGACTCCAGCTTCTTCAGACTTTCAGTGTTCATTCACATTAGCAACTCTCCAGGAAGCTTACAGACCATGACCTTCAGCTAGGAGCTGCATCATTGGTCCCCTAGTGCTAAAGCTTCTGGCTTCTCGGACCAGAGACCTGGTTCTCTACCTCTCCAGTGCATAGATGAGCACTCTCAGAGTACCCAGCCTTGAATCACTTAAGCCAACCTTATAAACCTCACTCACACACACACATATATTCATTCCACAATGGGTTCTGTTCCTCTAGAGAACCAGACTGATATAAACACCCTAGGTTTTGGACCAGCACCACACTTAAATACAAAGATTTTTTAAAATAATTATATATTTTGTATGTTTATTTGAAAGACAGAAAGAGAGAGAGAGCAGCATAGGGCTACAATCTCCAAACACATGTGTCACTTTTGTGTACGTGGCTTTATATGGGTACTGAGGAATCAAACCCAGGCCAGCAGGCTTTGCAATCAAGTACCTTTAGCCACTGAGCCATCTCCCTAGTCCACAAAGATTTTTTTAAAATATTTCATTTATTTATTTATTTGAGAGAGAGAGAAAGAGACAGATAGAAAGAAAGAGTGAATGGGCACACCAGGGCCTCTAGTCACTGTGAACAAAGTCCAGACATGTGTGCCACCTTGTGTAGCTGGCTTATGTAGGTACTGGGGAATTAAATCTGGGTCCTTAGGCTTCACAGCCAAGTGCCTTAACCACTAAGTCATCTCTCCATCCCCACAAAGATTTTTTTTTTTTAATTAAAAAAAAAAAAAAAAAACTAGACCAGGAGTGGTGGCTCACGCCTTTAATCCCAGCACTCGGGATGCAGAAGTAGGAGTATTGTCATGAGTTCAAGGCCACCCTGAGACTACATAGTTAATTCTAGGTCAGCCTAGAGTGAGACCCTACCTCGAAAAATCAAAAACAAAACAACAACAACAACAAAAAAAAAACCTAGGTGTATTTCCTATTCTTTGACAGATGAAGTGGAAAGTTCACTTGAGTACCAGGAGTTGAGGACCAGTCTGAGCAATGCTGTAGGAGAAAAAAAATACCAATTATTACTACCAATTATTAATTATTAATATAAAAAATACATACATATATACACATGATGTATTTTTAAATGTATATATACATATGTATATGAATATGTATTTTTGTTTGTTTGTTTTACAAGGTAGGGTTTTGCTCTATCCCAGAATGACCTGGAATTCACTCTGTACTCTCAGGGTGGCCTCAAACTCACAGTGATCCTCCTACCTCTGCATATCGAGTACTGGGATCAAAGGCGTGCACCACCATGCCTGGCTTAAAATGTATATTTTTAAAAGAAGAAAAAAAGGAGTCAGGAACCAGAAGACTACTCAGGAGGTGGAAGGAAAGCAGCAGGGAACCACCAAGAACAGAACAAGAGCTCTTCCTTACACCTAAAACAAGGAGGGAGGGAGGCCAAGTATGATGTCTCTACCCTTGCCTATAACAACAAGTTTCCCTTGTGTGACTCTAGGCAATGTTATTTTCACCTACCTAATACTGCATGCCCTGACTTTTCTAATAAATAAATAAATACACACCTAGTATTCCATTACTATATACAGATTGGTATCCTTGGCACTGTGAACTCATGTTTCGACAGAGTAATTAAGTTCTAAACCTGTGGGTCATTTTTAAAGCCATAATTACCTTGGGAGTCAACATTTCTGAAGAGTTAACAAATAGCTTACCTCAGAACCTGAATTTGGCTCTAGGTTCTTTATGAAAACTGAGAGAACTGACTTTCCACACAGGGTATTACTATACCAAACTAGCTGCCCATCCCTCAATAAAAGATTGCAGGTGGTAAAGCATTATAAAAAATGCAGATTTTTCTCCTAGAAAGGAGAAGTCATCTGTTTCAGCATCAACCCTTGGATTTTCGAGTCATTTGGAAAAAAAGTAATAGAATTTTTTTTAATTTTTTAAATATATTTTTATTAGTTCTGTATATAGTATATATACAACCATGATGGTACCATGGTTAGCCTTTTCCCTGTCTTCCCCCCATAGGTAATGTGGGTCTTGTCTTATGTGGGTAGCCATCAGTTATGCAAGAAAGGCAATGACTCTGTGTATAATGACCCAACTCATGGCTCTGACAATCTTTCTGCCCCCTCTTCCACGAATTTCCCTGAGCCCATGTTGGGTTCATTTTAGGTCTATTTCAATGACGAGGTTTTGTCAGTCTCTGTGTCTCTGGATATCTGAATTGGTAAGGGTTGAGTGTTCTTTGTGTCTATCTCCTTCGCCCTTGTGCTGGTACCAGGTAGGTGTTTCTGGTCTACTGAAATAAAACTAAGCAAGCATCCTCCTCTGTCCACATTCTGCTTACCTATACAAGCCTGCTGTAAACCTATTCCTCTTACCTTTTAAAGACCTGGGAAACTGGGTTAGACTCTTTTTTGACAATGAATTTTCTGTCCAGTCCTCACAAAAGAAATCAGGAGACATTCTCAAGTTTGTGACAGTGCAAGGCTAACTGAAATAAAAGTTTCAACTTGAGCAGAGAATTTGAAACTATTCAAAGACCATGTCTCCAGAACTTCTCATGTTCTCAGAGGTGGTAGAAGAACTTTACAAGAGACTTCTGCATTTGGTTAAAATGGTCTTGCTGGCAAAGCACCCTCCTTCACAGAAGAAAGGGACCCACCCAGTGCTGCAGTTCAGCTCTATGGCTTCCTCTGGCTCTTTTCTTTCCATTTTAATGAGAAACCAAAGTCCATACTCAAGTAAACCAAGACTGCCAGGACTAAGAGGGCTGGGAAGAGAGCAGAGCTATGTTCTCCAGGATGGTACTCAAACTCAGACATGCATACTCACTCCAATTATAGAGATTAGACCACTTATTTCTGGACCCCCTACTTGATCCAAGAGAGTTTCCTTTAACATAATCAAAACATTTCTCTGATTCAACCTTAACTAGAACAGGCTCTGAAGATATAGATGGGCATTCTCATGTGAGCTCAGCTATGCTAGTTATGGCTTTGGATAGACACCACAGAACGTTATGTTCTCCGCAGCTCCTAAACCCCCCTCATGCCTCAGTGCTTTATACAGTAAGTTATATCATAGAAAGAGAACACAAGGAGATGTGGGCTAAGGAAATCATTCAATACTCAAGTCTGTCAAAGGAAAGTGATGATATTGATAACATAGCACAGTTTTTATATTACTAATTTTTAGTTATTTTGCTTAATTTAAAAAAAATTACTTAAGAGTGAGAGAGGAAGGGAGCAAGTATGGGCAAGTCAGAGCCTCCTGTCACTACCACTCTGTGTATCTAGCTTTACATGGTCGCTGGGAAATGAACCCAGGCAGCAGGCTTTACACACAAGCACCTTTGTAATGGTTTGATTCAGGTGTTCCCAATAAACTTATCTGTGCAAAAATCTGAGAATTGGAACCTTGTTGAATGTATGTTGTTGGGAGTGGGCTTATGGGTGATTTAGCCAGCTTACCCTTGCCAGTGTGTTTGGCACACTCTCCTGTTGCTGTTGTCCAACTGATGTTGGCCAGGAGGTGATGTCTATCCTCTGCTCATGCCACCTTTACCCCTGCCATTATGGAGCCTTCCCTCAAGTCTGTAAGCCAAAATAAACCCTTTCCTTCCATAAGATGCTTTTGGTCGGGTGCTTCCTGCCAGCATCAGACAGCTCATTGCAACAGTAAAATTGGTACTGAGAAGTGTGGCGGATACTGTTTGAAACCTGCCTATGTGGCTTTTGGCCTTTTGGAACTGATTGGCAGGAGGAATGTGGAAGGATTTGAAACCTTGATCTAAGAGACAACTTTGCAGTACTCGAATCAGAGTTTAATGGACCACTCTAGTCAGCTGAAAGATCTGAATGCTATAAGAAGTATGGGCTGTGAGGTTTGGCTTTTGAAGGGAAGAAGAGATTTGCCTGGACTGGGCTAGAGGCAGTTTGTGTGAGAGGTTACTGCATCTTCCCTTGTTCTGAGAACTTGTGCAAGGCTGTATTGCATAGAAATGGACTGGTGTGAACAGAAGGATAAGGCACAGAAAGAAATGAAATCTTTGGGCAAAAGCTGCTACTGTTCAGGCACAATTATTTAAGAGATTACAACTACCAAGATTGGTCCAGTAGACAGATCTGCATCAGGACAGCAGAAAGAATGCAGACTCTTGAAGTTAAGGGGCCTAGATGCTGAAGGAGTGTCCTGCTCTTCAAAGTCTGCTGTATCCCCTGGCACCAAATTAACAAGTTATAGCCCTCCTGGTACTAAGGAGTACAAATGCAGGAAAGAGAGGGGTCACTGAATTTATTTTTGGGAACATGGTTTTATTTCTTAGAAATGACCATGGGCAATGTGAGGCAAGGTTGTTGGAAGTCAGTGCATAGAGGCCTGATGGAGCAATGAGGATGAACCATGGGTTGCAGTAGAGACCCTAGAACTTTGTGAAATGCCAGGATTGTGAGATGGCCACAAAGGAGAGCTGCTGGCTCGGGATGCATTCTTCCTCATGCTGTGAGGATCCCAAATAGAGGGGTGAAATTTGAATTCCAGTGACTTGTCACTAGTTAGTATTATCAGATTTGGAGACTTTGTCACTGGTTCAAATTGTCAGATATGAAGCTGTAGAATTTGATGTTTACCCTGTACCCAATACCATCTTTTCGTTGTTGTTGTTGTTTTATTTTTTAAGGTAGGGTCTCACTCTAGCCCAGGCTGACCTGGAATTCACTATGTAGTCCCAGGCTGGTCTTGAACTCATAACAATCCTCCTATCTCTGCCTCCAAAATGCTGGGATTAAAGGAGTGTGCCACCAAGCTCAGCAGGGACTTTTTAAGTTGAACTGAATGCACTGCATTTTACATTATGGATGGTTGTGAGTTTATGGTGGCCAAGGAGAGAATGTAATGGTTCTGAATGCTTAATCCCCAGTTGATGACAATTTAGGAATTGGAACCTGGTTAAAGGTGTGTTATTGGGGGCAGGCTTATGGGTGTTATAGCCAGCTATGCCTTGCCAGTGTTTGGCACATTTTCATGCTGCTGTTGTCCATCTGATGTTGGCCAGTGGGTAATGTTCTGCTCATGCCACCTTTTCCCCTGCCATCATGGAGCCTTCCCTTGAGTCTGTAAGCCAAAATAAACCCTTTACTCCCATAAGCTGCTTTTAACAGGTGTTTTGTGCCAACGATGGAAAGATGACTACAACTTTTAACCACTGAGCCATGTTCTCCGCCTCAGGACAGTTTTTAAATCAACATTTTGCTCCACTCACAGATTCCAATTTAAAGTTACTATGGGTTTGTGTGACCCAGGGTGTGTTGTATAATTCCCTGGCGCTTCAGTACAGTTTCTAATAACAAAAATGGTGGCAGCACTATACATTAAATGATGCTATCACTGGCGGAATGAGACATGGTGAGTGAATTGCCTCTAACAGGATTAAACCACAGAATCAGGACTCAAGAAAGTTAACAGTTATCTTTTCATTTCCTCTCTGATACTGACATGAAAAGATTTCTTTTTAAAAAGTAAAAGCATGGATATGAAAGAGCATTGTAAGTTGAATTGACAGTAACTTGTACAACTTCGAGGTCTGAAGCTAGAGATTCCCCTCCTAAGTTCCTTCAACAGGATGAGACTGATGTCACTTTGGGTCATCACAGCAAGCCAATAATGTAGCACTCATTTCTCTCCATGTCAACTGGCACAAAATGTACTGAGTACCCACATAATGTGCTCAGTGAGTCAACTGCACTAGGCAGTACTTTCTTCGTGAAGTTCACACTTTCTGAACTGGCCTATATTACAACCATGAGTCACATGAGATGGCTTAAACATGGACGACCCAACATGGAAGAGCAGCTCAGACCCTCAGTCACACTAGCCACAGTACAAGTGCTCAAGAATTCAGCACCTTCCTCCATGGCAGAACACTAAAAGATGATTCAGCATATGGCAATGTGCTGAGGACCTGAATGACGTTAAATAGAAGGAACTTAAGGAGGAAGAAATGAGCTGAGGTACAGCTCAGTGGTAGTACACTTGCCTGACATAGATAGATAGATAGATGATAGATAGATAGATAGATAGATAGATAGATAGATAGATAGATAGATAGATAGATGGACAGATAGATGATAGATTAGATGGCACGTCATCTGGGTTTAATCCTTTGTACAGCAAAAGAAAAAAAAACAAGAAAAGAATGGCCAATGTTTTTGAAGAGTGTAAGTGGAAGCTACATAGAAAAGGTGGTCTTTGAGAGCTTCAGTCTATGAAAAAGGAAGGAGAGATACCCAAGGCTTCAGACTGTCACAGGGAAGAGTCGGAGGCTTCGGAAAAAGTATGGGGTTTAGTGGGGCTGAGCCTCACCTAACATAGAAGGTGGGAATATTTGATACATGGAGAAGGGGACATAGGAACTTCAGGATACTAAACCAAACTATGAAAGGTTTATTTAACTATCAATATTAAGAAATCTGGACTTTCAAACCTGGTATTGAGGAAATCAAATCTAAAGTCCTATTTGATATGCTGGCCCCCACAAAGGAAGGAACAAGCAAGCAAGCAAACAACAAAACCCACTTACCTCCACTTAGTAATTTCATGACCAGCCAAAGTTCATCTTTGACCACAAAGGAGGTATAATAAGTCACTACATTGGGATGGCTGCACTGACTCATGGCTTGAATTTCCTTCTGCAAAAAACAAATAAACAAAAAAAAGCAAAACATGACATAGTACCATGAGCTGCAAAAGGGGACGCAAGACACAGATGAACCACAGACAAGGTTCCAAGGGGACCTTCCCACTAGGGCTGCCGGAGCCACTGCTTCAAAAGGTTACATAGCACAACTGTCGACCCTCACCAACTGCCTAGAATCAAAAGGCCCTCCACAAAAGGCCATGGTAGTCCTGTAAACAGCCCCAGGGCAGAGAAACTTGAGCCCATTGTGTCAGCCAGCTGACCACCATGCTGCCAGCAAGAGCCCATACATACAGAGCTAGATGTTTCCTGTCTGAACAGAAGGCCTCCCAGAGAGAAAATCTGGGTGAGGTCCTAGGAGACTGGGTCCCGATGGCAGCCCCAACTTCAGTGGGTACAATCTCTGCCCTTAACCAAATGGGCAAAACTATGGTGATGAAAAATGAGAAAATACATGTGAAAATTCAAGTGTGCCATTTACCAAACTGTCTTCCATGGTGGATACTCCCTCCAGAAAACAGTAAGAGCAGGGATGGGGGAGGGAAAGTAAAATAAGCTTGGGAACCATCAGATATGATATCTCACTCTGGAAGAGTCACTGAGAAGAGTAACTCTGAGAAGTCCTGCAGAGTACATACACTGTCACAGTTTAGTCTGTATTAACACAGCAGAAAAAAAACATGCTTTCAGGGTCATATTTTAGAAACAAAAATGCTATAGAGAGCAATATTTTACATAAATATATAAAACAGCAAAGCTTTGAAAATACAACAAGTGGAGATTTCAATAACGTACATGTTTCCAGGCTGGAGAGATGGCTAAGAGGTTAAGTGCACTTCCTGTGCAAGCACAAGGGCCTGAGAGGGCCTGAGACAGCCCTTGAGCTAGGTCTTCTTAGGACCCGCATAAATAGCTGGGTATGGCCACACACATTTGTACTTTTGTCCCTCAGAGGATCAGTCAGAGGCTCCAGCTCAGATAAGAATGGGCAGAGGAACAATGGAGCAGGCCATCCGACTTTTAGCTCCAACCACCACAGGTGACAGCACCCAACCACAAAAGACAAGAGACACCAAGTGGACACATCATACACATGCAAACTTTCATATATCCCCCCCCCCGCCACATACACAACAAAAAAAGTACATTTTTCCTGCAGTGCTCACTTACATATTAGTTTGGGATAGGTATCTCAAAGCATGGCCAGGTGAAGAGTCCCATGAAGCTGGAGTCAAATACTAATCCTCAATGAAAGGTACTAGATTGGCTGTCAGTGCCCCATTCATGACAAAGGAAAGAGCACTGTAGGCATTCTACTGTAAGCATATGAAATTATTACGTACTTCTAGTTAACTTGGAGTCAATTCAGTTACCTGACCAGCATGTTCCAACTTGGGCTGCTATATCCGCGCATCTAATACTACCTAATCTTCATGTTACCAAGAAGAAAAATTGTATATTTAAAGTGCATCCTACCAAAGACATGCTCCTAAGGAAGTCGTTGACTTTCCTATTTTCTTTCCATGGCATACAGAACAGTTTTCCTTCTTCACTCCCCTCAGCTATTTAATTCATTTTCTAGCTCCCACATGTTTCCATAGCACCCATGCTTTGAACATGATCTGAAACCTGAAGTGTAGTTTCCATTTGTTTCTGGTATAGGGTTCTTTCTTTGACTGGAGGAGAAATAGAATACCACTGGACCACTCCTTTTGTAAGTCGCCAGCATGCTCCCAGTGGTGATTCCCACCCCCCTTTGGGAGGCCTGGAGCATGAGGGTCCTGCTTAAAGGGATGCCTTTGATGCTTGCAGAAATAACAACAGCGAATCTGGAGTGTAGCTGTGCTCTGAATTCTCACCACTTACTCAGTGTAAGTAATTGTCTTCCTATCTCCAAACTTGTTAAAGTATTAATTAAAACACAAGATAAACAATCAATGCTCTGTGAGAGGAAATGCTGTTGCCTTGAAGCAAGGTTGGTTCTAAATCTAGAAAAGCATGTTTTCAGCCCTCTGCATTTAAATGGGTGTGGTGGTATACCATGCAACCACACAGAGCATAGGGTGCTCAGACACTGCAGTGAGCAAACTGTGTGTGTGTGCATGTTTGCGTGGAACAGCATAACTTTACTGAACTCTGAAAAGGAGGGAGAGTCAACACAGATGAGGCTACTACCAGCACAACCACGGGAGCCGACTGACTACAGATCAGAAACAGATAAGAAGCTGGAAGGCCACTGGCATCAGCTGAGGCTCACATCTTCATGTTCTGCCATGCATCTCCACTGTCATTCACTTGCCTAGAGATCCACATACCGTAGCCTATCCAACACAGGTCATTCACAGCCTTCTCACCCAGTATGGCCTAAATGTAAAGAAAACACATGTCACTGTGTCTGCCACCTATCACCTGTGTTATTAAAAATGGATAGGAAGTACACTTAAACAGAGAAATGTGTGCTCCACAGGCCTTTCTGCACCTTCATTTAGACAATAACATTGTATTTACTTGTCTTCTCAAGAGATTTAAGAAAGTAAAAACTTGGGCTGGAGAGATGGCTTAGTGGTTAAGTGCTTGCCTGTGAGACCTAAAGACCCCAGTTCAAGGCTCGATTCCCCAGGACCCACATAAACCAGATGCACAAGGTAGCACATGCATCTAGAGTTTGTTTGCAGTGGCTAGAGACCCTGGTGCACCCATTCACACACACACACACTCTCTCTCTCTCTCTTTCTCTCTGCCTCTTTCTCTCTCTGCCTGTCGCTCTCAAATAAATAAAATTAAAAAAAAAAAAAGAAATTAAAAGCTTGAAAACTACAAATATTTCCTGAATCAAATACTTTTTTCTCAAAAATTACTCCCTCTAGGACTGGGGTATAGCTCAGAGGTAGAGTATGTTCTGATTCCCCAGCACCAAAAAAGATGGGAGGGAGGGAGGGAGGGAGGGATGGAGGGAAAGAGGGAGGTAGTGAAGGAAGAAAGTCATTTCTTTTTAAAACAGTGGTGAGGCTGGTATATGACTATTCCCATCATAAGTCTGTGGATTAAATTATCCAGGATTTTTCTATCACTATTTTCTTGTGTGTGTACATGTCCACTTGTGTGCAAAAGCACATTTACCATGGTGCATGTGCTGAAGTCAGAGGATATCTTTTGGGTCACCCGCCCCTTTCCCATTTCATTTTGGGGCAAGGTTTATCTCTCAGAGTCTTTTTCTGGTGTTCTTGTTCTTCCTTGCTGCGAGCTTCCAGGAAATTCTACTGGAAATTCTGCCACCAGCATGCTAGAATTACAGAAGCCTGTCACAGCTTCCAGCTTTATACATGGGCTCTGGCTTTCAAACTCAAGTGCTCTAGAGCAGGGAGCACTTTATCCAATGAGCCATTTCCCCAGGCTACCCAGGTTTTCCCAATTGAAGTCATTCGTATCATTAGGAAAGGCATGTACTTCCAAATATACTCATTGGGTCTTTTCTCCAAAATTAACTAATACATTGCCCATGGATGAATAAACTTTTAATCTAATTTTCCTACATTAGGAACGTGTTCTAATTCCCTTCCCAGGTTACAACCCATGGAGAAGCGCAAGGCGAGCAGGCCTCTGAAACTGGAATATGCACATGTGGAGAGCATGGAAATGGGCAGGTTCCATGAGGAAGGCTGGGGAAAGAGCTGGGGATGCCCTTCTAACAGGCTCCCAGCAATGCTGATGGTGTGAGTTCAGGAACTCAACTTTGAGTGGTAAAGTGACAGATGGAACTTGGGGGCCATCAGGGGACACAGAGCAGAGAGCAGGGAGAACACACACACATACTGCCATGAGGGAGACAGGGGTAAGACAGACCCAAGGGCATTGCCTCTCTGGTAGATAGTAGAAGTAAAACAGTTTGGATTTCACTGGGACAGAATAAAATAATGAAAAAAAGAAAAATCACAGGGATGGGAAGTCAAAGTTGGAAGGAATCAAAGAACTCTGGAACCCAGGCAGCACATGTGCCACAGTGCTCCCCTGGGAATCCAGTGAAAAGAACCCAGATGTGTCATGAAGTGTCAAACCAAGCCATGGTGGAGACCTGCTTCTGCTCATGCAGTTTTATCAGAAATGCATCACAAGAAATGTTTCTGAGTGACCCGAGCCTAAAATGGGGCAGCCAGTGAAACAACCAAGCCATGTGCTAACCTGAAGCGCTGGCCCAGCATAGCCCCTCTGATGAGGCTACGTGGGAAACAGGGCAAAGGGCACCCTCGCTGCCACTGTGGCTGTGGCAAGCTTTGCAAAAGGAGCAAGACACAGGCCTCTTCAGTGGACACAGTGAGTTTGGTGGATAATACAAAAAATAGATAATATGCTGCCACAGAAATATGAAGGGTTTGGGAGAAAACTGCTCCATGGAGAAACTGATACAGTTTTTATAAGAGATCTTACATGGCGCTGTGCCTTTGTCCTCCCTGCCCCAATAATGTTGTTCCTTAAACAGTACTGTAGACAAGGAGGAACTGTAACTAACAAGAACCCGATCCTCCAAGAACTACGTAAGATAAGCCAGACAGCCTGGCCTGATGGTGGGTGGTGGATGCCTGTAATTCCAGCTACATAGACGTTTGAGGCAGGAGGATCTCAGCCTTGAGGCCAGCCTGTGCTACACACAGAATCCCAGGAAAATATATAAATAAATAGCTATACTCTGAAACCTGGCTCTGCTATTTACCTGTTCTATTTCCCAGACAGGTTGTTCAACTTTTTTGAGCCTCAGTTTCCTTTTATGTAAAACAAGATTAATACTATCATTCATAAAGGAAAATTATATTGGAAGATGGCTCAGTGGGAGATGATTTGATTTAGATCCCTAGAGCCCACAGAAATCCCAACACAGTGGCAAACATCTATAATCTCAGCCCTCCTACAGGTGATATAGGAAGTGGAAACATGAGAATCCAAGAAGCTTGTGGGCCAACTAGACTGGAATAAGATACCCTACCCTCAAACAAGGTGGAAGGTATGAATCAGCATTTAAGTTGTCCTCTTGACTCCACATGCGTGTCATTTAATGTGCACACACACTAAGATTAAGCAAGCCAGGCATGGTGGCACATGCCTTTGATCCTAGCCACTGGGGAGGCTGAGGTAGGAGGATCACTGTGAGTTCAAGGCCAGCCTGTGCTACAAAGTGAGTTCCAGGTCAGCTTGGGCTACAGTAAGACTCTACTTTTGTGGGTGAGGGAAGCAAAAGGAGGTCTATAAACCTCCTTGCAGAATACCTCATATATAACATTATACTCAAAGACAATTCAGACTGCTCACATTGGAACTTCAGTCTCTTCTCTGCATGGAAGCAACCCCATGTTGATCACTGATCTGAACTGTCCCGTTACTCACTTGGTTTGGAAGGTACATAGTCAGACCTTGGCAGTGCATTAGCCTTTTCCTAGAGAAAAGCCAGAGGCATAATCACTGGCCTGCTGGCTCAAATGGTTTCCTGTAATACAGGGATAGATCACTGGAGTGGCTAAACACGCATGGGACAATGAAGAGTCAGGAGTCAGTTACCAACTCTCCATTGTCCCTATTCGTGTTTTCCTAATTATTCACCAGTGTTTCATTTATGTCTCCTTGCATACTCCATGACTCCTTATAAGCTACCAAAAAAAAACTACAAACTTAAGATATATGAATTAGGAAATGATTGGTCTATGACTCCTTAATATTCACAAAGTTCTAAAAGGAAATATCTTTTGTTTCTGAATGGGAAGAGTTTAAACAGAATTCAAAATATTAAATTACATGTAACCAAATTAGCTTAAAATTCAGAACTTAACATTAAGTCCTCAACAAAGTCTTCATTACGTGATAATGGTGGGAAAATTGTCCACTCTGCCTTAGTTAATAAACCAAACTTACTCACGCACCAACACAGTTACTTTGAGGAGATGTTATTTCTGACTTCATTCTAAAGAACTGGCTCTCAGCATTGGCTGTACATTGAAACCACTGGTGAGCTTTAAAAAATATCAACACCAAGGACCTAGCCTAAGAGGCTGATGCAAAATGCTTTCAAATACAACCTGGGAATGAAATTTTTCAAAAGCACCCAGGTGATTCCTATCTATAGCCAAGGGTGAGAATCACAGCTTCAAGCAAAGCACAGAGATGTATTTTTCTTCCAATGAAATGATGAGAAAACCATCTAGTTCCTAGGTACATTTCTACACTACAGTAGTGTTTGTGTGTGTGTGTGTGTGTGTGTGTGTGTGTGTGTGTGTGTGTGTGATCTACAAATCTTCTTACCAAATATGTACTTTCAAATGCAAGAAATAAACAAAATACATCCTTAAAATGTATGAGATATCCTTTAGCACTTAAATAATTCTAACTAATAATTCTAATTTCTAATAAATAATTAAGTGATATAGAGGGAACCAAGTTTACAAAAGACTTCAGTTATTCTCCAACTTGTCCTCCACATATCAACATCATCAGGAAGAATAATTTAACTTTCATACATAACCAAATGTTGTAATGACTTAAATTAAAAGTAAGGGCTCGAGATAAGGCTTAGTTGTTAGAGTGCTTCTCTGGCATGCATCAAGCTCTAGGTTCAGTCCACAGCACTGCAGAATATCATGGTGGCCCATACTTGTAATGTCAGCACTCACAAAGAGCAAAGGAGTATTAAAAGTCTAAGATCATCCTCAGCTAGATAATGAGTTTGAGGCCAGCCTGGGACACATGAATCCCTGTCTCAAAATAAATTTTTTAATTAATATATAAAATAAAATTGGGCTGGAGAGATGGCTTAGCAGTTAAGGCACATGCCTGTGAAGCCTAAGGAGCCCGGTTTGATTCTTCAGGTCCTACATTAACCAGATGCACATGATGGTGCATGCGTCTGGAGTCCGTTTGCAGTAGCTAAGAGGCCCTTGCGCACCCATTCTCACTCTTTCTCTCTCCTCTCTCTCTCTCTGTCTCTAATAAGTAAATAAATAAAAATAAAATCTTTTTTAAAAAGTTTTAAAATAAAATCAACAATTTTTAAGGTCATCCAAGAAATGGGGAAAATGATTAACAGGCCTCTTATAGGAGCAATGTATTTTTCTGGACTGTCATTTTTAATCATCAAAAAAAAGTCATTGTGACTTCAAAAAACAAAAAGTTTAAACTTAGAAGGGGAATGGGCTTTTTAAAATCAGAATTGACTTTAAAAGTTCTTCAACAAAGAGTAGCATTCATATACACTTATAATCTATCATTGAGTATACACATAAGACATGTCAATGGGACCTGAAAACTCTATGGTCATGCTCACAGAATCAGAATCAGACAGCTATCCACAAATGCCTGTTCTTCATTTGATTGCTGTGATTGGGAGTACTCAGAAAAGTCAAGTAAATGATTTCATAAAAATACAGAAACAAGGGCTAGAGGGATGGCTTAGCAGTTAAGGCACTTGCCTGCAAAGCCAAAGTAACCAGGTTTAATTCCCCAGGACCCACGAAAGCCAGATGCACAAGGCAGTGCATGCATCTGGAGCTCATTTGCAGTAACTAGAGGCCATGGCACACCATTCTCTCTCAGTGTCTCTCTGACTCAAATAAGTAAATTTAAAAAAACAGAAAGAACTGTTTTTGTCAGTTTGTTCTGCTTCTTTTTAAGAGAGAGAAAGAGAGAGGATTAGCGTGTGAGGGCCTCAACCAGTGAAATTGAACGCCAGACACTTGTGCCACCTAGTGGGCACGTGCAACCTTGCACTTGCCTCATCTTTGTGCATCTGGCTAATAGGGGATCTGGAGAGTCAAACATGAGTCCATAGGCTTCACAGGCAAGCGCCTTAACTGCTAAGCCATCTCTCCAGCCCTTTCAACCAGTTTTTAGTACTGTTTTTAGTTTTTAGAACCATCAGCCAACTGTTACCATTGCTGCTGTATTTGGACTCAGCATCAAAGACAGGGACAGTGAGGTGAAACCTGTCCTCTGGTTGAGGCACATCCTATCCCACACTAGGCTGCAAGGACCCTCTGGGTTCTTTCAGAGAAAACCCTCTCCTCTTGGCCCTTGCCAACCATCTCCCTGCACACTACACAGTTCTTTTTCTGCAGTCACAGCTAAATTCACTGTGGAAAACCTAAAGAAAGAAGATAACATGAAAGGACACACTTGCTTTCCTTAACCAAGCCACACTGTCCATAATCCAGTAAGGAGGACATAAGTGAGGTATAAAAACTTGAGCTGTGAGGTTGGGAGTGTTGCTCAGTGGTAGAGTACTTCCCTCAAATGTGTGAGGCCTTAGGTTCAATCTCCAGCACCAGAAAATAATAAAACCTAGAGATATGACTAAAGTTATAGGCAATATGAAATGTTTTCCACTTTTTTTCCTACTCCAGATATGTGTGTCTATTACTAAGAAAGAATGCACAAACTAGAAAAGTCTCTTGGACAATGCTAGTTTTTATTTTCTGAACAATCATCAGATGATTTAGTGACCTTAGCAAGCCTTTCTAATAAATGTATGAAAACTTTTAAAAGTAAATTTAATTAGAGTATTAAATTAGTACCTGAAGAAACTGTGGTACAACTTTTAAACTGAATATTCCAAAAGTGAAAATTAGTTTATCCAACCAAATTATGTATGTTTATGAATACAATTAAGCTAATGTAAATTTAGAACTATAAAAGTAAATTTGTTTTGCATAAAAGTAATTGTTCTCTAATTTCCTTGAAATGTTTTCATGTCTTTAAAATAGCCAAAAAAAAAAAAATTTCTAATCTTTCTCTTGATTAGACTATATTTAGATAAACATAAACACTGAATCACATGAAAATAATTACAAAGCTGAGTGGCAAGAAGCAGTAGAAAACCTAATGGTTGAGGCCTGAAATGTTTTCATTTTAATACTAATTGCTTAGTGTAAAAGACTACCACAAACAGCCAAATGCAATAGGTCCCACATCTGAGAGAAATGAGCTGGGATATGAATAATCAACTTACTAATTATAAAATTATTGTGTTTAAACAGAATTGAAAAGTACTTTCACAGATGCAAGAGAAAAAGCACACACACAAACATACACACAAAAAAGTACAGTGTATTGAGGCCAACTTTAAAAGCTGGAAGCATTTTAACCAGTATAATCTTTCCACAATAAACAAGGTTTGCAAAGTATCAACATAATTCCACAGATTTGCTAGAACAGCACCAACAAGGCTTTGGGTTTTTGTTTTCTTTAAACCTCGATTAAAGGGGCAGGAAGACTTCTGAACAGAGAACCTGCTCAGAGGTCCTTAAAAAGTATCATTTCAATTAAAGGGATGGATAAAACTGCATCAGAAAAAGATTTGGAGAAAATTATTCCTCTCCCTCTAATGATCCTTAAACCAGGAAACTATCCAGAGCCATTTTTCTTCAAAATATCCTATAAATCATAACTAATTCATGCCTCTAAGAAGAGGAAAGAAAGGAGGGAGGGAAATGTAAATCAAGAGAAAGGAGAGAAAAAACAGTGCAACAGAAAGCAACATGAGGGCAATGGCTTTATTCTGAGCAAAGGGTCTTGATGAATCCCATCAGAGACAGAGCACAGCACTCTTCTAAAGAAGATGGAGGGGCTGAAGAGATGGCTCAATGGATGAAGTCAAGCTGGTCAAACTGGAGTACTCTGAGTCCAATCCCCAGAACCAGATAAAAAACTGGAAGCCATAATGGGCTTCTATTATCCCAGCAGGCTGAAGCTGATAGTGAGATGAGAGACAGAGAGGGGAAAATTTCCCAGAAGCTCCAACAAAGAAATGTGGAGCAAGACTCCAAGGCCAGAAACCCTGCCTCAAGTGAGGAGGACAAGGATGGACTACCCTGAAGTTCTGCGTGACTTCCACACACATGATACGGCACAAATGTGAGTGCACTCACATGATCACACACAAACAATAAAAATAAAAAAGAATAAGTAAAATGATGGAAGGGCAAACTCTAGAAGTTGTTCAGTTCAAGGCAACTCAGAGGCTGAGAAATTTTCATTACATACATGAAAAAAAGACAGCATACTCTGTGCCCAAATCTATGATAGTAGATTTTTTATTGTCAAACCACAAGTGTGATTTTACTATATATTAAATTATGAAGCATGATTTACCAATAATTTGTTTTTTGTTCAAATGAATTTTAAACATTTTGTTAAAAGTATTGATTGAGGGCTGGGGAAATGGCTTAGGGCTTAAGGCATTTGCTTGTGAAGCTGAAGGACCCAGGTTGGATTCCCCAGGACCCACATAAGCCAGATGCCCCAGGGGCTCATGCATCTGGAGTTCGTTTGCAGTGGCTGGAGGCCCTGGTGAACCTATTCTCTCTCTGTCTGTCTCTCTTCTATCTCTCTCTCTCTCTGCTTGCAAATAAATAAATAAAAATTTTTTAAAAGTATTGATTGAATTTTTTTAAGTAAATGGAATCATAGATCGTTGAAGCCGATAAATTTTTGCCTTCTAGTATAATTCATCACCAAATATAGGAGACCGTGGACCATCCTCCAGGTGAAAATGAGTCTTTCTCAGCCCTCAGGAGGAAGTATTTTGCATAAAAGTAATTTTTCTCTAATTTCCTTGAAATGTTTTCATGTCTTTAAAACAGCCCTCACTCCATTGTCATTGTTTTACAGTGACTTTGTTCACATTTGTCCTCCATCACAAACTAAAATATTTTAATGATCATTATATCATTTCATACTATAATCATTTAAGTATTTCTCCTTTTTTTTTTTTTTTTTTTTTTCTTCTTAGCTTTTCCCTTTAGTAAGCAAGTGCTCTGGTCCATGAATTAATGACTTCTAAATACAGCCCTAAGAATTATATTATTATGTTATATATATTATATATATTGATGTTCAGTTGTATTAACTAGACCAAAGATACACTTGAAATTTGAGAGCTTGAATCAGAGGAAGAAAGGAGACATGATTGGGTGAGAATCTAAATTCAGGAACTTCACCAGTCTATGGTAGGGGACATGTATAATCACAGCACTTGAGAAGCTGAGGCAGAAGAAGTTCAAGTTTGAGGCTAACCTGGGCTGCAGAGTGAGATCCTGTCTAAAAAGAAAGGAAGAAAGAAAGGAGGAGGGAAGAAGGGATCTTAAAGTCAAATAAGGTGATGAATCAAAATGTTCAGCAACCTGCATAAAATAAAGGAGAGTATTTGCCCTGAAGGGCAAATGAAGTAGGATTTAAAGCAAATAAAGAGGCCTCTTGGACTGGAGAGATGGTTTAGTGGTTACGGTACTTGCCAGCAAAGCCAAAAGGACCTAGGTTCAATTCCCCAGGACCCACGTAAGCCAGATGCACAAGGTGGCATATACATATGGAGTTCATTTACAGTGGCTGGAGGTCCTGGTGCACCCATGTATTCTCTCTCTCTCTCTCTCTCTCTCTCTCAAATGAATAAATAAAAAAACAAATTATTTAAAAAGAAGCCCCTCATATTTATGGAATTTATTACTGCCTGACAAGAAGCTGAAAAGACAGACTTCAAAAAAAAAGATAGCTAGTTCTTCAATCATGTAATAGATTTTAAGAGAATTTAAGTGTATCCTAAGGTAGCTTCCCTAACCTTTGAGGATGACTACAAATCAGAGAACCAAGCTCTTTCAAGTTCAAGGCTATCTGTAGCCACACAGAACATACTAGTCTGTAAGAAAACAAACCAGACTCATTTAGCAAAACTGTATTCCATGTTGAAGAGCACGACCTCCCTCCGTGAAGGACATATTAGAGAAAAGTCATCTGTCTACCAATCTTCTAAGTCATTTCTAGACCAGCTGAAGAAAAAGAAAGACGTCCACAATCTTACCACTACTATCCCCACCAAACAACCCTCTTTATTCCCCACCTCCTAGCTCTGTGTCTACATCTACAGGGTGTAGTAATTGTAGAGTGGACAGATTCCTGGTTTAACATGACATTTTCAGGAGGTGTTAAACTGATTAAAATGACCATTTATACCAAAACCACTGTGGAGTTGACAAATACGGGGCTAACAAGAAATGTGGGATGAACTTATCTTAGAAATGCTCAGAGCATCTAGGTTGAAAATAGTCAGGAATACACAGATTAGACCAGCAATACAACTTCACCACCAGGGTCACTTTACCCTTAGAAGTCACAATCAGTTATAGGCCAAACTCCAAAATACAAAAGAAACTTCAAAAGAATATATAAAGAAAGGATCAGTGTAGATTAACTCTCAGTCACATCATGCCAATGAAGATATTCATGTTAGAATGTTCTTATCTAATTGCTATAAACAATTAAATTTCTGTCCACCTAAAATTCATCTTTCTTATGGGCCTACACACATTATGGAAACTGATTATTTACTAAATAAATGCATTTTTAGATTTGTAACTAAGTTAAACTTGAGGAATGTTATTACAGAATTCAATTCACCAGATAAAGCCATCAAGTAAGTATTTAGTACCAGTGAGCTCATTTAACATTTCTTTTTCTCCCCTTATTCTCAGAGAAGCCAATGCTGCAATTAGCACTTTGATGACTTGGCTCCATTTTCAGCAAAATCTAAAACCAACTCTCTGACCACAGGGAAGTATACTGAGAGTTCTGCTACATAAAGAAGCACAGCTCGGGATCAACTGCCCCAAACCTTTGTGTGTCATTACATCTGGCTCTCCATGTAAACTACACCTCAGCAGGAAGCTCAGGGATAGGGACAGAGTGGGGCATGAGAGACAGGAGGGGATAGTTTCATGTGGGGGGAGGGAAGGCAGATGTTCCAGAGGCCAGCAAATAGTTGATAATTGTGACTTCTATGACATAACACCCTCATAAAATAAAGATCCCAGTGGCTATTGTTTCTTCTAAGAATAATGGTTTCCAGTTAAAAGGGCACAGTCTGTGAGATGATGCAGTGCCCTGACCTGCAGATAATACACACTCATGGAAGCAAAGGATTACTAGGATACCGGATGTCCAAACACTGCCAAAATGTGAACCCACAGAAACAAAAGAAGTGCATGCCCCAGCAGTACTGGAAGTTGAAGGACGACAGCAGTTCTGCTCCACACAAGCTCATGTGTCAATAAGCTAGACCACAAAACCCTGGCAACTTTAGGCAGACTATGCTCTAAATTCTTCTTTATTTTTTTGAAAAGAACTTGAGAATTATACTATATCCTGAAGAATCATCACCATTCCCTCCACCTTGTTCTAAATATATCAAAACACTAAATGGTTGAAGGTCCAAAGTTAAAGATTAAAGCAATGGATTTATTAATTTAGCATCATGGTATATGAAAATTGAGTAACTTTTATTATTTTATTTAACAATAAATAAGTACACATCTACACTACACAGCTTGGGTATTACAGGAGAGAAAGGAATGAGAGAAATAAATTAACCACTAACAGACAAATTCATAAATGAGAATAATGGTGCAAAACCCACAGGTATAAGTGCCTCAGTCCTTAGACAGCTAAATTACAGGGGTTTCCAAATGATGGTGTAGTGCTGACTAGTGCTAGTAGAGAGAATAAATGAACTAAGGTGAAGGTCGCCTTGCTGACCTTCAATCCTGGCCTTTACTGGACCTTCACTCATGATGGCTGAATGCTGACAAAAAGTCACCAAAGGGGAGATATGAAGGCTCTGGACAATTGAGGGCTTGAAAGAGACCAGACCACAGCATCAGCCTGGCCTGCAAGCTGGTTCTAAGATACCAGTACAAGCTGCACATAAGCTATACATAGTCTATATAAATATTCTGCTGGAAGTCAAAAGATGGCTGGGACACTGACAGAGCAGCACCCTAAAACACATACACCAAATGTGCAGAAATATAATGGTCTACTCCAAGCTTAAAAAGAAAAGCTAATGTTCCCTTATATAAAGCCACAGAATTTGAGGACTCTCAAAGGGATCTCAGAAATCTTCTAATTCAGTTCCCTTTTAAAATAACCCAGAACTATTAAGTGACAGGTATAAAGTTCAAAAACAATTTAGTGGCAGAAGCAGGATCCAACTCTCCCACAACTCTCTGTTCAATGCTTTTTCCACTCAGGGAAAGTGACCTTGAGAACTGGTTGGATGACAAAGGCACAACCTTATTGGTCACCACATAACAAGGAACAGACAAGTAGTACTCAGTAATAATTGTCAGGTGAGCAAAGCACCGATGAAATTCTGAGAGCAAAAGCCTTGAAAGAATGCAAACTTTAAAAATTAACATTAAACTGTGGAGGCCCTTGTTTTAATCTCAATTTTAACTGGTAAACTTCTGCTTTAATGTCAGTAAGATCTATGCTTTGTGACATCTAATTTAAAAAATCGTAAGGCCAAAAAGATTTGGAAAAGTACAGCTTTACCCTTGAACTTAATTTATACTATGGTGTACTGTAATTAAGCCTGAAATAAAAGCTATATTCTGAGTAAAGACAAAAAGCTCTTGTTAATAGCATTCCATTCCCAATGTAGAATCAAACAAAAGGCTTCTTTATTTGGAGCCAACTGTCAGTATACTTTGTAGCTTGTACAGAGCTATTGGACTAATATTTGTACTGGGATTAGTTTTGGGATAACCAATCAGTTAACCCCTCTGCTGCAGTTTCCTGTTATCCTCAAATGAATGGCTAAAGGAAAGAAAAAAAAAACTGGCAGGCAGAACGACAACTATATTTATGAGATTAAACTCTCAAACCCTTCACAGTTTGCTGGGTAACTAATAACCATTTGCCAAGCTGTTCATTTAATAATGAGTCAGTTAAACCAACAGCAAATGTTCCTTCCACCAACCAATGCCACTATAGTCCTATCTACGCTGAAACGCTCCAATTATTTATGTAATGTACTTCACTTCAAATAAGAAATACACAGTACCACGTAACAGAAACAAATTCCTGTCATCGGCCAAAAGCAAGATACAATGTATTAAAAAAATTCTCTAATTTGTATATGATTTTTATAATTTATGAAAGACAAATTGACCAAGAAATAATTTGTGCATAATTCCCATCTATGTCATGCATTCTAGACCAAGGGCCAGAAGCCAGACAGTGAACTCTGGTCAGAAATCCTGTGGCCCCAGCTACCATGGAGCATGTGGTCCTTCCATATGCGAAATGTAGTGTCACTACAGAGACCACTAGAGTGTGCAGACTGAGTACAACTGCCAAAGGAAGTAAGGTACATTTTACAACACCATCATAAGGGGGAGAATCATTACTTAGGGGAGCAGGAAAGGATGGGGCTGTGTCTAGAGAGATCATACCACCCCACTAACACTTTGTTCTTTCACCTACCTCCACACATCTGGGGACTAGGAAAAGCAAGCATCAGGCACCCCTTCTACTTACTAATAGCTCATCCATACTGGTCTGGCATTTCTCCAAGTTGATCCGCTTTATGGCTACCCGTTCTTGCCTGGGTTTGCATAGAGCAGCTTGAACAACAGCAGTAGCTCCGCTACCTGAAATGAAATAAAAACATCAGCTATTAAGTGGAACCCTATATAGTTGCTATTTGTGGCCCTCTTTAATGAATGAATACTTGTTTGGTTTTTTTTTTTTTTTAATTTTTGAGTTGTGGTATTCAAAAGGCTACCATTTCACATATTTTTAAAGAGTACCTTAGGTCCAGGAGGAGATAAAGGGAAATTTGGGCTTTTCTCTGTAGGGTATGCCTGAGGACACAAGGACAAGGGACAATCCTACATGGAAACAGTTACCACCTTTGAGTCTTATTCAACTGCAGTGCCTTTAAGAAATCTAGGGCTTTTATTCTGCTTTACACATGCCTGACCTGCTTCAGGATATCTAGCAGGTGTTGGGACAACTTAGGATACCAAATACTCTTAGAGCTTTTTTCTTCAGTGGTTGCTCTATGACCAGAAACAATGGCACATGCCCACACAGCATCATGTTGAAGGCACAACTTTCGAGGATGGCACACAAATGATGCAAACATTTAATTACAGGAGCTCTAGGCCTTCATATGAATTTCCTGTGTATAAGATCTCCTAACCATTAGCTAATACACTCAACCTCCTAAAAGATAGAGGTATGTTGTTATCCATATTTTATCAGTGCAAAATGTAGTGAGTGATGATTTGTGGCCAACACAAAGAGCTCCTAATCAGATTTATATCCCATAAGGGCAGAAGACTCCCAGAGCAAGCTATCTTGACTCTTCAAATGATACCAAAAATGCCATGCTAGTCACATAAATCCTCTACTATCCCAAGACAGCTGAGGAGAGAAATATAGCCCAAGCTCAGGATTATACAAAGAAGGGACAAATGTGATGATCTAACTTTCCCTAAAGCTTTGGTTCAGGTAACACTTCTCTAATGAGTCACAGGATGTTATCAAAAAGGGGGAGTTTTCAGCAATAAGGAAGAGAGGTTAATATCACCTTCCCTAATACATGGAATAAAAAGGCATGATACTTGTTGTGCAGTGCAATGCCTTCTCACACCAGAGAACTCCCAAGTGAATGTCTTAAGTGCTGGAACTGATGGAAGTAGCTTCCCCGTCAGCTGGGGCCTGTTGATCTAAGGGCCATAGCAGACCATCCTAGTGCTCCTGAGCCAGGTCTCTAACTTAAAGACTTCCATGTCAACAAAGCTCAACCTGTGAACCCCCTCTGCTAACCACCCACTGTACATTAGGTACTTTACTCATAAAAGTCTCCTTACATGCCTGTCCATTTTTATTATTAGCCTCATTTTATATGTGAGAAAACAGGAACTCAGAAAAGTTGACCAAGGTCATACAGCTATTAAGTACCTGGGCAGCAATCTAAGTCAGTCTGCCAGACACCCACATCTGTGCTTTTCTTCTACTTCCCACAAGCCAGAGAACACCCTGCCCTTCATCAGTGGTTTTGGACTTGCTAGGAAAATATTTCTTCAGTCCTAAATGGCTCAGCCAAAGAGAACCAATCTGGAGGGAAGGTGCACGTGAGCCTCCCTCTCTGGAGCTCAGACAGAAGTGAGCTGTTGCTGGAGGTTGTATAAAACAAGGCTTCCTCTCTCAACCTCACAGCTCTCCATTGGCTGTGACTCCATCCCACCACATTGGCCTCACTGGCCCTGTAAGGACTTGGGATCAATCCAGAATGTTTCAGATACCAAAGCCAAACACTACAAAGAGCCCTGCTGATAGCAAAGTCTATTTTCCAGTCTCCAGAACAACAGACTGTCACTGAAGGGAGCCACAGAGAAAGTGCTAAGTAGCTGATTAGCAGAAGGCCTGGACCCAGCAGAGAAATCAACAAACATTTTAACTAGCTGCTGAGGAGGAGCCATTTTCTCTCTACCTGCTACAAGTCCCACTCTGATCCCATTCCTCCATTCTTTTTGACAGTCCAGAAGACAGCCAGGCCCCAGAAAGTCCAAAAAGGAGGTGTAACATGGGGCTTCCTCTCTTAACCCCTTCTACCTTTCATATATCCTTGACTATAAAAGCACCCGATTTCCAAAAGTCAGGAGAAGGGCTGGAGACGTAGCTTGGTTGACAGAGTGCCTGCCCAGCATACACAAGGCCCTGGGTTCTACCCCCAGCAATACATCGACTGGGCACGGTGGCATATGCCTATCAGTCCATCAAGTTGGGAAGTGGAAACAGGAGGATCAGAAGTTCAAGATCATCTCGTTACATATTAAGTTTGAGACAAGCCTGGGCTACATGAGACTCTGTCTCAAAAAAAAAAAAAAATTAATTAATTAATGTGAGGAAGAGAAAAAAACCAAAAGTGAGGAGAATCTCTTGTTATAAATTGATAACTAGAGAACCATTGCTGCTTTTCAATTACAACTGACTAAAGAACAAAGCTCTCATCTCTAAACAGCAAATACGAAGCTTCACGACCTTAGACAGTTGTCACATCATAAATGGATCCAATCATCCTCTGAACATTTCTGGGACTTCTACTCTGAATCCAGAAGCCCCTTTAATTATGAGAAATCAAGAACTAGGTTAAAGGTACAGGACATTCTGAAGGCCAAGTCTAACCCCTAGCTTTATATGATGAAGAAACAGAGTCTGAGGGAATAAGAGTTTTTTCTTGTTTTGTTTTTCCTGCAGTAATAGAAAAACATAGCACAGGATTACCCCACATTCCCCAACAAAGCATGTTGGTTGGTGTTCTGTTGCTGCTGTTGTTGTTTTTAATTGCCAGCCAGGGTTCATTGGTTGTGAACTCAGTTTACCGGGGTAAAGGCTAACATTTTCTGAGGGAAGCTTCAGAATGTACCACACTTAAGTACAGTAAGAATGGCTTCATGCACCTTTGGATTGACTTGTATTTAAACCAAAGTGATGGGGCTGGAGAGATGGTTTACCAGTTAAGGCACCTGCCTGCAAAGTCAAATAACCCAGGTTTGATTTCCCAGGACCATGTAAGCCAGATGCACAAAGGGGCATATGTGTCTGGAGTTCATTTGCAGCAGCTGAGGACCCTGGCACACCCATATTAAAATTTAAAATATTTTTTAAAACAAAGTAATGACTGTTAAAGGTATAAGCTGGGTCATTATGCACAGAGTCAATGCCTCTCCCACATAACTGATGGCTACCCCCATAAGGCAAGACCCACATTACCCATCGGGGGAGGACAGGGAGAAGGCTAACGATGGTACCATCATGGCTATAGACATACTATATACATAACTAATAAATAAATTAAAAAGGTCTGTGAGTATAGCTCAATGTCAGGACATATGTTTATAAAGCATGGGGCCTGAGGTGTGAATCTGGCAATAGAAAAATAAATGAATAAATATTTTATGTATGTGATATGCTTTGTGATGCTTTTTCTATGTAACTGTAACCACTCTTCTTGTCTTATAATTTAGAGATAAAAATTCAAAACAAAAAACAAAGGTTTAAAAAAAAACAAAGTAATGCACGTAATGCACATTTACTGTGATCAAAAACTGGAAGGCTGCGATACTTCAGAAGGTTCTCATTATTAAAGGAGATATATGCTTTGAAAGGAAAGAAGGTGGCTGAACAGCACAGTTTTAGAGGACATTTAGAAATGACAAGAAGACATTCTTGCTTTAAAGATCTCCATGCCCTTTGCTGCATAGCTGATGAGGAAGCTTAAATGTAGGTTTAGAAATCCAGGAACCAAACAATGTTAGCAAGGTGAAATAAAATGGTACTAGCTGAAATGCTAAACAAGACCTTATTCTTTTGAACATAAACCAGGCATTAACGTTTGGTAATATATTTCCAATGACATACTGAACTGCTTTGGGAACAGGGAGTTCTGAGCATTTAAGGAATTTCTGTTTATTCCTAACTCCTTTTTCAAATGATTTAAATCATCCTATAGAGTTATGACCTATGTGGCCAGACTAAGAGAGTTGTCTTTATGTCTTTTCAAGCACTATTTGAAGTCACTCTATCTCAATTCACTTTTGGTCACTCCAGAGCAAGTACAGCTTCTAGAGGTTTTAGGGTGATTATGGTGATGGAAATCAGAAGAGACTCTTTGAGTTCATTCCCAGGGTGCTGACTTGTCCTTAGGATGGCATGTATCCTCATTTCCTTATTTGTACTGCTACTGGTTTTTAGGTAAGTCACTACAAAATTGTATAGCTGCATTTCACACTTTGAGTTATCAAAAGAAATATTTCATGAGTGTATAATTTAGTGTCATACTGAATATTTCAATAAGTTCCTAAGAAATTAACACAGAAAAAGTGTTTCTTTAGTTAAAAAAAAAAAAAAAAAGAAAAGAAAAGTATCAGCTACTGCCAATGTGGTCCACTCCACACAATATGTTCCAAGTTCTTACTTCTATGGCCCATACAAAATATTACTTACTGTGGTGCTGGGGCAAAAAGGTGTTCTTTTCAAATAAGTTAAGGGATGAGAAGCATGTTGCACCATATCTTCCATTTTTGTCTTGAAAGTGAAAAAGCACAGGCATAAATTTTATGTTTGATACTAGCAATTATCTTAGCTCAGACCTCCTGTGACTTCTCCTTACCCCTTCCATCATCCAGCCCGAGACCTTCTTTCACATTTGAAGAGTATTTCTATTATAGGCATCAAAGTTCCGGGAGCCTACCACAGTAAGGCCTTCATAAAACACCACTCCCAGGCCACCTAATGGGAGAAAACTAAGCCTGTTTTCAGCTACAAGCCACAAGAAAACTTCAGACACAAAGACAATAAAAGATGTTTGCTTATATTAGCTCATCAACAAACAGTAATAAAACCCCTATCATCACAAGTCAGAAGGTGACCACACCTGTTAAAAGTAGAATAAATCCTCTACAGGATCGTTTCTTATGCAGAGGTGAGGACAGGGGTCCAGATGGCTGCTGTGGCTATGATATATATGGTATAGCCATGCATCAAGGCAGACATTCAGTATTGTTAGAAAGAAGTGAGTGCACTTTTCCTCTCCCCACAAGGTGAACATGGAGAAAGAGGTGCCAGTCTACAAACTAATAAGACAGCCTCATAGAAAAACAAACTGGGCAGCACCTGCAACTACACTTCCTGCCCCTCAGGAACTCTGGAAGTAAATGCCCATGGTAGTTTGTTACAGAAGACTAGCAGCAAAGACATTTAATGTCTAAGTCACTATTCCGCTGACATACTAGGTAAATAGGCCATGCTAATTACAAGTCTCGGAAATCTCCCAATTAAGTCAATAGCCAGAGGCTCTGTCAGTAGGTGTTGCAGTTTCCACATCTAGGGTTAACAAGACTTTGAAAAGGTTACATGAGGTTCCTACACATCCATGGTACTTGTTTGCTCTGTGACTTTGGACCTAATTTCTGTCTATACGTCAGCTTCCTTAATGGGCATAATAAAATCTGCCTGCATGACTTAACAACATAACGTGTTAACAGTCTTGGAGAATACCAACTCAAAGAATATAAAGTACTCTCACTGGAACTCACTGCTCCCTGTATACCATGGAAGTAAACTTCATAGTTTAAACAACACCAAAGGGACAAGAGGCCAATTCAGTACTAAGTTTCATTCTTCTTAGCACCAGGAAGATTCTGTTGGTTTGACATCAAGAAAAAGAGCTAAATTTGGAAGCAAAAGACTAAGGTCCAAAATAACACCATAAATATGAGGGCCAAAAATGTAACATTGCTCAGAGAATTCAAGAACAAATACGAATATTCTACAGCAAAATTTCTAATAACATACTTTAGTATCTAACCTAAAACATGATTTTATGTGATTTTCATTCTTCAGATGTATAGGTTTATATCCCAACCTCACCACATAGAAACCACTTATCACTGCATGAATTACTTAACTTCCCAATGCCTCGTTTCCTCATTGGTAAGTTAGCAAAGGTAATACCTAGCACATAGGATACTTGTGAGGATCAAGTAACTTAATACATGGGAAGCCTTTGGAACTGTGACTTTTTACAGTAAGCTCTAATTAAACCTTCGCTAGTGGACTGGGGAAGTGGCTTAGCGGTTAAGGCGTTTGCCTGTGAAGCCTAAGGACCCACATAAGCCAGATGCACAAGGGGTGCATGCGTCTAGAGTTTATTTGCAGTGGCTGGAGGCCCTGGCACACCCATTCTCTCTTTCTCTCTATCTGCCTTTTCCTCTTTCTCTCTCAAATAAATAAATAAAATAAAATAATATTTTTTTAAAAAATCTTTGCTAGTATTCTCTTTAGGGAAATTTTACCAGTTCAGCTGGAGTCCTCCTAATTTCATGGCATTGATGTGCCATAATTTCTTCACCTTTCTGTTTATTATTGATTTAGTAAAAAACACCTAGTAACACCATATATATATATGCATATATGTAGGTATATACAAATGTAGATATATGTGTGTGCATGCATGTGTGTACATATGTAGGTATGTATGTACATATACATACGCATTAAAGCTGGGATGTAGTCAGTGGTCCAATAATTCCTTTGGCAAGATTGGGACAGGGCATTATGTTAGCTGCTGACATTCACAATGGCTCCTGGAAAGAAACTCTGTTATCACATCCTACTTACATGAAGGGCATCAAGCCAAACTTTTCCTAAGAGGTTGATCATTTCCCAGCACCGAAGAGATTCTCTAGTTAAGCTCAGCATCCCCTTGTCAGTGGCTAGTCACAGCTGTACCAAACTGTCTTTCTAAAAAGGACATGCGAGCCGGGTGTGGTGGCACACGCCTTTAATCCCAGCACTCGGGAGGCAGAGACTACATAGTGAATTCCAGGTCAGCCTGGACTAGAGTGAGACCCTACCTCGAAAAACCAAAATAAATAAATAAATAAATAAATAAATAAATAAATAAATAAATGGGACAGTCACGTGGTGTATGGGACACAAAACAAATGGTTTCAGCACAAATGTTTTCTTCCAATCTTCGCCTCAAAGTGGAAACCCAGGACCAATACCCAAAAGTTGTCCTCCCATCTCTACGTGCACAATGGCAAAAGCATGGCTGCACTCACACACATAAACACACCAAAAAATAAAAACAGAACTACAGTGAGAGTCCATCTCACTCTAGTCAGAATAACAGTCATTAAGGAAAGTAATAAAGTTAACTAACAGCTGGAGAGATGGTTCAGAGGTTAAGTGTGCTTCCAACAAAAGTGTGAGGGCCTGAGGCCAAGTTCAAATCTCCAGAGCCCACATTAGGCAGCTGGGTTTGGCCAGGTATGCTGTTGAGGAGCAGGCAGAACTGCCAGAGTTCCCTGGAGGAAGGGAGTAAGAACAGAAAGCTACAGGATCAGTAAAAGACTCCAGCTCAAACAAGAACAGACTGAAAAACAGATAGAGTAGGACACCAGATTTTCCACTCTGGCCACACAGGCAAGCACATCCTGCCCAAGGCAAGCCCATGGGGCACACCAAGGGCAGATACATATGCATTTACCATATACACCAAATTATATCCCCCCCGACACACATACACACACACACACACACACACACACACTAAAAAGCTAGCTAGTATGATGTCAAAAGGGAATTCTTCTATGCTGCTGTGGGAATGTAAACTAGTCTGGCTACTACAGATCTACATTATGGAGGTTTCTCAAAAAAAGAAAAATAGATCTACTATATGATCCCACTCTTAGATATTTATTGAAGAACTCTAACAGCATATTACAGAGATATTTGCAAATAAGTATTTCTTACAGCACTGTTCACACTAGCTAAGATACAGAACCAATCCACCTGTCTAACCACAGAAGATGGACAGAGAAAATGTGAATACACACACACACACACACACACACACATTCACTCACAAAGAACAAAATTATGTCATTTGCAAAAAACAAAATTATGTCATTTGCAAAAAAATATATATATATATATATATCTGGAAATTACTATATTAGGTGAATTAAATCAATGTCAGAAACACAAATACCTTGTTTGGTTTCACTTATGAATCTTTTATATAGGCACATATACCTAGGGAATGAAGAGAACTAAAAGGGAGAGGAAGAAAGAATCTGATTGGAGGTGTAGAGGGAAGCATAATATGCTCAAAGTACCTTAATTGCATACATGAATGAAAACATCCTTATGAAACACAGTACCATGTCCATTTAATATATGCCAATAAAAATGACCACATTGCAAATGATTCAACAAAATCTGGGAATTTCAGGACATTGACAAAAACTGGTTTATTAGATGTTGTTCTCCACCTCAGCTTCCACAGAGAGGACACTTCATCAGAGCTATGCCTCTGCCATCTTTATTCCCTGTGAGAGGACTGAGTCTCAAGTCACCCAGAAAGAACTTCAGTTGTGAGACAGGTTTACTATGCTAAGCACACTCGTTTACAAAACTCAGACCATGTCTAACTATGAGCAGTACAAAACCAGATGGCTACAGGGAGTCCAGCAGAGCAAAGCCAAGTTTTGCAAGATAGCCACAAATCAATGACCCTCCTGAATTACTTGGTATTAAACACAGCTAAGGTAGCCAGCCAGGTTAGGCCTTTCTGCTGTTGTCAAAAGAATGAAAGAGGGCTATAGAGGTGGCTTGGCAGTTAAGGCACTTGCCTGTGAAGCCTAAGGACCCAGGCTCAATTCCCCAATACCCACGTAAGCCAGATGCACAAGGTGGTGCATGCACCTGGAGTTTGTTTGCAATGGTTAGAGGTCCTGGTGTGCCCATTCTCTCCCTCTCCCTCTCCCTCCATCCCTCTTCATTCTCTCTCAAATGAATAAATAAAATATTAAAAAGATAAGAACTAAAATTTAAAAAAAGAAAGAGTTGGTGCCTCCTTCTACAGTAGTTAGCACAGATTTAGAAGAAAAAAATAATGGAGCCGGGTAAGGGGTACACACCTTTAATCCCAACACTACGGATTAAAAGCAGAGGTAAGAGGATCATTTTGAGTTCAAGGCCTGCCTGAAACTACAAAGTCAGTTCCAAATCAGACTGGGTTTTTGTTTTGTCAAAATACAAAACCTCCCCTCTCCTCTCAAATAAATAAATTAAAAGAAAATACCTTTTAAAAAAAGAGGAGGCTGAAGAGATAGCTTAGCAGTTAAGGCACTTGCCTATGAAGCCTAAGGACACAGGTTTGATTCCCCAATACCCACATAAGCCAGATGTACATGATAGCACATCCATGTGGAGTTTGTTTGCAGTGGCTAGAGGCTTTAACATGCCCATTCTCTCTATCTCTCTCTCTCTCCCTCTCTCTCTCTCTCTCTCTCTCCCTCATAAATAAATAAATATAAGATATTTAAAAATAAAAAATAGAGACAGAGAGGGAGAGGAGAAGAGAGAGGGGAAAGGGGGCAGGGGGAAGGGAGAGGGGCAGAAGGGGAAGGAGAGGAGAACAGGGAGAAGGAGAAGAACAGGGAGAGGGAAATAATAAACAGGGTCAGGTGGAGAAATGGTCACTCAGCAAAGTGTCACCTCTGCCCTTAGCTGGGCAAGCCAGCTTGGTAAAGCATGTAGAGGTCACAGACCTCACCAAGAAAAGCAGCCTTCATACGAAACTCACCAAGTACCATCTGATAATACCATAGAAAAACAAAAAGTAACCCCAGGCTATGATTTTAAAAGAGATAATGGGAAACTGGAGTGTGGAATTAAACTGGACTGAATGTAAATAACCTCACCTTGGATCTCAAGCTACATCTAATACAACAGCTACAGAAAAAGAACCCTAAACTATACACATTAAACACATAGAAGGCATGGTGATTGGGGTCATTATCATAAAGAAAATCAGTGACAATTCTGCAGTTTTCAATAACAAACATTATTATTGGGGGTGTCAGGTAAGTGCTATGCATGAGATTGAACTCATTAAGTATCTGCTATGGCACTGTTAAATAGCATACTCTGATTTCTACCAGATTCAATGAGATTAATATTGAGATTTACTCTTAGACATTTCTTTTAATGACACCCAGTAGATAAAAATCACTGTGAGTGATTACTTAACAATAAAAAATGCACTGAACACTCAGTGGTAGTGTGCTTTCCTAGCATGTGTGAGGCTCCCATCCAACACTTCACATCAAAAGATGGAAGGAACAGGGCTGGAGAGATGGCTTGGCAGTTAAGTCACTCACGTGCAAAGCCAAAGGACCCAGGTTCAATTCCCCAGGACCAACGTAAGCCAGATGCACAAGGTGGTGCATGCATCTGAAGTTCATTTGCAGTGATTGGATGCCCTGGTGTATCTATTCTCTTTCTTCCTCTCTCCTCTCTCTCTCTCTCTCTCTCTCTCTCTCTCTCAAATAAATAAATAAAGTATTTTTAAAAAAGAGAAGGAGGCTGGAGAGATTGCTTAGTGGTTAAGGCACTTGCCTGTGAAACCAAAGAACCCAGGTTTGATTCCCCAGGACCCACGTAAGCCAGATGCACAAGGTGGTGCATGTATCTAGAGTTCGTTTGCAGTGGCTGAAAGCCCTGGCACACCCATTCTCTCTCTCTCTTTCTCTCTCTCTCTCCTTCTTTCTATCTCTCTCTCATAAAATAAAATAAAATAAAATAAAATAAAATAAAATAAAATAAAATAAAATAAAATAAAATAGAAGGAACAATTAACCTGAACCACTTAGAATCTAGACCCTCAAGCTAAAACTGTTTTCAAGAATTTTAATCCCAAAATTTATAAAAATGCTTAGAATAAAATCCATTAGTTCTCCATCAGTGAATATTCTCTTACTTTCTGAGAAAAGCAGAAGCTTTTTTTTGGTAAGGGGAGAGGGGTTGTACTCCAGGAACTAGCTATGAATCACTTGAGATGTCTGTTGCCTTCTTAAACAACTATTATCAGAGTCAGTAATTCCTCAAGGTTCCCAGGAAGCCTCATCCTAGCACTTACATCCTTGTGGTCCCCTTCAGCCACAGCCTGGAACAAAGGAAGCCCGTAATAAATGTTCCCTTAGTGAATGAAGGACAGATCAATCCACTGATGGGAGGTCACACCTGTGCGAGGAGGATGACCCCTGTTCTATCAGGACCCACTCAAAGAATAACAGGCCATGTGACCACCAAGCAGGAAGGTAGCACACTGCCAGTGGATATGCTATCCTTGGATGGCTCCTTGCATGTGCATTTTCGAGTAGGAAATTGGGGAGCGGCGACACTGAACTTCAAGCATCAAGCCTAGGGTCACTATCTGCCTAAAGGCATTTCTCATCTGCAGAATAGCCAGGACAGTTCTGGAGTCCAGTATCACAACAGAGATTATTCTAAGAAGCCAGGTTCCACCAGAATGGGCTTGGAATACCACATCTTAAAAAACAATTCAACGGCTCCTGCTCAGCAACCACATAAAACATGATAAGCTAGTATAAAACAGGGCTTCCTATGATTCTACTTGAGTATAGAGAGCAAAGTAAAAGATATGACCAGCAGGGACTACAACAGCCTTCCGAAACCATCTTGGGACAGACTACATCACATCCTGGGCTACAGGATGCACACGTTTCAACAGAGAATATCCAATTCTTACATTCAGCAAAGGGTAATTTTGAAGTCTGCACCCCTTCAACATGCAAGGCTCCATACTTTAGCAAAACTGAAAAGCTTATTGTTCTGCTCTGAAGGGGTCCAACTTCTCCCAGCAAATCCCACTGGTTTTAATGATTAAATCAGCCAAATGGAAGCCAACATTCCACAAAGGAATGTCCATTACTATTCATTCAGATAAACAGATACACCCACTGGCCAAAGCCAAAAGGCACAAGTGTCTCTGTTGGAATGTGCATGACATGGTGTAGCCTCTGTTCCTTATGGCTCCAAACTTCAGCCATCTGGAGATGGGAAGGGATCTCAATGCAAAAAGAGAAACTTTTAGCTCATCTCAACTATGTATATGTTGGCTTTGCATTAAAAAGAAAAGAGTAGGGCTGGAGAGATGGCTTAACAGTTAAGGCATTTACCTGCAAAGCCAACAGATCCCGGTTCGACTCTCTAGGACCCAAGTAAGCCTCATGCACAAGGGGGTGCATGCATCTGCACTTCATTTGCAATGGCTAGAGGCCCTGGTGTGCCCATTTTTTTTCTCTCTTTCTGCCTCTTTCTCTCTTTCAAATAAATTATATATATATATATATATATATACTTATACATACATACATATATACATATTTTAAGGGTGGGAGCTGGAATGATTGCTTAGTGGTTAAGGTACTTGCCTGCAAGCCTAAGGACCCAGGTTCAATTCCCCAGTACCCACATAAGCCAGATGCACAAGGTGATACATGAGTCTGGAGTTCATTTGCAGGGGCTGTACCCATCTCTCTCTCTCTCTATCTCTCTCTCTCTATCTCTATCTCTGTCTTTCTGTATCTATCTATCTGCCTCTTTCTTGCTCTCTAATAAATAAACAAATAAAATGAAAAAAAAAAAAAAAATATGGTAGGCTGAGGAGATTGCTCAGTGGTAAAAGGTATTTGCTTGCAATGCCTGCCTGCCTAAGTTCAGTTTCCCAGTTCCCATGTACAAACATCTGGATTTTGTTCTCTCTCTCTCTCTCTCTTTACAAATATATAAATAAAATATTTTTTAAAAGAAAATATTTTTAAAACTCGGGAGGCAGAAGAGTTCGAGGCCACCCAGAGACTGGAGTGAATTCCAGGTCAGCTTGAGCCAGGCCCTACCTCAAAAAAAAAAAAAAAGAGAGAGAGAGCCTGGGCATCCCAATCCCAGCACTCGGGAGGCAGAGGTAGGAGGATCGCTGAGAGTTCAAGGCCACCCTGAGACTACAGAGTGAATTCCAGGTCAGCCTGAGCCAGAGTGAGACCCTACCTCAAAAAAAAAAAGAAAAGAAAAGAAAGAGAAAGGCATGCCTCGCCTGATGGGACATAGCTTTGGGTGCAAGGCCTGACAGATAGGTGATGGGAGAAAGGCTCCTATTTTTCAGCTAAGTATATTAGAACTTGTAGGCTAAATCTGGATTTGATGTTTAGCCTCTGAGGACAATGCACAACCTTGGTGGCTCTCTGTCAAAGGTTGTTAGCATAGCTATAGCCCTCATCCAAGTCTGTGAAATAGTTAGTCATGGTTTTTGTAATAGTAACATTCACAGTCTAGATACTGTTAAACAAGTATGTGACAGACAAATACTTTTATATTACCTTTATATCATTACCCTTAACAGTGAGAGCTTTCCAGGGAGGTGGATAACTTCTGTCATTTGCTTGCTTTTTATAATTGAGGAAAGAAAGGCATAGACACTCCAGTAGCTTGCCTAAGGTCATATAGCTTCAAGCAGCCTGATGCTAGGCCCTCAGTTTTAACTTCTACATGGCCAACAGGAAGTAAACAGGGGTGGGTCTGGGTCCACTACAACCTCTTGAGAACATGTCTTTCTTTCTTTTTTTATTTATTTATTTTTTTTAGGTTTTTTGAGGTAGGGTCTCACTCTAGCTCAGGCTGATAGAATTCACTATGAAGTCTCAGGGTGGCCTTGAACTCATGGCGATCTTCCTAACTCTGCCTCCCAAGTGCTAGGATTAATATTTCCTCAGTCTGATCACCTCTGCTCCCACTGAGGCCCAATCCCTGCTTGCTTCTTGGTAAAGCTCCCTGGTATCCTACCCCTGTTAGCAGTACTAACAGTAATCATCATGAGAACATAATGATTGTTATACAGAAAATGTTTGCAGAGAAATGATTCATTGTTCAAGATACAATTACCCATAATTCTAAGATAACTAAACATGCCTAGCTACCTCATCTGTGAAGCAGCAAGGAACTAAAGAAATTCCCCCAGCTCAAGGGCAGGCAGAGATTAAGAAGAAAAGGGAAAAAAAAAGCCCATTCATGGTAAATCCACTCCTCCTTCCCTCTGCACCTGATTTCATTGACCTCATAACCACACTCCTGCTTATCTGGTCTCCCCTAGCAACCCAAGTTTTTCCCCCAAGTTACAACCACAGAGCAGGAAGTGAGGTGAACTTCTGCATGGTAAAAGTGCCCCCTCCCACATCCTACTTGACACTCTCACCCAGAAGCAGGAACAAGATGATATAGTCTGAGATGACAGCAGAACATATGAGCCACAGGAGAAAAGGATGCTAATTACAGGAATGTCTCCTGTAGTTGACAGCAGTGTCAAGACAACCCTGGAGGCCTGAGGACTTCACTGAGTCGGGAGGAGACCCAGGAAGTAACCCAAGGAAGGGGAATCAGCATGCTACCAGTCTCTATATCCACCCAGGCCACCATCTACGAAACAACAGACGTGGAAATGCTGGAGTTCACCCAGCTATCCTGCTGATTGATCTAGGAGGTCTGGTACCCCTAACCTCCACCCCTTTACACCTTCCTAGGTGACCTAATGCTGCTGGCCCATGGAGCACAGGTTGAGTTGCTAGAGAATGGGGAACAGAGCTTTCCTAAACAAACCCAAGGGTTCAGGCACCCACCTCCTAGCAAGAGAGCAGAAAGACTGGAGACTTTCTAATCAATGTCTAGGCCCCTATGGCCTAGCAGAGAAGTAGGGTGAGCACTGGTAAAGCAGGTGTTCGGGTGGGGTTAGGAGAAAAGGGAGTATGAGCAGGGGTCTCTATTTTTTTTGCAAGAATGCAGGAGAACAAATAAATCCCTCCACCAAGAAACCATATTGAACTATTTTATGTGTATTTCACTTTTGAAAACTGACAATTACACAATGACTCCATACTTATTCTACATACAATTAGTATTTGATTTTGATTTTCAAGTACATTTTTAGAAACTCACTATAAATGAAAGGAAAATTCTACTTCCTGCCTCAGTAGACAAGGTATAGGAAACTTCTGAATTACTACCAACAAGTCAGTTAGTCTTCAGTACTCTGGGAAATTTATCTCATTAAATCAGAAAACAGGATTCTCCAAACAGTAGGAGTAGCTAAGCCTATATAGTAAACAAAGTTGAACAGCCAAATCATTGTATTTATTTTTATTCAACATATATTAAGCCCCAATCATCAAATAAATTTCATAATAGCAACATTTGTTATGTCTAAGGTCACTCTATATAGATTACCTGGTATTGGTAGAGTAAGAGGAAATATTACACATTGGAAATCGGTTTTCTTAATATTTTATTTATTTATTTGAGAGAGAGAAAGAAAGGGAAGGAGAGAGGGAGGGAAAGAGGGAGAGAAGATAGGTATACAGGGTCTCTAGCCACTGCACACAAACTCCAGATGCATGCATCACCCTGTGCATCTGGCTTTATGTGGGTACTAGGGAATCAAACCTGGCTCCTATGGCTTTGAAGGAGAGGGCCTTAACCACTAAGCCATCTCTCCAGCCCAGGGTATCTGTTTTTAATTAAAAGTACTTTCTTATAGCATGAGACCCAGGTCTTCAGATATATGACATATCTCTGGCTAGAAGCCATCCACTGTGTTCTACTGAGAGCTGTTTAGGATAGCATGAATTTCAACATGACTGGTAGTCATTCATTGGCTACTTTTTAATAGCTGGGTTGATTAGATTGATAAGTACTTTTTAATCTGTTTTTAAAGATATTTTATTTATTTTTTGAGTGAGAGAGAGAAAGAGGCAGGTAGAAAGAGAGAGAAAGAATGGGCATGCCAAGTCCTTTAGCACTGCAAATGAACTCCAGACACGTGTGCCACCTTGTGCGGCTGGCTTATGTGGGTCCTGGGGAATCAATCCTGGGTTCTTTTGCTTTACAGGCAACTGCCTTAACTGCTAAGTCATCTCTCCAGCCCATGTACTTGTTAATCGTTTAACAGGCAAACTCCATTTCCTTTTTGTTACATTTATTCTACTTAAATAATAACAGTTAGGTGTTTTTCTTTTGGTCTGTGCTATCAAGTTTTTGGTTAATTCTCATTCCTTTAATTTTATGTTCTTGGAAGATAGTTAGCCACTCCTTTAATTTTCCTTACTTGCTATTAAGATAATCCAAAAAGCCTGTTCTGAGCTGTGGGTTATTAGTAATGAATGTGGACCCAAAGCCCGAGATTCAGATTCAATTTCCTAAGGTGTCCATTGACTTCACTTTGTGACATGC
The DNA here is from genome assembly GCA_036365145.1 of Orientallactaga sibirica. Classification (NCBI taxonomy): domain Eukaryota; kingdom Metazoa; phylum Chordata; class Mammalia; order Rodentia; family Dipodidae; genus Orientallactaga; species Orientallactaga sibirica. The sequence goes on along the minus strand of JAEOAD010000004.1, from coordinate 48,990,646 downwards.
TAAAGATAACACCAGAGCCCATCCAATCCCAGCTAATGGCAACAGGCAATGAATGGATGGACAGTGATAACAAGTCCTCCCAAGAGGCTGTGAGGGGAGAAGTGGTCAAAACACATGACATTCTGGCTCTGTGTAATAATTACAATACAGCACACCAAGATTAATCACATCTTGAAGCTGGAAAGAATTTCAGTTTACATCCCACAATATCATCACAGAGAATACAGGCTGGTTTTACTCAATCAACAGATTTTATGGGGTATTTAGTGTATACTGAGCACTACTTAAGTTGCTGGAAAGGAAGTAAAGAACAAAATTATCTGCTAGATACATTTTAATGAGGGGGATATGAAGTAGTCTGAGGTGATGAGGAGTCACCATGCCAAGATCTGAGGAAAGAACATTTCAAGAAGAGAAGATGGCACGTGTATAAGGCCTGTGGCAGAAATGAGTTTGGGAACCTCAAGGACAGAAACCTGGGTGGTATGGCTTGAACTGACTGATCAAGAGGACAGATAGACAGAGCTAGCTGGGCAGAGACAGGAGACCTAACACATAGAAAGAAACACAAAAACTACAAGAGTGCTCTGGAGCAGTTTACAAAAATCACTCTTGGCTTCTGTGTGGAGGAAAGGGTGTACATGAGGCAATCAGATGCAGCATGACTAGGAAGTCAGGTGGAGGAGAAACGTGGTTGGATTGGGCTAGTCTAGAGTCACTTGCTGATGGGTTGATAGACTGGGACACAACTGTAGGAAGAAAACATCGAGACTAAAACCACAGAGGTAATCACCTCCCTCACAATATATAAATATCCTTAATTCTCTCTCCATGCTTCCCCAAACTCCACCAATGCTGACTGAGCAGCTTGCTCAGAATGACAATTTTAAAGGACTGCCATACACTGGTTGATCAATTCCCACTATCAAGTATAGAGAAGACTGAGAGCTCTGAAAAGGATTTTGAAAAACAGTTAGCCACCATCTTCCACGTACCAAGAGGGGAAGAGCAGAGAATGGACTCACTTTTATACACTGAAGGGATATTTCAGAGGGAAGAAGTTCCCCACCACCTCTTACAAATGTGCCGTCATGTGCACCACCCTCCTATAGATATGTTTTGAAATCTAAGAGAAGAAATATAAATATTTGGCATTTATAGGTATTTTTCCATCCAACTCTTTTTGAGGCTTAAAGTAAAAAATAATTAGTGAATGAAAACTCTTTTCTTCCTTTCCCTAAAATAAAATCATAGTAAACAACGATGACAGCCAATACTGCTTATTTTAAAATCCCATTAACCAAGCACAACACAGTTGTATACCATGTTCCATATTTACACTTACACATACTCACATCTATAATCCAATGATTATTGCTTTGTGTTCTACTCTCCTGCTGTTTTCATTGAGTTAAATCACCTTTTCCACGTATGTAATGTGTGTCTATAATTACTTTAACAGTGGTGCAACATCCCAACATGATAATGAAAGACTATTGCTGTTAGTCCTTGAATCAGCCTTTATCACAGTGTTGCGTAACATTTCAAAAGGTGTAATTCACCTTTGCTGCAAACAAAAGCTAAAGCAATGCCAAGTGCATAAGTTTCAAAGATTCTGTGTGTTGCTGTATTTGGTAATTCACCAAATTGCTTGTATACATCATTTGTCTGTCAATGATTTGCCCAAAAAGTGAGTAAAAGGAAGCAAATCAATTTTATTTACAGAGTATTTATCGAGGTGCCTACAATAAATAAGTCATAAAGAACACACAGGAAACCAGGTAGGCCTCCATCCGAGAACATTCCTTTCTTTTTTCATGGAGGGATTTAACAGAAACCTAAATGGGACACCACATTCTCCAGTAATGTAACTCCACCTTCAGCAAGAGTCCACTGGAAAACTTTCAAGACAACTCTCTGAATGTCTTAAGGAAAGCTCTACACTGAGTTAGTTCTCTGTACTTAAACATATGGCTAGTAAACATAACATTCTAATAGAACACACACACAAAATGTCATAGGCAGAGTAATGACCACACTGTGTATACTCTACAGTTCCCTAGCTCCACAATGCACAGCTCTGTAACTGCTCATGTCAGTCCCGTCTTCCAGCTGTCCTGCAGCTCCTTCCTTATGGCATTGTATTTTAGACACCACTACAAGCAGTGGGAGGCTCTGGCTTTGGGGAATATTCACATGGAAAATGTTATATCTCTTAATATCCTAATACTTAAGGAGTGACACCTATCATGGGATATGAAATTGACACTGCTGGAGTTTGTTCTCAGCTTTGAAAGATGGCCAGCAGCAAGCCTCCCCTGTGAAGACTTCCCCAGTCTTGGAGACAGCATGTCGCCTCTCCCACCAGTTTTCTCTGCTAACCGGAACCTGCGAGTCCAGCTGTCTCTGGAACATCTGAAGGAGAGCGAGGTGGCTACCCACGGGCCAGATGCTATCATGGGAGGACCTAAACTCCTCCCTGTAAAAATGAGCCAAGTGTTCAGCTTGGCAAAACTGTTTCATATTTCAAAGCCACTGGTGAGAAATGCCACACAGGGAGTTTTGTGACCATACCCTTTGTAAAAGGAAAGGATAACCTTGTACAGTACACTTAAGTCCAAGCAGATTTTCACATCTTCTGGCAGGGTTCACATGGAACAAAGAACTCAAAAGGACATTCAACATCTTCAGACAGCTGGAAGCTTGCCATATCAAATAGTGCTAGAAATAATTAAGCTGTCAGCAGGGCCTTGGAAATATTTGGGCTGTAAGAGTATATGAATGTCCTTTTAGGTTTCATGATAGTATCTGACCTGGATTATAGGCCCTCACATCTTCCAGCAAGAGACACAATAACCAAACCACAAGAAACAACAAAAAAAAAGTTCCATTTTCCATTTACCTTCATTTCTCCTGTGCACTTCCTGTGCAAAATTTCTACCTATCAGATTAATGGTTGATGACATGCCTAGACTATACTAAAGCTTGGGTTCAACCTGTAGGACAAAACTAAAAAATCAGTGTACCAAACATCTCATATGTACATATATATGTATCTCAAAATATCTAAGTAATAGGAAGAAATATGAGGGTTATTTTGAGACATGCCATTCACCTTAGAGATAAGTACACTTTAAATTTATGAAATACATACATCCAATTTATGAAATACCTACATCTTAACTGACTCTCAACCCTAAAACAAATATTTCTAAAGGACACATTAGTTAAAACTACAGTAAAGAATCTATTCAGTTAAGCAAATTCTTCTTTTTCACTATAATTTAAATGTTAAACATTCACCTTCTCTGCCCCTGTTTAAGACTAATTATATGGCTTTTACTTTATTGCTATAAAATGAATAAGAATATGGACATGCCATGGGCTCAGGGACCTAAATACAATCTATTAATTCAGAATAGAACAATCTCCTGTAAACTCAGGTAAACTGAGACTTATTTATTTGTCAGACATTTCAAAAGTGAGTGTGAAAAAAAATACCAACCCAGAACACCATGGCCTTTTGGCTTACACTTTGTCTCTAAGATTCACATTCACAGCTTAAAACTCATTAAACTCAACCCATTTCAAATGGAATTCTTAGGAGGAGGAAGATACCCAAGAAGGAGTTAAAACTTTTAAAGGCAGGGTTTTCATGGCTTATATTTTCCAATTACACTTCCTAGTTAACTTTTAATTTCTAACCTCACACTTTCATTTATCAAATGAATGAAGGAAATTCTTTCCAAGATTTCCTCCTTAAATATTTTGGACTCACCACATTGCAGAGGCCAAGCCTTACTTTGGCAGTGAGACACAATGTCTGACAGAAAAGTGTGTGCGGAACTCAACCCACAGAAAGAGACCTCTGAGAACACACACAAGCCCGCAGATCTAGTACAGAGAGGCACTGATGGATATTTATGGGCCAGCCTGGGCCGTTTATTTTGTCTATATGTCAGGAAATTACAAACATCCATTTCAGACTTAGCAAGCTTTTGTCATCAGGGTCCACTCAAAGAGTCAGCCTTGTACCCTTTAAACCACAAGTGCCAAAAGAAGTTTCTTAAAATGCTACTTCCACCAATATTTTAGATCAGCAAGCATAATTCAGTAAATGAAGAGATAAACTAGACACAAAAGATTTACAAGTGTGTGGAATACAGTCACTTTCATTGCATTCATAAAGGAATGCAAGTCTGGATCTCAAAGAAAACCTATACATGTTTCACTTTTCACTTCCAAGGCCTTCTAAGACTTCCTGAGAGTGAACACCACCTCCTTGCAACCTGTCCCTTCCTGGCCTCAAATCCTAAGGCCACCAGCCAATGAACAGGGACATTTTTTCTACTCGGGTTTCCTGAGCTGGTTCCCAAAAAATCTCTTAGGACACTGAGTCAAAATAATGTTCAAGGAGACTATCCTATAAAAGATAGTTCTAGTTGTCATTAAAAGCAAGGACAAAGAACAGTTTTGTCCTGCCTGCAACAGCCTTGACGATTATTTGTTCAATGGCTTCAGAGAAACAGAAAGCAACTAGCAGAAGAGGTCTCCTGAGCAAATGGTCACCACCTCCAACCTGCAGGCCAGAAACCAAGGCCTTCTGGTCTTTCCAAGTTAGTTGTGGACCAACTGCATCAGAACTACTATGCCTTCTGGGGAAAAGGTCCATTAGCAGGCTGGGCCAAAATGTCTTAACAGACTCTCTGGGGATGTTGCCTGACCATGTACATTTTTACCAAACTCCAAGGGGACCCCTCTTTACAGTATAGTTAGAAAATCTGTCAGCAAACTCATACTATTTTATATATTTCTGAACCTTCACCTACTCAACAGAAAGCACAGATGTGGTACATTAGAACACTATATATATATATATTCCTATCTATAAGTGTTGCTGTTTATAAATGCAGACATAACCCCATGCAGTACATACTCCCACACACCTAGGCATATCATAACTCTATTTGGTGCTTGGAAAAACCAAGTTCACACTCAAAATTAGAGGAGCTCTGCCCAAAAGACAGACGAAAAAGTGGGGCAATACAGGGAATTAACTAGATAGCCTTCTTGCATGCTACAGTCATGGCTAGCTCAGTCACTGAGAACTGAAATTGTTTGAGGGAAAAATCCAAAAACATGGATGATCTGTCTGAGATGACCAAAAATCTTGGCCTCAGGGGAAAAAAAAAAAAATGAGTGTGCTCGCACACCCCCTTTCATAGATAGATTAAAAAATTAAAAATTTTTAAAGGGTTGGAGAGATGGCTCAACAGTTAATGTGCTTGCCTGCAAGCCAAATGGCCCAGGTTCAATTCCCCAGTACCCATGTAAGCCAGATGAACAAGGTGGCATATGTGTTTGCAGTTCATTTGTAGCTGCTGGGGGCCTTGGGCACCCATTCTCTCCCTCTCTCTCTCTCTCGTTAATAAATAAATTTAAATAAATAAAAAGATGAAGCCAAAAAAAGGACAGAGTTTTGCTCTGTGGGGTCTCAACTCCTCGAAGGCGCTTTGTCCAAAGCTTACTTTATGAGCAAGAACACATGACAGCTGGTACCAGTGTCAGAGTGGAGGCTCTCTATTGCTGAGATGGTGCCATCATGATACAGAGACTGAACAGCCAAGAATGTGAAACATGGGAGAGAGGGAGACTAATCCAGAGCCTGCTCCTTAGAGAAAGCCTTCTGCCATTTCAAACAATAAAAGACTGCAAGGATTAAAGACTGGATGTGCATTCTTTAAAGGTCTGTGAAAAGCACCAGATGCTTGCTGAGTGGATCAAGTACAGGTTCTAACAGGAACAGTCTACTTGTCAACAGACACCACACAGGTACTATGCTGGGAACTGTACACAAACCAAGGTTGGTCGCTACACCTGGCCTCGCTCCTTGAAGTTGACACCTTAAGGCAATTTTAAAAACAGCCACTGGGGCTGGAGAGATGGCTTAGCAGTTAAGGCCTTTGCCTGCAAAGCCATAGGATGCAGGTTTGATTCCCCAGGACCCACATAAGCCAGACAAACAAGGTGGCACATGTGTCTGGAGTTCATTTACAGTGGCTGAAAGCCCTGGTGTGCCATTTCTTTCTCTCTCTCCCTCTCTATCTCTGCCTCTTTCTATCTCTCTCTGTCAAATAAATAAAACAAAACAAAACAGCCACAGGGTAACAGAAGCAAAGGTATTTTTTTATAAAATTTTTTAAAGATTTTATTTATTTTTATTTATTTATTAGAGACAGAGAGGGAAAGAGAGAGGGAGAGTGAGAATGGGCACACCAGGGCCTCTAGCCACTGCAAACAAACTCCAGATGCATGCACCCCCTTGTGCATCTGGCTTACGTGGGACCTGGAGAATTGAACCGGGGTCCTTAGGCTTTGCAGGCACGCGCCTTAACCGCTATGCCATCTCTCCAGCATGCAAAAGGTATTTTATGTGGCCCCCAAGTTTGCCCATACTGCCTTCTGTCTTCTGCCAATCATAACCACACCAAAGGAAAGAATTTGTCATGCAAATGAGAGAACCAAGTAAACTGGCAGAAAATCTTCTCACTGCTGAAGTAAGAAGAACTTTACTGAAAAGAACAAGAGTTTCTTGTTCCCCTAACCAGGTAACCTGAGCTAAAGAAAGCAGGGTACACTGGGAGCCAAGCATGTGCAAGGGGGAGATAGACACTGTGATAAAAGAATTATTGAGATGAGCCTTAAAGCAACCATGGCAGTGATACCAATTATAGACAATATTTATTGCACAATTAAAATGTAACAGTTACTGTGCATAGTGTTTTTACACCAATAACTAACAATAAGTTACTAAACACCAATGAGGTTTCCAGATTAGGTATGCTCAATTGGGAAACTATAGACAAATATTCAAAAATCCAAAAAGCTGCAAAATGCAAAATATGTCTGTTCCCACACACTTCAGATAAGGGGTACTCAAACTGAACTAAAAATCCTGAGGTAGCTACGGACACAGGCTCCCAGACTTGACCAATCTCAAATAGCTGCCCATAGGAATGTGATCCTAACCACATGTGTCTGCTCCCAAAGTCTATGTCTTGACAAGCGGAGGTTGAAGAAGCGCAAACAGGAAGAAGAGTGTTAAGGGTGTCAGAGGGAGACCAAGGGCAACAAACGCCTACAGAAACTGGCTCAATGTTTGATCGGGTAGGTCTCTTCTCTGCATATGTTTTGGGAACAGTGGTAGAACTAGAGTCACACATTTCAATGTTAATGTCAAGTAAGAGCAATTTAGAAAAAAATGATACATAGACTGCCCTCTCCCACCTGTCCTCAATAAGACTCAACCTAGCCAATAGGATTGAATCACCCTAAAATGATGACGAGCACTCGCACTTTGGAGGCAGGCAAGGTCAATACAGCAGTGCAAGTACATCAGAATCTTCCTGACTTTCTTGACAGCAGCTACAACTATGCTTACATTTTCCTAGGTCAGCATACTGCCATGTTGTGAAGAAAACTATACACAGAGACATCATCATGGAAATTGATCTCTCTAGTGTACATGGAGTTGGCAGATGAAAAAGTCAACAGATTCCAAGCAGCCTATGTTGTGGCAGAAAGGACAGCTGACATGGAGAACCTTCTAGACTCTCAGAGGACTTTGAGAACAAGAAAACCCTGATGTGGGTTAACTTCTATGACTGAGGAGTTATTTGCTGCCAAGCCAAAGCCCAACCTAGCGTGTCCAATACAAAAGTTTAGTGGTGCCGGGCATGGTGGTGCACGCCTTTAATCCCAGCACTCGGGAGGCAGAGGTAGGAGGATCGCCGAGAGTTCGAGGCTACCCTGAGACTGCATAGTTAATTCCAGGTCAGCCTGGACCAGAGTGAGACCCTACCTTGCAAAACCAAAAAAAAAAAAAAAAAAAGTTTAGTGGATATCCCAGAGGTACCATATCTCCATCTAACATCACATTCTCCACTTTCCTTCTCCTATATCCACAGAGGTCTACCCACTAGTTTTACAGGACCCCAAATCGTGGGTTCTGCCCATCTCCTATGCATCCCCTGGCCTTGAGTAACCAATGTACTGAAGCTGTGTGTTTCCAATTCCACTAATGACGATCAAAGACCTAAGTGAAAGTCAAATGATTTTTTTAAAATTTTATTTATTTATTTGCAAGCAGAGAGAGAGACATAGAAGAGTGTCAGACAGAGAGAGAATAAGTACGCCAGGGCCTTTAGCCACTACAAACAAACTGCAGACACATGCGCCCCCTTGTGCACCTAGCTTACGTGGGTCCTGGAGAATCGAACTGGGATCCTTTGGCTTTGCAGGCAAACATCTTAACCGCTAAGCCATTTCTCCAGCCCCATGAAAGTCAAATGAATTATAATAAGCTAGACTTGTAAAGGAATGATGGAAAATATAACCAACCAGACAAGTATTTTTGAGAGGAAAAAGACTTAATTATGAAGCTGAATGTCAACTTCCATATTTATCTTGAAAATCTTCCTCTTAGGGTAAGAAACTAATGAAATTGGAAGAATCTCAATTCCCACCCATGCTACAAAAGGATATGCCGACTCTGAAGGCATTCAGTAAATATAAGAGGCAGGCACATCTGCTTACAGTTTTGTAAAGGGTCCAACTGCCACTATCCAAAACAAACTGGAAATTGAAACTCTTCACAAATATCACCAGTGATTTTAAAAATTAAAAGCTTAAGCCCACAGGATTATAATACAAATACAAAAAGTTCACCTCAAAGGTCACTTATAACATGTTTTGTCCATCCCTTCTGGAAAGGGGCCTACACTTACTGGCGCAGAAAAAAAGCTATGAAAGAAATGCATGCTGTGGTTTCATAAACTTTCTAGCTTAGAGGTATTGCAAATTTCAGGACCAGATCCGGATCATACAAGTTACAAAGGAAGGTACCCATTCCCATTTGTTTGTGTACAAGTTAAACTGTCACACTTTGAATAATGGATCCGAAATCTGAACTTCATAAAATCTTTAATCTCCTTTTTGTTCTCTGTGGGAACATCAGGGAAGGTTTTCTTTGTATCTGAGAGAGAACTACACAAAAATGTTACGTGATGTAATCACTACTCTACTTGTCACTCTCTGGAAGAAGACAAAGCATCCTCAAAGTTTCAACTGTGAGCAGGCATTATGCACTTAAAGAAAAAAAGCAAGGGCTGGAGAGATGAGTTAGTGGTTTTTCACTTGATTGAAAAGCCAGAAGGATCCAGATTCGATTCCCCAGAACCCACTAAGCCAGATGCACAAGGTGATGCATGCATCTGGAGTTTGTTTGCAGCAGCTGGGGCCCTAGCGCACCCATTCTATCTCTGTCTCTCCCTCTGTCTCTCTCCCTCCCTCCGTCTCTCCCTCTTTCTCTCAAATAAATTAATTTAATTTAATTAAAAATTAAAAAAAGAAAAACAAAAAAGCATAATTAGCTCATATTCTTTACTCTTGTAATCACATTGAACAAACTGCAACTTTACTACCTTTCCATCGACTTAAAAATCTTGCATCTTCAGTATTTCTAAGCTGAAAACAAAACAAAAAAAAATCCCATCGAGTAGTTAAATTTATAAATGTTTTAACTTAAATTCACCCAAAAGGCAAAACATGACTGCTATCTCTCCTGCCCCACCTGTCTCATCCCAGAAGTGTTACTAAATATGGCAGGATTGCTCAACTTCCTTGTTCAATACAAGTATATGCTGCAATTAGAGTGACTACTTTATTTCAAGTATGTGAGTCAAAAGGAAACTGCATTAATTATTTATTGGCCTGCACATAGCCATCGTGAACTTACCACACAAGTGCACCTGTTTATAAGTGTCATTTCTGTTCAAATTTACAGAGTTCACCCACCCTGGGAATAAGATCAGATGGAGGTCCTGCCTTCTCAACCATGCAGTGTGCCTTTAACCCCTAAACCAGTGACTTCTAAATAATATCTTATAACAAGAAATATTCTTGCCTTAAAGATGTGACCGAGCTGGGGTGCAGCTCCTTGGTAGAACAGCTACTTAGTATACCGTACCAAAGGATGTGACTTTATACATTTGCCTTCCAGTTGACTCATTTTCAAGTTGTACTTAGTTGTGATGATCAAATACAACTGCTTCATAAAGACTATGAGACAGGAGAGATGGCTCAGAGGTTAAAGGCACCTGCTTGCAAAGTCTGACAGCCTGAGTTCAATTCCCCAGTACCCATGTAAAGCCAGATGCACAAAGTAGCACATGCATATGGATAAGAGGCCCTGGTGCACCCATTTTCTTTCTCTCTGTCCCTTCTCCTTGAAAATAAATAATAGAATATATATTTTTAGTGCAGTATGACACCAGGCCTTCTGTCTTCAAGGAGACCTGTACTTACTCATCACCATGCAGAAGTGGAAAATAAGCCACAGGGGCAGCTGTGCACAAACACCTCTGTTTCTGCATCATGAAATCATGCACGCAGAGGCACCAGTAAGTGGTTGTGTACCACAGTTAAGGTGATGCAGAAGGTAACAGGACTAGAAACAGACAGGAGAGGGCCTATTTAACAGTCACTTCAACAAATGACTTACTGACCACTATGCATTTGGGCTCCAGAGAATGAATGAGCTATCTTAGTTAAAATAATATCCCATAGGAATTTGAATGGCACCCTTAAAATGAATGTTTTTAGTTCATCCAGAATCTTTGTTTCTCTCACTTGGAAAGAGAAGAAAGAAGGAAGCTTGAGCCTGACTTGAAGACCACAGACTTTCTTTTTACAAAAAATGAAGCAGCTTGCATGGCACCTTGTGCTTGGTAAACATACCAAATGAACCCATTCATTCAGTGAAGTGTTTGCCTAAGGAAGTTACTGAAACTGCCCCTGAGAAAGCCTCCTTCACCTCACCTACAGAACACAGCACTGACCTCCTCCCAACGTTAAGGATATTAGGGGGAGGGAAGAATACAAAGGATGGTAGTGAGAGGGATAATGCCATAATAAACCCGTTATTTAAAATTAAAAATACAATACAGTGTTTTTTAAAAAGAAAACATCTCTACTTCAATCCCCCAATAGGTCAATTAAATGGGATTGAGAATTTTTTAAAAGTCAAAACAAAAGCAAAAGTAAAGTCTCAAAGGGCTCATTGTGATAGTACATGCCAAAGACAAAACACCAACTCCTTCAGTGTTCCAGATCCCTCCATCATGACACCATGTGATTACCACAGGTGTAACAATACAGTTGAGAGTCTTCACCCCAGAGGGGCCCTGGGTGAGGGGCTAAAGAAGAGGTAAGGAAAGAATTGAGAAAGCACTGGTTAGAAGAGGGAAAAGAGGCTGATTTTAGGAGGGGGAAGAAGACAAATGACTACATCAACACTGCTCTCTTCCACAACCTTAACTTTACAATTAGCCAGCCCTCTAAATCTGGCTAACCTCTTCAGCTCTGTCGCCACATCAAACTTGGCTAATTCTCCTGACCAGCACCCTGTAGAAAAGCACTTAACCTCTCTGAGCCATATAGATGTGAGGGATACAGATTAAATGCCCACCCAGGATTACCAGGATTACTTGTGGTAGCTGTTAGGTAAGCCATAGGTAAAGTACCCATAGATTCAAAGGAAGAACCCATCCTATGCACCATGAGTTATAGAAATGATGCACTCACATTCAAAAACCTAGCCACCACATAAAATTATAAAATTTGGGAAAAGGTCATGCTTCTAGGCATTTAAAAAAAATCAGTGACAAATGATAATGCTAAATTACACAAGAAGAATTCTCTTTCTACACATATCATATCAAGACTGTTAAGGCTCAAGTGGCCTCTAACCATCACCTCCCTCCTGGTCCAGTGGACAGTTTCAGTCTCACCAAATTCTCAGCCTTGTTGAGTCTTCGTCTCCATCTCCATCTGTAAAATGGGATGATGATACTGCCTGCTGGGGTGGGGAGTGTTGTGGTAAATAATTGCAAAAAATGCAAAAAATAAAACAAAACCAACCATTCATAAGGTCCACTAAGAAGCAAGTGTGTTTCAGCTGTGTAAATTACATCTCAATCAAGTTCATTATCAAATACATACATGCACACAAAACAGTGGCACACATTGCATAATTCCATTTTTATGAAATATGTAAAGAGGTATACCCTCAATGACAGAAAGCAGACTAGTGGTTGGCAGGCTCTGGCAGCGTGGAGAATGGAGAGTAAATGCGATGGGTATGAGTGGGCACTGATGCAGATGTTCTGGAACTAGACAGAGATGGTTACACAACAGTGAATGTACTAATTATAACTTAAGTGCTCCATTTAAAGGGGATAATTTTATTGTGAATTTTGCTTAAGGAAGAAATGCACACAAAACTTGTTTTACAAGAACCTACACCAACTAAAGGGCATACATAAATATTCAAATGGCTGACTAAACAGAAAAGAAGGAGAGTGAGGACAGTCACATTTGACAGTCACAAAATCAAGTGTCTTTATGTAACTCCTAGAAGGGCCTCAACCAGACCATGGATAACCCTGGGCCATGAACTAAGACTGCTAGAACCTTCTAGCCTGGATGGGTGATGGCTAAGAAACTGTTGATTTGCTAATTAAAAAAAGAAAGAAAGACCAGTACTCGGGAGGCAGAGGTAGGAGGATCACCGTGAGTTCGAGGCCACCCTGAGAACACAGAGTGAATTCCAGGTCAGCCTGGGCTAGAATGAGACCCTACCTCGAAAAACCAAAAAAAAAAAAAAAAAAAAAAAAAAAAAAAAAGAAAGAAAGAAAGAAAGAAAGAAAGAAATAGCATCCAATGCTCTCATCATTTTGCCATTTGCTGTTTGTCACATTGTTACAGACGCAGAGCACTCTTCATAGTACACAACATCTTCAATCAGCCTGCTTTGCAGCCATGAGGATGGACCAGGATCCACAGTCTCAACTTGCTTTCCTCAGTATTGTGCACTTGCCCATACACACAAAACTTCAATTCATGAAGATTTCATAATGAAATCAAATTGTAATCAAAATGGTATAAATAAAACTCTATTTGAAATAAGTTTACATATTTTTATACATCCTTCATAGCCAAACCTTTCCCACATATCACTACCACTACTAAATGGCCAAAAGAATCCAATCATGTGCACACGTGCACACACACACACACACACAACACACACACTTTCCACAGCCTCTAAACTGAGGTTGACTTAATTTGATTTTACAGGGGTGGAAAAACAATGTTAGCTGGATAAGAGTTCATTGTATACTTCTTTGCTCCAGGATGGCCCTTCCCTAAGCCCCATGACCACATGACCTGGATGTCTGGTATTAAGTTTAAAGGGCTGGAATTCATTCAGAGGACACATGCAGCGTCAGTAATAAGTCCATGAAGCTTGCTTTGGACTCCTGGCTCTTTCAACTACCTTGTTAAAAACCTTATTTCTCTCTGTCTAGTTTCCAAACCTCAAACAGTAACATGTCACCTACTCAAATACAGTGTACCTAAGACAGCTTTCTGGGATTTTGTTTTCATCAAAATAAACTAAAAGGCTGCCCTTTTCAATAATTAGTCACGAATGTCAGTATCTTAAGGTGACAAAGGAGACAAACTTGATATCTGTGAAGAAACAGCAGCTGGAAAAAATCACACAAGAGGAAGAGAGACACATGGAGATGGAGACAGAGACAGAGAGAGAAAAGCCAGCCAGGGAAACATTTTCTTCTGGGCTAAGTTCAGCCTGGCTTTCATTTTAGAAACCTGAAACAAAGCTTGTATCAGAGTCGGGGTAGACAGCACAGACTCTCCATGTAATTCCCCTGTTCTCTAGGTCCTGCTAGAGAAAAGGCCCTACTCAGTGCCAAGGGCACTCTGGGACCTCTAAGGACTGGCCAGTTATGCAATGCATTTTTTTTTTTTTTTGCATAGCATCCCGCCCACAGGGCATTCCAATAAACTTGACAAAGGGAGTCATTCACAGAGTGGATAAAATCAGCAAAGTGAGGAGAAACCCAGTAACGTGGAGGAAAAAAGGAAGAGGACTCTGATATGGACAGGGTTTCCTGTGAGCAAACCACCCCCCACCACTTTCTTTTCCCCAGCTGATTCACCCAGCATAAGCAGAAAAGGGCAAGGTGACCGGTGACCAAGTAGGGCAGGTGAAGAGCAGATGAATGAGAAAGGGTGACAGAGGAAAGGCTCATAGCCTCCCACTCTGAGCAAAAAGCAAAATGATCTGTCAACCAGCTAGGGGTTGGCTTACATTTTTGTTGTGCTAAGTTTTGTTTGAGGCCTGCTATTTATTCTACTTGTTAAATAATAAACACAAGTCACAAAATATTTTCCTAATTTATGACTTACTAGCCCAGCTTACTTTGACAGAAATAGACACGTGCCTGAATACCAAAAGTGGTGTTTGGGTGTTCCAAGATCTTGGAATTCATACAAGAAATCCCTTGATTAGGAGACGGGACCAAATGACTTTTCTTTTTACTGAGGAGAGTCATCTAAGGAAATGGTGAATGGCCATCCTTAGCTTGAGCAAACATTAAGGAAATACGAGGTTTTTGGCCAAGAAAGGCTGTTTTAAGCCACTTTCAAAAGACCACATTATTCATTTGTGGGCTTTTCATCTTCTTGATCTACCCACTTCTTAGGGCCAGAGCATCTCAGGAACAGACCAGGACTGTGATCTCCTAAGGAGGCTGAGGTCACCACTCAGGCACTGGACACTCCCAGGCTTAGTAATGGTCTGCATGCCCACCCTTCACTATGCGGGCAGACGTCGCTTTATCCAAAAGTCAGCTGATATGAGTGCACTGCAAAAAGTGGGCAGAGGAGCAACAAAAGCAAGCAGCCACGATTCCCCCATACACTTTCACTAAGCAGGAAACAGTACTTATCGTTGGGGAATAATGACAATTATTTGAAAAAGTATACTGAGGCCAGATCATGAAGAGGTTTAGTAAGATACTGGGCGGGGGAGGGAAGGGAAGCAAAAATCCTCCCACAGTACAAATGTCAGGAGACCAACTATCTCCTTGTAAGATCAGCAACCACCTCTCAAAAAGCTATCTGACATGAAATAAAACAGCAGTCAAGCACTTGGGATGCTTCGTTCTTTTCTCTTTGCTTTCCACTAATGATTATTGACTTAGGAAAGAAGTATCCAAATAGTCCCACATACCACTAAATAATACCAACCTTTCTGGCACACTATTCTCTTACAGAAAATGACTACAAAAATATCTTAGCAGAATTTTCTTTCTCCAGTCTTCCTAAAACACCACAGAAGCCCAAACATGTTTTTTTTTTTTTAATGCTCAATGCCCTAAAAAATTAGTTTGTCACGTACAGATAATTTCCACCCAGATAGTCCCTCACCTCAGATGGTTAAACTTAACAAAGTTTTCACTTCCTGATGGTGCAAAGATGATATGTATACAGTAGAAACTACATTTTTGAGCTCGCCTTTTGGCTAGCAATATGCACTGCCTCCTTGCAGTGCTAGGTGGTAGCAGTGAGCCAAAGCTTCCAGAAAGCCATGTGATCAAGAGGGTACACAAGGTTATATACCAAACTGTACTGTATAGCTATAAAGTTTGGTAGGTTAGGTATATTAAATTCATTTTGACTTATGATATTTTCAATCTATGGTAGGTTAATCAGAACATAACCACATCTTTCAAAAAGCATTATTGTGCTGGAGAGATGGCTTAGAGGTTAAAGTGCTTGCCTACAAAGCCTAAGGTCTGAGGTTTGATTTCCCAGTACCCACGTAAGCCAGAGGCACAAGGCAGTGCATGCGTCTGGAGTTCCTTTGCAGTGGCTAGAGGCCATGGTGTGCCCATTCTCCATCTGCCTCTTTCTCTCTCTCTCTCTCTCAAATAAATATATAAAATATTTTTTTAAAAAAGCATTATTATACATATAACTCTCAATGTATTGGTCAGCAATCCTGCAGAAAACAGTTAAGTCATGGGCTATTAGGACAATTGCCAAGGTCTCTGGCTCTGTCTCCTTTCTGGAAGAACGATTGGATTTTCCTGCAGATTCTTTTATTTCTCTCCTACTTCATTACAGAGTGTTGTTTGTGGGTCTTCTCTGTCCCTCTACTGCCCAAACCCATGGGAGTCAGAGGCCCTTTGCTAAAGAAGAGAGCAAATCTAACCTGTTCCTCATCCTGTTTCCAAGTAGGGTGGAGCAAGCAAGCAAACCTCTCTCTATGGAAAACAAACACACACCTGGCAACCTCTTAGAGGCTAACAGTCCAAGTTTAGGAACTGAAGAAGCCATTGATTAGAACCAACCTTTAACAGAACAAGGTAGGACAGATTTTACTGTGAGAAAACAACATAATGAATTTAAATACAAGGAAAAGATTTTTTCATCTTCCTCAGAAAATATGTCATAGCACATTGAGGCAGGAGGATGTAGGAAGGGAAAGATGTCCTTCACCTGGGAACTAGTTAGCCTTTCCTGCTGACAGAGGGTCAAGAAACATCACCACTGGTAAACAGCCAAGATTGCTTCAGAGATAATGTGTGCTTCCTGAAGGCCTCAAAGATGTGAAATGCAACAAATGAACTGAACTCGGGGGCAAGCATGTTTGTAACCTTGAATTTTACCTTTGAAGTTCTCCTTCCTCAATCTAAATTACCCCACACTTTCATTTACAAAAATAAATCCAACAAAAATAAGTCAGCCATCTCATAATTTTACTGAATTTTTTTTACTTTACTCAAATTTTAAGTTTTGTTTGATCTTGTTGGAAACCACATTCTGTGAACAATGTAATTTAGAACACTACAGGAATGTGTGTGTATATGTCTGTACATATGTATATGTGTGTATATAGATACCTAAGAGCAACTGTCTCTTGAAAAGCCCATACAAGTGTGCCAGGAGGCATGGGTGAAGTTGTGAACAGTCTCAATTAGCAAGACAGTAGATGACAAACAAAACTAAGAAGCAACACTGAGGCAGTGAACAAATTGTTGATTTACCTGGTTCAAAATATCCTGGGACAAAGAGGAGACCACTCTAGGGCAGGGTAGAAAAAAAAAGGTTAGGAATGAACTGGGCATAGTGGCGCACGCCTTTAATCCCAGCACTCGGGAGGCAGAGGTAGGAGGATCACCATGAGTTTGAGGCCACCCTGAGACTACATAATGAATTCCAGGACAACCTGGGCTAGAGTGAGACCCTACCTCGAAAAAACAATAAAATAAAAACAAACAATAACAAAAAAAAAGGTTAGGAATGGACTTAGGGCACAGCACAATGGTACACAGCTGACTGAGATTGTAAGCACTAGTCTTTATTTCCCTCACTGGTTTGATATGAGCATTAATGACATGTGACTGGGGCTAGAGGTGCAGCTCAGAGCTCAAACCCTTACTTAACATGTCCAAGGCCCTGGGTTTCATCTCCATACATTCAACCCTTGTTTTATGAGAGAGAGAATTGACACACCAAGGCCTCCAGCCACTGCAATCCAACTCCAGACACATGTGCCCCTTATGCACATATGTGACATTGCACATTTGCATCACTGTACATCTGGTTTACGTGTGACCTAGAGAGTCAAACATGGGTCCTTAAGCTTCACAGGCAGGTGCCTTAACCGCTAAGCCATCTCTCTAGCCCACATTCAACACTTTTCTGTCAAGGAGCTATGTATAACCAAGTCAATACTAAGTCATTTCAACTGAATTTTTTTTAAAGTTCAAACACTGTAGGCCAATGTAAGCTTGCTTAGTTCCAAAGAAAGAAAAAAAAAAAAAATTCTGTCTTAAGTGACAAAGATATCATGATTGTACACATGTTTAACTGAGGCAATTAAGAGTATACCCTGTCTCCCTGCCAGCTACACAGTTCCCCACACTAAACCCAGACACTAAACTACAGGAATCTTCTTAAAAATGGGCCACCCAGAAGTAGATACAGCTCTGTGCTAACATACCTAGCATTCGCTAAAGCACTGCAAAAAAATTATAACAAAATAAAATGGGCCACTTTATACAATATTTTGCTTATTAAAGGTAAAAATCCTTGACTTCAAATGCTGATCAAGAAGAAAGAATCAGGAGTAACATAATTCCTTTTGTTTCCTGGCCTGTTTCTCTTGCACTGAAATTATTTACCTTGTTAAATCATAATGAACAGCTATTGATTTCAGCCCAGACAGGCAAGTGACCAGGTGAACAGGATAAAGGGTAAAAAAAAAAAATTCCAATACAACCAGGATACCTTTGTTCAAAGGCCCAAGTGGATTAAATTCACATCCTGTGGTCACTTGTTGAAGTCTTAGAACAATGGTAAATTTAGTTACTGGGAACAAAAACATGTATTTTTTCATTATTCATCTTCCTTATTGAAATGTTTAAACACTGATGGACTCAGTCCACAGTTTGCATATAAGATAAAAACATGACATGAATATAAATGCGTATCAAAAGGTGATGCACAGTTAAACATGCATTCCATTAGCCCATGTTTACAGAAGCTGCACTAAACTTCAGATTTTTTTTTTTTTTTTATGAACAGAACTGTCAAGTTTTATCAATACATTTAGTCCTGTCTCTCACTTCAATTCTGTCTTGGAACAAACTTCTTAAGACATAGTGAGTGGCTAGAATTTTGCAAACTGGTTTAGAAACCTGTTCCTTTAGGACAGAATAATCACTGTAGGATATACTGTGAATGAAAAACAGGACTTGGAGATGGGTGGTTAATTCTAAATGTTGCCCACCTCCACTAGCGTGGACATGAAATTTCTCAGTCAATTTCTCTCCTACAGACTTTCCAAGTTTTTCAAGGTCAGAACCCAAAGGGAACTTGGCCTGGCACGGCACACACTGGAGCTCAACAAAGAGCCAATAAATAAAAGGAGAGTAATTCACCTGTGTCAAGTAAGAACTAGGAAACGATTCTGTCCATCAGCTGGGCCACAGGTGCTCAGGTATTTCTGAAGAATACTCACCACTTTCCCAGCTTCTTTTACATGATTTAAGAAGCTACTGTTTGCCAAGAGAACAGGCATATTTTCAAAGGGCATGTTTGTTTCTTTATTGGAAACTACATAACCAAAATCTTATTTTTTCCCCCATTTGAGTTGGGGAAATCCCTTGTTTAATGAAATCTATGTCCACTGCCAGAACTCTCTGATCCTCACAGCTGTCAGCACTTCAGCATTAATACTACATTTTTTTTAACTTTTCAATGCTCACATCACTAAATTAGGCAGGTGACAGACCCAGGGAAATTATCAATTGCACTTTTAGGTACCCTGTGTGACAGAAGAATGGCAGAGAGAGGGACAGTAGAGAATATTAAGATTCCTTACCTTCTCATGTCATCTTAAAGGTTCTGCCTACCAATTTGGTAGCTTACTTTTTAAAAATATTTTTATTTATTTATTTATGAGAAAAGGGGGCAGATATTTATAGAGAGAATGGGTATGCCAAGACCTCTATCCACTGCAAATAAACTCAGACGTATGCACCACCTTGTGCATCTGGCTTATTGTGGAATCAAACCTGGGTCCTTAGGATTTGCAGGTAAGCACTTTAACCACTAAGCCATCTCTCTAGTCTACTTATTTTGAGGATACATAAAATTATTTTGAAATATGGACAATTCTATATGACCAATACTATTCCTATTTTTTCTTTTTGTGAAATGTTTAAATTCTTGAATTGTCATAAAATTCTTTTCTGCCTCCTCAAAAAAAGCTTACTAAAATATTAGACAAATACATTTTAAAAATTATTAAAATATAAAGCTTAAAGGGACAATTCTCATCTATTGTGTTCTATGTGTATGTGTATTTGTATCTATATATACACATAACTGTACGTATGTGTATCTATTTATATATCTATTTGTATTGTGATGGTATTAACTTGAGATTTAGATCCACCATGGAAACAAATATCTAGGCATGTCTATGAATTTCTAGATGAGGTTACATGAGGTGGAAAGGCACATCCTGAATGTGATACCATTCCATAAGCAGGGGTCCAAGTTTGAATGAAAAGCAGTGATCTGAGAGTATTCAACCTGCTTCCTGTATGTGGACTCAGTGTGACAAGCCACTTCCCACTCCCACCACCATGCCTTTCTCACCATGAAGAACTGTATCCCCTAAAACTGTAAGCCAAAATAAACCCTTAAGTTCCTTTGTGTAGGGTACCTGAACACAGCAATAAGAAAAGTAACTAATACAAGTATTATAAAAGTAGCCGCTGAACTAATGTCTATTAAGTGACAGTGAATCCTTTAGTCAGTGAAGTTTCAATTAATCATATCAGTCTAAGGGTACAATAATGTGGAAAACATAAATGATAGTAGTGGTCTTCACAGACTGTAAAACAAGGAACATTCACAGGAAATAAACTTGTCACTGAATTACTATATAAAAAGTCTTTAAGGTGAAACATACAAACTTCTCAGGACTAACCACCATTATTATCATCATTTTTTCTTAGTATACATCATACACTCATGACCTTACTTCGTATATCCTCCAAAATGATGGTCCTCAGGTTGACAAAGCATATGAAGTATCAGGAAGCTGATTAGCTAACTCACAGAGACACAGCATTCAATACTTCCACTGTAGTTGGAACCAGGTCCCCCAAGTTTCAGCTCTAACTCCCACAGTATGCCATTTAAAAAATAGGAACCTTTCTTCTAGAAATTCATTCTTTGTCTTCAGTGTCTGGGAATCCTAATGGCAAAAGAGAACAAAAGCAGAGGAGACAATGGGAACCCCAGAAAGGGCAGTTCTGCCACAACTGGATTCAGATCCAGCTATGTGACCTTCAATGGACTGATTGCCAGAGTTGCATTTTCCAATTCATAAGACCAGGGTGATCACAGCAGCCATCAAAAGGGATGATGTGAGCTGGGCATGGTGGTTGGTACATGCCTTTAATCCCAGCACTCATGATGCAGAGATAGGAGGATTGGCATGAGTTTGGGGCCAGCTACTGAGTGAGTGCCAGGTCAGCCTGGGCTAGAGTAAGATACTTCCTTGGGGGAAGAAAAAAAAAAAGCTGATGTAAACATCAGACAACAAGGGATGACAGGTACTTGGCCTCATTCATGACCTACTGTGGGTGTGTGTCAGGATCATCTCAGCCTACCAGATGCTAAGGCAAGAGACTGGGAGGATGGGGAGTTTAAGTCTAATACCAGTGTGACACAGTAAGACCCTGTCTCAATTAAAAAACAAAGGAGGGGGGGGTAGAATCAGCTTGTCAGTTTGAATTGTTCTTAAAAGTCCCTAAATATTTACTCAATGATTATAAGATAGTAAGTGATCTAACTTTAAGAGTTAAATAACTTTTACAAAATAGTAATACAACATTCTTCAAGAGTCAAATGAAATGACTTTAGATCCATAGCTTTATAAACCTATAAATACATCTTTTACCTCCATATGAATAAAGAAAACAAAGGTGATATATAGTCAAATACTCTGTATCATCATATGCATGCATATTATGGCACTTTAAACAGGGAGAAACTTTGGTGAAAATTAAACCCCAAAATAAAAAGAAAGTTCTTGGGCTGGAGAGATGGCTCAGAGGTTAAGGCATTTGCCTGCAAAGCCAAAGGATCCCGGTTCGATTCTCCAAGACCCACCCACGTAATCCAGATACACAAGGGGGCACATGTATCTGGAGTTCATTTGCAGTGGCTGGAGGCCCTGGTGTGCCATCTCTCAATCTCTCTCTCTCTCTCTCTCTCTCTCTGCCTCTTTCTTTCTCTCTCAAATAAATACATTAAATACATTTTTAAAAATTTTAAAGGCAATTCTTTAAAAATACGTCATGTCCTTAAGAGCACTGTCAATACCATAGTAACTGATGAGAAAAAAATCTACATATACACTATGTCTTAATAAATAAGATTTATCAGGAGAAAAGAATAAACAAAAGTACAATTATAGCCAAAAGGGAAAATGTTTAAACTTTTTTTATTTAAATCCCTAAAGTAGGTCAAAAGTCAAATCTGTAATAAAACAATAGGGAAAGTCTTTATTTTTTGTCAAGATGATAAATGAAAGAAGTTCATTTACAAATCCAGTTGGACCAGGTACTTGGTGCTGGTAAACTCCTCACCAAAGCAATCAAATAGAGATTAACATGCTTATGGGCTAAACCAGACTATCAACATGAAGGCTTTAAACTGCCCATGTTCTTAGCAAAAATGATTTAAAAGACTTTTCTCCTAAATAATAAATAACCTTTCAAGTCTTTAATTAAAGTAATAATGTTTAATTTTACTTATGGACTAAAAAGGTCTTTCTAATCAGATTTAAAAAGAGGTATTCAAAAACTACTAGAAGAAAACATTCTAAAATACAATCAGACCATTTAGTGAACTTTCCAAATAGGTTGTTGTTGCTTCTATTTTACCCAACAAAAGTTCTCCAAAAATGATAATCAAAACAAGCCCTGGTGGTCAGGAACTTAAATGCTGACTCTCAAATCAGATTACATTTCAAGTGATCCGAAACCAAACGAAGACAGCATTTTATGAACAGGGATTCTCATTTAAAAGAAAATAACAAGGAAACTGCCCTTTGAGATTCTAAGGGACACAGACACCAAGGTTAAGAACTCAGCTGCTCACTGAAACACTGAACTTGCTAGCCACATCTTTATAGTGAAGCAGAATGGGGCTCGCAGGGAGAAGAATAGGGAACGGGGGGGGGGGGGAGGCATATTTCACAGTGACCTTCAGAAAGATAAGATGAACACCTGTAAAGGCTGCTAACAAGCTTGCATCCCAGACACTCTGGAACACAGCATAAAATCTGGGAGGATCAGATTCTCTTCCAATTGCCATGGGGAAGAGTGCTGAGATAAACTACTGACACAGGAAAATGAGTTCTTCAAGGAGTATCAGGTTCCAAGTACAATGTACAGAATCTCACTGTCATTACATAAACAGGATAAGCCATCTCGTGGTCTTTTAAATCCAGCAAGAAAAGCAAAACTGTATTTCATGATTCAGGTATCAGCATTTCAGAATTTAAGACAATACAACTGAAATTGAGAATATGTTTTCCAAATTTATCCTCCATATGGAATAATGAATTTGATTCCAAGGCAAGTATTTGGTGACTTAAAAAAAATAAGCTGCTTTTTAAAGCACATTATAAATATATACATTTTTCTCATCCGATAATGGCATTAGATCAAGATGGCATTTTGCTGATTAAGGGTAATATTCATTTTCTCATCCCTCTCCCCCACCTTCCCTCAGTGTGTTATTTACCTACAGAGACTATTACGTGAATTACTAATATGTGGTGTCTGCCACACCTTAGGTCCTTTGCTGAGTCAGGAGGTTCTGATGCTATGCCCTTATGCAAGAAGAATGTCTGTGTTTAGGGTAGTTACGTGTCCCATGAAGAGATCCCAGTCAAAACCACCAGATCCTTGCTATTTGGAATTACAACTGGGAAATGATGAGAGAATTCAACAATTAGTAGCCATGACTGTGACTAAAGGGGAAAGAAGAGAGAAGCTGTGTGGAATTAAGGGATTCTGAATGAGACAAAGTTCTGACCTCACAGAGGAGTGATGCTGATAGTGGACAAGGAAGACACTTGTAATGGGAAAATTAGCAGGTATATAGGAACAATAGCACACGTGCTCACACACACACACCATGGGTAGTTTTATGATGCGGTTCGAGTATCCAGAATAGCAAGGACACAAAAATTCCTTCTGTTGGGGTCTTGACCACCTCTGGAGTGGGAGGGTTAATTTAGATGCTCAGCTTTGCCTGGACTCCGGCAAAGCCTGAGATTGTGGGTGGCATCTCTAGGTTTCTAGTCCCACACCTATCTTTATTTTTAAAAAATAGCCTCATTACGTAGGTAACTTTAGTACATCCCTGTTTCATGTAAGCATTCTCTAAACCCAGATGATAGTTTTTCTCTTTTCCAACTCACCTTTGTGCTTCTTAATCTTAGAAAGGTTGGGTCTGGGTAAGGTAGGAATAAGGCAAGATAGCTTTTCATTCTAATCCCCCTTTAGCTTTGAACCCGGTAATGGGGGGGAAATGGCAGACAACTATTTCAACAAGTGCAGAAAATCTCTGCAGTGCTATCAAGAGTACAAATGCAATACAACTTGAAGTAGTAATCCCAAATCTTAATATCTATCCCACACAAACAGTGATAAACGAAATACATTCAGAAAGCTCATCAACAAAGGACTGACTGTAGGTGGTGCACATGTCTGGAGATCTAAAGGCCCAGGTACGCATACTGCTCTCCCACCCTTGCTCTCACACATAAAAATTAAAATAAAATAAAAAGCCCTGTCTGTTGGGTTTGCCTCAAAAAAAAGTTCTTAATAGAGTAGAATTGAATAGAAGATGAGGTGGATCTATGAGAGATGACTTAGCATGGTAACTGCAAATATCTGTAATCTTTTTAGTAAATTAAAAAATATATAAAATAGAGAAATGTAAATACATATATATATATAAAAACTTTATTAAAATTATAAGTTGTGAGCCAGTGAACATAGTTAACATATTACACATATAGTTATATTTTTAGAAATATACACATGGATATATATATATATATATATATATATATATATTCAGAAAATTATCTGAAGGAATACCCACAAAGCTAGGCAATGGAAATTCAGGGTTATTATCACTTACTAGATACTCAGGTGTTAAGCCATTTATAATTTAAATGTAATTTAAAACATTTTTAATAAAATAAAGGACAGTCATGTAGAGAGCCATTTTGTTCTAAATACTATGAAAGATTTTGAAATCCAAACAAAAACACTGAGCATTCATGTCATCAAATTCCCAGAGCCTATTTTTATTATATGGCCACAAAATCAGATAGCTAGTTTTATAAGACAGCATCGTATAAACAACCAATCTAGAAAATTCTCACATTGCTAGTTCTAGGTTTCATATGAATGATCAGTACAAAATTTGAAAGTCATTGCTCTGTTTAAACATACACAAATAAAGAGGTACTTCCTTTTTTGTGGTACTTGAAATCTACGTCAGAACCCAAGAGTTGGTGCAAGCTTGGCAAATGTACAAGCTCTACCACTGATCTCTATGCCTGCAGCTCAGAAAGTTACCTGCTCTCGACTTTTCTCTAAGCCACAACCTTCTATAAAATTAGTTCAGTTCCAATAAGGAAAATATAAAATCTCAGAAGAGATATTCCTAGTACACAGAGGACAAAAGGCAAAGTATGTATTGGGCAATTTTGAGAATATTAAATTATAATACAGATGTAAAACTAGATTATATTCAAGACATTCTATGATTCTAAAAACATTTAAGTAAAAGAAAACTATATTTAAACACTTCAGTAATAACAAAGTATGCCTGCCTATCATTTTGCACTAAGTTCTCAAGAAACAAATCATAGGGCCTGGAGAGATGGCTTAGTGGTTAAGCTTAAGCACCCCGGTTCGAGGCTAGATTCCCCAGGACCCACGTAAGCCAGATGCACAAAGTGGCGCATGCATCTGGAGTTTGCTTGCAGTGGCTGGAGGACCTGGCACGGCCATTCTCTCTCTATCTGCCTCTTTCTCTCTGTGTCTGATTGTCACTTTCAAATAAATAAATTTTTTTTAAAAAGAAACAAATCACTTTGGCCAATCAAATATTAATCTAAACCTAGTTTATTTTCCTTGTTCTAAACAAATTACATATGAGAGTCCTACAAATGAAAAAATAGCAATTTCCAAAAATATCAATTCACACTTTTTCTAAAGTCCTATCCCACTTATACTTCTAATACCAAATTTTAAAGAGGACCTATCTGGTTAAGTTGCTGGCATCTTTTCCCTGCTTTACTCATCCATATTGCATGAAATTCTATCATAATCATTTGTGATCGCTTGTACAATGTTTAAGAAGTTTAAAATAAACAAACCTAGAGTTGTTTATAACCTCAGAGGACACAGGGAACATCCTTCTCAGAATTTTTTCCTTATGTGAGAAAGGGGTATTCTTCTAACCCAAGGAAGAATACTCCATAATTCTAACCCCATGTCAAGATCTGTCCCTTCCTTGTAATACAAGTTACTTAGCTTTTAAATCTCTAACCTTATAAAGTTAACATGGCCCTCTTGCAACATCTAAAAGCATGTACTATTTTAGGTAAGAGCTTACCAAAAATAAAAAATAAAAAAAAGAAACCTTGCAATTTAATGAAAGGTATAACTGCATTTTTCCCTTTCTTATTATTTATGCTATTGGTACACAATAAACTAAAGAAAATGGACAAATTCTATTAAGAACAATTATAAGCTTCTATCAAGAGCTTATTAGGAGATTCTGGTGGAGTAGAATTGCTTCTTGTGTATTCCTTTGAGAGAAGAGATCTTCTCAAACAGGGAAGGTCATCCCAGTTCAACCAGAGCACAACCTCAGGAGCAATGCGCTAGAAGCAGCATGGAAGGAAGAAGACACCTGTCTAGCCAGACAGCACAATCAACCACGGGGGTCAACAGGGTGACACAGTTCATACCCACATCACTCTCACATTGAAGGTTTCCAATCTTTTACCTAATTGGCTGCCAACTCTTTTATTAAATACAAAAAGAACAAGCAGTAAAATATTGCTGGATTCACTTTAAGGTAAAGAAACTTTCTTAAGTAAGAAACAACCTGACTTTAAAATTTTTTATATTTATTTTTATTTTGGAGAGAGACAGAGAGATAGGGAGAGGAAGACAGAGAATGGGTGCACCAGCAGCCTCTCAGCCACTGTGAAAGAAGTCCAGACACATGTGCCCCCCTTGTGGGCAAGTGCGGCATTGCACCCTTGCGTCACTGCATCTGGCTAAACGTGGTACCTGGAGATTGGAACTGACGTTCTTAGGTTTAGCGGGCAGGTGCCTTAACCACTAAGCCATCTCTCCAGCCCAAGAAACAACCTGACTTTAAATTGAACAATGCATAGGCAACATGTCATTTATTTTTAGGGCCATGATAGACCTAGATCACTGGTTTCTAGGTGGCAAGGGAAAGAATCACATAACCTATATTTTTAATGTGGTGTTGAGTCTGAAGAGAGTCTGGAATGAAACACCTAAAGGCTAAAAAGAAATCAGTACTTTACATAAACTTTCCCCCTGAAATGTCATATTAGAAGTGGCATCTTGAGCGTTTTTAGCAAGTTATGCATTCCTAAAGCCAGTTTTATAACAAAAATCATTCTGGTAGTTTAATAGCTAATTAGTCTGTGGAACCTATGATCAATGATATGACAGCACCATGGTGAACACAGTTAAGTAACTGGTTTACCCTACCACAAGCTGGCAGGGCAGGGGGAAGCTCAGTGGCAGAGCTCTTGCCAAGTGTGTGTGAGGTCCAATGTTCAAACACCCCAGCACTGTAAATTTTTAAATGTAAGTAAAAATAAAGAAATAATAATAAACTATTCCAATAAAAATACGACTCTTAAAACATGTTGGGGGCTGGAGAGGTGGCTTAGCCGTTAGGGCGCTTGTCTGCAAAGCCTAAGGACCCTGGTTTGATTCCCCAGATTCCACATAAGCCAAATGCATAAAGTGGCACATGCGTATGAAGTATGTTTGCAGTGGCTAGAGGCCCTGGCGTGCCCATTCTCTCTCTCTCTCTCATAAATAAATAAATAAATGAATAAATAAATAAATAAATAAATAAATACAAAATAAAACATTTTGGAGTAGCTGGAGAGATGGCTCAGTAGTTAAAAGTGCTTCCTTGCAAAGCCTAATGGCCTAGGTTCAATTCCCCAGTACCCACCATATAAAGCCTGATGTACACAGTGGAGCATGCATCTAGAGTTTGTTTGCACTGGCAGGAAGACCTGAGTGTCCATACTCACTCGGGTCTGCCTATCTGTCTCTCTTTCCCTCTCTCAAGTAAGTAGATAAACAAACAAACATTTTAGGGCTGGTGCGGTGGTACACACCTTTATTCCTAGCATTCCAGAGGCTGAGGTAATAGGATACTGTTTGTTCAAGACCAGCCTAGGCTTAAGAGTGAGTTCCAGGTCAGCCTGGGCTACAGTGAGACTGCCTTAATACAAATCAACAAAAAAGACTTTGGGAAATAGACCTAGAGTCAAAGTAGACACCTCCTAACATGTCTCCTTGAAGGAAATCCATCCTATATGTATAAATTCTGGTGTGATTAATTACAAGCTCATACCACATAAAGGCCAGCTTTCATATTTTCCCCTCCCTTTTTTGTAAGCAGCTCAAAAGGGGCACTTAGCTTAACACAAACAGGGAAAAATAATTTTGTTTTTATTTGTTTTATGGTTAAAGGGACTATGACATATACACACTAGCAACAACGTGTCTAACTTTTACCTATCCTAATAACTGGAACTTCAGAACTACTTTCTGCATGAAGTCAGCTTAAACACTGGCACAGTCGTAAAGCTTCCAGTGCTATCTTCTTCTAGTGGGCTTTAAAGAACACAACACTGGAGGCATGGCATAGTAGCCCATGGCCACAATCCAGCACTCTGAAGGTAGCAGCAGGAGGACCAGGAGTTCAAGGACAGCCCAGGCTACAAGTAAATTCAAGGCCAGCAAGGAATATACAAGAGCCTCCCTCAAAAATAAATAATAAGGGCTGAAGAGATGGCTTAGCAGTTAAGGCATTTGCCTGCCTACAAAGGATCCCAGTTTGACTCTCCAGGACCCACATAAGCCAGATGCACAAGGGGGCGCATGCATCTGGAGTTCGTCTGCAGTGGCTGGTGGTCCTGACATGCCCATTCTCTCTCTGCCTCTTTCTCACTCTCAAATAAATAAATATATTAAAAAAAACAAAAAAGAGGGATGGAGAGATGGCTCAGCAGTTAAGGCATTTGCCTATAAAGTCTAACCACCCAGGTTCAATTCCCTAGTACCCACATAAAGCCAGATGTACAAAGTGGCACATGTGTCTAGAGTTCATTTGCAATGGCTGCAGGCCCTGGAGTGACCATTCTCGCTCCCTCCCTCTCCCCTCTTTCTGCTCTCCCTCTCCCTGCTTGCAAATAAATTAATTTAAAAACTTGAAGAAATTTTTTAAAAATAAAAAGGAATAGAACAGAACATGAAACTCAAATCTTCAGTAAGTCCTTCTGCTCCTAGGACAGCAGTCAGCAAAAGGGCCCTTTGGGAACTGAGACCCTCCTCGTCTCCTAGCCGGAAGGGTGTCACATTTGAAATAAGCCACGACAGTACTTATTTTAGTAAAGGTAAATAATCTAGCCTGATCATGACTTGGGCCAAAAATATTCCTCTTCTTAAATTTGTGCTAATGATCACAGTTTGAAACTACACAGAAACACCCCTTTCAACCACCACATTACCCAGGAAAGGTACTATATGAAAAATGTTTCCACAACAACTCTTGTTGAAGGTCAAGCACTAGGGTTGGCCCTTCAGAAACTTGAAAGGGCAGTCACTAGAAAAAATAAATTTTAAAGGATTACAGAGTAAAATATTCTGTGTTACAGACCCGGCCACTCAAGGGACACTAAACATGAGAAAGTACAGACTGTTCCTGAACTGCCCCAAATTAAACCCTGCTAATCTCCCCATACAGACTTTTCCCACCCCAATCATTAATTCCAGCTCCTAGCAAGGTAGTACCTCCCCCCACAGTGGTTAATGAATTTTCATCAAGGTGCTGACTTACAGGTGGCTGTTTTATTTATTCTGTGATCTATTCCTTAAGCTAAACCTGTTAATCCTTTAATCATTCAAACTCCAAAATGCTTCTTTATTACTAGTTGTACGGCTCTAGCCTTCCTAAACATCTCTAACTCGAGAGAAAAGAAAACATATGATTCAAAGCACTACAACTGACTAAAATTAATATAGGTAACATTTTTCATAAGTAGAGCTTATCTCGGGAACTCTAATTTCACCCCCACCTTTACCAGAAACAGAAAACTATTTAGTCAGTTCTCATGCTTTCATTTCATAACATAAAAATAAATCAACTGAAGTCATTCAGACTACCATGTCCAATCCTCAGATTCTCAAATGACTTTGTAGGATTTGTTTTTGTTTGTTTGTTTTGTTGTGAAGTTATAAATAAAATATTTCTGAAAACACTGGAGTTCATTTTGAAGGAATTTCTGTGATTATACCATCACAAGAACTTTTCCAAAATAGTTAAGTGGACAAGATAAAAACTCATACTTTGAAGCCATCTCAGGGCAAGGGAGATGGTTAGTGATTAAAGGTGGTGGCTTTCAAGTCTATGAACCAGAGTGCAAACTCCCTCAGAGCCTAAGTAAACACGGAGGCAAAATGGAACATACGCCTACAATCCCAACATGCCTACAGCAATGGATGGCAGCGCTAGGAGACTCTAGAAGCTCACAAGCAGTGTTCAAGGTAGAACCTATCTCAAAAGACGGTGGAAAGAGAGAAGAATAACCACCCAAGGTTTTCCTCTGACTTTCATGTCATGGCATTTGTGCCCATACACACATACCACACACACACACATACACATCTATATATGCAAATAAGGAATAAAAATTTAAAAATTTAAGGCAACAAAGGCATCAGTCTCACTATACTCAAAAACAACGGGTCATACTTGGCAACAGAAAGACAACCGCCACATGGTCTCACTCATCTGTGGTTCCTAACCTGAATCAGCTCAAGTTCCTGACCTGATAGGCAACTCAAGACCCAAAAAATAGGGTTGGAAGGGCTTGGGGGAAGAGAAAGGGTTGGGGAGAAAAACACAAAACTGAACCCAAAATGAACTGGTACCACAGAAACCTTTATCCTTGAAGATAGACTGAAAGGTTGAACCTTCAACAGGAGCATAGATAGGGAAGCACCTGAAAAGAAAGGCTCTGGAGAGGGTGGGATGAAGCCTAACCTTAAATTTTTATTATTTTATTTTATTTGTTTTGGCTCTGGCCTGTAACTCACAGTACCAGAAAGCGGTTACCACCCACAATGAGCTGTTGATCGGAGAGACCTAAAAGGTACCCAAAACAAGACAGGCTTCTACCAAAGCACTTGATTACCTGCCTGAGGTAAATGGTTAAGACTCTACTGCTGAAGACACCATATACTGCCAGCATGGACGGCAGAGTGCCCGGGCTGGAATCCGGAAGAGAGCCAGACCCCAGACAGTTAACTTGTCTAGGGCTGGAAAGCACTACATGAGATACTAAGGGAAAGTGGCCAACAACTGTTTGAGCGACCAGGGGTCTAAGCTACTCAAAAGCAAACACCAGATGAGATGTACACACAAGTGCAAGAGTGGCACACAGCCTTAGTGGGTATCCAATAGCTCTCTGATTGGCTGAGACCCACTCAGTGGAAAGGAACCCATGTCTGGAACTGGGAACCAGGTGAGAATCCTATGGAGACAAAGATTATGCTCTCCAATGTCAAGTTCCCACTAGTCTTGGGCTAGAAGAAGGACTACATCCACCAAATTCTCCCTGAATTAATAATCTTATCCCATTTAACCTGTGCTGACTTCACTTTCCATTGGAGAATCTGCTTTTCTTTTTCAGATGGTAGTGAGACCCGAGAAGATAAACTACCTCTCACACTTCAGCCAAGCCACAGCTGAAACCACAGAGGAACAGGGGAGATGAGCAAGAGTGCTGCTTCCATGGTGAGCCTGACAATCAGCGCTTACCAAAGCAGAGATCCAGAGACTCCTAACAGCCCATCACTGAAGTAGACTTAAAACACACCCAACACGGCTCAAGGAATTTTGCAGAAGAGAGGGCAGAAAGATTATTAGAGCCACAAGTTGGGACATCATGCTGAAAGGCACTGCCTCTCCCCTGTATGAGTGCTGCTCCCACAATGCATAACCCACAAGAAAAATCGGCTACCCTCAGCAGAATGGGAGCAGGAACCAGGGAAAGGATGGTACAAACACATGATATATCCATATTTAGTATGTCCATAATTAATAAAAATAAATAAATAAATAATATTTAAAATATCTCTCTTCCTGAAAACATGAGTTGATGGCGTTTTAAAGGCATAGAATGAACGTGACAGGTGTTCACACACAGGCTGGCCTCCTTTTTGTGCTGCTAAGTCATTGGTAGCACTTTTAGCGTGTGCTTAGAAGTTGGCCTAGCACTGCTATAACCATTGTAATAGTTTTTAGACAATGTCTAAACAGTTTGTGTTAGACAGTGCCATCTGTGATGGTTCATTTTACTGGTCAACCTGACCTTTGGGTTTGTCTGGGAAGGTGTTTCCAGAGAAGAAAGACACTCCCACCAAGCATGAGGCCAGAGCATGCCATCACCACCCCTCCCCAGACAAAAAGAGAAGCAGAAAACAACATGATGAGCAGAGTACCATTCCTCATCTCTCTCTGCTGCCTCATCAGCTCAAATGGGAGCAAGCAGCCTTCTACCATCATCCTTCTCCACCATGACTGACTGTGGCCTCCAGCCTGTGAGCCAACATACAACTTTCTTCCCTTAAGTTGCTTCTGGTCAGCCATTTATTTAGTCATGGTAATGAGAAGGGCAACGAATACCTCATCCATTAGAGACTGTTCAAAGTTTCAATGATGATATCATAATCTGAATCTGTAACAGTCCAATAAGGCCATTACCAGCCATGACTGGCTACTGAGCAATGGAAATGTGGAGTACGATAAAGAACTATTTTAGGATTGAATCCTTTAGGTCCCCCCCAAAAGACTCATACTTTAAACACTCAGTTCCTGGCTTGAGGTGCTATTCTGAAGGCTACTGGAAACTTTGGAAGGTGGGACCTGGTCAGTAAGGATGGACCTTTTAAGATTTCACCTGCACCGGATTCCAACCTGCTCGCTCTCTCTCTCTGCTTTTTGATCCACAGGGATGTAAGGAGCCTCTACAACACACTCTTGCCACCATTAGCTTTGCCACTCCCTCCCATCTTGATGGACTTGCTTATTTACATGTGGGGGTGAGGCTGTGAAAGACCATCTTGCTGCTACAAACAAACATCACATGCTTGTGCCACTTTTTGTATCTGGCTTTATGTGGATGGCTTGGAAACTGACGTAGGCCTGAACCCCAGACCTGCAGGCTTTGCAAGCAAGTACCTTTAACTGCTAAGCCATCTTCCCTGCCCCCTTGTTTGTGATATATTGTGATCATAGTGATGCAAAGGTAATGTACACAGATTATATCTTACTTTCTTAATTTAAATTGAAATGGCCAGGTGTTTAAACTTTGACCTTTAGCATCTTCAATTATAAAGTATAAAGGTTCTAAGATAGAATTTCTTCTTCAATTTCTTCCAAAAGTGACTTTCCTTATTCTCCCTATTTGTTTATGTCATCTGTCACTTGGGAATTTGTAAAAGCCAGAAGTGACCATCACTACCTCCTTCCCTAGACACTCTCCTCTGCTGCTGTTCTCTTCTGTACCCTATAATTAAGCAAAGAAGGGAGTGACAGGGAAGGGAAAAAGGATAGAAGGAAGGAGGGAGGGGAGGGAGAAGTAAGATAGATTAATTCTAATGAAAATCTAACTATACAAGAGAGGTCAACAGGGACTAACCCATAAAACGAAATCTTTTTCCAAACATCAAGCAAAGCCAGACAGGAAAAATAGCAATTAGAGTATCTCTTAATAGAAACCCTACTACAAACTGATGTCTCCAGTTCAAAACAAGATCACAAATTCTGCTAAGACCTTTACCATTAACAGAGTGATTTGAGAAGTCTCAAACTGTCACAGATCACTGACTTCCAAAATACTACCCAAGTAACAGTCTATTTACATGGCAGAAAGTCATCCACCTCTGCTCTCAGCTGGCTTTTCCGGCAAATCGCTCTAACAGTGACTAAAACCTCATAAATGTCAGCAACATTTGTATTTTCACCTAAGGGAAGAATTATATGAGTACCCCTACTTCTAGGCTTCTGGGAACTATACTAAATGCCACTCACCTAACAGAAAACTGAGATAGAATTAGAGATAAAAACTTATGCCGAGATCTCTACCAGTTCCATCTTAAAATAGTTTCCCATATATCAGTTCAGAAGGTCAATTCATGTACTTCCTTCAATCCCAAGACATTTCTCACAGCTAAGCCGGAGTTTATTCTTGAGTAACTGTTTGACAAGAAGAAACTTGAAATACTTCAGCATTTACTCACATTGGATTCTGCATTGTGTATCTAAAATCAATTCTAAAAATAAAGGCTTGCCAAGTCATTCTCTTAAGAGACAATTTCTCTCCTGCTTCCCAGTTAAGCCAAGCCTGAAATGACTTTTTAATTAATACACTGAATTTTTTCACTATTACCAAAAGTTTGACCAGTGAATGGTAGATTTGGGAAAAGAAATTTCTTCCAAAAAGAAAACAAAAGCCCTTGAAACATTTGAGTCACTCCAAGCACCTTGGAAATGTTTGGTATAACTTAAACAAAACTGTTCTGAAGGAAATATAAAACATGAAGAATTCTATTTAAATGGGTGAAAAAAGAACCTTTTCCAAAACACAGTGTAGAGACTAGTTTTGACTTAAACTCAGTTTTATAGTCCTGGCATGGCATCCCTGTCTGCCCATCTGCCCTGCAATGTCCAAGTGAAAGGACATGGAAGCTATGACAGCCAACTCTGGGTCCTTCAAGGGACATAGTCCTCCCCACTCAATCCTATGAATCAGGAGATCCAAGCCTCCACCCTGCTCCCCAACCCAGGCTGGTAGAAAAACTCAAAATGCTTACTCTTGATCTTGAGGATTCATGAGCTAATTTCTGCAGTGCCCTATAAGCTGACTGCCCAACACAACTGAGTAAGCGCCATCAAAGGCAAGATCAAATCCTCAGGATACAGGAAGGCAAACTTTTACCTGCTATCAGGAAATGTTTCTCTTCCATGGAGAATGGGCCACATTTGCCCCCAGAACACGGACTTTTATCCAAAAAAAAAAAAGATCAAATACTAAATATAAAGTGTGAGTTACAGAGTTGAAAAACCCTGTCCTTAAGAAGGCTGTAACCATCCAGAGCCACGTTGGACATGCAGGAAACACTCTGCCTAAGCATGAGGGTTGCCAAGAATGAAAGATACAACAGGGCCAGAGGAGAGTAAAGAAAAGAAATAGACACATACACTGTTTTTTGTAAACAAATAAACAAACAAACATACCTGGGTCTTCTAAGCCCAGAACAGAATGGTGATTACATAAGTTTATTCAATATATGTGCAGACACCAAGATATTCACATCATAAAAATGTACATTTTTTCTTTTTCTTTTTTTTAAATGTACATTTTTGAAAAGGTAGACTGCATGTGTATACTTTTCAATATACATACTGACCTGCGATAGAGTAAAACCAGAGGAGACACACAGCACTCTGCTGCATGGAAAAAATTAAGGTGGTAGAATGACATTCCAAGTAGAGGGAAATTTGGCCCACAGAGGCCAGAGAGCACAAAGAAAGGACATCAAAAGACCTGGCTTAAGGGAGGCAAGAGATAGTTCCTAAGAGATCTTACGTGCTATGCTTGGAGGGAATTTTGATGACTGGCAGGTGGCTAAAGGAATTTAAGCCTGGGAACAACATCGAATTTTTGGTATAGCAGTATCAACTCTGATAGCAATGTATGCTAGCTAGAACTGGAAACAAGGACAGAGATGGGGACAGTTTTTACAAGAATCTATATAAGGAATGGATAAGGGCTTGAACTAAACCTGTGAGGATAACCAAAATGGAGAGTCTGAATCAGGAGAAAGATGTTAAGATATAGGACCTTTAGGACCTGGCATGCTACTGGATGTGGGAGAATGGCATGACTAACATGTTCTGCATGCATTTAGGAAGATGGAGAAGGCACTGGAGTGGGGCTGACATGAGGATGGAGTGACAAAAAAGTTTAACTCTTTGGGTGATAGTCCTTTGAGGCACATAAACACGCACTAAAAAGTAATCCAGGAGGAGCTGGGAGTCGTAGCACTTGCCTAACATGTGCAAGGACCTGGGTTCAACATCTAGCAACACACACACACACACACACAAGTAGTCCAAAGGGAAGTCCTCAGCATTTCAAGGTCAGTCATGGAGATGTCTTGAAATCTTGGAGCAGTGGCAGACAAGGAAACAGAAAATAGTGCAAAAGTCAGAAACTCAAGCCCAAGTCATAGTCATTCCCAAAGGGGAAACAAGAGATGGTGCCAGACCCTGCCTCCTGAGGAAGACTTAGAAGGAGTGCAATACACATTGGTGCTGCTATCCACAGCACAGCAGTGATTTCAGCAAGAGCAACTTGGGTCTTTTAGGGAGAGGCAGAAGCCAGATTGCAATGGGAGGTTCTTTCAATCAGTTTAGCCTTGAACATAAAGGAAGAGATAAGGGACTAGCTAAGTATTAGCAGTATGAAGAGTTATTTTGCTTTTTCTCTTAAGAAAGATAAGTGTAATACCAGCACTTGAGAGGTGGGGGCAGGAGGGTCAGGAGTTCAAGGTTATCCTCAGACGCATACTGAGTTCAAAGCCAGCCAGAGACTCTCTCAAAAAAAAAAAACTAGGAAGCAGCATTAGAGCTTAGGACATAGCTTGTAATTCAGTACAGGAACGCTTGCCATGCATATGAGGCTCTGGGTTCCATTCCAAGCACTATCACAAAGATCCTTGATGGATGAGGGAAGGAGGGCAGCAGTGGCGATGACTCTATGTGAAAATGAAGTCCCTGTCCTCTCACTCCTGGGACAGACAGTGAGTATTTCTTTTAGTCAGCAGTATTTCCTGCCAGCATGGCAGCCTCCAAGGCCAACTCAGAGGTAGAATAAAGTGCAGTCAGAGCAGGTTACTCTCAGAGCCCTTCCATAATGGGCTGTTCCTCCCAGCAACCTTCCTGTAGGATGTTCTCACCACTTGTCAGAGGGCCATTTGGCACCTAAACCCCTGAGCTGTCCAAATTGCCAGGAGCTCCACAGGTCTCTCCAGCTTCCTTCACGGTGTGGGGCTGCAGGGGTGTAGGAGAAGCCAGCCCCACCTGGGCCTCTGGCTCTCCTTGCAAAGCATCTTCCAGCCACTCACCCACTCACCAGAAGGAGACATGGGGGCCACCTCCTCCTCTCTCTCCCCCTTCTCCAAGGCCTGGCAGAAATGAAGGAGAGAACTCTTCAAGCCACTTCAAAGGCAGGCGTGTGTTTTGTCCTGATAACTTGAATCTGATTAGCAAGTGGAATTAATAGCAGTTATGGCTAAGACTAATTGGGTGTGCCCTGTGCCAAGCTCCATTCTGAGTGCTTTACATTCTCACAACCCTATTTTTATCATCTTCATGCTACCAAAGTGGAAACTGAGTGCAGACACATCTAAGCACTTCGTTCAAGGTCACAAACACCAGTGACTACCACAGAACGTGAAACAAACCAGGC
Organism: Orientallactaga sibirica; assembly: GCA_036365145.1. NCBI lineage: Eukaryota > Metazoa > Chordata > Mammalia > Rodentia > Dipodidae > Orientallactaga > Orientallactaga sibirica. The sequence continues at coordinate 48,953,268 of JAEOAD010000004.1, read as the reverse complement.
GTTCTGATTCCAGAGCCTACACAGCTACAACTTACTTTCAAACATCATCCAAAATGTATTGTACAGTAAGCCTAAGGGGGATGCACATTATTGGTCACAAATCAAATGTATCAACAAAGCAAAGATTACATTCTCTCATCTGTAAGTCTAATTTAACCTTGAGATTTTTCCCACATAACAATTTCAACAGCCAAGCTGAAAGAACATTTCTATGGTGAACATATAGTCAGTACCACTGAATCTCACTTTAGAAATGGCTAAGAGATGGAGGTGAATCTCAGCAATAAGTGCTTTTTTAATACGCATGGGTACTGGGCCCCATCACTGCAATGCACATAAAGACACAAAAGTTAAAATGATAAATTTTGTTATGTATATTTTAACACAATAAATACTAAGTATTTATTTTTAATCTTATATTTTAAAAAAGTAAATTAGGGGGCTGGAGGGATGGCTTAGAGGTTAAGGCGTTTGCCTGCAAAGCCAAAGGACCCAGGTTTGACTCCCCAGGATGCACATAAGCCAAGGACGCACAAGGTGGTACATGCATCTGGAATTCGGTTGCAGTGGCTGGAGGACCTGGCATGCCTATTCTTTCTCTATCTATCTATCTATCTATCTATCTATCTATCTATCTATCTCACTGTCAATTAAACAGATAAATAAATAAATAAAAATAAATGAATTTTTTAAGTTAATTAAAATAGTCAAAGCCCTCATCTTCAACCAAGTATCTCAGGTCTCTTATTTAGGAAAAGAAGAGAAAGGGAAGGAGGGAAAAATAGAAGGGAAGAAGGAAGGGAAAATCAAACTAATCAAAGTCACAAGAAAACAGTGAAGCCTGCAGATACAGAGACCTAGTGATCTACAAATGCTCTCTGCTCCCCAAGGCATCCCAGGGCACTGTCCTCACACTGCGTCTAGGACAGAGGTTCCAAGAGCACTGAGCAATGTGGGCATGCTCTGAATGTATACAGATCTCATTTTCGGAGAGGCTATTGCGCCTTCAAGATGTGATTACAAGGCCCTGCTTCCTGGGTCTGGGGAAAATGCATGTGGATCTAGTCAGCTGAATAAATCCTTAAAAGAGATAACAACAAATGAAGAGGAGCCCTCTCTCAAGCCAGCCCTGGATTCTAGGAATCAACTTTTTTCCTGTTGACTGACATGGCAAAGAAGTGTTCCTTTTAGATCACCCTGAATGATCACTAGGACAAACATGAAGCAACATAGAGAGTAAAAATCTACATCAAGACATCCTGAAAAAAAGAAAAAAAAAGAAGAAGAAAATCCAACATTCTGAAGCACTCTAGTATTTCTCAGCCCCCCTCCAAAAAAAATCCAGAAAAATAACTGCACTGCTGCAATTACCTGATTCAAATACAGAAACTGATATTACAAAGACTAGAACTCTTTCAAGTTCATTGAGGTTGCCTGTTCAATTGCAGGTACCCAAGTCAACGTTTACATGACTCACTTTTTATTCTTTGCTTAAAGAATCAAGGACATACTATTAATACCACCAACAAACAAACTCATTTTCAATTGGCACAGTTTTAGGTGTCCCTCATTTTTCCAAAGAAGGACTTCAGGGGCGAGCGGAGAGGAGGCAGAAGCAAAGCTAAAGGTCATAAACAGAATAGAAATTCTCCAAAGCAGGCTGCTTGTATAGGAGACAGAAACACCTGAAATGTACAAGACAGGATACCAGTTCAAGGAAGAAATTTATAATTTTACAATATGTTTAACCCATCTTTAAGTATAAAAAGCTTCCAAGAGATTTGACATCATTTCTAGGTCATGCCTAAACTTCTGAACCCGATTACTCCTAAGAGCATTACAGTTTCCCCCACTGCTCCCTTACAACACAGGAACAACAATGCAACAAAGAGAAAACTTTATTTTTAGATTTGAAAAATCCTGTGTTTATTTTCCTAAAACAGAAGAAGTCAAATAACTGAACCTGGTTTGTTTGGATTTTAGGAAACTTATCCTCTCTTAATCCTGAGGCCCCTGACCTGTGCTCAGAAGGAAATGGAGAAAAGTGTTCCTGCTCTGGTGCCATGCTGGAAAGCTGAAGCACCAATGCCTCCCCTAGCTTTCTGCTCAGCAACATCTGAGCCTCCTGCTGGTCATGGTTCACACTGCTGGAGTCATATCATATGACACCTGCCATATGGCAGGGAGAAGCAAAGGCTGTCAACTGGCATTCATGTTCAAACTGGTTCCATGTTTGAACTACCAACTTCGTGCATATAACGTTTAAGCAAAAGTGCTTAACCACAAGTTCACTCTTAATCTCTCAACTAGCATGAAACACTAAATGGAAATTGATTTGTAATTCCCCAGAAACATTAAGCCCTTGAAAAATACTACACCAGCAATTTGATTTTTCAAGTACAGGGTTTTCACATAGCCATCACTTTTAGATAAGAAAATATGAAATTGTTTTTAAAACCTTCTCACAACATAAAAGTGTAAAAATCACCGAGGAATTCGCACATAATCCTGTTATCGAATTCCTCAGGTAAATTACTGGGTTGCTTTCTCCCATTAAGTTGGTCAACCATAATCAATAATGCTGTCACCACAAGCAGAAAGATGCCCAGCATTAATCCCATTTAAACTAAAAAGATTTTACTCATTAGTTCCCAAGAGTGGCCAACTCAAAATATTACATATTTTATATAATATTGTAACTGTAATAATTAACAAAATAAGTATATAGACTGATCATATGTAAACTCTGTTCTGGATCGTAAGGAAAATTATGTGGGAGACATCATCAGTCAACTTTCAGGCCCATCTCTATGAGTCAGGAGGAGTTAAAGAAGGTGGCAATGGAAATAATTATATACCTTACTCTTACTCAGACTTCAAAACCCAGTCAAATATGACCTCCTCTGAGGAATGCCTGCTTCCGCTTCCTTATCTCTCCTAACAGTCACTCTCTCTTTTGAGCTCTCACATCACACTCTCATCTCATCCTATGGGATCATTTACCCTTGTCTTCAAATCATAAAGTCCTTAATGGCAGGGACTATTGTGTCATTCATCTCTGTACAGCTGCCACCTACAAAAATGCATGGAACATAGCAGGCCTCCGGATCTGGTTGAGCAAATAAAACTATGGGATTACATGTCATGGGGTATGTAAAAAAAGGGGAGGAGGGAAGCTGCCACCATGCTGTGCCCAAGGAGAAGTAGAGTCTCAGCAGATACTCACTTTGGCCTCGGAAGCTAAGAGATTACTTGGGGCTAGAAGGGTAGTCCAGTAGTAGAGTAATATCCTGGGTTCAGTCATCAACATCTATATAGGCATGTGTAGATATATGTGCATGCATGCATTTATGTACATACATACACACACGCACACATATGTGATGGACCCTCAGAGGGAAGAACCTACAAACATGGCAGGTTAACCAGAAGAGGTGTTGCAGGTTGGCAGGGGATCCTAAGCACAAGCACTGTGAGAACATGGGAGGAGACACACAAGTTGAGGGCAAAAGGACTTATATGCCAAACCTCAAAAGGTTTTTTTTCATTGAGGACTCCAGCCTTTGAAAAGCTCCTAAAACCAGTTAATCCATCTTTTAAAAGTCTTTAGTTAAAAGTTATGAAAGACTCAAAGAATGTTTTCTACAGAGGCTTATAAAGGCTTTCTGGAGCTTTTACACACAGTTACTGACCTGCCCATCACTCCTTATTTCTGCCTAGTCAGTAAATATATATTTCAAGTAGTTTTATGCACAAGGTGAAAGGGGCTCTTTTCAATGCCTAGTGAAATTCTTTTGTTATAGTTTTTCAAAAGGGGAGAGTGGAGACGAATCTTTTAAAATGAAAGGCAAAAAAAAAAAAAAAGTAATACCCTGAATCCTTTTTTTTTCTTCCTCATCATCTTTAAATATCACGATGATGAGACAGCAGCAAGCCAGCCCAGAGTCCCTAAAGTAAAAGGCCAGGGGGCCTCTCTGCCTGCAGGTACTGTTCAGTCACAAACTCCTGACTGAAAGATCCAACAGGTAAGGTTCTAACCAAGAGTACACCACCGATCTCCTGGTCCTTCGCGAGCTCAGCTTCAGAAAAAGTAATGACGGCTTCTTGTCTTTCCACTTGGTCCAGAATGTAAAAATGTAAGATAAGGTGGTATTTGTGAGACGACTAGAAGGCAGGGAACGTTTCACCAGCAGCCTCGGGTTTCAATCTAGCAGATCGGCCCTGGACCAGAGGGAAGCATCGGCCCCGCGCAGGGCAGGAGGCCAGGGCACCGGCTCTCCCCGCCGCGGCGCTGGGCGGCAGGCGGCGCGCCCGCCCCACTCGGAAGGAGGCGGGTACCCGGGCGCGCGGCGCCGTGCGGAGAGCCGGGTAGCAGGGCGGACGGGCATGCCGTGGCGGCTGTCAGGGAGGGAGGCCAGCATCCTCTCTGGCCTCGGAAAGAACCTGGGCCTCCGCGGTCCCTGCGTGGCCCGGATACCCACGGAGAGAGGGTCATGACGGCAGGCCGAGACGCGGCTGCGCCCGAAGACTACTCCCCTGGACGCCGTGCACAGGGCGCGGCGCGGGGGCGCTGGCAGCCCAGGGCGGCGCCCCTGCAACCCCACCCCAGCCCAGCCCAGCCCGGCTGCCCGCACGGCGGGGTCACCAGCCTCGAGCTGCGGCCCCGGCACCCCGCGGAAGGGAGATGCGGCGGCACTGCCTGGTGGGCGCTCCTCCACCCCAGCGATCCAGGAGATAAAAGTTTGCAGCATGCGGCTCGTCCGCAGTGCGAGCCACATCCGCCGCGCCGCCTCCTGCAGCAGCAGCAAGCAGCAGCGCTCGGAGAACGAACAAATAAATTAAAAATTACAAAAAAAAAAAAAAAAAAAGAAAGAAAGAAAAATAAATAAATAAACTGTTGGAGCTGGTAGGCCCCTATGCCGGCCGCTCTGCCTCCGAGGCGTGCAGATAGGCTAGCCTAGCATCCCGCACCTACACCCGCCCCGGGGCCGCGCCTCCCGCCCAGCCTCGGCGCCCGGCCTGGACCGGCCCCGCCGCGCCCGCCCGCCCGCTCGCCGGCCGGATGGCCGCACTGACCGATAACCTCCTGCAGCTCGTACGCGTCCCTGCAGATGGGCCAGCCGACCGCCTGAGCCGCCGGGGCCGGAACCGGAACCGGAGCCGGAGCCGGGGCCACGGGAGCCGCCGGGGCTGGGGCTGGGGCTGGAGCTGCGGCTGGCGTGGCTGTCGCGGCAGCCGGAGCCGGAGCCGGGGCCGCCGCTGTCACCGGGGCCGCCTGCTGGGGAAGCTGGACGTGCACGGGCGAGCCGCTCGGTTCCGCCATGATGCTGCTGCTGCTGCTGCTGCCGCCGGAGGAGAGCTGGAGGACGCGACGGCCGGCCGACGACCTTCCACTTGAAACTTCCCTGGCCTCGCCGCCGCCGACACCTCTCGGCCGGCGCACGCCCTCCCCGCCGCAGCCGCCGCCGGAGCCAGCCACGAGGGGAGGGAGCGAGGAGGCCGAGCCCGGCGGAGGGAGGAGGCAGCGCGGCGGAGGCGGGGAGGGAAGGAGGCGGCGGCCGCGGAGCTCGCCGCGCGCCCCGAGCCTCGCGCGCGCTCTTCTCTCGGCGGCGAGGGGAACCGCCGCCCCGCCCGCCCCCCGCCCCGCTCCGCTCGCCGCCGCCGCCGCCGCCGCCGCCCGGGAAGTTTCCAGCCGCGGGCAGGAGGCCGCTGGTCTGCGGGCTGAGAGGGATGGATGCTATCGGGACTCGGGGCCCTCGCCCTCCGCCTTTGCCCCAGACAATCAGACTCTTCCCAAGACGCCCCCTGGGACTCCGAGGGGCGGGGTCGTGGAAGGACTGCCAGGTCCTCAGCTTCCGAGGTCTCCTGGAAAGGACCAGAAGTTCATTTACAAGTTCGTGTGCGAAGCACCTACACCGCTTAGGTGTGGAGGCTTCCAGTTAAAAAATAACCCAAGTAGTAACTTTCCGGTGCTTTACCTGCCAGTATCTCTTTCCCACCACTAATCACAATCCTACCCTCCCCCCCTTTTTTTTTCTGAAGTAAATCCTGACTCTCCCTAAATCCCTGGCTGTTCACCGAATTTTTTTTTGTTGTTGTTGTTCAACTCCACTAGGATCCCAGGGAGTTGATAAAGGGGCTGTGAAAGTATAAGAAATGTAGGAGACTGTGGGTGTAGGGCATAGTCTAGCATGAGTGAGACCCTGAGTTGTAGCCTGAACACTTAAAATATATATACAGATTTAGAGAGTTTACTTCAAGGTCTGTGCCCTTAATAACCTATAAACAAACAAATATGCCACATTAACCCGTTAGGACCCTGAGGCCAAACATGAGAAGCTTCTTTGAAAACACAAAGAATTCTCTGAAGCATAAATAAACTGCATGAATAAACGTCGTAATTAATTCCTTCTTTTTCAATACCCCCACAGTTACTTCATCCTTAAAACAGCTGTGGCAAAACCATAGATCTGTCTAATTACAGGTGTCACATTTGAATGCTCACTCTGTTCCCTAACATCGGTGAACAAGATTACGTGATTCTTGTCTTAAACTGGAACGGGGCAGTGACCCAGTAGTTATATTGGCCATGTGGTTACCCCAGCTAGTTCTCCTGATGATGAAGTACGCTGCTGGGGAGAAGGCTTAGCTGGTAAGAGCTGAGGACTGAGCCAGCATGAGTTCAATCCCAAGCACCCACATTAAAAAAAAAAAAAAAAAAAAAAAAAAAAAAAAAAAAAAAAAAAAAGCTGGTCAAGGCCATGAAGTTATGTGACATGATAGGAAAACGTGATTCACAAATTTGAACTAAACACAGAACATTTAGTTTCCCACAGACAACTGTTCCCTAGTCACAGACCAGATATCTGTACCCAGCTGACTGCTTTCCTAATGGCTACTAGGATGACAACTTGTGTTTCCATGACCTAAACCTCCAAAGGTTAAAGGCTTATAGTGCTACTGAGCTGAGGACTGGGTTTCAACAAGTGAATTTGGGGGTCCGAACATTCTGACCTTAGCACAAGAAAACAGGTCCCAGCAAAGAACTAATGCTGAGGCTGAGAAACACAGATGTGTAAGGAGGCAACTATTAAAAAAATAATACATGAGATCCTTGGAGGGCTTCTGTAATTCCAGCATGCTGAAGCTAATGACGAGATGAGAGGCAGAGACTAGAGAATTTACCAGAAGCTCATGTTAAGCATAGCAAATAGCAGAGAACAAATCCAGAATGGATACCCTCATGAAGAGGGAAGGAGAGGACTAACAGGAAAGCTGCCCTATGACCTCCAAATTCAGGCAGTGGCCTGCAATCACAGGCACACACACGCACAGAACACCCCCCTTACACACACACACACGCAAATTTTTATTTTATTTTATTTTATTTTTATTTTTATTTTTTGTTGTTGTTTTGTTTTTTGAGGTAGGGTCTCACTCTAATACAGGCTGACCTGGAATTCACTATGTAGTCTCAGGGTGGCCTCAAACTCACATCGATCCTCTTACCTCTGCCTCCCGAGTGCTGGGATTAAAGGCGTGTGCCACCATGCCCGGATCAAATTTTAAACACCAAACTTTAAAGCCTCAGAATGAGTCAGCAGTGTCAAGGATGGGTTAGATGGGAGGAACCTGGAGGAGGAGAAACCTACTTGGAAGCTATGGCAATAGTCAAGTTAGAGAAATGGAGATGTGAATTAGGACACAACTGAAGAGAATGACAGAGTAGATTTTAAAAATTACTTAAGGAGCCAGGTATAGTGGCGCACACCTTTAATCCCAGCACGCCAGAGGCAGAGGTAGGAGGATCGATGTGAGTTTGAGGCCGCCCTGAGACTACAAAGTGAATTCCAGGTCAGCCTGGGCCAGAGTGAGACGGTACCTTGAAAAACAATAAATAAATAAATAAATAAATAAATAAATAAATAAAATAGTTATTATTAAGGAGCAGAGGAATGGAAGCCTGTGACAGGTAAGGTTCCTTTAAAAGTCAAATTGCCCCAGTGTATTAGAAAAAGGTAGATTACATAGATTCAACTTATAAAATGTTTTAGATATATATCTGAGGAAGGGATTAAAGTACTCTCATCATTGACAGATGGTCTTCTGTCCATGGGAGTCAAGGTAAGAATTAAAGGAGCTGTTATGTGCAAGATATCTGACCCACAGCTCACATTGTAGCTCCAGAATTGTGTTGTCTTTTTGAGGCAGGGTCTCACTCTGTGGACCAGGCTGGTGTTCAACTCACAGCAACGTGGCAACCCTCCTACCTCAGCCGCTAGACTTTAAGGATCACTAGCCTGAGGCACCACACTGAGCTTAGCTTCAGAATCCTGACCAGCAGTGATTCAGGAGTAGCTATTTCGAGGAGGCTAGAGTCCCAGACAATCAGAGAATCCATTTCTAATGTTTTAGACTCTTCACTTTGTGGTACTTTACAGAATCAGAGTCAGGGTGTTCTGTGTGTGTCTGTGCCTGTGATTGCAGGCCACTGCCTGAATTTGGAGGTCATAGGATAAACAAAGACGTTGTTGTGTGACTTTTCCTGAAGAGATGTGAACAAACTGAGGTACTAACAATAAGGCAAAGAAACAATTCCACCCAATTTAACTTGGTAAAACCATGAGTTTATTGGGGTTACTTATGGGATCGTGAGTAACTCAAAGGCAGCCACATCCCCGAAAAGCCCACACCAACATGGATGGTGACTTATAAAAGCTGCAAGCCCTGAAAATCATTACCCAACCTGCAGCCTCATCTTGTGATTTCTGAGTTTCCTGAGTCTTGTAAGTGTCCTTACCTTTCTGAATCTTAGAAGCCTCTCTCCTCCCTTTCTTTTTTTTTTTTTTTTTAACTTTTTTAAACTTTATTTTATCTAGAGAGAGAAAGGAGAGAGAGAGAAAGAGAGAGAGAGAATGGGCATGCCAGGGTTTTCAGCCACTGCAAATGAACTCCAGATGCAAGTGCCACCTTGTGCATCTGTCCTATGTGGGTCCTAAGGAATTCAACATGGCTTTGCACGCAAGCGCCTTAACCACTAAGCCATCCCTCCAGCCCCCTCTCCTCCCTTTCTTAAATGTGAAGGAAATTCAAGATAACAGACATTTATCCAGCTGTATTTTGTTTGGACTGGCTTTAGCAGTAAACACTAATGAAAATTATCCACTGCTTTAGAACCTCCACTATACCAAAGCCTGGACTTAACAGGCTTCTTTTAAACACTATTTTATTTATTTTTCATGTTGGAGACTGAACCAGCAGTATTGTGTGTCTAAGTATTTGTTCAACCACTATGTTACATCACTAGCCTTTTAGTACTATTTTGATATGGAGGAGGAAAAAACCTTATAATCATAGTATCTCAATGAATTCTCAGGTATGAAATGTCCACCTTTCCTGAGCAATGAAATATATGAGAGCTAAACATATTGGCAAACACCTGTAATCCCAGCCCTCAGGAGGCCGAAGCAGGAAGATCATGAGTTTGGAAGCCAGCTGGAGCCACATAATGAGATCTATCTCAAAGAAGGAAACACATGCAAACAAACAAGAACACCAGCCATGAAAGCCAAGCCATCTTACACTCAGTCTAGTGATCAAAGTGTCACATGTTTCCCACGGACAAACTGCTACTGTTACCCAAAGAGGTGACTGGATTTTATGGGGATTAACAATGTAATGTTATGGTATCGTTAGTACTTGCTTCTCAACTACAAATGGAACTGGGCTTAAATCTATGTAAAGCTGAATTATTATGAAGACATTGCTTTTTTAAAAAAATATCATAGGTGTTTTAAGGAAATACATTTATATGAATTATAACTTAGAGCCATGTGTTTTGATTTATTTCCAACCAACTCTTGAAATGGACTTTCTTTTGCATGCTATTATCTATACAAAATTGCTGTGATGACATTAATGCCTTTTCATTCATTAAAGAAGTTTTTAGCCATGATTTGGGCTGTAGAGAGAGCTCACTGGAAGTTCTACCTCCTCTACCCATAGTTAACTAGGCGTTCCCTTGGCTAAAACACCAGAAGGGATGGCAGCCATCGGTGGGGCATGCATACTACATTCGTGATGTCCTCTACTGAAAGCTTAATAGTGTCTTCTTCAGTGAAATGAGATCAAAATTCAGTTAAAGCAATTTTATTCTCTGCTGCCATCACTTTCAGGAATCACAAGAAAAAGTCCGTTCATTAAGTGGTAAATATAACTTTCTGAAGATATTTTGTTCATATCTCTTATCTTCAGGTTCTTCTAAATGCTGAGGATGTCCAAAGGCCTTTATTTTCTGGCTATTCAAAAATACTGTCAACCAAAACTACCTGCCAAATGAACATTCTTCCATCTCTACCTTTCTGATCTCCCCTGCTAGGCTCCCAGCTCTTCATAAGGAGAGGTGTCTTAGATTATATGTATTCTGAGAAATACCCATTTTGAAATACACATACTCTGAGGCCCTGAGCTGACATGACTTATAAGAAGGGAGGTACTAAGTAAGACAAATTTTGATCAATATCCTTTCATTCAGTATTTTTTTTGTCAGTACTGGTATTTGGCCCCAGGTCTTCACACCTGCTAGGCCAATGCTCTACCTCTGAATTACACTCCCCAGCACCTCATTAAGTAAATACATCTTTTAAAACTATAAAGAGAATGTAATTTGCTAACTTCTGTGAGAAAACAAAATCAAAATTATTTCAGCTCTTAAGAATTTTAAAATTCAATAAAAATCTCAATTCATCCAATGTGCAGACTTCTGGAGCCCCAGATATCATCCAAGGTTGCTAAACATATCCACAACACTTAAATTAGGAGAGTGTCAGAACCAGAGATCACATATAAAATGCAATAGAAAGTTGACTTCAAGGGCTGGAGGGATGGCTTAGCTGTTAAGGCATTTCCCTGCAAAGCCAAAGGACCCTGGTTTGATTCCCCAAGACCCATGTTAGCTAGATGCACAAGGGGGCTCATGCATCTACAGTTTGTTTGCAGTGTCTGGAGGCCCTGGCACATCCATTCTCTCTCCCTCTCCCTCTTTCTCTGTCAAATAAATAAATAAAAATATTTTTTAAAAGAGAAAGTTGACTTCAAGAACTGGCTGGAAAATCAATGAAAACACACATCATGGCATTTGGATGTTCCAAGTTGAAGGCCAGCCTGGGCTATATAATGAAACCCTGTATCAAAGGATGATATGATTAGCCAGTCTGCTGGTCGAGATAAATAACTACATTTACTAGTGAGTGGTAGAATGTTTTCTAAATAAGACAAAGCTATACTCTTTTTAATTTTTATTTTATTATTTTTTTAACGGGAAAGAGAAACTGAATTGCTGCTCCAGGACCTCCAGCCATGATAAACTAATTTCAGACATGTGTGCCACCTTGCATACATGTGCAATCTTGAGTTCTTGTGTTACCTTGTGCATCTGGCTTACATGGGATCTGGAGAGTTGAAGAAGGTTCCTTAAGCTTCACAGGCAAGAGCCTTAACCACTGAGCCATTTCTCCAGCCCAACTATACCCTTCTAATGAAATAAATTAAGAATTCTAATACATGATGGCACATGCCTTTAATCCCAGCACTCAGGAGGCAGAGGTGGGAGGATAGAGGTGAGTTCGAGGCCAGCCTGAAAACACAGAGTGAATTTCAGGTCAGCCTGGGCTAGAGCAAGACCCTACCTTGGAAAAAAAATTCTAATATAAATGGCAGGAAGGGCAAAAAGTAAAAACAAAGGCTTGGGATCTAGATAAGAATTGTATAAGACCCTGGGTTTTATCTCCAACACCACAAATAAATAAAATAATAAAATAAAATAAAATGAAAATGAAAGGCAAGAAAAAGAGAAGAGACAGTAGGGAAGGCAGCAAAACATCCACTGAGAGCTATATATGAGTGACATTGAAGACTTAGGAATGATACCAGAAATGACATTGACAAAAGAAAATAATTATAATGGAAAAAATTCAGAATCATGTGCCAGGCCCACATCAAAGGAGACGGTCCAGGTGCATGCACATATGTCTACACAGTGTGAGCAGTGGGACCAAGTCACGCCAAAGACACTGGCCCAGCATGGCACACTTTCATGCCAGAAAGCCAGTCCAATATTGCCAGATCTTCACATAGTTTCAAGAGCAGCCAAAAAAATATTTTATGTGAAGCTTCCCAGGTTTTAAAAATTGGCCCAACTTTATCAAATAATCTGCACAATCTGACTGGATACATGTAGTGTTTAAAAACAAAACAACTTTAAATACAGTCTTTGAGTAAACACATATTTAGTGAAATAAGAATTATAAGGCAAATATTATACCCAGCTGTTAACCCTGGAGAGGAAAAATTAAGGAAAAGAGAGGAAATGTACTCAAGGGGCTTCTACAGAATCTGTAGTGTTTTATGACTTTAATTAAAAAATGTGTAATAAATATAGAAAAATGATAAGATTGTTAGACTGCATGGTTGGCTGATGAGCTTTTATTACATTATTGTCCCTGCTGTTCTATATATTTTAAATCTTTTATAATTAAAGACTGTAACACTTAGTAGGCCAAATGAAACACTTGTATCCACATCAGTCCTCTGGAAAGTCATTTTGCAGCATTTCAACAGCATGCTTCCATGGGCGTAGGGCCCATTCTGAGATCAGGCCAGGGTGAGCAATGATCTGATTGACAACTGAGCAAGGCACATGGTATCTGAGTGGTCTGAAGCCTGGATGGGCATCAAAATCATTTATTCAACTTATTAAAAGAATCCTTAAGCCAACTGCACATGGTGGCACTTGCCTGTACTCTCAGCTCCTAAAGAACCTGAGACATTTACTCATGAGTTGGAAGGCAACCTGGGAAAACATAACCAGAACTCATCTCAAAAATAAATTGTTGGAGCCGGGCATGGTGGCGCACGCCTTTAATCCCAGCACTCGGGAGGCAGAGGTAGGAGGATTGCCATGAGTTCAAGGCCACCCTGAGACTACATAGTGAATTCCAGGTCATCCTGGGCCAGAGTGAGACCCTACCTCGAAAAACCAAAAAAAATAAATAAATAAAAATAAATAAATAAAAATAAATAAATAAATAAATAGTTGGACTGGGGAGATGGCCCAGTGGTTAACGGCACTTCTTGCAAAGTCTGTATGCCCAGGTTCAGTTTCCTAGTAGCCCCCATAAAGCCAGATATACAATGTGGTGCTTTTATCTGGAATTCATTTGCAATGGCAAGAGGCATTGGTGTGCCCATTCTCTCTCCCTCTCTTTCTCCCTCTCTCTCCCTTCTCTCTTCTTCTCTGTCTCTGCCTTTCTTCTTCCAAATAAATTAAAAATATTTCAAAATAAATTGTCAAACAAACAAAAACAAACTATGGAGGGTACTGAGGGTGAAGCTCAATGATAGAGATCTCCAAAGACAACATGAGTCCCTGGGCTCTCCACCAACCACCACAGAAAGTGACAAACCCTTATATCTTGTTTCATGGGCAGAAATGTGCATCCACATAAGTAACTATAATAGCCCAAAGTACATCACCATAACACAGAAGAGCCAACTAGCTAGCAAACCAAGGGAACCCTGGCAGGGCAGCAACTTTCAAAGGCTGAATGACCATGAGTGCTTTTCCTAAACTAGACATAACTGTGGTGGTTTGAATCAAATGTCCCCCATAAACTCATGTGTTTTGAATGCTTCACCCACAGTTGATGGTGATTTGGGAAGTGAAGCCTTGCTGGAGGAGATGTGTTATTGGGGACAGACTTAGGGGTGTTATAGCCCAACTTTCCTCTTGCCAGATTTGAGCTCCCTCTCTTACTGGGTTTTATGGCTGCTGTGGCAGGAAGTGATGTCCAGACTCTGCTCAACCATCCTTTGCTGCCATCATAAAGCTTCCCCTTGAACCTGTATGCCAAAATAAACACCTCTCTCCTGTCATTTACTTTTGGTAGTCACGTTTACTTTTGGTTGTCACAGCAACATGAAGATAAGTTAAAGGTCAGGACTTAAGAGTATTTGCTGGGAAAGTGTAAGAACAGAGACTGAGAATTTGAGAATTGCCTAGGACTCAGGAAAACTTCAGCTCTAGGTTCAGAGAGAGAGACTCTGTCTCAAGGAAATATGGAAAATTATAGCTACCACATGCACACACGTGCATCCACTGCATACATGCTGCACCATTCCTATAATACATGCACATGAAAAAAAAATGTACATTTGAGAAAATGGTCAGATCTTAAAACTTAAAAAAAATAAAGTTTTTCTTTAACATAAAGCTATTTTTTTGAAATTGTGTGGTGGTTTGAACGTGAATGTATGCCCCCCCCATAGACTCATGTGTTTTATTAAGCTTGTAACTTGGACCTCCAGCTGCCTGGCTGGAGGAGGTGTTACTGGGAGAGGATCCTGGAGTCTAGCCCTAAGGTGCAAAGGTGTGCAGAGCAGTCTGACCTCTGGCCGATTTTTATGCTTACAGCTTTTTGGTGTTTGCTGTCTGCTGGTGATTTCTCTCTCTGCTTGGATGGAATGCCCTCTGGGTCTGTAAGCTTGAAATCAATCCCTTTGACCATAGAACTGTGTTTGGTTGGATGCTCATCCCACCAATGTGAAGTGGTCCACTACAAGGAATCTTAAATATGATTTTTCTTTTATAACCCTATATAGGAATAAATAAAATTTTAATAACCATAACAAAATAAAGTTGTACCTCAATACATTGCTTCAAAATGCTTTCAGGCACCTTTGTTAATTTGAAGCATTTCCTCTAATGATGGTATAAGAAAAATAGCTAAAACTTAAGGAGAAATTGCTAAGTATTAGAGATACGTTTTTTTGCATCATTCTTCACCTACAATCTATTGATATTGATTACACTATATAAATCTTACTACATACATAAACTAAATTTTACACTGATTACACTCACTATAAAAGAGCCATATTTGAACCTCCTAAGCTCTGAACTGAGGAGATGGATTTATTATTTTAACTAAAAGTTTATTACTTTAATTAAATTATTTAAAAATTACAGATGTTCTATGTAGTTCAGTGCTACAGAAAGTCAAGGAAGAAGTTTATAGATTGCCAGGAAACAATCTCTGGGAATAGTTTATTCCCTGTTAAAGCTATGGTGGAGTGGTCAATTTTTAATTTAAAGATAAATATTGCATAGCTATCTATTTTCCTCCATCCAAATATTATAAAAGTTAGTTTTAAATATAATCTTATGCTGTTAATTTGAATAATCTATACAAAGTATACATGTGTTAAGTCTTGTGGTAGTTTACTTTAGCCAGAAACTTGACTGGTTTAAAGAATACCTAGAGAAGTGATAAGGCATTGGCTTAGATGTGTAGTTGACGGTGTTCTCAGAGGGGATTGGTGTGTGAGTCAGAGAGGACTAAGTAGGGAAGATTCATCCTCAATATGGGCGGGCAATGCCCAGCACCTGGGGACTTGGGTAGAATAAAAACAGGAAACAAACAACTGGTTTCTGTCTCTCTTTCTCTCCATGTCTGCTTTGGATGTCAGATATATTCTTCTCTTGTTCTTGGGAATCAGAACTTCAGACTGTATGGTTTTTGAACACAAGCAACCCCTCCAGTTCTCAGGTCTGGCACTGTGAGCTCTACTACCTGCTTCCCTGGTTCTGAGGCCAATGGACTAGCACTGAGCCATTCTACATGCCATCCTAGGATCTCCAGCTTATAGGTGGCTTCTTATGGATTTCAGACCCTCCATTATTGGGAGAGCTGACACACTTAATAATTCTATCTGTATATCTACCATCTATCTATCTATCTATCTATCTATCTATCTATCTACCTACCTACCTACCTATCATCTGTCTATCCATCCACCCTATTGGTTCTCTCTCCTTGGAGAATTTTAATTAATACATATTTGGTACCAGCAGAGAATTTAAAGGAACCAGTTATTTTTACTTTTTAATTTATTATCTATTTTGTTTTGTTTTCCCACTATCTTCTACATAATGTAATTTGATCATAAAATCCTTCCATTATTTTCTTTTATTTCTCCTCTTCACATCCCTTTCTCCTTCAGTATTCTTCCTTCTGGCCTTTCCCTTTCCTTTCAAATGAATTTGTATTCCTCCTATCTTGAGCCTTCAATATGTTGGGTCTTACCCTCAGTGTGGCCTTCCAGTTTTTACAGTGCAGAACAATTTGCTTATCTTTGATCACAGTAATCTCTTTAATAATTAGAGCTGAAGTGGCTGCAGTTTCTGTGCCCAAGACTTCACATTTATTTCTGTAACAAACTTTACCTGTTTCATATCTTTCTGCTCTATAATTTCTTCTTTCATTGTACATCTGAATCAAGGCAACAAAGAGATACCATTCCACAGATGCAATACTTTTCTGCCTTGAAATTTCCTCTGCCAGAAACATTAGGTCATTGTTTTTAAATTCAACTGAATTCAAGTTCTCAAGACACAGGCAGAATGCATCCAGCTTCTTTTTCAGAATATCATATGAACTGTCTCTAGCCCAGGTCTTGATAGAGTCCATATTACCCTCCCTTTGAGACCAGTCCCCCTGAAGAAGGACCTCAGTATATTACTGAAAATATATACTGTCAATTATTCTCCCTTTCTTCTGCAAAGTATAACCCTTTACCAGGGTAACTGAGCTTTAGCACAAATAAAATAACCATACTTTTCACCTATACTTAGATACTTTTCACCTATACTTCACCTATACTGGACTGACATTGACTTTTGGAGATGTGAACTGTCACAGTGGCCCTGCAGGCAGAGTAGGGAATTATGGCAATCAGATGATCAGTGGTAGCTCAGGAATACTCAGTGGGTGAAGTCAATGTAAGATCCCATCTTGTGTTCATTCCCTATTTCAGAAAACACACACACACACACACACACACACACAGCCATCAGCTGACAGAAGCCCCACATTGATTCCTTAAGCTGTGAAGTAAAGTTTGCTGTGGTGTGAAAAGCCAAAAGGAACCCATCAGAGCTGCCTCTACCTAGGAAAACAGTAATTCAAAAGCAGGGATATAGCTCAGTGGTATAGCACTTGCCTAGTAAGCATATGGCCCTGAATTTAATCCCTGACACTGAAAAAAAGAGAAAAAGTAAAAAAGAAAGGAAAGAAAAACACTTGACCATGGACTAACAGTTACCATGCAACTTATGAACTGCCTACCATGAACTGGATGTTATCTGGCCCAAATCTGGATATAGAAAATAGCCCTCTTTCATTAAATGGGAGTGGTATATATGTGATTGAATATTATAAGGTCTCGAAGACAAAAGTAAATAACATGCAAGAGTCACCTAGATGCCCATGTCGTATTGCCTTTTCCTTTATTGTCTGCACCCTGCCTCTTAGGGGGTGCCTCACAATTGGCTGGCAGAAGACTAGAAGACTAGATTTACAGGTGGTTCTGCTTGTTACACAGGTGCTACCCCAAACCAGGATGGCTACAGCTCTTTATGGGATATCCCTGAAGATAATGATGAGGAAAATCTTTATAATAGGAAGAATTTGGGGCATTGCACAGGACTGTCCACTTTGCTGGTAAGAACAAATGGCTGTACATGGAATTATATATATTGATCCATGGCCATAGCCAGTGATTAGGCCAGATGGTCTGGGACTTGGAAGGAACATGATTAGAACACTGGTGACTCGGTCATTTTTACTAGAAATAAGCTTATTGCTGTGACAACATGAACAATAACATGAATAACACATCATGTCTATTGGGTTCCAGTCCCCAAATTATACAAGAACCAATCTTGATGGAAGGACATTTTAAGAAATCATGGAACCAGAAAATCATTCAGTTGCTAATTATAAAACTGGCAGAAAATGCTTAAGGGACAGTATGCAAAGGAAATGTTCACTGCTGCATGTTAAATGTGCATTATATGCAATTATGCCCAACTACTCAAACCAGTTATTATTGGAATTAAGTCATAGCTAAAGAAAAATGAAATATAAACATAAAGGAAAGTTGAATATGTGGTTCTATCGTTTGTACAATAAGTGTCCCCAAACTGCATGTAGAAACAGCTTCCTTCCCAGGGAAATTACTGGAAATGTATGGGAATTTTAAAAGTTAGAGAAAGACTTTCAAGTCATTGGGGGCTTTCCCTTAAAGGAGATTGTGGCACCAGAAGCCACCTGCAACTTTGCTCTCTGGCTTCATTTCTAAGAGTAACCAGTTTGCCTGTTTTAGGTGCTCCTGACAAGACAAAATGCCTCTCCCAAAAGCCATAGGGCCAAGCCATAATGGACTAAACTATAACTAGTTAAGCCAACATAGCCTTTTGTGTTTACAAGTTGATTATCTAAAGTATTAATTATGATAAAAAAGAATGACAACAGTAATATCTGTAATAGAGACAGAAGGTGGGTAGAGTGATAAGTAAGAAGAGTGTATAGGAAAGTGAAAGATGGTGGTAGAGGGAAGAAGTAAGGAGAGTGAGCAGTGAGGAGGAGGAGCAGGTAGGACAGTGAACCTGTGTGACATAGGGAGAACTATGAATTCATGTTTTTACTGATTTATTGACTGCCCTCCTGCCGTCCTCTCTTTGACTCTTGGGGTTTCAGATAATCCACTTTAGTTGAATTTCTGGAAGCCATCTGGCTTCCACTTGTTCTTTCTGGTGTGTCTGCAGGTACATCATCACCTGGGCGATCTTTCACACGTGACTCTGTACCCTTCACTTTGGACTTTCTGGGAGTTTCATTTCTTCTTTTGTGTGTGTGATGTGTGTATGTGTTCACATTTGTGGGTGCATGTGTGCAGGTGCACATGTGCACATGGGTGTTCAGGCCAGGTGACAGAAAACTTTAAGTGTTGTTCTTCAGGAACACTGTTGACTTCTTGTTGTGTGTAGGGGGGATGGAGTGTGTGTGCGAGCGTGCATGTGTGTATGTCTTTTAAGGGCAAGCAAGCAAAGTTTTATTGAGAATGAAAATACATGCTCTCTGCAGTGTAGAGGGGTCCTGAAAGGGATTGGCCAGGGTTTGTTGTTATTTTTCTTTCTCTCTCTCTCTCTTTGGCCTGGAGTTCATTAAATAGATTAGACTGGCTGTCCACAGGAACCCCAAGGATCTACATGACTTTGCCGCCCCAGCACTAGAGTTACAAGCACATCACCATGCCTGCCTTTTTTTTTTTTTTTTTATCTTGGGTTCCGCAGATTAAACTCAGGTCTTCGTGATTTTCCTAACTGAGCCATCTTCCCAGTCTATGAGATTTTAATTTTTGCAAATTTACCTGCTAACTTCTCTACTGGGCTTCAGTTTTCCCTTGAGGATTTGGATTTCTGGGGCGAGTGGGATACCTCTGAGCAATAATCGTCAATGTTCCTGGAGAATGGGAAAGTGTACCTAGAGACCCAGATTGGGGTCTTTTAAGGGCATCTACTGGATGGGGGAGTATGAGTCTTTACCATTACCTTTGCCCGGGGTTGTTGGCCACCGACACCCCAGGTGAGGGAGGGAGGAGTTGGGGGAGAAGCAGGGTCCATCCTGAGTGCGACCATGAAGATGATGGGCAATGAACACCCGGGTGACCATCTGATGGACAGCACTCATTTATTCAAAAGGGGAGTGGGTTTATAAACACTTGGGGAAGGTTGAGATGGCACATACAGACTATATGGTGATTGGATGCACATTTTATGGGCTGTTATCAAGGTGGCAGAAGAACTAGTAACTTCAATGCTGTGGGGGGAGGTGTTGCGAGAGAAGATAATAGGAATGGCAGAAGGCTGTGACTTTAAAAGGGCTGTGAGGGGTGAGAGAGATGGTGGAAAGGCTACGTGACTTCAGCCACACAAGGGTCTGGGTCCCCAGCCATGTCCAACAGTTCAGGCCAGCCTCCTCACAGTCTCAGCCTGTTTCTAGCAATGCCTAACAACTCCCCCTGTGTTTTTAAAAATGGTTCAGTGTCATCTTGGGTAAGTTTTTTGTAGCTTAATGTGGGTCCAGTTAGAGCCAGATGGTGTATAAGGACTCAATCAGTCAAGGTTTGTCTATATTGTTTGAGCCCTAATTTACATATACACAGGATTATGCATAAGAGTAGTAGCAGGATGCCCGACACCAATAGTAGCCAAATGAAAATCTGAGCAAGAAACTATTTAGGAGATAATTTTTGTAGTGTGTTCTGTAATGCATCAAAATATCCTTTTGCTGCCTCAGCAGGATCATCAAAAGACAAGTGACTGTGAAATAATAGATATTTCTTTTTGTAAACGTTGTAAATCTATGCTGAGATTATTATGATTCCAAATACCCCGAAGATGATTTTCAACCTTCCACCATTCAGTAGAGATCCCATTGTAGGGTAGAGGAGGAACACCTATGAATTGATAATTAGCAAGACAAACCAACTGCATTGAGCTACCAGATTGGCAACCCATCTTCCTAAATACATAACAGCACCCTCTAGAGCATCTAACTGGACTAGCACCTTTTTATCAATATCTATCTGTGACAAAAGGGCTTGAGATACATTTTTAGCCTGTCCATTAACATGACCAGCTGTCTTCATTGATTGTGTCAGGGATAGTGCTATCACAGTGGAAGAGGTGATGATGGTGATTGTGGCAATGATCCCCACAATTTGCCATTCTATGAATCTTCTTTTCCTTGTCATCAGCCTGTTGAGCTGCTGGAACACTTGAGCTCCGAAGCTGGAGTACCAGGGCTCATTTTGACTGGCATGATTAAGTAAGGAGGCCACATGCAATGAAGACTACATTGGAGTAGTAGTCTTCAGCTGTGCCTCCTTCGAATTGATACAATTGGTGATAATACACTAGGTACAACTAAGATAGTAAATCCCATTTTGGTGATTGACTCACCCAGGCCCAACTATGAAAAGGTAAGGGAGGGGCAGACACATCTGAAACTTAAAATGATTTTCTTTTAGGGTATTACTTTCTATAATTCTGGTTGAGTCCGCCCTTGGGGATGCAAGACAGGTGGTACCTCTGATTGTTTAATTTACCAGGGACCCAACTGTAATCATCAGTTATATTTATTTTGGTATTCACCATCTGTAATTAATGGGTGGTTTGTATACATTAAATAACATCCCTCATGATACATATAGCTTGAAAAGCAGATAGGTGGCTCTTTTGTGACAGAGGTCCAGTTAATTGGTTTAGTCACTTCTTGCAGGAATTCTAGGTCATAATTGGCAGTGGTAAGGGAAGCATTGGAAAACATCTTAGGTAGGGGTTCTTCCCAAAGAGTAGTCCTAGCTAGAGGGGGAGTCAGGTACATAAGCCCAATATGCTTGTTGAGCCTGTGCTACTTTTAAGGTCAGGATAGCAAGTAAGGATATAAACAGAGTCTCTGGTGATAGAGGCTGTTGTGAATTTCATACCAGCATGACTCCTTGCTGGCAGAGGGCCTAATTGGGCCCCAGGTCAGCATGTTTTCCTCCTGGAGGGCCTGGGATGCTTCCGTTTCAGTGTCAGATGAGCCATCTCCTTGGTCAGTGGAATTGAATCGGATATTTTGAGCTGGGACCTGGGCTGGTCCAGTGAAAAAGAAGCAAATCCTCTCCCCCTTGTGAGGTGGGAGTCAGGCCCCCTACCATATTTCATCTAAAGGATTTTGCCATTGCACCAGAATAGAGAGGGCAGCTACTGGTGTGTGCCAATGAAGGGAGATAGGGGGATGTTGGGAGTTTTTGTATATTAGATATATTAATCATGTGAGAGAATTAAATACTAATGAGCCAATTTTAACCTTAAGATATAGTTAAACCGTTGACAAATAGAGGAATTTAATTAGCTTGTTACCCTTAAAGTGTCTCAGTAGGGAGTCTACCAAGAAATAGTCACACTTACTAAAAGAAAATTTCAAGTAATATTTTTTCTAAGTATAAAAGTAATCCTTAGAGGGAGGTATCAGCTGACCCTAGGAGTTTGAGGCTAGCCTGAGTAACAGTGAAATTCTGCCTAAAAAAAAAAAAGCCCTGGTGTATAGCTCAATTCAGTGGTTTATAAACCATGAAGTCATGGGCCCAAACCTCTAATGTCAAAACAAATTAAAACAACTTTCTAGACTCTATGACATGAACTCCAGCTTTTGGGCCTGTTGTGAGGCCCCATAGCTCACGAGCAAATCAGTGTAAGTTGGCCCACCACATAGAGGAAGGACACTGGGTCATTCTGAGCGCACACACAGTCTCCTTTCCAGTCTTTCTGTAGAGGTGTCTGGGCAGCTCCCACAAAGGTACCTTTCCCAGTGGTAGCCCTGCTGGAAGAGAGTCCAGTGGAATCGAACCTCTTGCAGATGCATGGAGTCTCCTCTTTTAAGGGTTGCAATCCCCAGGGACACAGCTGGCATGTGGCGATTAACCCCAACACTTCCTTTGCTTAAGGAAGTTAACACCAGGAATCATCACAGTACTGTCCTATGGATCCTGGTTTTTTTTTTTTTTTTTCCACAAGATTTAAAATAAGGACTGAGGGAAAATTAGTTAGATTATGAACTAGAACAGATACTGAAGACTCTGTCCGTGACTTAATAGGACGGGCTGTAACTCTAGGGAAGTAGAGAAATGTTGAACCCAACATGAAAATATGCCAAGCTCACAGCTCTGCAGGAAAAAGAGGCAGGAGCTGTCAGCAGTGTGCCCTCCTGATGCAGAATAGACAATGGAAGTGTGAATGACTCAGCACTTAACTGGTATTGGGCTGAGTTTGGTGGGGGAAAGTGAATGAACAAGCTCCTTTATAGTTGTATATGTGCAAGGGATGGACTTTTGATATGAAGAGCCAGAAGACTGGTAGAAATTGAACGAACCATACAAAGAAACTTAAAAACAGTACTGAATAAGTCCACCTAGACTGTGGGCACTCTGAGGCAGAGGAAGCCAGGGCTTCTCCTTGCTCTTGTTATAGGAACAAGGCAGGGAGCTGCATCTCAGCCTTGTGACTGGCACATATTTTTTCATTTACTAGAATACAGGTCTCTTGCTATTTATTTCCATTGATTTTTTTAAATCAATTTTATATCCTATCTTTGTGTAAATTTTTTCTTCCTTTCTGGCTGATAAGTTCTAAGTATAAGCACATCAAAGCCAAGGAATTGGGGCTGGGGAGATGGTTCAGTGGTTAAAGAGGCTTGCTTGCAATACCTGACAGTCTGAGTTCAATTTCTCAGTATTTATGTAAAGACAGATGCACAAAGTGGTGCATGTATCTGAAGTTCAAGTTGGCTGTGGCAGAAGGCCCTGGTGCGCCCATACTTACTTTTTGTGTTTGCATCTCTATCTCTTGCAAGTAAATAAATAAACAAAATATTTTTACAAAGAATGTTGTGCCCTCTCTTCACCAGAACCGGGACCCCAGGAGCTAAGTAGAGCAGTTTTCACTTGTGCCCAGAGCTTACATTTAGGGATGCTTACACACAGCCACCCATAAGGCAGAATGGTCTGGTCATCTGGTCCCTCTTGGTGACCTTCTTCATGGTGGCCAAGGACATTTTATTTATCTTGAGATGCTCCAACCCTTTCTCCTCAACCTAAGCTGCAGCCATTCCTCCAGAGCCTCTTGTGAAGTCGTGGGCTGTGCTGCCTTAAGTGCCTTGACCACGCTGCTCATAGCACTTGGCTCTGCCCTCCACTTTCCTGCTCTTCTCCTCTGAATTTACACAGCACCTTGCTCATGTTCCTGCCACTCTGTGCCATCTTAGGAGTGTCCAACATCCCCTGGGTAGGAAGAGCACCTGTGTTTGGAGTAAAAGATGTCCTCTAAGCATCCTTCATTTGTTCCCATCTCACCTTTCACTGCTCATTAATTACAGCAATGAACCTATTTTTATGGCCAATATAAATAGTTTGAGGAACATTAACAGGAAGTTTATTTCATTGTTATAGCTTAGAGATAATCAATCTGGAAATTAAATCACTGATTTGAATTGAGGTGTTTTAGATGGAACAAATATTTGCTGTCTCACTATAACATCCCAGGTGTATGAATTAAATTTTTATTTTTAAACCATTTTGAACCTTTTTATATATAGCAAAGGGGTTTCTAAAGGGACTAATTAATTCTAATTTGGAATAGAGAGGTCACCAGACCCTTGACATTCATAATCACTAGCCTGTTTGCTTCTGGGAATGCCAACACTTCTACCATTGTTCAGTACAGCACTGGTTATCACTGGAACTGTGCCTGAATGAGCACCCCCAGCAAGAAATAGGGTATGGGAGCCGGGTGTGGTGGCGCATGCCTTTAATCCCAGCATTTAGGAGACAGAGGTAGGAGGATCGTCGAGAGTTCAAGGCCACCCTGAGACTACATAGTGAAATCCAGGTCAGCCTGGGCTCGAGTGAGACCCTGCCTTGAAAAACAAAAATAAATAAATAAATTAATTAATTTAAAAAATAGGATATAGGGTCTTTCTTCGTGCATCTCACTTTGTAGCTCCATCCTCTGCAAAGGAGGGTGTATAGTCAAAAGTAACTTTTGGGGTAGGCCAAATTTCCATGTTCCCCCTCTCTCCCAGTTCACGGGGCCAATTGGCTCCCTTGCTGCTGGCTAGGGGCTGCCAGGACCTGGGAAGCTTGCTGCAGGAGCACACCCCTTGCTCTGCCTTCCTGATTGAATGGTCCCTGGGTCCCCAACTCCTGGATCCCCCACTCCAGAAGGTGCAGTGTGGTACATTAACACAATGGGATTCTACTCAGCAGTAAGAAAAAATGATACCATGAAATTTGTAAAAAATGGACTTGGAACAGATCTTACTTAGCAAACGTGCACAATCACAGAAAGACAAATGCCACATGGTCTCACTTACCTGTGGTGCCTATCCTGGACCTGCTCGATTTGCTGACATACCTGATATGCAACTCAATGCCCAGATCATAGGGTTGGAAGGATTTGGAGGAGGGGAAAGGGAGAGGAAGAAACAAACACAAAGCAAAATCCACAATGAACTGGTACCATAGAAATCTTTATCCTTGGAGATAGACTAAAAGATATAACCCTCAAAAGGGTAAGGAGGAAGGACCTAAAAAGAAGGGCTCTGGAAGGGGTGGGATGAAGACTAACCTTAAAAGATTTTTTTCTCTCTGGCCTGTAATTCTCAGTACCAGAAATTGGTTGCTACCCACATTGAGCTATTGATCAGAGAGACCTATGAGGTCCCCAAATCAAGACAGCTTTCTGTCAAAGTACTGGATTATCTGCCTGAGGCAAAAGGTAAGACCTTATTGCTGAAGACACCATATGCTAAAGACACAGAGAGAACATGGAGAGTCCTGGCTGGAATTCAGAAGAGAGCCAGTCCCCAGACAGTTAGCTTGTCTAATGCTGGAAAGTCCTACATTGAGCTACTGGAGGAAAGTGGCCAACAACAGTCTGAGCAACCAGAGGTTCAAGACAGTAAGACATAAACACCATGATAAGGAGGTACATGCCAGCGCAATAGTGGCACACAGCCTTGGTGGGTAACCAATAGCTTTCTGATTGGCTAAGAGAGCTACTCAGTGTAAAGGAACCCATATCTGCAATTGGGAACCACATCAGAATCCTATGGAGACAAAGATTATGCTCTTCAGGGTCAAGCTCTCACTAGTCTTTGGTTAAAAGAGGGGTTATACACATCAAGTTCTCCCTAAATTAATAAAGCTTAACCCTTTTAAACTATGCTGACTTCACACTCCATTGGAGAATCTGTTCTTCTCTTTTAGAAGGTAGCGAGACCCAAGGAGATAAACTGACCCTCACACTTCAGCCAAGCCACAGCTGAATCCACAGAGGAATTGGGGAGATGAGCAAGAGTGCTGCTGCCATGCTGAACCTGATAATCAGTGCTATGGTGTAGGAGACAGACCCTGAGGATACTCAACACCTACCAAAGCAGAGATCCAGAAGCTCCTAAGAGCTCATCACTGAAGTAGACTTAAAACTCACCCACCAGGGCTCAGGAAATTTTGCAGAAGAGGGGCGGAAAGATTGTAAGAACCACAGGCTGAGACATCATGCCAGGAGGCATTCCTCCCCCTAAAAATAGCTGACTGCTGCTCCCAAAATGCATAACCCACAACCCCACGGGGAATACCTACAACCCCACTGAGAAGAGTCGCCAATGGAATTGGGGCAGGGATGAGGGAAAAGAGGGTACCAACACATGATGTGTCAATATGAACTATGTTAGTAAGCTAGAAAGAGGATATAAAGGGAATAGAAGGGGAGGAAGGGGGGACTTAATAGGATGGTATTGTATATATGTAAGTAGGAGAACAGATTAATGGGGGTGAAAAGGCGTAAGTGAGGTCAGGAGAAGAGATTGAATACAGGAAAGGTGGAGGGAGGGCTAATCAAAATCTAACAGAATATAAATAAGTCATATGGAAACCTACTTTTCTGGACAATGGAACACTCAGAAGCCATAGATTGTTACTAGAAAATTTTCAGTGCCAGGGATGGGATACCTTCCAGTGAGTTGTTGCCCAGGGAGGTCACAGATACCCCCAAAACATTATAGGCCATTGCTGAGGCCCTTGGTTTCCCACCAGGAATAGATGGTAAGACCCTATTGCTGAAGACTCCACATACTTGGTAGGCAAGGTCACTGAGAAATCCTGCTGAGGCTGAGCTGAAAGCCTCCTCCATGAGGACCAGCTGACAGAAAGTTGGAAAAAGCTATGCTGCATGAAGTTCAATGGGAGAGAGAAAACACCAGTGAAGGTACTCAACAGTGGACACTGAAAGCTTTAAATTTAGCCAGCCAGGTCAAATGAGCCGATGGGTGCAATAGTGGCATGTCTGTTATGCGGGAGGAGGCCCGCACCATGGGAGGGAATACATCCCTGATACTGAAAACCTACAACAGAGGTAGTCATGAGCCCTAGGGGTATAACGTCTGCTTGTGTCATGCTAAATGTATATAGTATGCTCACCAAACTGCCCGGTAAGCACTTTTCTTAATGTCCACACCCATATATTAATGCTAGTCTCATTTTTGGTTAGAAAAGCTTCTCTTTCCAGTAAGGTAAAGGTTGGTATGAATAGAGTGATACCCACATGAAATTATTATTGTAGCCAAAGTTATGAGTTGAGCGCATGGTCTATTTTATCCATTTCCCAAGAATAATAAGGCTACTTTGATGGAAATAGACTTGTCTTGGACTCACTGAGAAGTGCCTCAGAGAAAAAAAAAATCCAACTCAGATTGATTTTATAGTTTGTATCATTATAAAAAAATAGTTAAGCTGGGTGTGGTGGCATACACTTTTATCCCAGCACTTGAAAAGCTGAGGCAGGACGATCACCATGAATTCAAGGCCAGCCTGGGCTAGAAAGAGACTCTACTTCAAAAAACTAAAACATAAAATAAGAAAATAAATTTACAAAGAAATAGCTGCTGCTTTCATTCACTGTATGTATCCCCTGCCATATGTGTTCACTTAGGAGAGAATCAAGTCCTGAGACCAGCTGACCAGGTCTGAAAGCCAGTCCTTAAGGGCTGCACCAACAGCTTTAGCTGCAACACATAATTTCTCACAGGAACCGCTGTTCATCTTGGAGCGGCACACACACATCACTTACTAAGCATTGCTTGAGGACATATGAATTGCTAGCATGCTGCCGGAGAGTACATGAGAAGTTCTTATGTGGCAGATAAACAAAGTGGTAAAACAAAGCAGGGTAAGCTGAAGACAGACAGGACTTGTGAACACAGCTGACAATCTCCAGATCTACCATCTTTGAGACCCAGATCCTGAAACCTTTTAGTCTTCACTTATCATTTCACTTTGAATGCTGTTTTTATGCAAATTCTGGACCCTGAATGGACTGAGAAGTCAGGCAGCTTGTATGTCCAAGGATGGGGCACTTTCTGCACCATGTGGTTTCCTATGATGGCATGGGGTTCTTGTAGAATCCATTGAGGAGGGAGGAATGTCACTCAGGAGGTGAAGGTGCATGCTACCATAGAGATGGTTCAAATAGAAAGCCAATGATTGCACCCGTGCCCCTAGGGAAAACAATAATAACAGCAGTGAGTCTTCACTTGTGCATGTTGAATGGCAGGTGCATCCTATCTGCAATTTAATTTTCAGAACTGTATGAGGATTATATTTTAATTGTAATTAACAGATGAGCAAAGAGAGGCACAGAGAGTCTTAGTAATAGAATTAGTTTGAGGGTCCCCACTCATTCAACTGTGGCCAGTGTATGTAATATGGAATAGAGAAATTTATCACTGATCCTGTTCATATTTAATATGGAGAAGCTTTGGTCTTTCAAAAAACCACCACTTCACAGGCCCAGGGACATAGTTCTCCTGACACTTCACTCTAGCGGGGAGGAAGACAGGAAACAACATGTATAGTGAATAGGCGGGATAGGAAGGACAATAAAGGAGAGTGGCTGGGTCAGGCAGTGCAGGTTTAGGCCGGTGGCCAGGAGAGTCTACCAGATACTGTGAGACAGTGAGGATGTCAGAGGCAGGCATCATGGGTATTTGTAGGAGGAGGTAGCACACTCAAAGCCCTGGGTCAGGAGTGTGCATGCCATGTGAAGGCATGGCATGGAGTACCGGGAAGGTAGGCTGGCAAAGGGCAGAGGATGAAGAGCCATGCCCTTGCAATGTTCAAGTACCCCATTAAAGGTGCTGTTGCTTGAGAAGTGGAGGTGAATATCGGCGTAGTCAGTAGTTGACCAGGAATGGATTGATACCAGTGCTTGTGCGAAGATGTATGTCACAACTGAAGCATGAGAAGGTTAAGCTTTGCCCACAAATCATTTCAATTTTATGATAAACTTAGCTGGGCATGGTGGCGCATGCCTTTAATCCCAGCACTCGGGAGGCAGAGGTAGGAGGATCGCTGTGAGTTCGAGGCTACCCTGAGATTACATAGTGAATGCCAGGTCAGCCTGGACTAGAGTGAAACCCTACCTTGAAAAACCAATAATAACAATAATAATAATAATAATAATAATAATAATAATGATAAAGATAAACCTACATTTCTCTCTCTCTCTCTCTCTCTCTCTCTCTCTCTCTCTGTGTGTGTGTGTGTGTGTGTGTGTGTGTGTGTGTGTGAAGAAACCCTTGTGTGTTATTCTCAGAACACCACTCACCTCTTTTTTTTTAAAAAAAAATATTTTTATTTATTTGACAGAAAGAGGCCGAGAGATAGAGAATGAGAGAAAGGTAATGGGTGCACCAGGGCCTCCAGCCACTACAAACGAACTCCAGACACATGTGCCATTTGGTGCGTCTGGCTTACATGGATCCTAGGGAATTGAACCTGGGTCCTTTGTCTTTGTAGGCAAGTGCCTTAACTGCTAAGCCACCCCTCCAGCCCCATTCACATCTTTTTGAGAAAGGATACCATATGGTCTGGAGCTTACCATTTAGGCTATACTGGCTAGTCAATAAACTCTAGTGATCCTCCTGCTTTTGCCATCCCCACTGCATGGATGACAGACATGTGCCATCACACCTGGCATTTTACATGGGTATTAGAGATTGGGATTTGATAAAATTCAATTTCATTGTGAACACAGTGTAAATACCATGGTAATAAAATAAGGTTCTTCAGTTTAATTAAGGAAAACAGCATTTATGTGTATGGCACTTATACATTATGTAAGCACTTTTCCCCTAGAGGCACACTTGACAAGGAATTTTAAGGATCTCTCCTAAGAGTTTTTATAAGTAAATGTCTCTGTAAAAGTATAATGCTAGCAGTAATACAACTTTTTACTCAACAATAACTCCAAGTAATTCAGAAGAGCATAATTAATGTTCATATGTTACTAATTAAACTTTCTTTCATAATGATGCTCCTTTAGAATGTAATAAACTTTTCTTAGTGTCCTGAACAAAATGAAAAAACAACCTTTAAAAAATATATTTATTTCTTTGCAAAGACAGAAAGGGAGAGAGAGAGAATGAATGGTTGCAGCAGGGCCTACTACCATTGCAAATGAACTCCAGATGCATGCACCATTTTGTGTATCTGGCTTTATATGGGTACTGGGGAATCGAACCCCAGCTGTCAGGCATCACAACCAAGTGTCTTAACCTCCGAGCCATCTCTCCAGCCCTGAAAAACATACTTTTAAGAAGTCCTCTCTTTAGCAAACATTAGGACTAAGCAGATGTTCTTACCTGTCCAATACAGACTGAAAGTAGAAGTGGAAGGACTTAACAACTGTATAGAAACTGGCTTGATATTTGAAGTCAACAAAAACGTTGGTCAAGCATCAGCATGGGAAATGACATGGGTAAAGTAGGATATCCTGGGTGATGTTTATTTTTATCCCTTTCTTTTTGTTTGATTTTTTTTTCCTATATAGAAAAAGATTTCCTTGAGCTTTGCCTTTAGGAAATCTAAAATTCAAGGTCTGCTTTGCCAAGGGAGCTTGGGCTGAGATTTTGTGATACTCAAACACTATGTGTACATATCCCAGGGATATTCCTGAAAATGACAATGAAAACATCTAAAGTACCAGGAAGAAATAAGCTCTGAGGACAGTGGAACTCTGTCTCATAAGACAGCTGCATTTGTTCCACATGGAGGCCACATCCTCAGTCCTCATGTGTGACACTAGTGCCCAGTTGATTTTCTCAGATACTTTACTGCAGTGTCATGTCACATGGGCATCCAGTTGCCTTTAACTAGAGTGTTTACACAAGAAGATGCTTGAAGACCAGGAGCCCAAGGTATACATGAAAGGTCCCTCTATCCCCTGGACCTGCCTTCTTCATCTTGGTGAAAGGGCTTCTCTTGCTGGTGTTTGTAAGATGAAAGAAAGATACAAAGCAGGCTGGGGTACACACACAGCTGGTCTCTGGCTGTTCCATTGCTAGTTGCTGGTGGATATCAAATAGAAAGCCTATCTATTTCCAAGTCCATTAGACCCCTTGTAAGAAATTAATGAAATTGAGAAAACACTTGTTTGCCACTAGTAGTTGTAAAAGAGAAAAAAAAAAAAAAAAAAACAGACTGATGAGTTAACCAGAAGCTAAATTTACCCCCAAGACATACCTTGTAACAATCAACTTGGATTAGCAGCAGGATGAGTACTTATGGTTATAGTGTTTTTAATTTTAAAAATATAATACATTCTATTTTTACCTTTTATTTCTTCACTTCTAAGAAAGCAATAATTTTCCTAAGCTTGCAGTTTATTTTAGTGAGTTGTTGAATTTCAAACATAATCTGCAACCATTGCAAAATTTGACTATCCACTTTATTTTGCTCAAAAAGTTTTAAGTGTTCTTGAATTTTTATTAAATTTCTCAAAAATGTTAGTTCCAAGGGAATAGAAACACTTAGTTTGATTTTAAGTCACACAGATCATTAATAGTTAATGGGAAGGGGTTGCCAACAAGGAATATGGGCTTTTTTTTTACCAGAAGGCAATTGAAATACAGTTTATGGGAAGAAATTATCATTAAAATTATTCTTTCTGTCCATGTTGTGAAATTTGTACATAATTTTTGCTTTCTTGTAAATGACTATGCTATTTTAAAAATTCTTTCATTATGTACTGTGTATATAGTAGCTTACCTAGCCTATAAATGGGTATGGAAATTCCCTGTATACCTCTTTTTGGTTGGGTTCTAGTTTATGACAAGTTGGAAATATGTTTCAACTCCATTAAAATGTGAGCCTAGAGAGAAATAAGCAATGCAGTCATCCATGTTGTGTGATTTATTATCGAGGCTGAGTTGGATAGATGCAATCATGATATTCTAAGTTTCCTTGAACTTCTGATGTGGATCTTTACAGTGTCCAAGGATCTTTGTTCCCAGCATCCCTTGAGCCTCACAAAAGTACAGCTGAAGGAATGAATGTCCAAAGCAGGTGAGTGATTTGCTGAAGTTGCACACTGGGTCAGTGTAGAACTTGGCCCTGAACTGCCTATCTCTTGTACTATCACCTTATTTCTGTGGTACTGTATAGGAAGTGGTAGGGATGTAATAAGTGGAACCTGTTTTTCCAAGCTGCTCAAGTACTGACAGATCTATTGGGAGGATCCCAAGAAAGAAATTACATCCTTGCCATTCGCTTGTAAGGGGTTGCTGAGAACAGTGATTATTTTAGCATTTACATAATGGAAACACCAGAAGAGATTTTAAAAAGACTGTTTCAGGTTCGAGCAGAAATACTATCTTGCTGCTCTGAGAGTGACCTGAGCTTGAGCACTTTAAAAGTTCCCACAGTGATGGTCATGTGCTGCCAAGATAAAAATCTACTGGGAGAAGAAATACCCTAGATATGAACACCTACCCAAGATTACCCTGGAAATGATGGTGCTTAGAGTTCTTTTTTAATAAAAAGTATCATGGTTACAGGGTTTCAAGAGTCCAGTTATCCACTAACTGTGTTCCTGGCCTTTGCTAAGGGAAAAATCACCCTGGATTGCTGGCTGGGTCATAGAATATAAGAAGTTGTTTGAGGGTGATGTTTTTTTTAAAAAAATATTTAATTTATTTATTTATTTGAGAAAGAAAGAAGCAGATGAGAGATGAGAGACAGAAAGAATAGGCACACCAGGGCCTCCAGCCACTGCAAATGGAATCCAGGTGCATGTGCCACCCTGTGCATCTGGCTTACATGGGTACTGGGAAATCGAACCTGGTTCCTTAGGCTTAGCAGGCAAGTGCCTTAACCACTAAGCCATCTCTCCAGTCCCCTGAGGGTGATGGTTTTACTAGTTGTGCCCTCCATGGCTCACCCTCAGGACATATTTTTCCATTGTCCCAATGCAAAACAGTTGTTCCACCCTTAATGGTGGTAATCTTCATAGCACTTGCAGCATAAGTTACCTAACACCAGTCTCTGTGCCTGTAAATTCAAACTTGACTCATTTTTTTCCTGTGATAAACTGTACATCTTTCGTATCTTTCTGTTCTATATCTTCCATCAAGCATACCAGTTCATTGCTTTTAAACTCAACTTTGATCAACTTCTCAGGGCACAGGTTGTACACAATCAGCCTTTACTCCAATAGCCCAGTTACAACAAAGTTCTCTCCTTCCCCTTTGAAACTTCATAAGCCAAGCCATCAACTGTCCACAGTTCTCGCTGCATTTAGCATTTTCAAACTCTCACCAGAATAGCCCATCATGCGCTGCTTATAGCATTGCAAGCCTTCTGTAGTCAAAAGTACCGAATCCATTGGGCGTGGTGGCGCATGCCTCTAATCCCAGCACTTGGGAGGTAGAAGTAGGAGGATTGCCATGAGTTTGAGGCCACCCTGAAACTACACAGTTAATTCCATGTCAGCCTGGATCACAGTGAAACCCTATCTCGAAAAACAAAACAAAAAAAGGTACCAAATCTTTCCATATTCTTCCCACAAACACATTTCAAAAGACCAAAATTGAGTGGAACAAATGGCTTAATGGTTAAGGCACTTGCCTGCAAAACCTAAGGACCTAGATTCAATTTCCTAGGACCAACATAAGCCAGATGTATAAGAGGCACATACTTCTGGAGTTCACTTGCAGTGGCTGGAGGCCTTGGTATGCTATTCTCTCTCACTCTCCCTCTCTCCCTCTCTTTCTCTCTCTCTCTCCCTCCATCTCTCCCTCTCCCCCTCTCTTCATCTCCTCCCTCTCTCTCTTCTTCTTCCTCCCTATCTCAAATAAATTTTTTTAAAAGGGAGGAAAAAAAAGACCAAAATCCACATGGTCACATCACAACATCCCCACTTCTTAGTACCAACATTCTGTTGCAGTTACCTTTGCATTGCTAGGACAAACACTAGACCAGAAGCAGCTTATAGGAGAAAGGGTTTATTTTCAGGCTTACAGATTTCAGGGGAAACTCCATTATAGTGGAAGAAGCTGGCTCACTTTATCATACATGCACAGCAGAAGGAGAGAGAGAGAGAGAGAGAGAGAAAAAGAAGAAAAAAAGAAAGAAAGAAAGAAAGAAAGAAAGAAAGAAAGAAAGAAAGAAAGAAAAGGACAAAGTTAGTCAACATCAGCCAGCACAACAGCCAGAGCTCAAACTGGCTATCAACACACTTCTTAGGGCTGGACTCAGGATCCACCCCCAGGGACACACCTACTCTAGAAGACTGTACCTGCTGAAGATTTAAGTAGGAAGTTTAATCTAAACAACAACAAAAAGGGGACCAGTCTGTTGGGCTTGCCTCAAAAAAAAAAAAAAAGCCTCAAGTGATGAAGGCATATATTTACATTAAAATCACTACATTCCACCCCAACCCCAGACTCATGATCATCCCACAATGCAAAATGCACTCACTTCAACTTCAAAGGTTCCTATAGTCTTTACCAACTTTAACACCGTTCAAAAGTCCAAAGTCTCATCTGAGATTCAAGTCTGTCTCTTAACTGTGAGCCCTGTAAAATCAAAACACAAGTTACATACTTCCAACACATAATGGCACAGAGTAAACATTCCCATTGCAAAAAGAAGGCATAACAAGGAGAAACTAGTCCAATGCAAAAATCAATAACCACCAGGCAAACATCAAGTTATAATCTAGGAGAAACTCCTTTCTGAGCTGGCAGGTCTCCTTGGTATTCCAGGGTCCTGGTATATCCAAAACATCCTCAGGTCTACAGCACAAACTAGGGTTCCTCTTTGTAAGTACATACAATGGCCTTACTGGGTCTCCATATAGAGATTTCAACCATGCTTAACATTGTCACATCTTAGTGGCTCTTGGAACTGTGGGCACTTCATGACCCACTTCCCTGCCATTTTTCATGCTTCCAAAACCAATAGTAGGTAGACAGAATAGACAAATTTGTAAATTCAGGGAGGAATAAAACTTGACCTTGAAGAGTAAAATACTCCAGTCTTCCTTCATACCAGCTCCTTTCAAAAGAATTTTCATTCATACTTTCTTGAGTCTTCTATGAGTAGGTTTCACCCTCAGGGCATAATTTCAGTTGTCCCAATGCAAAACAGTTGGCCTACCTTTAATTGTGGTAATCTCCTTAACTATCAAAGTTTAAGTAACCTAACGCCAGGTTCTGTGCCTGTAACTTCAAACTTGATTTAATTTTTCCTGTGATAAACTGTACATCTTTCATATCTTTCTGTTCTATATATTCCATCAAGCATACCAATCCATTACTTTTAAACTCAACTTTGATCAACTTCTCAGGGCACAGGAAGTACATCACCAGCCTTTTTTTCAGTGGCCCAGTTCCACAAAAGTTCTCTCTTTCCCCTCTGAGAGTTCATAAGCCAACCCTTCACAGTCCACAATTCTCTCTGTATTTAGTATTTTCAAACTCTCACCAGATTAGTCCATCAAGCCCTGCTTATAGCACTGCAAGGCTTCTGCAGTCCAAACTACCCAATCCTTCCATATTCATCCCACAAACACATTCCAAAAGAGCAAAACCTACATGGTCAGATTCATCACAATCATAACCCCACTTCTCAGTACCAATTTTCTCTTGCAGTTACCATTGCATTGCTGGGACAAACACCTGACCAGAAGCAGCTTATGGGAGAAAAGGACTTATTTCAGGCTTAAAATTCCAGGAAAAGTTTCACCATTGTGGAAGAAACTGGCTCACTTCAGCATATATCCATAGCAGAGACAGAAAAGCCAGAACCAGTCAGCACAAACAGCCAGAGCTCAAACTTGCTCTCAATACACCTCTTAAAGCTGGACTCAAGATCCACCCCCATAGTGACATACCTACTCCAGCAGGGCTTTATCTGGGGAAGACTTCAGTAGGAAGTTTAATCTTAATTGAAAATACCTTAGGCTATGGGGGCATACATTCACATTCAAACCACCACAAAAGGCTTTCTGAAGATTTTCACCTCTGTGTAACTATAAAGTGTGGTTATGAGTTTTATATCATTAGTATTCTCTTTCACAAATGTTGATCAAAACTGACAATTTCAAGTCATCCTGAGAAAAGAATACAGAACTGAAAAAGGAGCAAACATGGTATTTTGTTCTCTAAGATACAGTAAGAGAAAATTCTACCTATGAATATAGATAGACTTAAACATTTTTTATATAGCATGATATTATCATACAGATGGGTACAGAGTGGGTTTCTAAGAAAGCTTTATGTGTGTGCTGACACATCACATATGGCTGACATTTGTTGGTTTTAAGGGTGAAGGATGAACTGAGAAGAGATGAGCTCCCTTGGAGGAGAGAGCATGGAAACTAAGTACATCCATCCTGAGAAGACAGGACTGTGCCACAGAGCATGGAATCAGGGGATAGTTCTAAGAGAATGGGGACATGAAGTTTCTTGGTCAGATTGAGCTATCTGAGGTATTGCATCAGTTTTTATGGGTCCAACTGATATATATATATATATATATATTGGTTTTTCAAGATTGGGTCTCCCTCTAACCCAGACTATCCTGGAATTCACTATGTAATCTCAGGCTGGCCTTGAACTCACAGCGATGCTCCTACTTCTGCCTCCTGAATGCTGGGATTAAAGGCATGCACCACCAGATCCAGTTCCTACTGATCTCTTGATGTTGTTAGGATCTTGTAATGTTTGCTAATGACTCAGAACAGAATGCCAGTGGAGCCTGGTGTAGGGCATCAAATGAAGATAGCCCTGTCTAGTGCAGTTAAGGGACTTGCTCCTGAAATTCCCTGAGTAGCTAATTAGCTAAGAAGTAACAAAAGAGATGGAAATTGGAGGTTATCTGTGCTGTGAGGTACAGGAGCATCAGCTTTGGAGTCAGAAATATGTTCTCAAATTCTATTTCCACTCCTTCCTAGTTAAATGCTTGGGCAACCTTATGAGCTTCTCTGAGATTCTTTATCCATGAAAGAGTATTGAGCAAGAAAGGTGGTGAGGGAGGTGTGGGTTTCAGTGAGGGAAGGCAGTTAAACATACTAACATGGTTCTTGAGATGCAGACTGGAGAATGCTCTCAGAAAAATATGGTGAGGAGTGGAAAGGCAGTTATGAGGGGGTGGTGCCTGGGTGAACATATGGTCTAACTTTGGAATAGGAAGCACTGACACCAAGAAAGGCTGGAAAATTAGGATTCAGAAAAGCAAGGCTGAGGACTAGAGCTCAGTAAATTAGAAAAGTTGGGTATAGTATGGAGGAACTGGAAGTAAAAATCAAAGAGGATATAATATTGAAATGGTGGGATTGCCAATGTCAAGGTTTGAGACAGCATTCAAACAGCACTAATCCATCTAAGCCATTATTCCATATGTTGACATTTTATGTTATCAATTGAGGCAAGAGTTAAAGTTAAAAATTTCTCTTTTGGTGTGATGATGGGATCTCATTATAAAGCCCAGGCTGTTAAACTCAGAATCCTCCAGCCTTCACCTCCCAAGTGCTGAGATTATAGGCATATTCCATCATTTCCAGTTAAAAATTCTTTTCTGAAAGAAGATTACCCTTGATTATGCTTCCTTTACCAACTTGGGAAGTAATTTTGTAGTAGGTCTGGTGTAGCCATTGAAGTTTAAATTGCTTTTAGTTGCCATGGCTTCAATGGTATGGATAGCAGAAGTGAGAGAATTCAAGTATTACAGTTGAGTAAAATGTCTTGGTTGTTTGCTGGGCAGGTACCTGTAAGTGGTAGAAAATATTGGTAGCAAGATATAACATTTGAAGATACAAATAAAAAAATAACAAATGCAGCTGCACAAAAGTGTTGGTTCTGGTTATTTTGGCTCCTATGGTCCAGATCCCCAGAGGTCCACAGGCTGTACAGCAGTGTGGGGACATTTTCCACAGCCCACAGGCCCAGCCAATAGTAGAGATGTTATTGTTTGTTTGAAGAAAGTTTGTAACTTCACTATTTTCATGTGAATTAGGGATGTTAAGATAGGGTCTCTTCTGTCACCTGGAAATAGATCTGAACTGTAGCAGGTGACCTGTCTGCTTGAGCTTCAGCAAAGAGCACCTGCTCTATGTGGTTACAGCTTTGGTGAGACTGCATTTCCCATTTAATATGTTGGCACTCAGAAACCCTCTGGAACTTCCTCCTCTGTGGGAAGAGGACATGAGTGTCAAATCCGGGAGGGTTGTTGTGATGGGTAGCAATACAAGATGTTCCTCACCTGGGCTTCCTCCAGTAGAACCGAGCTTGACTTCTGATTCCATTTGAAAGAAAATTTTAGAGCAACATTCATAAGCACAGTGTGCACATTGTTGAGATTAAAGGAAGTCAGAAGCAGTGGGTTGGAAGTGAGATCCAGTTCCGGCCCTGGAATTAACCAGTTTCACATGGGCGCTTAAACCAGTCTGTCAGCCCATGTGGGTCTACACTGTCCTCGCCTGCAAAAGGTGCTCAAGCCAAGCATGTAATAAAGATATGTTTTGTTGACATATATATGGCATGTGTGTGAGAATGTACCCCATTTGCCCATGTACACAGAGGGAAGAGAACATCAAGTGCCTTCCTCTGTCACTCCTCTGCTCCATTTCCTTGTGACAGAGTCTCTCAGAGCTGTAACTGTCATGTTTGTTCATACTGTCTGATCAGCAAGCCCCAGCAATACACCTGTAACCATCCCCCACAGGACTAGGGTTACAAGCAGTTGTAGTCACTTCTGACTTTTTCTGGTGGGAAGGCTGTGGATCTAACTTAGACTTTTGGGCCTTTGTACTTGTGGTAAGTGCTCTTACCTTCTGAGCCATTTTCCCAGCCCCCAAATGATTTTTGCATCATTTACATTTTGGAGTATGATCCCTTAATTCCTCCCCAAGTATCACACCTTAGTGAATGTTAACTATCATATTGGCTCAAAAGCACACAAATGGGCATGGTGGTACACGTCTCTAATCCCAGTACTTGGGATGCTGAGGTAGGAGGATCGCCATGAGTTCAAGCCAGCCTGAGACTACATAGTGACTTCCAGGTCATCTTGGGTTAGAGTGAGACCCTACCTCTCTCTCTCTCTCTCTCTCTCTCTCTCTCACACACACACACACACACACAAAAACAGACAAGTGGTAATATAGCTGAACATTGAGGAGTTATCTTCCTGTCATCAATTCCTTCTGTCTATCATCATCATTTTTATTTTTCTACATAGATGGAATACCATCAGATATCTGAGAAATATTTTGTGTATGTTTCTTATTACTCACACAACTTCTGAATCATTTCTCATTATACTTCCGTTGTTTCTGTCAGATTATAGGTAGACAGATCAATGTGGTAACCACCAATGATGGCAATAGTGAGTACTGTGTGCTAATAACACACTGACCTTTCTCTCTTTCCAGGCAGATTATATTCATTACAGAATATAGTTCCTGCATGTCTTCATCTCTAGAAATGGAACTGCTTTGGAATATGAATGCTTACAGTTTTTTTTTTTTTTTTTTTGTGATGGCTTAAGGATTTTGAACTGGATTCTGAAAGCAGGGAACTTTTGCTGTTTTTTAGCACAATGAGCTACAAAGGTAAAAGTGAAAATCTAGCTGATTAATGTCAGTAATTTTTATGGGGCCCATAATTTGAATTGGAAAATGTATGACCTTTTGTGCAATACAGGAGAGATGGTGAAAAAAATAAGTGAAAGTGGTTTAGATTGTGTTCATTCAACAAAGAACACTTTTGTGATCAAATTGTCTATGTGTGTGTGTGTTCCTTGTCCCCCACACTCAGTTCTCCAGAAAATTCTCTAGTAGCCACCAATCATTTGTACAATACACAGTCACACGAATGTGTTAGAATTCCTGCATACTAAGTCTGTCTGTTTGACCTTGTGGGTGAGTGCAGCATGGATAATAGCACTTGTGTTAAGGAAGCAAATTAATATTTTCTTCATTTTGATGTGGACAGGCATTCTTTCTTAGACCTTTGGGATCCAGGGGCTGTCCACTGAAGAATTTGCTATTCTCTTTTCAGATCACACTGGAAATATCAAGTATCTTTAGGTTTCTTTCACGCTGAAAACCACATTACTTTGCTCAGTTTCTCTTCAAAGGTCAGAAAATGTCAAGTCTCCTGTGTTCTGTTCATTCTTCTAAATGCATAGCACAGTTTCACAATGACTTTGCCCCTGCTCACATTTTCCTTTGAGGATGAAGCTGTTTCGTGGTTCTTGAACACTGGAAAAGATGTTCAGCATCTCTCTAAATGAGAGAAACAAAATTAAAACTACAAGCACATTTTTTTCTAACCAACACATGGGCAAAAATAAAGAACTTTAATAACCATGCTATACTATAAAAGAAATCTTCATAAATTGTTTACAGGTGTGAAAACTGTGGATGTATCTTGTTGAGTAACTATTGTAGAAATAGAAATTTGTATCACTTATATTTAATAATATATTAACTGGCTGATTACTTCTTATAATTTTTTTTACTGCACAAAGGTCTTTATAAACAATTCATTTAATTAATATTTGGTGTGTAATCCATTTATAAGTTAGGGACTAGTAACTGGTATGACAGATTCACCAAAAAAAGGGCCACAAAGAATTCCATTTCATCTAAGTCCATTCAGGCTGCATTTATTATTATTTTTGTTTTGTTTTGTTGAGATAGAGCTTCACCATATAGTCCAGGCTGGCCAAGAACTCACAGATCTCCTGCCTCAGCTTCCCAGTGCTGGGATTAGAGTCATACACCCTCACACCAATGACAAGATTTTTTTAACTTCTTCTTTTAATGAGTCCCTACTTATAGTCCTGGCTTGATCATGTGACCTGCTTTGGCTAAAGGAATGTTACAAGAGTCCTTTCAGACTTCACTAGTTCTCTTGCAAATTTGCTGGGTGATTTCACACACAAGCCTAGGCAAGGAGATCCAGAACATCACACCATGACATCCCAGTCATTCCAGCCAACCTGGCTGCAGATCACAGTTATAGGAATTAGTTTCACTGAGAGTAGAAGAATCACCTAGACCAGTGCAATAAATTAAACAAATGGTTGTTTCTAGAAAGCCTTTGCAGTGGTCCCGGTCATGGTGGTGCATCCCTGTAATCTCAGCTCTGGGAAGGTGGAGACAGAGAATCCTGGGACTCACTGGCAGGTGGTCTAACCAAATCAGTGATCTGTAGGATCAGCTTGAAACCATTATGAGTAAAAACTATGCTTTTCAGGTAAGAGTTCCTCCTTCAGACTGCAATATCAACTCCTGCCTGAGCCTCTCTTCCTTATTGCAGAATTGCCAGCCCCACAATCGTGCACTCTGGTTCCTTAAAACAAAACTTTTTATACATGTATCTTGTTGGATTGGTTTCTCTGGGGAAACAGTATTGAAAGAGGATGAATATGTTAAACTTTCTTGTGTATTGCTCACTAGTCCTCCAGAGGGCATATGATAATTTATACACTACAAAGCTTATGTAATAGTATGTTTGTCTTTAATGTCTTCACCAACATAGTGTAATACCAAGCTTTCCCTAC
Organism: Orientallactaga sibirica; assembly: GCA_036365145.1. Taxonomy (NCBI): domain Eukaryota; kingdom Metazoa; phylum Chordata; class Mammalia; order Rodentia; family Dipodidae; genus Orientallactaga; species Orientallactaga sibirica. The sequence goes on along the minus strand of JAEOAD010000004.1, from coordinate 48,911,913 downwards.
CTTGAGTCCACTATGAGATTAAAACAGAATCTTCCTTTAATTTTGCATTTCTATCCATTAAATGTTTTAATCATTTTATAATATGCTATTTTGTTTGATAGGAGGCAGGAACATTTTTCCCACCACTGATGTCAATTATTCCAGGCCATGAATTCAGTAAACCATACATTTTCATATTATAAAATGATAGCTACTACTACATGTACTAAAAATGTATGTCTAAATGTTTTAGACATGACTTCAAACCCACACCTCTGGTCAAAGTATGGTGAGCATTTCATAGGTATGTATCTTATTATCTCAGTGGTTCATTACTCATTACCTATTAGACTGCTTTAATCATGAATTTATATACACTTATTCTGGTTCTAGTTTGTTGAATTTTTCCTTTGTTTTGCCTTTTCTGTTTTGATTCTTACAGTTGTTAATATATTTCTTTTATTTTTACATATGATACATAGGAAAGCAAGAGCTCTATTTTTCTCAGAAATTTCATAGATTTTTCCTTATAAGTAAACATTTGGATTTTTTTTTTTTTGCAAGGTAGGGTCTCATTCTGGTGGATAATGTTTAAAAATTATTTATTTGCAAGCAGAGAGAGAGAGAGAGAGAAGAGAGTCAGACCGAGAGAGAATGAGCATATCTTATATGGAAAATTTAGACATGTTCTCATTAAATCACAAACAACATATTAATGTAATCAGCTAGAATTATTTAATAATGTCTTTTCAGAGTTGTCCAATGCAATTCCTCATAGGAAAATAAATGTTCACAAGGTTGCTGAAAAATTTCCATTATCCAAATTATATAATTGTATTTTTTTAGAGAAAGAAATTTACTTGAATGAATTATGTGAAAAGCTTGCACTGTCAATAAATTATTTTCCATAGCCTAGTCTACATAATTAGCAACATTAGACTAAAAGTCCAAGAAATACATAGGTATGTGTTGCAGTCAGGTTCGCATTGCTGGCAGAAATCACATAACCAAGAGCAGCTTTTTGGAAAAAAGGGTTTATTTTGGTTTACAGACTCAAGGGGAAGCTCCATGATGGTAGGGGAAAACGATGGCATAAACAGAGAGTGGACATCTCCCACTGGCCAACATAAGGTGGACAATAGCAACAGGAGTGTGCCAAACACTGGCAAGGGAAACTGGCTATAATACCCATAAGCCTGCCCCCAACAATACACTGCCTCCAGGAGGTGTTAATTCCCAAATCTCCATCAGCTGGGAACCTAGAATTCAGAACACCTAAGTTTATGGGGTCACCTGAATCAAACCACCACAGTATGTATAAATACTTCTACATATGAGTGTGTGGGAAATAATGAATTCTTATTTTTTAAAGTGCTCCATTTTAATCTAATTCTGGCTTTTGTATCCAGCTCTATCTAATGTCTCCTCCTCCTGTACCAGTGCTACCTTCCCAGCCCCAATATTGTCTTTATGCCAGGAAAGTCACAGGATTAAGGAAACAAGGTGAATTTTAAAAGTTCTTTATTTACATTGTCCAAATCCAAATACTAACATAATGCTTCTTTTAGCACTTGAACATAACCTGTAATGTTTATTAAAACATACAGCCCTGTCCCTCACCCTCCCACCCCGAACCCTGCTTTAGACTCTGACTCATTATGGCTGGCATAATGCCTCAAATTTGTATTTCCTACACTTTGAGATGCTGTAGCTACTGGTCTAGAAAACACTATCTTTCAAATGGCACTGCATTACTTAGTTGGGTGAATTGCCCAAGGTGCCATCTAAGACTTCCTTGACTCGTCTTACTCATTGCTCCATCCCAAAGCCTCCCACATTTTGCCCACATCCTTCTCATGTTGGTTCTTGCAACATCATACCTCACTCTGTCTTAATTAGCAGTACTAACATACACACAGGTCTTATTCCATTTGAATATGTGTGTAGGGAGCAGACCCCTTGATCAGCTGGAGTGGAATCCTTGCAAGTTCCCAAAGGTGGTATTTTGGAAGTACTTGGTTAGCCTAAGTGTTTCTTAGATTCCTCTCTCCTTCTATTACAATACTGACATATGAGTCTGAATCCATGGTGATCAGAAAAAAAAAAGAACATTTTTAGCTTCCTTGTATCCTTAGATCAAGGGAATTAAGAAGGAATGACTACCCCCACAATGCATGACCCACATTCCCCATTGATGAGGGTCCCTTTGGAAGAGGGAGGACAGGGAGGAGGATAAGGGAGCCAACACTATGAATGTAAAATCAGAATAATATAAATAAAAATAAATTATGGGGGAAAAGATGGAATGTGGCATCTTTTTAAATTTATTTTATTTATTTATTTATTTATTTATTTATTTATTTATTTATTTATTTATTTTTGGTTTTTTGAGGTAGGGTCTCACTCTATCCCAGGCTGACCTGGAATTCACTATGTAGTCTCAGGGTAGCCTTGAACTCACAGTGATCCTTCTACCTTTACCTCCCAAGTGCTGGGATTAAAGGCATGCACCATCATTTTCGGCTTATTTATTTTTGAGAGGTGTGGGAGAGAGAGAGGCAAAGGCAGAGAGAGAGAAAGAGAGAGAGAGAATGGGCTCACCAGGGCCCTCAAGCCACTACAAATGAACTCCAGACACATGCGCCACCTTGTGTATCTGGCTTTACGTGGGTACTAGAGAATCAAAACTGGGTCCTTTGGCTTTGTCAGCAACCACCTTAACCACTAAGCCATCTCTCCAGCCCTGAATGTGGCATCTCTTAGGAGCTTGTCCAACATGTTTGTGTCCCCTTACATCACTTTCTCTTTTGTTGCCTTGGAATGCTTGATTACCTCCACGAATCACAAAGTTAAGGCCACAAGCCAGAAACCAAAGTCCAGTGGCCTAAGCCACTCATACCTGGCCTAAGCTCTATGAGCAATCTACTAATATTTGTTTAAACATTTGATTATATTTTTTTGACATTTTTAGCTGAAATTAATCTTGACTAAATCACTGGGCCAATTAAAAGTGGTAGCTAAATATTTAAATCTTAGCAAAGAATCCTTTGTTCTAATTCATCAAACCCCAACTGATTCATTTTTGTGGTTGCAGGATGATAAACGTTTAGCTGCTTCCTCTTTTCCCTGCCAGTGTCTTTATACATATAATTGACCAAGACATGTTCTAATAAATCCAATAATTTATTATGTTCTGTTTCTATTGCTATATAATAAATAATATGACTGAGCATATATAATGACATAATTATATGCATACAAGTCCTCAAGGCAAACACATTAATTTACTCATTAACCTTTATCAGTGCTATTCTGATAAATAAATATTCCTTCCCTATCTGTTGCAGGAGTCTTTCAATTTTTTTTTTCCATGAAAGATGTTTGTCTCTATCCTCTTCCTCTGGATTAGCACTTCTCTAGAACTTCTTCAAATGCTATTGAGTATACTTATGGGTACATTTTAAGTTCAATCTCATAATTGTCTCTGATTCTTTTTACCACCTGTTAAATATTATATTGGCCCTGAACAAATATTCAAAAGGAAATGGGTAGTTAGCAGAGTGTAAATCTTTTTTGTGTTTAAATAAAAGGTGGTAGAGTTTAGGTTACGTTTTTCTTTAAGACAAGTTGTCTAACTCAGCCTGGCCTTGAATTTGTCATGTAGCTACAGATGAAATAGAACTTCTAACCCTCCTGTTTCAACTTCCAGAGTGCTGGGTTTACAGGCATGTATCTTCATACCTGGTTGTATGTTACAATTTCACATGATGAGAAGCTTTGAAAAGTGAACTCTGTAGATATGAGTTCTTGAGGACTAAGTGGAAGTTGTTCTTACATTTCTTATAAACAATCTCACTGGAGATCAGCTAGAGGCAGCAATGATCTTATTTAAGTCAAATCCACCTGTGCTGTTTCTTGCTAGATTGTTATCAGAGATTACTTTTATGTTTGATGATAAGGGCAAAAGGATTTTTAAGACACTTAAGAATTTCTATATAAAAGCTTTTCAGTGTATACCTTTTCCCAGCTCACTAGTCCAGTCTCCTTCTTAGGAATACCAATTTTGTTCTTATTTATTTATTTATTTATTTATTTATTTATTTATTTATTTTGAGAGAGAGAAAGAGAGAGAGAGAGACAGATACAGAGGCAAAAAGAGAGAGACAGAAGCAGGGAGAGAGAGGGAGAGAGCATCAGCACACCAGAGCCTCTAGCCAGCACAAACTTCAGACACATGTGCCACTTTGTGCATCTGACTTCACGTGGGTCCTGGAGAATCAAACCTGGGTCCTTTGGCTTTGTAGGTAAGCACCTTAACCATTAAGCAATCTCTCCATTCCCAATTTCTTTCTTAATAAACGGTGTCTAGAATTGCTTTTTTTTTTCAGATTTATATAGAAAGGTCTTGCTATGTCTCTTGAGAGAGCATTGACCATCCATGAGGACAGTCCATGAGGAGGGGAACATGGCTTCCTGTCTGTCTGCAGAGACTTCACATTGCTAGCTGAAGAGCATGTGCTATATCTGAGAGCCATTTTTCTCCTCCAGATATCTGAGTGTAAAGTGTCATACCACTAGAGGTGCTTCTTTTATGGAATTTGTGGAGATAGAGATGTGGTTCAGTGATAGAACACTTACCTAGAATGTGTAAGACTCTGGGTTGGAGGCCAGCACAGGGTGGGGGGTGAGAATTACTCAATTTATAAACAAACTCACCATTCTTAGGTATTATATTTAAATATGTACAATTAAAATCACCACTGGCAAAGCTGATTTAAAATGTTTTCCTTGATACTTATGCTTTTTGACTCTTTCCATTCCCTGTTTCAGTTCTGTCCACTCAATCAATGAAAACAAATGAGTATATGTTAAATATTCCTAATATTGGTTTTGTCTGATTCATTTTGTACCAGTTATATAATGTAAAGGTGTATTTATCATTTAGTATACATAAGTTATTGAATGTTACATTTTCATTGTAGCTTCTATCTTTGATGGATTGTGAAAGGATTATTTGCTTAATTTAATGATGTTTGTCTCAAGCTCTCTATTTTATTTCATTTATTGTGTTTGGGGCATACAGAGAGAGAATGGGCATGCTGCTTACCATCCTGCTATCTGCAGCAGCTGCCACAGAGTCGAACTACTCAGGTGCACAAGGAGTGCAAGGCCAGCCCCTTCCAGACTATGCACCCAGGTGTGCTGACTTCTCATTCAGTCCCTGACCCATAATAAAAAGCCCTGTTGGGCTCCAGAGATAGCTTAGTGGCTAAGGCACCTGCCTGCTAAGCCTAAGAGTGCAGGTTCCAATCTCCAGGTCCCATGTTTAGCCAGATGCAAAGGTGCAATGCTGCACTTGCCCACAAGGGGGCACACATGTCTGGTGTTAGTTCACAGTGGCTGAGAGGCTACTGGCATGCCTAATTCTCTGTCTCTCTCTCCATCTCTCTCTCTCCAAAAGAAAAAAAAAAAAAGGAAAAAGCCCTGTTGGAGCCCACAAGGGGGTTTCTTTCTCTTTTCCAATTTCTGGGCTGTTCATTTCCCAGCACCTGAGGTTTTGACCACTGGTAAGGCCTTATCCTTCCTACCCTGGCAGCTTGGCAGGGTGGGAAAGGATATTTTTGTTTTCCCTAAGCCCATGGACACGGGTCCTTAGATCATGCAGGTACAACCATTCCCCCTTCTTTGGTCCTTGGACTCTCCCTCACTCCTCCTAACATCTGAATAAAAATGTAATTATTTAATAATTTCCCTTCTCAGTCTGGTTTATCCAATTCTTTGGTTAAAAGCAGACAAGAGCTTAGGTATGGGGTGTGTCTGAACTCCCCCCCCTATTTACACCCTAGCACATAAGGCTCTTGAAAGATGATTGAAGAGTAAATAATAAGAGTAGAGCACTGAAGAGCACAGTGGAGACTGCCAATGGGGTTGAGGCACCATATTGTGAACAGCGAGCTCTAGTCCATGTGACTCTCTAGTCTTTCCATGTTTGTTTTTGAAACAAGGTAATGTTCTAATATGATGTCTTACTGGTGAAGTTTAGTTGGTGGTAGGCACCTAGTCCAAAGTACCTCAACAATAATATGGTATCCCTCTGGAAAAAGTGAATGGACAAGGTTCCAAAGTCCCTAGGACTGTTCTGGCTGACACTTAGAGAGCTGTAGGGTAGTGTCTCCATGGTGGAAGACATGATATGACATTTGGGAATGACAGATACATTCTTCTGTGGGTCATTGCTGTCAGAGAACTTTCAGAGAAGAAGAGATGGGTGACCAAGTGCCCCTTTTCTATGCTGCAGAAACAGAGCATCTTGATGAGAGGATTTCCTTTTTCATTTGTTCCTAAAGCTCAGCTATTTTTTTTAATTTTTTTTATTATTTTATTTATTTTTGTAGAGAGACACAGAGAGAGACAGACAGACAGAGAGGGAGAGGGAGACAGATAGAGATGGGCGCGCCAGCAGTCACTCAGCTGCTGTGAACGAAATCCAGATGAGTGCACCCCTAAATTGCGCCCTTTCTCCTGGATTGGAACCACTGGAGATTGGAACCAGCGTTCTTAGGCTTAGCAGACAGGCGCCTTAACCGCTAAGCCATCTATCCAGCCCAAGCTCAGCTATTTTAATAAATGTCATATATTCATGTTGATTTAAATCTCCTTAGGTTCCATAAACAGTATTTTCTGCTTTGTCCGTCACTTTCTGGTTATACATGGGATAGTTATATCATGTGAAATACAATTTTTAAACCTCACAGGCTTAAAAAGGGGTATATTCTGTGCTGCAGACAGACTTGATGGTAGAACATTTGCCTAACCTATTTGACTTGTTGCAAACAAACAATGGATATATTATGACTTTTAATTTTTATTTGATGTAGGGCACCTTTTTAAGATACTCAGTTTCTAAATGTTGTATCTTTAGAATGCTGTTTCTGTTAAGTGCTCAATTCTTGTGAAAAAATTCCCTCAAAACCTTATTATATAATATATATAATATATAATTATATAATATCATGTAGTAAAATGGCTTATCCCATTCCAGTTCCTTGCACCAAGAGATGTGTGGTATCACACATCGACCATTACAAGAAGAAGACTACAGGAGTGTACAAACCAATGTTGTCAACACTTTAAGTGTAGTTTTCATAACAGAATGTCTGTCAGTTGAAAATACTACAATCTTTTCCTTAGATAATTAGTTTTGGTGACATCTCTGTTTAAATTTTTCTCTTACAATTTATCTCCTTGGTTTTCTTTAATATCAGGATTCATTAAACATAGGAAAAAGGGCTTCATAAAGCTTTTAAAAAATATTTATTTATTTGAGAGTGAGTGAGTGATTGAGGGAGAGAGGGAGGGAGGGAGACAGAGAGAGAGAGAGAGGGAGGGAGGCAGAGAGAGAGAATAGGCACACCAGGGCCTCTAGCCACTGCAAATGAATTCCAAATGCATCTGGCTTAGATGGGGACTGAGCAATCAAACCTTGGTCCTTAGGCCTCTCAGGCAAACACCTTAACCACTAAGCCATCTCTCTAGCCCATGAAGCTTTCTTAACAGAGAGCTATCTTGTTCTATAGGGAAGGGTACATTAAATTTTTAACAGCAGTCTGTAAAAAAGAGCTACATGAACATTGGTTCATAAAGTATAACTTTTATAAAATATACCTGTTTATATGAAACAAGGCTGTATTTCTGTGTCTTCACCCTTCTTCCTCTTGGATAGTCAGAAGCTAATTTATTCTGAATGAGAGATGATGCCCCTCTTTTCTGTCTCTTCACTGTAGCGGCCACAGAAGAGCGTGAGTGGTCAGACAGTGCTGCTAAGGTGAAGTTGCAGCAGAATAGAGAATTCCTCACTGATGCTGAATGAACTCCAGCTAGGAATAGTGACACATTTCAAGGGTCCTTGTGGGTCCTGACCATCACCTTTGCCAAGACATTCCTAAAAATATTATTAGATTTTCAAAACTGAATAAAACCTACAGTTTAAAAAATAAATTTGTTTAATAAGAAATTTTAGGTTCTTATTAATCTTATTAAAGGTCCAGTGTTAAATCAGACTTAGAGAAAATTGTGCTGATTGGTAGAACACTTTAAAAATCTATTTTATTCTAGTTTGCTCTCTTTAAAAAAATATTTTTATTTATTTTCAAGGAGAGAAAGAATGAATATGAGCATGCCAGAACCTCCACATGCTGCAAACGAACTCCAGAAAAATGTGTCACTTTGTGCATCTAGCTTTATGTGGGTATTGAACCTGGTCATTGGGCTTTGCAAGCAAGTACCTTAACCACTGAGCAACCTCTCCAGCCCTCTTTGTTTTATCAAACCATTTTCAGAACTTCTGAGAGCTGTAGCTACCTAAGCCTTCTACTTCCCTATTTAATACAGTTGCTACTCTATCCAGATAATATTCTGATAAACCCATTTTAAATTCAAACTATCTTAAATTGAAACTGCACTTGTTGGGCTGGAGAAATGGCTTAGCATGAGGGACTAGGTCCACCCTAGTCTGAAACTCCAGAAGCCACATAAACAACTGGCCACACATGACTGTAACCCTAGTCTTGTGAGGAGCAAAGATCAGAGAATTGCTGGAGACTTGCAAACATCAAGCTCCAACGATCAGTAAGAGACTCGGTCCCAAGGAAAAATAGGTAGATGATGGAGGTAAGCACACAACGTTCCATAGCTGCTGCAGATGAGCCCATGGGGTACTGCAGGCAAGTGGACAGGGTACCTGAACACAGATCCATGTCCAGATATCACCCATATACCATACAAACTACCCAGAAAGAAAAGAGAAAAGAGGAGAGAGAGAAGAGAAAAAGAAAAGAGAAAAGGAAAGAGAAAAGGAAAGAGAAAGGGGAAGAGAAAAGGAAAGAGGAAAGGAAAGAGAAAAGGGAAGAGAAAAGGAAAGAGAAAAGGAAAGAGGAAAGAAAAGATGCACTTGTGTTAACTTCTCCTGGGGCAATATGAACAAATGTTCATTTGCCCCAGAAATGGCACAAATGACAGACCAAAGAAACAATTCCATCCACATCTAACTTTCTGAACTAGCGAGTTTACATGAGCATGGGTGAGGCGTTATACAGGAGCACAGATGACTCAAAGGTAGCTGGACTGCTGAGAAGCCCAGCCCAGCATGGGTGATGCTGACCCCTGGAAGCTGCATCCCTGGAGCTCTTGTAGACGGGAGGGCAGTACTGCCAGCTGGAGAATCCCATCTCCTCCGCAGTCCTTCCTCTTTATATAATCTTGGGAAGGGGCCTTATGAATCTTGCAATTTTCTAAACTTCTTGGGACTTGGGACTTTGCTTTCTGAGCCTTGTAAATTTTGTTCACTTCCCGGGTCTTAATAAGCTTCCCTCCCCTCTCTCCAATAAATAAATAATTTTTTTTTTTTTTGGTTTTTCGAAGTAGGGTCTCATTCTAGGCCAGGCTGACCTGGAATTCACTCTGTATTCTCAGGGTGGCCTCGAACTCATGATGATCCTCCTACCTCTACCTCCCGAGTGCTGGGATTAAAGGCGTGCGCCACCACGCCCGGCATAAATAAAATTTTTTTTAAAAATTGAAAAAATTAGTTTGGGAACAGAATAGCATTACTATGGAAACAAGTGCTGTAGTAACCTAGAAGTATATTTAAAGAGGCTAAAATAATTTAAGACAAAAATGAGGAATATTACTTAAAATCAGATAAAAATCGTGACCATAGGAATTAATAATAAGGAAGTGCAGGGTTTCAGTTCAACACACAGTGGTTGTAGAAGTCTTTTAAGAAGTTATTGTTTGTTGCAGATGGTAGTGGCCATTACAGTTACCTTCTCATTACTGGGACAAAACACCCGACCAAAAGCAGCTGATGGGAGGAATGTTTTTACTTTTAGCTTATAGTCTCGAGGGGAAGTTTCATGATGGCAGGGGAAAGAATCATATAAGCATAGACTCCACCTCACCTGTGCCACAAGAGGGGGACACAGCAGCCTCCTTCCTGAATGAACTGCTGCAATCCAGAGGACATTGCTAAACAACCGCGTTTAATGAATCTAACCTAGCAGACACCATCATTTGGCTTTACTCCCTTAAGAGACTGAGCCGAACTCTAGCAAGAGAGAGCTGGCTAGAATACCCCTCAGCCTGCCCCCAAAACACACCTCCTTCAGAAAGACTCACATTTCATAGATGGGACAAAGCATTCAAGTTTATGTGGGACATCTGTTTCCACCCACCACAGTGGCCACTGTGCAAGGTTGTGGTTTTTTTTTTTTTTTGCATGTGCATAGTATGTGATGATGGTGGTGGTGGTGGGTGTATATAGTGTATGTGTATGTTTGTGCTGATAGGGCATTCCATGCATGCTTCTACAGAAGCCAGAAGAGAGCATCAAGTGTCCCCCTCCATCATTCATCCACCCATTTTTCCTTGAAGCATATAGTCTTTACTGATTCTGGTCCTTGCTGAGCCCCAGAGGTTCTCTGATCTTTGCTCCCCGCAGGAGTGAAGGTACAGACATGTATGGTCACACCCAGATGTTTATATAGGTTTGGGAAGATTCAAACACTGTCAGTCTCAGCCCGCTGCCACCACCGCTGGCCCTTGTATGCAGAAAGTGTATTTCACCACTACTGAGCCATCTCTCCAGTCTCCCCTTTTTTGGGTGTGTTTTTTATGACCAAGTAACTATGTACAAGAACTTTCTTCATAATTTTCTGAATCTCCTTCTCTCTTTCTCTGCCTACCTAGTTTTAAACTTGATACAGGTGAATCACTTTGATCCCATTTAGTTGACAAACAACTAAAACCAAGAATCCTGGGACAGTATGAGATAGTTGGAATGACTTGTGAGGAGTGTGCATTAGTGAGTTCTAAAGAAATGCACACAGGCCTTAGAAAAGCAGTAATCCGAAGTCTTTTCCTCCCTCTATGACTTATGAGATTTAGGGCGAGAAGCTAAGTTATTTTGGAAGGAGCTGAAGAAAATGTGGTATAATTTTGTTAGACAATTGTCTATACAACATTTTATAGAAGCTTTGTCTCCTATTAAGTCTAGGCACGTTCCTTGGGTAAGGACATCTCATGACATTTTTCTGAGTACAAGGAAATACTTGTATTCTGTTCCCCAAGTCTCTATAAGACCAAACCTTCACAAGAGGGTCCTTGTTGTTGGTAATATCTGCATTAGTCCATTTCCTGTCAGCATAATAAACTAGCTGAGGTTGTTGAGCTCACAGTTAGTTCTAGAGGTTCAGGGGCATGGTACTAGAGCAGCCAACCAAGCTTCCCTCCACACCCCTATATACACCTGCCTATGACACAATATGATAGGTATTGTCATGGTGGGAACTCATGTGAAAGGGAGTGATCACATGGTAAGACATAAAATGAGAGAGATGTAGGGACTATGCTTGCTCTTTTCATAACAAACAACTCTTGTGAGAACTACACAGTGTCCAGTGAGAATACTTGCCAAGGAGCAAACTCAAAGGAACTCCCACTAAGCCCTATACCTCAAAGGTTCAATACTTCCCAATACTATCACACTGGGGTCTTCACTTCCTCTATGTGAACATTTGTAAAGATAGATTCAAACTATACACAAACCACAGAGGGTATTTAGTGGGCTACCTCCCAAATTTTTATATGTAATTTTCAGCTATTAAGACCATGTATGTTCTGTGAAATTGTTAGTTATTAAGATATTTCAATCATATCCATCTTAACTAGACTCAATTTAAATATACATATAAAATATGATAAATGTAAATTAGGCTTATTAACAAACTTTAAGGACATTTACTGTGGTTTTGGAGGTGAGAATTATAGTATTACCATATTGGTATCAGTAAATCAGGGCTTTGGTATGTAAAACTGCTACTTTGAATCAATTAATTGCTAGTTACTTAGACATTGTTTCTTTATGTAAGGCAGTTATTTAATAATAAAGTTGTTTAATCCATGATATTATTCTTAGCAAAACAGAAGAAAATTTTATGTGCTGTATGGCACAATGCAGGTCGGGCCCTAGCCAGGCCACCTGCTAGGAGGAACCAGAAAGTGGCTTCTGTGGATGTGACATTCTGCACAGGCCTGGCATGACAACAGCTACAGCCCCATGCCCGCAAGCAACCTCCTGCAAGATCTGTAGGGAAAGAGGCTGTCATTGGTCACAAGAAGGGAACACCCCATACAACGACTGGCCAGCCAAACCCTTAAAAACCCCTGCACTTCCCTGAATAAACTAGTATGCAGCAGTTCGCCCTCTGCCTGCTTCCACCCAACTCCTGGTGTCTGTGTGGTGACTCCTGCCTCTCACTCCCTGCCCTGTGGAGACCCTGCATCTCCTCCTGGGCCGGCCCTAGCAGGGGCCCCAACAGTGTGCTGTTTCCAATTTCTAATTAGCAGTAAAAAAACATACAAGTATTATCTTTTTGCTGCAGTTCTACTTATTCATGTGTTTAGTTAGCTTGGTGTGCTTTAATGGAAAGTCATCAGTGGGTTTCACAAGTGCGTTGATGTGAGCATTGTATTTCACACCAAGGAGCCAAGTTCAACACATAGAAATTAAGTTCCAGTGGACTCGATGTCATATTTGAACTGGAAAATAAACCAATGAAGCATCTGTGTGGAAAGAGGTAACTACAGTTCAAAAGATCCAAAAAAAGAAAGCTGTGTTCAAGGTGGTGTTATAGCTCAGTGGTAGAGTGCAGACCTATCATGTACAAAGATACTAAGTTCTTTCTCTAACACCAAAAGAAAAGAAAAAGTATACTATGTTAAAATGTTTCTAAAATGCTTTTGTTCACTTGCACCGGTTCCTTTCTTTTGTCAGTGAGAGATACAGGGATCTTTATTGACAGAATCATCACTTCACCAAAGTATAGAGCGCTTTTAATGTGGAAAAATATAAATGTGCTTTTAGGTTTTTAGGTTTAAGGTAATCATAAGTAACTTTCCAGTACCAATCACCTAAAACAAGGGATTGAAAAATTGGTGTTACAGTGGTAAGACTTGATATGGCGTGATATTTTTCAATAAAATGATCAAATATCAACTTGTTTTTTTTTTTCATAAAAGCAGAGGGAATAAAATATAGACAACATGTAATCTGCTATTTACCTTTTTGATGTCTAGAATTTGTGGTGTATAGAAGTTGCATTCAATTATGTGTGCTAAAGAAATTCTGCTATACTTCTTTATTTTTACTTCTGCCTTTTATTTTTCTAATTTTAAAATATTTTTATTTATTTATTTTCAAGGAGAGAGAGAGACACACAGACACACACACACACACAGAGAGAGAGAGAGAGAGAGAGAGAATGGGTGCACCAGGACCTCCAGCTGCTGCAAATTAAAGCATCTTAAACACTAAACCATCTCTCAAGCCCTATTTTTAGTTTTTATTTCCTTTACAATGCACTATACTTATGGATTCATGTTATCTCCTAGATGAGGCTTCAAACATACTCATAAAATAAAAATATAACAATACAAACTATCTCAAACTTCATGATTTAAAAAAATGATTTCATTACATCTCAAGATTTAGAGATGCACAAATCTTTGTGGAAATGATGTCCGATTCCATGTCATATAAGCAGAGGCCACAACCACTTAAGTGACGTGTGCAGCCGATGGTCTGAGGATCAAACCCACACCCCTGTTGAGAATACCAGCAATCCCACTCAGGAGGGCCTCCTGAGGAATAGGGACAGGGAGGAGGGAAAAGATGGTACCAACACATGATGAATCCATGCAAAATATGTTCTTAATAATTAACAAAAACCAGCTTAGCTTATTAACCAGTGGCAGCGGACTGTAGGAAGGCTGGGCCTAGCTGGAGAACCTATGGCTTTGCCAGTGTGCTGGTGTTAGGGTAGCTGATCTGCATTCATGGCTGCTCTGAGAAGTGGTGTTACCAGATGCTTCATCCTGGCCTCTGTAGTCACACAGTCTCATGTCTGATATCTTGGCTGACGTAGTCACAACTCAGATCCAATTGGCGGGAACATGGGTCCCATCACTCCACAGTGAGTGTTCATGAACTCATAGTAATGTCTGGAGAAAAGTGCCAAACTCTGTAGGATGCTTTGTACTAAGGTCTCAAGTATTTTCTCCTAGGCATGGTGCCACTTTATGAAAAATTTTTGTTTTGAATTCACTTGTGATGTTTACAGTGTCATGACATAAAAATGTGGTCATCTATAATATAATGCATATATTTCCATTACTGTTTCATGCCTGCAATAAGGATGGCAGAATCTGTATGTATGAGATATAAAACTTAAATGCTAAGCTCTCTCTTTACAGGGAAAAAGAACTCATTAACAGTGGTTGTCATGTTCTATTCTCATGGCCAATTACAGGTTTTCCTTAAAAACTAAAGCTATAGAAATGTAATTACAGCTTGTTAAATATCCTTTCCTAAGAAAAAACATTGGAGCAGAATATTCTTAGGGTCTTGTTTTTACTCTCATTGCAAATACAAATACCTTCAACTTGAAAGCGTTCCTCTTAAAATTTCTCTACAAATAACCATGCAAACACTGATTGACAGATGAGGCTAGTCTTGCCCTCCACTCCTAGTGAGCTTTTCTTACACTGTTTTTTGACAGTTATGAAGTGAAGGCTTGCTACCATTCTCAACAGTATGCCCAGTGATTGTAGTCTGTATAATTTTCTAACCTCTCATTTTTTTATGTTTTATTTTTTCTTCCCACTTCATGATCACGTTCTTATTAAGAAGAAACAATAAAAATGGTTAGGAATTGTCCATCTTCTCTTTCTGGAGTATGTTTACTCTGTGCTCAGTTATCTTTTAGAATATTGAAGAGATTTTGTTTGATTCTTGGTTTTCACAGAATGTGAGTTTTGTGGTCATGTTCATTTTTTTAAATTTTATCATAAAATGGGTGTGGAATTGTATCAAGTACTTTTACTGGATTTGCTTTTTCTCCTTTATTCTGTCAGTAAAATGACTTAAAAACAATTTTTTAAATCTTTGAATACTAACATATTTTCCCAAGCAGGACATTCCTTTATATGGCTATACTACAGTTCCTCAAATTAAGAAGAGAATATTGACATAATAATTCTAAGTAGTTTTATGGACCTTATTCAAATTTCCCTAATGTTCTTTTCTTTGTCCAAGGTTGTGTTTTGTCCTAACTATGGAGTTTCCTTTAACCTCACAGTTCTGTTGTCTCTTCTTTGACTTTTTTTCTTTTAATTAGGGTAAACATTTTTTCAAACACTTAACATTTCTTTATGTTTTAAAATATACAATAAGATTTTTAGTTTTTATTTCCTTTACAATGCACTATACTTATGGATTCATGTTATCTCCTAGATGAGGCTTCAAACATACTCATAAAATAAAAATATAACAATACAAACTATCTCAAACTTCATGATTTAAAAAAATGATTTCATTACATCTCAAGATTTAGAGATGCACAAATCTTTGTGGAAATGATGTCCGATTCCATGTCATATAAGCAGAGGCCACAACCACTTAAGTGACGTGTGCAGCCAATGGTCTGAGGATCAAACCCACACCCCTGTTGAGAATACCAGCAATCCCACTCAGGAGGGCCTCCTGAGGAATAGGGGCAGGGAGGAGGGAAAAGATGGTACCAACACATGACGAATCCATACAAAATATGTTCTTAATAATTAACAAAAACCAGCTTTACTTATTAACCAGTGGCAGCGGACTGTAGGAAGGCTGGGCCTAGCTGGAGAACCTATGGCTTTGCCAGTGTGCTGGTGTTAGGGTAGCTGGTCTGCATTCATGGCTGCTCTGAGAAGTGGTGTTACCAGATGCTTCATCCTAGCCTCTGTAGTCACACAGTCTCATGTCTGATATCTTGGCTGACGTAGTCACAACTCAGATCCAATTGGCGGGAACATGGGTCCCATCACTCCACAGTGAGTGTTCATGATCTCATAGTAATGTCTGGAGAAAAGTGCCAAATTCTGTAGGATGCTTTGTACTAAGGTCTCAAGTATTTTCTCCTAGGCATGGTGCCACTTTATGAAAAATTTTTGATTTGAATTCACTTGTGATGTTTACAGTGTCATGACATAAAAATGTGGTCATCTATAATATAATGCATATATTTCCATTACTTGTTTCATGCCTGCAATAAGGATGGCAGAATCTGTATGTATGAGATATAAAACTTAAATGCTAAGCTCTCTCTTTACAGGGAAAAAGAACTCATTAACAGTGGTTGTCATGTTCTATTCTCATGGCCAATTACAGGTTTTCCTTAAAAACTAAAGCTATAGAAATGTAATTACAGCTTGTTAAATATCCTTTCTAAGAAAAACATTGGAGCAGAATATTCTTAGGGTCTTGTTTTTACTCTCATTGCAAATACAAATACCTTCAACTTGAAAGCGTTCCTCTTAAAATTTCTCTACAAATAACCATGCAAACACTGATTGACAGATGAGGCTAGTCTTGCCCTCCACTCCTAGTGAGCTTTTCTTACACTGTTTTTTGACAGTTATGAAGTGAAGGCTTGCTACCATTCTCAACAGTATGCCCAGTGATTGTAGTCTTTATAATTTTCTAACCTCTCATTTTCTTATGTTTTATTTTTTCTTCCCACTTCATGATCACGTTCTTATTAAGAAGAAACAATAAAAATGGTTAGGAATTGTCCATCTTCTCTTTCTGGAGTATGTTTACTCTGTGCTCAGTTATCTTTTAGAATATTGAAGAGATTTTGTTTGATTCTTGGTTTTCACAGAATGTGAGTTTTGTGGTCATATTCATTTTTTTTTATTTTATCATAAAATGGGTGTGGAATTGTATCAAGTACTTTTACTGGATTTGCTTTTTCTTCTTTATCCTGTCAGTAAAGTGACTTAAAAACAATTTTTTAAATCTTTGAATACTAACATATTTTCCCAAGCAGGACATTCCTTTATATGGCTATACTACAGTTACTCAAATTAAGAAGAGAATATTGACATAATAATTCTAAGTAGTTTTATGGACCTTATTCAAATTTCCCTAATGTTCTTTTCTTTGTCCAAGGTTGTGTTTTGTCCTAACTATGGAGTTTCCTTTAACCTCACAGTTCTGTTGTCTCTTCTTTGACTTTTTTTTCTTTTAATTAGGGTAAACATTTTTTTTCAAACACTTAACATTTCTTTATGTTTTAAAATATACAATAAGTTGTTACTCCTAAATATCTTTATTATTAAAAGTGATTTTTTTTCTTCTTTGACACTTTTGAGAGATCTGATCAGTTTTTTTTTGTTTTATTTTTAATTACTTATTTGAGAGCAAGAGAAAGAGAGAGAGAGAGAGAGAGAATGGGTGCTCCAGGGCCTCCAACCACTGCAAACAAATTCCAGACACATGTGCCACCATGTGCATCTGGCTTACATAGGTACTGGGGAGTCCAACCTGGGTCCTTAGGCTTCATAGGCAAGTGCCTTAACTGCTATGCCATATCTCCAGCTAAGCAGTTATTTTTAAAAAAATGTCCTGCAGGGAACATTTGCTGGGTGCTTCCTCATGACCTTTTATACATATAAAATGATGAAAAATTCCCTTGAGAAAATGGTTGATACCATACCAGGGCCAGGGCAGGAATGTACAAAGGAAGTCGAGAACATGGCTATCAGTTTGCCATCTCTGAAAAACAAATCACCCCAGGGGTAAGCAGCATTTATTATTTCACCAGTTCTGTGGAGATAGCAATTGTTGCAGTCAGGTTCACACTGCTGGTAGAAATCATCTGACCAAGAGCAGCTTGTGGGAAAAAAAGAGGTCTATTTTGGCTTACAGACTCAAGGGAGAAGCTCCATGATGGCAAGAAAAACAATGGCATGAGCAGAGGGTGGGCATCACCCCCTGGCCAACATAAGGTGGACAACAGCAAAGGAGAATGTGCCAAACACTGGCAAGGGAAAGCTGGCTATAATACCCATAAGCCCACCCCCAACAATACACCGCCTCCAGGAAGCTTTAATTTCCAATTGCCGTCAGCTGGGGAGACTAGCATTCAGAACACTTAAGTTTATGGGAGACACCTGAATCAAACCACCACAGCAACTGTCCTCAAACGGTCTCAAGCAGGCTGAAGCCAAGAGTTGGATGGGCTATTTGCACATCTAGGACTCAGGTCCCTTCTCACACATAGAGCTTGTGACGGAATTCAGTTCCTGTTGACGTGGGGCTGACAGCCCCTTTGCTTTCTGTCATTGAGGGCTGCTTTTTGCTTACAGGCCACTATCAGGTCCTTCCTCTAAGCCAGTAGGATAGTCTGGAATAGGAATATAGGAATTGAGATCTCATCATCTTACAGGTCAGGTCCAAGGGAAAAGGATCAAAACAAGTTTATATGGGGGACAGGAATGTCAGGGATGTGCACACATATACACAGTATATATATTAGACAAAAATCTTCGCCTTTCCACATATGCCTTTAATCTTTTTTATTTTATTTTATTTATTTATTTAGTTGAGAGAGGGAGAAGGAGAGAGAATGGGCATGCCAGGGCCTCCAGCCACTGCAAATGAACTCCAGATGCATGTGCCCCTTGTGCATCTGGCTCACATAAGTCCAGCCATCTCTCCAGGCCTATTTTTTTCTTTTGTTTAATCTTTTATTCTTCTGTTTTATTTTAGTGGTTTTCTGTAATTCAGTTTTTTGTAATCAATAATAGACTTACTTAAATTTCCTTTTTCTCTTCAAAAAACTGTTTCAAATTCTTTTGATTTTTTTTTATTTGCTATTCTTGCTTCACTGATTTTTCATTTCTTTCCTATATTTTATATTTATCTTTCTTTTTTGTATTTTAAGGTAAAATCTTGTATTTAAAATTATAAAAATCTTTCCTCCATACTATATGTGCAATGAAAGCTATAGCTTTCCTTCCAGTCAATCCAAATCCCACAAGTCTTGATATACTGCTTTCATTAGCACTATGTTTAAATATTTTGTACTTATTTTTAAATAGCAGATTTATTTATTTATTTATATACTGGGTACTAATCCAAGGAACTCACAATTATTACACATATGTTCTACACTTGAGCCTTCCCTCATCCCCAGCCAGAGAAGTTTTATTTCCAAACTATTAGGAAATTCTTGAGATTCTAGTTAGTTGTTAACTTCTAGTTTAATTCTATTGTAAGGGAAACATACTCTCCATTATTTCAGTACCTTTAAAGTTATTAAAATGTGTTCTATGCACTACCATACAGCTTACCTTAATGTTTCATGTACATTGCAAAAGAATGTAGGTGTTGTCTTACTATGTAGTCTATTTTACATATGTTGGTTAAGGAAAATTGGCAGTGTGGTTGTGTTTTTAATCAATGATGTCTACTTGAATCAATTATTGAAAAAAGAAAATTGAAATGACTTTAGATGCATTGTAATCTAAATTGATCTGCATTCAGTTTAGGTTTGGTCCTATTTATATATCAAAGAGCTCTGTTACTAAATACATACATATTTAGGGTATGTCTTTTAGAAGAGTCAAACTTGTTATGTGAAATCCCTCTATACTTTTCTAGTGATTTATTTTTAATTTTCCCTTTTTACTGACAGCTTCCATACTTACAGACAATAAACCATGATAATTCCCTCCCCTCTTCCACTTTCCCCTTCAAAAATCTACACTCCATCATATCCCCTCCCTCTCTCCATCAGTCTCTTTTATTTTGATGTCATCATCTTTTCCCCCTATTATGAAGGTCTTGTGGAGATAGTGCTAAGCACTGTGAGGTCATAGAAATCAAGGCCAATTTCTGTCTAGTCAATTGCATTATAAGTAGTACTGCCCTTCCTTCAGCTCTTACATTCTTTCCGCTACCTCTTCTGCAATGGACCCTGAGCTTTGGAAGGTGTGATAAAGATGTTTTAGTACTGAACATTCTTCCATTATGTCTTCTCAGTGCTTTGGTGCCTTTTGGGTCATCCCAGTGGTCACTGCCAACTGGAACGAGAAGCTTCTCTAACCAAAAGTGAGAATAACATTAACATATGGGTATGAATAGTAAGTAAAGTGCTTACAGGGCAGTTTGGTGAGCAAAATATATGCATTTAGCCAGAAAAGAGCAGGCATTACACTCCTAATGCTCATGACCTCCCCACCATAGGCTTTTGATTAGGTTTTCAGTACCAAGCATGTATTCCGTCCCATGAAATGGGTCTCCAGTCCAATTAGAGAGCAGTTGGTTTCCCCCATAACAGACATGCCACTATTGCACCCATTTGGCTCATTTGGCCTAGTTGGCCAAACTTGAGGCTTCTAGTGTCCACTGCTTTCACCACTGATGGCTTCTGTCTCCCATAAGGCTGCATGTAGGACAGATTTTTCCAGTTTCCTGTCAGCTGGTCTACCAGAAGAAAGTTTTAAGGTCAGCCACAGTTTGATTTCTCAATGGCCTTGCAGGCCAGGCATGTGGAGTCTTTGGCAATAGGGTCTTATCTATTCCTGGGGGGAAGCCAAAAGCCTTGGCAATAGCCTCCATATTGCTTTCCACAGTTGTTGTACCATCTTACATTCCCACCAACAGTGAATGAAGGTTCTTATTTCTACACCACCTCACCAGCATTTGTTTTCACTAGATTTTTTTTTTAATGTTTGCTATCATTATGTGGGTACAGTGGAATTTTATAGCTGTTTTAATTCTATTTCCCTAATGATTAGGGATGTTGAACATTTTCTTAAGTGTGTATTTGAGATTTGTATTTCTTCCTCTGAGAACTCCCTATACAGTTCTCTGCCCCATTTTGTGAGTGGATTTGACTTTTGTTTAGGCTTTTGAGTTCTTTGTAGATTCTAGAAATTAGGCCTCTGTCAGTTGTATAGCTGGAAAAAATTTTCTCCCATTCTGTGGGTAATCTATTGGCTCTGCTTATTGTATGTTTGTCTATGAAAAAAACTTTTCAGCTTCACAAGATCCCAGTGGTTGAGTGATTGTTTAATTTCCTGAGCTACTGGGGTTTTGTTCAGGAAGTCTTCCCCACTCCTATATCATGGAAAGTTCCTATTTTTTTTTTCCAGCAGTAGCAGTTTTTCCAGTCTTACATTGAGGTTTTCGATTCATTTGAACTTGATTTTTGTGCAAGACGAGATTTGTGGATCGAGTTTCATTTATCCTGCATATGATTATCCAGTTTGTCCAGTATCATTTGTTGAAGATGCTGTCTTTTTTCCAGTGTACACTGTTAGGATTTTTATCAAATATCAAGTAGCTATAGTTTCTTGACCCAAAGTCCAGGTCCTCAATTCTGTTCTATTGATCTATAATCCTGTTTTTATGTCAGTACCATGTTGTTTTTATTACTATGGCTTTGTAATATAGCTGTAGATCAGGTATGGTGATACCTCCATAGATTGTTTCTTTTGCTGAGGATATGCTTGGATACCTGAGGCCCTCTGCCATTCCATATGAATTTTTGAGAACATTTTTTTCTATCTCTGTGAATAAAAATGTTGGGATTTTTATTGCTATTGCACTAAACCTATATATTGCTTTTGGCATGATTGCCATTTTCACAATGTTATTTCTGCCTATCTAGGAGCATGGGAAGTCTTTCCATTTTCTCAAGTCCTTATCAATTTCTTGAGTGTTTTTATGTTTTCATTGTATAGGTCTTTCACTTCCTTGGTTAATATCATTCCAAGGTATTTTATTTTTTGTGTTGCTATTGAAAATGGGATAATGTCACTTATTTCTTTGTAACTTCATCTTTTGCATATAGAAAGGCTACTGATTTTTGTGCATTGATTTTGTATCCTGCTACTTTGCTGAAGGAGTTAATCATCTTTAAGAGTTTTGAGATGGAGGTTCTGGGGTCACTTATATATAGAATCATGTCATCTGCAAATAGGGCTAACTTAACTTCTTCCTTTCCAATTTGTATCCCTTTTATTTCTTTCTCCTATCTTATTGTTTGAGGTAAGAGTTCCATTACTATGTTGAACAGCAGAGGTGAGAATGGACACCCCTGTCTTGTTCCTGATCTCAATGGGAATTCCTTCAATCTCTCCCAATTAAGTATTGTTTGGGCTTTAGGAACTTTATATATAGCCTTTATCATGCTGTGATATAAACCATCCATGGCTATTCTCTCCAATGTTTTGGTCATGAAGTGATATTGTATTTTGTCAAAGGCCTTTTTTGCATCTATGGGAATGATCATGTGGTTTTTGTGTTTAAGCTTATTTATGTGGTGTATTATATTGACAGATGTTGTTCAGTTTCCAGGAGATGGTGGGATTCCTGACACATCTTTTGTTGTTAATTTCTTGCAATACAGCATTGTGATATGATATCATGCAAGAGCTTATGTTGGTCTTCCTCAATATATGGAGGCAGGCTTTATGACCCAGTATAGGATCTATTTAAGAGAAGGTTCCATGGGCTGCTGAGAAGAATGTGTAATCTGTGGATTTTGGGTAGAATGTTCTGTTTATGTCCATTAGGTCTAATTGATCTATGGCTTTGTTGAGCTCTCTTACTTCCCTGTTAATTTTCTGTTTGGATGATCTATCTATTGCTGATAGTGGAGTATTGAAGTCCACAACTATGATGGTGTTGGTGGTCATTTCTGTTTTGTTATTGAGTAGTTTTGTTTTATGAAATGTGGTGCACCTGTGTTTAGTGCATAAATATTGATGACTGTGATATCCTCTTTTTGGATGGTTCCCTTGATAAGAAGTGGTCTTTGTCTTTTTTGATTACTTTTGGTTTGAAGTCTAATTTATCTGATATTAGTATAGCAACACCTGCTTGTTTCTTATTCCAGTGTCTTTAGAATATCATTTTTCACCCTGAGGAGGTGTCTGTCTTTAGTGGTGAGGTGGGTTTCTTGAAGACAGCAGATTGAGGGGTCTAATTTTCTGATCCACCCTGTTAGCTAATGTCTCTTGATTGGTGAATTAAAGCCATTAATATTTAGGGTAATAACTGTGAGGTTTGATTTAATTCCTACCATATTGTGGTGGTTTATGTGGCTTGGCGTTTTCTTGGACTTTGGAGTTTTCTGTACCTTTCTGGTTATTGTGATCTGCTTCTTGTAGGCACTTGAGGTTTGTTATTTGATTCTTCTATATGGAGAATTACCTGAAGTACTCTCTGTAGGTTTGGCGTTGTGTTCATATAGTTGTAAAGCTCAGTTTTATCATGTAAAGTTTTTCTTTCACATTCTATTATGAGGGATATTTTTGCTGGGTGGAGTAGTTTGGGTTGGAAGCCATAAGTTCTTAGATTTGCAGTTTTCCATTCCAGGCCCTTCTGGCTTTCAGGGTTTCCATTGAGAAGTGTGAAGTAATTCTGATGGGATTATCTTTATATGTTGTTTCTCCCTGGCTGCTTTTAGGAGTTTCTCTTTGTTATCAATGTTTAGAGTCTTAATGATAATGTGTCTTGGAGAATTTCTCCTTTAGTCCAGTCTGTTTGGAGCTCTGTTAGCTTCTTGAAACTTGATGGGACTTTCCTTTAAGAGAGTCAGAAAGTTTTCTTCAATAATTTTGTTGAACAAGTTCTCCTTGCCTTTGGTCTGAGTTTCTTCCCCTTCTGGTATTCCCATGATCCAAATGTTGGGATATTTAAGGATATCCCACAGTTCCCTCATGTTCTGTTCACAGAAATTTTTGAACTTATTGAAACTTTTGGAGTCACCAACAGTGTCTTCTGTTTTGTCTTCCAGTTCTGAGTTTCTATACTCCATATGGCTGACTCTGTTCTTGAGAGCTTCTATAGAGTTTTGGGCTTGTTAAGTTTGGTTTGTATTTTGTACTGCTTTTTATGCATAGTTTCCATCCCTCTGTTAGGTTCCCTTTTCACATCATTTTCTGATTTTCTTAATGCTTCTTGGAACTCATCTGTGTATTTATGTTTTCATTGAGCTTTGCCAGATGGTTATTGAGGTCCTCTTTTTTCTTTCACCGTCCTTCAGATCATTTAACTGTCTTTGGAACCCTTCCTGGTCCTTTTCTATTAGGTCAAATCTTTTCAGGACAGCATAAATACAATTATTGGCCCTTTGTTGATTTTCTGCAAGTTCTGCTATTTGCTTGGCCAGGACTTCATAGCTTGCAACTTCATTTTGGGGCTCTGATCCTATTGTACCTTCTATGTTTTGATTAGAGACATCCATTGTGGGACTGGGCAATCTTTTGGACTTACTTGCATTTGATCTTTCATGTTATTCCTTTTGTGCTGTGGTCTGCCCATCACAGTGTAGGAATCTTATTTAATTTAGGAGGAATCTGTAGGTTACCCTTGAAGTGTTTCAGTGATTATTCCCTTTTATGCTTGCTTTGATTAAGCTTCTGATGGAAATGGAGCCTGCCTGCTCAGAGGGAGGAGCCCTTGATGCTCTGGTGAGGGACCAAGGACCCGATATAGGGGCTTATTGTTCAGTGGTTTGGAGTATGGGACTGCATAGTCAGGTGCCCTGAGGGGACAGGGGGTGGAGGGAATGTGACAAATCAGACTGGTGTTGTGGCTGGGCTGTGGAGGGGGGGATGGGAAGGCATGGTGGTTCCACAATGCTGATGGTTAAGGGCATGGGACAGTGGGTCCATTGGGACTGTGTAGTAGGGGGTGGACGGAATTACTGGGTCCTGTGACAATGTAGGGTAGGGATATGGGACTGCTGAAGTGCAGGGGAGTGGATTGGCAGCCGTCCCAATGTCCCAGTGGGGTGGCAGGGAAGAAAAGTGAGGGGTTAAGAATAGCCTGTTGGCCTGGGGCCAAGTAGCCTGCAGGGAGTGCAGTAAGATCTGGTCCATTCAGGGCAGGGTGGCAGGTGGGAAGGAGGTCACACATGGAGCTCCCAGGTGGCTAGGGAAGGGGGAAAGCTAGCCTGCTGGCCTGGGTCCATGCATGGGGGGGAGAGAAAATGTTGAGTTGTATGGCATTCACATGTGAAGCTCCACAGGGGTGGGGAGAATGCTATCCTGTTGGCCTAGGTCTGTGCATGGGGGTTGGGGTGGTGGTGGCAGCAAGTGAGATGGCATTCATGTGTTGAGCTCCATGGTGGTGGGAAAGCCTAGGGCAGGGTGGGGCAGGGGGGAATGCTAGCTTGCTGGCCTGGGCCCACTTAGCCTGCAGTTAGTGCAAGAGGAGCCTGTGGCTGGGACTGTGGCTAGGATAGCTGCTTGAGGGGATAGGGGATTGGGGGACTGGTGGGCTACCTGAGAACAATGGAATCAGTGGATT
Source organism: Orientallactaga sibirica (assembly GCA_036365145.1). Lineage (NCBI taxonomy): Eukaryota > Metazoa > Chordata > Mammalia > Rodentia > Dipodidae > Orientallactaga > Orientallactaga sibirica. Next base: position 48,886,724 of record JAEOAD010000004.1, on the reverse strand, counting down.
TCCTACTTTGTTCCTCTGTGCCTTCCCACTGAAGGTCTACTAGAATCTTCAAACCTGTGAAAACCCCAATGAACCCTAAATGTCTTGCTTTTCCTTCCCTGTGAGGTGTGGTTAGGTGGATGCCATATTGACTGGAAGTTGTAATATGCTTTTTATTGCTTTTCCTCTTGAAGTGTGTTGAGATCTTCAGATTTTTACTTTAATATTTGAAATTACATCTGGAAAATTCAGTCATAATTCTTTCAATTTCTCCCTGACTTCTCCCTCTTTTCTTGGATGATAATCACACATGTGCTAGATACTTCATACTATTCCTTGAACAAAACATGCCCTTTTTACAAATTAGGGTTCTTTTTTTTTTTCAGAGAAGGATTTTACTCTAGCTCAAACTAGCCTTAAGCTCACCACAATCTTCCCACCACAGGCTCTAGAGCTCTGGAATTACTGGTGAAAATAGTTTTATCAATTATAGCTAAATATCATAAATTCATGCATTTTGATCATAACGTTCACTCATGATTTTAGATTTATATAAATGTACAATGATTAACACAATTTGCTTTTAGAAACATTTCCAATACCTCCAAAGGAATGTTCTGTCTAGTCATTCACCACTCTTAATGCAGTCTCACTAGGCCATTATCTGACTCTGATTAGCCTTTTCTGGACATTTCCTATACAGAATCACAACATGTGATCTTTTTTGTTTGGCTTTATTGCACTGTATTTAATATATTTGAATTTTGTCCACTTAATTTTCTTTCCATCTAAACTTCACTTGAGATAGTTTCCATTGCTCTGTTTCCAAGTTTACGTCTTCCTTTTATTTCTAGAACTAAGGCAATAAGTTCACTAGTAAATTTTTCACTTCGGGTATTTTAACCTATAGCTCTAGAAGTTTCAGCTTAACTAATATTTAATATTTAAAACATTTTGTGAACAGTTTTCATACATGTATATATAAAGCATTTTGATTATAATCCCCTCCTGTGAGCTTCTTTTATCTCTCTCTCTCCAATAGTCCTTTAATTAACCCATTCCCCACTTTGTTTTCATTTTGTGTTCATCATGGCCTAGGCTCATCTGGAAGTCACTCTGTATCCCCAGGCTTGAACTCACAATGTCCTACCTCAGCTTTTCAAGTGCTGGGACTAAAGGCATATGCCACCACTATCTTGAACCCCTTTTTCTCCAACTAGTCCTTCTTCCTGCTATTTTTTTGCCCCTTTCTTCCTCATATTCTATGACAGAATATTGATGAAATTAATATTGTACAAGTTGGCTTGGCTAATTACTATTTCCTTTCCTCATTGAATCCATATTTTCCTTAAATCTTTATTAGGTTCTTTATAGATTCTAAGATTCTTACTATTTTGTTTAATTTGAGAAAGAGAGAGACAGACAGACAGAGAATGAGCACACCAGCAGCTGAGATGCCACTGTGAATGAACTCCAGATGCATGCACTCCCTTGTGGGCAAGTGCAGCATTTGTGCCCTTGCATCACTTTTGTGTCTGGCTAAACATGGGACCTGGAAATTCGAATGGGCATTCTTAGATTTGGCAGGCAGGTGCCTTAACCACTAAGCCATCTCTCTAGCCCTCTTACTATTTTTAAAAAATATTTGTATTGTTTATTTGCAAGCAGAGATAGAGAGACAGAGATAGAGACAGAAAATGGTCAGGCCAGGGCTGCAGAGATAGCTTAGCAGTTAAGGTGCTTTCCTGCAAAGCCTAAGGACTCATGTTCTACTTTCCAGGTCCCACATAAGCCAGACACACAGTGATGCAAGTTGAAGGTCGCACATGTGCACCAGGGGGTCACACACATCTGGAGTTCAATTGCACTGGCTGGAGGCCCTGGCACACCAATTCTCTCTCTCTCTCTCTCTCATAAAAATAGACCAATCTGTTGGGCTTTCCTCAAAAAAAAAAAAAGAAAGAAAGAAAGAAAGAAAGAAAGAAAGAAAGAAAGAAAGAAAGAAAAAGAGAGAAAGAAAGAGGGCAGACCAGACTTCCTGCCATGCAAACAAACTCCAGACATGCGCACCACTTTGTGCATCTGCCTTTTTGTAGGTTCTGGGAACCAAATCTGGGCCATTAATTGTAGCAAAGTTTTAATTTCTGCCTTCTATTAAGACTCTTACCTTATTGCATGGATAAACTTTGTTGCCTGGGCTTGAAGAAGGCTAGGTTTTTATCCATGTAAGAAGCACCTTGGTTTTGGAGGCTCCATTGCTCATGGATATCTCTGAACTCTGTTAAAATACAGAACTGAATGTCTTCTTGTTACCAGGGTTCTCTGCCTAGACTGGATAACAAAGTGGCAAGGGATTCTATTGAGAAGCCAAGTGAAAGTACAGGCCAGATACATTAAAAGAGTATTAATTGAGCTGGAAAGCTAGAATGCTCAAGAACCCCTAGTTACTGCACAGGTCTTTCCTTTATGGGGGTATAGCAGGAGAATTTCATTGCTAAACAGCATAGTGTGATTGGTTCTTTGTTTTGATTGACAGGCTTGGGATTTGTAAGTCTTTCTTCACTTTGCATGTCCTTAACTGATGCATCTGATTTTAATCATATGCACGTCCAATCATGTATAGGCTTAATCAGGTAAACCGAGGATTTCCCCTAAAAGTTCATCCAGAGGACACAATTTGCCATACTGATCATGCACTCAAAACCCGTCCAGGCTGAATGAACCTAACTCCCTTAGTTTCTGGATATTCATGTTGTGTTTGGTCACAGAAAGGAAGTTACCTTGGGGTTGCTAGGGAGGAGAGACCTATTGCATTGTTTGAAGTGGATTGTGCTTGGAGCTTGATGCAGGTGTGTGTTGGGGGGGTGCCCCAGGTTGCTGAGTGCATTGTTAAAACAGAGGTGATTGATAGCTGAAGAGGAGTCTCAGGTTGTTAAGTTTTCCCTACATATACCTACCTCATTTTGGTTTTATGAAAGCTTTGGTGGTTTTTTGGGCTGCCAATTTCCTGGAAGTTGCCTCAGCCTCCTCATGTTTCTGCTCTGCATGTACAGATTCATATTCTGCCAGTCTCTGGGGACTCTGAAGACTTCTGTAGCTCTTATTCCACACAGTTCGCTTTCTGTTGTCTTTGGTGCCACACATTTCACAACCTTCTGGATTGTTAAGCTCTGTCTTCTGAGTTCTGTGAGGCTGTGTGCCCTCTTGGGCTCCCCCTCTGTAGTGGAACCTGGCAGATGGCTCTGTGCAGCACGTCTAGGTAGTCATAAAGATTGATTCATTTATTTCCCTTCTCTGGGCTGTTCCCTGTAGTCCAATATTTGAAGAAAGTTGCTTTAAATAATTTATCTAATGTTTTTCCCTGAGAGCTAATACAATACCATCACTCACCCATGGCAAAAAGAGTATGCTCCATGACTTCAAAAGTTTAAACCACAAATAATTTTTCCTAGAATTATCTAAAAGCTTAAGAACATATTTTAAATGGTTTTTAGATTAAAGGGGATATTAAAATAATAAAAATACATCTGAGAAATCTTTAAGGTATTTAGCTGTGGGTATCCTTATGCAGGTCAATGAAAAATAAAATTTTAATATTCAAGTAGGAGTAAGCATACACCTAGGTTTTTAAATGAATGTTCCTCCAGTTTGTATCACTGCTTTCATCCTTCAAAGATATAGTATACATTTGTAAAACAGTTTTCTTCTATAATTAAATTACTTCCAGAAATGATTTCTATTTGATTTAAGATAGTTATTTGGACAAGTGTTTATTTACACAAAAAGTCTCTAATAATTCTGAGTGGAAACTTTATTATCTAGGTTTCATGAGTTGAAAAGAAAGGTAAAAATCTTTCCAGCTGCCCTCTATTAACTTAGTGATAATGACTATAATAATGTTATTAATAATTAATATTTTCATAGTCTTTCCTATGTCCCAGGCAATCTAACTGCTTTTAAAAATATGTTAATGTAGTTAAATGCCGAGTAGATGTTATAATTTACCCACTCCACATTGAAGAAACAGAGCCACAAAGACATTAAGTAACTTTCCTAAGGTCACACAGCTAGAAGATTGCAATGTATTCTGAACAAGATTTGGAAAAGGTGCCTCTGTCCCAGCCAAAAATATTTCATTAGATGATGTAATCATTTAAATCCTTTTTGATTGTTGGCTTATGTTTCAAACTCATATGTAAGGAACATCTTGCTAGACTAAATCAATCGCTTGAATTAATTGTATATGATTTATATTACCATAAATATCATATAACCAAAGTATAAGTTAGAAAAAAAGTGGTTATTCATATCAGCAACATTGGATTGAAAAAAAAACTGTCTTTATGCTAGCATAGTTTTATTTTTTTTTAACGAATATTGTTCTTATCTACTTACATGAGGCAAATATTCTGGGTTGATCCATTAAAATGTAATTTATATTTTCTATATTTTATTTATTTATTAGAGAGAGGCTGAGAGAGAGGGAGAGAGGGAGAGAGAGAATGAGTGTGCAGGGCCTCTAGTCATTGCAAATGAACATCAGACACATTTGCCACCTTGTGCGTCTAGCTTATGTGGGTACTAGGGAATTGAACCTGGGTTCTTAGGTTATGCAGGCAAGATCCTTAACCACTAAGCCATCTCTCTAGCCCTCATTTTATATTTTATTAAAGACTTAAATGTCCAGAGACTTGGAAAACCCTTGTATATTTTGAACTTTTGATAGATAATTTTCCTATGGCACAAAATATCTGTTACTTTTGTGCATGCATGTCTTACTTAGATTTATTTTTTAGGTGCTTTGATAGGAAACTGCTCATTGGATTTGGTACAGAATCTATTGGCAGAGGTAGGAAGTAACAGAAGAGGAAAACAAGATACCCCACCACACCAAAAGAAGGGATTCTAGCTGAAGAACATGGTACCATATGTACTCTCACCTTTGACAAAGAAGGAAGTGTTTCCTGGGACTCCAGCCCTCCTCATACATGCTATCTTTCACTCCCAACCAAGCTAGAAAAAGTGTTCCACTTGGGTGACTGAAATCTCCCAAGAGTTGAGTTCTGATAAATTGGAAAGATCAGCATGTATCAAATTAACTTATCTTAGAATTGTATTGTGTAGGAATGTTTAATTTTAAAAATTGCTAGTTTTTTTTTTTTATTCAGACCATCACTCTAGCCAAGGCTAACCTGAAACTCATTCTGTAACCCTGAGCTGGTCTTGAACTCATGGTGTTCCTCCTACCTCAGCTTCCCAAGTGAGTCTTGAGTGCTGGCATTAAAGATGTATGCCACCATGACCGGGAAATATTGCTATTTGAGCTGCTTCCCTATGAATTTTGAGATTATTTTTTCTAATTCTGTAAAGAATGATGCAGGAATTTTGATTGGAATTGCATTGAATCTGTATATTGCTTTTGGTAGTATGGCTATTTTCACATTAATTCTTCTAATCCATGAGCACGAGAGGTCTTTCCACCCTCTCATATCTTATTCCATCCCTTTCTTCAGAGTTTTTATGTTTTCATTGTATTGAACTTTTACTTCCTTGGTTATGGATATTCCAAGATATGTAACTTTTTGGTGGCTATTGTAAAGTTGACTACTTCACTGATTTCTTTCTCTATTTTAACTGTGGGTATATAAAAGGCTACTGATTTTTGTGTGTTGATTTTATATCCTTCCACTTTGCTGAAAGACTTTATCACTTCCAGAAGCTCTTCCAATGGAGTATTTTGGATCTCTTAAGTAAAGAATCATGTCATCTACAAATAGAGCCAGTTTGACTTCTGCCTTTTTAATTAGTATCCTTTGTCTTTCTCTTGCATTATTGCCTGAGCCATGACTCCAAGTACTATGCTGAAAAATCAGTAGTGAGAGTGGGACCCCATCTTGTTTCTAACCTTAATGGGAAAGCTTTGAGTCTTTCCCCATTTACCTTGATATGAGCCTTTGGTCTGGTATATATGGCCCTTATTACATTGTGATATGGGCCCTCCATCCCTAGTCTCTACAGAGTTTTAATCATGATGTTGTATTTGTCAAAGGCTTTTTCTGCATCAATTGAAGTGATTATGTGATTCCTGTCTTTAAGTGTGTTTATGTGATGTATTACATTTACTAATTTCCATATGTTGAACCATCACTGTGTCCCTGGATGAAACTTACTTAACCAAGGTGGATGATACTTTTGATGGACTCTTGTATTCTGCTTGCAAGAATTTTACAGAGAATTTTTGCATCAAGTTCATCAGGGATATTGGTCTATAGTTCTCTTTTCTTGTGTCTCTCTCTGGTTTAGGTATTAGTGTGAGGCAGGCTTCATAGAAGGAATCAGGGAGCACTCCCTCCTTTGGGATTGTGTGGAATAACTTGAGAAATAATGGTTTTAGATCTTTAATGAAAGTTTGGCAAAATTCAGCAGTGAAGTCTTTTTGTTGTTGTTGTTCAGAGGCTTTTAATTATATTTTCAATCTTGTTTGATGTTATAGCTTTATTCAGGTAATTGATCTCTTCTGGGTTTAATTTGGGTAAATTATAAGAGTCAAGGAAGTGATCCATTTTTTACAGATTCTCTAGTTTTGTGGACTATAAGTTTTTGAAGTATGTCCTGAAGATATTCCCAATTTCATTAGTATGCATTATAGCATCTCCATTTTTGTTTCTTTTTGTTTGTTTGTTTTTGTTTTTGTTTTTCAAGGTAGGGTCTCATTCTAGCTCAAGCTGACCTGGAATTCACTATGTAGTTTCAGGGTGGCCTTGAACTCACAGCGATCCTCCTACCTCTGCCTCCCAAGTACTGGGATTAAAGGTGTGCACCACCACACCTGGTTTATTTCTAATCTTGTTGATTTGAGTTTGTTTTTCTTTAGATCAATTTGGCCAGGGGTAGATCAATCTTGTTTATTTTTACAAAGAACCAGCTCATTGTTTCACCAATTTTTAAAATTGTTTTCTTAATTTCCAATTCATTGATTTTTTTTGCTTTGATTTTGATTATTTCCATCCAGTACTTTAAAAAATATTTTATTTAATTATTTGCAAGAAGAGAGAGAGAAAAATGAAATGAGTATATCAGGCCTCTAGCTACTGCAAACAAACTTCAGATGCATGAACTACTTTGTGCATCTGGCTTTACATGGGTACTGGGGAATCTGAGTCATTAAGACTTTGCAGGCAATGAGCTTAACCACTGAGCAATGTCTCCAGCTCTTCAGCTGGCATTTTTGTATTTGGATTGTTCTTGTTTATACAGTTCCTTCAGGTGGATGGTCAAGTCATTGACTTGAGCTCTCTCTGACTTTGTAATGTAGGCATTTAGTGTTATAAACTTCCCTCTTAGGACAGCCTTCATTAAGTCTCATAAGTTTAGGTATGTTGGGTTTTCACTGTCATTCAGTTCTAGAAATTTATGGATTTTCCTTTTGATTTCTGCAATCAATGACCCATTCATTGTTTAATAGCAAGTTACTTAGTCTCCAGGAGTTAGTGTATTTTTTGTTATTTCTCTTATTGTTGATTGCTAATTTTATTGCACTGTGATCAGATATAATGCAAGGAGTTATTGTAAATTTCCTAAATTTGTTGAGACATGCTTTATGCCCTAATATATGAACTATTTTGTAGAAGGTTCCATGCACTGCTGAGAAGAATGTGTATTCTGTAGAGTTAGGGTGGAACATTCTATAGATGTCTGTTAAATCCAATCGATCTATGATGTTGTTTAATCTCTATTATTTCTCTGTTAATTTTCTGCTTGGATTGTCTGTCTATTGACAAGGGGAGAGTATTAAAGTCCCTTACTATTATTGTGTTAGTATTTATATCTGGTTTATTGTCTAGTACATTTTGTTTTATGAAATTTGGTGTACCTCTGATGTATATACATTTATTACTGTAATGTCTTCTTATTGGCTTATTCCCTTAATGAGTAAGACATGGCCTTTTTTGTCTTTTTTTATTACTTTTGGTTTAAAGTCAGCAGACAGCCTACAGAATGAGAGAAAATCTTTGCCACCTATACATCTGACAATGGTCTGATATCTAGAATTTACAAAGAACTCAAAACACTAAAAAATAAAAAGTCAAGCAACCCCCTAAAAATGGGGAAGGGAATTGAACAGAGTTTTTAAAGGATTCAGGTGGCTAATAAACACCTAAGCAGATGTTCAACATCCTTAGTCCTTCCAGGGAAATACAGAGTAAAATGACTTTGAGATACCTCAATAAGAATGGCAACCATCAAAAAATCAAGTGACAACAAATGCTAGTGGGATACAGAGAAAGAAGAACCCTCATCCATTGCTGGTAGGAATGCAAACTTGTATAACCACTATGGAAAGTAGTATGAAGACTCCCCAAAAAGCTGAAAAATAGAACTACCATTTGATCTAGCTATACCACTTCTGGACATTATACCCTAAAGTCTCTACTCTTTACCACAGAGATACTTACTCAGCCATATTTGTAGCTGCTCTATTCACTATAAGTAAGATCTGGAATCAGCCCAGATGCCCATCAACAGATTACTGGTTAATGATTTGGTCCATATACACCATGGAATTCTACTCAGTGGTAAGGAAAAATGAATTAATGAAATTTGTAGGAAAATGGATGGACTTGGAAAAAAATCATGTGAATTCACACAAGAACACAAAGACAAATGGCACATACTTTCCCTCATATGTGGTTCCTAACCTGGAACAGACTGAGTTGCAGGCATACCCAACAGGCAACTAGAGGGACAGGAACTAGGGGGACAGGTTTTGGAGGGAGGATGGAGGACATATACACAAAACTGAAGCCAACATGAACTAGTACCATAGGAACCTTTCCCATGAATATCAAACTAAAAGATATAACCCTCAAGAGAGAATCTGTTTTCTCTTTTACAGAAGGCATCAAAAAAAGGAGTATTGGAGATCATCTGGCAGAGGAGCCCCAAAATTATTGGCTCTGGCTTGTAACTCCCAGTACCAGAAATGGGTTATACCTCACAGTGAGATGTTGGCTGGAGAGACCTATGAGGTCCCCCAAACAAGACAGGCTTCTATCAAAGCACATGATGACCTGCCTGAGCTAAAAGATAAGACCCTATTGCTGAAGACATCACAAGATGCTGATATAGGACATCAATAAATGCAGAATTTGGAAGAAAGCCAGTTCCTTGATGGCTAACCCTCATAGTGCTGAAAAATGGCATATGAGCTGCTGGGGTAAAATGGTTACCACTATTGTGAATAAGCAGGGGATCCTGCTAGAGATGAAATCAACAAGCCAGACAAGATATATATGCGTGTGCAGTAGTGACACAGCCTAGGTGGGTAACAAATTGCTATATGATTGGATAAGAGTCACTAAGTGGGAAGTAACTCAAAGCTGATACTGGGATCCAAGTCAGAATCCTATGGAGATGAGGTTCATGGACTCAAGCAAGAAGCTCCCCCAAGTCTATGGCCAAAATAGGGCATACACTCATCAAAACCTCTCTTAATTAACTATCCCCTTTAACCCATGCTGCTCTCACTCTCCATTGAAGAATCTGTTTTCTCTTTTACAAAAGACATCAAAAACTTGGGAGAACCAAAACTCATCAACATGACAAGAAAAGATAACTGTCTCCATAGAAATAGGAACAAGCTTTCACTGCTGGTGGGAATGTAAAATGGTTCAACCATTATGGAAAGCTATACTCCTGAAAAGGATGACTATAGACCTACCAAAAGATCCAGTTATTCCCTTACTGGGCATTTACCCTAAAGGCTCCAAGCCTCAGATCAGAGAGAGATGCTTAACCATATTTATAGCTACTCAATTCATAATAGCTTAGAGTTGGAATCAACCCAGATGTCCATCATTAGATGAATGGATAACAAAGATGTGGTATATCTATACTATGGAACTCTATGTAGCAGCAAGGAAAGATGAAATAATGAAATTTTTTTTAAAAAATGGTCGAACATGGAACAGATCATCCTCAGTGAGCTCACCCAATCACAAAAAGATAATCATTGCATGGTCTCATTCATTTGTGGCTCCTAACCTGAATCCACCTGAGATGCTGCCAAACCTAATAAGCACTCTGAGGACCAGACAATAGGGAGGGTGGGATGGGTGGGAGTGAGAGGGTGGGAGGGAGGGTAAGGAGGGGGACACAAATAGGGACCCAAAAGGAAATGGTACTATAAAACTCTATATGCTGAACAGGCTAAAACACTGATCCTTCAGCAGGCCCACAGAGGGAACACCTGAACCACAGGAAACTGGAGAGAACATCATGAAGACCAACCTTAATCTTTTCCTGTTTCCTCTCTCTCTCCCTCTCTCCCTCTCTCTCTCCCTGTCCTCTCTATACTCACTTTCTCTTTTATATTACCTATCTTTTCTTCCTCCACCTTCCTTGGCACCTACAAGGTTTCCCAAAAAAGACAGATTTCTGTCAGAGTTCTTGATGACCCATCAAAGGTTAGGGGTAAGACCCTACTGTTGAAGACAGCATACATGGGTGAGACAAAACATGGAGAGACATGGTTGGAATCTGGAAGAGTGTCAGTCCCCAGACAGTTAGCTAGTCTAGTGCCAGAGGGTGTCACACGAGTGACTGGGGGAAAATGATCAATATCTGTCTAAACACCTCACAGTTTAAGCTACCCAGCAGGAAACAACCTCAAACAATGCTCAAACAAGCACAGTACTGGCACACAGCCATGGTGAGTAACCAAATGCTCTTGATGAGGCTAATAGATCTACTCACTGGAATGGAACTCATTGCTGGAACTGGGAAATAAGTCAAAACCATGTACAAAAAATTAGCCCAAGCCAGGCGTGGTGGTGCATGCCTTTAATCCCAGCACTTGGGAGGCAGAGGTAGGAGGATCACCATGAGTTCGAGGCTATCCTGAGACTACATAGTGAATTCCAGGTCAGCCTAAACTAGAGTGAGACCCTACCTCAAAAACCAAAACAAACAAAAAAAAAAAAAAAGAGTCCAGTCTTCAAGATCAGCTCCCACCAAATGTGGGCTAGAAGAAGGCCTATACAAATAAAATTCTCTCTAAACTAACTATGGCCATTCCATCTATCTAGTACTAACTTCTCTCTCCATCGGATAATTTGCTTATCTTTTTCAGATGGATGACGAACCTGAAGAAAGGATCAGCCTATCACACCTTACCAGGGCCCCAGCTGAAACCATAGAGTAATGCCAGGAAAGGGCAAGAGTACAGCTTTCTTGGTGAACACAACACCAGAAAAAGGCTGAAGGAGATAAACACAGAGAACATCCAACTCCTACTAAGCCAGATATCCAGAGACACAGAGGCTCCCAAAACCTCACCACTGAAGTAGAACTAAAATGATCCCAATGTGGCTTAGGGAAATTCATGGAAGAGGGGGTGGAAAGAGTGTTAGAGCCACAAGTTGGGTCATTATGCACAGAGACTTGGCCTATCCCCATAACTCTTGACTACCCCCACAATGCATGACCCACATTCACCATGGATGAGGGTCCTTTTGGAGGGGAGGACAGGGAGGAGGATAATGAAGTCACCAATATGAATGTAAAATTAGAATAATATAAACAAAATAATAAATTATTTTTTAAAAATAGATAGCTGTCTCCATATCATGAGGTGAGCTACCTCTTGCTCATGAGCCAGTGTTTAGGTTAAACCACAGAGGAATTGGCAAGTTAAGTATGAGTGCTCTTCTCAGAGCAAATCTGACAACCTGCGCCAGGAAGATGATGATAGACACTGAAGATGTTCAAAATGTACCAAAGCAGAAATCCAGAAGTTGCTGAAAGCTTAACATTACAGTAGACTTATAACATACCCACCAAGGCTCAGGGAACACTGTGGAAGAGAGGGTGGAAAGAGAGGCATTGCCTTCGCCATGATGACTGACTGCTCTCTCATAACCCATAACCCTATGGTGAATAACCCCACTTATGAGGGCCCTTAATGGTATGGGGGTGGGAAGGAAGGGAATGGTATCAACACATGATTTTTCCATACAACAAAGTTTCTTATTAATAAAAACTAAAACTATAAAAAAGATTTAATTCTTAAGCCGGGTGAGGTGGCGCACGCCTTTAATCCCAGCACTCAGGGGCAGAGGTAGGAAGATCACCGTGAGTTCAAGGCCACCCTGAGATGACATAGTGAATTCCAGGTCAGCCTGGGCTAGAGCAAGACCCTACCTCGAAAAAACAAAAAAAAAATTAATTCTTTATATAAAAATAATCAAAGACCTAATTATATGCAAATTTGGTTTCATTTTTAATAAATGGTAAAATTTTATGTACCAAATAATTGTTCTGAAACAAAGATATATTTATTTTAAATGCTTGCTTTGTACACTTATTTTATATACTTATTTCTTACATACTTATTTCTCAGGTGGAAAGGAGTTGTGAATGAAAAACATTTAAGAAGCCCTGATTTAGAGAATAATGAGCAAAAAGGGAGAATTCTAGGTGCATAGCTCAGTGGTAGGGTGCTTACCTGATATATAGTGGGCCCTTTTTTGATCCCAGATCCCTCTGTCCTAACTTAAATGTTGAGCACAGGCAAGATTTTTGTTTTGGATTATTTTCTATCCAAAGTTGGTTGACTCCTTAAATATGAAATAGTGGCTAGGGAGGGCTGACTGTATTTCTTTAAGAATTCCCTTATATCTGAACCCAGAGCTTATAGAACTGAAGACACACATGATTCTGTAAGAACTGAATGCACTACTGCCTGTCCAGCATGACCTGACATGGTGCTATAAGCACACCTCCTACAGATGGAATGATAAACACTGAACATGTACCTTTCAAACTCTCAACACTGAGATAAAATGTACTCCTTTCTGCATACATATGACTAAAAATAAAAACAAGATTAAGGAGGAACAGGCATACTTTACATTAAAAAGAAAATTAAATTATTTTTGGGATTACAAATTCCTATATTTTGATAAATTTATTGAAGTTGAATTAACATACTTTCTCTCCCCCCATTTTCTGTGTGTGTGTGTCTCATTTTGAATGTCTCAAGTATGCATTGAATTTGCATTTTCATAGCCCACTGGCCAAGTGTGAATATTTTCTTTATATCATATCTAATTATTTTTAACTTACTTGCCAGTTATTCTGAATGGTATGCAAAATTGAGTATATGCATGAGTATATAATAATAGTTAAAATATTAATACTCACTTTTATAAATGTTTAGACTTAAAAACTTGAGATTTAAATTTTTTCTATACTTTTTTTTTTTTTTTTTTTTTTGGTCATTACAAATGTTCTGTAACTGAAACCAGGGTGAGGAAGTCAGAGTAACAGACCTAGGAGACAGAGTAACAGACCTAGGAGATAGGCTGGGGTGTGGTGAAGCTTAGCACACCTGACTTAAAGACATAGTTTTACAAATATTTATTCTGGGAAACAAAGAAATTGAATAATTAAAAACTTTGATATAGTAATGAATAAGAAAATACTGGCTATTTGCAAAAGATAGTTACAAAGAATTGGAGTTTACAACATTATATTGTAAAAGTGAGCAAGAATAGAGCCATTTAATAAACTAATATCTATTTTATACAATTTGAAATTTTTGACATTATTAATCTGTGTTCAGAAATAACATAGTTTTGTGATTGTTTTTTTAAACAAGGTAGTTAGATTTATAAGAAAACCATGGTAATTTTACTGATTCAAATATTTCATTGCAAAAGTCATTTCATGGCATCATGGTTTAGCTAAGAAACACCCCCAGGTATTGAAAGTTTGGTCCCTAGGTGGTGGTGTTATACTGGGAAGTTCTGCAGACTTTAGGAGGTAAGGCCTAGCAGAAGGAAGCAGGTCCCTGGAGAGTTCTATCTCCCCACCCCCACTTCCTGTCTGCCATGAAGTGAGTAGCCACTGCCACATGTTTCTGCCATTATAGGGCTGTGCCTTACCACAGGCCCAGAATCATTAGAGCCAATGACTGTGCACCAAAACTTCTGAAACTATGAGCCAACACGAATCCTTCCTCTCCCAAGTTGTTTGTTTGGCAATTTGTCATGGCAAAGAAAAGGCTGACATACATGACAGTAGTGACTATGTTTTAAATTAACATGTACGCCAAGTCTGTTATGTACTGAATCATGTATAGAAGCTAGTTATTTGCAATGTGGAAAAATATCTGCATAAATAAATGCAATAACTTTAGAACTTGGGGGAGAAGTGTGGCCAGACCCCTTTCTTTGCCGACTTTCAAAACACTGTTTCTTGTACAGCCTTCATTAAGAAACAGTTCTGGATGACTTCTGAAGAGGATCCCAATTACTGTTAAGGGGAAAAACTTTCTCGGCCTCCCTCATCAATCAGTCTGCACAGAAGAATCCAAGGAAACCTCTGGTCTGGCCTTTATCTTGCTAAAGCGACACTTATCACTGCTCGCACTACCAAGAACAACAGGATACAAGGCAGAGACTGCGTCTGCAGCAGCTTACCCATCAATGTGACACATGATCTTTGGTGCTTTGCTATTTTAAAAACAACCTACTGTTCTCCAGGAACTATCTGCACATTCTCTTAGATACTGAATTTAGGCAGGCATTTCAGTGGGACCTGAAGTGTTGGAATCCCTAGGTAAGGAGTAGAGAGGTAGAACCTTCTGTGATGGTAGAAATGTTCACTGTCTGAGGTGTTCAATACGGTGGCCAAGAGCCACCTGTGCACTTGAGCACTTGAAATGCAACACATACAGCTGAGAACCTAAAAATTTAAATTTACTTGATTTTGAAATCATTTAAATTTAAGTAGCACAAAGGGCTAAGAGCTTCTGCATTAGGGTGATAGAGTATTTTCCCTTACTATTCCTTGTACAAAACTAATCAAAACCATTTCCAGAGCGAATCCTTTCCCCCAAACTCTGAGTTTAAATGTGAATTTAATAGACTCTTTGTTCCAAAATGCAAAACAAAACAAATATTCCATCTGGTATTTACAAAAATGTTGAAAATATGTGTTTTTCTTCCTTTATCTAAACAAAATCTTGTTATAAACTTGAGAACCAGATATTTTTGTAGGGAAAGCATTACCCATCAGCCTTTTCCTCTTCCACAGTATGCCTTTTGTAAGTTAAACATTTGCAGTGGTAACATAAATAATTCCTCTCCAAAAGTAACACACATTGAATTTGGGTGCAGAAAGACAGTCTGCATCACACACCCACCCCAACCTGCATTTCTGTCAACATGGCCTGTCCCACAGGACTGCACTAAGCATCAATTCATTAGGAAATGTGCTGTTTTTCCTCATAAAAATAAGAGTCTACTGTGTAGAAAAATTCAAAACTAAAATTAAATGTGAACTCATGCTATTTCTTCAGACAATATCTTTGAAAATGTCTCCAACTGAAACAAGACTGAATTTGGTTAACAGACTTGGGTTTATACCCCGCCCAAACAGCTAAATATATATGAAGTTCAGTATCTTAATGGGCAGTATTTTGATTTACCGCAGGGCCACAGTTCTGCCCACAGCTATTTTAGAAGCATTTACATATTGGGCAATTGTGTTCTCTACCACAAAGCATGAAGGTAGTCTTCAAAGATCATTTATCTTCTCTGACACTCACTGAGCCCCATTCTCTACAATGATTTTCTAAGTCTAGAAGTTCAAATATTTGGAGGTTGCTAGAGAGTGAAGCTAAAAAAAAAAAAAGAAGAAGAAAATGATTCTCTTTCAATACTGTGATTAAAAAGTCAAAAGCCTTTCATTTTGAGAAATAATATGTATTCATGAAGTCTAACAAATGCAACTTGTATCAATCACTCTTTTAATATACAACTGGCATACCTGCATCTTAAGTAAAAAAATTCTTGAAAAGCTGACTCTTGAAGAAACTAAACAGAATTATAACTCCAATTTAGTTACTGGTTTGCAGATCAAAGCATTTTCTATGTACATGAAAAAATATAGCTTATTTAAAGAATAATATTTTCCCCTCAACTATCTAATCCAGTACCCTAAGAAATGGGCCATGACCATAATGATAATTTATTCAAGACTTCAAAACTTATGCAAGCATATGTATAATGTATTCAAGTATCATACAACACCATCCTTGTTTTAAAACATGACAGAGAAGAGTCATATATCAGAGTGTGTACCACAAATGTACCGAAGGACATGTGAGCAGCAAGTGCTAGGAATTGAAGCCTTAGGAGTTTTCTCTTGTGAGGTTAAACATCAAAAAGAATTATGTACCAAAAGAAGAATACTTGTACCAAAGAGTAATAACAATGCATCAGTGACTTCTCTCTGAGCCCAAATAGTGGTTAATTGAATCTCCCACCCACACAACATGGCTAGGGACAATAGCATGGGAAACACAGATATACATTATTTATTCTTGTTGTATTTAGCACAGTGAGAGCTGTGCCCTTTAAAAATTAACTAAAGACACTGCAGTAGATAATTTGGAGTCAGAGGAAGACGTGCTCTACTTACTATGTCCCCTGTCTTCACAAACAAGTGATAAAAAGAAAAAGACTCAGATCACAATCAGGACCTTGCCTATGGGGAGAAATAAACTTCCTCAAGGAAATAATGAGAGATGAAACAATTCCCTGAGGGTTAACACAATTTCTGTCCCTAAAATATTTTAAAAATAGAGCACTCCTCATCTTCTTAGAAATAGGGTTGGGCTGCCACGAAGGCTGGCAGGGCTCTGCATGTGGCCACAACTCGGGGATGTAACTGCTGTGCATGGATGGTTCTACTGTGTGCCTTGCCCCAGACCTTCTTTGCAACAAAGCCAAAAGAGCCCAACAGTATTTTGTTGGCCCAAAAGAATGAATGTAGGGGCTGGAGAAATGGCTTAGCGGTTCAGGTGTTTGCCTGCAAAGCCAAAGGATCCCGGTTTGATTCTCCAGGACACATGTAAGCCAGATGCACAAGGGGCACATGCATCTGGAGTTCGTTTGCAGTGGCTAGAGGCCCTGGCGTGCCCATTCTCTCTCTGTCTGCCTCTCTTCTCTCTCTCTCTCTGCTTGCAAATAAATAAATAAAATTTTAAAAAAATGAATGTAAAATGAAATAAACTTTCTACTGCTATATAACAAAAGCATCCCACATTTAATAGTTTCAAACATGAAATATTTCTAGTCTTATAGTTTACTTCAGTCAGGAATATGGCAGTGACATAGTGAGGTAGTTCTGGAGCATGATCTTTTTTATGTTTTTATTAATTATTTTTTTAATTGAGAATTTCCTTAATTGTAGGCAATATCTCACAGTACTTCCCTCTCTCCTCCCCCCACTTTCCTCTTTGAAACTCCACTTTCCATCATATCCCCTCCCCCTCTCAATCCGTCTCTCTTTTCATTTTGATGTCATCATCTTTTCCTCCTATTTGATAGTCATGTGTAGGTAGTGTCAGGCATTGTGAGGTCATAGATATCCAGGCCATTTTGTGTCTGGAGGAGCATGTTGTAAGGACTCCTACTCTTCCTTTGGCTCTTATATTCTTTCCACCACCTCTTTCACAATGGACCCTGAGACTAAGAAGGTGTGTTAGAGATGTTTCAGGCTGAGCACTCCTCTGTCCCTTCTTCTCAGCACTATGGTGCCTTCTGAGTCATCCCAAGGTTGCCACCATGTGAAAAGAGAAGTTTCTCTTACCAAAAGTGAGAGTAGCATTAATATATGTGTATGGACATTAAGAGAAGTGCTTACTGGGCAGTTTGGTGAGCATAGTATATACATTTAGTCAGACACCAGCAGATGTTACACCCCTAGGGCTCATGACTACCCCTGTCATAGGTTTTCAGTATCAGGGATGTATTCCCTCCCATGGAGTGGGCCTCCAGTCCAATTAGAAAGCGGTTAGTTTCCCCCTAACAGAAGTACACTGTGAATACAGCAAAGAGGCAACCTACAAAATGGGAGCAAATCTTTGCCAGCTATACATCTGACAAAAGATTAATATCTAGGACATACAAAGAACTCAAAAAATTAAATAATAAGAAATCAAACAACCCAATTAAAAATGGGCTATGGAAGAAATACAGATGGCATATAAACATATAAAAATATTCTATATCCCTAGTCATCAGGGAAATGCAGATTAAAACTACGTTCAGATTCCATCTCAATCCTGTCAGATTGGTTACCATCATGTAAACAAATGACCATAAATGCTGGTGAGGATGTGGAAAAAGAGGAACCCTTCTACACTATTGGCGGGAATGCAATCTGGTCCAGTCATTGTGGAAATCAGTGTGGAGGTTCCTGAGACAGCTAAAAATAGATCTACCATATGACCCAGCTATACACTCCTAGGCATATATCCTAAGGACTCATCTCACTGCCTTAGAGATACTTGCTTGACCATGTTTATTGCCACTCTATTCACAATAGATAGGAAATGGAACCAGCCTAGATGTCCCTCAGCTGATGAGTGGATAATGAAGATGTGGCACATTTACACAATGGAGTTCTACTCAGTGGTAAAGAAACATAAAGTTATTAAATTTGCTGGAAAATGGATGGATCTGGAAAGGATTATACTTAGTGAGGTAACCCAGGCCCAGAAAGCCAAATGTCACATGTTCTCTCTCATATGTGGATCCTAGCTACAAATGATTGGACTTCTATGTGTGTAAAAATAAAACTCAGTAGCAGAAGCCAGCAAACTAGAAAGGGGATATAAATGGAATAGAAAGGGAGGGGGGATTTAATAGGATGGTATTGTATATATGTAAGTAGAAGAACAGATTAATGGGGGCAAAAGGCCTTAAGTGAGGTCAGGGGAAGAGACGAAACAAAGGAAAGGTGGAAGGAGGGTTAATCAAAATTTAAGAGGATATAAATAAGTCATATGGAATCCTACTTTTCTGGATGGAACACCTAGAAGCCATAGATTGTTACTAGAAAATTCTCAGTGCCAGGGATGGGATACCTTCCAGGGAGTTGTTGGCCAGGGAGGTCACAGATACCCGCAAAACACTACAGGCCACTGCAGAGGCCCTTGGTTTCCCAGCAGGATTAGATGGAAAGACCCTATTGCTGAAGACTCCACATACTTGGGCTGCAAGGTCACTGAGAAATCCTGCTGGAGACGAGCTGAAAACATCCTCCATGTGGACCAGCTGACAGAAACTGGAAAAAGCTATGCTGCATGCAGTTCAATGGGAGAGAGAGAAATCACCAGTGAAGATACTCAACAGTGGACACTGCAAGCTTTAAATTTGGCCAGCCAGACCAAATGAGCCAACAGGTGCAATAGTGGCATTATTTATTTATTTATTTAATTTATGTGGAGAGAGGGAAAGAAATAGGGAGAGAGAAAGAATGGGTGGAGCAGGACCTCTAGCCACTATAAAACAAACTCCAGATGCAAGTGCCACCTTGTGCATCTGGCTTACACGGGACCTGGAGAATTGAACCTGGGTCCTCAGGCTTCACAGGCAAGCACCTTAACCACTAAGCCATCTGTACAGCCCTGGATCATGACCTTTTATGCAGCTGGAATCAACATATTAGACTGCAGCTATCTGAAAGCTTGATGACTGGGACTCTGGGATCAGCTTCCAAAACATACTCATACAGTTCTGTGCAGGGAGCCTCAGTCTTTCCTGGCTTTTGGTAATTAAGCCTATTAATAACAATGATAATAATAATAATAAAACTTTGGTTCATGAGCCTCTTCACCACTGGGCACCAAACTTTCAGTAGAGCAAATGACCCATAAGAGCCAGCCAGAGCTGCAACATCTTTTAAACCTGGCCTTTAAAATGACACTATCATTTCATAGCATCCTATTAGTTATGCAAATCAACATGAAAAGTCATTAATTATACAGGCACCCTGGTACCAGGGGGTGGGCATCTTTGGCTCTCTTGGATGCTGGCTACCACAGAGGGCTTATATTAGAACTGCCAACAGTTATATACATAGGTCCATAG
This sequence comes from Orientallactaga sibirica, assembly GCA_036365145.1. Taxonomy (NCBI): domain Eukaryota; kingdom Metazoa; phylum Chordata; class Mammalia; order Rodentia; family Dipodidae; genus Orientallactaga; species Orientallactaga sibirica. The sequence goes on along the minus strand of JAEOAD010000004.1, from coordinate 48,866,799 downwards.
TAACTTATAGCATGAAAGTGAATTATAAACTGTTGAGTGATCATCTCTCTATAAGACAATCCTTTCCTTCCCAGACACTAGTCTGCTCCTCCTTGTTAATCATAGATGTCTCTCTGTGTAAAAATGTGGCCACTCAACATTTCCGTACTTTTATTTGGTACAGCTCCCTTTCTCTGTACAACTGATGGCGTTCCATAAATGCACTCCTATGTCTTCCCACTTAAGTGTATGTGTTCTTTTTTTTAACCATGTAATAAATCAAACCTATTTCTGATTACATCCATCCATCTATTTATCTATTTATCTATCATCTATCTATCTATCTATCTATCTATCTATCTATCTATCTATCTATCTATCTGTAATATGCCAATGTGTTAATTCCATTCAGTAAAATAATTGTTTTAAGGAATGCTAGAAGGGTAGGTCATAGAATGAGAAAAGAAACTCAGTTTTCCAATCAATAGTCAAGTCATTCTGACTGGGTCCTATTCTGCTTCAGGTGCCTGTGGTACTCCTCCAAGTAGGGAAGGCTTACAGGATAGGATAGCTTATAGCAGTTACCTACTCCTTGCTGGGACAAAATCAGCAAAGGAAGAAGAGGGTGTATTTTCAGCTTATAATTCCAGATGATTGATCCCATCATGGTGGGAAAGCATGACACAGCCAGGATTTCTCCTTTTTACACATTCCAATACCCAAGATTAATGAAGGTGAGTCTTCCTACCTTATCTCAAAAATCCCTCATAGACATGATCAGAGTTGTTTCCACGGTGACTAAATTCTGTCAAGTTAACTAGTCACCAATCATCACACAGTTGGAAAAGTTATAGGAAATTCAGAAGGGACAATTTTGTTAAGTCAAGTTTTGCCCTCTACAGACAGTTACCTCCCCTCCCTAGAGTGTTTGTGGCCCTGCTCTCCTTTTCATGTCCGCCAACCGCTATCCCTTTAGTCCTGCTTCTGGTTGGGAATTTCAGATATGGTGTCATGCTACTGGAGACAGGCAGATATTTATTAGCCACTCACAACAGATAAAATGTAAAATCAATAAGCATTTAGACTCCATCTTAGAATCTGAAAATGTTACCATTAGAAATGTGTAAATAATTTCTTTCACTAATTTTAAAATAATTAAGAAAATTAGAATATGGCCTGGCTTTTAGATAATAGTAATATTTATTAATTTTCCTAGGTGTAAACATGTCATAATGGTTACATCAGAAAATGTTATTGGTATGGGCTGGAGAGATGGCTTAGCAGTTAAGGCACTTGCCTGCAAATCCTAACAACCCAGGTTCAATTCCCCAGTAACCATGTAAAGCCAGATGCACAGTGGCACATGCATCTGGAGTTTGCAGTGGCTGGAGGCCCTGGTGCACCCATTCTCCTCCCCCATCTCCTCTATATCTCTCTCTGCTCATAAATAAATAAATAAATAAATAAATAAATAAATAAATAAAAATGTTCTTGGTGTTTCAAGTTCTAAATGCCTACTCTGGTATCTTCATGAACTTTTTCTACAAGATTGCTATTTTTTGTTTTTAACTTTTGTGTGTGTGTGTGTATGTGTGGTTTATTTTTTTTGAGGCAAGCCCAACAGACTGGCCTTTTTTATGCCAGAGAGCAAGAGAGAGAGAGAGAGAGAATTGGCACACCAGTGCCCCTAGCCATTACAATCAAATTCCAGATGCATGTACCACCTTGTGTGCATGTGTGACCTTTGGGCACTTGCATCACTTTGTGTGTCTGGCTTACGTGGCACCTAGAGAGTGGAACATAGGTCCATAGGCTTCACAGGCAAGTGGCTTAACTGTCAAGCCATCTCTCCAGCCCTCATCTACCCTTTTTTTTTAGGGGGGGGTTTGAGGTAGGGTCTCACTCTGGCCCAGGCTGACCTGGAATTCACTATGTAGTCTCAGGGTGGCCTTGAACTCTCATGATCCTTCTACCTCTTCCTCCCAAGTGCTGGGATTAAAGGTGTGCACCACCATGCCCAGCTTCTCATCTACTTTTTAATGAGCTGAATTGTCAAATTATTATTTTTTTGGAGCTGGCACCATGTGTTTGACAGCCTCATACTGGTAACATTCTCTTGTTCTCCTCATCTTGCTTTTCCTCAGCCACTCACCATGGGACTTTATCAGTCTTCTAACTTTTGACATTGTTATCTGTTGCAGTCAGGTTTGCATTGCTGATAGAAATCACCCAACCAAGAGCATATTGTGGGATAAAAAAGAGGTTTATTTTATTTTGGCTTACTGCTTGAGGGGATTCTCCATGATGGCAGGGGGAAACTATGGCATGAGCAGAGGGTGGACATCACCGCCCGGCCAACGCCAGGTGGACAATAGGAACAGAAAAGTGTGCCAAACACTAGCAAGAGGGAGCTGGCTATAACACCCATAAGTCTGCCCCCAACAATATACTACCTCCAAGAGGCATTAATTCCCAAATATCCATCAGCTGGGAACCTAACATTCAGAAGTAAGTTTATGAGGGACACCTGAATCAAACCACCACATTATCCAACAATAGACTGCTTTCCTCTTAAATCTGCAGATGTCCAATGATATCCTTCTTTCCACTTAGATATAAAGGTGGACATTGCATTTCTGGCTTCAGCACTAAACTTCCTTCTTCAGCTACAAGTCAAACTCTTCTGGCTAAGTGGCATAAAGTTTTCTTAACATTTTGGAACCTGATATCTTTATTCAGGATGTGCATGCTATCATTGGTATGAGACAAGATCTTCACTTGATGGCCATTGCCTTTCTTTGAAAATTTCCAGCTCATTTGAACGTCTGTTTTTCTCTTTTGTTCACACATTAAATAAATTTTCTATATTAAGGATGCATCCTAACTTATTGGTTGGCAGTATGACTGGCATGTGCAGAATCCAATGAATGACACAAACTTATCTTGGCTTGGAATATCTGTTCTATTTACATCTGTTTAATAACTTATCCATCATGTTACCCCATACATGCATACACTTCTGTATTGTACCCTTCTATATTATCAAATCATGCCATAAAATCTACCAAATGTTTATAGTATTTTACCATTTAATAGAAAGTATGTCATAGATCCAGAATTCAAACTCCCAAATTCCAACATCAATATACATAGAAGGCATTCTCAAAATTAATCATATACATTAAAAGCAGCAAATTTTTACTGTCCCAGAGTCAGGGCTTAGAACACAATTCCTTAAGCTATGGCACCTTGGCCTGCTATGGACTTTGAGTTGAAAGATTAGAAGGCCCTATGAGGGAGTATTTCTAATCTTCTCCTGTCCCTTGCCTCTTTTTCTCCCCCAAACAAGTCAGAGAAACCAGAATTCTTATTTTTCTAAGGCAGGTCATTGAGATGCTTCTTCTCCTGGGAAAATCACACTCTCCTTTCTTTCTGAAAGATACTCACTCCAGAGGGAACCTGTCCCAGACACAGGAGGGGGAATTTATACAGAGAAGCTAAGAATATGCACAGGCCTTGCTGTGTTAACCTCTCAGTCTAACCACAGCAGATGGTACCATTGTGTCCAAACACATTTTTACCAGTCTTTATTGACCCTAACCACAGAACAAGATTGCCCTGGGTCTTTGAGTCCTTGTTTCTGAAGGCTCCTGAGTCCTTTAAAAAACTCTGATCTGAATACATTTATTATGCTTTTATCTTGTTATCCAGTAGTGTCTACCATCACCCTCATGTAGCTAGAGAGAATTTCAAACATTACCTTTGAGTTTATTCAATACCAGAATCCCTCCCAAGTTGGGCCCTATGCCTTTGCACAAACTGAGGCTGAGGCAAAGAGCAAAAACTAGGGCTGGGGAGATGGCACCGGGGATAAAATGCTTGCTGAGCAAGCATGAGTACCCAAGTTTGGATCCCCAGTACCCAAACTCAGTAAGCTGGAATCCCAGAGACCCTATACCCAAAAAGGCAGGTGACAAGAAAATCTGATTGATAGAAGCTGGGGTGGGGGACTGCAACAGCCTGGTGAAAGGGTTGGTGAACAGTGAGATGTCCTGCCTTAAATTCACTGAGAGGCATGGATCTATACCAGGAAGTTGTCCTCTGACCCCCACAAGTGTAGTGTGGCATGGACAGACAGACAGACAGACAGACACACACACACACACACACACACACACACACACACACACACACATACCTACATAAACACACCAAAAAAGATTTTAAAAATGTATATCAAAGAGAAAAACTCATCTATTTTTAGAAACCTAGGAGATAGCTTATAGTTGACTGTAATTTAATTTAATCAAAAGCATGTACAATGTTTATGTGGTCTAATGTTATTTCCTTAGATGGTATATTCATTGAAGGATTTTTTAAAATGTAAGAAACAGTCTTTATTCTAATAGAGCTTTTAGCTTAATAAAATCCTATACATATCATTCTGGTACAGCAGAGAAAAGTAAACTATCTGAGAGAGCCCCAAATAGTCTTAAAGGGGTTTGAGGAAAGGCAACATTGGACAGTTGAGTACAAAAGGAGAGACAAGAAGCTGCATTTAGCATTAAGTCTACAAGAATACGTGGGAATTTTGTGATAGCAGTAGCTCAGGGGTTGGCCAACGTGTTCTTTATAGGGCCAGGTAATATTTTAAGACCTGTGATCACATTTAGTCTTGGTTCCTTATTCTTACTTCCTCCCCTTTCACATTTTCCAATCCTCTACCTTTAAACACCTAAAACATTCCTACCTATAGACTGTAGAAATTGTCTTCATTTCTTATGACATTGTTTACTAACTCTTGCTCTAGGTAGTATGAGCAAAAATGTGGGCGTAGGAAGCTACAATCTATTTCTTTTGGCTGAAGGTAATGGATATTTTTGGAGAGAGATTACAGATAAGATTAGAAAATCTGGTTAAAGGTCTGCTATGTAGAGCCTTGCTTGCCAGTAAGACTTCATCTGCAAGAGATCAAGACAGCCTCCTAGCAGGGAAACAGGAGAGCATCAATTTAGGAAGATTATGTAAAGTCAATTAGTGTCATGGTGTAGGAGATGGGAACAGTACATAGGAAAAAACAAATATCTTTAAACTAATATAGTGGTTATAATTTTTTAAATATTTTATTTATTTGAGAAAGAGAGAGATTGGGAGAGAGGTATGCCAGAGCTCCTAGCCACTCCAAATGAACAAACTCCAGACACATGCACCATCTTTTCTGTCTGGCTTAAGTGGGTACTAGCAAACTGAACCTGAGTCCTTAGACTTTGAAGGTAAGCACCTGAACTGCTAAACCATCTCTCCAGCCTGTATAGTGGTTATAGTAACTGAAAGATGTAGACAGAATAGAAGGAACATTTTCTTTGAAGCAGGGCCCAGGCTGACCTAGAACTCACTCTGTAGCCTAAACTGGCCTTAATGGTGTTTCTCGTACGTCAGCCTCCCAAATGCTGGTATTAAAGGTGACCACCACCATGCCCAGCTAACAGTTGCTTTGTTTTTTTATTTTAAGAAAAGTGTTATAAAGCCAGGCATGAGCCTCATGGAAGAGAAGACAGAAAGAATGCAAGAGACACAGCATGGGAAGTAGTGTGGTGGAGTGTCATCTTCTGGATAGGACCTGGCAGTTACACTCATGACTTCAGAGCAGCCATGGTTTTATGTACAAGATTGACTCCAATAATATTCTGTCATGGATGGGGAGGGGCTAACAAGATCCTCCTCCTCCCAAAGGAGCTACTGGCAGTTGTTGCAGTGGGCAACCCTAATTTAGCGCAAATACATATGTGCAATAGCGCGTGCGTGCGCGCGCACACACACACACACACACACCATGGAAGTAGAAAGGAGAAGAGTTAGGAAGCAGAGTTTAATGGGAAGGGAATATGAGAGGGTAATGGGGGAGGATAAGAGCAAATATATGCATGTATGAAATTGTCAAAACAAAAAATAACAAAAACAGGCATGGTAACATGCCTATAATCTCAGCTCTTGAGAGGTAAAGGTTGGGGATTATTACTAGAATTCACAAAGCTAAAAAACTTAAGTCCTGTTTTGTAAATCTTCACAAAAAGAATGAGTAACACTAAGACCTCACAAGGTCTATTATCTCCAAAGCAGAATCTAACAGTCTTGAACTTTGTCATTGCTGGGGTCAGACAATGATATCCCTTAGTTAATGTTTTCATATGCTGAATATTTTGAACTCGAGCAGAATCCAAGTCTGCTTATCCCACACACATTCTGAAACAGACACAAGCTGCTTTTACACAAAAGCATAGAGTCCTCACTGAGGCCCAGAAGGTAGGTAAAGGCAGAGTGAGAGCCTGATACAGGTGACTTTATTTTGGGTCTGCCTTCTCTTGTAGTTTGCCTGAAAACACAGAGATAAGTCATTATCCTTAATCTTTCTTCTTGAGTTGCCTCAGGATTCTGGAACAATAGAAGCTCACAAGATAGGGCAACCCTCAGAAGATGGGGGTACTTGTCCATGAAGACAAGCTGTACCCTGAGAAATAATCATTCTACAAGATCCAGACTGATTTCCTCAAGAGATCACAGAAATCACTGACTTCTTTGGAACCCCTTGCAGAACCAGAACTGCCACAAAGATGAAGGAGACCACCACTTCACCAGGGATGCTTAATTATGCTTATCTTTTGCTCCTTGTCCCGATTCTTCCTCTACTTAAAACTAAAGCTCATGTTGAGCTTTAAAGATGGACTGAAGGTCAGCTGTTACTCTCCCCACTGTCACCATATTAAATAAATCTTTGCTTTTCACCATTATTTCTCTAAATAGCATATGGCGGATGGTGGCCAAGCCTATTCTGGGAAGGGTGCTGGATCCCAGACTTTCCTTTAAAACTTCCAGTAACAAATTCACAACACCTCTTTGTCTCATTTTCTCACAAAGCTCAGGAAGGCATTCTCTCTGCAGTTCCCCTGTCCATCTAAAGTCTTGCTCCAAAACATTAACTCACAGGAAGAAAGACTAGAATTAAAGCCACATTTAGAGGACAGGTGGCTTTGTCCCAGGCCATTTTTTTTTTTGGCCTATTAATTTTCAAGAAATCACGTATGCCTTTTCTAAACTACAACTCCACCTTTCTCTCCATTATGAAGATGGTTTTAAAAGTTTCAAACACTTTTGGATCTCAAGCTTTGTGATTCCCAAGTGCTTTCTTGTTAACACCTTTGTACACCTTTTCTCTGCTGATATGTCTGCTATCAGCTTTCTTCCTAGACTCAAACTGCTGAACTTTCAGGGAATGCAAAGAAAGTTCATAATCCTTGCATAATCATAGGGTTTCCTTCCATGCAGAGAACAGAAGCTGAGTGCTAATGTTGTCCTGTCATCCGTGATGAGTGTCCCTGGTACTTCTTTGTGCAACTCTAATCTCAGCTTTGAGTTAGACAGCCGCTGGGCACAATGCTTTGCAACAGTAGCAGAAATAACTTCAAGGGAGCATGGGGTGGAGCTGAATGAAAAGTCCCAATACTATATAAGTGTGACAGTGATAATAGTTGTAAATGAAAAGAAAGTGGAATCTTGGGAGTGATCTGAACATGTATGTATTTAAGACCTTTTTTTAGGAACTAGAAATGATTAAGTCTTCAGGTATATATGCCAGAAGAATTTTTTAAAAGGCCCTCCATGGCTATTGGCTGCTGTGGTCAAATCTGCAAATATTGTTAGGTTGTTCTCCCTATGGGCCTCTTGGACAAAGGACTTCAAACACTTTCTCAGGCAAGACGAAGCAATCCCCCACTCTCACTCTCTACTGCACTGAATAGCTTTGGATTTCATTTAGTGAAAACAACTTCCTTTCATACATCAAAAATGGAGCGTGACTTTGAACTTTATCTTTAGCCTATACTGCTAAAATATGGCAAACTTAAAACACACATGTTTTTCTTGTCACTGTATGCAGCTTGTGAACTTGCAGCAACACTGCAACCTCATTCCAAATGCAGAACTCTCAAAGACTTATGTCTTTGTCAATATTTTATTGTGAATTATATGCAGTGGTTGATGGAGAGAGTTTTGGTACTGTAGCCTGAAAAGCAAAATTTTCCGGAATCTTCGTAATTTATCTTTTTCTCTCTCCCTCTTTCTTTCTCTCTCTCTCTTTCTCTCTCTCTTCTTCCTTCCTTCCTTTCTTTCTATTTTGAGAGAGAGAATGGGCACTCCTGGGCTTCTAGTCACTGCAACAACTGAATTCCATATGCACGTGCCACCTTGTGCATCTGGCTTTAGGTTGTTAGGTTTTTCAGGAAAGCGCCTTAAGCACTCTGCCATTGCTCCAGCGCTAGCTTTATTTTTCAAAGGAACTCATTGCAGACTAGTACATTCAGTACTCTCTATTGAATACACTTGGCCATCAATTACATGAAAACATATTATAGAAATAATTGCTTTCATGCTCATTAACCAACCAGTAGGAAGAAAAATAGAAATCATTCATCATTTTATTAATTCTACAATAGCATTTCTAATGAGTCCTCTTATTGAGTTATACATCGACAAACATTTCCCTTCCTTTTTCTAGTGAATTAGGCAGCACTTGAACAAAAAGAGATAATCCTGATGCAAACACATTATAGCATTCCCTATGGAACAAGGAGATCCTTTAGCATCTTAGTGGAAATCTTCCCACTGTTCCTTCTTACAAGTTTAGATTTTATCAAACTAAGAAATCCCTCCTAGCTTTTCTACATAAAAGAATTTCTACAAAATTAACTCTATATTCCTTTCTGAATAGTTCTAAGGAAGCTATTGAATCCTTGGTTAGATGTGTTTAGCTTGACAGGAAAGGGAAGCACTCTCAGACATCATGCTAAACCCATGGGGAATGAGGGAGTATACATGAGACTCACACCTGCTTGTTGTTCCCCTGGGTCCCTGATGGGTGTAGGTGGAATCTAATTTCTCCACCTATGGTGGTTTGAATCACATGTCCCCCATAAACATCCAGTCAGGGCCTGCTATGTGAATACACAGAGGACCCAAGCCTGTGCAGAATGGAGTGCCAAGAAGCTGATAGCAAAGGGTCTGAGCCTCATGCTGGGAAGGGGACTGCCACTGGACTGGGAAGAGGCTACATGAAAAAGGTGGAAATGAGGCTCTGACATCATTTAGGATGTTGAAAAAAAGGGTAACATAGGCAAGTAGAACTGCATGAGGATAAATTCAGCTGGAACTATCAAAAGTGCTTTTAGAGGACTGTCACAGGTAGTTTGGCTTCAGAACTGGGCCACAAGTTGAGAATCATCTGGGTGGCTGAGCTAGTCTCCCTCTTGCCTCCACCACCACCATTTCTAACAGAATGTGTCAGACGCGTAGTGAGAATTTAGATGTCTAAAACGTCCTCATGTAATGCTGATGTTGGAGGTCCTTGGACCATACACTGTGAAGTCCCAGCAAAATGTAGCCTTTCTAGAATATGAGGTTTGAAAAGATGAATGAATGGCTCTCAAGTTCTGGCTAATAAGTTTGAGGTTCACTGTTTAGGTTATGAAAATTATTGAGCAGTTTTCAAGGAAGTTAGTATGAAACTAAGATGTGAAAGAGGTCTCTCAGGAATTCTAACTACTGTGCTGAATGACTAGGAAGGACCCACCGAAGATTTTTTTTTTTTTAAATATTATGTAAGGTCAACTCTTTAAGTGGTATATTAAAGAGGTTAACAAAAGTCAGATGGTGCATCCTTGCCTCTCTTCCCCCAATTCATTCTTTCTTAAAGTGAAATAAATATTGAAATCCATGTGCACAAGATTTTATACAATTAGCAAAGGGTTCAAGCTAGTGTCACTCTAAACTTAGGGTAATAGATTGAGTACAGAAGCTTGTCAAAAATTCAAATATGAGCTAGATTTAGTAAATACTTCTAATCCAAGCATTCAAGGGATTGAGGCAGCAGGATGAGAGGTTAGCCTGGGCTTTATAGCTTGGTCCAGACCAGCTATATCCTGGATGAACCCTAAAAACATTATGTTATCTGAAATAAGCTAGGCCCAAGACATATTGAATGATTCCAATTAAACGAAGTACCTAGATATAGGCAAGCTCATAGAGACAGAGCAGAGGTTGCCATGGGGTACAGAGATGAAGAGTTAGTGTTTCATGTACATGGAGGTTCAGTTTGGGATGATGTTCTGGAGATGGATGGTGGTAACTGCTGTAACACAATGTAAATGTACCTAATGTTACGTGTTTGTACACTTACTAATGAAATGCCATGTTTATTTTATCATGATTTTTTTTATTTGAGAGAGAGAGAGAGAGAGAGAGAGGGAGGAAGAGGCAGAGAGAAAATGGGCATGCTGTGAATGGACTCCAGAAGCATGCACCCCCTTGTGTGCATGTGCGACATTGCATGCTTGTGTCACTTTTGCCTCCGGCTAAAAGTGGGACCTGGAGATTTGAACAAGTATTCTTAGACTTCGCAGCCAGGCACCTTAACTGTTAAGCTGTCTCTCCAGCCCTTATCAAGATTAAAAAAAAAAAAAAAAAAAGCTGTAAATGCCTGAAGCATCCCTCAAGCTAGAGATTGATTCTTTTGGTCTAGGTGGGACCAGGAATCCACACTTGAACATAAGGCCCAGGATATTTCAAAACACATTCGAGAACAAACACCTGTATCTTAACTCTAAAGAAAAATAGCACCTCTAAAGGCTTTTGAGGCTGAAGGGATAGGGTTGTGCTTACTGGGAGAAGTTTCCAGGTACCCCTTAAATCTAAAGAGTTTCCTAACTCATGCATGGATGTTCAAAATAGTTCTGTGATTACAAGAAACGAAGCAGCATGCGGAATCCTGCTCACAATACGAAGAGAGAGCCACTTGGGAGTTCCCCCTCCTGCAATTCTTGTGTTGTATGTTTTCTGCAATAACTACTAAAGGCAGCAATAGAGCAACATAAACACAGATGATGAACTTTGTGTTGCTGAAGTAGATTGCCTGAATTTATGGCTTGAACTTTGTACAATTATTGACTGGCTAAGTGCTCCCTACAATGAACATTAATTAATACAAGACAGGAAGCAGCCCAGCGGGAAAGAGAATAGAATACAGATGAGCATAATGGGAGCAAGAGACGTGGACGTAGGATAAGACATGGGAACAAGGATTAGCAATAGGATACAAAATGATTTTAATCCTGTAGACAACAGGGCTTGATCTTCCCTGACTTGAACCTGGTTATTACATAATTTTAGTGTAATAACCTATGAAACTTTTCAGGAACTGAAAAGTATAGGATAAAATATAGCTCCCTCTGGCCATTCCCAATAATAATTTAGGAAGAAGGAATCTGTTACGGTTTTGGTATAAAATGTCCCCCAAAGGGAAATGAATGAACTCCAGCTGCTGTCACTATTTTGGGAAATAGTGGGAAATTTAAGAGGCGGAGGTCTAGCTAGAGGAAGTAGGTCTTTGGAGGGTGGAAGTATGACCTTTGAATGTTATACCTGCTCCTGGCTCTTTCTTCTCACTCATTCGGCTTCCTGCCCACCACGAGGCAAACAACCTGGTTCTCTCTGCATGCTCCTGCTGCTAGGATGTTTTGTCTCCTCACAGGCCCTGAAACCACATAGCCAGATATGATACACTGACAACTCTAAAGCTTTGAGTGAAAATAAAATCTTTCAACTTTTAAGTTGTTGATGTCAGGCATTCTGTCACAGCGGCAAGAAAGCTAACAGACTAACTCAGAAGTAAGAAGGGAAGAATCACAAAGAAAGATAATTAATGGAAAATATATGGCAATGAAATGATATAAATTTTAAAACAAAATACACCATGAGGTGATAAGTTAAAGGCCAGTGTATAACCAAAAGAATAGCCTCCCCTATGAAGAGGGAATTCTCTAGCAGATTGTATTTGGCTGGTAATATTTTAATAGTCATTTAAAAAGAATTATTATTAGCAATAGTAATAATATGTGAATATACCATTTCTTATAATTCTGTATAATATAATGAGTAAATTGGGACTTATAAACTTTTTAGATTTCCCAACTCTTGCTTCTATTACAGTTGAGTCCAAAATGTCCTCTAGAGAACATGTGCGAAAGGCTTGGTCATTAGCCGGGAGAGGTGAGGAAATCTTTAGGAGGGGGCACATTTGTAAGAGGTCGGTCACTGGGTGTGTGTCTTTGAAAGGTACATTATGACCCTTCTACCCCTCCTGCTCTTCCTCTCCAGTCTCTTCCTCCAAGCTGTCAACTTGATTGGTCCTACCCCAAGGCTCAGTCTCTGACAGTTTGTCAGGCAGTCACCAGCATTGTCAGGTACCATGGCACTTAGCTCCACACTGTGGTGGGTTTGTGGTAACTGTCCATCCAGTGTTTGGACATGTTGAGTAAGTACCAAGGCACTTTGAGTCATCTCCTATTCTTCTAAGGTCTAAGCCTCCCTTTAGGTCTACAACAGCTTCCTGAGCTTTTCCTGCCTTGATGAGGCTTGGATTCCTGTAGGCTTTTGTCAGCAGCCTGTCCCAGTATAAGCAGTGACATTCATATTCAGCAGTTTCACACTTCATGGTTTCTTCACTCACATATCCGATGTCTCAGTTCTCTCTCTCCCTTTCTTTCTCCCTCCCTCCATCTCTGCATCCCTCCATTCCTCCTTCCCTGAATTTAAACTTCTGGGGGCCTAGCATAACCATGTGGCTTGCGCTAAGATCTTAGGGTAAGTGGGATATTTGGTTTCTTTAATGTTCTAAGACACTGAATGTAGAAATTACTAAATTTCTGAGGACTGTGCTAAGAACTAATACAGCAGCCCTTTAGGCAAATTCTATGGGTCAAACAGTGACAGAGTGTCAAAGGATCTAGGCTTCACCTGTTATTGGGAGGTAGGTCAGTAAATTTGAGGCCAGTCATTTCTAATATTCTATTATCCTTTCCATAGAAATCTCTGTGGTTTTAACCACTTATAAGACTTCTGTTGGGGCTGACAAGAATGTTAGAGCAGATTGATACAACCATGCCTGGCACCTTACATTCATTCTGCATTAAACTGATCATATACTAATGCTGCTGAGTTCCTAAGGCTTTCTCATGAGCTAGCTACACCTTTTGTAACTGTGCTTGGGCTACCCAGATGTCCCTACTCGGAACAGCTTCTATAGCCAGCTGTATATAGTATATAGTAGCCTGACTTCTCTATGGGGAAAAACAAAATGAATCGATAGGGTAAATATGATCATATGTGTAGGTGCATGCATTCTTACGGCTGATATAAGGAACTTGCAGATGTGATGAGGGACACTGAAGTCTCACATCTACAGGGTGAATCATGAATCTAGAGGCTCGGGAGCACTAACGTTTACTTCACATGCAAGTCTGAAGTCCTGACAACTAGGGGAGTGCATGGCCGGCTTCACACTTGACATAATATACTCAGTTAAGTTCAAAGTCAGGAAAAAAGCTGATGGCTTAGCTCAAAGGTATTTGAGCACAAAGAATTCTTTATTACTTTGGGCAATGTCCACTTTTTGGGTCATTCAGACTTGCACATGTCTTAGATGGAATTAGTTAAGTTTGCATTATGATATGTCTTCTCATTAGCTGTGCCATATGGGGCAATCATGCCAACCCTTTGTACCTCAATTTCTCTCTCTCTTTCTCTACACCAAAGAACTGCAACACAGGCCCTAGCAGCATTCTGGATTATAGACAAATTACAATCTTTTGCCTTTCTCAGTGAGAAATGACAGTCCGGATGACTCAGGAAGGGGGTGTGGCAGAGGGTGGAGGAATGATTCAGACAGTGTTTAAAAACAGCTCCACATGCACAAGAACAAAGCCAGTGTCAGCTCCAAGATAACAGCCCTCCCCTCGCCTACAGCTTTATTCTGCTCTCCCCACCCTTTCTCTCCTAGACTCCTTTCAGTACTTATTTTAACTCAAAAGTATCTGCAAAATACCCAGAAGTTATTGTCATGTTTTGTGGAGGAACAGCCTTCTTTTTCACGGTCCCCTTAGTTCTTAGTCAATGTGAGGGCCTGACCTATTAATTCCTAATGGTGAAATCCTCTGTGTGGTTTTTTTCTTTTTCCAAACACGATGCCTGGCTCATGGTAATTAATAATAGATGTTGAATGGGTCCAGGAAAACACTGTCTTGGTCCATTCCATAATGTAACATTGCCCCCATGCCAGAATCACAGCCAATTAAGACCAAAACCATTTTCAGTGAAATAATACACGGAAAGCATTTGCTGTACATTGGTTTACTCACACAGATGTGCTTCTGTTTCAAAGTTCCTACCAGCATATTGGTCTAGTGCTATGTGGAAGGAGAAATAAATACTTCCCTTCCAGTCACTGAATTTTCCTTGTTCTGAGTCATGGCTACTTTAGGTCACACCAGCCCTGCGGCTTGAGGCGTCTTGTGTTTGTTAATTATTCTCAGGGTTCCTTAGTAGTCTTTCCTCAGTGAAAAAGTCATTGAAATGATGTTGGTTAGAACCCAGCAATCTCAGCAACCAAAACCCAGGCTTCCTCAACCATGTGGTACACTGCCTACCCAGCTGCCTACAGATGGTGTTTCTACAGAGAGCAGAGCCATACACCTTTACAGACCATGAGGAGCTCTCTGCTTCCCAGCCACCCATATAGATGAGCTTGCTGGCCACATGGAGGATGCTCTGTGCTGTGGCAGACAGGGACACAAGGAGATGTACACCTTGGAGATTGGGCTACAGCTTCTACCCAGGCCAGCCTCACTCGCTCTGTGCTCTGGATTCTCTAGGTGCCAGGCTGAGGAAAGGAGATCTGCTGAGGGAGACATCCCCCCATCAGCCTCCATGTTCCTCCTCTTTGGAGATGCAGACAGGAAAAGGCAGAGGGAATATGGGGGCACAACGACTGGTGCTAGAGAAGTGAGAAGCAAGGAAAGGATTTCACCCTTGACCTTGAAACCCAGGGTCTTTAGATAAACTCCACAACATCCTGTTATCTTTCATGTCTTCCCCGCAGCTGACTCCAGATTTCCTTGGCTTGGCTGCCATGATAATAATTATAGTCATTTCCATTCATTTCTCCTTATTAGAGCCTCATTGTCATGGAATACAATACAAGCTGTGGACAACATTCAATGTGCCATATTAACTTGGATTTTAGTCCATAGCAACACTAGATTTGATTCACTTGTACATGTTATTGTGCATGTGACTTGGTTATGTACATATTTTCATGGGGAAAATGACATTTTCAAAAGCCAAATCTGGGCTGGAGAAATGGCTTAGTAGTTAAGGCATTTGCCTGCAAAGCCAAAGTATCCCGGTTTGATTCTCCAGGACCTACGTAATCTAGATGCACAAAGGGCACATGCATCTGAAGTTGGTTTGCAGTGGCTAGAGGCCCTGATGTGCCAATTCTGTTTGCCTCTCTTCTATGTCTGTCTCTCTGCTGGCAAATAAATAAATAGAAATTAAAAAAAAAAAAAAAGCCTAATCTCAGTAGGGGAACTACAGGAGGGATTGTGACCATGGACAGAAAATTGTCTCATTTGTTTCTGTGCAAACACTGAGCTCCTTCTCTGTCTCCTCTTCACACCTCTCCCTGCACGTGGCCAATGTTCTGCCATGGCAGGTTCCTGAGTTTATTGATGTCCATTCAAGTAACCAGAGGGACTGATGCCTCCTTTGGATCCAATTCTAGAATTTCTTATCAAGAGAGGGTGGGGCTGGAGAGATAGCTTAGTGGTTAAGGTCCTTGCCAGAAAAGCCTAATGACCTGGGTTCACTTCCCCAGTGCCCATGTATATAGCCAAATGCACAAAGTAGCGCATGCATTTGGAGTTTGTTTGCAGTGGCTGGAGGCCCTGGTGCACCCATCCTATCTTTCTGATTCTCTTCTCTCTGTGTCTCTCTGCTTGCAAATGAGCAAATCAATTTAAAAAGTTTGAAAAGGCTCACCTGCCTTAGTTGACCATTTCTGATCCAGTGAGCTCCAGCCAACTGATGGGTGGAGAAGTCAGGAAGAGCTTATGAAGTGATAAGGTTGAATGGTCTGAGTGTAGGAGAGCAGGGCTCCTCTTGTGTAACCCTTTTTGTGGAATGGGGGCAACAAAGGACATACCTTACCCCACATGGTCATAGACACAGAGTGTTCTGCAGAGACCGGGCACAAAGCACAGTATTTTTTTCTTTTGGGGGTCCTTCAAACTTTGTTGAGACTGTTTTGGCTATAATCTGAAGATCTGCCTAAATATTTATTCAATAATAACACAAGCATCTAAGTGAAAATGTATTAAAGTGTTTCATATATTTACCCTCCATCCCCCATACACAAAGTTTAGCAATGGGCACCTTCCATGAGACCCAACTTGGGAAAACTCTGAAACCTGGCATGTAATATCTCACTAATCCAGGAGGGGGCAGGCGTCCCAAAGGTAAAGGCTGTGTGCTGCTCTAGAGAACATGGTATTCCAGCATGAGAAGGCTACTGGTTTTCAGAAATCTAATGTTACTTTTAAGAATTAAACAGTAAAGAAAATTTTTGGAAGGAGAGACAAATTCTTGACCCTGTGAGCATGGAGAATGCTTTCCTTAGCCAACTCAACTTTGAATGGCTTCTGAGATTTTGCCCACTTTTTGCCTGCAGTGTCTTCTTACTTTGCTTCCTCTCCTGTGAAAACTTAACCAGGAAAAATAACTTCTTTAAATTTTGAAGAAGTAAAAGTTGCTGACTTTTTTTTTTTCACTGACAATACAATCAAGAGCAGTGTGATACTATTAAAAATGTAATTTAAGTTGTCGGATGCCCTATCAGGACTCACACTGGAGGAAGACTGTTAGTGGCTTAAGTGATGGAGGCTGAAGGCGAATCGGCCTGACTTTAAATTCCTGCTTTAGTTAGGAGCATTACTAGCTCAGTGACTGGTTCCTAACATTCGCCATTACTAAGTTCCATTCACTATAAAAGCAGGGATAACAAGAGTCCCTATCTTAGACTTCATGAAGACAAAAGGGACAAATATTTGTATAATGTCTAGCACATAAAAGAGCATCTATATATTATAACAACAATTTTACCCTAGTGAAATTGTATTACTCTGTTATTGTAGGTGTATGAGTCTATATCACTTTATTATTATATTTTTATCATGGCCCTATCTTGTGCAATGTTAGGCAGTTTCTGGAGTATTACCTTTAGATCTTGAACTGGAAAAAGGAGGCAGATTTTAAACTGGACACTGATAGAACACAGAGAAAAATTACCAAAATGGGGAAGGGTCTATGAACTCTCATATGAAAATTCATTTCAAGAGTTGGGCCAGTGAAACTGGAGCATATTTGATTTGTGGGGAATATAGAGTTGTCTTCAAAAACCTGAAGAGCTGAAAGGAATCCCAAGGGGTCTGGACAAGAGCCGGATCCTGTAGAACTAGCATGATTTGCTTTCGTTTCTCTCAGGTGCCCGAGGGGCCTCACTGCTCCCTCCATTTATGTCTGTTTCTCTGCATGGGGATTCTTGAAGCTAATCTAACAACAGTTCTCAAGTGAACTTATCCTCCAGAGCCCAGAACATATAGAAAATCTTTTTATCTTATTATCTCCCAAGGTCAATGGGGCCATTTCTCCTGATTTTTCCCTTTCCCTGTGAGATCTCTTCCATGGGCCAGGCAGGGTGGCAGTTGTAATATCCAACATTCTGCAGGTCCCAGTGACCTATCCCACCCTGGTCAGAGCATGATAACCCTCGCCCGTTACTATACCTGGCAAGTCCCACCTAGAGTGAATGGAGCATCCATTCACAGCTCTCAGCTTTCAATGCCGATTGATCTTTGACCCCAGAAACCTTCTTTTATTCTTTTCTGGCATTCAGTCCTATCATAAAGACAAATATTTTACTGGTTATTAGGAGACAGAAAGGGTTTGGGCTGTCTACGTTATCATGGCCCAGAGGCAAAAGTTAACCTGAAAAATTAGATGATTAAATTAAATTTGTATGATCCCTCCAGATGGAACTTGGACGTTTCTGAGAAGGAGGGTTAAGCTCTCCACTAAAGGATGTTGTTGTGGATAAGCAGAAGCACTTGTCCTATGGAGTGGTGAAACAGGGCAAAATTTGGTGGCACTATAATGCCATCCAAGGGATTCTCACATGAGGTAATTTAAAGGCTGAAAGAATTTAAAGGAATGTGTTACTTGTCTCACAATATCATTATTTAAGACCAAATAGTTTTGGCCATGAGAAAAGAAAGTGAAAGCTCAAAAAAGTCCTTTACTGAAGTATTCCCCGACTTAAGGAGTTAAGAACCTGATATAATGAGGGCTAGGCCTGTTTATTAAGTCCACAGGCTTCCATCTGAGTTACTGTCTTTGTGGAAAAAGAATGCACAAAGACACTGTAGTTGTTGGGACTCACAGAAGATACTGGTGAAAAACCATTTGACCACATATGTATTTTATAACATCATGTTTTTTTAAAAAAAAAAATAGATATATAGTTATGGACATTCTCAGTGTGTATAACATCATGTTTTATAACAAATATACAAAACAAAATTTAAAAAGTCAACCTCATATTCAAATATTTACTCATTCAACTAAAATGATATGATGCATCTGGCCCAATCTATGTGTATATTTACATTGATTCTAGAATGAGCAGACATTTAGGGGTACTCAGAGTTTTAGGGAAGATGAACCCCCACACAACACAACCACATAATAAAATTACAACTCTCCTGGAGGTGTGGGCAGGGGTTACTGTGGTATTTTGAATATATGTCCCCAATATATTCAGTGTTTTATTAGTTATAGTTTGCATCTGCAATCACCTTGCTAGAGGCAATGTCACTGGGGGCCGGTCTTAAGGTGTGGTGGTGGGTTTGAGATTCCATTCTAAAGATATGCAAATGTGCCTAGCAGGAGTTCCTGAAGTGTGCTGTGGCTTGGCTATAGTTTTGCTCTGTGTGCTGTGTGGCTGGGGGCTTTGCTCTCTTGACTGGTCCTGTGAGAGCAGGCCACTTCTCCTGTCATTATGGAACTTCCCCTGGATCTGTAAGCTTCAATAAATAATATCCCTTCCTCCATAACTGTGCCTGGTCTGGAAGTTCATCTTAGCAAACCTGAAGCTGTCTGCTACAGTTGCCTTCTTACAGTCTCAGCTAGTATAGAAAACAGTCTAGTAAAAAGACTCCTGGAATCAGAAGCAGCAGACACACAGAGGCAGGACGATGCGCAGTGTTAAGAGAAGAGCCACTCTTCCAGGGCATTGCATGCATGCTCATTTCCTTCTTCTCCACCCCCACGCTTAGCAGTCAGCCTTTTCTCAGGCCTACCTTGAGAGCAATGAGCTTCATGACCACCTCTGGGGAAGAGGCCAGGGAAGAACATGTTGATAGTGTTCACTGTGATTTTCACTGGGTGGCTTTAGCAGTAGTGCTGAGTGGAGGCAGCAGTGGAACAAACATGAGCACAAAGGGGACCTTGCCCTTGTCCAGTCTTCTCAGAATCCCTCATCCTAGAAATCTTCCCCGAACCTGTCCTTCAGAAGGCAGGTCACCATGGTATGGTAGACTCAGCAGAGCCCGTAAGTTCCCTTCTCTATCACCTCTGAAAACGTTTGAGTTCCTGCTTTGCCTGGGTGTGGGGTTTTTGGAGTCTTCTAGCATTCAAAAGCCCTGGCACAAGCTAACCCCTTGCTGACAGGGCATAGAGAACCTGTCTCCATACCACAGGCCTTACAATGAATGCTCACCATCTGTGTTCTGCTCCTCTGTTCCTTCCCTGTTATTAAGGCTAGTCAAATGTAAGCTAGATCACAGGCAGGAAAGCTGGGTCTTTTCTTCTACTGAGTAATGCTTGGTGCACTACTCAGCAGGGAGTTGGCATTTCATCAATATCTCCTGGTTAATTCATAGTTGGCCTCATTGATTCTGTCCCCCGCCCACAGATTTTTTTCATGAACTATCACTTGCCTCAATTTTCTTTAATATACTAAATCCACCTGCCTTATTTACTGGTTTCCATAAGTTCAGAGGATATAGTTCTCTGACAGGAAATGGACTCTTGGGCTAAATAGATTCTAGAACTCCAGCAAAAGAGAGTTCATTCCTATGCACTGTACTCAGATCCTGAAATCAGGAAGAAGGAAGCTATTCCAGTCTGCTTAATCTTCAACCTCTTACAGAATCCCTAAGCCCTGCAGATCCTTTCTGCTCTTCCCAAGGACCATTAACCCAATGCTGGCTCAGGCTCTCAGCATCTTAACTTGCCTCCTTCCTTCTTGCTTTCCTTTCAACACAAAGTGCATAGAACATCCAGAAAGATCATTCTAACCCTAGGATCTGACCTTGGAGACACTTAGAGTCCACCTCAACAGCCACTATCATGGGGAAGTTGCCAGCCCTTCCTACCAGCTGATATAATACATCCCAGCCCTTGACATTACTGTGCCACTCCCACAAAAGCCTCTCTCACATCTTCCCCCTCCTGTTCAGACTTCTGCATTCTTAACATTATCACTTAGCTCCTACAAAAGTCTTTCTCATGTCTTCCCCCCTCCTGCTTGGACTTCTGCATTTTACTTAGGAAGCCACCTAAGTTGTTTCCTAAAGTTGGTCTCTTGCCCATCTGTTGCAGTCAAGTTAGCATCGCTGGCAGAAATCACCCGACTAAGAGCAGCTTATGGGGAAAAAAGAGGTTTATTTTGGCTTACAGGCTCGAGGGGGAAGCTCCATGATGGCAGGAAAAATGATGGCATGAGCAGAGGGTGGACATCACCCTCTGGTCAACATGAGGTGGACCACAGCAACCGGAGAGTGTGCCAAACACTGGCAAGGGGAAGCTGGCTATAATACCCATAAGCCCGCCCCCAACAATACTCTGCCTCCAGGAGGCTTTAATTTCCAATTGCCATCAGCTGGAGAGACTAGCATTCAGAACACTTAAGTTTATGGGGGACACCTGACTCAAACCACCACAATACCCATAAGCCCACCCCCAACAATGCTCTACCTCCAGGAGGCTTTAATTTCCAATTGCTGTCAGCTGGGGAGACTAGCATTCAGAACACTTAA
Source organism: Orientallactaga sibirica (assembly GCA_036365145.1). Taxonomy (NCBI): domain Eukaryota; kingdom Metazoa; phylum Chordata; class Mammalia; order Rodentia; family Dipodidae; genus Orientallactaga; species Orientallactaga sibirica. The sequence continues at coordinate 48,845,782 of JAEOAD010000004.1, read as the reverse complement.
GTTTATAGGGGACACCTGACTCAAACCACCACATTCCGCCTCTGGCACCCATAAACTGATAACCATACATCATGTAAATGCATTGCATTCATCCAACTTTAAAAGTCCCCATATTGTTTATCAGTCCTAATGTTGTTCAAACAATCCCCATACTCCAAGGTCTTTTAACTGAGCCATAACACCAAAAATAATCCCCCCCAAACCCATAATGACACAGAATAAACATTCACACTGCAAAGGATGGCATCGGACAAAGCAAAAGCAATATTTAAGTAATACAAGATTTAAAACAACCTGGGCAAACATCAACCTCTGTAACTCCAAGTCCAACAACTCTAGTCAGTGACAAATCTCCAAGTCTGATCATTCTAACCAGCAACAAGTCTCTGGAGTTCCAATTCCGCCCCTCCAGTTAGGCTACTCACAGTCCTAGAAAACTTCATTCAGGGCCGGCAGCTTTCCTCAGAAGCCATCTCGTGGTCCTGGCATCTCCACTGGGTCTCCACTACAACCCACGGTCCATCTTCATGGCCCCATGGGATCTCCATGCAGGCATCCAGCAAACCTGCTTCACACTGCCCATGGCCATTTCCAAAACACAAGACCACGTTACAAACTCAATGACCCTCTCTTACCTGCATTTCTTATGCTCCACAATACCAAGTAGAGTGCCAATTTATTAATCCAGGGGGGAATAAATCAGACTTTGTAGAACAGGATACTCCTTCAGCATTCAGGCCCCTTAAAAAGAGTCTGCATTCTTCCTGTTGCCTCAGGGCAGGTCAGCTGGCCCAATCTCAAAGGTTGTAATCTCTCAATTGCAGCTGAATGGGCAGAATTCACCCAAAGATTTCATTTTTTCTGTGCCATATCCCTCTGCTCACACCAGTTCATTTCTACTCAAAGCAACCCTGCACAACTTCTCAGGACACGGGCATAACAGCAAGCGTCTCACACAAACTGCTAGCCCAGTCCAAGTAAAGCTCTTTCTCACCCTCATAAGCCAAACCTCACAGTCCATAGTTCTTACTGCATTCAGGTCTTTCAGCTCTGACTAGAATAGTCCATCAAGCTGTACTTACAGTGCTGCAAGGCATCTCTTAGGCCAAGATTTCAAATCCTTCCACATTCCTCTTGAAAATCAGCTCCAAAAGGCTAAAGCCACACAGTCAGGTGTCTAGCAGCAATCCCACTCCTCGGTACTACTTTACTGTTGCAGTCAGGTTCGCATTGCTGGCAGAAATCACCTGACTAAAAGCAGCCTGTGGGGAAAAAAGAGGTTTATTTTGGCTTACAGGCTCGAGGGGGGAGCTCCATGATGGCAGGAAAAACGATGGCATGAGCAGAGGGTGGACATCACCGTCTGGTCATCATAAGGTAGACAACAGCAACCGGAAAGTGTGCCAAACACTGGCAAGGGGAAGCTGGCTATATTACGCATAAGCCCGCCCCCAACAATGCTCTACCTCCAGGAGGCTTTAATTTCCAATTGCTGTCAGCTGGGGAGACTAGCGTTCAGAACATTTAAGTTTATAGGGGACACCTGAATCAAATCACCATACTATCCTAAAGCTTTCCCTCCCTCAAAACCCTAGTTTCTCTCACCTTTTCCAATGGTGTCTAAGGATTCAACTTGTAAATTGGGTGTAAGATTTTCACTCTCTCTGGGCTCAAGCCTCAGGTCCAGTCCTTTACTTGCACAGCTAAGTTATCCAGTAGTGCTGAAAGAATTTAGGAGCTAGGTGAAATAACTCTTGATCCTCTCTTAAATGAGTGCTGAGCATAAAAGAGCTATAATGTTCAGCAATGGACATAAACTATAAAATTGGTTCACCAGGTTCTGTGTGTGAAGGTGGTCGTTTTCCTCTGGATGGCATATATTTCATCACACTGCTTAAGCCACCAAAGGTTACTTTCCACACCAGAACCTATTACTGTTTGACATCAGTAAGTCACCTGCTTAGACATTCTAATGATAACTGGAGCTTTGCTTTGACTATTTCCAAGGACTTCCTGTCATTTGTTCCTTTGACAGATTGCCACCCTGAAGATACTCTGGTTAGAAGCACATAGTATAACATACTAGGATAGCCAGACCAAGAGATTCACATAGTAATTTACATAATGTGCATGCAAGAAGGAGGAGCAGAAGGCCGCATCTCCCTGCACTGCATCTGTTTATATGGTCTTTATGATGTGGCTTCTCTGTGTGTGTTATACTGATTATCCTCATTGCCTTTATCCTCTGGAGACTGGGAGAACTTTGTAACTGTACATTGGTTGTATTTCAAATGCCTGCTAGGGGCTGGAGAGATAGCTCAGTGTTTAAAGGTGCTTGCCTGCAAAGCCTGACCATCTTGGTTCGACTTCCAAGTACCCACAGAAAGCTAGATGCACAAAGTGGCACATGTTTTTGAAGGTTGTCTGCAGTGGCAAGAGGCCTTGGCATTCCCATATCCCCTGTCTCCTTTTCTCTCCCTCTCAAATAAATGAATGTAAATAAATATTTAAAAAAATAAAAGACATAAAAGGCAGTTGTTTATTTATCTTGTTCCACTGCTTTTATCCTGAAATTTCTCTACAATACACTGAACACTTCAAATAAATATGAAAAATCTAACATGATTTGAAATCTAAATTCTTTTGAGTATCTCACATTTTAATTATTGCAAACTTTGGAGCACTTAGGATTTCAGAGATATAGAAAATGTATCTGAAAATATAGAATAAGGGGCTGGGCATGGTGGTACATGCCTTTAATCCCAGCACTCGGGAGACAGAAGTAGGAGGATTGCCCTGAGTTTAAGGCCACCCTGGGACTACATAGTGAATTTCAGGTCAACCTGGGCTACAGTGAGACCCTAACTCAAAAAAGCCTATATATATATATGCATGTGTGATAAATTATATGTATGTATATATATATATATATGGGATAAATTATATTCTTACATTAAGCAATTCTTTTTGCATATGAAAAAATGCAAATTTCATGAACAGAAGAATTTATGGTCCCTAAAAGCACTTTAAAAAAGCGGAATAGTGAAGCAAGTGAGATATTGAAAAAACTGTTATTGTGTATTATATTTACATACATATTAATTTGTATCAACAGTAACGTCTGTATTGCAAGCTCAGTTTAAAATTCAAAGAATATAATATCTGAAGAACTTACTGACAGAAATTACGCAATCCAATTAGAAATGGGTATGAACCTAAATCTGACATGTATGACACGACTTTTCGGGAAAGACACTTTGCTGGCTGAGGCATCAGTCTTCTACAAGCCTGGGATAAGGGGAGATTCAGGAGGCCGTGGCGCGGGCCTGAGGAGAATCTCTGGGTCCACAAAGGCCAGCGGAGAGCCGGTGGGGCGTGGAGCCCAGGAGCGGGCTTGCGTGGAAATCAGAGTGCCAGCCTGGAGGCAGAGGCAGAGGGTCCAGCCGACTTCAGCAGTGCCTGGATGAGCATGGAGGTGATGGGGCTCAACGCCAGCCAGGAGCGGCTGTGGACCTGGGTATGAGGACAGGACTGCAGGGGGCGGGGAAGAGACCTCAGCGGATGTGGGGGAGGTCAGGGTGGTGAGGAAGGGTCCTGAGAGGAAGTGAGGGGGAGGTCGGGATTGTTGCGGTCCCCCCTAAGGCCAGCTCAGGAGGGACGGTAGGGTCTCTGCCGAGTCGCGGTGAGCAGCGCAGAGTCACGACACAGACTCTGGGAGTTGGGGGAAAGTGGAAAGCGGAAAGCGAGCCACCACAAACTCGTTTATTCAGGAAGTGCACGTGTGTTGGGCTCTGCCCGGTGTGAAGCCGAGTGGTTAGCCCAGCCAATCTTGGCCTATTCCCGGTAAGGCCTAGTCGAGCCTGAGTACCTGCCCTTGACTCAGCACCTAAGCTGAAACTGCCTCCACCCAGCTGCTGCTGACGTGATGAAATACTGTTGGCCCTTATACCTTTCTCTCATCCCCTTTTCCCGCCCCCTTCCTCAAAGTATATTGGCCCTTATACCTTTCTCTCATCCCCTCTTCCCACCCCCTTCCTCAAAGTACATAAATATCTCCCCCCTGACAATAAACGACGAGTTTCGCTTTAGACGTTTCTCCGCGACTCAATGTGGTTTTCTTTTCCCCGGTGATTTGGGGAGGTTTGAGTCGCCGACACCTGTCTTCTCGCTCAGCCTCAAGAGAGAAACGGCTGGCCCGGCTCTCTCTCTCTTTTGCTCTACCTGCCGGTGGTGAGGGAAAAAAGCCCCGGCATTTTGGCGCCCAGACGTGGGGCACAACAACCACTGCCCCATGTGAGGACGTATGAGGATTCAAAACGGACTACGGACTGCTGACGTGACGAAGGAAAAATTCAACATTAAGCTGACGAGCTAATCGGACTGCTGACGGGTGTATCCTCATAAGTAATGAGGTAATCTTCATATTTAATATTCTAACCTTTACTTCTATAATCTGTGCTTACTTCAACTTCCTTTCTCTTTCCTTCCATTTCCGGTTTGCCGCCATTTCTAAACGAGTACGTTCATGGCGGACACACCACGTGGACAGACCTAGAGGAGACTTTAAATGTTTTGTCTCCTCATTTAAATAAAAACTCCGTCCCAAACTTCAACATCTCTTGTTCTTTTCTCTTTCCTCTCATTTTTGGGTTTCCGACAGACCGCTTCTGCGGTGCCGCCATTTTTGTCCTGCCCCCATGTGAATGGGGGCGCCATCTTAGAAACACCAGTTCATGGCGGACACACCACGTGGGCAGACCTAAAAACAAAACTCACCACGTGGGTAGACCTAGAGGAAACTTTAAACGTTTTTGCCTCCTCATTTAAATAAAAACTCCATTCCAAAAGACAAAACAAACCTGATGGGGAGATCTGCTCCCAGCTACACTGTGTTTAATTTCATTGAGCCGTCCCATAAAGACACAGGCTCATTGGCCATCATAAATCTAAATCTAAACTCAATTCTACAACATGCTTAACTATTTTTTGAGACTTTGTGCTTATGTTGTACTCATATATATTACTATTGCCCTACTCCTCTTACAGTGTGGCTCTTGGGACAAAACTTTTGTTTCAGCCCCATGGATTAATTCAGTCCTCCTTGCCTTAATTGCCAACCTTAAAGGCTTTTCCAGGGAAAAATTCATTTTTGCCCTTAAAAACTGTAAAAAAAGGCTAAAACTAACTTTTAAAATCTCCTTTCTTCCAAGACCGCCACCCAAACCGCCACCAGGCAGCTATCTTTTCAGCTCTTTTCAGCCCCTATCTACTGCCTAAGGCAAATGTGCTCAAACCCCTGATGGAGAACAGCTCCGCCATGTAGCTTTCTGTAAATGTAAACTGTGATCAAATACAAACCGAGGTTAACTTTCCTCACGGGCGTGGAGCACAAGTCACTGGTCCGCCAGGCTCCACCGACATTCCTGCGGGGAGCGGGCCGAATGGGACAACTCCGGCCCGGGCCCGAGCACTGCCCCGAGCCTCACTGGCTGCGCCTCGCCCGCACCTCCAGGCGTCACTTTTGGTCACTTTTATCAAAAATAAATAAATAAAAGGCCAACCAAACAACAAGGAGGCAAATAGGCGGGCTCCTAACTTGCTTTAAAAATATCTTAGGAATGGGCGACAATCCGCCATGAGGCCATGAGACAAGCCGCTGCCGTCCCCGCCCCTTTTGCCTCTAGACGCTCCCTCTATGCTCTTAACTAAGTGTCCCACGGGGCCCAAAGTATTTACTTTAAAAAAAAAAAAAAAAAAACAGCTGGAGACATTCATATTGCCCTGCTAGAGGTAAAAAATCCTATTTTTCAAGTCTATATGGCTATATCCTACACACCATTGTCCCACCCTTCTTCTGCCTTCCCATTAACATAAAGATAAAAAGATGACTTAATTGTTAAACACTTGCCTGTAGAGCCTAAGGACCCTGATTCGAGGCTCAATTCTCCAGTACCCATGTAAACAGTGGCTGGAGGCCTGGCACGCCCATTCTCTCCCTACCTGCCTACCTCAATTCATACTAAGCCCAACTAACTCAATCGGTAATACAATGTTGGCCTAAGATTAAAGTTTTCTCTGGCAGCTCTGCCCAACTGGAGGGACAAAATTTAAAAAAAAAAAAAAAAAAAAAAAAACTAAAACTGTCAATCTCTAGTTACTATAAAAGTTTAATGACGGCTAATGATGGTTAAATTTAAATTGTTTTCTCTCTCCTTACTATGCCTTATACCAAGTATTATTGTTACTGTTATTATAAATTTATTAAAAGCCAGGGACAAAATATAATAATTTAAATATATGTCCCCCAATATATTCAATATTTTATTAATTTATAGTTTACATCTACAATTGCCTTACTAAAGACAATGTCACTGGGGGCCAATTTTAAGGTGTAATAATGATTTAAAATTTCATTATAAAGATATACAAAGTGTACCTAACAAAAATTCCTAAAGCTTACTGTGACTTGACTACAATAATTTTGCTATAGGTACTATGTAACTAATTAATTTCTTTTTCTCTCTTTCATGGCTCTACAAAGACAGGCCAACTTCTGCCAATATAAAACTTGCCCTAGATCTATAAATTTCAACATCATAAAAAACTGCTAGCTGTCAGCCCTGGATTAACCCTAACAATACATGTCTCATATCTTTTCTTCCTTGATTAATCAACCTAATGTTTTATTATTATTATTTTAGGTCATTCCAACCCATCTGATCTCCAAGACCTCACTGCTAAATGCCTTGCCATTTTACAGGTGGCTCCAGAAAAGATTCAAACTGCCTCTCCCTTCAAGATTTTGGGCTCCAGGTTATTCCTTAATACTGTCTCTCCTGTCAAACCCCAACTCCATATTCAAAAATCCTATACTTTGCCTCAACTCCAAAAGGTGCTGGGAGAAATTAATTGGATGAGGCCCTGGATACCCATAACTACTGAGGAACTGTCCCCTTTATTTGACCTCTTAAAGGGTCTTACTCTCTCCTCTCAGATAACCTTGCCCCCTCGTCATGAACAAATTCTACATAAGGTACAACAGGCCATTGATGCTGCTGTCCTAAAGAGGTTTGATCCTAACTTACCTATCTCCCTCTGTATTTTCTCTGGGGAAACATTATGCACTGCGCTGTTGGCCCAGGAAGGAGAACCCATCCAATGGATTCACCTCTCCCTTGGTGGAGTCCCCAGAGTTTACTCTATAACTAACCAGATTGCAGACTGCATTATAAAGGGCAGGGACACCTCTGTCCGATTGTTTGGCATGGAGCCTCATGTCATTGTCACCCCCTTTAAGGTAACAGACTTCACTTGGCTTCAGAGAAATAACAACAGGGTTGCTATTGCCCTCGAGGGGTTTCTGGGTATAATTGATTGTCACTATGGTCCTTATAAATGGATGAGCTCCTTCTCTAGGTTGGAATGGAGACCCCCCAGACTTTTTTTATCTAAACCCAACCCTGATTTCCTTACCGTATTCACTGATGGGGGGCACTTGGGAGCTTCCCTAGTTGTTTACCCTCCCCCTAAGGAGGGGAAAAAAGTCTATACCCATAAAGTCTATCTCCCATGAGGTCACAGGATCAGCACATGCTGGGGAAAAAACTAAACATGCTATTAGCCATATGCTTCAATGCTTTGCCACCCTTGGATTGCCAGATCAAATCAAAACCGATAATGGTCCCTGCTTCGTAAGCAAAACTTTTATAGATTTCCTCCAAACCTGGAAAATCTCACTTTCCACAGGCATCCCATATAACCCAAGGGCCAAGCCATCGTGGAAAGATATCATCAAACTCTCAAATCTCAATTACAAAAACAAAAGGGGGAATCTCTACCCCCACATGACCAACTAAAAAAGGCATTATTAACCCTAAATATTTTAAATTTTTCTAAAGAAGATAGACACTTGTCCCCTTTTCAAAAACATTGGACCTCAGCTGTCACCTACAGCTCCATCTGGGTCAAATGGAGGGACCCATTAACTGGGGCCTGGAGGGGACCAGACCCCCTCCTCACAGCAGGGAGAGGATTTGGATGTGTCTTTCCTCAAGAGGAAAAAGACCTATTTGGGTACCGGCAAGAGACTTAAAATATTTACCCCAACAAGGGGATGATAATAATCAATCTTCCAGGGAGTGTCACACCCTGAGAACTATGCCTCTATTTCTTCCCCAGGAACAACTGAAGGTATGGATGCTACTAGACCTGAATGAAGCCAGAAAAGCTCCAGAGAGATTTACAGAAGAGGAGTCAGGACTCCTAAGACAACCTGCTGTAGACGAGCTTACATGGCTTTTTATTCCACCTTCTCCCTCCCCTTGGACCCTCCTTCTTCTTGCTCTTTACCCTACCATCTCCCTCCCCTGAACCCCTCCTTCTTCTTCTTATCCTCACTCTCGGGCCCTGTGTAATTAATAAGATTACACAATTCATTCACCAACAGCTTGAGGCAATTAAACTTCATCAGGCCAAGGCACCACAGGTTTGCGACTCAAAGACAATGGCTTTTCCACTTACTGGCTATCCACCTAACATCCCTCCCCCGCCCTCCATCGAACCAACGACGGGTAAGCTCTCAGACAGGCTGAGGCAACCTAAGACAGGGCGTGGAGTGGTCAACGGGCTAGAGGCATAGTGCCCAGAGACGGGTAAGGTTCCCAGAGGGGAACAACCTAGGACAGGGACTATGCCATCCACCGTTCTTACAAAAACAAAAGGGGGAGATGTTGGGCTCTGCCCGGTGTGAAGCCGAGTGGTTAGCCCAGCCAATCTTGGCCTATTCCCGGTAAGGCCTAGTCGAGCCTGAGTACCTGCCCTTGACTCAGCACCTAAGCTGAAACTGCCTCCACCCAGCTGCTGCTGACGTGATGAAATACTGTTGGCCCTTATACCTTTCTCTCATCCCCTCTTCCCCCCCCCTTCCTCAAAGTATATTGGCCCTTATACCTTTCTCTCATCCCCTCTTCCCACCCCCTTCCTCACAGTACATAAATATCTCCCCCCTGACAATAAACGACGAGTTTCGCTTTAGACGTTTCTCTCCGACTCAATGTGGTTTTCTTTTCCCGGTGATTTGGGGAGGTTTGAGTTGCCGACACCTGTCTTCTCGCTCAGCCTCAAGAGAGAAACGGCTGGCCCGGCTCTCTCTCTTTTGCTCTACCTGCCGGTGGTGAGGGAAAAAGCACATTAAGCTGGCGAGCTAATCGGACTGCTGACGGGTGTATCCTCATAAGTAATGAGGTAATCTTCATATTTAATATTCTAACCTTTACTTCTATAATCTGTGCTTACTTCAACTTCCTTTCTCTTTCCTTCCATTTCCGGTTTGCCGCCATTTCTAAACGAGTACGTTCATGGCGGACTCACCACGTGGACAAATGTTTTGTCTCCTCATTTAAATAAAAACTCCGTCCCAAACTTCAACATCTCTTGTTCTTTTCTCTTTCCTCTCATTTTTGGTTTTCCGACAGACCGCTTCTGCGGTGCCGCCATTTTGTCCTGCCCCATGTTATCTAAACACACCACGTGGGCAGACAAAACTCACCACGTGAAAAACGTTTTTGCCTCCTCATTTAAATAAAAACTCTCAATGGGGAGATCTGCTCCCAGCTACACTGTGTTTAATTTCATTGAGCCGTCCCATAAAGACACAGGCTCATTGGCCATCATAAATCTAAATCTAAAAATTCTACAACATGATTAACTATTTTTTGAGACTTTGTGCTTATATTGTACTCATATATATTACTATTGCCCTACTCCTCCTACAGTGTGGCTCTTGGGACAAAACTTTTGTTTTAGCCCCATGGATTAATTCAGTCCTCCTTGCCTTAATTGCCAACCTTAAAGGCTTTTCCAGGAAAAAAGTTCATTTTTGCCCTTAAAAACTGTAAAAAAAACTAAAACTGACTTTTAAAATCTCCTTTCTCCCAAGGTCGCCACCCAAACCGCCACCGGGCAGCTATCTTTTCAGCTCTTTTCAGCCCCTATCTACTGCCTAAGGCAAATGTGCTCAAACCCCTGATGGAGAACAGCTCCGCCATGTAGCTTTCTGTAAATGTAAACTGTGATCAAATACAAACCGAGGTTAACTTTCCTCACTGGCGTGGAGCACAAGTCACTGGTCCGCCAGGCTCCACCGACATTCCTGCGGGGAGCGGGCCGAATGGGACAACTCCGGCCCGGGCCCCAGCACTGCCCCGAGCCTCACTGGCTGCGCCTCGCCCGCACCTCCAGGCGTCACTTTTGGTCACTTTTATCAAAAATAAATAAATAAAAGGCCAACCAAACAACAAGGAGGCAAATAGGCGGGCTCCTAACTTGCTTTAAAAATATCTTAGAAATGGGCAGACAATCCGCCATGAGGCCATGAGACAAGCCGCTGCCGTCCCCGCCCCTTTTGCCTCTAGACGCTCCCTCTATGCTCTTAACTAAGTGTCCCACGGGGCCCAAAGTATTTACTTTTAAAAAAAAAAAAAAAAAAAAAAAAAAAAACAGCTGGAGACATTCATATTGCCCTGCTAGAGGTAAAAAATCCTATTTTTCAAGTCTATATGGCTATATCCTACACACCATTGTCCCACCCTTCCCTGCCTTCCCATTAACATAAAGATAAAAAGATGACTTAATTGTTAAACACTTGCCTGTAGAGCCTAAGGACCCTGATTCGAGGCTCAATTCTCCAGTACCCATGTAAACAGTGGCTGGAGGCCTGGCACGCCCATTCTCTCCCTACCTGCCTACCTCAATTCATACTAAGCCCAACTAACTCAATCGGTAATACAATGTTGACCTAAGATTAAAGTTTTCTCTGGCAGCTCTGCCCAACTGGAGGGACAAAATTTAAAAAAAAAAAACCTAAAAACTGTCAATCTCTAGTTACTATAAAAGTTTAATGACGGCTAATGATGGTTAAATTTAAATTGTTTTCTCTCTCCTTACTATGCCTTATACCAAGTATTATTGTTACTGTTATTATAAATTTATTAAAAGCCAGGGACAAAATATAATAATTTAAATATATGTCCCCCAATATATTCAATATTTTATTAATTTATAGTTTACATCTACAATTGCCTTACTAAAGACAATGTCACTGGGGGCCAATTTTAAGGTGTAATAATGATTTAAAATTTCATTATAAAGATATACAAAGTGTACCTAACAAAAATTCCTAAAGCTTACTGTGACTTGACTACAATAATTTTGCTATAGGTACTATGTAACTAATTAATTTCTTTTTCTCTCTTTCATGGCTCTACAAAGACAGGCCAACTTCTGCCAATATAAAACTTGCCCTAGATCTATAAGTTTCAACATCATAAAAAACTGCTAGCTGTCAACCCTAGATTAACCCTAACAATACATGTCTCATATCTTTTCTTCCTTGATTAATCAACCTAATGTTTTATTATTATTATTTTAGGTCATTCCAACCCATCTGATCTCCAAGACCTCACTGCTAAATGCCTTGCCATTTTACAGGTGGCTCCAGAAAAGATTCAAACTGCCTCTCCCTTCAAGATTTTGGGCTCCAGGTTATTCCTTAATACTGTCTCTCCTGTCAAACCCCAACTCCATATTCAAAAATCCTATACTTTGCCTCAACTCCAAAAGGTGCTGGGAGAAATTAATTGGATGAGGCCCTGGATACCCATAACTACTGAGGAACTGTCCCCTTTATTTGACCTCTTAAAGGGTCTTACTCTCTCATCTCAGATAACCTTGCCCCCTCGTCATGAACAAATTCTACATAAGGTACAACAGGCCATTGATGCTGCTGTCCTAAAGAGGTTTGATCCTAACTTACCTATCTCCCTCTGTATTTTCTCTGGGAAAATATTATGCACTGCGCTGTTGGCCCAGGAAGGAGAACCCATCCAATGGATTCACCTCTCCCTTGGTGGAGTCCCCAGAGTTTACTCTATAACTAACCAGATTGCAGACTGCATTATAAAGGGCAGGGACACCTCTGTCCAATTGTTTGGCATGGAGCCTCATGTCATTGTCACCCCCTTTAAGGTAACAGACTTCACTTGGCTTCAGAGAAATAACAACAAAATTGCTATTGCCCTCGAGGGGTTTCTGGGTATAATTGATTGTCACTATGGTCCTTATAAATGGATGAGCTCCTTCTCTAGGTTGGAAATGGAGACCCCAGACTTTTTTTTTTATCTAAACCCAACCCTGATTTCCTTACCGTATTCACTGATGGGGGCACTTGGGAGCTTCCTAGTTGTTTACCCTCCCTAAGGAGGGGAAAAAGTCTATACCCATAAAGTCTATCTCCCATGAGGTCACAGGATCAGCACATGCTGGGGAAAAACTAAACATGCTATTAGCCATATGCTTCAATGCTTTGCCACCCTTGGATTGCCAGATCAAATCAAAACCGATAATGGTCCCTGCTTCTTTTATAGATTTCCTCCAAACCTGAAAAATCTCACTTTCCACAGGCATCCCATATAACCCACGGGGCCAAGCCATCGTAAAAAGATATCATCAAACTCTCAAATCTCAATTACAAAACAAAAGGGGGAATCTCTACTCCCACATGACCAACTAAAAAAGGCATTATTAACCCTAAATATTTTAAATTTTTCTAAATATTTTAAATTTTTCTAAAAAAGATAAACACTTGTCCCCTTTTCAAAAACATTGGACCTCAGCTGTCACCTACAGCTCCATCTGGGTCAAATGGAGGGACCCATTAACTGGGGCCTGGAGGGGACCAGACCCCCTCCTCACAGCAGGGAGAGGATTTAGATGTGTCTTTCCTCAAGAGGAAAAAAGACCTATTTGGGTACCGGCAAGAGACTTAAAATATTTACCCCAACAAGGGGATGATAATAATCAATTTTCCAGGGAGTGTCACACCCCTGAGAACTATGCCTCTATTTCTTCCCCAGGAACAACTGAAGGTGTGGATGCTACTAGACCTGAATGAAGCCAGAAAAGCTCCAGAAAGATTTACAAAAGAGGAGTCAGGACTCCTAAGACAACCTGCTGTAGACGAGCTTACATGGCTTTTTATTCCACCTTCTCCCTCCCCTTGGACCCCTCCTTCTTCTTGCTCTTTACCCTACCATCTCCCTCCCCCTGAACCCCTCCTTCTTCTTATCCTCACTCTCGGGCCCTGTGTAATTAATAAGATTACACAATTCATTCACCAACAGCTTGAGGCAATTAAACTTCATCAGGCCAAGGCACCACAGGTTTGCGACTCAAAGACAATGGCTTTTCCACTTACTGGCTATCCACCTAACATCCCTCCCCCGCCCTCCATCGAACCAACGACGGGTAAGCTCTCAGACAGGCTGAGGCAACCTAAGACAGGGCGTGGAGTGGTCAACGGGCTAGAGGCATAATGCCCAGAGACGGGTAAGGTTCCCAGAGGGGAACAACCTAGGACAGGGACTATGCCATCCACCGTTCTTACAAAAACAAAGGGGAGATGTTGGGCTCTGCCCGGTGTGAAGCCGAGTGGTTAGCCCAGCCAATCTTGGCCTATTCCCGGTAAGGCCTAGTCGAGCCTGAGTACCTGCCCTTGACTCAGCACCTAAGCTGAAACTGCCTCCACCCAGCTGCTGCTGACGTGATGAAATACTGTTGGCCCTTATACCTTTCTCTCATCCCCTCTTCCCACCCCCTTCCTCAAAGTATATTGGCCCTTATACCTTTCTCTCATCCCCTCTTCCCACCCCCTTCCTCAAAGTACATAAATATCTCCCCCCTGACAATAAACGACGAGTTTCGCTTTAGACGTTTCTCCGCGACTCAATGTGGTTTTCTTTTCCCCGGTGATTTGGGGAGGTTTGAGTCACTGACACCTGTCTTCTCGCTCAGCCTCAAGAGAGAAACGGCTGGCCCGGCTCTCTCTCTCTTTTGCTCTACCTGCCGGTGGTGAGGGAAAAAAGCCCCGGCACACGTGGGTTTTAAGGGGCTTGGCTGGCTAATCCTTGTATGGGGTGGTCCCCCTTTTTTATGACCAATGACAGCCTGTCTCTGGACAGATCATCTTGAAGCAGGCTTCTTGGGAGCATGAGACTGTAGCTGTTGTTGCGCCAGGCCTGCGCAGAACGCCATGTTCACAGAAGCCACTTCCTGTTTTCTTCTGCCATGCGGTCTGGCTAGGACCAGGCCTGTATTGTGCCATACATATCCTCCTTTTTGTTTTTATTATTGGCAACCCTGAGAGGTATGGGTTTTTGCCAAGCCACTGTTGAACCCAGGCCCCAAGGGATCATCACATGTGACAGTGCCTGTCTTAGGTTGCCCCATCTCATGGAATCTTACCTGTCATGGGCTATCCGCCATCCTGGTGAGAAAACCCTAGGGGTATGGCCTGGTATGGCTTTTAGCATGAGGTCTGGCTAGGGGCTAGACCTGTATTGTACCATACTCGGGATAGTGAGGAAGGGTCGTGATGGACGTGTAGAGGGAGGCCAGGATGATGAGGAAGAGGTTGGGGTGGTGAGGAAGTGTCGTGAGAAAGGGTGGTAGGGGGCTTCCTATGAGGGGTGGGTTATGAGGCATCTAGGAGAGCAGTTGCACTTGGGGGTTTTGGTGTGAGAGCTGGAAGCTGTGGATGGATCCAGCAGGTGCTTCTCAGTGTACTCTCATTGGCGCCTCCCAGCCAGATGAGTGCCAGCCTGAGTGAGGCCTGGTGGCATTCATCTCCAGGAAGGTGTCAGGTTGGATGGGGACTTGGGCCCCACTGAAAAGTAAAAGAAACAAATGGCAAGCCAAAGATAAAGAACAAAACATCAGAGGCTAGGGCACTTACAATGCTCAGCAGAAATGACTGGCAAAGCTAGGTGGAACCGAGTTCCTGATCAAGAGTCCCAGGCAGAGCATCTTCCCTGCATGTTGTGACAGGTATATCTCATGGCATAGTCAGATCCCAGTGAGCTGTAGCAGCACGTGACAACTAATATGATACATTGCACAGCTGTCGTTTAAACCCCATGGGTCCTAAATCCCGCATCAATGTCCAAGTGAGAAAAGTTGGGAATAAAAGGGGAATCCATACTGAATAAAGAAGCTGACAAGAGACAATATGAAGTGGTAAATATGAGAAAAATATATGCAAGAAATTGTCAATCATTAAAAATTAAAGAATCATTAGTTGGGGAATGAAGATATAAATTTGAACAATAAAATTCATTATGGGTACTAATTTTAAAAGTAAAATGATTTTACCTTTAGAATCAGTGGGTAGAAGTAGGATAATATATCAGAATTTATAATATTTTAATAGATTTTATGTTATTTTCAATATAAATATAGTCTTCTTAAAAGAATATTTACTTTGGGGGCTGGGGAAATGGCTTAGCAGTTAAGGTGTTTGCCTGTGAAGCCTAAGGACTCCGGTGCAATTCCCCAGGACCCACGTAAGCCAGATGCACAAGGGGGCACATGCATCTGGACTTCTTTTGTAGTGGCTGGAGGCCCTGGTGTGCCTATTCTCTCTTTCTCTCTGCCTCTTCCTCCTTCTCTCTCTCTTAGATAAAATAAATTTTTTAAAAGTTGCAATCTGAAGGTATGCAAAGTGTGCCTAGTTGAAGGTCCTGAAGTGTGCTGGGCTGCGTGGCTTTTGCCTTTTCTCTCTCTCTGCCTTGTCCTGTAAGAGCAGGCCAGCTTCTTCTGCCACTATGGAACTTTCCCTGGATCTGTAAGCTTCAATATCTCCCTTCCTCCATAACTGTGTCTGGCATGGAAGTTCATCTCAGCGAACCTGAAGCTATCTACTACAACATCTTTTGAATATATAACATTTTTTTTTTCTAGGTAGTGTCTCCTCTTGCCCAGGCTGACCTGAAATTCACTGTATAATTTCAGGGTGGCCTTAAACTCACTGAGATCCTCTTACCTCTGCCTCCTGAGTGCTGGAATTAAAGGTGTGCACCACCACACCAGGCTCTAACATTCTTTTTTATCCTATTTTTCAGTTCAACAAGGAAAGTTTTGTAATCTATAAAAACGGGGAAATGTACTTAATGTAGGGACCAAACTGATGCCATGACAGGCTTCAGTAAGGTGCTGCCCTAACTAGGCCTAAGTTTCAATTTCCTGGAGGGGCAGGCTCTGAGGGTTGAGTCAGTTCCTGGTGACATGTCCCTTTTGTCCCAACCAATCAAAGATGTACAAATGTAACTGCTGCTTGCTTAGCCAATCATGTTAAAAGATTACCTAACCAGCCTGGAATTCTCCCTAGCTGTGTTTAAAAGGCAACTGCATGCTCCTCTGGGGGTGGCCATTTTGTAAGAGTGGTTGACCCCTGCATGCTGGCTGGTTCTGCAGAATAAACGCTCTTTGCTTTTACATACTATTTGACTCTGGGGTCTTTCTTCGGCAATTTTTGGACCCTTACACTTAATACTGTAGGAAAATGTCTTTAACATAAGGTGCACAATATACTTTCAAATGTGAGCAAATGCTACTCTAAGAATCTTAGTCATGATCTTCAGGGAGGTCTCATCCTGTGCTCATTTTAAACATAAAGTAAGGTTTGCTTTGTTTTTCTTGTGCTGAGTCTGGCCAATTATCAAGACCTTTGATTTACCATCAGGTCGTAGTGAATGCTGAGTTCCAGGGTGTCTTTCTCCTTGTCTTTGCAAACTGTCACAACTGCAGGACCATCGTAATGGAGAAATTGGAGGTGCAGACTTTATGAACATGCTGAAATTACCAAATAAGACTTCCTTATGCATTCTTCCTGGAGATTTCATTTTTCTCCATGTGGCAGTGCAGTCAATAGAGACCCAACAGTGCTATCTCCTGGCGTTGGTGCCAGCCTGCTCTTGCATCCACCACATGGGTGTGGGTAAGTAGATTTTCTTGTCCATTGAGCCACCAAGAGCACACTGCTATTCTGGTTCATCTGTCTTCTCACTCTTGGACCTCTGTTCCAGAATCCTCTCACTGAAACTCCGGGTGCAGCAGTTACCAGGTCTCCTCTCCACCCAGGATCTCACCTTACTTTTGCTAGCACAACTGGTTACTATGATAGTGGACATACGGGAATCCTGGTTCCTGGTTTTCCTAAAGAGTATAGTTGATAAGAGACAGAAATTGGCTAGGCAGGCAGGATAACAGAACCCCAAAAGTAATGGTTTTTATTCCTTGACTAAAAGCAGGAAATGTCACTAAGCTTGTGGAAACCTGGATGTTACAGCCTCCAGGAAAGATTTCTAGATTAAGCTTGTACCCTTGCTAGAGGACAGAAACTGATCCTTACCTAAGATGACTGGCAAAGCTGTAAAATCTGGTCTTTGTCCATAGCAACCTGCCAACCTGATCTTCCTCATGTAGCCACTCCCCATTAAAAATCCCAAATCTGAGTTTCAAGGTGGGCTTCTCAAACCCCCTCTTGCCTCTCTGGGCAAGAGCTCTGCCTTATTCCCTCATGGGGCTCCTCACACCCCTTCTTGTCTCTCTGGGCAAGAGTTGCACCTTGCTTCCTTCTCTTGTGCTCTAGGCTTAAGCCCCCTTCTTTTCATCCTCCTAAAGCTTTAAACTGTAATAAAAAATCTTCCTGAACCTTATCCTCTGGTCCATGGATTTAATTCTTCAAATTCATAGGACAAGGATCCAAGAACCCCTCCCCCAAATTATTGGTGCATTGGCATACAAGGAACCCAAAATTCCTGTATCATAGTGATGGAGCAAACATGTTTATTACAACTTCGAATTTTAGTTCTGTGGGTCACTAAGGGAATACAAATAGGTTTAGCAAGGTAGGATGAAGATGCGACTTCATACTATCATTGTCCCTCTGTGCAAGTCCAGTAATGGGCTATTACAGCTATCTTATGTTTTTCTGCATTCCTGTGTGCATTAGAGGTGTGTGTGTGTGTGTGTGTGTGTGTGTGTGTGTGTGTGTATTGTGAATGCTTGTGAGTGCATGTGTGGAGGCCAGAGATTGACTTTTGGTGTCTTGGTGTCTTTCTGGATCAATTTCCATTTACTCAGGCAGGGTCTCAGTTGAACAAAGATTGCCAATGCTGATTCAGCTATTCTATCTAGTCAATATGCCTTGGACTTCCCCTGTTTCTGTTTCTTGAGTTCTAGGATGAAAGGCCCCTGCTACAATAACCCAGATTTATGTACAGGAGTATGGGTGAAGGGTAACTTATGGGAATGTGGGTGAGCCCCACACAGCCACATCATTAAACAGTCTCTATGTCTGGATCAATGGAGTCCTTTCTTCAGTTACCTTCTACTCTCATACGCTGTAGCACCTCCTGAGACCAAATGCATCTGGGCAAGAATTATATGCAGCTTGAAGAAGAGGCAGAGTGGCTTCGGAAATATTATGCCATTGTTAATGTTTTGGTGGGAACGTGAAGAAATTAAACACTGCCTTTTGCAGACCATGCTTCACAAATCATACATAGATGCCCTCCACTTTAGGACTCAACAAGAATAGAGTCAGTTCAGGCACTTCTCATCACCCTTCTCTGTATGGATGGTAAACCTCTAGTCTGCCCTGAGAGATTAGATGTCAGTTCATGTGACCCTGTTAGCACATACTTATGCCAGGCTTGCTCAAGTGTAGGTTTATGTCTTGCTTCTTCACTGGGCTTTAGTGGGTTAAGGACCACTGACATGTGCATGCAGTAGTCATCCTCAACCTTATCTCAGATTGTGCCCCCATATGATCAGAGCAGCTTTACCTCCAAGTGTGGAGATAGTATCTGTTGTTTGCAATGTATCAGTGTCCTGGTGGCCCATTCCAGTTTCTCCTGAATCCTAGTAATAATTGCTGAGTGCTCCAGTGCTAGGGTCACATGTGACAGTGACTGTTTCTCATGGGAACACAGTAAGGACCTTGGAGTCAACATAGCCTTAAAATTGATTCCTGAAACCCAAACCAGGTTATAAGGAAAGGAGGGAAAGCCGAGGAATCACTGAAGGTGGTTGTGGTGGTTTGATTATCTGCTCCCCCTCAGTGACTTGTAACTTGGCTCTCCAGCTGCCTAGCTAGAGGAGGTGTCACTGAGGATGGGACCTAAAGTCCAGGTCTAAGGTATCACTGAGGGTGGATATGAGTTCAGCCCAAAGGTGTGGAGAGCAGTGTGATCTTTGGTGCAGTTCCTGCTTAATGCTTTTTGGTGTTTGCTAGCTGCTGGTGGTGTCTCTCTTTGCTTGGGTTTATGAATGGGAGTCAGCTTCTTCTGCCATTTATGAAACTTTCCCTTGATCTATAGTCATGAAATAAATCCTTTCCTTCCATAAAACTGTGTTTGTTGGATATTTGTCCCAGTAACATTGGAACTCTCTACAATAGAATTTGGTACCAAGAGTGGCATGTTGCTGTGTGATGAATCTGACCATGTGGATTTTGGTCTTTTGGGGACTTTTGTGCTGGAGAAATGGAGCAGAACTTGATACATGTGCCTGCCAAAGCCTTATGATGTGGTAAGCCTAATTTTAGGGGCTATTTTAGTGAGAGTTTGAAAATACTAAATGAAGAGAGAATTGTGTTGGTTTATGAACTATGAAACTGGGCTACTGACATTAAGACTGACTGCATTCTGTTGCTCATGCAAAGAGAGTTTAAGCAAGAATGAATTGAAAGCCAGGTGTGGTGGCACATGCCTTTAATCCCAGCACTTGGGAGGCAGCAGTAGGAGGATCACCATGAGTTCAAGGCCACCCTGAGACTACATAGTGAGTTCCAGGTCAGCCTGGACTAGAGTGAGACTCTACCTCAAAACCAAAAAAAAAAAAAAAAAAAAAAAAAAAGAATGAATTTAAAAGTATGGACTGGTGTTTTTGGCAGAAGATATAGAACTGAAAGATGTATGGCTTATCACAGGAAAAATTCAAACAAATTTAAAATTACTGCCACAGAAACAGGTTTTAGGTTATTGAAGCTGCCATTGTCAAACAGATTAACATCATTAAAAATGGCCCAATTATTTTACATTGAAACAATGGAAAGATGCCTAAGGTGGTGTCCACCCAGGACAGACTGGATAAATAGGAATACAAACTCTTTGGAAAGGAGATGACTAGAAGTAAGAATTCTGAAGGCTGAAGGTAAGATTCATACCCTCCCTGGATTAACAAGATGGCTGTGTAGCTGCACACCTGGTATGGGTTTTGGAAGTATGAACAACACATGGAAGTGGGTTATGACCTACACACAGTTACAGGAGCTGTGGAGATGTGATATGTGAAGCAGGGCAATGCACTGAGGCCAATGAGGCCATGACAAGATGGACTGTGGTTTGCAGTGGAAACCTGAAGATGTTTTGTCTATACCATGATTATGCAAAAGCTAGCATGGAGTGCTGTTGGTGCAGGATGGAATTTTTCCCCAGCTACTCAGCCCAGATGGAGGGAATGAAATTGCAAATTCCAGAGACTGTCATCACTTATTATGGATGTTGGATTTGACCTGCAGATATTTGGTGATGTTTGCCTCATGGTTATTGATTTTGCATTAGTACATCTCTTCTGCTTATGCCTTATAGCAATGGAAATGTTTACTCTGTGCAATTATATATTGGAAGTATGTAACTTGTTTGGATTTTACAGGATTTACAACTAAGAGATAATCTTAAAGTTGGTAAAGCTTATGGGACCTTTAAAGTAGAATTAAACAGTTTGCATTGTGGTATGGTTATCAGTCAATGGGGGCCAGGGGCAGAATGTGGTAGTTTGAATGTATGTCCTCCATAGACTCAGGTATTAAAATTAAACTGGTAATTTGGATCTCCAGCTGCCTGGCTGGTGGAGGTGTCACTGGGGGTGGATCCTGGAGTGCAGCCTAAGGTGTCACTGGGGGCAGGTCTGAACTCCAGACAATAGAGCAGTGTGAGCTCTATTGGCTTCCTGCCTTCTGCTTTGAGGTGTTTGCTGGCTGGTGGTTGTTTCTGTCTCCGCTTGGATTTAAGAATGGGAACCAGCTTCTCTGTCATTGATGGAACTTCCCCTGGATCTATAGGCTTGAAGTAAATCTCTTCCTCCCATAAAACCGTGTGGTTAGATATCTGTCCCAACAGCATTGGAAACATTGGAACTATCTCCAACAGTGGTTAACTGAAATCTTAAGAGATCTCAGGTGGATTGACTTCTTCTGGACTCTGGGATGACCCTTTTATGCTCTCCTTTCCTCTCCAGATGAAGGATCTTTTCAGTTTCAACGATATCTATAGTTTCTTGCCAATAGGATTTTATTATTGTTGCTTCAGTCTGACATAATGTCACTACCTGTCATCTCGTTGGCCTGAGTAAATTGTCCTCTCTTATTGAAGTTGTGCTTTTTTATTGATTGATTTTTCTAAGATTTTATTTTTATTTAGTTAGTTATTAGAGACAGTGAGAGGGAGAGAGAAAGAGTGAGAATGGGCACGTCAGGGCCTCTAGCCACTGCAAACCAACTCCAGATGCATATGCCACCATGTGCATCTGGCTTATATGGGACTTGGAGAATCAAACCAGGGTCCTTAGGCTTCGCAGACATGTGCCTTAACCAAGAAGACATCTCTCCAGTCCTGATTTATTGATTTTTTTTAAATAAAAAGATTACACACATAGGCTCCCTTCCCTCTACCCCAATTCTACTGAAGGTCTTTGGTGGAGTTATTCTTATTCTTTGTGGGGACCAAGAGGCCTTAGTCAGTCTCTGCAGGGATGTGTTAAACATGCTGTCTCAGGGTATTCCCACCCACCCCGAAGCTCTTACAATCTCTCTGCCCCCTCTTCCACAACGCTCCTTGAGCCTTGGTGGACAAGATAGAGATCTAATTTAGTATTGCTTTCTCTGTAAACTTTGGGTCTCTGTTCTTATGAGGTTTGACTGACCACAGTATCTGCTTCCATTTTCCTGGAACTGGTTGTAAGTCAAGCTCTGAAAGCAGTATTCATGTCACTGCTTCCCCTG
Organism: Orientallactaga sibirica; assembly: GCA_036365145.1. Lineage (NCBI taxonomy): Eukaryota > Metazoa > Chordata > Mammalia > Rodentia > Dipodidae > Orientallactaga > Orientallactaga sibirica. The sequence continues at coordinate 48,823,884 of JAEOAD010000004.1, read as the reverse complement.
TAATGACCTCTGGGTCTGAGCAGATGAGGTGGAGGTAACCCATCTCCTGGAAGACAAGTCAGCTCTCTTCTTGATGTAGTGATGTATCCTAGTTCTCTCCCATATTCTCTTCCATCTATAAAATTGAAGAGATTCTCCAGTCAAAAGTGAGAACAGTTTGAATAAAAGGGGAGAAGCCCAGTCATTAGGAAGATACATTGATGTGCATCTTCATTCTTCTTAGGGAGCAGCGGAGGTTCTCTCTGGAGCCTATTGGTTTCCTGTTCTAGGGAATCTGACTTGGTTCCCAGAGCAAGATATAAGTTCACCCCCACTGAACAGATCTTATGTCCAATCAGCGAGCAGTTGGTTACCTGCATCATCGTCTGTGTGTTGCTGTTTCACAAGTGTATACTTCTTGCTTGGCTGGTTAATTTTGTAACTGGCAGGGTCTCCTGCTTAACCAATCAGTTGGCAACTGTTTTTCTCCAGGTGCTCTTACAGCACTTTCCAGTACTATGAGGGCTAGCCAGGAGAGAACTTGATTCCCTCTCAGTTCCAGCATGGCCACTTGATGTCCTGTGGTTGCAGGCTGTGGTGTCTTCAGCAACAGAGACTTGCCTCTTAGCTCTTGCAGGTAACCATGACAATAGCCTGTATTATTTTGGGGACTTATTATGTCTCCCTGACCAACAAACAGTTCACTGTAGGGGGGAACCCAATTCTGGTTCTGGGAATTTGCCAGCCAGTGCCCATGGTTTTAGGGTAATGCTTTTTCCACCTTTTATGGAGCTCTTCTGTTTGGGTCACTTTCCCCCTTATTGAGGGTAATGACTTATAGAGTGCTATCCTGGGAGAATGTTTCTATGGGATTGATCCATGATGCAATTAGTTTTGTGTATCCCTCCCCACACTCCCTTCCTCTACCTCTTAGGCCTTTCTCTCTCCTTCTTCCCTCCTTCCCTCCCTTCTTTCCTTCCTTCCTTCATTTCTCTTTCTTTCTTCCTTTCTCTGTTTGCTTGTTTCTTTCTTTTATTTTTGGTGATCATTGACTTTTCCAGGAGCCCTTCCTCCCTTCCCTCACTATTTCCCTTTTGTCCCATTTTCATTCTAATGTCATGTCCATACTACAGGTATTTATTATGGCTTGCAATTAACTGATGCTAAACCAGGTTAGGAACTGCATATGAGAGAGGTCATATGGCATTTGTCTTTCTGAGCCTGTGTGACCTCAGCTTGATTTTTTTCCAAGTCCCTCCATTTTTCTGAAAATTTGATTGTTTCATTTTTTTTACTGCTGAGTAGAATTCCACTGTGTATATGTACCACATCTTCATTAACCATTCATTTATTGATAGGCATCTGGGCTGCTTCCAGTTTCTGGCTATTGTGAATAGAGCAGGCATAAAAATGGTAGAGTTGGGGCTAGAGAGATCACTTAGAGGTTAAGGTGCCTGCCTGCAAAGTCTAGGAACACCCCTTCAATTCTCCAGGTCCCACGTTTAGCCAGATGCAAAAAGTGACGCAAGGGCGCAATGCCGCACTTGCCTAAAAGGGAGCGAAGGTGTCTGGAGTTCATTCACAGTGGCTGATAGGCCGCTGGCATGCCCATTATCTGTCTGTCTCTCTCTCTCTCTTTCTCTGTCTCTCTCTCAAAAATAAAATGGTAGAGTTTTTAGGCAATATGCCCAAAACACTGGCAAGGAGACACTGGCTATAACACCCATAAGCCAGCTCTCAACAACCAACAATACACTGCCTCCAGGAGGTGTTAATTCACAAATCTCCATCATCTGGGAACCTAACATTCAGAACACCTAAGTTCATGGGGGACACCTGCATCAAACCACCACACAGGTATAGCTGGATCTAATGGTAGTTCTTAAGGTAATTTCTTTCTTTCTTTCTTTTTATTATTTAAGGGAGACAAACAGAAAGAGAGAGACAGAGAGGAAGAAGCAGAGAGAGAAAGAATGGGCACACCAGTGGCCTCTCAGCTACTGTGAACAAACCCCAGATGCATGTACCTCCTTGTAGGCAAGTGCAGCCTTGCGTGTTAATCTTCCCATTGGCCCTGACAAAGTGGAGCTCTGCCTTTCACTGTTTTGGTGCTCCTGACACCTTGGAAAAATGAACAATGTTTCTCACTGACTTGTTGACCTCAAGTGGGATATCAGATAAGCTCCCCAACAGAGCCTTACTGTGAGCAAAGGTGCATTTCTTCATGCTTCACTTCTATACAGTGCACTGGGAAGCTCCAGATCATTGAGTTCAGTTCCACCATAGTGATGCCAGGTTAAGAGAACAACTGTGTGGCAAATACATTGATCTCTCTCACTCCCATCCAGTTTTTCTGGCTGGCTCAGCTCTTCACTGAACCCTTGTCCCACCTCACCTAACCCCACTGCTGAGAGATGGTGCAGGTTCTGCTCCTGCTAAACCCTGCCAAAATTATGGAAGTGAGATTGCACTACTGTTGCTTATTCTGCAGCATTGCCTCAGTCAATGTTGATAAAGAAGGCTCACGTGCAACTCTAATATTGCTCTGCTTGCCTCTACCAGGATGGAAACCTGAGGTAAAATTTTAGAGGTAAAATTTTGGGATTCTGTCAGTGTTTGGCTGATTGGTGAATATGGTCAAGTCAGTGTGAGACTTTTCCTGCAGACAGTGTCCTCTCCTTGGGTCTTTGAAGACACTGGCAGGTAGGTGGTCACAGGTATGCTCATACAGGGTGGTAATGGTGTACCCACCCCATACTAGAGCTGTGCCTAGATTGGGGCACTTTCTTCATGGGCAGAGGCAGGGTTGCAGCACAGCCTTGCATCTTCCGGATTTATGTCAGTTGTTCTTCATGTAAATTCAGTCTCTGGATTGTTAATTTGAAATATGGGAAGGCCTAGGTCAGGAAGGGTAGATTATACTCCACCCTTATGTTTAACCTGAAGCCATCAAATCGCTGTAGCAAAGGAGCATTTGGGATAGAGGGACCTGTTGCATTTTGATGTTGTCTGTAGGCTACTCAGAAATACTTATTTTTTATGAGGTTGAGGAAACCGTGCTTGTCCTAATGTCCTGAATGTTTATTTTTGTTATTATTATTTTTTTGTTAAAACCAATACTTGAGTGGGTGAATGTTGTCAAATGACTTTTTTGAAATCTATTAAAATATGTCTTAAAATCTGTTCTTGGGCTGGAGAGATGGCTTATAAATAACAAATATATGTCTTCAAAGTCTAGGATCAAAGAGAGCATATTCAGTGTTCTGTGAGGGTCTAATTTCAGGTCCAGACAACTGTCTCTATGTTGTTCTCTAGGGCTACACATGGAAGATCAGAGAAGGAGTCTCGTTCACTAATCTCATTTGTGAACCTCTACCCTTTGTGAACTAATTAGCTTCTGACTGCCCACCTCCCAGCTTCATCAACTTAGAAGAATTTCATCATATAAATTGGGAGGGGGACATACACATTCAGAATGCAGCAGGGTGTAGACTGGGCATCCATTGATAGTTCAAGGCAGTCCATTTCAGAGCAAAATTACGGATGAAGTAAGACCATTTCAGAGAAAAATTAAGGAGAGTTGGAGCAATATAAGGATAGAGCAGCACAGGGTAAGCTGCCCAAAGAATATCCACCATGTAGAGGGACAAGGTGCCCAGGTTCTTACCCATGAGGTCCATGACCTCCCTGTCTTCTATGGGTTAGGTCTCCGTGTGTTCCTGCAGCCTAATGTTAGAGACACACTCACTTCCAGGGACACAGGCAGAGGGCAAAGAAGCCTCCTCCATGAGCAGATCTAAGGTATCACTGTCAGTCCTCTGTGCTGAAGGTGTTCAGAGGCTAGCCTCGCTGGGTGGCCGTCTCACAGGTAATGTGGCAGCTGCCTTCACACAGAGCTTCTAGAAAGCCATACCTAGCCAAGAACAAAATTTACATACATATCTCTACTCACAATGGGACAAATGGGTCCCAACGTAGAGGCTTATCACAGTCACTCAATCCCAAACCACAGCGTCTGCTCTAGAAGGCAACTTAGGTTATTTTAAGATCCCACATCATTTCATAGATCTGACTGGACTATGTAAATTATATGGCCCTTGTGAGTACCATGCCACAATCCACCTCTTACTCGCTAATTTCCCAAGGAGAAACTCTACTATGCTTCACTAGATGTTTGTGGATTGAATGATTTTCAATACACAATGAAGGAGAGAGAGAGCAGTGCTAATGACTATCAGGGATCCAGTACCCAGCCATCAAAAACGAACAATACTTTTATATTAAGGTCTTTTATCCATTTGGACTTCATTTTTGTGCATGGAGAGATGTGTGGGTCAAGTTTCATTTTCCTACATATGGTTGTCCAGTTTGTCCAGCACCATTTGTTGAAGATGCTGTCCTTTTTCCATTCTACGTTGCTAGGGCCTTTGTCAAATATCAAGTAGCTGTAGTTTCTTGACCCAAAGTCTGGGTCTTCAATTCTGTTCCATTGGTCTATATTCCTGTTTTTATGCCAGTACCAGGTTGTTTTTATTACAATGGCTTTGTATATAGCTTTAGATCAGGTATGGTGATGCCTCCAGAGGTGTTTCTTTTGCTGAGGATGAGCTTGGATATCTGAGGCCTTCTGCCTTTCCATATGAATTTTGAGAGTTTTTTCTATCTCATTGAAGAAGGAAGTTGGGATTTTTATCGGCATTGCATTGAATCTATAAAGTGCTTTTGGTAAAATTGCCATTTTCACAATGTTAATTCTACCAATCCAGGAGCATGGGAGGTCTTTTCATTTTTGTAGGACCTCCTCAATTTCTTTTTTGAGAGTTTTTATGTTTTCATTGTATAGGTCTTTCACTTCCTTAGTTAATGTTATTCCAAGGTATTTTATTTTCTTTGTTGCAATTGAAAATGGGACGATGTTAGTTATTTCTTTTTCTGTCTCTTTGTCCTTTGCATACAAAAAGGCTACTGATTTCTGTGCATTGATTTTGTATCCTGCTACTTTGCTGAAGGTGCTAATCACCTTTAAGAGTTTTGGGATGGAAGTTCTCGGGTCACTTATGTATAGAATCGTGTCATCTGCGAATAGGGCTAAGAATACAGCGTTCAAGGCAATCATAACACCAGAAAAAGGCTGAAGGAGATAAACACAGAGAACATCCAACTCCAACTAAGCCAGATATCCAGAGACACAGAGGCTCCCAAAACCTCATCAAGGAAGCAGAACTAAAATGACCCCAATGTGGCTCAGGGAAACTCGCGGGAGAGGGGGCGGAAAGATTGTTAGAGTCACAAGTTGGGGCATTATGCACAGAGACTGGGGCCTATCCACCAGAACTCTTGAGTAAAATCACAATGCATGACCCACATTCCCCATTGATGAGGGTCCCTTTGAAAGTGGGAGGACGGGGAGGAGGACAATGGAACCAATACTATGAATGTAAAATCAGAATAATATAAATAAAAAATATATATATATATTTAAAAAAACGAACGATGCTTGGTTCATTTCAGTTCACCTACAACTATTACCATGTATGTAGACAGCTGATGTTTCCACCCATAAACATTCTACTTCAGTCATTCAAAGATGAGAGTGTGCTGCAATAGGGTTCTCAAACCTAACAGGAGATTTCAGTGCTGTATAACAAGAAGGTAACCATGCCGGAGCAACTCCTTCTTCAATGGAATGAGGGTGTGGGCAGCTTCCAGGGCTGGTGGGAACTGTAGTGCCTTTATTTGTAGGATGATGATGAAGATTGAAGCCCTAATTACTGCCTGTATTCCTGGCCTGCTGTCACCTTTCTGAGTCCCTGTATCATTCTCCATGGTCTGTGCTAGGCAGCAGCTACAGGAGCTCAGCTGCTGGTTCTGATACTTTACATGGTCCCTGCACAGCTGTCAGCTTCCGAAACTATCTACGAGGGGGTCTCTCTGCTTCTCCTTTCCCTACAAAGTGCTTCTTCCAGAGAGAGGAAGATTTCACAAGGCAATCTCCCAGGAAAAGTGGCCCATTGTGAGGCAGCCATGTGGTAGTAGGTTTTCAGTGAGGGCACTGCCATCCCATATAATAAGTCAAGGTCCATGAGGAGCTCCCTGCAGTGCAGTTTCTTCTGGAGGCTGGGAGATTTGGGTACAGTGAGGCAGTGTACACAAGCTTGGGTCACAGTGTTTGGTGTTTGGTGGGGGCATAAAGGAGACGGTCTTTGGTGAGTGATACTTCCTACTTTTATTCTTCTCCCCAAGCTCTGAGTCAACCTTGTTATTATTTTTTTTGAGGTAGTATTTCACTCTAGCCCAGGCTGACCTGGAATTCACTATGTAGTCTCAGGTGGCCTTGAACTCATGATGATCCTCCTACCCCTGCTTTCCGTGTGCTGGGATTAAAGGCATGCGCCACCACAGCGAGCATCTTTGTTATTTTTTGTGTTATTCCTCTGCCTGGCTTCCAGCTTTCTCCTGGATGCTGACCCTAGAAAGAAAAAGACCCTATTGCTTGTCTCAATTGCTCACCAACTCTGAGCCCAGTGTAAAAGGACTGAACCAGATGTACTACTAAGCCTGTCTGGGCATGTGACCTCTCAGAAGTGTTGTCTTAATTTCCCCAGTTGCACTTCCGTTAGTCTGGGCACTGGAGCACTGAAACTATAGAAAGGCTCTGAAACCACACATTACAGATTTAGGCCAGGTAAATTGGACAGTGGGATTCAGGATCCAAGACCTGAACCAAGGTAGGAGGCTGAGGGGATCTCTAGCCCTTCACAGACTGTCAGAGACAGAATAGAGAAAATCTGATACTCAGGAAACTGAACATGGAGAAGGGAAGTTTTATACATAGGAAAGGGCAAGTGCAGGGCATGATGTTGGGAGGGGAGTTCCATGGTCTCTGTAGGACACTATAGAGAAACATGAGGCCCTGTGTTTATAGATGTGTGTGTCCCAGTACAAGAAACAGGTGTGTGACCTATACAGAGGGGCCCATAGTCAACTTATCCAGGTCACAGAGATACTTGGTCTGAGCAAAGGCCCTAACTCCATCACAGGGTTCAGAGGACATGGATTTGGGTGAAAAAAATATCACAGATTAATAACCACTCCTGACAGAGCATGGGAATCATCATTGTGCCCAGAATGGAGTCTAAGAAGCTTGCACAGAGCTCACTGGACAGGCAGACAAAGACCAGCCACAGATCTGAAAACGTGTCAGGAGGTACAGACAGGAAGGTAAGGACCACAGGCCTGTGTGGGAGGCTGTGATGGGTTACGTTAATAAATTTGTCTGTTTGAGAATCACCAAAGGGATTGCATACTTGTGGTGTGTCTGTTGCGAGGGTTTCTAGACACAATTCACTGTAGATGGAAAACCTACCATAAATGTAGTTTGTACCCTTCTGTGGGGTGAGGGTTAAAGGGGGTTAAAGGAGGTCAGCGGAGTACCAGCATTCCCCTGTCTCTGTTTCCTAACCCACCATGATATGAACTCTTGTGTTCTGTCCTATTCTACCCAGCTCAAGGAACTAAATAAACCCTTTTAAGCCTTTCCTCCCCTCAGTTGTTTGTTACTGTGATCACAGAGATGCAGAAATATAAACCAAGGCTCAGAGGAGGCCCCAGTGACTGGCAGGGCAGTAGCACTCGGGTGCATAAACCCTAAAAACGAAGTACTTGGAAGAACTCCTTAAACAGAAGGGCCTTCCTCATTCACTGACAGAGGAGCTCCTCTGGGCACAATAGGCCTTTTACCTCCTTTACCTCATCCAACTTGCAAGTCAGCCCTAAAGTGCCTTGCTGGTTCCTCTGCCCTTACCCTCCTCTGAGAACCTTCAGGCTAAGAAGGCTGTACTGCTGCATCTGATAAATGACTTCTACCTCAACGTTTAGACAGGATCATGGGAGGCAGTTACCTAAGTGTGGAGATGACTCGGCCTTCCAAACATCAACAAATACACGGCCAGCACCTGCCTGACCAGTGGTCAACATTACTGCAGCTACAGTTGCCAGGTGACCCATTGTGGGTACACACAAGGGTGTGTCCTCTGCAGTTCTTTTTTCAAAAATTAATAGAAACCCACCCCACTAAATCCCATGTTTTCCCTATTATTCCCTTTCCTATAGATGTCCATCATCCACAACAACCTGTTGGCAGGGCAGTACTATGCAGGTTTTAATGCAGTAACCAACAATGCTGTGAGATTATGAACACAATGACCGCTTTATGTAAGGATACAGCATTCCAAACAACCCCTCCCATCCTTTGGCTCTTACAGTCTTTCCACCACTTCTTCTGCCATCAACCCTGAGCTGTGGGAGGGTCTGATAGAGATGTCTTATTAAGTACTGAACACTCAACTGTCACTTCTTATCAGCACTGTGATGAGTTTTGAGTCTCCCCAGAAGTCGCCAGCATTCTGTTTGTTCTTAAGACTTTCGGACTACCCTTGGGGTCTTTGAGCCCAAGAGCCCTGGGGAGTTGTTTCCCTACCATGGTGGTATAGTCAACCCTTACCTCAACCCAATAAATGTTGAAAAATATATAATTTTCATTCACAATGTGTTTTCTTATTTTATTCAGTCTCCCCTAAGCTTTTCCCTTCCATAACAGAGTTTTTATTTTATTTGCAGATGTAAACTGTAGAAACTATCAGGTTTCATAATGAAGTTTTTATACATATGCATAATTATGCATATGCATAATTTGATCATGTTCAACCCAGCTAAATTTCATCATCCCCAAAAGTGAACTTGGCCCTTACTTAGTCCTTGAGACAAAGCAGCCAGACAGACTGCCAGTGATTTCCTGAGAGAGATATGATATCACACTCTCCCTAACATCATAGAACATTCCAGAACAAGGGAATGGCTCATATCAGCCTGCACATTTTTACTTAATCTGTCTGCTTGGCTTTCTTCTCTAATGGGAAAGTGCCCACCTCTACCATTCCAAGATCAATCTCTCTGTTTTGAGACAGGGTCTCATTGGGTGGACCTAGAACTCACTATTGTAACCTAGGCTAACCTCCCACTAATCATCCTCATCCTTCCAAGTGCTGGGATACAAGCATGTGCCATCAGTCCTGAGTCAATTGCTAGGCATCCTCATGGACCTCAGGCTTCCTGGGAGCTCTTGGCCTTTATAAATATCCAGAATGAAGACCTTCACATAGGCCTAACATTGGCTCACTCTGCCCATCCCCTTCCTCACATCCTATAGCTTCTACTCTACTCTTCCTTCTATATACACCCTATTCCTACCCAGAGACACCCACTGGGGACACAGTTCTTCACTATATCTCTCCTCACAAGATATTTACCAAATGGAACCTGCTCACTAAATGCAGCTCTGTTCACTATGCCCTTGGTTTGTCTTTGATTCCTAACCAATGCCTGAAGGCCTGTATCAAACAGGAGCGAACTCTGATCTCAACCGACACAAACAGATGTGTTTGGAGTCCAGGCATGCCATGGGGGCCAGGGAGGCTAGATGAGTTCAAAGTCAAGAACCTGACTTGGACATTCTGCCAGCTATCTCACCTTAACAACTAGATACAGGATCTGAGCTGTTGCATGAGCACATGCCAGTAAACACAAAACAGAAAACCTCAGAGGACCATGGAGGGGCTTGCTGAAGAAGATGCTACTGGAAAGCGCAGGCTGCGGGGTATGTATGAAGGTGGGAAGTCTATAGGTAATGGGTCAGAACAAGTCAGCATATCAACACCTGGTGTCGGCATCCTGGTCACTCTGTACATAGTTCCCAGAATAGAGTCCCTGTGTTACCAGGCTGTATGTAGTTGCATCCCGTCCAGAGCACAGTTGGCTGCTGCACATGTACGGAGGAGATGGTGGAGCAAGTAAGCATGGACGTGTGTGTGGAAGTCAGAATGAGGTCAAGGGGATTGCAGAGAAACCTGCTCTTAGTCCTCATGAAATAAATTTGACTTTAAGCAAAACCTATCTCATACTCTCCTAGAGCTCCTGCTCAGCCATCCCAGTTCTGAAAGCAGGCCCACCATGCCAGGAGGCAGCCATCCCAGGACCACAGGGAGCAATTCAAAGAGTGATTGTCACTGAAGGTCCAGGAAAAGCAACCAAGTGCACCACTGTTTGAGGTCAGCTTCCCACAGGGCTCGGGTGGAAAATGGGATTCTCCATTCACCTCCTACATACACATTCCCAATCATGTCCCTACCTTCACCTTCTGTGCTGCCGATCTAGAGAAATCCAAGATGTCTTGACTTGGTCCCAGTTACATGTTCCCTGGGCTGGAAAAAGGCCCTTCCTCTCCTCCCATAATAACTTCACTTCCTCTTCTAGTTTGCTTCTCCTGATCCCTGACATTCCCAACACTAGCTGATCCAGGTCTACAAGCTCCCTCCTAGCAATGCCATTACCTACAAACATAATTTCCCCAGGATAGCCTCCTAAATCCCATCCACAATTCAGGCAGTGCAGACTCATCTCCGAAAGAGGTGATGTTTCAGGTCAACCAGTGCCAATCATCATCTTAGAATCATGTGGCACCATATTTGTGTGTGCCATTGTTCCATGCTCTGGCTTTGGAACTTTCACACTCAGGAGCAGTTCCATTGTGCAATCGCATCTCCCTGACATCCCATCTACCTAACTCAACAAGGACTCAGCTTCCTATGCTGGTGGGAACTGTGATCCATGGCAGAAAGTAGTTCCAGTGGAGCAGCTCTGGAAAGAAGTTCCTGTCTACTTGAGAATGGAAAGGGCCCCAGAATGAAGAATAGTAATTGGCCATGTTGGCAAATTAGAGAAAGGAAGTCATTGAAGCCCAGGCTTATACTGGGGGCAGAAACATTGGAGGTAGGGAGACAAATTAATGGTCTTAGAGGAGACAGAACATGAATTGCTAGTTCCATAGAAAGACCAAGGCACGGGCTGGAGAGATGGCTTAGCAGTTAAGGCGCCTGCCTCCTAAGCCTAAGAACACTGGTTCCAATCTCCAGCGGTTCCAATCTCCAGGTCCCACGTTTAGCCAGATGCAAAGTGTCACAAGGGTGCAATGCCGCACTTGACCACAAGGGGACATGCATCTGGATTTTGTTTGCAGCTTCTCCCTCTCCCTCTCTCTCTGTGTCTCTCTCCAAAAAAAAAAAAAAGAAAAAAAGAAAGAAAGAAAGAAAGAAAGAAAGAAAGAAAGACCAGATGAAGGTTCTAGGTTGCCATCCTCATGGAAAATCAGAAATGCGGAACCTACAACAAGTGTGTCTCTCAGATTTTTATCACACATATGAGCTAAGACATGGAGAAATCCTGCAGTAAGGAAAGTGATCATGTGCAGCCAAGGAGTAATTATACATTTCATGGTCCCAAAGCTACCATAGTCCATTCTCAAGTGATTTTGATCCAACCAAAATAGGTTTGACTCCTTCCTCATATGATATTTTCATGCCAATTATAGGATTGACTATAATGATTACAATTCATACGTTGAAACAAAACACAGTACCTCAGTGTATTAATACATTCTGGTTTATTCTCTTGGGGAAGGCATAAGTAATGATTTCATAGTTGGGCATCCTTATTGTTCTCCAAAGTGTTTGTTTCTCAGTGTTCAGTAAGAGGTTTCCTCCAGTGAAGATATTGCTGGAGACACAGAGAGAAAAGGGTCAAGACAGGAGTTTCTGGAGAAATTTATGCCACGATATTGAATGCTCCCTTAAGGGACTAGGTTGACCGCCCTAGGTGAGTGGATCCTCCCCTGCCGTCTCTGCTATCATCAAGGTCTGGAACAATTTTCTGCTATATTTTTGTTATTTTTCTGTGACTTGCCTCATCCTAGGGGTGGGAATATTTAGTTGACTCTGTTTAGCTCTTCTGCTTGCTTCAGCTGATCATTAGCAACCCTTCACCTCTGTTCCATGAGTAGAAGAACTGAGTCATATGACCTGCCGAGACTCAACTTTCTGATTTGCTGAGGAACAGCTAGAAAGACATAAAGTAACTATCATCTCGTGGTGCATGTCATCTCATGGTGCGTATCCACAAGCAGGGTACTACATGTGACAAAGAAGGGATACCTTGAGCTCTTAATTTTTCACTCTTGGAAGTATTTTAATAGGTGAGATTAGAGATGATTTTGGTTTTTTTTTTTTTCAGGTAAAAATATGAAGTTTGATGAAATATTCCACCTTTTTAAAAAACCTGTTGCCAGTTTCTAGGACACAAACTCAGAATTTACAGAGGTGGGTTATATTCTCCTATCAATTGCTTCCATAGGCAAAGACCTGGGAACTGAACTGAAACATCATGGTATATTTGAGCTGCTCACATCAGTGCTATGACAAAGTAAGTGGCAACAACTTCTTATTCCTTTCGTAGCTTATGTGACAATCTCTATCTTGAGTCTTCAGACTTTTCACATTTGCAATATCCCACTGATCCATATTACCAATGATGGGGCAAAGTGAAGAGAGAGAATAGATCACACATTCTTACCTGCATCAAAGGATATTAGGCTGGAGAGATGGCTTAGCAGTTAAGGTGCTTGGCTGTGAAGACTAAGGACCAAGGTTTGATTCCCCACATATGCCAGATGCACAAGGTGGTACGTGTGTCCAGAATTTGTATGCAGTGGCTAAAGGCCCTGACATACCCATTCTTTCTCTCTTTCATAAATAAACAAATAAATAAAATTTTAAAAAGATGTCCATCTGCTCATATAAGACCAATCTCAGTGATTTGTAGAATTTGTATATATAGCTTTCATGACAGAATTTTTTTATCTCTTTGACACCCTCATCCCACCCATCTGTCCTAGCAGAAACTCCTTGTAGGTCTGAGATCTCTAGTCTAAGATATTTTCTAAATAAGTGATTGATTTTAGAATGCATACCCAACTCCTTTATTTTAGTGGAGTACTGCAGTTAGAGCAAAGGAAATCCTGTAAGGGTCAGGTCATACCATGCACTTTACATTGGTCTGGGTTTCTGCTGTTAATTTAGGAAACCAGACAGAGGTATGGTAGGTTCGATCAATGGGCATACAGATACAAAACTATAACTAAGGACACAAGTGAAATAAGCAAGAGGTTTTTAGGCAGAATGAATTTCTTAAGGCCGTTTACAATTCAATTACTCAATCCTTGATCTAAGAAAGACAATTATTTCAGAGGGAAATCCTGCTCCCATTCTATAATGGATGTGTTGACATCAAGGAATCTGTTGGTAGGAGTTTCCTGCTCAACTCTACCCTATCCAGGAACTTATGTTTGTCCAAGAACAAAAGAGCTACATTTCTATATAAGACACAGAATGCTCCTCTTATAGCATTCATCGATACTTCCGGCCAACCAAATGCCATCACACCAGGAAGAAAGAATAAGTGTCAGTCTGTTCATGACTGGTGATGATGAATTGCTCATGGAGTTTGTCTGTGAACACGATTTTATGGCAGTGGATGGTTAGCAAATGGGGACTGAGGTGCTGCTAGGCCATCCTCTTGTGGAGAAGGATGGGAAAGGAGCAAGAAGGAATGACACATAAAAGCCATGGCCTTGCAGCCTTAGGCATTGTAAATAATAAAAATTAAGATAGCTGAAGGTGGTGCTACATGGCTGCACTGACAGCAGCACTTGGGAGATCGAGGCAGGAGGGTTGAGGCTATGTCAGGTACACAGAGAATTTAAGACATTTAGGGGATATATGCCACCCTATTTTAAAATAAATAATGAAAAAGAAGTGGCACATAATGCACACTATGATCTTATAGGAGAGTTCTATAATTCTTCACACATGTGTGAAAGTCATCTGAATGGCTAAACATTCTTGACATTTAAGAACATTTGAATATAACATGATCACATCCTGAGTATGCTACATAAAGTCAGTTTTAGAGGATGTGTAGCTTGATGCAAGGTCAATTTTGATGTTGAAATGAACTGTATTCTAACAAAAGCATAATATTTCATGTATCACTTGTTTTGTCCATAGGATAATTAAATATGCATTTGCAATTATTAAAGTACAATAATAATAGTCCATTATTTCCAGTGTCACTTTGTCCTTCTTGCATAATATTGGATGCACACTGGTTTGATCCCTTGTGATCAGGACACGCAGGGTTTTGTTTTACTCTCTGTGAAGGTGTCAGGCTTGAGATCTGCTTGAATCACATGGGTCAAGTTCACAGCGTTTTATGTATTTATTTTACATGAAGCTCAGAGACCTGATTTAGAGAAGTCAGCAGAAAAAAATAATTACTGTTTGTATTCACATTATGTTTAAAAGGCCACATTCAAAAAGTATATAACATGCCAGGCATGGTGGCGCAAGCCTTTAATCCCAGCACTAGGGAGGCAGGAGGTAGGAGGATCCCTGTGAGTTCAATGCTACCCTGAGGCTATATGGTGAATTCCAGATCAGCCTGGGCTAGAGTGAAACCCTACCTCACAAAAAGAATAACAAACAAACAAAAAGATATAGCAGGTAGAAGAACCACTATTTGTTGCTGAAAAACTAGATACAATAATGTTGGCTACATGGAGATTTCTCTTGTGATTTCTATGTAATGACAAACATAAATCTTCCCAGATTTTTGTTTGTGTGATATATGATCATTCTGTCTGATTTATTCCCTGCTATAATGAGCATCTCTAGATCATGTATATATAGTTCCCACAAAAAGATAACACAGAGCAAATAACAAAAATGTTTTCTATGAAAGCATGGGCAGATGAGGAGGTAGGTAAACAGGATGATTACCTGGCATGTGATGGTTGGTGGGTGCTGTGTAACCACTACATTGCTCTGCCTCATGAGTGTCTCTAACTAAGTTAATAGAATGGCTCACACATTTCCATCTAGACTACAGGAAGCCATAATGGCTAACACAAGAGGAACCTCAGCTTTCCCCTGGTTCACAGATTCCCTCCACAATAATAAACTATATTTAAATCTCAACCACTCAGCATAGACAAACACCTTCACAATCACTTTGTCGCTACTGCATTGAGCCTAGAAAACTCTGGGTTACAACATTCTATTGTTTTGATTGGTGATCTCAATGTCAGAAACATTAAATACATTTTTAAGTTGAAAATGCTAACAAAGAAAATAATCATATCTTTCCGGCAGTCTCTCAGTTTCCATGTCATATATTTCTGTTGGGTGTGTTAGTGGCTGCACTGACCATATTAGGCAGTCACCATTAACTACAATCAATGCTAACGTTGATTTCAAGATTCAAATCCAATTTCACAGGTACGTGTATGTCTGCCAAAGTGACAGCATTAACTCTGAAAGGAACTTATTTCTATCAACAGCGCTTAGATGCAAAAGGTCCCACTTCACTCCATAATGTGCTGTCTGGGTTATTCAATTCAGCAGTCAGACTCCACTTTTCCCCACGTTAGACCTTTTGGTTGTACAATTCCCTATCCTGGAGGTTTAGGAAGAACCTGCAAGGAGCCCAGGGCAGCCAGCAGCCTGCTCAATGGACATGAAGGCTGCCTAGCCGCAGGCTGGAGCTAATATGTAAGGCGCCAAGGCCAGGACACTAAAAGGAGCGTGTTGGCTCTCCCGACTGCCTTGGCGTCCAAGTTCCCTCAACACTCGCCCCCACCCCTCGCAGTATGTCCGCTCAGGACCCTTCCTCACCACCCCGCCCCGCCCCACCCCGCTCCGCCCCGCGCATCCAGGGCCACAGCCTCCTGATGCTCCCCGTATCCCAGGATTGTAGAAGACCTCAGCCAGCAAAGCGTCCTTCCAGATGTCAGATTTAGGTTCATACCCAGTTCTTGTTGGAGTGTAAAATGCCTGTCAGTAAGTTCTGCAGAGATTGTATTACTTCTTTGAATTTTACATTGCCTATGTAATGTAAAGATGTTAGTTTGTGATAGTTATATAAATAAGTGTAAAACATTAGTGGGTAATATAAATATAATGCTAATTTACATATTAGCACTTTCAGCATCTCACATTTCCTATATGATTATCGCAAGGAAAGTTTTAACTTATAGGTACTAAAATTGTCATTTTATTCATAAAATTTGCATTTTGGGTCATGCAGAAAAAGAATTGCTTATTGCAAGAATATAAAAATATTCTATAATTTTTGAGATACTGATTTCTCTATCAATTCTAATTGAGTTTTATCACTTTGGGTTTTTAAATTCCAAATAATATCAACTTCCCCAAAATGATTATGATCAATCCTTCCCTAATCGCCAGTGCTACACTTCTTATCTCTTAAGTTTCTATGAATGTACAGAATTTCATGTTTTACTGCCAATGTAACAGCATGAATGAGTCTTTGTACCGCCCATATCATATTGGATGATAATACAGACTTTGGTGCAGGAGAATGAGACTGTCCACATACTAGTGTTCATCTGCTTTTAACTGTTTTTTAGAAGTAGTCTTTCATACATGTGTTCTTTCCTGTATACATTTATAATTAGCTGAAATCACACACGAATGAATAACCATCTGCTTTAGATTTCAGTGTTTTAAATATAGATTTGGGGGTCTAAAAACATCTCTCTAATCCAGTTTTCTCAGCTAGGGTTAGATTTAGATTTATCATAAAATCCTTATTTGCTTTAAGTACAATTTACCTTTCTTAATTCATTTCTATAGACCATATAAACAGTTTTCTTATTGTGATCTTGATCCAGTTTTATCTTGTGATTGTAATAGGCATTTTTGAGTACTTCCTTTGTACATGTTAGGTTCCTTGAGTATGAGAAATGCTTTGTTATGTTTCTACTTAGAAAAATTTAAATTGAAATATGATACTTGAAATATGATAGAACCCAACCATAAAATAAATAAGTTGAGGTTTTTGTTTTTTTTTTTTTTTTTTTTTTTTTTTTTTTTTTTTTTTTTTTGGAGAGAGTTAGAGAGAAAGAGAGACAGATAGAGAATGGGCACACCAGTGCCCTCTCAGCAGCTGTGAACGAACTCCTTGTGGGCAAGTGCAACATTGCACCCTTGTGTCAATTTGCCTCTGGCTAAACGTGGTACCTGGAGAATCTCAACGGACCGTTCCTAGGCTTCGCAGGCAGGCTCCTTAACCGCTAAGCCATCTCTCCAGCCCTGAGCTTGGTATTTTGAGGCTATATCTTACATTTGATAAGCAAAAGAGTTTTTACAACATTTTTGAGTGGATGAACTTTGGAAAATTGAGACAGCCATCACAAACCTAATTACTTTCTTACCTTATTTATAAAAAGGGTGGGGGCAAATTTTGTGTCATGCAGCAACCTTAGGCATAAAAGTCATCAATAGAAGTGAGTGTTTCTCTCCTTAGAAAAAACACATTTTTAAAAAGTCAGTCAACAGTTCACCAGAAGTACAGATTTAACACACATTTTTGTGTTGCATAAGAATCTTATCTGAGCATAGAGTAATTTGGTAGCACACACCAAAAATTCCATAGTCTGGTTGTGCATTCTTTATTATACTGAGGATAGTTACTAAAGCCTTACATATGCTGGGCATCAACTCTTTCACTGAGGCATACCCCCAGTTATTTTTAAAAATTACTTTTCAGCACTCCCTCTTTCTTATAAATAAATATACAAATAATAAATAAATTAATTAATTTATTTAAAAGGGGGTTCAAGAAGGTAGTTCAGTGGTCAAAGGCTTTTGCAAAACCTGACAGTCAGGTTCCATTCCCTAGGACCTACGTAAAGCCAGATGGACACACATAGTGTACATGCCTCTGGGGTCTCTCTGCAGTTGCAAGAGGCCACGGCATGTGCTCACTCAAGATCGATTGATCCATCTTCCTATCATCTTTTTCAGAGAAGGCTCAGTGGTTAAGAGCCCTTGTCCACTTAAACATGAAGGTCTGTGATGGCCTGAGACTGTCTGCGTTCCACTTCCTAGAAGCCAAAAAAAAAAAAAAAAAAAAAAAAACAATCCTGTCCACAGGAATTATGGGTGGGGGTGGCAGAGACGTGAGACTTGCTGAGGCTCCTAAAGGAAAACAGCAGCTCCTCTGGGCTAATGGAGAGACCTGTCTCAAGGAAGTATGAGCAAGAGGAGAGCATCTGAAGTTCTCTGGTCTCTGCATACACGTGCTTATGCCACTCCACACATGCACACCAAAAATTACATTTTGTAAGTTACTATTTACAATAAATGCATATATTTTAATAAGAGACTTATAAGTCTTTTAAAAATGAATAAATCTACTAGCATTGAGTTAGCAATTTGATCTTTAACATATAGTCTTTTAACATTAATCTTACTATTTCATAATAAGTATCTAGACATACACAAATTCATACCTGTGTAGATGGTTAGTATAATATATATATATTATGTTTTTGTTTGTTTTTTTGAGGTAGGGTCTCACTCTAGCCCAGGCTGACCTGGAATTCACTCAGTAGTTTCAGGGTGGCCTCAAACTCATGGCCATCCTCCTACCTCTGCCTCCCGAGTGCTGGGTTTAAAGGCATGTGCCACCATGCCTGGCTCAGGTTAGTATAATTATGTTAAATTTTATACATGCTTTTTAATATTTAAATAAAATCTATGTTACATTTAATTTACCTTTTTGGTAAACTAACAAATTCTTTTACCATGATAATTGCTTATGTACGTTTTCATATTTTATATTTTATTTTTATTTATTTATTAGAGAGAGAGAGAATGGGCCAGGGTCTCTAGCCACTGCAAATGAGCTCCAGAATCATGTGCCACCATGTGCATCTGGCTTATGTGGGTTCTGGGGAATCAAACCTAGGTTCTTAGGCTTCACAGGCAAACACCTTAACAGCTAAGCCATCTCTCCAACCCCCATGTTCAAATTTTACATTATTATCATCAAATATATTCTTAATTATTTTTATTGGTGGTTACCTTTCATTAAATTGGCTCTTTTTGTTGTTTGTTTGTTTTGAGACAAGGTCTCACTGTAGCCAGGATGACCTAGAACTCATTCTGTGGTGCAAGCTGGCCTTGATCCCATGGCAATCCTCCTCAAATTGAAAACTGGAAAGATAGTAGGAGCCTAGGCACAGCCAAAGATTTTTTTATAAAGACAGATTTTTATGTTACCTCTATCAACTTTTTGATTTTGCTGCTGCTTTGAGATGGGGTCTGGTAATGCCCTGGCTGTTTCTGAATCCCTGAGTCTAAGTGATCTTCCTGCCTCATCCTCTGGAGTACTGGCGTTGCAGTCATGTGCCTCCACATACAGCTCCCAGCTCCCACCTCCCACCTTTATAACTTTTAATAGAACAAGACAAATAATTAACTAAAATCATCCAAAATACTTTGATATCCTGTTAATTTATAAATCATTTTATTTCATATGTATATATCAATAAGAACAAATTGAGTACGTTTTGATTGGTAGTTTTATATTGGTGATTTTAAAATAAGAAGAAAAAAATTGAAAATTATTTGATTGTTTTTCTTTTAGATGTGGAGCTTAATTATTTTTCCCTAAATTATGAGCTAGACTTAAGGGCACATTTTTTTTTTAACTCAGTTCCTCATTTTTTTTTAAATTTTGTTTATTTATTTGCAAGCAGAGAGAGATAGAGACAGATAGAGAGAGGATGGGCATATCAGGGCCTCTAGCCACTACAAACAAACTCCAGACACATGTGCCCCTTGTGCATCCGGCTTACATGGGTCCTGGGTAATCGAACCTGGGTCCTTGGGCTTCGCAGGCAAATGCCTTAACCACTAAGCCATGTGTCCAGCCCAAGGGCACATGTTTTGAGAGAGAGTCCTGTGCTGTAGTTCAGACTAGCTTCAAACTCATGATCCTTCTGCCCCAGCCTCCTAAGTGGTGGGATTACAAGCATGTGCCAATGCTAAATACTTGCTTTGGAACACATTTCAAATTGAATGTATGAGCGAATGAATGAATGAGGGAAGTGGTGTTATGCTGTGTGCTCTATGAGGCTCTGTAGCAAAAGACACCAATTTCCCTTGCCCCTTCTTTTAAGATCACCTGCTCTGGCAAAAAATAAAAACAAAAAAAAAAATTTTAAATGCTTTTGCTTCATGTTGAGGACATTCAAGCACCTTTGTAGAGAGGTTCAGAAACCCAGAAAAGAAGAGCCCTCATCTGTCAACCATGTGAGTGAGTCATGTTGGAAGTGGCCACTATAGCCCAGACAGGCCATATAATGCCAGCTGTCCTGTAGAGTTATTGAAGTGCTCCTGTTGAGGTTGAGATAAAGGCTGTACCTGGCATGAAACTAAACTGCTCATGGATTCTTCTATGCTATGGGAGACAAAAACTAACCACTCTTTTATGCTCCTATACTTAAGGGAAAATCTACCACCCAGGGATAAGTAATAAAGTTTCACCATTCCCCATTTCTGCTTTTTAGTGTTAGAAATGATCCAACTATCTGAATGTTATTTTTATTGTTTCATTTTTTAATTGATTTATTTTTAATTGAGACAGAGAGGGAGAAAGAGAAAGAGAGAATGGGTGTGCCAGGGCCTCTAGCCACTACAGATGAGCTCCATATGCATGTGCCACCTTGTTCATCTGACTTACGTGGGACCTAGAGAATCGAACCTGGGTCCTTAGGCTTCACAGGCAACTGCCTTAACCACTAAGCCATCTTTCCAGCCCCTAAATGTTATTCTTAACTCATTTTCACTCAACATTCTCTAAGGTGTTAAAATCTTAATTGAAAATCTGGAATTTATAATTGAGCTAAAGCATTGTCTTAAGCTTTGCAGCATTGTGCGGTGTTGGGCATTGTCAAAAATGGGCTGGGACTGTGGGGAGGCTGGCCTGAACTGTTGGACATGGCCTGGGACCCTGGGCTGTGGAGTTGCAACTGGCCCTGGTGACTGCGACTGGCTCTCCCTACGCTAGGTTGCAGGTTGCAGTGTGCCCTGTCATCGCCCAGAATGGGCAGAACTTATGAGGCCCTCCCCCTGGACCCCCAAAGGCTCTGACCATTCCATAAGTCAGACTTCACCCCCCACAGTT
This sequence comes from Orientallactaga sibirica, assembly GCA_036365145.1. Lineage (NCBI taxonomy): Eukaryota > Metazoa > Chordata > Mammalia > Rodentia > Dipodidae > Orientallactaga > Orientallactaga sibirica. The sequence continues at coordinate 48,802,962 of JAEOAD010000004.1, read as the reverse complement.
CCTGACCTTGTGGCTAGCTGTCCAAGAGACTCTTATGTGGCTGAAGTCACATAGCCTTTCCACCATCTCTCTCAGCTCCTCCCCCACAGCTTTGAAGTCACAGCCTTCTGCCATTCCCCTTATCTTCTCTCGCAGCTCCTCTCCTCACAGCTTTGAAGTTACTAGTTCTTCAGCCACTTAGATAGCAATCTATAAACTATGCATCCGATCACCATATAGTCTGTATGTGCCATCTCAACCTTCCCCAAGTGTTTATAAACCCACTCCCCTTTTGAATAAACGAGTGCTGTCCATCAGATGGTCTCCCAGGTGTTCATTGCCCGTCATCATCGTCACACTCACCCGCTACTCCAGGATGGACCCTGCTTCCCCCCCAACTCCTCCCTCCCTTGCCCAGGACATCAGTGGCCAAAGACCCCCAGAAACAGTAAAGACCCACAGTGCGGGTTTTGTGATATTAAGATCTTGCAGTGTGGAGATGGTTTAGGGAATTGAGAAGGCTGCAAGCATGAGTACCTGGGTCTGGATTTATGAAAAGCTAAGGCTGTAGAGCTAGTGTCTATAATCTCAGTGTGTCTGGGGCAAGACAGGAAGATGAGACAGGAGAATCACCTAGAAGCTCACGGACCATCTAACCTGCTGGATGCAGAAACCAAGAGGCCCTTTCTCAAACAAGATAGGAAGGTAAAAAGGGCAGGACTTCACTCAAACTTGTCCTCTGACACATACACCTGGCATGTGTGCACCCACACGCATACACCTGAACACACACAACACAATCATATACGTGCAACACACACAAACATCACAACAAAGAATATAGTCCCCTGGCTAGAATTATGGTTCAGCTATGGATTTACCCATAAATTGAGTCAGGAAAATAATATTGATGAAGTCAGGCCATGTACTGTCTTATGGTGTTTGATTTTAAATTGCAAAAAAAAAAGCACTATATTATTGATGAATGTGCAAATAATGATTTTGATTGTGTGTCATGAACAAATAAAACTTTTTATAACTGTGCCTCATAAAGATAGAAATTGCAACGAATAAGTTGTTCAATCTGTCAATGCTATTAATAAAATAGTCATTCCTATTGCATCATATTCCTTAATATTAATAAGATTGATTCTAAAAATGATTGAACCTGCAATAGTAGCTTCTATGTGTGCTTTAGTCAGTCAGTGTGTGCACCATTTAATTGTATTTTGGATATGACTGTTTTGTATGATAATTATAAGCCTGATCATGAATTGATGATGTGAATTAGTGTAGTATGTGCAGAAAATTGAGAGTTTCTGAAATGTTTTGGGTAAATTATAGCTGCCAATTGAGGGAGAGATCCAATATGAGTATGAAATAGAAAATATTTATTCTGTCTGAGTTCCTTATCAAGCAATAATAATTAGGATAGGAATTAGTGCAGCTTAAGAAAAGATAAAACAAAATTAATTCAGTGGCTCTAAATATTATAACTAGAGAAACTTGAAGTAAAATTTATAGAGATCTAAAGTTTCTTCTGAATTAGAGGTTTTTGAATAGGTGATGTTGGCTTGCTATAACTATAAATCAAAGTCAATTGGTTAGTATTAGAAGAGGAGCTGATAATGAATCAGAAGAAAAATATTAATTAAAAGTTTAGAATATTTTCATTAAACATAAAAAGGGTTTTAAAGTTAAGTATTAGCTGTGGGAAGTGGTATTAATTAAGTATGGAGTTTAAAAATATGCCATGTTAAAGGAATCAGCATAAAATTGTACAAACTTATTTTTAACATCATGAGATTAAGGTTTTGAACATATTTTTAAATACATTAGATACTACAATAAGTAATGTGAATCCCATGGTTGCCTCACAGGCCACTAAAGCTAGAATAGCAGTGGGAATTATGTAGGATAATATCTAATGGAAACTTAAGATAACTAAGGCTCTTATAGTAAGTATAGATAATATTATACCTTTTAAACATAAGAGAGTAGATATGAGATCATTAGATTATAGTATTTAAATAAGATGTAATAAAAACCATAATGTATATATATGTATGTATATATAAGTAAATTGTGGGTAATTATAAAGATAACGAGTTAAAATCATTTATAAAACTAATTTTAATATTATTCAATTCATTTTAGTCTTTTCTGAATTCACTCATTGGCTAATCCTAGTGCAAAGATTAAAAATTAATGCTATCACCAGACATGGTGACACACCTCTTTAATCCCAGCACACAGGAGACAGAGGTAGAAAGATTGCTGTGAGTCTGAGGCCAACCTGGGACTAAAGAGTATGTTATCTTAATGCTGTCATTATACTTAGTTTTATGTGTGAGGCTCAGGGAAGAAGAAGTAGAAGAGCAATTTCTAAGTCAAATAAAGAAACAGCTAGAAATAATGTATAGAAAATAGCAATAGTGCTGATCCAATTGGCCCAAATACATATTCATATGGGCTTGAGTTTTCCTTCTTTTTTAATGTGCATTTATGTGTGGATGTTTGTGTGTGTGTGTGTGTGTGTGTGTGCGTGTGTGTATGTGTACACATGAACAATGGTGCACATGTGGAGGTCAGAGGATAACCTGGAGGTGTTTAGCCTTTCATTGCAACCTTCTTTATTTTTTGAGACAGGATTGCTGTTGTTCTTTTGTCCCTGTGTGTGTGCCAGTCCAGCTGTTCTATGAGCTTTCAGGTTCTCCTCACTCAGCCTCCCATTGATGTAGGCACATTTGGATTATAGATGCATGTACCACTTTGTATCCATATTTATATGGGGTCCAGAGAATACAACTTAGGCTGTCAGGCTTGTAAGCAAGCACCTTTAACAGCTGAGCCATTTCCCCATCCCTGAGTTGTCTGGATACACTTTTAATTGTAGTAAATAAAATGCCATTAAAATATGTAGAAGGGAGATATTGAGACTTTGGGCTATTAAAAGGTTAATTATTCACTTTCTGAAGTTAAATTTTACTAAATTAATGCTAATATGATAAATTCTTCATGAATAGAATTATATGATTGGTTATACTTTATCAACAAAATGTCCATATCAAGCAGCTTGCTTGAAAGCAAAATGGTGGGTGTAAAACACGGAATTTTAGTTAACATAACAAATGCATTTACAGGAAAGAGGATCCAACAATTATCTGTAATCCAGGAAAATTATGTTGTTATGCAGAATGGTGATCCATAAATTCCACTGGAAATGGTGAAAGGCATGTCTAACTATTCTGATTTGAAGAAATGTGAAGTAAGCACTAAAAAGTGTCCTGGTTTTTAGAGCTTCTATTATATGTTTTTGGTTTTCTTCTATAGCTTTGGTGGGCTCAAGTTGTTGGGGCATATGAGACTAATCATATGGAAGCAGTCAGAAGAGGAACTTCGAATGGATTAAGCGGGTTAACATACGAGGAGATCAATACTCTCCTAATTTATGTGTCTGAGGAAGACTTGAGTAGTAGAAATCTCAGAGTCCTGCAAAGCAATACAGTTTAGAGGCTGTTAAGATGATTCCATTAGTATGGCACTTACTGCACTAGCAAGAGGACTTGAGTATGGATCCCTGGAGCCCATATCAGTATCAGACAGGGTGACATATTCCATTAATCATCATCAAATTGGTGAGTTCTGGGTCCAGTGAAAGACCCTGTCCTAATAAAGTAGAGTGCACTACAGCAGACAATCAAAGTCAACTTCTAGCCTTCACATACACATGCACACATGCACACAAAAAAAGTGAAGGAATTTGTACACTCATATACAAATATATGTGCACATATACATACCATACACACATATAGATACAAAAAAATAAGGAAAATATTTTGGAAAGAATAAACTCAGATTATATAACATAAGACTTTATAGCATGTAATTTGTTCAGGCAATAGAACTATACTATTTTTTGTTTATTTTAATTTAATTATTTGAGAGCAACAGACAGACAAAGAGGCAGAAAGAGAGAGGGACAGAATGGGCACACCAGGGCCTCCAACCACTGCAAGTGAACTCCAGGTGCATGCACCACCTTGTGCATCTGGCTTATGTGGGTACTGGGGATTTGAGCCTCAAACCAGGGTCCTTAGGCTTCACAGGCAAGTGCTTAACCACTAAGCTATCTCTCTAGCCCTGAACTACACTATTATTTACTTCAGGTAGTTGTAATTTGCCAAGTTTTAAATCTGATGTAGGAATTGTTATATAATAATTGGATCATTTAATTATATGAATCAGAGCCCACATCTTCATAATCTATGTATTTGTAACTAAAGTGTCATTGGTAGTCAATTGTCTCCTGTATTCCTCAGCAAAGACCAATTTAAAAAAAGCAAAAAAAGTGATTCCATGTACAGGTAGTGCATGTGAGAGGTCATATCTTATGTAATTCCATTTGCAGTAGTTCATGTGATAGGTCGGATCTTATGTATCCTCAAAGGCTCATGTTTTACGGGCTTGTTCCTTTAAATAGCTAATTGTACTACATCATCTAATGAAACCTTGGAGATGGGCCCTAGTATAAGGAAGCAAGGTTATTGGGACAGTGTCCTGGAAGAGAACATGGAGACCATGTACCTTCTCTGCTTTTGCTTTCCTGCTGCTACAAGGGAAGCAACTTCCTCTGCCTCACATTCACCACTATGTTGTACTTCCACCTCATGGGGACAAAGGTCACAAGGCCAAGCAACTATGGACTAAAGCCTGTGAATACATGTGGCAAAACAAATCTTCCCTTCTTTCAACATGTTTAATCCCATAGTACTAGTAACAGTAACAGAGAAATGACTAATAGCATATTAAAAAGCATGTAAGTATAAATTTAAGTAGAGTAGTAATAAATTGTCCATGCAAATCTAGAAAACATTAATAAATGAAGTTGAAGACAATCTAAATAAATGTTTTAGGGCTGGAGAGATGGCTTAGCAGTTAAGGTGCCTGCCTGCTAAACCTGAGAACTCAGTTCCAATCTCCAGGTCCCACGTTGAGCCAGATGCAAAGTGATGCAAGGGCGCAATGCCGCACTTGACCACAAGGGGTGCACACATCTGGATTTCGTTCACAGCAGCTGAGAGACTGCTGGAGCGCCCATCTTTATCTGTCTCCTTCTCCCTCTCCCTCTCTCTCTGTCTGTCTCTCTCTCCAAAAATAAATAAAATTTTAAAAAGTTAAAAGACAGTGGGCCATGTATGAAAAATTTAAAAAAAAAAATAAATGTTTTAGTTGAGGAATAAAGAAAAGTAGATTTTGACTTGGCCTTATACTTGGAGCATTGCAGAATTTGCAAATTACTTCTGATCATTTTCTTGAGGATGCTTTGGGACAGGGTATCCAGTCCTCTATGAGGAGAGATAATATGACTGCTTCCCTTCAGTCTTGGGTGCCTTTAATATGGTTCTTGTTAAATTGCTGTAGCTATCATTTCAAGTACAATGAAAACAACGCCAATGTGCTGACAGTTATCCCACATCTTTTCATCCTTTGCAGGTCTGGAGGGAGGATCTTCCAAAAGACCAGCCAGGTAATGAAGCTCAACTTAATGTTCAGTTAAAGTTGCCTTTCTTTGAGATATAAGCATAGTTTATTTGGTTTTGTCTGATTTAAGACAAGAAAAAATACACATGTATGTTATTGAAGTCATATACAGTTGCCTTTGTGGAGGCACATCAAGAAAGCTTATTATCTTGCCTCAAGATAGCATTCATATATGATAACATCAGTCACTAAAAGTATGGTAGAGAACTTTCCCCCTGGTGGCATATGTTCCTGATTGAAAAGAATTTTGTACCAGACTTTGTGGCACAGACATGTAACCACAGATATTTGGGAAGGTGAGGCAGGAGGATTTCAAGATCAAGGTAGATCTGGACTGAGGAGTGAGTTCAAGGCAAGCTTGAGAAACCTAGTGAGACCCTGTCTCAAAATAAAATGTTTTTTCAAAAAGACAAAAAAGGGCTGGAGAGATGGCTTAGCGGTTAAGGTGCCTGCCTGCTAAGCCTAAGAACCGGGTTCCAATCTCCAGGTCCCACGTTTAGCCAGATGCAAAGTGACACAAGGGCACAATGCTGCACTTGCCCACAAAGGGGTGCACGCATCTGGATTTCGTTCAGAGCAGCTGAGAGACTGCTGGCGTGCCCATCTCTATCTGTCTCCCTCTCCTTCTCTGTCTGTTTCTCTCCAAAAAATAAATAAAATAAATAAAAATTTAAAATTTTTTAAAAAGACAAAAAAAAATAGGGCTAGGGCCCGGCGTTGTGGTGCACGCCTTTAATCCCAGCACTTGGGAGGCAGAGGTAGGAGGATTTCCGTGAGTTCAAGGCCACCCTGAGACTACATAGAGTATCCCAGGTAAGCCTGGGCTAGAGTGAGACCCTACTTCAACAAACCAATTAAAAAAAAAATAGGGCTAGCGATATGGTTCAGTGGTAGAACACTTGTCTAGTGTACAGAAGGCCATAGGTTGAATCCCTGTACCACAGAAATGAATATGATCTGCACCTATAAAGAGATTCGCATCTACCACAAAAACAGATTTGAAAAATATTTCATGTAGTTGATGCTCATGACTTTTCTGCAAAGCTCTTTTCTGTGGACATTGCCAGGAGCACCGTTTTCAAACGTTATCACAGTGAACAAAACACCCATGGAAATGGTGCATGGCACGGCATGATGTGATCCTCACAGTGCCCTCCTTTCTCTCATTGCCAATGAAGTCAAGAGCAAAGGAAAACTATATGTGGCCTCAACCACTCGTTGCTGAAGGGAAAAAAAAAAAATCCATGTTCTGAAAAGGTTGGGCTTTGTTACCTACTGTTGCAGTCAGGTTCTCATTGCTGGCAGAAATCACCTGACCAAGAGCAGCTTGTGGGAAAAAAGAGGTTTATTTTGGTTTACAGGCTCGAGGGGGAAGCTCCATGATGGCAGGAAAAATAATGGCATGAGCAGAAGGTGAACATCACCCCCTGGCCAACATAAGGTGAACCATAGCAACAGGAGAGTGTGCCAAACACTGGCAAGGGGAAGCTGGCTAAAATACCCATAAGCCCGCCCCCAACAACACTCCGCCTCCAGGAGGCTTTAATTTCCAATTGCTGTCAGCTGGGGAGACTAGCATTCAGAACACTTAAGTTTATGGGGGACACCTGAATCTCACCACCACACCTGCTATTGTCTAGAAAACCAGCCTGACTCCAGATCCTAGTGGAAAAGAGGGTTGGAGGTATGGAGAAAGAAACTGAACATTTAGTGAAGACTTAAGAACACTTGCTAGCTTCTGTTTTGGTGCTGTGGGTTTGTGTGTCTAAGGAATGGGAGGTAGATACCTGTGAGTCTATGTGTGATGACTGTGTTTGTGTCTGGGAGTATGGCTTTCACTTTCTCTGAAAACATGTTTCCACATACAAAGTGCAAGGTGAATATCAATTTTCCATAGAGAAAATAAAGATAATATAAATAAAGAAGGAAATCCCATGCTGCTACACACTTCACATAAATCCTCTAGCACTCACCACAGCCTAATATCTCACTTTTTAGATGGAGGGACTCAGAAATGAATGATCCAAAACCTTGACCCTTGATGTGGAAGAGAAAAGTGTAAATGCAAGCTTGGGTCCCAGTGTTGAAATTCGGGGATACAGAACTATATCACTCAGACATGAAATAACTAGTCACTATGTCTCTAAATGCCAGCACGTGTTTAGTAACTGACAGACTGTAGCACCAAACGTTCCCAAACACTCCATAAATTCAGGAAACCTCAAGGATCAATCATCAAGGGTGAAAACAGGTATATTTATCAGTGGACTTTGGGGTCATGAAACATATTGTGTCTGTGGTTCTGCTCATCTACCTAATAGATTTGAGAGTTGTGGAGGTCATCTCTCCTGGAGCTTGGGGACCTTCCTCAGTGCCTTGCCTGAAACAGATCAGCATCAAGAAGTTACTTTAAAAAAGTATTTATTTATTTATTTGAGGGAGAGAGAGAGAAATACAGAAATAGGCAGGTATGCTGGGCGTGGTGGCGCACACCTTTAATCCCAGCACTCAGGAGGAAGAGGTAGGAGGATTGCCAAGAGTTCGAGGTCCCCCTGAGATGACATAGTGAATTTCAGGTCAGCCTGGGCTAGAATGAGACCCTACCTCAGAAAACCAAAAAAAAAAAAAAAAAAAAGAAAAAAAAGAAAGAAAGAAAAAAAGAAAAGAAATAGGCAGGTAGAGAGAGAGAGGATGGGTGAACCAGCACCTCCAGCCACTGCAAACAAAATCCGGATGCATGCGCCCCCTTGTGCATCTGGCTTATGTGGGCCCTGGGGAATTGAAGCTAGGTCCTTTGGCTTTGCAGGCAAGCGCCTTAACCACTAAGCCATCTCTCCAGCCCAAGAAGTTACTTTATTGTGTTGAATTGTGTGATTTCTCACCAATGTAGAAATGCTCAGATTCATTAGCATAATCACAAGGGACAATGATATATAAGACCAGCTCACTTCCTATGATGGTGTCCCTCACCATTGTTTCAGATCTGAAGTCCCCTTCCATTAGAGAGCTTCAGTTCTCATCCCCACTGCCCTCTATGATAAGCTCTGGCAGGGGCTCATGTGAGCATAGCAACCACTGTACTTTGAGTTACCTACAAAAGGTAAACAAGGTGGAAAACAGCAAGTGATCAGTGGAGATGATTTTAAGTGGTAGGATTTGATTATTTTCAAGTCTCCTTTATTTATAAGTCAAAAATAAAATATAAGCAAATAAATATAGTAAAATAGTTTATCTGGAATTCAGTCCAGCCTCCTTTCAGTAACAAATCTTATTATAGCAGCTACTTTGAAATGTAGTTCATTACTAAATCTTTATTTATTTGGGGCTCCTGAATCAGAGATGATATAAATATATTTTTATTTAAATGTGATTTTACATTCATGTATTGCTTGTCTGATGACTATGTGTGTGTGATCTGGGAAGCAGAGTTCTGTGGATAGGCCCCAGTCTCTGTGCACAGGATGAACAATCTTTCCGCCCCCTCTTCCATGAGAAATTTAGTTTAGCTTGTGAATGTTTGGGAAGGTCTCTTGACTGGCTCTCTGTGTTTATCTCCTTCAGCCTTTTTCTGTGTTTGTTTCTTCTGCCTTTTTTTTCTGTGTTTCAGTGTGTGGTTAGTTTTTCAGTTTTTTTTCAAAGGTTCTCCAACGGGTCTCACTACTGGCCCAGGCTGACCTGGAATTTAGGGAACTTATATGCATTGGCTCTCTTCTAGCCCACATTTGGTGGCTCAGTTCCAGGAATGGCCAAGAGCAGTTGAACTCACCATGGCTGTTTGCCACTTCTCCTACCTGCAGCCTGTCAGACATTTTCCCCCAGTTGCTCATGTAGCACCCTCTGTGCTGGGATTACTGACCTTCTTCCAGATTCTGGCCAGGTCTCTCTGTGTTTGGTCTCACACACGCTGTCTTCACCATGTCTTTTTGGGAAACCTTCTGCTGCCTTTTGACTGAATATCTTGCACATTTGAATTGCCATAAATAGCTAAATAGCTATTTCTCATTTCTTTCCTGCTCTTCTCCTGTGACTTAGATTCACTGTTTTACCTGTTGTTCAGAGTAAAGGGTTTTGTCCCTTTTGGGTCCCACATCAAGTAATCCTCCTGGAGTAATTCTCAGGGTGGCCTTGAACTCACGAAGTTCCATGAATATGCTGGCTGTCTTTCTTTTGACTCCCTCCAAATCCTTACTGGAGTTAATTGCTAGACATTCCACAGGTTAGAAGGACCCACAAAATAGCCTGGAAAGACTTTCTTTGTCTGAAATAAAAATGTTGCTGTCTTGGTATCTCTTTTTAAGTTGAATTAAAATCTGAAAGTCAACTAAATTAAAATTTTGTGTGTGTGTGTGTGTGTGTGTGTGTGTGTGTGTGTATGGCTGGAGAGATGGCTTAGCAGTTAAGGTGCTTGCCTGTAAATCCTAAGGACTCATGTTCAACTCTCCAGGTCCCACATCAGCTAGATGCACAGTGATGTAAGCACACAAGGTCTCACATGCGCGCAAGTGGGCACATGCATCTGGAGTTCATTTGCAGTGGTTGAAGGCCCTGGTGTGCCAATTTTCTCTCTCTCTCTTTTTTTTTTTCTCTCTCACACACATATAAAAAGGCAGTCTGTTGGGTTTGCCTCCAATTATATATTGGACTGGGGAGATGGGTTTGTGGTTATGACGCTTGCCTGCAAAGCCTAATGACTCAGGTTCAATTCCCCAGTACCCACATAAAGCCAGATGCACAAAGTGGCACACAGGCATCTGGAGTTCATCTGAATGTCTATATAATTGATAACATCAGTAATTTCCACGAGAGTGGAATTTCAAGGGAAAATTTGTTAATGAAGCAATCCAATTCAAATCATTTAAAAATCATCCCATCTTTACAAATGGTGTGTCAGTAAACTTTTTTTCTCAGTAGCATTTTTCCCTTCGGGAGAAAAATGTTTTAATTACGAAACGCAATAGACTTGGGATGTACATCCTTGATGAAGACCTTGTGTCTTTTGGAATGAGTAGATTAGCTTTGTTCTTATCTTTGAGTTATATTGACTTTGCTACTGTTTCCCATCTAGTTTCCCGCTGTTACCAAGTGAACAGAAGACTTGTGCATAGAGAACAAAGCATGTTATCACCCTTGTCCTGATTCCTTCTCTGTCATGACAAAGAAAGATGGTCTGCACTGTGGGACCCCTCAGCCAGTTGTGGGTGAATCATCTAGGTGATTAGAAAAGTGGAGTGATCGCGGTGCCTTCAGTTCACAGAGCAACCAGAATCCCTACTTCCTGCTGTGATTGAAGACCAGGGCTCTGGTGGTAGGCACTCGTTTTCCAAAATATAGCCTCATTCTGTAAACCCTGCAAGCAACTGTGTTCACGTTAGCTGGTGTGAAGATGCATGCTTGGAGTGGGGTCTCTTTCTGTGTGCCTTCACATGGTTTGATGCTGAGTGTGCCCATGAGTTTGTGTTTATGTTTCAGTAGACATATATGTCCCTAGTTGCTAATGTCAGTGCTTTTATATTTTTTCATACATAAACATAATGTAATTGGATCATACCCTCCCAATATCCTCTTTTGTCTTCCTCTGTTTATCCCTCTTCATTGAATTCCTTCTTCTTTCCAAATTGACCCTCTTCTATTTTGATGACCTTTTTCCTACCCTCTTCCATCATCCATGTCAAAAGTTGATGGGTTTAACTTTGGGGAAATCTTGTGGAAGTGGTGATAGCCACTAGGAGGTCATTAAGTACTGGTCACTTTGTGTTTGGAAGATAGTGTCCTGAAGTCCTCTTCCCTATCCTGTGGCTCTTAAATTCGTTCTGCCTCCTTTTCTGCAATGCTCCCTGAACCTTAGAGGATGTGGTAATGATGTCTTGTTTACCACTGAATGTCTGTATTTAATGGAAAATGCCATCAGCATTGCAGCATGACTATAGATATATGTCAATTAAGCAAATGATGTTGAAATATGTGTTCTACCCTTGCAACGGGTCATGGTTTCTGTGTAATTGGCAAGAAATACTGTAAAATGAAGGGAGAAGAATGAGGTTTGCTTGATGGATTAAGCCCCATGGAAGAATGTGGCTTCTTCCTAGGACAACATAAGGCAGGTCATGTATTGCAAGCTGGTGAGAGACACATGCTACTTTGGAACAGGAGGGCTTTCATAATGTCCCCATGGAAAAAAAAATGCCTTATGACAAAGGGCTCTTCTTTGCTCCTGTAGGCCTTTGTAAGAAAAGAAGTCATGGTTGCCATGTTAAGTCACAATGAATATAGAACACTCCAGATTATGATTTGAGTTTCTGCTTGCAACATGCTTTCTGTAAGAAACACAATGTGATTTTGTGTCTCTGTAGGTGTAAATATATTTTCCACACAAAAGAAGATGACGAAGGACAAAATTTTAAAATGCCACTTGTTTGCCTCAGAAACTCTGTACTTAAGAAAAAAATTGTCCTAGAAATCTCGAATCCCTAGGACACAGATTGTCCATTGTACTGAAGGAGACCCTACGGAGTATGTTTAGTGATAAAACCGTTGCCAATGCTGCAGCATCAGGGATTCATAAACATTTGCCCAGCAGGCTCCACAAGGGAGAGTAGGACAGACTTGTGGGCTTGCAACTAAGAGGGGCAGTATTTCTAATGGCATATATAGTGGGGGAATAAGTGAGGACGTCCAGGCGACAGGGTGGGAGAGAGATCTGAAGGCTGCAGGTTGGCAGAATCAGCTCACCATCCTTACCTGTGTGAACCAAGCATATTTAGGGCCCTTCTGAGACGGAATGAGTCCCAAATGCCTGGTTTGCTTGCTGCAGTTTTTCTCTGCTTAAATCTGTGAAAGGGAGACAGCTTCTCCTGCCACCTATGCACCTTCCCCCGAGTCTGTCAGCTTGAAACAAATCCCTTCCTCCTCTAAACTGTGGCTGGTTTGGATGTTCATCCCAGCAATGTGAAGCTGTCTACAACATTCCCGAACAGTCTTTGCTCCCCTGGACTGCTACAGGTGGTCTTTCTAAGTTCAGCTTTTCTCTTTCATCCCCTCTTTCCAGAGTGCCACGAGGGGTCACTGAAGAGTTCAGCACCAAATAGCTCCAAGAAAGAAACACAGCAATAAAAGAAAACTGTAAACCAATATCTTTGATGATCCTTGAAAATAGACAAAAAACAAAAAGGTTCTCAATAAAATATTTGGTAAACTGAATTTAAAAAAATACCTATCAAAAATGATTCACCTTGATCAAGTTGGTCTCATTGTAGATATGCATTCCAGGGATGGTTCAACATACGTAAATAAGTATCTGTAATGCATCACCTAAATAGACTCAGGGACAGAAATCACATGACCATTTCTCTTTTGGAAAATATTTTTATTTATTTGCAAGCAGATAGAGATAAATAGAAAAGAGACAGTGAGACTGGGTCCACCAGGGCCTCCAGCTGCTGCAAATAAACTCCAGATACATGAGCCACTTTGTGCATTTGGCTTTATGTTGGCACTAGGGAATTGAACATGGGAAGTTAAGGTTTGCAGGCTAGCATCTTAATTGCTGAGTCATCTCTCCAGCCCTCACATGATCATTTTTGAGATGCAGGAAAGATCTTGGACAAAATCAAACATCCCTTCATGATGAAAACACTTGAGAAGCTTGGGATGGAAGGAATATATTGCAACATAATCAAAATGATACACCTATAGCCAACATCATGCTAAATAGAAGAAAAGTCAAAGCATTCCCATTAAAAGGGTGAAAGCAGGAAAGGGGGATGCGGGAAAAGGGGAAGATGAGGCTAAGAGGGAGGGTTAAACAAAACTAATTATGTGTATGTGGTGGTTTGAATGTGAATGTATGTCCCCAATAGCCTCAGAGATTTGTGATTAAGATTGAGCTTATAAATTGCATGGTTGTGGGCTGGAGAGATGGGTTAGCAGTTAAGGTGCCTGCCTGCTAAGCCTAAGAACGCTGGTTCCAATCTCCAGAGGTTCCAATCTCCAGGTGCCACGTTTAGCCAGATGCAAAGTGACGCAAGGGCGCAATGCCACACTTGACCACAAGGGGGCACAGGCATCTGGATTTCGTTCTCAGCAGCTGAGAGACTGCTGGTCCACCCATCTCTATCTGTCTTCCTCTCCCTCTCTATCTGTTTCTCTCTGTGTCTCTCTCCAAAAATAAATAAAATAATAATAAAAAAATTTAAATTGCATGGTTGTTTTTGCTTGCTGGTGTTGGTTTTTCTCTGTCCTGCTGTGGATGCTGAAGTGAGACAGCTTCTTCCACAACTGATGGTGTTTCCCCTGGATCCTGTAAGCCTGAAATAGCCCTTTCTCCCATAAAGTGCTTCTGGTTGTGTGTTTGTCCCCGCAATGAGAAAGTAACTGGACCAGTGTATTACAAAAAAGTCAAAATTCATTATTTTGTGTAATTAATATACCCTTATAACAACAGGGTATGTGGAAAAAAGAGAAAAATGTAAGATCATAAATTTTAAAAACAAAAGTCATATTATTGATCAAAGTGGAGATAAAGCTGCAAGAACATTTCTCATGCATATTGGTAAGAAGGAGACATTAAATAAATAAAATAAAAATGTAGGGTCTCCTGTTTTCCCCAATAAAAATATTTGAAGAAAAATAAAGAAAATATATATGCCCTTTTAAGGAAATAACAGTACTTTTATTGTTAAAGTCTTATAAATTATATGCAGTGATTAATAGTGGAAATTTGTGGGTTTTTTTAGCCAAATGGGTACAATTCTCCAAATTCTTTATCTTTTAATTCAAAGAAATCCATGGCAAACTCACAATTCATTATATTCTAATGAATATACTAGGCCACCAAATTATATGAAAATGTATGATAAAAATAATTGCTTTCATCCTCATTAGACAACTATTAGCAAGAAAATGATGGAAATCATTCATCATTCTATTAACTCTACAATAGCATATCTAATGAATCCCCTTATTGAGTTATATGTCTAAAAGCATTTCCCTCCCCGTTTTCTAGTAAATTAGGCAGCACTTGAACACAATGATAGATACTTCTGATACAAACACGTTGCAGAATCAGCCATGAAATAAGGATACACTTCAGCATCTGGGAGGAAAATTAAATCTTGCTTTCCCACTGTTCCCTCTCACAGGCTTTGTAGATTTGATGGAATCTGGCACTCTGCCCTAGCTCTTCAAAATTTCTCTTCTGCCATTCTGAGTAATTGCAAGGAAGTTGGTGCATCCTTGGTTATAGGTGCATAGCTTAATGGGAAGGGAAAATCTCTCAGGCATCCTCTTAAACACATGGGGAATGAACAGGATCTCAAGGAGACTCGCACCTGGGTTTTGCTCCTGGGTCCCTGATGAGTGCTGGTAATCTGACTTTCCCACCCCACTTCTTATGTATTGCTGCAGCCCAGCTTCACTTATTCCCTGAAACAAGTGTTCATCTGGGGGCCTACTTGACTGGCCAGGAAACCTCTCTTCTGCCTGTCCCTTAGCTTAGGGCTGGTAACCATGGTTGGACCCTCTGTCTATAGGGGCCCATTATCCTCATCAATAACTTGGGAGTGGACTGCAAACATGGAGTTCTAGCAGGTCTAGAGGGACCAGGGATATATTTTCATTAAATTTCTCAGCTACCTTTTGATGCCAGTAGTGGTAAATCAAATCTACTTGAATCAATAACATCTAGCAAGTGCCTGCTATGTGAACACACAGAGGACACAAACCTTTGCAGAATGGGCTGCCAAGAAGCTGATAGCAAAGGGTCTATCTGAGCCTCATGCTGGGAAGGGGATTGCTAACAGGACTGGGATGCCTCATGGTAAGAGGCTGTGTGGAGAAGATTGCAATTAGCCTGAGTTCAATGTTACTTAGAATTTGGATCAGTTGAAAGAGATGGCAATTTTGGAAAAGGGAGGATGTCTGAGGCCAAATCCAATGGGCAAAACTCAGATGTGTTATGAGAGGACTGTCACAGGTTGTGTGACCACAGGAGTGGTTTGTAAGCTCAGAATAGCCTGAATAGCTGGTTACTAGGTCTTCCCTCATGCTTCTGCCACCAGCATTTCTGGTAGAATGTGTCTGAAACAGGTTGAGAATTTACATCTCTAAATGTCTTGAGAAAGTGCTGATGCTGGTTGTCCAGAGACCATACTTTGAGAAGCCTAGGCAAAATGTAGTATTTCTAGAATAAGAGGTCTGAAAACGGGAATTAAGCCCAATTGTCAATGGCTTCACAAGTCAGGCTAAGAAGTTTAGGTGGTGGAAATTGCTGAGCAGTTTTCAGAGATGCTAAGATGGAGTAGAGAAATTAAAGAGGTATTTTAGGAGAGCTCTACTAGGTTGCTCAAAATGGAAAAGGGCTTGTTGCAGATTTTCAAAGGTCAAGTCTTAACAGTATATGAAAGGGAGGCTAAGCAAAAAAATTAAATAAGTGATGGAAACCCCCATTCATTCTTTTCAAAACTAAAATAAATTTAAAAATATACATGCATAAGATTTTACAAAATAATTAGTAAAGTTTCTAAGGGAGTGGCAATCTAAACTTAGGGTAGCAGACTCAGTAGGGAAGTTTGTCAGAATGCAAAAGCCAGCTGGTTGTGGTAAACACCGGGAACCCCAGCACTCAGCAGTACGAGGTAGGGGGTTCATGTGGATGGCACTTCAGTTTGGAACGATGAAGTTCTGGAGGGGAATGGTGGTAATGGTTGCAGAACAATGTAAATATGCTGAATGTGACTGAGTAATTGGTCAATTGTATGATATTTATACCTATAAAAATAAAATAACGATGCAAATGTCTGAGGCAGCTCTCCAGCTCGGGACTTTTTCAGTTGCTCCAGGTGGGCCCTGGAATATGCACTTAACATCAGACCCAGGAGATTTAAAAAAATACATTAGAGGGCAAACATTGCTACATCAGTTCTAGAGATAAATAGTTCCTGTGGGTTTGGGAGGAGGGAGTGGTGGTGAGTCTTTTGGAGTAAGTAGATGGTGTTTGGCATAATGGAAGAATTTTTCAGGTATTCCATAAAGCAGAAGAGTCTCCTCATTCACACACATGCAGCTGCTCAGAACATTTCTCTGGCTTTAAGAAGTCCAAATAGTAGTTTGCATCCAGCAGTGTGTTCACAACATGAAAACCGCCGCATGAGAGTTCCCCATCCTGTGATTCCTGTGCAGTAATATACTAGAGGCAGAAATAGAGCAACATAACATGGGCGATGAGCTGAACTAGGACGCCTGAATCTATGGCTTGAGCTTTGTACAATTACGGACTGGCTGAGAGTTCCCTACAAGGAGTGTTAATACAAGACGGGAAAGAGAACGGACCGCCCAGCAGTAAGTAAAGAGAATGGATTGCGGAGGAGGGCAGTTGGAGTTGGAGATGTGGACTTAGGACATCAAATGTAAATGAGGATCAGCATTAGTGCATAAATGATTTAACCCTGGGGACCACAGAGGTTGATCCTACCCAGCCTGAATTTGGATATTACATAATTCTACTGTGAAGCAGCTACTCTACTGTGAACCTTTCCAGGGCCTGAACAGTATAAAATAAAATATATTTGGCTCCAGCCACTCCAAATAGTAATGTAGGAAGAAGGACTCTCATGGAGGCTCACTGGTGACATCTGCACAAAACCTAGCCTTCTGTCATCCAAACCCAGAGGCCAGGTGAGGAGGCAAAGATGCTTGCACGTGAATTTAGCTCCCAGCCCCTAGAGTCTGCCTGGTTAGTCCTCTGAAGAGGGGAACATTACTCCTGTTTAGCCTTTGCTGAATCCCCAGTCCGCAGATGCATAGATAAGATTAACATTCTTAAACCTGAGCCTGAAAGATGGATCAGTATGGCACAATACAGGCCTGGTCCTAGCCAGACCACATGGCAGAAAAACCAGGAAGTGGCTTCTGTGAACATGGTGTTCTGTGCAGGCCTGGCGTGACAACAGCTATAGTCCCATGCTCCCAAGAAACCTGCTACGAGATGACCTGTCCAGAGACAGGCTGTCGTTGGTCACAAAAAGGGGGACCACCCCATACAATGATTGGCCAGCCAAGCCCCTTAAAAACCCTCTACACTTCCTCAATAAACGAGTTTGCGGCAGCTCGCTTCCCGCTTTCACCCAACTCCTGGAGTCTGTGTTGTGATTCTGAGCTGCTCACCCCCAACTCGGCAGAGACCCTACCGTCCCTCCTGGGCTGGCCTTAAGGGGGACCACAACATCAAGCCACTTGCCTACAAAGCCTAACAACCCATGTTCGATTTCCCAATGTCCACGTAAAGCCAAATGCACAAAATGACTCATGTATCTGGAGTTCTTTTGCAGTGGCTGGAGGCCCTGGTGTGCCATTCTCTCTCTTTCTCTCTCTGCTTACAAATAAATAAATAAATAACAATATTAAAATGTTTAAACCGGGCTGAAGAGATGACTGAGCAGTTAAGCACTTCCCTGTGAAGCCTAAGGACCCCAGTTCTAGGCTCGATTCCCCAGTACCCATATAAGCCAGATGCACAAGGAGGCATATGCATCTGGAGTTCATTTGCAGTGTCTGGAGGCACTGGCACACCCATTCTCTCTCTCTCTCTGTCACTCTCAAGTAAATAAATAAATAAATAAATAAATAAAAACAAAAAATTTAAAATGTTTAAACCAAGTTTCTCACTTCTTACCAGAGAGAGATTTTTCTCTACCTTAGGAATTTTTATTTTTAATTAAAAATTTTTTTGGTTTTGTTTTTCTGAGGTAGGGTCTCACTCTAGCCTAGGCTGACCTGGAATTCACTCTGTGTTCTCAGGGTGGCCTCAAACTCATGGCAATCCTCCTACCTCTGCCTCCCAAGTGCTGGGATTAAAGGTGTGCACCACCATGCCCAGCCTTACCTTAGGAATTTTTAAAGGCACATTCATTGCAGAGGATGAGAAAAAGAGTTTCTAATTTATACTTGCTGGTTATTAGCAAAGTATAAATCATTAATTCCAAAGAATATTGCCTCTTTTTTTCTCACTGTTTCCTTTTGTTGCATTTATAAAACAGAATTTCATAAATCGGGCTGGAGAGATGGCTTAGGGGTTAAGGCGCCTGCCTCCTAACCCTCAGAACACTGGTTCTAATCTCCAGCTGTTCCAATTCCAGGTAAAAGATGCAATTTCATAAAATTCACTTGGCCAAATATCTGGAAAGCAGCTGAGACACTGCTTGCCCGCCCATCTCTGTCTTCCTCTCTCTCTCTCTCTCTCTCTCTCTCTCTGTGTGTGTCTCCCTGTCTCTCTCTGTGTCTCTCTCCAAAAAAAATAAGATAAAATAAAAAGTTTTAAGAATTTCATAAATTCATGAAATATCTATAAAGGAGACCTAGCCTCTGTATTTGAAATTTGCATCAAAGACTATTGCCTGTGTGTCAACCTGAGCTAAAGTGAAAACTTACCTTGAAAAACAAAAACAAAAACAAAAGACTATTGCCTGTGTGGCTGACTTGGTGGAAGAAGCAAGCAGGGATTTTTTTGAGTTTTATAAGCCACAGTGATCTTGCACTCTAACTTACCAAGAGAGATCATTATTATTACTCTGGGCAAAAAATACTATCAAGCTCCATTATGTAGTGACTGAGGACTTAAAATTATTATGAGAAAAATCGTTCTCTAAAAGCAGGTATTAACTAGTACAAGGTAAATATGTTATAGTAAAATAATGATGATCGCATCATCACCATCAGTGACTTATAAAGGAGCTCCCTGTGGTTAATTCTGCCATATTCACAAAAGTTTTATACTATGTCTTTTTTTTTTTTTTTTTTTTTTTTGGAGAGAGACAGAGAGAGGTAGGAAGACAGATAAAATGTAAATGTGCTTAGCTGCTGTGAATGAAAATAGATGATGATAACATCAAGTGCAGCATTGTGCCTTTGTATCAGTTTGCATCTGGCTAAACGTGGGACCTGGAGATTGGAACCAGCGTTCTTAGGCTTAGGAGGCAGGTGCCTTAACCGCTAAGCCATCTCTCCAGCCCTTTTATTATTATTATTTATTTATTTATTTTACTATGTCTTAATCTACTGACTATATGATGAAAATTTAAAACATTAATACACACAATACAACCCTCTGATTCTTCTAGACTAGTAGATTCTGTGCAGTCTGCTTACTGGAAACAACTAGAATTTCTCCAGAGTAGAAAAATGCAAGTGCAGTCAAGGCTCCAAGAGGTGATCTTTGGGTCTATGGAAACTTTATGTTGGTGGTAAAAGAAACAATTCCTGAAGTGGTGGGATATGCATGACTTTATTCCTTTCTATAAACAGTTCTAATTACTTAAACTCAGCAAGGTCCTTTCTGTAACAAAAAACAAAGAGCAAAATAAATAAATAAATCTCCCCACAAAACTGGACCTGAAATTTGGGATTGGCTAGTTTTATATTTACTTCTTACTAGGCTTGTCTGTAGCTATAATTAAAATTTTGTGAAAATGACCACTATAGATTAGCAAGTTAAAGAATCTAGGCTACATGAAACTGGTTTTGTTAATTTAGTGGACTAAGCTAGTGTTTCTTTCTGTCTCTCTATATAAGTAACTTGGTCCTGTGAGTTCCACTGCTCTTGAGGTCTCAGAACTTCTGCCATTGTGTGTTTCATGTTTTGCATGCTCTTTTAATTTTTGGAAATGGGGGATACTTGGAAAAGGCAAAAGAAAGTTGGATTTTGGTAACAAAATCACATTAACCCCTTTTGCAAAAAAAAAAACTACATTGTGAAAGAGAATGGGGGCAGGGGGACAAACATAGTGGTTGTGTTCAATAAACTAGTAATTAACAATATATATATTTGCAAGTAAAGGCAAAGAGGAGAGAGGGAGAGAGAGACAGAGGGAGGGAGAGAGAGAATATGAATGGGCATGCCAGGGCCTCTAGCCAATGCAAATAAACTCCAGAAGCATGTGCCATTTTGTGCATCTGACTTTACAAGGGTACTGGGGAATCAAACCTAGACCATTAGGCTTTGTAGGCAAGTGCCTTAAGTGCTGAGCCATCTCTCCAGCCCCCATTTTTAATTTTATTTAAAAAACTATTATTAGTAAGTGTAGTACCATATTAATTATCAATTCTTAGAAGGATGAATGATTTAATAAAGAAACAAACTGGGACTTGGGAGGTCAAGTCTTGCTGTCTCTTTGTTATAGTTTTGATCTATAATATCTTCTAAAAGCCATATGCTAAACACTTGGCCACCAGGCTGTGGACCCATGGGGAGGTGATGCAAGCTCAAGATTATAGAACATACTGGAGGAAATAGGTTCCTGAAATTTGTGTCCTTGGAGAGTATATTGGTACTTTGCTTGCTCTCTCTCCATCCTTCTCTCTTGTCTCTTCCTCTAAGCTGCCATCTTGACTGGGTCTACCTTGGGCTTAGTCCCTGTCAATTTGTTAGGCAGTCACTTGCATGGCCAGGGAGTGTAGCCAATTGACCTAGCCCAGTCTTGTGATGGATGTATGGTTACTGTGTGTTTCAGTCAGGTCCCCATTGCTGGCAGAAATCACCTGACCAAGAGCAGATTTGGGGGTGGGGGGAAGGGTTTATTTTGGCTTACAGACTTGAGGGAAGCTCCATGATGGCAGGGGAAAATGATGGCATGAGCACAGGGTGGACATCACCCCCTGGCCAACATGAGGTGGCCAATAGCAACAGGAGATTGTGCCAAACACTGGCAAGGGGAAACTGGCTATAATACCCATAAGCCCACCAGCCAACAATACACTGTGTCCAGGAGGTGTTAATTCGCAAATCTTCAGCAGCTGGGAATCTAGTATACAGAACACCTAAATTTTGGGGGGACACATGGATCAAACCACAACATTCTGGCCCCCATAAAATAATAACCATACATGATGTAAAATGCAATGCATTCAGTCCAACTTTAAGCACCCTTATAGTTTTTATCAATCCCAATGATGTTCAAATATTCCCATAGTCCAAGATCTTTTAGCTTAGCCATAATACCAAAATATCCCCCAAAAAACCATAATGGCACAGAATAAAAATTCACACTGCAAAAGATGGCATTGGACATAGCAAAGAAATATTCAACCAACACAAGATTTAAACAGGCCAAACATCAAACTCTGTAGCTCCAAGTCCAAAAATTCTAGTCAATGATAAGTCTACAAGTCTGATAATTCTAACCAGCAACAAGTCTCTAGAGTTCCAATTCTGCCCCTCCAGCTAGGCTACTCACACTCCTGGGAAACTTCATTGGGGCCAGCAGCTCTCCTTAGCAGACATCTCATGGTCCCAGCATCTCCACTGGGTCTCCACTGCAACTCACGGTCCATCCTCATGGCTCCATCGGGTTTCCATGCAGGCATCCAGCAACCCTGCTTCACACTGCCCATAGCCATTTCCAAAACACAAGACCATGTTGCAAATTCAATGGCCCTCTCTTTCCTGCATTTCTTATACTCCATAATACCAGGTAGGGTGTCAATTTGTTAATCCCAGGAGGAATAAAGTAGATTTTGAAGAATAGGACACTCCTTGAACATTCAGGACACTTCAAAATACTGCATTCTTTTTTATTTTATTTTATTTATTTTTATTGACAACTTCTATACTTACAGACAATAAACCATGATATTTCCCTTCCTTCCCCCATTCCCATTCAGAACTCCACTCTCCATCATATCCCCTCCCTCTCTCCATTAGCCTCTCTTTTAATTTGATGTCATCATCTTTTTCTCCTATTATGAGGATAAAAGACTGCATTCTTTCTGTTGTCCCAATGCAGGTCAGCTGGCCCAGTCTCAAAGGTTGTAATCTCTCAATTGCAGCTGAACAGGCAGCAGTTTCACCCAAAGATTTCATTTCTGTGCCATATCCCTCTGCTCACACCAGCCCATTTCTACACAATACAACCCTGCACAACTTCTCAGAACATGGCATAACAGCAAGCCTCTCACACAAACTGCTTCTAGCCCAATCCAAGCAAAGCTCTTTCTCACAGTCAGAAGCCAAACCTCACAATCCATAGTTCTTACTGCATTCAGGTCTTTCAACTCTGACCAGAATAGTCCATCAAGCTGTACTTACAGCACTGCAATGTGTATCTTAGGTCAAGATTTCAAATCCTTCCACATTCTTCTTGAAAATTGGCTTAAAAAGGCCAAAGCCATGCAGTCAGGTGTCTAGCAACAAATGATACCACTCCTTGGTACCAACTGTTGCAGTCAAGTTCGCATTGCTGGCAGAAATTACCCAGCCAGGAGAGCAGCTTTTGGGAAAACAAGGGTTTATTTTGGTTTACAGACTTGAGGGGAAGCTCCATGATGGTAAGGGAAAATGATGACATGAGAGAGGGTGGACATCACCCCCTGGCCAACATAAGGTCACAATAGCAATAGGAGAGTATGCCAAACACTGGCAAGGGAACACTGGCTATAATACCCATAAGCCCACCCCCAACAATACATTGCCTCCAGGAGGTATTAATTCCCAAATCTTCATCAGCTGGGAACCTAGCATTCAGGACACCTAAATTTATGGGGGACACCTGAATCAAACTACCACACTGTGTCCAGTGTCGGGACACGTTGAATACTAGGGCACTTAGAGTCATCCTTATCATCTTCTTTTCCTTGGGTTTCAGTCCAGTGAGTTGCCAAATGGCCAGTCTACCTTTAAGTCTATTAAAATGCTCTGATTCCATCTGCCTTGATGAGGCTTGGATTCCTACTGGCCTCTGCCAGTACCTGCTTCACATATCTGTCTCTATATAACCAGCAAGCCCAAGATGTAATGGCTTCAGATTATCATGCTTTCTTCTTTCATATGTCTGGTGTTGTAGTGCACCTTGATGCCCTTTCTTCCCCCTTCCTCTCTTCTTCTCTACTGCCCCTGAGCTCAACTTCTGGGGGTATAGAAGAGACTGAGAGAAAGAAAAGGGGTAATCTAAGTAGTTTCCAGTGCTCATTCTTAGTGCTACTGGCATGTTAATTCACAGAAGACAATATCTCCTTTTCTATGAATCCTGTCATATTATTTGGCAGCAGGTAATATTTACATAACCAGAATATATCTTCATTGACATCGGGTTTTAAAATTTTCAAAATTTCTAACAAAAAATACAGAAAGCATGCATTTAGAGAAGAGTATAAATTGAATAATTTAAATTGAATAACTAAAAATTTCAATATTAGTAATAGTTAAAAGAGGGAGACAGAGACCATATGTTAAACTCCTCAGCTATTATTGAAGCAAGACCATTGCCTTCTTTCTAAAATTGATAATTTAAGAAGTATTAGTGTATGCATTTAATTCAAAGTGAACATGTAAAATATTAATTCAAAGTGAATACAAAATAAATAAAGCTTAATTAAAAGTGAATATGTTAAGAAAAATAAAAATAAAAGATGAACAATAATCATGATAAAGGTCTGAGTAATGGGAGCTGGAATGGAGGTGAGAGGAGAAGTCTTAAATTTCTGATTCAGACTCTTCCATGTCCTTAGAGTTGAAAACTTAATTAGAGGGGGCTGGAGAGATGGCTTAGTGGTTAAGGCGTTTGCCTGCAAAGCCAAAGGGTTCCGGTTTGACTCTCCAGGACCCACGTAAGCCAGATGCACAAGGGGGCACATGCATCTGGAGTTCATTTGCAGTGGCTGGAGGCCCTGGCATGCCCATTCTCTCTTTCCCTCTTTCAAATAAATAAATAAAATAATAAAATATAGTTAAAGAAAAATTTAATTAGAAAACAACAATATTGGGCTGGAGAAATGGCTTAGTAGTTAAGGTGCTTGCCTGTGAGGTCTAAGGACCCATGTTCAACTCTTCAGGTCCCACGTAAGCCAGACACACAAGATGATGCAAGTGTGAAAAATTGCACATGCGCACAAGGTGGCACATGTGTCTTGAGTTTGACTGCAGTGGCTGGAAGCCCTGGCATGCTCTCTCTCTCTCTCTCTCTCTCTCTCTCTCTAAAAAAGGCCAGTTTGTTGAGCTTGTCTAAAAAAAAAAAACCACCAATATTGAATTTCAATATAAAACAAAGCATGAATATTCCCACCAACAAAGCAATGGTTGAAAAGGTACAATACACTCATTAATTCAACATTAGAACTTAGAGGGACAAGAAGTAAATATACGGAAATTCCCTTAGCTTTGGGGTTATATTTGAACCCCCCCCCAGTGGATGCCAATAGGGTAAGGCTGTGTAGTAGAGAGCTTTATTGGTATCATGGTTTTTCATAGATATATCCACAGACTTATGAGAAAGTTTAATTTGTAAATTAGAGTAAGAAATGAACTACTCATGGTCACATAGGCTCACAATAACTAAAATAAAATAGAACAATTCTGACAATATGCTTTAAAGTTATGTGAATGCTGTCTTTCTTACTGTCATATTTTCTTATTGTACTAGAGATTTTAGCAATCCCAGAAAGATTGTTTTCCTTTCATTATTAACTTTTTAAAATTTTTACTTATTTGTTTATTATTATTATTTATTGACAACTTCTTTAATTGTAGACAATATCCCATGTTATTTCCCTCCCTCCCCCCACTTTCCCCTTTGAAACTTCACTCTCCATCATATCCCCTCTCCCTCTCAATCAGTCTCTCTTTTCAGTTTGATGTCTTGATCTTTTCTTCCTATTATGATGGTCTTATTTATGTAGGTAGTGTCAGGCACTGTGACGTCATGGATATCCAGGCCATTTTGTGTCTGGAGGAGCAAGTTTAAAGGAGTCCTACTCTTCCTTTGGCTCTTACATTCTTTCCATCCCCTCTTCCGCAATGGATCCTGAGCCTTGGAAGGGAGGTTTGAGATGTTTCAGTGCTGAGCACTCCTCTGTCACTTCTCAGCACCATGGTGCCTTCTGAGTCATCCCAAGGTTGCCACCATGTGAAAAGAAAAGCTTCTCTAACCAAAAGTGAGAGTAGCATTAATATATGGATGTGGACATTAAACATGCTTACTGGGAAGTTTGGTGAACATAGTATATACATTTAGTGAGACACCAGCAGATATTACACCCTTAGGGCTCATGACTACCCCTGTCGTATGTTTCAGTATCAGGGATGTGTTCCCTTCCATGGATTAGGCCTCCAGTCCAATTAGAGAGAAGTTGGTTTCCCCCATAAAAGACATGCCACTATTGCACCCGTTGGCTCATTTGGCCTGGCTGGCCAAATTTAAAGCTTGCAGTGTTCACTGTTGAGTATCTTCACTGGTGTTTTCTCTCTCCCATTGAACTTCATACAGCATAGCCTTTTCCAACTTTCTGACAGCTGGTCCTCATGCTCAGCTCCAGCAGGATTTCTCAGTGACCTTGCTGACCAAGTATGTGGAGTCTTCAGCAATAGGGTCTTACCATCTATTGCTGGTGGGAAACCAAGGGCCTCGGCAATGGCCTATAATGTTTTGGGGTATCTGTGACCTCCCTGGGCAACAACTCACTGGAAGGTATCCCATCCCTGGCACTGAAAATTTTCTAGTAACAATCTATGTCTTCTGAGTGTTCCATTGTCCAGAAAAATAGGTTTCCATATTACTTTTTAATATCCTCTTAGATTTTGATTAGCCCTCCCTCCACCATTCCTTTACTCAATCTCTTCCCCTGACCTCACTTAGGCCTTTTCACCCCCATTAATCTGTTCTTCTACTTACATATATACAATACCATCCTATTGTCCCCCCTCCCTCCCTTTCTATTCCCTTTATATCCCCTTTCTAGCTTACTGGCTTCTGCTACTGAGTTTTAATGTGAGTAAAAATTATTCACTTTTTCACATAAAGGAGACACTTTATGGATTCTCTTGGCATAGCTGCCAGCATCACCCTTCGTGTATGCTAGAGCCATTAGTTAGTCAAATAAGGATACCAGAACACAGCACTAAGTTACTATAAGGTTGACTGATAACTCAGATGATTGCTGAGTTACTAACAGGTGGGCAGACTATACAGTACAGATATGCTGGACAGAGGTTTACATCCAGGTGAGACAGGGCAGAATGGCATGCATTTTCATTACCCTACTTAGAATGATGGTATTTAAGATTTATGAGTTGCTCATTTCTGGAATTTTCCATTTAGTATTTTTAGGCTGCAGTTGACCATGTGTAGATAAAATCATGGCAAATGAAGAAATTACTGTATACATTTCTGTATATAAGAAAAAAACAGGGCTATTCCTCAGTTTGAAATATGAAGGAGTTCTGGAAGTATTCTAAAATATTTTCTAAATTTATTTGAGAGAGAGAAAGAGGAAGAAAGAGCAAGAAAAGAGAGAGAATGGGTGTGCTAGGGCCTCCAGCACTTACATATGAACTGTAGACGCATGTGCCACCTTGTGCATCTGGCTTACATGGGTCCTGGGGAATCAAACCTGGGTCCTTTGGCTTTGCAGGCAAGCACTTTAACCACTAATGCATCTCTCCAGCCCTGGAAGTCTTTTAAGTTTTATATTTTCTTACTTTTAAAAATGAATGCACTTATCTTAGCTATTATTAATACTAACTATAGTCATAATTTTAGATATTAATTTTCATTATGACACCTCATTTTGTTAGCAATATGAGGCAACTGTGCCAACCATTTGTACCTCAGATTTTCCATCTTTATGCAATAGAATTCCCACACTGAAACATTATAACTTCTGGGAAATTTTTACAAGTTTTTTTGTGGGTTTTTTTTTTTTTTTTTTTTTTTTTTTCGAAGTAGGGTCTCACTCTAGCCCAGGCTGACCTGGAACTCACTATGTGGTCTCAGAGTGACCTCAAACTCATGGCGATGCTCCTACCTCTGCCTCCCGAGTGCTGAGATTAAAGGCATGCACCACCACACCCAGCTAACTTCTGGGAATTTTAAAGATAATTTTGGGTTAAAATGAGTATTAAGAGAAGTCTAGGAGGAAAATAATGGGGCGAGAGAAGTAATGAAATTATAGGCAAGGGGAGGGCTGTTATCTTGGAGTTGGCACTAGCTTCACAGTTGTGCATGTACAGCTGTTTTTTTAATTTATTTTTATTAGATATGGACATATTTAGTATGTAAACAACACGTGTTGGTACCATCCTTTCCCTCCTCCCTTCCCTTTTTCTGAAGAGGCCCTCCTCATTGGGGATGCAGGTCAACCCCACGGGGATTGTGGGTCATGCATTATGGGGGCAGCAGTCAGTTATGGGGGAGAGGCAATGTCTCTGTGCATAATGTCCCAACTTGTGGCTCTAACAATCTTTCCACCTCCTCTTCTGAAAAATTCCCTGAGCCATTAATATCGGATTCACTAAGAAAGCAACACTGTTGCTTATTTCCCCAGTTCCTCCTTGCTTTCATCTGGGGCTGGGGTGGAGTGTGCTGGGTCATTTATCTCCTTAGGTCCAGCTACCATCTGAAAAAGAGAAGCAGATTCTCCAATAGAGAGTAAAGTCAGCACCAGTGAAATGGGATAACCATTATTAATTTATAATGAATTTAAAGGGATTAGACCCTCTTAGAGCCCAAGATTAGTGGGAGCTTGACAATAGAAAGAAGAATCATTATCTGGATATGATTCTAACTTGTTTCCCAGTTCCAGATACAGTTCCAGATACGGTGGATCTGTTAGTCAATCCAAGAGCAGTTGGTTACCCACCATGGCTGTGTGCCACTATTGCACTTGGGTGAGCATCACATCAGGTTGTTTGCTTCTCAGTTGCTTAGACTTTGAGTTGCTTGGCCAAAAATTGAATTTCTTGCATTTGATCAAGTCTTCATTAAACTTAATCAACCCATTGTTGAGATCTTCTATTTCTTGACTCACCTTCAATTTATTCACATCTATTTAGAGGGTTCTAACGTTTTCTTCAATCAAGTTAAGCCTACTGTCAAAAGCTGGATGCTCTAGGAGATGACTGTGTGTTGGTTCTTTGATGGTTTTCTTCCAGTTTAGCAATTTTTTGGATCAGGGTCTCATTGGTTGTTATGCTTTCATTTTGGGAATTAATTTCTGTTGATTTCTCTATGATTTCATTGGAGGCTTCCATTGTAGGACTAGGCATCCTTGGTGGAGATCTCTCAGGTTTCTGACTTTCATTGGCTTTTTTTTTTTTTGCATTGTTCCCTACCCATTTTAGGGAGAATCTTTATTTTATTGAGGAGGAAACAAGTAGTTTTTGTCCTTTGACCTGTGCACCCTCTGCTCAGGTGAATAGGAATGTTGGTACCTAGTGGCCAGTCAGAATACCAGAGCAAAAGATCTGATTCCACAGCCCACACAGGGATCAAGCCTCCTCAAGAAAGGTATAATGGGTCTTCCAGGACCAGGGGACTTGGAGGAGCTAGAGGAACTGGGAGACAAGGGTCTGGCCTGCTCACTCCACACCACTGCGCTTGCCCACACACTGTCGGTGGAGGAAACCCAGGCCAGAACACCCCGGTGCCTGCCTGCACACAGTCCACTCAGGGAACCGCTATAGAGCTGTTTTCAAACACTGTCCGAATCATTCCTCCACCCTCTGCCACACACCCTTCCTGAGTCACCCAGACTGTCATCTCTCCCTGAGAAAGGCCAAAGAGAAAAGCATCTAACATGTTTCGAATCCATACATACTGCTAAGTTCTGTTTGTACATACTATCTGCATGTACCTTATTCATCTCATCACCCACCTCCATGCTTAGAAGCTCACCCAACAAGGTGAGCTTGCTGGCCACATGGAGGATGCGCTGTGCTGTGGCAGACAGTGACAGAAGGAGATGGACACCCTGGAGAGCCGGCTACAGCTTCTTCCCAGGCCAGCCTCACTTGCTCTGTGCTCTGGATTCTCTAGGTCCCAGGCTGAGGAAAGGAGATCTGCTGAGGGAGACTCCTCCCCCACCCCCATCAGCCTCCGTGTGCTCCCTCTTTGGAGATGGAGACAGGGAATAAAGGAAGGGAGTATTGTGGGAGCAGATAGGGGTTCCAGAGAAGTGGGGGAGGAGTGAGAAAAAGACTTGATCTCTGATCTTTAAACCCAAGGCCTTTAGATAAACCCCACCACAAGTCCTATTATCTCTAATGTCTTCCCCACAGCTGACCCTGGAATTTCTTGGCTTGGCTTGGCTGCCATGATAATAATTATAGTCATTTCCATTCATTTCTCCTTATTAGAGCCTCATTGTCATGGAATACAATACAAGCTGTGGACAACATTCAATGTGCCATATTAACTTGGATTTTAGTCCATGGCAACACTAGATTTGATTCACTTGTACATGTTATTGTGCATGTGACTTGGTTGTGTACATATTTTCATGGGAAAAATGACACTTACAAAAGCCAAATCTCAGTAGGCAAACTACAGGAGGGATTGTGACCATGGACAGGACATTGTCTCTTTTGTTTCTTGTGCAAACGCTGAACTTCTTTCTGTCTCCTCTTCACACCTCTCCCTGAACACGGCCAATGTTCTGCCATGGCAGGTTCCTGAGTTGACTGATGTCCATTCAAGTAGCCAGCAGGGACTGATGATTCCTTTGGGTCTGATTTCAAATTTCATGGGAAGAGACTCTGTCTTACCTGGCTCAGTTGATTATTTCTCATCATCACATCAGCTGTGGCTAAAGGGTGGGTGGAGTCCTTAAGCAGATCTGGAAGAAGTTACAGGTGGAGGGGAGGTGGGGTACAGAAAGAAGAGTGGCCTGCTTCTTTATGTCTTTCTGTAGAATGCATAAACCCTATGGCGTAGGGTTGCAGTGGCTCACAGAAGACTGTAGAGAACTGGGGTGAGATAATATTATTTAACATTATTACTGTTGACTTTGTGTATTTTTGGGATATTTTTGTCTATAATCTGTAAATATATAAAACACACTAAAATATTTTTGCAATGAGACTTCAAACATTTATGGAAAATACATCAAAGAGTTTTGTTTACTTATTTCCCCCATAATTCAAATAATAGGTGCTTCCACATACAATTTGGGCACTTTGAAACCTGGCATGTAATATTTCACTAATCCAGGAGGGGGCAGGCTTTCCAAATGTAAAGGCTGTGTGCTGCTCTAGAGAACACGGTATTCCAGCAAGAACTGGCTGGTGTACAGAAGCTACTGTTTTCAGAAATCTGGTGTAATCTTTTAAAATAATGATAATAAATATTTTATGGCCTATGTGAGTTATTGGCTTTGTGTTACAACCCACTACAACTTTTGCTTTAATTTCTGAACTTTTTCCCTCTTACTCCCTATGTTTCCCTATGCTTTTGCCTCTTCTCCTTTGAAAACATATCTTCTGTTACTTAATTTTTCAAACATTTATTTGAGAGTGAGAGTGAAAGAGATAGAGAAAGAGGCAGATAGAAAGAGAGAATGGGCATTCCAGGCTTTTAGCCATAGCAAACGAACCCCAGATGCATGTGCCACCTTGTACATCTGGTGTTAGGGGGGTACTAGGGATTTGAATTATGGTCCTTAGGCTTTGCAGGCAAGCATCTTAACCACTGAGCAATCTGTGCAGCCCCTCTTACTTAAATCTATTAAAAATAAAGTTCTAGGGAATGGAGAAATGGCTTAGCACTTAAGGTGTTTGCCTGAGAAGCCAAAGGATCCCAGTTCAATTCTCTCCATAGCTGTATAGCTGCATAGGCGTTGTCCACGTTGAAACATTCCCTCTTAGAGGGAGAAAAAAGCTCCTAAAACCTAGGAAATGAATGAAGTTTATAAGGTTTCTGTATTGGTTACCTTCTCTTTGCTGGGACAAAATACCTAACAAAAAAATCAGTTTAAGGAGGAAGAATTTATTTCCGTTTACAGTTCCAATTCCACTTCCTCATGGCAGGGAAGTTGTGGTGGCGGGAGGTGAATGACATTTGCCCTCAGAGAGGAAGCAGAGAGCAATGAATGCTGGTGTTTTGCCAGGTCTCTCCTTTTTATATACCCATGGAATGGTGCTACTCATGGTTTAAGATGAGTATTCCCACTCTAATTAACCTAATCAAGGCAATCCCTCAAAGACATTCCCAAAAGTTAATCTAATCAAGATCATCCATCACAAGTGATTCCAGGTCCTCTCAAGTTGACAATCAATGTTAACCCTCACAGCTCAGGAACTCATGAAACTTAGGAGCCTCCAGAAGCTCAGAAATATTACTGATTCACAAGATCTTATCCTTAAGGTTATAAAAACAGGCAAGGGCTGGAGAGGGGGCTTAGCAGTTATATAAAGCCTAAGGACCCAGGTTTGATTCCTCAGTACTCACCTAAGACAGATGCACTAGATGGTGCATGCATCTGAAGTGTCGTTTTAAGTGGCTAGAAGCCATGGCATGCCCATTCTCTCTTTCTCTCTCTATCTGCCTCTTTCTCTCTCAAATAAAATAAAATAATTTAGAAAACATGCAACAATTCCGGGGGGAAGGGCTTTTGTGGAGCCACCTGCACAGTTGAACCGGGAGCTCCAGGGATGCATCTTTATGAATCATCACCCATGCTCCTGTGGATAACCCCAATAAATTCATTGGTTCACCAAGATAGACCTGGGTGGAATTATTTCTTTGATCTGCCTTTGGTGCCCTATGTCTGTGGTGGATAGACATTTGTTCCTGTCTCTCCAGGAAAAGTCACACATTAGCTGGGTCTACTTCATTTCATATCCTCTGGCCCCTGAAGGCCTAGGGGTGCAAAAGTTTCTAACATTGCTTATCCTAGAGCACTCCACCAAGTACTACTCTTACCTAGCCAA
The DNA here is from genome assembly GCA_036365145.1 of Orientallactaga sibirica. Lineage (NCBI taxonomy): Eukaryota > Metazoa > Chordata > Mammalia > Rodentia > Dipodidae > Orientallactaga > Orientallactaga sibirica. The sequence continues at coordinate 48,770,753 of JAEOAD010000004.1, read as the reverse complement.
ACCTTCACTAATAAGCTCTTTGTGTGTGCCCTTTCCTCTTAGTCTTCTGACATATTCTCCTTGGCCAATGTTAAAATTCTTATCAATTTACTTAATATTATGTGCTACTTAAAAGTTGTGATATGAAAGTCTTTCAATTTAGGTTTCCTACTTTACCAGGAGAGTTTTAAGAAAATGTTCACCTTTACACTTACTAAAGATACTTAGTTTTTATTAAACAGAGAATTTCCCTTTTTTTTGTTTTCAGTTGGGCTTAGGAAAGTATATGAATGACATAGACTGACTGCAAAAAAATGCCTATAATCCCAACACTTGTGAAACTGAAGCATAAGATCATGAATTGGAGATCAGCCTGGGCTGCATAGTGATATGCAGTGACAAATATATATATGGTGTTTACTATGCACAAACAGAGGCCTGGAATTGCGATCCTCAGAACCTATGTACAAATGTCAGGCACGAAGGCATATACCTGAGATGGGGAGGCAGAGGCAAGGAGCTCCCTAGGCCTTGCTCTTAGTTTGTTAGCCGAATTGGAGAATGCTGGGTTCAGTGAGAGGCTCAGCCTTGGAAAATAAGGTGAAGAAAATTTGAGGAAGATACCAGATCTATGGCTGTCACATACATGCACACACATATACACTTGAATCTGTCCACATGTGTGCCCACAATACGTATGAACATGCACGTGTAACACCACACACACAAAAAGAGACAGAACAAGAAGACACCTTTTCTGGCTTTTTCATATTCACAAGAAGTCCTGGGACATGGTAGCTTCACCCCAGGCCATCTTCCTACCCCATATCCACACTTGGATGAAGGTTAAGCCAGTTTGCTTCCCTTGTTTCCAGAGTGCTAACTTAGGGAAGGCGAAGGAACTGGTGCTCTAACAGCACGCACCTGCTTTCAAATTCATTTTCCTTTCACCCTTCTTTTGTTCCTCTCCTCTTTCTGTTTCCTGTAAATGTAGCATTTCTTCCTTTTCTGTTTACCATCCCCCCATTATTTAGTGAAGTACATATAACAAATGTGAAGCAAATACCCATTTGCAAAGATTTTAATTAAAAAATTAAATGGACTCACAGTTTCTACCCTAAATAAAATAACTATCTAAAATCCATAGCTTCTTGGAGTGGGAGGAAAAGCTGTGGAATTATCTGGAACGTATTATGAATTACACACCACTGAGAGTCATACCTGTCCATTGTTGAGCTGGAGTTACAACATTATAAATAATTATAGTAGTTTATGTCTGCACACAGAAGAAATGGTTTTGACTCATTAAAATTTGAATATGCCTATGGGAGTGTCACATATTTAAATGTCATCAATCAAATGAGTTGTAATACCAAGAAAAGGTTGAGGACTACTGCCCCAGGGAACAACTAATAGAAATCCCATTACAGCAGGGAAGTCCCTAGCGAAGCCTTGATGTGATTTGAGAGAGAAACCCTATTGCAATAATTACACCATTATGCTCACACATTTTAAGTGGGTATTAGCTATTGAAATTCATTTCCCCTTGTTTCCTACATCACCTGAAACAATTTCCAGTAGTCTAGATTGTTAGCTGATTCCATTGGCTTCATCTCTTACTTTCTCTAGCAAATTAGCCTACTTTATGATTTTTTTCATTAGTCCAAGCTTTCTAGCATCGGTAAATGTGACCATTTAAATGTAAAGAGTATGGTGACATTATTTTTTTCTAGATAAAAGTAAAATGCAACTTAGATGGGGAGGGGAGTCTGCACTCACTCTACAGAGGAATGCACTTACAAGACAAGAGGCAAAGGTGGTTCTTAGCTTGTGGATTTGGGAATGGAGCTTTGTCGTTAATGTCTGAACTTTTAGATTAATGCTGTTCTCTTCCACCATTGATTTTAGTTGCTTTCATGCTTCAAAAGAAGGTACAATGGGTGAAGAAGAAAGAAAAATTTTAAATTGGGCAACTAGAAACAGCCTTATTTTGTAGAATTTCCTAGTAAAAAACAAACTCACTGCCTAGAATTAGAATTGTTACTTTTAATGACAAGTTTAGAGACTATTCAAACGTTCTTTTTCAGGGTGGAACTATTCATCTCAGTATTCAAATAGAACCTCTTAACTCCCAGGACGCAATCAAGCAAAGGTTCCCAAACTGCAGCCCATGGCTTTGTTTCTGACACAAGAGGGCGCTGTGATCCCAAGAAGAGCTTAGCCCCGGCCAGGCCTGGCGGGCTGCAGCAGGGTCTGGGAGGAGACAGTTGTGCAAGGAAGCCCTGCCTGGGGAGAACCAACTGAACTTCACTGAGCTCCAGAAAAGGTTCCGTGGCACGCAGAACACAGTGTGAGGGGAGCACATGACTGGTAGTGGTTGGAGTGGTCAAGAACCACAGTGCATTAGGAAGAAATGAGTTTTGGTAGCTTAGGGACCACTGCTTCAGCAGCAGAGCTTCAAGAACAGAATATTCTGAAGGGACAGGTGCCAAGCGGATGGATGGAGCTGATGCGTGAACTGGAAGACACCTGCGTACAGAACAGGGTGAAAGGACTCAGTAGAGACCCTGTTATAAAAATGAGCCATGCAGGCAGATTCAGAGAAGCAGTAAGGTGGGCCATGCAAGAGCCAGAATTTCAGAATTGAGCTTGTTCATTCTTTCCACTCAAATCTGATGTGATCCTCAAAATACGAACAGGTCTTTAGACCCACCGGAGCATCTTTCTCAGAGAGAGAGAAAAAAAGATCATCTCTCTGAACTTGTCTAGACTAGACACATTATTACTTGTAGGCAATAGCTTTTCCTTGTCCTTGCTGAGAGGCAAGTGACAGAAATCCCATTAAAATTAGTCTTAAGCAACTCCAATGGAGGGAGTGTACTGTAACTGGGGACACAAGATGGATATAGCACTTACCAGCACCTGCCCCCAACGACTCAAACTCTGTACTCTGGGCTCTTTCCTGACCTTGCACTTTAGTTCCTGCCTTGTGTCAAATGAGTGTTTAACAGCTGGGTGTCTGGATACAAACATGAGTTTGTGACAAATTGAATAATATAAAGGATTGATAGCACATTTTGCCAATTTTATACTTGTTACTTATCAGTTATTCATTCCAGCCCACTTTATGAATCAGTTGATATATTTTAAAGTTTTGATTCTACAATCTGCCATATTGTCTATTCCCTCTGGCTTGGGTATTATAATTCCTTATGTCTTTCTTTGGTTTGTGAAACACAGCCTTGCTATGTAATCCTGACTGGACTGGACTTAGCTTGGTAGACAATAGAGACTCAAACTTGAAGCATGCCTCCTGCCTTTACTTTCTGAGTGTTATCATTACAAGTGTGTGCCGCTGTTTCTGGCTCTGTATACACTTTATATGTCCATTGTATTCATTTTGAAAAAAATTGCTATAGACTAGATTCCTGTGCACATAGAAGTTTCTTTTTATATTGCCCTTCATTCGTTAAGTAATTCTCCTTTACAATGACAATTCAGATCACCACTATTGTGCATACACTGTACAGTGTGCAGAAATGAGGGACTGATATCTTTAGCCAATACACTTTATTCTTTGAACAAGTTCAAAAGAATAGTTACGCAATTAATATGACCATAGCCTTGGTTTTTTTGTGAAATGCAGATAGGATTAGCAAGTTATGGCATTGACCATGGTGTGATGTAAGGCATAGTAAGGTCTGTGAATCATGTTTTTCAGACAATAAATATGCTGGAAGAATAGAAGAGACCATATAATACCATATAATACTTGCCATGTTTCTTGTTTTGAAATTATTTGTGTGTGTGTGTGTGTGTGTGTGTGTGTGTGTGTGTGTATGTGCCATTGTGCACATAGAGGTCAGACAGCAACCTCAGGGCGTTATCCTCTCCTTCCACCTTTTTGAGACAGGGCATACCATGTGTTTTTGCCACTGTGTGCACCAGTCTAGCTGGAATGTGAACTTCTGGATTCTCCTGGCTTTGCCTTACATTGCTGTGGGCATTTGGGGATCAAAGGTGTGTGTCACTTTGTGTCTGGCATTATGTGAGTGCTGAGGAATTGAACTGAGGTGAACAGGTTTGTAAGCAAGTGCCTTTAACCACTGAACAAGCTTCCCAGTCCCTGATAGCCATAATATATGAGAAATTTCTTGTCTAGTATTTAGGCTGATTTGTAGGTGTGTGTGTGTGTGTGTGTGTGTGTGTGTGTGCATGTGCGTGTGTGTGTGTGCATGATGACAAGGTCAGAGCTAGATATCAGGTGTCCTTTCTTAAGACAGAATCTCTTGCTGTACCTGGAGTTCCCTATTTTTCAGTTAGACTGGCTGACCAGGGAGCCTCGGTGATCCTTCTGTCTCCACCTTCCCTCCTTAGTGCTAGAGTTACAAGCATGCACAGCCATGTCTGGCTTGTTACCTGGAAACCAGGCATTAAACTTAGGATATCACTCTTGTGCAATAAGCAGTCTTGCCCATTGAGCCATCTACCTAGCCCTGACTTGTGGTTTAATAAAACAGAGAGACCAGCTGGCTGGGCTGGAGCTGCCTGAAATGAATTCATGACCGCTCATTGTGTCCCACGGCTCCAGAAAATACCACCTTTCTTATGGCAATGCCATGACCATGTTCAGGGAGTTCTTGTGTGCTTGTATCTTGTAGGAGGATGACTTGGGCATGCATTTATAATTCAGATGACCACTCCTTCCCCCTTCTGAGATCTTCCTAGCCAAACTTGTCATAGAAAGATGACACCTTTAATCCCAGCACCCGAGAGGCAGAGGTAGGAGGCTTGAGGTGGGTTCGAGGACACCCTGAGACTAAATAGTGAATTCCAGGTCAGCCTGGGATAGAGTGAGACCCTACCTGGAAAAACAAGACAAAACAAAACAAAACAAAACAAAACAAAACAAAACAAAACAAAACAAAACAAAACAAAAGATGATAGTTTTTCCATAGTCGTAGGGATATGTTTTACCTTGGGAAAGCTCTAGAACAAAGTAAGCCATAGAACTGGACTTGCTTTTCTTCTGTTTGGTTGCTGTGACAATTTTCTGTTGAGCTAAAAGGTACCTTGTGTCTAGTTTGCTGTTGAGGGAGAAATAGAAGGTTATGCGAATGGAAGGCACACTTAACACATCTTGCCCCATCAAGCTGTAGCCTGAGCATATCCAGTATAGCTGTTTTCCTTGTGGTCTTTCATACTACCAGGAGAGACTGTCACCAAGCCATGTAATTCGTAGATGCTCCTCAGTAAGCAGAGTGGCCTTTCTTGCAGAAGTGTGACTTTCCAACCTTGCATTGTTAAATACTTGCCACTGTGTCCTTCAGAGTTTTAGACAGGGTTTTATGCCTTCTTAATACACATACACCAGTAGATTGATATTTTAAAGTTTTTTCTGTTTTTGAAAAATTTTTTATTTGAGAGAAAGAGGCATATATATATATATATAGATAGATAGATAGATAGATATAGATATAGATATAGATATAGATATATATAGATATATATATAGATATATGGAGAGAGAGAGAGAGAATAAGTGTGCCAGGGCCTTTAGCCACTGCAAATAAATTCCAGATACATGGGCCATCATATGCATCTGGCTAATGTGGGTTCTGGGGAATTGAAACTGGGGCCTTGGGCTTTGTGGGCAAATGCCTTAACTGCTAAGTAATCTCTCCAGCCCTACCTGAAGTTTTTGACCCAGATTTCCCTTCCAATATCCATTCCATTTGATTTCTCTATTCATTGGGGCTCTTCGATCCCATGGTGTGTCATATTTATGGTCTCTGTGAAAAGGAAATGCTCACTGTATCTAGTACCTTTGCTCTATGAAACATCTTTACCTGTACATCAATCAGAGAACCTAGCAATGATATAGGTAATGAATATGTATGCAATAGAAACAACTGGACATAGAGATATATGAAGCACATATAAATATTCTCCCAAAAGTATTTTATTGAGAATAAGATTCCCTCTTTGTTAATATACTTTTCTCTATGTCACAAGCTTACATTGTAGGATTTGTGGATTTTGGCATTTGAAGTTGCAGGGCTAATCTGTTTGTGCCTGTAGCCTTTGCAAATTTAGAATTACCTTCTTGCTTTCCCTCAAAGAGTAATATAATATTAAGATTTGATGAGCACGAATAGAAATCCAAGGGTGAAATTTCATTATAAAACAACTGGAGAACCAGAATTCCTATTATTACTACTAATTATAGTCATCATCATCATTATTTATATTATTAGTTTTTTGAATTAGGATCTCACTATAGCCCAGACTGACCTGAAGCCCCAGGATAACCTCAACTCACGGCATTCCTTCTACCTCAGCCTCCCAAGTGTGGAGCTTAAAAGCATGTGCCACCATGCCTGACTCCCTTTGTTCTTCTTAGGGCAGAAGATCACTCCTTATTGCATTATTTGAACCTGTCATCTATGAGTCTTAGTCTGCTTTTCAGAACATAGACTTGAATATTTGGGGATGAGTAAAAAGGAGAAGGAAAGTTTGAGAAGTCAAAGGTTTTGTTTTAAAATATCCATTGTGAACAGTGTTCCTAAGAGATACCCACAAAACCTCCTTTAGATAAGCCAAGGAAAATTTAGGCAAGATTTAGAAAGAATTGTTCCTTTACACCTAGAAAAAATAAAAATGGAATTGCAGTACAGAAAATAGGATACTATCATTTTAAGTTTGGAAAAGAGAAGTCAGAAAAGAAAGGTGATATTTTAAAAGATTGAAGAAGAAAAGAAAAGGGACAAAAGGAATAATGGCAAAATGCCAAGTGTCTTATCAGAGGAATGTGCTGAGAATACATACCTGAGGAGGATTGGTTCCATGACCACTGATACCAAGGTCTGTGAGGGCTCAGCTCTCTTGTCTAATAGGTAGGATTGGCACATAACCTGTGAAAATTCTTAAATCATCCCTCAACAACTTGAAATATGTAATTGAATGAAAATGCTATGTAAACAGTTGTTACAGTATGTTTATTTAGGGAATATGGAAAGAAAAATTGGTACATATTTAGTACAGGTATAAACTTTTTCAAAGTATTTTCTGTTGGTTGGTTGTATTCACAGATGGAGAACTTGTGGATTCAGAGGGCCAACTACAATGTTCATCATAGGGGACCATTATTTCTTTCTTGTTCCTCATTAGCAAATAGTGGGAGCAGCTGTCTTTTAAAGTGATATATTTTTTCTTGAAACGATTTGGTTTCATAGCAAATAAATTTCTAGAAATAATGAAAAGGCAACTTTGTGAGATTCAAAGTGAAGCAGAGGTTCTTAAGAAATATTGCCACAGTGCCTATACTAAAATTTCCCCTCTTAATGATGATAAGGATTATCCCTCTTTCTTTCACAATTTTTCATTTTCCTTCCTGATAGTCATGGCCATTGTCAGAGTCCAGTCACTGACTTATTATTCTGTCTTGGCATAATTTATTTTTATGACTGTGTTGTCCACAAACTTCAGCACATCTGTCTCTACAGATGATATCTGACTCTTTATCCAAAGACCAGATACACACACACTCATCACTTCTGCCCCCATAAGTATATTAGTTAATGGATAATTTTTACCTCAGCATCATGCCACAACTTGAGATTCCTCAGAAAACTCATGATCTCTTTGTATCACATATATCTACTTATCCTGTCGTGTGGACTTTCTCTGGAAAATAGGGGAAATACTTAGAAATTATCTGATAAATGAGGAGCAGATAGAAGGCATTGGTAGGTGTTGGCAGAAATGTATGTATCACCCAAAGAATCATCTTTTCTGCTTGAGAACTTCCCTTCTACCCTCTGCTCCTTAGTCTTATTACTGCTTCACCATCCTGACCTTGATCTACTGGGTGGCCCCTTTTACTTTTACATTGTACAGTTTATTACTACCACTGTTGGTTTAATGCCAGAACTATCCTGAAAGTTCCTATTGCTGAAGATACCACATACACTGATTATAAAATGTAAAGAAATCAAGTTTGGATTGAGCTGGAAGCTTCCTTCCTGTTGGCTACCTCTCATAATGTCAGAAAGAACTGGGAAGGCTGTTGAGGAAGAATTGCCAGCAGTCCTGCTTGGCTATGGACCCCACATGTTACACCACAAACACGACAATTCGATGTGCCCACTAGTCAAAGAGTGGCATAGCTGTTATGTGAAACCAACTGCTGTATGATTGGATTTAAGGCCCACCCTATAGTGTAGGACCTATATTTGGTACTTTATGCCAGGGTAAAAATATGTGACTGAGGAAATCATAAGTCCCTTTAGGGAAGCTACTGCTGTTGTTTTGTTAGCTAGATAGCCTATGCTTGTCAAGTTGCCCTCTAAACATTTGTATAGACAGTAGGTTTTTGCTGCACTTGGCAGTAATCGAAGGAAATTACTTTTTTGTTTGTTTGTTTGTTTGAGGTAAGGACTTGCTCTAGCCCAGACTGACCTGGAATTCACTATGTAGTCTTAGTGTGGCCTCAAACTCATGGCGATCCTTCTACCTCTACCTCCCAAGTGCTGGGATAAAAGGAGTGCACCGCCATGCCTGGAGGCAATTATTTTTTAAGTGGGAAGTAGTTATTATCGAAATCGGTAAAAATGCTGGTGTTAGTTTGTTGGTGGCTGTGATCTATAATGTTTCTATGGCGTGTTGATTGAATGATTACCCTAAATGATCTCATACCCCCTTCATGGCTCAGGAATCATCATGGAAGAGGAGGTGCAAGAAATGTAAGCGTTTGAGGAAGTGGCAGGGAAATGGAGTGAGTTGTTTCAGGGTTGGATATGACCATGGCCATATGTAAGCAGAGCATCTGTTATGACCTGTATAAGATACTCCCAAGATTGAGCCCTCACATTCCTCTGTGGAGGGAGGAAGGTCATGAGACTCATAAAACTCACAAGATCATCCCCTCCCTGAGATTTCAATTGAACTATGTAAGAGGTAAACACCTGACTCGGATAGGACTTGTTGGTGATATAGTTACACACACTTTCTGGTGGAATACCTGCCTGTGAGTCACTCATGTCCCGTAAGTAACCCCAATAAACTCATTGGTTCACAAAGATAGATTTGGATTGAACCTTTCTTTGGTCTGACGGTGCCTTCTCTACCTAGGATGAAGAGATATTTCTTTACATGTCCTCAAGAAGATTCATACAGCAGTTAGCCATAATAGTTACTGAAGGAATAAATGAGTGGATAAACTAATGAAATGGCAGTATCAACAATTTCTCATCTTCCCCTACTTCAATAAAGAAGTATTTTTCTTCTCAAAATGATGGTGCCAATCATGAATCTGTTGAACAAATTTCCCCTTGTTTGCAGGGATAGTGCTTCCTCTAACTTCCCATAATCAGAAAGCTGCCTAAGGGATTGTTGGAAGAAAAAAGGCAGGCAGAGAGCTGTGAGCAGATCTACTCTTTTGAAATGTCAGCCCTCTTCAGCTAGAAGAGCTCTGTTTTCATCTGGCCTGCACTCTGGGAACCATGTGACTTTTATTCGAGCAGCTTTGGGGCTGCTGAAATAAGAATGTGAAGCACTGCTGCTTAAATAGCTAAAATCTAATGATGAGACTGAGCCATAAGCATAGAAATAATTAATATGATTTTCAAAGATAACAATAGAAAATATTTCTACATGAGAGCTGTTCAAAATTCCCCTAAAATATGCTTAGCTTTTCTGTCTTTTTTGTTTTGCTTTTGTTTTTTTGAGGTAGGGTCTCAAGCTAGCTCAGGCTGACCTGGAATTCACTATGTAGTTTTAGGATGGCCTCAAACTCACAGCGATCCTCCTACCTCTGCTTCCCAAATGCTGGAATTAAAGGCGTGCACCACCACTCCGGCTGCTTTTCTATCTTTTAATGAACTTTAAATCACCAAATATCTGCTTGTATTTTACTATGCTATATGTTGCCCTGGAGTTTTTCCTCTATTACTGCCCCTAATTTTTGCTTTGTTTTGTTTTGTTTTTTGAGGTAGGGTCTCACTCTAGCTCAGACTGACCTTAAATTTATTATGGAATCTAAGGCTGGCCTCGTTTCTTTTGTTTTTTTACATCATGAATTTCATGACCTCCCTTAGAATCTACTATCAGAAAATCATGAATATGTTAAGCTAGTCTGATTATAGTCTCAAAGTATTGTTTTTTTCCAGAGAGTCTTTAGAGATTAGGTCTTTTGACTACAGAGTAGGGAAATAACTGGGACCAAGTAACCTTTCAGAGCCTAGAAATAATTACAGTAGGGTAATTGCTCTGAGTGCACAGTGAAAACCTAATCTATGAAAGGACACTCTTAGAGGAATCATACCTCTCTATGTACACCTGACTTTTCTAGCTTCTCTACTAGTGGAAGGAAAATGCCCTCAATAGAAAACTTTTACACAATTTGATTCTCTCCTGTGAATGTCTTACATGTTTCCTAAAATAAGCAAACCCATCTTCTAACATTATTATTCTTTTTGCCAAGATTATATATTTCAGAAAAGTATCTTCAAGAAGTTTTCCAGGAAACTAGAATGTTGGCAAGATAGCATTGGGAATAATATGAAAATACTGAACTGTGGGAGAAGTAGAGTATTTCAATGGAATCCAAAGAATACCTACAATGTTTGAGGTTCTGTGATGGCCAGAAAACAAGCTAGGAGAAAATTCTTCACACACAAGGAGAAAGCAAAGGAAAATCACAGAAACCTAGGGAGGCTGGCTGAGTAAGGAAAACAGCAACACACAGAGACTAAGACAGGAACTGTGGCGCTAAGTAGTAATTAGTGACAGAATATTGTACAAAGGCTTAATTAATCTTGCCGAGCTATAAAGGAACACCTGCAAGGCATTGCACACTGAACCTTTTATTGAGCATGTACTCATGTTGGGATAGAGGAAGAATAAGGAAAACTGCTCCTGTCATTTGCTTGAAAGGTAGGTTGACAAGCAAATTTTATATTGTCATTTTTTTTTTTCTGGCAGAGTCATTTCCAAGACCTGTTATTCACATTCATCCTTCGAGATGACCTCTATGGATGCTCAGGTTACCACCAGCGTTTTCCATCATGCATTCTATATATTTGTCTCTACAACAACCACAGCTCTAGCCCATTCCAGATTGTAGCCCAGAAGACTCACATCATTTCAGATATTCAGAATCACTACTGTCCATTCCAAAAGTCATAAAACCTTAGTCATTACCAAGTATTCTTCATGGGGGAAATTCTAAGCTTTTTAATTCTTTTCTCCATTTTGTTTCAAACATCGATAAAGAATTTCATCTGTCATACTTACTGTCTTTCTAATTCAGGGATTTTTTTTTTAAATCACTCAGAGAAATGAACATTTTGTCTTTCCAAATCTAGTTTGAAACTTGACATGCATTTTTCCATGAGAAAATTCTCTTAACATGTCAAAAGAAAATAATTAATTTTATCTTCTGTGTTATGGTAGTTTGAAGGCATATCCCCTATTAACTCAGGTGTTAAAATTAACTTGTAACTTGGATCTCAAGCTACCTGACTGCAGGAGGTGTCGCTGGAGCAAGGTCCTGGAGTCCACCCCTATAGTGTCGCTGGAAGAGGGTCTGAATTCAAGCCCAAAGGCACAAGAGAGCAGTTCTGAGCTCTGGGGGCCCTGCTTCCTACTGGTTTGTGCTTGCTGCTTTTGGTGTTTGCTGGCTGCTCTCTCTGCTTGGATTTATAAATGGGAGCCAGCTTCTTTGGCCATTATGGAACTTCCCCTGGGTCTCTTTCACCCATAAGCTATATCTGGTTTGGTTGTTCATCCCAGCAACGTGAAAACGGTCTACTACATCTGTGTTTTCTTTGAATAAAAAATGACTTGATTTGGATAGGGATCATTCTCAGGAATGTGTATTTTAAAAAGATTGATCTGTGCACAGAAGGTGAATAGACTTTTGAATTTTCAATACTATTTCTTGGCTTTATTCTTTTTTTATATGTTATTTATTTATTTGAGAGACAGAGAGAGAGAGAGAGAGGTAGAGAGAGGGAGAATGGGTGTGCCAGGGCCTTCAGCCACTGCAAACGAACTCCAGATGCATGCATCTTTTTGTGCATCTGGGTTGGGTGGGACCTGGGGAATGGAACCAGGGTCCTTTGGCTTTTCAGGCAAATACCTTAACTGCTAAGCCATCTTCTCCAGCACAGCTTTATTCTTAATGTACTTTATTGATTGAGGGTAAGATTGAGAATACAAGAATTTTCTGAAGTAAAGCCATCAAACAGCCAAGAAATCTCCAAAACTGTATTTGTAAAAAAGAGAGAGAGAGAGAGAAATAAATTGTAGAAATAATTTCCTCTTGGATGATGGATGATTGTTCACAATCCTGAATCATAAATTAGTAATTTTTAAAAACTCCACCCTACATCCTCCTGTTCCAAAGGAAAAAAGCCAGAAAGGATGAGTGTGTCTTCCGGTATGTAGATTTCTGCTACCATCTAAACTGGCTTGTGTTGGGGGGTGGGGTTAAGGAAACCAGAAATGTTATAAACTGGTAAAGGGACCACGGGAAATGTTTGCTAGTATTTATGCTCTGAACTTAATTTAAAATAATCAAAAGGCAAGTTGGCCAATAGGCCAGATCACAAGGGAATATGGAGTTCAGGTAAGTAGAAGAAACAGTTCTGCTGATCAAGCAAAAGCTCAGTGGCAAAGAGCGTCAGACGGGACTTCGACACCTACTCCAGCAGTGGCTGGCTGCATGTGACATTGTGTGACTAACTGAATCACTAAAAATTCTTAATTTATTTACCAAATTATTTATAAAATGGAAAGAAAAATGTTTCCAGCATTGAGTGACTTTTGAAGATTATATATAACAATGCCTTAAAGATGTGTTCACTTGCTTGGAAGGCTATTCCGAACACAGTAACAACTCAAGAAAGGCTGGAAACTTGGTGCTATTATTACTGTTTCTCACCTATACACAGGCTTTTAGTATTCCTTGAATAGGCCAGACATATTTCTGCCATAGTGCCTTTGCACAATGGATTTTCTCTACTTGTAATTTCCCCCCAAAATGTCCCTATGGTTCACTCTTTTAGAGTATGTTCAAATACTATGTAACCATTCTATTTAAAAATCCAAATCACTCATCCTATTTTCATTCTGATACTTCTTTTTTATGCATGTGTGCAAGTTTGTGGAGGTGTGTGTGTGTGTGTGTGTGTGTAAGACAGAGGACAACTTCAGGCATCATTCCTCAGAAACCACCATTCACCTTTTATTGTTTAATTTCTTTTTTGTTTGTTTTTTGTTTTTCGAGGTAGGGTCTCACTCTGGCCCAGGCTGACCTGGAATTAACTATGTAGTCTCAGGGTAGCCTTGAACTCATGGCGATCCTCCTACCTCTGCCTTCCAGGTGCTGGGATTAAAGGCGTGCACCACCACGCCCGGCTCATATTGTTTAATATTTTTGAAACAGGTTCTCTCACTGGCCTAAAGCTTGCAAATTAGGCTCCTGGCTGGCTAGTGGCTTCACTCCATAGCCTTGGAATTACAAGAGTGTTCCACCACACCTGGCATTTTAAAAAAAAGTCAGTTCTGGGGATTGAATTCAGATCCTTATGCTTGAGAGGCAAGCACTTAATTGACTGAGCTATTTCCTCAGCCCCTTATTCTGATATTTTCAATCTAACCTTTTTTCCCCTCAGTATTAGTTGCCACCTTTAGACGCTGTAAACCTATCAACTCATCTATTTGCCTAGCTATCTATTTTATTTTCTTCCCACTAGAATGGAAGTCCACAAGGGAGGAATTTTTACCTGATTGTTTTAGTTGATGATTGCCTACTATACCAGACAAAGCCTGGTACATAGGAGGTACTTAATACATTGTTGTTTGGGGGCATTCAACTCCATGAAATAACATTATTGTCAAAGTAAACTGCTATTCTACTGACATTTGCATTATGTTAGCTTTGGGAGACTTCAAGTTTGCTCTTAATGTTCATTTTGAACTTTGTGGTACTTGCATTTTTCTGTAATTTGGCACAAGGTATGCTATTCATTCTCTCAGCTACCATGCTCCGTTTACTCCCCTAGTAGGCTAGTAGTTTTCAATAACCCTTAATATATTTCACTGACCTTCTGAACTGATCACTAGGTGTTGTGTAGCAATTTCTTCTAAATTGAAACATTGAAGTCAAACAATCCCTCATAGAGGGAGGCTCCAGAGGTAAATAAATCTGGGAAAACTACAACTTAAAAGGTCATAAGACCCCCTCCCCAGGTTATATAAACAGTAAACAACTGCTAGGGGGCTGGGAAGATGGTTCAGTAGTTAAAGGCACTTGCTTACCAAGCTGGCCAACCTGGGTTTTGATACCCCAGTACCCACATTAAGTCAGATGAACACAGTAATGCATGCCTCTAGAGTGCATTTACAGCCCTTCCTTTTTTTATTTTTATTTTTATTTATTTTATCCTAATTTTACATTCATATTGGTGAGTCCATTATCCTCCTCCCTGGCCTCCCCACTTCAAAGGGACCCTCATCAATGGGGAATGTGGGTCATGCATTATGGGGGGAGTCAACAGTTATGGGGGATAGGCAAAATCTCTGCTAATGACCCAACTTGTGGCTCTAACACTCTTTCCACCCCCTCTTCTGTGAATTTCCCTGAGCCTCATTGGGGTCATTTTAGTTCTACTTCAGTGGTGAGGTTTTGGGAGCCTCTGTGTCTCTGGATATCTGGCTTAGTAGGAGTTGGATATTCTCTGTGTTTGTCTCCTTCAGCCTTTTTCTCACATCATGTTCACCAAGAAAGCAGCATTCTTGACCTTTTCCCGCATTACTCTATGGTTTCAGCTGGGGCCTTGGTGAGGTGCAATAGGCTGATCCTCCCTTCAGGTTCGTCGTCCATCTGAAATAGATAAGCAAATTCTCCAATGGAGAGAGAAGTTAGTACTAGATAGATGGAATAGCCATAATTATTTTAGAGAGAATTTAATATGCGTAGACCCTCTTCTAGCCCACATTTGGTGGTATCTTGATCTTAGAGACTGGGATCATTTTTTGTACATGGTTTTGACTTATTTCCCAGTTCTAGCAATGAGTTTCATTCCACTGAGTGGATCTATTAGCCAAATCAAGAGCAGTGGTTACACACTATGGCTGTGTGCCACTACTGTACTTGTTTGAGCATTACGTCAGGTTGTTTTCTGCTGGGTAGCTTAGACTGCAAGTTGTTTGGACAGATATCAGTCATTTTCCTCCAGTCACCCGTGAGTAATTTTCCCTTAGTCACTCGTGTAGCATCATCTGGCACTAGACTAGCTAACTGTCTGGGGACTGACCCTCTTCCAGATTCCATCCAGGTCTCTCCATGTTTTGTCTCACTCGTGTATGCTGTCCTCGACAGTAGGGTCTTACCATTAACCTTTGGTGGGTCAGCAAGAACTCTGACACAAATCTCTCTGGGAGTTATAAGTAAGCGCCAAAGAAGGTGAAGGAAGAAAAAGATAGGTAATATAAAAGAAAAAGAGAGTATAGCGAGGAGAGGGAGAGAGAGAGAAAAAGAGAGAAACAAGAAAAGATTAAGGTTGGTCTTCATGATGTTCTCTCCAGTTCCCTGTGGTTCAGGTGTTCCCTCTGTGGGCCTGCTGAAGGATCAATGTTTTAGCCTATTGTTCAGAATATAGGATTTTATGGTACCATTTCCATTTGGGTCCCTATTTGTGTCCCCCCACCCTTATCCTCCCTCCTACCCTCTTGCTCCTTCCCACCCTCCCTATTGTCTGGTCCTCAGGGTACTTATTAGGTTTGGCAGCATCTCAGGAGGATTAAGGTTAGGAGCCACAGATGAATGATATCATGCAATGATTATATTTTTGTGATTGGGTGAGCTCACTGAGAATGATCTGTTCCATGTTCGACCATTTTTTATTTTCGAATTTCATTATTTCATTTTTCCTTACTGCTACATAGAATTCCATAGTATAGATATACCACTTCTTTGTTATCCATTCATCTACTGATGGACAGCTGGGTTAATTCCAGCTCTTTGCTACTATGAATTGAGCAGCTATAAACATGGTTGAGCAAATCTCTCTGCTCTGAGGTTTGGAGCCTTTAGGGTAAATGCCCAGTAAGGGAATAGCTGAATCGGTTGGTAGGTCTATAGTCATCCTTTTCAGGAGTCTCCATATAGCTTTCCATAATGGTTTTACCATTTTACATTCCCACCAACAGTGAAAGTTTGTTCCTATTTCTCCACGCCTCGCCAGCATTTGTTTTTATTATTTTTTTTAATGTTAACCATCCTTACTGGGGTAAGGTGAAATCTCATAGTTGTTTTAAAGCAGCTAGGGAGAAACAACACATTTCATTTACAGCCCTTTCTAAATAAATAAATAAATAAACAAATAAATATATAAGCTTTTTTTTCAATTTGAGAGAGACGGAGAGAGAGAGACAGAGAGAGAGAGAGAGAGAGAGGGAGAGAGAGCCAGAGAGAGAATGGGCATGCCAGTGACCTCTCAGCCGCTGTGAATGAACTCCAGACACATGCACCCCATTGTGCACATGTGAAACATTACATGCTTGTGTCACTTTTGTGTCTGGCCAAATGTGGGATCTGGGGATTCAAATGGCGTTCTTAGGCTTCCCTGGCAGATGCCTTAACTGCTAAGCCATCTCTCCAGCCCTGTTTTTTTTGTTGTTGTTGTTGTTGTTGTTTTGTTTTTGTTTTAAAAAAAAAAACAACTAGGGATGAGGGAGAATTCTCTGATGAGCCTAGGTGCTTATACATGGTACAGTGTGCTTCAAAGCAGCTTCCTTGAGTCATTACCTATCTTTGGGTGTGCTTTTTTTTTAATATAACCAACTTAGAGTCATCCATGCACTGGTAAGTAACCCCTCCCTCTGTTCTGTAAACTGCCCTAATAAACTCAACGTCACTAGAACTGGTTTGGGTGCAATCATGCTTTGGTCTGTCTTATGTGCCCTATCTGGAATGAATAGATGTGTGTTCCCATCTCCCCAGGGAATAAGTTTCACACAAAACTAGGTAGAACAGTTGCTTTTCTTTGACAAGAGAATTAAGGCAAGCCAAGCCAATAGGAATCCACTTTGTCTGTTGTCATCTTCCTCTCACTTCCAGGAGAACACTGACTCTCTAATCTTTGGATTCAAAATAGAAAATACAGAGGGAAAACATTCATTTTAAGTGCAGTTGGATGGGTAGAGCAAAGGGAGAGATGAAAACAAGATGCAATTATAACAGGAAACTATCAAGTATCAACGAGTTTTGGATTGAATATGTTTCATATACCATATCTTATTTATTTATTTATTTATTTATTTATTTATTTATTTATTTATTTACTGTTTTTTTGAGGTAGGGTCTTGGTCTAGCTCAGACTGACATGAAAGTCAGTATGTACTCTCAGGCTGGCCTTGAACTCACAGTAATCCTCCTACCTTGGCCTCCCAAGTGATAGGATTAAAGGCATGTACCACTCTGCATGGCAAATCATATCTAATATTATCACTGTTTTATGGATGAGAAGGGGAAGTCTGTAAATGTCACAAGCTCATAAGTTTTCAATGCTGGCAAGAGGCAGAACAAAGGCACAAAACCAAAGCTCTTGGACCTCATCCTGGGCCCATTCCCCATTCATCCAGATACCTTGGACAATGGAAGAGTGATCATTAGCCATGCCTTATGGGAACAGCTAGCAGGTACTGCCCTAGTTCAGACAGTTTTACATACATAACAGCAAAAAGCGGATAACTTTATAATCCCTTAATTGTTATTTGCCAAGACCCTACAAAACACAAGGCGTGAGATGGCTCTGAGTGGATTCAAAAGTATCATAGACATATTTTCTGTCCTCATGATGGAGAAAAATCAAGACACAGACTTAATGAAAGATAATGAACAAAATAAATATTAATGTGGCCAGGGTATGACTCAGTGAATGGAGTGCTTGCTGTGCAACCCTGAGTACCCGAGTTTGGAGGCTGAGGCAAGATCATTTCCTGAAGCATATGAAAGGAGCAGTAGAAGGCGAGGACTGGATCATCCTGAGCTTTGTCCTCTGACCTCCACATGTGTGTGATAAGTGTGCACTTGCACTCACACATGACCATGCACACATACACACATATATAGAATAAATAAAGAATAAAAAGGCCCAGATAGTAAATGCTTTAGAATCTGCATTAACATTGACCATGTCATAACTACTCAACCCTGTTAGTGAAACACAAAAGCAGCCACAGACAAAACCAAAATTACTGATTGTGTCTGTATCTAAATAAAATTTTATTTATTCACAAAAACAGCTGATCTGAATGGAATTATTTGCCAACTCTATTGTTGCTGAAATTCTTTTTTGTTGTTTTCAGGAAGTTGCTCTGGCAAGTCCAGAGGTAGAAGAAGATAGGGTAGATCAAGATGTCAAGAGGAAAGGATGGAGAAAGAGGAGAATCAGGACTGAATAGGATCTGAGAAACCCAAGGAAAGCAGTATGATTTACTAAAACTTCAGCAATGGTGAAGATTTTTTTTTTTTCTAATGAGCCTCAAAAGATGTGGAAGACTTTTGGAAAATGAAAACCTGATAAGAAAACAAGCACTTAGGTACTGGAGAACATTTAGGGCTCTTGGATGAAGCTGGAAAACAAAGATTCATGGGGGGACCATGGTTTGTGAAGAAGCAAAGCTTCCATCTGCGTTGGGTAGTAATGAGTACAGATATGTTTACCAGCTCTGATGTCTCCTCCTCCAAAGATGGGCAAGGTCTTCCCCAGCTGTCCCGCACAGGTGTGCCTGACTCCCCACCTGTCTGGCCTCTGTGGAGTTCTTGTTCCTGCTGCCTTAGATTTAATGACGCACATCCTTTTCTCTGCATTCATTATCTGTGCCTTCGAACAATCAACTTTCACTATATTGTAGACAAATGTGTTTATTCATACTAGTTTGTGGGTTTTGTTGCCTAGAGGGATTCCCCCTTGATTTTTCAATTTCTCTGAAGAAAACACAGCCAAAATAAGTTAAGTTAGTGAGAATATTGCTTTTTGCAGATTTAATTCATAAATTATCATTTTGTTCGTTTGCAGAATGTTAGCACAAGAAAGGCCTTCAAGGTCAGGTAATCCAACTCATTTATTGTGTATTAAAATTAGAATGAGATATGAAGCATGACTACAAATAATTATAGTGATCACTCTGTTCTAAACGTGATTGTGGTGGCAGGTACACAACTCCATAAATAGACTAGTGACCACTCATCCATACTTGGATGGGTGAGGTGTATGAATCATGAATTATACATCGGTAAAGCTTTTTAAATGTAAGTTCTGGCACTCTGATGACAAAGAAAAATAAATAAAATTTTAAAAGTAGGTCCAGAGCAGAGGAAGGGAGCCTCATACTTTTTACCACTGGGTTTGTCTCTGTTTTCAGGTGACAGAGCATCACTGTAGTAAGAACAGCAATTCCAGGTGCTTCCTAAAGCCACGTCCTTGGGCAACTACAAGATGACTTTTTATATATCCTAAAATATACCAACTTAACCATCCAAAGTGCCCAGTAAGGTAGCACTAGGTACATTGACATCTCTATGCAACCACTACCAGGGTGCATTCCAGGGTCTTCATCCTCCCAACCTGACACTGTGTACTCATTCTGCAAAGCTTTGCTGATATTCTTGACCAAGAATTTCTCAGTTTTCCTTGGAAGTCTACTGTCTCCAAACACACACACACACACACACACACACACACACACACACACACAATTTTTTTTTTGAGCAACATAGTGATAGAGGAGTACCTAACGGCTGAAGGGAGGAAAAGAAGCAGAACATCGAAGATACTTGCGCAGTTTCATAGTCAGAGGCCTCTAAACATCTTCATTAGCTTTCTGGGAGACTTGAGGCAAATACCGCTAAGTATGTTTGTGTTGAAAAATAAAGAAGAGCATCCAAAAGTCTAGAAAGGTATTCATGCAGGCCCTTTTCAGGAGTGAAAATCCTGCTCCTTCAAAGAGGCCTCCTCTGACACCCCCTTCTCCCCATCTAAATTAAGGAACTTTGGATACTGTTTCATCATAGTTTATATTCTTCTTTCAAATCCCTTAACATAATTATCAATGGTATAGTACATTATAGAATTCTTCAGTCAATGCTTATCTCCTTGTATCAGTCACATTTAATCAGAGCAATAGAATCACTCTGAGTGATATGAAGAAAGAGACTTATTACAGTGATTAGACCTTATTGAGGGTGATGGTGCAGACACCTAGAAAGAAACTGGTGTCTTGTTTTGGAGGTGATCCTGAGGTCTCCACAGGTAAGCAGAACTAGCAGTTAGCAAGAAACTCTAGGCATGAAATGGGAAGACGAAAGTTCAAGGAGGATTCTAGGAGATAATGGAACCCACATCCATCTCTACCACCTCCAGCCTTGATGCTCTGGGAAGTATGCAGAAGCTGGTGGCCATCACCGTGGGGAGACACGTATACCTGGTAGGACTCAGAGAAGCTGAAGGAAGACAATCTGGTGGAAACTGCAGAGGCTGCTGGCCAGCTGCTAGCTGTTGTCAACAAGGTGAGCCCACCTATCAATGATGATGTGTGTAAGCTGCAGCATTGCCTGGCACCCTATGCCAGATTTCAGAGTAGCTGAGTCCCTTCCTCCTTTCAAACCTCATACTCATATTCCTGTTTGCAGCACCCTGAACCACAACCAAACACAAAAGAGAGTTTCGAGAAATATGGTTTCAGCTTGGCTAAGTTGACAAAGTACAAAACTACCCATTCTTGTGCCAGTCTATAAATGCTCAGCATTCAGAATAAATTTCAACATATACTAAGTCCTCAATAAGCTTCAAACAAAGAACTTTTTGAGGATTTATTATAAATTGCAAATTACACAAACTATGAGTGTGATACTGCTTTAGCAGTGGATTTAAAAGATTAACTAGTGTTGGTAGCCTAACAATTGGTGAGTAACTGGTGTTTTCATGGGGTTAAGACCTGAAGGCTGGCCACCTCCCTCTGTGTGACTAAGGAAATTCTCAGGATTCGGGAGTTCTCAGCCAGAGATGGCTCATGAAAAGCCAGTGTTTGACAACTCTTGGGCAACAATTGATGGCCTAATGGTGTTTTGGTTTGGAGGACATGTTGAAGCCTGTAACAGCACATTTTTCCTGCACACCTGAAAATGGTTAGAAAATACTTTCTGGATGGTACATTTATCCAAGCTGAAGTTTCTAATTTTAGAAAAATCCTCCAAGTTTTATGATACAGTTCGTGAGGGAGGAAGAGTGAAATTATATGAAAATCATCAAATTAATTCTTTTTTTCTTTTTAAGTAAAAAAGATGTTGAAAATGTAATTTACATATGCCTTAAATAATACAGAAAAGCCCATCACAACTTTAAACGTGCAGATGTGCATACCATGTGCTCCTGCCTTGAGACAATTCTGCTCTTGAGGCCCTTCATAAAAAAAGGATCAGGGCCAATGACTGCCCTTTGCCATTCTTTCATTCTCCCCTTGTTTTATGTTTGGCTATTGTAGATTTCCAACTAGACTGTAGAACACTGGAGACGACCAACTTTGTCATATGAACTATGTGTCAAAAGGATGAAGAGAACAAGAGCAGGACTTTGTCCAGACCTGTGGTGGAATGACACATTCTCCAAGTCAGCTGATGGAGGGGCAATTCAGAGAGGATGTCATTAAGCAGGAAATGCAGGAAGATCACATTTGAGCAGGCAAGGTGCACAGATAAGAGGGCTGTGCCTGGTTCAAATGGCCAAGACAGATGTGACAGCCAATGGTGTCGGGGTACAAAATGGGTAAGAGGGCTAAACTCTCAATTACCTGCTTGTTCTGTGAAACTCTTGATCTCTTCATTAGATTTTTCTCCTTATATGTCACTTTCCTAAAGTGTTTTATTCTAAGTCTTAATGTCTGTCACAGCAACACTTTGAGAAATTGTTGGAGTGCCATTTGGGGAATATGTCCAAGTTAGTGGAGGGATGATGTATTTTGTCTCACAGTTCAGAGGAATGTAGTCCATGGTTTCTAGGAAAGCATGGCACAGAGAGTGGCCCTTACACTCTGAAAACATGCCCTGACATTAAATTTAACATTTGGCTCATGTCTGAGGAAGATGAGTAAAAGGGATGAGGTGACTGAATTAACTGGTGACAACATAGAATCTGGGACAAGTGAAGATATTAGAATTTCTGAACAAATTGATTCAAAATATGAAGCAAAACATCAGGGAAGAACAGACTGAGGATGTAGACATAAGGCACCATGGTTGGGGGCCAGCTTGACACTCTGCAGGATTTCCTTGTATCGCCATAGCCCAGTGCAGAAGTGACCTGCATGTTGTGAGCCTCACCTACATGCTGATGAACAACACTGTAGCAGGCAGCTTCAGGTTTGCTGAGGTAAACCTGGCACAGACCAGGCACAGTTATGGAGGAAGGAATATTTATTGAAGCTTACAGATCCAGGGGAAGTTCCATAATGACAGAAGAAGCTGGCCTGCTTTCACAGGACCAAACACAGAGAGCAAAGCCAGGAGCCAAAAGCCACACAGCACACTTCAGGAACTCCAGCTAGGCACACTTTGCATATCTTTAGATTGAAATCCTAAACCCACCACCACACCTTAAGATCTGCCCAGTGACATTGCCTCCAGCCAGGTGGATACAGACACAAACAACAAACTAATAAAACACTGAATATATTGGGGGCCATATATTCAAACTACCACATTCCACCCCTGTCCCCCAATAGATTTATAAGTATCACACATTGTAAATTGTACTCAGTTCAATTTCAAAGGTCCCCACAGTCTTGACCAACTTAAGATAGTGAGTTCTGTAAAATCAAACAAGTTAAATACTTTCAACATGTAAAGGCACAGAGTAAACATTTTTAACTGAATAAGGCATAGGAAGGAGAGACTAGAACAATTCAAACTCAGCCACCATTAGCAATCATCAAATTTCTGCAGTTCAAGTTCAATATAACCAGAGACTGACAGTCTCCAGGTTTGCCAATTCCGCCCCTCCAGCTGGGCAGAGTAGCCAGGGAAAACTTCGATCCCATGCCAACACTGCACATGGTAGCCCTTGCACAGTCCTGGTATATCCAAAACATCTTCAGGTCTCCATGCAATCCACGGTCATCATACCCTTCTCCATTCCACATTTCAGCAGCAGCTCCTGGAACTGTGTGTAATTCATGACCACTCCAGGCATTTTTCATGCTTCCAAAACTAACACCAGGTGTGCAGGACACAGCCATATTCTTAATCCAGGGACAAAATAAATCATAGCCTTGAAAAGCAGGTTCCTTCTCCAGTCAACTCTTTCCAAAAGAGTTTGCATTTCTAACAGTCTTTCCTCAGGCATCCTCTCCATTGTTTTATTGTAAAGCAGTTGGGCCACTTTCCTTAAGATTGCTAATGTGTTTCACAATAGCAACTCCAGCGACCTAAAGCCAGTCTCAGTGCCTCTAATTTTAACTTGCTTGAGGTTTTTCAACTTAAAATTTTAAATCTCTCAGTCCAATATCTTTAGCCAAGCACATCAGTCCATTACAAATTTAACCTTGATCAAACTTTCTGGGCCTGGACAGCAGAACGTAGCCATCCCTTATGCCAGTAGCCCAGTTCCAGCAAAGTCCTCTGTAGTCTTTCCTTCCCCTTAGAAAGCTCATAAGCCAAGCCTCAAAGTTCAAAACTGTCTGCACTTAGTATTCTCAAACTCTCATCAGAATAGTCCATAAAACTTGGCTTACCACTCCAGAAGGCATCTTCAGTTGCAAGCACCATGTCCATGCCCATTCCTCCAAAACAAAGGTTCCAAAAGACACACATCCACATGGTCAGGTTCATCTCACCCCACACTCCTCCGTACCACTTCTGTAGCAGACAGCTTCAGGTTCGCTGAGATGAACTTCCAGACCAGGCACAGTTATGGAGGAAGGAATATTTATTGAAGCTTACAGATCCAGGGTGTGATGGTTAAGTTTGTGTCAACTTGATTTGTTTAGGAATCCACAGACATTCCTCCTAAGTGTGTTTCTGAGGCTGCCTCTAGGAAGGATTAACTAAAGGAAGAATCCTGCCCCCAGAGGTAAGCCTTCCCCCAGAGTGGGCGGCCCAGAGTGGGCGGCCCCACTTGGAGGAGGGGGCTGGTTGATAAAAAGGAGCTCTGGGAAGAAAGGCTCTCTCTCTCCCACCTGGCTGCCGGTGCTACTAGCTGCTTGGTGTTTTCTGCTTGGTACCTGCTGCTTGGTGTTGCTGCTCTCCAGTGTGGACTGAAGACCAGGGTGGACTGAAGAGCAGCATCTCTCCAGGAAGCCTCCAGGCCTTCAGTGCCGGATTGGGACTGCTGAGGCCTCCAGCCTCGTGCACTGAGCAGCTACCGGGTTTCTTGACTCTCGGACCTGCAACCTGCTATTGCTGGACTGTGTAAGCTAATCCAATAAATCCCCTTTTAATACGATTCATTCTGTCCATTCTGTTCCTCTAGAGAACCCTGACTAATACACAGGGGAAATTCCATAATGGCAGAAGAAGCTGGTCCTGCTTTCACAGGACCAAACACAGAGAACAAAGCCACAAGCCAAAAGCCACACAGTATAGCACACTTCAGGAACTCCAGCTAGGCACACTTTGCATATCTTTAGATTGAGATCCTAAACCCACCATCACACCTTAAGATCCGCCCAGTGACATTGCCTCCAGCCAGGTAGATGCAGATACAAACAACAAACTAATGAAACACTGAATATATTGGGGGCCATATATTCAAACTACCACACACACAATTCCCCATCATGTAATCATCTCTTATGAACTGATCCAAAACAGAAATATATGCCAGGCATAATACAGCGCCCCATACAGTAGCAAAATGGTATAAAAATATAACCGTTATGGTTTAAAGTGATGTGTTTGGGTGCCTTATTGACAAGGGGTAGACTTATGGTTAATTTCCATTGTCAACTTGATTTGATTCAAAAAAAAGCTAGGGGGGCTGGAGAGATGGCTTAGCGGTTAAGGTGTTTGCCTGCAAAGCCAAAGGATCCTGGTTCAATTCTCTAGGACCCACGTAAGCCAGATGCACAAGGGGGCACATGCATCTGGAGTTCATTTGCAGTGGCTAGAGGCCCTGGCGTGCCCATTCTCTCTCTCTCTCTCTCTCAATATAAATTATATTTGTTATAAATAAATAAATAAAATATATTTTTATTTAATAAATAAATAAAATATATTTTTTAAAAAGCAAGGGCATCAATGAGGCATTCCTTTGGCTCTGTTTGTAAAGGTGTTCATAGAGGGATTTAACTGAGGATGGAAGACTGACCCTGAATTGTGGGTAGCACCATACCATGGGCTGGGGTCTCAGACCAAATAAACATGGACTGCTTAGCATAAGCATTCCCTTTGCTCTGCTTCCAGATTAGCACCATGAGCCAAGCCACTATTGCTGCCATGCCTTTCCTGAAATGATGGACTCCCTTCCTCTGAACTGTGAGCCAAAATAAATCATCCCTCCATCAACTTACTTTTTGTCTTGTCTGTGGTCATAGCAAGGAGAAAAGTAACTAACACAATGATAAAACTCGGAGATGTCAGTGCCTACAGGGAAGTCTGTTACATAATCTAGCAGAGGGACCTTCATGGCCATTTGTCACTTGACAGCATTTCTTTTATCTGGGTTCTCAGAATAACACATTTCTTTACAAAGAGAGACCAGAACAGAGAGGCCTTGAGCACTCCTTTCTCAAGAGGTAATTTGTATAGGTTACAACAACAATCAGGAGGATGAAAACACAAGATGTTCTTCAATCCCTGCCACTTGCACAGCCAACACAATTGTTTCATGCTTGTTCCTTTGCTACTAGAAACAGAGCACTCCTCTCCTGTCACTCCAGAGGTGAAGGAAGGTTGCAACTGGCTGTGATGACTGTGGGGTGGTCAGTCACATCTCATGTCCACACTTGCCTTTAATGGGTCTATTTTATTTGGGGAGGTGGAGAAGGAGGGAAAATAGTGAGGAAACCCTCAAATATTCTAAGAACATTCACCTGTAAAATGGGGAGTCGATATGGATTCTAATTTAGCATAATTTAAAACAGAAAATAGAGCCGGGCGTGGTGGCGCACGCCTTTAATCCCAGCACTTGGGAGGCAGAGGTAGGAGGATCGCCGCAAGTTCAAGGCCACCCTGAGACTACATAGTTAATACCAGGTCAGCCTAGGCCAGAGTGAGACCCTACCTCGAAAAACCAAGAAAAAAAAATAAACAGAAAATAGAGAAGCAAAAGTAAACATGTGAGAACTGTTCAAATGAATGTGGGTCCTGGTAAAAGATAGCCCTTAGTAACAGTCCCCTGAATGCATAGCCTTTAGATAATAGGAAAAGCTGCTTTTTTTAGGGATGTTAGAAAGGGTTGGTTTCTAATTAGTTTTGATCAGAAATTCCCCAGCATTGAAGTTTCTGTGTCATTTTTTGTCATCTGTGTACCCCTGTCATGCAAATTTAAGCATCGTGAGAGCATTTGAGGTGTTTCTATTCATAAGTCTATTTATTTCTAATATTTTACAAAACTTCAAACTAAAAATAATAACAAGTCCAATAATAGCTTTGATTTTTTTTCTAGGATAATGTTTCTTTTCATAGGAAAACAGTCTCAGAGATCTTTGCTTAAAAACTCATAATATCAGGGCTGGAGAGCTGGCTTAGTGGTTAAGGCGTTTGCCTGCTAAGCCAAAGGACCTAGGTTCAATTCCCCAGGACCCACATAAGTCAGATGCACAAGGGGCACATGTTTCTGGAGTTTGTTTGCAGTGGCTAGAGGCCCTGGCATACCCATCCTCTCTGTGTCTCTCTTTCTCTCTCTCTGCTTGCAAATAAATAAATGAAAATTAAAAAAACTCATAATATCAACAATCTTTCATCATGTCACACATTTATTTCTATTAAGCCATTAAGATTATGTATTTTTAAATATTTTTAGAAATATTTTTATTTTATTAGAGGGTGAGGGGAGAGAGAAAGAGGGAATGTGCACACCAGGGCCTCCAGCCACTGCAAATGAACTCCAGACACATGCACCACCTTGTGCATCTGGTTTACATGGGTTCTGGGAGTTGAACCTGAGTCCTTAGAGTTGGCAAGCACTTCAACTACTAAGCTATCTCTCCAGCCCTAAATATTTTATTTTAATTTATTTATTTGAGAAAGAGAAGGAGGGAGGGAGGGAGGAAAAGAGAGACAGAGGGAGAATGGGAACTCCAGAGTCTCCAGCCACTGCAAACAAACTCCAGATGCATGCACTACCTTAGGCATTTGGCTTATATGAGTCCAGGGGAATCAAACCTAGGTCCTTTGGCTTTTCAGGCCATCACCTTATCTGCTAAGCCATCTCTCCATCCTTATATATTATTTTTTTCTGCGGCAAGCCCAACAAACTGGCCTTTTTTTCTTTATGTGTGTGTGTGTATGTGAGACACACACAGAGAGAATAGAGAGAGAATTGGCACACCCTGGCACTCCAGCCACTGCTATCGAACTTCAGACATGTGGGCTACCTACCGTGCATGTGCGACCTTGAGTGCTTACGTCACTATGCATCTGGCTTACATGGGACTTGGAGAGTTGGAGAATTGAACATGTGTCCTTAGGCTTTATAGGCAAGTGCCTTAATCACTAATCCATTTCTCCAGCCCCATGTATTATAGTTAGATGACTGAATTCCAAAGATTCTTGTGTAAACTATACTTCTTAACTCTTCTACCAACCCTGATTATGAGCTGGACATGGTAGAGCATGCCTATAATCCTAATATTTGGGAGATGGAGGCAGGAAGATCAGCAGTTCAAAACCATCCTCAGCACTGTGAAATCCTGGCTCAAAACAAATAAGAAAAAAAATCAAAACAGAGCAAAAAAATTTAAGGAAAAAAATACTGTATATAGAAAGTAAGTGGGAAGATATATCAATATATTGCTTGAATTTAAAATCAGAGGGATCCGGATGGAAAGAACTACAGAAATCAATTAGATCAGTGATTCTGCATAGAATTCAATGTTATTCTAGCTTTTAAAAATTAATATGAATATTTTATTCATTTATATGAGAGATAGAAAGAGGCAGATAGAGAGAATGGGTACACCAGGGCCGCTAGCCGCTGTAGACAAACTTTAGATGCATGTGCCACTTTGTTCATCTGGCTTAGGTGGGAACTGGGGAATTGAACCTGCATCCTTAAGCTTTGCAGGCAAGTGCCTTAACCACTAAGTCATCTCTCTAGCCATATTCTAGCTTTTTATTTCAACTCAGCTTTGGTAAGATAAATCTCTGAATTGAACCAGGTATGATGTCCTATGTTTGTAATCCCAGTACACTGGGCAGGAGAATTGTGGATTTGAGGCCAGCCTGTCCTACATAGCAAAGTCATGCCTCTTGCCCCTGCCAAAGTGATACAGGTCTATTTCTTCGTACTTCAGATACTTTCAGCTGCTCCTTTCATCCTATCACTGCCAAATCCAGCCATAGGAACACCTATACTTCTTAGGAATGATTTTCACTCTCTGTTTGATGGAATGAAAAAGGTGTTCTCAGAACTTTTGTGTAAGACTGAAGATGGTTACCGCACTTTGAAAAACAATTTGGCAGTATTTTATGAAAGCTTTAAACACATTAATTCCAAAAAATTTAGCATAAAGGACAGCCATCTCAGTATGTTTATTCTCATATATATTTGAGAGAGTGAGAGAAAGAGGCAGAGAGAAAGAGAGAGAGAGAG
Source organism: Orientallactaga sibirica (assembly GCA_036365145.1). Lineage (NCBI taxonomy): Eukaryota > Metazoa > Chordata > Mammalia > Rodentia > Dipodidae > Orientallactaga > Orientallactaga sibirica. Next base: position 48,741,954 of record JAEOAD010000004.1, on the reverse strand, counting down.
AGAGAATGGGCATGCCATGGTCTCCAGCTACTGCAAACGAACTCCAGATGCATGTGCCTCCTTGTGCTTCTGGCTTACATGGGTCCTGGAGAGACAAACTGGGATCCTGTGGCTTTGCAGGCAAATGCCTTAACTGCTAAGCCATCTCTCCAGCCCTCAGTATGTTTCTTTTATGTATTTCCACTCCTTTGTTATAGATGGCCAGATTTTGGCATCCTATTTAGGATTCTAATAAATGTTTCATGATTTTTTTTCTAATTTTTATACTGAACCACTTTTGGGGCTGACACCTATCTATCTGAGTCTTCACCAAAAGACCCCTACCATTTTTCAGCAGTGAGGATGGAACCCAAAGCCACTATCACAGAGCTACACTCCCAGCTCAGAATCTCATTTTCAAAAGCTGCAAAAATAAAGCTCATAAGCCCGACTGCATAGTATTGTGTAAATCAAAATGTGTTTCTATGTCGATGACTCGGATTGACTAACCAGTTGGAAGAGTTCTATAGTTTACTCTGCAATTAAAGCCCAATATCTTCATTACTTGTGAGGGTAGCTAATAATGTTAAATATCCAGTCTGTTTCTCAATTATTCTTATGTTGCTGTGAAAAATGAGTCATGGGCAAATTAGTTTCTAAGCATGATAATCTGCTGGGAACATGGTAGAAACCTTCTGGAGATGAGAAAACAGAGAAATGTCAGTGCATAAAGACCACAGCTTTAAGAAAGACATTTTCCATTTCTTCCCAGTATTATTACTGAACATCCAAAGACAGGTAGCACCCAACTGAGATGGGAGCAGCTAGTTGCCCTTCATTTGGGAGTAGAGGATAACTTAACTGCCCAGACTTTTGGGCCTGCATTGTGCTAACTCTTGTCCCTACTTCCAAGTACTCTGAGTCCAGGCTGACTTGTATCATGACTAAGAACTTAGAGAGATGTTCCTTTAATATATCCTGGAGTAGCGCCTATTAGATTATGTCAGTTGACATAAGGTTGTTCTTAAAACAACAAGCAAACAAAATTGAATTGGCAACTAGAAGGAACCAATGCAACAAAAGCACACAGAATGAACTGGACTATAAGGTTTTCTTTCTTTCTTTCAAGATTTTTCCCTTTCTTTCAACTATGCCTTTTTCTTTTTTTTTTTTGTTTTTTCTCTTTTTTTTGTTTTATTCCCCCCCCCCTTATTGGCATTCATTACACTTGTTAATTACTATGCTGTTAGTGGAGAGTTAAAGATAAATAGGAGGCATGATTTTCTTCTCCTAATTTATTTACTATTGATCCAAGCATTTACAATTGATCCAAGCCTGTTGTAGTTCAAAGATCCTTATTCTAGGGCTGGAGAGATGACTTAGCAATTAAGGAGCTTTCCTATGAAGCCTAAGAAAACATGTTCAAATCTCCAGGCCACATGTAGCCAGAAGCACAGTGATGCAAGCATGCAATGTCACACATGAGCATAAGGGGGTACACACATATGGACTTCGTTCACAGCATTTGAAAGGCCCCGGCACACCCATTCTCTCTCTCCCTCTCTCCCTCTCTCCCTCTTTTTTCTCTCTCTCTCTCTCAAAAATAAAAAATAATAAAGACCCATATCCTAGACTCAATGATAGGTATAACAAGTCCCATTTCAGCTCACTTTAGTCTAAGCCTCTCTTTGAGCTTCTCTGTGTTCTATGTTCAACCTGACTTGTTTTCTGTTGCATTTTTGTCCTTGCTGTATGAACTTGCATTACTCTTAACTGTCATCAGATGGTGTCTAATAATGAAGTCCATAGTTCACACAAAATACAATTTATAGTGGAGTCATTTGCTTTTATTATAAAAGTGCACTCTTTTGATATTAATGCTGTTTTCCAACCACTAAACTTTGCATCACTGTAGCTAATATTTGTACATAGTTTTAGCATGTGCCAACTATTTTCACTTTATTATTTCTTTTGATGTTCTTGGTAGTTCCTTGAAGTCAGTGTGGTATTTTGTCACACTTTATACATGACAGAAAGGTTCACTGACATGACTGACTTTACACAAATGCAAGGCAGTAGAATATGGACACAAAATTGGCTCTCTGAGTTTAAATCTAAACAACTTCTTTAGCTCTGTGCTGTTATAACAAGTTGAATGAAGAAATACCAAGCACATATTCTGTGTGGGAGTTTGAATATAAGAATATATCCACTATAGGCTCGTGTGTTTGAATACCTCATTCCCAGTTGGTGGCACTATTCAGGAAAGTTGTCTAACCTTGAAGAGGTGGAACCTTACTGGAAGAAGTGTGTCACTTGGGGATGGTCCTTTAGGTATTGCAAAATGGTGTTGCTTGATATTCTCTCTCTCTCCTCTTTCTCTGTCTTTATCTCCTCCCCGCTAATGTGAAGATATCACACAGGCTTCCTGCTCCTACCATGCTTTCTCCTGTATGATGGACTCGACCCTCTAGAAATGTAAGCTGGACAAAAAACTCTTTTCCTTCTGTTAGATATTTGTCCCGGCAATGAGAAAGTCATTTATACATCTGTAAGCAGCCACAGCCCAAGCATTACAATGATTGTCCTTGCTGTTTCTGTGAAGCTGTTGAAGTTATGTCTTATGTGTGACATTGGTGTTTTCCATGTGTTCTATGATGGAGATCCACACAGCATTCACCTGGGTGATTCTCTGTGCATTTGATGCTCTTTCTTTTTTGCTTTATTTTGTACCAAGAGACACTGACTTTTGCTTTCTATCTCCCTTGAACAAGAATTTTTAAACATGACAAACATCTAAAATGATACCTTAGTGAATGATTGTTTATTTCTTTACTAAAAAAAAAAAAAAATCCCTGGTAACTAGGCTGCAAATTCTCTCAGGAAGCTAGCTATTATTAATAGAGGCTAAAACCTGTCTTTTTATTCTTAAAGAATCCAAGCCATCACTTTTCTATGACCAATTTAATGATGCTTTTAAAATAATTATTTAAAACAGTTAATATATGATTTTCTCATTACTACCCATTCATGGACTAACCCAGGCTATGCCAGTGAGAATTATGAACATATTTGTGGGGGTGTGGGGACTGGAGCTGTAAGAATTTATGTTTATTTATCCTTCACTGGATAACAGACATTCTATTCATCATTAAAAAATTCTTACAGCTTATTTAATTGCCACAAGAATTTTACATCATAGGCACTTTTATTATCTACACGTTCCCATTAAAGAAGCTGAAGCTTAGATAGGTTAAGGATTCAAAAATCTAAAGTGAGTGATGGATCCAAGATTTACATGTGGGTGTGGGGGCACAGATCTGTCTGACTGGTTTGTGTTTATGCTCACCTCTGGTTTCCTTCTTTTGCTTGAGAAAAGCCATATGATTCTTTTACTCTTCTACCTACCACACATTCCCATTACATCATTTGTTCAGCATTTCGGGGCTAGCAATGTTTTCCAGCCGTCACCATTCCATCTTTGAAAGATATTCATACTAGGTAGAAACTGTGCCCATACCTAAAGGAAGGGGTTGTTATAGATTGTGTTGATGATTTGTTCTACTGTGTTATTTATTTATTTTTATTTTTATTTTTTGATTTTCCGAGGTAGAGTCTCACTCTAGCCCAGGCTGACCTGGAACTCACTATGTAGTCTCAGGGTGGCCTCAAACTCATGGCGATCCTTCTACCTCTGCCTCCGGAGTGCTGGGATGAAAGGCGTGCGCCACCACGCCCCACTTGTTTTTTTTTTTTTTTTTCCTTTTCCTTTTTTAAGGGAGTTCTAATGTCAGGAGTTTATCTTTCATGTTTCTGTAACCTTAAGATGTGGACAAGGAAAGATGCCTCATGAGAGGACATTTATATTCTCTGGACTCTAAAACACACCTTTAGAAGTGTATATGAAAGACTTTAAAAGGTTATTGCAAATATTTGAGCTGCCCCAATTATAAGCATTATCATATGTGAACTGACTACTGACTGGGAAACAAGCCCTATGCTGAGGGTCAGTGGCACAGAAAAGAAGGCACTAGCAAGAGCGTAAATGCAGCAGAAATTTATTGGGCAGATATCTGTATATTATCATGTTTGTTATAGGAATATTAAAATACAATAGAAAGAGAATACAGATTTAAATAGAATATGGCTAATGCTGTGACAGAAGTATGTTTTAGGTTCTATGGCTTTATAGAATGCTATTCTGCATGGGGGGAGATTTGCTCCATATTTGTTGAACATTTTAAAAGATCTTCTTCTAGTTGGGCCTTCTGGCTCTCAATACATCACCAGTGCCTCTTCTTCCACTTCTACTCACAGACATACCAGTTTTCTCATCCTTCAGGACTTGATCAGATCTAATTTCCTGTCAAAAACCTCCTCCCTGGGCTGGAGAGATGGCTTAGCTGTTAAGGAGCTAGCCTGCAAAGCCAAAGGACCCAGATTTGATCTCTCTTCAGATCCCACGTAAGCCAGATGCACAAGGTGGTGCATGTGTCTCGAGCATGTTTGTAGTGGCTGGAAGCCTTGGTGCACCCATTCTCTCTGTCTCTCTCTTTCTATCTATCTGCCTTTCTCTCTCTCTTTCTCTCAAATAAATTAAATAAATAAATAAATAAATAAATAAATAAATAAATAAATAAATAGAAAAGGCCTCCTCCAAGCAATCACTCAGCTCCAAAATCCCATGGTGTTTAACTTCTGTGAAAGGAAGCTGGCCAGCTAATTAGCATGGGCATGTTCCAGCTTCCTTCTATTCGTTCAGGCTGGTTAACATCTGAAGCCTATTTTGGAAGGAACAGAGCCTGCCTCCACTGTGAGACTTGAAGATGCTTGGACTCTCTCAGCCTTCCTTTAAGACAGGGTGCCTGACTTAGACTGAGCCAATGAGATGTGTTCCCAACATTTTGAAGCAAAACATGGAAGCTGGGAGTGGGGTGGGGTGGGGTGGGGTGGGGGAGGGGGAGGCAGAGTGTTGTCATGCCTAAAGCTGATGCACCAGGCTTACCAGAGGGTTAGGACTAGAAATAGCAGATTTTAGCAAAGAATCAGCATGAAACAACTCAAAATGGATCACAGGCCGCAGTGGGAGTGGCTCATTGTTTCTCTTGCTCTTCTAAACCCTGCCTCCTGCTGAGCCAGTACTCTTTCTCTTGGGTCCCCCACCACCGAGACTGGGTGATATTTTGGATTATGCAGTGTAGGTGGGGGTGCTGACATGCTGACAGTCAGGAGGGGGTAGAACTGTTAGTTTCCAATGGTGTGTGGGACAGTGCCCCACAATGAAGTGCCTGGCATCACATGTCATTTTCAAATGTCCCCTGGACATTTGACATTCATATAGACAAAAACAACCCTGTTTAGTATCACCTGAGTCTAGAAACGCACTCTTTTTTGGTATATAAAAACAAAATATTGGGGAGAGGAGGTTTGCTTTGGAATGTTGCCCCGGACCTTCAGTGTCAGGGATGGTGCTCCAGCATGACAGTTCTGCCTGCGGGGTTCAGTGCTCCATGAGCACCCCAGCATTAGCCACTTTGGATGCCACTAGTATTGTGCACTTTCTAGCATCCTTCCAAGCATTTTCATACTGAATGATATTTTGTATAGTTTTTTTTTGTTGTTGTTGTTGTTGTTTTTTTTTTTCCGAGGTAGGGTCTCACTCTAGCCCAAGCTGACCTGGAAATCACTATATAGTCTCTATAGTCAAGGCTGGCCTTGAACTCTCAGAGATCTTCCTACCTCTACCTCCCGAGTTCTGGTATTCAAAGTATGCACCACCACACCAGGCTATACATTTTTTTAAGTGCTTTCTTTCCATTTGTCTTTCCTAGTACACTCAGAGAAGAGCATTGCATTACAAAAAAGATTATTTGAATTTCATGTCAGGATAGTCCTGATGGAAGTCTAAATGACTTGATATAAAAATGAGTGCTTGATTTAGAAAAGTCACAAATCATAACTCTAGTGTTCTCTTACTTTCTCCCATCTGCTAGCCTAGCTCCCTGTTGGTTACTAAAGAGCCACCCATCATGGACATTCATAGAGGTAAAAAGAAATTCCCTAAAATTATCAGAGACTAGAATCCAACTCTTTTAAACATATAAACAAAATGTTTTAGACTTGAGGGAAGTTAGAATCTGTCATGGAACTTAGAATGATACTCAATTTTAATAATATGTTTATTTATTTTCAAGCAGAGGTGAAAGAGAGAGAGAGAAAGAGAAAGGGGGAGGGTACGGAAATGGGTGGACCAGGGCCTCTGGCCACTGTAAACAACATGTCACTTTGTGCATCTGGCTTTACATGGGTACTTGAACCATCTGTCCAGCCCTGATACTCTTTTTTTTAAAGCTAATAACACACTTTTCTGTTGCATACATAAATACCTTTAGAAATGTCTCTATCGGTGCCAAGCATAGCATCTTGGTTGACGTTAGTTGAAGATTTAAGAGTCCCCTTTAACTGCCAATGAAGGGAGGCATTTAAGACTGTCAACTGTCAGACTTCTGCAAGGAAGCTCAGTTTCTTTTGGTGCTTAATTAGGTATAAAGGGCACATGATGACCTAATCTGCACTCTATTCTGACTGACCACATGAGAAAAGAAACCGTGATTTTTATATCTGGATGTCTTAAAGGATATAAATGTAAATTTGCACAAGATTTCAAAAGGAGAAAGGAAGTGGCATTATATTCTGTCTGTTTCTCTCTCTCATCAACTGCCAAGTTTCAGTGGTGAATTTTTGAGCAGAGCACTTGGCCTCAAACAAAGTACAAAAAGGCTCCTTTGGACAGGTGTCTTCTGCCAGTTTATGTGCAGATTGTAGATGAAACCCGGCTCCAGCCAACATGGGCTACATCGAGCCCTTCTTACCAATTTCAGCCCTGCTCTTGAATAATAACAATAAAGATGACTTTTCAGAGGGAAGGTTTAAGTCTTTATTTTTACTTATGTCATTGACAATAATTGTATTTATGTGGTACCTGTGCTGGCTGGATTCATGTCTACACTGTGTCAACAATCAAGTTAGGGTAGATAGCATCTTCTTCATCTTTAGATTTGTTAATTTTTTAAATTTTTACTTATTTATTTGAGAGAAAGAAAGATGGAGGGAGAGAGAGAGAGAGAGAGAGGAAGACAGAGAGAGAATGGGTGCGCTGGGTCCTCCAGCCCTGCAAACAAACTCTTGATGCATGTGCCTCCTGGTGCATCTAGCTTACAGAGGTCCTGGAGACTCTAACCTGGGTCCTTTGGCTTTGCAGGTAAGCATCTTAACCACTAAGCAATCTCTCCAGCCTGGTCACCATCTTTAGTTTTTATCATTTGTTTGTGATGAGACCATTCAAAGGACTCCTTTCTCTGTATTTTAAATATACAATGTGTTATGGTTAATTGTGACATTAACAAGCAAACACATAAACTGCTGCTTATTATATTTTACTAGTGGTGCTTGGCTAATGATGATTTTAGCCCTAGTTTTTCCTGGATGTACTTGGGTACATCAAGAGATTTTAATCAAGATGAGATAACACAGATGAAAGTGAACTGTCAAGTCCTACATGTTAAAGATGACCAGGAAATAGCTTATTATGAATTCACAAACAATATAATATCTATACTGTGAAGCTGCATTCTCATGTGTTAGTAGCCACTCATTGAAAATCCTGGAGAAATGAAAAAAGAAACTGAGAAGTTTATCAGAACATTGATTGCAAATGGTTTATTTGGGCTGGAGGGATGGCTTAGTGGTTAAGGCACTTGGCCTGAGATCCTAAGGATCCAGGTTTGATTCCCCAGTCCCCACATAAGTTAGATGCACAAGGTGGCACATGCATCTGGAGTTAGTTTGCAGCGGCAGTAGGCCCTGGCACACCCATTCTATCTGCCTCTTCCTCTCTCTTTTCATGTCTCCCTCTCTCTCTTAAATAAATAAATAAAATAAAATATTTTTTAAAAAAGAATGGCTTTTTAAATTTTATTGGTACAAATTAATTGGACAAATAATAGGTTTAATTGTGACATGTTCACTCATGTATATACTATACTTTGATCATATTCACACACTAAAGATTTATTTTTATTTTTATTTTTTTGTTTGTTTATTTATTTATTTGGAGATAGGGTCTCAGTCTAGCTCAGGCTGACCTGAAATTCACTATGTAGTCTCAGGGTGGCCTTGAACTCACTGTGATCCTCCCACCTTTGCCTCCTGAGTGCTAGGATTAAAGGTGTGCACCACCATGCCTGGTTAAGATTTTTTTTTTTTTGAGATCAGTTTTTCTTGCTTTACTGATTTTGAGTTAACCAGTTATAAACTGAGCGACCAAACATAAGTTTTGTTTTTAATTTGCTTCATTCGTATGCTGGAAATATTTGCTGAAGGTGCGTCAAGTGTGTGAGATGCCAAGGAGCTTGGAAGTATCTGGTCATGAGAGTCATTATTGCTTCATTCTTTACGGTTCAGTCACTTGACACCTTCTCATCATTGTCTTATCTCATTTTCTGTTTTCAAATGCTACTCAGAGCACAGTTTTCTACATGTCTCCCCTTGTTTTCATAGCTCTTGTCTCTCTCTTTTGTCGTTCTTGGTTTCATTGACCTCAGCAATGTTTTTCAGCCCTTAGAGCAATTTGTAGGTTTTATGACTGTTGTGCAAAGGTGCCTTTCAGTTTACAAGAATTACCCGAGCCTTGATGTGGTTCAGAAACTTCCTTTCTAGAAATTCAGAAAAGCATGATGACTTGTTTCTTAGATTCACACATTCTGACTCAAACAAGCATTATGCACGCTGTTCAGGGGATGCTGAAAAACCCAAAGGCAGTCTGCCCCACTTCCTGATCTTAAGAATATATATTCTTAAGAACCTCTACCACACAGTCACTTTCTTTGTTGCGGCGATAAAATTCCCGACAGAAGCAACATGTGGAAGGCAGAATTTATTGTGGTTCACAATTTCAGGGAGAACAGTAGACCACAGTGGGGAAGACAATGGCAGCTGGGGTGGCTCTACCTGTGGCAGTGGGAGCTTGCAGTGTGTCTTGTTGATTGAGAACCAGAAATACTTATCACCCTCAAGGCCCACCCCAGCAACCCACTTCTGTAGGCCACAGTCTCAAAAGTTTTATATGTGTCACCAGCTGAGACCCAAGGGTTCAAACACGTGAAACATTTCACATTTAAACCACAACAGAAAATATATGTACTAAATGCTACAGGGCTATAGCATATAGTAGGAAGGATAGCCTCTGGTTAACTGGTCATGGAACATTGGAAATGTGGTTACATCCACACTCAGGAAAACATCCCACATTGGTCTCATATGTAGAATTTAGAGTAAACGCAACAACATAGAGGTAGAAGACTAGGCAGGAGGATCTACTCAAGTTTGAAGCTAGCCTGGTTTATATAGAGTTCCAGGCCAGCCTTTAAAAAACAAAAAAGAAATTTATCATTTGTTTGTGATGAGACCATTCAAAGGACTCCTTTCTCTGTATTTTAAATATACAATGTGTTATTATTAATTGTGACATTAACAAGCAAACACATAAACTGCTGCTTATTATATTTTATTAGTGGTGCTTGGCTAATGATGATTTTAGCCCTAGTTTTTCCTGGATGTACTTGGGTACATCAAGAGATTTTAATCAAGATGAGATAACACAGATGAAAGTGAACTGTCAAGTCCTACATGTTAAAGATGACCAGGAAATAGCTTATTATGAATTCACAAACAATATAATATCTATACTGTGAAGCTGCATTCTCATATGTTAGTAGCCACTCATTGAAAATCCTGGAAAAATGAAAAGAGAAACTGAGAAGTTTATCAGAACATTGATTACAAATGGTTTATTTGGGCTGGAGGGATGGCTTAGTGGTTAAGGCACTTGGCCTGAGATCCTAAGGATCCAGGTTCGATTCCCCAGTCCCCACATAAGTTAGATGCACAAGGTGGCACATGCATCTGGAGTTAGTTTGCAGCGGCAGTAGGCCCTGGCACACCCATTCTATCTGCCTCTTCCTCTCTCTTTTCATGTCTCCCTCTCTCTCTTAAATAAATAAATAAAATAAAATATTTTTTAAAAAAGAATGGCTTTTTAAATTTTATTGGTACAAATTAATTGGACAAATAATAGGTTTAATTGTGACATGTTCACTCATGTATATACTATACTTTGATCATATTCACACACTAAAGATTTATTTTTATTTTTATTTTATTTGTTTATTTATTTATTTATTTGGAGATAGGGTCTCAGTCTAGCTCAGGCTGACCTGAAATTCACTATGTAGTCTCAGGGTGGCCTTGAACTCACTGTGATCCTCCCACCTTTGCCTCCTGAGTGCTAGGATTAAAGGTGTGCACCACCATGCCTGGTTAAGATTTTTTTTTTTTTTTGAGATCAGTTTTTCTTGCTTTACTGATTTTGAGTTAACCAGTTATAAACTGAGCGACCAAACATAAGTTTTGTTTTTAATTTGCTTCATTCGTATGCTGGAAATATTTGCTGAAGGTGCGTCAAGTGTGTGAGATGCCAAGGAGCTTGGAAGTATCTGGTCATGAGAGTCATTATTGCTTCATTCTTTACGGTTCAGTCACTTCAGTCACTTGACACCTTCTCATCATTGTCTTATCTCATTTTCTGTTTTCAAATGCTACTCAGAGCACAGTTTTCTACATGTCTCCCCTTGTTTTCACAGCTCTTGTCTCTCTCTTTTGTCGTTCTTGGTTTCATTGACCTCAGCAATGTTTTTCAGCCCTTAGAGCAATTTGTAGGTTTTATGACTGTTGTGCAAAGGTGCCTTTCAGTTTACATGAATTACCCGAGCCTTGATGTGGTTCAGAAACTTCCTTTCTAGAAATTCAGAAAAGCATGATGACTTGTTTCTTAGATTCACACATTCTGACTCAAGCAAGCATTATGCACGCTGTTTGGGGGATGCTGAAAAACCCAAAGGCAGTCTGCCCCACTTCCTGATCTTAAGAATATATATTCTTAAGAACCTCTACCACACAGTCACTTTCTTTGTTGCGGCGATAAAATTCCCGACAGAAGCAACATGTGGAAGGCAGAATTTATTGTGGTTCACAATTTCAGGGAGAACAGTAGACCACAGTGGGGAAGACAATGGCAGCTGGGGTGGCTCTACCTGTGGCAGTGGGAGCTTGCAGTGTGTCTTGTTGATTGAGAACCAGAAATACTTATCACCCTCAAGGCCCACCCCAGCAACCCACTTCTGCTAGCTAGGCCACAGTCTCAAAAGTTTTATATGTGTCACCAGCTGAGACCCAAGGGTTCAAACACGTGAAACATTTCACATTTAAACCACAACAGAAAATATATGTACTAAATGCTACAGGGCTATAGCATATAGTAGGAAGGATAGCCTCTGGTTAACTGGTCATGGAACATTGGAAATGTGGTTACATCCACACTCAGGAAAACATCCCACATTGGTCTCATATGTAGCATTTAGAGTAAACGCAACAACATAGAGGTAGAAGACTAGGCAGGAGGATCTACTCAAGTTTGAAGCTAGCCTGGTTTATATAGAGTTCCAGGCCAGCCTTTAAAAAAACAAAAAAAGAAAAAAAGAAAAGTTATCTTAATATCTTTATATTTGTTACATGTTAATCTCATAAAATTTTTGGTATATTGATCTAAACAATATATTTATAATTAATCTCATATAATTATAAAGGTCTCTTTTTACTTTTAAAAATATTTTATTTATTATTATTCGAGAGAGAGAGAGAATGGGCATGTCAGGGACTCTACCTACTGCAAACAAACTCCAGATACATGTACCACCTTGTGCATATGGCTTTACATGGGTACTGGGGAATTGAACCTAGGTCCTTAGGCTTCAGAGGCAAGCACCTTAACTACTATGTCATCTACTCCAGCCCCTCTTTTTACTTTTTATGTGGCTAAAAATTAAAAATTGTATCTCTGACTTGTAGCATATATCTATTGGACAGTATTTCTATGGCAAGTTTATTTTTATGATTTTTGATTTGCTTTTTGTTTTCTTTCTTTAAAAAAATATTTTATTAGCCGGGTGTGGTGGTGCATGCCTTTAATCCCAGCACTAAGGAGGCAGAGGCCACCCACAGAGTGAATTCCAGGTCATCCTGAGCTAGAGTGAGACCCTACCTCGAAAAACCAAAAAAAAAAAAAAAAAAAAAAAAAAAAATTATTAAGAACTTTAGGGCCAGAAAGATCACGCAGTGGTTAAGGCACTTGCCTGCAAAGCCTAATGACCTGGGTTAGATTCCCTAGTACCCACATAAAGCTAAATACACTGTGGCACATGCATTTGGAATTTGTTTGCAGCAGTTGGAGTCTCTGGCCCATTTTCTTTTTCTTTTTCTCTCTCTGCTTCTCTTCTCTTTATTGCTGTCTGCTTACAATTTTTTTTTTTAAAGAACTTTACAGTATGGACAAATCATGAGTAGGCCCTATTCTGCTTGGGCTATCCTTATATGTTCCCTCTTCCTCACCCCCATTCTACTGAGGGCCTTACTCAGTAGGGCTCCTGCTATTAAGTTATGAATGCAGTTAGTCTCCATAATAGGATACTCTTTCCTACTCTGTGGCTCTTACAGTCTTTCTGCCACCCTCTTTTGCAATGTTTCCTGAACCTTGGCAGGTGTGTTATAAGTCTACTTAGTGTTAAGCTCTCTGCAACCTCTGGATTTCTGTTTTGATGAGTTTTGAGTGTCCTCAGTGTTTATCAACATCTCCCTGGAGCAGGTTGTCAGGATAGCAGTGAAAGCAGCACTTATATTTCAATTGCTGCTTCCTCTGTGATGTCTTCTGGGCCCTAGCAAATGTGCTAGGTTTTCTGTCTTTAAAAAAACAAAAACAAAAACAAAAACACTTTTTTTATTGACAGCTTCCATAATTATAGACAATAAACCATGATAATTCCCTCCCCCACTTTCACACTCACATTGGATCCCAGGCTGGCCTGGCACTTATTATGTAACCTAGGTTTTCCTGAAACTCATGCTGATCCTCCTGCCTAGGCTTCCTCAGTGCTGAAATCACAAGCATGTGCCACATTGCCTAGTTCTATAGCAGTTTAGAAGGGAGTGGGAGAGTACTTCTTTGTGTGCTAGGGCAGGTGGAGAAGGGAATGATTGACAGAAGACTACCTGGGAGGAGGTGACACATGAGCTAAGTTGTAAGTATGAGTAGCAGCAAACAGGTAGATGATGGAGCCACGGCCAAGGTAAGAGGTAATGCTATGCATTGGGCAAGGCATAGTCTTTGGATAACAGATCAGCTGTTCTTATAAGTCAGTATAGTACTTAGAACAAAAGAAAGCAATATGTGATATCTAATTTTACTGGTGTATGGGACCTGAAGATAAAAGTGACTTAAAGTAATGCCATTTAATATGGAAAATCTCCTTAGCTATTGTGCTGGCGATACCACAGCTAAAATCTTGTTTCTCCACATGGATTCTTATAAAATAATTGCTGATAATCTGAGGAATTGCCAAATTCTACACAGCCTATATTCAGAAACAGAAAAAAAGAAAGATACTTTTCTCAGTTAATTTTCACTGTCCTTATTCTATATCTATTATGTTTTATAACCTTCTGTGCGTGGGGGGACAAAAGCTTGGATGGCGAAATTGGTCTTTCCTATTTTTGTTGGATTCCTTTGGTCATTGGGAACACTGGGAAAATGTTCCATGGCCCACACCTATCCACGTTAAAAATATGGATAACTCTGGAACGTGAGCAATTTTGGTGGTAATGGAATTGCAGTTTCCTTAGTGTTGCACAACAAACTTGGCACATTCCCAAATTCCCAATAAAGAAGTCCAGCTTTACAAAAGGGCTTTATGGCATCTGATACCTTACTTAAATATTCCACAAAAACAATATTAGATCATCGAGTGATAGACTACATGGAAGGTAATTGACTGGGATAGTCATTGTATTTCACACTGAAGCTAGCTCAAGCTGGTAGGCTAAATGTTATGAGAGTCCCCAAAATGATTAGGACCCCAATAAATACCTTGTCTTTCCCATCCTAAGGTTATGCTTGCAGGAATTTTAAGAAGACTTATTCTAGAAGAAAAGCATGGTGTTGAAAACAAGAGAGCACATACCCATGCCCATTGCCTTTTATAACATCTAATGCAAACAAATTACAAACCAGTGGCTTTCTCCATGGTTCCTTATACATTTAAACTTCACTTCCACCTGATGATCTGTAAAGATAACCAGAAAAGGGTATCTATTGAGAGCCATCACCTTACTGTTTCATTGGTAACTACTTTTTTTTGTTATATTAAAATATCTAACATTATTGAGCAACTTACTGCTGTGTTAAACATTCTGTTTTTTCTTTTAATCCTCACAATACTACCTTGCATTAGCTATGATTACTCATTATCTATTGTAAAAATATTGTCAAAAACTTTGGATATTGGGTCTTACAAGAATAATTATTGTCTCTTACCTCTTCTGGTTTCTGTAGATGAGGGATTCAGGCAGAGCACAGTATAGTCATCTGTGCTCCATGAGCTCTGAGGACTTAGTTGAACAACTTGCAGAGCTCTGAAACAATCTGAGTTCTCATTCTCTCACACAGCTAGCTGTGAATACCACTGCCAGTTGGAGGCCTTGGTGGGGTATCACACATGGCCTCTCCATATGGTGTGGACCTCCTACAACATACTGACTGGGTTTCAAAGGCAAGTACTGAAAGTGTACATTTCAGTGCCTCTTGCCTTTTATGACTAAGCCGGAAGTCACATCCTTTTTGCCAATATTCTTTTAGTTGAAACAGTTTCAAAGTTCAGCCTGGATTTAGGATAATCTCTTGATAAAAGAATGTCAATGTCACCTCAAGAAAATAGCATGCTGTGCAGAATATATTGGTGTAGCTTGTTTTTCAAAAATATAACCTGTTACACACTTGTGTTTTGTAGATGAGAAACCAAAGACTAAAAGAGGATCTCTCTCTCTCTCTCTACCTGCCTCTCAAATAAATTATAAATATTATAAATATAATATTTTATATTTATATATTATATAAATTATATATTATAATTTAACATATAGAGCAATATAATTAATTTTATATATATATATATATATATATATATATGTTAAAAATATTTGGTGAGATGGCTTAGAGGTTAAGGTACTTGCCTGAGAAGCCTAAGGAGCCAGGTTTGATTTCCCCACAACCCCAATAGGCCAGATGCACCAGGTGGCGCATGTGTCTGGAGTTTATTTACAGTGGCTATAGAGGCCCTTGCCTGCACATTCTCTTTCTGCCTCTCCTTCTCAAATAAATAATATATATATGTATATAAACTTAAAGGAGGAGAGACAAATTCCTTGTACAACACAACTAATAAAAATTCCAGGGGGCTGGAGAGATGGCTTAGTGGTTAAGCGCTTGACTGTGAATCTGAAGGACCCTGGTTTGAGGCTCGATTCCCCAGTACCCACATAAGCCAGGTGCACAAGGTGGCACATGCATCTTGAGTTCGTTTGCAGTGGATGGAGGCCCTGGTGAGCCCATTCTCAACCCCCTCCCATCTGCCTCTTCCTCTCATATAAATAAATAAAAATAAATAAATAAATAAATAAATAAATAAAATCTTTAAAAAATTTTTAGATAGAAACTTGTTGGTTTCCACACTCCATTCTCTCAGTTTTTAAGCTAATATATTCTACTACCTCCCACCCCTCAATTCTTTCCAGCTTTAAAGTTTTAAAATGATGAATTCAAAATAATGTATTTCCATTTCTGTGATAAAAGCATGCCACCACACACTTCATAAATCTGGAGTAGGAGAATATCAGGTGAGATCACAATTTCAATGGTCACATAAGAAGAGCAAAATCCTGTAATAATTCAAGCCTTTGACTTCATTATTTTTCTCACAGCCTTTCACTCCCAATGCTCCCATAGTTCTGAGGGGGTCTATGTCTGATATGCCACAAATCCATCGGCCTTCCCTGTACAGCAGCCATGTCTTTGTTTCCTCTGCTAATGCTAATATTTCTGAGAATATCACCAGGGAGCTGAAATGTCTCCTTCAACATCATGGAATTGGGAACAAGGATCCATATTCCATCTTCAGAACACATTTTGTCTTATCATAGATGCAGAGAGTAAATATTATCTTTCCTAGAGAGTGTCAGTACCCATGAAATCTAATTCTTCAACTTCATCCCTGTACCAGCTTCATTTCCTGTTGTCATTGATGCTAATGAAACACAGCAAAATGATTCACTCCATATAAGCCCTATGCTATTTGGGTCAAGTCATAATTTAGCCTATCTTTCCAAATTCAGCCTTGCAAAGGTTAGGATCATCTTTTTTTTGTTTGTTTGTTTGTTTCTCACAAACACTAACAACTAGTAACTAGTAAGTAACTAATCAACTTAATGACAAATAGGAAAAAATAATAATATGAGAATTTACATGCCAAATATAAAACTGTGACTTCTAGGGATGAACATAAGACTTTTCTGATTTTTGATGACCTTATGGGTTCTAATGAAACACTGGATAGACATTTCATAGATACAGCTCAAAGAACAGTGAGGCAGTTTTCCCAAGACAAAAGAGAAAATTCTTTTGTTCATAGGTAAAAGCTGTAAAGTAAGTTTCTCCATTCTCCTCTTTATCAAGGCATCAAAGGCACACTTGGTCACAGTTTCAGAATTCTTCACAAGCAGGAAAATACTTCCTTCCTACTCCAGATATGCAAGCTTGCATATGAGAGGTAGAAGATAGTTTTACATTTCCTTGCTGATTGTTCCAGTAGGGAACTAGGTTCAAAATATGATGGTACTGATATTAGTGGTAATCAGAATAAAAAGAGAAGAAAGAGGGAAAGAAGGAGAAATGAAGGTGCAGGAGGGAGAAGTAGTGAATTAAATTCTTGGTGGTGCTAGATATCATGCTAAGTGATTTAATGCAGACTTTTAATAGCTGTATGCAGTATTTACTATTATACATGTTCAAAAAGATATCCAAGGTTTACAGATGAGAAAAAATTCAAAAATATAAACTGTAGATTTATCTTAAGACACATAACTTGTAATAGGTAAAGATATGCTTTCTACCAAAGCATTCTTATTTCTTGTTATGGCTTCAATAATAAATATTCCTCAAAAGCTAATGTGCCAAAGGCTAGGTTGCCAGCCTAAGGTGCTACTGGGATATGATGGGATCTTTTAGAGGTGGAGCCTAATTTTAAAAAATGGTAGATCACTGGAGCATACCCTTGAAACAGCATATGGGGGCAATGTTCTCCTGTTTTATATTGCTGTTCCTATTATTGTGACAAAAGACCTTGGGGGGCATTTTTATTTGTTTATTTAAGAGACAGTGAGATAGAGATAGAGATAGATAGAGAGAGAGAGAGAGAGAGAGAGAGAAAATGGACATATTAGGGTATCTAGCCACTGCAAACAAACTCCAGATACATGCACCACCTTGTGCATCTGGCTTATGTGGGAACTAGCCTGGGTCGTTAGGCTTCACAGCCAATTGCCTTAACCACTAAGACATCTCTTCAGCCTGAAAACTAAGCATTTTAAGGGAGGAAGGGCTTACTTTGGTTTATATTTTGATGAGATATAGTCTGCCATGCTCCTCAGGACATGGGCAAAGTGAAGCTGTATTCTGTGCCAGATGTAATGTGACTAGAATGTGAGCTCTAGCCCAGTTTCTGATTGAGTTCTTGTTCACCTGTGAAACCTCGGTAGTCAGCCTCCACTGTCTGCATTTCTCTTAGCATTTTGGTCTTTCAAAATCCTATCAGAATATTTTGTTAAGCTCTGCTTCTCTCACCCATGGTTCCAAACTTTTTCCATATTTCTATGGCAAACAGTTCTTAAAGATCCATGAACCACATGGTCAGATTTATCATAGCCACAACCTCACTTTTCAACACTAATTTTCTGTGTCATTTACTTTTCTCATAGCTGTGACAAAACACCAGACAATACACAACTTAAGCAAGGAATTAAGCAAAGGTTTCACTACATTTTTCCTTATGAGATCTCCATTACACTGGGAAGGCATGGGAGCAGAAGTGTGAGAGGCAATGGTCACACTGCAGCTATCGCCACAAAGTAGAGAGAGGAATGCTAATGCTCGGCTCACCTTCTTTTCTTTATTAACTCTAAGATCCAAGCCCACAGGGCGGTGCTGTGTACATTAAGGGTGAGTAGTCCCACCTCAATTAAACCTTTCTGGAAACAACCCCACAGAAGTGTGTTTCCATGAGGATTCTAAATCCAGTCAAATTGACAACAAAGATTAACCACTACACCTCCCTTTTTGCTTCTTGGTCACCATGAGGTGGTGGCTTTGCTCAAAGTGCTCTCTACCCTGATGTTTTGTTTCAGGACAGGCCACGCAACAGTGCAGCCAAGATCATGGACAGAAACCTCTAAAACCATGAAACAAAATCTCCCTTGTAAGTTCGTTATCTCAAGTATTATGTAGCAGCAAAGAGAAACTGACAAACTCCACCCCCCCCCCCCCCGAACGCTTTCACAGTTCCTGTGAACTGTCTTCTACTCTTAGCTGTTGTCTTCCTAAGAAAGTCAATGAAACCAGATCTTATTAGCTACTCACTACACACATAAATGCTCTCATATGACAGAAACAAAATTAGTACCTGCTTAGGAGGAGTCTAAGGCTTATCAGAGAAGATAGCATATATCATGGGAAGGCTCTTCTGGTCTTCTGGTAACATAGATAGGGAAGGATTGGTTCTAATTCTGATATGATCCAGGAAAAATTCCTGCAGGTAATTTGGAGACATAAGTGAGATTGTGACAATTGGTAGAAAAGAAAGAAGGGGAAAGGTATTCTACATACGAGGAAGCAGTGTGAAGGAAAGTGAGACTTGTTAAAATTGGGAGATGGCCTCAGGAGCCAAATCAGGAAAGAGAGATGGGAAGAGAGATGCTGATGACCAAAAAGGAATCTGTCTTTTTCCTGAAGACAGGGAGAGACAAGCAGAGTTTTGTACAGAGGAGTAATAGGACCACATTACAGTGCTTCTGGTACCAGGTAGCTCCTGTAAAGTATTCAAATCACAGGCTGTCTGTATCCACCTTACATATTGCCAAGTTGGTTGGGGCTGCCCAAGGGGAAGGCCACTGTCCCTGGAAAGAATTGTCTGGGAACCTCATCTTTCATGTCCTGGGTTTTATTTGGTACATTTGAACTGGATTTTTGTGGCTTTGTCTTTTGAGTGGCATTCATGTTACTTATTTTCCTGTGGTGCAGGAAAAGGAAGAAAGGCTAAAAATTATGCCCTAAATTCTCAACCAGAGAACTCTTAGCAGTCATTTCCAGGGAGGGCAAAGGTTTCAGGGGCGGGGGGAGAATGTATGGGAGGACAGCAAATTCACCAGAGGACTCCAGGTGACCTTGGGGAAGGGATGTGGGGGAGGGTTACTTCATGGTTATAGACCCTGAGCCTCTTAATGGCACTGGTTCATCTGCCTTTAAAAAAATTTTTTTTTGGTTGCTTATTTATTTATTACAGTGGTGAGGAGTCAATCCTGCACCTAGGCAATCAATCTTCTTCTGAGTTACTCTCCAATCTCTTCATCTTTCTAGTGGGCCTTAAAAAGTTAAAACAAATTCCTATTAGTGTTAATGGATGTAGGTCCTGGGGCCTAAGACATGAAGTTGTTCTAAGTGACTCATTTTTCCTTTTTGCTGCTGAAAAGAAGTGGTCCTCATCACTGACATGTATGAAAAATTCATTGCCAGTTACTTAGCATTTCTGAGAATCATTGGGAAGCTGGGAAAGCAATGTGTGAATCAACCATATTAACTTTATCTTGGCTAACTTTAGAAAGTCCTAGCAGGGGCTGAGGAGATGGCTTAGCAGTTAAAGCACTTGCCTGCAAAACCAAAGGATCAAGGTTTGATTCCCCAGGACCCATGTAAGCCAGATACACAAGATAGCACATGCATCTGGAGTTTGTTTGTAGTGGCTGGAGGCCCTGGTGCACTCATTCTCTCTCCCCCCCTCTCTAATAAATAAATAAATAATAAAATATTTAGAAAGCCTAAGCATATGGTTTCCTGCCCTTTGGTCAGGAGAGGTGACTTAAAAATAGAAAAGAACATAGTTTCTTCCTTTCTTTTTTTTCTTTCTTTCTTTTTTTTTTTTTTGGTTTGTCACAATGAAAATGTTTCATTTTAAACTGACTGACATAAATTAATTCTTTTCCTGGTAGCCACAGCTCCCCACAGGTATTGAGTAGCCCTGAGAAGCAGCTTGAAAGTCCATTACAGTGGTATAAAAGGCATGAAACCATTTACCCAAGTTTAAGTTAAGATTAGCCAGTGACATAATGCATATACACATACCTAGGCAAACTATTTACTAAGCCACTCTGTGGCTCAAGCAAAACAAACAGAAGTCTAGGTAGGACACCTGTAGCTCATGGCACAGGAGAGCCAGGGGAAAAGTGGGTGTCTTGGGCATGTGTCCCATAATTTTCAAATTTGTAGATATTTGATCAATCAAATATAAGTCATACTGGGCTGTCTCCCAAACCAGCCCCTGATAATTGGAATAAGTCTCACTTTCCTTTATACTGCTTCCATGTAGAATACCTGTCCCCTTCCTTCCTTTCCACTTATCATAACTGTGCTGGTAATCTCACTTAATTCTCAAAATTACCTGCTGGAATGTTTCCGGGATCATATCAGAATTAGAACCAATCCTAAATGTCCACTCACTGATAGCCTGAGAGACTTTCCACATAAGCCTTAATCCTAAGTGACTATACCAGCCACTGTGATCTATGTTTCATGCTTTTCAGCTAGATCCTATCTCATGATGGTACTATCTATACTTTATTGTGTCTCTGTGTGTCAATACTGCCAGTTTGGGAAGATTTTTACATGGTCAATTTGTAATTATGTGGTTGTTTTACTATCATCATTACATTTACTATACAAGCCTTAAAGAAATGAAGTGAGTTGATCCGTCTGGGCCCTGGATATGGGGAACATGAGGATTCCTCAACACCAGCCATTGAAGACAACACCTGCAGGTTTGCAGGCCAGTGAGAATGAGCATGTTCTCTCAGGCCCAGTGGTCAGCACTGAGCTGCAATCTTCCTGAAGCACACTCTGGACTCTCCTCTACTCTCCTCTTCCTAGAGTATTGCAGGGGTGGTCTATGACCACTTGTTAACTTTGGCCCATATGAGAATCTGTAGATGCTCTGTGGGGACATCACCAATGAGTATGGAGCTATGGACATTTTAGCCCAGGAGAATGAGTGATGCTGCAAATTCTGGGCTAATCTTGCCAAGTGCTCCACTCAGGTTTCACTGTGTCTGATTCTGGCCAACACACTTGAGATGACTATTTTCATCATGAAGGGGTGTGTGCATGCATGTGTGTGTGTGTGTGTGTGTGTGTGTGTGTGGTTTCCACTATACAGTTTTTAATTAAATGTTTGGGGCCTACATTGTTTAAACTTAATAACCACCCACTTGTATAGCTTTGGTTCCATAATAAACCTTTCTTTTTCTTTTAAAACTATTACTCAAGGGCTGGAGAGATGGCTTAGTGGTTACAGCATTTGCCTGCAAAGCCAAAGAACCCAGGTTTGATTCCCCAGGACCCATATAAGCCAGTTGCACAAGAGGCACATGCATCTGGAGTTAGTTTATAGTGGCTAGTGGCCCTGGTATGCCCATTCCCTCTCTGTCTATCTCTATCTCTCTTGACCTCTGCTTGTGAATAAATAAATAAACGTTAAAAAATGTTACTCAAGAGAAGTAAGTTAGGCATTTAAAATCTGCATTTCACTCATTCAACAATGATTTACAGAATAGCCACTATGTGCCAAATGCTGTCCAAGCCAAGAGGTTGAGCAGTGACCAAGATAGCTGTGACTAAGATCACCAGGCCCTGCTCATCCAGAGCCCACATACTCCTGGTGGGGACAAGGGGATGAACAGGTAAAGGATAGGTAAACCAGGAAGATTCCAGATGGCCATAAGTCATGTAAAAACAGCAAAAAGCGTAATTTGATGGAACAATTAGATTAAAACCTTGAGATTCTTGGGTCAAATCTGGCTCCTAGGGGAAGTAGCATTTGAGTTCAGGATGAGCCTTCATTTATGGCTTCTTATTGGGTCCCATTGACTCAATTTTAGGACAAACAATTCTTAGAGAAAAAATAGTTATCTAGATTTTTATTTTATTAGTTATGTAGATAGTGTGTATACAGTCATGCTGGTACCATCATTAGCATCTTGCCTGCCCTCCCCCCTCTGAAGGGACTCTCCTTTTTGGGGAATGTGGGTCGTGAATTGTGGGGGTAGCCATCAGTTATGGGGAAGAGGCAATGTCTCTGTGCATAATGTCCCTACTTGTGGCTCTAACAATCTTTCTGCCATGAGCCATGCTGGGTTCATTTTAGGTTTATTTCAGTGATGAGGTCTTTGGAGACTCTGTGTCTCTGGATATCTGGTTTGGTAGGAGTTGAGTGTTCTCTGTGTCTATCTCCTTCACCCTTGTGTTGGGACCAGGTTCATGAAGAAAGCAGCACTCTTGCTCATTTTCCCCATTCCTCTAAGGTTTCAGTTGGGGCCTTGGTGAGGTGCGATAGCTGATCCTCCCCTCGGGTTCTGCGTCCATCTAAAAAAGAAAGCAAATTCTCTAATGGAGACAGAGGTCAGCACCAGATAAATGGGACAACCATTATTATTTTAGAGAGAATGTCATAGGTTTAGGCCCTCTTGTAGCCCACGATTGGTGGGAGCTTGATATTGGAGAGCGGGCTCCTTTTTGGATATGGTTCTGACTTGTTTCCCAGCTCCAGCTGTGGGTTTCATTTCACTGAGCAGATCTGTTAGCCAAATCTAGAGCAGTTGGTTATTCACAGTGGCTGTGTGCCACTATTGTCCTTGTGTGAGCATCATGTCAGGTTGTTTGCTGCTGAGAAGCTTAGATCACATGCTGCTTGGACAGTTGTTGGTCACTTTCCCCCAGTTGCTCATGTAGCACCTTCTAGCATTAGAAAAACTAACTATCTGGGGACTGACTCTCTTCCAGATTCCAGCCAGGTCTCTCCATGTTCCATCCTAACAGCATATGGTGTCTTCAGCAATAGGGTCTTACCATTAACCTTTGGTGGGTCATCAAGTACTCTGACAGAAACCTGTCTTCTTTTGGGAAACCTTGTAGGTCTCTCTGATCAACAGCTCATTGTAGATGTTAACCACATGTTGGTTCTGGGAATTACAGGCCAGCACCAAGGGAAAAGAAGGAAGAAAAAGATAGGTAATATAAAAGAGAATGAGAAGAGGTAGAGAGAGAAGCAGAAGCTTAAGGTTAGTCTTCATCATAACCTCTCCAGGGCCCTATGAACCAGGTGTTCCCTTTAAGGACTTGATGAAGGCTTCAACCTTTTAGTCTGTCTTTCTGGATATAGGATGTTATGGTGCCATTTCCATTTGCGTCCAGTTTTGTGTGCCCCCACCCTTACCTTCCCCTCATGCCCCACCCTCCCTAAGATTTGCTCAACCATGTTTATAGCTGCTCAATTCATAATAGCTAAGAACTGGAATCAACCCAGATGGCCATCATTAGATGAATGGATAACCAAGATGTGGTATATGTCTACACAATGGAATTCTACACAGCAGTAAGGAAAAATGACACAATGAAATTTGAAGAAAAATGGTTGAACCTGGAACAGATCATTTTCAGCAAACCCGTCCCATCACAGGAAGATAATTGTCACATGTTCTCACTCTGTGGCTCCTAACATGAATCTGCCTGAGATGCTGATATACCAGATATTTCTCAAGATAAACAGTCTCATGTGTGGTTAGTTATTGCTCAGATTAACCAGTATCACACCTCTTCAAAGTTTCACCTTTATTATCACTTTATTTTTTTTATATAACCATATATCATGTCCCATTATGACTGATATCATTTTATATAACTTCCCAATTGCCACACTCAAGACCAAGCCTTTAACACATGGACCTTTGAGCTAACCTCAGGAAAACTATAGAAGTTATACAAACATTTTTTCTTGACAGTTCTATTTCAGATATGACATCAATAAAACTGATTTTATAAACCACCAATGAAAATTTGTCTTACTGTTTTATTGTGACATCTAAAATAAAGCCTTTCTTTTGGGCCTCTGCTCCAAAGGATACAAGAAATACTTTCAAAATACTGTGTTGACTTAAAATCAATGAATAGCCAATTTCTATTTAGTGATGCAGGACACTCCCAAATTTTCTATAAGGGAATGCCAGGTAACAAATAATTAACTTTAAAGATATTCTGCACCCGTGATTAGCACATTTGAGTGTTTTCCACCAGAGAAAATCTTCTTATGGCAACTTGTTATACTGATGCTTCTATACTTTTCCATAAACTTTGAGCTGAAGACAATTTTATACCTTAAATGATGACAGAAAAGTTTTCTAACCCAAATGATTTATAAGATTTAATAAACTCCAGGGTCACTGGATTTTGTTAATAATTTTGTAGCAATCACTGATGATGTCTTCTGAGAAAATATATAGCTGGTAAATATGCCTGTATTGAGTTTGAGTGAGAAATATCTGTTTCTTTCAGCAAACCGCAGAATGTCTTCTTCATTACCACAGTGCAATGATGCTTATTCTGATGATATGGCTGCTTCTCAAAGCTTCATACTAGTTGTCTGCATACTTCCTATGATAGAAAGCTTACTGTTTTGTGGATAGAGTTACTGATTCATTTTGGGCTTATTTCAAGTATTTTTACTATGACAATGAAATTAGCCTTCTAGGCCTTTCAGTCCATTGTCCTAAGTTCAGTCCTCTGGATCTACACAGGCCAAGTCAAGTTGTACCTCCTAGATAGTCTTTCCAGTATTGGGACACATATATCAGAATTCCCAACCATCTTTTCATCTCACTTTCTTCCCTGGATTTGTGGCTCCTGGAATAAAGCTTTCCCTATGGATTTTGCCTGCTCTTTGGGTGTCTAAGATTCAAAATCCAAAAATTTTCAAACTTTCTTGTGTATGAACTCTGAGTTATTGGTGTAGACTGCCTATATGAAGCAAGCACCTTTAATTGCTGAGCCTTCTCTCCAGCCCCAAACTGCCTGTATCAAAACCCAGTGTCTTTATGGGTTTCTGTGGTTCTAAGCAGCTTGTGTGTAACATATTGATGGCATCTTTGAGGCAAAACATTATGAAGAATTCCACATAGGAGGCAGAGGCTCCTGAGAACTCTCTCCATTCCCCTCAACTCTTCTCTCCTTGCTTGGCTTTCACCTTTTCTGTTAAGTGAAAGCTAATTCTTCCTGTTATCCGAGATGTGAAGGCAGAGTATCTCAACAAAATCCGGGTCTTCCTTGCATGCAGGCAGGAAATTTTTGACACACTGTAACAATACATAACAGCAGCAACAATAATAACTGCCTCTATCTAAATGTTAAGCGTTTGACACATTCTCATTGAAATTCTGCTTTCCTCCCATGTGGGTTTTACTCCAATTGCACATGTACAAACTTGAAGTTTCAAGAGATTAAGCTTTTATGGAGCGTTTTCTCTAAGAAAAAACAAACAGTTTGTTATTAAAAATCACTGTGTGTGTGTGTGTGTGTGTGTGTGTGTGTGTGTATGACATTCTAGATGTAGTAGTCTTTATATATGAATGTATGTACGTATTCTCAATAATTTCATATCCCTCACCATGCTGTTCATTATTCTACAGATAAATTCCATTTCTTTACAAAGTATTTATTTTTAAATATGACACCCTCCTACATGAATATAATTCTTTTAAGTGGAGAGTTCAATGAAGCAACTGATGACTGTAAACACTGGCCATTAGAAGCATTTGAGTTGCCTACAGCTAGAGTATTTCCAATGAAGAAAGAAGAGAGATCTAGGAGAATTTGAATGCCTGCTTAAATGCTGGTTTACTCCTATTTTCAGTTCCATTCATTTTGCTTCCTGCCTGGCTCCTAAAGTCATTTAGTTGGCAATTCCTGATGATTTTTCTAGAATGTGACGCTTTCTTGGAATCTACAGATTTGATAGTGGTAGCTATAATTCTCAAGCAAAGCAGTAGGTCTGTGGCTCACACTAATTTCTATCGAATATGAATTGCAAGCCCTCTGTGTTATTTGGCATGAAGTAGTTTAGCTAATGAATGCATTTAGACAGTTCCCAGCTTCTATGTTCAATGTGGCCTCTCTGTTCTCTTCCTGTCTTCACATTCATTTTTTAGTGGTACCAGGCCAGTCAAATAATGATCTGAACCACAAGAATTGCATTTTCTTCTTCTCTTATTAACCCAAGTGGCTGATTCCCACGAGGCTCATCTGTTAATCTTTTTTTTTTTTTTTTTTTTTCATAGATTTTTGGGTCACACTTTTTTGTCTAACTTAAAAAAGCACTCAATTCTCCATGAATCACTAGTCAAATGATTGATCATTCCTCATCAAAATACCCCACTGGAAGCAGCTGATGGAAGGAAAGGTTTATTTTGGGCTTACCATTTTAAAGGTAATCCATCATGGTGGTGAATGGGAAGTAGGAGCAGGAATCACATTGTCATACCAACAAGGACAAAGTAGAAAGAGGAGTAGAGTACAGGAAGTGGGACCTGGTTATGAACTCTAAGGCCTGCCCCAGTGACATGTCCTTCAGCAAGGCTCCACCTCTTAAAGGTTCCACAACCTTCCTGAAGGGTGCCACCAACTGGGAATTAAGTATTCAAACACATGGGGATCATTTTACATTCAAATCACCACTGACAAAATCTGATCACTTTGTTAGGCAGTGAGCTTCCTGTCATCAGAGAAGATGAGTTCTAACTTGGATGACCTCATTATATACTAGGTCCCTTTCAATTCTGAAATCATATTTTTTTCTACATAAAGTCAATAATTTCTAGCAATAGTTTAGACTACTTAAGCTTTCTACAAATTAGCCAGATGAGTATTGAGGTTTCCATTTCTCATTGACTTGTATAGTGAAAGGTAAAACTAAGGATTTATGACTAATATATCAGATACCCTCCCTTCTAAATGGGTAGAGAAGTGTTCATATAGAACACTTATATATGTGTTCTATATAGTGTTCATTATGTTTGATTCTATCTGATTAGTGAGATGAAATCTATCTACAAAGTTATACACAAGTAACTCAGGTGAATTTAATCCCTGATTGGACAGCTTGTAGTAGTGTGAATAATCTGGCTCTTTCTCACTTCTCTTTGGTAGTTTTATAGCACAATGGCATGCTTAAAATTTTAATGGTATTCTGGAGCAGCATTTGTAGGTTAAAGTTTCAAGGGGAAAATTAACATTTAAGCAGATTCTGATTTTAAAAGAAACAAAAGAGAATCGAGCCAGTG
This sequence comes from Orientallactaga sibirica, assembly GCA_036365145.1. NCBI lineage: Eukaryota > Metazoa > Chordata > Mammalia > Rodentia > Dipodidae > Orientallactaga > Orientallactaga sibirica. The sequence continues at coordinate 48,714,546 of JAEOAD010000004.1, read as the reverse complement.
ATTTGGTTTAGCTGGGAATAGCAGTCATTGATGATTGTCAGCATCTGAAGAGGTTCTTGGAAGTAAGACCTGTCAGGGAAAGGGAGGAGAAAGTTCAACATGTTGAACTCTGAAGACTCCAGTCACTTATTCTCTCTGTGACCTTTTCTAGCTCTATAATGAAATGTGAACTACACTCTCAGTTTGAAATCCCTGAGTCCAAGTATTCAGAAAAAGAGGAGCCTGATCCAACCTATAATATCTGAAAAAAGCTTTCAGTGCTACCTTGGGCCCCACTATCAATCAAAGCATGTTGTCCAAATAATGAATTATAGATCACTCTATTTGAGTGGACATAATTATTGGGGTGGTAGAATGGGGTCATTGCATATCTAATCTCATACAAGCTTCATGATATTCAGTGGACAGAGGTGAGATAGATACCAGACTTACATAACCTACATAGGGCAGCATATGCATGCTCTTAGCAACTAATATGAGACTTATATGAGAGTCACAAGCAAGGACTAAGTCTCACCCTCTCAAGGTGATGGATGGGGGAGAAGCATGACCTTTTGCTCTCTTAATAGCTTGGTATTTCTAGAAATATGGCTTCAGGGAAGAAGGAATGAGGGGTGAGGAGAGTGAGACAGAGAAGCAGGGAGAGGAAACACAAATGGGTGCTACAGACTGCTCACGCCTTGAAATAGGTTGGTGGGTATTGCAGACTCTCTTCAGAGATGTGGCTTGGAACTCCTGTGTGTTTCAGGGACAGGGGCAGAATGTATCCACTGGCTTCCATTATCTAGGATCAAAGTTCAGAACCCAGGACATTAACTCATGAACATTTTCTATTGTACATGCTTGAGGACACAGAAGGAGCTACTGAGCAGCATAGAAGCCCTAGGATAGGAGGCAAGTTATCTAGGTCATATGGAACACAATGACAAGAGAAAGAGCCATGGAGGTGGTCTGGCTCACTCCGAAGGCTGGCTACACTATGATAGGACCTTCTGCCACAAAGGTTATGACAGACCATAAATGTTTTCCCTGTCACTATAAAGATGCAGTTGGTGTTAAAATATCTTCCAAGGGTCACGTGTAACATTAAGCAGCTGATCACATGTTTTGGAGAGGAGATAGAAACATGTGCTTTCCAATGAAAACTCATTTCAGTGACATCTCCTGTCTAGAACTGCCCACTCCCTTCTTCATGCCCACGTCATTCTTCACATGAAATTAAGATGGATATATAAACACTTTTTTAGATTCTTTTCTTCCCCTACAGAAGATATTTTGGAGGATTACTATTGATTCATTTCTTTAAGTGTTGGGACTAGCACATTGGATAAAACAGATATATTTTTAACTTTTCAAAGGGAAGCAATGTTATGTGTTGTATTGGTGGTGATGAATGCTTAACGAATGAGTGTCATAGATTAATTAGCAAGGCAAAGGGTAGGCCTCACTGAGAGACAGTGTCATAACTAGAGAGTAGATGTGGATACTTGGGGTGAAGGAGTTCCAGAGGCAGAGAAAACTTTATACAAAAGTTTAAGGGGGATACACTCCAGAAAGGACAAGAGCCAGCATGATCAAGATGGAGGGAAGGGTGGAGAGAGCACAGGAGAGCATATATGAGGAGTCAAATGTCTTAGAACATTATAATAGCATTGGATTCCACTCGGGGAAGGATAAGGAAGAAGCTGACCCTTATGTATAGTAGTTTTCTGGCCTACATTTCAATTTGATCATTCTGGTGTGAACAGAATGTAGAGAGACAAGGGCAGAACTGGGAGTGAGGTGGTTACTGGGGTAATGCTGGTTTTGAGAATCAGATGGTTGCAGAAAATGTGGTGAGGAGATGGTTTCAAAATGACAGTAGCAGGATTTATCTTAGATTATAAAGGAGACATAAAACTAGGAGGGAAAGAGAAAATGACTCCATGCTTTTGGCCTCAACCAAGACTGGAGATTTAAAGTGATGATTAGTAGGTTGGCCATGTTATGGTCTTCAGGCATCTACATAGGGCTGTTGAGCTGACAATGGATTTAGAAGTCTGAAGCTCAGGAAAAAGTCCGTGGCTAAAGACACAAATGTGGGAGCTGTGCCTATGACAGTGAAAGTTGTGTAGATGACACGAAGGCCTGGAGGCTGGTTTAGATTACCAAGGGAAGGGACAGACAGAAAAGTCCCCCACACAGTGTCCATTGAACCCTTTCCTCTTTCTGACTAGTCCTTCTAATTTTTGAAGTCTTTTTTCCCTGTCTCCATCATCCACAATGACATGTTGATGGACCCAATATTGTTTAGGTAATGACAGCCAGTGTGAGATTGTAAATGCAATGGCCACGTCATGTCCAGAAGACTGCATACCAAAGTACTCCTCCCCACCCTCTATGCCACCTCAGTGCCTCACCTATGCTAGGTAGGCACTGTAGTACTCAGCTTCATCCCAGTCTCCAGAATGTATCCAAAGGTGACCACTGGACAACTAGATGGGAAGCTGCTAGAGATGTTAAAAATGTCTATGGACTGACTATGATGGAATGTCGTGGCATTTGAAGACAGAACATTTGGGATGTTATTAGTTCGTGAAGGCAGAGCCCTCATAAATGGGCCAGTGTAAGAAGATCCAGAGAGCTGGCTTCTGAGTCATGAGAATCTATCAGCAGAAGACAGTCATCTGTCAGGAAGAGGGTCTTTGTCACACATCGAATCCACGAGTATCTTTTTTTTAGACTACTAAGCCTCCAGAAATGTGGGAAATAAATTTCTAGGTTTTGAGCCACTCAGTGTGAGCAGATTGGACTCGACAAGAATCCGCTTTTGTGTTTTGTCGCATGGACCTTGAGCAATGTCAGTGGGGTGGAGAAGGCCAGTGCAAGGATGGAAGTTCAACTGAGAACCAGGATACAAGTGAGGGGCAACAGTACAGGCTACTTTAAAGGGAAGGGATGAAAAGAAGGTGGTAACTGGAGGGCAGTTACCTCCCGTCCCCTCGCTCTTCCTTTATCCCTATTCCACTGAACAGTTCAATTTACTTGCAGGTTCAGGCAAGGACTGATTGTGAGAAAAAGGAGCAAAATTAGCAAGGTATCCCTTCGTCTACTCACACTACTACACCAATCCACAGGGTGCTCCTTATATCAGTGGAGAGATGCATGGTGGAGTGAAAGTGCCTAGGTTAGGCCTCCTAGCCTATACGCCTGAAGTTTCAGAGTCACAAAGGTAGAAATAAAGAGCCCGTGGGGGTCCAGTGGGCGCACTTTATGTGTCAAAAGTGTTCCTGCAGCATTTCCAGAAAGGGCAGTTTCACAGAACGCTACAGTTACTATCATCGTCGTCGTCATCAAGTAATAACTGAATAGCAATGAAGTACCTAACTTCTTGTAACATTTCATTAATCAAGCCGAGCGGCCTTGATCGTTGGGTGAGGGGGCGGAGTGGATCGCGGACAATGAGAAGCTGTGGTGTGACTTGTCGGAAGGTCAAGGGTGGAGGAGAGATAGGCTTGGGACAGAGGGAGAAGTCTCTTACCAAATCATCCTGCCCCAGTTCCTGATTTTTCCCCTTATCTCTATACCCAGTGGATGATCCTTCCCCTCCCTCTTCTTCCTCCTTTGCCTGCTCGTGCCCCCCCCCCGACCTCCCCCCAACTACTTCTTTTCCTTGGCACAGGGCTCCTTCTGAAGCTCAGCCTTGGCCCCTACCAACCTCCTCCTCCTCCTCTCCTCTTGCTGGAGCAAGGGGAAGCGGACTGGAGCTCTGAAACTCCAGCGGAGCAGAAGCCGGGGTTCCCGGCGCGTGCCAACTTGGGGCTGGGGCGGAGATGCGGGACCAGATTCAGGTGTGGGGCCCGAGCGCAGCGCGGAGCGCGGGGTGCGCGGGGAACGGGACGGGCAGCCTTGCAAGAGAGAGAAAGAGAGAAAGGAAGAGAGAGCGAGAGCGAGAGAGCGAGAAAGCGCCGTGAGCGCAGCGCACAGCGCGCAACGGCGGCGCCCAGCCCTCGGGGCGTGGGCGAGCTGGCCGCGTGTGCCTTCGCTGCTTGACGCGAGGACGAGCCAATCAAGGCGAGCCGCCAGGGCTGCCATGTGACAGGCGAGGCGGCCCTTTTCCCCAGCGCGGCCAGAGGGAGGAGAGAACCGGGGCTGGCGGCGAGCCTTGGAGAGCAGCGGCCGCGGAGGAGGCGGCGGCAGCGGCGGCTGCAGGCAGGAGCGGCGGAGGCACAGGCTCGGGGCCAGCCGGGCGTCCCTACGCTTCGGAGGACCGCGGGAGCCGCGAGCCCAGAGTGGACAAAGCAAGATGGCAGGGATCTTAGCCTGGTTCTGGAACGAGAGGTTTTGGCTCCCGCACAATGTCACCTGGGCAGACCTGAAGAACACAGAGGAAGCCACCTTCCCGCAGGCTGAGGACCTTTATCTCGCCTTCCCGCTGGCTTTCTGCATCTTCATGGTGCGGCTCATCTTCGAGAGGTAGGAAAGGCCGGGGTACCCACCTCCTCATCACACACACACACACACACACACACACACACACACACACACACACACACACGTCTGCTCCGTGGCGCACGCCCCCGCGCTCGGCTCACACCTCCCAACCTTTGTGTTTGTTGGGGGAAGGGTCTCTGACCTCTCGGCCTGGCTTGCTTTGGCGGGGGTGGGGTGGTGAGCCGGAGAGGGTCTGGGTTTGCCTTCAGATTTCCTCCCGGGCTCCGGGAAGGGGTTGAGGGGCGTTAGGGTCGCCCCCGCACTCCTCCTGGGCTGGGCTTCCTCCTCCTCCTCCTGGCGCCCACGGTTGGCGAAACAAAGGTGAGCAGCGGCGCGGCCGCGGGACCCTCTGCCCTGCGTGGGGCTTGGCCCTCTTCTGGGGCAGGCGCTGCCAAGCCAGGTCCGGGCTTCCCCTGCGAGGCTCGGCGCCGCCCGCAGCCCGCCGCCCGCCCCACTGCCAGGAACGCTCTGGACGCCCGGCCGGCCCCGGGCGGGGCGGGGGGGAGGAGCCGCGCACACGTCCAGTCTTCACACTCCAGCAGGCACGCGGGAGTAGGGGCTGTGCTCCAGAGGAATTCACTAGGGACCCGGGGCTTCTGGCTGCTCCCTGGCTTCCATCCGTGGTCACTGGGACTCTTAGGCCCTCAGTCCTGGGAAATAAGAGATGACAACCCTCCAGGTCATGAAGGGCTTCTTTAGAAGGGTAAAAACAGGACGAGTGCACAGCATCGCAAAGGGTCATCTGAAATTGATAGCGGTGTCCCATGACTAATCGTATAAGCTTCTTCTTCTTCTTCTTCTTTTTTTTTTATGCGAACTCGAACACATTTTAAAACACTGAAAGAATTGTCATCTAATTGTTGGTATGATCATCTCTGCATTTGGTTCGATCTCGCTTGTATCACACACACACAAACTTGGGCTGCTCTAATTGAATCAGTCTTAAGTCACTGAGCACGATTTTACCTACTAAGCCTTCTCCGCATGCAAGCGAGACAGAGGCAAACCCTGCAGCACACACTTTTTTTCTTAACTGAAGAAGTCGCCTCCCAACCCCACTCGGTAGTGAAGGCAGAATTTCTTAGATCACAGATTCCCATTTTTACACCAACTACCTTCCGGAGCAGCCTCCGGACTCACCTTGATTGGTTGTTAGGCTGTTGCTGTTACCGTGTGTACTGTTTCTATTTGCCTGAAACCATTATTGAGAATGTACCTTTTGTCTCATTGATTACTGGAAATAGCCACAACGCATCATGAGAACAAAAATAGTATTAGTTTTAAGGAAGGTGTGTTTTTTTCAATGGGCAGTATTATTGCTTGAGAATTAAGTCAGCTGTTCCCGTGCTGAAACTGACTTACACAAAAGGACAGAACTATTTTTAAATGATTGGAATCCAGTCCAAACATGCCATCGATCCTATCCAGTGCTGAGACTTACTGTGAAAAAGTGGGTGTGTTTGCAGGTTTAGAGCAAATAGTTACTTACAGAAAATAGGAACACATGCCTAACCTTGCCTTTTCTGCAAAGACAAGCAGACTCTCAGAAATAATAGCAGGTTACTCTGTGTTGGCACATTTGTAGGGCTCCGCACACAAATACTGAATGACATCTGATAAATTTTGTATCATAAAGTCTGTCTGCATTCACTTTTGGGTAGATAATGAAATTAAATGAATTACCCAGTCATATATTTTAGAGGACAAAAGCAAGGCAGCTGATAAACCATATCCAAAATGCCACAATTTCCTCACATCTTCCTCCAGGCAGAAGCCAGGCTGTTCACTAGGTTGGAAGAAAATAATAAGAATGAAGACAGCTCTGTTTGTACATGGGCTTTCTTTGTCTTTAAAATGAAAATAAAAAGCAACACCTATAATGCCTGAAGACTGGAAGTTCAATTTTCTTTTTCCAGAACATTTTTCCCATCCTTAACATAATTCTAATACTAGACTTTGAGTTCATACAAAAGGGGTCAGCAGCTTTCAACTGTCAATTATAGCAAATATCCTCATATTGAATATATAGCTGGTCAGGTTTCTGCAGTCCAGCAATGTGAGTAGAAGTGACTTAATAGGCTGTATGGAGGTGAAAGTTTGTGACTAATGCTCAGAAGCATAATCCGCTATGGCACATAAGCAACTGGATCCTACTGACTCTGGAAGGGAAGCTTACTTCCGCCTATGCTAGTGACAAGTATGTCTTCAACCACTCAGACTTTCTGTTCTCTGGGAATGAGAGTTAGAAATTCCATGTATATGATCTTTTCAAACCTAAACCACGCACTCGATATCCAATCTGTGGCCCTTATCTTGGAAGTGTCAGTATAACTGAGCCAGCCACGTTGTTGTCAAGGATACAGCTCACTCTAAATAGCCCTTTAGCATGTTATGCCTAAGTCCTTTTTCTTTTGCAGTATTCCGTAAAGGCTAGCATTGAAGAATCCCTTTGTAAAATGAAATGCTTTTTGTTACAGGAACAATTTCCTCAAGATTCTATGCTTTGATTGGTATTGATTTCAAACTTGAGAACATATTTAGGAAATACTTGACTACTCAAGATCTTTACTTTCCATCAAGTGAGGTCATTCATGTAGTTCTAGTTGAGGCAGAAATTATGAATCGGAGAGGGTCTGCTCCTTACTCTTACACATTTCTGTCCATAATGATAAACATGAATGAGTTGACTGAATTGAGATTTGCCAGTTAACAGCCCTGTCTTTTTGTTTCCCCTCTTGTTATTGGGACAGTGGAGGTGCCAGTAGCCAAAGCATGTCGCTTTGCAGCAACATATGGATAACAATACGGTGGGTCAGCATGGCTGGTTAAAAATGGAACAGTCTAGGGTCACTGATTTTTGGCTGAGTCTGTGACTAGCCCTTATCTTGGTGGCTTTAATCAGCATGTCTATGCTGCAGTTATTCTTGGGGAAATAGCAATATAGATACTGCTTGATTGACAAAGTAAAACTATGTAGGAAAGAAAAACCCTGATAACTTCTTTTAGAGTGAACATTGTAGACAGTTATGTTGTTAACTTGATGACAGAAAACAAAATATTATTTAATAATGTAGCACTTAGTGTTTGTTTAGGCTCTGTAAACCATTTTGGGAATTATAATAACTGCTTCTTTAAGCTTCACTTTTAAAAACTGTATTTTGCTATGGTATTCATAGTTGTGGAATTAAGTTCTGCTGGACTCCTCTTTGGAAATAAAGCTTTTTGGTATAGACCTTGCAAAAGGTAACTTTAATGTATACTTTGTGGATTTAGGAATGAGGCAGAAAGTATTGATTGAGAATCAGAGCACTCACATTTTATTCAAAACATACTTGTCCTGGGGCACCCTAGCTTACTTTTCCCTATTTCTCAGAAGGAAATGGCTGGCCATTGTAATCTAAGTATACTGTCTCTTATAAAAGTTAATTGTTACATATGGTATAACAATTTTATGTCTATATAACTATATGTATACCAAGGAATTATAAATATTTGTGGCACAAATGGCACAACATGATGCTGTATGTATACAATATGTAGTGATTAAGTGATTTAACATATTTATAACTTTGAGTAATTATTATTACTCTATATTTTTTTTTTTTTTGTTTTTTAGGGTCTCACTCTAGCGCAGGCTGACCTGGAATTCACTATGTAGTCTTAGGGTGGCCTCGAACTCATGGTGATCCTCCTACCTCTGCCTCCCGAGTGCTGGGATTAAAGGTGTGCGCCATCACTCCAGGCTTAGAGTAATTATTTTTTGATGTGAACATTTGACAGCTCTCAGAGGTTTTAAATTATACTGTACAGGAGTATTAACCATAGTCATCATGCTGTGCAATATGTATCAAAGATATTCCTCCTCTCTAACTGAAACTTGCTCACCTTAACCACCATCTCCATTCTCTTCATCCTACAACCTCTGGTAACCAATATTCTACCCTCTGCTTTTATGAGAATGCTTGTGTTAGAGTCCAAAATATATATGAGAACTTGGGATATTTATCCTCTGAAGGCCTGGCTTATTTCACCTCATTCAAGTTTCATCTATGTTGTTGAAATGCATGAATTTCATTTTATAAAGTTGAGAAGTGTTCCATGGTGTATATACTCTATTTCTTTATCCATTCAGTTGTTGGTGGACACTGCTGGCATAATTTGGCTGTTGTCATCATGCTGCAATGACTATTGGGATGTATATAGTTTACTGATTTCATGTCCTCTGGATATGAAGCATAGGGGTGGGAAGTTGTTCTGTTGTGGAGCATGGACAGAGCTCAATGTTGCTTTCCTTGCCAAATCTATGATTCCTTTGAGTAGTCTTCTGTATCTGAAGCATAGTAATTATTATCTCGTGAGACTTTGAAGAAGGCTATCATGTTTTGGCAAGCAGAAGTAAATCTTCTCAGAATAAAGAGCCTTTTTTTTTCCTCATAGAAATATCCTAGTTAATAGTTTTGGTTTTTTAAAAAAGTATTTTTAATTGTGTTTTGAGACAAAAGCATCATTTAGGCTTTTTTTTTTTTTTTTTTTTTTAATCATCTGTGCTCCAGAAAGCTACAATCTTTCTGACTAATCAAGGAAGAAGATTCTACAGAGAAAACAGTGGCTTGCTTCATTTAGGCCTCTTTTTGATAAAACCCAGAGACAAGATGACACCCGCCTGACTGGGTAAAACAGGAGTAGCTAACTTCTGACAGGATAGTTCTCGAACTGCCAGTCTACATGGGGAGCATCATTCTTTATAAGCACCTCTCCAGTCTGCTGTTCCCAAGCCTTCAAGGCACAGCACAGCATTGTTTTAGATTTTGAGTTTTTTTTTAAATAAGAGACAGAGAGAATGAATTGGCACTCCAGGGCCTCCAGCCATTGCAGTGGACCTCCAGACTTATGTGCCCCCTTTGTGAGCTTGCATCACTGTGCACCTGGTTTATGGGGGACCTGGAGAGTTGAACATGTCCTTAGGCTTTGCAGGCAAGCTCCTTAACTGCTAGACCATCTCTCCAGCCCTTTGTTTTAGTTTGGACAAAGGAATGTGCCAGTGCCTTGGGTAAGGCCCTCTGGGGCAGTTGAGTGAATAGGGAAGGACAAAAGGAGAGAGCAGGGAAGGGATGTGTTGGAGGAAATGAGTGAGTGTATGACCACCAGGAAAAAGTGGGATATCAGATGAAATCTATTTCTGAAGGATGTACCTATAATATATCCTTTAACCAAGAGGCAAATACTCTTAGATACATTTCAAGAGTATTTGGGAATAACTCTAATACAAGCATTTTTTTTGCGTGAAGTCTTTACTTGTTTATGGCAAGTTCCTCTGAAATGAAATATTCCTTCCTGAAGAAAGGAGGGAGGCTCATGAGATGCAGAAGGTCAAGTATGGGAGAGCTGAAACTTAAAAGGTCACAGGACCACTCCCCGAGGTTATGGGAGCAGAAAACAACTGTTGAGGAGCAGATTCTGACCAGTGTTAATATTGCAATTATCTCTGAATTGAAACATTCCTTCCTCAGAAGAGGTAGGAGGTTCAGGAGAGTCTGGTCAAGTCTGGAAAAGCTGAAACTTAAACGGTTTCAAGACCACGTTCTAAGGTTATACAAAGGGTAAACCACTGCTTGTGGTGGGGGAACTTTCCTATTAGCTGAGCCGTCTGGTTCCTCAAGGTCACCTCTGCTGGGGTGGGCTTCTCCATGGTCAGGCTGCGTTTGAGTCACTTATCTTCCTGGAAGCAACCCACTCACCCTGCTCTGTAAGTAACCCCAATAAACTTATTGGTTCACCAAAACTGGTTTTGGTGTAATCTTGCTTTGGTCTGTCTGTGCCCGATCTGCCTAACTAGACGTGTGTCCATGTCTCCCTAGGGAAACCATTTCATTCAATAGTTCTATGCATTTATACCTTATTTAGCTTATTAAATAATGGTGTGGTTGAGATTAAAACTGTGGGTATTAGAAATTGCTGTAGGAGGCAAGAACTGGATTCATATACAAATAGATTGCCATCTATAATTTCTAACATGAGTAAGCAAAAATGGATTGCAGTGGATGTTTTATTAGAGAACAAAGAAATTAAAGGGATAGTATTATTTGCAGAACTTTACTATAACTAATTCATCTAGCAAAATAAAATATTTTCTATAAGGTGTAATCAAGTAGCCATTTGAATAGTGCCCTACCATGGTTGGGTGTGTGTGTGACATAATTATACACCATCACAAGTGGTTTCTTGGCATCACACATTTTAACACCCTGAGTTCACTCAGGGCTTTTCTTTCTAGGCTCTCTGGTATTCTTTGGGACTGCTAGCTTGTAAGGCATTTCAGAAGTGCCCATCTGTGTGTGAGGAGAGTGGGTTCAAGTGAATTTCTTCTATCAGTTTACCAGTCTCATGGCTTTGTCAGACATCCCACAGTCTTTCTTGAGCTTTCCTCGTGTGGTTAGTTCACTCAATGAAACCTTGTTTGCAAGTTCTGCATCTAAGTTCATGTATATTGAAAGCTTAAATGTTTGTAACATTTCTCCTTCTAAAACCAGATTTTCTAAAGCTGGTGGCTATTAATTTCTTACAAAATCCAAACTCAAAATTTCATTCCTTCCAATCTTCTTTTGGTCATTTCCTAAATGCTTTTGAGTCAGGATATTAGTGTTTGTATGAAAGTGCTCGTTGTGTCCCTTTTTGATTTTTCAAAGGTGAACAAGATAGCCTCTTATAAAGCACAACCATCCTTTATATTTGTGATGGCCTAGAATTTTCACTCCTAAGATTGTATTCTTTGGTCTCTTTCTCCTTCCTTTAAAATGATTTCATGCTAGAAATGGCAGTATGTACTTATAATCCTACTATTCAGAAGGTTGAGGCAGGGGATGCAGAGCTTGAAGCCAGCCTGGGCTACATAAGGAGATTCTGTTTCAAAACAAAACAAAACCAAAAGATGATTTCATCACCTTTTTAATGTCACTCTTTCCTGATAAAATAATCTTTATTAAGTGCTCAAAACATGTCTATTATAGCACAGTTGAACACCATGGTGTGAATCTCACCATCTGGTGCATGTCCTTATGGCTGATTGGATACCTAGGACAAAAGGTATGAGCCTGTGACTCGGTGTTCATCTTTAATCTGTATTATGATAGCCTAGTGCCTGTTGATGGTCACTGTTTATGAATAACTTTTTTCATTTTATTATGATTATTATTAACAACATATTTTGTATGGACACATCAAGAATGGGAGCCCTCTTTTGCCTCATCCCTGCCCCATTCCATTGGAGACACTCCTCAGTGGGGGTGGCAGGTATTCCCTATGGGGTTGAGGTTTATGTGTTGTGGGAGCAGTAGTCAATTATCTTGCCGGGGAGGGAATACCTCTGGTCATGATGTCTCAACCCGTGGCTCTTAAAATCTTTCCACCCTCTCTTCCACAAAATTCCCTGAGCCATGGTGGGTGAGTTTAAGCTACTTCAGTGATGAGCTCTTAGGAGCCTCTGGCTCTGTGCTTTAGTAGGTGTTGAGTATCCTCCGGGTCTGTCTCCTATATCCTGGTGCTGATTATCAGGTTCAGCATGGAAGCAGCCCTCTTGCTCATCTCCCCAATTCGTCTGTGGTTTCAGCTGTGGCTTGGCTGAAGTGTGAGGGGTAGTTTATCTCCTCTGGTCTCCCTGCCTTCCGAAAAAGAACAGATTCTCCAGCAGAGAGTGAAGTCGGAGTTTGAAAATAATAATAGCAAGAAATATTTTTTTCTAATGAGTTTATTACTTTACATGGTTTACTACATTTAGTCCTCTCCAAAGCCCTTCTGAATGCAGTACTAATTGTCACCCAGGCTTACAGTTGAAACTAAAGATTGGGAATTTGGAAAATGTAGTTAACTGCATATAGCATAAAATAGCAATGTGAACATTTGAAGCTGAATTCATCTAGAAGATTTGGTGATTTCCTACTTTATAGCAAATGGCAGTGAAGTTATACTAATGTGTGGAGGTCATACTAATGTGTGTGTGTGTGTGTGTGTGTGTGTGTGTGTGTGGCTTTTATATACAGCCTTTTGCCACATAATAATATAATCAGAACACTTCCTATGTAATTAAACTTACTTTAAAATATTTTCACTGATTCTGTACCACACATACCGCCATTCACTTACTCAATCTTCCATTTTTAATTGCATTTTAGATAATTTTTATTTTACATATATAAATCTTTCAATTTTTGTTGATTTCCAAATGTTTCCTAAAAGTAACATTTCTAAGACTCAATGAATAAATAGTTTAGTATTCTTCATAGATGTACATTGCCAAATAGTTTCTCTAACTATCGTGCAAATCCTTATCAGAGTGCAGATTTTCATTTGAGAGTTGACAAAATTTCCTGCTGTAATGTGAGTGTGTTATATTACTCGTGATGAACTTACTTCAACTAGTTATTAACCACTTGTATTTTACTTCCTCTAAATTCATGTATATTGTTCTATTGAGAGAAAGACATGAAGTTTTATTTTGATTTATTCATTAGTTTATCTTTGGTAGGAAAATGATGATCCTCCTTCTTCTCCCTCCTCCCAATAGTCTTGTTTTGGTCATGTTTTCACTCCTTCCTTCCTTCCTTCCTTCCTTCCTTCCTTCCTTCCTTCCTTCCTTCCTTCCTTCTTTCCTTCCTTCTTCCCTCCCTCCCTCCCTCCCTCCCCCTCCCTCCCTCCCTCCCTCCCTCCTTTCTTTCTTTCTTTCTTTCTTTCTTTCTTTCTTTCTTTCTTTCTTTCTCTCTCCCTTCCCTCCCTCCCTCCCCTCTTTCCTTCCTTCCTTCCTTCCTTCCTTCCTTCCTTCCTTCCTTCCTTCCTTCTTTCTTTCTTTCTTTCTTTCTTTCTTTCTTTCTTTCTTTCTTTCTTTCTTTCTTTCTTTCTTTCTTTCTTTCTTTCTTTCTTTCTTTCTTTCTGCCTTCCACCTTTTCTCAAAAATTAAGTCTCCCTCTTTAGGACGTAAGTGCCTCTGAGTCTTCACAGAAGGAGGAATGCAGTCAGGAGGATGAAGGAGATATCCTGAATTTGTGATGGACAGTAAGGCAGAAGGTCAGGGTTGGGGGGAAGACAGAGCCTGGAGGATGGATGGGTTTTCCTGAAGGGAAACTCAGAGATAGAGCTCATAGTATCTTCCTAAAATTTGGTTAAAATGACTTAATAGACTAATGCTTGGGAAAATACAAATCAGACCCACTTCATATCTTGTAGTATGGTTGTGATCCTCCCTACTAACAACATCACATTGTTAACTAAGTTTCAATCTATGAATTTTGGGGAAGTACAAACATTTAGACCAAAGTAACATACAGTGGCATATTAGTTAGGAAAAAAGGAATTGTACACTTAAAGGTGGTTAAAGTGGTTTTACATCACATGTATTTTACCTCAATAAAAGGAAAAATAATAGATGGTTCTCTGAATTAAAGTTATTCCCTAAAAATAACTATATTTTTGTAGTTGGAACAAACATCCCATTCCTCTTAGTTGCCATTCTTTTAAGCAGTGCTAGTTTGCTGAAGATGCATAATTTGCTTCAGCTTTAGAATTGCCTCTCTTTTTGAAATTATCTGCTTGGTTGGCTACAAGGGGAGGGTTTAGAGAGGATGCTTTAATATCCAGAGAGCACTTAAGCGTCCTAGGCTTTCATGGAAGACAATTGAACCAAAGTTTACCTCACATCCATTTGTTAATGGGGGAGTTAATAATAGCAAAGGGGCACACACACAGGGGGAGGCCAAGGCTTCCAGGAAAGCACAGTGTGTGGTTTCACAAGATCCCAGGATTAAAGTAAAGGCACCCTAGTCAGTACATGGTCCATTTAAAGCAAGCCAGAATAATAGATTAAAATTATCCTCATCAAGCTTCCTGGACCTCAGATGCTTCTGAGGGAGCTATGAGAAAGGGGGTGGGATGAGATCAGACTTGACCTTCCTTCTCCTCTTTCAATTTAATGTTACATGGATTTTGTAAGCAAATTCTCTTTCTCAACCATTTTAATTTATTAGAGACAGAGAAAGGGAGAGAGAGAGAATGGGTGCACCAGGGCCTCTAGCCACTGCAAACGAACTCCAGATAGATGCATGTGATGCATCTGGCTTATGTGGGTACTGAGTAACTGAGCCTCAAACCGGGGTCCTTAGGCTTCACAGGCAAGCACTTAACTGCTAAGCCATCTCTCCAGCCCCTGTAAGCAAATTCCTGAAGTATGTGAATATGTAAAAGTTTTGCAGAAAAGCTATGTATTATACAGGCAATAAGATTGGAAGTATAAGCATGCATGTCTTATATAGAGTGGTAGGTTTAGAATTTTATTTTATTTTATTTATTTATTTTTTTTGGAGAGAGACACAGAGAGAGACAGAGAGAGGGAGAGGGAGAGAGGGAGAGGAAGACAGAGATGGGCACGTCAGCAGCCTCTCAGCTGCTGCAAAGGAAATCCAGATGTGTGTGCCCCCTTGTGGTCAAGTACGGCATTGCGCCCTTGCGTCACTGCATCTGGCTAAACATGCGACCTGGAGATTGGAACCAGCGTTCTTAGGCTTAGGAGGCAGGTACCTTAACGGCTAAGCCATCTCTCCAGCCCAGAATTTTATTTTTTACCATATTTTAAATTTTTTGTTTTAGAGAGAGGGAGGGGGAAGACAGAGAGACAGACAGACAGACAGACAGACAGAGGGAGAGAAATAGACTTGGCACTCCAGGGCCTCAGCCACTGCAATCGAACTCCAGATGCTTGCACCACCTAGTGGGCATGTGCGACCTTGCACTTGCCTTCACCTTTGCGCATCTGGCTTACATGGAATCTGGAGAGCTGAACATGGGTCTTTAGATATTGCAGGCAAGCTCCTTAACTGCTAAGCCATCTTTTGAGCCCTAGAATTTTATTTTAATGTTTAGTCATTGTTCAAAACTCTTAACTCAGTTATGAGCATATTTTGAGCAGGTTTATTTTTCTGTCAAGGATTTTCTTTTCCTAACACTTGGCTTTCAAGGCCAACCTCGCTTGGCCTGCTCTTGTGCCCTATTCCTGCTTTTGTTTAATTACCTCAGAATTGGCCTGTGGGGTGGGGTACAGATAGACAAGGGTTTTTTAATTGCAGAAGGGAGACATTCCTTTTCTAGGTAATCTGTTTTACACAGTGACCTAGGACTAACATTGCTGTGACTTGCCATTGTCTGTATAAATGTCACATCGTATCTTTGAGGAGTTCAGGTTACCTGGCGATTGTTGCTCTTCTGAACCTGTGATTGAAAGTGTGGTTTCTTTCTTTTATTCTATGCTTTCCTCTCCCTCTGCCCCCCCTGTCTCCATTAGTGAAGATACAGGTAAGCCTTGAGAAGAGAAACAGGATATAGTTTAGAGTAGGTAGAAGACATAGAAAAACCACCTACTATCTTGTCCAGGAACACAGTTTGGCCAGTGCCTGAGTGAGAGCTGCCAACTAGTCTGAGTGGCTCTGTAGATCTTGTTTAATAATAGATCACAGTTTCAAAGCAGAATAAAGTGACTTGGTCATTTAAGCAGAGTGGCAGTGTGACTACAATAGCTTAGTGAAGGAAAATTTAAGAAGCAACATTGTCACCAGCACTGTGGGGATTATGATAATATAGTGGCTTTGTAGATCAGTGGGCATGTTGTATGTCTTGGAATCCGTAGACTTGATGATGACAGTGCACTTAAATTTGTATGTTTTCAATAGTTAATTAGAAATGTATATCCCAGACGAGAATTAAGAGGAACATGGATAGGATGGCAGGAACTATTACAGAACTTGGGTTTAAACCTGAACACTGCCCTTTGTCAGTTGTACATCAGTGAACTACACACTCTGGAATTTGATATTTTCACTTGAAAAATGGGGACTATGCCAGCTTTATAGTACTGGAGGACTCCATGGGAAAAGGAATTATAAGGGGCCCAATACAAACTGCCTGTTAAAATTACCCATCATGTAGACTATCACTGATGCCTTAGAATAGTATTTAGCAACTCCTTGGAAAATAATGTTCTGATACGTGATTCAGTGTGCTAATGAACAGTTGTGGAGGCATGGGGAGAGAGTGCTGTTGTGGAGTGGTAGGGCCTGTTTATCTATTTGACCCTGAAAACAGAGGATTTACTTGCTCTGTTGAAGAGTAAATATTTAGAGTATTAGGCCTTGAAGCACTGATCTCTTTGGAAGCATGCCTATTTTAAGAATAGTATGAGTAGAAACACCCCCCATCTGCCGGACTGCCTGTAATGATGTGAATTGTATACCAGGAACAAGTTTTAAAAAATATTTTATTGACAATTTTTATATATGTATATAATATCTTTTGATTCTATCCACTTTTCATTGTTTCTCTTGCCCCCTGTTCCTCCTTCAGAGACTACTTTTATTTGGTCACAAAAAAAATGTCCAGTTTTAAGGAAATGGTGGGTATCTATGTGCCACATCAAGCCTGGATCCCTAGATCCTATGCCTCTGGAAGGAGCTCTTGAGAGAACACTCTTCCACTGGGTAGCATTTTCTAACGAAAATCCTTTCTCAGCCAACCTCCAACCCCTGGTGTCACCCTGTCGATCCTTTCTTTTCTGCTTATAGTCTCAAGGGAAAACAGATTGATGATTCAACCACTGGTAATGGCAAACATAAGAATTGACATTTATATGGATTTAAGATTTGGGCTTCATTCTGACCCTATCCCTTCCTAGCTATAGGTGTAAGAACAAATTAACCTCTCCAATCTCTGTTCCCACTTGAAACTCATAGTGTGAGGATGGAATGAGAAAATGCATGTATTGTGTTGAAGGCAATGTCTGGCTCATTGAAATAGTGATAACTTGCCCTGCTGGTTTCTTTCAGGCACGCACACTTCTTCACACAATCACATACGAAAGTTTGTTGGAACGCTAATGCCCAGAAATCAAGGCTTGGCTGGCTTTACTTTATGTGATGAACATGCACAGCAGATCCTGTTCCTGTGGGACAGACCCAGTCTTCATTAGCCAGAGTCATCAGTGTGCTAGGTTGAGTTATTCTCTTTTCTATTTCTATATTTCTTCTAGGGAGAATCTGATTGTTCCGGTGGTAAATGGCAGACAACAACCCTAGCGGTTTCGTGAAGAACTTTGTGTTGTCTGCTTCCTGCAAATATAATACACTTTGATAGGACTGAACATTCAGTATTCAGATAACCAGAAATATGTGCACCTACTGATAGCTTCCCAGCAATGGGAAAGCAGCGAAACAGATACTTTCTTATCTTTGTTCATAATTTTAAGCCTAGTAGATTACTTCCATCGGATCCTTAAAAAAAAAATCATCAGCTGAGTGGCGCTAAGATATTTATGAAGATGCAAACATTTAAAATAGGCTGAAAAGAATACATTTATGTCTTTTTCTTTAGAGAAACAAATATGTACTCCCCAAATTTGAACTGCATGATGTGAAATGGCTAACGTCACTGGCCATGTGAGTTCCGAAGAGACTTGCACCTGCTCTCAGCTACAGACATCTTTCCAGTTCTGCTTAATTTAAATATAATTTGTAAATGGCTGGCAGTGTAAATAATTTTTAAAATCTGCTAATTTTTAAAATGGCATAGACAGAAGTTATCTGTGGGTGATCAAGTATGACAGTTGTGGTGGGTTGTCTTTTAAATGAGGAAGTTTGACAAAGATGAAACCACAGTGCTTTACAAATAACCAAAACTGCATCAGCCATTGTTCAGTAGAATCACACTGTCTACTTTGAAAGGAAGTTGAAGTTTATTCATTCAAAAATAGTTGATTCTACCCTGAATTAGACATCAGAGGTGTACCCAGGTGAAAAAAGGGCTTGGGGACAGCCTGCCCTGATATAAAATGGAGTATGTTGTTTACAGGGGAGTTTACAAACACTAAAACCAGTAAAACCAGATCAAACTGGGTCTGCTTATATAGCTCCCAGTGAAGCCAATTCTAAACATAGACATAGCATAAAATATGCCCCTCAGGACTCAGTGCTTCCACCTCCCCAATATCACTGCCACATAATGTATGGGGAGCCCCTGATCTGACTGAAGGCCAAACTGAGAAACAATGGCATACATGAATATCAGCATAGCAAGACCTAGAGCTTTGATGGGACTCTGCCCCTCAGGTCCTGCAGAGCCTATTGAACCTCACACAATACCCTGGTAGAGTGACCCTTAGTCCAGGGAGAACTGGGACCTTGTCACCCTATGTGATTGCTTCCCTCAGTAAACATGTGTTAGTCACAGCCAGACTACACAGTAAAATCAGCCTCACTGCCTCTCCCTGAGGAGACTTGGGGTGGTTGAGGGAAAGGGACTTTTTAGTGACTGAGTTGCGTTATCCCCTTGTCCCTACTGTCCACGTGTGTGATTCGTGGCTTTTTATAGGATGATTAAGTCCACCAATGGACTTCCCATTAAGTACTAGTGACGGCTTTGGAGGACAGACCTTGTCCTGAAGGTGCCTAGGGCCAGTTCTGGCTTTGCTACTTCCTGCCACATGCTGACTCTATGTCACTGAGACCATATACTGGACTGTTTTCTCCTACTTTCACCCTGATGCATGTAGTCTCCTTTGCATTGCAGGTTTTTAAAAAGCACCCACACTCAGCTGGCTCCTGGGACCTTGCCAAGGGTCTGGTCAGAGAGCAAAAGTAGATATGCAGGTGGTGGTTGTCAACCAGATGTTATTTCTAAGGTGAATGCAGGCCAAAATCTTTGCTGCCTGTGTGTTTTATGGGCCTGAATTTGTTGAGTTTTACAATGTGTGACGCTTACTTTTGCTAGAGACAGGCACCTCTTTATATGAAAGAACCATACCACAGAACTGTTCCTTCCAGTTCAAGGAGGGAAGTGTTAAGAGACTCTAGCCACTATGACTTTGTCTCCCTTGGAGGCAGGCTTCTGGTGTTTTGAAGCAGGAAACAGGCTGGCCATTGTCAGCTTTTAGCACCCCCTCCCCCCAGCTGTCTGCATCTGGTGCAGGGTCATGCCATGTAAGACTAGGTAGAGAACAACCTGTTGCCATCTCAGGGTGGTGCCTTGCCACTCCTCCCCCTTGTTTGGTGCTTCTGCACCTTCTTAATGCCCAACTTGTTCAGAATCCACTTTTTCTTGGAGACAGATCTGAATCCTCTGGATTAATGGATAAATGGAGCCTCCTGGTTAGGAAGGGATTCTCTTTACCTTCTGGCTCTAGTCCCACTTACCTGCCATTCTGTTGTCGCTCACGTTTGTTAGAGCAGTAGTGGGCAAAGCCGACTCATCTAGAAACTTTCAGCTCAACGCTTACTAACTTTACAACTTGTGATGTTTAGGAGCTAAGTAATATATAATAAATGTTCTCACTCCCTCCAGAGATGGCTTCCTGAGTTTAGACTCTTTTAAAGAAAAGAAAAAGGGAAATACATTGGGTCATTGTTTTCACAGTTTTGACATAACAGATTTCTGTTTGGCAAGCACTTTTCCCCAGCTCTCAGAGTTGAAGATGAGACAAAGAAGGTTGCATTAAAAGCAGAACTGAACCTGGGGAGCCTTCTTTCCATTAGTTCCCACTCTGGGGTTTGTTTGTTTGTTTGTTTTTAGCTAGTGCCTAATCCTTTATTCAGCAATCAAATACAAGGAATTTCAGTCCTTTTAGATCATATAAAGTGTTCCTAAGTTGGACACACTTGTTGGCTAAGTCTTCTAATGGCCCATTTTAACTGCTCCTCTAAGAGTCGAGGACACTCCTGTGGGTGATGCTGCAAAGGTAAATAGTTCACGATGATTTGTTTTGGATGCTGCTAGGAGGCTTTGCAAGTGGAGTTAAATACATTCTTTCTGACTAGCACTCACATTTTATATCCGAAGCCTTTGTTGGAAAGGGGTCTTGCCCTTAAGATACTACAATTATTGTCCTAGTGCAGTTTCCCTTTAATTGCACTAATCGCTTTAGCAATTATGGCTGCTTTTGTTTGCATGCACTTTGGCTATCCTGTCAGCAGAAGTTCATGTTCCTTTTCTTGCTAAACTTGTCCTTTCTTCACATCTTTTTTTCTCCACTTTCTATTCCATGTCACTGTAACTAGCTAAAGGCAGTGAGCAATAATCACCTCACATCCTGGATTTTATACTGTCTTGAAATTTTTTCCTCTGTGCAAATTAGTCTGTCACTTTAAAAAATATATTTATTTATTTGAGAGATATAGCTAGAAAGAGAGAGAGAGAGTAAGAGAGAGGAAGACGAGAGAATGGTCACGCAGGACACACAGGGCCTCCAGCCGTTGCAAATGAACTCCAGATGCACATGCTACCTTGTACATCTGGCTTATGTGGGTACTGGGAAATGGAACTTGGGTCCTCAGGCTTCACAGGCAAGCATCTGAACTGCTAAGCCATCTCTCCAGCCCAGTCTATTACTTTTGAATTCAGCATCACTCATATCTTCAGGTGCTGTTGCTTCTCTTTGCTGGACAAACATCCAACCAGAAGCAGTTTATCAAAGGAAGGTGTTCATTTCAGGCTTCGAAAACCCAGGGGAACACCATCCATGGCAGAAGAAACTGACTCACTTCCATAGGTCAGTAGCAGAGAGACATCATCAGACACCTAGCAAACACACCAGCAAACATGAACAGCCAGAACTCCAAGTTAGGGCTAGACACAAGATCTGCCCCCAAACATACCTTAGAACTAGACTCCCAAGATCCATTTCCAGTGACATTTCCTCCAGCCAGACTGATGGAAGCCCAAGGTATAAACTCAGCTTTTTTTTTTTTTTTTTTGGGGGCAGAGTTTCGAGGTGGAGTTTCACTCTAGCCTAGGCTGACCTGGAATTCACTATGTAGTCTCAGGGTGGCCTCGATCCTCCTTCCTCTGCCTCCCGAATGCTGGGATTAAAGGAGTATGCCACCACACCTGGCTACAAGCTCCCTTTTTTTAAAAATTTTTTTTTTTAATTTTTTTGGAGAGAGACACAGAGAGAAACAGAGAGAGAGAGAGAGAGAGAGAGAGAGAGAGAGGAAGACAGAGATGGGCATGCCAGCCAGCAGTGTCTCAGCTGCTGAGAACAAAATCCAGATGCATGCGCCCCCTTGTGGTCAACTGTGGCATTGTGCTCTTGTGTCACTGCATCTGTCTAAACGTGGGACCTGGAGATTGGAACCGCTGGAGATTTGAACCAGCGTTCTTAGGCTTAGGAGGCAGGCGCCTTAACCCCTAAGCCATCTCTCCAGCCCTCCCAAGCTCCCTTCTTAATCAAAAACACCTCAATCTATGGGGCCATGCATTTAGACTATCACAGGTGCCTGGCCAGAATGTAACATGAATGGCTTCTAATCAGATTCATATATAGTCTTGTTACCTTCTGAGACTTCCTGAACACATTCACATTTATATTGGCATTCTAGGGGTCCACTCTCCTACCAGAATTGCTTATTAAGTTTTGCTTATGCTATTCTAGGGCTTCTTTAACCTGCAGTTCCAAGCTGTTCCATATAATTCCAAAATGTCTAACTTCAAAGGTCTATGAACCATGTGAAACCAGGTTTCTCAGATCAACAACTTCAATTCTTGATACTATCAATTATCTTTTTATGTTTGTTTGATTTTTGGAGGTAAAGTCTGGAACTCTAGCCCAGGCTGACCTGGATTTCACTACGTAGTCCCAGGCTAGCCTTGAACTCATGGCGAAACTCCTACCACTGCCTCTCAAGTGCTGGGATTAAAGGTGTGTGCCACACCTGGCTCAATTTCCTTTATTATTACTTTTCTCTACTCAGAGTTTGAGGGGAAATAGTTTTTTTTTTTTTTTTGAGAGAGAGAGACAAGAGAGACAGAAACAGAGAGAGAGAGGAAGAGGCAGAGAGAGAGGGTCATTTCAGCTGCTGTGAACGAACTCCAGATGTGTGCGCCCCCTGTGGGCAAGCGCCGCATTGTGCACTTGCCTCACTTGTGTCTGGCTAAATGTGGGACCTGGAGATCCAAAGGGTGTTCCTAGTCTTGGCAGGCACCTGCCATCTCTCCAGCCCCGAGAGGAAATATTTTTAAGCATGGCAGGGAAGGCATGGTTGAGTTCATGGTACTGGGAACATTTTGTTGGGATTCCTCACATCTTGGCTGATCAGGAAGCAGAGACAATTTGAGTCAGAATAAAACCTATTCCCTCCAATGAGGCTTCGCATCCTAGTGTCTAATAACCTCCAGCTGGGAGAAAAGTGTTCAAAGACATTCTGGGCTCATTTCACCTTCATGCTAAAACAAATGTCTAGCACAATTAACAGTGCTGTCCAAATTAAGATTGACAACATTTTGAGCATCTGAAATTATAAAGCCTTTTATTTAAGGGGCTGGAGAGAGAGCTCAGCAGTTAAAGGTGCTTGCTTGCAAACCCTGAGGCCTGGGTTCAATTCCCCACTACCCATGTAAACCCAGATGCACAAAATGGAGCATGTATCTGGGAAGAGGCCCTGATGAGCTCATTCTCGTTTCCCACTTGCAAATAAATAAATAAATAAATAAATAAATAAATAAATAAATCGTGTAAAAATCACCTCATGACATGACTGTAGTTTCATTGAGAAAAATCAACGAAGAAAGAAAACAAGCCAAAATAAATTAATTCTGCTTTTTATTGTTTCTTCAATGTGACCATTCTTAGCTGTTGATATGTATATATCCTTTCAGAGCTTTTCTCAATGCATTCACCAATGTGTATTTGCATATGTATACCTAAAATTTGTTTTAAAACATGAATGATGTGTTTAAGTCCTGCCTTAAAACTTATTTGTGTTTTTTCCCACTTTACATCAAGTCTTGAACATTTTCCAATGCTAGTGAGTGTAAACAACTAAATTCTTTTTAATTTGATAGCATAGCATCCCACTGTTGACAAGTTTTGTACTTTATCTAGATACTTCCTTACAAATTCTGTCAATAACAATGCTATAACTTCATTCTTCTATTGATGTGCTTGTACTTAGGAATCTTTGTCCTAGCAAACTGGCACTCAGAAGTAGAAATTATTGGGTCAGAGAATGTGCAAGGCTAAAAAATTTTAATGCCTTTCAAACCTTTCAAGAAAAATTTCAACAGTTTGTTTCCCCCATTAATACTGAATGAGGAAATCCACTCCACATATGCTTTCTACTTTGCTGTAAGTTTAATATAGCTTTGATAAACTGTCTCAATCTAGAATGAAAACAGCTATTTTTATCATGATGGCTTATCCAAACAATAGCAGGTTGGGGACCTGAGAGGGAGATTAATAATATGTGCTATGAAAACACATTTTTGTCACTCTCTTTATCTGAGAAATGGGAATAATAATCATAAAAGACAATGATATAGTCACTTGGTTATAATATTAAAGTCTATAATATCATTGCAACTATTTATTTTAGTAAACATATCCCATATCTCATATATTTATATCTTTCCAACTCATTGTCCTAGCTAACAGGCATAGTAAGTGATTTGGTATATTCCATTTCTTTTTTCAAGGTAGGGTCTCATTTTAGCTCAGGCTGACTTGGAACATACTCTATAGTCCCAGGCTGGCCTCCAACTCACAGCAATCTTATAACAAAGAAAAGTGATACTGGAATTTATGCTATTACTTTGTGCAAAAAATCTCAAATGAAGACTTTTCCCTTTATGAGGTTTCCTAATAATTGATCATCATAGTATTTTTGATTAAACCTTATAATTAAAATATTCTGATGGTGAGTTAGAGTGATGGCTTAGTGGTTAAGGCACTTGCCTGTGAAGCCTAAGGACCCAGGTTCAATTCCCTTATGCCCACATATACCAGATGCACATGGTGGCACATGCTTCTGGAGTTTGCAGTGGCTAGAGGCCCTGGTGCACCCATTCTCTCCCCCCCTTCCCCTCTCCCTTTCTCTCTCTTTGTCTCTCTCTCTTCCCTTCCCTCTTAAAAACAATATTAAATTAAAAATATTAAAAAATATTCTGATGGCAAAAGCATTTCTATTCAACAAATAGGAAGTGAGAAGTAACCAAAATTCTATACTAGCTAAAATTCTAGAACTTCAAAGAAGACTTTACATTTTAAACTATTTTTTTTAGCACAACTGACTGCATCCCTCACCAGTCAGTCCTATTATCATATCATGCCTCTCTGCTTAGGGAAATAGTTATTAGCTCTTATACCAGTAGGATGTCATGTGTTATAGTTGTTAGACCTTAATAAAATTGTTCAAATGTAGAAAAGCTAGATAATAATGTCAGGAGCATTAAAACTCATACTTCCTAAATTTAATGATTCTTAATATTTTATCATTTTCCCTTTGTACCATGTAAAGTAAATAATAGTTATTGTGACAAACTTTGAATCCTTGAACATGCATAAATCCTCTGAGAATAGAGACAGCCCAAGGTGGTTTATTAAAAGTAACTTGGGGGCTGGATAAATGGCTTAGTGGTTAAGATGCTTGCCTGCAAAGCCAAAAGACCCAGGTTCAATTCCCCAGGACCCACATAAGCCAGATGCACAAGGGGGCACATGCATTTGGATTTCTTTTGCAGTGGCTAGAGGCCCTGGCATGCCCATTCCCCCTCTCTCTCTATCTCTCCCTGCCTATTTCTCTTTTTCTCTCTCTTTCTCAAATAAATAAAGAAAAATAAAAATATTTTTAAAAGTAACTTGATGTTGGGGAGATGATTCAGCAGTTAAAGGCTCTTACTTCATAAGCCTACTAACCTGCATTTGGTCACCAGCATTCACATAAAGCTAAGGGCAAAGTATTGCATGTATCTCCAACGCTATAGGAGGCAGAGCAAGAAGAATCCTGAAGCTTGTGGGCCAGAGTGACCAGCCTTCCTGGCAGCAAAACAATAAGAGAAATCCTGTCTCAGGAAATGAAGGTAAAAGACAAGATCAGGCTTTCTCAGGTTGCTCCTAACCTCTACATGTATACTGTGGTATGTGGGTGCCCATGTACACATATACATACCTATATACATATACACACAAAATAATAGCAAAAAATTAAAGTAATTTTTGGTAATTTATAGAATTTACTTATTTTTCTTCTTAAAATGGATAGCTTTAAAGTTATAGAAAATTTACTTACTGCTTATGAATTTTGTCAAATATAAAGGAAAGCCATATGTTTAGACTCAATGGTTAAATTTAACAGCTATACAAAAGATAAGGCTATCAGTAAGAGTTGAATGCAAACTGGTTGACAATATGAAGTGTTTTTCTTGAAGAATCAATGGGAATTATGTCTGAAGGTTTGAACTAGGAAACCATAAGTTTATAGGAAGTAATTCATTACATAGCTTTTTGGCTTTAAGAAATCCAGATAAAGGTCTTTGGTTCATGAATGACACTATGAGATCCGTTTACTTTAGACAAATATTTTTGAAGATTCCCAGCATCTGATCATGATGGGGTTGTATTTGGGCTTCTGTGGGTCATGTTGGAATTTTCAGTATGGTAGCTTCTTGGCTTCAGCATTTATTATTGTAGACTAAAATTACCCTCTAAATGCAAGTCTGGACTTACCATTCCCTTTAGCTATGTAACCTAAGGCGATTAGTTGGAAAAGGTTTAAATATGTGACCTATTCTTTGTTAAATCAATGACTGTGTGAAGTCACAGGGTCAACTAAATTTGCATTACTATTGTTCCTATTTCCCAGGCATAGAAAGAATGAGTAATACAAGAGGTTAGCTCCATCTCCCCTAAACCAATTTTTGGGCAGAAAAACGAATCACAGCTTTCAACCACTATATGACTTGTGTTCCACCCAAGATACCTCTTTTCTATCCTGTTGTCAATCACCTGGACCTGTGCAATTCTTCTAAAGGTAGCCAATAAGAAACAATACATGTAGGTTGGAGAGATGGCACAGTTGTTAAAGGTGCTTGCTTGCAAAGCCTGATGGCTTGGGTTTAATTCCCTAGTACCCATGTAAAGCCAGATGCATGAAGTGGTGTATTCTTTTGGAGTTTGTTTGCAATGGCAGGAGGCCCTACTGTGCCCATACTCACTCACTCTTTGCCTCTTTCTCTCTTAAATAATAAATGAACAAACAAATAAATAAAAATTAAAAAAGAAGCAATGCGTGCATATCATGAACAAGTGCAAAACAGTAAAATAGGGTGGACTAATCATGAAAATGAAGCTCCATTCTCAGAGACAACCTTTTGCCACTTCTTTTTAGAATTTTTTTTTGTGCATATACAATCCTATTTGTCATAATCAGTTTAGGCTGCTCTAACAATATCATGGCTTAAACAATAGTCATTTATTTTTCACAGTTCTGAAGCTGGAATATAGCACTGGTAGATCTAGTGTCTAACGAGTGCTCGCTTCCTTGTTTGCATGTGGCCATCTTCTTGCTTAACATAGGGGGACAGTGAGGGAGGGAGGGAAGGAGTTAAAAAAGAAGGAAGGAGTTAAAAAAGAAGGAAGGGAGAAAGGTATATTGTGTATGTATATGTCGGAGAGGGGAAATTGAGGTCATCTCCC
Source organism: Orientallactaga sibirica (assembly GCA_036365145.1). Taxonomy (NCBI): domain Eukaryota; kingdom Metazoa; phylum Chordata; class Mammalia; order Rodentia; family Dipodidae; genus Orientallactaga; species Orientallactaga sibirica. The sequence continues at coordinate 48,687,584 of JAEOAD010000004.1, read as the reverse complement.
ACATATGTTTTCTTTTTAGAGTACTAGTTCCATTCAGGATGGCTCCATTCTTACTACCAAAATGCTTTTGGGAAGGATATAGAGACTGAAAAAATATATGTTACACACACACACACACACACACACACACACACATATATTTATAATTTAACACAAACTTTTATTTTTATTTAACACAAACTGCCACGCATTTTTGTCGTTTTTTAATAATGTATCTTAAACAAATTCTTTAAATATTTTAATAGGAATACTCAAAAGTCCATTTCTTGTAAGTGGTTATATAGGATTTTAACATATATACATATATAACATATATGAAATATAACTTTTTTTTTTATTTAAAAATTTTTTTTTGGTTTTTCGAGGTAGGGTTTCACTCTAGCCCAGGCTGACCTGGTCTCAGGGTGACCTTGAACTCATGGTGATCCTCCTACCTCTGCCTCCCGAGTGCTGGGATTAAAGGCGTGCACCACTATGTCCAGCTGCAGATGTAACTTTTTAAAAAAAGTTTGTTCTTTTTAAGAGAGAGAGAAAGAAAAAAAATTGTCACACAAGGGCCTCTAGCCACTTCAATCAGACTCCAGATGCAGGTGTCACCTTGTGCACATGCATCACCTTGTTCATCTTTCTTACTGAGTTCTGGGGAGTCAAACCTGGGTCCTTAGGCTTCACATGCAAGTGCCTTAATTGCTAAGTCATCTCTTCAACCAGAAACATGTAACATTAAATTCAGTGCTAGGGATTAAACCTAGGGCCTTGTTGTGTATGCTAGGCTAGGGCACAAGCAATGTGCCACATACCCAGCCCTGATGCATGTAATATACTTATTATAATTTGTTTAACCACTGTCTTATTATTGATCTTTAGGCTATATCCAGACATACACTGTTAAAAGTAAGCAATGTTACAATGGCTACCGTTGTACATATGCCTTTGTTTATACATTGCTAAATAAGTTTGAATTTTAATAGGTATTGCCAAATTTTTCTCCTAGTGGTTTGTACCTAACCAGAGGATGACGTCTTTAGCAGTTTAACTTAACTTTCAAATGTTGGCCAACTGACTTTGTGTAAAATGGAATCATTTAAGTTTGCCTTTACTTTTAAGTGAAATTCAGCACATTATGTGTTTTAAAGCTACTTACAATTAATTTTCTTGGAATTACTTGGTGTTGTTGTCTTTTTCAAATGTTAATCGTTTCTTATAGGATTTTTATTCAAAAAGAAAGAAATTTGTAATCTTTTTCATGTACACTACGAACATTTAACTATATCTTTATTGTTTGACTTTATATTTTTTCTGGGCTGAAGATTTTAATTTTTTTTCTGTGATCTGTTTGAGCAAAGGCTTCCTTTAGAGTCTATTTGAGGGTGGAACCAGTTAGGGTGACTGGACCCCTGGAAGTAAGAAAGTGTGCACTTGCTAGAAATCAAAGATGAGCTGATTTCTTATCTAGACCTGTTTTCCACAACAACGAAGACTCCTCCTGGGAGGGAGGTCTTTCATAGGATTTAAGCATTGTGGTTGATCAAGTTCAGCCCTCAGAACTTGGTGTCTGGGCTAACCTCTTCCTGAGATAGCCCCTAGTGCTAAACAACCAGCTGTCCCTCTGGTTCACCTGAGCTGGAAGACAGCCCAGCACTATAAGGTTATAAATACCTTTAAAAGGGGAAGGCAGGCTCTCTGACCAGTTGGGAACTTCCAGCTGTGGGTGAGTTTTTCCCTCCGGGGGCCCAGGGCAGTCCCCCTAGGCCTTACTCTCCACATGGGTTCTTTATCCCTTCCAGCTCCCCACATGGCAGGAGCTCCTTGAACTTTCTTTTCTCTCTTCTCTTCACAGTTTTCTCAGACCCTCCATGTGTGATCTCTAGCCACATAGGTGCCTTTCCTTGGCTCTGTACTTCCCTCAATAAATATAATTTAATAATTATCCTTCTCAGTCTTTTTTATTAAATTCTTTGATTAAAATTAGAAATGAACCCAGCATTTGGGGTTCAAAGACTTTCCTGGACTCCTAACTCCCCATTACTCATTCTCTTGGGATTGCATTCCCCAGACTGTAATCCTCCCCTTGCCTGCTGAAAGGGTCTAACTGCTTCCAGTACTCTGAGACGGAGCAAAACCAAACCAGGGCTGAAGATCCTATTTGCTTTGCAGGTTGTCACTTAGTCTCTTCTCTTACTACTTGTGTCCCAGTGTCCCCAAAGCCAAATCTTGTGATTAAGCTGTTGTGGAAGTGGACCTGTAATTCTCAGTTGCTGTCCACTTTATTTTTTATTTTATTTTTTTAAAATTTTTAAAAATTTATTTATTTTTGGAGAGAGATGGACAGAGAGAGAGGGAGACAGATAGAGATGGGCGTGCCAGCAGTGTCTCAGCTGCTGTGAATGAAATCCAGATGTGTGCGCCCCCTTGTGGGCAAGTGCGGCGTTGCGCCCTTGCGTCACTTTGCATCTGGCTAAACGTGGTACCTGGAGATTGGAACTAGCGTTCTTAGGCTTAGCAGGCAGGCACCTTAACCGCTAAGCCATCTCTCCAGCTCCATTTTATTTTTTTGAGACAAGGTGTCTCACTAATCCCGGAGCTCACAAATTTAGCTCCTTTGCTGGGACTGAGCATGGTCCCTTGGCTCTGGGGGATAATCTAGACATTTTCTTGCCCTTATATCATCTCTGGATTGTTCCTCTGGTTCCAGTCAAACCCTGGGCCCAACTTCCAGAGACATGTGGTTTTTGCTGCTCCAGAATGTTTCTGGAATTCCCAAAGCTGCCTCTCCCTTTTCACCAGTTGCTTCTATCCCTGTGCCCAGGGAGTGCTGCACTGCAGGGCACACCCCAGACCTTCTGAGTGGAAATCTACCATCACCAGCCATCATTACCACTGACCCTTGTACACATAAGCCCGAGACACATCTTCATGTCCCTCAGTGCTGTGGTTAGACTTCAATTCCGCATGGTGCACGTGGTGCTGACCCTTGTGCTTTCCATTTCCAAAACTTTGGGATGGATCTCTTATCTGTTATCATTTTTTTGTTCTTTGGAGTTCTACCTTTTTAATCCTTCTTTCCCCATGTGATTGATTGCATGTATATGTGCATATGTATGCATGTTTGTATGTGTGTGCATGTGCATGTGGAGGCCAGAGATTGACATTGGGTGTATATAATCCTCAGTTGCTCTCCACATTATTTTTTGAGACAGGGCTCTCATTGATCCTGGAGCTTACTGATGTGTCTTGATGAGCTTGCTGGCAAACCCTAGGGATTGGCCTATCTTTCCCTCTCCGGTGGGGGGATTACAGATGTCCAGGTTTTATGTAGGTGCTTGGGATCTGAACTCAGGTCCTTATGCTTGCCTGACAAGTAGTTTACTTAATAAGCCATTTTTTTTCTAGACCGTTGAGGTTTCAGGAGGAATTACAACATTTTTTTTCATTCTGTTTAATGATAATTTTCTCTTCTATTATTTGATATATATGCATTTATTTTAAATCATTGATCCATATTAAATCACATTGCTGTAAGAAAGGGGAGTTTTATTAATTTTAGTATCAGAAAAGGGAACTTTAGATTTAGTTTTATTGCCCTAGTTTGGCTAGTCAAGTTGTCCTAAAATGACTTTCTAAACTATATTTTCCCAGTTGTTTTCAAGTTCTATTTCTATCATATTCTAAGTTTCCATTGTATTTTGATCATTTTTATTCTTTATAATACCTCTTACTATCTAATCATAATTATTTCTCTTAACTTTTTGAAGACAAAGTTGTGTGTGTGTGTGTGTGTTCAAGTGTGTGAGTGCAGACATATGCATACCACAACACACACATCAGAGAATAACTTTGTACGTAGGTCCTTGCTGTCTGCTTTGTTTGAAGCAGTGTCTAGCTAGCTTGTGAAAGTCTAGTGATTCTCCCTTCTTCTTCCTTCTTGCCGTGGGTGCATGGAATTACAGATACTCACAGTATAGGGTCAGCTTTACATGGGTTCTTTGTATCTAAATTCAGTCACTCAAGCTTGTGTGCTTTATCCACTGAGCCATCTCCACACCCTGAAGGCAAAGTTTGAAAACTGAGTTAAAATAAGCAGTTTCTTTGGCTTTCACTTTTTAAAATCTTCATTTCATTTATTTCATTTTTATGTTTCTCTATTTTAAATGATAGTTATTAATAAAATTTTTAGATTTTTGATATACTAAATAGATACACTTGTATGTATATATGTTTATAATTTTAAGTTATAGCTTTTCATACATCTCTCACTTCCTTTTAATGGAGTAAAATCCAAGCTGAGTTTATGGATGGGTTGTCTCAGTCTGTGAGTGTGTGCTAAGAATGGACAGCAGTTGCATTTTGAGCTTGTTCAGCATTGGCCTTGCATAGAAGGGAAAATTTTATCAATAGGTGAAATGTTGGTTTTTCTCAGTTGGTATTAACACTAGGATTATTCTCCACCAGAATAAATCTTCTCTTCCTAAAACTTTAAGAAAAGAAAAAAAAATGAATTTTTAGATATTCCAGGGAGACCCGTTTCTTACTACTTTTGGAGAAGGATATGACGTAAACACTTAAGTGCAAGTGCATGCTTCTACTGTAGGAGATAGCCTGAGTGTTGTGTAATGACTACTTAAATACAAACTGAGATATCCAATGTCCTCTCTGTCCTCATTGTGGGCCAGCCCAAAGTAGCGCTCTTACATTTGAATGCTGCCATCTCTATTTATTAGAGCTGTGACACTGTTCAAGCCCAAGAATTTCTCCCATCCCGAGACCTTTCATGGAAAGAAGACTGGGGTTCCTGCAGTCAAGTGATTACCTGAACCCCTAGTCCAAGTAGGTACTTAGCCAATGGGTTTTGCTTCCCTAAACTTGTGAAAAGTTGATATGGATGAGTCTTTTAGAATGCTTTTTTTTAAAAGAATTTTTATTTTTATTTTTTATTTGCAAGCAGAGAGAGAGAGAGAGAGAGGGACAGAGAGAGAGAGAAGAGAGGCAGAGAGAGAGAGAGAATGGGCACACCAGGGCTTCTAGCCACTGCAAAGGAACTTCAGATGCATGTGCCCCTTGTGCATTTGGCTTATGTGGGTCCTGGAGAATTGAACCAGGATCCTTTGGCTTCGCAGGCAAATGCCTTAACTGCTAAGCCATTTCTCCAGCCAAGTCTTTTAGAATGCTTTTATCAGCAAGGGCTCTAATTCTTCATTCACATGTTATTAGAATGGAAATTTATAGGGTACCTTCCACTATGGCCTTACCATAGATTTCAATTTCAAAAAATTCAATTGTCAGTGCTACTGGAAGGAAGAAATGGCATGCATGAATAAGTAAATGATATCTTCGGCATTTAAACATATCTGTGAATTCATTTGACAATTACTTTTGCAGACTATAGTAATAGCATTTCAAAGCTGGAAGAGAACTTTGAAATTATAAAATCCTTTAATTTTGCAGATGAGGAAACAGAGGGTTAATGACTCACCTAAGACCACACAGTGGTGTAATATAAGCAGTACAGTTGGGATGGGAAATAGAGTATCTAATTCATTTCCTTAATTTACCTTTTAAGATTATATTTACTAAGGTAAATTCCTAAGTCCCCACAGTCCCTGCAAACTGATGTCTGCATAGGAAAAGGGATTCATGAACTTGGGGTAACAGAAAGACTTTAAGTATTTATTATCTGACTCTTGGCACAGCCAGATAAGATTCCTCTTCCACAGTTTGTCTTTGGGTATGGGCTACTGTAGCAGACAGCTTCAGGTTCGCTGAGATGAACTTCCAGACCAGGCACAGTTATGGAGGAAGGGATATTATTTATTGAAGCTTACAGATCCAGGGGAAGTTCCATAATGGCAAGAGAAGCGGCCTGCTCTCCACAGGGCCAAGCAGAGAGAGAGAAAGCCAACCAGCCACCACAGCACACAGAGCAAAACTACAGCCAAAAGGTCACACAGCACACTTCAGGAACTCCTGCTAGGCACATTTGCATATCTTTACAATGGAATCTCAAACCATCACCTTAAGACCAGCCCCCAGTGACATTGCCTCCAGCAAGGTGATTGCAGATGCAAACTATAACTAATAAAACATTGAATACATTGGGGGACATATATTCAAACTACCACAGCTACTAAATTTAGAGTAACAAGTGAGGACTAGGAGAAATTATACCAAATCGGGTAGACACATATCCAAGTCATGTCAAAATCCTCAGATTAGCCAGAGTCTGTTTGAGTTGTAAGGTGGGGATAGAAATCTTGGGTAAAATGTAGGTGGTATAAAGACAGGAAGAAAGGACCATACATACCACACAGGAATGACATATTACATAAGAAGTTGCTAGGCACCAATGTAGGCAGGATTCCCAAAGTGGTACCTGGGCTGGGGGTACTCAGGGAGTTTAAGGTTTGAAAGAAGGTTCACTATAAGCCATAAGAAACAGCTTTATTCTCCAACAGAATGATTTTTTTTTTTGCCATGTTTTTTTGTTTCCTGGCCAAGTGTAGCTTTTCAGTGCTGGGATATAACATCCTACCAGAAGCAACTTATGGGAGGAAAGGGTTTATTTCAGGCTTATGGCTTCATGGAAGGACAGCAATGCAGAGCAGAGGCTGGGCATCACATCTTGTCACAGCAGCTGGAAGGAAGTGACAAGGGAATAACTAGCCCGTGAACTCCCAGTATGGCTGGACAAATGAACTTCAAGGTCTGTCCCCAGTGACACACCTCCTCTAGAGAGGGTCCATTTCCCAAAGGTTCCATCAGCTGAGGACTGACTATGAGGCTCAGTCACAAATGTATGAAGCTGTGGGGTACATCTCACATGCAAACTACCTCACCAAGTCAGATCAACAACTGGATTGTTCTGATTGATGATTTGATGTTGTAAACATTGCTCAGGGTAGGTAAAGTAATTCCTAGGTAATTGCTGATTTATCCTTATTGGCTCCAGGTCTGGACCTGGCCTTTAGAGCATCATAAAGCTCCCCAATTCACATACCTTTACCTCATAACCCTACAAACTAATTTTGCTTTTGACTTTTCTAAAAAAAAAAAAACAAAAACCCTGCTTAATCTATTATGTAAGTCAAGTAGGAATAACATTGAAGTTATTCTGAAGGGCCAGTTATTTCTTTAGTATAGATTTATTAATTGAGATAATAAGTCATTTGTGTGTAAATACAATCATTATTTTCTTAGTTATGGATGAATGTGAAATGTTCCATCACAAGTACATTGGATATAGAAGAAATTTCGGGTTACAAATTATTTCCCTTTAGAAAATGTCAATGTAAGTTTAGCCTGCAATTTTGAATAAACTGTTAAAAACATTATTCAAAGATTCAAAAATTCTATTACTGAGTATGATTTGAGTCTGTCCCCCAAGGGTTTATGTGTTGAAAATTAACCCCTATTGTTAGTTAAGAGTGTGGAAACTTAATCTAACTACAGATGAGGATGTGTGAGCGGGTTAGGCTTAGATAAGGTCATTAGGGTAAAGCCCCTTTTATTGAATCCTGGTGACTTAATAAAAAGGGCAGGGGGGCTGGAGAGATGGCTTAGCAGTTAAGGCGCCTGCCTGCTAAGCCTAAGAACACTGGTTCCAATCTCCAGGTCCCACGTTTAGCCAGATGCAAAGTGACGCAGGGGCGCAATGCCACACTTGCCCACAAGGGGGCGCACGCATCTGGATTTCGTTCACGGCAGCTGAGAGGCTACTGGCACGCCCATTCTCTGTCTGTCTCTGTGTCTCTCTCCAAAAATAAAAATAGGGCAGGAAACTGGGAGAAATACTCATATGTGTGCTCTCAACAGTGTCATGCATTGTTGGGGACTCTGCAGGTAAAAAGGCTACCATCAGATAAGGACCTTTGACCAGAACCATGAACCAAAATAAACCTGTTTTCTTTGTAAATTGCTCAGCCCCAAGTATTTCCACGGTAGCAACAGGAAAATAGACTAGCATCAAAGCCTCAGAAATCCAGAAAATATGCATATTTTTTTTGTTTATTTGTTTTTTGATTTTTCAAGGTAGGGTCTCACTGTAGCTCATGCTGACCTGGAATTCACTATGTAGTCTCAGGGTGGCCTCAAACTCATGGCGATCCTCCTACCTCTGCCTCCCTAGTGCTGGGATTAAAGGCGTGCGCCACCACGCCCAGCAAAATATGCATATTTTTGACTTGTAGAATTCTTCATTAGAGTAGAAGTGTTTAAATAAATTATGACATTCATGCTTGAATCAGTATTTAGGGAAAAGTTAAATGAGGTTTTAAGTTTAGACTTGGAGACTGTTGAGTGATGGTGGTTGGTAGGCATCAATCAGAAACTAAAATAGCTTTTGTTGGATTTATCTTGACTTAAGTGGATTGGATTAAAGTGACTGTTAATTTCTCATTTGCTCACTGGATTTAAATAATTAGCTATCACGGATTAGAAAGATGGACTTGGGAGTCAGTGGGACAAGGACCACCTACAAAGACAGTAAGCCTGTGTAGTTAATGAAGTCATTAGCTCATGTGGATTTGCTGCTGCTGCTGCTGCTGCTGCACCCACACAAGCTACAAGCCCCCTACCTTGGGCCTCTCACCTAGTTCACAATTGTCAGCTTCTTTGAAAATGCACAGTACAAGTTGTGCCTTTAGCTTCTCATACTATGAGTCATATTGTGAGTGGTGCTTCTGTTCTTCTGTAGTGCATAATTCATGCCAAAATATGATTTCAGCTGTGTCAACTTCAAAGGGTTACAATTAGCCATATATCTGGAAGAATTTGCTTAGAGAGATGAGTTCTCTTTCTCATTTACACAACTGGAGACACTCTTTGATCAATGTAGAGGCAAGGAGCCAAAGGCAACCTTTCAATTTCTAGCATTATTTTAAATCCTTCTGTTTTTCTTGAATTTTAGGAATCTCTCCAAGATGAAGACTGTGTACGTTTGACATAATTATTTGGTTTATCCTTGTAAGAGCTAATCTTATATAAAAATACCTTCATTTGGGGATGGAGGGATTGCTCAACAGTTAAAGGTGCTTGTTTGCAAAGCCTGACAGCATAGGTTTGATTACCCAGCACCAACGTAAAGCCAGATGCACAAAGTAGCACATGCATCTGCAGTTTGTTTGCAATGGCGGGAGGCCCTGGTGCAATCATTCTCTCAGTCTGACTCTTTCTCTCTCTCTCTTAAATAAATTAAAATATTTAAAAATATATTTGTGAGGAGAGAGAGAGAGAGAATTAACAGAGAAAGAGAATGAGAAAGTAAGTATGGGTGCAGTAGGGCCTAGCCCAAGAGCTAATCTTTAAAATAAAAATGATGTGTATGGTGATTGGAGTAGCTACTAATAGAATATCCATTACTTAAGTTTTTTAATGGTTTAATCTAATCTGAATTTATCACAGCCCAGGAGAAGATGGGATTATGTTTGCGGCATAAATATTCAGCATTGTGGTCTGGACAGTATAAAATGTCAGAAGGTAGGAAAAAAGAAAACACTAATAAAAATCCCCCAGTTAACTGGAACAGTGTTTTAGCAGTGGTGTTGTAGGGGCTGCAATGGTGGGGATGTGGTATCAGTAATTGTGGCCAGTATTTATTGCAGCTGCGTCCTGGGCCAAGTACCTTTCTCGCAGCCTTCCATGGATGATCTCATTTCATCCTCCCATAAACGCTGACTGTTTTATAGATACAGGTATGAGACCTACAGAAGTACAATGGTTCATCTAAGACCGCAGAGCTAATGTTCCTCTTTTTAAAGACCCTTTAGGGCACAAACTTTTAAAGAGTAGAAGCCTGCTACATTTTGGGGTGGTCAACATATTCCTAGACACTGGTTCTACTTTCTCAGAATTCAGCTTCTTGGGCAAAATGGGATGTAGAGGGAGGGAGTCGGCCCTTTCAAGAGAGAAACTGCTTATTATTTTTAACTGAGTAAAAACCGATTTGACTTAGCATTGGCACTGAGCTTGAGATTTTTCCTGCCTTAGAGGAACTCTTGGAGGGTTTTTCCTTGCGTGGTAGGAAGGCACTATTAAAAGAAAATGTACTTCTCTAGCCATCCTATGAGTATGCGGGTCCCTGCTGTCCAGTCACCTTCAAGAAAGGAAGGCACTTTTGAATGACTGGAATAATGACTCCCCAGCTACACTGGACATCACAGTCGTGTGGGAAGTGCACCTTAGAACAGAGCCGTGCCCAGCCCAAGCATTTCTGATTCAGCAGATCTAGATCAGAACTGTGTTTCTAACTAGCTCTTTGGTAATCGCCACACTGTTGTTCTGAGGGCCACACTTTGAAAACCTGGTCTGGAATGTCTCTGTATTCAAGATATTGTATTACTGCTTTTAAAGCTCAAAGGTCAGCCTACCTTATTAAAGCCAGGATCAGAAAAAAATCTGACGTATCGTTTAACACAGGAGTGCTATTGTTTTTCAGCTCTTTACAAATCTTCGGAAGCAATGAAAACATTACTCGTTTGCTGTAAGCACACCAGTCTAGTCAATAAATAAATAAATACAAACAAACAACAGCAACAACAACAACCAGTGAGCTGCCGCAGGTTCAGTGAGAGGCTCTTAGGAAAATAAGGCGGAAGACAGATAGAGGACACCTGATCTACCTGATATCTTCCTTGACCTCTGCATGCATGTGCACACATTTGTACATGCATACTCCACCCCCCCCCACACACAGAGTAATGCTTTTGTTGTAGCCCAGCCAATACTGAGTCATTATTAACAAAGGCCATGGGTGACTAAAGTTCACTTTTTTATGTTGTACCTTCTATAAATGTGCCCTGGCACATAGCCAGCATGGCTTGATCATGCAGAATAGTTTCACTGTCCTGAAATGTTCTGGGGTTCCACTGTTCATCCCTCTCTCCTCCCCTCATGAACTCCTGGAAGCACTAATGATTTCACTGTCTCTTCTAGAATGTTGTATGCACTGCAGCTGGACTTGTGAGTATGTAGCCTATTCAGATTAAAACTTTCTCACTTAAAAATATGTATGTGAAGCTGAGCATCTTTAATCCCAGTACTGGGGAGGCAGATGTAAGCGGATTGCCCTGAGTTCGAGGCCAGCCTGAGACTACATAGCGAATTCCAGGTCAGCTTAAACTAGAGTGAGACTCTACTTTGAAAAACCAATTAAAAAATATGTATGTGAGGTTGCTCAGTGTGTTTTTATGACTTGATAGCTCATTCTTTTTTAAAGAAATATTTATTTATTTATTTAAGAGAGAGAGAGAGAGAAAGAAAGAAGCAGAGAGGGAGATAGAGAGAGAAATGGGCATGCCAGGGCTTCCAGCCACTGCAAACAAACTTCAGATGCATGTGCCACGTTGTGCATCTGGCTTATGAGGGTCCTGCAGAATCGAACCCTCTAGGTCCTTTGGCTTTGCAGGCAAGCGTCTTAAGTGCTAAGCCATCTCTCCAGCCTGATAGCTCATTCTTAATGACCAAAGAATATCCTACTGTGTGGTTCACCCACCATTTATTTATTCATTAGCCCATTAGAGGAACATCTTGATAGCTTCCAAATTTTGATCAGTTTACTGTATCCCTGTGGACCTCTTTCTAGACACTACTCTCTTGCCTTTTAACTTTGAAATTGTGGGACTTGCTTTGGGCCTCTGCTTTTAATCCTCTTAAAAATTTTTATTTATTTATTTAAAAGAGGGAAAGAGGCAGAGTGAGAGAGAGAGAATGGGCATGCCAAGGCTTCCAGCCACTGCAAATGAACTCCAGATGCATGCACCCCCTTGTGCATCTGGCTTACGTGGGTCCTGGGGAATTGAACCTGGGTCCTTTCGCTTTGCAGGCAAGCACTTTAACCACTTTTGATCCTCTTTACAGGTCATATTTATACCCTTGGCTTTTGGTTTGTACAATTAGCATTACAATTGTAAATGTCCCTTGTGTAGAGTGATGGGAAGAACCAGCATTAACTTCCTCTTGTCCTTTTCCACTTACACATCACTATCATTCATTGATAAAGTCAAACTGGGCTGGGAAGATGTCTCAGTGGGTTAAGTACTTGCTTAGTAAGCATGAGGATCAAGTTCATGCAAAATAGCCAAGAGTGCTTGTACACACCTGTAATCCTAGTGCTGGGGGGTGGGCGGGGGACTTGATAGGGGAATCTGCTGGTTGGCTAATCTTTCTGAATTAGTAAACTCTAGATTGTTTCAGAAAAGTAAAGTGAAGAATGAGTGAGGCCTTCATATGCAAATACACACATATAAAAACAGAACATTGAATGAATTGTATCAAAAAAGTGCTTTCTTTGGCTTCATTTATAAAATATAAAGATAAACACCTCTTATCTACAGCAGAGTGCTTTTTTTTTTTTTGGTTTTTCGAGGTAGGGTCTCAATCTAGCTCAGGCTGACCTGTTAGACTCAGGGTGGCCTTGAACTCATGGTGATCATCCTACCTCTGCCTCCCGAGTGCTGGGATTAAAAGCGTGCGCCACAACACTTGGCCAGAGTGCTTTTTATTGCAAAAAATCAGACTACCAAAAGGATGTTCAAACATAGGAGATGAGGGTGGGCAATGATGGTCTGCATATACTGCAGGGCCCAGTTCTTTCTATTCATTTTATGATAACTTTGTATGGAAAACATTGATCCATATATTTTAGGCAACTAGTGAATTTCCATTGCAGAAGTTTCTAAGTTTGTATTTCCTTGTTTAATCTCCTTCCTCCTCCACCTTTCAAAAATGGTGGAGAGATGGAATGCCTGCAAGGCTGCAGTTTCATATCGAGAATGAATGTTTTGGTGAGTTTATCAACTTGGTATGAACCCTGAAGCATTATTTTCATCATTATAATGTAAGATGATGTGATAGGTATGGTCCACATGATTCTTTTGCTAATCTTTAAAAGCTGAATAAGTTTTAAGAGGTTCATCTATCTATAAACCATATAGCTTTATGCTTGCTTTAGGCATGGTATTCAAAATCCATATACATTTCCTTCTGAAGCTAGTTGTCATATTCTCAAGCTACTTGTTTGAATTTTCCTTCTATCAGCATTATTTTCTAACCCACCTACCTGATGCCCATAAAATCTCCCATGTATGTATAGACTTAACACCTTTCCCAAACATTTAGTGTGTTAGTTCTATTTACTATAGTTTAGTTTACAGATAAATAGTTTGTCTTCTATGATAAATTTATAAAGGGAAGCTTCTTTAACCAAAAGTGAGAGTAGCATTAATATATGGCTATGAACATTAAGAACAATGCTTACCGAGCAGTTTGGTGAACATAGTAATACACTTAGTCAGACACCAGCAGACATTATAACCCTAGGGCTCATGACTACCCCTGTTGTAGATTTTCAGTATCAGGGATGTATTCCCTCCCATGGAGCAGGCCTCCACTCCAGAGAGTGGTTAACAGACATACCTCTATTGCACCAGTTGGCTCATTTGGTCTGGCTGGCCAAATTTAAGGCTTGCAGTGTCCACTGTTGAGTATCTTCACTGGTGTTTTCTCTCTCTCCCATTGAACTGCATGTAGCATAGCTTTTTCCAGCTTTCTGTCAGCTGGTCCACATGAAGGAGGTTTTCAGCTAAGCTGCAGCAGGATTTCTCAGTGACTTTGCAGTCCAAGTATGTCGAGTCTTCAGCAATAGGGTCTTACCATCTATTCCTGGTGAGAAACCAAGAGCCTTGGCAATGGCCTGTAATGTTTTGGGGGTATCTGTGACCTCCCTGGCTAACAACTCACTGGAAGGTATCCCATCCCTGGCACTGAAAATTTTCTAGTAACAATCTATGGCTTCTGAGTGTTCCACTTTCCAAAAAAGTAGGTTTCCATATGACTTATTTATATCCTCTTAGATTTTGATCAGCCCTCCCTCCACCTTTCCTATACTCAGTCTCTTCCCCTGACCTCACTTAGGCCCTTTCACCCCCATTAATCAATTAATAATTAATTTTTCTACACACACACACACACACACACACACACACACACACACACACAAAAATACCATCTTATTAAATTTCTCCTCCCTCCCTTTCTATTCCCCTTATATAGAAGTGCAATCATTTGTAGCTAGGATCCACATATGAGAGAGAACATGTGATATTTGGCTTCCTGGGCCTGGGTTACCTCACCAAGTATAATCCTTTCCAGATCCATCCATTTCCCTGCAAATTTCACAATTTCATTTTTCTTTAACATTGAGTAGAACTTGATTGTGCAAATGTGCCACATCTTCATTATCCACTCATCAGTTGAGGGACATCTAGGCTGGTTCCATTCCCTAGCTATTGTGAATAGAGCTGCAACAAATATGGTTGAGCAAGTATCTCTAAGGTAGTGAGATGAGTCCTTAGGATATATGCCTAGTAGTGGTATAGCTGGGTCATATGGTAAATCTACTTTTAGCTGTCTCAGGAACCTCCACACTGATTTCCACAGTGGCTGGACCAGATTGCATTCCCACCAACAGTGTAGAAGGGTTCCTCTTTTTCTGCATCCTCACCAGCATTTATGGTCATTTGTTTTCATGATAGTAGCCAATCTGACAGGAGTGAGTTGGAATCCCAACATTGTTTTAATCTGCATTTCCCTGATGGCTAGGGATGTAAAATATTTTTTTAGATGTTTATATGCCATCTGTATTTCTTCTTTTGAGAACTCCCTATTTAGTTCCATAGCCCACTTTTAATTGGCTTGTTTGATTTCTTATTATTTAGTTTTTTGAGTTCCTTGTATATCCTAGATATTAGATGTATAGCTGGCAAAGATTTTCTCCCATTGTGTAGGTTGCCTCTTTGCTCTGTTCACAGTGTCCTTTGCTGTACAAAAGCTTTGTAGTTTCATGAGGTCCCAGTGGTTGACCTGCGGTTTTATTTCCTGAGCAATCGGGGTTATATTCAGAAAGTCTTTGCCAAGACCAATATGTTGAAGGGTTTCCCCTACTTTTTCCTCTAGCAGTTTCAGAGTTTCAGTTCTGATATTAAGGTCTTTGATCCATTTGGACTTAATTTTTGTGCACGGAGAGAGATAAGGATCTATTTTCATTCTTCTACAGATACATATCCAGTTTTCCCAGCACCATTTGCTGAAGAGGCTGTCTTTTCTCCAATGAGTATTTTTGGCATTTTTTGTTGAAGATCAAGTGGCTATAGCTACCTGGACTTAAATCTGGGTTTTCTATTCTGTTTTATTGATCTACATGTCTGTTTTTGTGCCAGTAGCATGTTGTTTTTGTTACTGTGGCTCTGTAATGTAGGTTAAAATCAGGTCTGGTGATACCACCAGCCTTATTTTTGTTGCTCAAAATTGTTTTAGATATTGAAGTTTTTTTTTTTTTTTTTTGCTTCCAAATGAATTTTTGGATTTTCTTTTTCTACTTCAGTAAAGAATGGCAATGGAATTTTGATGGGGATTGCATTAAATGTGTAGATTGCTTTTGGTAAGATTGCATTTTCACGATATCAATTCTTCCAATCCAAGAACAAGGGATGTCTTTCCGTTTCCTAGTATCTTCTGCAATTTCTCACTTGAGTGTTTTAAAGTTTTCATTGTAGAGATCCTTCATTTCCTTGGTTAGGTTTTAAAGCCAAGGTACTTTTTATTTATTTATTTATTGGATGCAATTGTGAATGGGAGTGGTTCTCATATTTCATCCTCTGTGTGGTTGTTGTTATCGTATAGGAAGGCTACTGACTTCTGTGTTTATTTTGTATCCTGCTACATGGCTATTTGTGTTTATCAGCTCTAACAATTTGCTGGCAGAGACTTTAGGGTCCTTTATG
The DNA here is from genome assembly GCA_036365145.1 of Orientallactaga sibirica. Classification (NCBI taxonomy): domain Eukaryota; kingdom Metazoa; phylum Chordata; class Mammalia; order Rodentia; family Dipodidae; genus Orientallactaga; species Orientallactaga sibirica. Next base: position 48,671,811 of record JAEOAD010000004.1, on the reverse strand, counting down.
TATAGAATTGTATCATCTGCAAATAATGATAACTTGATCTCTTCCTTTCCAATTTGTTTCCCTTTTATATGTGTCTCTTGCCTTATTGCTATGGCTAAGATGTCCAGTACTATATTAAATAAAAGTGGGGACAGTGGACACCCTTGTCTTGTTCCTGATTTTAGTGGAAATGCTTCAGGTTTTCTCCATTTAGTATTATATTGGCTATAGGTTTGTCATAAATAATCTTTATTATGTTGAGATATGTTCCTTCTATTCCCAGTCTCTGTAGGACTTTTATCATGAAGGGATGTTGGGTATTTTCAAATGCATTTTCTACATCTATTGAGATGATCATGTGATTATTGTCCTTCAGTGCACTGATATAATGTATTACATTTATCGATATGCATATGTTGAACCACCCTGCATCTCTGGGATAAAGCCTACTTGGTCGGGGTGAATGATCTTTCTGATATATTCTTGTATTCTGTTTGCCAATATTTTGTTGAGAATTTTTGCATCTATGTTCATATGGGAGATTGGTCTGTAATTTTCTTTTTTTGTTCTATCTTTGTCTAGTTTTGGTATCAGGGTGATGCTGGCTTTGTAGAAGGAGTTTGGTAGGATTCCTTCCTTTTCAATTTTATTGAAAAGTTTAAGAAGCATTGGTGTTATTCCTTCCATGAAGGTCTGGTAAAATTCACCAGTGAATCCATCTGGGCCTGTTTTTTTTTTCTTTTTAATAATTGATTGGATCTCCATACTTGTTATATGTCTAATAAGCAGTTAATCTCATCTTGATTTAACTTAGGTAGGTCATATAAATCAAGGAAATCATCCATTTCTTACAGATTTTCAAACTTAGTGGAGTATATGTTCTTATAGTATGTCCCTATGAACTGGGAGGCTGAGATTTCTGATCTGTAGAGGGTTCCAAGGTCATCTTGTGAATGAGTGAGACCCTGCCCCAGCAAATGACAGAAGAGGAGGCACTATAAATCAGGAAGCAACAAATGAGAAGCCCCAAATATAGCTTATTTAAGAGGATCAGATCTGACCATTCATCAGATTTAACATATAATTTACCCTGACATGGATGGTGCAATTAGCCCTTCTTATGCAAGCCTATATACCAGGCTTTTTTTTGGTGGGTACTGACCTGGTGTAATCCCAGTTACCTTTTGGGATGGCTTTGGTCTCAGCTATGCTCCTTGCCCACTTGGGACCCTCTTTGCTGTGCTGTGGGGCTCAGGTAGGCTGTCTGGGTCTGTGGGTTGCTGCTCTGATAGCCTGTGCCAGGTGCTGTGTAGGTGAGCTCCCTTCCCCAGGTCTCTGGTGCTTGCTCGTGCTGGAGCTGGCAGTGGGGGGAGGGGAGGCTGTCAATGGTGGCTGATGTTCTCCTGCTGGTCCTTGCTATTCTCTTCCTCACAAGCTGCTCCGCTGGTCTCTGCTGTCCTCCCTTCACATTTCTTGAGTTGCTGAGGAGGCCAGACTGAGTGGAAAATCCCTTCACCTGGCTTTTCCTGCAGCTCAGGCCAAGCCTGGCAGCTGCAGTCATGACCTGGTACTGCCGCTGTTGCAGCCACTTCTGCCTGCTTTTGTGGGCTCTAGATGCTCTGGATTTCTCCTACTTCTCTGTTGCAGTTGACAATTTATTATACACCTTCACTTTTTAGTAGAAGAGTGTATTTTGCTGTTTTTTTCCTTTTCTTTTTTTTTTTCTTTTTTCACTTTTTCTCCCTTAGGTTGCTTTGGCGTGGTTCCTATGCTGCTATCTTAACTGGAAGTCCTTATTTTTCTCTTTATCTTTGCTTTTAAGTAGCTGTGATGTGTTCAAATATGGTTGTCTTTGAGCTTCTAGCAAAGTGTATCATTATTTGGGACATATTTAGCCATATATATATATATATATATATATATATATATATATATATTTTTTTTTTTTTTTTTTTTTGCTGCTGGGATTACAGGCATATGCCACCACATCCAGCTATATTAATGATTTGCTATTTTTCATCAGGTCCATAAAAATTAAAATTAGTTTTCCTTTTTTTTATTCCAAATAATTTTCCTTACTCTTCAAGTTCAGCCTCTTCTCTGTTATCTCTGCTGTTTTGTTGAGAAAGTCAGTGGGTTTTAATTTTACATAATTCCTGTTTATTTATAATGTCTAGTTTGTTCTCTTTGTAGTGTCTACTTCTCTTTTGAAAATTCCTGTCTTTCCCTTCATCCCACATCCACTTGGAGGATTGGCATGTTTCTACCCTTTGAGCCATCTCAGAACTAGACTCCTTTTAACCCCATAAAAACTGGTCATATTTTACTAGGTCTTTTTAAGTAGAAGGAAATTGGATTGAATCCAGGCCATTGTATATGCTATTGTGTAGGTTCTGGGGATTCTTATTAGCTGGACAATTGTTCACTTGGTTTGGACTGGCAGGCACTGAGTTCAGGTTCAGACTAAATTTCTTGCTCACTTTTTTTTTTGAGGGTAATAGTTCTAATCTCAGTTTAATTTTCTAAGTCTTGGCTGTGCTACTCTGTGTTTGCCCTGTTCACATGTTTCTTGGATGAGTCTGAAAGGGGGCAGGGTTTTATGCTCAGCTCCATCCTCAAAGCCCTTGCTGTGCTGCTTTGTGTCACTTATTTAGGGTGGTTCCATATTAGTCTTCCAAACTGTGTTATTTTGTAACCACAGAGCATTTACTGTACAGGTGCTTTTGTTAAGTCCAGGTTTGGGAGTGGGGTGGGACCCAATCCTCTGACCCAGGTTGCATCCAACTCAGCTTCCCTCCATTGCTCGTTTCCAGCCTCAAGGACTTAGCTTTTGCTGTGTCCACAGCTTTCAGTTTATAAATGTGAGGGAAAAGGTCTACTGGACTTAACCCACCATGGGGGTTCTGTGTCTCCCCATTTTTCCTTTGATTCTGCTTACAGAGGACTGAGGTGCTTCAAAGAGGAGAATCCTGATGACAGCGACAAGGCTGTTGGCCTATATTCCAACAGAGCTTACAAAGAAGACCCCTTTGTTGCTAACAAAAGTCACGTAGGTATCAGGAGAACTTAAGGCAATGGTTGCCTTCTTTTCACATTTTTGTAAGGTGTATAGTTGACTCTTCAACCATGGGTGCCAACCCTCATACAGTTAAATCAACGTACAACTTTTCTGGGGGGATTTCAATAGGATCTCACTTTAGCCCAGGCTGGCCTGGAATTCACTATGTAGTCTCAGGCTTGCCTCGAACTTGTAGCAATCCTCTTACCTTTCTGCTTCCTGAGTGCTGGGATTAAAGAAATGTGCCACTACAACCATACATGTACAACTCCAGCTTTTTAAAGACATTTTAATTTGTTTGTAAGCAGAGAGAGAGACAGAGGAACATGGAGAGAGAAAGAGAGGAGAGAGAGAGATAGACGAACATGGAGAGAGGAGAGAGAGAGAGAGAGAGAGAGAGAGAGAGAGAGAGAGAGAGAAATGGGTGTGCCATGGTCTCTAGTTGCTACAGACAGACTCTTGATGCATGTGCCACTTTGTACATCTGGCCTTACATGGGTACTGAGGAATAGAACCTGGAGCAGTTAAGCTTTACTAAACCATCTATCCAACCCTCCATGTATAACTTAAAAAAAAAAAAAGTATTTAGAACCCTTATTTATAGGTGATTTAAGTTTGCTGATATATTTTTAAAAGTTGTAAACATTTATTGCAAATTAAAAACAAAGATTTAAAACATACCAACTTGGTTGGGAGGCAGAGGTAGGATCGATGATAGTTCGAGGCCACCCTGAGACTACATAGTTAATTCTAGGTCAGCCTAAGCTAGAGTGAGACCCTACTTTGAAAAACAGCAACAAAAACAACATAAAACAACAACAACAACAAAACCACAACTTGACTAGATGTGAAACAATTAAAAAGCTTTCTAAAATATATACAGCAGAACCAGATGTGGTGGCACATAGTTATATAATCCTAGGACTAGGGAGACTGAGGCCGCAGATTTAAGTTCAAGACCAGCAGCCTAGGCTACATAGTGAGACCCTGTCAAAAAAAATTAACAAAAGACAGATGTCTTTAGGTAAAAATCATAACCCCAATGCCATACAGACACTGCAGATATTTCTGGTTGTCTGATCAGTTCCTGCAAAGTAAGCACATGGAATCTTCAGCTGCAGTTTTTTGTTCCATCACTGTTACTGGGGTTTCATAGCCCTTTCTTGCTGCTAAATGATCAAGGCTGATGAGTGATGGTAAAGATGGTAAGCTGGCATTGACTCAGCCATGCTCTACATAGCCTCAAGAACACAGAGACTCTCCACGCGTGGGTAGACATCCTTTCTCTCTTCTCCATCTTACAGTTTAAGACTTTCTGAGCAACTGCGGTCCTAGTTGAAGTACTGACATTGAGGTGGCTGTCAACTTTGGGTCTCACCTCCTTGAGTTCCTTCATTCTCTTCATTGCTGTCCTCTCTAGGATGCATTTGCTGAGGAGACCTGTGCAGTTATGGCCTACACTGGTAATTTGTAACCTATGTTTCTGCTCTACCTTACTTTCTTGCACCCTAGTTGTGGGCACCCAGAGGACTCCCCATGTGGTAAGGTCTTAGTCTTTAGGCTGTTCTCCGGTGTATAAAGCAATTTAAAAATTAGCCCTTGTCTATTCTACCCCTCTCTGCTGTAGGTTTTGAGCATTTGGTCAAAAGAAGAGTGGTTTGTACATTTTCAAATGCTTAATAGAGATCAGCAAGGCGAGTTACCACTTGAAAACATGCAAAGTCTAGTTTTCTGGCTTCAGATAACACCTGTCTCTTAGGTATGTAGTCTTTGCTGCAAGATCCACATAGAGCAGCAAAAACATGTGTGTTAAACAACATAAATATAGCTAACAAGAAAAATAAACAAATGCAACAAAACTTCTCTAAGGGCTTCAAGGGCTAGCCTTTGTAGATATTGAACTTACCAGGCTTGTCCAACCTTCTTACATTATGACATGCCTGTGTCATCTACAAAATTCATGCTCAAGAACTGCAGAATTGAGTTAAAAATATACAGAATATCTCTTATGCTGTAAGTAAGTTTAGATTTTCTTTTGGATCACACTCATAGCTGTCCTGGCCTACAATCTGTAGGCTGCAGGTTGGACATGCCCAAGCCATAGAAGGGAGCTTCTGATCATATCTTTGTTTTGTTTTAAGCACAATGTTAAGAGCACTAAAATTTGATATTGAGGAAATTAAAACTTTGTACCCCCAAGTAATTCTGATTCATAAGTGCATACTGTTGTAATTTCCCATGGGCTCGTGTGTGGCATCTTCATCTGTCCCAAGATCCTTTGAGGAGGGCAGAATTATTTCTCTTTTGCTTTGTCCTTATATGTACCTGGAGTAGTGGTTATTTTGTTTTATTTATATTTTTCCAAAATCATAGGCATAAAAGGTATTCTGTAAAGCTTAAACTTCCATTCCCACCCTATCTCCTAGATACACAATTTATCTCTGTGGAGGCAAACACTTTATATGTGCATACTTTACATTTGTGATCCTACACATTCTGTCTCTGGTCCCCATTGTGTCCACGGATGTTAATTGCACATTCACTACTTTGAACTGTACTTACTAATAGAAGCATTCCACTTATTTAATCTCCCCTCTAAAGACACTCACTTATGAGGTTTCTGGTCTTTGGCCGTGCAAGCTGTTACAATAAATAATCTTGTCTATCTGCCATCTGACACATGTTCAGCCCTGATAGAATCATAGTTTTAAAAGTTACTTGATTGATTAAGAGTTGCTTTTGTACTATGAGGTGTGAAATGGCTCAAGATTTGTGCTCTGCTGTACTGTCTGATTATCAATACAGTAAAACGGCAGTTGGTGCTCTGGATTTATGCCAGTGTCCCCCATGTAAAGGGGTTCTAGTCTATTGGTTCCTCACACTGCCCTCGTACTTTAGACACTACTATACAAAGTTCCTCTCTATATGTTAGTGTTGAATTGATAATGAATACATCATTTCATTTCTGAGAGTTACCCGCCTATTCACAGGGTTGCTATGGCAGTTACATGAAATATGCAAACTTTTTTTATGAATATGAAAGTACCATATATCATTTGTATCATATTTATATCATGTTTCTCATCTTTAATCCCTAGCAACAACTCTATATGATTAGCACATACATTTCACATAAGAATTTTCTAGATTAGCTTGCAGTTTCCATGAAAGTTTTATAATGAAAATTGTACTTTTGGCTTCATGATTACTAAGTCAAATTTGATATACCCAATATAACCATTTCCTGACAATTTGAAACCATTATCATAGGTTTAGAAATTTATAGGATTTTTCATACACTATATATCCCCAAATTTGTATGCTTTCCCTTCTGTATTCATTGCTATGATTTATGGTTTTCTTGTTTTCTCTAGACTGTGAGCTGTCTCCAAAAGTCCTCTACCCAACCTGCATTTCTAATCCAGTGTAGACAGGGAAAGATGACCTGAATATTTTGTAATTGGGTCTGAAGTGTAGATAGCATGCTGTAATTAGTCTACAGGGGCAGAGAGAGCCAGGGGAAGGGCACTCTGAATGGAGCCAAATGGAATGCTTGTTAGAGGAAAAAAAAAATGTAAGCATGATAGGCAGAGAGGGACATTTTAAGGACAGAGAAGATAAGATGACCGACTTGTGCTAGACACAGTTTTTGTCTAGTCAGGGTAGAAGGAATTAACTTAGATTTAAAAATTCAACCAATATTGACAATATTTTCTATATGTGGTAAGGCAGTAAGACAAGCATGAGCAAATCAAATGTATTAGATGCTGATGAGAACCATACATATAAATATATAAGAAAGGAAAGGAGGAAAAGGAGGAAGGAATGAAGAGGAGAAGACAAGACTGCTTTGCATGTACATGAATATGAACAGAGGAGCAGTACTGGGAGTGAGTTTATGTAGGTGTCTTTTATAAGCATCACACTTTTGAAAACAGCCACAGAAATAGGCCAGCGTTTCAAACCCTTTTCTAAAGTTATCGACAGCCCCCTTGCCAAATGTTGTGGCTTTGGTTCCTTCCTCATCTGTCCCTCACCCCCAGCTTTCTTCCAAATTTTACTTGTCCCAGAATTTCTTTCTTTCCTGACCCTTAGCCTTTGAGTCTGTTCTCATCAAGGTCATGCTCTCTATCCTTTTCTCTTCCTTCTTTATTAACATATTCTTCTGGTGAATTCATTACTCTGGTGGCTTAAACCATCCTTTGGCAAGGTTCACAGGCCCCCACTGCCAGCCCTAACATGTGAACGTAGTACTGGTTAGTATTTCTGAAATCTGGCCTTGTGTCCCCTTTTCACTTATTGGAGCTTTTGTTCTATTTGTCTCAAAATAAAGCCCACCTTAACATATTCTTCTGTTTCATTTCTTTTCCATATCTTATAGATTCTCTCCCCCTTTTTTTTTTTTTTTTTTGGTTTTTCAAGGTAGGGTCTCATTCTAGCTCAGGCTGACCTAGAATTCACTATGTAGTCTCAGGGTGGCCTTGAACTCATGGCAATCCTCCTATCTCTGCCTCCCTGGTGCTGGGATTAAAGGCGTGCGCCACCACGCCCTGTAATTTCCATTTTTTTTGAATGTCATGCATGTTTTCACTGTCATCTTTCTTTTACTCAATACTCTACATCTTACAACATAACATCTTCCTGGCTCCAAGCCATAGACCACGAGTGGCTAATTTTGCCTCCTTCCACCTGCAGGTCTAGGGTTGCAGGCATTAACAGAAACAGCTCATTCAGGACCTGTTTGCTGATTACTTGCTGTAGGCAGTTACTGCCGCAGGTGTTGGCTTACGAACAATAGCATCCCTGTCCTCCACGTCTGTATTTCAGAGTGGGGACAGGCAGTGAACTAAATGAAATAGAGGAATATTTGTGATTGCTGCTAAGAAAAGAGAAGGGGAAAAGGCAGGTAAAAGGAATGGGAGTATGAAGTGCAAGGTTGAGAGAGTTTGTAAAATTCATAATAAAATGATCAGAAAGGGCTCACTGAGATGGTTGCATTTATTACTTGGTGCTTAAGTTTTTAAAGCTATTATGAATATATCTTCCCACTAACTTCTTTTTCAGTGAGCTCATTATTGGTATATAGAAAAGTTATTGATTTTTGTGCATTTGTATTTTATAGATAGCAGGTTTTGTCCTGCTACTTTGCTGAAAATATCTATCAGGATGAAGAGATTTCTGGTGGAGTCATTAGAATCTTTTCATGGTCATGCCCTCTGCGAAAGAGGGATGCATTGATTTCTTCCTTTCCTACTTGTGTTCCTTTTGTTTCTTTCTTTTCTTGCCCTAGCTAAGACTTCATGCACCGTGTTGCATAAAAAATGGAGATAGTAGGCACCTTTGTCTTGGCCACGGTTTTAGAGGAAATGCTTTCAGTTTTTACTCCCTTGGAATAAGTTCACTATAAATTTGTTGTATGTTGCCTTGGTTATATCGCAGTATATTCCTTCTGTGCATGGTTTCTTCAGGGATTTTATCATGAAAGGATGCTGAACTTCGTCAGAGGCCTCTTACTCATTTGTTGAGGTGACCATGTGTTTTTTTCCTTGAGGTTGATTTATATGCTTTATACATATATTAATTTGTATATATTAAGCCATCCTTTCATTGCTGAAATGAAATCAATTTGATTGCAGTATACGATCTTCTTGATGTGTTCTTTAAATCCATTTGCAGGTTGTTTTTTAAATTTTTTGTGTCTATTTTCCTTTGGGAAATTAGCATATAGTTTTCTCTTTTTTGGTCTGTCCTTATCCAGTTTTGGGATTCAGTATCATTCTATACTGACTTTATAGAATGAATTAGGTAGTGTTTTTTCCTTTTTCCCCTTATGAAACAGTTTGAATGGTCTGGTAGAGTTCAGCAATGAATCCATCAAGTCCTAAGCTTGCGATACATCATTAATTATTTGAGATATGGGTGTCATGGCTCATCCCTATATTCCCAACATTCAGGAGGCTGAGGTAGGGTGTCATTGTGAGTTTGAGGCCAGCCTAGGCTGCAGAGGGAGTTCCAGGTTAGCCTGTGAAAGTGCCTCAAAAATAATTTTTATGTAAACTTATGTAGCTATAAACTGCTCCCTTAGAACTGCCTTTGATGTATCTCAAAGATTCTGATAAATTTTGCTTTCATTTTTATTGGATTCTGGGAATTTTTTAATTTCCTCCTTGGTTTGTTCAGTGACCCACTGGTCATTCAGTAATATGTTGTTTAGTCTCCATATATTTGTATAGCTTCTGTGGTGTCTCTTGCTATATTGGTTTCTAGTTTTTTTTTACTGTGACCTTGTAAGATACAAAGAAATAATTTTCATTGATTGTTTTGTGTTTATTAAGACTTGCTTTCTGGTCTAAAAGTGATGTATTTTATATGTTGTTCCATGGATTGCTGAGAAATATTCTATAGATGTCTGTTAAGTCCATTTGACCTATGGCACAGGCTTAACTCTGAAATTTGTTGACATTTATCCTGAGTGACCTACATAGATCCACTATGTCACATGGAGGTAGTGTCTAATCTTCCATCTTACCCCAGAAATCAATAACATTTAACTTATTTTTTATTTAAAGGTAAAGTATATGTATCATAAAATTTACCACTTCAGCCAATTTTGAGCGTACAGTTTAGACATTGTTGTACAAACATCACCGCTGTTTCTCTAGAACATTATTTAAACCTATAACAAAGGCCTCTGCTAACCACCATTTCACTTTCTTTCTCTATAAATTTGTCTGTTTTAGATACTCATTTCAACAAACTCACACAATATTTGTGTCTATATCTATATCTATATAAATTTATTTTAATTTTACATTCATGCTGGTGCCTTTGGTGGCCTTCTCCCTGTCCTCCCCCCTCCAAAGGGACCCTCCTCATTGGGGATGTGTATTGGGTTGTGTATTGTGGAGGTAGCCAACAGTTATGGGGAAGAGGCAATGTCTCTGTGCATAATGACCCAACTTGTGGCTCTAACACTCTTTCTGCCCCCTCTTCCATCAATTTCCCTGAGCCGTGTTGGGTTCATTTTAGTTCCACTTCAGTGATGAGGTCTTGGGAGCCTCTGTGTCTCTGGATATCTCGTTTAGTAGGAGTTGAGTGTTCTCTGTGTCTATCTCCTTTAGCCTTGTGCTGGTGTCAGGTTCACCAAGAAAGCTCCACTCTTGCCCATTTCCCCCATTACTCTATGGCTTCAGCTGGGGCCCTGGTGAGGTACAATGGGCTGATCCTCCCCTCAGGTTTGGTGTCCATCTGAAAAAGAGAAGCAAGTTCTCAAACGGAGAGAGAAGTCAGCACCAGATAGGTGGGATGGCCGTTGTTATTTTAGAGAGAATTTTATATATGTAGGCCCTCTTATAGCCCACAACTGGGGGGGAGCTTGATATTGGAGAATGGGCTCATTTTTTGGACATGGTTTCGACTTGTTTCCCAGTTCCAGATATGAGTTCCACTCTACTGAGTGGATCTGTTAGCCAAATCAAGAGCAGTTGGTTACCCACCATGGCTGTGTGCCACTATTGCACTTGTTTGACCATCACATCAGGTTGTTTACTGCTGAGGGTAAGGATGGGGGGGGGAATAAGGGTGGGGTGGTCACAAATAGGGACCCAAACGGAAATGGTACCATAAAATCCTATGTCCTGAACAACAGGCTAAAACATTAATCCTTCAGCAGGCCCATAGAGGGGACACCTGAACCACAGGGTCCTGGAGAGGACATCATGAAGACTAACCTTAATCTTTTCCTATTTCTCTCTCTCTCTCTCCCTCTCCTCTCTATATTCACTTTCTCTTTTATATTACCTATCTTTTTCTTCCTTCATCTTCCTTGGCACTGACTTGTAATTCCCAGTACCAGCATGGGGTTAACTTTCACAATGAACTGTTGGTCAGAGAGACCTACAAGTTTCCCAAAAGAAGACAGATTTCTGTCAGAGTTCTTGATGACCCACCAAAGGTTAATGGTTAAAGATTAACCCTATTGCCGAAGAAACCTTATGCTGTTGGGACAGAACATGGAGTGACCTGGCTAGAATCTGGAAGAGCCTCAGACCCCAGACAGTTAGCTTGCCTAGTGCCAGAGGATGTTACAAGAGTGACTGGGGGAAGATGACCGACATCTGTCCAAACAACTCGTGGTCTAAGCTACTCAGCAGTAAACAACCTGACATGATGCTCAAATATTTGTGTTTTTATGACTATATTGTTTCATTTAGCATAATTTTGCAAGGTTCATAAATGTTGCAGTTTCCTTCATTTTAAGGCTCACAATGTTCCATTATATGAATATTCCACATTTGCTTATCCATCCACTTATTGATAAATACTTGGGCTGCTTCTACTGTGAATTCTGGCTATTGTGAATACTACTGTTAGGATCATGGGTGCACAAATATCCATTTGACTTCCTGCCTCTGGTTCTTTGGGATATAGACTGAGAAGCAGAATTGCTAAATCATGTAGTAGTTCTGTGGCTACATTTTGGAGGAACTATCATATCATCTTCCCCAGTGGTTGTACCAGAAGTGAGGACCTAAAGAAGATGAGAGAGTTAGCCATGAGTATATCTGAAGAAAATCACCTTGGGTTGAGGGGACTTCACATGCAAGTACGCCAATTTTGGAGTGGCTGGCATGAAGGAGACTTAGTTCAGAGGCCAATTCAACTGAAAGGGAGAAAAGCAAAAAGTGAAAAACAAAGTTAGAGATTGGGTGAGAGTTTTCACACCACACGGGGACGTATAGACCCCTGAAGGACATTCATTTTACCCTCCATCATGAGGGAGTCCTTGGGAATTTGGTTCATATTCATCTTCCTTAACTTGTACCCAACAAGTTAAAATGATCTTCAGCCCCAATCTCATTTTAAAAATCTCCAAGGCTTCCCAAGTGCTAAGCATTCACTCCAAACTGCTGTAATTCTATTTGTCCAACAACGTACCCCATCGCCTCCTATGAATTTGCTCATGTGCACTGGGAGCTGACTTTTCTTCTCCCAGTTCTGTTTTGGTCTCTCTCTGCCTTAGAGGTTAGACAGCTCATGTACTTTCATGTTTCTGGAATTTCCTCACTCGCTTCTGTTTCGGTTGTACCTCATCCATGTTCTTAACAAGTTTTTCTCATTTTATTATTGGTTGCCTCTGTAAGCCACTCTAGTTATTTGGCACAATTTATTTAAATAATGTGTTTTTATCTGTCCAATTAGATGATAAGTTCCTACTTGAAAGGTCACATCTTGTAGCATTTTCCATTTTTACTAATGGCGATTATTGTTTGTATATGTAAACTAACCCCTTCAATAAAGGATGAGCTGGGGTGGCCACATAGCACTTGCACAATGAATGCTTGTAGATAGGTTGATTCTATACATGTTGGTGAGCATATTATGGTCATTTATATAGGCTCCAGACTAAGTGGGTGCTGTGTGTGCTTATTTCACATGTAAAGCCAACTTAGTATTTTTAAAGCTGAAATAACTGCTGTCTTTGTATTTGCTATACAGTTGTCTTTTTTTAAAATTCACTCACCATCACAGAAACTGAAGCAAGCCAGTTAAACATTTATACAATTATCAATGCTTCAGGAAAAAAAAGCAGTGCTTTAGTAGTCTTTCATTTTAATTTTATGAATTAATTTGGAAAGAGTTAACAATGATTCACAAAGTTCTGAAGCATTTCGTAAGTTCCTTTACAAGTCTCACAGCAGCCACTGAAGAAACGGAATCTACCCTGAGTAAGCCTTGTGCTTCGCTCCCATCAGTGCATGTTTTCTAGCCAGTTAGACCTTACTTTAGACCCAATCCTATGCCATCATTTTGTGTTAAATTATATGGCCTGGCAGTGATTCAGTAGGCTGCTATTGCAAGCTCCTCCATATCAACATAATTATATAACAAGCATTTTGTACCCATCATCCAGAATAGAAATTGCTAACACTCTGCCACTGTCTTCTTTTTGTTTCATAAAGGAAATAAAACATTATGCATAAAGGTCGTTTGGTCCTTCATCCCCACATTAAGTTCCCTCTCCCATCCTACAGTGAACTGTGCATGATAGATTCAGTGCCTCCCCTGCTAATCAACTTCTTTTTCTTTTGCATTTTCAGATACTGTATTCAGGATTTAAATATGCATCACCATTATGAGATCTCAAAAATCACACAAGTGATGAACGTTATAGTTATTATGCTATAACCTGATTTTCTGATTGGTCGATAAAAAGTATAGCAGATTTCTTTACTGCTTTGTTTTCTTTCATTTTTATTTTAAAAAATATTTTACTGTTTATTTGAGAGAGAGAGAAAAAGAGAGAGAGAGAGAGAGAGAGAGAGAGAGAGAGAATGGGTATGCCAGAGCCTCCAGCCATTGCAAAGGAACTCCAGACACATGCGCTACCTTGTGCAGCTCACTTAAGTGGGTGCTGAGGAATCAAACCTGGGTCCTTAGGCTTTGCAGGCAAGCGCCTTAACCACTAAGCCATCTCTCTGGCCCTTCTTTCACTTTTTGGAGGGTCTTTCTATATAGCCAATACTGGCCTCAAACTTGTGATGATCCTGCCTCAGCTTTGCCCAGCTCAAAATACAGAATATTCATAAGATCTAAAGCATTGTCATACCTGCAACAGATTTGAGCCAATTAGTTTGTTAACTTTCCATGCTGGAAAGACTTAATGGCTAAAGTTAGGCTCGTTTTCACATTAACATTTCATCAGTTACTTTTAGATCACTATACTCAAATAACTGACGGAAGCAGTTTTTGAGAGGGGAGGGCTTTTTGGCTCTCAGTTCAGGGGATATAGCCACTATAGTGGTGACAGGAGTAGCTCAGTTCATGCTGATGTGAGTTTGCAGCAGGTCACATTGCTGTAACAAGCAGGAAGCAGAAAGAGCTGGAAGTTAGGTCATGTTATAACCCTCGGGGCATGTCACTGTTGGTCTCTGAACTCCAGCTAGGCTCTATATCCCAAAGGTTCTAGTCTCCTAAAATAATACCACCAGCTGGAGACCAAGTGATAAATGTATGAGCCTATGGGGGACATTTCACATCCAAACCATTATAAATAATCTCTTCTTCAATTATATATAGTGCCTGGATTATACAAATACACATCATATACATATTCCTGATAGATTCATTATCTTCAATAACTAATTTTGAATCAATTTTTTTTTTTTTTTTTTTGGTTTTCAAGGTAGGGTCTCACTCTATCCCAGGCTGACCTGGAAATCACTATGTAGTCTCAGGGTGGCCTTGAACTCACGGCAATCCTTCCACCTCTGCCTCCCCAGTGCTGGGATTAAAGGCGTGCGCCACCACGCCCGGCATGAAACAATTTTAAACTTACAGAAAACATGCCAAATAGGACAAAGAACTCCCAGACTCCAAGTTTTCCCACTGTTAATGTTTTACAATATTCGCTCCTCAGTGTGTGTGCTTACTGTGTGTGTGTGTGTGGGCAGCTTAGTTTTTTTTAACCTTATGAGGGAAAGCTGCAGGCATGATGTCCTGCTACCTCTGATACTTCACTGGGTACTTTCCTCCAAGAATATTATTCATCTACATAACCAGTATGCAGCACACTGAATCAGGAAACAAACATGAGTACAGAACTACCGTTCAGTTCATAATGTCCACGCTGTGGGCTCAACAATGTCTTTTACCTTCTGCTCCAAGATCCTGTCCAGGAATATCTATTGCATCCAATTTTCATGTCTCTGAGCTCCTTCACTTTGAAAAAGTTCTTTAATTCTTGCCTGTCCTTTAAGTCCTTGACAGTTTTAAAGAGTCCAGGGCTTTAATTATTCATGGTGACGACTTTCCTCATGAAGAGGCTTAGTTAACAAAAAGAATGCTATGTTCCTCCCAGGACATCACGTCAGTCACAAGATGGTGTTGTTAACCTTGATCACCTGGTATGTTGGTATCAAAACTAGTGTATTGGATTAAAAAATAGCATATTGGCATAAGCCAGGTTTAACTACCTCCATTTTACTATTTTCCTCTGTGCAACTAATTAGTGTTTCATACAGATGTTTTGGCACAGCCTGCTTGTCAAAGCAATCCACTAGCATCCAACTCCCACTTCAATCAGCTACCTCTGCTGCTAGCAAGATGCTGCTCCCTATTTTCCTCATTCTTCCTTACATCAGTTGACATTCTGTCTTAAGATAGATCCTTCTCTTCTGTCCCTCTCTTCCCAGGAAAGTACTTTCAGATTTATAACTATGGAGTATTTCAGATTTGATGTTTCTGATTCAGTGCCTTAAGCACTCTGAAGAACATGCACATTTAAGTTGTGTGAAACATGGCTGACTTTATAGTGGCTGGGCCATCCATGCTCAGATGGTTGCCAATAGAACTGTATCACTGAGCATGATGTGACTTGCTAATGTTCTTATTTGTTCTCATCTTCCTTCTATGACCCATTAATCTGTTGTATTCCAATTCTACTGTGGAAAAATAAGGTATCTTTATGTCTAAGAAAGCATATGAGCAGATAAGTTGTTTCTCCACGCAAGTGATGGTCATAGTTTGGAAAACATTGGTTTTCAATAGGGCTGTCTCTCAGTGTTGGAATCAAACTCAGCCTCAGGGCACATAGTATTTCATTTGTGGAATTTGTAGCATTGACAAACTCTAGATAAAAATAGCAACATTTCCTGGGTTGAAACAGTTGAGCTGAGTGGAGTTAAAAATGATGAGTGAAATGCAAAAGGCTGGGTGTCTTGAATGTCTAGGCCTGTACATTTCTCAAGGCAAGTTCCTTTCTCCCAGATGGGGCTTGAGTGGATACTTGCAGTTCTGCCTTTTAGCTGCCCCTCTCTTTTAAGCTTCTACCTCTCCATAAGCACTATCAAATTCCACTTTCTTAAGAGTCCTTTGTGTCTTAAATCACATTATAGTCAAGTGTTTTCATGGTTGGAATCCATTTTGTTCCTTTAGGTGATTTCATGTATCTTGTATCTATCTGTGTTTGGTTGATTTTTGAGTTTACTTTGCAGATGGTCATTTCAATGTTAAATCCCATCTGCTTCACTGTGATTGCTGCTGGGTGCTCACACTGGATTGAGTGGAGTTTACACTAACTCACTCTTGATTGGAAGATTCTCTTCTTTAGGGTTTGGATCTATACCTCAGTTGGCTTCTTAAGCACCTTTGCTGATGGCCAAATCTCCCTTTTTTTTTTTTTTTTTGGTTTTGCGAGGTAGGGTCTCACTCTGGTCCAGGCTGACCTGGAATTCACTATGTAGTCTCAGGGTGGCCTTGAACTCTCGGCGATCCTCCTACCTCTGCCTCCCGAGTGCTGGGATTAAAGGCGTGCGCCACCACGCCCGGCAAATCTCCCTTTTATTGTATTAAATTCCCATATTCTTTTAAAAAATATTTTATTTATTTATTTGCAAGAGAGAAAAACAGGAAGAAGCACGTAGAATGGATGTGCCAGGGCCTTCAGCCATGGCAAACGACCTCCAGATGCATGCACCACCGTGTGCATCCAGCTTACGTGAGTACTAGGAAATCAAACCTGAACATTTAGACTTCACAGGCAAGTGTCTCAACCACTAAGCTATCTTTCCAGCATGAATTCACATATTCTTAAACAGTTTTACCACAAATAATATTTTTAATCACTTTTGACAAGGAATGACAAAATCCATGGAGAGCAACAATCATTTTTCCTTATAAAATTACCTAAGCTAAGAAAAAAGAATCTTCATTTTGGGCTGGAGAGATGGCTTAGTGATTAAGGCACTTGTCTGCAAAGCCAAAGTACCCAGGTTCAATTCCCCAGGAGCCACGTAAGCCAGACGTACAAGAGGGCGCACACATCTGGAGTTAGTTTGCAGTGGCTGGAAGGCCTGGCACCCCCATTCCCTCTCTCTCTCTCTCTGTCTCTCTCTCTCTCTCTCTGTGCTTGTTTCTCTCTCTCTCTTAAATAAATAAATAAAAATAAAAATATTTTTAAAATCTTCATTTCAATCCATTTGGACAATTAATTTTTTGTGTACATTGCAAATATCTATAACACTTGCTTATTTTCCACTAATTTTTTTTCACACATTTATTTCTGTTTTTGTATTGGAAAATTATAGATCTACAAACCAGATAATTTTTAGGGAGAAAAATGATACCAGACCTGTGTTTGGCCCTATGTTCATCAAGAATTCTCTCTGGCACTGGGACTAGCTTGTGTTTTAGGTGTCATAATTTTTATGTATAACAAGGATTTTGGTAATGTTGGATTAAGTAATCTGTCTCACTTTTGTGATCTAAATATATTTTCAGTGGTGTCTGAGATGATGAGAACAGGAGAAATGACTCAGTATTTGCACTTAGCTGTCATGATCTAGTTTAGTGTAAAGACTACATGGATTACAGACCAGAGGATTTCTGTTACAAGACAGCTGTGTTTAGATTTGCATTGTTTTAGTTTCCATATTGTAGTTTTTGCCTTATCTATAAAAGGAGAGTAATTATAACATGAGGAAAATTAGGGAAAAGATAAATTCAATATGTTAATATAGATGCAGTACTTTGTATTTTGTAATAGTTGCTTAAAAACAGCAATTATCTCTAAGGAAACAGCTTCTACCATGATTTATGTTCTGTGCATATTGGTGGGTAAAAAAGAATCACATTTGTTTTATCAGCATACTTATCCTCCAGCAGATTCAAGTACTTTATATAACCATTCTTCTAATATATTTCAAAATCAGGAGTTTTTATTTTTTTCTATTGCAGTTGTACAAGGTTCCTGAACCTTGGGCATATGGAAAGCAATGTCTGGAATCTGATAGTATGTTCAAAGAGGCTGATGTTTAGTCCTTATGGATTGAGTTGTTTAGAGTGTAATTTTAGTACAATGTAATTTAGTTAACATAACCCATATCTTCATTATAAGACAATTTGCTGATGAAACAATGTGGCTACAATATGAAAATAAAAACTTGGGCACTTGTGGGAACTTTTTTTTTTTAGAAAATAGAAATGATAAAATAGTACATGAATCTTAGCTAGCTTGAGAATTTTGAGGAAATGGTATTAACTTATTTTAACTTTTTAATAATTGTACATCTACATGACAAAATATACTACAGTAGAACAATATTTCCAGTTTATTACAATCATATAAGCACCTGTTTTTCTCAATTATTCACTAACTAATATCTAGTTAACATATTATTATCTTCACCTTCTGACTCTACAAATACATTCCTAGATCTATTAATTTAAAATTTATATGTGTTTGAACCTATACATGTTATATGTTTTTCCTCTCAATCATTTGAAAATAAATTACTATGTGTTACCTTTAATTACTTCAGTTATGAATATTTCTTAAGATTGTAGACATACTCTTCCATAATTTCTATATCAGATCACATGCAAAATGAGTAATTTTGTAATACCTAACAGTCAGTCCACATTAAAATTTTCTCATTTATCCCCCAAAAGTCTTTAAGCTTTTTTTGTCTTTCTTAATATGTATCCCATTAAATTTTCCATAATGCTTTTGGTTGTTATAGAGGCAAGTCCTTTAAATTCTTTGAATATCTCTTCTACAAATTACTTTCAAATCAATAATACATTTCTGTGGGTACTTCATAAATTAATAACATAATACATAACTTGTTGGTATTATCCTGCAGCTTTAAATTTTTGTGATTTCCCAACCTTCTTTTCCTCTGTGTCACCTGTATGGTTAATCAAGAAGCAATGTGTATATTATCAGTGTATAAACCAAGATCTTCCGTTTCTTTTCTTGTTCGGCTCATTCCATTTTTTCCCATTTTATATTAAATTTATATTATTTTTTCATTAAAGACATACTTTGTATGGATACATCATGTGTTGGTACCATCTTTTCCCTCCTCCCTCCCCCAATTCCACTGGGGGCTCTCCTCAGTGGAGATGATGGTGTTCTCCATGGGGTTGTAGATTATGCATTTTGGGAGCAGCAGTCAGTTATTGGGAGGGGGCAATGCCTCTGAGTATGATATCCCAACATGTGATTCTTGCAATCTTTCTGCCTGCTCTTCTATAAATTTTCCTGAGTTATGGTGAGTGTGTTTGAAGTCTACTTCAGTGATGAGCTCTTAGGAGCCTATGGATCTCTGATTTGGTAGGCATTAAATTTCCTCAGCATCTGTTTCCTTCATGCTGGCACTGATTGTCAGGCTCGCCATGGAAGCAGCACTGTTGCTCATCTCCCCAGTTCCTCTGTGGTTTCACCTGGGCCTTGGCTAAAATGCAAGGGGTGGTTTATCTCCTTGGGTCTCGCTACCTTCTGACAAAGACAAACAGATTCTCCAGTGGAGAGTGAAGTCAGCATAGGTTAAATAGGATTAATAAATATTAATTTAGGGAGATTTTGATGGTTGTATCCCCTCTTTTAGCCAAAGACATAGGGAGTTTGACAGTGGAGACTGTAATCTGTCTCCATATGATTCTGACCTGGTTCCCAGTTCCAGATGTGAGTTCCTTTTCATTGAGCAGATCTCCTAGCCAATCAGAAAGCCATTGGTTACCTACCATGGCTATGTGTCACCATTGCACTGGCGTGTACATCTTGTCAGGCTGGTTGCTTTTGACCCCTGCTTGCTCACAACATTGTTGACCACTTTCCCCCAGTAGCTCATGTAGTGCTGCCCAACACTAGATGGGCTGTCTGGGGATTGGTTGTCTTCTGGATTCCAGCCAGGTTTCTGTTCCATGTCAGCAGCATATGGTGTCTTCAGCAATAGAGTCTTACCTTTTACCTGAGGCTGGTAATCAAGTGCTTTGATAGAAGCCTGTCTTGTTTTGGGGACCTCATAGGTCTCTCCAGTCAACAGCTTAATGTGGGTAGCACCAGTATCTGTTACTGGGAATTATAGGACTGAGCCAAAATATTTTAAGGTTAGGCTTCATCACACTTTCTCCAGGGTCCTTCTTTTCAGATGATCACTCTGTACTCCTTTGAAGGGCTAAATCTTTTAGACTGCTTTCAAGGAGAAAGTTTTTTTGTGTGTGTGTTTCATTTGTGTGTGTGTGTGTGTGTGTGTGTGTGTGTGTGTGTGTGTGTTTCGAGGTAGGGTCTCACTCTAGCTCAGGCTGATCTGGAATTCACTATGTAGTCTCAGGGTGGCCTCGAACTCATGGCGATCCTCCTACCTCTGCCTCCCAAGTGCTGGGATTAAAGGCGTGTGCCACCACACCCAGGTAAGGAGAAAGGTTTCTATGGTACCAGTTCATTTTGGGTTTAGTTTTGTGTTTATTTCTCCCTACCCTCCCCTTTCCATCTCCCCAAGCCCTTCCATCCCTATTGTCTGGGGCTTGAGTCCAAGTGTTTTATATGCATTAACTCATTTAATCCTCACAATGACATGGTTACTGATGAGATTGAAAGTTAGAGATAAGCTAAGTTGCCTATCCTCCACCACACAAGCTGCCCTCAATTGGTGCGGCTGACATTTAGGGGTCCTGCTCTTCGCCCTCTTGCTCTAGGTCTACAGATCCAGAGTACCAAGTCTCCCCAGTCTGCTCCATAATTGTGGCCTTCTTCCATCTTCCTGTTCTCATCTAGACTAGTTAGATTTTTAGCTTCACACCTAACTCGAGAAGTTTATATTTTTCTTTTGGTTGGATGTACTATTTCCTCCATCCAAAATTTCTTCTTCCATGGTTTAATTCTCCATCGTGCCAGGGCATATCTGTAAGTAACTTCCTACAAAAGAATGTCTGAAAAGTAATCTTGTCATCCTATTTCTTCCTCTTAGTTTTCTTATCTGTCACTTCACAATAATTTGGTAGTTTCTTTATGAAAGATTCTAGGCTGACAATCATTTTCCTTGGGAACTTGGCAGGCATTGCACTGTTACCTTCCTATTTGGGTGATGGTTAGCATTCTGGACAGTGGTTCACATTCCTGTGTGTTTCTTCTTGGTGTTCAAAGCTGCACAGTGTTGGACAAGAAGGAGCTGGGGATCAAATTCAGGTCTTCAGGCATATTAGGCACCCTGACAATGAGCTATGTCTCCATAAGGGTTGGTTTTGTGTTCCACCATGCTGAGCATTTGTGGGCCTTTTTGGTTTGAGGACTTAGAAAACCGATGCTTGGGCTGCATTGTGCAATTCATTTCCTTCAAAAGTTTTCCTTCAGTGGCCTCTGGACTTTTTATCTGGAAATAGAACTATTGGTAATTTGTAGAAACTTTGCAATCCTTGGTTTAGTTTATTTTCTCTTAATTTAAAGGTTTTTATAAAGTTGGGTGATACACAGTAAAAGATAAAATTGACAAAATGTATTTATTAGTTAACTACCACCACCACAATCAAAATAAAAGCTCCATAGTAGCTAGAGGGGGAACCAACTCTGTTTTCCGTTAGTGGATGAGTGCATAAACATGATTGTACACACACTCAGTCTTTAAAGGGAAGGAAATTCTAACCCATGCTGAAATGTGGGTGAGCCATAAGGGCCTCATGCTCAGTATAATAAGCCAGTCACAAAAGGAAAATTACTGTGTGATACCACTTTTATAAGGTACTGGAGAAATCAAATTCGGGCACAGTAGCCAGGGCTGCAGTGGGAGAGATGGCTCAGTGAATAAAGCCCTTGCTATTCTGGGAATCTGAGTTCAGATCCCCAAACTCCGTGAACACCCAGAAGATGTGGTGGGCTTCTGTAATCCCAGTGTGCCTGCTGCAAGAAGGGAGGTGTGACAAGAGAATTTCCCAGAAGGTTGTGAAAGGAATGATGAGAAAAAGAAGAGAACTCACCTCAAATGAGGTAGAAGGTAAGGGCTGACCCAAAAATTGTCCTCTGACCTCCACACATGTGCTGTGGTATGCACATTCCTGTACTCATACAAGCACACACACACATACACACACACACACACACACATACATACATTCTCTCTCTCACACACACACACACACTCTTTTGCTCTCTCTCTTCTCTCTCACACATACACACACACACACACTAAAATAAAGAAAAAAAATGTAATTTTAGAATGGTATTGAGCTTTTAAGAAAAATGTGAAGATACCAGTATATCACTGTACATTGTTTAATAAATTTCTGACTTTCATGAACTGATACTGATGCAGTTGGTAACTGACGTCCATGCTCTGCTCCAGCATCACAGTTGGGATATCTTATCACCTTTAGTCAGGTCTTGTTGATTGTGCCAATTTCTCAAATTTCTCTGGTGACCTAAACAGTTTTGAGGAACAGTAGTCAAGTATTTTATGGACTGTTCCTGAATTTGGATTTGCCTGATGCATTTTTTTTTCTGATTGGACTGGGACCATGGGTGTGAGGAGGGAGACGACAGTGGGAAAGCAGCACTCTCAACCCTGCCATGCGAGGGGGGGGGCACCATTGCTCCTCTTGAACTTGACCTCCTGGCTGAAGTGCTGTTTTCCAGATTTCTCCCAGCTTCCTCCTGAAGTCTTTGGAAGGAAGTTAGTCTGAGCAAGCCTGGCAAGAGTCTCTCTGCTTTGTCTTTCATTGATTACTGTTTCAGGCCTGCTTTTCCATTTCATCATTGGTGCTATAGGAATGTGGGCATGAGGTGGAGCCGGCCCAATCCTAGGAGTGAAAAGGAATGAATTCCGTCAATTTTCCCACCACAAAGAGCACCAGTAGCAGTACCAACAGCATCACCACCATCACCAGTGCCTTTGCATCTTCTGAACCCAGAGGCCAAAGTGCAAAGCAGCAGGAAAAGCCTATGCTTTGTACCATGTGGCCCTCAAGCAGTGTCTGAGGATGCTAGACAATGGAAAGGATAACACTGGAGTATGGATGTTTATCCTTTTCTGTTTTGACTGTTCTTTTAGGAATCTGCAAAAAATGAACATGTTTTTCCAAAACCTTTTTTGGCATCTTTATTCTTGACGGTACCAATGTTTGCTTCCTCCATCCTTAAAAGTTTTTCCCCAAAATGGGGCTGGAGAGATGGCTTAGTGGTTAAGTGCTTCCCTGTGAAGCCTAAGGACCCTGGTTCAAGGCTCAATTCCCTAGGACCCACATAAGGCAGGTGCACAAAATGGTGCATGCATCTGGAGTTCGTTTGCAGTGGCTGGAGGCCCTGGCATGCCCATTCTCTATCTATCTGCCTCTTTGTCTGTCTGTCACTCTCAAATAAATAAGTAAATAAACAAACAAAAATTAAGAAAAAAGTTTTCCCACCAAATGATATTTTACTGCTACTGGAAAGATACACCATGCTCATGACACCTCCCTTCCTTAGGGTGCCACCTTCCCTTTTCCATTGCTTCTAGCTTCATCTCTAGTACGGCTTGTTATTTCTAGGGTTAGTTGGATGAAATCATTTGTAATAATAGCCTTTTCCTTTTGTTCTTTACAAGTGATTCGGAATTTGGTAAAGACAAAGCTAGAGTTGAAATATTATTATAAAGTCCTTTAGCCAGGGGTAACTTATCCACATCATATATTACCATGTACACACATGTACATCTACACATATTTATTACATAATCTTGGTTTATTTAAAAAAAACTTGGGAATATATATACAAATACAAATTCACGTGGCTATGGAGAATGTTTATTTATTTTTGAAGTGCTGGGATTGAACCCAGAACCTTCCTCATGCTAAACAAGCACTCTACCACTGAGCCACATCATAGTCCTATGAGTGTTTTCTTTCTTACTGGACAAGAGTAGATTGCTTGCCAAATATGCTCATCCAAACCACCAGAGCAGATGTTATGGGACTGAAGAGAAGAATCTGCCTCTTGAGTTATTCATATCCCCTGGGAATGTTTCTTCTTCAGGAAATAATTCCTCAGCTAAAGAGAAACAATAGGCCGTGGGAAGTAAAGAGTGTCAGTTTCTAGTAGAAATTAATTTCTCAAGAGAAAGGAAAGATAACCCTGTAGAGTGGCTTATAGAATGAGAAGGGGGCTTGTGAGATCATCTTTTTTTTTGTTTTCACATTTGTATCATAGGCAAATGGGTTGACCAAAATACCAAAACTGATTTTGGAATAGTAGGAATAAAATTAAAAAAAAAATAGCATTTTGGACTTTCTCTTTGAATAGTCTTCAATTGGCATGGATGCACATTCATTTGATTATTTTACTCAACAGTTGTCTGTCTATATTTAAGTCCTACAAGTGAGAGACTATAATTCCATAATTTAGGAACTGAGAAACAATTATATTTTTGACAATTACATCTTTAACATACAAAAAGCATAAACTGTGTTGTTAAAATCAATCCCCTGTGTTCGCTCCCCGAATGTCAGTTAGCAAAGTAACCTAAGAGCTTTTTATATGTCACTTGATAATTTAATCATTGGTCACTTTGGAAAAAGACTATAATATGAAAATTCTTTTAAATTTAAGGATCATGCTAGTCTAACGTCTTACACATCATTAAAATTCTGATCACCAAAAGGGAAGGTAATTGACATAGAAAATAGGGCCCGTTTTAAGTTCATTGTTAAACATGTCAGCACAACAATGAATGATTCATTTTCCAGGGCTTCTGGCTCTTAGGCTTTTGTCTCAGGAGAAAAGTAATTGGCCCTGTTAAAACCATAGCTTGACAAGTAAATTTAAGAGTCATGCTTTGAGCATTACTAGGAACAGAATGGAATGCTGTATTTTAGAAGTCAGGACCAGTAGGTTCCAACTTGTTTGTGAAATTGGTCTACTATTTTTAAAAGTACAAGTTGTGCCAAGAAGAGAATCTGGAATGAGATACTTCTGTTGGAGAAATGTCTGTACTGTAGTTATACTACTTTAACTTTCTGAGAACCTGCTCCTGGTGATCTTTTCAGAGAAACACCATTTCATAGAGATATCTGTCTCTTTAATATAAAAGAACTGAGAGGAGTAAAGGACTTAGACATTTTTTTTTGCTGGACAGTCTTCAAGTGGAGTTGGAACATCATAACTCAGCAAGTATTTGCACTGACAGTTTTAGACATATCTTGAAATTTTAAACATTGAGTTGAGACTTCCATTTTCAATGGTGCAGTCGTCTTTTAGCAGGTGTAATTTCCAGAGTCTTTATAACCCCATTTTCTTTGGCTACATATCTGCCAGGTGATTAGGGGCTTGGTGGGGCCTGGCCCATGAGAAGGGCATAGAGCTGACATTTACATTTTCCCTTAACATTCTAGAAACCAGGATGACCAAGCATGACAAAAAGTCATATAATGGAAAAGGACTCTAGAGATGATTCTGGAGAGTTACACTCTCCCTGCTCGAACATGCCCAGTGCCAGGCAACCATAATAATGTAATAACTTATACTGTTGTGTTAGTTTGAATACGATAATTTGAATGTATGGCCCCATAAACTCAGGTGTTTTATTAAAACTGACCTTGTTATAAGCATTAGACTTGAGATGCCAGAAATTAGACAGTTTACTTTACATGTAATAGAGCAGATTTTGGTAATTGTTGAGCCAAAATAGCTAAGCTCTAATACAACCCTTGACAAATCTGTTTTGGAAGAGAAAACATTCTTTGATAACCAATGTTTTTAGCTTAATCTTGGATAGCAATTGCTCTTATGTATAATAGGAATTTTTATTAACATAAAACCATTTATGTCTTACCCATGACTTAAAATTGATAAAGCTTAGGCAAGATATCCCAACATATTTTCCCTAACAGGAGGATAAAGGTTATAGTGCCTGAAATTAAATCACTTAAACCTAAGTGATTAAATCTAGTGATGACCATTTGATAGAATTAGCATAAATAAAACAGGAGCTATCTCTAAAGTCACAATGTCATCGGGCATGAATACCTCATCTTTGGAAATCAAACACTGATACGTAAACCTTTAAGACTCAGTTTCTCTAATAGTTAAAACCTTGATAAATAGAGAAACCTAATTTACTTTACTGAGAGTCTTAAAGCCAGTTTTTACAACCCTTAATCCTTAAATTAGCATCAGTGAGCTGTTAATGAGTGAAGCCTTAACCCATAAAACTCAGTATCTCTATTGATTAAAACCTTGACATTAAGCAAACATATTTTAGTCTTTATCCAATTAAATGTTTTAATGAGGAGCCCTTCCCTGAGCAACTTTCATTACCATTATGATCTCCTAGTGATGTCTATCCTGTTTTTTTTTGTTGTTGTTGTTGGTGTTGTTGTTTTTTAATCTCCCTTTCTGGTCCCCTTCCCTTTTTTTTCTTGTTGGCTTTTTCATTGTGATAAACTGAAGTTGCCACCTAGAGCAATTGTTTTAAGCTCTTATCTGGTTTGGCTACCAATTTTTGTAATTTTTTTTTAATGAATATGAGGTGTTGACAGAGTTAAAAACTTATCTTTAGGAAGAATTTCTTCCTCCAAGGTACCTAGAGTTATACTAGTATGTTTTTTAAGTCTTTGGAGAAAAGTAATGGGCAATTTCTGTTCTCCCTGTGTTATCTAAATGAGCTCAGTTTTTTTGGAGACAGGCTAGCAGAGACCTTCGTGGTATCTTGGAAGCCAGCTGTCCCATCTGAAACAAAATGGAGGAAAATGTAACGAAGAATCTAGAGTCAGGTTATGCCCAATACTGACTCGCATCTTCTCAGAGAAGGGAGCCATCTCTCCAACCAGATTTGGGAGAAGAAATTAGGGCTTTTAAAAAATCTCCTTTCTATAGGAGTCCTCACCCAAATTTTCCTGTTTTGTCCCCAAACAAAATTAACTAAATTAACTCTTAAGACATATTCCCTGCTTTAGGGTATAGTCTCATGCTCAAACAATGGTCTTCATCTGAGAGAAATAATTTCAAGCTCTATGGTTCTGTTTCTAATGTTCTCTGGGTAGTTGTTACCTACACAGGTATCTGGACTAATGAAAGATGTTTTCAAACAGAGGTATCAAGACTTTGTACTGTCTTACTTGTCTTTTTGCTGATAATTTCTAGGTTAAATTAATTGGTTTGGATTTGTGTTGTTTTTAAGACTGGTAACAGGTTCTGCCTATATTTATAGCTATTAGATATTTGAAGGATAAGATGTACCTACTTTCTATGCTTCAGATATGGCCTGTGCTGCCACAAGACACCAAAATTAAAAACAGTTGGATAAAATGACTTTAGGCTCTTGTGCCATTCTTTAACTAGATCTGTTTCAATAATCAAATGTGCTATATATGTGCACCCTTCAAGTTGGTGTAACTTCCTTTCTGAGTGTATTGATAATCTATGTAGAAGTCAAAGCCAGTTGGAATCATTGGAGCTTAAAAGGCCAATATTTTGGCACCTTTACCAAGATCATGAGGCCACTGAAGATGATGGGACACTTCTACACTGGCCACCTTGGTAAGTCACCTGTCTGCCTGATCAGGGAAGACACGGAGACTCAAAAACAAAAAATAAGTGTGGTCTGAAAAGGAGAGTTACAACTGAGGAGAAATCAGTCCTTCTGGCTTTCCAAAAGGGGAAAACAACACTATTTGGTCAGCAAGGCCCTGACTCATCCTAACAGACAACACCAGTACTGGAGAAGCTATAGAGCTACTCCTGGGTCCCTAAAGTCTCCTTTGGAGAGCCATTAGTGACCTCCAAGATTAATCTTTGATTAAATTTTGGCTACCTGCTTAATCTTAAGCACCCAGAGAGAGATGTATAACCAAAGATAAAAGGATACCACAAATATTCTATGAATGGCCTATTAAAGTAACGCAACAAGAACTTTCCAAAAGGAGAAACAAACAAGGCCTTAAGGCACATTGGCCTGCTCTAATAGTTCTAATTCTATAATAAAAAACCATAGATGTCAAAATGGTTATTTTCAAATCTAAAATATATATGGATGACTCTGACCAAAGGTCACTTAATTCAAAAGACTTCCTTATACTCGAGACAATGATGAAACTCTTCTAACTCATGCCAGGACATCCTTAAATAAGTCCTAAGGCCAAAACTATATATTTACAGCCTTCAATGGCACCCAGTGGCTCTGTAGTACCAACCTTTTGCCCTGGCTACCCCCAGGACAAATTTTAAAAGGAACGCTCTGAAAGACTATTATTCAAAATAAGATATATTCACCATTACCAAGATTAAATGTTGTGTATATATTCCTGATAACTCTGTTAATATCTCATCTGTTTTACAAGTCATACAGAAATAGATTCAGGCTATGTCAAACACTACTGTGCCATTTGATGAACAGTTCTAGGAAAAAATCTCATCTGGTTCATTCTCTGATGCTCCTGAGACAATCCAGCTCCATCTACCTGGGTTCTCTCAAATGCTCTCCAAGGCCTAAAAGTCCATACACATACATACACACAAAACCCTAAAAAGGGGCTGGAGAAATGGTTCAGTGGTTAAGGCTCTTGCCTTTGAAGCTAAAGGACCAAGGTTCAATTCCCCAGGACCCATGTGAGCCAGATGCTCAAGGTGACTCTCTCTCAAATAAATAAATAAAAATAAAATATAAGAAAAGGTGTGCCACCATGCCCAGCTGAAAAAATATATTAAAAAAAAAAAAAAAAGAGAACCAGTTTGCTGAATGCTCACTTCTCATTAACTCCTTACTTTTATTCTTTTTCTCCAACATTTTTTTCCAAGACTATCTTCCTACACTATACCAATACAATTTTGGGGTCCTTTAAAACAGTTCCCCTCTCTGGGGGAGACTTTCTAACTGCCATATTTCTGTACCCCATTCAGCTGGAAGTAGTTAAAGATCTGATGTCATCAACCCCTGTCCTCTAACAGCAGACAGAGGGCCTTTTCATGAGAGAGGGGACTGAGAGGAGGGTACAGTTAGGGTGACTGAGCCCCTGGAAGTAAAAGGCAGGAAAGTCTACACTTGGCTGGAGATCAGAGATGATCTGACTTCTTGTCTCTTGCCTAGTTCCCTTGACGTGTTTTTCCACATTAGGACCCCCCTGGGAGGGAGGTCTTTCATAGGATGTAAATATTGTTTTTTGGTCAAATTTAGCCCCTGGAACTTGGTGTCAGGGCTAGCCTTTTCCTAAGTAAGACAGGCCCTAGCCCTAACCAACCAGCTGTCCTTCTGGTTCACCTGAGCCAGAAGACACCCCATAACTATAAGGTTATACATACCTTTGCAAGGGGAAGACAGGCTCTCTGACCACTTGGGAACTTCCAGCTGTGGGTGAGTTTTTCCAGCCCCCTAACCCTTACTGTCCAAATGAGTTTTATCCCCTCCATCTCTCCACATGGCTGGAGCTCCTTGAATTTTTCTCTCTTTTCTTTCCATAGTTTTTCAAGGCACGCCATGTGAGAGCTCTAGCCATGTGGATGCCTTTTTTTTTTTTTTTTTTTTGGCTCTGTACTTCCTTCAATAAATATCATAATTTAATAATTTTAAAAAAATTGAGCTTCAACTTGGGTCTCCAGCTGCCTGGCTAGGAAGAGGTGTCATTGGTGACAGATCCTGGGGATAGATCTGAATTCCACCCCAAGGTGTGTAGAGCTTTGGCAGTTCATGTTTTGTGGTGTTGGCTGTGGGGGATGTCTCTCTATTGGATTTATGAAAGGATGCCAGCTTCTTCTGCTGTTGGTGGAACTTCCCCTGGATCCATAATCCTGAAATAAATCCCTTCCTCCCATAAGATGTGTCTAGTTGGATATTTGTCTCAGCAACATGGAGCTAACTGCAGCAGTTAATTTGGTTCCAGAGAAATGGGCCATTGTTGTGATGAATCTGACTGTGGATTTTAGTCTTTTGAAACTTGTGTGCTGGAATGTGAAGAGACTTGGTTAGCTGGGCGTGGTAGCGCACGCCTTTAATCCCAGCACTTGGGAGGCAGAGGTAGGAGGATCGCCATGAGTTCAAGGCTACCCTGAGTATACAGAGTGAATTTCAGGTCAGCCTGGAGCTAGAGAGACCCTACCTTGAAAAAAAACCAAAAAAACAAAACAAAACAAAACAAAAAAAGACTTGGTACTTGTGACTGCAGAAGCCTTATAGAGTGGTAAGCCAAATTTTATGGGCTATTCTGGTGAGAGTTTGAAAATGCTAAATGCAGAGAGAATTGCGTTTGGAGGCTTGGCTTATGAACTTTCAAAGGGGAAGGAGAGACAGCAGAGAACTTTGTTGGAACTAGACTAATGGCATAAAGGCTGGCTGCATTCTGCTCCTCATGCCCAGAGGCTCAGTAATTTTTTTACATACTTCCTAACAAGGGGTGTGTCACTGGGGGATGGATCAGGGAGTCCGAGTCCATCCTTAAGGCGTGCTTGGTGGTGGATCTCCAGTCCAGCATTGCAAGGTGTGTGGAGAGCAGTTTGAGCTTTGGTTGTTTGTGCTTGCTTGTGGTACTGGCTGTTGGTGGTTTCTCTCTGATTGGATCTATGAAAGGGATCCAGTTTCTTCCACCATTGATGGGATTTCCCTGTACTCTAAGCCTGAAATCAACCTCCTTCTTTCCATAAGCTGTGTGTGGTTGGATGTTTGTCACAGCAATGCAAAGCTGACTGAAACACATATTTAACATATTGTATAAAAGTTGATATTGGTCTAAGGTTTTCAAGTGGCAGAACCATTGTTGGCTCTAGTGGGCTTAACCCAGGGGGCTAAGTCAAAGATCACCAGAGCTGCCCTGAGCCAGAGACTTTGGAGTTTAGTGGTTTCATGTTGATGAGGCATAAGGAACATGGAAAAGGAGCGAGGAAAACAAAAGTACATTTCATATGGAAAAAATGAAAAAGAGTCCCAAAGAGGAAGGGTTCTAAAAGACAAGGGGTTACCTCTGAAATACTTTGTCTAGGGATTGTGGTAAGAACTGTGTAGAGACTAAGGTGATTTTTATTGATAGCAGTTATTCTTTATCACATCACAGGCCATTCCTCAGAAGGGCCCACATACCCTTTGCATGCTCCTTTGGCCCATGTATTGTTCATCTAATCAGAGGAGTGGTCACATATTGTGGTCACCTTGTCTACTTTGTCTCCCAACTGGTTTTACTTATTCTGAAGCCTATTAACTGAGTCACTTTTCATTTTTGCCCCTGGCCTACCTAACTTATAATTCACCATGGACCCTCACCCATCCTTCTTATGGGAAGCTAACTCTATCTCAATAGTATTGTCATTGTTGATGTTGAACTTATTTTATATCAATGATAATAAAATGCAACAGCAACTATGCTTTTTAGAATGGTCACATCCCATTTTTGTCCCATCCTTAAAATAGCTTTATGATATAGCAACAGAGTGAGAATGGAGGGCCCAGATTTTGGGACAAAACTGTCTAAGTAAATCTTAGCACCATATTTGATTCTTATATGGCTTTTTCCTGGTTGTTTAGCCTCTGTGTGCCTCAGTTTCCTCATTGATAAAATGAGGAATGTTACAGTGCTTGCCTATCAGGCTTATTTTAAAGCTAGATGAGTTAGTAGGTATGAATGGCTTAGATGAGACTCTACCTCAAACCTGTTGTAGCACTGTTCTCTTATTTAAAATGAGGAAAGAAAGGCTGACGTTGTTAATATGTGATCTTAGGTCTGGCAGGAGCTAGAACAAGAAGCCAAGATTTTTTTTTTTCTAGCTATAAAGCCTGTAGTTATCCTCAGCTTTAAGCCTTCTGCTTCTCCTGTGTCCTAGCAGTGTGTGTCATTTCTGAAGGACTCTGTGCAAGTGCCCTTTATGTTCAGTTGGATTCTTTTGGTTTTTGTGCCCTAGATCTTAGGTCTATCAAAATATGTATTCTGTCCAAACAAAGAAGAGAAAAAGTATTAATTGTGGCTTTCTCTACCCTCTCATTAATGTGAGGTTAATGAGCTGAGTGTTTGACAGTTGCTATTTGGACCCTGGAAATCCGGGCATTTGGAGGAGAGAGGGGAATGCCTAGTTTGGAAGGCTGTCATATAAGCCCAGATAAACTAGAGCTCTTGTTTAAAAACTCATTCTCCCAGTAAAGATGATACCCAGGAGCAATGATTGCTGCTGTCAGGTGGATGATTATAAATACAAGTCGATGAGAGGAGTGATTTTCGAACTAAAGCTGTGCTGTTTGTGAAAGGGGATGTTGAGATCTTCAATCCCTCTTATTTTGGGCTACTAGGTCAAAAATAGGCTCAAATAGGCTCAACTTCCTTGGAAAGAGGCACAAGCACACACACACACACACACACACACACACACACACACACACACATATATATTAAGATAGCTACTAAACATCTTATAAAAATTGTTCCTAGAACTGGGATTGCTTTAAAAATCCATACTAATATGCTGTTGGCACTCAGGGAATATGTGAACATACTGTTGGAAGATAACCTCTAACATTTTGGTAGTGTTCCTTCCACTTTTTATTTAGCCAATATATTCTAATTAGTGAGCCTATCCAAGGTAGCTACAAATTCTTATCAGACTGAAGAAAAAGTCAAGATGCATGCCTATAATGCATTGAAGTGGCATCAGAGTGTATGGTGGCAACACAGAGGAGAGATTATTCTTATGAATAATTCTGTACTGAATGAGGTTTGTGCTTTGAAAATGCATAACTGCTTTACAGGACATTAGAGCATGTGTCATAACATAGTCATTATTGTTTATCTTGTTACCTTTCTCTTACTCTCCACTGAGAATCTAGTTTAGCACCCAAATCTGAAAATTAAGTTTTATTTTTCCTTTTTTTGTGCTGCAAAGCACAACTTTGTTCGTTTGGACCTGCAGTATACTAAATTTCTGGAGGCAAGGATTACGTCTTTGCTTCTCCCTTATTGCAGCAGCTTAGAGATTCTTTTGAAATTGTGTTTGAACAAATTATGCACTAAGATCATCATTAAAACACTTCTGTCAAGATTATGAATGCAGCTTTGCCTATACATAAAAAATGAGTCTTGAAATCGGTGGAATTTCTCAACATTTCATTAGCTTATATTTAGATGACTTACTAAATACTTTGCTGAAAGTGTGTGTGCGCGCGCACGCGTATGCATGCCCCCTCTCTTCCTGCCTCCCTTCCTCCATAACCGACTTTCTCCTGTTCTTTTACACTGTCATCTCCCAAGACTCAGTTCTGGGCTCCCCACACAGCTCTCGTATGGTAGGATTCCTTGGTTTCAGCCAACACTTCTCTACTTGATGTCACAACTGCATCCCTCAGGCCTTTGTCCACCTACTGTCTTCACAGCCTCACAGTTCCTGCCCTCACTTAGCACTGACATGTTGAAAATGGATCATGTCTTCTCCCAAGAGCTGATGTCTTTCTAAGGTAACTTCTTTCTTCCACAGATGAGAATGACTCGGAGAGTGGCTGGTGGTGCTCTCTTCCACGTCATTGCTTTTCACGCACCGTCTCCCACTCTTGCCCTGTTACTGTTGTGTGCAGTAGATACTGGCAGTTGGAACTCCTCAGGGAGCTCTTGCTAGTGTCAGTGTCCTAATCCCACTCCTTGAAGTTGTCACATGTTTGGACCTGCTCCAGGAGTCTGTGTGGTGAGGGAGTCTGTATGCTGAGGACCACTGTAGTGGATGTCTGACCTGATTAAGCAGTTGTTCTGTGCATAATCTGAGTATGGGTTACCATTTTGGTGCTGGTTAATATTTACTAGGATGGTGGCCATGGTGTCATTTTCTGAATAATCTTAATGGCCACGCATCATAAATTATACTTTGGAGTGAGGGAAAGGGATTTATTTATTTTATTTTTATTTTTTAAGCATTGCTATTTATTTCCAGAGAGAGAGAAAGCAAGAGCACATGCCAGGGCCTCCTTCTACTGCAAATGAACTCCAGATGCACATGCCACTTTGTGCATCTGACTATGTGGGTACTAGAGAATCGAACCCTGGCTGGCCCACTTTGAAAGCAAGAACCTTTAAGCACTGAGCCATATCTCCAGCCTGAGATTTATTTTATTTATTTATTTATTTATTTATTTATTTATTTATTTATTTATTTTTGGTTTTTCAAGGTAGGGTCTCGCTCTAGCCCAGGCTGACCTGGAATTCTCAGTGTGGCTTTGAACTGACAGCCATTCTCCTACCTCTGCCTCCTGAGTGCTGGGATTATAGGCGTGCGCCACCACGCCCAGCTCTGAGACTTATTTATTTATTTATTTATTTAAAGATTTTATTTTTATTTATTTGTTAGAGATAGAGAGAGGGAAAGAAAGAGAGTGAGAATGGGCATGCCAGGGCCTCTAGCCACTGAAAACAAACTCCAGATGCGTGCGTCCCCTTGTGGGACCTGGAGAACTGAACCGAGGTCCTTAGGCTTTGCAGGCATGTGCCTTAAGTGCTAAGCCATCTCTCCAGCCCCTGAGATTTATTTTTAAAAGTGTAGGGTTTTAATATTTTTTAAATAAGCCATGGGCATTTATGGCACATCTTCAATTAATACTATAAATACATTTTGGAAAAACTTCCTAACCATTATTCTCCCTGAGACATAAACAGGATTTATTTGCCTGTCATATATAAAGGTTTGAAGGTCCTATTTTCTGTTTTTAATTTTTTTATAATTACTAAATTAATTTGACAGAATGGTTTAGACCTGGCTCTTCAGAAAACAGACCTGACCTATGATGGAATTTGAGACTGACAAGACTGTGTGATGGTAACATGGGAGGTAACAGAGGAGATTTCAGATGGTTTCTAAGGCTGGCACTGATACAAATGGAATGTTTCAATGTACTGGTCGGTGTGTGAAAATGAGGAACCCAAATTTTTGTTCTTTTGTTTTTTCCTATTGATTAGGCTGTTCATATTTGAGCTATGCTCTTTCAAGAGAAAGAGGGAAGGAAAGAGGGAGAAAGAGAAAGACAGGGGGAGAGAGAAAGATAAAGAGAAAGAAAATGCATACCCTGTAGACTTCATAGATTTGTAATGAGGAGGTCAGAGATGAAAGGTGTGACTATGGCTTTGAAGAGCCAGCAAGCACCAGGTAGAGGAGGATGTGTGTGTGTGTGTGTGGGGGTGATCAGAGTAAGAGAAGGCCCCACCAAATAACTCATGCGTTTTCCAAGACGAAACGTTGTTTGTTTCTTGCCCAGTCAGAGGTGAATGATGAGGTATCATCATGTTAATGTAGTAAGTGACATGAGGATGGCCAGAAACTGAAAATAATTCTGCCTGTCATTTGGGAGCTCCACTTCAAG
The DNA here is from genome assembly GCA_036365145.1 of Orientallactaga sibirica. Lineage (NCBI taxonomy): Eukaryota > Metazoa > Chordata > Mammalia > Rodentia > Dipodidae > Orientallactaga > Orientallactaga sibirica. The sequence continues at coordinate 48,636,720 of JAEOAD010000004.1, read as the reverse complement.
CTCCCCGGTGCCTGGGAGCCTCGTAATCCCTCATTTTTCACAGCACCATGGAAAAATCTGAATTAGAGTTGAACAGCCTTCAAGAGGCCTGAGCATAATTTTTACTGAATAGATATGTAAGTTTATAATTTGTTAGAAGCTGTTTTCTTAGCAAAGAAGCATGGAGGGGTTTTTACTGCGTTCCCAGCTCCTTCAACAAAAACCTATTTTGGTGTATGTGTCATCTTTAAAGTTCCTCTGCTGGGAAGTGATTGATTTGAGAACACAGTTGGAAAGTTTATTGTGAGGATGATGATTTTTGGTGGTATTCTCTGGTTTAATCCTTGTAAAAACATTCCATTCTCTATTCTTGACACAATGGCACCACTGTGGTTTTGTATACTGAAAAGGAGTCACAGCCTATGGTAGTGATCACCCCAGGATGAGATCTGTGTAATAGGCTTAGTGGCAGAGAACTGGGTGGAGCAGATCTTTTGGGCTTCCCAATACAGCCAGGCTTACTTTATTTAATACAAGCTACTAGCTAATTTGCAGTTATAAAGTATACTTTAAATCACATTAAACTTTGTTTCTTCTATGTTATTATAACCCTAATCTCTTCAGAACAAATATTTCCCTGTTACATTTTTAAAATTTGTTGTTAGTATACTGTCAGTGTTAGAAAATGGTGACAGGGACTTATGTATGTTTTATAACTACTTGACTAGACCAAACTCAATTATGTAACACTTAATAAATACCAAGTATTATGTGGCAGAAATGGTGTTGGCTATGTTAGTAACATTTTTGTCTGAAAGTAACAGAATCCATTTGACACAGCCAGATGAAAAATGACTATGGCTAATAAAAACCAAATGGGTCAGGGGTTCCAGTTTTGATACAGTAGCTTCATAAAGCCAAGAGATACAATTTTTTTCTTTCCTTTTTCTTTTTCTACCTTTCTGTTCTGCTGGTTTCAGGGTGTTGATTTTTGTGCTTGAAACTACTGTCTTCTGATTCCATTGTGGATCCCATTATGTTGCTATTCCAAATAAGGCTGCCTTTTATGACAAGGGATGAGGAAGAGGTAGGAAACCCAGAGAGAAAAATGAACACTCCTTGATGGTGGGGAGAAGACAAGTAACCAAATGACCACCATTTTCTGTGGAGTAAGAACAGGGTCAATGAGGTCCAAATACACGCGTTCTGGGAAGCTTTGCAGAGAACCTGAGAGAAGACAGCTCCTGAGATGAATGCGGAGGCATTGGCACATGCAGCAAAGACGGTGGTCTTTGCACATCTGCAGAGTCAAAACCATTGGATTCATTTAGTAGATATTCTAGGATAGTCATCAGTGGGAATTGCTGGCACACACCTGAAACTCACACTTGCTATGCCACTAGACTACAGCTGGTAAATGAAGTGGTTTCTTGTCTTCAGAAGGCTGGTGTGTTCTGTGTTGGGCAGGGTGGATGGGCCTGCAAATGGATTGACCTTCCTCAGCGGATGAAATGAGGATGTTTTTCTCCTCCGTGTTCCTGTCATTCAAGGGCCACGGTGAGCTGCATTTCAAGTTGAGCTTTGAGTTCATAATGTGTTTCTGACATGTGCTGCTCGTATTCTATAGATGCAGGAAGTACTGGTCGTCTCCAAGCACCCGATTTACAGTTCCAGCTTCCTCAATGTGTTGTGCTAACACTAAATAGCTTAATGGACTGTGATTGGCATGGAATGCTGGTGATTTATATTTGCCTCATTTTGAATGTTGTTTAATAAACCATACCAAGTTATTTTTGGCACAGTTGGAGCAGTCATTGAGCTCATTTTTCAGTATGAAAAGCAATTAATGAAAAGAAATAATAGTGAATGCAATAGAGCTGGTTCTTAGTCTTCTCTAGGTTCTGACAGACCACTCCACAAAGTGCTACAAGGAAGCGAGATTGGAGACTTGCTGTAGAGAAAAAAAACTGAGTGACCCAAAGAATAGCATTTGAAAAAGGAGGGAAAAAAAAGCCCAGATCATAAAAAGATAAATAGTAATATTATTGTTGATAAAGCTTCCAGGTTTTGGAATGATAAGTCCAGTGAGTGATGGGGCTGCTAAAACTTTAGTGTTAATAAAGACATTTGACTTTCAAAATGAACAAGGTGATAGTTTTGTTCTTCTTTTGGTCAATATGAGATTTTATGGATAATATACAGGTGTACATACATATATCTTCAAATCAAGATAATATACAGGTGTACATACATATATCTTGATTTAAGTCATTATGCTATTATTTACCCAAAACAATTCATGACATTTTTAATATTAATATGTCTTACTATGCTATTTATACGTATATATCCAAACTCCATAGCTGGATATATGTCTGTATCTCCATCTATGCAGACACTTTATCTGAAGAAAAGATGATTCCCAGAGAATCTTAGCTGTGTTTGAGTTTTGTTGTCTGGTTGATTTTATAGAGAAACATTTGGGACTTTTCTGAGTTTTACCCACAGGTGCAATGAGTTGCATTTTTGAGGATTCCTTCATTCTCTGAGTCCAGTCTGTTCACACCTAGGCTAGCCCAGTGTTTTCAAGCTCCAACATGCATCAGGATTATTTGCAGGATTTGTGAAAAGCCACATTACTGGGTACCACCCTTGAATTGTTGACTGTAAGGGGTGAGGCAGAGTCCCAGAATTTACACTAAGTTTTCAGATGAGGCTATGGGTCAGGTGACCATACTTGGAGACACATTGGGCTAAATAAAGCATTTATCTCAAAGGACACTGCTTAGGAATCACATGGGAATCTGGGCTAAACACATAATATGACTCAGTTGGCCTGGATTTAAGTCTGGGACTCTGGGTTTTTGGTTCAGTGTCCCAGGTGATGTAAATGCATTGGCCACACCTTGAAGATCCCCTTGTTAGGGTGGATGGGCCTGAGGAAACTGAAACATCCAGAAGGCTGTTGAACCAGAAATTTTTGAAATCTCATACAACTATAGGACATTGGGGGTCCCAGGAAGTAATTTTGGTAAAGATAAAAATAAAAAGTTTACTTTTGCTTTTTTAATTTTTTTAAACGTTATTATATTTGTTTGTGTGTGTGAGAGAGAGAGGCAGGTAAAGAGAGAGAGGAATGGGTGCACCAAGGCCTTTAGCCACTGCAACCAAACTCCAGACACATGTGCTACCTTGTGCATCTGGCTTACATGGGTCCTGGGGAATTGAATCTGGGTCCTTTGACTTTGCAGGCAAGTGATTTAACTGATAAGCCATCTCTCCAGCCCTACTTTTGCTTTTCAAAAATGATTTTTCAACCAGCTGGGCGAGGTGGCGCATGCCTTTAATCCCACCACTCAGGAGGCAGAGGTAGGAGGATCGCCATGAGTTCAAGGCCACCCTGAGACTACTTAGTTAATTTCAGGTCAGCCTGGGCCAGAGTGAGACCCTACCCCCAAAAAAAAAAGATTTTCAGAGTAAAACACCTTTGTCTTAAAAATTATACCATCATCATTCTCAACAGTTTATGAGCCTTCTCTGTAAAGCTTTTTTCTGTCTTTAAGTAAGAACTCATTTAGCTCATTCTATAAGATTTTGTCCTTCAGAAAGATGCCTCATTGGTTTAATCCACTACTGAGATTTAAATGGAAATGCACTCATGTTGTTTTATCTAATTGAGCTCTGATGCTTACTTCCAGGTTTGGCTATTTCCCATAAATATTCCTATCAAAGATTTTTTTCTTTTTATAATTATTATTGTTATTATCATTAACAACTTATTTTGAATGGAAATATCATGTCTTGGTATCCTCTTTTCTCTGGTCCTGCCCCCATTCTGCTGGAGACCCTCCTCAGTGGGGTTGCAGGTATTCTCCATGGGGCTGTGGGTTATGCATTGAGGGAGCAGCAGTTATTGTTGGGGGGAGGGAATGCCTCTGGGCATGATGTCTCAACCTGTGGCTCTTATAGTCTTTGTGCCCCTCTTCCACAAAATTCCTTGAACCATGGTGAATGATTTTCAGTCTACTTCAGTGATGAGCTCTTAGGAGCCTCTGGATCTCTGCTTTGTGTTTGTGTTGTGTTGAATATCTTCAGGGTCTGTCTCCTTCACCCTGACACTGATAATCATGTTCAGCATGGAAGCAGCACTCTTGCTCATCTCCCCATTTCCTCTGTGGTTTCAGCTGTGGCTTGGCTGAAGTGCGGGGGGTAGTTTATCTCTCTGGTCTCACTACCTTCTGAAAAAGAACAGATTCTCCAATGGGGAGTGTAATCAGCATAGTTTAAACGGGATCAGCATTATTAATTTAGAGAGAATTTTATGTATATAACCCTGCTTTTAGCCAAAAACTAGTGAGAGCTTGATACTGGAGAGCATAATCTTTGTCTCCATAGGATTCTGATCTGGTTCCTAATTCCAGATATGGGTCTTACCCAATCAGAAAGCTACTGGTTACCCACCAAGGCTGTGTGCCACTATTGCACTGGCATGTACATCCTATCAGGGTATTTGCTTCTGTGTAGCTTAGACCTTTGGTGGCTCAGTCTGTTGTTGGTCACTTTCCCCCAGTAGCTCATGTAGTATTTCCCAACACTAGATGGGCTAACTGTCTGGGCACTGGCTGTCTTCCAGATTCCAGCCAGGTCTCTCCCTGCCCTGTGTTGGCAGCATATGGTGACTTCAGCAATAGGGTCTTACTTTTTGCCTTAGGGGGGTAATCAAGTGCTTTGACAGAAACCCGTCTTGTTTTGGGGACCTCATAGGTCTCTCTGATCAACAGTTCATTGTGGGTAACAACTGATTTCTTGTACTGGGAGTTGCAGGTAAGAGAAAAAAAAATTCTTTTACGCTTAGGCTTCACCCTCTCCAGGGCCCTTCTTTTCAGGTGCTCCCCACTTACTCCTATTGAAGGTTATATCTTTTAGTTTATTTCCACGGATAAAGGTTTCTACATTACCAGTTCATTTTGGATTTACTTTTGTGTTTGTTTTTCCCTGTACCCTGCCCCTCCCCCCAAACCCTTCTATCCCTATTGTCTGGTCTTTGAGTTGCCTATGAAGTATGTCAGCAACTTGACAGCTCCAGGTTAGGAACCACAGATAAGTGAGACCACGCAGTGTTTGTCTTTCTGTGATGGTGTGAGTTCACTGAGTATGATCTGTTTCAAGTCTGTCCCATTTTTCTACAAATTCCATTATATCTTTTTTTTTTTTTTTTTTCTTACTGCTGAGTAGAATTCCTTGTGTACATGTACCACAACTTCATTGTCCATTCATCCAGTGATGGGCATCTGTGTTGATTCCAGTTTCTAGCTATAATGAATTGAGCAGTTATCAATATAGTGAACAAATATCTCTGTAGTGAAGCATGGAGCATTTAGGATAAATGCCCAGTAAGGGAATAACTGGGTCTGTTGGCAGCTCTATGTTCATCCTTTTCAGGAATCTTCATATTGATTTCCATAGTGGTTGTACAAGTTTACATTCCCACCAACAGTGAATGAGTGTTCCTCTTTCCCCACATCCTCACCAACATTTGTCATTATTAGATTTTTTAATGATTGCCATCCTTACGGGAGTAAGGTAGAATCTCATAGTTGTTTTAATTTGCATTTCCTTATTGGTTAGGGACGTTGAACATTTTCTTAAACATTAGCCATTTGTATTTATTCCTCTGAAAATTCCCTATTCAGTTTTCTGTCCCAATTTTGAGGGTATAATATCATTAAGTACTTTCTGTTCATGATGATGGGGCTGGGGCTGTGGAAAGACTATAATAAATCAAGAGAAAGCTTATCTTTTTTTTTAAAGATATTTTATTTGTTTATTTGAGAGAAAGAGGCAGAGAGAGAGGAGAAAGAGAAAAAGAGAGAGAGAGAGAGAGAGAGAGAATGGGTGCTCCAGGGCATCCAGCCATTGCAAACGAACTCCAGATGCATGCGCCCCCTTGTGCAACTGGCTTACATGGGTCCTGGAGAGTTGAATGGGTATCCTTTGTCTTTGTAGGCAAATGCCTTAACCGCTGAGCCATCTCTCCAGCACACCCAGTGTGAATCTTTTATCCAGTATAATTTTATTACCTATACTCTTCATGCTATACATCTCTAGACTTGCTCATCCTGTGTATCTATTACTTCCTTTAACTTTTTTTTTTTTTTTTTTTACAAAAATCATAATATATTTTTGATCTGGTTTTATAAAATATGGGGGCATATTTTTCAGATAACTATATAGATTCAGATAAAGGTATAATTTCTTTGAATTCTGTCAACTCTCTAATGACTAGATTCTCTCTTTTGTCATGAAATAAACTCATGATGAAATATGCAGTCTTCAGAATCCTGGAAATATGTACCCAGAAGAGACAAAATTAACCCTTGTAGGTCAGCTTGGGTTTTCCAGGGCTCTCTGTTCTTATTTCATGACTGTTCTGACTATTTGGCCCTTGAGTCAAGTTAGTGTGGATTGAACTCATGCCTTTATTATTACTATTCAAGACCTAGATACAATTTTCAGAAAATTTATAAACAACCACCAGTGCACAAATAGTCTTTGTGAATGTGTTAGTTGAACCAGCCATTGTCCAAGACTTTCTTTCATTTCCTCAAAGAATATAACAATGTTTTATTTCAGAAAAAGAAATCCTTAAAATAATAAGAAAAAGGTTAAGTTTGAAAAGAAAAAGATGGGGAGCTAAGGAGATGGCTCAGTAGAAAAGAGCACTTGCCATGCAAGCAAGCATGAGGGCCTGAGAGGATCTGACTCACCCTGAGTTTGATCCCCAGCACCTACACAGGCAGGAATGGCCATGTATGCTTTGTAACCCTAGTCCTATGGAGAGAATGACTGGAGACCCCAGACAGTCTAACTGAAAATGGCAAACCCAGGTTCAGTTTCAGACTCCATCTCAAGTCAATATATGGATGAGCAGTAGAGGAAGCTACAGATGTTTTCCTCTGGCCTCTGCATGTGCACACACACATGCATACACCACACACACACACACACACACACACACACACACACATAAAAAAGATTTATAGGTGTCAGGCTATTTATTCTGGAAGAGAAAACAATGCAGTGGTTCCAAAAATTTGAGGAGTATGGTCTACACTTTCTCTGTTGAGGCTGATCAAACGGAAATGACTTTCCCCTTCAGTAAGAAGAAGGATGCAGTAGGATTTTGAGGATGGCACGATGAAATACTAAAATAGGACACCAAGGGAAAGACTTTTTAAAACTTTTTATTTTGAAATAATTACAGATTTTCAGGAAACTGCAAAGAAATGTGTAGTAATGTTTCCTGATCATTCAAAGAGGCATTTTGGATGATGATTTCTTCAGAGAAACATCTGGCTTATAAAAAAGAGGATGGGCCCAGTGATATTGTGAGTTCTTGAGTTTTATGCTCTTTCACAAACGGATGGCATCATGCTATGCTCTTCCTGTAGCTGGTTAATGGCAGTGCAGACTGGAGCACCTCCTGACATTTCATAAAAATGTCACAAGACTTGTTAACATTGAATACTGGGCTGTGGTATGACATTTACATGCATTCTCTCAATGCTGACACAGAATTTACTTGTTATTTTGTATCTCACACTTTTTAAAACTTATTTATTTATTTATTTATTTGAGAGAGTGAGAAAGGGAAAGAGGAAGACAGAGAGAAAAAGAGAGAGAGAGAGAGAGAGAGAGAGAGAGAGAGAATGGGCATGCCAGGGCCTCAAGCAACTGGAAACGAATTCCAGATGCATGTGCCACCTTGTGAATCTGGCTTATGTGGGTCCTGGGGAATCCAAGTGAGGTCCTTTGGCTTTGCAGGCAAGCACCTTAACTGAAGTCCTTTGGCTTTCTCATATTTGCAAATGAGTCTTCAAACACAAGAAATATACCCTTAACTGCTAATCCATCTCTTCAGGATCGCTGAGAGTTCAAGGCCACCCTGAGACTCATAGTTAATTCCAGGTCAAATGAGTCTTCAAACACCCAAAAAAAAAAAAAAAATATACCTCATTTTTATAACCTTCTACAATTCCTTTTGTGTTAGAGGTATGCCATATCATATTTAGCATGTCAATAAATATTTGCTTCCTATCTTTTATAGTATTTCAAACCATATTGCAACAAACTTTCTTTTTACAATGCCAGTATGTCTTTAGGACAAATTGTGGTTTTCCACATGGGCATTTTATCAAAAGTTCTGATAAGTTGTATTTCAAATTTGCACAAGCCTAAATGCCCACAAACAGTATATTACCAGAATAGCTGTTTCTTCTCAGTCTTTCCAATAATGAAATTTATTATAAAATACATTTTTTCATAAGTACCATAAGTTAAAATAGTGTATTTTAATGTCAGGTTTTAATTGAGCATAATGACATCTTTTCATGTGTGCATTGGACACTATTGCTCATTATTATGAGCCACCCATTTGTATGCTATGAACATTATAAACTAAACTTCTATGAGTGGTTCATAGAAATTGTCATTTCCCAAAATCCTCAACTATATTTCACATTACCAGACCCAGCATGGTGGCTTATGAAGTGATGTAGTTAAATTTTCCTAATAGGGCTGAGTATCTTGCATGTCATTGATATATTCATTTTCTTTTCTGTGAATTGCCTAAATAGCATTTTTTGTACATTTCCCTACTGATTATTAATTCTGAATATATTAAAATTTATGCTATAAAAGTGCTATAAACTTTTCTTTTTTCAAAACTTTGTGGAAGATATTTTTAATATTTGGAACTGTTAAGCAAGTGTGATCCTAAGTTCAAGTGACAGCAGTAGAACAGATGGAAGACTGATGGTTATCCAATGGGGACAGAGTCATTTCTATGATTAGTGTAGACAGTTTTATTTGTGTAATTCAACTTTGCTAAAATCATCTATTTTATGAGAAGTAAACACTTTAACCTGAGTCAGTTGATCAAAAACAGTCAAATGACTGTTTTTTTTTTTTTTTTGACAACAGTAAAAAATAAAAACAATTTAACCCAGCATAATTATTAGATGCTATGCTACAAGGTACATCTTTTCCTAAGGGAAACAGTCACAGTGGGAAAACAAATCAGATTACTAAACACGCATATGGTTTGATGCCATATAAAAAAAATATGGCAAAGTACTTAAAAATCTGTTAATGTATAGAGGGGGTTAGCAAAAAAAATATTCAAATGTTAAATGGTTATCCTTGATGACAGTATTTCTGGCAATATTTAATAACATTGCATGTTCTTTTTGTTGCTTCTGGACTTTATATCATTTACATTACTTTAGAAATCTACAAAAGTTATAAAATGAAACAGTTGAATTTTCATGGGTAATAAACATATCCTGGACTCTTAGATGGTGTGGACTGTTACACTATTTATAATTGTCTTTGCCCTGTTCATAATTCTCTGTTGCTGCAATGCTCATTATAGTTTCATAAGCTATATTTCCTTTTACGTTTTACCTTGACTTTATGGTTATAGCAAAGGAAACAAAAGATATGATATTCACTCCTCTGTTATAGCCTGTCAACTTTTTTTATAGTTTATTTTATCAAGACTTTATTCAATAGCTATTACATTTTTCTTCAATAGATATTACATATTCAATAGATATTACATATTCATTTTAATATAACATGAATTTTCATGTACTACATATTTTATCTAAATTTCCTTTTAAGCAGATACATTATTTTAGGGGATTTTTAAATATTCTAATTTAAAACATTAAACAATGGAATGACCCAGGGTTTTTCCCTTGAATCTCCTCTCCTTTGCTTTATTCAAACTTACTGCAGGGGATTTTCTTCCTCCTATGGCTTTCTATACCATCTGTGCATATGTTAATGACATGAAATTAGTTCCCAAGGCCTACCTTCTCCTGAACTCCATACCACCATATCTAGCTGCCTGTCAGCATTATCACATATAAGCCTAAGAAGCAAAACCCCAGCTTAACATCCCTCAAGGTGATACCACCCTGCTCATCTTGACCCGCAGGCCTAACTGTTCTGCAGGTGACCTAGAGCATATGATTTTCCTTCTGTGTCTCTTCCTATGTTCAATCCAGAGAGTCCTGTGGTCCTAGCCCTCAGGACAATTCTGGGCATGATGACCTCTCACCATCTCCTTTGCTGCAGCCACTCCTTGCCTGGACAGGTATAGTACCCTTCCAGGTGCCTTTGCTGTTTCTATTCTGTCCCTTTCAGTTTGTTATCAACCGAGGAGCCTTTGAGGAAAGTAAAAATCCGATCGTTTGCTTTTTCTTCTCTGTGTGCTTCCATGGCTTCTCTTCCTCATAGTCCTTAAAATGGCCTGCAAGGCCCTAGGATGCTTGTTACTCTCTGAACCTGCTTCATTCTTCCTGTGTTGACTATTCAGTCACTGGCACTCCCCAGAGACTTTCAGTCATACTCTAGTTTTAAAGCCCATGTTCTTGGCTGCTAGTCCTTCTAGAATATATTTCCCTGGTTTACCTTTCTATCTTCCTGCCTTTCTGCAAGATTCTTCCACTTTCTCAATAGAGCCCTCTCTGGCCAGTCTATTTAGAGGTGGAATCCTTTTCTGGTACTTTTATCTTTCTAAGAGGATTTATTTTTCTCTGTAGAACTTTCAACTGTATTGTAACATTTAGTTTACCTTTTTAAATCTTTCCCTGATTGGGCTGGAGAGATGGTTTAGCGGTTAAGGTGCCTGCCTGCTAAGCCTAAGAACCTGGTTCCAATCTGCAGGTCCCGTGTTTAGCCAGATGCAAAATGACGCAAGGACGCAATGTCGCACGTGCCCACAAGGGGGCGCACACATGTGGATTTCATTCACAGCAGCTGAGAGACTGCTGGCATGCCCATCTCTCCCTCTCTCTCTCTGTCTCTCTCCATAAAAAAAAAAATCTTCCCCTGATATAATGTGAGATCCATAAAAGCAGGGGCAGTGTTCAGTGCAGTACCCTGACTCCCAGCACATAAAGCAGTGCCAGTGCAACATAGATGTGTAGTCAATTCTTAATGAATTGCAAGATGTTTATCATTTCCCCTACAGATAGTGGTGTGTGGGTATCTTTATATTTATGACTTTCTTCTCTGTTTGACAGATTTCCCTAGATGAATGCCTAAAAGTAGTACTACTGAGCCAGTGTATGACAATATCACAAATATTTTAAAATTTATTTTTAATTAACTTATCTTTTCTTATTTTAGCGGAGGAGAAAATGTAGTTACTTATAGATTGTATTAGGAGCTACTGAGTCTAAATCTTGTCTAAACTCTAACTTTGAAACCTGGGGCAGATACTTTAATTCATTGTGCTTTAGTTTATATTTCTGTAAAAGTGAACTAATGTTTACTTAACAGGTTTTTTTTTATTTTTAGAAAGAGAATTAAAACAAAAGATTTGATGGGAATATAAACTATTATGTGGCCGCTATGGAAATAAGTGTGAAAGACTAGAAACAGAACTACTGTCGGACCCAGCTATACCACTCCTGGGTGTATACCTACCAGACTCTACGTCCTGCTACAGTGATTCTTGCACATGCATGTGTATTGCTGCTTTTTCTACAATAGCAAAGAAATGGAATAAGCCCACCAACAGATGAATAGATAATGCAAATGTGATACTTATATACAGTAGAATTTTATTTAGCCATCAATAAATATGAAACTATGAAATCTGCAGAAAACAGATGGAAATGGGAAGGATTATATTTAAGTGAAATAAACCAGTCCTTGAAAGACAAATACTGTATATTCTCTCTCATATGTGAGTTCTAGCTTCTAACTATTAAGTAAGTGTTTCTAGGTGGGAATAAATGTGAGTAAAGATATAAAACTAGAAAAGGACCAGTGAGATTAGAAAAAGAGGCCTTAAAGGAATGGGGAAAGACCCATGAAATATGAAAGGAGAAAGGGAAATATTGGGAGTGAAAGGGTCCAGCTGGGAAAAGAGGAGTATGGAGGTGTGGAGGAATGGGAGGCTGTGGTGGTTTGAGTCAGGTATCCTTCATAAACTCGTGTTCTTTTTTTAAAATAGTGTATTTATTTATTTATTTAAGAGAGAGAGAAAGAGGAAGGGGCAGAGAGAAAGAGAGAATGGGTGCCCCAGGGCCTCTAGCCACTGCAAACGAACTCCAGATGCATGCACTGCCTTGTGCCTCTGGCTTATGTGGGTCCTGGGGACTCAAACTGGGGTCCTTAGGCTTCACAGGCAAACGCCTTAACCATGTTGCCATGTCCCCGCCCAACTCATGATTTTCTTAGGTTTTATTCTTTTTGGAATTTCTTAAATTTCTTGCATCTGTATGTTTATGTCTTTTACCACACTTGAAAAGATGTATACTATTATTTCTTTTAATATTTGCCTTTTCTTCCCCAAATTGGTATCCATATGTTAGACTTCTAAAAGTTCCCAAAGTATATTTGATTACTTTTCTGTTTTTTTTTTCTTGCTCTTTTTCAGATTGTATAGCTCAGCTGCAGTGACCTTTTTTTTCTTTTGTGTGTTTATTCCCCTTAGAATGGGTAGTATTTTCCTTGCTCTCCATCAACATACTAGACTATATCCTTGCATGGTAGACGTTGTGGGGATTCTGGATTTTATTATATTGCTCTGAAAATTTTGGTGTTTTGTTAATAGGCAGTTTACTTAGCCTCAAATTGCACTGTGCCATGCCTATGGTAGACAGTGTCCTCAGTGTCAGATCCATTCCTTAAACTGTAGCTGCTGCCTGTGTTCAGTTTAACTTGGGCTTTCATGGTTCAGAAGTCAGACAGACCATGCTTGGTTTGTACAGATTAGGGCTTGCCTCTCAGGCTTCTTCCTTGTCTGGTTCTCTAGGCCCTTCCTGATTTCCATAGGCTTCTCTCCCTGCTTCCTGCAGCTGGAAGGAGAGTGATTTTCTACGAAAATTTGCCTTGCCATGGTGACTGTGTCTGATCTCAGGATAGAGCTGTGAAAAAAAAAAAAAAATGAGCAGACAGGGATCTGGCCATTTGGTAATAGTCTGCTGTAACTCTTTACTCCTTTCTAAAACCTGTTTGCTTACATTAGTCCTTAGTGAATTTTGTTTCTTGATTGGGGACTAGCAGGGGTGGGGGTAAAGAGGAGAAGGGGTTGATATGTTGTACAGAGTTTTTAAAGATGTAAAATTCATCAGAAGCTCATTTCTCAATGTCAAAAACAGAATTCCCCTTCCAATGATTTTTTTCATTGTAATAATTAGTACAGACAGTTCTCATAAAACTTTTATCCACGTAGGCCCAATGATGACATTTTGTAAACCTGTATGATATCAGATTTCTCTAGTTTTGCCTGTGTGTGTGTGTGGGGGTATCTGTGTGTTAGAGTGAAAGAAAGAGAACGACTTCGATTCAGTTTTATCACATGTGTATGGTTGCATATCTACCACCACAGGCTACCAAGTATTAGCTGCCCCCACAATGCAAGACACTCTATCCCCATGGGGGGAGGACAGGGAGAAGGCTAATGATGGTAACATCATAGCTGTATACACACTATATACATAAATAATAAAAAAAATGGGCAGGGAATAATAGAGTTATAAAGAACTAACTGTTTCTGGTCATGCTACCCACTAAAGAGAATGAAATATTTTTAATTAAACTGATCAATTGCATATACTCTATAAATGTCTGAATGTGAGGATCACTCTTCATGTTTTGTGTTCACCAGGGCACTGTTCAGTGCCCCCTTTCCTCCAGTGTAGAGATAATTAAATTCATGTTTAAAATACAAATACATAAATAAAAATAAAAAATACAAATACATGGTGTTCAAATGAATTAAAAAATATATTTTCTCTGCTTTTTAACCAAGACTAGTGTTTTTCAAAGCTTACATCCTTATTATATTTACTTTCAACTATATTACATGAAAGTATTTTATAAGTGTTTGATCTTTTGAAGGCGGTGTTGCTGCCTTTGATATATATATAAAAAAAGCAATTAGGTGAGCACTTCCTGGTAGAGGTAATCATCAAAGCCTGAAAGCACATACTCCTTTTCACTATTGTATTGTGTTTGCAAGTGCTCACTAGGTTTCTCTTTCTCTCTCCTTTCCTGCCTCCCTTCTCCTTTCCTTCTTTACTCTTTCTTTCACCACTATGAAAACATTTTGTAGGTTTTTCACTTATTTCTCGTAGTCATTATTAAAATGAACAAAGCAACTTTTTATTTTTCTAATGGACTGTGACAGAAAGAAATAAAATTGTGGTACTTGTAACATAGGCTTTATCTGAAATCTAATCTGTTCTCTAAAATAATGCTAGAGATGATTCACAAAGTCTTCAGAGAACAACCACAGATAAAATTTAATTTTAGGGAGCTGAGGTGATAGTTCAGCCAGTAAAGTGCTTACCATGCAAGCATTAGTATTTGATCCCCAGAACCTATGTAAAAAAAAAAAGCCAGTCATATTGGCACACACTTGTAATCCTAGTGGTGCAAAAGCAGAGACGGGGATCTCTGGGGCTCACTGGTCAGATAGTTTAGCCTCATTGGTGAGCTCCAGGCCAATGAGAGACCCTGTTTCAAAGGAGGTGGTTCCTGAGCATGATACCTGGGGTTGTCCTCTGCCCTCCACATGCATGTACACACATGTATATAAGTACCTGAACACACATTATTTTTAATGTTTGTGCACATACATTAAGAAAGTAAACTGAGCCGGGCATGGTGGTGCACGCCTTTAATCCCAGCACTTGGGAGGCAGAGGTAGGAGGATCGCCGTGAGTTCGAGGCTACCCTGAGACTACATAGTTAATTCCAGGTCAGCCTGGGCTAGAGTGAGACCCTACCTCGAAAATCCAAAAAAAAAGAAAGTAAACTGTATTGTTCTTCTGTTATTATAAGGGTTAATCTCCCAACCTTTTGAGTTGTGGATGACTCTGATGTGATAGCCAAGGAAATGGAAACCACACAGCTGATCTGTTCATCTATCCATTTCTCCAGAAAATATTCATTGACTGCCATAGTGTTACACATGTATAAATAAAAATACCTTATACAATAGCTTCTTCAAAGAACTCATGTGGTTTAATTTGTTTTGGATCACACTATGGACCATTTAAACTTGAAAGAGCTTCACACTTTACAGTGAGTTAAATTCTCTTAAATGGGTCTATCATTCCTCATATACACACACTCTCCCACCTAACCTTAGAATCTGAGCCATACCCTGGTCAGTAAATCAGCCTAGAGAGCTGTTTATAATGGTGACCTTCCTGGAAACGAACTGCCATCCTATGCTTGGGGCACATGAGAGGAAGCAATCTTCCTCTGTTTCTACACTCTTCTCTTTTTAGAAGAGGAAAGATGATGGTGTCCTTGGCCATCAGGCTGTTATAAAGATGGTGGTGGCAAAGCTCCAAAGAGATTTGAACAAAGTATGTTGGAAATTGTGGGAATGGGATAGGTGAGGAGGATTGGGGAGGAGTCCTGGGTGAGGAGTAGAGGGATATCATGGAAGTGTGGATTTTGCTTTTTCTACCAAATTAGTTTTGCCTTTTTACCTCATTTTTCACAGAACCTTGTGTCTTTTCACACATCTCATTACCACTTACGGTGAAGAGGCAAAGAGGCAGAAAACAGGAAATGTAGACAATGAAACGGTCTGTAGACTCTGATGCCATCATTACCTATGAAGTTCCATATCTTTTTCACTGGTGCTATAGCCATCTTCCGTGATTATTGTTCACAGTGAAGACTCAGGTCTTGAGAAAAGATAGGGACATAGGCAATGTGTGTCAAGTTTTCATGCTCCTAAGAATTGGGGCAGCAACAGTTTAAGGAATAGTGTAGTTGTGAAATGATTTACAGATTAGGAAAATGTAATTATTCTTTTTGCCACCTTTGCCCCTGAGATCCTAGTGTAACAAGTATTATATTGCATTTTCTGTCTATGTCTTTCCTGGCTTTGACTTACATGTACAGTGTTCTCATTTTCCTATTTGAGTAAATGTCTCAATTTTTACTGAAATAGGACCTGTAGGACTTTATGTGGTACTATGTATGCCAACCATATTAGTCTCCATGGTAATTTGAATGTTATGCCCCCCATAGACTCAGGTATTTTATTAAGGCTTTATTAACTTGGGTTTTCAGCTGCCTGCCTGGCTGGGGGAGGTTTCACTGGGTACAGATCCTAGGGTCCAGCCCAGAGGTGTTTTGGGGGCAGATCTGATTCCAGCCCAAAGGTATGCAGAGAGGTCTGAGCTCTGGCTTGTTGCTTTTTGGTGTTTCCTGGCTGTTGGTGGTTCTTCTGTGCTTGGGTGTATAGAAGCAGATTCTCCTGCCATTGATAGAACTTCCTCCTGGATCTGTAAGCTGGAAATAAATCTCTTCCTCCCATAAACTGTGTTGTTTTGGATGTTCATCCCAGCATCATGGAACTGTCTACCACAGTTCCATTTAAAAAAAAAATCCTTCTTTGTCTATTGTTCTTTCATTTTACCAGTTCTGTAAAAGAAGCCTACACTGAATTGATTTAGGTAATAATTTCATGCAATATTAAATTATTAGAAGATGTTCATGTAACTACTGAAAATGACTAAATTTACAAAAGCTTCTTTCTTGAGTAGTTAGTCTAAACCCTTTTGAAGGTATAAGTATTTTTCTTTTGTACAGTTACTATATGTGATACCATCCTGCTGGGGTTCCATGTACTTAACCACTCTTTTGGACTCTACTTTACATGACAGCATTCCCATTTGTCTTGACATAGGTATTTTCTTAGGACAAAAATGGGTCTGCAGGGCTGGAGAAATGGCTCAGCTGGCAAGAGTGCTGGCCATACAAGCGTGAGAGCCTGAGAGACCACCTGAGTTGAATTCCTCAGCACCCACATAAGAAGCTGGGCATGGCCACACATGCAACCCCAGTCCAGTGGGGGCAGGTGTCAGAGACCAAATAATCACTAGGGCATAGTGACAGGAAGAAAAAAAAAAAACAGTAGGTCTGGGTTGAGTGAGAGACTCTGTCTTAAGGAAACACATGGATGAAGGATGTCCACAGGCACACATGTTTCTGCTGATGTTTGTAAACACTTCAGGATTGTAAACTTGTGTGGGATGTCATGTCACTTAACATCCTTCATTGCTCCTTATGAGAAAGAATAAGTATCCGCACAACAGACAATTCATAAAGCACCGAGGGATTGGGCCAGAATGAAGCTCATTCTGGTTGTGGAGGCAACAATGCCAAGTTGATGGCTTGGATAATCAAAAGCATACTCTCCCCATGTGTATTCACATACTGAGTGAACACACTTGTATAGTAATCAATACAGCTACTGATAATGTGTTAATAAGGCTTTAAATTATGTCATTTAAAAATCCATCTATTGTATTTATATATCTCATTTGTACTCCTACATTTCATCTGATAGATAGCCTTCCTTTCTTTTTTCCTTCCCTTCCTTCTTTCATTCATTCCTTTCTTCCTTCTTTCATGATACAGAGGTTCATCTTATAATCTTTCTATCTGTTGAATCTCATTAGAGGTTCAATTTTTAGCTTTTCTGCTAGGGGCCTAGAAAAAGTAAAAATACTGAGGTCTGCTTTATAGTTACGTATGTGAATGTTGGAAATGTACACCCATAAACTCCTACAAGAATTTAATTGAGATAACTGAGTAATATGTAACTGACAGTACTAAAAACAGCTATTGAAATAATAGCTTCTCACTTTCCGTCTTGTTCTTTTAACTTTTAGATTTGTAGCCAGACCATGTGCCATGGCCCTCAACATCCAGGCTAGTGGACCACAGATTGCCCAGCCAAATGCCATTCTGGAAAAGGTCTTCACTGCAATTACAAAGGTATGAGTGTGCTTCTGGGGAACAGATTGTTGCCACCATCACTTGTGATGTGCAATCATCTCCCCTGGGTTTTGAGGTCAATCTTTGCCTCACCATCATGTTGGACAGTTGGTCTTCATGGAGAATGTAAGTGGGATGATTGGATGTTGAATAAAGGAAGACTATGTGTGTGACCTTTTGGTTAATTTTCATGTAGACTTTACAAGCCTATTTGTGAAAAGGCCTTGATTAGATAAGAAGCAGTCCAATCCAGCACCTCTTCCATTCTCAGGTGATGTGAAGCCATTTAGATATGGGCTGGGTGGGGCTTTATGTACCTGCACAGGCAAAGCAAGCAGTGTGATTTATGTACTTGTGAGGAAAAGGACTTGACTGGCTTACAGTGCTGTTAGTGCATTCTAAGAGTTGTGATGTACAGACAAATGTGAACAACGAAAAAAGCATTCTTGAAGGAAAGTTGCAATTTGAGGGAATGAAGGACTCAGGTTAGAAGAGTTAGAAGTGGAGAGAAGTCCACAGTGGAGAGTAAATGAGGAGGTTGATAAATCAGTATGGTGGGAGTTAAAGTCCACACTAGAAGTGGAAAGAGAGCGGGGACAAAGGAAGGAGGGAATCTTTGAGTTGCTATCTTTTTAAGCACCGAGAAGTCCTCTGTCTGAAGCCATAGCAAAGCGAATCAAGACACAGAGCCCAAATACCTTAGTCACGCTCTGAGATCCCTTGTGTATCTTGCCTTACTCTTGCCTGAATGAGAAAGCAGAAAGAGCAGGAAGAGTGTAACATTTTATGAGAACTTGTGTGTGTTTATATGTGGAATGATTTATTTTTCCCTCTTTCATTTTCTGGAAGAATCATTTAGGCTTCCAGTGTGTGATTTGACAATATTAAACAAATTCTGTTCTTTCTGGGTATTTGTGGCACTACCTATTCATACTGTTTCTTGTCCCACAGCTGTTAGTTCAGATATTCAGATATGTGTTTATCTTATGGTTGGTCTTCATTTCTGCCAAAATTCCATAGAACTTTGCTCTCTATCCTTAAGTGATATTTTTCAGAGAAAAGTATGAGAAAGAACCAGGTATTCTTTTTTTAAAAAAGTCTCCATAAGGAAGAAGTGAATAAATGGAATTTTGGGGAAAGCTCTTTTACTAGTTTTGTGGGGTGACTTTAGATTATTGAGTTCTAGATTAAATGGGGTACATATTTTGTAGTATTTAAAGGCAGAACATATTTAGAGGAAAACAACCTCACATCTTCACTGAGTGTAACAATTTAGCTTACTGCAGTGAAATATCTTTTCTTTCTTTTTTTAAAAAAGCAGATATATAGGAAACTATTAGGCTCTTCATTTTTTAAAAAAATATATTACTTTTATTAACTTATTTGAGAGAGACAGAGTCAGACAGAGGGAGAGAGAAGGAGAAAGAGAGAGAGAATGGGTACACCAAGGCCTCCATCCATTGCAAATAAATTCCAGATGCACGTGCCATCTTGTGCATCTGGCTTAGTTGGTCCTGGGGAATCGAACCTGGGTCCTTTGGCTTTGCAGGCAAGTGCCTTAACCACTAAGCAATCTCTCCAGCCCAAGGCTCTTCATTTTTCATTTCTTCCAATGCTGCAGATCAAATCCAGGACATTACAAATGCTAGGCTGGTGCTCTACCACTGCACTCCAGCTATAATGTTTTATAATTTGCTCTGTAATGTCATGCTGTGCAGGCAAAAGGATGCTTGTGGGACAAGTATGCTCTCTCTCCCGTGCTGGGGGAGGGGAGGCCCTATCACATGAGTCAGTATATGCATAGCTTGCCAACTGCTCCATTCCCCTATTCTCAAGCCTTTCGCTATGTGCTACACTGTGCCTTAGTGAGAAGGTCAAAGTTCAGGCAGACCTCTCCACTGTCTACAGACCCACTGCCCCAACCCATGGTGGATAAGTGACCTCCAAGGGCATTGTAAACTCTGTTGCAAGATTACAGGTAGGCAAGAATGCTAACTTCTGCTGAGTCACCCTCCAAACATATTAAGGTAGTGCCTGGCCCCATCAGGGGAAACCTCTGAAAGAAAAATCTCCACCCTCATTGCCACCCACTTCCCTTATTTGTGTTCAGGCTCCTGCTAGGGGCTGAAGGCAGTAGCTATCAATAGATAAGAGGATAGAGGGGCAACTAGGTGAGTCCTTGTCAAGCAGGGAACAGGCAAGGGAGCAAATAAATGTTCATCTGCAGGTTGTGGTAAGCCTGTGTGTGAGCACCTGGTATATGCTCTTTTGCCTCATTGTCTCTGCAGAACAGAGATTCCATGTTAAAATGATGTAGAATCTCAAGATGGCAGCCACAGCCTTAACCTCCTTTATGAATGATGGCTCCTCTTTGTGACTGCTCTGGTCACTTCTGTGAGCAG
The DNA here is from genome assembly GCA_036365145.1 of Orientallactaga sibirica. Lineage (NCBI taxonomy): Eukaryota > Metazoa > Chordata > Mammalia > Rodentia > Dipodidae > Orientallactaga > Orientallactaga sibirica. The sequence continues at coordinate 48,616,507 of JAEOAD010000004.1, read as the reverse complement.
GTAGGTCTGCCCTGTGATAGGAAGACATATATTTAAAAATATTTTATTGTCCAGAAGTTTATTATTTGGAGGTAATATCTGTTTGTCTCTTGTTCTTCCTGCCTTTGCTCGAAATCTTAACACTTTGTAAACACTGTAGACAATCTACTCATTATAAAATAATTAGAACTTTTTTGTGTTAGAGTGAGTCAGACCTGGGATTGTACATTAAAATTTCATCTCTTTTTCTTTTTCCTTTCCAGTGTTGGTCTTCAGCATATTTCTTAACTTTCTGAGTTTGTGAATGATTAATTTGTAAACATCTTTGAAAAACTTCCTTATAGGCTTACATCATGGTAAAATAAAATAATGTATGTAAATCATTTAGTAAATTATATAGTAGCTATTTGGGCCAGAGATTCCATACTTTAATTGCATTGGAATCATCCAAAGCATTGAAGTGCAGGTTGATGCATTATATTTAATTTTAAAATAATTTTATTTATTTATTTGCGAGGAGAGAGAGGGAGAGTGAAAGAAACTGAATGAGAATGAGTGTTCCAGGGCCTAGTGCCACTGAAAATGAACTCCAGATACACGTACCACTTTGTGCATCTGGCTTTATCTAGGTACTGTGGAATTAAACCCAGGCCTTCAGGCTTTGCAGGCAAGTGCTGTTAACCACTGAGCAATATCTCCAGCCTGATGTATTATATTTCTGGAGATTCTGGTTCTGTAGTCTTGGGAAGGGACCAAAGGATCCACACTTACATATTATTGAGTGCCTGTCCTTTAAGTGATTTTATCCAATAATCTGGGTGTCTATATTTTTAACTTTTTGGAATTCTCCTGCCATATCTGTGAAGCCACATACTTCACTTTTCTAAGCAAATCAGTTCCAAAGTTATGAAGATATGACTGTATGACAGATATAAAGCCAGGTTACATAGGTCAAGGAAATTATAGCATATTTTTTTGGAGGGGGGGGATCTCTTGCCATATCTGTGAAACCACATACCTCACTTTTCTAACAAATCAGTTCCAAAGTTTTGAGGATATGACTGTATGGCAGCTATAAATCCAGGTTTCATGGGCCAGGGAAATCATAGCCTAATTTACCTTTAGCATATTATACTATAATTAACATTATAGGCAGATTCTCTATAATTTGTTCTTTTCCATTGTTGTCTTTCCTAAGGAAAATTTCAGCCTAAATTTAGCCCAAACCTAAAGCTTACTGGGAAGGGTTGTGAGTTAGAGTATATTTAAACTGTAGAACTATGAGGGGAAGAAATGTGAGGGATTAGTAACAGAACAAAATGTTGATACTATATGTTCTCACAACATAAAAAATATGAAACTAACTTTAGTTGATGGGAAAGATAAAGAAGGTGGGAAATAAAGTTACTGATTACATAATATCTAATAGGTGGACAAATCAAATAGGAGTAGACGACAATATTTACTAGTACAAGAGCAAACTAAGAAAGATAATCTTATTTACAAGTATTGGGTGGTAGAATAGAAGGAGGAGAGGAAGAGGAAATGATTCTAATTTTACATGTTGCTCATGTAGGATTAGGCTAGCGAATAGATAAAAGAAAAAAGTCATAAAAATGAAGAAGGAAGGCAAAAGTATATTTAAAGACCTATTTATTCAAGAAGTTTTCACTAAATCCTGTTATAGGTTATAGTTTAAAAAGTGAGTAATGGGGCTGGAGAGATATCTTAGTGGTTAAGGCACTTGCCTGTGAAGTCTAAGGACCCAGGTTCAATTCCCCAGTACCATGTAAGCCAGATGCACAAGGTGGCACATGTGTCTGGATTTTGTTTGCAGTCTTTAGAGGCCCTGGCATACCCATTTTCTCTCTTCCCCTCTCTCTCAAATAAATAAATAAAATATTTAAAGAAAACACACAGAAAAGTATTAATGATTTCCTTTGTTTGTGGAGCTTGTATTTTGGTCATATACTATTATGTTATTATAGTCCCAGAAATGTAAGACAATCAAGTGAATGACTACCACAAACAAATTGAAAATTATAGTGCATAATTTCTAACCAGAAACCAAGGATTACACACACACACACACACACACGTAAACAACAAAGAGTTAAAATATTATAATAAATAATCTTATCTAGAATGGAAACCAAATAGTAACATCCCTAATAATAAACAACCACCTTGTGTAAGGCTTATATGAAAAAAAGAATGAAAGACTTTTGAGGGACATAAAGGACAAACTGAATAAAGATGTTAGCTTTTCCTATGTAAGTTTAATTGGTATGGTCTTATTAAAAATACTGAGATTTGCATATTTGGCCTTTAAAATGTTTGAGCATAGACAAACTAATTCTGCAGTTTTCATAGAAAAATAAATATTGTTGAGGAAGTTACCACCTATTACTGGCATATGAATAATAGAGTAGTGGAAGAGCAGAGTGGTTTTTCAGTAGGGAAAAGATAAATTGTGGTATTGGGTACTGATTACACATTTGGAAAGCAAGTATCATACTGAATACCAACATATTCTAAAAATATACTAAAGTCTTGAACCTATCAAAATCCTAAATGAATTGCTAGGAAATCTGGGAGAATGTTTTGAATACTGTGAGTGAAAAAGGAATTTGTAATTATTATTCCAAATATAGTAGTTATTACAGAAAACAATTATATTGTTTTAAGCAAAAACTTGCATGTAAAAAACAAGTGTAAAAACACCAATTTTAAAACAGAAATAACATATTGGTCAAACAACTCAATTTACACTAGAAAACAACTGTTTAGTCACCTTAAATAAATAATAAAATAAAAAAAAAAAAAAAAAAAAACAAATGTAAAAACAAATAAAACAAAAAACATATTGGTCAAAAAACTCAAGAAATAAAAACAACTGTTTAGTCACCTTAATAAATGAAGAAATTCTATAACTAAGTAAAGAAAAATATCAAGAAATCAAGAAATAAAACAGATATTGTACATTGAGCATACTATGCACAAAATTAAAAGCACGAGGGTCTGGAGAGATGGCTTAGTGGTTAAGGTGTTTGGGTGCAAAGCCAAAGGATCCCAGTTCGACTCTCCAGGACCCATGTGTGCCAGATGCACGAGGTGGCACATGCATCTGGAGTTCATTTCCAGTGGCTGGAGGCCCTGGTGCTCCCATTCTCTCTCTTCCTCTTTCTCAAATAAATAAATAAATAAAAGCATGAAAAATATGCTTCTTTTATAAAAGTGACTATTCTAAACTGTACTTATATAAGAGTTTTCTATATCAGGCCAGAACACATGAAAAAGTCTGTTATTGCTTTTGAGGATATAAATTGATAAAATCAGTAATTTTCAAAATCAAAATTAATTGCAAAAGTATAGACCCCTTCTGATCTACAACTTTCACTCTTAGGATTTTTTTTTCACAGATAAACCTATACAAAATGACCCACGTCAAACTAATTTATTGCAGCATTTTAAAGAAATTTGAGTACTACCAAAATGCTCATTTATACTAGGGAGGTTAGTAAGCTAGAATGGGTTAGAATGGGTCCGTAAACTAGAGTTCATACCTGCAGTTCACAGTTTGACAAAAAATAGAGGGTGTTTTCTGTATACTGAAACACATGAAATATTCCAAGACACATTTCAAAGGTGAAAACCCAAAGTCCAGGGCAAAATCCATAGTCTGCAGCCACCTGTGTGATTGGGTGGGGGTGTAAGAATGCATATTTTAGTTTGCTTATGCAAAATAACTCTGGCAAGAAACTATTTAATAGCTCAGCTATTTATTAACAAAGGTTAAGAAATGGGCCCAACCAAACAGGAACAACACTCGAAAATGAAACTTGAAACCGTTTCTAATTTGTGAACCATGTGGTGGTTTTTCTTTATTAGTAAACTTTCAGGAAAAAAAAAAAACCTAAAGTAAAAAAAAAAAAGAATTTCTCTTGACCTGGGAAATGGCTCAGCTAGTAAAGTGCTTGCTCTGTAAGCATGAGGACTGGAGCTCAGAACCTCAGTGCCTACTTGAAAGCTGGGGGGCAGAGACTGAATCCCTGGGGCTTGCTGGCTAGCTAGTGTAGATGAATTGGTGAGCTCAAGTTTCAGAAGACCTGTATCTACTCCCTCCCCCTGCCCCACACACACCAAGAAAAACAAAAGATGGAGAGTGATTGAGAGAAGACACCAGATGTCAAGCTCCGGCCTCCACACCTGTGAACATGCATGCATGTGTACCCATACACCCCCACATGAACACACGCACACACATGCACACTATACACATAAACACACAAAATGAGTTTCTCTAGGAAAACGGTGTATGTCCAATACTGTTGTAGGCAGGGACTTTTTTCCTCTCATATTTTCAATTAAGATGGCCCTAGAAGATTTACGAAGAAGAAATCAGGCACGTAATTGAAAGGTCTCCAGTAACATTTACAGGCACAAGATCAGTAGTACATTTTGTACCCAGATGCCATTTGCTGTGGTCTCTGAGTATCTATCTGAAATTGGTTTGGATTATCATGACAGAATACCATAGACCAAGGGACTTAAGCAACAAACATTTATTTCTCACAATTCTAGCCTGGAAGTCTGAGATCTGGGTGCCAGCAGGGTAGGGAGGGGAAGGGAAGAGAAGGAGGTAGTTACAGAGGCAGCGATTGCTGTCATAAGGGCAAGCTCTTTGGTATCTCTTTTTATAAGGGTACTAATCTCATGATGAAAGTTCCACCTCTGTGGACTGATCAATTCCCAAAGACCCTCCTTCCTCACACCATCACTTTGAGGTTAGGGTTTAGAACCATGAATGGCTGGATGCACAGACCTCTTGAGTTGCTGAGATGCTTTTAGGAAGATGTCATGTGTACAATTTAAGTCTGATCAGCCTGCCATAGTCCTACTTCTCTTTTGGTTATCTCCACTGATCATCGCTATTAAAGCAAATAATTGAAAGAGTGGAGGTCACCTGGCAAGATTTGTGGTACAGCAGGTTGCCCTCATGATTGCTGGCAGGAGGTTCTTTACCATGTTGAAGAGAAGATAGAAAAGAAGAACACTAACATGTTCCCAGTTGAACGCACATTTTCACCTAGTTGTTACCATGGTCCCATCTCACCCTCTTTTGTTATAGATGAAGAGACAGACCCTCAGAGAGGCAAGTGGAGTGAGAAACATAATCTGTATGTGTAGACTCAGGGTCATCTTAGTCCTCTTCACCATGCTTGCTCCTTGCAGTAATATGTAGTATCATTAAAAGACTGAATGTGGTTAAAGGGATGAATAAGGAAAGAATAGGAGAGGAATGTGTGAAGAATGGGGGAAGAAGATGAGAGAGAAAATGTGTTTCTAGAAATGGTACCATCTTAGGTTAAGTGATGCATTTTGGAAGTTCTCCTTGTGTTTTGTCTTTCCTGCATTATCTGAGCCCATGTAACAAGTGATTAGAATATTTTTTTTTTTTCCTGAGAAAGTAAAATAATTGACTAAAGCCTCTGCAAATTCTTCTTCCCTTAAAGACTGATGGAGCTGACTCAGCCAGTTGTCCATCCAATCTTGGTTACCTCATAGGAAGTATTTGCTGGTAAAAAGTGCAAGCAAGCATTAGAGCAAGTTTCCTGTTTTTCCATCTTGTTCATAATGAGTAATCTAGATGTTATTTATGTCCATGCTTCTAATGGAAGACCTAGGTCCTTAGTGGTAAATATTGAAATGTCAGTAGCAGAAAATAAACACCAAGGGGAAACATCAATCATATGTAAGGGAAGATGTAATTATGGTATAAATAAAAATGGGTTGAAAATGACTTTTCTGGCGACTTGTTTCATAGCATCCTGATGAGAAGCGATTGGAAGGGCTTTCCAAACAATTGGACTGGGATGTTCGAAGCATTCAGCGTTGGTTTCGACAAAGACGCAACCAGGAGAAACCCAGCACGCTGACTAGGTTCTGTGAGAGCATGTAAGTTCCTTTTTTTTTTTCTCCTTAATTTTTGAAGGAAAATCCTTCATCGAAGAGACAAAAAGTAACACAGGTCTGGGAAGGCTCCCATAGACCTCACAAAGTATGCCACCTATACAAAGGGTCAAGGAAATGTGGGGAGCAGTTTGTTGTAAGGATTTGGGATTCCCTCCATGAGTGCAGTAAATGAAGTTCACTTCCTAATCCAGTTCCCACAAAGTAAGTAGAATACAAGGACTTAGCATGGATTTTTGAATGACTCATTATTGATATATAGTATTACAAATGACTACTTTCACATTTAAAATTTCAAGAACAATTTTCCCAAGACATTTTTCCATTAATAAAAACTAAGATATTAGGCTATGTCATCAGAAGGTCATAACCATGTCTTATGTTCCTAGAGATTTAAGAAATGGCTCTGTTTTTTTTCATGGGTGAGTTAAATGAAGCATTATTAGAATGAAAATCTCTTCTGTTTCCAAAATGTGAATTTCATGGCATATAAGTTATATTCTACTAAAGCTGTTAATAATAATAAGTGATCCACAGGGCCCTTTTCTTGACATGATGGTACCCAGTAAACAAATCAGGAGTATGTGTCTCATATGGTCTTCATCTCTTGGGATTGGCTATTCCTGCACATGCAGTCCTTTCTCTAGGGAGCTCTTTCCTGATAGCTGATCATGGCAACAGTAGTACTGTCGGAATAGCTCCCTTACTGGCAGACCTTTTCTGTTTTGGATTAGAGATGCATTTGTGTTTTCAAGTTTGGTGTTCAGTTAAAGCCAAAAAAGTATTTTAGCCATTGCAGTGCAAGACTGAGGGAAGTTTAATGCTCTAGAGAAATGAATGGAATATAGACTAGTATAAATTCTTAGGGCTGGGTAAATGGGGAGAGAATCATGATCCTCAGGAGGTCCCCTCCTCCAAGAAATGTCTTTGTTAGCATTATGACAACCCCTTCTATAACTGAGCTTGTAAGTTTTTCTTTCCATGTATGAATGCATATAGACATCAGTAATTAGTCATGTCTCTTTCTCTGTATACCCCAATAAAGAGTCATGATGTTAAATTCTGTTACAAATATTTCTAAATGATTGCTACAGGTATGTCAAGGTGGAGGCACAGTATAGGAAAGTACAAGGAAAGTATACATTATGCTCTCTTCTCTCAAGAAGCTTATTATACCTGGTGTCATGATGTTAGGGATATATGAACTAACATGTGTGGGTTGATGATCAATATTAAAAAAATAACCAGAGGGCTAGAGAGATGGCTTAGTGGTTAAGGCACTTACCTGTGAAACCAAAGGACCCAGGTTCAATTCCCCAGGACTCACATAAGCCATATGCATAAAGTGGTGCATACATCTGGCGTTTTGTTTTCAGTGGCTGAAGGCCCTGGTGTGCCCATTCTCTCTCTGTCCACCACTTTCTTGCTATTTCAAATAAATAAAAATAAAGTAAAAAAAATAAAAATAACCAGATATCTGTGTTAAATGATGGATACTGACTGTCAGTATCTAAAGATTAAAAGAAAAAGATCAACTGTGGGTTAGAAGTTCATGGAACTTGCTGGAGTCGGCACTGGATCAATGCCAGTGGCCTTGTCCATGCTCCTGAGAGGGCTTTTGAGCTCCTATTTGATACTTTTCTTCCTTGGCTTTAGATTGGCTGTAGATTTTTCCATATATCCAAGGACTTTTATTTGCATCATTCATTCTGCATTCCTCCTAGACATTTTAGTGCATTCCTTCTCTAGATTTAGTCTCCAACTTCTTGCTTTTCTTTTACTGTTCATTCTCTGGAGAAATCATTTCTCACCAACTTAAAGCCACGTGCACACATTTCTTCTAAGCTATCCTTCTTCTCTCTACACCTGGCAAGGCTGATTTACTCCCCATCCTCTGTCGTAACAGGCTGGAAACTCAAACCAATCAACCGCTGGCTCCCACTGATTCTTTGTAAGTCCACCTTTGAGTCAGATTCTGATCAGTCTTATCTCCTATTTCTCTCATACTTAGAAGCATTTTGTTTGCCACCAAAATAACTACAAAACACCCTAAACTGACAAACACACATACACATTATGCGGTTTTAAAACCATGGTGATTTTTCTATAATTGGAGAATCAGTGTTTATGCTCCTTAGCCTGATAACTAGAGTTTGGCCTTAGCCTGTTTGGGAATTAGTCACTTACATGGCCTCTTCTTTCCAGAGGACTAGGTTTTATCCACTGACTGGGCCTTAGTCTCTCCTGCTTTAGTTTATATGGTATTCTTAGCCTGGAAGACCTACTTCCTCTGCTTATGCATCCTCTATTCATTCTTCAAATCCCAGACCCATTCCAAAGTGTGGTTTGACTATTGAGTTTGGAGTGAGCACAACTTCTCCTGGATCCTCAGAGCACTTTCAATGAGTACTGATAATTTAATATTGATCTCATGTTGCTTTGTGTGATTACTGAAGTGTTCATAACTGGGCTGTTCCTATCTCAGTTAAAGGTGTCCACTGAGAGTACAGTGCCACATCTTGTTCTTGTATTCTCATCAGCCTTTCCCATAACATACAGACTCTACCAAATAAGTGTTGATCACATGATGGCATCGTTTTGGAAAGAGTTGCTGATTGCAGCTGCCAACTGGCCCTACAGCTGATGAATACCTGCTACACACTAGGTTAGCATAAACCTTTCCTAGGCAAATATCTTGACTGTGGAAAACTCCATGACAATCTCAAAGACAGAAATTCTAAAGAAAGAGCTGGGCGTGGCAGTACATGCCTGTAGCCTCAACTGGTCCTGGAGTGGGAGGATCCTGTAAGCCTGGGAACATAGTGAGATCCTTATCTATTAAGAACGGAAAATAAATTTAAAGAGTGGATTGGTAAAGGAGAAAATACTGGGAGGGACAAAGTAGAATTATGATGTGAGGTATGCATATTTGTGTGTTATGGTTATTTGCCTATAAAATTATATAGAATAATAATTCCTAACCAGGGAAGCTCTTCATAATCATCTAGTGAGCTTTTCCACATACACATGTAGGCACCACCCTAGGGTGTTTGATTTAGCAAGATAATGCAAGTAGGGATCTGGACATGTTTATTTTGGAATGTCCCAAGCATGTGTGACATGCACTCATAGTTAGAAGAAAAAAGAAAGACTGCTGTTCAGAATTAAAATTAAATTGGAAAGTAAGAGAACACACACAAATCTGAGAATTGCAGATATAGGACTAAAACTCTATTATATAAGTTTTTATTTTAGAAAATACAGACTCCCTTCAGGGAATTGTGTTTCATTTTTTTCATTAGTATGAAATTGTACTGGTATGCATGCCAAATGATGCTTGTAAGCACCTGCTGACACACCCAGTGTTTGGCACACTCATTTAATGCAGATAGACTGATTAGGAATTGTTCATTGAGTAATATGCAGAAACATTGGCGTGAGTTTTTTTCCCCTCATATTTGTCAATCACTCACAGCTGTGTCAGTTTTGATGCCCATTTCTTCCAGAAGCATTTAAATCCTTATTGGACAGTAAAATAGGAGAAGGGGGGAGGTAAATTCATTTAAAGGAGGTGTCATTTGAGGCATTTTTGGAGAAAACAGTTCAGGGTGGAAGCTGGAGTGGGTTGGGGATGTGTGGAAGCCATACCATCCTTCTCTGACACTTGCAGGAGAGCTTTTTATGCTTCATCATCAGGTAATAGAAAATAAGCAGCACCTGCAGTGGACCAGGGAGAGGCAGACATAAGATGTCATGACAAATAGCTTCCTTGTCACTTGTGCCCCATTTGTACTCATGTTTTTAAAATATTTTTTTAATCTATTTGCAAGCAGAGAGAAATGAGAGAGAAAAAGAAACAGAGAGGGGACAAGAGAGGGAGGGAGAGAGAGAATGGTGCGCCGGTCTCTGGCCACTGTAAGCAAACTGCAGACACATGCACTACCATTGCATCTGGCTTATATGGGTACTGGAGAATCAAACCTGGGTACTTATGCTTTGCAGGCAAGTGCCTTAACCACTAAGCAATCTCTTCAGCCCTTCATTTTTTATAATGCCATACAACACATAGCAAATATCAGGGAGTAAATGTTATATTTGGCTTTCATCTAAGCAATCTCCATTTGACTGGAAAGACAAACCTCCTACATGGTAACCTTACTATGTAAAGAACATTAAACATACAGGTTAGTGCTGATGTATTAGAACTAAAGCTTTCCCCATATGGCATTGAAGTAATAGGTCCTTGTTTCATGGAAGTCCAAGATTTGATATGGATTAAAACTACCCCCAAATGTCACTTTTTGAAAAAAATTTTTCTCTTTGGTGACAGAGCCTTCTGAAGTTGTATCCTTATTTCTGCCAAGAAGCTCTGTTATTTTCTCAATGTGTGATTTGGTTGAATTCAGGTTAAGCTACAAATGATTAAATGAGTAGCTTAACCAGTTGACCAGTTTGGTCATAGCAAATTAAATAGTTGTTTTTACTTGGAAAAATCACCGGTCCTGTTTTAAAACCATAGTAGAGAAGTGTAGAACCTAAAAATTGGGGTGAAGGACAGGAGTGCGATTGCACAGAACACAAATAGTCATATCTCTCAAATCCCCTTACTTCACTTTAGCCTTTAGTCTGACAAAATTAAATGCTAAATCTCTTCATCAGGTTTTCATAACCAGCGATCTATTTAGAAACAACAACAAACAAACAAAATGACAAGTGAATAATTGTAATTGGTTTCCATATCTTCCTTTTTCTGGGGAAAGGCAAAGTTTTGCCAATGAGAAAATTCAGTTTTAATTATTTTATTTTCATCAGATCATGAGATGAACATCCTTTATACAATTTACTAACAAAATACTCCTGAAGATTGATGGGTATTTTTTTTGTTGTTGTTGTTGCTGTTTAAACAGTGTCTCGTGTAGTACAAACTGACCTTACACGATTGATGCTACTTTTGTAGTGAGGACTAAGAAAATATTACTATCTAGAACAATAGCACCTTCCTTTTTCTCAGCATCTGGATACCTGGTATTTGGATGCTGATCCTTAGTATGGAAAAAGAAAACCATAATCATAAAATTGTTGATGATTCTTGTCTCTTGGACCTTGAAAAGCACAGTTTTGAGCTACACTATTGCTTTTGTGTTGTGGTAACGGGTGCTTCTCTGGCCCTCAATACAAAACAGTTCCTGGGTTGCTGCATACTCGCCTTCTTCTGGAGCATATAGTTGAAGGTTTAATTACTGCTCAGTGAGCATGTAGCCATTTAAAACTATTATTTTAAACACTTTAAAATCTTTGTGTTGTATTTTAGGTCAGTTTTAACTTTGGAACAGAGGTCAGCATACTTTCCTGAAAATGTCTGGAAAGTAAATATTTTAAGCCACAGTGGACTTTGTTGTAATAATAACTTTGTTTGCATCTCAAAAGTAGAGAATGTAAATACTGTCTGGATTTTGAGCTAACATCATTTATGGATTCTGAAATTTGAATATATAATTTCTTATGTTATAAACTATTTTTAAAAAATTGACCACTGAAAGATGTGAAAACTTTTCTATATCCTTGGACCATATAGGCTAGGTTTGGCCTGGAGTCCATAGTTTGCTCCACTTTGCCTTGGGATTGTAATACTCTATTTGAGCTTCCTTCAGCATTCCCAGAAATATAGTATACCCACAGTGCCCTCAGTGCCAGGCACAGCCACTTACCTCTCAGAAGTTTGCCATATCATTCAACCATTAGGATACATCGGGAATTGGATGGAATCTCCAGTGTTCCTAGGACATGCTGTGCTGAAGGCATCTCTAGTTGCATTTAGCTCAACCCAGTACACTGGAAAGCTGCTGGTGTTCTTCAGTGCTGCATCCCTGTCATGACAGGAGCTCTGAAGACTGATGCATTGATTCACAGACAGTCTATATTTTTGCCCTGACTATGCTTTTGAAGCCTTGCTCCCTCTTTCTATTCCAGACCTGCCATCTGTGGCAAGTGAACTCAAGTTTTCCATTTAAATCTCGCCTATCTCACTTGTGATGACATATGGCTAGGCTTCTCATTCATGTGTACTGGATAATTAAGGAAAACACATATTTGCTAAAAACATCACACAGGCCATACCTTGGTCAGCTGGCTACATATTAGGTACTTCTGTGCCCTGCTTATATTTTGGTCTGTCAGTTTTACTTTAGTTCCTAAATTTCTGAAGTCTTTTGGATAATAATTTTCCAACAATTTTGTCCAACGTGGAGTTGGAGGATGATAAAAAAGAGATAACATATAGAGGAACAACCAAATTTATTAAGACCTAATGTTCTTGATGGTTGCCTGGCATTTTTTTGAACCTACACACCATTGCTCTTTTTGTTTAATCTATTTTAAAAATTGTTTATTTCTATTTTAGAATATGGTCATGCAAATCATCCTAGCCAATATTAATTATATTAAAGTATGCATAGTGTTTGTAAAAACAGGAGAAAAATTACTTCAAACCTTACTACCCAGAAGTAAATATTTAGCAATTAAAATGTATATAGTATTATAGTTCATATTCATATATGTTTCCACACAGTTATACATATATATGTAGTGCTTTGTATATATGCTCAGGATATTGGTACCTACAGATTAGTACTCACTGATATGGAATAGAACACGAAACAGGGTGTCAAAAATGTATAAATAGGGCTGGAGATATGACTTAGCAGTTAAGGCACTTGCCTACAAAGCAAAAGGATCCCACATAAGCCAGATGCACAGGGTAGCACATGCATCTGGAGTTCATTTGCAATGGCTGGAGGCCCTGGCATGCCCATTCTCTTTCTCTTTCTCTCTCTCATCCTCCCTCCCTCTTTATTTCAAATAAATAAATAAATATTAAAATAAAATAAAATAAATGTATTCATGGCAAAACAGTGGACTGTACTCACATTTGGGAGCAAGAGCTTCAACACATGAGTTTGCAGCATACATAATTCAGTCTACAGAAGTATTGGAAGAGCTGTAGCTTGTGAGTTACTGTAGAATTGTGGAAAGGGGTGATCTGAAATCAGAGAAGAAATAACACCAGATGGTGTGTGTGTGTGTGTGTGTGTGTGTGTGTGTGTGTGTGTGTGTGTGTGTGTGTGTATGTATTTGTGTGTCCTAAGCTGGGCAGTTCTGCCCAGTACAATTTTTTGCATTCTTCTAGTGTTTCTTGCAGATGAAGTCACATATAAACAAACAGGAAATCCATGTTCTATTCACATTGGAAGACATTCGTGCTTTTAGAAGTCTCATAGTGAGACTGATAGAACAGTGCTGTGGTAAGTGAGGTGAACTATGGACTCCGTCAGTTCAGATCTGGGTATTCTCTTAGATAAAACCCCATACTATGTTTGAGAGAGACATTTGGCTATCCTGAACTTTCTTCTTATAAAATGAGCATATGGCTACCTCATAGAGTTGTGGGCACTGAGTTTATACATATAAATAGGGCTGTTACACCTAGTAAGAATATGTGTATAGTGGGTGTTAATTGCCCTTGATATCACCCATTCTCTGCTGTACCCCAGCTTGGAATACAGCAGCAACAAGGAGCTATTACTCTGTCACAACCTAATGTTAATAGTGGGGCCTTGAGAGCCACAGCTGCCTCACTTAGAATAGGAGGCTGAGTGTTTATTGTTTGGAGAAGAGAAATCCAAGGAGATACAAGCCTTTCCATTTGGAATGAAACTCTTTAATGCTGTGGCACTTTAAAGAGACAGAATCCACATGAATTTGCAGAGCTATTGGCTGCAGCATTTCACATACATGAGAAAAAGATACAAAACCAATGTGAGCTCAGAGCCTCAGTACCTTTGGCTTGTTACTGTTCAAGGATGTGACAGAAGTGGAGGAGAAAAGGTGTCCTACTTCAGCAGGGAAGGATAACTGCTGTGCCTGCAGAAGTCAAGGCTTTTGAAGCACCACATGAGAAATGTCAGAACACGCAGTGCATGTCTTTGAACCACAGAGGTTTAAAATCTGCCCAGGAGATTCTGAGAGGACACAGCTTGCCTCCACCTGGAGGGAGAGAGGAACAAAGCCTGCTATCCAGAGGGGCTGGCTTCAGTAAAACCTGCTCTGCTAGGCCAGGACAGTCTGACTAGCCTTAGGAGGTCAGCATGGCTCCTGGAGATCAGTGCTTTCTGTCGGGTGTGATAGTGGTCCCCAGGGCTAAGGAGGCAATGGATCCAGAGCCAATTCGAAGGCAGGAGTCAAATACACCTTGTTCATGTTTTCACTCAAGTTATGTTACCTTGTTGAATAAATTCATTTTGCCAGATGCCCTTTCTGTGAAAGGGAAGTAGTAACTCATGTATAGGTTCATTCTGGTAACACCCTGAGAAAGTATCTAAAGTGCATCTTGCAGTGCTTGGTACCCTTTCCACAAGGGTCACAAAACCAAGTGAACGAGTTTCTCACCTTCTGGGACTCACAGTGAGTCATAACTTGTACTACTTAACTAAAGTGGCTCTTTTAAAAATGTATTTTTATTTTGGCGGTGTGTGTGTGTGTGTGTGTATGATGCTTGTGTGTGTTCATGTGTGTTGGTATGTGTAAGTGTGCATGTGCCATGATGTATGTGGAGGTCAAAGGACAGCTTTCAGATGTTGGTCCTCATCTACCTCTCTTCTTGAGACAGGGTGTCTCATTCATATTGTTCACCGCTGTGTTCACCATGGGAGCTGGTCAGTGTGCTTCTAGGAAATTATCCCAGTTCTATCTTGCAGTCAGTGTGCTGGGATTACAGAAGCTCACCATGGCATCCAGCTTTCCATGTGGGGGCTGAGGTCCCAAACTCAAGCACTCTGGCTTAAGCAGCAAGTGTTTGATCCGCTGAGCCATCTCCCCAGCCCAAAGTGGCTCTTTCGGCTCTTTCCTAGTGCCTGTTTCTTGTTGCCACAGCCATGGGTTGTTCTGAAGCGTGCTCTAATTTGCCATCGAGAGACCTGTTTTAGGTGCTCACACACACTTGTAATCATCACATCTAGGAGGCTAACGCTAGTGGTTCATGAGTTTGAGGGCAACCTGGGATACATAGTAAGTTTCCACATATCCTGGGCTACATAGCAAGGTCTTGCCTCAAAACAATAACAACAATAAAACAACAAAAAGAGCATGTTTTAGTTTTCAGAAGAAGGCTCTTTGTTGTTCCCTTTTGGGAACCATTCTGGCTTTCTCTTCTATCAAATCCCTCACCTCCTCCCTTCCTCTCCTGATACACTCACCCACTGTGCCAGGGGCACATGCTTTCTTGTCCAGTCAGTGTTTGTTCTCCTTCAGGCTGCTCTTCCACTGTGATTAGTTCATGGCAACCAGATTCCTGTGGAAAAGGCTTCAAAGGATCCCCAACCACTGCTGATTTGACGTGATGGTCTTCAGAGTTGGCATATTGAATTTGACTCTAGAGGTTTGAATAAGGCACCTAGTAACCCGAGGGGAGAGTGTAGCATGTGTAAGACAGAGGATGGGGGTTGAACATTTGGACAGAGTGACAGGGTGCACAGCCATTTCCTGAAGCACATTCTGAATGTTCATCAGGGGAGCTGGCCTTTGAGGTTTATTCCCAGGCTTCTCAAATCTCAGTTCATAACAAGCCTTTCATGTGATAGAAAGCTTAAGAAAAACTACTTTCATTTTAAATGAAAGATGAGGGATCTGGGAAGATGGCTTAGCAGTTAAGGCATTTGCTTGCAGTGCCTGCTATCCAGGCTTCAACGCCCAAGCCTCCCACATAAGCTGGGCACAAAAATTGCTACAAATCTGGTGCTTACAGGGGTGAGAGGCCCTGGCATACATATATACAAATACTTGCAAATAAATAAGTAAACAAAAACTTTAAAAAAAATCAAAGTAAAATGAGTTGCTGACAGTGTTTCTAACGCTGTTGTGACTTGAGAGAGTTCAGATATTATAGAAGAATCATTTTAAACTTGGCCACTATTGCTTATCTTGCATATGTATAGTACCTTAGTGGATATCATCTGATGCCCGTTTACTGCTCCTAGGGCTCAACTGTATTGAGGAGTTAGGGACACTGTTCTATAATGGCTGAGGCCATGGGTGCAGGGTCACACATGCTATGTATCATTATACTCAGGTTAAATTAAATAGAAGCGATTTTAAAGGCTCAAGTCTCGGCTGTGCTGCTTAATTCTCGAGGGTTCTCCTAACTCCTGCACTACATCTGGGTAGTTACAGAGGTCATGAAAGTACACATTTTTGGCTTTATTAATATTATAAAGCAATAAGATTTCTTGTAGATGTACTGAGCACTTAATGTGTATGAGACTTAGACCTCAGAAAGGTCACTGAAGTACGAAATGTTATGGTGGGACCGCTACACATTTAAACAGAGCGTCTGTATGAGCTGTTAGGTGTTAGCAGTCCCCCTGTGTAAGATGCTGGTTATTCAAAGCCATTCTTACCCATGAAGAAAATGCCCTTCATCTTCTCTCCTTGCCGACCTGGTTGAGGAGTGACAATGCGGAAATATCAAAGGTGGTAGTATTCACCAGACAGAAAAAGAGAAGCAAAGCGATAAAGGTTGCCACCAGGAGTGCAAATCACTGGAGTGTTTTACAGAGTTTGTATTACTCCTTGCCCTTCGTTGGTGCATATCTGATGTGTATGTGTGTGCAGGCATGAGTGCGGGCACATACAAGCCATCGAGGTCATGTGGGAGTCAAGGGGCAGCATCCGGGGTCAGTCTTTGCCCCACTCCTCCTTTTGAGGAAAGCCTGTCATTGTTCACTGCTGCATTCATCAGGCTAGCTAGCCTGTGAACTCCCAGGGTTTCACCTGTCTCTACCTCCCTTCTTGTCATATGTGCCCGCGTATTCTAGATTCCTCTCTACAGCATTGTGGTTCTGAGGATTCAAACAGGTACTCATGCTTGTGCAGCAGCAAATAGTTTTATCCACTGAGCTATCCATCTCCCCAGCCCCTAGTTAACATTTCTTACTGCCGTAACAAAATCCCTGACAAACACAGCTTAAAGAAAGACGGGTTTCTTATGGCTCATGGTTTGAAGGTTGAATCATCGTGATGGAGGAGAACACGAAGTGGTTGGTACCTTGCCTCTGCACTCCCAACGCAGACAGATGAACGCTGGTGCTCAGGTCAGGAAGTCTGCAGCTAAAGGAGAGAAGAATGGAAGGTTAGGGAAGATGACCAAATTTGGTAGAGCTTTGAACATTGTTGTAAAGACCTTGATATTTTTCCTTGAAGTTGGGAACCAACCAAAGTTTAAATAAGGGTGTGGTGAGATGAATATTTCATCAGTCTCATGCCGGCTGCATGTTCAAAATGAGCTGAGGGTATAAAGGCGAGCAGGACAACAGGTTGAGGCTCCTGTAACCATCCAGATGAGAGTTCTTTGTGGCTTGAGCTAAGGTGGTAGTAGTGGAAGTAAGGAGAAGAGAACAGATTTAGGATTTTGTGTGTGTGTGTGTGTGTGTGTGTGTGTGTGTGTAGGGTCTCACTTTAGCCCAGGATGACCTGGAACTCATCCTGTAGTCCCAGGCTGACCTCAGACTCATGCTGATCCTCCTACCTCTGCCTCCTGAGTGCTGGGATTAAAGGTGTGTGCCACCATACCTGGCCAGATTCAGGATTTTAAAGAGATTTTTAGTTTTACAAAATTTCAAATGCACAAAGGAAGAAAGCAAGAGTATGTGTGTGATCACTGAACATTCATGATCCACATCTGCTAATTAACATTTTGAGGTTTGCTTTACCTTTAGCTTTTTGCTTAAACCCTTTACCTAGCAAACTGCAGTCATCATTAGACTTTGTGTTTCAGCATACATCCCCAGAAGATGGAACTCTGGCTGCATAAACAGAATCCCATCATCATGCTGAACACACACGTCACTCTTATTCAAATCTCCTTAGTTATCTCTCTCTTGGTTCTTTCATATTGGCCTTTCTTTCCAGATAAAATCCATCAATGACCATGTATTATATTTGGTAGTTATAGCTCATAACTTTTTCTCTTTAATTAATTTTAACCTTTTAGATTTTTGAAATAACTTAATTTACAGAAAAGTTTTGAGAATAGCACAAATAAGTCCTGTGTAAATATCAGCCCAATATTTACCACTGGGTAGCATTGTGTCACACTTGCTCAGACACACTTGTTCTCTGTGCATGAGGACATACCGTGCACATACATCATGACATCACAGATTAGTATTAATTTCGAAGAGGACAGAATAAACAGAATTTTCTGAGGAGACTGTTGTATATAAGGTTGTGTGGCATAAGACTAGTAAGGACTCCAGGACGGCCATTGAGTTTTGCCTTGAGCATTCAGAAAGAGTTTGCCAGGTGCTGAGCTATCGAAGAAAGAGATCAGGCCTGGAAAGAAACTCAGTTTATTATTATTATTATTATTATTATTATTATTATTATATTATTTTGATCATGTTAAAATTGAGGTATATGTGGGAGATTTATGTGGACAGACACCAAAAATTGGGTAGATGAATAGGAGCTCCAGGGAGGTGCAGAATGCAGAAATAAGTCTGGCAGTCTTCAGTAAATAGGTGGTGATATTTTATATCCCTAGACAGTGTCAGATCATCACAAAAGAGACAGAGAAATAGGGACAAACATGTGAGGTCTGACCTGGAGACCTGCTCCATGTTAGAGGTTGTAGAGTTGAGGAGGCAATAACAGAAGAGACTGAGGGGGATGAATGAGTAGTGGAAGCCAGAGGAAAGAATTTTTGAAGTGACCAGCTATGTATACTACGAAAGGGTCGTGTAACAACTCAGAAGTCATTGACACCTGTTGAGTGGTGCAGAAGATGTGGGAAGGTCAAAACCTCCATCCAAGAGGCTTGAGAGAAAAGAGGAGAGAAAAAAGCAAAGGAATACACAAGATTTTTTTTTTTTTAATTAAAGGGAAGTTCAGAAAAATAGGGTTGTGATTGGAGAAATATTGTATTAAATATTAATTTATTCACTTGTTTGTTCATTCATTTATTCATTCATTCACTCATAGGAAGGGTCTCATTATCTTGTCCATGCTAGTCTGGAATGCCCATATTCACATGATCCTTCTACAACTGCCTACTGAGCTTGGGAACTACAGATATTTGCCATCATGTCTGGAAAAGGACTTTTTTTTTTCTTTTGGTTTTTCGAGGTAGAGTCTCACTCTGGTCCATGCTGACCTGGAATTTACTATGTATTCTCAGGGTGGCCTTGAACTCACAGCAATCCTCCTACTTCTGTCTCCCGAGTGCTGGGATTAAAGGTGTTCACCACCACGCCTGGCTAAACACTGGGGAAATGGCATGTTTGTATGCCCATGGGAATGATACAACAAAGAGGAAAATCCTGAACATAAGCAGTAAAACTCCCTAATTTGCTTCTTTAAAAATATATAATATATGTATGTGCTGGATAAATGGATTAGTGGTTAAGGTGTTTGCTTGCAAAACCTAAGGACACAGGTTCGATTCTCCAGTACCCATGTAAGCCAGATGCTCAAAGTGGTACATGCTTCTGGAGTTTGTTTGCAGGGATAGAGACCCTGGCATGCCCATTCTACTCTCTCTCTCTTTCTCAAATAAATAAAAATATTTTGAAATACATATTTCATATATATATATGAAATATGTATTTCAAAATATTATATATATTATATTATATTATATTGTATTATATTATATTATATTTTATATATATATAATTTGTTTATGCACGGCAGGGTCTCTTGGCCTTGAAATCAGAATGCCCATCTGGCTTCATGTGGGTAGCTGTGGAATTGAACCCAGGCCAGCAGTCTTTGCAGGCAAGTGCTTTTAATCACTTGAACTATCTCCTAGCCCCCTGAATGTCTCTTTTGTCCAAGGAAACTAGCAAAGAGATTCCTCCATGGAAAATGAGGGGGAGGCAAGAAGTTTGAGGATGAAGAGAAAATGTGATGGAGATGTGTTTATTGATGTGTTTGTGTGGAATGTGTGGAGGTGGCTGGTTGTAAGGGATGTCAGTAGACCGCCTTCTCTGGGAATGAGTATGTCAGTAGGGTGTGAGCTCTCACAAAGCTCCCTTTCCAGGCCCAAAGGACCTTCCCCATACAGAAATGACCATGTCAGTGGGACTGGGCAAAAAGCAATTTGGGGTGCTTTGCAGCTCTGGCTCACATATTGGTGCAGCTTTGGGATAGGCATTCATCAGACCAGTTTGGAGCTGATGTCATGCAGTGGACTATCTTACTCAGCTAGTTTCACATTTACTGTGTGGTCAGTAAGGAGAGAGGCTGGTCAGTTTGTACCTTTGGAAAATAAGGAGGCTGCAAAACTGACCCAAAGAAGTACAGCCAACTCTGCATGAAGTTGCCTTTAGGAAAACAGTGCTACGGTAATAAAGCACTACTGTATCTTTTTGCCCAAGATCCAGTGAGCTGATCAGGTAGGAAATTCTTGCTAAATGGGAGGATGTTCCATTACAACTCCCTTCTGTACTAAGAATTTCATCCCACATACTGAAGATTCTCAAGCTGCCACACAATTTCTTTTGAGCTTTGGATGATATGAAGCATTAGACATTTTTATTTAATTTATGCTTTTAATTAAAAAAAAGACATGCCTGTATCCAACCAGATAGTTTCTACATTTGCATATGAGATGAGAAAAGAAAGAAAAAGTAAACAGCATGCTTTCCTTTCCCATATTTTCTCCTTATACTTCAAGATATTATATCATCATTAGGTGTTTTAAATTCACCTTTCTCACTTTGAAAATAAGATTTGCATTAGTTTTATTAAGAAGACAAAAAGTGTAAGACATATTTTATAAGCCAAGGCCCAGGTGAAACCACAGAGGAACTGGGGAGATGAGCAAGAGTGCTGCTTCCATGGTGAGCTTGACAATCAGCACCAGGGTGAAGGAGACAGACGCTGAGGATACTCAACACCTACCAAAGCAGAGATCCAGAGGCTCCTAAGAACTCATCACTGATGTAGACTTAAAACTCACCCACCACGACTCAGGGAATTTTGTGGAAGAGGGGGCCGAAAAATTGTAAGAGCCAAAGGTTGGGACATCATACCCTAGAGGCATTGTCTCCCCCAAATAACTGACTGCTGCTCCCACAATGCATAACACACAACCCCATGGGGAATACCAACCAGCCGCCCCACTGAGGAGAACCCCCCCCAGCAGAATGGGGGCAGGGAGGAGGGAAAAGATGGTACCAATACATGATGTATCCACACAAAGTATGTTCTTAATAAAAAATTAAAATAAAACAACAAAAAAAGATTCTATGAGTATGTGATGGTTAAGTTTGTGTCAACTTGATTTGTTTAGGAACCCACAGACATTCCTCACAATTGTGTCTCTGAGGCTGCCTCTAGGAAGGATTAACTAAAGGAAGAATCCTTCCCCCAGAGTGATCCTTTCCTCCAGAGTGGGCAACCCCTCTTGGAGGAGGGGTCTGGTTTATAAAAAGAAGCTCTGGGAAGAAAAGTATCCCCTCCTCCCACCTAGCTGCCTGTGCTGCTCACTGTTCTCTGCTTGGTGCTTGCTGCTTTCCAGTGCGGACTGAAAAGCAGCGTCTCTCCAGGACACCTTCAGGCCTTCAGTGCTGGATTGGGACTGCTGAGGCCTCCAGCCTTGTGGACTGAGCAGCTACCAGGTTCCTTGACTCTCGGGCCTGCAACCTGCTATTGCTGGACTGTTGTAAGCTAATCCAATAAATTCCCTTTTAATACAATTCATTCTATCAGTTCTGTTCCTCTAGAGAACCCTGACTAATACAGAGTATAACATTTTTGGTACCAGAAAAAATATCAGAAGTACCAGAAGTCATAGCCTCCTGATAATTAATGAAAATAAATTTTTCCCTAAATTATTAAATGTTAATTAAATACCTACAACTAACCATGAGTTAATACTCAAGGTATCGATTTTATAGATAAATATAATAACATTTTAATCTCAACAAAATAAAGTAACAGTTTTCCATTATATTTAACTTTTTTTTTTCCAAGCTAGGGTCTCACTCTGGCCCAGGCTGACCTGGAATTAACACAGTCTCAGGGTGGCCTCAAACTCACAGTGATCCTCCTACCTCTGCCTCCTGAGTACTGGGATCTTTAGCTTTTTTGATAAAAATTTTGATATGCTCCAAATAAGGGTATATAAAAGGAATTTCCATGTATTTACCATACTCTTTTAACAATGACACATATTCTGTAATCTTCTTCTGAAAATAATTCTTAAGCTCAGAGTTTAAAAATGATTTAAACTCCTTTTTTTTTTTTATAGACAAAAAAAGTGAATATGGGATCTGGGTTTGAAATGAAGCATAAAATGCACTTCAGGGTAGTTTCCCAGTTAGAAACCTGGAGCCTGTAAAGGACCGTCAGTGGTCCTGCCTTCATACTGCCTGGCTCCTTCCTGGCATGCTACTATCTGCTGAACAGTGGTAGCTTATGGTTCTCTCTGAACTCTGCCTTTGGCCCCACACCATTTTCTCCCTTGCATTTGATATCATTCTTCTCTTTGACACCCAGCCAGGTACCCTTTCCTGGCACAGGTATGCCCTCCCATGTGTGTCCTGTCCCTCCTCTCCCTTCCCTGGAGTAAAATCTAAAGTAGGCCCACCAGCCTGCCAGGCTCTGCATGGTCCAAATCTCAGCCGTCCACCTCCCAGATACTTCTTGCTCATTGAGCTGAGATTCTTCCTGCCTATAGGCCTTTTACAATTTACTCTCTTTTTCTGGAATATTCTGTTTCACATCTTTGGCTATTTTGCCTCAGAGCTTCTCCATAAATTCCAATCACAATACTATTTTTCCTCCCCAGACATAAACACCTTATCAACTTCGGAGTGGTCATCTTTATAATTTTACTCAAGGTCTCACCATTTATACAAGTATTCCAAAAAATATAGTGTAAGTTTTGCCTATGTGAAAAATTAATATATATATAAAATGTGGTTCAGAATTCCTTCACTCCTTTCTCCTTCCTCCCTTCTTTTCTTCCTTCCTTTGTTCCCTTATTTGTTCTTTCCTTACTTCTTCCCTTCCCTGTCCCTCCCTCCCTTCAGTATGAGAGATTGAATTTAGAGCCTCACACATGCTAGGCACGTGTTGTACTACTGAGCTCTGTGCCCAGTCCCCTTTTGACTTTTTCTTGGTGTGTATATATGTGTATAGTAGGTGTGGTGTGTGTGTGTGTGTGTGTGTGTGCGCGCCACCATTTGGCGACCAGAAGAGAGCATCAGGTGGCCTCAATCACTTATCTGCATGTTTGCTTGAGTCAGAGTCTCTCACTGGACCTGGTGCTGTCATTTTTTGGTTAGACCAACTGACCAGCAAACCCCACTGATTTTCTGATCTCTATTCCCCACAGGACTGGGGTTACAAGCATGCATGTCGAGGTCTAACTTTTTATGTGGGTGATAGGGATAAAACTCAGGGTGAGTCAGGCCTTCCAAGGCCTTGATGCTTGTGCAGCAAATGTTTTTACTCACTGAGCCATCTCCCAGCCCTTGTGTCACGTGTTTTCGCCGGGATCCCACTAACTGTCAGTGTTTGGCCCTGAACTTATTCTCTAGTCCAGGCTGGACTTCACCTTGTGATTCTTCTACCTCAGCCTCCTGAGTATATGGGATTACATGCCTGAATCACCAGGCCTGCCTTTAGATGTATTTCTGATGGATAACATGTGACAGGATTTTGTCATATTCACTTTGAAAATCTTTTTCTCTTTCTTTTACTAACCCTTGACATATATATGTTTAATATCACTTTAAATATGTATAAATTTTGTGATTTTTTTTCTCTCTTTTTGTTTCCTTTTCTACTTTCTCTTCTGGCTTGATTCTATTTTGTCTCTTAGTTTTGAAACTATAGACTTAACTTTTAAATATTTTGTGGTTATTCTAGAAGTAATAATGGGTATGTCCTTAGTTATCAAAATCTAATACTGGCCCATCTTTTACCCTTCTCCCAGACTTCTTGAAGTATTTCAAATATGTCATCTCCATGTATTGTTTTGTTATGCTTTCCATTCTCTGCTTTATTTACCTTAAAAGACACAGATGTAGGGTGGGGTGGTACATGCCTTAATCTTGGGACTCAGGAGGCAGAGGTAGGAGGACCCCTGTGAGTTCAAGGACAGCCTGAGACTATATAGTGAATTCCAGGTCAGCCTAGGCTAGAGTGAGACTCTACCTCAAGAAAAAAAGAAACAGCCGGGCGTGGTGGCGCACTTCTTTAATCCCAGCACTCGGGAGGTAGAGGTAGGAGGATCGCCACGACTTCCAGGCCACCCTGTGACTACATAGTGAATTCCAGGTCAGCCTGGGCTAGAGTGAGACCCTACCTTGAAAAAAAAGAAAAGAAAAAAAAGAAATAAAGAAAAAAAAAGACATAGAGACAATATTATTTTAGACTTGTGCACACATTTTCTATTTTCTTTGTTCCTCATTCGTTTTTGTTCTTACACTTTTCATTTGGAATCATGTTTTGTCTGAAGATACTTGATGCTTAGTATAGATGAAATATTTTAGTTTTGTTTTCTAAAACTGAATTCATTTCTTCCTCATCCTTGGAAGTTTTTTCTCTGAATATAAAAAAATATGGGCACATGAATATACCTTTCCATAGTCTCCTTGCTTAAGTGGTTCCTAGGGTGAAGTTGATGGTCAGACAATAATGCCCTTTTACCCTCAGGATGCTGCAAGATTTTTCTTTATCTTTGTCTTTCTGTGTTTTCAGTATGCTTTGTTCAGACGTCATTTTAAAAAATGTATTCTTCTCAAGATTCTCTGAATGCTTTAAGTCTATAGTTTTCTCTCTCTAGCAATTCTCGAAATTTTAAGCCATTACCTCTGCAAACACTGCAGCTCCCCTACGCTCTCTACTTTTTTTCTGTCATCAAAATTAAGTGTATTTTAGACTATCTCTATCCTCCTGTGTCTTATTCTCTTTTCCATATTGTCCCTTTTGTGTTTCCTTGTTTCTCTGACTACAGGATAGATATTGTGATAGTTTATCTTGTCAATTTGGTGGGATTTAAAATCACCATGGAAACAAATCTGTGAGCATGTCTGTGAGGCATTTCCTAGATCATGTTATTTGAGGTGGGAGGACCCAGCCAAAATATGGGTGGTACCATGCCATGGGCCGGGCATCCTGGACGACAGAGGAGGGGTAACAGTGATTGCTCTCAGCTGCATGGCTGTGCCTGCAGTGTGACTACCAGGCTTGCTGCTCTTGCTTTGATGTCTTCTTCACCATGACAAAATTCATCCCTTTAAAACTGTGAGCCAAAATAAACCCTTTACTTCATTACACTGCTACTTACCAGGTGTTTGGGCACAGTGACAAGTTAAGTAACAAATACAGATAATATCTGGCCTTTAAAAAATCGCTATTTTCTTTGAAGGTTTTCTAGTTTATTCTTTCTCCTTTGGGTTTTTAACTGCTTGTTGTAGTTTTTTATGTGTATAAGTTTTATTTGATCCTGTTACATAGTTCCCTGTTCTCTACAGCTACTTTTTTTTTTATTATTATTATTATTTTTATTTTTGGAGAGAGACACAGAGAGAGACAGACAGAGAGAGAGGGAGAGGAAGACAGATAGAGATGGGCGCGCCAGCAGTGTCTCAGCTGTTGTGAACGAAATCCAGATGCGTGTGCCCCCTTGTGATCAAGTGCATCCTTGCGTCCTTGCATCACTTTGCATCTGGCTAAATGTGGGACCTGGAGATTGGAACTGGGTTCTTAGGCTTAGCAGGCGCCTTAACCACTAAGCCATCTCTCCAGCCCTACAGCTACTTTTTACTTGATCTTTTGTTTCTTCGCACAAAATAAACATAGCTGTTTTATAACCTTATATATTTATTCATTCTATATAAAATTTATATAAATATATATTGACTATGAATATCTGGTAATAGTAACCTTATTAGTACTTAGTTCTTCCCTATTTGTGGGTTTGTTTCTGATGCTGATTTTTGGTAGTGTTTTCAGTAAATTCATTCTACTCATTGTTCTTAAAAATATTATGGGAGGGGAAGTTGAGATTAAAGAGGAAGATGATGTTATCTCAGGAGTTTATATTGATGTTCTGCCCTGTATTTTCAGATTTGAGCAAACCAGGGTCACCTTAAATCAAGTTCATGGCTTCAGTGTCCCTTGGCCATCAAAGCAGAGTGATCCTCACTTGTGACCACAGCTGTGGGACCCTTATAACACTGTCTCATTACTTCCCCTTCCCTGTTATCTCTTATTCCATTTCGTGCCCAAGTGACCATCCTTGGATTTTCTCCAAGGTGGAGTTTATGCATAGTTCACACTCATGCTGGGGGTATAATTCTTTTTGGTTCCATCTTTAAAATTGCTCTTTTCTGGGGGTGGGGGAAGGCAGTAGTATTAGGGATTGACCCTAGGGCCTTGTGCATGCTGACCAAGTGTTCTACCCCTGAGCTGCATTCCCAAACTACATTTGGTTCCATCTTAACTTGACTGCTATCTCCTATAAAAATACCTTCCACATTGGTAGGGCTCTGGATGCTGGTTCTCTCCTTTTTCTCCAGGATCTGCTGAAGCAGAAACCCAGGTTTTCTGCCTGTAGCAGAAGCCTTTGTGGGAAAGGAACCATGATCCTCTACTTAGGTTCTGGGTCCCAGTTTCCCTTAGATTCATATATTGAGAGCTTATTATTTTATCTCTGTGCTTCTCTTAGGGATTTTTTTTAAAGGACTTTAGTTGCTTTTAATATGTTGGTCTGATCTGAGTACTCTAGCCTGCTGTTTTTAGAGAAGGAAGCATTAATAAGACCTTAATCTAGTGTATGTTATCTAGTGGAAGATACAGCTTCAGAATCTTTATAGGTAAAAATGTTGACAACAAGGATGTTTCCTACACTTTTGTTTTATGCATCATTTTAATATTGATGTGAAATTACACAAGGTCATTTGCTCTGTGTCAGGCCAACTTCAGCTGCGGGAAGGTGCCTGAATTCACTATGAAACAGCCATCTTAGCTCAGTAACCACTGTGTACAGTTCCAGTATAGTGGTCTTGATGGGCGTGTCTTTCATAAATATGAAGGACACATATTTGTCTACAGTATTGTCTGGTACATTAAGCAGTAACTGACAGAGAGATTGTCGTCTCATCTGTATTGGTAAACAATACTGGCAAGGCTTGAACGTACAGGCACTACCGAGACAGATGTAATTTCACGAGATTTGTTTGGTTTGGGAAATGCTGGTTATGCACATCCCACATTGCTGATTTTGGCAGCCTTCATCAAAAATAAAATAAGAAATAAAAACAAAATCCCTCCCCTTTCTTAGAGGTTGGGATTCTTGAGTAAAATTTTAAACATTGGAAGCATACATAGTGGGCAGAATATGGAGGTGCACAGAGTCAAGACAGGAACAAGCATGGTGTTGAAATGATGTGCGCACACATAGCTGTAGATGCAACCAGGAAAGAGACGGGAAATGAATCAGCAAAGAAAGCTGTGAGAGAAGAAAATGCTTCACTCATATTCTAGAACAATCCCACCTGTAGAAGGCAAAGCCCACATGCAGCGGGCTCAGCCACTCCAGAAGGCTTGGCTTTCCTTGCCTCCATACTGTTCACCTTCCCTTCAGACTCTGAGGTGAGGGTTGCTGTTTGACCACACACCGAGGGGAGGCCTTGTGAACGGTCTCTTTGGGTCTTAGACCAAATGAGCCAGTCTTCCTTCAGAAGATGGTTCCAAACTACTAACCCTTCATATTATCAGAGTGTGTCAACTTTGGAATGAAGATGGTGAGTGGGAAACAGGACATGGAGAGGACTGGGTCATAGGAAGATGTAGTTAGTTACAAAGCTACCCGGTCAAGTCACCTGCGTGATTTAATTTGCTCTCCTACTATGACGTTTCCCTGTCCTGTCCTCCATGGATATGGAATTCACTGTCTTTCACGAAAATGAATGCTAAATGATGAATGCTCTTCTGAGTCTTATGAATATTCTCTTTTTGGTAACTGTTTTTTATTTTTTATTTTTAATTGTTTTGGTTTTTCAGGGTAGGGTTTCACTCTAGCCCAGGCTGACCTGGAATTCACTATGTAGTCTCAGGGTGGCCTTGAACTCCTGGCGATCCTCCTACCTCTGCCTCCCAAGTGCTGGGATTAAAGGCGTGCGCCACCACACCCGGCTGGTAACGGTTTTTTAAAAACATTTTTTATTCACTTATTTGAAAGAGACAGAAGGAGAGTGGGTATGGGCACTGTTTAAGAACACTAGATGCATGAGTCACTTTGTGCATCTGGCTTTATATGAGTACTGGGGAATAGAACCTGGGTTGTCAGGCTTTGCAAACAAGCTCCTTTAACCTCTAAGCAATCTCTCCAGCCCACTTTTTTGGTAATTATTTTAATATTTATTTGATGGCCTTCTGTTATCATGGTCACATAATATTTATTGGTGTTTATTATATAACCAAATCTTCACTACAGTTATGAGATGTAATCCTTGACATATCTCATTGGGTAGATGGTTTAACCTTAGTCCAGAAAAGCTGTGCAGTTTGCCAAGATATATGTGAGAGACTGGGTCTGTGTTTAATCAATCCTATGTGCCCCTTTCTCTAGACAATACTGAGACTGTGACTTTAAAAGTAGATTTTGATGGTATTGGATTCCTAATTTTGTAATAAATTAAAGCTTCCTTTGAGGTCTTTCTCTAGAGATATGGCTGTTGCTCAGCTTTCTTTTGTTGCTGAATCATATACGGAATGGTTTCTGCCATTAGAGCTGAGATGAGAGACTTTATATTTGAAAAAAAATAATCATGTTTCTTAGGTTTCTCAACTCCCAAGACTGTGGTGTTTGCTGATGTCTTTTGCTGTTGACGTTTTAGGAATTCTGGTCTACATAGCAAGCCCTCCAGTGGATCTGCTCTGTGGTGTGTGAGGCACCGTGCTGCCATGGAGCATACCTGTGAGCAGATTGTCAGTGCCATGCACACAGCTCTGCAGTCTCACTGGGACTCGGTGGGGCTACATTTCCAAATTTCTTTTTATACCATTTTCCTATTTCACTGTAGACCTTTCCCCTAACATAGGAGCCTTTGTGCTTTTGAGTTTATCTCAAGGACGCCATCAAAATAGACAAGGGGCTGGTGTCAGATCAGTCATTTGGGAGCTGGCAGAAGGATTTTAATTAAAATCTATTCACATACTTCAAAGCATTCTTTCACTGAAATTGGGAGGTGCTGATTGGGTATTTGATGTAAAGAATTCCAGGACTCATTTCCTCTTTTTCTATCTTAGATGTTAACAAACAAACGAAATTTCTGTAAAAATTATGGGGTTTTTAAAAATCTTTTTAAATTTAATTTATTTATTTGCAAGCAGAGAAAGAGAAAGGGAGAGAGAGATAGAAGAGAGACAGACAGAGAGAGAATGGACATGCTAGGGCCTCCAGCCACTGCAAACGAACTCCAGATGTATGTGCCCCTTGTGCATCTGGCTTACGTGGGTCCACGGTAATTGAACCTGGGTCCTTTGGCTTCACAGGCAAATGCCTTAATCACTAAGCCATCCCTCCATCCCAGGGATTTGTTTTTAATGTTTGTTCTACAAAATAAAATGTGGTTAAAAGCAGGACTTTAATTATTTTCCCATGAAATGGTTGAAGGAAGCAGGAAATATGTGGCTAAATATTGTCTCTAAATTTATGGTTGTGCTTATAGTCAGTTTTGGATCTCTCTCAGTGGAGGGGACTGACAGGAAAAATTACCAGGATTTCACCCCCTTAGCCAAAACCATCTGTTCCACTCCACAAGAAATGGTTGGTTCTTCTTCCTTACATGGAAGTGACTGTGGGAGGGGTTTATGTTTCTTGACCCACATACAAAAATGTCAAAGTGGTGCTGGAGAAATGGCTTAGTGGATAAAGCACTTGTCTGTGAAAGCCTAAGGACCCATGTTTGGCTCTCCAGATCCCACGTAAGCCAGATGCCACAAAAGTGAGGCAAAGGCAAGGTCACACATGCCCACTAGGTGGTGCAAGAATCTGGAGTTCAATTTCAGTGGCTGAGGACCTGACGCATCAGTTCTCTCTCCTCCCTTTCCATCCCCCTCTCTCTCTCACTTGCTCTCTCTAAAATAAAAAATAGAAAAAAAATTCAAAATGTCAAACTTAAACCTGTTATTTGGCATAATTAATATGCACAATTTTTTAAAAAAGGCTGTTATAGAGTTAATAAAAACAATTTTATAAAAGAAACACATGACTCACTGATTGCCTGGGGCCACCCATTGCTAGCAGGGGAGATGCAGGCTCAGCACCTAAATGAGTCCTGGTGGTGGTGAGATGAAGACCGGATTTTTGACCATCCTCTTTATTGCAGTATTTCTTCATTTATTCACCGATCATCTATTGTATGCTGGGCAATAGAGGCAGGAGACAGTGATGGACTAGGCACTATGTCCACCCTTCACGAAGCTGGTGTTCCGGGATCTTTCCCTATCTCCTGAGAAGCATGGTATAAATAATAGTTATGTGCTCAGGCTGTGAGGTCAGACAGACCTAGACTAAAGTCTCTGTGGACTGTATTCATGAGGCTAGCCAAGACAGTTTTGACTTAGGAAGATGCCTTTGCTCCCAGCATGTCATTGGAAGGCAGGCCATGCAGAAAAAGGGTTTTACACAGCGCCTGTGGCATAGCAAGTGTAGCATAGATGTTAACCTCACCACTGTAGTGTTAGTAATCGGGATGATTATATGCTGGCCTGGGGGTGTCAGAGAAAAGGACAAGAATGTGGCTCCTGGGTCTGCCAGAGGGAAGAATCAGTTTATAAAGGTGTTCTGCAAGTCTGCCAGGGAGATAAGGGCTGGTCCTTGGAAATCTTGGGCTGTGTGGTGTCTCTATGTACAACTGCATCCCTCTTCAGGTTATTTAACCTGATTTTTAAATAGTCACATGCTGGGCATTTAGGCAGAGAAACAGTATGATTTACCATGAATCTTTACCATATTAAGCACAGCTGTTCCTGGGCCATGGAAACCAAGGAAGAAACACAAATTTTTGTTTGTCTGTTTGTTTATAGAAATGTCTTTCATGGGGTAATCCTTCCTCATTTTCAGCTTATAGGAGAGGTTATAAAAAGGCATTCAGACCCTTCACTATAGATTGTCTTCAAGGGGATACTTGTAAGTGATGGGTTAAAATACTTAAAAGAAATGAAAGAAAGGCAAAAAGGAAGATCACCCATGTATACTGCTGTCTTTTTAGATATTCAAGATGATATTTTCACTTAGAATTAAAGTCAATCAGGACCCAAACATTACTTCCTTTGCTGTTATAAAACACTATTTAAAGGCATCATATAAGGCATTGCTTATTAATTTATTGCATGAGCCTTTTTAATGAAAATTGGGAGATTGAGATAATTACTAATCTGATTATTGATTGAGTAGATTTAAGGTTGTTCATATACTGTCTTTTCTCCTTTGCTCATATACCAGGAGGGAAATTTAAGAAGGCTGTCTGGCATTCAAAAATAGCAAAATGACCATGTTTATTGGAGATGCTGTAATTGTGTGATGTTACCACCAGCAGACACATTAGAATCATAGACAAAAGGATTATTTAGGGTCCATTGCATTTCTCATTTGTTTTCCACAGAATTTCATGCATTATCTCTGGCCTTGGCATTTGAAATTTAGATTTGAATTCTGGCTATATTAGCAATTCATACATGTCCCTGGGGTGATCACTTCAAATCTCTTGACTTGAAAAAATGAGAATAGCATTACAAATCTCAGAGCTCATTTCTGAGCTTTTACTAATCCAGTGGCCTAAAATTCTTTGGACTTTGTCTGCATAGCGGGGATCCTTAATATGCATCAACATGCCTTTCAGTTCTGGCTTCTCCATACCAGGGCTCATATTACTCTTGTGGCAGGCACCAAGTGTGGTAGTGTTCTGAAGTGCATGACACTGTTGTGTCGATGATGACCGGGGCACATCATTAGGGGACAGAGATAGACCTGAACGTAAGAGCAGAGCCATGCTGCTGTTCACCAAACAAGGGCTCAGAGGTGGGAGCAGGGGGTTCCTAGCCTTCATGTTGCGGCTGCTCTCTTGTCTTTTGTAGGGAGGTTAGTTGTCCACTGTCAGCTCCTGACTATGGAAAACCCTCTTTGACTTTCTGGAGGAATTTGAGATGCTTCATTAAGGGCATATGCTATACATGCAGAATTAGAATGATTGGTATAAAACTGTTTGAAGAATTTGAATTGAGGGCTTGACATTCCAGCTTAGTTTTAAAATTCTACTTTAAAAAGCAGAGCATAATGATAGTATGACATTATTGTTATTGTTGAAAGTTATTGAGCTTATTATTGTTATTTGTTATTGAACACTCAGTTTAGGCAAAGTACATCAGTCAGAGCTTTATGTTATTTTTAAAAATTTTTATTTATTTATTTGCAAGCAGAGAGAGATAGAAAAGAGGCAGACAGAGAGAGAACGGGTGTGCCAGGGCCTCTAGCCACTGCAAATGAACTCCAGATGCATGTGCCCCTTGTGCATCTGACTTACGTGGGTCCTGGAGAATCGAACCTGGATGCTTTGGCTTCGCAGGCAAATGCCTTAACCACTAAGCCATTTCTCCAGCTCCTTATTTATTTATTTTTTATTTGAGAGAGACAGAGAGAAAGAGACAGAGAAAGAGGGAGAGAGTCAGAGAGACAGAGAGAAAGGAAGAGGCAGAGAATGGGCGCACCAGGGCCTCTCAGCCACTGTGAGCAAATTCCAGATGTGTGCGCCCCTTGTGTGCATGTGCCACATTGTGTGCATGCATGACTTTTGCATGTGGTTAAACATGAGACCTGGAGATTTGAACAAGTGTTCTTAGGCTTTGCAGGCAAGCACCTCAACCACTAAGCCATCTCTCCAGCCCCCACCCTTTTTTTTTGAGGTAGGGTCTCACTCTAGCCCAGGCTGACCTGGAATTCACTATGTAGTCTCAGGGTGGCCTTGAACTCATGGTGATCCTCCTACCTCTGCCTCCCAAGTGCTGGGATTAAAGGCATGCGCCACCACGCCCGGCTCCTTATGTTATTTTTAATTGTAGCAAAAACATTGCGAAAATCTTATCATCTTAACCACTGTAAAGTATGCAGTTTACTGGTAATAAATTCACATTGTTGTCATTCAGCTTCAACATCCATGTCTAGAATTCTTTATCTCACAAAACTCGGACTCTACACCCAGTGAGCACTAACTCCCAGTTCACCCTTCTTCATGCCACCCTCCTACTTCCTTTCTCTGTTAATCTGACTGCTCTCTTTGCCTACACAAAGCAGACTCAAGTAATGTTTGCCCATTTGTGCTTAGCTTTTTTTCACATGATAATGCCCTCAAGATTTATCCATATTGTAGCATGTGTCTGACTTTTCCTTGTTATAGCACATTTGTCTATTCATTTTTATGGAGCCTTGGGGTGTCTTTTCCCCTTGGCTGTTAGGAGAAATGATCCTAATGAACATGGGTGTGCAAGTGTCTGTTCAAGACCTTGCTTTCTTCCTGGATATATGCCCAGAAGTAGAAATAGTTGGTTGTGGTAATTATGTTTTTAATATTTTGAGCAACACATTGCTTTCATAGAAATGTCAGCATTTTGCATTCGCACCAACAACTTCTAAGTTCTCTGTATCCTTAACAGTATTTTCTTCTTTTTCTCTTTCTCTGTCTCTCCATCCTAACGAGTATGTTAAGGGCTTTATTCTAAATGCACCAACCTATTTAATCAGTTGATATCTTATGGGAAGGTACAACCATCTCCATTTGCAGGAAGTGGAGGCAGGAGAGGTGCTGGCTGGTGGAAGAGGAGCTGGCATGCATGGGTGTCTCTGACTTTTGTCATAGTTACTGAATCAGACTGAAGCAATGAAGAGGTGCTTGTGACTATAAGTAATTTAATTGCTGGGTCAAAATAACTAGGCTTCTAAAAAGATAGAAATAACTTTTAAATTCAAAAATCTCTACATAATATTGTTGGTGCTACTCCCCCATGATTCTAGAAATAACTAACAGGGCCTGAATGACTTCATCATGCATGTCACAAAATTTGACATTGCCCCTAGAAGAAAACTAATTTCTTCACTATTTGCTTTTAGAAAATGACTCTCATAGACGGAGAATTTAATGCTTAAATTGATATCATTGGCATTTAAACAAAATCATATTTTTGTATGACTTAGGTTAATAATTCTACCTGATATACGACATGTAGCTCATCCTTTAAATATTCTGGCAAAGGCTTATGCAACCACTGTTCCTAATATGCTACACTCAGCCCTACTCACCAAAAGCTTCATTGAGGAAAACTCACTGGGTATTATAGATCTTTTTCCCACTGACACTTAAATTGTATCATTTTAACTACTGGCTGTTATAGCGCCCTTAGCAAAAGAGTTTCTTTCCCCTTGAGATGTGTTCTTTGGTTTAATTTTACTGTTATAAAGATAGATGAGAGCAAATTCTAGAAAGGACTTTTAAAGTGTAGACTGCTTGAATTCTGAAAAGTGTAATTGAAAATGAATAGCAACTGGGAGTTACCTAGTCATCCTTCATAGGTTCTTGCCAAGAGTGCTGTGAAGAAGAACTATGAGAGGTTATTTCATTTCATTTTATTTTATTTTATTTTATTATTTATTTATTTATTTGAGAGCAACAGACAGGCAGAGAGAGAAAGAGGCAGATAGAGAGAGAGAGAAAGGGCGCATCAGGGCCTCTAGCCGCAAACAAACTCCAGATGCATGCGCCACCTTGTGCATCTGGCTTACGTGGGTCCTGGGGAATTGAGCCTCGAACCGGGGTCCTTAGGCTTCACAGGCAAGCGCTCAACCGCTAAGCCATCTCTATGAGAGGTTCTGTATATAGGACCCCAAGGCTGGGATCATAATACAACAGCAGGGGGAATACTAGAATTGAGACTTGCCTAGTGTAAAGCTGCCAGGTATTTTGTTGGCAGCTTCCATCTGGGTATCACATCATACATAAGACAATTCTGATGAAACTAGGAGGAGGAGGACATGAGAATGAAATAAATGATTCTAATGACAGGAATGTGTATTATCCCTGGAACTTGATTTACAAAGCCCACAGACTTCAAAGGGGCAAGAGAAAGTGTTGAGAAGATGAGGGTTTAGTGGAGGAAGTATTGTTTCAGAGAAACCAGGGGGAAAAAAGCATTGAATTTTGACTGACAAAACTTAGAGCATAAGTGGCAAAGAATACCACAGCCAAAGTAAAAACATGAGCCAAGGCCCAGCCCAGGACAGCAATGGAAAGCCCAGGCAGGCCTGTGAGCTGGAGCTCAGACACGAGGAAGGGACAGACAGCTGGAGAGGCAGACAAGGACACTGGTGTCCCCCCTCCACTCACCCGCCTCATTTTTCCTTGGAAGACTCTAGTCTTGTTTTACTATAGGACTGTGGGTACAGACATCTATGGCAATGCCCATATGTTTATCTGGGTAATGGAAATTCAAACCCAGTCAGTCTCGGGCCCCTCAGTCCCTCATGCTTGCACAGAAAACACACACCTAACTCCTGAGCCATCTCTCCAGCCCAACGTTATGTATTTTAAAAGTTAAAAAAATCTTACCAACATACTGTACAGAAACTTTTTTGTTTGCTAATTCTGACTAAAGTTAATTTCTTTTTTTTCTTTTGTTTTATTTATTTTTCTCTTTTTTTGTGGTAAGGTCTTTGGAGAGATTGCTTAATAGTTAAGGTACTTATCTGCAAAGCTTAAGGACTCAAGTTTGATTCCCCAGTATCCATGTAAGCCAAATATACTAGGTGGCTCATGCATCTGGGGTTCATTTGCAGTGGCTAGAGGCCCTGGCACACTCGTTCTCTCTTTCTCTCTCTCTCTGCCTCTTTTTTTCTCTCTGTATAAAAAAAGTGAATTTCTTACCTGAATCATATATGTCCTTTGTTACTTCAGGTGTTTTTTTTTTGTTTGTTTGTTTGTTTGTTTGGTTGGTTGGTTGGTTTTTAATCGGGAGACCCAAATAGGAGACATGAGCCCATTCTTGGACCCTTACAAACCTATGTAGATTTAAAAAAATTGGCTACAATCAGGTCAAGGAATTCTGAGAATGATATTTTTATCTCTCTCATTTTTTTGTAGTTTAATACTTTGTAGAATCTATTTTAGAATCTGATGAAACATTTTCCCTGGACTGATTGTGCATTTATCTAAAACACATACAATATCCATGATTTTATGTGACTCCTAGTATAAGCCTCCTCTGTCTTGGTTCAGTTATGCGTCTTGCCCTACAAACGTGAATTAGCCCACACCAGGACTCTGTGTGTCAAGAAGCATAGGGGAGTGGGGTACATTTCTGCTGGTTGTACATTCAGCTTCTACCAGCTGTCTGCTATTTTTTGATTTTTAAAAAACTTTCAAAATCATGTTGGATCTTATGCCTTTAGGCTTAGCACTCATAATTATTTCATTTTATATGCAGATAACAAACATCCTGTATATTTCTTCCTTAATAATGAAAAGCTATGTGCTTTGTGCAAATATTGTTGTTATGAGGGTTATTTTAAGTCATTGTTTATAAAAATCTCTTGAATCTTTTATTGTTAATATCTTATGTAAATCACTTGCTTGCTGCACTTAGTGACTCATTCATCAAAGAGGAGGAATACTTATTATGTGGCAAGATGTGATGAATAATGGCTACAATTCATTCATTCAAAAAAGACTGTAGTCCATTCTGCACCAGGCAGTGTCTAGTGTCTTGATGCAGTAGTGTATTGAGTGCATGTTCTGCCCTCAGTATTGTACATTTTGAGGTCTGATGCACAGACAAGAGTGAAAATCCAGGCGCCAGTACTCAGCCTCTACTTGGGTCCAGTCAAGGCATTTAATATATGTTATTTAGTTTTCCTTTCTCATCAAACAAAGGGAACGCTACACACTCACGGTTGAATAGCTCGTAGATGTGTCTGTCATGCCCTACAGAATGTGGCATATAGTCTCTCATTTTGTGACAAAATGATGCATCATAATAGCGCCGTGAAATTATGCTAATGTTTTCATGTGGCAAGTTGGGATACTATAATACCACATCTCCTCTTTCCTCACCTTCTCTGCTTACTATTTTCTATTTAACCCTTTCCTATCTGCTTTTCCTCCTGTATCTGCCTCTTACCTGTCTGTGCTTCACCACACGCCCAAAAACCATACGGAATCTGGCTCCACCTGCTCTGCTGTCTCTGTCCTCCTAGTCTCACAGCGGCAGGGCCCCTCCCTTCCCTTTGCTGTGCCCTCCTGACCCCCGTCCCCCTGGCGCCCCTGCTTGTTTCCATTGTCCTTTCTGAACTCTGCTGTGCTTCTTTGCTCCCCTTGGGTAAGTCCTACCTGTGCTTCACCATCCTGGTAGTCCGAGGTCATCCTGTACTATTCTTTCTTTCTCACGTGGACGTCTCCACAAGCTCTTCTCTGAACTGTTGTGGTACTAACAACTAGCAATGCTCATTTTAGCCACTGTTTAGACCTTTTTTTCCTACTTGTCTCACCCATCCTAAGTGTTGGTCTTCTCCCCAGGTAGACTACTATGCTCAGTAATTATGGGGTGCTTTGATAACTGACTCAGGGTGAGCCTAAGGAATATATTTCCATCCTTTGAGATTCAGAAAGGTGCCTAGTGGTGTTTGGGGGATGTGAGGGTATATGGGGAACAGCTTGCAGCTGAGGCAGACAAATGAAAGGGACCTATGTATCTGCTGGGATTTAACCCTTTGTGTTGTAGAACACCTGATACATCTCTTCTCAAAAGCCGTTTCACGTTGCTTTTAGAAGTTTGTAAGACTGGTCTGTGGCTCACACCAGGAGCAAACATCACATGAGAGGATAAGGAGAGGACCTGTTTCATGCAGTGCTTCAGAATATTCCACACCCAGCTCCTGACTGTCAGATGCTGAGATATTTAGGGAACTGTTTTGCAGTCTAAAGAGAGGAACCATTGTGTAGTCTGAGATTTTGGCCTCCAATTTTCCTTTCATGTGGTCCTGAGAGAGAGTTAGTAGTCACAAATGAATGTGGTGACATTTGGGGAATATAAAAATCAATATGTGGAAAAAAGGTACAAATAAATGCTAAAATTGATTTTATTTCTCCCATATTGTTTTGTACTCATGCATTGCTTTACATTGCATTATTTCTAATGCCATATATATATATATGTAGAGAGAGAGAGAGAGAGAGAGAGAGAAAGAGACAGCAAATAATATCTAGTGTTGGTGCCCATGAATATTGCCTTATAGTTGACAAAACAGTGTTGGTGTTGTTTACACAGTTATTGAAAACTCCTGGAAAAGATTAAAAGAAGAATTCTATGTTTACTTTTTTTTTTTTTTTTTTTTTTGGCAGATTTGATTATATAGTGCAAGTAGACTTAAGTAAACTTAATTTTTTTCCCAGATGTAAGGAAAGAGTGCCCAAAATAACAAGACTTTTATAATTATTAATAAGAGATCTATCTGCCAAAATTCACAATTTGTTGATATGAGCCACAAAGGGAAGACATTCAATGGGCTTTGGCTTAAGCTCTCATTGCACATTAGGTCACTGGCAATCACAGGCGTGTGTGGAACGGCACTTCAAATGGTAGAAACTAGGTGAGATGGGGAAGTTTGTCCTGATGTCTTTAACCTGACTTCTTGGACTCTCTCCGGGAAAGTGTGGATGGATGGCCTGGCAGCACTGTATCAGAGGGAAAACAGGAGCTTACAAGAGACTCCTCATTCATTCCAGTGGCATCATTTCTTTTCTGCATGCACTGAAATAATGTTTCAGGACCCCATCCCTCTGTGGGAACACAAAATTTGAATTTCAGTCCACAGACTCTCTAGTTAGCACAACTATGTATCTGTGTGACCTAATTAGAAAGCCTGACAGTAAGAGTGCTTTTTGCATAATAAAAGTGCTAAATAATCTTTATGGTCTCTTTAAAATGCAGTCTCCACCCTGTGTCCTTCCTTCTTCTGGAACTGTAGTAGCAGAGCATTGAAGTCAGTGCTCTGACGGGTTTGACCAGTGTACTGCTAGCTAAGTTTCCACTTTTTCAATTGCCAGATATCATAGGCAGATGAAGGTAGGATGCCTTCCAATATAAAGCCCATCCCCTGTTTTCTCTCTTTCTGAGATTATATTGAATATACCAACTTTTTCTTTCTTTGGAATCTGGATTTCATGTAACCCAAACTGGCCTCAAACTTGCTATGGAGCCGAGTGCAGTGGCGCACACCTTTAATTCTAGGACTCTGGGGGTAGAGGTAGGAGGACTGATGTGAGTTTGAAGCCAGCCTGAGACTAGATACTGAATTCTATGTTAGCCTGGCCTAGAGCCATACCCTCCCTCAAAATCAACACATAAATAAATAAAGACCAAAAAACAGTTACTATGGAGTCCAGTATGATGACCTTGAGCTCCTCAGTCTCTGTGTCTGCCTCCAAGCTACTGTTTAGTTTATGTCATATAGCTGTTCTGTACAGTGTTGGGAATCAAATCCAGGGCTTCATGCATGTTGGGCAAACACTCTACCAATGACCTACATCCCCTGTCCTTGCATATCGACTTTGGACATGAAATGACATCAAATCAATATTAATAACATAAACTAATGCTGTGTTTATTTAGAATTGATTTCCTATGCACTGTCATGAATTTCTTCAAAGCCTGCATTTGCATTCTTTCTTTGACATCACTGGAGCTGCTTCAAAGTCATCTGGGACAAAGTGCCAGACTTCACCTCCATCTAAGTTGCATGACCTTTAACATGCTTGGTCGTTTGGTATCCATGTTTGAAACTATTTCTATTCCTTTCTTTTTTATTTTTGAGGCAGGGTCTCACTCTAGCTCAGGCTGACCTGGAATTCACTATGTAATCTCAGGGTGGCCTCAAACTCATGGCAATCCTCCTACCTCTGCTTCCCGAGGGCTGGGATTAAAGGCATGTGTCACCACACCTGGCTATTTCTATAATTTTTATTATCATTACATTTTATTCAGGAATATATGAGGGAGAGGGAGGATCTGTGAACTGAGGAAAGGAAAATGTATACAACTCTGTAGCCCAAGAACCTATGTGGGAAGTGAGCATGGGCCTAAGTCATTGAAAGGGATGTAGAGAGGAAAGAGAAGAAAGTGCAGAGCATTCCTGTCATGTGGAAGGCAGGAAGGGATAGAAAGTCCATGGGGAAGTAGGGGGGAGGCTTACCAGGACTGGAAGCTCAGGAGAGATGAACAGCCAACAACAACAACAAAGCCTGCCCACCAGGTAAGTGTCCTCTTATAACCTTTTTGTGGTGGGCCTTATCTTCCACCTTAGATGAGCCAGAGTGAGGGCTGATTGGTCTGGGCTAGGGGCTGGCTTAAGAAGAGGCCAGCCATGAAACCAAGTTTGGGGGCTGAACTTAACCAACTACAATATCAGGCTCAGATTTAAATTCTAGGAAAGGGGAACTCCCTCCCAGGAGGGTCTCAGGTTGCCTGTAAATGAATAGTGATAAAGTTAAAACAACAATTGAATATGTTAGGTCCAAATAGCAACAGAATAACTGTGAAGATTATAATAAGTGTAATCTTTTTCTACCATGAAAAGCCTGAGATCAGTTTCCAGAACTGTGCACTGAATGGCACAGTAGTGTCTGACATGGTCTGAAAATCTGTTCCTCTAGGTGTTGTAAAGCAGATGAGCCATTAGCTGAGTTATCAGGAATATATACAACACTGACCCTTGATAATGGCACATGTACCACCTTGGGCTGCTGTGAGGGTGTTCAAAGCCATGATAATGTTTTTCTAAATCATTTGAACCTCAGAATTCAGAAGGGAGATTCCCTCAGCTGTGTTATTTAAAGGCTTTCAGGTAGATTTAATGAGTGTTTCTATGTGTCATATGATATCTTTTAAGCCAAAAGATGGAATCATAAGT
The DNA here is from genome assembly GCA_036365145.1 of Orientallactaga sibirica. NCBI lineage: Eukaryota > Metazoa > Chordata > Mammalia > Rodentia > Dipodidae > Orientallactaga > Orientallactaga sibirica. The sequence goes on along the minus strand of JAEOAD010000004.1, from coordinate 48,575,529 downwards.
GAGACGAAATGACCGTACCCTTGAAAAACACTACTTGTCTATTGGTGCTTTAAAACCAGTAAATTACCTGAGCATGCTAAAGTTTTTACTTGTTGCCCTTGTGTCCAGGGACATGTCAGCGTGTACCTTCCAATTTTTATGCTGGGCTCTAGCACACCTTTGTCTGTCTTTGATGCTATCTTCTTTTTTTTTTTTCAGTCTTCCTACAGGTCTGTATTAGAGATCTCCAAACTATAATTCATTCGCATACTGCTTCTAAGAGGGACTTGGAAAGACTCTTTACAATCACATCTAGTATGCACAATTATGTATTCATGACCCTAGAGGCAGCAACAAAGTTTGTTGTTAAGTGTGTTTCCTTTCTTAAAATAGCCAGCTCTATCAGCTGACCTTCTTAAGCATCCCAAACTAGCCATGGCTGAATAGGAAGTGTGGGGTTTCATTAAAGGAATACTTTTTTCAAACAAAGTGCCTGAGAGAGCATTTTGTAAATAAGAGACTGTGCAAAGACTGGAACAAATGAAAACATACTCCTTTTGGAAAAGGAAAAATAATTCCTCAGTATATATGACTTAGTAATTAGCCCAAAGGTTTGGACATGAAATGATATTAAATCTATATTAACAACCCCCATATCTATTATCAAAATTATTAATTTTCTTATCATTCATATACCTCTTTTTAAAGATTAAAAAGTAATTATAAGTGGCAAAAAACAAATAGTTGACTGAAAGAGTCGGGAATTTTAAAAGACCAATGATGACCACCTGGCTCATCTAGACCTTTTAGAAACAATATGTGGCATTCTAAGAATGTTATGTCATAGGAAATAAAGCTAGACACTAGTAAAAAAAAAAGTTCTTAATTTCACAACCACTACAGAGATAAATACTGTTGACTTTGCAATGGAAGAGGAGGAGTATGTAGGAGAAGAATCTTACTGAAACCTGGACACAATAATACATTTCTCTTGAGACCCTTTTCTGCCTCTCTAGCAAGAGAGCTACATGCCTAAAGAGCCACAGAGAACAAGTGGGCAGGTTGTCATAACAGCACTTGACATTTGTAAAGCCTAGTAATTTCCAAGGCCCTTTTGTGAGCATTTTTAAATTCCATCTCACAGTACCTTGGAAGTACAGAACAGGGAATTAGAGAGGTTTCCTCTTCTATACCATCTTTTCTTCCTTTACTTTCTCTTTTCTTTTTAACATTTAGGGAAAATGAAGCTGTGAGAAAGTAAACAAATTGATTCAGTTCACTTGGTAAAAAATGGGAAAACACTCCTCCATCCCTTCTTCTCAGCACTATGTTGTCTTTTGAGTCATCCCAGTGGTCACCACCATCTGAAAAGAGAAGCTTCTCTAACCAGAAGTGAGAGTAGCATTAATATGTGAATATGAACATTAAGTGTAGTGCTTTCAGGGTAGCTTGGTGAGATAATAATATTTAACCAGACATTTAACCAGACAAGTACAGGCTTTATATCCCTCCCGTAAGGCTCAGTCCAATGGAGCAGTTGGTTACCCCAAGAGCAGACATGCCACTGCCATTCAGACTTTGTATGGCTTAAGTTTTTCAGTGTCCACTGTTTTCACTGTGATGACTTCCCTCCCCATAGAGGGCCTGCACTGCAGCTTTTTTTTCAGTCCAATTATGGAGGAGAAGGTTTTCTGCTCAGCACCAGTTACCTTGCCTCTCAAGATGCAGAATATGGTCTTATCATCTGTTGCACCCATTTTTGGCAAGAGGGTCAGCCCTCCGAGGATAGGGAATGGAAGAGCCAAAATGGAAGAGCCAAAGGAAGGGTATGATTTCTTACAATGCAACTGTCCAGACAGAAATTGGCCTCCATATCCATGACCTTGCAGTGCCTAGCAATACCTTCGCAAGACCCTCATAATGGAAGAAAAAGATCATGACATCAAATTAAAAGAGAGACTAATGGAGAGAGGGAGGGGATACAATGGAGATTGGAGTTCTAAAGGGGAATGGGGGAGGGGAGGGAAATATCATACTTTTTTTGTATGTAAGTATAGAAGTTGTCAATAAAAAAAATTAAAAGTTAAAAAAATGGGAAAACAGGAGCCAGGCTACTGCTTCAGCAGAATAGAAATACAAGTATTAATTGTGCTTCGTGCATGTGCATGTGTGCATGCATTCATGCGTGTGTGTGTCCCCTATCCTTACAAGTACTTTTTTTCCTTCCCATCGCTACCAAAGCCATGGAAATCATAGTTACAGATGTGGTTCAGTGGTGGCTACCCTAGTGATGCTTTCCATGAGTACTTTCTTTATGAAGGGCATTAAATTCCTAACCTTTCTATATTTTTCCCATTGAGTTTTCACTCTTGCCAAAAATGAGAATGTAGATAGTGACAAACTTAACAAATAAAGTATCAGTCTATTTTAAAATGATTATTGTTAGAGTAAATCCAACTGTGAGCTGCTGGGGTTTATTATCTTGTCCTGAAATATTTCTGAATGAACCTAAGTCAGTAACTATGACCTCTCTTCAGCAACAACAACAAAAAAAATCCTTTTCAATTAAAAAATATTGCTCTTAAGAGATAATTTCTGAAACGAGAATTTGTTAACATTCATTTGAGATGTGTGTCATTTGAGAACATACACACATACACACACATGTTTGGGGTCTTAGATTTCATCATTTGAGATCCATATGAACCCCCCTGTGGACTACAGACCACTCATCTATTTAGCATCATTATCTCAAGCTTCACATGTGGAACCTGACTGACAGTCTTGGGTGAATTTAATTAAATTTCACAAGTATTTATTGGTTTCTGATTACAAGAGGGTATGGGCTGTTGATACACAGACAAGCTCTTTGCCTTCAAGGAGGGTAAGGCATTGGTGGCAGGCATATGACAAGAGAACAATGATCCATGGGTGCAAAGGAGAATGAATGTACATGCGAAGAGGAGCCCTTCCGTGGGTGGATAGCGCAAATCCAGTTTGGCAAATCAGAATGAGCTCCATAGTTTGGTAGTGGCCTGGAGAAAGTGTGGTGCTGTGATGCCTACAGAAGAATGGTCGTCTCCAGGAAAGAAACAGCATGAGCCAAGGGCTTCAGAGTGCAGGGTGGCTTTGACAATGACTGCTTTCGGAATGGCAGGAGGAAACAGAGTAGGGGGTTTGAACATGGTACTTTCCAAAGAGCAATAACTGTACTTGTGCCCCTGAGATGAATGTTGATTTTCATGGAAAGCAAAAGAAGGAAACTTGTACATTTGACATAGAGATGGGGCACTGTATTTTGACCCCTCCTTTTATCCAGAACCTTCTTGCTGTCAAGAGCCTCACTTGCAGAAGGGATTTAGGATCTCTATATAACTTTCTCTGGCCCCCATCTAAACCTTTATTATTTTCAAAAACATACTTCCAGTTTTCTTATATATTAGTTTAACATGGTATATATTTCTTCCTTTCTTTTTAAAATATTTATTTATTTGAGAGAGAATGAAAGAGAGAGAAAGAGAGACAGAAAAAATAGGCAGCCAGGGCCTCTAGCCACTGCAAACAAACTTCAGATGCATGTGCCACCTTGTGCATATGGATTATGTAGGTACTGGGGAATTGAACTTGGGTGCTTAGGCTTCTCAGCCAAGTGCCTTTACCATTAAGCCGCCTCCCAGCCCTATTTATTTATTTCTTAAAATGTATTTTTAATTTTATTTATTTGCTTCCATGAGCATGTGTGCATGTGCCTACAGGGTCTTTTGCTACAGCAAACAAATTTCTGTCCAGCCTTACATTAGTGGTTCGGAAATTGAACCCAGACTGGCACACTTTGCAAGGAAGTTCCTTTAAGTGCTAAGTAATCTCCCCAATTCCATGAGTTTATATTTAATAATGCTTTAAATATATGGTTTGGCCTGGGATGTTTGCAATTTTTTGCGCATATGAGCATGTGTGTGTGATGTGCGGTGTATGCATGCATGTGTGTGTGTGTGTGTGTGTGTGTGTGTGTGTGTGTAGATGCATGCCCCATGCATGTAGGTATGAAAGCCAGAGAAGAACATCATATGTCTTTCTCTTATTGTTCATCCAATTATTTCCTGGACATGGTATCTGTCCCTCAACCTGGAGCTATGGTCAGTTGGGGAGCCCCAGCAATGATTTTTCCTCCCCTCTAACTGGGGTTACAGAAGTGCGTGACCACACCTAGCTTTTATGTAGCCACTGGGGAGTTGAACGTGGTGGTCTCTGGACTGAGAGGCCCTCATGCTTAAGCAGCAGTGGCTCTTAACCACTGAGTCCCCGCCTAATGTTTGAAGTTTTATAATTCATTTTCCAGGTTTTTTTTTTTTTTTTTTTTTTGTCTCTAGTAATAGAGTTTTGCAGATAATGGAAACGTACTTGTAGAGATGTGGGTCTGGACTGAGCTTTGAAGTCAGCTTCACCTGAATAAAGTCTGATTTCATCTGGCAAAGCTGAGACATACTTGTCTGGTTATGGTGATAATGGAATCTTTACCTTCTGAGGTTGTTCGTAGCCTGTGTAACTTGCACATAGAAGGTTTTATTTAACCCATTTAAGTACCCTTTCTTTACCAACTCACCATACACACCATAAGCATTATAGATGACATTGGTGTCTGCTTTAGTCATGAGTAAACTTACCTAACTTCTCTATCTGAATTAGAATTAAGAAACTGCCATAGTTAAAGTGAAAGTCCCTCAAGGGCTATGCTGAAGCATTTTTACTGTTCAGCCACCTGGCATTTCATTTCTCCTGAGCAGTAGAGGCACTGGGATGATTGTTAATCTCATATTATCTGGAATGTGGTTATTTGTATATTTATTTCATTTCACTTCTTGACTGGTCCATGATGTCTAACACAATGCCTTGCACTCATTCACTCTTGGGACTGAATTAAAATGATCCAATGTCTCTGCGATGCTCACATATAAAATAGGGGTCAAGTTCATTTTCTTCAAGACCTGCATCATAGCAAACACAGGATTATGACTGGAATCCATGGCTCCTCCGTCAGTTTCCTCACCATCCTCACCACCCAGCTTGTTAAACCTCAGCCTACGTTCTATGATTCAGCAGGCAAACTGGCTAAATGTGCTCTCCTCCACAAAGGTGCATAAAAATACCCATTGTCAGCTGACCAAACAGGTGGCTTTCTCTTACCACCTCGGATTCTGTAAGAAAAAGGTCTGTGCAATCTTCCACATAAATAATTTCAAATCCACCACAGGACAATAGTGCCTCAATGCAAAAAACAAAAAACAAAAAACAAACAAAGAAAACCCCACTCTTTTCTTTCCTTGATGTTTACCTTATGATATAAGTTGCATTTACTGATAGTATTTATATATGCTTATCTGAAGACAAACACCAGTGGTAGATCCTGGATAGTTTCCTTACACTGACATTTCCAGTCTGACCCTCTCATATTATAGAGGAATAAATTGACACTGTTCAAGTAGATATCAGTTTCCTGGCCTTAACTTTGTACCCTTAAAATCAGATTTTAATTCACAGGTTTCTATGTGCATGCAAGTTTGAGCTTGAAAATATAGAAAGAGTAGATTTTTTAATGACTTGTAGAAAAGGAGGCACAAATGAAATGAAGTTGACTGCTCTTTTGAATTACAAAATCATAAATATCTTAAATGAAATGCCAAGCCAATAAAGTTATACAGGGTTCTGGATGACAGTCAATATGCTGCGTACATATTTTAATAGTGAACGAGGCTAAAGAAAGTGGTTGTAAATGGCAACAGTATTACACAACATAAGTATTAGCCATTTTTTCCCTTTTTTGACTCCACAGTGATTATTGATATCCCCATTAAGGAGGGCCCTCAGAAGAATCAGGGCAAGGGAGAGGAGACAAAGAGGATAACCAGAATATCATATATGAGCATACTGTAAACTGGAATATGACAATTTACAGTATGCTCATATATGAAAGTTCCCAATAAAAAGTATTTTTGCAACTATTACGAATATAAAAATAGGGATGGAGAGATGGCTTAGTGGTTAAGGTGCCTGCCTGCAAAGCCTAAGAACGCTCGTGTGAATCTCTAGGTCCCACCTTTAGCCAGACACAAAAGTGATGCAAGTGCTCAATGTCGCACATGCACACAAGGGGGCGCACACGTCTGGAGTTCATTTACAGTGGCTGAGAGTTCCTGGCATGCCCATTCTCTTTGTCTCTCTCACATTAAAAATATATACATATGGAAGGGTAGGATTCCTTAAAATATATTTCCCCCCAGATAAAAAATGGCCTGGATATCCAAGACCTCACAGTGCCTGACACTACCTACACAAGACCATCATAATGAGGAGAAAAGATGATGATATCAAAATAAGAGACTGGTTGAGAGGGGGAACATGTATGATGGAGAGTAGTTGCAAAGGGGAAAGTGAGGGGAGGGAGAGAATTACCAGGGTTCTTTGTCTATAATTATGGGTGTTGTCAATAAAAAAAGAAAAAAATATATAAAGGAAGCAATTTTCACATTTTTTCAGATCAAGTGACATATAAAAGTTTAGGAAAAATTAAGAAACAGAATTAATTAAATACATGTCTCTAAATGTAGCCAAAAGATAGATGATTTATCTGCCTGCTGCAGAAATCTAGACCTGCAGTGTCTTTACTATATGTGTAAGTAAGTAAGTGTAAGGGGTAAAATGATATTGGCATATCGCTAAAAGCAATAAATTTAGTCCAAGTCTTCATAGCATTAACCTGACACCTTACCTATGTGGATAAACTTTTTGCATAGAAATGTAAGTTAAATAACATTCCTGAGCATGCAGAATCATGCAGAGCTCATGTTTAAGGTTTAATAATCCATGCACATTGCTTGCTTTCATGGAGATAAGGACAAGTGACTGTGCATGCCATGTGATCAATGGATATGAATTCACTTATATTGATTATGCTTAGGTTTTAGCAGGGAAAACCTGATCCAGTGAAACTCAGGGTTGTGTTGTGTATTATAAAGAAGGGGAAGCCAGGTGTGGTGGCACACCCCTTTAATCCCAGCACTCAGGAGGCAGAGGTAAGAGGATTGGTGAGTTGGAAGCTACCCTGAGACTACATAGGGAATTCCAGGTCAGCCTGAGCTAGAGTGAAACCCTACCTCAAAAAAAAAAAAACAAAAAGTGTGTATGTGTGTGCGCGCGCGCGCGTGCGTGCGCGCATAGTGTGAGGTGTGATTTTGGTTATCACTCTTTGGGATTTAGATAGTACTCCACTCCCAGCCTTGGCCTCTCTCTCAGTCTTCAATAGATCACCATTAAAAACAAAAACAGGGGCTGGAGAGATGGCTTGGCGCCTGCCTGCCAAGCCTAAGAATGCTGGTTCCAATCTCCAGGTCCCACGTTTAGCCAGACATAAAGTGATGCAAGGGCACAATGCTGCACTTTCACACAAGGGGGTGCACGTGTCTGGAGTTCTTTCACAGTGGCTGAGAGGCCACTGGCATGCCCATTCTCTCTCTCTCTCTCTCTCTCTCTCTCTCTCTCAACAAACAAACAAACAAACAAACAAACAAACAAACAAAAAACAGTTTTTCATAATGCCGTATTTTCAGGGCAATTCTTTAAGGCAGTCTCTTAATTCACTGTGAACTATAATAGTTCAAAGGGACTGCGGAATCATTCATTCCCTGTCTCTTCAGCCTTCCTTGAAGTAAGCCTGCAGCTGTGACAATGACCTTGCATTCTATTGAAAGAAAAAGCAAGTCAGAGTTCCTGACTTCTTTCTTTCTCTGCTGCTGCTTCTTCGATGTTCAGGTGATGTGTGTAAAACTATGATTTTTTTTTTTTTTTGCTGAAAGTTATATTTTTAGGAAATAGAAACAAAATGTGCCCAAGGAGCTCACTGAGGGTGGGGAGAGCTGGGATCTTCACTCCGTAGTTGAATAGCCACTTTCCCCGGAGCCGTTCCATGTTCTTCTAACCTCTTCTACCCAAACCCCAAGTGTCGGCTAGGATCTTGGAAGGTCCTATTCCACCACCATTGGTGGTGAGATCCCTGATTGCAAGTTTAGCTAAGATGAAGCACCCTCTTTAAAAGCGAAGCTAGGGTGCTGTTATTGGCCTCATGCCCAAGGAACCACAGTGATGCCATGAGAAGCTCAATGCAGCAAAGCTGGCCAAGGAGGCCTATAGTCCTCGTGCTGCATTAGCTTGGGAAACAGAGACTGCCAGCAGCTGAGCCAAGTCTGGGGAGTCATTCTCTAGGCCTTCATCTCAGCATTTCATTGACTGAGAGTCTAAGGGCGGAAGTGAAACAAAGGCTGTTTGGTTTCTTAGTACAGTGAAATTACATAGAACTATTACTAGATAGAGCTAGAAATGAAGATGCAAAAAATGCTTATTAGAACTAAAATATATATGAAAAGAGTCAATCACTCCCTGAGCATGAAAGCAAAGGTTTGCATATTTTTACATTATTGACACTCGTCGTGATTGTGGTTCTGCTGATTTTAATCCCATTTTGCCTCCAGTTGAAAGTCAAAAACACTTTCTCCTATAGGTTGCGGTTACTTCGAAGGCTGTGCCTTTCAAAAACACAACTTAGCAAAGGCGTAATTCCATGTTGCCACAGGAAAGTGTGTTGGTATAAGTAAGGGCCTGGGGGTGTCTCTGGGAATATGTTTCAGGCATATGACATGGGCTGACAAACACCAGTCAACTATATTTGGCCTACTTTCAAATTTTTACATAGCCTGTGAGATGCCAATGACTTTCATATTTTTAAACGCTTACATTTTAAGTGCTCATACATATGCATGGTGTACTCCCTTTGATTTTTCTTCTTAGATCATATAGTGCTTACTAGCTGACTCTTCCAGATAGCATTTGCCAACCCTTGGTCTAGGGAATGAGGTCACAGGCACCTGTCCAAATTTTGCTTATGTGTCCTTCTTACCCTTTCAATGCAATAATTTCCCTCTTTTCTGGTAATCAAAGCTCATATCTTTTAATGCACGTGTATGATGCATTTATATACAGTCTTTTCAGGGATCAATGAAGACAGCATAAAGAGTTCAGTGGCACCTATTAAAAACCGGCCGACCGTCCTTGCAGTAAACTTTGGAAGTATATAGACAGCATTTGATAGAGTTGGTTCTGGGCTCACGCCAATTAGAATTAGAACATTTTTTAAGTTTGCTTCCATCATGAAACACTTTGCCATGTTTGTTTTGAATTTTGAACATACCAGAGAGAGAATCTTAGTCATATTGATTCCCCAGTGAAGCAAGCAGAGCAACTGTGGACAGCAAGCATGGAAAATCTGCATCTAGCAAGAGTGGAGAGAGTCGGGACAGAGCCATGAGCAGAAGCACTGTGTTTGCTCGCTCGCTTGCTCTCTCTCTCCATTTTCTGGGCATAATTCAAAAGATTTTTGGTAAATTGATATGTGCTATATAAAGATCTCTTTCCAGTTTTGGACACTACCCTGAAAACAACTTGAGCTCTCATTTGTCACTGCTCCTTCTCCCTCTTACTCTGAAGCCCAGGCAGCCACTAATCTGTGTTGCCCTCTCCACTGATCGATCTCCTCTGGACATTTCATGTGATTATAATTGTCCCTGTGTGGTTTTGTGGGCTGACGTCTTTCACTTACTGTGATGCTTTCGAGCTTTAGATATCGTGTAGCTTACTTATATCAGAAATTTCTTTGTTTAATTTATTGATTGTTTTAATAAAAAGATTAGAGACACCCCTCTCTCCCACCCCAAATCTGCTGACGGTCTTCTGTGGGGTTATTGCTATTCATTGTGGGGATCAAGAGGCCTCAGTCAGTTTCTGCAGGAATGGGGAAACATGGTGTCTCAGGCTATTCCCACCCACCCTGAGGCTCTAACAGTCTTTTAGCCCCCTCTTCCATGATGCTTTGCGAGATGTGGTGGACAAGATAGACACCTGACTTAGTAGTGTTACTTTCTCTGTAGACTCTGGATCTCTGTTTTTATAAGGTTTGAGTGACCACAGTGTCTTACAGGGGAAGCAGTGACATGAATACTGCTTTCGAGGCTACCCTGAGAAACCAGAACTTTCTTTGGATGGCTAAACCTTTTTTTGTTTATCTCTTCCTTGTTGGGTGGAAATTGTATTGTTTCTCCTTTTTAGCTATTATAAAAAAGTGCTGCTGTGAAAATTTGCCTGTGGAAGTACATTTTCAGCTCTTTTGGGTAGATATCTAAAACAGGATTCTGGTCAAGGCCATATGGTAAATGTATGTTTAATTTCCACAGACACTATCAAACTATTTCCCAAATAGGCTGTAGCATTTCATAGTCTTGTCAGAGTGTCTCAGGATTCCTTTTTCTCTACAGCCTCAAACATGTGTTATTATCTCTTTGATTATAGTTATTCTCATGGGTTTGAAGTGGTATCTCATGGCATATTTTAATTTTTCTTCTTTCTTGGCCATGTATAGATTTTCTTCAGGGAAATGTTTCTCATATCTTTGGTCTATCTTTAAATTATGTTATTTTTATTATTTTACTATGTTATTATTTAAAAATTTATAATATATCTGGATATAAATCTTCAGATATGAGTTATAAATGTTACCTCCTACTTTTGGGTAGTCATTTATTTCCTTCTTTTTTATTGACAACTTCCATAATTATAAATAGTAAGCCATGATAATTCCCTTCCCTCCCCTACTTTCCCCTTCACAAATATACCTTTCATCAGATCCCCTCCCCCTCAATTAGTCTCTCTTTTCTTTCTGTGTTATTATCTTTTATTCCTATTGTGAGGGTCTGGTGTAGGTAGTACCAGGCATTGCGATGTCATGGATATCCAGGCCATTTTGTGTCTGGACGATTGCATTGTAAGCAGTCCTACCCTTCTTTGGCTCTTATAATCTTTCTGCCACCTCTTCTGCAATGGACCCTGAACCTTGGAAGGTGTGACAGAGATATTTCAGTGCTGAACACTCCTCTGTCACTTCCTCTCAGCTCTGTGGTGTTTTTTGAGTCATCCCAGAGGTCACTGCCACCTGAAAAGGGAAGCTTCTCTAATCAAAAGTGAGAGTAGGGGCTGGAAGGATGGCTTAGCAGTTAAGGCATTTGCCTGCAAAGCCAAAGGACCCAGGTTCGATTCCCCAGTACTCACGTTAGCCAGATGCACAAGGGAGCACACACATCTGGAATTCATTTGCAGTGGCTGGAGGCCCTGGTGCACTCATTCTCTCCCTCTCTCCCTTTTTCTCTGTCAAATAAATAAATAACAAAAATTTTTTTAAAGTGAGAGTAGCACTAATATATGGGTATGAACATTAAGAGAAGTGCTTACTGGGCAATTTGGTGAGCATAATACATGCATTTAGCCAGACACCAGCAGACATTACACCCCTGGGGCTCATGACTTCCCCTGTCATAGGTTTTCAGTATCAGGCATGTATTCCCTCCTGTGGAATGGGCCTCCAGTCCAATTAGTGAGCAGTAGGTTTCCCACATAACAGACATGCCATTATTGCACCTGTTGGCTCATTTGACATGGCTGGCCAAAATTAAGGTTTGCAGTGTCCACTGTTGTGTATCTCTAATGGAGGTGCATGCAGTGTAGCTTTTTCCAGCTTTCTGTCAGCTGGTGTATAGGGAAGGAGGTTTTTAGCTTAGCTCCAGCAAGATTTCTCAGTGACTTTGCAGTCCAAGTGTGTGGAGTCTTCATCTATAGGGTCTTACCATCTATTCCTGATCAGAAACCAAGAGCCTTGGAAATAGCCTGTAATGTTTTGATGGCATCAGGAACCTCCCTGGCCAATAACTCACTGGAAGGTATCCCATCCCTGGAACTGAAATTTTTCTATTAACAATCTATGGCTTCTGGGTGTGCCATTGTTCAAAAATTAACCTACTTGTTTTCTAGGCCCATTTCCTTGAAATACAGTTTTCCATCCTTTCATCCTAACATAGTGTCCATCTTTAATGGAAAAGTAAGTTTCTTGGAGGCAAAAAAATGGAATGATCCTACCTTTTAACCCAGTCTGCATGCTTATATCTTTTGGTTGGGGCATGGAGACCATTAATATTGAGTTATTATTGAAAGGTATGTATTTATTCTTGCCATTCTTCTTCTTTTATAGTTCTTCCTTTACATTTTTGTATTGTTATTTGAGTATGTTTTATTTTTTCCTGTTTCCTCATGTGTGTGCTTTCCTTTCTCTTCAGCATAAAGTATCCCTTCAAGTATTTTCTGTTCAGCTGGTTTAATGGTCATATATTCCTTTCACTTACTTTTGCTGTGGAATGTCCTCATTTCACCATCAATTTGAATGGGTAGCTTTGCTAGATAAAGTCATCTTGGTTGTTATCTTTCAGAACTTGGAACACATCATTCCAAAGCCCTTCTGGTTTTCAAAGTTTGTGTTGAGTAATCTGCTTTTATCCTGATGGGCTTGCCTTTATATGTGACTTGATTTTTTTCCTCTAACTGCTTTCAATATATTTGCTTTGGTTTGTGTGTTTAGTAGTTTAATTATAATATGGCAGTGAGAGGTTCTTTTCTGATTTTGTCATTTTGGCATTCTAAAGGCTTCCTGTATCTGCATTGGCATCCATTTCCCTATTTGGGGAAATTTTTATTCTATGATTTTGTTGAAACTACCTGATATGCCTTTGGAGTGAAATTATTCTCCTCCTACTATACCCTGAATTCTTATATTTGATCTCTTCATAGTGTCCTGAATGTCTTGAAATTCCCTTTCCTTCCTCCCTATTAGTTTGTCTTTCTTTTTGTTGGACTGTATTAGATCTTCAACCTGGTCTTCTAGTTTAGATATTCTATCTTCTCCTTGATCCAGTCTACTGGTGAGATTTTCTACAGAGTTTTCTATTTGACTTACTCTGTTTTGAATTTCTAGTATTTCTGATTGGTATTTTTTCCATTATTTCTCTTTCCTTACTCTTGTTTTATATTGACCTAGTTATTTCATTAAGTTGGTTTCCTGTGTTCTCTTAGGATTCTTGCCACCATTGTTATATGGACAGTTATGAAGATTAGCGATTGGAACATGAGATGTGTTCAGGAGCACATTTGTTGTGAGTCACTTGGTGTCTGCTGTTAGTTTTGATGCTGACTACTAAGGCGCTGTTGTACCAAAAGCTTTTACATCTGGCAACACCTTGATTTTGGCTCTGGTGTTAACCATGTTAACCAGCTGTGGACCTCTGTCACACTGTTTGTTCTCTCTGCCACATTTCCTGATTTATTCAAGGGAAATAAGCTTAGATACCTAAAGGTGCTGCTGTAATGGGTGACATGGAGTTATATATGGGAATGTACTTAACTGTGGCTCTTTCTGTTCTTATTTGACTTTTTAAAAATTTTATTTTATTTTATTTTATTTTAGTTTAGTTTAGTTTAGTTAGAGAGAGACAGACAAAGAGAGAGAGAGAACTGGTGTCCAGGGCCTCAGCCATTGCAATCAAATGCTAGATGCTTGTGCCACCTAGTGGGCATGTGCGACCTTGCACTTTTGTGCATCTTGCTAATGTGGGATCTGGAGAGTCAAACATGGTTCTGTGGGCTTTGCAGGCAAGCTCCTTAACCACTAAAACATCTCTCCAGCCTTTGTTTGACTTTTGATTTTAAAGAGGTAGGAAAATCTTGCAGAGAGGTGCTGAGTTGGGCCCTCTAGGAGAAGGAAGATTTGAGCAAGTGATGCAGGAGTTTGGAGGAAACAGCCAAACCAGAGCTGTTGCTTCAAGAGACATGTGCACATTGGGGACTGAAATAGGGGTCCAAAGGTGGGATTTGATGCTTGGATGCCATAAAGGTCAGATTTGGTTCTAGAGTGTCTTCTGAATTATTCTCTTAAGAAACTCAGTCTGGCTATAAATGTGCCACATTTTAAAGTTAGAAATGATTTCTTGAAACACTGCAGGTTTTAATTATTTACTCATTAGCAAAAAACTTACATCTCTTGGGTTGGTTCTGAGAAAATCTTCATGTCATCCTTGCTCTCTACTCAGCTCCTCTCTTGGCAGTATTGCCCCAGTGAATCTGAGGTACACACGAAAGAGCTTTTAGAACAGCAGGAAATTACATTAGTGTAAAGCATGCAGTGGAGCAGAGTGTGTATTTATTATGCTAGCAACTGCATTCCAAATATGTGTGAGTAATTATTTAAAAATTTTTGAGAATCAATTTGCCATAGAGTATTGTGATTCTACCTTGAATTACATAGCATATATGTTCTAGGGAAATTGTGGACACTTCTGTTATCAAGTTGTTTTCTCAGTAACATATAGCATCCTTTAAGGTGCTTGTGTGACTGATTAGCCAGAATGACTCTGGTTGTAAATGTCTTATTGATTATTAACCCACACATCTGCTCTGTATACCATTCCTCCTACTTTATACATTTCCAAACTTCAAAACAGTTTCTGATAAAAACTTTGGTAATAGAGACTGGAGAGATGTCTTAGCAGTTAAGGCACTTGCCTACTAAGCTGAAGGACCCAGGTTCAGTTCCCCATTAACCATGTAGTAAGTTGGATGCACATGGTGGTACATGCATCTGGAGTTTGTTTGTGGTAGCTAGTAGCCCTGGCCTGTCTCTCCAACTGTCTCTCTCTCAAATAAATAAAAGTAAAATATTTTTAAATTTTGGTAATATGATATATGTTTTAATGATTTCTTTTTGTCATTTCTCATTGATAGATCTTTTTGTCCTTTTTATTCAAAAAGAAAGTGTGAACAAAAGGGGGCTATGCTCTTATATACTTCATATAAAAATATTAAAAAATACTTTTGCCCCAACTCCTTTTCAGGTTCCAAATGGTACCAAAAAGGGCTCTGACCACCCTCAGCTCCCATCCTTATCAGTTCTTTTTCTGCCGCTCCATGACCTGGATCAGGGACCTTTGTAGTCTAAATGATAACTCCTTTCCCATCCACTGATGTCCTGCCTATTTCTTCTGCTCTGTGCTACTGCCAGTCCGGCATTGCTCATTGTAACTTTCTCCTAGGCTTAAAGCCTACCTGGTCCTCTTATGCCTCAGTAGGCAGCCACTCCCTTGCCTAGCTCATCCATAGGAGGGACAAGCTATGACAATATCTGTGTCTTAATAAGATTTATATATCTGATATTGAAAGACTGAGTTTTCCAGCACAGTTCTTGGAGAGGTATGGCACAATGACATTAGGGCAGGATGACCTTGAGATGGAAATTTCTCTCTGGATATTATCACAAGCTGGGAGTGCAGCTAGAAGATGTTAATGATGTTTTAGAATAGTAAAGTTTAGGATAGTAAAGTCTTGAGTTTACTTTTACTACATGAAATCTTCATGCCTCACCAACATGTTTTGCTCATCTATGTTTCTGGCAAGCCATTTATTCGCATATCATGTCTTATTTATGGCACTGCATTACTGTGGAAATTTACTTCTCAGCTCAGCATTACTGAATTTTATTCTGAACATTTTGGCAGCTGCTTGTACGACGAATGGATTTAATGTAGTAGAAATCTCAGGTGCCTTGTAACATTAAATATTAAGTGACTTTAAAAACTGCAAACAAGGGAAAAAGAAGTCAGTCAAATATGGACCCATAAATTCAATAAAAAGGAAGCAAGAGAGTCTTTCATTTACATGACCTACTGCTTAACCACTTAAGAAGAGTGAAGACTTTGTCACTTACATCTTCTTTACATCTGCTATGACTTGTCTGAATGGGAGTTATATTCTAACTTGGCAGTGTGTATAGCCATTGGCACTGGCCTATACAGTTAGTCATAAGACTTAGTTCAGAGATTACATAGTGGGTGCATGTCACAGGATAACCATATAGAAATAGCAATAGATAAGAGTAATCGGTCTCTTGCATGTGTCACATGCTTGTCTATCTACCTTGTAAGTATTGCCTCATTGTTCATTCCAGTCCATAGAAGTAGGTATTGTCATCTTCATGTTTCCTTTCAAGAGATGCATCTAGAGTGTCACAGGTAACATTTTTGGAAACAGCACTCCACAGGTGTGTGAATACAGCTCCCAAGAGCTCATCCTAGGCTATAGATTTAAGGTATAGATTTTTCACTGGCAGCTGAAAAAATTGGTATTAGGCATTGGTATTTGTCCCCAGTATCTCATGTGGACAAAAGCCTTGGGAGGTCGAGTCCAGAGGAAACTTGAGAAAGATTATGAAAAGTTGATTTGGAAAAGGGGAAGACATAGGATTAAGGCTTAAAATTGGGGCAGTGATTGGGAGGAGAGACAATAACATGTAACAGGGATGAGATTTTCTAGTCACTTTGAAGAAGAGATGACAGGGTAGGCCAGGGCACCAATGGCACTGGAGGATGACTTCAATGTGTTTTGATAGACAAACTCATGTTTTTGTCAATTGTCTATTCTTTTTTGTTATTTATTTATTTATTTATTTATTTATTTATTTATTTATTTATTTTGGTTTTTTGAGGTAGGGTCTCACTCTAGCCCAGGCCGACCTGGAATTCACTCTGTAGTCTCAGGGTGGCCTTGAACTCATGGTGATCCTCCTACCTCTGCCTCCCAAGTGCTGGGATTTAAAGGTGTGCACCACCATGCCCGGCTTTGTTATTTATTTTTATGCAGAGAGAGAGAGAGGAGAGACAGAGAGAAAGAGAGAGAGGGGGAGAGAGAGAGAGAGAAATAAGCACATTATGGCCTCTTGCAAGCAAACTCCAGATGCATGCATCACTTTGTGCATCTGACTTTACATGGGTACTGGGGAATTGAACCTAAGTAATCAGGCTTTGCAAGAAAGTGCCTTTAACTTCTAGGCCATCTCTCAGCCCTGGTTTCATGTTTAATCATTGTTTTTTGATACTTATTATTTTTCTAAGTATACCTGTACAGTTAATATGTGTAACATTTTGTGATGGCAACTGGTGTCCGAAGTCATGATGCATATGTAAATAGGATGTTGGGGCTCACAGTCTCCCTAGGTACATAGTGAAAAGATGGCCACACCTAGTCAGACCTGAGGTACTGAAGTGATAATCTGGTTGGTAGGTTGTCAACTTAACTCTTTCAATCCACATATGATTCATATGATGTCAGCCACTCATGTAACACTCCCCATGTTTGTGAAGTGGCTTATTTTCTTATTTGGGAACAGAGGCTGGCCATTGGTGGGAACAATCCCAGGGATGGCAGATTGTTAGTCCATTTCCCTTTCTCAAGAGCACCTGAGTCTTCCAAACAGAAAATAATAGTTATTGGTCAAAATGCCACAAAATTATATTTATTTCCAGTTGAAGATCTTTAAAATACATCAATTTAAGTTTCATACAAGTATGCTTATAACACACATGTACATGTATATACACACAAGACTTATGTAAGATCTACATGTATATATCTATGTATGTATATAAATGTGTGTGTATGTATATTCTCTAAAAACAGAACTGCAAGAAGTAATACATGATTTTAAATGCCTGAACATTGAAAATGGTATGTCAGGGCATTCAAATTAATGAGTCTAGTCAGTAGGCTAGGATCCATTTCTGTCTATCACTTTATTATTTTTCAATTTGTTTCTTCCTCATTGAATTCTGTGAACCTTGGAAAATAGGTGTTTTCATCCTATTTTCAGATGAAGAAAAGTCTTACATTGCAATTGTGGATATGGACTTAGTGGTGAGTGAAAATCTCTATTCGTATCCCTATGGACTTCACAGGGCTCAAGCTGCTATGCCATGATGAAATGTGCAGAAGAGTCTGTGGTAGAAAACTGACACAGGCAGTAGAGCAGAGGAGGAAAAGTACATTCCCTTCTTAAAATCAAATGTACGTGCATGCTGAAAATTTAATGACTGTTGGTTCCAGTTTTCTTTTTCAGACATTTCTAGCATCAATGTTCAATGAGTGTCTCTTGGTCTTCGGTTCACTCCTTCTGAAAGAAGTGCATAGATTATGAAAGCACTCGAGGTTCAAGGAGCACATGGCATTAATTTGTCTGTAGTTGATAATAAATATGTGGCAGCTTTTACCTCACCCTTGTACATAAGAACTGTGACATTTGAAGTGCATGCTTCACAGCCATATCCACTGAATATACTTTGGGCAACAGGGGAGCAATATTTGTTTTAGACCCTTTATAAACCTTACTCTAGGAATATTTTCAATTATATTTTTCAGTCTTTCACAAATCATGGCCATTCAATGGAATTTAAATGGACTTTACCATCACAATTAGAAGTCTATTCTAGAGTACAGAAATCTAGGTGTTATATAAAATTATTCTACAGGTAGAATGATCTAACAAGTGTAATTTATGGGCACTGATTTTTGGGTTGATGCATCTTGAGTTGATTATAGGGGCTGGAATAATGTTGAGAAGACTGACAGAACACCTGCTTAACTACTGAATTCTACTCTGCTATGTGCTTGACAGAGGTAGTCAGCCTGAGTGGAAAGGGAAGATTCGGATAGACCAAAAACAAAAAAAGAAGAGCAAGAATCACTACGATATCAATATGACCCATAAGAATAGAACAGAAATAATTGAAATCGTATGTAAGAAGCCAAACAGGGTATAATTAGAACTACATGCATGCATATCTGAATATGCATGCAATATCTGAAATACTTTAAGTGGTCTTTTAGCTCTAAGATTGTGAATGTAGTGGTGGGAAGATGGTAAAATTGATTCAGATGTTAAGAAGAGATACTTGAAGTACTGGCACATGGAGCCATTCATGTTTCTGGGTGTGTGAAAAGGAAAAAAAAGATAGGATTTCGTTTATCATAACTCTTATTTACACTGTGTTTTAATAATTAAATATAAACTAGCACGTATAACAAGTAAGCCCTGATTTAACAATAAAACCTACTCAGGTCTAACTGATCTTGTTTTAGTGAAGGAATACATTAGAGAACCAGCTAGAGCTTGCTATTTACCATCTTTCTGTTCTCTGCTGCTCTGAAATAATATCCTGGATGTGGTAGCATTTCTTTGACTATTTTTGTAGTTGTGATATATGTTTGTGTTTGCATATCTATATAGCATTATTTTGTATATCATCAGATGCTACATGACTTAACTAGACAATATTTATTTTATTTTATTTTTTATTTTTTATTTATTTTTGGAGAGAGACACCGAGAGAGATAGATAGAGAGGCAGAGGGAGACAGAGATGGGCGCGCCAGCAGTCTCTCAGCTGCTGTGAACGAAATCCAGATGCGTGCACCCCCTTGTGGGCAAGTGCGGCATTGCGCCCTTGAGTCACTGTGCATCTGGCTAAACGTGGGACCTGGAGATTGGAACTGGGTTCTTAGGCTTAGCAGGCAGGCGCCTTAACCACTAAGCCATCTCTCTAGCCCTAGACAATTTTTTTTGAAACACTGGATTAATAGAGCCTTCCCTTCTCAGGTCAAATTCACATTTGACCTGGGAATGAAAAGAATAGATTTGCCGTCCAACCTCAGTGACTTTGCTTTGTTAATTCCATTGCTTCTTAGACACAGAAATAGCTGAGCCTTCAGCAAATGAGGAAAACTATTTAGAGTCACAGAGTTAATTATTGATGGCAATAAAAATAATTTCAGGAAAGGTTTGCCCTGAGGCATGAACCCAAATCTGCATAACTACCCACAGGATGAGTAATTTCTTTCCCCTGAGCTATCAGACTTCTTTGGGCTCCTGCAAGTTTAAAAACAACCCTGGAAATGTATAATATATATCTCAGTCTCCTAAAAGGAATCCTAAATCTTACTTTAATTCATTCATTAAGATACACAGTATGTTTCTCATATAAGTCAATTTACTTTCTCCCTAGTAAAGGAGGATCTCTGTTGTCCTCCAACAGTGAAATTAGTGCCAGGGTTAGACAACCTCACTGGCAGAGCTTAAAAAGCAGATATCTCACCTACAAATCATGCTTTAAAAACATTCTTAGATGAAACAAATCAGCTAGTTAACCAAGACTTCAAGTCTGCCCTTCACTCAATAATATATCAGTTGAACTCCTAGAACTCTCTTATCAAGGACAGAAGAATTATCAAAGGGTATGCATTTTCAGTTATAATGTGAATCATCTCAAGGAATAAAATATATATTAGCTTATATAACACATGTCTAAAACTAACTTGTTTGTGTCAACAATTCACAAAACATATCAATCATTGTGTTGTATATCTGAGACCACATATTTTTTTCAATTGTTATACGTCAATAAATCTGTTTTTAAAAAATGTGTGTGGTAGGTGTGGAAGGCAGAGGTAGGAGAATCACCATGAGTTCAAGGCCAACCTGAGGCTATATAGTGAATTCCAGGTCATCCTGGACTAGAGTGAGACCCTACCTTGAAAAACAAAACAAATGAAAAACAGTAAAAAAAAAAAAAAAAAAAAAAAAAAAAAAAAAAAAAAAAAAAAAACAACTTTGTGTACACACACACACACACACACACACACACATCTTTGAAGAGAAGTATTTTGGATCTTGTCCTGTGGGAGAAAAAGAATACTTGTCTGTGTTATTAACACTGTTCTGTGGGCTCTGGTTACTTTATTGGGCTTACTAACTACAAAATAGAGGGTCTTGTTTTGTTCTACAAATAAAATATCCACCCATCTACCTAAAACAAACAAATAAAAATCTGAAACCAGCAACTTAAAAAACCTAAAAAACATCTGCAAAGATGTCTCAGCAGTTAAAGGTACTTGCTTGCAAAACCCAACAGCCTAGGTTGATTCCCTGGTACCGACAATGTAAAGCCAAATGCACAAAGTGGCACATGGGTCTGGAGTTCATTTGCAGTGGCATGAGATCCTACTGTGCCCATTTTCTTTCCCAAATAAATAAATACATAATTTTGTTAGAAAAACAGGTATTGGTTTAATATTTAAAATCTGATGTTGGGCTGGAGAGATGGCTTAGCGGTTAAGGCGCCTGCCTCCTAAGCCTAAGAATGCTGGTTCCAATGTCCAGCGGTTCCAATCTCCAGGTCCCACGTTTAGCCAGATGCAAAGTGATGCAAGGGCGCAATGCCACACTTGACCACAAGGGGGCGCATGCATCTGGATTTTGTTCACAGCAGCTGAGAGGCTGCTGGCACACCCATCTCTATCTGTCTTCCTCTCCCTCTCTCTCTGTCTCTCTCTGTGTCTCTCTCCAAAAAAAATTAAAAAATAAAATAAAATCTGATGTCTATACACTAGTGAGTGTGCAATTGCTTTCTCAGAACAGATAGTATATAGAGTATCTACTAATTTTTTATTGACACTTTGATATAGTTATCTTTACTTAAAGCTTACAGCACCCCAAGATATACATGGAGACCCTAAAGGAAAGCACAGGGAGGTTTGTTTTCTTTTATCATCTTCCTATAAATGTAGAGAAGCTTCATATTTCACATCTGTGTTCTCAGTTGTAGGACAAGATGGTCAATTGCCCCCATGGCCCTTACTTAGCACTTAAGAACCATCTCTAGTTCAAGAAAACTTTAAAAATATAAACAAATGAATACTTCTGATGTATGTGTATAGAAATACACTGATCATACTATTAAAGCACCAGTAATACTAACTCCTTGCCTTCAAGGAGCTGTTTCCTGGTAAGGTAAACTGCATACATGCATGACATCAACTCTGAATGGGATTTGGGTTAAGTCATTTCACTTGAAGTGTGTGTTTTATATTGTGCAGAGAAGGGAAAGCAACGGGGAGTCTTCTTTGTTCTCCTCCATTAATGTAGGAAAGTAGCTAAACAGAGATGGCAGCTGTCAGAGTAGTTCCATTGATTTTGTGTACTATGGTAGTTTGAATAGATGTCCCCCAATATAGTCAGTGTTTTATTAGTTTGTAGTTTGCATCTGCATCCACCTGGCTGGAGGCAGTGTCACTGGGCGGATCTTAAGGTGTGGTGGTGGGTTTGAGATTTCAATCTAAAGATCTGCAAAGTGTGCCTAGCTGGAGTTCCTGAGGTGTGCTATGCTGTGTGGCTTTTGGTTTTTGGCTTCTCTCTGTCTGCTTGGACCTGTGAAGGTGGCCAGCTTCTTCTGCCATTATGGAACTTCCCCTGGATCTATAAGCTTTAATAAATATCCCTTCCTCCATAACCGTGCCTGGTCTGGAAGTTCATCTCAGCAAACCTGAAGCTATCTGCTACATGTACTATAATAGAAAGGGCTGAAATGTTATTCACAGTACAAAATTCATATATTAAAGTCATCAACAATCAGTGGTGTGAAGAGTCACCTGGATTTGAGTTTTAGAACAATCTACCACTTGTTTTTTATGTCTTTTGGCAAATTACCAAAGTCCCACTGTCTTACCTGTCAATACTATAGGGTTCACGTACAATGTAATTGAGTTAATATATGTGAGACTCCTAATGTTACCAGCCACAAACTAAGTGCTCAAGCTCAAGAAATGCCACTTATCATTTTACAAAAGTAGATGGTTGCCACGGAAAATCTAAGCAAAAAGGACCTCACAAAGAACTATTTCAGTCAGGCTCAAAACTTCAACTACTTCTCATTAAAACTTTGCACAGGTGACTATATCAGAAGTACTACAGAAACTGCTTGGGAGGTTTTAAAAAATCCAGTGTACTCGACTGGCGAAATATACAAAATGAATGTAATATCCTGTAATTTTGTTTATAGCATATGAATCAGCTATAAGTTTTGTGTAGAAAAAAGCAGTTAATGTACTTTGGGCTTAAAAGTAAAATGATACATTATTTTAAAGAACCAATAAATTAAGTCTCTACTGATTCATTCCTAAATACATTATATTAATTTACCTAACTGTATGTGCTTGACCTTAGATCAAACTTTATTTCTTTGATATAGGAGAGTAAGTTATTTTAAATATTAAACTTTGTGAAAGAAAAATGTTCATGTTATAAATGATAGACTCCTCCACTTTGTGTATTGTTAAGAAATGTGTTTGTCTTGTTTTGTTTGCATAACAGAAGAGCTGAAATGAGAGGTACTAAAAATTCATTGTTGCATAGTGAAAACAACCATACATTAATTTTTGTACTCCAACAATGTGTTATAGTTTGCACAGCATAGTGGTATTTTCCTAACTTAAACCATTCCAGAGGTGACTGTTTGATTCCAAATTCTTAACATATTGATCATTCCAAGAACTGGATTGGCCAATATTTGTCATATTTCTCTTCTTTCTTATTTTTAATTGCATAGTTCCTAAAGATAATTGACAGGTGATTTGATAAAGGGCTATAAAATGAGCCTAGAAGAAATAAATGAAAGTATAATGAATACTCTGTAGAATTCAGATGTGAATTTGGGAGCTGTTCTTTGAAACTATGCTACTGGAAATGGCAAGAGAAATATAAGTCAGTCACCCATTTGGAACTCACAAGCAAGTCAAAAGTTTATGGCTGTAATTAAATATGAGGAAAAATGGTTAAGGAAATAGTATGAGAAAATCAGAGTTCTTCCAGTGTTGCAACATTAAGAAACTGTGGCTTCCTAGAATAACCATTGCTTGGGCAAGATGGAGAAGGGTCCTTTGCACAATCTCTCTTCTTTAGTTGATGAGCATGATATTATTTTGGGTGTCCTAGACTGAATGGAAGCACGAGTGCAGTATTACCCTGTCCTGGATTTGTAAGCTGTCAGTTTCCATTCATCAGAGTACAGACTGTTCTCATTATTTGGTAATCCATTAATGTCCTCTCCGTTAAAAAAAAAATCATCTAAGTGGAATATATTGATTACATTCTGAGGGTGTATGCAATTAGGAAGATAACCTAGGAAGCATGGTACAGGTTGGCACCTGGAAGACTCAGTATTATAAGTTCTAGGACAGTCTGGGTTACAGAATAAGACCTTACCCATCCCTCCCCACGCAAAAGATCAAGAATAGACAGTGTAACATAATGGCTAACAGTTTGGGTGTTGGTATCATAATTATTTAGTGTCCAATGCCATTTCCCTCCCTTTTTAGTTGTATGGCCTTTGGTTAGTTACTGAACCCCTTTGTGCTTGGTCCCTCATCTGGAAAAAAAGACAGGACAGATGACAATGACACAGCCTGCTTTACTATGTGAGATAGTTCCATTAAATAACTTCCTTTCTGAGAAGTACTGAGGAGAGCTGGTGGTGTCCAGCATATACTTCATGGATGCTGAGAATGAAATGACACGTTCCATTTCCCCTGCTAGAAGATGGCACGCTTAGCAGAGCTCAGGGATGTTCTCTGGTTGTTCTTCCTGTTCTGCGTCCTCCATAGCATAGGGTCTCAGAGCCACTCGGGATACATCTGGCAACAAGACATGAGTGCCCTGTGCTCTGATTCCCTGCTTTTATGGCATATTTGATTAGTAGCCTTGCCTTTAGAAAATGGCTCTCTTCAGTCTTGTTGCAGAAGGATGATAAACACGATTTGGTGGGTGATGCATTGGTATCAGCTTCCTGCTCCAGGTTTCAGGTTTGATGGCCAAAAGTGGTTTCCACATCCACGCAAACATAGTGCAGCCCAGTCCTCTGTGTGCTGAAGTGTGCTCAGATTCTATGGAGCTTGAGAGTTGCCCCTAGAGTCAGGGAGAGATTAGGTCTTAGTTTTGTCACTTAATAACTGTACAGTCTCGGACGAGCTAATTCCTGGGCCCAGCAGAGTGTCCTTCCCTGCAGAGCGGTTTAGCCTGGAGTCTGTAAGGGTTCTGGGTCCTTCTGGTCATCTTTGATGGAAAGCTTAAGATTCAGATCCTGGCTTTGCTGAGTACCCTGGCACCCCTTCCCTTCTCTTTCCAGGCTACCAAGTGAAGTGCCTGTGCCAGCACCTGCCTTCTTGTCTTTGACAGCTTATACTCTACTAAACAAAATTCCTCTTTGATAGTTTAGCATTACAGAAATAAAAGTGCTGAGAGAATCTTGGTTTCAGTCGGTTTTTCACAAGATTTGTCTTTTAAGTTTTCATAAAGCATTCTTAACTATATTTTTCTTATTATTAAAACAATACTGTATTTTGTAAAAATAAATTTAATACTTCTTTGTTCCTTGTTTTCACTAGTAAAGTCTGAGAATTCCTCTCCTGATTATTGTTAAATGGTTTATATTATTCCTAAAGGCCAATAGCATTTAATTTGGCAATGAAATTTCAGGCAATTACTAATAATACTCTTTGTAATTATTTTTGTTGTTGTTGTTACTGTTTTCGAGGTATGATCTCACTCTGGCCCAGGCTGACCTGGAATTCACTATGTAGTCCCAGGCTGGCCTTGAACTCACTGAGATCCTTCTACTTACCTCTGCTTCCTGAGTGGGGGATTAAAGGTATGCACCACCACACCCAGTTTATTTGTAGGTTTTATTCTAAAATTGTTGCTTGAATTCTTTTTTTTGTTTTTTTTTTTTTTTTTTTTTTCTGAGGTAGGGTCTCACTTTAGCTCAGGTTGACCTGAAATTCACTATGTAGTCTCAGGGTGGCCTCGAACTCAATCCTCTTACCTCTGCCTTCTGAGTGCTGGGATTAAAGGAGTGCACCACTGTGCCTGGCTCTGAATTCTTATACTTTGTATTTTGGTCAGTTAGAATTGATCTGAGTTACTTTTTAGTAAAGATTAATGAGTAATGTACTTTTAGAGTCTCTGAGTATGGGAATATCCTTCAAACACCATAGCAAATGAAAGGCTGAGAGTATCTTGTTATTTTTAATTGTGTTTTCCTTTTTTGACATTTGGAAATACAGAGGAGAAATGTGTGAGACCATGTGGACATTTGTTCCTTTGACATAGACTTCTTTTCTTTTGATTTATATGTTGATTTGTTTCTGTTTTCATGCCTGAATACAGAAGGATTTCTTTCTTTTACTTTTACCCTAGGATTCAAAATTTTCATCAGAATGTGTCACTGTATTGATAATGTTTAGAATAAAATTTAGCTTTTTTTTCTTTTTATAACTTCTATTGACAATCACCCTACACATATACAATACATCCTAACCATAATTCCTTCCTAATACCTGGCTTTGTCCCTCCCTCCCATCCCTACTCCACTGCACTTCTTTCAATTAAACTGTCTTCTATTTTGATGTCATTTCAGTCGTGTGTAGTTAGCAGCAGCCACTGTAAGGGCATGGGTACAACAGCCACCTTGTATCTGGAAGGCAGCATTCCAAAGCACTCCTTTCCATCCTTCGGCTCTTACTTGCTTTCTGTCACCCTTCTGCAGTGGCCCCTGAGCCTCAGACGGTGTGATAGAGATGTCTCATTTAGTGCTGGACACTCCACTGTCACTTCTAAGAATGTTGTTTTGAGTCTTTCCAGGAGGTACCACCAGCTGAAAAGAGAAGCTTCTCTAGCCAGGAATGAGAATAACATTATTATATGGGCAAGAAAGTAAATATGTAGAGGGTAATTTGGTGGTGTACTATGTCAAGTTAGCCAGACAACAGTAGTAGCATCTGCCTTAGGACTTAGGACCTCCCCAGCCATAGGCTTTGATTAGGTTTTCAGTACCAGGCATAAATTCCTTCCAGGATAGCCAGCCTTTAATCCAACTGGAGAAGAGTTTTTGGTTTCCTCCATACCAGACATGCCACTATTACACCAGTTTTACATTCTGTCTGGCTGGCCATTTGTGTTAGCTTACAAAGTCCACTGCTGATTAACAATGTAGATGATATTTCTCCCCAAGTCAGCTGCATAGCATTTCCAGCAACATGACAGCTAGTCAACAGGGAAGAAGCTTCCAGCTCAGCACCAGGCTGATTTCTAAGTAAGCTGCAGCCCAAGCATGTGAACTGTTTAGAAATAGGTCTTACCATCTAGTTCATCAGTTCAGACTTTTTCAAGTGTGTCCTTTGATTATTGTTTCTATTTCAGGACTTCACTTGCATTTTCTTAGAAACAGTTAGGATTAGGTTGGCATTTTCTGGCCTGTAGTTCTGAGATGGTTTTTCATGTACTGACTTCATGTTGCTATTAACCTATGTCAGTGATTTAGCTTCTGTTGCCTGTGTCTTTATCCCTTCTCCATGTGGATACCAATGTTGTGCTTCACTTTCATTATCTATGTGATGCTGTTTTGTTTGCTTTTCACATATATATATTTTTTTCCATTACCAGTTTTTGAAGTTGATTTACAGCTTTCTGCTTTTGGTTTCAGAAGCTGTATCTTCTTGTATCCTGTTGGGAATGCCAAGTACTTTTCTAAAAATTGCTTCTGATTCCTGTAAGAGATCATCTTGAAGAGATTTTTCTTTCCTTGATTGTGTCTTTAGCATAGTCTTTACTTTCCACATTCAGTACTGCTTAGTAGATTCATGCTGGTATTCAGCTGTTATCTTTATTCTTGAATATTAAAAGATCCATCTAGACCTACTCTTAGAAAGGACGCCCCTTGGCTCAGTTCTCTGTCTTCCTGTTTTAGATTCCGACCTTGTAACAAGTTGATGAGTGTAGGCCATGACCCATTTTCAGTGGACTTATTGGCTATCTCAGATCCTTTTTTTTTTTTCATTATGAAACAACCCTGACTCCTAGAATGCAGCACTTTTAAAGATCATCTTGTCTCTAAATCTGTTTTTATGCAACTGAAACTGCCAGGGTACAAAGTACTTCCCCTTCTTTCCAGTTGTAAAAAAATAAAAAATAAATAAATAAATAAAAAAGGAACAATCAGTAACTGATGGAGGTGAAGTTTGAGGATTCTCCTGCTGCCTCAAAAGCATCATCATCTGTGACAAAGAACTGCCTAGTTTTCTGGGCCAGATGGATAGAAATGGAGAAAGGGGCACAGGCAGAGAAAGATTTTTTCTTATTTCCTTTAGGGCTCAAACAAGCTTTTTTGTGTCACCTTTAATCACTTTATAAAATCTTTTTTTATTTTTTACTGTTAAAAGACTTCTTCCTTACTCCTGTTGAAGGAGTGAAGGTCATAAAGCTTGAAGGTCACCTCTCCTTTTTGTGTTTGCATGCAATTTATCTCTTTTAGAGATATTTCGTTAAGGATTGGAAGAGACTAGTCTTGGAGCTGTAATTTATATGTAACTTCACAAATCCAGCACTTTTTTCATGTTGCAAAATGCTTGCAAATTTTACTTCCTGCAGATATTTTGTGGAAATAAACTCTCCCTTGTAAATATTCATTACAAGTTGTTATTCAAATGACGTAGGCATCTGTGCTCCTGTAATAGAACCTGTGTCTTAGGAAAACTGGGTCATTTTAGTGGTGAAATAAAATGTAGATATATGAATGATGGTAGGAATTCCAATGACTTCTATAAAATTTTTATTATACATAAAAGCTGCCTGATCCTGCCTACTACCAGCAGCCGAGATTGAAACAGCTGTTATAAATCATTTACTAAAGGAGTTGTACAATCAGTTGTCTCCAGAGTGAAGGAAAAGCAAGGCAAATGCTTGCAGCAGGCTGCTTCAATATAACAAAGAGAGATGGGGACTAGAGAAAAGAAGAAATCACTCATGCTGTCATCTTTGAGTCACAATTATAGTAGAATCAACTTTCCCTTGACAGAGATAGGACTGAGGTAAAGGGGTATTGACAGATTTATCCAAAATTGAGAAGAATCTATGGTCTTAATCAGAACCAGCTAAATAATTTTCAGGGCCCGATAGAAAATACATTGTGAGACCCCTTGTTTAGCAGTTCTTTAGAATCTCAAGATGGTGATAGGAAAGCATTAGCAGGGCATGGGGTCCTGTGTAGCTGTACAAGTTACATGTTCATGGAAGTAAACCTGGTATTAAGTTCTGATCTAGAATTTGAACACCAACTCAGATAGAAACACACAGACCACTTACAACCACCAAGAACTTGCAAATGAAGATGGGGTTTAAATTAAGCTTTTCCTTGGATATTGCATAAGTGAGCTATCTTTACTTACCAGAGGACTTTTGCAGGGTCTTAGAGTCACTGCTTTTCTATTTTCCTAGGAAGGTTTTTTTGACCCATTCCCAGGAATGACACTGCCTGTGAATGGCTGACAAGCACTTGTATCTGCTAGCAGATTTTTAACCAGCTGATAAGGTCCCTACCATCATTTCCTCTTTTTTTGAATGTAACTGTCATTGCTTTCAGATGATGTTTATGTAATTTAAGTCATCTCCTGAAATCTTTCATTGTTAACCTCATTTGAAATTTTTACATGACTTGCAAACTCATGGGCAGTTTGCATTTTAATGGTAACATGTGGACGAGGTACTGTCTCCTTTGTTTCCATCAACAGTTTATAATGCAGGTTCCACTAACAACATGACTCAGTGAAACAGGGGCAGGTTTAGAGGTGTGGCTTCTCATGTTCAAAAAGTACAAAAATAAAATTGGGAATTCAGTGCTAGTGTAAAATGCTTTTGGTAATAAAAATCTTAAATGCATTCATATAGATGCACTGTGTCCGTTCATAAGTGACTAATAAGAGGAGAGTCACGTGTTAGGAAAGGAGATGAGCAAAGGGACAGATTTGGTAACTCACTGAAGGAAATATTATGATGAATGTTCATACTTGAAATACTTCTTGAAAGCCATGCATTTGAGTATATGGATTTGGCTAGTAATTTGCCATTACGTATATTCCTTGATGGTAAATTTAATTGTTTTCCATCCTATATTTCAAAATGTGTTGTGAAATATATAAACTGAATATCTTAACTTTTTTTCTTTTCTACAGGTGGAGATTTTCATTTTACATCTATGTATTTAGCTATGGAGTCCGATTCTTGAAAAAGGTAGGAACTACCAAATGATTTTATATAATTTTTGGGTAATCCTATATCCCATTTTTTTAATATGTGACTGTATTTTAACAAATCATAACAAGCTATCAAAGAGTTATTTGTACATTTTAGTTTGATTTATCAAAAGCATTTTGAAGTGTATTCTTTACCTTGAGCATTTTTTAAGCATAGATATAAAATACTTTTGTTTTTCCAGTGAAAGATGTGAAGTTCTATGTCTGTTGTAGCTGGTTTTGCATTAGGAGCTTTATAAAACCCAACTGGTATTATGAAAGAAGTTAAGAGTTTTTACATAGAATAGCTTGAACATCAGTTGTTTAATGTGTGTTAGCATATAGTCTTCAAAGTAGAAATTGCTATCTTAGTGCCTTACATATAAGTTAACAGGGTGATACCACTGCTGGTGGAGAATTCATCTCCTTGTATGGTTGATTTTCTTCGATCCTGCTCTGCTAAATGCTTCATGAGTCTAAGAAACTACTTTAACTTAATCTATGAAGATACTTCTTTATGGGGTCCTGTTATTTTCCTCTTGGTGATTTCAGTGCTTTCTGGCACTACTGACAAAATAAGCAGCTTAAATTCAAGATTCATGAAGACATCTGTTCATATAAACAATAATAACTTCATAGAAACAGGAAATCATTTAAAAAGTATATTCTACTATTAACCTCCAAAGTAATATCAGTGTTATTTTAACTTATAAAAATATTCTAAAATAGAGGATTGGATGAGTAGCATGGTTTACTAGTGAATCATAAATATTGACATGAAAATGTTAAATATGCCTTTATTTTTACAGTCTGCATTATCAGGTGTTGTCTGCTTGTGGCAAATTCTCTTATAAGTTCTTGTTGTTTCTTGGTATTGTAGTCTCGTAGAGCTATTTTTTTTTTTTTTAATTTCTTGTCTTTTCCTTGGAGGCTATTTGAATAGATTTTAAGTAGATAAACTTCACTCTAAATATGACGAATTTTTTACGCATAGAAAACATAGTAAAAGTAACTTAGTTTGGCTCCTCAAAACTTATTGACAAAAGCTAGACTGATGGTAGAACAGTTATTCTTACAATTTTACTACTATGAAAGAAGTGGAAAGCATTAAATCTGAATGGCATTTGAGCTCATTTGGAAGAATTGTGTGTTTTGGGAATATGGTGTTGCTAACCAAGGTCGGGGTTTGGGATGCACGCTTGGCTTTGTTGGTGAGAAGCAGATGGTCGGAGCCAGGAACACTCTTTTGTCCTGTCCACCAGGCTTGCTGGATGTGGTTTTCTTTAGTTCTCACAAGGCTAGCCATCTGGCACCAGAGTAGGAAGGCACTTTGACATGGCTCTGGAGCACTCTGCCCCTACACAAACTAGATGCAAAGAAATTAGCTTTTGTCCAGACTGGAGCTCAAGGATCCAGAGCTGAAGGCCAGTGGACCATGTAGGCAGAAAAAGGACTTGGCAATAAAATGTATGCCTGGGAATTATTTTGTATTACATGACATCAGTTTTTTACCAGTTTCCTTTCAACTGCCTCTGGTTATAACAAATGCTTTTAAAGAGATAAAAGACTTAGACATGTTCCGGTTGAGTTAATTTGTATTGGGAGTTCTTTCTTTAATGCTGTCTGAGCTGCCCTCACTTTGGATGAGCTGTTTGGTTTTGTCTTAGTCATAATGAGAGACAGAAATGTGTACAGTGAATCCTGTGACCAAAATACCTTTGGAGGACTTCATCAGCCATCTATTTCATGGCAGGAAAGCAGTTCAGAAGGGCAGTTGGTACTCTGAAGGACCCACAGTAAGTTTACTAAGTCTGAACCTCAAATTGTGCACATGCTGCTGTCTCTTATTCCTGCGCTTTCTCCACATTGCCAGACTGCACAATTTCCAAATGAAATCTTTCTTTGCTTAAGTTAATCTAACCAAGTCTTTATTCTACTTTAAATAACTTTAATCTATATTTTAAAATATTTTTCTGAACTCTTTTGGCAAGGACAATATATTTACCTATCTTAAGCAGGAGTGAAAAACAGTTGTGGATACAGCCTTAACTATAAAAGCAAAGTAACTGAAAATGTTCACAATATTGTAAGCATTTTAAAATAGAGTACTCTTACCAACATAGCATACATTTTTCTTTGTGTTAAGATGTTTCCAAATAATTTAGCTATAAAAATTCTCACAATACCAGACTAGTAGAGCAATTTTACTCCCAGTATCAGAAATATGGATTATTATCTGGGTGATATAAAAAGCTTGCAGTTTTCCTATGTCTTTAAGTAAATCAAGTTGGCTATATCTCATCTTCTAGGGGAAACTGAATGTCCTTCCTGCCCTAAAAAGAGTAGGCAAATATGGGCTGGAAAGATGCTCAACTGCTCAGGCATGAGAAGCTAAGGAGGCCTGAGATGCCAGAATTTGAATTTATAGATCACAGGTAAACAGTTTGAGTATAGCCAGGTTTGCCTGTAATCACAGTCCCACAGGAGAGCAGAGTTGACACTGAAGACCCTGTAAGGTCTGGAATCAATAAAGAGTCTCCTGCTCAAAACAAGATCCGGCAGAAGAACAGAGGACTGATGGAGCAAGATACCTGAAAGCTCAGATCCAGCCACTTTAGGCAAGCATCCCTTATGGAGCGTCACTCCACTCCACATTACATCATGAATACACACACACATGCACACACATGCACACATACACACACACACACACACACACACATTAAAAAATAGAAAAAGGGTAGGCAAGTAGACACTATGTGGCATTTAACTTACAGACATGCAAATGAACTACTAAGTTGTTGCTGGGAGATTTCTCCATAGTTTGAAGTAAATCCATCTCTGTTGTCTGAACCTGTCAGTGCTATGCACATGTGATTGACAGAGACAAGTACTTTTGTAAAAGAATGTCTCAAATTACCTAGGCACATTGAAGTCCTAGCATGCAACATACTCATAAAAATTAACACACTCTCTTAGGTCCTGAAATAAACCAGTTTGGTATAGTGATACACACTTGTAATCCCAGGACTGAGACCACCAAGGCAGGAGAATGGAGAGCTAAAGGTCTGTCTGGGCCAGCCTGGGCCATTTGGTTGGTTGGTTTGGTCATTTATAGGTGGAAATTTATATTTGGTGGAATTCTTCTAATATTTTTCTTTGAGTTGCTTGCTCTTTTGTCCTAAATAGAATGTCATGGAAAAGCAATGTAGATGTTTTCACTATAAAAATTTAGATTATTTATAAAAGGTTTTTACCAAAATAACAAACTTTTCTAGCAGGGACCTGTTAGGTGGCAGAAATCACAGGAAGTTATTTTGGGAGTAGTTATAATATAAAAAAAAATTATTAGCTGGATGGAATCACTAAGGCTACATAAATCAAGGCAACTGAACTGCCAGCCATTGACCCACTGTGTTCAGTAACTAAGAAGTTTGTATTAGCATGTGAGTCAACTCACTACTTCTATTTGAGATAGACTACCTATGAATAAACTATGGGCTTGGTGATAATATTAGCTTACCCTCTGGTATAAGCTCCTTTGCATTGTGCATCAGAAGCAAACGTCTCAAGGACTAACGCTCTCCATTAGTGCTGCCCTAAAGAGTCATGGAGGTCGTCATGGCAAGAAAACTCAAGGGATCAAGGGATTTCAGAAAGAGGGTGGAGTTGTCAGAACTAAGAAGCTCAGAAGAAGAGTCAGGAAGTCCAATAAGACTTCTGAGAGAGGGGCCTGGAAAGCTGATGTAGCCGAGGAAACACAGGGAAGCTGGCACTGGGATTATGGAGAAACTGCCAACAGTAGCCAGCTACTACCAGCACCAGAAGCAGATGCATGGCTGGGAAGATGATAAGAACTGGAAGCAAAGCAGAATGGACCAAGCCCCATCTTCTTCCTGGCAGCCTGCCTCTACCTGAGTGCTTCTGAGAAGTCAAACCTTGCAAGGCCTTCATGTTGCACAGGCAGCAGAGGTGTGGTTTGCTGAGTTCCCGCTCTGTGGCGGAGAGTAGCAGAGCCTCTCCGTGACTGCTCCATCCTGGGCTTTCTGTGTCGTACTCTGGTAAGGTACTATATTTCATTATGTGCTTAAAATACGCTGTTTGATGTATACTATGTCCACTTCATGTCATCACTAGATGAGGACTCACAGTTGAAAAGTACTCTGGACTCTACCTTTTGCCCATACTCTTGGGCTTCCTGCGTCTCACTTGAACCAAGGCACATGTTACGGGGGTATGCTCTTCAAAAGTCACCTAAAAAAGCCACAACATGTTCTCCTGGGGTCCTGCTTTGAGGTGTTCTCTTTTGTTTATTGGTCAGCTAGGAATCTTTCTGACAAATAAACAGAATTATCATCCTTTTGCCTTCTTGAATGTGAAAATAAAATCTGTTGCCATTAGAATGCGTATCCATCTAAAATTCTGTTCTTGGGTCTGGAGAAATTGCTCAGTGGTTAAAGGGACTTTCTTGTAAAGCCTGATGGCCAGGGTTCGATTACTCAGTAACCATGTAAAACCAGATGGACAAAGTAGCACAGGCATCTGGAATTTGTTTGCAGTGACAGGAGGCCCTGACATGCCCATATATTCTTTCTTTTTTTCTGCCTCTTTCTGTCTCCCAAATAAATAAATAAAAATATTTTTAAAATTCTATTCTTGGGCTGGAGAAATGGCTTGGCAGTTAAAGCGCTTGCCTGCAAAGTCAAAGGACCACAGTTCAACTCCCAGGACCCATGTAAGCCAGATACACAAGGTGGCGCATGCATCTGGAGTTCATTTGCAATGGCTGGAGGCCCTGGCATGCCCATTCTCTCATTCTATCTCTATCTGCCTCTCTTTCTCTCTCTCTCTCAAATAAATAAATGGATAAATAAAAAATAAAATATTAAAATTCTATTCTTTGTGTCTTTTCTTTTGCATGTTTATGTACTTAGGATATGCATATGTGTATTTATGCATTGTGTATGTGTGCGCGCACACACACATGTGTGTGTATTTATCGGTGCTGGAGTGCATGCAGGTGTGTGCAATGTGTAGCAGTCAGGGGTCAATGACAGATGTCTGACACGCTTCACCTTATTTTCTTGAGGCAGGAGTGGTCTCTCATTGAACCCAGAGCTTACCAATTCAGCTGGACAAGCCAGCCAGCAAGCCTCAGGGAGACTCTTGTCCACCTCCCCAGTCCTTAGAATGTAGGCATGTGCTGCCACACCTAGCGTTTACACAGGTGCTGGTGACCCAAACTGAGGTCGCCACATTTACACTGCAAGTCCTTTCTCCACGGATCCATCTTACAGGCCCCCTTTGTGTCATTTTTAAAATCATGAAACTTCTGGGTCTATATCATTTGTTAAGAAGGATTACATTTTATTTTTCATCTATGAAAATGGTCCCATCAAGTACTTGTATTAAAACACACAGATGACATACTCAGGACATAGGTTATTAGTATTGGGTAAAAAGACCTAAAGGTTAACTATTCAAAATTCCTCATTTTAGAAAAAAATTTTTAGAAAGTTATTTAAATATTTTATTTATTTATTTATATGAAAGAGAGAAAAAGAAGTAGATAGAGAACAGGCATGCCAGGGCCTCTAGCCACTGTAAACGAGCCCCAGATGCATGTGCCACCTTGTGCATCTGTCTTATGTGGGATGTGGGGAATGGAACCTAGTCCCTTAGGCTTCACATACAAGCGTCTTAACCACTAAGCCATCTCTCCAGCCCAATTTCCGAAAGTTTAATTGACTTGCTCGAGGTATTCTATGTAAGTTTTCTGATACATTAAGCATTAAGAGACACATCAATATGAGAGAATGTATAGAGAGAAGACAAGGTTGAATTTTCAGGGGCTGGGGAGCTGGTTAAAGATGTTTGCTTTCCCAGACACCTATGGAAAGCCAGGCAAGAATTTGTTTGCAGCAGCGAGAGACCCTGGTATGAGCACCTTTGCCCATATCCCACATGCACATAAATAAATAAATAACTTTTGGAAAGAAAACAAAGGATTGAGTTTTCAGTATCGGCTTTGCCAGTTATATTTAACTTGGTCTACATCCAGGTGCAATTATCCTTTCTGTCTGAAATCTCATTTTTCCCAGAAAATGGGGAAATGATGCTTGCTCTGACATTCTCAGCTTGTGTGTGTAGGAGGGTTTTGGAAGCATGAAAGTATTTGGAAATGTGTGCCATTACCCTAATTCTTGGTGAGCGAGAGGTGGGCTGTGCTGGGAATTAGATTACTGAATCTATCATAATCTCCAAATAGGAGAAGCCATGCACTGTACGGCTGTGGCCTCATCAGTAAGTCTCCTAGTTGTGACCATGCCTTGACCCCAACTGCTGGGCAGACGTGCTTTATGGGCCAACAATGATCTTTACTTACATCAAGAAGTTCCTCAGTGCTGTGTCTTAATGCTTGTTCCTTTCACTGTCTATCCTCACCACCCTCTTGCAGACTTCTGCATTCTGTTCCTCCCTTTCATTTGCCCCATGCCATTTTCCTGATTTTTTTTTTTTTTGGCTTGTAGTTGGCTATTACACCCAAGGAGGCTAGGAAGGAATTAAGGGTAATGTGACATAGTAACGGTACTGAAGGGACCTGTAATCCCATTGTCCTCAGAATGGTAGCGTCTTCTTGCCATTTCTACCTCCATGACTAATTCCACCATTAATCAGCTTCATGATTTTAAGCAACTCTTTTAATCTCTCTGGCACTTAATTGCTGCATTTCTAAAATAAATTATGTGGACCAAAACAGCTGATGTAAGGTAATACAGTGAAGAATTTGAAATTATGGTATTTATGGTAAGCTGGTAATATCTGCTTAAAAAGCAACACACTGATGCAGAATGATTATAAATATGGTCATAGACTTTGGCCTGATAATTCAACTCCTTTGAATTTATCCTGAGGAAACAATTTTATAGAATAATAAAATGTGAATATGTGAAGTTATTAACTACAGCTTAAAACAACATGATATTTCTGTGCACACTGTCTAGTGGTGTTTGGAAGAACACGAAATGAACACACAACATTCAAAATATGATTTAATGGAGGCTTAGGGGATGCACTCTGGTGCTCCCTAAACTGACTGTACTCACAGCTTTTATTCAGTTTCAGGCAGTCAAAAGTATGGGGAGAGCTGGTTATGGTGGCGCATGCCTTTAATCCCAGCACTCGGGAGGCAGAGGTAGGAGGATCACTGTGAGTTTGAGGACACCCTGAGACTATATAGTGAATTCCAGGTCAGCCTGGACTAGAGCGAGACCCTATCTCAAAAAAAAAAAAAAAAAAAAAAAAAAAAAAAAAAAAGTATGGGGAGTCTGAGCACAAGACAGATCATGAGTTCACATCAGATCAGATCATGAGTTGCTTATTTATATCTATCAGGAAATCTTTGGAGAAGCTATGCGTTTCCTGTCTTTAAGAAACTCTATCCAAGGAGCATAGTCTTTTATGTCCCCAGGCTTAGCCTGTGTAAAGATTAATCTTTTCTCAATTAGTTTGATCCACATATATCTCTATATATAAATAAAATATCCAAGTCAGAACTTAAGATGGTCTTAATTTATTAGTAGAATCACTTCACTATATTGTTATCAAAGAAATAGGATAATAATCAGCTCTTTAAAAATAAATCCAGGGCTTGAGAGATGACTTAGCAGTTAAGGTGTTTGCCTGCAAAGCCAAAGGACCCACATAAGCCAGATGCACAAGGTGGCTCATGCATCTGGAGTTCATTTGCAGTGGCTGGAGGCCCTGGCATGCCCATTCTCTCTGTCTCTCTCTCTCTTTCTCTCTCTCTGTCTGTGTCTGCCTCTTTCCCTCTCTTCTCTCTCAAATAAATAAATTAAATTAAAAATTTAAAAAATAAATTAATCCAAAGTAATTGTATTTATGGGCCTACAAAAATATTTAGTAGAACTTTACATGAACATAAGTACCAAACTCATTTGTACATTTTCTGATATTCTTAAAGAGAAGTAAAGGAAGTGGATGACAATAAAGGAATCAATGAAGATTTCTTTTACAGAAGTATAAATGTGGATATTTTCTCAAAAGATTTAAATATATTTTATTTAATGACTAAATCATATGAATTAGAATGGAATGACTAAGTTATAGAAAACATGGAGTAACCAAGTTTGAACAACAGAAAATAAAATTTGAAAGTTGACTCCTATTAAAATTGCAAAGAAATACAAAAGTTGGTCTAAATATTCCAGCTGTTCATGTTTCCCTGGTTCTTGTTACCCTAGTATTCAGATTTCTCCTGAATGTTCCCCTTACACAACTGCGTAGCCAAGGTTGTCTCAGAATGTCCCTACCATATGCTTTCTAGGAATCTTTTATAGTCCCCTTGTGATTCTGGTTAAAATTCAAGCTGTCTCTTTTCATTGTTGTTGGGTTTTTTTTTCTTATTGTTTTGTGGTGTTTATTTTTTAAAATATTTCATTTATTTATTTAAGAGAGAGAAAGGAAGAGGCAGATAGAGAGAAAGAGAGAATGGGCACGCCAGGGGCTGTAGCCACTGCAAACAAACTCCAGATGGATGTGCTCCCTTGTACAGCGTGGCTTATGTGGGTCCTAGGGAATCAACCGGGGTCCTTAGGCTTCACAGGCAAATGCCTCAACCAATAAGCCATTTCTCCAGCCCTCTGGTGTTTGTTTTTTGAGCCAGGATCTGTGTATGGCCCAGGCTTACAGAACTTACAGTCTTCCTGCCTCAGTGTCCTGAGTGCTGGAACTGTAAGTGGGCAGTTCATACTCTATCTCATATAGAAGATGAACATGCTGTGTCCTAGGAACTAACTTGAATTCTTCATTCTACATAGTATTTTTAAAAGATCTTTTATCACACTGTTTTGTTGTGGGATAATGACTTGGAGACACAGTTGGCTTTAACATCCAGGATAAAACTCTTGTCCCTGACAACAGTAATCACAATCAGAGCAATTCACTAAGCACTTGTTATTGACTGGGCACAATGTTGATTGCTTACCCATTTCCTTCCAATGTGTTGTAAAATGTATTTCTTTATCCTTATCAAGAAACCAGGTAGACAGTGATTGTACAAAGTCATTTGACTATTGAGTAGAGGAGATAAAAATCCAGGTATTTTTGATTTTATGCCCTACTCACTTCCAATTTTCATTATTGACTTCTAATGATCTAATCAGTATTGGTCAATTAATGAGAAAAAGCTACTGCTGGGATCACTGATGCTATGCTAGTGTTCTGTCATTTACCTCCACCCTCAATCCAATGGTTCTTTCTTAAAGCTCTTATTTATATGAAGATCTCAGAGTTAAACAGTGATTATACTCAAAAACCCCATATTAAGTAAGCTCCATGTTGGCTTTCTCTATTGCTAATTGAAGTCAAAGCTGAGAATCTCTGATTACTGCATTCTTAATATTTTTTGCATGTGTGTGGGGAGGTATATAGTGTGATAGGTATGAGTGGTCTGATGTGTGTGTGGTATATGCACATGTGTAACATGCAGATTATATACCCAGTGCACAGACATAGAGGCCAAAGGACAATGTATGACATCTTCCTCCCATCACTCATCTGTTGCCTTGAGATGGAGTCTTTCATCAATCCTGGACTTGCTGTTTGCATGAGTCCCAACAATTCTCAGGTCTCTGCTTCTCACAACACTGAGGTTACAGGTATGTGTGTCCATACCTAGATGTTTACATGGGTGCTGGCGAATTGAACTCAGAAGAATTTGGCCTTCTCGGATTCTCATACATGTGTGCAACAATCACTCTTACCTGCTGAGCAGACTCTCCCCAGCTCCAGTTCTTAAACCATATCAGGGCTGCAGAGATGGTTTAGCAATTAAGGGGCTTGCCTGAGAAGCCTAAGGACCCAGGTTTGATTCCCCAGTATGCACATAAGCCAGATGTACAAGGTGGCATGTGTGTCTGGAATTTATTTTCAGTGGCTAGAGGCCCTGGAATGCCCATTCTCTCTTTCTCTCTTTCTCTCTCTCTCTACCTCTCTCTCTCTTAAATAAAATAAAGAAATAAAATATTTTTTTAAAAATCATATCACATCAGATATCATCTTGCCTGAAGACTATATATAAAAATTCTTTTTTATACATACATGCAGTATATTTTTCTCTCCTTTGATATACAAACACATAAATGTATATATATTTACTTTCTATGGTATTATTAACATATTTTAATATTATGCTCATAGTAATAAGCTGATTGGAGAAACTTAATATTTTGCATCTTGGGAAATGTGTTTTGCAGGAGACTATTCACCTTCGAAAATGTAAAACTTACTCACATGATAAAGGGATTGTGTCAGTGCTAAGGTGATCACGCCTTGCAGTTTCCTTCCTCACAGCAATACTTTGACTTCAGCGGCATGAAATTTTCTATAAAGAACATGGAAAATCCTTTCCCCCAAATTGCCTTGCATTCCATTCAGTCCACATCTGGGGAAGGGTGACATTTCATGATAGCTTCCCTAGGTAGGAAAGCAAAAGGGTGCACGGCTTCATGAAGCTGAGTGGATGGGGGAGGGCATCCCCAAGTACAAGCAATCACTGCTGCCCTCACAGAGTAATACTTGCTCTTCTGTAATTATTACAAGGATTTTGGAATTTGATGGCTCTTCTCTTTTAAGCTCATGTAACAGCCTATCAACTTTAGAACTAAAAGGAAAATGATCCTACATGTCAGAGGCTACCAAAATAACACTCATTTAAATATGTTCATTATTAGTTCCCTAAAGGCATAGACTTCTTCTCAAGAGTAGATCGGACCTTGATGGTGGAGAACATTACTCCTCATTTGCATACTGTGACAGAACCCGCTCTGGCACGTCTTCTGGCTGCAGGCAGTGCCTGACAACTGGATTGCATTGGTATTCGTGCCCTGTTTCTACAGGGAATGGAAAAGTAGTCATGCACAGTAGAGTCCAGGTAATTAGAGATGAAGTATCGATTCCTGTATCAAAATCTGTACCTGCCTAGTCACTCTGCATTAGGTGAATCATCATCAGGGCCCTCTCTGACATGCAGGAAAATCACTAGCTGGATTCAACAAGAAAGCACTACTTTTATTCAAGTATGTGTTAATAAAATCTAAGCACTAGCCTTACACATATGATGATCATAATAAGATATTTTGGGTCAATAACATGAAATCACCAGGTTTTTAAAATTTTTTTAATTATTTTTTTGGAGAGAGACACAGAGAGAGACAGAGAGAGAGAGAGAGAGAGAGACAGAGATGGGCGTGCCAGCAGTGTCTCAGCTGCTGCAAACGAAATCCAGATGTGTGTGCCCCTTGTGGTCAAGTGCAGCATTGCGCCCTTGCATCACTTTGCATCTGGCTAAACATGGGACCTGGAGATTGGAACCGCTGGAGATTGGAACCAGTGTTCTTAGGCTTAGGAGGCAGGCGCCTTAACCCCTATGCCATCTCTCCAGCCCCAGATTTTTTTTTTTTTTGCTTTAAAACTGCAGTAACTGGGAAAGCAAAGAGATGGACAATATTTGCTATGAAACCAGGGTTCTTTTTCTACAGAGAAGGCCTGGTCATGTCTGGATGTATGGGGTGGGGCCAAGGCTCTTAGGACAAGGCCTTGATGTGGAGCACATCTGGGGACCTTCCAACCCAACTAGCTCTTGCTCTGATTGTAGCTCTATGTATGGCTCCTGAGAAACTCTAGCTCCAGATCATCTGCCCTGGGTAAGGCCGGACATATAGGACAGATAATGTTGATGCTTTGGTTTGGTTGCCTCCCTGCTACCATAATGCAGATGGGAATAGACCTGCCTAGCAGGGAGTATCGCTGCTGTCCGTGAAGATTTACTAAGCAAAAGCCTGGTGACACGGGTTGTGATGGGTTATGTTGATTGCTTGATGGGACCTGGAATCACCTGAGGAACTGATCCAGATTAGGTTAGCTTCTGGGCATGCCTAAGAGGGATTATTTTGATTAGGTTAATGGAGATGGGAAGACTCATCTTAATTGTGGGTGGGACAATTCCATGGGCTGGGGTCGTGGACTATATTAAAAAAGTAGAAAATTGGCTAAGTACCAGCTGCCACGCCTTTCCTGCCACAATGGACTGTAACCTAGAAATGTAAACTTTCTCCTTTATAATGACTTTTGTCAGGTATTAAATACAAGATCCCCCTTGGATAACTGTTCCAAAGCAGAGAAAAGATAGACATTCCGTGCTGAAGGAATTTAGGCTGTCATAAGGAAGTGGACAGTGACAATGATAAGTTTTCTCTACAAAATTAACTGACAGTCCCTCAGAAGGAGTGGACCATTAGAGAACCTGCCTGACTGAGTGCTAGAGATGGTTGCTGTTGTTCTGATGCCAAGGATTCAACCTGGGGCCTTGCACGTGCTAGGCAAGAACTCTACTCCTGAGCTACATGCCTAGCCTGTCCTTGCTTTGTCTTGATAAGGGTGGTGGTGGCAGCATAGAGTAATGCAGACAGGCATCACAGTTCTCTGCCCTTGGATTTCTACACTTTGCCTTATGTAACTTAGGCTCCAATTAAAAAAAAAAAACCTTACTAATGGTTTCTGATAATCCTCTATCTGCCATATGAAGCAGATCCTTCATATTGCTGAGTAGAGATGTGGGCACAGGCACTTGAAGATGCAAAGCTATGATTTAAAGTTTACGTTCATGGGCTTCTGTTCATTACCAATGAGAAATCTCTGTCCATTTGTTCATTCTTCCTTCAGTATCCACTGAGCACCTGTCCTGATGGCAACTATCCGAGGTCATTAGATAAAACAAACTCGTGCAAGGCCCTAACCTCACTGGCTAATGTTAACGCTACACTTTCCTATGGTGTCATCAATCGCATGGACATTTAGTTGAATGTAGCTGAGATTTATTAAGCTGCTATGCAGAAGGCATACTGCCAGGTAAAGGAGAAGGGATGGCACGCTTCCTGCCTTCAAAGATCTTAACACTCTAATGAGAGGGGAAGCTTTGTCTGAAAGTACTTATGATACAGGCTTTGTGATAAATGGAATGTTGTAGTAAGGAGATTGGTTTGATAGCTGAAAAGGGCTTAGTCCTTCTTGCAGTCCCCATTGTAAAGACATCTGGTTTTTGTGCAC
The DNA here is from genome assembly GCA_036365145.1 of Orientallactaga sibirica. NCBI lineage: Eukaryota > Metazoa > Chordata > Mammalia > Rodentia > Dipodidae > Orientallactaga > Orientallactaga sibirica. Next base: position 48,532,726 of record JAEOAD010000004.1, on the reverse strand, counting down.
AAAGAATAGGCCTTCTTTTCCTCCCCCACCCGATCATCTGAAGTTTCTCATTTCATTAACTCATGGTTGTCTTTGGCCTCAGAGAATGAATTCATCTGGCTGATTTCTATAAAGTACAGAGAAGTGTTTATAATCATCATGTTATCAGCAAAGAGTGGCAAAATTCTGATTATTAAATACAACTACAACCCCCCTACCTCCATAGTTCTATAGATGACTTATCAGAACCTAATACAGCCCTTTAAATGAGAGTGTAGAAATAAAAAAATGGAGTTTATCCTTTGATATTGGTTCATTATTATGATTATTTCTTCCAAAATTATGATATTCATACAGTAAATAACTATAGTATAAAAACTGATTTTAACTAAAATATTTTATATAATATGAAATAAATACTGTATCCAATGCTATTATTTTCCTTTTGAACTTCCTTCTGGCATACATTAGATTTTTTTAAAAATCTCATTTTCAATATAACATTTAAATCTGAATAGATTGACACATACCTGTAGTCCTAGCCACTTACTAAACTTAGGCTACCAAGCTAAGTTTGGAGTCAGCTCAGGTTACATAATAAGATCCCCATCTCAAAAAAAAAAAAAAAAAAAAAAAAAAAAAAAAAAAAAAAAAAAAGAAAAAGAAAAAAACCTGTCATTGGAAGTTTTATCCTCAGTATGTTCAATGTGGCAATTCTAAACCAAGAAAGTGATAGTACAGAAAGGTAAAGGTATTAATTTGTGTTTCAATTTATTAAAAGTCTGTTTTGCTTGCTAAGAAAAGAGGATTTGATTTAGTAGATGACTCAGAGAGAATGCATTCATACTTGACTTTTTCATTTCAAACATTTAAGTACAGATGAAACAGACCAGATTAGTAATTGCTTTCCATGTTGTTTGAAGACGCTTGGCTGTTTGCACTGTGGTATATTTGGGCTGTGCTTGTTTTTCACATTGTGTTCTCATAGCATTGGTTTCAAATAAGTGATATGCCATTTGTTTATTTTATTTCATCCCTTAAAAATGCTTGACATGCTGTTAGTTACAAAGTTCAAAGGGAGAAAGTTAATTGTACCGGTTCTCAAAGTTAAACATGCCTCAGAATCATCTGGAGGACTTGTGAACTCTCCATTGTTGGACCTTTCTAAAGAAAGAAGTCTAAAGAAAGAAGTCTAAAGAAGAAGTCTAAAGAGCTTTTAATTCAGGAGATCGGCGGAGGCTTGAGAATCTGCATTCCCAACACATGCCAACAGTGACGGTGAAGGTAGGCCAGGGCCCTCCTCACTGTGAGAACTGCTGTGTTAGGACTGATATCCAGAAAGGCTAAATACTCACTTGCCATGTGGGTTATTGTAACAAATGATCATAAATTTAGTGGCTTAAAACAACAACAACAACAAATGTTCTCTTGTGGCTGCAGAGGTCAGCAGTACAATTTCAGTTGCTTTGAACTGAAGTTAAAAGACTGGTAAGGCTGTTTTCCTTCGAGACTGTGAGGGGAGAAATCCTTCCTTTGTCTTTCTCAGCTCCTGGTGGCTGCCTGTCCCTGGTTTGTGGCCCCCTGCTCTGCCATCTTCAGAGCATCATTGTATCTCTCTTGTTGTCATTTTACCTTCTTTTTTTTTGCAGTCAGATCTTCCTTTTGTCAACCAAGATATTTATCTGAAAGGTCTTCACTTAGGCACATGTGCAGAGTCCCTTGTGTTGCATGCGGTGACACGCTCATATTCTGGAGGTTTCGCTTGTGTATCCTTGGGAGCTGTTATTCAGTGTACAGTACCACACAGACCCCCTTCCCATACTTGATGATCTCTCAGAAGTCATTCACTGGATATACACAGAGAAATGACATTTGAAACATTTCAAGTTTCTCATTTGAAACTGATGAGAACTTTCACATGCAAACACATCTATGTCAGCAAAAAATGATCATATTGTGATATATTATTTTGAAACATCATGGAGGAAAATTTTATATTTTACAATTCTGACTTTATTAAGAACTGATAGAGCATATTTTTTTTTTTTTTTTTTTTTTTACTGGAAGGTCAGATACTCCTTAAGCTTTAAGAGCTTATAGACTAGAAGAAGATATGTGGTAACACATCATAAGGACTGTAATGATGATACAAATAGACCTTTGGGGTGCTGGAGAGATGACTTAGCAGTTAAGGCACTTGACTGTGAAACTTAAAGACTTAGGGTCAACTCTCCAGAACCCACGTAAGCCAGATGCACATGGTGGTGCTTGTGTCTGGAGTTTATTTGCAGTGGCTAGAAGCCCTGGCACACTCATGTTCTCCCTCTCTCTCTCTCTCTCTCTCTCTCACACACACACACACACACACACGTGTGCACACTCTCTCTCAAATAAATAAATTAAATATTTTTTAAATGGACCTTTGGGAAAGAATAGGAAGTGTAAGACCAGAACTTGGGGAAAGCTATAGTAGAGTCAGAATACACAGAAAGGAATCTGCAAGTGTGACAGTGACAAAGGACAAGGAGCCTGCTAAGCAATGTCCACGATTGCCAGGTCAGAACTTCAGCTTCTGATGAGTAGAACAACCAAGACATAATGGACACGTGAGCCTGAGCTTGGAAAGCCCGCTGGTTGCAGCAGGAGGAATTGAATATATTAGCAGTGAGGAGATGACCAGCCGCTGCTGTGCTCTCAGTGCCATTGCTTCATCAACAGAGGAGACTGTTCTTGCCTGTCAGCGGTGGGGTTATGTTAGATACACCTGCAGAAGGTTGGCAGAAGGCAAATTTTAAAGAAGAAAACCATTTCCTGTTCCATTTGTAGGCACTTAGATACTGAAGATGTTGAACATTAAAAGAAGGGAAATGAGAGCTGGAGAGACAGCTCAGCCATGAAGTCACTTGCCTGCAATACATGACAACTTGGGTTCGATTCCCCAGCACCAAAGTAATAAAGCCAGATGCACACAGTGGCACATGTATCTGGAATTCATTTGCAGTGGCTAGAGGCCCTGGTACACCCATATTCATTTTCTTTCTCATTCTCTCTCCTCTGGTAGATAAATAAATAAAATATTTAAAAAGGAAAAGGGAGACAAACAGAAGATTCTCAATGTATTAAAAAATAATTTCTAAAGGGGAAGAAAGAACAGAGTAAGTTGTAAGCCTGGGCATATAATTTAGTGGTAGACCACATGCCTAGTATTTGCAAGGCTATGAGTTTAGTCCCCAACATTGCAAAAATCAATAAATCAATAAATATACATTTAAAATGCTTTTCCTTTCTTTTCTTCTTGTCAGAGGAATGATCCTTGGTTGCCTTATGAAATAGTGTGGCTGTTTTGCTTTTGATCCTTTCCCATTGGAGTGAAAACCAATTTTTCATTTAAAAATTATCCACATTTCCAAAAATGATACACTGAATACCTTTATGGGGGAACTGCTTCCTCTTTGCCATGCCTGAGATGGAACCCAGGGCCTCCTGCCTGCTGAGCTGCACCCTCGACCCCTTAATTTGCATTTTTCTTTCTTTTTTTTTTTAAAAAAAAGTATGTTTACAGAATACAAATAATTTAAAAATATGCTTCAGGGCTGGAGAGATGGCTCAGCAGTTAAGATGACTGCCTGCAATGCCTACTGACACAGGTTCAATTCCTCACTACCCACATACAGCCAGATGCACAAAGTGGTGCATACATCTGCATCTGGGGTTAATTTTCAGTGGTTGGAAGCCCTGACATACCTATTCATCTTCTCTCTCTTTCTATTTCTCCTTAACGATAAATAAATAAATAAATAAATAAATAAATAAATAAATAATTTTTGAAATGTGCTTCAGGGCGGGGGAGAGAGATGGCTTAGCAGTTAAGGCACTTGCCTGCAAAGTCTAAGGACCCAAACTTTACTCTTCAGATCCCACATTAGTCAGAGGCACAAAGGTGAGGCAAGCACAAGGTTTAACATGCCTACTAGGCAGCACAAACATCTGGAGTGTGATTGCAGTGGCTGAGGCCCTGGTGTGCCAATTCTCTCTCTGTCTCCTCTCTCTCTAGAAAATAATAAATAAATAAATAAATAAATAAATAAATAAATAAATAAATATATGCTTCAGTTCTATAATATTTGGAGAGCAGCAGAAAGCTGATTTCTGGAAAGAGGAAGGATATTTATCTATGACAACCACTACTCCTTAGTCCATGGCATTGAACTGTGTTTTCTGAGGCCTGTTCTGTGATAGTTCATTGATCTTCTTGAGCCATAGAGGTTTGTGTTGTTATACCATTTAAAAAAGAAGAAAACAGATGAAAAAAATATGAAAGGATTTCTGGAAACCCCATGTGCACAAAATTTTAGTAGACAACATATTAAAAGCTAAAAGTAGTCCTGGTTTTTATCATTTCTCTTCCACTTTCCCACCATAATTAAAGGCGAAATATACTATCAAGGAGTAGAATTGCATTGCAGGATTTGACTGAATGCTGAGCCAATTTTCTTATTATGAGAGGCTGTTTCATAACGGTGAATGTGAGTAAAGAATAACAGCCTGGAGCTGAGTACCAGCTCTTCCTCTTGAAGTTACTTAACATTTCTGACATCAAAAAAGCTTTTGTCTTACTATACTAGAAAGTAGACCATTTCATGTTGTGACAGGAAATGTCTGCCACCCTCCAACCCTTAGCAAACCTGTGTGGCCTGTGGTAAGCATGACGGTGCCACCCTTTCCATGTATGGCGAGCGCTGGTGCATGGTAAAGATCTGTGTGGAGCTGCACCTCCTTTCCTCTTCCTTCCCAGTCCTCTGGGCTCTAAGTCCCTTTTCTCCCTTCACCCTGCCCGGTGCTGCTCAGTGGACCCAAAGGCCTCTGTATTGGGCTTGTCACTTGTTTACTGTCAGCACTTCAAGTGCAGTATCTGAAAATACATCTCAAATACATTCCAGATCTGTTCTTTGTCCACACAGCACATGAGTTAAGTGGATTGCATGTCATGTTGACTAACACACAGAGAACTGAACCAATTTCAAAAATAGAAAAAGGAAAAAAAGAAATTGGAAAGTGAACATTCTTGAACTTGTTTTTTAAAAAGAGCTACTGTCCCACATAGTAGCTTTCTTGGTACAGGATGAATCCTGATACTAGGGAATGGATAGTAAAAGCAAAAAGAAACACCATCTGCCAGGCATGGTAGTGCACTCCTTTGATCCCAGCATTCGGGAGTCATAGGTAGGAGGATCACTGTGAGTTTGAGGCCACCTGAAACTACATAGTGAATTCCATATCAGCCTGGGCTAGAGTGAAACCCAACCTCAAAATAACAAGAAAAGAAGAGGAGGAGGAGGAGGAGGAAGAAAAAAAAGAAGGAGGAGGAGGAGGAAAAGGAGAAGGAAGGAAGGAAGGAAGGAAGGAAGGAAGGAAGGAAGGAAGGAAGGAAGGAAAGAAGGAAAGAAGGAAAGAAGGAAAGAAGGAAAGAAGGAAAGAAGGAAAGAAGGAAAGAAGGAAAGAAGGGAAGAAAGAAAGGAAAGATCATTCCGTTTGGGGAAGATGACATATGCTAGTTTTGTATTTTATTTTCTGTGAACACTGGACTTGCTATCTCCTAAAAACATGGGAAGGACAAGAGATACAAATGCCAAAGGGTGCCCAGTAGCTCTAATAAAGGTCCATGAGGGTAACATGCCCTCCATCTCATCTTCATGTCCATCTGTCCATCCTAAATCATGGGGAGAACTTTAGTTTCTCACTCCAGCCCTCCCACCTGCTCCCAACGTGGGGAGCATCTCATCCGGTGTGAAGTCCTTTCCGTTTCTTTGGCTCTGCCAACAAATATCATTTGCTTCTTCAAATACACTAAGCACACTCCTGGAACTTTTATATCACCACCAGCTAATCCATAGATCCTGGAGCAGTTTAAAGCACTCCCCTCATCTCCTTGCGTGCTCATTATATTCCAGGGATAGCATCCAGTTGCTTTATCTACAGCATCTGACTTTGTTTTTTTAGAATGAACTACTTGATCAGTGCTGTGCAGTGTAGCCCTTCAGTTATTATGAAAATCTTTACAGTATTTCTGTACGATCTTAAATGTAAATTTTGTCTCTCTTGATGCCAAATAAAGTTATTCTTGTAAAAATATGAATAATTATTCATGGTACCTCCCAACTTTTATAAGTATCACACTTCTTAATATAGAAGTAATGTTTTTCCTTCTGTCTTTGGAATTGTGGAAATACTAATGTTTGTAGGGGATGATAGTAGGTGACAACAGTTTATGGTAGCCTAAGGAAACTAGGTGGTGACAAAAGAAAATAAAGTGGAAGTACTGGCAGGGAAAATTTATATTTGTAAAGGAATGAAGAAGTCATTTTGAGGGCAAATGTTTAGGCTAAAATTTTTATGAAGTGGTGACAGCTGTGCTCGCTGTCGTACTAAAGTCACTAAAGAAGAGATGAACATGTAATTTTTACATTGATTCATGTTTGAATGTTGCATCTTTGAACAGCAACCTAGAATCTTCAGGTCATCAGAGGGCAATTTCACCTCCTCTTCTCTACTTGCTAGACACTAAAGAACACTCCATTAAGACTAAACCATGTATTTCTTTTCCAAAGTAGTCATTTGTGTTCATGTTAACTAATTCCTTTATAGCCCTCTATAATATTAAGACAAGGTGAATTAATTTAAAATTTCTTCAGTGTCCTTCATATGAGTTAAACATATCTAATCTCTACCTCTTTCCCAAGAACACATCTTTTGAAAGTGGCTGATATTCACTTATCAGGCATGTCATGAAATAAGGCCATGCACACTAGTGAATGGTAATTTTTTATCTGGTAAAGCATGACTATGTGGTATGTATTATGTATAAATACCATTTCCATATAGCTAGTCTATCCCCCCTCTCTCTTTCTCATTCACAATCTCATATATTAGAATTTTGTGTAAGAACTGTGTTTTTGAACTTTACAAGATGCAATCACATTTGTTATAGACAGCTGCAGTATCATAAGGGAACTTTATTCACTGGGATCTCCAGTGTATCCATGGCCAGAAACATCATTGACATGGTAATTCTCACTCTCTCTGCCAGTTGACCTCTGGATCATTGTGTCTTTTCAGGTTTGTAATGAAATTGTTTACTCTAAAAATGAAGTATCAGCTAAGGATATGAACAAGTTTATGAATAACTTAGTAACTTTATTTTCACAAACAAAATGTTAGTTCAGCTACCACTTTATTGCTTGATAATAGGAATTAGGCCATGTAGCCATTATCTGACCCTAGATGCTTTGTTTTCTACTTGGAAACTCAGGCATCTGTAATAAACCACCTATTTCATTAATGGTTTCTAAATCCCAAGTCCTTACATGATGAATAAATAGGGAGACTCAATTAATTAATTAAATTAATTAAAAGATGGAAAGTTAGTGATTACTAGGGTTCTTTTCTTACCTTAGTTGTACTCCAAATTTAATGAGATATGAGCCTTTGCAAAAAGGCCAAGTAATGGGTAGAAACAAAGCAAAACCAGTTTATTATTACATAAGTCAAAACAAAAATATCCTGGGAAATCTGGCTCTTCTCTGCTAGCAGAAAGCCAGTTTGGAGCCTCTTGCATCATCTTAAAGGAATTACATTTTTCCTCTTGCTCATGTCCCAAACCAAAGAGAAACATCCTCCCATTTGTGAGATTTTTATCCTAAATGAAGAGGCATGCTAGAAAAAAAAAAAAAATCATGAGGACACCTGTTGGAATTCTGTGGCTAATTGCTGCCTGTCCTTTTCCCACAGATGTCTTTGCCCCTCAGTCAGCCTACAGTTGTGCTGTATATTCAGATGCATAGAATCAAAAATTTGCCCCTAAAGTGGCTTTTCTAAAGATAGTTGAGTATTTTCAGGTCTTTGGAAGGGAGGTAAATAATGAAGGGAAGTTTTTCACACTGTGATTATGACACTTTAATAACAATTGTTTGAAAATTTAAGAGTTACTACAGAAGAAAAATAATAATGCATTTGCCAGTGATTGCTTTTCAAATGAAACCTAGACTAGAGGAGATGTAAAGGCAGAATGCACCCCAGTGAGCTCCCACAGCTATCATTTCCAGTGGCTGCTCCACTTTCTTGATGGGGAACGTTTTTCAGCTAGATGGCTCTGGCCCAGATAGTGTATCATCACAGGTAATGGGCATCTTGATGGCATCAGTGAGCTATTCATAAAACAAGGGCATTCACATGCAGGTGGTATTTTTATCCTAGTAACATATTCAAGGCTATAGTTCTTGTTGAAAGAAAAAAGACAAAACGTATAGACCTTGCTTGAAATGTATATGGCCCAGGGATATTTTTTGATGTTTCGTTTTCTTAGGTATTCATGAGTGTGATCATTTTCAGTTACCTCTTGCATTCCTAGTTGATCCACTGCACAGGACTGTTTTTAAATCTTCATTGCTGGTGTTTTGATCCTCTAGTGTTCAGCAGTAATCTAGGACATCTCTTCTAAAGACAACTGCAGCAGAAAAATGGTTGTCTGATGCCAGCAAAGCTAACAACTGTGGCACTAGAATACTGCCAAAACTAATAATGAACTGGAACTTACAAATCCCTATCTTGACAATATGCCTGGGATGTGGAAAACATTTCTCTTTCATAGTTAGAAATCATTTGCTTAAAAGTGGCCGTCAGATGGCCCCTCCTGGCACCATGTTAATGTTGGAAAGAAAAGATATTGGGATGAGTCAATGCTGATTATTGGTCGTTCTGTAAAGTGTCTCTCACTGTATCATCTTACCAATGAATTTTATAGTTGAAACATTTGGTTTTTAAATTACTAAGCACTCAGGGTTATAAAATGATCCCAACATGGCTCAGGGAAATTCATGGAAGAGGAGGTGGAAAGAGTGTTAGAGCCACAAGTTGGGTCATTATGCACAGAGACTTTGTTTATCCCCCATAACTGTTGACTAGCCCCATCATGCATGACCCACATTCCCCAATGATGAGGGTCCCTTTGGAGGGGGGAGGACAAGGAGGAGGCTACCAGAGTCACCAACATGAATATAAAATTAGAATAATATAAAATAAAAAAATAAAAGAGTAAAACTTTTAAAACATAAAATTTAACTTTGAAAAAAAAATCAGATTTTCCACTGTAGAAAAGAAATTAGCAGTCAATGTGGTAATACCCTATCAAATGCTATCTAAAATGGCCTAGATTTTGCTGTTAGATACTGGAATAAGGCATAGCTGAAGCCAGTGTTATAGGCTCTGTCTTTCATGAAGCTCCATGAGCTTCTTTTGTAAAGATTATGCCATCATTCATGAGGTAAAACTACTAAAAGCACATCAATGAAACTCAGTGGCCACCTACTTGCAAGATTAGCTAAAAGTATTAATTGAAAAGTTTTATGGAAAAGTTTGTTTTATGTCATGATATTTTAAGAACTATTACTTGAAGAACAGTAACCAATACTTATATTTTTACAGAATGATTTACTTTTAGGAAAAAATAAACAACATTCATATTATCTCAGTAACCCTGTGGTTAATGAAGTATCTGTAGATGAGGGAGTTTCACTTAACCAAGATTCCTTCACACATAGCGACCATTGTTAAGACTGCTAGACTATAGTCTTACAATAACCTTAATAAATAAGGACCTTGACCATATACAGGTCTCAAAGAGGAAAGTGCCGTCTTTGCTTGTGGCTTCTTGTTGAGTTTCAACCTCAGCAAGGTAGATGGACCTCTGCTCCTTAATGGGTTCCAGAGGGTTATAAAGAAAGATTTAGCACTGATGGGAATAGCCACCCTCTCTAAAGTAGTCATTGAACTTGTGATACAGAGTGAGCACTCCTTTAGCTTCTGCATGTATTTCCTCCAGTTATTCATCCATATTGCGAGGGTAATTGTTTTCCTAGAGCACATTTAATCCTGACATTTTCACTTCTCAGATTTAGAGTTAAAGTTCATCTTTCACACATTCAGGGCAGGGAGTGTAAAGTTGTCAAGGGAATTTAGCTAAGAATTTCCAGCACCTTTGGAAACTAGAGTCCCTGCAGATCCAAACATACCCATTACCAGACACAGAAGCATGAATGCCATGGGCTCCTCCCATCAGATGCATTAGGAAGTCTGGAGTTAGGCATGCAGCTGTATACTGGGTGTACCATGCTACAGTGGTGGTGCATGGGCAACTTTTTGTTATTTGGGGAAGGGGAGGTTAGGAGGCTAAAAAAATGTCAAAGGATAATTTTTAGACTGTTTTACCATGGAATTTATGAAAGTTGATTAGTGCTCTCTCTCTCTCTCTCTCTCTCTCTCTCTCTCTCTCTCCATATATATATATAAATAAATATATAAATATAAATATTTAAATAAGAGTATCCTGTTCTGTAGTAAAACACTTGGCAAAGCATTGGGACTATTACAGCAACTGAGTTTTAGTTGTAATTCAGCCGGGCTTTAGAGACCCTGGTATACCATTCATGGCTGTCTCCAATTCTTTTCTTGTTTTCCTTTTCCCTTTCTTTTTTTTCTTTATTTGCAAGCAGAGAGAGATAGAAGAGAAAGAGAGAGAGAGAAAGAATGGGTATACCAGGGCATCTGTCCATTGCAAATTCCAGTTGTATGTGCCACTTTGTGCATCTGGCTTTACATGGGTACTGGGAAATCAAACTTGAGTCATTAGGCTTTGCAGGCAAGCACCTTATTTGATGAGGCATTTCTCCAGTCCTGGCTGTCTCTGTTCCTTAAAGTTACATACAATTTTTCAACCCTATAAACCTAGCTTTTGTTTTTACTAATTGGAATATACTTTTTCTTACCAATTTATAACATCATTTCACATACTTTGTTATGTGTTTGTATAAAGTAAATCAAAATGATTTCTGAATTTTGAATGATGTTTCTTTTGGTTTTATGCAACTAATGAATGAAGCAGTGGGGAAAGGAATGTTAAAGAGAGAGAAACACTGGATAGGACTGGTGACAAGGCAGTGTCTTAAAGGAGAAGCTGAAATGATAAAGAATTTGGAAAGAAAGCTAGAACCAAAGCCGGGCGTGGTGGTGCACGCCTTTAATCCCAACACTTGGGAAGCAGAGGTAGGAGGATCGCCATGAGTTCGAGGCCACCCTGAGAATACATAGTTAATTCCAGGTCAGCCTGGGCCAGAGTGAGACCCTACCTCGAAAACCACAAAAAAAAAAAAAAAAGAAAGAAAGAAAGAAAGAAAGAAAGAAAGAAAGAAAGAAAGAAAGAAAGAAAGAAAGAAAGAAAGGGAAAGGAAAGGAAAGGAAAGGAAAGGAAAGGAAAGGAAAAGAAAAGAAAAGAAAAGAAAAGAAAAGAAAAGAAAAGAAAAGAAAAGAAAAGAAAAGAAAAGAAAAGAAAAGAAAGAAAAAGAAAAAGAAAGCTAGAACCAAACAGTGGGATGACCTCTGGAGTTGGGAAGTATTTGGAGCATCCTCCCAAATATGTTGCTGACATCAAGAAGAAACTTTACAGTTACAGAAATGAAGATTCAAGTACACCATGAAAAGTGGTCAGGAATAGCCAGCAATATCAAAACAAGGCTGGGGGATCTTCACTTGTTGCAGTGATGAGGGAAGCTTGGCATTGTATGAGAAAGACACATAATTAGGGCATCGGTTTCCTGGTAAAGATGGTGCCTGGTACAGTTCAAATCTTTAGAAAGACTAATATATGTGCCTTGTTTACATAACACTGAAGTTTTCTTTCTTTCCATGCCTCATACTTTTGAGCTACTGATTTTTTTATTAATGCCTCTACACCACCTTCTAGTGATAAGCTTGCAAATTTTTTCCTACAAAATCAAAAGTGATAGTACTTTTAAAATACATTATTAGTTTGTTTGATGATTCATAGATTTAGGTCTATCTAGAGTCCTATATGATTAAGGATTATACTTTTAAAGTAATGCAAAAGTTAATGTGAAAAGATAACACTAATAAAGCAGTTTAGAACTGCTGCTAGAATGCAGACTTTTAAAATATACTTAAGTTCAACATGTTCTCTATTTAGACATTTTAGAAACTATAGAACATCAAATTATGTTAATCATTCATATATATGTCACTGTTTCACAGGTCACATGAAATTGCATCATGTCTTTTTACTTATTACAAGATAAATATTTCCCCATGCCTTTAAATAATATTTGAAAATATTATTCTAATAATCCCATAAAATTTATGTGTATTCACAATATTTAACTCAAGTACTCTTATCATATATTATACAAATTTGAAAAAAAGAAAAACTAAATCTTAGGTCTTAAAGTTTACTGGATTTATTCATTCATCTCTATTAGAATTTGATTCAGTTTTAAAAGGCGTGATAGAGCTATTTTCAGAACAAATCACAACTTTTCTTCCCCAGCACCTGCATAAAATTTTGCAGACAGAAAAGATCCTTCTGTACTTCCACCTGAGTTGTGGATGTCCCAATCAGCCACCAGTAAGTGGGGTGGCCATTTCGTTTCTTTCTCTGATGGGCTGTTATTGCCTCTCAAGACACATTCTCTCTGGTTCATAGCTGGACACACACAGCCCTGGCTAAACATGCCATGTCTCACAGACAAGAGCTTGGACAACATGTTGCTGATAATATACTTGAGAAGTTGTGTAGGTAGTATGCTCTGGGAAAATTCCTTAAAGACAAGTGAGAGTCCCCCATCTATATCCTTTCTAGCTCCTTCCTCACAGATGAGCTGAATCGAGTTTTTCTTGGGTCATAGAGCCTAAGTCCACCCTAGAAGTAGCAGAGCAGTGTTCCAGGAAGAGCCCCTTTCTTGATGAGTTCATGGAATCATCATACCATCCCTGAGTGCTATACTATACATCAGGAATGCCTAACTCTTTGTAAATCCATTTCTTTCTTAGATTTTTTGTTCTTTGCATCCAAAGTTAATCTACACACAGTTGTCAAAATCTTTTCTGTTCACATCAACATGTGAGAATCTTGGCATACATGAGGAGAAAGAGAATGAAAGGATGATGTTTGTTAGTAAGCAACCACCAATTCCACATTTTCTATAAAGTATAAACCTTTTACTCAGAGAATTTAAGGTTTGGACTTCCCATTGTTCTAGCCTTTAAAAAAATCAAAAACTAGGGCTGGAGAGATGGCTTAGCAGTTAAGGCGCCTGCCTCCTAAGTCTAAGAAGGTTGGTTCCAATCTCCAGCGGTTCCAATTTCCAGGTCCTACGTTTAGCCAGATGCAAAGTGATGCAAGGGTGCAATGCCACACTTGACCACAAGGAGGCGCATGCATCTGGATTTTGTTCGCAGCAGCTGAGAGGCTGTTGGCGCACCCATCTCTATCTTTCTTCCTCTCCCTCTCCCTCTGTCTCTCTCTCTCAAAAAAGAAAAAACTAAAATTTTATGGTGGATATTGTAAAAGAAATGTTATTCCAACACTTACTGCCATTTACTTAAGTGTTTGATTAACAATAACTGTGGTAATAAGAGGGTGCCTTTGCCGACTGAGCATTTGCTTTGTACTGGGCACTACTTATTGAAGAGTCTTCCATGGGAGATTGAATGAGACACAGAGCACCCTTGGCTGCTCGAAGGTAGTAATGTCTTCTTTTAGGAAATGAAACTACTCCTCAGACCATTTTAGTAGTCCTGATTCTCCTTTTCAGGCTCTCTTTTCTTTTACTGAGCATTCAATACCTTTTCACCTATTATATAATTTACTTAATCTGGTAATTTATTTTTCATTTTTATTTTTATTTTTTGTTTTGTTTTGGGTTTTTTGAGGTAGGGTCTCATTCTGGCTCAGGCTGACCTGGAATTCACTATGTAGTCTCAGGGTGGCCTTGGACTCATGGCGATCCTCCTACCTCTGCTTCCCGAGTGCTGGGATTACCACAACAGTTTATCCACTTAGCATCTCGGGTGCTATGTTTTGGTAGTTCTATAAGAGCTAAAATTTTATATGCAGGCATTTGTGTGGACATGTTTTCAACTCATTTGAACAAATTCCCAGGAAACTGGGTGCTCGGTCATTTAATACACTCTTATTGTGTCTTTATGATGGGCCTGTACTAGGAACCAACACCAAGAAGTAATTGACATTGGAGTAAGACATAGATGGTGCTGAAAATGTCCTTTTCCAGATTCTATTCTCTTAGTCTTCCCTAAGCATGTATAAAAAGGCCTGAGAGATCTGTATAAAGTGTGTAGACATTGTTTCACAAGGGCTCAAAGCAATTCTCATGTTGCCAGAACCTGGTAATGCTAATTACATATGTTTTATATTGTATGTGTCATGCTAATAAAAAGATAATTAACACAATTCAATAATCATTGTTAATGCACAGCAAAAGTGTATGTCACAAAACTGCAAAAGTGTTCCCACATGCCATGGGTCTCTTCTGTTTACCACATTCTAGTTTGCCGTTATTTCATTTTCTCCTTTCACTGAAAATTGGAGAAGTTAAGCAATACACCCCTGGCTTGAGACTTGCTGTATTTAGCAAGTACCTGGCCCATGCTGCCCTCGTGGCATTTAGAAAACCTTTAAGGAGAAGAACATGGACCTTTATCTGACAATGCACTGGTCATTTCACAGTCCACAGCTGAGTATGAGGGAGCAGTAAAATGCTCAGATCTTTTGACAGGTGTTCAGAAAATCTCCTGTGAGCTGGAGGTCCAGAAGGCCTCCAGGCTCAGTCATGCCTCCTGAGCACCAAGGGCTTTCTTCACTGACATTCTCCTGCATGCTGGTGCTGGCCTGTGGCTATTGATTTTGCATTCTTGGTGTGTTTTGCATACAGATTATCAGAAACTTGAGTTACTTATTTTCTTCTCTCCTTAAATACAGTCCTTTACATCAGCTATTTGCATTTTTCTTTCTTTTTCTTACCTCCTCTCTCCAGGGAAAAGCCACCACGGTATTGACACCTAGAGTTGACAACTCAGAGTGGGCATTGATCCCTTTCTGTGTTTCAGATAAGGAAACAGCAAGCACAGAGGCATGGAGTGCCATCCTCCATTAATTAAGCAAGTATTGGGATGCAGATCAGTTCTGATGTGCTATATCCAAGACGACAGGGAGGCCTTCAGAGGGTTTTACATAGCATGGGAGGCAGGCAGGTAATCAGATATTTCCCCCCAAAATGGACATGTATTGTATAACAAATATGTCTGGGGAAAGGACTTCTTTGAAGATTATTTTGGAAGCCTATGTACAGTTTTGCGTGTCTTGTGCCTAACTTTGTATTTGATGAGACCTTGTGAGCAAAGAGGGACATTGAGAGATTAAATACAGAAAGAATTGGTGGGCATAATACCAGCTGCCTTGAAGTCATGATAAGGAGCCTGAGCTTATTGAGTAATTGATATAAAATCATCAAATGTTTTAAAATGCAAAACAAGTGAGCCCAAATTCTCAACTTGTTTCATTTCTTTCAGACTCTGTACAAACCCCTTAGGCATCACAAAAGCTATTTAAGTTCCAAATATACCATATTCCCTTCTCCATTATTCCTCAGTTGCCTTCCCCATCTTGGGTTTGGTTCACATCATCTGCAGTGTTTAACCGAGTCAGAGTTAAAATTTTATTTATGTTTTATCAGAGAAAAGCCATTGCAAATGAACTCCAGGTAAATGTACCACTTTGTACATCTGGCTGTACATGGGTACTGGTGAATAGAACCTGGGTCTTCAGGCTTTGCAGGCAAGTACCTTAACCTCTGAGCCTTCTCTCCAGCCCCAGAGATTAAAAAAATTTTAATTGTTTATATAAAAAATGTTTTTCTCTATGTAGGCCAGAATGACCTTGAACTTGTGATCCTCTGTCCTTGACTCTTGAGTGTTGAAATTACAGGCATGTGCCACCATGTCTGGCAAGCCAGTGATGTTGTTGGTATCATTGTCAACGTCTCCTTGTCTGTTATCTAGAACCAAAAAGGCAGTTCATCTCAGTAACTCTTCCTATGAATGGTACTCCATTCTTTGCTCTCCATTTTTAGCTTGAATCTTTATTTTGTAACTTTTTTTATGAGATAGAGTGAGAGAAAGAGGGCCTCCAGCCACTGCAGCTGAACTCCATTCACATATGCCACATTGTACACCTGTGTGACTTTGTGTCATCTTGTGTACCTGGCTTACATGGAACCTGGAGAGTCGAACATGAGTCCTTAGGCTTCATGAGCAAATGCCTTAACCGCTAAGCCTTTTCTCCAGCCCTTATCTTGAATCTTTTATCAATTTAATGCAATTATCCTTCGATGGGCAGAAGTCAGATAAATTGTTTACCTTAGCAACCGGGGTACTGAAATGTTATTAAATCTTTTTTTATAAACTTAAAGTTTTTCATATGCAACGTGCTTTTGACTGGCATTGTAAACAATAGCAGTGCATTGGAAATTCACAGGATGAGCAAAGTCTAATATCATTGACATCACTCCCTTGGTGCTTCTATTATATTACTTAGGATTAGATTTAGAGTGTATTACCATCTATCAACCAATCATAGTGGCTTAAACAATAACAAAGGTTATTTCTCTTGTCAAATAAATCTGAATCTGATATGAGGGCTTCACTGTGTGATTAAGGATATGGAGACCTTCTACCGCATGAATATAGACTTCTTCCAGATTATTCCCTGGTGCAAGCTGGTTGCTAACTCTATCATTACCCATCAATGAAACCAAACCCCCAAAGAATAAAATGTAGACAGGCATAAATTTATTATCTAGCCAAGTCATCTGTTATTTAACAGCTTTTGTGGATGCCCTTGTGATGCCATGTGAAATGTTCCTGGGGAAGCGCCAGCACACATTTATTCACCCCAGATAGAGCACAGCTGACAGGCCAAAGCATAATGCACCAAGCCCAGTTGTGGTGTGTCAATGAGTTCATTCGGGTTACTTACAGAGCATGGTGAGAGGCTGTTTGTAGGAGTGTGGACGACAGAAAGGCCGCTGCAGAACCTAAGTTACATATCCTTAGTGAGGGGTCTCGCAAACTTTAAGTTTAGAAAATCGTTAGACAACAGTGGTCAGAGTTATTTACTTCTTCTGTAACCTTGGGGAGTGGCCATGTGACCTTTAAAGTTTCAGCTCTCCCAGACTTGACCTTATGATTCCTTCCTCCCTCCTGGAGGGAATACTTCACTTCAGAGGCTACATAACAGCCCTTCATACCATTTCTACTTCATACATAAGAACAGCATCATAAGGCTGTACCTTCTGAAATAAGGATAAGAAATGTCATTGTTGTTTTCAAGTTCAGAAACTGTGTTCTTAAAATAGTGTTCAGTTTGAGGAAAGGGGAGAATGATGCTGGCATGCACAACTAGAGAAAAGGACAGGCAGCTTTGCTCAGGGTGTTAAAGCACCTCTAAGCTAGCTGAAATACTCCAGTTATTTGTACTGTGGAGTTTCTCATGTCTCAGCTACTGGGGCATTGCAGCTACCATTCTAGGAAGCATCTTTATTAAAATAAATAGCAAAAACACTCACCAGATTTCACTTCTCTTTCCCTGACTTGTCAAGTCCCAGGATGTGGCAGCTACATAGACTTTGAGCATCCCAAGATAGCAACACGTAGAGCAGCTAAATCAGGTGGTAACAAACTCTAAATTCACTGTTTGACACACTGAGGATTGCAGGTGCTATGGGTCTCAGCATCTTACCTCAGTATGTAAGGTTACCTGCTCTTAATGGCTGCAGAACAGTCAGCTGTGGAGTTGGCCTCAATAGACACATAACTGAGCCCTAAGTCTCCCCTTCCCCTCAAGATCTACTTCAGCACAGCTGGAATCCATCCAGGAATCTGTCAGTTGATAAAATCATAGCCGTTCTGAGCTTCAGTTGAGGTCATCACCCTCATGAAGTTCCAGCATGTGGCTGCATGTTTCCAGGAATAAAGCCTCTGTACTCCTGTACTCCCGGGTTATGCTGAGACATGACTCAGGGGCTTGTTGTAACTGGCCTAGTTCAACACACATGATTGCATCACATATAGGAAGAGTGTGGTTTATTCAAAGGCCACAGGATTAGGCATTCTAATTAAACATAGGAAAAATTAAGTATTCCTCATATAGTGGTTTAATTGTAAACTGCAGTTAAAAAATCCTTATTACATTGTCAGTATAATTTCTCTGTGGAACTCATTTTTTACATCACTCTTTTTATTGTTGTCTTCTGTTATCATAATAACTTGATAAATCAATGACATGTATTCCTATACTGTTTTAACTTTTAAAGTTCTTGCCCCTTTACCTCCTCAGTTTTATAAAATGTCTTATGATAATCATGGTGACTTTTATAGAGCAGAGAATTAAAATGGGAAAATCACTATTTTTTAAGCTGACAAGATGTCAAATGAAATATGAAGCAATTAGGAGTTCATGCATGAAAAAAACACAGTTTTTCTGCAGTAGTTTTTTTTTTTTAAGTTTTTGCTTTATTCATTCTTGGCCTTTATTCTCCTGTTTTCCAGAGGAGGCCAGCCTCATGAAAGACCTGAATTCCAGTCTGCACCATCACCTTCCTCTTCTTGCCATCATCTTAATGTCCTTTCCATAGAAACCATACTGGAATTAACAAGAACCATAACTAAGGGTGCAACTTAATAGTCATAAAGTGACATGCAAATTTATAAACGTTTCACTAATTAAAAAACTATCCCTTTCATTTTCTTTCTTCACACCTCCTACCCATCTGTCTGGATGCCTTACTTTATTTGCATTTAAAGGCAGAAACTAAAAATTATGCTGCCAGTGCAGAAAAGTGAAAGTGTGGTCATGATGTTGCCCAGGTTGTCTCTCGAATGCTGCCATTCCAGAAGCCTCCCTGGCCATTTCTGTGCTGCCATTTCCATGCACGCTTGTACATTACCTCCATTTCTCTAACTGCATTTGCTCTCCTCGGTCTTCATTATGTACAACATCCATGGGTTCTGATCATTTCTGTTGTCCATCGAGCCTCTTCCACTTAAACTTGCATCCACTGTGCCCAGGACTGGGCATGGACAGAGAAGATGCTGGGAAGAAGTTTTCTGAGAAGAAAACTTTATTGAGTGAATTCCTTACAGACTAATTGTCCCAGTTCTCATTTGATTGTTTTTGTGCCATTTGTTAAAGTACTGCCATTTAAATGAATATAAACTTAAATTGAAGAAACCAATGCTACAGCGGGCCTGCTGGCCCCATCTTGATTTGGAGCTTGTTACAGCTGCCAAATTTTTCAAACATTTATAAAATTTTTGATTTCTTGCTATTTAGACTAACTGTAATTTTCCTCCCCTTGAGTGTCCTCTTTGTATTTCCAAGGACAAAATTATAGTGAGCCCTGTTATAAACTAGATTGATGTTTCAATAAATGGATTCACTTATGTCTTGGATTAAACTTTGTTTGCTAGAATGGTACCTACATATAATACAATCCTGTTGTACTATTAGGTTGAAAACTAAATTTATTTCTGTATGTGACCAATGGTATATGGAAATTAGGGTCATCCTTGCAGGATGTATGTTCTGGAATCAGAAGCTAAACTGATGACTTCTTCCTGACTTTACATTAGAAAACATATATTTGTTATATTTGTGACTGGTAACATTTAAGCACTCCAAACTGAGTTATCCCTAAAGAGTGGAAAATGTGTTTTATGGCATCAAAATCCTTTTAATTGAAATATTTTATCTCCAATTGAAGATGTAGAATAACATTGTCATTTAATCTAATGACTAAATCCATGACATGAGGACTGATAAGATGGCTTAGCCATTAAGGCTCTTGCCTGCAAAGCCTAAGGACACAGGTTTGACTCCCCAGAACCCATATAAGCCAGACATACAAGATGACACAAAAAGGTGACACACATGTCTGGAGTTTGATTCTAGTGCCTCAAGGCCTTGGCTTGTCAATTCTCTCTCTCTTCCCCCCTCTCTCTCATAAAAAATAAATCTATGAAATGGTAATTACATGTTGGCTTTGCAGGAGTTTTCTAGGTGACATGGCATAATTGCAGAATAATGCATATTCTCTGTTTATTTGCTAGAGTTGTTTACATTGGAGCCAGCAACATGTCATCGTCTCATGCCCTTTCTCTTTCTATGGTTACTTCAGTATGCACTAAACTATGCATGGCTCTTGAAGTGTGAACTGAAGCGATGAAGTCATTTGTAGACCTTAGCCTGGTGGGTGATGGCTCTGGCTTGGTTCAACTTCATGGACTCTTTCAGCATTGCTGTTTTCTTCTGTAATAATAGCCTTGTTTTTCACTTGTTTGCACAAGGAAGTTCTATAATTAATAGTGTGTGCCTGAAGAATCAGTTGTTTGACAAGTAATAAGCACAGCCTGTGAAAGAGAATATGAGCCAAATGACAAGAAAGCAAACACCAATGGGTTTATATTGTCAACATCAGTGAACTCAGAAATCAATAGGTGCAAACAAAACCAAGAAGCATTCAAACACCACAATGGAAAATGTTCTACATGCATACAGGTTGGTCAGTGATAAAATTTGAAGTCAGTCAGCCCTCTGGTTTTTGTTGCCAGGAAATAGAGTGATAATTAGATTACATTTTTACATGGATGTGTGTGTGGTATATGTATGTGTGTATGTGTTCATGTGTATGCAAATACATATATGTGTGCAGATATGTGTGCACATTTGTGTGCATATGTGTAGAAGCCAGAGGTCTTCATCACTCTCCACCTTGTTTTTTTTATTTATTTTTTTATTGTCAACTTCGATACTTTCATACAAAAAACGCATGATATTTCCCTCCCCTTCCCCATTCCCCCTTAGAACTCCAATCTCCATCATATCCCCTCCCTCTCTCCATTAGTCTCTCTTTTACTTTGATGTCATCATCTTTTTCTTCTATTATGAGGGTCTTGTGAAGGTATTGCTAGGCACTGCAAGGTCATGGATATCAAGGCCAATTTCTGTCTGGACAGTTGCATTGTAAGTAGTCGTACCCTTCCTTTGGCTCTTACATTCTTTCCGCCCCCTCTTCCACAATGGGCCCTAAGCCTTGGAGGGTGTGACAGAGATGTTTCAGTGCTGGGCACTCCTCCATCCCTTCTTCTCAGCACTATGTTGTCTTTTGGGTCATCCCAGTGGTCATCGCCATCTGAAAAGAGAAGCTTCTCTAACCAGAAGTGAGAGTAGCATTAATATGTGAATATGAACATTAAGTGTAGCACTTTCAGGGCATCTTGGTGGGAATAATATATATATTTAGCCAGACAAGAGCAGCCTTTATACCCTCAAGGCTCATGACCTCCCCTGCCATAGACTTTTGCTTAGTTTTTTCAGTACCAGGCATGTATTCCCTCCCATGCAGAGGGCGATCAGTCCAATTATGGAGCAATTGGTTACCCCAAGAGCAGACATGCCACTATTGCACCCATTCAGTCATTGGGCCTGTATGGCCAAACTTGAATTTTCCAGTGTACACTGTTTTCACTGCTGATGACTTCTGTCTCCCATATGGCTACATGCAGTACAGCTTTTTCCAGCTTTCAGTTGGCTGGTCTGCAAAGAGAAGGTTTTCTGCTCAGCACCAGCTTGCTTTCTCAGTGACCTTACCTCTCAGGCAAGAGATGTCTTTAGCACTAGGGTCTTACCATCTGTTTCTCAAGGGAAACTAAGGGCCTTGGCAATAGCCTTTTATGTTTTGGATGCTACCAGGACCTCCTTAGCCAACAACTCACTGATTTTTTTTTAATATTTTATTTTTATTTATTTAAGAGAGGGAAAGAGGCAGAGAGAGAGTGAGAATGGGCACGCCAGTTCTTCCAGCCATTGCAAATGAACTCCAGACACATGTGCCACCTTGTACATCTGGCTTATGTGGGTCCTGGGGAATCGAACTGAGGTCCTTTGGCTTTGCAGGCAAGTGCTTTAACCACTAAGCCATCTCTCCAGCCCTCCATCTTGTTTTTTTGAGACCAGGTTTCTCAGTGACCCTAGAGCTCTTTAATTCAGCTAGACAAGCTAGCCAGCAAGCCTCGGGGATCTCCTTCTCCATCTCCTTAGTGCTAGAATTGCAGGCAGGCACATAGCACCATGTCTGGCGTTTACATGATTGCTTAAGATCTTAACTCAAGTCTTCATGCTTGTGAAATAAGCACTTTACCATCCCGATTGTCCCAAGGTTGCACTTAATATCATGCCGTTGTCATTAAGCACCTACCCTTTCTCTTCTGTTCATCAAGAAGGAAGCTTTAGCTCACATTCCTCTTCTGCCATTTCAGCCCCTTAATATGGTTCAGTTGCATTAATTGATCTTACTTGTATCTTAGCGCTCCTCCCTCCAAAAAACGATTACTCATTTTGGGAAGATCAGAAGCTGGGAAAACAGGAAGATGGGTGTGATTAAGATACAAAACTGATGATTAAAACCTAACTGCCTGGAGATCAATTCTTTGTAATTAATTTAGCAACTCAAAGAATAATTTCTCTGTCCTAATTAGGAGATAAGTAGGATATAAAGATATGCCACTCATTTAAAGGAAATAGTTTGATCACTTGTCCTTATTAGTATTGAGTAATGTTAAATCAAAGTGTGAATCTTTGATGAATTTTAATATATGAAAGTAGCTGTAAGAAGACAAAAAGGGAAGTAATTATTTCCCTAAATTAAAATATCATTAAATTTTCACCAGGGTTTAATTTCAAAAATTTTAATCTTTAATATCAAGCATAATATAGAACTTGAGTCTCATAGATAGAAGACACATTGGGAAGTAATTACCTAGTTTCTGAGTATCACAAAATTAGACCAAATGAGCTATTTAGTGTCCTGATTACTTACTAATAATGCTCTGATTGTGTTTAATAAAAGTGACACTTTTGTCAGCAATTCAAGAAGTCTAAATTGCCATGAGTTAATAGGGTTCCCACAAAAAAAAAAAAAAAAGAAAAGAAAAGAAAAGAAAAGAAAAGAAAGAAAGAGAAGGTTTTCCTAAATGTGGTGTTTGCTTCCTTGGGATCAGAGTTGGCACCAAGGCCAGAGTATAGCAAACCAGTTTTGTCTTTTGGGAGAAAAAGATAGTGGTGAAGAAGGCCAGTGAAATAGAGAGCTAGAAACAAACCTGAAAATGACTCAGTCTAACCCCTTTGTTCACATATGAGCAGCCAGGTGGGTAACTGGACTTACTTTGCCACCAACCGATAAGAACCAACTGGGGCCTGAGAGTGGATGTTTTCTTCCCTTCCTGCTTTTCTCTTCCCTAACATGGGCTCTTTCTGCTATTGCATACATGGAAAAGTAAGGAACATCTATCTCTCTACTTTTAGATTTTCCTGCCTTCATAAATGTAGTATTCTGTATTTATAAACACTTAGTATTGTATTTGGTTGTCTTTCATGTGTCAGATTTTTATATTTTCTTGAAGCATTCTTAAATAATGATGGCATGATACAACTTCTTTTAACATTTCACTCATAAGATATACACTTTCCTGGCTATATGGTGCAGAAAATTGTTGGCAGTTTCTTCTAGGATATGAGTTTAGGAAAAAAGAACTGTCCTTTTTTAATAGTCTTAAGAGCCAGACATAGCAGCTCATGCCCAGTACTCAGAAGGCAGAGGTAGGAGGATCGCCATGAGTTCAAGGCCAACATGGGACTACAGTATGAGTCACCCTAGTCCAAAGTGAGAACCTACCTTGAAAAAACAAAACAAAACAAAAGTTTATGGGCTGGAGAGATGGCTTAGCAGTTAAGGTGCTTTCCCACAAAGCCTAAGGACCCATGTTCAACTCTCCAGGTCCCATGTAAGCCAGACACACAAAGTGACCCAAGAATGCAAGGTAATACATACACATGAGGTGGTGCACATGTTTGGAATTTGATCTCAGTGGCTGGAGGTCCTGGTGTTCCAATTCTCTCCCATCCTCTCTCTTTCTCTCACTCCCTGTCTCATCAAAAATTATAAAAAATGTTTTGAATATATGAGTCATATAATATGATCTATGACTTGTACATTTTTAGATGTAATACCCAGACATGGAAATACATAAGTAACATTTTAAAAATTAAGTCAAATCTCATATGCAAGAAAAGTCAAGCCTATAATACTTATATTTTTTAAAGAAACAGGTAGATTTTTCACTCTTTTTCATATAATCTCTTTAAAGTGTTGTTAAGAAAGAACTTAGCTCAAGGTAAATTCATGTAAAAAAATTTTGATGATTGGCAAAAATCTTGAGTGTCTTTTCATCAAAACCTGTCTCAAACTCCTATTCTTTCCTATAGCCAAGGATTGCATCTTTACACATTCTAGGCTGCTACCTCAACAAAATGTCTCCAGGGCTTTAGGCTGAAGAGCCTGGGAGAAGAGATGTATCAAGCAGATACTATTGATGTGACATTACACGTGGTAAATTGTGCTTATTTGAAGGTATGAAGGGTCTCATTTGTTGAGAAGCAGGGTCCTTGCAGACCTAGATATCTCTTGCTACAAGTGCCTTCAATGGTCACTGTAAGGCAGAGCCATGTATTTAAGGAGCAGAGAAGCCTAGAATCACCGGGCTCAAAGGACAAAGAAGTAGATCCCTCTCTGAGGTGGCATCCCCACAGGGAGTATGCTGAGGCAGCTCTGCCCCATATGCTGTTCAGTAACTTGATTCTTTTTCTGTCTGTTGATTTGCTATCCTTGGGGCACTGGTTCTCAAACTTTCAGATTTTTATATTTTCTCTAACAATGTAGATCAATAATACAGAATCTTAAATAGGTTTTATGTTATTGATATTTGGTACTGTTATTTCGGTTGTTATTTATTTACTTGAAATTAAGACAAGAATTTTAAAAGTTTATTTACAAGTAACAAAATAAATGATTTGCATAGTGACATAAATGATATTTGAAGAAAATAACTTTGTTAAAATAAGACCAAAAAAAGTTGGAAATGTTTTGCAGTTTCTTCATTTGTACAGACCAGCTAGAGTCTCATTCCTGTTTTGACATTCAATCAATTGTGATGTATCATTTTACTTGAAGTACATAAAGAAATCTGGACTCACATGATGTATAATTTAGTAAAGTAGAAGGGTCTTAATATCTCTATAAAGGTACCTTAAAATAGTTTCCCTTCTTCATGAAAAGCTTTTTTTTTTTTTTTTTAATGCTATCCAGAGAGATTAAACACTTGCTCACACACAGCTAGGACATGGTGAAGAGAAGCTTGAATTTACATCTTGCCACTTAATTTTTTTTCTCTTTATAGCATTTGTGAGGTTTATGATGAGTTCGATGCAGTGTACATAGTGAAGCTACGTGTGGACATCTGTTGTTGTCCCTGACATCAAGAAGAGGCCTATAACATTATTTTCCTACTTATCTGCCTCTTTTGGCTGACCCTCAGGGCTGTCATGTATGTGAAATCTTATGTCCTGCTGCCTTCTGTGTGCTTAGAAGTCTCTTGAACAATTGATGATGAGAGAAGATGAAGCATACATACGAGGCACTTTTCAAACACTGAATAATTTGTTATAATAGTCAAACAATGATTTTCAAAGTGGCTGGAGTTCAGGGGAGACCCTCCAGAGGGCTGCAACAAGTGAGTCCTGAAAGCAGAAAGCCAAGACATCAGTGCCTGGAAGACAGGGCAAGGGCTAGAAAGGGGATGGAGTGCCAGGCAAGGACACCCTACAGTTAAGACAGGGAGGGAAAGAGTAACTAGAGTGCACACAGCCAGGAACAAAGCCTGAGGAGAGCAATGGACACTTGTTGGGAAGGATGGGTTTAGCCTGTCAAGGTCACAGTTGACAGCCAAGCCACAGGAGGCTAAAATCACAGCAGAGGCTTTCTAACTGCCCAGCTGGAAATGGGGAGAGGCTTTGAAACTATTTTTATTTATTTATTTATTTTTTTACTCTCTGGGGATGAGTGGGGAAAATGTTGAACTATGACTCCATCCTTGAAAGAAAGGAAGAATAGGTTGTTCCTTACTCTGCTACTCCGTCTCCATCTGCTGCACATCTTTCTGCCTCCATCCATGTGACACCTTCTAGCGGAGCATCCCCTCCCATCCCACCTTCCAAAATTGGGGTTAGTGTCCCTTGTGTAGTGCCTCCTTGTTTCTTGTATTTTAAACCTGTAAATTGGATTGTTTGTTCTAGGTTGTAATGTAATTATATGGCACAATCCCTGAGAATAGAGAGCTTGGCTATGGTGTTTTCCTGTGTGGTTGGGTGACTGACTTATGGTAGCCACTCAATAAACAGTTAAACGAATGCATCAGCAAAGAAAGTGTGAAATGCACAGAAATATTAAGATTTAGGCAGTAGTTTAGAAGTATGAAAGGGGCTAGTAGGGATTATATAAGGCTTTGTGAGATATCATTTGCTCATATTATTTCCCCCATTCTACTTTAAGAATTTAGGATAAAATTACTAATGATTCATACTGGAAATATTACTATCAACACATAAAAACTCCAAAGGCAACTATTTCCTATGGTAGCTTTAGTTTAAAGTTAATTAAGATTGGGGTTGGAGAAATGGTTTAGCGGTTAAGGCATTTGCCTGCAAAGCCAAGGGATCCCAGTTCAATTTTCCAGGACCCACGTAAGCCAGATACACAAGGGGGTGTATGCATCTGGAATTCGTTTTCAGTGGCTGGAGGCCCTGGCATGCCCATTCTCTCTCTGTATGCCCATTCTCTCTCTGCCTCTCTTCTATCTCTCTCTCTATCTCTCTCTCTCTCTTTCATCTGCTTGCAAATAAATAAATAAAATAAAATGAATAAAGTTAATTAAGATTATTGAAAATTTGAGGATGGCAATGAATTATTGATACTATTAATGCTGTTTATAAACACAGAATAAAAGCCTTTTCTAATATTGTTAAAATTTCATGGATTTGGCTTTTTTATTAAAATAAGATCTATTCACTGCAATAAATGTATAGGGATGATAACTTGTGGAATTTAACACTAATATGCAAATATAAAACACAAAAATTGGCTGACATGGTCATTACTTAGAGTTCTAAGTAACTTTAGGTCAATTTACTGTCAGGCAGTGTGTGTGTGTGTGTGTGTGTGTGTGTGTGTGTGTTTCCATGTTCACAGGTATTACATTCAAAGATTCAAACAATTATGAATCAGAAATACTCAGAAAGGCAGGGCTGAACAGGAAAGAGAACTTGCTACAAACATGAGGGTCTGAGAGAGCCTAAGACCATCTGAGTTTGATTCTTTGGGATTCATGTAAAACAGCTGGGCATGGCCACACATGTCTATAACCCCGGTCTTGTGGGGAGCAGAGACCAGATAATCAGTGGGACTTGAAAAAATGGTAGTTCCACATGTAGAGAGAAACTCTCAAGGAAAATGCAGATGAGCAATATAGGAAGGACACTTGACCTCTGGTCTCTTTGTGCACACAAGCACTTGTATTTGTACATACACATTTGTATACCACACCACTGATAATACACATGCAAAAAATAAAATACAGGCTGGAGAGATGGCTTAGTGGTTAAGGCACCTGCCTGCTAAGCCTAAGAACCCGGTTCCAATCTCCAGGTCCCATGTTTAGCCAGATGCAGTGATGCAAGGGCACAATGCCACACTTGCCCACAAGGGGGCACACACATCTAGATTTCGTTCACAGCAACTGAGAGACTGCTGGCGTGCCCATTCTCTGTCTCCCTCTCCTTCTCTGTCTGTCTCTCCAAAAATAAATAAAAATAAATAAAATATTCAGAAAATTTGCATAAATATACCAAAATTCTATAATGTTTTCCTTTTTTGATTTTTTTATTGACAGCTCCCACTGTCCATCATATCCCTGTCTCAATCAGTCTCCTTCATTTTGATGTCATCATCTTTTCCTCCTATTATGATGGTCTTGTGTAGGTAGTGTCAGGCACTGCGAGTCATGGATATCCAGGCCATTTTGTATCTGGAAGAGTAAGCACTGTAAGCAGTTCTACCCTTCCTTTGGCACTTACATTCTTTCTGCCACCTGGTCCACAATGGACCCTGAGCCTTGGAAGGTATGATAGAGATGTCTCAGTGCTCAACACTAATCTGTCACTTCTTCTCAGCACCATGTTATCTTTTGAGTCATCCCAGGGATCTGCACCATCTGAAAAGAAAGGCTTCTCTAACCTAAAGTGAGTAGCATTAATACATGGGTATGAACATTAAGATCAGTGCTTACCAGGCAGTTTGGTGAGCATAATATATACATTTAGCCAGACACCATCAGATGTTACACCCCTAGGGCTCATGACCACCCCTATCATAGGTTTTAATTATCAGGCATGTATCCCAACCCCCCATGGAGCAGGTCTCCAGTCTAATTAGAGAGTGGTTGGTTTCTCCCATAACAGACATGCCACTATTGCACCTGTTGGTTCATTTGCCCTGGCTGGCCAAATTTAAGGATTGCAGTGTCAACTGTTGTTTATTTCCACTGGCAATTTCTCTCTCTTCCATGGAACTGCATGCAGCATAGCTTTTTCCAGCTTTTTGACAGCCAGTTTACACCAAGGAGGTTTTCAGCTCAGCTCCAGCAGGATTTCTCAGTGACTTTGCAGCACAAGTATGTGGCATCTTCAGCAATAGTGTGTTACCATCTATTCCTGGTAGGAAACCAAGAGCCTTGGCAATGGCCTATAATTTTTTTCTTATCATTACTGCACATGGTGGTTTCGATCAGATGTTTTCCATAAAATCATGTGCTTTGAATGCTTAGTCTCAAGGCTGGTGATAGTTTGACAGGTGGAGGCTTACTGGAGGAAGTATGTTGTTGGGGGCAAACTTAGGGGTGTTATAGCCAGCTCCCATTTTCTGGAGTTCAACTTATTCTGTTGCTGCTGTTTTTCAGCTTCTGTGGCAGAGGTGATGTCCACGTTCTGCTCATGCC
This sequence comes from Orientallactaga sibirica, assembly GCA_036365145.1. Taxonomy (NCBI): domain Eukaryota; kingdom Metazoa; phylum Chordata; class Mammalia; order Rodentia; family Dipodidae; genus Orientallactaga; species Orientallactaga sibirica. The sequence goes on along the minus strand of JAEOAD010000004.1, from coordinate 48,503,884 downwards.
ATGCTTTCCCCTGCTATCATGAAGCTTTTCTCAAGACATCAAACCAAAATAAAACTTTCCTCCATCAGCTGCTTTTGGTTAGGTGCTTTGTCCCAATAGTAATAAACTAAAACAGAAAATTGGCACCAGGAGTGGGGTCATTCCTGGTAGAAACCTGACTTGAGGCTTTTTTGAACTGATTTGCAGGAGGAATGCAAAAGGATTTGAAATCTTTGCCTAAGAGATGCCTTGCAGCACTATAAGCAGAGTTTGATTGGCCATTCTGGTCAGAGTTGAAAGATATTAACACACAAAAAAAATCTGGACTGGGAGGCTTGGCTTATCAGAGGAAGGGAACTTTGTCATGACTATATTCTGCTCATGTCCTGAAAATTTGCATAGTTGAATTTAGAACAAATGGACTGTTATGAGCAGAAGCATGTGGCACAGAAATAAATGAAAGTTTTGGGCAGGAGACAGAAGCCCACTTCATCTGCAGTTGTTTGAAAGATTACCACTAGTGAGATTGGGCCAGCTGTTCTGCATGGGGACATCAGGAAGAATGCAGACTCTTTTGAAAACAGGGGGCCCGAATGTTGAAGCTTTATTCACCCCCCCTCCCCAATTAACAAATTTGGTAGCTCACAAATGCAGGAAATAAGGGCTCATTGAATTTGCAATGTGCTTTTATTTAAATGGCCACTGGGCAGCATGTAACAGGATTGTTAGAATCCCTGCATGGAGACCTGATAGAACAATGAGGATGAACCATAGGTTGCAGTAGAGACCCCAGAATTTTGGAATTGCCAGAATCATAGAACAACTGCCAAGAAAAGTTGCTATCTCAGGTTGGAGTTTTCTCCAGTCCATGCGCAGCCCAGCTGGAGGTGCAAAATTAGAACCCCAGAGACTGTTACTGGTTACAGATGTCAGGCTTGGAGCCACAGGAGTTGATATTTGCCCTGTTTCTTTTAGATCTTGTATTGGTTCAATATTTCCTTGCAGTAACATCTTTTGTAGTATGAATGCTACTCTGTGCCATTGTATGTTTTTGGTTTTACAGTTAGGAGACCTTGAACTATGGGGATGTTTGAATAATATTGGAATTGATTTTTTAAAAACTGTGGGTACTTTCAAAGTTGGGCTTTACATCATGGATGGTCATCAGTTTATGAGGACCAGGGGTTGAATGTGGTGGTTTGAATCAGATCCTGCCCCAATAAATTCAAATGCTTGGTCCTCATATGGTGGCAGTTTGGGAGGTAGAGCTTTGCTAGATGTGGTGTGATGATGGGGGTGTTATAATCATCTACCCCTTGCTAGAGTTTCGCTTGCTCTTATGTTGCTATTTTCTCCTTCTGCGGTAGAGGTAGTGTCCAGCCTCTTCTCATGCTGTGCTTTCCCCAGTCATCATGAAGCTTCCCCTTGAGAATGCAAGCTAAAATAAATACTTCCCTCCCATTAGCTGCTTTTGGTTGAGGGCTTTGTTCCAGCATTGAGAAGGTAACTATAACACTTTGCAAACAATACAATGCAACAGCTATTTGCAAAGCATTTACTTTGTATTAGATGGTATAAGTAATTTAGAGATGACTTAAAGTCTGTGGGGTGGTGTATGTAGCTGATAAGCAAATACCCCAGTTAATACACAGATGTGAACATGTGCAGATTTTTGTACCTGCAAGGGGTCCTGGAACCAATCTCCTGTGGATTCTGCCTAATAACTGACTAAATACAAAGCACTATATATGTTAAACATGACGTATGGTTTATGTTTTGCTTGTAATCTTATTTGAACTGAAAATATGCCTGTTATGTTAATCCTGCTAGGCCTACCTGATGTTACCACAGCAGAGGTGGACAGCTCCATGCATCCTCTACAGGGTCCTGCACAATAATCAAGCTGTGTCACCTCCCTCCTCTGTTTTCTTCAGAGCTGTGAAAGCCAGTTAGACACAGTACAATTCAGATCTATGAGGGATTAACATTGCAACATTAAACCAACATGGGATGGAGTTGTTGCATAAATGCCCTGGTGTCTTGTCTGAGTGGGGGCTGTTAGGAAGTGCTGCTAGGAAGTTCTGCAGGAGCTCCTAGTGGAATACAGATATGCTGCCAGCAGCAGTAACCATATTGCATTTTCTCTCTCATCTATCTTACTTTGTCCAAAACAGTATCTATCTAATTATGTCATGATTGCCTTCTAAAAAATGCCAAACTCAGAAAATCTCAACCTCATATCATTGGATAGTTATGCTTATTTCCACTTTTCATTATTAGAAAGTAAATACACACACACACACACACACACACATTATATATATATATATATATATATATATATATATATATATATATATACAAAACAAAAGCCTTTGCACATAGTCCATTTTTTTACAATAAATGCTTGGTAAAAGGGATGCATATTTTAAACTCTTAACATATGTTGCCAAATTAAAAAGATTGTTCTAGTGGCTGGAGAGATTGCTCAGTAGTTAAGGTGCTTGCCTACAAAGCCTAATGACCCAGGTTCAATTCCCCAGTATCCACATAAATCTAAATTCAGGAGTTCATTTGCAGTAGCTGGAGGCCTTGACTTTTCTCTCTGTCTCTTTCTCTCTTTCTCTCTCAAATACATAAATCCTTAAATAAAATTTTTAAAGATTGTTCTAGCTTACAGAGTGTTATATTTTCTTTACACTTTTAACCCTTGAATAAATATTAAAATATTTGCCAGGCATTGCAGTAAAAATAGTCTGTTTACTTTTAACCTGTAATTTTATATATTAAAGCATATATTGGCCACATATTTCTATTTACCATGTGTCATGTCTATATCTACTTTTCTCATTGGATGTTTATATATTTGTGGTGGTTTGATTCAGGTGTTCCCATAAACTTAGGTGTTCTGAATGCTAGATCCACAGCTGAAGGCAATTTGGGAATTAAAGTCTCCTGGAGGCAGTGTGTTTTTGGTGACAGGCTTATGAGTATTCTAGCCAGTTTCCTCTTGCCAGTTTTTGGCATACTCTCCTGTTCCTGTTGTCTACCTGATGTTGGTGAGTGGGTGATGTTTACCCTTTGCTCATGCCATCATTTTCCCCTGCCATCATGGAGCTTCCCTTCGTGTCTATAAGCCAAAATAAACCCTTTTTCCCAAAAAACTGCTCTTGGTTGGATGATTTTGACATCAATATGAACCTGATTGCAACAATATTGGTTATCATTCCTTTGTCATATACTATAAATTGTTCCCCACATTTGCCTCTTGACTGATTTTGTACTTGTTAACAGTCATTATCATTACCTTCATTCTCAAATTGTCTGTCAGGCGACACATCTATCTTCTCTTGTGTTGACATTCTCACCATTTTATATTCCTTCTAGATACTTTATATTCTGTTTTCTTTATCTGTTTTTTTATCCACACTTCTTCTAAATGTGGAATTGTACCATCTGGCTTTGCAGTGTTTCTTGCTACACAGAGGAGAGTGCACATCACAAGTGACAGAGGTAGCTTGTTAACCTTCAATTTTGTCATACTGTTTGAGAACCATAGCCAGCATGCCTGTGTGACTGATGAGTAGTTAGAGCCCTTCAGTCGAGCAAAGGCAGAAAACATTGAGGACTACCGGCTGAAAGGTTTAAGACAACATAGAAATGCCACTCATGTTTTCTTGTCTTTGTTTCTGTGAGAAAACCTTTTTAGAGGTCATGTGACCTCAGGACCCATCTCCAAGGATCTACTATCAATTGCATATGCTTAGCAGATGTGCCAATTACTTTCCAAATTGATTGAAGAATGTGCTGAAGATAAATGCAAGACCAGTATTAGTAGACTAGCATTCTTTTTAAAACCTGATCAATATGAAAGTCTGCTATCTTTATCTGATGCCAGAGTCAAGTCCAAATTACATCTTCACATCACAAGAGCTTTCAAAGCTAATGCAGATGTCATGGGCCTCCAGGGAAAGATTACCACTCTACTCTGTAGATTTATAGTCACAAGATTTATAGTCTTGCATTCTGGGGAGAATTTCAGACTGCTCACTGCTCACTAGGCCCATCTTTATTTAGGCTGAGCGACAAGGAAATCCAATTTTTTATATATTTTTAAAACTCAGAATATATGAAAATATATCTTTTAATTCTGAGTTTTAAATTAATACTAGATTATTATTCTGAATTGATCTGATTTATAATAAAGTATACAGCTAAGTGTTTCCCAAAAGGAATTTCAGTATTTCTATAATGTAAATATTAAACATTAAAAATACACATGGAAAAGGAACTATACAAAGACATGGAAAGATGATCATAGAGGCTGTTGTTGAGCTTTATGGCTAGACGTCTGCTTCCTACAGCCAAAGTAAAGGGTCTCTGTGGGATAACCTCATTCTCCTGTGGCAAGAGATAACTTATTGAGCTTTGTTTCTTCCTTTGCACTAAATTTGAAAAATAAATTCACATGGAATTATACACTGGTCTCAGCCTGAACAAATGCTGTCATTTCCAGTTTACATTTATTACAGACACAGGCATGGAAGCATATGTCTTTCCTTTTTTACTTTATTTATTTATTTTATTGTTGTTGTTATTATTATATAATTTTTCTTTTGGTTTTTTGAGGTAGGGTCCCACACTAGCCCTGGCTGACCTGGAATTCACTATGTAGTCTCAGGGTGGCCTTGAACTCATGGCGATCTTTCTACCTCTGCCTCCCAAATGCTGGAATTAAAGGCATGCACCACCATGCCCAGCCAGGAAGCAAGTCCTCAATATAAGCAAAAGGTCTAAAATTTTAAATGTAATGCAATAAGAGTGTTTTCAGGGTAATTTCAGTGAAAGCAGTTTCCTAAAAAGATTTGCAATACTTTTGTAACAGTTTTAATGGAGATTCAGGGAGCTACCTTTCTGGTATTTTCATGCATAATCCAAGCATTATTTAGGACTGTAACTATATAGAGAATAGCATGTTGGTTAGACCCTCTTCCTTTATCTTATGTGAAAACCAAGAGGAGACTTGATGGAAATAGCCAAAACTGAGGTTTGGGGTAGAGATCCACATACCTCTCATATCTTTGATGAAACAACAGACTAAATACTTCATATGGTTTATGATCTCTTATTAAATCAGAATAATCATGAAATAAACCAATATTCAGGCAGGAACTCACTGCTTCTTGAAAACGGTGTATTTGTGTGCATGTGCATTTATGTTTCTATGTAAACATGGAACCTTTATCCAGCTAACTTAATGTTCTTTTCTCTCTTTCTAGTCTTTGCTTCAAAATTTATTATGTCTTTAACCTAATTATACCAAGTGATAAAGTGATCAGACCTGATCCATTTGGAACCTCTTTAGTACAGCTGACAAAAGAATAAATTTAATAAAATAGATGTACTGGCACTTAAGGAGATGCCTCTAACTATTTAAATGAAAAATGTGAACTAAGAAATAGCACTTAGGTCATATGTACATACATATGCTCTGAATGCAAAGGAAGGCTACAGGGTGATTCTCAGAAGAGCTCTGGTCTCTATCCCGCTGCTGGACTTAGGTTTGCTCAGGGTGAAAAGAGCCACAGATGCCTCCCCTGGGACTCTGTTGATGGATATGTTTGCCACTGAGTTGGTGTTTGTGAGTAGGTGTGGATAATGTAATGAAAAATCCCACTGTACATTGTGGGTTAAATTGAGAGTGTGAGAGGTAATTTCTCAACCACTATTCTGTGGCCTTATTGATATATTTTATGTCATCCTGAATAGAACTCATGTGATAAGTAATTTAGTAGCTGCTAGACATCATTTAGGAGGCATTGTCTTACAGTTAGCTCAACTGCTGTAACAAAATATCACTTGTAGCAGACAGCTTCAGGTTCACTGAGATAAACTTCCAGACCAGGCACAGTTATGGAGGAAGGGATATTTATTGAAGCTTACAGATCCAGGGAAAGTTCCATAATGGCAGAAGAAGCTGGCCTGCTTTCACAGGGCCAAACACCTGAGAGAAAAGCCACAAGCCAAAAGCTACACAGCACAACACACTTCAAGAACTCCAGCTAGGCACACTTTGCATATGCTTAGATTGAAATCTCAGGCCCACCACCACACCTTAAGATCCACCCAGTGACACAGCCTCTAGCCAGGAGGCTGCAGATGCAAACTACAAACTAATGAAGCACTGAAAATACTGGGGGACATCTATTCACACTACCACACCACTGAATGGCTTGAAACAACAGACTTTATTCCTCATGCTTCTGGAGGCTTGAAGCTCCAGAGGAAGGTCTGTAAGGCATCAGTGTCGAATGACGGCTCACTTTCTTGCACACAGATGGGCATCTTCTTGCTGAAATCTGTCTTCTGAGTATGAGTATTCATACATGAGAAAAAAATCTAAAGGCCCTGTCTCCAGATACATCATGTTGGAGGTTAGAGTTACACATGAAGGGGAGAAGACAGTTCAGTCCATGGTAGCTTTACAAAGATGTTGATACAATTTCTTTTGACCAGGAGAAAAATACAGTAAGACAGAGGCCATCTCCCTGTGATTGATATCATGGAGCTCCCTATTAGAAGAAGCTTGGTATTCATCTAAGCATAGGGATTGTTCTATATATTAAACTGGATTTGGAAGTCCTTTCTAATGAAACCTCAGTGGTTTTTTAAAAAGTACATTTTATTTATTTATTTATTTATTTATTTATTTATTTATTTATCCAACACAGAGAGAGGAGCAGATAACAGAGAGAGAATGGACATGCCGCCAGGGCCTCTAGACATTATAAACAAACTTCAGACGCATGTGCCACTTTGTGCATCTGGCTTTGTATGGGTACTGGGGAATTGAACCTGGGTCCTTGGGCATTGTAGGCAAGCAACTTAACCACTGATCCATCTCTCCAGCCTAAGACCTCAATGTTTTGAAGCAACAGTGTAAAAATTAGGAATGTCTCTCCATGTCCATCGTGTTTTTCTTTTATTACCTATTCTTTGTACACTCAGTGAAAGAGCCTGGCTAGTCTGGGTTGATATCTCACATTCACTGCTTACTAAGTGAGTAGCTCTTTTTATTACTATATATCACTGAGGTGGTTTTTTAAGTGATACTTACCTTGATGCATATGTTAGAAAGTAAGCTGTGGTGGGGTGTGTGTGTGTGTGTGTGTGAGAGAGAGAGAGAGAGAGAGAGAGAGACATAATAGCTGTGATATGAAAGAAATGATAGAGATTTATTTACCTTTATAAACAATGCAGAAGTAAGCAGACCATGGCTGGGAGGGAGCCCCTGACACTAGCCTTAATAAAAACTTCTATTTCAGAGCCAAAGGTTTTCATCATCTCCATTCCAATGGCAATAAAGAAGGAATATGACAAACTTATTCGCAGTCACTGTTAAGAACAACATCCTAAAGTGGCTCACATAAATTCTGCTCATGGCCCTTCTGCTGGAGATTAGATGTGTCGTTACATCAAACAGGAAGGTGGAGAGAGAAACATTGCCTCTAGCTGTTAGTTTACTAGCAATGGTTATTGTAAAGATTTGAAACAATTCAATAACTCATTCAATACACTGAATTTGTGAAATATCCTTAGGTGTTTACAATCATCCTTCTTATATCCCCTTAGTACCTTACTACTGACAAAATATGGTCCATGAATCAAACAGTATCAATACCACCTGGAAAGCTTTAGAAATGTAGACTTTTACCCCCTTGGCCAGATCTCCTGAATCACAATCTGTATTTTAACAATTGGACAGGCTCTTAGTTGCCATTTCCTTTGTAAATATTTTTTGGTGTGTGTGTGTGTGTGTGTGTGTGTGTGTGTGTGTGTGTGTGTGTTTTCATGTGAGTGAGTACATGCACCTATGTCATGGTCAGAGGTCAACGTCAGATGTTGGTCCCACCTTCTACCTTGTTTGAGGCAGGGTCACTCAATGGTCATTGCTGCATTCGCCAAGCTAGCTGGCCCTCAAATTCAGGAAGATTCTTCTGTTTCTGCCTCCAATGTCTTTTAGGTATGCTTGAATTTTAGATGCTACAGCTCCAGCTTCACAGGGGTTCTCAGTGTGTGACAAAACAGCTTTCAGAAATCAAATGCCAGGCTGGGGAGATGGCTTAGTGATGAAAGAGTTTGCCTGCAAAGCCTAAGGCCCCATGTTCAACTCTCTAGATCCCACATAAAGCTAGATGTACAAAGGTGAGGCAAGTGCAAGGTTGCACATGCCCACTAGGTGGTGCAAGCATCAGGAAATCAATTTAGTGGCTGAGGCCCTGGTGTGCCAATTCTCTCTCTCTCCAAAATTAAAAAAATATGCCTTTTCACATGGCCATATTATATCAAGGGCTGTTATAAAGTTTATAAAGTCTAAAAGATCCAGTGATTCTCAAAATTTATTCTAATAGCTATGAATATCATGATTTGTCTCTAGATCTGTACACTGAAATAATATATAAAATAGTTCAAAGATTTAATATATTAGTATAGTATCTCATACATAGTATCTCATTTAATTCTCATACTTTTTGTCACTGATCAAAGTAACATAGCCAGCAGGTGTCTTAAAAGATTGACATAGGACAGCCTCAATGGGCTCAGATCCCCAGAACCTCTGTGAAAACTAGTTAGAAAATGGATAAGTTTGGTCAGTAGAGAAAATGACTATAGGAAGTAATAAGCAATAATATAAGACCAACTCAAATTACAACAATCAAATGTAATATATCACATTACAAGTTGCAGATTCATAGACCAATGCACATTTACAGGCTGAATATCACTTACCAAGATGTTGAGTCCAGTACATTCCAGATTTCAGCTGGTTTGGCATTTGGGCATGTGTACATAGCATTTAAAGTTTTATAATTGAGAGCACTTCTGATTTAAACTAATGGCTATGGGGTTCTGAAGATGTGCAACACATCAAGAGAATTGCCTTCCCATGGCATCTATTGTCTCCTCTGAACCTGTAAAGACCTTTGTGCCACCTGCCTAGTAGTGCTTCGAGGTATCATACAAGATCTTAGAAAAATGGACTCTCATGTAGAAAGTGATATTTGTATCTTGGATTGTCAGATGGGAACAAAGGAACACCTACTTGTGTGAAAGTATGTGTTATTAAAATGTTTGGCAAAGATGCTTGCCAATGAGCTGGGGCCCAGGTGGCTCTGTTAAATTTACAGTGTCTAGATTTTTGCCTTTTTTTTTTCAGAGGCAAGAGCCCCTGTGCAGGGTAATCAGAGACAGCAGGCTCTAGAAGCTCACAACTGATATATTGAAATGAATACTACCAGGCTTGTTATAGACCTCACATTCGATCATATAATTCTTTTTGTTTGCATTCAGAACATGCTGAACTGTCAACTTGAACACTGATGTTAAGCTGGGGCTAAACATGCATATGACATATTTTTCCCTTGGGATTTTTAGTTAATTGTGAAGATAAATTTATCAGAATACAAGGTAGTAACATGTATACTGTACTTTAAAATAGGTTTTGGTATGATGTGTTCACATTTTATGTATATAGATATATTCTTAACAATAAATCTGGTCTTTGAAGATGGCACCATGGTTTAAAGTGATTACTTGCAAAGTCTGATGTTCAATCCCCAGTTCAATTCCCCAGTACCCATGTATACCAGTTACTTTCTCATTGCTGGGACAAACCCCTGACCATAAGCAGCTTATGGGAGTAAAAGGTTTATTTCAGGCTTACAGATTCCAGAGGAGACACCATCAGTGATGGATGAAATTGGCTCACTTCAGCATCTACAGCAGAGAGAGACAACTACCAGCAGAAGCAAGCACCAACAGCCAGCAAACATGCACAGCCAGGGCTCAAACTGCCTTCTATACACCTAGTAAGGCTGTATTCAAGATCTATCCCCAGTGACACTTCCTTCAGCAGGCTGCTGTAGATTTAAGTTGGAAGATGAATCTTAATCAAAAATCCCTGAGGCGGACTAGGGAGATGGCTTGGCGGTTAAAGCACCTATCTGCCAAGCCTTAGAACGCCAGTTCCAATTTCCAGATCCCACGTTTAACCAGACGCAAAAGTGACACAAGGGCACAATGCCGCACTTGCCCACAAGGGGGCACACGCATCTGGAGTTCATTCACAGCAGATGAGAAACCACTGGTGCGCCCAATCTCTCTCTCTCTCTCTCTCTCTCTGTCTCTCTCTCCAGAAAAATCCCTGAGACTATGGGGGACATAGATTCACATTCAATCCAGCACACCATATAAAGCCAGATGCACAAAGTGGTACATGCATCTGGTGTTCTTTTGCAATAGCAAGAGGCTCTTGTGCACCCATATTCATTCATTCATTCATTCTCTCCTCACAAATAAATAAACAAAAATATTTTACAAAATAAATCTGTATATTTATTTCTATATTGTATAGGACAAAACAAAAATAGACTATGAGCCGGGCATGGTGGTGCACGCCTTTAATCCCAGCACTCGGGAGGCAGAGGTAGGAGGATTGCTGTGAGTTCAAGGCCAACCTGAGACTACAGAATGAATTCCAGGTCAGCCTGGGCTAGAGTGAGACCCTACCTTGAAAAACCAAAAAAAAAAAAAAAAAAAAAAAAAAAAAAAGTAGACTATACTTAAAAATATATTTGTTGTTTTTTATTTTATATTTTCTTCAGTGGGCATATATTTACAAAATGACTATAAAAATACAATAGTATATTAATTTTTAGAAGCTGTTATGGTGTTTTGAGGATTTTTGTTGTCTGTCATGGTGTTTTTATATATCCTATCTCACCTATTCCTCATATTCAGCCCATGGGATCAATAGGGAACATCACTGCTGCAGGTAAAATATGTGGAGGAAACACAGACATGACTCAGATCCTCATTGTCAAGAGCAGTGAGACCACATGATGAGTATTGATGGGGAACAAATGGAAATCCAGCAGCAAAGTAAAAATCTCACAAAGAAAATGAATAATACTAAGTGAAGGGGAAGTGCCAAGAGCTGGGAACATTAGTACACTGAAATGTTTCTTGTTTCCCCTTTATCTTACTCCCCACCCTGAGGTCTGATTCAATTTAATCTGACTCAGAGATCAAATGTAGTTGTGTTTCAGTATGGGACAAGGCAGTCTATTTTATTTGCAGTTTGGACTCTGTTGAGTTATCTAACCAGCAACGTGTTTGCAGACTCAGTGCTTATATTTACCCATTGCCAAAATAAGATAAATATTAGTAGTTATTATGACTAAGAATCATTAAAAGTATATCTGACATAGGGGGTTCTCAACAAATATTAGCTCTCTGAAGCTAACCATCTTCATTCCTGTGGTACAAGAATGATAAGATACAGGGGTGTTGCACCCAACCAGAAGCAGCTTATAGAAGGAAAGGCTCTATTTCAGGCTTTTATCATTGAGAGGAAGCTTTACTGTGGTGGTTTAGAAAGCATGGCAGAGCAGAGACTGGGAAGCACATCTTGCCACATCAGCTAGCAGGAAGCTTCAAGAAACTGAGCTAACTAGCACTGGCCAGCTGGGCTAATAAAACTCAAGGTCACCCCCCAGTGCACACCTCTTCCAGCATGGCTCCACTTCCCAAATTGCCCCAGCTGCAGACCCAATATTCCAAACAATTGAGGCTTTGGAATATATATCCCATTCATACTGCCACAAATGGAGAATGAATCATGAAAAATATTTAGATATGTATCAAGTGTATAGAGATGTATCTTACAAAATATTGATAGCTATAGATGGGTGAGGGATGTATAAGATTGATAAAATTAATACAAAAACAAGAAAGTTTGCACTATTATTGTTGGATAATTCAGCACTCTATTTTAAATCAAATCAACCTATCTCTGATTATTATAAGGTTTAGAGTCTTTATGCCCCCTTGGATTTTTCCAATTATAAAGTTTTTTTAATTTATTTTTATTAGATATGGACATACTTAGTATGTAAATGACACATGTTGGTGCCATCCTTTCCCTCATCCCTGCCCCTTTTCCAAAGAGGCCCTCCTCGTTGGGGATGCAGGTCACCCCCATATGGATCATGGGTCATGCATTGTGGGGTAGCAGTCAGTTATAGGGAAGAGGCAATGTCTCTGTGCATGATGCCCCTGATTTGTAGCTCTAACAATCTTTCCACCCCCTCTTCCTCAAAATTCCCTGAGCCTTGGCTAGAGAGATGGCTCAGCCATTAAGGCGTTTGCCTGCAAAGCCAAAGGACCTTGGTTCAATTCCCCAGGACTCACATAAGCCAGATGCACAAAGTGGAGTTTGTTTACAGTGGCTGGAGGCCCTGGTGCCCCATTCTGTCTTTCCCTCTCTCTCTCTCTCAAATAAATAAATATCTTTAAAAATAATTTTTAAAAAAATTCCCTGAGCCATGTCTGCATTTTAAGTGATGGGCTCTTAGGAGCCTCTGGATCTCTGCTTTGGTAGGTGTTGAATTTAATTATAAAGTTTTGTAAGGCAGAGAATTGTAATCACATGAAGAATGTTTTGTCATAAAAGTCTGGACCACCAATTTGGAGGAGTCATGTGCTGTGAGGGTAGTCCATGCTGTCCCGCCGAGGTGAGAGAGATACACTTGCATGTCACTGAATTTTCGTCAAGGCATGAGTAATGTTGTTTTGTAATTACTGAGTCCAAGGAGTTTTAGGGTAGTTTGAACCGCTTGTCAGCATTGTCTTTTTCATAAGTGAGATGGATGATTTGCATCTGGTCCTGGTGGCACTGCAATTGATATTGGTTACATTGCAGGGATGGCTAAGTGACTCCAGGATATATATTTATGTATATATGTATATATATATCAGGTGAAATAAACTTCATGCCAGAGAGAAGGTATGGTGCAATATTAGTTGCTTTAACATCCTATTCTTACTGTTTTAAGCCCTCTTATTCTCACATAGGCAATTTATTGAAATTCTGAGAACCCATCGCAATCATCTCTTATCCTTTTAATAATATTCTAAAACATGTAAAGTCTGTTTCTTTGTCTTTTTTTCCCAGACCCCTTGGTTGTGGAATACAAAGCATTGCTGGTACAACTACCCCTACCAGGTAAGGAGACCCAGCCATGTGGCGTTTACACCCATAGGGGATCTTCCTCAGGCCAACATCACAGTTTGTGGCAGGTCCCAACAGATTGAGTAACCACTTCTTACTTCTTAGCCCTGTCCTTGCTGATTAATGCTGGGCCACTTAGTGAGGACATTCCTTTGTGTGTTATTAGTGAAGTTCAAATCAAAACCCAGTTGCTTTAGCAGACAGAGTAAGCCTGGAAAGCCCCTTTGCTGGAGAACAGGATACAGTCACTTCAACAGCTGCTGACTCTGTTTCTCTTGCAGAGGGAAAAGTCTGAAGGCTGCTGATGGCACAGGGCTGCTTCTACAACAGAGGGAATGCTTAAGTATGCAGCTGGAGCAGGCGTGCTATCTTCCATTCATTTTGTAGCTTAGAAGCAGCCTGTAAATATATAAATCAAGCACCATTTTGCATCAAGGCACAAAAGGGGGGGGGATACTGTACATTACACATGGATGAATTGTTTCTGAAACAACAATGAGGCATCATTGAAGGTGAGGTTAAACCATATCCCATAAAGGAGAATTTTAGATTCCTGCCTAATGATACTTCTTTGTATCACTCCATGAATTCTGTAATACCAGCATGTATTATTGTCAACCGCTGGTCAGTCAATATTTGCATGTCAAAGATGGGGCTTTTCTTATAATTCCTAGCTGGGAAATTTCCAGCTCAAGACATATCATATAAGGAAATCAAATGCAACTAAGTGTTATCATAAGCAACTTGAATATCGAGGTCTTATTGGGATTGTCTCTGTAAAGGCATTTAGACGTTTTTGTGTACATACAGTTAACGGGGAGTTGCATGCTCCGTATCTTCTCTGTTACCCACAGAACTATCCTAAGGATACTCCTTAGGCAAGTTCAAGGCTAAGGATGCATTGAAATGGAATTCCAGTTTGCATTATTCAGATTAGACAAGAATATAAATAAGCAACATGACATAGTTAGAGAAAGCTGAGTATTCCAAGGATAGCTGATAGACAGGTGAGGCCAGGTGGGAGCCAATCACAATTTTTACACAATTGTAACTCCTGGGCCTAACTGGTCTTTCAGTATATTATTTAAAGCTGTCTTGAATTCTGTAATGGGACACTGCAATCCATATGTATATATCTAAGTTTCTGTTTATAAAAGGACATGAAAGCCTTTTAGAAACCTTAACTAGAATGTTGGCATGACAGCTGCTATGATACTCCACATTTAAGGCAAAAATTCTGCCACATGAAAGACACTGAGATAAGTGCTCTGTGGAATGTAATACCTACTTTTGTCTTAACTGTAATCCAAACTAACTTAAATGTTCATGGCTGGAGCTGAGAATTTGCTTGCCTCTGAGACAGGTTGTGAGGACTGTGTCCCAAAATTATCCGTGGTCTGTTTCATGCCAGCTCTGTAGATTCAACATGAAAGGTTGAAGGGCAGGCAGATACATTGCTATTCAAATACAGAAAATATTAGTAGTCTGGAAAGAAAAATGCCATATGTGGGGATGCAATTATAACACTTTGTACATAATCATGTCTACATAAATATATGCAGCAGATCACAGTTTGAAGTCACTCTTGAGCCTTCAGAGCACTTTTCAGATTGAACATGCTCATGAGATATTTATTAGATCTTTAACATATGTATTATATAATCACTGAACAGAGCTTTAGATGGAAAATTGTCTAATTCAGTTTTAGGCACACATTGCTCCTTTTATGCAGACTTATCTATTTGCTACAATGTAATAATTTCATACATGTGCATGTATTTTAAAGAGTCAAATATGACGGAGTCATACCTGGATGACCATGTGCAACTTGTAATGAGGACCACACAGTTGGGCAGGAGAAGCCCTAACATGGCTGTATCCTGTGATACAGCCTATGAGTCCTCTTCACTTGAGTTAACTGACAGTAATTTCCTGTCAACTCCACAACCTAGGTGTAGAACGGGAGTACTAATTTTATAGGTATTTTACGCAACTCAAAGAAGTTGGCTTGTGATTATGCTTCAACTGCAGAGCCACTCATGAATATGGTAATTACACTGCGAGGCTCTCTCATGAACTCTGCAGTTTCTAGACGTGATCTAACTTGTCCTTTTAACCGCTCCAAGGCATCTTCCCAAATTATGATACCATGAGTAAGAGATAGTTATTAACACTGAAATTTGACCTTGGCTCAAAGGGTGTGGAAGCCAGAGCCCTATTTTCCTAGACTTCATTGTCACAAACATCTTTCTGAATACTCCACTTTCCTTGCTAATGCCTTCCAGTCCTAAAAGTGCAGTTTTGTGGGAAATACATTCTTTTTAAGGTGCTGCTAAAAGCACCGGTGCTTGTCTTGGCCATTTCAGGTTACCATAGTAAAATATGATAACAGAAGGGATGGTGTCTCATTCATGAACGCTCCACTCCCATGACCTGATGACCTCTCAACCATCCTATCTACCCCAGATCTTATCACACATGAACTTTGGAGAGACACAAACATTCAGCCTATAGAAATGCTCTGCTTAGAGTTTAACCATTCTAGAATCCTATGTTATCATACACCTTGTTGTCAAATAAATAAGAGGGACAATTGTTTTCCTTGGTGCTTTGAGCTTAGAGTTGCAAGGTGAGTGTAATCTTCTTGTGGTAGTCATCATTATGTTGTTATTAACAAACACAGCAAATAACTTTCATTTCAATTATAGTATATAGCATTACTTTCTATGTGGAGGTATGCACATGTTTGCCTGATACATTTCAGAGTTTTTTTTCATTCATTCTAATAAGCCAATGCATTTCATTACAACCCACCCCCCCCAAAAAAAATAGAACACCTCTTCAAAAATGCTTTGGTAAATTGTTTTGTTTTTATGCATTCATGTGCAAAATAAATTTTCCTGACTTCATTGTCTCTCCGAACCTCCCAACATCCCTGAGTTTCATAGGCATTTGGAACAAGCATTCCACACACCCCTATCTTCTTACAAGTAAGTAAAGTTAATACCATACTGTGGAGCTGGGCCTCCACCTCAGATTTCCTGGCTAGGTGCCTGCTTAGCTGGGTATCCCCTGGCAACCTTCTTGTCCCTCTCATCTTTTAATACACATTTTAAATCATTTTTGTTGAATGTTTCAATGTATTGAACATTTTCTAAAACCATGAAGGCTTTCTGATTAGTGCAGAATTTGAATATACGCCTTATTGACCCATGTGGAACTTGATCCTTGTCACCTATCTTCCTTGTCCCTCAGTAGTTGTCCAGGGTTATTTTTATCATATTCATTAGGTTTTTTTTAAAGATTGCCTAAGGAAGTTTGCAGCTACTTTAATGGAAAACCATAAATGGTGCTGTTAACTGAATAATGAATAGGATCCCAAATGTTCATGCTGCTTAATGCTTTTTGGATTTGAGATGAAATGAAGATAATGTCATCAAGCTGTGAACTAGAGGCATCCTTGAGATCCATTATCTACAAAGTGAACAGGACAGGGATTGCATCTGTACAGCAGAGGACCATGCTGCCTTTCAGCACCGAGCTTGCGATGTTTGGGGTGCCAATTAGGTGCCCTATTCACTATTAACCTTTCTCTTCTTTTCTTTTATCCTCAGCCACTCACAACTGACCTTCACTACTACTATATCCTGGAGCTATCATTTTATTGGTCTTTAGTGGTTTCCCAGTTCACAGATATCAAAAGGAAGGTGAGTGGTTATGTCATATAGGGCTTGCAAACGGTGGCTTTTATGGTCCTCAACATGTGGTTGAAGAGTCTCAAAGGCACCTCTGTTCAGGCAGTGCCAGGTTAGCATTACTTTCTGCATTATTATAGAAAATTCCCTATTTGTGCTGTTTTGTATTTTTTCCTATTGTCTCTTCAGTCCCCTCCCTGAAACCCAGTATTTATTTCTCCATGCGAAAACACAACAACAAAAGTTGAGAGTGGTGGCACATTCCTTTATGGTAGAGGTAGGAGATTAAGGACTTTAAAGTCATACTCAGCATCACAGTGAGTTTGATACCAGCCCAGGATACATGAGACCATGTCTGAAAAGACACACACATACACACACACACACACACACACAATCATTGAATCCTGATGGCAGTAATTTTCTTTCCATCAGACTCCCACGTCCTTATATTTTCCAAATTAAATAAAAAGAAAAAAATATTTATACCCCCTGAGAGTGAAAGGCTTAGTTTTTCAGCCTTGAAAAATGAATTCTTTAATTAAGGGTTATCTGTATGGAATGCAATACTCCTAAACTCTGTGCTTTCAGCCCTCCCCTCCGTGGAGCTGCTCTTCTCGACAGTCCCCCTGAACCGCTGTGCATTAGATCTTCTCACCCTGGCATCCAGCCTGCCACCCCCTAGCTATTCACTGCTTGCTTTCTTATGAAACCACTTTTCTCAGGATTCCCATATTTGGATCAGTCCTTCAGAGTTTTCCTGCTGGTCTCCATTTGAATGTCACATGCACTACTTATTTGGATGATTTTGAACCTACATCTCCCTCTCTGTTGCTCACATCCAAACACAGATAAGTGCCAGATGCAAATATATTCTCATCAGTGTCCAAAAATAGTTAGTTTTTCTGTGCATCTTTTTTTATATTTAGTTACTTGAGAGAGAGAGAAAGAAAGAGAATGGGCATGCCAGAGCCTCCAGCCACTGCAAAAGAACTCCAGATGCATGTGCTCCCTTATGTATCTGGCTTAGGTGGAGCCTGGAGAGTCGAACCAGGATCCTTTGGCTTTGCACACAAACACCTTAACCACTAAGCCATCTCTTCCACCCTGCACATCTTTTTTTTTTTAACAAGACCTTGTGTGTGGCTATACTATCTTCCAGTCAGTTCTAAATACTTGCCTCTTCTTTGAAGCCTTATTCTATTCCTTCAAGATTTTTTTAACTTCTACATGTAGCTTACAATACCATACTTAGGGTATTGCATTTTAACAGTTTGACAGCCTACCTCTTCTTTTTACTAGACATGGAGATGGAAAATCAGTGTCTGTTCTTTCAAGTTGCTGTAACAAAATGCCATAGACTAGGTAGTTTATAAACAACAGAAATCTATTTTTCACAATTACAGAAGGTAAAAAGTCCAAAATTAGTGTGCCAACAGATTCAATGTCTCATTAGAGAGCCCACTTTCTCATACGTGACTTCTCACTGTGCATGGTAGAAGGGACATGACAGCTCTCTGGGACCAGGGCACTAATTCCTTTTACGGGGGTTCCTCCCCAAAGGTCCCCACCTCCTAAAGTTATTAATTTTATATTTATGATTTCAACATGAATGGGGAATGGTACAAATATTCAGTCTGTAAGCAAGAGATGTTCCTCTTTCCTCCGTTGTGACTAGCACTGTGCCTGCTTATGCTGGTGATTATTGTACTTAGGATTCACATTTTGCAAACAGGACTGTACATGATGATGGAGTACCATGTGGTAATTAACGGTCTTGGTTAAACAAGTAATCTTATGGAAATTACAAAAGGGTACCCCAGTGACAGCCAAAATGTACTTAGGAGTCAGTCTATGGATCTAGAGCCTGAATCAAATCCTCTTCCCTTCCTCCTTCTATGAGCAGTGACTTTTATGCCTACATGTCTTAATGTGGCATATATCCTCTTATTATCAGAAAAGTTAATGGTCCCTATCACGACTAGCTTGGCCATACTGGGTGATTCATTGACACCCACAATTTGTGGCTTCCTCGCTCATTGTACTAAACACTTGGGGTCAGCTTCTGGAAACATTTAAACATTTTTCAGAAAAAATTCTGCCAACTAGATCTCCTCTGACATCTGTGAGCAGCCTTCTTTATTCATGTTGTCAGAATGTGTAAACTGATTATCTTCTCTGTACCAGGCATTATGCAAAGCTCGTTTGATATTTTTCTTTTTCAGTAGCCCATTTGTCCCGGTAGTCACATAAAATACTTCTACGGCACAGAAATGTAGACCATTCTTCCCCTGTTTTTTTCAACTTGAGAAAATTGATGCACAGTGAGTTTATGTAAATTGCTCAAGGCCATGCAATGTGGAAATAAATTAGAGCCCGTTTGCCAGAGTCTTAACGGTTCACTCTTAGATTAGACACATACACAACTCTTGCCTTGCTCTGCCTGGCTCTTAACAATAGAGGAAGTAAGCCTCTTACAGCTCTTTGCCATTTTCTTGGTTTGTCTTTTCTATAGTGAGATTTAGGAGTGCCATCTACAGTCCAAGAGGTTAATTAAAGGAGGAATAGCTATCTTTTTCTCCCGGAACCTATCCTAGAAGATATTGCTATTCTGAAAGTCGTGAAGCCCTCCACTTGCTTGAGCTTTCTCACTGTGCATACAACTTGTCTTTCCTGAGCCAGTGTAGCACAGGGACTCTCCTTTGCTTTAAGCCAAATGAGTACTATTGCATTATTTTGCATAGGTGATTACTTTCAATGGTTGAAGTACATCATTTTATATGTTTTTAAACATATTTGGCACCAGTATAGGAAACATCTGTGAAGAGGATAATTTTACCATGAATAAGATTTGTAGAACTGATCCTAGTCCTATATGTCATAACAATGTTTAGAAATCAAGTATGTATTTTTTCAAGTTCACTCGAATATCTTGTTTAGGTAATGGGCACCTCTCTCTTCTTTTGGTCAGAATAGTTTTGTGTATTCCTGGGACAGCTGGCTTATTTTGGTTTCTATACAAAATGGGCATCTGGCCACTACCAGACATGCTTATTAGTTGGCACAGGTTTTAATGCAGAAGTCCTTCCCTTCTGCTGCCATCTCATTAGAACGCTATAGCTCTGTCTCTGCCCCTTCACATCTTGCCTACTGGCCCCATGGGTCCTCGACAGCTATATCCTCATTACATTCCCACCTGGAGGACCTCCTTATAGCCATCAGCTATGACTTACGGTGTGTTCTGTCTGTCAGGCAGTCTTCACCATCGATGTGGGAGGTATTAACTAAGCTGTCTGAAAACATTCTGCTTCTTAATTGTGGTTCAGAGATGTTGACAACACCTGAGGGCAATGCACTGTGGAAAGAAGCTTCTGAAGGCTGACTATTCAGGAGCTATTTAAAAGAGAGTTCCAAAACTCTTTGCCATCCCTGATACAGTGAACTCCAGATATCATTTTCAAGCAAGGACCAGGATCCATAAACACCACATATGAACTCATACCTCAGGCACTTTGAATCAGCATTCGACTCCTTAGTGAGATTTTGAAAACAAATCTCCCTTTTTTTTGGGGGGGAGGTAGTAGTGGAAGAGTTCACTATATAGCCCAGGCTAGCTCATATTTTTGGTATTCTTCCTGCCTCAGTATAATTCTCCAAGTGCTGACATTATAGGTATGAGCCACTATGTCCAGCTTTAGAAAGTTTTTTTTAACTTTAAATTTTGACTGACTGGTTCCATGAGTCTTTCTAAAATGCCTTTCATAGTCTTAAACTCTTAGTTTTTCATCATTTAAAATAAATGCTTTGTTTCCATAAAGAAAGTTTTAAAATGTGGAGGAACTTTCTATTTCCTCTGCATCTTGAGAGAGCACGTGGCTTCTTGATCATTTACAAAGTTGGCATTTACTTGTCAGTGAGGAAAAATACTATTAACCTTACCAGAGTGAAGGGAGTAGCCTAGATATGATGGAATTATAATTTAAATATTTATGTAACTTAAATATTATATGCTACAAATACATGTAATTGTTTTGAGGATTTTTTCTTTTCTTCCCTCCTCCCCCACTCCATTTCTTTCCTTCATCTCTTTTGTTAAAAATAATTAAGATATCATCTTAACACAACAGGTACATTTTTTGTTCTTGACACTAAAACATCTTTTCTTCACAGTTGAGTTTGTTACAGTGCTGTCCTTTGGCAGTTTTCCTGCATGTCTGCGTTTTCCAAGGCTAATAAATAGTGTTCCATTCAGAACAGCTTGCTTATGTCTAAACCATGCATCCCTTTGAACAAAGCTGCTGTTTGGCTCAAAGGCCTGGGCCCTCAGCCAATGGGTTCTGCTGATGTTCAAGTGCACATCGTTGGCAGAGCTCCAGGGTCTTGCTGATGGGATCAGCTCATTGCTCTTTTTCTCTTTAACCTGAGAGAAACACTTCATCTTGTCATCAGAGCCATCATAGAAAGAAATATGGAAGCCGGGCGTGGTGGCACACGCCTTTAATCCCAGCACTCGGGAGGCAGAGGTAGGAGGATCGCCTTGAGTTCAAGGCCACCCTGAGACTACATAGTGAATTCCAGGTCAGCCTGGGCTAGGGTAAGACCCTACCCCCAAAAACAAAAGCAAAAACAAAAAAAAAAAAAAAAAAAAAAGAAAGAAGGAAGGAAAGAAATATGGTGGTGAAGTTTAGCAAAATATATTGACAAACTTGTTTTGCTGTCATAACTTGCTTTTTTTTTTCCAGAAAATAACCAGTATCCCCTACTGTGAGTGCTTTAGCTGACTTTTGTAGCCTAGCCATGGTCTAGATCTTTCCTTTAGGGTTAAGAAATATTCATTCCTTAATCTTCCTATAAGGACACATGTCATAGATTGTGATGAAATAATTAATATAACGTGACATAGTACTGTGCTTCACAAATAGAACTTAGAACAGTACCTGGACTACAGTGACCAAAATCTGGTTGAATGTAAGCCTAGAACTAAAACAAATGAACCTCAAACTAGTGCTCAGACTTTTTATAATTTTTAGTTAATTAAAATTGACAAAGTAATTATGAAGAACAACTGGCTTAAGCTGACCAATCCTTTCCTTTTCCAGGTAAGGAAAATTTTAAAGTAGCTATTTTATCACTATTAATTCCCAAGCAAAAGGATATTTTAGCAGAATAGAAGAAATGGAATCTTACAACAAGGATCATAAGAAGGTTCTTATTTTTCTCATTTTGTCCTAGACTAGAGAAAACATTGTTAAGGGCATTATAGCGGAAAGATAAAACCATGGACTCGAGACTCCATCTACCTGCTCAGCACCATCCGCAGTGGTCTTCAAAGCCTTAGTAATCATTGAGACCTTTCCAAGGAGGTCTTGATCATCAAAGATGTTTTCATAATAGTATTGAGATGCCATTGCCTTTCTCCCCATGCAGAAAACTACAAAGGTAACAATGGACAAAATTGATGGCAGTAAACAGTGATATCTCAAGAAATCTCACAGGCAGTTATTAGTTCTTTGCACTGTGAACTAAACTAGTGCTTTTTTCCTCATAGAATCCTATTTTTGTGAATCTGGCTTTATGTAGGTACTGAGGAATCAAATCTGGCAAGCAGGCTTTGCAAGCATATCTACCCACTGAGCAATCTCCCCTAGAGTCCTATTTTTTTTTCATGAAAGAATGGCAGACAAACTTTGTGCATCAACTTGTGTATTCAGCAGGCATTTTCATGAAAATGCATAAAGTTAGTGCGGTTGTTTGGGAAGAATAGCAACTGACATTATTTGTGTTGAAAACTTGAGCTTTCAAGCAAAGAGTAGATGTTTTGAAAGTTGGTACCCACCAGTGAAAGTGTGATAACACCTCAGCACTTAACTTTTCTGATGAAAGTCATAGTGATGTTAACATGTGACTTATAATGATATGTAAGTGTGGAAATGAAAATGAAACCCATGACTTTATATGCTTACTTAAGACAAAAATTGGGAGGACTGAGGAGATTTCTCAGTGGTTAAAGGCATTTGCTTACAAAGCCTGGAAGTTGAGGTTAGATTCCCCAGCACCCAGGCAAGTCAGTCTCACGCATGCATCTGGAGTTAGTTTGCAGTGGCAAGAGGCCTTGGTGTGTCCATGCTCATTCATATTCTCTCTCTCTCCCTTCTTTCACATAAATAAATTTTAAAAATTTAAAGCATGACTAGAGAGAGAGATCTGTAGTTAAGGTGCTTGCCTGCAAATCCTAAGGACCCAAGTTTGGTTCCCCAGTACCCTCATAATGTCAGATTACAAGGTGACACATGCATCTAGATTTCGTTTCCAGCGGCTGGAGGCCCTGGCAAGCCCATTCTCTTTTTCTTTAAAAAAATAAAAATAAAAATTACTTATTTGCAAGCAGACATAGATAGAGATAAGAAAGTCAGAGAGAAAGAATGGGTGCACCAGGGCCTCCAGCCACTGCAAATGAACTCCAGATGCATGCACCACTGTACATATGGCTTTACGTGGGTACAGGTGAATTGAACTTGTGTCATTAGGCTTTACATTTTAGTGCCTTAACTGCTGACCCATCTCTCCAGCCCCTCATTCTCTTTCTTTTTATCTGCCTCTTTCTCTATCACCCTCAAATAAATAAATAAGTAAATTTTAAAAATGTGGCTTAAAATTATCATATAACAAAACATATCATTAACTCAGCAAACTAGTTCTTAAAATGTCCAGTCCATGATGTTTTAAAATCAGGCATTAGTAAAGGATGCATGCAAAGTATAAGATAGACCAATTAGTGTAGCTATTTTCAAGTATATTGATGTTATAGTTGTAGATTCCACACTGACACTCACCTTTAGGAATATCTGACTTATCAGGGTTGGGAGCATATGAAAGAATATCCATCACAATCCAAAAAGACTATCAAAATGTTTCTATCTTTTCTAACTGTGCATTTGCATAAAACTGGTATTTTCTTAGTCATGTATAACAAAACCTCTGGCAACAGAATGAATGTATATGCAGTTATGAGTTACCAACCAAGCATCAAGAGATTTGCAATAATGTGAAACATTGCCACTTTTCTCATCATTTTTTTTGCTATTATTTTGGAAAATGTAATTTGTCTCATTAAGAAAAAGTATTGCAGGCTGGAGAGATGGCTTAGCAGTTAAGGCTCCTGCCTGCTAAGCCTAAGAACCCAGTTCCAATCTCCAGGTCCCACGTTTAGCCAGATGCAAAGTGACGCAAGGGCACAATGCTGCACTTGACCATAAGGGGGCACACACATCTGGATTTCGTTCACAGTAGCTGAGAGGCTGCTGGCGTGCCCATCTCTATCTGTCTCTCTCTGCCTCTCTCTCTGTCTCTCTCTGTGTCTCTCTCAAAAAAAAATAAATAAAATAATAAAATAAATTTTTTAAAAAGTATTGCACTTTTTGGAGATATGGCTGAATGGTTAAAGACACTTGTTTGCAAAATCTTCCAGCCTGAGTTGAATACCTCAGTACTCATATAAAACCAGATGCACAAAGTGACACATGCATCTGGAATTTGTAGCTGCAAGAGAGCCTGGCATGCCCATCCTTTCGCTGTCTCTCTCTTTCTCCCTGTCTTTCTTTCTCTCTTTCTCTGTCAATGAAATACATATATTTTTAAAACTGTTGTTGATGTATAGTAGGATTTGTTCTCATTTAAAATTAATAAATTTATAAAGGTTTTAATTTCTCAGTTTAAACATCTTCTGTGGTGAATACTGGTAGGATCCACATAAACACTCTTTTTTTGTCCTCAATAATTTTTAAGAATATAAAGGGTCTATATTATTCTCTGTCCTAAGAATGTAACTTCCAGATAGTGCCTCAAATTGTGTTGGCTGACCCTCTTTTTGCTTGAAAAGCTACATTGGCAAGTTTACACCAGATGACAGCTGACCATGTTGAGACAGGTGGAAAATAACCTGGAACTCCCTCTGCACAACTTCTAGTGCTCACTGACCGTGCACCACTCACCCTCTCTTTGACAGATATGCATCAAGCTGAAGTTTCTCATTAGGAAGATGATATCTTGACTCAGTCCTGGTTCTGTCCTTTTGGTCTTCAGAATCTAAAAAGGAAGATGAGGCCGCTCATTTGAATAAATGTGATGAAAGGTGTATGTCAGTCTAATGATGTGTACAGACTAGTAGGGAAACTATTTAGAGCACTCTAGTCCTCAAAGGTGGTGTGTTCCATGGGCAAGTTTCTGGTATTTTATTCAGAGGCTGTTTAATTGCTGGTTAATTCTGGCAACCCAGCATCCACGTGCCTTACCAAAGATGAAACTCATGAATATCTTTAGCTCTTTCAGTTAGGCGACTGGTCAGTGGGACAACCCTTGGTTGTCGTGTACTCATCCACATATGCTGTTCATGGTAAAGGAGGGTGATAGCGAGGAGCATATGATCTGCAGAAGGTCTCAGCATTCAGTATTCCAAAGGGATCCAGACAGGTCTTCTGGTGTAGGCTTGTGGGTCCTTAAGTACAGGGCTCGGGAGTTCTGTCCCTCTCAGAAGATGCTTTTGTCCCTTGGGACGGTCTCCTTTCTGCTTGGAAGTGAAGTTACACAGCTTCCACTCAGTAGCTTCTCACAAGACATTCAGGGGGTCCTAGAAAACCCCACATTGACCCATTGTAGCTGTATCTTCCTAGAGTCAGGACCCCTTTCCGTTTGTCCCCTCATAAATATCGGCAAGCCTATTCTATTCTCCTTTCCTTTGTCCTTCCACAAAGAGGTGCCCCTCCCACTCAGGCCATTGTGGCTGTCAGTGCCCCCTCTCTTTTCTCATCTTCCAAGAACCGTCCTTGATCTGTTGCCATTCTGACAATGGGTATGTTCTCTGTGTGCACCCTTCTGCGTTTTCTCAGTCCATTCCACTTCCGTTTCTTGCTGAGCAGTGCTGGCCAGGGCAGGTATCAGCTTGAGTTTTGGAGTTGCACCAAAACTGGATTCAGATATGGCTCTAGCTTTTTGTCACTCTGACCAGAAAGGTTAGCTTCTCAGTCCCTCAGTTTCCATATACCACAAAGTGCAAGGTAGTACTTGCTTTATGGACTGTTCTTAGGAGTAAATTACAGTATCAAAACTTTGGTGCAGGAAAATTAGTATGCAAGTAGACAATAGTTAAGAGTTCACTAGGGGGCTGGAGAGATGGCTTAGGGGTTAAGGTGCCTGCCTCCTAAGCCTAAGAACACTGGTTCCAATCTCCAGCGGTTCCAATCTCCAGATCCCACGTTTAGCCAGATGCAAAGTGACACAAGGGCACAATGCTGCACTTGACCACAAGGGGGCGCATGCATCTGGATTTTGTTCACAGCAGCTGAGAGACTGCTGGTGCGCCCAGCTCTATCTGTCTTTCTATCCCTCTTTCTCTGTCTCTCTCAAAAGAAAAAAAAAAAAAAGAGTTCACTAGGTAGTCAAAGGAAGGTGGAGCTGAGAGAAAAGAGAAGAAACACAAGCAGTCTGCAAATAATAATAATAATAAAATAAGACCCTTGTAGCCAGAAGAACTATGTGCAAGTAGAAGCTTTGAGTAAATTCTGCAGCTCAGGGTAAGGATTGGGGGCACTTTAGGCAACTAAAGTTAAAGGGGGATGTTAAGGCAGCTGGTGATCATAAAGCTCCCCTGAACTCCGCCTGACAGCTTGCAACACCTTCCCAGCCTGGTTGACCTGGAGATATTTTTCATCTTCCATCTAAAGCACAAAATTGAGTCCCTGATTGCTCATTGTCATCTTGCCTCCAGACCTTTACAGTGCAGGTGAGGATGATGGCTTTTGAGTCCTGTAGTAGTTCTGATGTTAGTTAAGCACAGGCTGCCCCCTACTGATCATCCTAGATTATTTTCAACACAAATGGATTTTCTTTGAGATATATAGAGAGAATGGGTACCCCAGGGCCCCTAAGCACTGCAAACGAACTCCAGACTCATGTGCCACCATATGTATCTGGCTTTACATGGGTACCAGAGAATTGAACCTGGGTCCTGGCAAGCACCTTAACTGCTAAGCCATCTCTCCAGCCCTACAAATGGGTTCTCTTGAACTCAGATGTTACCTCTGACCCCAGGGATTTCTTCATAAAATGCAGAGTTACATCTGTTAGCCTATAGAGCACTGTTATATAGACTGTATTTTAAATGTCTCAGAAGTAACCTTTTTCCTATTAAAATCTGTGCAAACTAGTATGGCCAGGCCAAGGGTAATTTAAGCAGACCCAGAAGGTCCATTATAGAGGCCTTGAACTCCAAGTACATGTGATTTAGCAATTTGTTTGTAGAGCGAGGACCTAAGGCTTAATGAGAAAAACAACATGCACGTCAGAGTGAACACATCTAAATCATTTGCAAGCAGAGTAAGTTTGAGGAGCATATTTTCCTAGGGAATGAAAGGAAAACATGAAGACTAGCTGAGGGACACTGCGAATAAAGCACTATGCTCTGGCCAGGCCCACCAGAAGTGATTGGTAGCACAATCATATTGTTTTATATTGTGCAAATAAAATTTTATTGCACCCTTTCTACAGAAATAAAATCAATTAAAGATTAAATATTAACTAAATAATTCACAGCAGACAAGATTATGGGCTCTTGATCTTGAAACAGCACCATAAATGTTGCACAGGAAAAAGAGTGGGTAAACACTGCTTATACAGCACTTCCCTTCTTTCCAGGAAAAGCATAAAGTAATGGCACCTCTAGCAGCACAGAGCCCTTGCCTTTAGAAGCTGGTAAAAGCCCCTTGCCTTTCAAATTGTCCTTAAGTTGTATTTATGATTGATCATGAGATGTTTGATAAAGTTACCTTCTAGAACTCCTTGCTTATAATTTATTTGAGTTTCCAGAGGAATAGTTAATGAGTTGCTTCAGAATGGTTATTGTGGTAGTTTGAATATATGGCCCCCAATATATTCAGTGTTTTATTAGTTATAGTTTGCATCTGCAATCACCTTGCTAGAGGCAATGTCACTGGGGGCCAGTCTTAAGGTGTGGTGGGTTTGAGATTCCATTGTAAAGATGCAAAGTGTGCCCAGTAGGAGTTCCTGAAGTGTGCTATGTGACTTTTTGGCTGTAGTTTTGCTCAGTGTGCTTGTAGCTGGCGGCTTGGTTTTTCTCTTTTTTGCCTGGTCCTGTGAGAGCAGGCCACTTCTCCTGCCATTATGGAACTCCCCCTGGATCTGTAAGCTTCAATAAATAATATCCCTTCCTCCATAACTGTGCCTGGTCTGGAAGTTCATCTCAGCGAACCTGAAGCTGTTTGCTACAGTTATAAATATTAAATCTCTTTATATATCCTTTGTGAGAAGAAAATGGGGCAGCTTGGGTCCTGAGACTGCAATTGCTACATCTCAAGTTGCATCGCCTCCTTAATGTGATTCTAAAACAAATGTCACAATACTAAGGGTTAGGTGACAGTGTCAATAGTTGTGGGACTTACAGTTTCTAGTGAGACTAACTGCTTGACTCTGCCACTGGAGAAAAAAAAAAAAAAAAGCTGCCATAGACAAAAACTAAACAAATACCCTTAGAACAAACTTTACTTACAAACACAAGTCTGGCAACTTCTGATAACCTCACATTTATGTCTTAATGAGAGCTGCTATCTTTTGCATCTGGAGTTCATTTGCAGTGCCTAGAGACCCTGGTACACCTAATCTCTCTGTCTGTCTCTCTTCTTTGTATCTCTCTCTGCTTGCAAACAAATAAATAAATATTATTTAAAAATTGCCCTGGTGAAGTGAAGATCCTGATTCTCATTTAACAGTGGGGGACTAAGCTCATCTAGCTGGATTTTGCCTGTACCTGGGCATCAGTAACAAAACACTAGGCTCTCTAAATACTGTTTGGAAATGCAATAAGGGATCAAACATGCCCTGACTTACTAGCTAAATTAGATAGCTCATCTTTGAATTCTTTCATTTCAGACTTTTCCTAATTGAATGTCAATACAAATCACATCTGAGTTTTTCTTCTTCTCTGATAATTAACATAAAAGGAACCACTGATACAAGGCTTGAGATTCAAGTAAACACCAGTCAGGGGATATAGAAAGAGCTCTTGAGCATGACTACACACCTGACCACAAACAAGATGGCAGAAAAGCAAGACGTAGGGTCACCACTGGAGCAAAGGCTGAGCCAGGTTCTTTTGAATAAGGAGTTTGGGATCAGTCAGCAATCTGACCAGCAATAAATCATTCTCTCTACTTAACTGCTACTGCACAAAATGCTGGAAAGGATTGTCCATCTAAAATCCTCAAATTCTGTCAGCCAAGCCTATGTCTACATACATGCTATCATTTTCAGCAGTTCAAATAAGAGAAGGGAAAAATTTCACCCTTTACTTATAAAACCCAATCTATAAGTTGTTGAAAAACTTTTTTTGAACTAGATTCAGTGCCAAAGAAATGTGTTGGGGTGACAGGATATGAGTAATACATGAAATCAGAACAGTATGACTTTCATTAAAGGTATTTCATTGTGCCTAATGCTTTTTGAAGTAGAAATGTAAAATATCATATCTATTATTCCCACTTTCTTTCATATTCACACAGATATGACTACAATAAAAAATTGTTTTCTGCTATGGGGAAGACTGTAAGCACCAGCAGTAATAAAACAAATGTTTTCTAGAACCAGAGAATTTATATGCAAAAATCATCTTCACAGAGCAAACTTTATTGAAAGAAGCAAGGCTTTTATTTATTTTTTTCTTTATTATTATTATTATTGTTGTTGTTGTTGTTGTTATTAACAACATATTTTGTGTGGATATATCATGTGTTGGTACCCTCTTTACCCTTGTCACTGTCCCCATTCTGCTCCCTCCCCCAAGGCTTTTATTTTTAAAGAAGCTTTGTTACATTCAATAGCATGGTGTTATCACTGACATTTGTATCACATATGAATTAGGAAACTTAATTATTAAATGTTCCTAATCTGTCATAAGTGCTTTAATCAATTTATAATTATTCATTTTTAAAATTAAATAGAAGAAAAACTCTTTTTTTCTCTTTCAGTGAGCCAAGAGCAGCCATTCAGGGTTAAACAATGGGGGATGTGATTCAAGTTAGGTACTCCGCTGGTTAGACCTCAAAACCTGCATATTAAGCATAGCCAGATATGAGCTCACTAATGATGAATTAAGCACTGTATGTTTTAATTTAGTTTAAGAAAAACAGCACAAAATATCAGTTGATGAATTAGCTCTACTTCAATTGAGCCATGGTTTAAAATACTGTTGTCTAGTAAAACACTGTTCTCTGAGTGAGGGAGCCCAATCAGCAATAATGGAAAATATTATCAGTACAATTTTTATTGTCTACCTCAGGCATTTTGGTATTGTCTACTGTTAATAACTTAGGAAACCTCTAGACACTGTAAACAATGTCAGAATTTCAGAAGCCACAAAAACAGCAAAGTTGTACCTGTACATAATTACTCATTCTGCCCAAAGTATGGTCATCATTTCTCATCTATCAGTAAGCAATAAATGATGCAAAGTTTCTCTGCATTCACAGAAGGACCATAGTAGTGGGCTAGCAAATGGCATGAATTTGCAATCTTCAGTTCTGTGTGGGCCTTAGAATTCACAGAGGCCAGGCAATACGCTCTTCTGCAGTGGTATCTATCATCAGTGCAATGCATCTTGTTTGAAGACCAGGGTAAATGAAAAGAAATAGTTGTATTTGTGTGTGTGAGAGAGAGGCAGGGCAGAGAGAGAGAGAGAGAGAGAGAGAATATGGGCATGCCAGGACCTTCATCCTGCTGTAAACAAGCTCCAGATGTGTGTGCCCCCTTGTGCACATGGTCGACATTGTGCACTTGCATCACTGTGCCTCTAGCTATGTGGGACCTGGAGATTTGAACATGAGTTCTTAGGCTTTGCAGGCAAGCGCCTTAACCACTAAGCCACCTCTCCAGCCTTATTTCACTTTTTAAATTATCTAAACTCATTAAGGAAACTATCACGTGGCCTGTCTCTATAATAAATCAATATGTGTTGTTATACATAAAAGACACTTTCCAGGAGACAAAACTGACACTTAGGCAACTTCACTAAAGTAAACGCAAAAGTTTTTACACAAATCTGTTGAAAAGGACTTGACTTTGTACATGTGTGCATGCATACGTCTGCATACTGTGGTATGTATGGTGTATACATGCACATGATGTGGGTGTTCAGATGAGCATTCCCGATGTGCATGCATGTATGCAGAAGCCAGCGAAGGACGTCAGATGTCCTCTTCTACCTCTTCCACCTCATGTCCTTGAGAGAGTCTCTCACTGGACCTGGCAGATCAGCAGGCCTCCATGATCCCCATCCCTGCCAACACTGGGTTAACAGGTATGCTTGCCTATGCCCAGCCCTTTATATGGGAGCTGGGAATAAAACTGAGGGCCTTCTGCTTGTGTACAAGAGCTGTTCCCGCTGAGCAATCTCCCCAGTCCTTGAAGATGACTTTTCAAACCACAAACTTTGAGCTAAAGAATTGGGGGGGGGTGTGTGTTACCTTGCATGTGCCTAAGTATATGTCCTGTTTGGTCTCTGTAATTTACACAGACCTAAATTTAGTATATTAAAATTTTCAGATGCCTTTTAATCACTGCAGTTATCAAGCCTAGAGTTATATAATTGACAACTTTTAAATAACCTAATCCAGCCACTTAATTTTACAAATAAGGAAGCTGATGCCCTTACCAAAAATTACAAAATTGATGCATTGAAGTCTAGGTTACAAATTGGCTTTTTTTAAAACAGTGTGCACTGCAGAGTTGTCCACTGGCCTAAGAAAAATATAAATGTACTTCAGGAGTCTAGTTATGTCAATAAATCCTTGGTTAACTTTCATGAACTTCTGTATTAAAATAGAAATTGACAGCCACAGGAAAATTGATCAAAAATAATTGTTTAATTACATTGAACTACAAAGTAAAAATTAGGAGTAGACATTTCACTGAGTTTCAGAAAAGGTAACTGCAGGGTGGGTAAGTGAGAGACAAAAGACATTGGCCCTTTTACTGGGCAAACCAGGGACCAGGACAGAAGCTATGGGGCAAAATAGCTGCAGAGGAAAAGAGTAAGGCAAAGAAGAGACAAGCCCTATGGCCAGCACATTCTTTAGGAGTAAAAGATGAATTTAAATCTACAGAGAACTGATGACAATACCTGACCACATTGTGAGTGCTTCTATAAGTCAGAATCATGGCAGCATGGCTGAACAGCAACATGAGGATTGTTGCCTACACTCATCCCCAGGATAAACTGAGTGGCCCTAAAGGAGTATGTTAAAAGGAGGAGTATGTGAAGGCATCACCTCATATGAAAACTTAGCCCTTTTAATTATGATAAGAACTGCCAGTGTTATTGGAGAGTACTTATAAGCACTCTGTTTTAATCCAGTGTTGTCAATGAAACCACATTTGAAGACCCAAAAACAATTTCATTGTTGACTCCTTAACTCCCCAATCCATCTGCAAGTACAGATGTCCCTTACCTAGAATAGTTGATACAGTGACTAAACAATACAGTGGTTACTTTCCATCCATTAAAGTTAAATTGTTGGGCTGGAGAGATGGTTCAGTGGTTAAGGTGCTTGCCTACAAAGCTAAAGGACCTTGGTTCAATTCCCCAGGACCCATGTAAGCCAGTTGTACAAAGGGGTGCATGCATCTGGAGATCATTTGCAGTGGATGGAGGCCCTGGTGCACCCATTCTCTCTCTCTCTCTCTCTCTCTCTCTCTCTTTCTCTCTCTCTCTCCGCCTATTTATCTGTCTCTCAAATAAATAAATAAAATATTTTAAAAATAAAGTGTTATTTTTTAATAATGGTATTGGTAGAAAGATGACATGTTGTTGGTCACGGTAACTGCTACTTGTCTCTTACTCTACACTAGCCATGCTAACCTCCGTGCTGTTCTTCACACATGTCAGGATAGAGAGAGGATGGCGGATGGAGCCTTCGCCTTATTGTTTTTCTCTGTTGGGGCACTTTTCCCCATCAGTTTCTAGGACTAGTTCTCTCATCCTCTTTAAGTGTCACCAAAGAAGCCTACTCTATACTCTTTTTTTTTTTTTTTTTCTGGTTTTTCAAGGTAGGGTCTCACTCTAGTCCAGGCTGACCTAGAACTCACTGTGTAGTCTCAGAGTCACCTCAAACTCCTGGCGATCCTCCTACCTCTGTCTCCCAAGTGCTGGGATTAAAGGTGTGCGCCACCATGCCCAGCATACCCTATACTCTTGACTACTGCAACCTGCTTCTCCCAGTAGCTGGGATTCCCTACCCACCCTTATTCATTTTTGTACCCATAGCAATTTTTACCTTGCAGCTTAATTAAACTCCACAAGGGCAGAAAAATCTGTGTATTTTACTTATTTACCATAAAACTTGTAACAGTTTCAGGATTGAAGATAGTAAATGATAAATATAAATGGCCATAGGAAGTTTAACTTCCAAGGATAGAAATTTAGAGACAGTTACCCAAGCTTAACTCACATGTAGCTTTTTTTTTTTTTTTTTTTCCTAGTCGGGATTTGTACATAGGTCAATTTTATGATCTACTTTTCACTTTTGCCAGTTATTTGTCCCTAGTTGAATGGTTAATAGAGAAATGAGTTTCGAGAAGAGCAAAATCAGTGCTAAAGTTCTACAGAAATTTATTCTGGAGGGGGGGGGATGCAGATTTAGAATGAAAATCAGCCAGAAGGACTATGTTTCTAAGTAACAGAAGTTATATCACAACAAACTATGTCCAGATGATCAGGAAATAAGGTCAGAAAAGAATGCTCTTTTCACTTGAGGCAGGAAATGGCTCCCTTGGAGCTATCCAAAATAAAGATGGCTTAGTCACTATTATATTTACTAAAAATTTTTAAATGAATAGGGACAGATAATGGCTAAATTCAGGACTTGTTTTTAAACAGGAAAGCCAACATGTTAGGGTTCTTATTTTAGCATCCCAGTGGGCATATTCCAGGGAAGGATGCTAACATGGAAGTGCACATTCCAAGAAATCCATGCAGTAACCTAAAATAGTCACCACCTGTCTTAATGGTTTCAAGCTTGAATAATGAAATATCATAGAGTTGGTAGCTTGTGAAAACACGCACATCTACACATCTATTTTTTGTAGTTCTAGAAGCTGTAAAGCCTTAGCTCAAGACACTGAGGGACTTGAGATCTGGTGAAGGTCCATTTCCTGGTCATAGATGGCACCTTCTGACAGGGGTTAGGAATAAGGTAACCCTCTTTTATAGGTAATCAGTTAGGGACACAGGCCCAAAAGGACAGATGCCACTCTGCCCTGGCGAGACTAGAAGGGAATTCCAGTCTGACTCAATATGGTGATCAAAGACAGCTTCCTGGGTTTTGCTCCTTAACATTTCATGGACTCTCTTCCTCTATGGACAGGCTCTTTTTGAGTCTGGACTCTTCCTCCCTGGCCCACTAATAATCATATTCCTGCCCACGCATTTGAACCTGGCAATGAAGCTCATCATAACTGGATGCCTAATTCACATCTCCAAGGTGATAAGGAGACCAGACACAAGTCACCGTGGGGATTTTCCCTCTCAGGACCCCTCTCAGATAAGCTAAGGGGGTGGCATTCAGTTTGGGAACTTTTCTATGTTACTTCTACTTTTTCTTATTTCTACTCTCTCAAAATAAATTTTTGATAACCTACCCTTCTCTGTTTCTTTTTGTTGTTGTTGTTGTTGTTGTTGTTGTTGTTGT
The DNA here is from genome assembly GCA_036365145.1 of Orientallactaga sibirica. Taxonomy (NCBI): domain Eukaryota; kingdom Metazoa; phylum Chordata; class Mammalia; order Rodentia; family Dipodidae; genus Orientallactaga; species Orientallactaga sibirica. The sequence continues at coordinate 48,469,388 of JAEOAD010000004.1, read as the reverse complement.
TGTTAGTGATAAGACAATATCTTGAGAGCCACTGGCTTGAGGAGTTTCAAGCCCATGGGGATCCCAGAGGAGCTTCATCACTCTCAATTCTCACAACACTTCTAGCTATATCTTTATGTGATATATGAGATAGTGTTATACTCTGGGGTCTCATTTATAGAGGAACTAATCCCAGTCATGACCTAGTCACCTCCCCAAAGCCCTACTTCCTAATACCATTACCTTGGGCATCGAGATTTTAGCATATGAACTTGCAGGGAAAGAAGACATAAACAAATATTCAGCTGAGAGCACCAGCTTACAATGCCTTCTTCCTCTGAATTTACCTGGCTACCTTTTCAAAGATACTATATGCTGATTAAAAATCCAGAATACAGCTGGGAATACTAGCAACAGTGTATAATCTCACCTACTCAGGTGATTGAGACAAGAGGACTGAAAATTTAAGGTTAATGTGGGCCACAGAGTGAGTTCAAGGCCAGCCTTGGAAAATTAGTGAGACCCTGTCTCAAAATAAGTGCAAAAAGAACTGAGTGGTCGAGTCTTTACCTAGCATATGAGAGGCTCTGGGTTCAATCTCCAGTACAGACATGTGTGTGCACACGTGCATAGTGTGAACATGTTAGATGTTCATAAGCTGTAGCTTCTAGTTGTAAGAGAAGTGGACCTGCACTGTACTACTCCTGAAGATCACAGAGTTTGTGTTAGCTAATTTTCTGTTACTATGGCAAAATGCCTGTGATAAATTAATTTATAAGTCAGAAAGGTTAATTTGGTTGTAAGTTTCAGAAGTTTTTGTCAATGGTGGATTGGCTTTTGGGCTTATGGCAAGGCCAAGTGTATCAAGGTGGGACAGGGTAGAAATAGTAGCCACTTTCCTTGTGGCAGCTAGTAAATAGAAAACAAGAGAGACAGAAAGGGACCAGATCCCAGGATACTCTTCAAGGGCACTCCTCAAATAACCTAACTTCCTCCCTTAGGCCCCACCTCTTTTAAAGATTCTATTGCTTTCCAATAGAACCATGGGCCTTGGAGGATGCTTAGTCAAAACCTAGCAAAGTTCAACTCTATGTATTTCCCATCCTTGAAACCCTGTGGTGATGCCTTCTGCTCATGATCTGGCTTGTATTCTGGTGTTGATAACATTCTCCATGGTGACTGGTTTCATGTGTCTCTCTCCCACTGTTGAAAAGGTAGGAATTATATTGATTTTAACATCCCCAGGTCGAGGTTTCTGGAAGTTCTCAGTAGAATGGTTTAGAATTTTGATGGATCAGTGGAAATACTTTGATTTTGCTGAAGCCTAATGTAGTTGTGTCTTTTCTCTCTCAAGGACTTTGGCATTATGTTCCTGCACCACCTTATAACAATTTGCTTGATTATCTTTTCATATGTCAACAACATGGCCCGAGTAGGGACTTTGGTCCTCTGTCTTCATGACTCAGCCGATGCTCTTCTAGAGGTAAAACTTTTCCTTTGTCTTTAAGAATACAAAATCTAGAATTCATGAAGTTCCCCAAACCATTAGTTCTTCTCTGTGCTAGTTGGTGTTCTGAAGCTGCAGAGTGTTCCTTTATAGGTTAGAGTGGTGAAAATAAAAATGACCTTTTTGTGCAAAAAGGTAATTAGGCTAGCATTCTTTTCGAGTAGAATGATGCAAATCTTTACTATTCTGCACTTAGATGGTTGACTTTAAAATAAGACAGTTATCTTTTTAATCAATTTTTTAATGTTTGTTTATTTTTATTTATTTGAAAGAGAGAGAAATACAGAGAGAGAGAGAGAGAATGGGCGCACCAGGGCCTCCAGCCATTGTAAATGAACTCCAGAGGCATGTACCACCGTGGTGCATCTGGCTTATGTTGGTCCTGGGTAATTAAGCTTCAAACCAGGGTCCTTAGGCTTCACAGGCAAGCATTTAACTGCTAAGCCATCTCTCCAGCCCATCCATTTTTATTGTATTTATGTTTCACACCAATTTATTTGAAAAAGTATGTATAATCCAGTTTAATAATCCCAATAAAATGAAGCAGTTTGGTTTTTATGACCCATTTACATAATATCTTAATATTTTACAGTGAAAAGGGTATATGAATTGCTATTGCAATATAATCCAAAAATCTATACAATTTAATCTGGTATAGAGGCACTTAGTTAAGATTTGAAGTAGATTCAGCACTTTATCAAAAACCCTGGTGCCCTTGAGGTTATAAAACAGAAAAATAGTCCTAACGTACTAAATAAGTTAGCTGATAATTTGTGGCTATGATTTTTAAGTGACTCAAGTTCAACTCCATTCAACATATTTTTTAAGACAAGAACTGTATGTAGTAGGAGGGCAGCCCTCTGAAAACCAGCTCTAATTTGATTGTATCCTCTCTGTGTTTATAAGTAGAAATTTATCCAGCAACCTGCAGTCTAAAATTACTCTTGGCCCATCTGCCAATTTTAATTCCTATGGAAATCTCTGACATAGTGCTGGGTAGAGCCATGATCCAGGAAATCAACTACCACTTTATCCAGAAAACAAAGATAATCCAGGAATCCAAGCATGTGGTTTAAAACAAAATGTTTCCATCACATAGGTTCTTGTGGACATCATAACTAATGTTTGAGAAGAACCAATTGCTGCAATCTCAGAATGACTTCTATGGCCTATAATTTTCTGATGTTAATGTTATTGCTTATTTATTAGGTGAATGAATGTAAAAGAAAAATTACCTATTTTACATAGCTATAATAAGGCAGAAGTCACTTTTTTCTTTTAATATAATCCATGAAGTTATGTCCCAAGTATTCATGAAATTAAAAGCTCATAAACCTGGCTTCCACATAGGTAATAGATACTTCCTTTTAGGAATACATTTCTTTCATAGCATTGTGCATTACTTCACAGCGTTAAATTATAGCTTCCAATGATACTATCAACCATCTTTTTAAGTATGACTCAGCTAATTAATTTTCTGTCAAAGAAAATAATGTTATGCATGCAGAAGATGTCTTCAAATTATAATTATATATAGATGCTGTGAATGCAAAAATGTAGAGCAAAATTCTGCTTTCAATCTCACCTATTCACACTTAGAATCATTTTCTTAAATGATGCTAGAGAAAAGAATGTTTTCTTCCCTAGACTAATCTATAATGTGAAAAAAGTGATCACTTATGATCACCTAAATTACTGTCACAAATTATGAGTATTTCCTATTAACATTTTGAACATTAGTAAATTTCATCTAGAAAATGACCCAGTAATATAACTAGAAATTCTACTGAAATAGATTAGTTAAAGTCACATAATGTTGACACTTTCTTCATCTCCAAGTTTATAAGAATAAGACAGGAAACGATCAGCCCAAAGTACTCTCTGAGCCTTTTGAAAGAAAGCACACAGTTCTAAGTAGGAAGGAAGGCAAATGTTGATAAGCTTCATATTTCCTGTATGAAGTCTGTGGCCTTAGTATTTAAGATTCAGTAAAGGCTTAAAGGATTTTCCAACACTTTCTGTTTTGACCTGTCACGTCAGATTTCTGTTTCAGTGTCTCTGGATGGCTAATATCATTTATATTGCAGAAGTTTCCTATTTTTACTCTCTGTTTTCCTGAAATCAACCATATAATTGAATTTTTCAGGTTGCTGAATATTTTATTAGATTTGTGACAGTTAGTAGTTCTACTTGGAGATAATGCTGCATTTTACCAAACTTATGGGTAATTTATAAATGTTGATGTACGGTGCGTGACATTTTAAAGTAGCAGGCAATTTTACGCATCTGGTAAGCCATATCTTATAGGGGAGACATGTATATTGAAGGAAACTTTTCATTGATTAATATAACTAAATAGTAATATGTTACATTCCTCCCCTTTATAGGCTGCCAAAATGGCAAATTATGCCAAGTTTCAGAAAATGTGTGACCTCCTGTTTGTTATGTTTGCCATGGTTTTTATCATCACACGGCTGGGCATATTTCCTCTCTGGTGAGTATGCCAATCTTTTTTCTGATCAAGACACTCCTTCAAAATAAGCTAGATGATACACTTTCCTCTTGAATTGTGCTCCATATCATTAGTAAGAAGTTTAAAGACAGGAAGGGATGAACTTAAAAAACAGCTTGGCTTTTTCTAGAAGAGTGTTGTATTCTTTCCTGACATTTTGCACAGCATAGAAACAGAAACTCTAGATATGAGACTGGCTATCTGTTTTGATAAGTCTTCCGGGTGATTATGCCACACAGTAAAGTTTGGCAGCCCCTGTCCCAAATAGTTCTCATCAGCTGTATTTTCCATGAAAAGAGAATGGAAGGTACAACTTAAAATAACCCCTGAAATTCTCTGTGGCTCCTTAATGTCTAGATATTTTTCTTTTGTTGAGAGCTAAGAAAAAGATATGAGAGATTTCAATGGAATCTGACAGTCCTTTCTGTAGAAAATAGGTCCACTGTCATTAATGGGGTTTTTGAAAAGCTATTACTTGATTGGCAGGGATGGGGAGTGGAATGAACCCTCCATATCATTTGAAGTCTACCACTGATTTTCATTTGTTTATTCTTCATTTTGAAAGACTGATTTGATTGGGGAATTAAAGCAATGAGAACTGGAGAGAGTCGAAAAATGAAGATGCAATAATACTTTGACATTCTGCCACCACAGCAGAATATCCATACTAACATTGGGGTCTTTTAGTGAATCATGCCCATCATTAAAATTGCATTAATGAGTTACTGATATACCCACACTTCTCTCCACACACACTTATACACATATGACTTCTCCTTGAGGTTTATAGCACTTTCAACACTTACTATGTAAATCATTTCCAAGCAGCAACACGGTGTGTTTGACACAGACATTTATAAAATCTCTTTATAGTTCACTATAAATGCAGGTTGAGAACACTGAAACAATTTTGAAAATGATGTGTCTATAATTCTTTCAAAGATAAAGCTCTTTTCAAAGTTATTAACAAAGCTAGTGGTTAAAAAAATAAAAGAAGATCAAACAAAAGGTAAGGAATAATTTCTGAGAATTATAGCTTTTCCTACTTGTTATTTCTGGGAACCTGAGTTTTAAAGAAATATGCATCATTTGAGTTATTTCATTCTTTTTGAGGGGAGAAATAAAAATTGTGATGCATCTGTCCTCCTCCTTTTGGGTTAACATGTGAACGTTCTTATGGTTTGGACTACGGTGAGTTACCTGGAGAACAGATCCACAGAACAAAGAAATGATATCCTGCTGCCAGCAAGGCCAATAATAAGTATGGCCTGTTATGGTGACTTGTATTTAGAAAAGTCTTTGTAACCTAATATAAAACAAAACTTCCACTGCACATGCTGTGGACTGCCTGCAACCATGCTGCTTCATGCAGCCAAGTTTTTCAAAAGCACCTTATGGGACTGGAGAAATGGCATAGCAGTTAAGCACTTGCCTGTGAAGCCTAAGCACCCTGGTTCAAGGCTCAGTTCCTCAGTACCCACGTAAGCCAGATGCACATGGTGGTGCATGCGTCTGGAGTTCGTTTGCAGTGGCTAGAGGCCCTGGCATGCCCATTCTCTCTCTCTCTGTTTCTAATAAATAAATAAATAAAAATAAATTATAAAAAAGCAACTTATGAAGGAAAATCTTGTGTTTACAGAAAGTAAATTGGTACCCATTGCCATTATAATTGTACATGTAATGACTAAAATCCTTCTGAGGCATGTATAGGAAGTGATACTGCTGCCTGCATGATCTTTATTTTGATCTTGCTTCAATAGCCACAATGTAATAGGCATTACTAGTATTTAAACCTTTATATAAAGAACAGTAACAAATGGTATTTATGTTAGAATTTTGAAATTATTTTAAAATTCCTTATAGACTAGGAAATTCTAGTATTGTAAAAAAAAAAAAAAAAAAAATTTTTTTCTAATTACAGGCTACAAATTCTTCTTCCATTCCTCTGCTCTAAGCCAGTCATTTTCCCTGATCGAGTATTGAGTTAGAGGTCCAGCAGAAAATGCCTTTTTGGATAACACTTGGGTCCTTATAACTTCTGACCCAATGATTTTTCAGTTACATGTGAAATCAGTGTGTACATGTATGTGTGCATGTGTGTGTTTCCCCTGGGTGGAAGACCGACTTCTGGGTTCATCAGAGTCTAAGGCATCTGTGATTTCTTTCATTTCTCAGAAAAGCGCTTTTTTGGAACACTGTTTACCTCCCGATTCTAGTAGAAAACTGTTCAGCATGTGATTTCTAGTACAGCTTCAGGTCTTCACTTCTGCCAAAAAATGTCTTTAATCTCTTCTACTACTCGTAAATGTTCTGCAGCCATGATGTTCTACCCCTACTGTGAGAGATAACAGTGCACGTTATTTGTCCCCTTCGCCTCACTCTGTGCATACATAAGCTCTGAGAAGGGCTTTCCCCTTGCACTGGTGGTGATCTGATATACACGGGGCTGCTGTCCACCTAGGCTCTCCCTCTCCCAATGTCATATTTACCTTTGTATATCTTATAGTAAATTTTCATACTTAATTTCACAAAGTGCATCTATCCCTCTAAAAGTTCATCCTTTGGTTTTCACATACCATACCAGCCTAGCAGACTCTTGTGAGTGAAACCACACAGCACTTAGCACTTCCTGTTTTGTACTGTTTCTTCCGCCTCAAAATGCCATCTACTGAAGGGTTTCTCTAAATGAAGTTAAGTCTTCCATGATCTGCCTTTAGTGCTTGCTATTTCCCCATATTTCTCTAAAGTATCTAAAAGTACATAAAAGACATGTTAACAGTCCCATGAAGGTGAGGAGTGACTTCATTGCTTAAGGCACTGTTTGTACTTAACAGTGCAGGGGTCAGTCCAAGGGAAGCATGGTGACGTACTCCTATAACCCCACCCACTTGGGAAACGGAGGCAGAAGGGTCACAGGTTTAAAACTAACCTGAGCAACAGTGAGATCTCATCTCAAACTAAAATAAATAAAATAAAGTAAAATGGGCTTAGGATGTAGCTTAGTATAGAGCACTTGCCTAGCATGTGTGAGACCCTACATTTATCCCTAGTACTTGTAAGAAAGAAGGAAGGAAGCAAGCAAAGGAGAGAGGGAGGGAGGGAAAATACAGGAAGGAATGAGAAAAGAAAGGAAGAGAGAGAGAGTACAAAGCCAAATTTTAGGAGGTCTTTGCTGACTTCGGACTCTTCATTTCTAAGTATTTGTCCCCACTTCTTCCATACCCATCCATCCACACTCGGGGTAAACTATCTGGTCTTTGCCCTTTCCATATTGTACCCCTGGGAACTTTTAACTTCCAAAGTACTGCCATATTTTATGTATTTAGTGAAGATTATAGGATATTCATTAGGCAATCAGGATGGTCTAGGTACTGAGTACTCAGTCAGCTCTAGGTTCTGCAGTTTAAAGTCTTTACAGGTCCTTTCAGTATTCCGTGGGAAAAGAGGCTAGAGATTATACATTACTGTTTGAACATTTGGAGAACATCAATAATACAAATACTTTATACTTAAACTAGTTTAAATACATATATTGAAAAGTTCTTTTGGCCAAATAATGCATTATACCTGATAGAATATATGTGTGTGGTGCACACCTTTAATCCCAGCACTCGAGAGGCAAAGGTAGGAGGATGGCTGTGAGTTCAAGGCCACCCTGAGGCCACAAAGTGAATTTCAGATCAGCTTGGGCTACAGTGAGACCCTGCCTTGAAAAACCATATATATAGTTTTACTGAATATACTAAAGGTCTTTATTGGCTAAATATTATGTGCCATGGTGTGTAAATACACATGCACCCGTAGAGACTAGGATGGCAGGGGTACGTTAGAATTCAGTTCTAACAAGCATTTCATAGCCTTATTTCTCCTTCAGAAACATGCTCTTCAGGTGGAAAGAGAAACAAAATGATTCCCTCTGCCCTTTATTCCTTTTCTGTTTTTCAACCCATTTCTTTGGAGTTCCCAGAAGCATCTTCTGGGTTCCTCCTATTTGAGTTTCCTCATGAACCACTGGGATGTTTGTAATTTCTACGTTTAAGAACACATGATTCATTACTCCATCCTTGATCCATGCTCCCCAGTGCATGCCTTTAATCCCAGTACTTGGGAGGCAGAGGTAGGAGGATTGCCATGAGTTTGAGGCCACCCTGAGACTACATATATATTTTAAAAACAGCTACACTGTTAAAACTATGGCTTGCCTTCCATACTTCTCTGTTGGCTATAATACCTCGTTTTGGAAGAACACTATCCAGTAGAAATATAATATAGTCTTCATAGTAATTTTATATATATAATTAGCGGCATTGAAAAATAATTGGCAACTAGGGGTTTGGGGACATGGCTCAGTGGGTAAAGTGTTTTGCCATACAAGCGTGCGTTGCTGATGAGAGACTCCATCCCCTAAAGATCTACAACCTTCCCACGCAGTGCCGCCAGGTGGGGGCCAAGTGTTCAAACACATGAGCCTATTTTGGGGGCATTGCACATTCAAACCACAGAAATGCATACGTATTCACACTACCACACACCTAAGTTTAGACCAGCTGTCCAATATTCATACTGCCAGCATGCAGATGGACATTGCAATTTCAGAAGATAACTACTACCACAGCTTTGGTGGTGATCAGATTCTACATGTTTTCTGGGGTCTGTCATCTTGATTGACATTATTAAGACCACTGTAGCAATTAGCTCCTCATTGCTAGATCAGAACACCTGATGAGAAGCATCCTATGGGAAGAAAGAATTTATTTCAGGCTTACAACCACAAGGGAAAGTTTCAGCATGGCAACGCTGGAAGTTGGAGCATCACAGATCCACACAAAGCAGGAAGGAAATTGTTTGAGCCAGTTTTTAACCCTCAGAAAGGCTGGATTAATCAATCCCAAGGTTCATCCCTCAAAACACACCTCTTTTAGCAAGGCTCCACCATCCAAAAGCCCTACCAGCTGGATACTAAGCAGGAAACTTAATCACAAACACTTGAGGCTGTTGGGGACATTTTACATTTAAACCAACAAAACGACTGTTTGTAACCATTCATTTATATCACAATGGTCCAGTTGTTAACAGGGATATTTAAACCAGAATATATGGTTTCCAATCCTGCATCTACTGCTTAATTAACCTACTATGCTGAGATTCCATACATTAAACAGAAATGATGATACTAGTCTCATCATGTTATGACACTGAAAAGTTAACAAGTCTTTGTAAGTCTTTCCCTTTTTTTTTAAAGTGATATGATATGAAAAAAAATTATTAAGAATGAGGAAGAAGAAAAGACAAATTGGTTAGGGAGTTGCTCAACACTTAAAGACACTTGCTTACAAAGTTCTGCTGCTGGGGTTCAATTTCCCAACACCCATGTAAAGCCAAACACAAAACATGGCACAAGAATTTGGCATTTGTTTGTAGTGGCAAAATATCCCTACAGACTTGCCTCACCTCCCACGTCCAAATAGTAAATAATTTTTTAAAAGAATAGCCATACTGTATAGCTATATTTGAAATGACTTGAAATGGATACCATTCAGAAGAATATAAAGGACAAAATTAGGAAAACATAATTAACTATACCATAAACAAAGAAATGCAAAGTCTACGTTCTAAGAATATATATAAGTTGGTGCTTCTAGAAACTAAGGTTGAGATCTGGAATGACAGAAATCTCAGTAAAACCTAGTGTTTCTTATGCAGTTGTAAGTGAGACTTACTTAGAAACTGAAAGTACAATTGAGCTCTACCTCCCCTCCCCTGATTGATTTGGTCTTGTTGGAATGGGAGGGTGGTGTTTTCAGACTTCCAGAGTGATTCTTGCATAATCTGGTCCATAACCACTCTCCAGGTCTCTGACCCTGACCCTTCATGTACCCCTATAGTACAAAGACATCAGGGTAGGGAGATATCAATAATGTAGTGGTAATATATAACATCAGTGATAATTCTTGTGAAGACACACATGAAAAGCAAAGCATTGTTCTAGTGCCTTCATTTTTAACTGGTTTACAGAATAGTCATGGTATTGTACAACCATCATTACAATTTTAGAATATCTTTATCACCCCTAAAAGTTGTATCTGCTGGCTATCACTCCCATTCTTCTCTCCCACCAGCCCCTGGCAGTAAATTAACCCATGTGGTGGTTTGATTCAGGTGTCCCCCATAAACTTAAGTGTTCTGACTGCTAGGTTCCCAGCTGATGGCAATTTGGGAATTAACACCTCCTGGAGACAGAGTATTGTTGGGGGCAGGCTTATGGGTATTATAGCCAGCTTCCCCTTGCCAGTGTTTGGCATACTGTCCTGTTGCTGTTGTCCACCTTATGTTGACCAGAGAGTGATGTCCACCCTCTGCTCATGCCATCATTTTTCCTGCCATCATGGAGCTTCCCTCTCGAGCCTGTAAGCCAAAATAAACCTTTTTTTCCCACAAGCTGCTCTTAGTCGGGTGATTTCTGCCAGCAATGCGAACCTGACTGCAACAGTAAAGTGGTACCAAGGAGTGGGATTGCTGCTAGACACCTGACTGTGTGGCTTTGGCCTTTTGGAGCTGATTTTCAAGAGGAATGTGGAATGATTTGAAACCTTGGCCTAAGAGACACCTTGTAGTGTTGTAAGTACAGCTTAATGGACTGTTCTGGTCAGAGCTGAACGACCTGAATGCAGTGAGAACTATGGACTGTGAGGTTTGGCTCATGAGGGTGAGAAAGAGCTTTACTTGGACTGGGCTAGCAGTTTGTGTGAGAAGCTTCCTGTCCTGAGGAGTTGTGCAGGGTTGCTTTGCGTAGAAATGAACTGGTGTGAGCAGAGGGATATGGAACAGAAAAAATGAAATCTTTGGGTGAACTCTGCCCATTCAGCTGCAATTGAGAGATTACAACCTTTGAGATTGGGCCAGCTGACCTGCACTGGGGCAACAGGAAGAATGCAGACTCTTTTGAAGGGGCCTGAATGCTGAAGGGATGTCTTGTTCTTCAAAGTCTGATTTATTCTCCCCTGGATTAACAAATTGGCACTCTACCTGGTATTGTGGAGCATAAGAAATGCAGGAAAGAGAGGGCCATTGAGTTTGTAACGTGGTCTTGTGTTTTGGAAATGGCCATGGGCAGTGTGAAGCAGGTTTGCTGGTTGCCTGCATGGAGATCCCATGGGGCCATGAGGATGGACTGTGGGTTGCAGTGGAGACCCAGTGGAGATGCCGGCTTCTGAGGAAAGCTGCCAGCCCCAGATGAAGTTTTCCAGGACTGTGAGTAGCCTAGCTGGAGGGGCGGAATTGGAACTCCAGAGACTTGTTGCTGGTTAGAATTATCAGACTTGGGCGTTTGTCACTAACTAGTTGTTCGATTGGAATTACAGAGTTTGATGTTTGCCCTGGTTGTTTTAAATCTTGTTTTGGTTGAATATTTCTTTGCTTTGCCCAGTGCCATCCTTTGCAGTGTGAATGTTTATTCTGTGCCATTATGGTTTTTTGGGGGATTATTTTTGGTGCTATGGCTCAGTTAAAAGACCTTGGAGTATGGGGATTGTTTAAACATCATTAGGATTGATAAAAAATATGGGGACTTTTAAAGTTGGATGAATGCATTGCATTTTACATAATGTATGGTTATCAGTTTATGGGGGCCAGGGGCGGGATGTGGTGGTTTGATTCAGGTGTCCCCCATAAACTTAAGTGTTCTGACTGCTAGGTTCCCAGCTGAGGGCAATTTGGGAATTAACACCTCCTGGAGACAAAGTATTGTTAGGGGCGGGCTTATGGGTATTATAACCAGCTTCCCCTTGCCAGTGTTTGGCACACTCTCCTGTTGCTGTTGTCCACCTTATGCTGACCAGAGAGTGATATCCACCCTCTGCTCATGCCATCATTTTTCCTGCCATCATAGAGCTTCCCCCTCGAGCCTGTAAGCCAAAATAAACCTTTTTTTTCCCCACAAGCTGCTCTTAGTCGGGTGATTTCTGCCAGCAATGCGAACCTGACTGCAACAACCTACTTCCTGCCTCTGATTTTATCTATTATCTATTTCACATAATTTAATTTGGTATGTGATCTTGTGTAACCAGGTCTTTTCAGTTAACCTAATGATTGCAAGGTTTATCCGTGTCCCAGCATGTATCAGTATTCCATCCATTCCTTCTTGTTCCTGGCAATATTATATAGTATGCATATGCTACACTTTATTTACATTCATCAGATGATTACATTCATCAGATAAATCTTTGGATTATTTCCATATTTGTATACATGTTCTAATATAAATACACGTTTTTAATTCTCTTAGGCATATACCTAGAAATAGAACTTCTAGAGTACATAACTGAATTTAACTTTCTGAAACTCTACTAAGTTCTTTCACAAAGTTGCACCACCATTTTATATTCCTACCAGCAATATATGAGGATTCTACTTTCTCTTTTTTAAAAATATCTTGAGAGAGAGAGATAGAGAACAGATGCACCATGGCCTCTAATCACTGCAAATGACCTCCAGATGTGTATGCCATCATGTGCATCTGGCTTGTGTGGGTACTGGGGAATCAAATCTGGGTCCGTAGGCTTTGTAGGCAAGTGCCTTAATGGTTATACCATCTCTCCAGCCCTTATCTTTGACAACATTTGTCTGTGTTTTTTGATTGCATTCATTCTAGACTACACTGGTATTTTGTTGTGGTTGGATTTGCATTTCAAATATTTTATTCATTGGTAACTCATTTGTCTTTCAATTTTATGACAGTTTGTTATGATGGATTATATATGTGATTTTAAGTCTCTTATTAGTTATACTTTTTGCAAACCTTTCTCCCCTTCTGAGGATTGTATTTTCAATTTCTTCATTATATTCTTTGAAATAAAAAGGTTTCTGATTTTCAAAGAAATCTAATTTACCTTTTTAAAATTTTGTTCATTTGTGTTTCTGGTGTCATTTATAGGAAATTGCTGCCAAATCTAAGGTCATGATATTTAATCCTACTTTCCCTTAGGGTTTTAAAAAATATTTTATTTTTATTTATTTATTAGAGAGAGAGAAAGAGAAAGAGACAGAGAGAGAAAATGGGAACACCAGGGCCTCTAGCCACTGCAAATGAACTCCAGATGTATATGCCACCATGTGCATTAGACTTACATGGGATCTGGAGAACTGAACCTGGATCCATAGGCTTCACTGGCAAGTGCCTTAACCACGAAGCCAGCTTTGCAGTACTCCCTTAGAGTTTTATAGTTAGATGTATTTATTTGTTTGTTTATTTATTTATTTGAAAGGGAGAGGGAAAGGCGCAGATATATATATAGAGAGAGAGAGAGAATGGGCACTCCAGGGCCTCCTACCACTGCAAACAAACTCTAGACACATGCACTACCTTGTGCATCTGGCTATACGTGGGTACTAGGGAATTGAACCTGGGTCTTTTAGCTTTGCCAGAAAGTGACTTAACCACTAAGCCATCTCTCCAGCTCCAGAGTTTCCTAGTTTTCACCCCTACACTTAGGTCTATGCTACAGAGGTAATTTTTATATGTGGCAGGAAATAGGGACCAAATTTAATTCTGTGTATGGCTATTCAGGATTCCTTACACCATTTCTTTTTTTTTTTTTTCCATCTTTTATTTATTTTTATTTTTATTGACAACTTCTTTTTTTTTTTTTTTTTTGAGGTAGGGTCTCACTCTAGCCCAGGCTGACCTGGAATTCACTATGTAGTCTCAGGGTGGCCTCGAACTCACGGTGATCCTCCTACCTCTGCCTCCCGAGTGCTGGGATTAAAGGCGTGTGCCACCACGCCCGGCTCTATTGACAACTTCTTTAATTGTAGACAATATCCCATGTTATTTCCCTCCCTCCCCCCACTTTCCCCTTTGAAACTTCACTCTCCGTCATATCCCCTCCCCCTCTCAATCAGTCTCTCTTTTCAGTTTGATGTCATGATCTTTTCCTCCTATTATGATGGTCTTGTGAGGTAGTGTCAGGCACTGTGAGGTCATGGATATCCAGGCCATTTTGTGTCTGGAGGAGCATGTTGTAAGGAGTCCTACTCTTCCTTTGGCTCTTACATTCTTTCCGCCTCCTCTTCCACAATGGACCCTGAGCCTTGGAAGGTAGGTTTGAGACATTTCAGTGCTGAGCACTCCTCTGTCACTTCTTCTCAGCACCATGGTGCCTTCTGAATCATCCCAAGGTTGCCACTGTCGGAAAAGAGAAGCTTCTCTAACCAAAAGTGAGAGCAGCATTAATATATGGGCTTACACCATTTCTTAATGGGCTGCTGGTTCTTTTGTGATCATCTTCATCATGTAATTCTAATGGAGGAAACTTCTGTGTCATAGTCCTCATCGCTAGCCTTTGTGCTTTCTGGCTTTCATCCATTCTGCCTTTTGGAACAATTGTATTTAATCAAGATTGAGTCATTTGTTCTGTTGGGGAACTCTTTATTCTAATAAGCCAGGAAGTAGAGACATGGTTTTACAAGCCTCTCTCGCGCGTGCACGCCAAGCTTGGAAGCTGTTCAAGGAAGTGGGATCATATCTGTTCAGGAGATATCTGGGACATATCCCTTCACACATAGGTCACCAGAATAGACCTCTCTGCATTGTTCCTTTCTGATGACATCACTGTCTGATATGGCTTTGCACTATAGACAACCCCAGCCAGTGTCTAACTATGCTGTTCCCAAGACATGACTCACCCTTGGAAGTGCAACTTTTATATCCACTGTGTGTAGCACTTGGTACTGCTAACCTCCCAGTCTGTTTTGGAGGGAGGGTATTAAAATGGCAGCTGCTTCTCTTGACCATCTTCACAGTGCACATATTTTCACACTAATAGCCCATTTGGGGCCTTTTATGGATCTCGGTCTATGTACAATGGAGAGATGAGAAGAATCTGATTTGGGAAGAGACTATAATTGAATAATTTAGACATTGCATGGATAATTCCAGGGGAAGGAGACTCTCTATCCCTAGAAACAGTCCCCTCTAATTCTATACAGCAGCACTTACAGTTTGTCCTAGTTCTGACCCTAAGTCCTGCTCTGCATCATAGCCCAGCATATATTTCATAACAAAACAAACCAAGAAAAACCTCTATGACTCACCTTTCCATCATCTTGGTCAAGATAAACATTATGAATGCCTTTAGTCCTTTTTGTCTATAGCTTTCAAGCTTGCCTTCTCTGATTCTGAATTTTATTGTATTGACTCTTTGAAAGTTGTGTTAGCTCTTTAGATGTAGGTTTCCATTGTAGTTAGCAAGACAGTGTTATTTTGAGTTCAAAGTATTAGAATCATAGCACATGGCTACTCTGAAGTAATCTTTTTAGTAGTATCATGGATTTCCAGGGTTTTATGATGGTACACTCTGCTAAAACACCACTTCTTGCATTTTACAGCATAAAACATAAATCTGAGAATTATAAGTTCATAATGGAAGCCAAAATAATTGATCTATATTTCCTATTTTGGGTAACAGCATTCCTCTGGAATAATTTTGTGACTTGAGTAAGCATATGGAAAGGGGAACTATATCGAGTGTTTTATTGGTTCACTTGTTTTACTAAATCATAGACTTTGCAGTGAATGGGGTAAGAATCCTCTTATAGGTTTTATAGTTATTTTTCTAACATACAGTAACATAATTTGGCTTTTCCTTTGTTGAATGACATCTTTGAACTTAGTTCAGGGTTGATACAGTTAGAAATGCTTTCATATTTGTACCTCTTCCACATGCCTACTTATCACACATGGTGCTGTATACAACCAGGACCAAATTTAGTCTATCTATTGTATACTTCGAAAGAGTTGACTTGGCTTTATAATCAACATTCCAAAGTGCCAATAATAGATAATAAATATATAGTACACCACTATCACCAAACAAGTAGCTACTGGTGCATCAGATACATATGTCATTATAATATGGCCATCATTCAAGAAAA
The DNA here is from genome assembly GCA_036365145.1 of Orientallactaga sibirica. Lineage (NCBI taxonomy): Eukaryota > Metazoa > Chordata > Mammalia > Rodentia > Dipodidae > Orientallactaga > Orientallactaga sibirica. Next base: position 48,453,459 of record JAEOAD010000004.1, on the reverse strand, counting down.
GGTACTAGCTTAATATTTCCTTTCTTATTTCATTTTTGTAGGAAATGGTATCTAGTTAGTTTCTTTTGACTCAAAAATATTTGCATTTTGGGCTGCAGAGATGGCTTAGCAGTTAAGGTGCCTGCCTCCTAAGCCTAAGAACGCCAGTTCCAATCTCCAGGTCCCACATTTAGCTAGATGCAAAGTGATACAAGGGTGCAATGCAGCACTTGACCACAAGGGGGGCATGCATCTGGATTTTATACGCAGCAGCTGAGAAGCTGCTGGCGTGCCCATCTCTATCTGTCTTCCTCTCCCTCTCTCTCTGTCTCTCTCCAAAAAAAAAAAAAAAAAAAAAAAAATCTGCATTTTAGCCTTTACTTGGGAGTCAGGGAGTCAGTGACTCAGGTTTTTGTTGTTGTTGTTGTTGTTATTTTCACAGAAAGCCTGTCCATCACTGGAAGTTATTACCATTTTTATTGATCTATATCTCTCTTTCCTAAACTCCATTTGTGTGCAGTCCCTCAGGTTCCTAACAGTTTCCCATATTTTATGAAGTTACAGCTTCAGTTTGGCATAGAGTGTTCAGCCTCATTATAGGACCTAACTTAATGTCTTGCTCAGAATGGCTGCTCAGTAAGTCTTTGTGTAAATTAGATACTTTTAAGTGGTTTCACATCTGTGTTTTTAGTTGGTAACTGTAAATCTTTGTGGAGTTAGGTGCATGTATGCAGTTTCTCCTTTATTACATAGATACCAGTTCAAGTGCCTGCAGTGTTCCACTTGTTCTTCCTACAAATACTATCTTCTCAAAAGCCATGGAGAACAGTTGATGACTTATCTTTTAGTTAATTCTTAAATAGTTGTTTGAAAATAAGTGCCTGTTTTTCTATCTTAGCTATCAAACTCTGTTGTAAACATCAACACCTCTCACTGTGCAAAAGTAGAAAATCCAGAAAGAATCTGAAAGAGAAGTGGCGTGGTGTAGCTAAGAGGAAGACTATTGCTTTGAGTCACACTCTTCCCCAGACTGTTTCCAAGACTCAGGCATAGAGCTTCTCTGTCCCTATCTCATCAGTAAAATGAGAATAACAGCAAATACCTATTTTGCCAGAAAGGTTAAGAATCAAATGAAATATTGTTTGTGACAGTAAATTTTTTCATCTTTTAAAAAAAATTAAGTATATACTTTTTATGGACACATCATGTGTTGATACCATCATTTCCGTCCTCCCTGTCCCCATTCCACTGAAGGCCTTCCTCAGTGGGATTTCTGGTGTTCCCCATGGGGATGTGGGTTATAAATTGTGAGAGCAGCAGTTAGTGTGACAGTAGTTTATAAAGTATAAATATAAACATTTTCTCAGGATGTGTTGTTAATAATAATGATAGAAAATCCTCTTTATTGTCAAGTGATCAGAAATTTTGGCTTTATTTTATTAACCTCAAACTAGCCTAGATTAATTAACCTTTAATTCTTTTATGTGTGTGAGAAAGAATTGGCATACCAGGGCCTCTAGCCACTGCAATCAAACTCCAGACATATGAGCCACCTTGTATATCTGGCTTATGTGGAACCTAGAGGAGTCAAACATAGGTCCTTAGGCTTCTCAGACAAGCGTCTTAACCACCAATCTATCTCTTCAGCTCCCTTTGAACTTTTTGAACCTTGGAAATAAAATTGGGAACACTCCCTCTCATCATGAGACTCAGTCTTGTTTTGCTGACTTCTGTGCTCGGTACTCAGTGAGTATGTAGATTGAATGTATACTCCTCTGCATTATTCCCTCAGGTCCCAAATGGCCCTACCCAACTTGAGCCAACCAGAAGTCACTGTTGATATTCACAAAATCTCATAGACTCTTATCAAGTACAGATTGTATATCAGGCTAGTTCTTTCCTCATTAAGTCATTATTCAGCCAGTGATGGTCAAGCATGATTGTCAGTACCTCTTCCTGTGACATAAGCGTGCATTTCATATCATCACATACATCTCACCAAATGGCATTGCTTTGGTGACATGAGGGTTCAGATCATTGCGTATCTTCAATGATTTGTATAATCAGAAGCACGTGCCTTCTCATGATAATTCGAATGTCCTGCATAGCCTCATGTGTTTGTGATTAAGACTCATACTCAATCCTTTGGGGGGTGGAGCCTTGCTGGAGGAGGTGTGTCACCTTGAAGTTGATTAATCCATCCTACTGGGTGTTCAGTCTTGCTGCTCCTTCCTGCTGCTGATGTATGAAGATGTGAACTACTTACCTGCTCTGCCATGCTTTCTCCACCATGGTGAAACTTCCCCTTGAAACTGTTAGCCTGCAATAAACCCTTTCCTCCCATAAGCTGCTTCTGGTCAGATATTTTGTCCCAGCAACAAAAAAGTAACTGCATCACTTCCTGAAATATTATTTATAGGCTGGAGAGATAGCCTAGCAGTTAAGGTGCTTGCTTACAAAGCCAACCAGCCCAGGTTTGATTCCCCAGGTCCTACATAAGCCAGATGCACAAGGTAGTGCATGCATCTGAAGTTCATTTACAGTGGCAAGAGTCCCTGGTATGCCCATATTCTCTCTCTCTCCCCACCCCTGCCTCTTTCTTGCTCTCTCAAATAAATTAATTAATTAAATATTTTTAAAAATTATTTACTGTTGGTTTCTCCCTAGCAGAATGGAGGAATTATTTATAGATATGTACTGTCTAAAAGTTTTTGCAATTACGAAAGAAAAAAAATAGAGCAATCCCAACCATTAAACAATTTTCTTGATAAGATTTGAAATCTGTCCAGATGCATAGTAGAATACAAGCTTTTTCTATGATTTATTTCTAAAATAATTCTTACTAAACAGGCATGTCTTGCATACATTTCTAAAGAGCTAATAAGAAACAGATTAGGTTCAGAGTTCACAAATTTTGAAAAGCTCATCACTTCTCCCCACCCCCTGAAGACCATTAATTATATTCTGAAATTATCCTTAGTGCTACTCTGTGGTAAATATATTTGAAATATAAAGGATGAAACCTGAAATCCTCTGATAAATAGATCTCTTGGTATGTTTTAATGATATTTATAAATACCAGTTAGCATGTATTTTCATAAGGCATGATCATTGAATGAAAACAGTGTGTATTGAGAGGCTTTTTCAAAATTATGAAAATTTTGATTTCCATTTAATTACACAATTGAAATATTAGTGAGGAGTCAACAAACTATCCAACTAATGCTTCTAAGACTGTCAGACAAGCCAGCTTAGTACCTGTTTGTTTTAAGCAGGAAGATGAGTATTTATTTTTCCCTTTTTATTGGCAGTGACTATTTCCTATTTATTAGGTTCTATTATGATGTTTTCAAACAGTTTTCTTTGTTTCACTTTCCCCTTCCTCCCTTGTGCCCTCCCCACCCAACCCAATCTAGCCTCCTTTCTACTTCCATACTACATGTTTCTTATTGTCCTTTTCTTGTCATCTCTTGTTCCCCTGTCATGGTCTCCTACCTCAACTCATAGCTTGTACTCAGCCATACATCCCCTTATTTACATAAATACAAACATTAAAAGTTATTAACAACATGTAAGAAAGAATGTGTGATTGTTGTCATTCTGGGTTTGGATTACCTGGCCCAGTATAACTTTTTCCAACTGTCTCATCTTTTTTCCATCAATTTTCATAACTTCATTTTTCTTTATAGCTGAGTAAAACTCCATTGTGTATTATCTGTACCGTGTGTGTGTGTGTGTGTGTGTACATTTTCATTATCCAGTCATTAGTCAAGGCATGGTGAGATTGGAACTCTTGTCTGATGTTGGTAGAATTATAAACTGGTGCAATTACTATGGAAATCACAAGAGAGGTTGCCCAAAAGGCTAAAAGTTGAACTACCATATGATCCAGCTATAGTATTTCTCCATATATACCTGAAGGTCTATATATTCTACCATGGAGATACTTGCACATTCAAGTCCATTCTGCTCTATTTAAAATAGCTGGTAAATAGAACTGACCTAAATGTCCAGTGCATGTTTTTGTATATAAAGTTTTGTGGGCACACAGCCCTGCCCATCTGTAATGAATCATCTGTAGCTTTCTGCTATAGTGTCACCATGGAGAAGTTAGGACTGAATTACAGCCCACAAAGAATGACGTATTTAAGAGTATCTAGTCCTTTGCATAAAAATTCCACCAAGTCTTTGTCTAGGCCTTAAGAATTAGACTTGGAGCTAGATTAAGGGTTATAATTAGTTGGGGCAATTGGGTGATTGATGTCCTAAATGCATTTAGCCTTGGTATATTAACTACTTTTATCTACCTTTGTCAAAAACACATGCACTTATTCTTAATGTTGTAGGTTGGATAGAGGAGAGAATATTTTCCTGACTTGAATCAACAAAAATGTGCAATATCCAAGCAACATTCTATACAGAATTAATGATTTAAGTGTTCCCCTCCTCTTTCACTTCCAGTCACTTACTTAAAATTTGTAACCATCTTCACACCTCTCTATAACTTGCAACAACCAAACTTAATTCACATCTAATTCTTACTACTTTGTCTTACAATTCGTTGTGTTCTGCATAGTCCATGGAAACCCAAGCCTTGGAAAGAGTTGTTACAACATAAGTGAATATGAAGTTTGATTTGCTCATGTGCAATATGTCATGTTGCAATATTTGACTTGTATATCCAGGAGTTATGAAGATATGTATTACATAGAACCTACTGAAATGTTTATTAAACCTTGTACCAAAAAAACTGACAAGATTTTTTAAAATATTCTATTGACTTGAGAGAGAGGAAAAAGAGATAGATGATAGATAGATAGATAGATAGATAGATAGATAGATAGATAGATAGGTAGATAGGATGAATACTAGAGCCTGTTGCTGATATAACCAAACCGCAGGCACACATATCACTATGTACATCTAAGTAGGTACTGAGGTATTGAACCCAGGCCATCAGGCTTTGCAAGCAAATGCCCTAAACTAATGAGCAATCTCTCCATCTCCAAAAGTGAAAAGTTTAAAGAAATTATTCCGGGGCTGGAAAGATGGTTTAGCAGTTAAGGCACTTGCCTGCAAAGCCTAAGGACTCAAGTTGTACTCTCCCACAGTAGCCAGAGGCACAAAGGTGAGGCAAGCACAAGGTCATACCTGCCCACTAGATGGTACAAGCATCTGGAGTTCAATTGCAGTAGCTGAGGCCCTGGTGCACCAATTCTCTTTCACTCTGTCTCTCTTTTTCTGTGTCTCACTCCCTCTAAAAATTAAAAAAAAAGAAGAAGAAATGATTCTGCTCATGTTCCATTGTTACTAGCAATATAATATTGTATGGAACAGTTCCAAATGTTTAAAAATTCTGAGCAATAAAGATATACTATTTTAATTAATATTTTCATATTATCTTCTTAATTGAGCTATAAATTGAGTGAAATACATTTAATAAAATGGAATTGTCTATTAACTATAATTTTATTGCCCAGCAGTGGGTGCTAATCAAATAAATATATGATTGTTTCCCAAAATAACATCTAGAGACTGTTCCAAATCACTTCTGTTTCAACCTAGTTTCCTATATACTACACCTGTTGAGTTCTGCAATCAGAACTGGTAATGGGCTAAAGAGATTGCTCAGTGGTTAAGGTGCTTTCCCATAAAGCCTAATGACCTGAGTTTGATTCCCCAGTAACCACATATAGCCAGATGCATATGGTGGCATGCGTATCGAGAGTTTGTTTGCAGTGGCTAGGGGTCTTGGTGTACCCATTCTCTCACTCTACCAGGAGTGGTCACACAAGCCTTTAATCCCAGCACTCAGGAGGCAGACGTAGGATGATCACTGTGAGTTCAAGGCCAGCCTGAAATTACATAGTGAATTCCAGGTCAACCTGGGCTAGAGTGAGACCCTACCTTGAAAATCTAACAAGAAAAAAAAAAACTGGTGTTATGGATGTTAATCTGAAGCAGTATTAAGATTGTGAACCATCAACTGGTAAATGGCTTTATTATTAAGCATTTAACAGACAACTGAACCAAATAAGCATCATATATATTGTCACTACATTAATCAGAATATTTCCATAAATCAATATTTTAGCTCTTCAAATTTTCCTCACTTTTTATTCATTGAAATGAGAGTGTTTTATATCCTGTCTGCTGCTACTACACAACAAACACTGTTACAAAGCAAAGAACATTTAAAATTGATATGAAAATAGCATTTGAATATGTTCTGTTCAGCCAAATCAGGAGGTACAAGAAGCACCAACAGAAATTTTCTTTGTGCACAGGGACTTTAAATGACCTCCTTTAAGGCTGGAGAGATGGCTTAGCAGTTAAGGTGCTTGCCTGCAAAGCCAAAGGACCCAGATTTGATTCCCCAAGACCCATGTAAGATACATGCAGTGGTTTAAGGTCCTGGAGCACCCGTTCTCTCTCTCTCCCTCCCTCCCTCTTTCACTCTTTCAACTAAATAAAATAAATATTTAAAAATTACCTTCTTTCCCAAGAACACTGTCACATCTTATGGAGCACAATTTGCAAAGTCAGCACTTAGCAAAAAAATGGTCAACACCCTTCTCTTTATATTAAATTTACCATTTCTCCCAAAAGTTTGTCAGGTACTTCACAGAAATAGGTTAAAGCTACTGGGAAGCGGTAGAGAGGACTCAGCTCAAATGACTCTGTAGTGAATTATTTGTGGAATTTTACTCCCTTTTCCCTTCTTCCTGCCATGCAATTGTATTTATTTTGAATTGTGCCTCTTTATTTAAAATTTATTTAAATCATCCCCCTGCTTTCTATGGTAATCACACGGCATCTTCTTAAAGCACTTTTGTAGTGGTCTTACTAGTTAGTCATTAGCTCCCTTTTAATTTGTCACCACTCAGGACAAGTTCCAACAAGGCTGGAACCAGGTCTCATTCTCCCTTGGTGTGCCCAGTGCCTTGAGCGATACCTGGTGCTGATTTCTCTTGCCATACATCTCTATTGCTTATTCTACTTTTGTGACTTTTGATTTGCAATCAGTTTAATGAAGCTGTTCCTTCCATTTTAATCTAACAAGATGTAACTCTTTTTATTTCCTTTCTCCCAAATCAGGAAGAGATATTCCAAAAACAGCAGTACTGCTTAATTGACTTCTCACTTCTAAGGTTGTATTTCCACCCTATCACCCCTTCAACTGTTTGTCCTCCCCACATGCTGTCCCTCACAGCTTGATGAGTTGTATTGAATTCTCTTTCAGGTGTAGAATGTGGGGTTCTGGCTTTTGTTTGGCCTATATTTAACATATTGACTTGTGCCTGTCTTGCTTTTTATTTTTTTAACTTAATTTCATCAATACTTAACGGATTTTAGGCAAAACAATGAAAGTTTGCCTTATTCGGAAAACATTATGCATGCATTATTTATTTTTATCTTCTGGTCTTTTTCCCACAAAGAAATGAAATAAAGTGGTGATCTTGTTTGTATATTATACAGATTGATATGTGTGTACTTGATTATATATATACATATATGTTTATATATTCATATATATATATATATATGTATGTATATATATATATACATATAATCTCAAATAGCTACCCACATATATCAATTATACAGTGATATTGAGTTTTGCATGCTTCTATCAATATCAGATAAATGTTACCCTAGCTATTTCCATGAGTTCATGAAGCTCCTCTTTCTAGTTCATTAAAATGTGGTGAATAGGGCTGGAGGGATGGCTTAGCAGTTAAGGCATTTGCCTGAAAAGCTACAGGACTCAGTTCTATTCCCCAGGACCCACGTTAGCCATATGCACAAGGTGGCATATCGTCTAGAGTAAATTTGCAGTAGGTGGAGGAACTGGCACACCTATTCTCTCTCTTTCTCTCCTCTTTCTCTCAAATAAATAAGTAAATAAATTAAAAAAAATAAAATGTTGTATGATTACTTCCTACTACAAAAGGAAAGTTGAATATTGTATTTGCCACATAAAGGCCTTAATGGTTTGGGGATTTTTAACTGAAAAATTTCACTGAATTAATGCAAACCTAGCCAGTTCATGAGAACTGTTTTCTAAACACTTTTTGTGCCTGTAGAATTGGTACTGCAAATGGGCCTGAAGTCTTCATGTTGTCACTTCGAACTAGGATCAGGCTGTGCTTTCATCCTGATACCTGAGGGTCTTGAAAAGTAGCCAAGCAGATTTCCAATGACAAGAGAACACATCTTGACTATCTTCATCTAAGAAGGGGAGAGGTTCATTTACCTTTTCCAATTTACTCTCAGTCCCTCTTCTTGCACATAGCAACAACATACCACTCCTCACTGATCAGATATCAAATAGCTTCTTGGCAATAGAATGTGTTGCACCTTCTTTTTGGAGAAGAGGGAGAATTTGACAATAACACATGTCAATTATTAAAGGTACCATTTAACAAAACAGGTTATCTTAGAACAATATGGAAATGTACAAAGCCCTGTTTTCTAAAATACAAGCGTCTCATCTTCAACTCAGGAAGAAGACTAAGTACATCTGTGGTGAGGTTTTCTAGCTCTAACAAAATCCTCTAGTGTGTGTGAAAAAGTTGGGAGAGGGAAGAACACGGGGATCCTGGTGGGTTGAACAGGGGATCATAGAGTCTCACCTGGGTATCTGGGCACATGTGTGATAATCTTTTCTTCGTGCCTAATGTCATTTATCCTCAGACAGGTTGCTTTGGCCCTCTCTTTAGACAGATCAGAAAAAAATAAATGAGACTGACAATACTTGATATCTTATAAACAGTGTTCAGAACAGAGCATGGTCTGAAAAGTTGGACATTGCGGAGGAAATCAAGAGGAGATGACTGGTGCCTGTGAAATTGTGTGTGTGCTCTTCTTCACCCACAGAAGAGAAGCGGGAAGACGTATCAGGGATCCTCTAGTTCTGAAGTTTCCAGATCCTGAAGTTTGACAATTAGAAGGAGGTTGTGACCTTCTAATAAATGTTTATGAAGTGATCCCTGCAATGCCCAAATGAGAAGCTGGGTCTTGAGGGAGAATCTGAGTGGCCTCAGTAGCTGTGTTTCTGGCATGGCTTATGCCACTATGAAAGTGAAGGAATAACTCATGAGCCAGAAGCTTATATACATCAGCTGGGCAGTGTTGGGCCATCTATCAGCAGTCAGCAGGCTTAATCAGATTGCATTTGGAAACATCATTGCTTTGTTTCCTTATAAGTTAATTTTATTCTGAAGAACAGTAAGAGGAAAGAATGTTTCCTATATGAAACACTGCATTGTAACAGTTGCTTAGCAGTAGGGCAAAAATGAGAAAAGCAAGAAAACAATTAGGTTTATATTTAGTGATCTATCTACACACATCTGGGGTACATTTCTGGAATAATTCAAAAGGGTCAATTCATTTCATGCCTCCCTACTACAAAATGAATGTGGGAGTCAAGCTGCTATTTTCATAGCATGAGATATTTATTGTTGACTTTAAAAAATTCTCCCACTTACATATAGTTATTATCCTGACAAATGACACTGAAATTTTAGCTCCTTACTCATAGCTAGAACAATCTTTTACAAATGAAAAATAAAACTTAAGCCCTATGAGTTAAAAATTAAGAATGAGTTACTCACAGTCAATGCCTACATAGCCCTACTTTCTTCTATAACCAGTTCTTTACTGAATATGTGTGCTGTGGTTTGACAAGACTGGCTTGTCTCACTTCTCAACTGAATGGCATAGCACTTTGTTATTCGGTCAATAGAGGATGTTTTAGCTCAGCTGGACTTTTCATCGCTATCTATATTGATGCAGCTTAATGTCAACTAATGCCTTTCACAAACTTTTTCCCAATCTCCTCCCCCACCAGAAAAGGTAACTACGAAGAGCAACTAGTTCAACTGAACTCATGGTAGGTTTAGATCTATGCACTATAGGCTCATAATTTTTACTTCCTAAGCATTTGTAAAAGAGCACTTCTTTCTAGATGGGGAAGGGTGATTGATATCTGGCTTCTGTTCCTTCTGATAGATTGTGAACATTTCTATGATCAGACATCTTCAGGTCTGCACAACTGTGAACTTCTGATGAAGCCATTTTTGAGTGTAGAGTACCAAATGCTGGCTGGATTTTGTCACTGGCACCACTCAAGAAATACTCTTTTAGGCTGGAGAGATAGCTTAGCGTTAAGGTATTTGCCTGCTAAGCCAAAGGACCTAGGTTCGATTCCCCAGGCCAGATGTACAAGGGGCACATGGGTCTGGAGTTTGTCTGCAGTGGCTAGAGGCCCTGGCATGCCCATTCTCTCTGTGTCTGTCTCTCTTCTCTCTCTCTTTCACTTTTGTCAACTCAGGACAGAGTTCAACAAGGCTGGAACCAGGTCTCATTCTCCTTGGTGTGCCCAGTGCCTTGAGCGATACCTGGTGCTGATTTCTCTTGCCATACATCTCTATTGCTTATTCTACTTTTGTGACTTTTGATTTGCAATCAGTTTAATGAAGCTGTTCCTTCCATTTTAATCTAACAAGATGTAACTCTTTTTATTTCCTTTCTCCCAAATCAGGAAGAGATATTCCAAAAACAGCAGTACTGCTTAATTGACTTCTCACTTCTAAGGTTGTATTTCCACCCTATCACCCCTTCAACTGTTTGTCCTCCCCACATGCTGTCCCTCACAGCTTGATGAGTTGTATTGAATTCTCTTTCAGGTGTAGAATGTGGGGTTCTGGCTTTTGTTTGGCCTTTATTTAACATATTGACTTGTGCCTATCTTGCTTTTTATTTTTTTAACTTAATTTCATCAATACTTAACGGATTTTAGGCAAAACAATGAAAGTTTGCCTTATTCGGAAAACATTATGCATGCATTATTTATTTTTATCTTCTGGTCTTTTTCCCACAAAGAAATGAAATAAAGTGGTGATCTTGTTTGTATATTATACAGATTGATATGTGTGTACTTGATTATATATATACATATATGTTTATATATTCATATATATATATATGTATGTATATATATATATACACATATAATCTCAAATAGCTACCCACATATATCAATTATACAGTGATATTGAGTTTTGCATGCTTCTATCAATATCAGATAAATGTTACCCTAGCTATTTCCATGAGTTCATGAAGCTCCTCTTTCTAGTTCATTAAAATGTGGTGAATAGGGCTGGAGGGATGGCTTAGCAGTTAAGGCATTTGCCTGAAAAGCTACAGGACTCAGTTCTATTCCCCAGGACCCACGTTAGCCATATGCACAAGGTGGCATATGCGTCTAGAGTAAATTTGCAGTAGGTGGAGGAACTGGCACACCTATTCTCTCTCTTTCTCTCCCTCTTTCTCTCAAATAAATAAGTAAATAAATTTAAAAAAAAATAAAATGTTGTATGATTACTTCCTACTACAAAAGGAAAGTTGAATATTGTATTTGCCACATAAAGGCCTTAATGGTTTGGGGATTTTTAACTGAAAAATTTCACTGAATTAATGCAAACCTAGCCAGTTCATGAGAACTGTTTTCTAAACACTTTTTGTGCCTGTAGAATTGGTACTGCAAATGGGCCTGAAGTCTTCATGTTGTCACTTCGAACTAGGATCAGGCTGTGCTTTCATCCTGATACCTGAGGGTCTTGAAAAGTAGCCAAGCAGATTTCCAATGACAAGAGAACACATCTTGACTATCTTCATCTAAGAAGGGAGAGGTTCATTTACCTTTTCCAATTTACTCTCAGTCCCTCTTCTTGCACATAGCAACAACATACCACTCCTCACTGATCAGATATCAAATAGCTTCTTGGCAATAGAATGTGTTGCACCTTCTTTTTGGAGAAGAGGGAGAATTTGACAATAACACATGTCAATTATTAAAGGTACCATTTAACAAAACAGGTTATCTTAGAACAATATGGAAATGTACAAAGCCCTGTTTTCTAAAAATACAAGCGTCTCATCTTCAACTCAGGAAGAAGACTAAGTACATCTGTGGTGAGGTTTTCTAGCTCTAACAAAATCCTCTAGTGTGTGTGAAAAAGTTGGGAGAGGGAAGAACACGGGGATCCTGGTGGGTTGAACAGGGGATCATAGAGTCTCACCTGGGTATCTGGGCACATGTGTGATAATCTTTCTTCGTGCCTAATGTCATTTATCCTCAGACAGGTTGCTTTGGCCCTCTCTTTAGACAGATCAGAAAAAAATAAATGAGACTGACAATACTTGATATCTTATAAACAGTGTTCAGAACAGAGCATGGTCTGAAAAGTTGGACATTGCGGAGGAAATCAAGAGGAGATGACTGGTGCCTGTGAAATTGTGTGTGTGCTCTTCTTCACCCACAGAAGAGAAGCGGGAAGACGTATCAGGGATCCTCTAGTTCTGAAGTTTCCAGATCCTGAAGTTTGACAATTAGAAGGAGGTTGTGACCTTCTAATAAATGTTTATGAAGTGATCCCTGCAATGCCCAAATGAGAAGCTGGGTCTTGAGGGAGAATCTGAGTGGCCTCAGTAGCTGTGTTTCTGGCATGGCTTATGCCACTATGAAAGTGAAGGAATAACTCATGAGCCAGAAGCTTATATACATCAGCTGGGCAGTGTTGGGCCATCTATCAGCAGTCAGCAGGCTTAATCAGATTGCATTTGGAAACATCATTGCTTTGTTTCCTTATAAGTTAATTTTATTCTGAAGAACAGTAAGAGGAAAGAATGTTTCCTATATGAAACACTGCATTGTAACAGTTGCTTAGCAGTAGGGCAAAAATGAGAAAAGCAAGAAAACAATTAGGTTTATATTTAGTGATCTATCTACACACATCTGGGGTACATTTCTGGAATAATTCAAAAGGGTCAATTCATTTCATGCCTCCCTACTACAAAATGAATGTGGAGTCAAGCTGCTATTTTCATAGCATGAGATATTTATTGTTGACTTTAAAAAATTCTCCCACTTACATATAGTTATTATCCTGACAAATGACACTGAAATTTTAGCTCCTTACTCATAGCTAGAACAATCTTTTACAAATGAAAAATAAAACTTAAGCCCTATGAGTTAAAAATTAAGAATGAGTTACTCACAGTCAATGCCTACATAGCCCTACTTTCTTCTATAACCAGTTCTTTACTGAATATGTGTGCTGTGGTTTGACAAGACTGGCTTGTCTCACTTCTCAACTGAATGGCATAGCACTTTGTTATTCGGTCAATAGAGGATGTTTTAGCTCAGCTGGACTTTTTCATCGCTATCTATATTGATGCAGCTTAATGTCAACTAATGCCTTTCACAAACTTTTTCCCAATCTCCTCCCCCACCAGAAAAGGTAACTACGAAGAGCAACTAGTTCAACTGAACTCATGGTAGGTTTAGATCTATGCACTATAGGCTCATAATTTTTACTTCCTAAGCATTTGTAAAAGAGCACTTCTTTCTAGATGGGGAAGGGTGATTGATATCTGGCTTCTGTTCCTTCTGATAGATTGTGAACATTTCTATGATCAGACATCTTCAGGTCTGCACAACTGTGAACTTCTGATGAAGCCATTTTTGAGTGTAGAGTACCAAATGCTGGCTGGATTTTGTCACTGGCACCACTCAAGAAATACTCTTTTAGGCTGGAGAGATAGCTTAGCGTTAAGGTATTTGCCTGCTAAGCCAAAGGACCTAGGTTCGATTCCCCAGGCCAGATGTACAAGGGGCACATGGGTCTGGAGTTTGTCTGCAGTGGCTAGAGGCCCTGGCATGCCCATTCTCTCTGTGTCTGTCTCTCTTCTCTCTCTCTTTCACTTTATTTAAAAAATAAAACTGAGTTAGAGCTGGAGGGATGGCTTAGCAGTTAAGGTGTTTGCCTACAAAGCCAAAGGACCAGGTTCGATTCCCCAGGACCACCCGTGTTAGCCAGATACACAAGGGGGCGTACCCATCTGGAGTTCGTTTTCACTGGCTGGAGGCCCTGGCATGCCCATTCTCTCTCTCTCTCTCTCCCTCTTTCTCTGCCAAATAAATAAATGAATAATAAAGTATTTTTAAACTGAGTTAACTGTTTTATAAAAATCAAGTATCTAAAAAAGAAATTAGTGTTGAGCTTGACTCATACCTGTAATTCCAGCACTAAATAGTCTACGGCACAGGAATTGCCATGAGTCTGAGGCCAGCTTGAGCCTCATTGTGAATTCCAGGTCAACTTGGGGGCAATGACAACAACAAAAATAGTGTTGAATTAAATGTAGGTGAAAAGATTGAAAATGATTGAAGGGGGAAAAAAATCTTAAAAATTCAGATGGCCTCTGCCACTTAGATTTCTACCAAATAGTTTTTAAGCTCTCATTCAAAGAAACCCAGTTGAATTTATAGAACTTCCATTTTTGAGAATAGTATATTGTCAGAAAGGCTAATTAAAGATCCCATATTCAAAAGGAAAACCCTGGGCCCTGAAATCAAAAATAATAATATATAACAGAACATGCAGCATAAAAGCTGAATGGAGGCTGCTGGGGATGGAGTGGTATAAGAGATGGGGACAGCTTTGGAGTGGGAATGGTGTAAAATACCACTAATGGGGCTGGAGAGATAACTAAATGGTTAAAGGTACTTGCTTGCAAAACCTAATAGCCCAGGTCCAATTTCCTAGTACCTCCATAAAGCCAAATGTACAAAGTACCGTATGTGTCTGGAGTTTGTTTGCAGTGGTAGGAGCACCTAGGGCACCCATACTTACTCTCTTTCTCTGTCTCTCAAACAAATACATAATAAATATACATATTTTAAATTTTTTTTATTTTTATTTTGAAAGAGAAAGAGGCAGACAGAGAGAAAGAGAATGGGCATGCCAGGACCTTCAGCCTGCTGTGAATGAATTTCAAATGTGTACACCCCTTGTGCACATGTATGACACTGTACACTTGTATCACTGTGTGACTGGCTGCATGGGACCTGGAGATTTGAACATGAGTTCTTGGGCTTCACAGGCAGGGACCTTTACTGATACACCACCTCTCCAACCCCATAATAAATATACTTTTTAAAAAAGAAATAAAATAACATTATGAAACCTAATATTTTGTACACAATAATGATAAATGATGAAAGACTATACATATGTATTACTGCCCTATTACAAAGCCTATTACCCTCAATTGAATCAGATAATGACCAAGTATCACATAGAAAAGTGTATGAGTGTATTTGTTGAAGGATATAGCATCAAACCCATATTGGCCAAAGATACAGGGAAAGCTATTTTCCCATAGTTTAGGGATAATTGTTTTTCAAAATAATCTCTAAAATAGAATAATGAGGAAATAGTATTAGACCAGGAATTAAGAATCCTGTTCAAGTTTTAATTTTGATGCTAACATATTCTATGAACTTGACAAACTCACCATTCTTTCTCCCTATTTTTGATACCTCCACCATAAGCAAGTATAATTAAAAAAGCCTTCCTTCCTTAACAAAGAATTTGTGTGGGTTGAGAACACACATACAAGAACTTTGAGGAAACTTAAAGCATTACACAGCACTGCGTCTTGCATGCTTGCAAGTGGAGCTCACAGAGTAGTGAACACCATTTCGGATACCTATAAGCTTTTCAGATGAGGGTGTTGAGGTCGGGTGGAGGAAGGGAGACCTTTCAAGGAATAAGACTGAAGTCAAAGTCCAAGTTAGAGTGTGGAAAATTAAGACTAATTCAGCTGCAGCATTTAGTCAAAGATAAGAATCTTCAAGCTGGGAGTGGAGGATCACCATGAGTTTGAGACCAGTCTGAGACTACATAGTGAATTGCAGGTCAGCCTCAAGAAAAACCCCAAGATAAATAAATAAATAAATAAATAAATAAATAAATAAATAAATAAGAATCTTCTGATAGCTAGCATTTCGTCACAAGGTTTCAGATTGAGATGATATATGTGTAAAGACAACACTAGTATGGTCAGCAGGAAGGTGTCAGATATGCTGATGATAAGCCTCTGCTGCCTGCCCTTGTCCATCAGTCCCCATTACTCCTTTTACTGCCCTCAAAAATCTTGACAAAATTCTGTTGTACTGCCTGATCTCTGGTCCTTGTCAGATAAATATGTGGGTGACCTGTATTTCACCAATTTTTTTAGATTTACTTTTATTTATTTATTTACTTATTTATGAGGAAGAGAAAAAATGGGCACACCATGGCCTTTAGCCACTACAGACAAAATCCAGATGTATGTGCCACCATGTGCATCTGGCTTATGTGGGACCTGGAAACAGAACCTGGGTCCTTAGGCTTCACAGGTAAGCGCCTTAACCGCTAAGCAATGTCTCTAGCCCTATTTCACCAATTTGCCTACAGTTTGTATAAGGTTAGCTGAATGCCTTTCATGTCTTTCTTTTTAAAAAAAATATTTATTTGAGAGACAAAGAAAGAGGCAGATGAGAGAGAGAACGGCACACCAGACACATGGCACACAAACTCCAGACTCATGGGCCACCTTGTGCATCTGGCTTTAGCTGGGTACTGGGGAATCAAACCTGGGTCCTTTAGCTTTGCAGGCAAGCGCCTTAACAGCTAGACTACCTCTCCATCCCAACCATGTCTTTCTATCCACCTGTTCTCTGGGAGAACCATTGCTTCACATATTGTTTCACTACCTTGACCTGCTCTTGGCCTGATAGATGCCAACCTCTTAAGAGTAAGAGGCATGAGCGATGGAGATGAAGACCAGACTGAGGAATAGATGCCAGCATCTTCCGTGAGAGCTGTGTGCACTGTGAACGCATCTGCAATCTGTAAGAGGGTCTGAGGAAAAACACAATGGCAGCCTTTCAAGACTGATTCAATTAAGTGCCTCCCAAGAGAGAGAAAGGGGGTGGGGAGGCTGAGTGCCAACAATGGAAAATTCAATATTGGCTCATTGAAAGACACTTCATCTCACAAGTGCTACATTTTTTTTTCTCCAAAAAATGTACAGCAACCTTTAAAAAATATCACTTTTTAAAGCCAGACGTGGTGGGGCATGCCTTTAATCCCAGCATTCTGGAGGCAGAGGTAAGAAGATGGCTGTGAGTTTGAGGCCAGCCTGAGACTACAGAGTGAATTTCAGGTCAGACTGGGCTATAGGGAAACCCTGCCTCACCAAAGAAATTAAATGTATATATGGCTTTTTCAAAAGAGTATTGCCTCTTTCAAATTAATTAATGCCAAAAGTCATAGGATTCACTAGGGGCAGTAGGAGATTATAAATGAGTAGTTACAGTGTCTAAAAACAATTAAATGTTCACATGAACCGTTGAAATCCTGCATGAAATTACCTGCAATTGTGACCTTTGGCAGCAACCCAAAAAAAAACAAAAACAAAAAACAAAAAAAGCAGCAGGTAATTTGATCTGGCAGTATATGGACAAATGATTCTGTGTTTTGTATTCTAGATGAAGAGTAATATGCAATACCTTTCTAAAACAGAATTCAGTAGTAAGCAGTGCTCGGGGAATGAGCTGTTTATCTTTGTCCTAAAAGTGACGTGGTAGTAAATCAGCATATGCATGCTGTATAAATGACTTCTGAGCTGTTTATAGGAAGATATTCAGTGAGAGCCATCTCTACAGCAGGATCCAAAAGGACCAGTGGGGAAATGGGTTACTTTTGTCCCCCAGTGTGATCATGGCTTTGGGTAAATGTGTTAAAAGAGTCTCAATATTCATATATTAAATAATACAGTGTCAAGGGTTCATTTCTGCATAATCCAGGGAAGGCAGGGAAAAGGAGGTAGAAGTGAAAAAAACACTTTGAGACATTGTTTTAAATAACGGGTAAAACCCTAAACATTATTCTATCTAATATATAGGTGAGAGACTCAAGGTTGGGAATTGCTTGACTTAAGACAGGATTCCCTCAGTGACAAACCAGTCAAGATGTTGCTCACATGAAACCCATTACTTTTGACCATACAGAAGTTATCACTCAGCTTTGTGACGCAACTTTGGCAGATGATGTGAAAACTTTAAATGATACAGGGGGGTTAATTATTGTCTTTCTAGTACATATCTAGTACATATTCTTGTTTATAATGACTACCATGTATCATGATATGTGTTTACTGTTCTAGGAAAGTCTAGAACTTCAGAAAATTTAAAACTGTATCTTAACCAGGAGTGGTGATAGAGTTCACTTGTACCCAGCTACTTAGGAAGCTGAGGCAGGTGAATCATGAGTTAAGAGGCCAGCCTGAAATATTTAGTGAAAAAGAAAGAAAAGAAAAAGAGCAGCTGTATTTTGCTATTAACCATTATTCATCAGAATAGATTTTTAATATATTAAACCGATAGTCCATTACATTGAAGAAGGCATAAAACTGAACCTTATCAACTTGAGCTTGCATCATAGATTTTTAATGTTATTATTAAAAATAAAACCTGTCTGATTTGGTGGGGCATGCCTTGAAAAAAAAAAAAAAAAAAAAAACTGCCTTGATATTTTTAGTACCAAATTTAAATTACTGAAAGCTTACTGAGGGTCGGGGCTAGCCACCAGGATTCAAAATGAATATGATTCCTCCTTCAAGAAACTGTCGATCTCTTCTACCATTGGAACCCACGAAAGGAAGCCAGAAGTAGTAAACAAAGACAGCAAATTTTGCAATAGAAATTTTGACTAATTTTGAGCAGGGAAGCATGAATGGTCTAACCAGGGATGTGATATTTGAGTTTGGCTTTGAAGAGTGAATAGGTAATAAATGGGGAGAAGGACAGACAGTCCCAAGGTAACAATATGAGCAAAAGCAGAGAGGTTAAAGCAGAAGTGATGTGGTCTAATTCTACTCAAGAAGTAGGCTCTTAGGTTAGACATGGTTAAAAGAGGTGCTAAGGTAAAACCGTAAAAACATATTAAAATATTCCATAAAAATTTGTAAGTTTACCATGTTCACAATGAGATAAAAGGGAAGTAAGGAAAGAGCTCAAAGGACAAAAGAACAGGAGATTCATGTTTCCTGTCTCAAATGAGTTGGGTAGTAATGGAAGATAGATCCTCCCACGTTTTAAATTATTTTTTCTTGCAATTTGTGAAATTATTAAATTTTACTTTTTGCTGAGCATAAATAATTAAACTTCAATTAATGTTACCAGATAAAAGTGATTCAACTATCTAGCACTGTATGACAAAAAAGGAAGAAGAGAGAGTGAAACAGACCAGACTATAGAGGCTTATCTTTCAGCTCTCCAGGTCTGAGTAGCAGCTGACGTTAGAAAGTTCATTGTGGAAAGGAAAAAAGGGAAAAATTAGGTCTGAGTTCTTTTCCAGAAGTTAGGCATATTGGGTATTGAATGAAAGAAATTCCATGGATATTTTTTCATGATGTGCATGTTGTTAACAGCACTTCACCCCAAGTTGTTTCTCAACAAATGAAAATAAGTCTTAACCAAAAACAATTTGAAGAAACATGGAAAGACTTTCTTCACCTTTTCTGCAGTGTCTGCAGAAGTAGAAAACATTAATGCCATCCTTTTTTAAAATTTATTGACAACCTCCATACATATACATAATGTACCTTGGTCATAATTTCTCTCACTGCCCTCCTTCAGCGCCCCCTTCCTTATGCCCCTCCACTGAACTTTTGATTTTTTTTTTCAAATAGCCCCTATTTTGATGTATTTTCCCCATATTACTCAAGTCTGAATATTGTATGAGTAGCAACAGCCACTGAGAGGTCATGAATAGTATGGCCACTTTGAGTCTGGAAAACAGTGTTCCAAAGCACTCTCCATGCTTTCCAAAACCTCTTTCCAGTGGTTATGGAGGATTGGAGGGTGTGATGAGATGTATCGTTTATAACTGAACATTGAACGGTCACTTCTCAGCATTTTGATGAGTTTTGAGTCTCCCCAGTAGTTGCCACCAACTGAAAAGAGAGGTTAAAGCCATTCTGATTGTTGTAGTCATTCCACGTTGCTGTGGCAAAACACCTGACCAAAAGCAGCTAATAGGGGCTGGAGAGATGGCTTAGTGTTTAAGGTACCTGCCTGCTAAGCCTAAGAACGCCTGTTTGATTCTCCAGATCCCACGTTTAGCCAGACACAAAGTGACGCAAGGGCGCAGTGCTGCACTTGGCCACAAGGGAGCGCATGTGTCTGGAGTTTGTTCACAGAGGCTGAGAGGCTGCTAGCATGCCCATTCTCTGTCTCTGTCTCTCTCTCTCTCTCTCTTTCTCTCTCTCTCTAAAAAAAAGTAGCTAATGGGAGGAAAGGGTTTATTTTGGCTTACAGTCTCAAAGAGAAGCTTCATGATGGCAGGGAAAAGCATGGCTAGAGTAGTGGCTGGACATCACTTCTGGTCACTCCTGGTCATGGTAGCAGCAAGAGTGAGCCAATCTCTGGAAAGGGGAAACTGGCTAAAACACCCCTAAGCCTGTGCCCAGCAACACACCTCCCCCAGCAAGACTATCTGTCAAGTTGCCACCAGCTGAGGAGCAAGCATGCAAAACACATGAGTGTATATGGGGGACATCGTACTCAAATCACCACACTAATTATGGGGGAGGGGAGTGCCTTTTATCCCAAGGATTTTAGAAAATTTCCTGGTGCCACACATTCTAATAGGTAGGTAATGGAGACTTGCACATGTGTGTGTTGGGAGGCGAGCTTTGTGTATGTGTGTGTTCATGTGTGTGTGGCTGCATGTGCACATGTATGTATATATGGAGACCAGAGGTTGACAGATTGATGCCAGTTTCTTCCTTAGTGTCTCTCCCCCTTGGTCTTTGAGGTGGGGTCTCTCACAGAACCTGTAGCTCACTGATGCAACAAGACTAGCCATACAGCACGCCTTATGGATGCTTTGTCCACTCCCCATCACTGAGATTACAGACACACACTACCACCCCTAGCTTTTGCATGGGTGCTAGGGATCGAAATTCAGGTCCTCACGCTTGCCCGTCGAGCATTTTATCCACTGGGCCATCTCTCCAGCCCGAGACTCATGAGCTTAAAGCAGCAAGAAGCATACCAGTGCTTGTCTGTATGAAGCTTTCTATGCAGGAAGTCATACATCCACTGCCTCGCTTACGATGTGGTGAATTGTAGAGATCCCTGACCTGCTGTTGGGATCCAGCCCATGCTGAGGTCAGGTGATGGTTCCTTGAGGCGTGACTGTGCTGCTGTCATCTGAAGAATCAGTCTGGCCTAGCCGGGCCACTGGGAACTGGAGTTTTCTTGGCAATTAAGAAATTGATCACAATTGTAGTATCATTTTTTAAATATATATTCTGGGCAATCTAGGACCATCATCTGGCTGTCGTAGGATTTAACTGCTCATATTGTCTTTTTGTTTATGATCATTTGAAACAATATCTCATGGGGAGCTATTGTGTGTATTTTGATGGCTTAGTGCATGGATGGAAAGGAGTTGATGAGACTGACAGGGTATTAGCCACCTGGTGATGGAGGGACCATGGATGCATATAGGATGATGCCACAGTTTTGACCTAAAGAACTTGATGAAGCCATTAACAAGGTAAAGGAAATGGTGGTAAACAGAGCAGACTATGGATAAGCTTTGAATGTGTTTGAATCCTATCTCTGTCACTGTGTGGCTCTGGGCAAATTATGAACTCACTCAGCTTACTTTCCTGTAAAACTTAAGGATGAAAACTATAATACATCTCTCAAGTTTTATGATGATTAATATTACCACTGGCAGAAGTGGTGCTAGTGGTGTGACTGGGGATAGGAACAGGATTCCGGGGGGAGAGGGGCGGGCGAAAATATGAGTGTGACTTTGAAGGTTCCTCATAAATATGTGGGAGGAATACGAAGCTGGCAGTTATAGGATTGGCAGCATTATTATATTGGAGTATTTCAGCATGATCCCGACTAGGTGATTGAGCAGGATGGTAATGAGCCTTCAGTTCCTAAGAAAATAAGGACAGTGTTGGTTTCAGGGCCACAGGTAGGCATGCTCTAAGGGTGTGCCACTCTGTGCATGTGGAGAGTAGCAACAATAGCATTCTAAGTGTTGGTCCTTGCTGCAAGGGCGTGTGAATAACTGAAGACCTGGGGTATCCAGTTGGCATCTGAAAACATCAGTTTCAGCTGAGGTTTCATTTCAAAAGATGAGCACGTTGTTGGCAGCCCTGCAGTATTGAGGGCCTAGCTTCAGTCAGAGCATTAAGAAAAAAAAAAAATGAGCTCTGACTTGACTGCCACTGTCTTCTGCTGCAGAGGAAAAGCAATCACAGTGAGTAATGACAAAAATGCATAGTGTTAGCGTTTTGTTGGTATTGCAGTTTGCATCAGTTCTGCCTGTTACACTGTTCCCTTTAAACAGCTTCCAGAGTCACTTTGTGTTAGCTTCAATGTGAAGTCTCATTTCCTTTATTGCCTACCATCCTAATAAATTTATTTTCAGAATCTTAATGTTCTCATTTTTGTTTCTATTGTGTGCCTAATGCTTTTGCAAAAACTAAAGTCAGTAGTAAACAAGCCAAAGACAGTTATCATGCCATCATGCACTGAAAAATCACACCTGTGATATCAATATGGAAAGGAAAATGTGAGGAGCTGCCCTGCCTAATCTGTACATGTCAGAGTCCAGCAAGGACACTGTAGGCTAATGGGGCCCCTTCTTCCCTCACATCTATTATCTTAGAATGAAAATTAACCAAGAATCCCCCATTCTCAACCATAAGCAGATCTAGTGCATATAATCACTGCTCTCTTGCAGCCTATGCTTCATAGTGAGAGCAAGAGAGATTCTGGACAAATATCTAAAATTAAATAGACACGCCTTAAAGGTCAAGTCATAGGAAGAAGCCAGACACATTAAGGACTTTTGTGGGCATTCCTGTAAGGTGTTTTGTGTTTTATTATAATTGTGATGGGCAGACATTAGATTCAGGGCAAGAGTACAATTCTAATACTTACCTGTTAGCCCAGTGGAGGACCACTCTGCTACTGTAGATGCATCTTATTGTGATAGATGGTTGCTTTTTGGGCACTTTCTTGTCTGGGTGATTTTCACTTTGAACAAAATATTTTAGGTAATGCATGTAGTTTTCCCAAGACTCATATAGTACATAGGGTCGCCTCAAAACTTTCCAGCTACAGCAGTTAAAGAAGGGGAGCAATTAGGGTTAGTACATCAGTGTCTGATATATATATATATATTGGTTTTTCAAGGTAGGGTCTCACTCTAGCTCAGGCTGACCTGGAAATCACTTGTAGTCTCAGGGTGGCCTCAAACTCATGGCAATCCTCCTACCTCTGCCTCCCGAGTGCTGGGATTAAAGGCATGTACCACCACCCCCAGCTTATATTTTCTATCTTTATGCTTTAAGCAAAAAAAAAAAAAAAAAAAAAAAAAAAACAATAAATGACTAGTTAGAGACTTCTAAGAATGTCTTTATTGAAAAATCAACATGAGGGTTTAGGGAATGGTGGAATGGCTCAGTAGATAGATAAAGAGCTTGCAGTACAAGCATGACATTGTTGCTGGGACAAAATACCCAACCAAGTAGCTTATGGGAAGAAAGAATGTTGGCTTACAGTCTTGAGGGGAAGCTCCATGTTGGCAGGGAAGAGGAAGGCATGAGCAGAAGCTGGATATGACCTCTGCTACAGCAGGTGGAAACACAGCAGGAGAGTGAACCAAACTCGAGCAAAGGGGAAACTGGTTATACTAACCATAAACTTGCCCTGAGCAGCATACCTCTTCCAGCAAGACTTCACCTCCAAATTTGCCATCAGCTGGGGTTCAAGCATTCAGAATACATGAGTTCATGAGGACACCTAATTTCAACCATCACATATAATGACCTGAATTTGGATCCCCAGCCCCCATGTTAAAACTTGGTCTGGTTGCATGCACCTATAATGCCTATGCTGGGAAGACAAAGACAGAAGGATCCCAGGGGATTCCTTATCCAGATCTGTAAGCTCTAGGTTCAATGAGAGACCCTGTCTCAAAGGAAAAGGTGGAGAGCAATTGAGGAAGACAACCAGCATTAACTTCTGGCCTACACACATGCAAGCACACACATGAACACATACATGCACACACACAAAAATCAACATAATTTGGGCATGGTGGTGAGCTCCTGTATTCTCAGCACTTGGGCGACTAGAACAGGAAGACCTTGAGCTCAATGCTAACCTGAGCTACATTGTAAAACCGTGTCTCAAAAAAGAAAGAAAATAATCAACATGAAAATACCCTTTTATATAATCTTCTCTGGTGTTTTAAACATAACAAGCCCCATGTCATATCTTACGAAATTGGGAGGTATTGGACAACTCGAACTGAAGAATCTTTTTCTTATAATGAATCTGTTTATTAATTAAAACTCTACATTTCTTTGGATTATTTACTATGGTGCCAACAACTGACTATTCAAATTAAGTTGATCACCTTTTCTAAAGGGAACAGGGATTGATGATGTGGTTTAAGGTGTGGACTGCTAGAGGTACTTGCTATCAGATGGAGGCAGTTTCCAAACTTGTTTATATATTGCCCATCGGAGAATGGTATAAAACTTTCAAGGCCCAGGCTAAATCCCAGACTATTAAATTTTGCTCTCTGCTTTGATTCAAATGTGTAGGCTGGAAAATCTACTGGACAGACTATTGAAGCCTATGGCATACAGCCATTTAGGGAGATTAGTTTTATAGGGAAAGGCACTATTACAACTAAAAGCTGATTTTGTGTTCTCAGTGGACATGTTATATATTAAAAAGCTTTTTATACTTTTCCATTTGTAATCTCTTTTTGTGCAAAAAAAAAAATTTAGTTTATACCTGTATAAAATAGGCATGCAAATCAAACACTTAAAGATAATAAATCATAAAGAAGTTTGTATTGAAATAATCCTTTGGTATACATGTGATTTTATCATGTATTAAAGCCAAAATCAAACTTGCATACTAATGAGGTAGATGTGCTTATTTTTATTTACATAAAGAATTAAAGCTTGTCTGAATATGTGATGCTGAAAGACGCAGAACATCTTCAGTGGTGCTTCAGAGTTGATAGACACTTTGACTTATCATTTGTCACTGCTGCTTTGCTTCACATAATTACATAGTACAGAGTGGCATGTCTGGGGCCTTGTCAGAAATGGTTGGAAATTCTGTTTTAATTCCAGACCAAAATGCATATAATGCTATTTTATGAAACTCAAGCCAGCAATTCAAACAGCAGATTTTTAAAAACAAACATTCTAACACAGTATGATCCCAAGGTAAATGAATCTGATACTTACATACTGAAGAATGACAGTAGGCAAATGTTAAAAGACTTTGTGTTCTATAATTAAACCACTGTGTTTCTATAAGAGAAGAATTCATGTGTACAGTAAAAGCAATGGAGCTCATAGCACACAGTAGTCTCAGATCCAAGCTGTGGTGACTCAGGCAGAGTTTATCGGCATTGCATTGTCATGAAGGCACTCTCAGTGTACAGTGCATATGTCATGTGTTCAGAAACAAGACTGCGGTGGGGTCCCACGGTGTAACATAGGTGAGCACTGCCAGAAAACACTTTGTATTCATTACACATTTGAATTTTGAATTAGCAGTCAGCAGTTGTTTTTAACTGTTGCCAAATGTTTTTGTAACCCCCACATTCAGTTATATAGCACTGCTGACCAAACATAATCTGCTCATTTACATTTCAACCCCAATCCCTCAACTAGAGCATAAGTTCTCAGAGCCTTAGTATTGTCGCCCTGAACACTGCTCAGTGTCTGGTGTACAACACACACTCAGGGAAGTGAATTCCGCTCTCTTTATTACTTAACAAAGCTCTCCTTGCTACCATTACTTGCTTTCCTATGATGGCTTCCAGAGATTGGTGCCTCATTGGAACAAATGTCAGTGACTGCTTTGAGCCTGACCAGATGCCTCATTATATCAAAACTGGGTCTAACAGCCAACATAACATGAACATATAGCAGTGAGCATCAGGTTCAAGAGTTGGGGACTACAATATTGGTCTGAAACCTTATTTATTAGGATAAGCAGCAGCTGGCTGTTCTAAATGAGTTGCGTGCCTTTCCTAAGGAGCAAAGGGATTGAGGGATGGTTTAGTGTGCAGGCTGCCATAGATTGATTGTTGCTGCGCCAGTGCGCACAGCATTTGTGAGTGTCCAGGAGGTGGGGCAGACTCTCTCATGGAAGCTAATACCTTTGCAGTATTTTGTCTTTGCTATCCTCTGGCGAATCTCATTCTTCCTAGTGTCCTCTTCTCCCTCTGCTCTGTGCCTCCCTGGATGCTATGGTCACTGAGTGTTGGTTTGCAAGAGCAGCTATCTCTCTAAAAGACACTATTTTTTCAATCTTCCTAAAATCCTTTTGTCTTCTACCATGATCTCTACAGTGCCCTCGTATCCAGTATCCCCACACCTCCTCCCTCTCTAAATGAAAACTGTCCTAAAATAGTTTCCATAAGAGCTCTCTTCCTAATCAGTACCTTAATCTAGCCCCACCACTCTCCAATACATCCTTAAACCATTTGAAAATGCTTTCATTTGATTGGTTTTTATTTTGTTTTGTTTTAATTTTTGTTTCCTGGCTTTTCAGGGTAGGATCTTGCTCTAGCCCAGGCTGACCTGGAATTCACTATGTAGTCTCAGGGTGGCTTCAAACTCATGGTGATCCTCCTACCTCTGCATCCCAAGTGCTACAATTAAAGGTGTGCGCCACCATGCCTGGCTTGGAACAACTATTATATTTAAGACATTCTACCTTCATTATCCTTGTGTCCATTTTATGTTCTCACACTCATCTGTGAACTCTGTTATAGATGCCAAGTCTTATTCATCTTGAAATTCCTCTTAGGGACACAGTTGCCCTGGTGAGGAAAGGAGGGGCCCAGAGGTCTCATTGATGTTAGGGATGTCACCTTTTTGTGATCACTTTACTGGTCACAGGGAGAAAAAAGTACTCAGGATATTGATTGTATTTGATGGTGAGATATGCCCTTTGATGCCAAGTTATATAGCCACACCTCAACCTTGCACAGAGACTGAAAATTAAAGAAATCAACATCATTAAAACAGTTGCCAGTAGTTTCCAGCTTTTGGGGAGTTGAACAGGAAAATAGGTGAGGTCAATGGCTCTGATTTCTAAGGCCACGTTGTGCCTGGCTGGCCTTGAGTAGATTAGGCTTTCTAAGGATGGAGGCAATGCAAAGCCAGGTGTCAAATCCCAGGGAGACCATATGGAATACAGAATCCAGAAACCAAAAGAACCACGAGTCAAATATAGGTGAGTGAGCCTAGATTTCTTACAGGGTCAGAGGTCGTGAGCACACTAGAGAATATATATTTTGTGTATATTCTGTAATGCATAACTAATATTTGTCACTGTCTTGTGCATCTGGAAACCAGTGTTGAGATGACCAGGATCTTGGCCAGGACTAGCCACTGCACCACTGCTAACCTGAGTGCTTGCTAAGAAATCCCTATAGCCACTGTGGTCTGATTAAACATCCTGCCACTGAAGGCCACAGTTCTGCATCCTGTTTTTGGTGTGTTCTGAAGCCAAAGGTGGGCTTTTTTGCCTTAAACACAGCATTTGCTTAAAGCTTTATAGCCCTCATTGGGTTCTTCCTAAAGATGGGAGTTTACACTTTTTTTCCATTGTTTTCTACTTTCTTACAGTTACCTATATATGTAGCAAAACCTTTGCTTTTTTCTTGGCCTCATTAGGCTAAATTCAAAGCACCATAAGACATACTTCAGAAGAATGCATGTGCATATCTTTTGCATGGAGAAAACAATCAGAACAAGGAAAATTTTTAGGTAAAGTTGGAGAAAATTCAAAGAGCTATTTATGTTAAAGAAGTCTTTAGTAATCATCTTGTCTTAGGCCTTAAGCTTTGAACATAACAAGACGCCTAACAATGACTGGTGAATACAAATAAGCCTAGAATGCAGATATTTTGACTTCTAGTTCAAACATAATACTCAAACTGTCAGATCTTTTCTGAGTAAGCCCACTATCTACCCACACTCCCCAGCACATCCATTATATTCTCCAGCAGTTACTCCCGTAGTGAGCATTATTTCAGTTCTTGTCATCAGAATGCTGTTTTTGTTTATCAGCTGCCTGCTATTCAACAGTTTCTTTTTTGTTATTTTTCTTTCAAAGTTGTAAAACCTATGGGAGCAATTTTTCATATTAAAGTCTCTGTTGTGGTTTCTGTTTCTGTTTTTTTTTTTTTTTATTGGCGTGTTTTTTCCCCTTCATTTTGAGCTTCTTAAAATTCATTTTCATCTACTCTGACTTAACTCTGAGATAGGTCTTCATTAAAAACATGCTTACTGTATGTATCTCTCTTGCCAACCAAAAGGCACGAAGGTGATAAGGTACAGAGAACCCCTCCAGGCTGCAGGCCTGTGATGTGTTTACTCTCTATAGATGCACATGTCTCAACCCTCCCAAAGAGAAAAGCAAAGCAAACAGCAAATGGCTGACACTCCTCTTTTCTTGCTGAACTTAGAAAGCGATCTTTGATTTTTGTATCATAAATATTTCACATCCACAATAAGATAGTAGTGGGAGGCGTTTTATGATTTTCAGTGGAAGAGGTAATTATTTTGGGATCTAAGGATTAAATGGGTGAACCAAGGTAAGAATAGTAGTTAAATTAAGCTCACCTGGGCACCTGGGTCACTTAAGCAGGAAGAACCTAGAATGTGGCGACCAGAGTATGAGTCGGACTGTAGTACAGGAAGCAAGAACCAGGAATGACAGGCCAGAGGGAAAGCTGTGTGTGATGCTCAGATGTGCGTGTTGTGCATTGCCTCTGGCCTGGTGTGGTGATGGCAAGCTTTGAGCAAAGAGGGAGGAGCCATGGGCTGGTTAAGGTGCCTGCCTGCTACCTAAGAACACCAGTTCCAATCTCCAGGTCCCACGTATAGCCAGACGCAGTGATGCAAGGGCGCAATGCCACACTTGCCCACAAGGTGGCGCACGCATCTGGAGTTCTTTTGTAGCAGCTGAGAGGCTGCTGACGTGCCCATATCTATCTGTCTCCCTCTCCTCTCCCTGCTTCTCTCTGTGTCTCTCTCCAAAAGAGAAAGAGGGAGGATTCAAGAAGGGGGTGGGAGAGCTACAGAGAGTGAGCTAAGCAGGAGGGGTCTAAAGCTGATGACAAGGGCCCTCAGGACCCCACTCTCCGTACCTGACCTTGGGCATGTTATTTATATTTCTTTCAATGACCTCATCTAAAAATTAGAGATAAAAATACCTCAATAAGGGGAAAATAGGGAAATGAGAATCTACCCTAAAACCTTTCATGATGATTAAATGAGTTTCCATGCAAAGCACAATTCTTGGCACATAATTTTCAATAAATACTTAATAGGAACTACTCAGTGAAGAATGGTTATAGGGAACTGGGCAAAATTCTGTTTGACCAACTGGGAGATAACAAAGAAGTAGGCCGAGGGATGAAAATAGGCCTGCTAGAATCAGGACACATCTGAAAGGCCCGGGAATGGCTTGGAGGATTCAGGTTGGGAGATTAGGAACAAAGGAAGAAGAGCAGGAAGTGGAGGGTTAGGAATGATAGCAAACAGCAGATGAGTGC
This sequence comes from Orientallactaga sibirica, assembly GCA_036365145.1. Taxonomy (NCBI): domain Eukaryota; kingdom Metazoa; phylum Chordata; class Mammalia; order Rodentia; family Dipodidae; genus Orientallactaga; species Orientallactaga sibirica. Next base: position 48,423,940 of record JAEOAD010000004.1, on the reverse strand, counting down.
CAAGAGACCAGAGGCCAGTTTTGAGAAAAACCTCCTCTGCCCCAGCCAGGAAGTTACAAGCGTCCTATGACTTGATAAGGGACCAATTCCTCAGGTTGGCCAGGGTATAAGTAAAAATCAGAAGTTAATTGACCCTGTGTCTTGTTTGGAGGGCGATACAGACAGGATTCTCTATTCCTAAATGAAGGAGCAGTAGTTTACCCACATACAACCTGCTTCCTGTCAGGGATGAAGAAATCACTTACGTGAATAGATAAGTGAAACTAATATTCAAGATAATTACAAGCCTAACCCAACAGCTACTTAGCAACTATGCTTCCAAAACAAAGAACTTGCTATGTATACCAGCAGTGTAGAGAAATCCAGGGTGTGAGTGGGATGTCTTTTCCAGAAGGGAAAGTCACATACATACTTTCCAGACTTTTAGCAGTCTTGACTATCCAATACTTGACCAAGATGTATTTAGGCCTGGAGCCACTTCCAGGTTGGCCTGGGCTAGAATGAGTCCTGCTTCACCGCTTCAGCCATCCCCCCTATGTCCTCAGATAAGGTTGTAAACTTTTCTGCATTTCGCATAGCAATGCAATGTTTCTGTGATGAACTAATTTAATATGAAAAGTCCAGAAACAGTAAGAATGGATTACATAACTGTAGGGCATAGCCACTCAAATTTCTGTGATTCATTAAATCACTAAAACAAACCACACAGGCTAAGCCATGGATTAGAAAGGAGGGTGTGACCCGAAGTTCAACTGTTTTCTGTGCTGGGCTCACCTTTGGCAAGAGGTTTTGGTAGAATAGCATGAGTGATGCGCCATCTACTGGTTAAGTGAACCTAATCTTTTTTTGTTTTGTTTTGTTTTGTTTTGTTTTGTTTTGTTTTGTTTTGTTTTGTTTTGTTTTGTTTCGAGGTAGGGTCTCACTCTGGCCCAGGCTGACCTGGAATTCACTATGTAGTCTCAGGGTGACCTCGAACTCACAGTAATCCTCCTACTTCTGCCTCCCTAGTGCTGGGATTAAAGGCGTGTGCCACCACGCCCGGCTAAAGTGAACCTAACATTAATGAAAAGAAAAATGGTTTTTGCTTTTCCCTTCTGCCTCCCCATATTTTCCACCATTTTTGTTAAGCAGCAAGAGGGGTTTGATGCTGTAGGGCAACTATTATTTGGGAAAGAAAAAAATATATTTTCTTAGACAGAGTATATTGGAAATAAATTATTGCATGATTACTATGAAATCAGTGTGAAACCAAGTGTCAAACCCAGGGGAGACCATATGAAAATACAGAATCCAAAAACTGTTAGAAGCCATGAGTGAGCCTCAGAGCCAAGAAGGCTGATTTCACAGTAATTATGTAAGCCAGAGTTTCAAATTGACAGTGCACATACGTATGCAAAGAAAGCTTCTGTTTTATTCTGTGTAGGTCTCATGCATACCTATAATATAATTCAGCATACAGCTTGCTACACATTTACATTGGTAATATTTTTATATATGCACAACCCATGTAATCACTACCCACATCACGACACGGACATTTCTGCTACCCCAGCAAGCTTTCTCGTCCCCTGGCCTAGTCAGTCTTCAGTCCAACAGCTGCTCTTCTGTCAGCTATGTGCTCATAGCAGCATCTTTAGAGTACATGCTTCTAGCCCAAACCTTTGAGAAAGAATAAAATCCTGTCATCACCATCTTCATAGTCTGTCCAGGAGCCTGGCAAAATAGCTTAGTGAGTAAAGGTGCTTGCTTGCAAAGCACACCGGTCCAGGTTCAATTCCCAAGCCACCCACATCAGTCGGACTCAAAAAAAAAAAAAAAAAAAGGCACAAGTATCTGTCATTCATTTGGAGAGATAACTATTTTTAAAAGTAAAAACAAATTTTAAAAAATAGTTTGCCCAAGGGTGGGGGTGGAGGTGTTTCTCAGTAGGCCATCCTGGGCTGGTTGTTTTTCAGAATCCAGTGTCATGTGGTCGCTGTCTCCCCAGCGGAAGTTTCTGTTCTGCTGCTTTCCTCGCTAAGTTTCTCGTGTCGTCATATATCTGTTTGGTGCCCTGGTTGTGTTTTCCCAAATGTCTCTGCAAGCAGCCAAGTCAATTTTCAAAGAAATCCCATTACTTTTGAGTGGCATCTCTGAAGTGCCAGTGACTGTCATGGCAGAGCTGATACATTCCAATGCAGCATTTCCAAAATTAACATGAATGCCATGTCACAAGTCACTACTCTGACGCCTGCTCAAATTAAGCCCCACAGCAGCAGCAGTGCTGGAGTTGTAATGGAAGAAAGACTTTCGGCACATAACCAACCATGGCTACTTGAAGCCATGCAGAACTATTTAATCTCTATTGCTGCTTGTATAGAACCTCTGTTCAGACAAAACTAAGTGCTTTCTGAGCATCAGACCATATAGTGTATGTGTCAAGAAGCATAGCTAGTTTTGAAATAAATGTATTGCTATTATTCCAGAACTTTCTTGTGCCAATTTATTTGATTGCTGGGTAAGTGAACAGAGTCAGGTAATAACTAAAAAAAAAATACAATAACATGTATATTTTCGAATTATTTGTCATTAGTTTGGGAAATAGATAAACACAAACAAGAAAATATAAAATGACCTAATCCACTAAAGAAAACCCTATCTTTAATAGTTATTTTTATTTATTTATGAGAGAGAGAGAATGGGCACACCAGGACCTCTAGCCACTGCAGACAAACTCCAAACACATGCACCATCATGTGCATCTGGCTTACATGGGTTCTGGAGAATCAAACCTGGGTCCTTAGGCTTCACAGACAAGCACCTTAACTGCTAATCCATCACTCCAGCCCAGAAAACCTATTTTAATAGCTTTGGTTCATGCATTCATTAATATTCATTCATCTCCCCTCTCTCCCTCCCTCCTCTCTCTCTCTCTCTCTCTCTCTGTGTGTGTGTGTGTGTGTGTGTGTGTGTGTGTGTGTGTGTGTGTGTGTGAAGTGCAATAATATCATGTATTTTCCATTAGAAACTTGAAATATGTGTCAGGACTGGGGATATAACTCATTTGTAGATGCTTACTTACCATGTTCAAGGTTCAAGATTTAATGCCCAGAAATGTAATAGAATATCATTAAAATCAAAACATGTTTAATACTTTTATTGACTTAATAACTTCTGGACTTCAAATGAAAATGATTGTATTAACCATTTTTGTTAGGGAATTTTTAGTTGTTTACTCTTTTAAAATATTTATACTTAAAATCAAATCTTTGATTTCCTGTCATGCTTAGTGAGCAGAAGTTCTAGAATAGTGTTCACAATGATGCTGAAACTGACTGTCCTTGACTGTTCCTGGTATGAGAGGAAGTGACTCTGGTGTTTATTAGTACAGCCCTATGAGAAGTTTAAAAATTATAGTAAGTACTTTGAGTTCTAACTTCTAAATCTCAGTACAGTAGAACTGGACATTAGCAAATATCTGTGGTGCTATTAAGATAATTAGGTTTGTTGCCAATAGGTGGGATATATTATATTAATAGATTTCCAATTTGAGACCCAGTCCTATTGTATCAAACAGTACTATACTGTCACTGAATTGTCAAATTCAATCCCATACTTGTGTTTTTAGGATTTTAGCATATATGCTTATTCTGAATTGTTGTTTGGAGATAATAGTATGGCAGGATTAAAGACAAAGTACTGCTCTCGTTCTAGTCTACATTAGGATTGTTGAAGTTGGGGTGGGGAACCTAGTTCAGTATGTTCTTCCTCCTCCTTGTATAATTGACCTCTTAACCCTCTGAGTACAGTAGTTTTCCTTTTTCACAGAGTACTTTTCTTAAGGTCTCTGAATGCACTCATCTCGCTGCTTTTATGTGAAAAATCTCTGTATATTTGCTTTCTGGTTACTGTATGAATGGCCTATGCCTTATATTTGAGTGCTCTATCCACCCATTTAGCCACTAAATAAATGTGCACCTAGCCCCACCTGTACAACCTGATTGGTCCCATGCAAAGTGTTACAGTGGTGAGTGAATGGAATGGCTATAGGACTCTGAACTAGCCCTGTATTCATTAAGGAGAAGAAAATAGATATAGAGTGATTCCACTGCTCTGTGACAGAAATGTGGGTTCAGAAGACAAGTCAGCTTCCTAGGACTTGAGAGCAGCCACAGGGAGACAAGAGCAAAGAGCTAGAACCAGGCTTTATATCTGTTCCCTGTAGCTGCTGCCTTCTGATTCTGAGGGTGGATCTAGTTAACCAATGACTTCAAATAATTTTTCTTAGGTCAAGTGCATACTCCAACATACTCTTAGAACTAAATACATTTAATAATAATTTTTGGCCGGGCGTGGTGGCACACGCCTTTAATCCCAGCACCCAGGAGGCAGAGGTAGGAGGATCACCGAGAGTTCAAGGCCACCCTGAGACTACATACTTAATTCCAGGTCAGCCTGGACCAGAGTGAGACCCTACTTCGCAAAACCAAAAATAATAATAATAATAATAATGATAATAATAATAATTTTTTGTTAATAACATATCTTTCAAATTCTCACTTCAAGGCATCACTTCAAAACCATGTCTTTCAATTGGGGGAAACCTACAAAAGTAAGAGCCCTCTAATGGCCCCCAACTAGACAGAAACTTAGATTTCATGCATATGCTAATTCCTGCTGTATGAGGCATATGTGGTTTGCACTTAACTAATGTTTTGGAGTTCATCTTCATTTTTTTTCTCTCAGTCATATATTGAGTGATGTTTCTCATACTTACTTAAAGACCAAAAGCAACTTCAAAAGCAATGCCAGGCCTTTTAATAGATGGTTGAATGTAGAGTCACATACAAAACTTGAATGAAAATTAATGGAAGAAATGGTGATGAAAGGGACAATCACATTGATTCAAGAATTCCACTTGTAGCTGCGTAGCCAAGAGCTGTATCCTAGAAGAGCTATTGTTAGGCTCAAGCTCTTCACCACCACGTGGAAGCAAGCCAAATGTCTGCTGGCAGACAAGTGGGCAAGCAAAGTGTGATACAGATACGCGCTTCAGCCTTGAGCAGGAAGGAAAACCCAACCCTTGTTGCAACGGGCATAAACCTTAAGAGTGTTGTGCTCGGTGAAAGAAGGCAGTCAAAGAAGACAGCTGTTCTGTGCTTCCACCATATGCAGCACCTTAGCAGTCACATTCTCAGAGGTGGAAAAGGATTGAAGGCAGAAAGGATGGGAAGTTACTGTTTAATAGGTCCAGAGTCTCAGCTTTGCAAAACTTCTGAAGATGGAGAGTAGTTATTGTTATAAAACACTTTAAATTTATGTAATGCCAGTGAAATGGTGCACTTAAAATAGTGAAGATGGTAAATTTTCTGCCATAGATAGCCACATTTTCTTTCAGTGGATAGAGAAGAATAGACCGTGTGAACTAGAATCAGTTCAAGTTACACCAGCAGGCCAATATTTCCAGGGATGATTCCTGTCAAGAGACTACTCAGCTTTCAGACTGACTCCCAGAAGGGAGGCACCAGTGGGGAGACTGTTGACCTCGTGCTCCTGTGTGATCACTATAGGAGGCCTTTGAATGCAGAGTCAAATATGGTCAGTAATTACTTTCTTCTTCTTCTCAGGGTGTTAAATACCACATTATTTGAAAGTTGGGAGATTGTTGGACCTTACCCTTCCTGGTGGGTTTTTAACCTGCTGCTGCTATTAATACAAGGGTTGAATTGCTTCTGGTCTTACTTGATTGTAAAAATAGCTTGCAAAGCTGTTTCAAAAGGCAAGGTAAGTTGAAACTCATATTTTTCAATATGTTCCAGAAAATGTGGGATATTTTTGGCTCCTCTGAAATAACTGTTACTTCAGATTTCATTGAAATCAGGGTTATTTCCTAAAAATTGAGTAGGACCACCCTGAAACACAAACAAAATTACTTTTTTCTCTTGAGTTCATGGTTAAAGTTGTTTTTTGGTAATTATGCCCAGCGATTTGCATTTGTAATCTTAGATTTAATGGTAATACATTACTTGTCATGTTCTTTTTCTCCACTATGTCTCTCTTGATCCTTCACTGATTATATGGTACAGAAATTTAATAACTTCTTTCATAAGAAGGGCTGCCTGCATATGTGTACATTTAAATAAACTAGCTCTCAAACTGAAGAATATGTTTGTGACTTTTTCAGCAAATTTTGCTTAAGTTTCTTTGTTAAAAAGCAGGCTCATGAAGCTGACTTAAATAAATCTTCCTGAGCCTCAGCCCCTTTGCCTCGAGTCATGACATTTCCAGCTCATTCTCTATGTTGTTTTTCTTACTTCGTTGTTTGTTCTGTTCCTTCTGCCACCCTGGAAGGCTGGGAAGTGGAACCCTTTGCATGTAAGTTTGATATACTCTCGCATTCCCTGTCCTGGGTGCTACTTGCCTGTTGGAGGAGTGTGCAGACACTTATGTCCATGCATTTGTGTAACCTGTTAACACTGACTGCAGTCTTTGAGTCAGGTGTAGTTTCCATGAGCTACAAAAGCACTAGAAACAGCTCTGCTGGTGCCCTTTTGTGTGAGCATGTAGTCTGCTAAGTTGCATGATCTAACAGAGAAGAAGAACTTCTTTGTTTGTGTTTAACATATTGGCTAAGAGACAGAAATAGATCAAGGTGAAATAGGAGGAACAAAACAAGTGCAGAATGGAGGCCTGAGCCCTGGGAGTTTTCCCAATTTGTACCAGCCACAGGGTGACACTTGTCCACCTGTCCTCGGCAAGGTCCGTAGAACCAGCCCCTTCCAAAGGGGAGGTCAATGCTCTCGTCATGGTCTCTGAAGCCTTCTCAGCTTCAGGATCTAGATAAATCCAAACTACTTTGGTCAACTTATTTCTTAAAAATTAAACTAACAGAATTCAAGTTCATTTTCCTTTGATCTTCTATCCTTTAAAATGAACAGTTTTCTATTGAAAATTTTCTTGTCCTCATTTAAATACAAATTAAATCAGCCTTCCCAGTACTGTCAGTGTGATAATAACTAAATCTGCGAGGATGCAGTGGACTAGATTAGCTTGTGTGCTTATTGCATTATTTCCACCAGACCTACTGTCTTCCCTCTCATTTTTATTTCTTCATCTTTATGAGGAGATGATCATTAATTATATTCTAGATCTCAGGCTTCAGAACTTACTTGCTATTGCTATTTGCACCTAACACAATAAGATTATTCGTCATATCCATGGGTAATTTTTTTCCTATGGGTTATTTTGAGATATTATAAATTGTCCTTTCTTTGATGGAAACATAAATATAGATTTTTTTTTCCAAATGCAATTTAAAATAATTTACTAGGCATGCAAATTACTTGCTGCAACTGGAGTTTGGTATTAGCAGCTTAATTTTTGAGTAATAGACTTATAAATATAGTGGAGCTTACAACAACAATGCCTTTATGACCCATACCTTTTTACTTGAAACATCTTTATCCCCTAGTCATATTGTTGTCTAGTACCTAAGGATTTTTTTTGACACTAATCAATGTGAGTTCAGTCTCACCTCAAACATCACTGAAGTGAGATTCATTTGTGTGGTATTTAGCCCATTACTGGTTGGACTGAAGCAATAGTCCTCAGCTTTTACTGTCTCCTCTGTCCACCCACTTGCAAGACATGACATTCACACACCATAATGACAACTTTTCAAGTGCAGATTACAAAATTCTCAAGTTGGTGTAATAGTGTCGCAGAAGCAATGATGTGAAAAGCCCCAGTTAATTTGTGAAATACCTCGGCAGTGACTCTGCCCATCTTCTCAAACCACCCTGTGGAGACTCACAGGAATCCATTCTGGGAAGAGTCTCATGAAGCCAGGCCAACAAGTCCCATTGGCATTGACCCCTCCACTTAAAAATTAATAAAGCTGGGCCTGGTAGTACATGCCTGTAATCTTCACTCTCAGGAGGCTGAGGCAGAGGTATTCTGCAAATTCAAGGCCAGCCTGATGGTTTTAAGGATCTGAGCTAGAAGTAATATGTGACTGTCTTCATCAGTGTGGTTAACTGACCTATAATTCTCAAGGTGTATGCAGTCACTACAGAGTAAATTAACCCATTTGTACCCAGTAATGCCATTCTGGTAATAAAGATGCCACTTTTAGGTAAGAGCGGGGTTCATGGTTTAGAAAATTCACCATACTACAAAGTACCTTTTAAGATCAACAACACGTCTACCTGTAATGCCTGAATTCACCGCTCTTCCTCGAGAACTGACTATGTCACCAAACTCATATCTCTCCAGTGAAGAGGAATATACTACTATAGCCATGTTTTAATCTTCATTGATTCCTTTTAAGAAGTGACTCAGTTTACCTTCCAGTATTGCATGTGCTTCTGTGCATGCCATACCTTACTGGTCATCGGAGCTGGTTACACTCTCATTCCTCTATGCCACAGGTGTCTAAAGATGACCGAAGTGACATTGAGTCTAGCTCAGATGATGAGGACTCAGAACCTCCAGGGAAGAACCTTCACACTGCAACCACCACCAATGGGACCAGTGGTACCAACGGATATCTGCTAACGGGTCCATGTTCCGTGGATGATTGATTACTCATGCCTATAAGTCCCACACGAAGTGAACTGTTTGTTCCTGGAAGTATTTAATAAGTTGCAAATGCAGTTCCTTTCATGATATCTCATCACCAGAAACAAAAAATTAGGATCATCAGAGCATTTTGAATAGTGTACTGCCATGTGTCCTGTCTGTGAATGAAGAAGATATACCACTCTCCTTGTGTAGGCATGCTGTATGTGATTGACACAGGGAGCAGTATCTGCATTTGTACTGTCATAGATTTTATTTATTTTTTTTTTGTATTTGTTTGTAAGTCTGTGGACAAGAGGATTTCCTCACTCCTTTTTCCTCTCTGGGCTCATGACCGTAAAGGAGATGCTCCACCTGCTTCTGCCCCTTTCTCTCACCAGAGTCCCATCGCTGTGCATACCAGCTAGTGTCACGTATGTAGAGCAAGGTCCCCATCCAGCTCCAAATTGCTTGCCTTTCTTTGTGTTGCCATGCTGATTTTGAAGTTGCGCAGCTAGTCACAGTGGCCCTTCTTAAGTAGGGTGAACTCTTGTGGTCATTCAACAATTCAGGTGAAAAAGGAAGGTTATTGGAGGCTTCTTTGAATTTTATGCAGATTACTTGGGAATAGAAATTCAATTCATTTCCTGTGCACAAAGCTGATATATATTAAGTATAATAGGTAGTTGGGGGTTGACCTTGTAGGTTAGAGTTGTTTTATTCCCTGCAATAAGACTGATGTTCATAGAGGTAGGAGGATCACTGTGAGTTCCAGGTCAGCCTGGAGTAGAGTGAGGCCCTACCTTGAAAAAAAAAAAAAAAAAAAAAAAAAAAAGACTGCTGTTCTTACTATGAACACAAAAAGGTAATCTGCTGACGCTCATACTGACAAAGTGATCATCTGAATATAGGGAGACTCTCCATGACCTGAGAATAAAGTGAAGAAAGCAACTGATTTCAACCAGGTTTTGCCACTGTCCTTCTTAATTCATCCAGTTTTCTATCATGTTATATGGGGAGGAAAAAGCCAAGTGTATTCTGAGACAGAAATGGAGTCTTGTAAGAGTTGGCAAAGATATCCTTCAGTACAAAGCACTTTATTGCAACCAGCTTTCAAGAAAAAGCCCTATCTAGTATTTGACTTGATGTTTTTATTTTGCTAAGCAAAATAAAACCCGTTGGTGAAAGACTGTTTTGGTCATGGCTCTGCTCAAATGTAACCCACAATGACTGTCTTATTACTGAAGATGGAGGAGCCCTGCACTCTAAGTCCTTTTTATTTACTCAGGTGGTTTCCAAGATTTTTTTGTCCATATCAAGCTATTTGTAGACAAAACAACAAAATTTCTCTGGGACCATGACAATATCAGCAATGAGGAAAACTACTGAAGAAAAAGTATCCATAAGCCTCTTATATGACAGTATTATTCACGTATGGGGATATTAAAATTACGTGCATAAGCCAAAGATTTTAGCACTTCTCATTTTTAGTGAAAGGGAATGTTGTGGGATTACAAATGCATTTAAATCAAACATCAGATAAAACAGGAATTCAAGGCAAAATGCAATGAGATAAATGTGTGAATCAGGGCAAGGATAAAGAAAGCCTGTCTGTCCTCAGAGCCATTCATATTTAATTCAATATTTTTTAAAAATAGTTTTTTTGCACCCACATTTTACAGCCTATGAGTTAAGTAGTTAAGAGAAAATCCCTAAACAAGACCTTTTACTGCAATCTTAGATCTTTCTCCACCCACTTATAAAACAGTATGTTTCTGGTGTGGTCCGTGGTAATAATTGAAAAAGATAACTGGATAGATGTCCACTTGCTTATGTAAAAAACAGTGCAACAGTGCTTGGCAAAACCTTGTTGTTTTCTTTCCCAAAAACAAGCATCTGTCTGAGAATGCAATTTGTGAATGGTTGAGTTTGTGAGACCACCTATAAAACACCAAAGGTATTGTTAATCATCAGGACATCTGTGGAAATGCAGATGTCTAAAGAGGAATAGCAGGTAAATTGCAGCTGACAATTTTGTGAAGATCAAACTTTCTTATCAAGTGAGTTACAGAATATGCTCACCTCAGTTTAGTATCTTCCCAGAGGAAGGCTTGGAACTGAGAGCCGCAGCATATTCCATGACACGTATCAGCACAGAAGAATAATTTCCAGGTCTGCTTATAAATTAAAGAAGAGATGAATAAAAAGATATCAGTTGATTCTGTCCATAGCAAAAGCAGATAGATCTAAACAAGTTTTTGTTGTTGTTGTTTTCTATAGAAGTAACTTAGAAAGAAGATGGACTAGCCTGCTTTTCTGGCTGATGATATTAGCTTGACATAGTCCTCTGCAAGTCTGTAATGTTTGGCTTCATGTTCTAGAGAAAAGGATTCTTTTTGACTTATTAAAATGGAGTTCGTAGGCTTCTTCTGGTATAGAATACTAGTTACTGTCTCCTGCTCTCCCATAGTGGCCAGATCAGGAAACTACCTGAGGACTCCCGTCCACCAGCGCCAGGCCATAGCTTCTGGAGGCACGTTTTGTAAATTCAGCTGTAGGTTAGTGAGAGTGCTGTTCTTGTTAATTAGCTTAGCCTGTAGTGATGTATCCTTCCTCGTGGTCACACAAACTTACCCTGGCTACCAAGGAATATGTAGAAAGGACTCTAGACAAAGTAATCTTTGGTCTCCAATGTTGTAGCATATCTAGACTTCCTGGTAGGGAGACAAAGTAGAAAATCAAGTAGAATTGGCCGTGAGTCAATAAATGATGTAACAATGTGTGATCTATGTCTGTGTATGTATGTTTGTCCGAAAACTGATAAAACCAAAATTTCCCTGATTCATCATTTTCTATATTCTTGTCATAAAAACCATCCACCATGTACAATGAAAGCTTCCTTCTCCTTCGTCCTTGCCCCCTAGCAGCTGAGAGTGGTGAAGCTCTTTCAGCCTCAGCCACAGAGCTACTTGTGGTAGAACCCAGGTCACAGAGTACCCAAGGTCACACAGAAGCCAGATACAGCTCACAATTCCATATTCAGTCTTTTGTGTGTTAAGAAAGACGTAACTGTCAGTATTTTTGATTATTCAAGTGTTCACTGGAAAAATGCAAATGCTTGCCATTTAACCCCAGGACTTTGTTTTAAACACTAGTGCTGCAGGGTTGCCAGACAGATGGTATCCTGAGCTACCATAAAAAAAAAAAAAAAAATGCCACAGGTAGCTAACAAAGATGAACAGGGCAGGAAACACAAGCAAGAAGTTAGATCAGATCAGACTGTCTTCAGCTAAAATGGTAGGTGAGCCTCAAAATTTCCAGTTCTTTGCCAGACTTTCCACAGTTGTGCACTACATAATAGTGTTGTAGTGGCCTTCTGTGTTAAACACAGGCTAGGTATTTAAGTGCAATCAGTGTTCATAGAATGGCAAAATTGCTTAATGGCACATTTCTCGGAATGTGTCCCTGTCACCTTCATCTTGGGTAGAAAGGGTCTGAATCTTCCACTTTGCATTCAAATCTCACTGTTATTTGGGCTAAATAAAAAAATAAGTCTTCATTTCAGCTTCCTTTAGTCTTTGCTAATGAGCCCTTCAAAGAGATTGGTCCCCCTAATTGTCCCCAGTCTATTCGTAATTTTGCTTTCAGAGTCATTTGTGGAAATGTTAATGCCAAAGTTGCCTGGATATTTGAATATTTTTGTTAATTTGAAGTAGATAAATTACAGAAAAACTCCAAAGGTATCAAATAGTTCTGTACTAGTATGTATGATGATGTGATTATATCCAGAGAGACTTCCAGAAATCCTTTGGAAAAAAAGGTTAAATGTTTACATTTCATGTGCTATTTGGGTCTTAAAGTTTTAATTGCCTTAGTTTTTGTTTTTTCTTTGTCTTTGACTTGTTTCTGCTCTCTATATAAGTAATAACACCCAGAAATGTTTCTAACATCCAAATAAGAAAAAAAAATCAAATAAGATCAAAGTCAGTCTGTGGGAAAATGACCAATTGGCATGTCCAGGTGTAAAACAAAAGAGATCCAGGGAGCTCTAGTATCCGCCTCTAGTATGCCTGCCATCTAGCGTGCTGTCTGTGGAGAGAGTGACCAGAAACAGTTCATGAACTGCAAGTAGCTCATGAAGAAAACACAGCAGAATTGTGTTTTCTTAAGTACATTAAGCCCAGACTCAGCTTCGCAGTGAAATGAATTGTGCCATTCTCAAATTGCAATGTACATTTTAGTTCTATTACATTGCAGGCCCAGAGAAGGGCATGGTAGTTTGCTTTCGTGTGTACACCACCTTCTGGCCCCTAGGGGGCACTCAGTGGATGCTGAGACACCCATGCCACCTTCTAGTTTGAAACTGATTCCCGTTCAAAGGTGGCACACCTGAGGCTATTTTCCATGAAAAAAACTGTACTAGAGGGACTGGAGAGATGGCTCACCTGTTAAGGTGCTTGCTTGCAAAGCCTGATGGCCCAGGTTCAATTCCCCAGTGCCCACATAAAGCCAGATGCACAGAAGTGGCTCATGCTCATGTGTCTGGAGTCCATTTGCAGCAGCCAGAGGCCCTGGCATGCCGATTTATTCTCTTTCTCTCTCCTTACAAATAAATAAATACAAAAAAAAAAAAAAACACTTAAACTATTGGAGAACAGAAAGCATAAATTTTACTCGTGAAATCTGTAGACATTTAAAAGAGAACCTTAGTCTTTTCTAAGTATTTGCAACTTTAATATGAGACCCCATCAAGTCAAAGAAATTGAAACGGTCACTGCTGCCAGATGGCTTAAGACATCTGCATGAAACTGGGCATCCTCAAGATGGCCCAGAAAATGATGAGAACGATGTCTGCTAGCCTAAGGTCTGTCTTGTTTATCTCAGTCACTCACATTCCATTTACCCTTGTAGGTCTTTCAGTAAAAGGAAGGGGGAATGTTAACATATTTCTGCTTTTAGTTTACTGGTGGCCTTTAGATCACTCACGTACCCATACTTCCTCTTTTGCCTGGTTCCATTTTTCTGGAATAATAATTAAAAAAAAAACTCTACCATGCCCTTGTATGATTGTTTCTTTAACACGGGCCCATGAATGCTGGCTGCCTCTCTTGGTCTACGTTGTGTGGCCTCAAAACCAAGGAACAACAGTTGCCATTATGAATTCTCTGCTCATGAAAGACTCAATTCATTCAGATTTATTTTAGTTGTTTTTGTCATCTATAATAATTTATAAACTATAAAACTGCCCTTGAAGAATTTTTTTAAAGATTAGCTATAAAACCACAACTAAAAAGCCCTGTGATAGGACCATTTACATGATATTACCCTAAAGCTTCATTAACTTAAATGAAACACTCCAGGTTGGATTTCCCAAAATTTCATAAGGCTCCTCAGCTCACAGTTCTCATCAGCTCTTTGCCCATGTCATCATCATTTACCTTTGTGGCTGTTTGTTGTCATGGAAAAGATGGTGGTTAGTTTTGGGATTTGATTTTTCTTTCTTTCAATTTTCAGTGAGAAATAAGATAGGTGACAAGATCTTATCTGTTTCCCTAAAACAATTCAGTGCTTGAGCATCTCTGTCAGAAATAGAATGATGTATTGTTAGACAATTAGAATTACTTTAATGTATTGTTATTGTGTTTTGCTGATTTTATATGAAAATATAATTATTCATTCTTTATCTCTGGAAATAATCATTATTATGAGAATCATTTTACTTTGGAAACACTTTCATAATAAAGATAAGTATTAAGAGTACAGTGTAAAGTGTCCTTGACTATAAGCACTGACCAGCTCATTCATATTTGGAAAATATCACACATTCCTGGATGATGTTATGTCAGAGTTCAGATATTCCAGTCATTTCTTCCAAGCTTCTTCAGATCCCCAAATCATGATGATCACTGAGAAAAAAATAAAATTAAAATTATATATATATACACACACACATACATACATACATACACACACACACACACACACACTTTCAGGCTGTGCTGGATATTTTCCCAAAGTATAAAAAGGTATAAAAAGTATAAAAAAGCACTGAGGGCCAGTACTCTATACACGATAGGAAACTTCTCATCTCGTTATGTATGCCTCAAGGAAGATTAGCTGATATCAGCTTCTCTGGGTCTGGGCCCCATATTCTTAAGCCTTCTGTCCATGTTTGTCTTTGCTGTGAAATTCTGCTTGTGTCATCTAATATTGCAGAAGCCATGAAATAGCACCAAAGTTCAACTAGGTGCCCTCTGTTACCACCAGTATTATTTAAAAAAAATAAAATGGTACCTCATTCAAAGTCTGATAAAGGCCATAATGACTGAGCCATAATCTGATCCAACCATAAGCTATTCTAATAAGATCAACCAAAAAGATTTCTTGGTGGCACAAAAAGGTAAACGATAACCATACATACATGGAAGCCATGAACTCTGCCAGTTCTATAAATGTAGGCTAATCTAAAATTAAAAACATGTCTCCCAATGTTATAAATGCAACTTAGTTTTCTCCAAGCCCTTTCTTCATTGCTGGGGCTGCCACATCCAACCCAGGCATATGTTGTGTCTGATCCCTAATTTTCTTTCCACCAATGCTGCCCTTGCTTCAGCAGGAACAATGACAACAATACAAGCAACACTCAAAGAGAGCAAGAAAACAAAGCAAAAGGACCATGCACAGTATCTACTAAATCGTGGTGGTCCCTGGGAGCCAGTCATCATGGTGACTAGTCTTATCCACAGTCTCGATTACTCCCAAGTGCTAAAGCAGGAGGGAGTAGAAGTTAGGGATATGAAATATGGAATATGAAATGGCCCCACAGGCCCATATGTTCAAAGCTTGATTCCTCAGTAGTGGTGCTGTTTTGGGATATTGGACATAGCTGGAAGAAGTACATGCCTAGTGTCAGACCTTTCAGAATTCAACCTTCTGAGTTTCTTCCTTTTTCTCTGTTTCCCATTAACCATGAAGTAAATAATCTCCTCACACATACTCCCACCGCCGTGATGTTCTCTCCAAGCTCATGGGGACAAACACCATGGACTGAACTCTCTGAAACCATGAGCCAAAATGCAGGATTAACTAACACATGTTATATCATTCCTCTACATTGTCACTAAAAAAGAAAAGTTTGGATTAGTGGAAGCCAGACGTCACTGTCGAATGGTTAAACTGAAGAACTCCAAGGAAAGGACAGCATTCAGAGGTGAAGCTGGATGGCCAGATAAAAATTAGGGAGGATGAGGCTAGCAAATATGGAAGCCATCACCATGCCTGGGCTGCCAGTGACAGGAAATGGTGTAGAAGAAAGACCACACTGTGGGGTCTGTAAACCTGAATGGCGAGCAAATGCCGTTGCTTTGCTGTGTTACAAAATTGGCTGCCCTGCAGAGCCTAGGAGACATGCTGCAGGAATGAGTACTGCAGGAGCTGCTCACTGCAGGGATGTGCATCCCATGGCACAGAACATGACCATGGGGTGCTGTTGCTGTCAGGTTCACATTGCTGGTAGAAATCACCCAATCAAGAGCAGCTTTTGGGGAAAAAAAAGGGGGGGTTATTGTGGCTTACAGACTCAAGGGGAAGCTTCATCATGGCAGGGGAAAATGATGGCATGAGCAGAGGGTGGATATCACCCCCTGACCAAAATAAGGTGGATAATAGCAACAGGAGAGTGTGCCAAAGCACTGGCAAGGGGATACTGGCTATAATACCCATAAGCCCACCCCCAAAAATACACTGCCTCTGGGAGGCATTAATTCCCACATCTCCATCAGCTGGAAACCTAGCATTCAGAACACATAAGTTTATGGGGGGACACCTGAATCAAAACACCACAGATGCTATGGGCAGCAGAATAATCAGGATAAAGCTGGTGTCCCTGGAGCATCATCTAGGGCCTGATGTGTCATAGGCACAATAAATGTTTGTGGCAGAAACTCTTTCTTCAATGCTAAAAGAAAACATACCCAGTTAGGAGAAAACCTGTAAATTGTGAACTACCAGCAGTGAACACTCCATCTAACAAGAAGAACATGAGAAAGTGTGAAAGTATTGTGTCTCCTGCTACTTATGAACCCAGAATTTCCCCATCTGGGGTCAAGCTTCACTCACTGGTGATGTGGGTACCGAAGTTAATAGATTTGGAACAGCATTAGGGTAAGGAAACTTGTTTCACCAAGGCATCAGGGGAAAATGATACATCAGGGGAAGAAGATGGGGGCTAAGGAAGTAGCTAAAATCAAACGGAGTAACTTCAGAAAAGGTTCACAGTGAACTGGAGAATTAATGAGACAGAACTACAGTATGAAAATACAACAAGCAGGTCCAAGCTCCAGCATCCTTGGACTTGAAGCAATTCTCAGGTAAGAAGTTGTTTATTCGAGGGAAGAGACTGGAGAGGTGGTTTAGCAGTTAAGGTGCTTGTCTGCAAAGCCTAAGGACCCAGGTTCAATTCCCCAATATCCATGTAAAACCAGATGGACAAAGTGACACATGCATGTGGAGTTCATTTGCAGCTGCTAGAAGCCCTGGCATCCATTCATTCATTCTCTCTCTCATCTCCTTGTAAATAAATAATTTTTAAAGTTGTGTATTATTTAATTAATAATGGACAATATTTGCATAACCAAAGATAATTTGATTAGGAAGGGCCAGGTAACTAGTTGTATTATTCAACCATTCACAAATGCTTATGCCACAAAGTGCCAGGAATTGTTATAGAGACTAAGGATAGAATGGTGAGCAACACAGATCTGGTTCCTTCTTTCTTGGTACTTGTCATGTAGGCAAGGAAGGAACAACAAACCAAACAACAAAAGCTTCACAAAAATGTCCACAAGGAAACTAAAATAGCAGTGGGTTGGCACCACACATATAAGAGTGGCTAGAATATTGACAACAGGGCTGGAGAGAGATGGCTTAGTGGTTAAGGCGTGTGCCTCCTAAGCTTAAGAACGCTGGTTCCAATCCCCAGTGGTTCCAATCTCCAGGTCCCACGTTTAGCCAGATGCAAAGTGACACAAGGGTGCAATGCCACAAGGGGCACACACATCTGGATTTTGTTCACAGCAGCAGCTGAGAGACTGCTGGCACACCCATCTCTATCTGTCTTCCTCTCCCTCTCTCTCTGTGTCACTCCAAAAAAAAAAAGAATATTGACAACACAAATGGTAGTAGCAATATGTAACAACAGAACTCTCATTCATAGCTGATGGATATGCAAAGTGACACAGCCAGTTTGGAGCATAGCTGAAAGATTCTTACAAAATAAGCTTGCTTTTGTCAAATAGTCCAACAATTGCACTCCTTGGTCTTTACTCAAAGGGGTTGGAAATATATCTGAATAAAAACTTTCACACAGATGTGTATAGCAGAGTGATTCATAACTATGGAAACAATGAAAAGATCAGTGGGCTGGAGAACTGGCTCAGTGAGCAAAGTTTTTGCTGCTCTAGCATGAAGACAAGATTTTGGATTCCAGAACGTAATGTAAAATGCTGGTCATGTGCCAAAACTAGATAGTTAAGTCTCTGTTGTTGAAGGTACCACAATTTCAGTTGCAGGATATAGAGAAACTAAGCTAGAACTGGTCTGGAAACTTCCTCCCTGCCAGTTTGCTTTCTTCATATGAGAAGGTGCTACACCAGCTACTGAGGGAGAAAAGCCAACAACAGTCGTAACCAGCTGTGGACCCTGTGCATTCTACAACTGACCTGTCAGGCAATTTATACCCACTAGGGCAATAATGGTATATCAGTTACTTGGACAAAATACTGGACCAGAAGCAGCTAAAAGAAGCAGAGTTTATTTTTGTTGTATAGTTCCAGAAGATAGACAAAGTATGGCAGGACCAGGAAACTGGTGTCACATGGTCACATCAACTGGTAGGAAGCAGAGAGAGATGAATGCTACAAGCAGGACGAGGTTGTAACATGTCAAGGCCTGCTCCCAGAGACTCACTTCTTCCATAAAAACTCCACCTCCTAAAGGTTTCACAACCTCCACAAATAGCACCATTAACTGAGGATTAAGTATTGAAACACATGCATGTTTGGGGGAGTGGGACATGAATGTTATGGGAGTAACCAAACACTTTCTGAATGGATTTGAGACCTGCCCGCCCCCCTCCCCCCAGGAGGGAATTTATGCCTGATACTGTAGCCTATGGCTAGAGAGATGGGTTCTAAGGAAGAACCTACTACTGAGGTAATGCTAAATAGATAGCATGTCATACTGGATTGGGATCCAGATATATGACCTTATTTTACCTTAATTATCTCATTAAAATCCAACATTGTCACATCCTAAGGAAATGGAGGGTGAAGATTTCAACATGAGTTTTAGGGACACAATTCAACCCTTCATAAAAGATTTTTTTTCTCACAATGCAAAGGACAAAAGCAATGAAAAACAAGGTGATTTCATGATGACTCTCCAGGGCACTTCACACTGAATGGCCACAGATACCTCATGGCCTGGTGATTTGAGCCCAGACTTTGCTATCAGGAACAGCTGAAATAGAATCTTACACAGGAGGGTCCAGGCCGTAGAAACCTGAATCACAAAGCCTCCAAGATGGAAAAATGACCATACACCTGAGGCATGACAAGAAGGACAGTGTGGAGTTCATTTGCAGTGGCTGGAGGCCCTACCGCCTGGCACAATCATTCTCTATCTCTCTCTGTGTGTCTCTCTCTCTCTCTCTCCTCTTTCTCTCTGTCAAACAAATAAATAATAATAAAATTTTTAGGGCTGAAGGCATTGCTTAGTGGTTAAGGCATTTGCCTGTAAAGCCAAAGGACCTAGGTTTGATTTCCCAGGACCCACGTTAGCCAGATGCACAAGGGGGCATGTGCATCTGGAATTCATTCACAGTGGCTAGAGACTCTGGAGTGCCCATTCTCTCCCTTCTCTCTCTCTCTCTCTCTCAAATAAATAAATAAAAATAAAATATTTTTTAAAGAAAAAAATTTTTTTTTTGGAATGGGGAAATGGCTTAGCAGTCAATGTATTTGCCTGCAAAACCTAAAGACCCCTGTTTGATTCCCCAGGATCCACATAAGCCAGATTCACAAGGGGGTGCATGCATCTGGAGTTTGTTTGCAGTGGCTGGAGGCCCTGGCATGTCCATCTCTCTCTCTCTCTGCCTCTTCCTCTCTCTCTCTCTCTCAAATAAATAAATAAATAAATAATTTTTAAAAACTTTTAAAAATCTTTTTATTAACAATATACAACATATGTATATTCTGCTTTGATCATTAATGCGCTCACATTAGCAAAGTAAATCTTAATAGAGAGTGTTAGGTGAAAGGTTTTGCTTTGAAGATGCTGAGATCTGGCACAGGAAAAGCTCACAGATCCCTTGAAGGAAAGCAGCTTGGAAAATATTAGAGATTGGCAATCAGCAGGCAGAGAAGAACCTTGGGGAGGAAAGCAGACTTCCTGAGTGGAGGTAGTTCTTTTTCATCATTATTGTCAGCACCTTTCTTTGTGAAGTTCAAAGGCACCTAGTGGACTGTGAATTGATGGATGAGAGTAATTTCCAAAATGCCTCTCTGGAGGAGTCAAGCAGCCAAAGATGACAATGCTTGCTGTTTATGGATTCCATAAGGGCTGGCTGCATGTAGAAGAATCTGCCCTGGTCAGCATCTCACTACCTGGCACAGGCAGGTGGGATAAAGAAGCAATAAATCACTTGGACCATTTCTAGTGTGTGTCAAGCATCAGGTCCTACTAGGTCAAAACTCTCTCAATCAAACCAATCCTGAAAAGATTGACTTTTGTTATTCATACTAGAAATGTTCTATAAAGTTACCACCAATATTGTCTTGTATACACTAAACCACTGTTCCTAGCAATCTCATGCATGAGACTGTTCACTCATCCTTATCAGCTAAACAAATATATGAGTAATATATAATATTAAAATACATGCGGTGTTGGTTCACTAATATCAAACTCACAGAAAACAACACTATAATTCATTCCTGAACAATGCTTATTATTTTCTTCTAAGGCATGTCATGGCCTTCTTGCACACAGAAACATGAGATAGTATGATAGCATTAGAGGACTATTTTAAACAGTGAAATCACCAAGGAAAAGCTCAAAGATGTAAAGGAGATAACATTAAGTAGACTGTAAGAAAAGGTGTTGACTTCAAGTATGAAAGCTGGAGCAAGAAGACCGTGTTACCTTCAACCTCTGCTGGGATTGTAGATGCCAGGAAACTCTTAAGAAGTCACATGTCCTTTTAGATGACTATTATTCACAGTTCATCAGAGAAACAAAATCAACAGAATACGTGTGTGTGTATGTGTGTGTGTGTGTGTATGTTTGAGTTTAATATATTATTAGAACTTAAAAGATAACACCAAGGCTATGGTACATTCAGTGAGCTGAAAACACAGGAGAGCTGGTGATGAAGTTCACACCCAAGTCTGAATTCAGAGGCAGAATACCAGTGTTGCAGCTCAAAGGCAGTCAAACAAAGAGATACCAAGTTCTTTCCTTCTTGGGTTTCTTGTCCTATGCTTAGATTTTCTAGTCTTGTATGCATTGAATGAGGCCCATCTACACTGGAAAAGACATCTGCTTTATTCACCCTACTGATTCATATATTCCTCTCCTTCACAACTGATGTCCACTTGTGGTCAAATTAAGTTCTAAAATTGGGTTATTGATGGGTCTGGCCTACCTAGATGGTTATATGATACAGATAAAAGAATATGTAATGGACAGCTGAAGAATAAGGACAAGTATGAACATACATTTAATTCAAGGAAACACTGCACTGGAGCTAAGAACACAGAAGATAAAGATGTGTATTGGTGGGATATACTTTTATAAAATAGTTCACTATTTTGGTTATTTTGTTATATAAATTATCTTGTTTTTATAGTAGTTGGACATTTTTCATTGACATGAATGTGTAAAATTATGGATTGAATTATAAAGAGTTTTTCATACACAAAGAAATAAATCCAATATACAAAGTACTAAACTCAACTCTCGAAACTCACAAAAAAATATACCTCCTTCCCCAACCTAATCCTGGGAACCTACAAAGGCAGATATTCATGCCAGCACACAGTTCCAAAGAGAATCAGTCCAAACAGTTCCATGATTGGAAGCTATGCAGGATAGTAAAATAAAAAAATGTCTAAGTGGGTTGGAGAGATGGCTTAGTGGTTAAGTGCTTGCCTGTGAAGCCTAAGGACCCTGGTTCAAGGCTCAATTCCCCAGTACCCATGTAAGCTAGATGCACAAGGTGACACGTGCATCTGGAGTTCGTTTGTAGTGTCTGGAGGCCCTGGTGTGCCCATTCTCTCTCTCTGGCTCTTTCTCTTTCTGTCTGTCACTCTCAAATAAATAAATAAATAAATAAATAAATAAATAAATAAATAAAAATGTCTAAGTGGTAGATTTTTTTTCTTTATTTAGAGGTCTAGGTTTTAAGAATAGGCTAAAAAGGGAGCTGGAGACATGGTATAGCAGACAGCTTCAGGTTTGCTGAGATGAACTTCAAGACCAGGCACAGTTATGGAGCAAGGGATATTTATTGAAGCTTATAGATCCAGGGGAAGTTCCATATGACAGAAGAAACTGGCCTGCTTTCCCTGGACCAAACACAGAGACCAAAGTCACAAGCCAAAAGCCACACAGCACAGCACACCTCAGGAACTCCAGCTAGGCACACATTGCATATCTTTAGACTGAAATCTCAAACCCACCACCACACTTTAAGATCCACCCAGTGACTTGCCTCCAGCCAGATGGCTACAGATGCAAACTACAAACTAATAAAACACTGAATATATTGGGGGCCATCTCTTCAAACTATCATAGATGGCTTAGCAGTTAAGGTATTTGCCTGCAAAGCCAAAGGACCCCAGTTTGACTCTCCAGGACCTACCTAAGCCAGATGCACAAGGGGATGCATGCATCTGGAGTTCATCTGCAGTGGCTGGAGGCCCTGGTGCACCTATTCTCTCCCTCCCTCTCTCTCTCCCTCTTTCTCTCAAATAAATAAAATAAATAGATAAATAAAAGTAAAAGAAGAATAGGTTTAAAAACTCACAGGAATATAAGCAAATACTCCTGGAGGTGGGCAGTGAGAGATGGGGTGCTATAGAATAATGAAGTTATACAAAATTGAAGGGCAATCACTGGCCCTTTTTTCTTTCATCATCTCCCACACACACACACACACTTTATTTTTCCTTACAAAAATTGAAGTCATAGCAGGTAATTGGATTAATCAGAATTAGATGCTTGACTTCTGGAAGTTCTCCTGATGCAGGATGCTAGTGAGTATCTGCCAAACCCTCAAGTAAACAGCATGTAGAATTTCAGACAAGCTGGAGCCATTATCACCACAGGTAAGTTCAGAAAGGGCCCTATGGTGTGTTTTCTTTTGTTTTCAATTAGTTAACTTTTTATACACACATAAAGAATTGGGCTTCATTATGATATTTGTCAAACAAATGTTGGCTGTTGTTTCCCTTCCCAGCCGTTTCCTGTTCCCACTCACCTCTTGTGCCCTCCTCCCCCTCCTTTTTGCTTCATACTGCATGTTTCCTATTGTTTCCCCACCTTTTTCTTCTCACTTCTTACTCCCCTCTTGTGGTCTCCTGTCTTGCTTAAAGGAACAGATAGCTTGCAAAAGAAGAACACAATGATCAACTTTGAAAAGAAAATGTTCAACATCATTAGCCATTAGAGAAAGGCAAAGCAAAACCACTTGGAGAGTTTGGCTCACCTGTCAGGATGGCTATCACTAAGAAAACGAATGACAGCAGATGCTGGGAAGGTGGTAGGACAAGGAGAACCCTTTGACACTGTTGGAGGGTGTATGAACTGGTGCAGCCAGTATGGAAATGCTCATAGCCTAGGCTTACTTTCTCATTCCCTAATTTGCTTATATAAAAACATTAAAAGTTAAGATCCACATACAAGAAAGAACATGCAATTTTGATCTTTCTGGGTCACCTCACTTAGTGTAACTTTTTCCAGTTCCATCCACTTTCCTGAAAATTTCATAACTTCATTTTTCTTAACAGCTCAGTTAAATGTGCACCACAGTTTCATTATCCAGCCATCAGCTGATGGACATCTAGGTTGACTCCATTCTCTGGCTGTTTTTAATATCCTACTCACAATAGCAATGAACTAACTGAATGAAGTGCCTAGGAGTCACCCTTACCAAGGTTTTGAAAGACTTGTGCAAAGAAAACTTGAAGACACTAAATTAAAAGAAATAAGACACTAGTTGTTAAAGACACCTATACTTTTTGAGAATATACTCTCTCAGTTGAGGATCCTAGGCAGAACATAGATTATGACCCTGACGTACTATATTTCTAGTGTTGTCATGTCTTAGTTATATCACTTACAAGTCATTTCTAAGGATGCATAAAATAATTTATACTATTCTAACCAAAAACACTCAGATCTACAACATGAATGAATGCAATAAAATTTACATCATTTGCAGTGAAGTGTCTAGAATATCCAAAGGGCAACAGTGGAGACTGCCATTCATATATATATATATATATATATATATATATATATAAACTGATAACATACACAAACATATTAAAGATAATGGAATTCAAGTTCTCACTTGTATATTTTATTCTTTATTTATTTTATTTATTTATTTGAAACAGAGAGAGGCAGAGAGAGATGCACAGAGAGACAGAGAATGGGCATGCCAGGGGCTCCAACCACTGTAAATGAACTCCATACGCATGCGCCCCCTTGTGCATCTGGCTTAGGCAGGTCCTGAGGAATCGAACTGGGGTCCTTTGGCTTTGTAGGCAAGTGCCTTAACTGCTAAGCCATCTCTCCAGCCCAAGTTCTCACTTCTACAAAGGGTAATTACTCATAGAGTGGGAAAAAAACTGACTAATGTTGAATAATAAGAGAAAACTTAGTAATATTAGATTAAAATTGTAGGTATGTATGGTCTTTAATTGATAGATGTCATATCTTTATATGTGTTTATTTTATATGTGCTTATATACTTTAAGCATATGTATGCAGAGAATCATCTTAGACCCTAGTATCCATGAGTCCTCAGCAACTCCTTTTAAACATGCACAGTGCTCTTCTTGTTTATTTAACTCACCCCTTCTGAGTCTATTCTCCACGGAAAGAGATGTGGTGGAGCTGGGCTGTGAAAGTACTGGCTGGATTTGTAATAGCTTGTGGACCAGAAGGCAAGGAAAATGTAATTAGGACACAGAATCAACTTGAAAGAGCTCTCATCAGCAAAAGCTAGGCTATTTTGTGTATGAAAATTAACATATTATAATGTGTTGATTAAATGGGAAAGTCTGAGTCTATATGATGTAAACTAAATTAGTAAGTAAACTGAAACATTGATGAAGAGCAGGGGGTTTGCCTAATTTAAAGATATATCTCACCACAGTATGTATTAACTGCAAAGGTTCAAGCTGACAATAAGTTGACAATGAAGAAACCAACCAGGTGCCATCTTCATCAAGTAAGCAGAATTAGCAATGACAGCGTGAGTCACTTGAATGACTGCAATAAGACTGGAGCATCCTATGATATTCCCACCAAATCTGTATACTCCTTCTGACCAAGAACAACCATTCGATAAGACAAATGGACACATCTTGCCTGGCTGGCCTGTTGATGACCTCCCCCCCCCGCAGGCTGCATTAACACTCTATCTCTATAACTGTCAGGGAAGAGGCTTCCAGCTTAGTGCTAGCTTCACTTCTCAGCATCTTGAAACCAAACCATGTGATATCTTTAGCTATAAGGTCTTACCATGTAGTTCTGGTGGGTAACCAAAAGCCTTTTCAATAGTCTGTATTATTTGGGGAGGGGGCATCCGAGGCATCCCTGACTAACAACTCACTTTATTGGGAGGTATTCCACCTCAGATGCTGAAAGTTTTCTGAAACAGCCTATGGCTTCTGGGCACATCATTATCCACCCCTACAGGGTACTTCTATCCAAACTCTCTCCCTTATTTTAAACATATATATATTTAATTTAATTAGCTAACAAAGAATTTCCACAGTTCCCTCCTGGCTAGCCCTCATAGCACTGGAAAGTGCTATTGGAACTGCTGGGAGACAATGGTTACAACAGCATGAATATGCAGGAGATCCCACAAGTAATAAAATCAACCAGCCAGGCAAGAAGTATACACAGTGGTACACAGCCTACATAGGTAACAAACTGTGCTTGGATTGGACATGAAATCCATTCAGTGGGAGAGAGCTCATGCCTGGTACTGGGAACCAAGTCAGAATCTCATGCATAGGAAACTCCTAGATGCCAGAGAGCAACTCCACTGCTCCTTGGCAAAGAAAAGCAGTTCTACATATCAAAAACTCTCTCAGGGCTGGAGAGATGGCTTAGCGGTTAAAGCATTTGCCTACAAACCTAAAGGACCTCCATTCGATTCCCCAGGACCAAAATAAGCAAGAGGCATAAGGTGGTGCATGTGTCTGGAATTCATTTGCAGTGGCTGGAGGCCCTGGTGCGTCCATTCTCAATCTCTCTCTCTCTCTTTCCCCCCTCTTTCTGCCTTTTTTCTCTCAAATAAAGAAAGAAAGAAGGAAGGAAAGAAGGAAGGAAGGAAGGAAGGAAGGAAGGAAAGAAAGAAAGAAAGAAAGAAAGAAAGAAAGAAAGAAAGAAAGAAAGAAAAAGTCTCTCAAATAGCTATGCTTACCCTCTTTAATCCAAGCTGTTCTCAATATTGGCTAGAGACCCTGTTTTACCATACAGATGGCAGAGAGTACAAGGGAGATCCAAGATACAGCAAAGCAACAAGAAAAGATAGCTGTCTGCCTACCATGAGATGGGTCACCTCTACCACATTTGCCAGGGCCCAGGGGTCAACACAAGAGAAGTGGCAACACAGTTATTGCTCTCACTGCTAGCCTGAAAACAAGTTCCAAGAAGGTTGCCACAGACACTGTGGTCAGTCAAATCACATCAAAACAGAAATCCAGAGGCTATAGAAAGTTCAACACTAAATCGGATTTCTAACATGCCCGCTAAGGCTCAGGGAACACTTTAGAAGAGGGGGTAGAAAAATTGTAAGAACCACAATGTGGGTAGGAGTAGACTGAGGCATAGTCCCCCCACACACAGACTGTCTGAGACTTTCAGGACCCCACAATGAATATGAATAACCCCACGGAGGAGGGTGCTCAGTGGGATGGGGTCAGGAGAGGGAATTTAAGCATATAACCCTTTAAAACATATGCATTATTCATAATATCTTTCATTTTATCCATAGTCTTTATAGATCCCACTAAAATCACCATTAATCTACACATACAATATTCTTAAGTTTTTTCTAGCTGGATTCTCCAAATTTCTTGCACAAATTAGTTCTAAAAGCTTCTAACCCGACTTCTAACGAGGTTGGGTTTTGTCACAGCAATGAGCCCACTTTCCAGGTATTCTGTACAGTGGGACCTCCCACTGCTGTGAGGAGTTCCATGAGTTTGGGCTCATGGTTTCAGAGGTTTTAGTCCATGGTAAGTTGGCTCAGTGTTTCTGGGCCTTTTCTGAGGCAGTACAACATGGCAGGTGGGCAGGATGCAGCAGGGCTATTTACTTCTTGGCAGCCAGAAAACAGAGCTAAGAATGCTCTTTCAATTCTAGGAGCATGGGCTAGGGAAAGTGCTCAGTAGTTAAGAGTGCTTGCTTGAATTCCAGGAGCAATAAGGTGGTGCAATATGCCTTGACCTATCAAAGAAACACGTAGTGAAAGAATCAAATGTGTTCGGTGCTGGAGAGATGGCTTAGCGGTTAAGGCTCGTGTAGTGCTTTCCAGCACTAGATGAGTTAACTGGCTCTCTTTTGGATTCCAGCCAGGTCTTTCCATGTTCTGTGTCTTCAGCAATAGGGTCTTACCCTCTTTTTATAATATATTTTTATTTAGTTATGTATATAGTATACATACAGCCATGATGGTACTATTGTTAGCCTTCTCCCTGTCCTCCTCCCATGGGTAATGGGGATCTTGCCTTATGGGGATAGCCATCAGTTACACGGGAGAGGCAATGCTCTGTGTATTATAATGACCCAACTCATGGCTCTAACAATCTTCCCGCCCCCTCTTCCATGAATTTCCCTGAGCCATGTTGGGTTCATTTTAGATCTATTTCAGTGTTGCGGGTTTGTGAGTCTCTGTGTCTCTGGATATCTGATTTGGTAGGGGTTGAGTGTTCTTTGTGTCTATCTCCTTAGCTCATATGCTGGTACCAGGTTCACTGATAAAGCAGCACTCTTGCTCATTTCCCCTATAACTCTATGGCTTCAGCTGGTGCCCTGGTGAGGTGCGATGGGCTGATTCTCTCCTCAGGATATGCATCCATCTGCAAGAGAAAAGCAGATTCTC
Source organism: Orientallactaga sibirica (assembly GCA_036365145.1). NCBI lineage: Eukaryota > Metazoa > Chordata > Mammalia > Rodentia > Dipodidae > Orientallactaga > Orientallactaga sibirica. The sequence continues at coordinate 48,395,994 of JAEOAD010000004.1, read as the reverse complement.
CAACTGAGAGTGAGGTCAGTGCAAGATACATGGATAAGCATTATTATTTTAGAGAGAATTTAATAGGTGTAGGCCCTCTTATATCCCACTATTGGTGGGACCTTGATTTTGGAGAGCAGGCTCATTTTTTGATATGGTTCTCACTTGTGTCCTATTTCCAGGTATGAGTTCCATGTCACTGAGCTGATCCATTAGCCAAGTCTAGAGCAGTTGGTAACCCACCATGGCTGTGTGCCACTTCTACACTTGTGTGAGCATCACATCAGGATGTTTGCTGCTGAGTAGCTTAGACCATGAGTTGCTTAGACAGATGTTGGTCATTTTCCCCCAGTCACTTATGCAGCGCCTTACTGGAACCAGACAAGCTAATTGTCTGGGGACTGACTCTTTTCCCAATTCCAGCCAGGTCTCTCCATGTTCTGTCCTAACAGCATATGGTGTCTTTGGCAGTAGGGTCTTACCATTAACCTTTGGTGGGTCATCAAGTACTCTGACAGAAATCTGTCTTCTTTTGGGAAACTTTGAAGGTCTCACTGATCAACAGCTCATTGTGGATGTTAACCACATGCTGGTATTGGGAGTTACAGGTCAGTGCCAAGGGAAGAGAAGGAAGAAAGGGTATAGGTAATATGAAAGAGAAAGAGAAAAGAGAGAGAAGAGGAAGTGATAGAGAGCGAAACAGGAGAAGATTAGAGTTAGTCTTCATCATAGTCTTAGCTTTTGCCTCAGGTGGGTAATCAAGTGCTTTGACAGAAAGCTGTCTTGTTTTGGGGACCTCATAGGTCTCTCAGATCAATGGCTCATTGTGGGTAGCAACCAATTTCTGGTACTGGGAGTTAGAGGCCAGAGTCAAAAAAAAAAAAAAAAAAAAACTTTAAGGTTAAGCTTCATCCCACCCTCTCTGGGGCCCTTCTTTTCAGGTGCTCCCCCACTCCTGTTGAGGGGTATATCTTTTAGTCTATCTTCAAGGATAAAGTTTCTGTGGTACCAGTTCGTTTGGGGTTAGTTTTGTTTGTTTTCCTCCACCCTTCCTTCACCTCCCCGCAAACCCTTCCAACCCTATTGTCTGGGCCTTGAGTGTGTTCTTGGGTTTTTGATGTAAATTCTCACTCTAGACCAGGCTGACCTGGAATTCACTATGCCGTCTCAGGCTGGCCTTGAACCCATAGCAATCCTCCTACCTTGGCCTCCCCAGTGCTGGGATTAAAGGCATATGCCACCTCTCCTCATTGTGGGTAGCAACCAATTTCTGGTACTGGGAGTTAGAGGCCAGAGTCAAAAAAAAAAAAAAAACTTTAAGGTTAAGCTTCATCCCACCCTCTCTGGGGCCCTTCTTTTCAGGTGCTCCCCCACTCCTGTTGAGGGGTATATCTTTTAGTCTATCTTCAAGGATAAAGTTTCTGTGGTACCAGTTCGTTTGGGGTTAGTTTTGTGTTTGTTTTCCTCCACCCTTCCTTCACCTCCCCGCAAACCCTTCCAACCCTATTGTCTGGGCCTTGAGTGTGTTCTTGGGTTTTTGATGTAAATTCTCACTCTAGGCCAGGCTGACCTGGAATTCACTATGCCGTCTCAGGCTGGCCTTGAACCCATAGCAATCCTCCTACCTTGGCCTCCCCAGTGCTGGGATTAAAGGCATATGCCACCTCTCATGACAATATTATGCATTTTTAATAACTAATGAGAGCGCAGCATATAAAATTTCAAATGTGCAAAAGGAAATAGAGTGATGAATAATGCTGTCTCCTCCAGCTCCTCCTTGTTTGCTGCAGAAGGAACCCCAGCAAGCAACCATTGAATAATTTTGCTTTTGTCCTAACCCACTCTCTCAAGAACCTAAAAATAATGTCTAAGAAATAATCAGAAAGCAGTGCTTTATAAGGTGTAGGGAAACCAAGGTAAAAAAAAAAAAAAGGCAATAAATCCTGTGGCCAGTACTTTATTTACATGTACAAAAATGCTAAAATCACAATTTGCCCTGCAGACTAACAGAGCCCTATACTAGATATCCCAGCATAATTTTTGTATTGGATTTTAAAAAATATTTTATTTATGTATTTATTTGCAAGCAGAGAGAGAGAGAGAGAAGAGAGAAAAAAAAGAGAGGAAGAGAGAATGGGCACACTAGGGCCTCTAGCCACTGCAAATGTGCCACTGCATCTGCTTTGTGTGGGTACTGGGGAATCAAACCCAGATCGTCACACTTTGCAGGCAAGCACCTTAATCTCTAAGCCATCTCTCCAGCCCTGTGTTTTGCTTTTTAAAACAAAATCCCACACTGTAGTCCAGCCTGGCCTGGAACTCTCTGCAGTCTTCCTGCCTCAGCCTCCCAAGTGTGGAATTACAGGTATGAGTGATGTATGCTGACTCCAGCATACATTTGAATTGAAATGTCCAAGACCAGTCAGAAAGGAGGTTAGGAAAAATACATGGGAATATTAACACAGGTGATCAAATGGGAAAAAAAGGCACAAATCTGCATTGTAAAATTCCCTTGTTCGTATGCTTTTCTGTTGGAAGTCGAGGCCGCAGATCACCTCTAAGGGATGATTCAACTGTTAGTTAGCTCTCCATTAGTCTTCATTTTCTGGGCTTATTGGGGAAAAGTAAATTTAATCTAATTTGTTTTATGAAAGTCTATTTACTTTCATCTTTTTTCTCCATTAGCACCTGGAATTTTTAAATTAATATGCAACTTGCGTACACATAATGAATGTTAAGCCTTAGCACCCTAAATTTAGGGCCGATTTATGTATATTGAATAAGGTCATTATGATCATTTGAGCACAGATTTTAAAATTACATAATTTTTATGAAGTAATAGGAAGTACAAAAATCATTTTGCACAATTTGAAAATCACAACATAAGGTTAGGGAGATGGCTATAGGTAATGGCACAAGCCTGACAACTAAAATTTGGATCCCCAGAACCTACATAAAGCCAGACATTCGTATCCTGACTCCGAAAGCTTGTGTAAGCCAGCTAGTCTGACATCGGCCGCAGCAAACAACAGAAGACACCCTGTCTCAAACAAGGTAGAAGGTGAGGACTGACACCTGAGGCTGTCCTCTGACCTCCACACGTGTGCTATGGTACACGTGCACCATCCCCCACATACGCACATACACACACAAATCACACAAAACGTAGTTAGATCAAAGCGAACATAAAAGCTACCTTGGAGCTGGAGAGGTGACTCAGCAGTTAAGGTACTTGTCTACAAAACCTAACAACCCAAGTTCAGTTCCCCAGTTCCCACATAAAGCCCACGCACAAAGTGACACAGTTGTCTGTTCATTTGCTGTGGCTAGAAGCCCTGGAGTGTTTAATCTCTCCCTCCCTCTCTCTCCTTCCTTCTCTCTCTCTCTCTTGTGTGTGTGTATCTGCTTGAAAGAAAGAGAGAAAGAAAGAAAGAAAGAAAGAAAGAAAGAAAGAAGAGAAAGAAAGAAAGAAAGAAAGAAAGAAAGAAAGAAAGAAAGAAAGAAAGAAAGAAAGAAAGGGAGGAAGGAAGAGGGAGGAAGGAAAGAAGGGAGGGGAAGGGAGGAAGGGAGGGAGGGAGGAAGGAAGGAAGGAAGGAAGGAAGGAAGGAAGGAAGGAAGGAAGGAAGTTGATACTTTTTAAAAAGCTACTTGGATGCTACAAATTAGGCTGGCCTCTCACAGTAATCACAGAGTGTGACCCCATGGCTTCTATGACAGTTCAAAATATATTTATTTGTGCTTCCATATTACATAGCTTTTTTTTCTAACCTGAGATTTTTGGGAAAAATATTTTGTTTTCATTTTTGTTTGTTTGTTATACAATGTATGCATTTAGAAATGCATCTTAAACCTTGGAGATTTATAGAAATTGAGGAAACCAATCATGGAGATATCCAGAGATTAAAAGTAGAAAGTACTTTAGGCTAAATAAGATGGCTTCTACACTTCTCTCTGAGGGTGACTGGTGGAGTGATGTCATGTATGGTATACACTGTCCATAGCTCTTATGTGTGTGGAATAGCCATAGAGAATGGCCCTACTCCGGTGTCAGTTCAAATAGGCCAAGGACTGGTGTCATCAAAGATCCAGAAGGGAGGGCTTGCCTCTCTTAGGAAGACGTGTCAAGATGTGCCACCCATGTTTCAGCTAGGCTTTGAGCAATGTTGCCCACTCATGACCAGCCACCCTACCCACCCTCTACCCACAGCCCATGGGCCCAAGCAGCTGGCCATGCACTCCTGCTTGTGACATTAGAGACAGCAGGCCAGCAACCTGATTAAGGCCCACCAGTGGCCCTGCGCCTTTGTAGTGCTATAAATGTCTATCACCAACACCCTAGCTGTTTTTGGCAAAGGTTTCAGAATGCAGCTTATTTCAGATCCCAGCTTTCCCAAACTTCTTTTAACATTAGCACATTATTTTATTTTATTCTTGGACTCAAGACTCTTTCCCTCATCTGGTAATATCTTTTAAATCAACAAATCTCCAAGAAAATTCTCTAAGTGGCCCTCTGGGATTCTGGTAGAGCCCTTCTCAGTTTCCTGCTTGTCAAGGCCATTTTTAATTCATGTCAGGGCCTCCCAAGTGCATTTGAGACATTTCCCATTTTAGAGTTCCTGTCCAGAAGGTCACACTTATCTTCCTTCTAGAGGGTTGGGTTTTGTTTTGTTTTGGTTTTGTTTTGTTTGGTTTGGTTTGGTTTTGGGTTTTTGAGGTAGGGATTTGCTCTAGCCCAGGCTGACCTGGAATTCACTATGTAATCTCAGGATGGCCTTGAACTCATGGTCATTGCCTACCTCTGCCTCCAGAGTGCTGGGATTAAAGGTGTGCACCACCACACCCAGCTTCTAAAGGATTTGAACTCTGCTTCCAGACAGCTAAGGATGCAGACCTATCCAAAAGCAATGCCTTCTGCCTTGTTGGTGAAGAGGAACTAGCTAATGGGGTCACTGACTCAATATTTAATTCAATCCAATGAAACCAATTATTTCTTGGACATTGTCTTTGTTCCAACTACATGGTTAAGTGGAAGGTACACTACTAAACTAGTAATTTCAACACAATGAGATAAGTAAGTCGAAAGTGGTATGTGCAGCAGATTCCAGTAGTATCTGGTCAAGAGTGTGCTCTGTCTGGGGACACTGACACACACTGACTCTGAGGGTAAGTAAAGGAGAGCAGATAAACAGAGAAGGACCGCCACAGAGAAACAGCAGCATCCGCCAAATCCCGAGTCATGAAGTGACAACATATGGTCACAATGTCTTCCTGACAGCTCTCTCATTAAAAGTTCAAGGAAGCACAGCTGTCAGCCTCTTCACATTGTCTTAATGATGTCTTTTTGCTTTATGAAACAACACATAAATACTTCACATATTAAAATTATACAGATATGCATGGCTTAGTAAACTACAATCCTTCATAATCCCAACCTTCAGAGATATACTAGAGTCTGTCTGGTGTCTTATCTCTCTCCCTCTCTCTCCATATATCTATACATATGTGTGTGTATACATTTACATATATATATTTATCAAACTAGAACCATACATATTCTTTTGCAACCAATTTTTAAATCAGCACATATAGTTAAGTTTTTCATAGTACATCCTCAATTTGCATGTTTAGTATGGACACACATGCCAAACATGACCACACCAGTCAGATGAGACTAGCAATCCCATTTGCTTGTGTGACCTTGAGTAAGTCACTTAACTGTTCCATGCCTCAGTTTCCTCAGTGTATTATAAGGGTCAAAATAATACCCATATACTTCAGATAATTGTTGTAATTACTTAAAATGTTAATGTTAGTTATAATAATATAACTTTAAAAGTTAATAATTTTAATATTGTAAAATACAGAGAACAGTGTTTGGCACATAATAAGACCTCGAAATATGAACTTATATTATCATCTTGTGTTTAACCAGGTCCCTATTGATGATGCTTATGTTATAACTAATTTCTTGCATATTTGGGCTATGAAAAATAACTTCCAACGCAGTGTTGAATTTTCCTAACCCCAGTGTGGGTTCCTGTTTATTCCTAACTTACTGCCATTCAATATTTGACTCATGAACACTCAATACATGCACACCTATGTGGTCACATCCCCCTAGAGGCAGCACGCAGTGTAGTATGTGGAGTCCAGTACAAGAGCTTCCACACCAGACCCAAAGAAAATCCATTGCAGTTTTTCTTTCTGCTGGGGAGGTAATGCTAAGTACAGCCTGGGAAAGGAGCTAAGAGATGAAGCATAAGTCAAACTGCAGACCTAGGTTGAGAAAAAAGAAAAAGAAAAGAAACCACAGAAGGACTACAGGTCAGAAACATCCAAGCAGAGGCAAATGTTGGCAGAGAATTCAAAAGGATGCTCAGGTGTTAAGTCTTCAGAAAGCAGTATGGTAAACCTTCTCTGAGGAGGTGCTTCACTCTTCTGTATAAGTCTTTATTACCTGCAGCTACAATGATGTTCTGTTAATGTTAATTACATAGCCCCTCTTGCTCACCTAAGAGCCTCTAAATTCCAGAGTCTCCCTGGGCCATGTGTAAGGCTTCCTCACACTCCCCAGACCATCCATCCTTCCTCAGATTGGCTTCCTTGTCAAGGTGACCTGCTCAGCCACAGTCTCTAATCCCTACCCCAGGACGAGGGTTTCCACTGTGATCTATGGCAAGGCGTGTGTAGAGCAGCCTGTGAGGTCAGAGGGGGAACTGTCCTCTTCTAAAGCTATTCTCTCCATAATTTTAGATTCTACTGAAGCTCAAAGCCTGTTTCTTCAGGCTGGAGGAGGAGGGGGAGAACAACACAGAGCAGCCATTCCCTGCTGTGTGTCTTTATCGCTCAGTCCCTCAAGAACAAATATTGACCAGCCACTGTGGCCAACTGAATGTAAGGCTAATTTCAACTCCTAGCCCCCTCTTTATCTATGCCTTTTCCAAGGGGACCTTCAAATCTACCCCCTTTGAATATGTAGGCCTGTGGTGGCTTTGCTCAGCTGGATGTGGGTAATGTGACAATGGGTCAGTTCCAAGCCTGCCCCTCAGGAGACCTTCAACTGTACACGCACTCTCTGGGCTCCTTTGCTATGTCCTGAAACAGGGGGCTTGGGGTACCAGATGGCAAAAAATAGCCTCAGCTCAAAGTCAGCCCATAGCCAGCCACTTGCCTAGAAGAGCCCAGGGGAGCTTCTGTGCCTGGTCCAGCCAAGACCAGCAGAGCTATATCAGTGGCCTGCATAAGTGAGCCTAGGAAGAGCTTTTCTGTTGTTATGATCTGCTATGATGAGAGATAAATGCTACATCTCTCTTTCTATGCATATTCAAATATCCATATGTGAAGCAGAACAAACAGCCATTCTAATTGTCCATCTAGATTCAGCCAGGACACCCTGCTAGCATGAAGAGGACCTGTGAGAGGGATACTGGTGCAGAGCAGAGTATTTAAACTTAGCAGATGTCCAGAAGAATAAGGAAAAGCCATCCGCTGCTGGAAAAGAAATGGATGAGGAGAAGATGCCCTACAAACTTGCAATCCAGCCATGAAGATTACAATAAGCTTGATGTGACAGCATTCCTCATGGAAACTGAAGGGTAGACCAGTCTCCCCATTCTGAACTCACAGTTTTAACTGACTTAGGAGCTGAGATCAAAAGCATCATGAGGGCTGGAAGGATGGCTTAGTAAGGCATTAGCCTGAGAAGCCTAAAGACCCAGGTTTGATCCACAAGAACCCATGTAAGCCAGATGCACATGGTGGCACATGTGTCTGGAGTTCGTTTGCAGTTGTTAGAGGCCTTGGTGCACTCATTCTCTCTCTCTCTCTCTCTATCTCTCTATCTATCTATCTCTCTCTCTCTCTCTCTCTCTCTCATAAATAAAAATAAAATATTTGGGCTGGAGAGATGGCTTAGTGGTTAAGGTGCTAGCCTGCCTAATGGATCAGGTTCAATTCCCCAATACCCAGGTGGAGCCAGAGGCAAAAGGTGGCACATGTCTCTGGAGTTCATTTTCAGTGGCTGAAGGCCCTGGTGCACTCATATTCTCTCCCTCCCTCTCTCTCTCTCTCTCTCTCTCTTTTGGCCCTCTTCTTCACTCTCTTCCTCCCTCTCTCTTTTTCAAATAAATAAATAAATAAAATAATTTTTAAAAAGCAAAAAAATGGAGAAGGATCCACAGAAAGGATATTGGGTTACACTAGCACCTGAAACTCTGACTCTGGCCAAATTTATGTAAAACTGTAAAGGCAAGAAAGTCCTTTAGGGAGGACTCTTTATTTTTTTTTTTAATTTTTATTTTTTATTGACAACTTCTGTACTTACAGACAATAAACATGATATTTCCCTCTCCTCCCCCTTTCCCCTTCAGAACTCTACTCTCCATCATATCCCCTCCCTCTCTCCATTAGTATCTCTTTTAATTTGATGTCATCATCTTTTTCTCCTATTATGAGGGTCTTGTGAAGGCATTGCTAGGCACTGTGAGATCATGGATATTGAGACCAATTTCTGTCTGGACAGTTGCATTGTAAGGAGTGGTACCCTTCCTTTGGCTCTTACATTCTTTCTACCCCTTCTTCCTCAATGGACCCTGAGCCTTGGAGGGTGTAATAGAGATGTTTCAGTCCTGGACACTCTTCTGTCCCTTCTTCTCAGCACTATGTTGCCTTTGGGTCATCCCAGTAGTCATTGCCATCTGAACAGAGAAGCTTTTCTAACCAGAAGTGAGAGTAGTGTTAATATATGAATATGAACATTAAGTGTAGTGCTTTCAGGGCAGTTTGGTGGGAATAATATATACATTAGCCAGACAAGAGCAGGCTTTATACCCCTAAGGCTCATGACCTACCCTGCCATATGCTTTTGATTAGGTTTTTCAGTATCAGGCATGTATTCCCTCCCATAGAGCGGCCCTTCAGTCCAATTAGAGAGCAATTGGTTTCCCCCAGAGCAGACATGCCACTATTATACCCATGCAGTCATTTGGGAGGATGTGAACTCTTAATATTAAACTCAGTTTACAATCTGCCTGAACTTCTTTCATTACACCAAGATGCCCTAATTCCAGCCTCTTAATAGCTGCCCAGTGCTGGAGCCTCCAGTGATGAAGTTCTTTCCGCTGATCCAATAGAGAGAACAATATTGGTATGGGAAGGGTGGTTCCTCTCCTTTCCTCTTCTACATTATTTCCAAGAATTTTATATGGATCCTGGACATAAGGAGCAGGTGAATAAAGATTCAGATGGCCAGGTATAAGCTGCCTGCTGTGAGTTCTGAAAAATGTGAGAGCTGCTGTGTCGGTCTGCGTCCTATACTTCCCTCCCTAAAATTCAGAGCAAAACTGCCCACAGTCTCACAAATGACTGCCACAAGCCCATCAGCCATGATGTTGAAATCCAGGGACTGACAACTTGGAACAGAGGTGCTAAATAAATAAACAAAATGACAATAAAGAAGTAAGTTGCTGCTTGGACCTGGGAGATGCTTCTACTTCCTGAGAGACTGTTCCAGACATTTTAATAATTGCCTGATGAGTGTAGCTCCCCAGTTGTTCAATACTAGCCCTGCGTGATTTAAAGCAAGGCAAATATTGACTTGATGTGCCATGAGGGTTTGGAAGCTAGATTGTTGCCTTATATATCAAGGGCACACTTTCCAGCCAGTGTGCCACCAGTATGCCATCTATTAACTATATTAGGTCCTTTTCTCATTGTTGTGACAAAATACCTGATGAAAGTAACTTAAGGAAGGAAGGAAGGTATCACAAATTGGCTTACAGTCCCTCAGACATGGAAGGCATGGCAGCAGAAGTGTGAAGCAGCCAGTCACACAGTGTCTGTGATCAGGAAGTAGAGATTGATGAACGCTGCTGCTCAACTTGCTTTCTCCATTTTATTCCATCTAGGACCCAACCCAAGGAGGTTGCTGCCCACAGTTAGGGTGCGTTTTCCCAGCTCAGTTAACCTAATCTAGAAACTCTCTCACAGATGAGCTTAGAGGTTTGTCTTGGGGGATTCTATAGTCTGTCAAGCTGACAATATTAAACACCACACCTATTTAGGTCCACAGGTCCCAAAGGTCAGAGCAGCATAAAACACAGAAAATAACAACCATGGTTAGATTCAGCAGACAAAACGTGAGCCTACCCCCCACCCCCCACTATCATTCTGAGCATCCTGGTCATGGGGACAGTGGACAGCTGCTGCGCCTTATCTCAAGGTTGCACCCCCCAGGCCTCTGTCCTCTGAGTGTTTGCTGGAACCTTTCTCACCCTCTCCCGCTGGCTCTTTTGACCCAGAGCTGTTCTTTGCTTTTTTCAGGAAACAAACTGGATGAAAGTCCAGGGCTGGGACTTCCTCCTTAGTGTGTTTGACAAGGACTGACGTACTCTAGGCCCTTTGAATCCCGGAAGTCCAGGGCACACCCAACCTTGACTGCAGTGTCCAGAGTGCTGGAGTGTAGTAGGTCAAGGAGAAACGCAAAGAGCATTTCAACATGAGGGATCCACTGGCAGATTGTCCGGTGAGTAGACCAGTACAGTGTGTGTATCTGTGTGCATGCGTGCGTGCGTGCGTGTGTGTGTGTGTGTGTGTGTGTGTGTGTGTGTGTGTGTGTGTGTGTGTGTGGTTGGAGGGGGGAGGGTGATTTATATAGTAATGGATTTTAACTTCAGAAATCTGAGACACTCAGAAACTAATCCTGTTTAGACATTGGCTCGGAAACAAAAGTCTGTGGTTTTTCTTTGGTTCAGTGTGAAACAGAGCATACTCTGAGAAGCAATAGTCACTGTTATCCTCATTCTCAAATGCATGGAAAAGTTTGAGCGAGTGTATGGCATCATATTTGGATCCAGATGGTGGCTGTTTGGAAAGCAGTCTTAAGTCATACACCAATGATACCAACCTCATGTGTGGAGGAGATATGAAAACACACACAGAAGTCTCTTGCCAAATTTTGGCACTGAGAATGAAGTCAGGGAGGAAGGTTTTTCTCTTAAAAAAAAAAAGTCAAATGACTTGGAGTTAAGATCTCAAGTCCTGCAGGACAGCAAACAGACTCCCCACTCTGCCCACTCTGTGGTGGAGAAACCCTGGCTGTCCAGTGTGCTTGCTCAGTCCTGGAAGCAATCGCAAAAACAGAAAGCTAGTCAAAAATCCAAAGGCAATGTGAGGTCTTTAGTAAGTGTAGCAGATTTCTGACTCAGGAGACAATATGCAAGTAAAATAAAGAGAAGATGTATTTATTTGAACAATAATCAAATACTGTCAATGTCTTGTGCCAATAAATGATGTTGGAAAGATTAATTTAGTGACCTCAGAAGCCTGGGATTGTAGTCATCTTTCGTGTATTTTATTTGAAAAAAAAATACAAATAAGCTAGACAGGCAGATAAATAGAGTTTGTAATAAAACCATAGAGAAAAAGATCAGCAGAGGATTACTGGCTTTCCTTTTGTTTATTCAAAGGATAAGGAAACCACAGGCTTAGAGGAGATGAAACTATAGCTGCTATTCCGCGAAATGGTTTAAAGGATCACATAACTTAAATGAGATGAACTCATACTGGCTAGTAAGAGTAAGAATGACAATGTAGTAGCCAGCTCTTCATTAAACAGAAAAATAGGACGTGTTCAATGAGAAAACAGATTCCAACAATGTGCTCATATGTAGATGTTAATAGTAAAACATTCCCCCTTTATCACCTCCACCTCAGTCTCTTCTTGGTTTGATGGTTACGTGTCACTTTTTTTTTAAATATTTAATTTATTTATTTACTTGAGAAAGAGAGAGAGAGAGGAAGAGGCAGATAGAGAGAAGGAGAGAATGGGCACACCAGGGCCTCTAGCCACTGCAAACGAACTCCAGACGCATGCACCCCCTTGTGCATCTGGCTTACATGGGTTCAGGGGAATCAAGCCAGGGTCTTTAGGCTTCGCAGGCAAATGCCTCAACCGCCACACCATCTCCCCAGCCCATGGGTCACTTTTTAAGAGAAGTTAGTTAGTTTTATGTTTTTCTCTTTGAGTTTGTTCTCTACTAACCTGGTGAATTTTTTTTTTCTTCTATACAGGGATGCTAGGGCAAGACAAGGATAGGATAAGTTGAGGCAAACACTTGGTACTATCATCATTACAGAAGAAAGTCAGTGCCAAGAGAATTGTATAATAAATAAAAGAGGGAAGTTGAGACTAAGTCCAGCTAAGTTTTAGAAAGGGAAGGAAGAAAAAGGAGTCGAAAGCATAACATCCTTCTTGTAGACAGCAAAGCCTCTTCAGGTCAGGGCCTGGGAGAAAGATTTGCTTTTAAGCAGCTCCCAGAACAGCCCAACCCCCAGCTTCATGACAGTTTAAAGGTCTGCTCCATGGGCTACTGAATGATGCCTACCCTATTCTGAGCCACTATTCCAAGGTCATGTCTGTGGGCCCACTGCCACCAAAGGTATCCGGGTGTCAAGAGGAGGTGGATATCCTCCTGGCCTGGGTCTCCAAATGCGCCAAAGTCACATATTTATTTATTTGCAATTGTTTCCTCTTCATCAAGGACTCAAGTTGATTTCCTGGTACAACATTAGCTTGTACTTGGAGAACAATGCTCTGTGAAGTTCGGGAACATGACAAAACAAGGGCATGGATTGGAAATGAATCCTTTGCAAAATCCATAGCACCTGCCAAATGCTATATCCTGTGAGCCCCATGGTTGCACAGAACACAGCGCAGTGTCTTCACGTAGCTGCGGTTCTGAACGTGGCCCACGCCGATGGAGTCATATAAGGAGCTCTGTGATTTACGTGATTTTCAGTGGGAAAAAAAATCTCTACTTGTACACGTGGATAACTCAAACTTAGAATTTTCTTTAATTCTGAATATCTAGCACAACTAGCAATGTCTATGCCATGTAAAAAATAAAAACTACAGATACTTTTACATAACAGCATAGTTGATGTCTATAGTTATTCATTTGCAGCCTCATTTGCATATTTTTTTAATTCTTAAGACTTGCTATTTATCATATTAAAAATTACATAATGTAATTTTAAAAGTACATTTTTATAAACATATATTGATATAGTTTACTTTACAATCTCACGTTACTTTATTTCATACACTTTAAATAGTACTCTGAGTAATACTATTCTGAGTATCCAAACTACAAAAGCAGGCCCTGGGACAAAAAAAATTATCAATCTCATCTAGGTCATGCCCCAATGAGAAAATGGACTGACACTTGTGCCCTTCAATCTCAGAGTTAGTCAGCATCTACTTTCAAATTATTGCCACCCAGGTAGGATCCAGATTTCCCAAATACTATATAGGGCTTTCACAGAGAGCATTAGAACTTGTTTTAAATTTTATTTTAAGTTCTGTTTTGAGAAGAACTGGCTATGGGCCTATGAGCTTACCATCTTAACCTAAAAATATGCCGCAAGAAATCTTCCTGAAATCCGTGTGTCATCCTCAAATCTGTGTGCAAGGAAGTGGAAATGATCCAGTTATCCCCAGAAGAAATAGCCCAATCATTAAAATATATATAGATTCTACCTTTTGCCTTCCTATGAGAGAACAACATAGGAATCCATGGAAAGTTCCAAGCTGTAACCAAGTTGTTCTTTTTATATACTCAAGCAGCAGCCAGGTAGTGGATGTCAGAGCACATCTCTGATCTCCACACCTCAAGCCCCTTTACTCATGGCCTCAGTTACCAAAAGAGCACCAAGCTTCTTCTGGAGTGAGTGACCTGTTCAGATGCCAGCCTGAACTGCCCAACTTGGTGGCTCAGCCTGGGTCACAAGATATGACCATATGGCCAGCACTAACTCAGAAGGTGCTAGTCTTATGGTGCATGTCTACTGGAGGTATCTGATCCACTAAGAGATGGAAAACAGGGAGGTTGAGTCTGGTATGCATGTCATGTGGTCCACAGCAATAGGGTCTTACCTTTTACCTCAGGCAGGTAATCAAGTGCTTTGCCAGAAGTCTGTCTTGTTTTGGGGACCTCATAAGTCTTTCTGATCAACAAACAGTTCATTGTGGGTAGCACCTATTTCTGATACTGGGAATTAAAGGCCAAAACCAAAAAATTTTTTAAGGTTAGGTTTCATCCCTCTAGGGCCCTTCTCTTCAGGTGTCCCCCATTAATCCTATTGAAGGTTATATCTTTTAGTCTATCTTCAAGGATAAAGGGTTCTATGATATCAGTTCATCTTGGGTTTAGTTTTGTGTCCCCCCCCAAACCCTTCCATCCCTATTGTCTGGACCCCAAGTTGCCTATCAAGTATGTCAGCAGAGCTGATCCATGTTAGGAAACACAGATGAGTGAGACCATGTGGCATTTGTCTTTCTGTGATTGTGTGAGTCCCAAGTCCATCCATTTTTCTACAAATTTCATTGTACTGTTTTTTCTTTCTGCTGAGTAGAATTCCATTGTGTAACTGTACCACAATGTTGTCATCCATTCATCCAATGATGGGCAGCTGGGTTCATTCCAGTTCTTAGCTATAATGAATTGAGCAGCTATAAATATGATCGAGCAAATATCTCTGTAGTGATGCACAGAGCATTTCGGGTAACTGCTCAGTAAGGGAATAACTGGGTCTGTTGGTAGCTCTATGTTCATCCTTTTCAGGAATCTCCATATTGATTTCCATAGTGGTTGTACAAGTTTGCATTCCCACCAACAATGAAGGAGGGTTCCTCTGATTATGTTTTTAATGATGTTTCTCATAATTTATGACAGCCTGCACAAGGATCCCAAATAATAAATAAATGACTAAGAAATATGTAATCCCTTTATTAGAAAAGTATTGATTTAAAATATTTTCCCCAGGGAACCAAAATTTATATGAAACCAGTAGCAAATGCCTGATATAGGAAATGCATTGAGGAAAAGCTTATTTGGATAAATTCAAATGGGGTGTCATGGCTTATTTAACACGATGATGATGATCACCACTATAGATAGATGATATGTAGGTAGGTAGATGATAGATACATAGATAGATAGATGATAGATAGACCCATAGAAGCATTTAGAATAAAATAATTTTCTAGAATAATTGAATTTAACCTTTTTAAGCATTCAAACTACAAAGTAAAAAAAAAAAAGTAGCTAGGCCAAGTTCACCATAGGCATTTCATAATGTTCATAAGTTAACTGTCTAGTCATTTCACATACTGATTGCCTAAGTCACTGTTTTGTTTTGAGGGGTTGTTTGCTTGTTTGTTTTACACCTGCAATATTTATATAATAGAATTTGCTTATAAGTGCCTGGGGAAACATTTCTCCCAGTGGCTGAATAGGAAATGTATGTGTAGACCAGTTGACAATGTAAAGGAGTTTTTTAAGGGTTAAGAAATATCCTAAAGTAGTCTATCTATCCACAGAATAAAGTTACTTCATCAATGGGGTAAAAACACAATATTTTTCTTGTAACTAATGATCCCAAGAATAATAATCATATTCAAATAAATCGATATGGAGATATAAAATCTATACTAAGTTATTTCTTTGATTGACCATTTCAAAAAACTCCATTGGTAGGCAAAGAACACACAAAGCTTACCTTCTACATGTCTTTGACCAGAATTAACCCTCTTTTTTTGCTGGCTGATGGTATTAGGAAGCCATCTGTACATGCATAAGAGCAAAACAGCTCTCTGAATAAACCTAATGTGATTATATTGATTAGCTATAAAAATATTTGTTTCTAATGAATTCTCTAATTGATTTACTTAGCTAAATATATTTTTAATATATGAACATATCACAATTTGGTTATATTCCCATCAAGTTATATTCTTTTGATCCCACTCCCCACCTTCATTCCACTGAGGCCCTTCTCAGTGGGGTGATCAGTAATCACCGTGGGGTCATGAATGCACTAGTTAGTCTCTATGGGGAGCACAATGCCTCAGAGTACACCTTCCACCCTGTGGCTCTTACATTCTTTCCACCCCTCTTCAATGTTCCCTGATCCTTGGAGGGTGTGTCTCCTTTAGCATTGAGCTGTCAGCAACCTCTGATTTTATGCTTTGATGAGTTTTGAGTCTCCTCAGTGTCTACTGCCATCTCCCTAGAGAAGGTTCTCAGACTAGCTATGAAGGCAACAGTATTTAATCTGCCACTTCCTCTGAATTTACCTAATGTTTGTAATCACAGTTCAGCCCCTATCTAATGAGGTTATGCTCGGCTCTTTGAGCCTTAATTGTGCATAAGGGATTGACCTCAGAGGTTTCCATGTTGTGTTCCACAGAACAGCTTCTTGCATGGGAAGGAGAGGTGAGATATGTGCAGAGACACCAAGGCCAAAGTCAAGAGATTTCACCCCTCAAAGAAGATGTGGTCTGAAGTTTTCTGATAATGTACATGTGTTCTCTCTCTTTCTCTCTCTCTCTCTCTCTCTCTCTCTCTCTCTCTCTCACACACACACACACACACACACACACAAGGACTAGAAGATGTCAAAGGTTCTGTTTTGCATTTAGGTAAGTCTACTTTCCACAATCCTCTGTTTTCAAGTTAGAAAAGTACAGAGCCATTCATTCTAAATGAGGAATTAAGCTGAGATCATGGAAATATTCTTAGCATCTCTTACAGTTATTGAGGTTAACTTTATCTCAGTCTAGATCAAGAATGTCAGGGAGTTTCCAACACATTAGACCTAGGGTCAAAGATAAGGATTTTCTCTATCACTGTTATAAATAGAACATCCCTTTCCTATCTGATCACTACATTAAAAACAGTATGATGTACTTCCTGGACACACTGAGTTCATGAAGTGAATTACAAACCTTCCTGAGACACAAAGCCCACAGGCCTTTGAACTGGAAGACAGTGGCTAAGAAGCAAAGCCACTGGCCAGTTCTCTGCCTAGAACAACCCTATCCACTTACCAGTCTGTTCCAATGCAAGTATTTTCTATGTATGCTATGATGTAAAGAAAAAAAAAAAGGCTGGAGGGATGACTTAGCAGTTAAGATGCTTGCCTGCAAAGCCAAAGGACCTAGATTCAATTCCCTAGTACCAACATAAGCCAGATGTACAAGGGGGCGCATGTATCTGGAATTCATTTGTAGTAGCTAGAGGCTCTGGCATGCCCATTGTCTCTCTGTCTATTTCCTCTCTCTCTCTCTCTCTCCTTCTCTCTCTCTCTCTCTCTCTCCTCTCCCTCTCTCTCCCTCTCCCTCTTTCTCTCCCTCTCTCTTTCTCTGTTTGAAAATAAATAAATTAAATTAAATTAAAAAATAAGGTTGAGAATGATGGAGGTAGTTACCTGGTATCAACCACTGGCCTCCACATGCACTTGAACACATATATGTGTTAACCTGTGCGCACACACACACACATATACATACAAACATGCATACTCACATACACATGCAGAGTAACAGGCACTCTGCTTTGTCATAGCCTCTACCACTGCCTAAAGGCAATTGAGTTTTCAGTCACCAGTATATAAACTTTAGGATGGCCTAGCCTCTAGCAAACGAGTCAAAGATGTGTCTTAAGGATGTTTTATGGCTTCACGTGTTGGGAAATGCAGTAACTCCAACAGCTCCAGAGGCACAGAACATTTCTCAGTGGTTGACTCATGTCACCTAAGTCATGGGGAAGGCGTCTCTCCAGCTCCCGTTCTCACATTATTCTCAATTGTCCCCTGTTCTCTGAAGGGAACCCTGCTTGAGGTTTCGTCTTGGGATCTTTATTTAAACTCCAGGTTCTTCTGATGGGAGACTCCTTTTCTTACTCCCGCTCTGAAGGTTCAAGTCCTTCCAATCCTGCTTTCTACTGTGCCCTCTCCCAGCCCCGGCTCCAGACTTCTACAGTGTTCTACAGTGAGAGCAGAAAGCCTTTATCTAAATCTTTCTATCATGCCCATGGCCCATGGTTTCTTATAGAGTCTTTGTTTCTGATTTACTGGCAACTAGAGAGAAAAAAAGAAAGGACAATACAATAAAAACAGCATAATACTGGGAGATATTTCTACATAAATCAAATAAGAGAGCCACAGGGCCTATAAAGAACATCATAAAATTTTATTGAACATGAAATAGGATTTGAACAAATGAAAAGTCTTTCATTGTGTTTTTGGATGGGAAGTCTAAATACCATTTAAAAAGTTCATTTTCCCTCATTGATGTATTTATGTAGTACAATTCCAATTAGGATTCCAACAGGGATTTTAAGTACATAGAAATAGATAAATGTTAATATGGAAGAATAAATACCCAAGAATAACCAAAACATTACAAAAAGGGGGAAAGAACAGCAGAATAAAAGTATTAGTATCTTTTGTTTTGTTTTGTTTTGTTTTTGTTTTTTTCCAAGTTGGGTCTCATTCTAGCCCACACTGACCTGGAGCTCACTCCATAGCCCCAGGCTGGCTCACAGAAATCCTCCTGCCTCTGCTTCCCAACTGCTGGAATTAAAGGCATGCACCACCATGCCTAGATCTATTAGTGTCTTTATAATTTAGGTCGAATACATAATGTGTCATTATTTGTCTATATGGCTTTCCTAATTTAGATCAAAAAGTTAAGACTGTCTACGTTACTACCACATTAAAAGCTGCATATTAGGGCTGAGGAAATGGCTCGGAGGTTAAAAGAGCTTTCTTGCAAAGTTTGCTGGTACAGGTTTGATTCCCTAGTAATCACATAAAGCCAGACCCACAAAGTGGTGAATGCATGTCTGAAGTTCATTCACTGTGGCAAGAGGCCATGAAACATCCATTCTCCCTCTCCCTCTAAATAAACAAATAAAATATTTTTAAATCTGCATGTTAGAAAATTCATAAATAAGAAAGTCCTTTAAAATATTATTGTAGGGCTTAGTGGTTAAGGAGCTTGCTTGCAAAAAAGCCAAAGGATCCAGGTTTGATTCCCCAGGACCCACATAAGCCAGATGCACAAGGTGGCACATGTATCTAGAGTTGGTTTGCAGCAGCTGAAGGCCTTGTATTCTCTCTCTCTCCCTCTTTCTCACTCTCAAATATATAAAAATAAAAAACATTTTTAAAAATCATTGCATTTCTTTTCACATATAAAATAAATCTGAAAGCAGAGACTTGAAGGCTTGTGTTGGCCACCATAGGCACCAGGGACCCTGGATCCTCTCTTTGTGCTCTATGGTCTTAGCTCATGATGTCCAGTGCCAATGTCCAACACTTCCCAGCCCTGGAGTCTGAGAAGAGGAAGAAGGAGACTTCATTAAAACCCATTCACAGCTTTCTGCTGCATGGGCTTGGAGAGCACTTAGTCACATAGCTACATAATTAGGAGTGAGGGAAGCTGAGAAGTGACTTCATTCCAGGGATGTATGTGCTGACAAACATGTAAGTATTGATTTCTCCTGGCACTGAGGAATTTTGTTATATGTTCATTGTTCTTATGGGAAAAAGTAAAATAAAAGGCTTAGGGCCGAACTTAGGTCACAAAGGAAGGTCACATAGGAATAAGCAAGGAAGCTGAATAAGGTTCTTTTCTGTCGGACTTCTCACTCTATCATATGCTCCAAAATTTTCCCAGCATACCTACAAGGAAAGAATGGACACCCTCATAGTATCACACTCAGAGAGTACGGGTTCATTTTATCAGGAATAAACCCCAGAAAACTTAGGTTCTCTCATGATTCTTCCAGAGAATTGCATCCTATTCATGACAGGGGCTACAAAGCCCGGCCCCACCATCGATGCGCTTTACTTACGCTACAGGGAGTTTTGAAGTCTGTGAATTGCTTGCTTTTAGAAATCATAGTTCACGTGGTTGTTTTTGGACAACTCAAAGAACTAGCCACCCTGGACTGCATCCCCGTGGGGCACACAGCTGGGCCAGACTGGTGCTGGCAGCAGCTTCTCCTACCTGTGGTCCTCAACCTGCCCCTCTCCCCACATTAAGGAGCCTGACTGGTACTCACAGTGCCAGAATTTGCAAACCTACTTTAAGAGTTAACAAATTACTTGTCAAGAAGTTTTGAACCCTCAGCTTTTTCCTTATGTTTAGGCAGCTTCAAAACAGCTGTTTGGTACAACAGGCTGATATTTGTTATCCAAAATGCTTCAGACCAGAAATGTTTTGGATTTGGGTGATATTTTAAGATTTTAGAATATTTGCATATGCATAATGAGGTATCTCGGTGATGTGACCCAAGTTTAAATATGACATCCATTTATATGTCACATATACCTTATACACATAGCCTAATGGTGATCTTTGGGGTGTGTGTGTGTTCATGTGTGTGAGTGCATGCACACCTGTGTCATACTACACGTATGGAACTCAGGATAATTTGGGGGTATTTTTCTTCACCTTCCACCTTATTTAGGGCAGGGTTTCTCATTGTTTTTCACTGCTGCCTTCTCCAGGTTGCCTGGCTTGTGTGTGAGGTTCCAGGAAATACAGTTTCTTCCTTTCTTCTCACTGTAGGTGTGCTGGGATGACAAATGCCCACCACAGCATCCAGCTTCTCTGTGGGTTCTGGGGATTCAAGCTCAGGTACTCGTGCCTGAGAATCTTATCCACTGAGCCATCTTCACAGTCCATAAGGCAATTGTGTTAGACAGCTTCAGGTTCGCTGAGATGAACGTCCAGACCAGGCACAGTTATGGAGGAAGGGATTTATTAAAGCTTACAGATCCAAGGGAAGTTCCATAATGGCAGAAGAAGCTGGCCTGCTTTCACAGGACCAAACAGAAAGAAAGAGAGAGAAGCCACAAGCCCCAAAAGCCACACAGCACACTTCAGGAACTCCAGGTGGAACTAGGCACTTTGCCTATCTTTAGATTAGAATCTCAATTCCACCACCACACCTTAGGGCTGGTGATACTTCCTCCAGCCAGGTGGTTGCAGATCCAAAGTACAAACTAATAAAACACTGAATATATTGGGGGCCACCTACTCAAACCACCACAGTGATTGTACCCAATATTTGTCCTATTTCTTCTGAGAATTTGTCTGAGACTTGTCACTTAAGATCACATGTGTAATTTTCCACTTGTAATGTCAAATAAGAGCTCAAAATTTTTTGATATGTTTCCAATATATTGTTTTGGACAACTGGCACTGTGTGTCTACTAAATCCTACCATAGAAGCGCTTGTTGCACAAGCATGAGGACCTGAGCTTGATCTCCAGCACACACATAAAAGCTAAGCATGGCCATGCATGCCTAAAACCCCAGCACTAGAGGGGCAGAGAGAGGAAAACCACTCACACTCACTGACCAGTCAGGCCAACCAAAAATGGCATGAGCTGAAGATTCAGTGAGAGATCCTGCCTTAAATAAATTAAGTGGTCTGGAGAGATGGCTTAGTGGTTAAAGTGCTTCCTGTGAAGCCTAAAGACCCATGTTTGACTCCCCAGATCCCATGTTAGCCAGATGCACATGGTGATGCATGTGCAAGGTCACACATGTACAGAAGATGGTGCACATGTCTAGAGTTCGATTACAGTGGCTGGAAGCCCTGGCATGCCAATTCTCTCTCTCTCTCTCTCTCTCTCTCTCTCTCTCTCTAAAGTAAAAAAAAAAGTCTGTTGGGCTTGCCTCAAAAAATAAATAAATAAAATAAGGTGATGGGAAGCTGACATAGGACCTCCATGAGTGTGATGCCAGCCTGGAGCTACAGAATGAGTTCTAGGTCATCCTGGACTAGAGTGAGACAATACCTCCAAACAAACAAACAACAAGATGTTAACAAGGGGAAGAGCAGGCTGGAGAGATGGTTTAATGGTTAAGGCACTTGTCTGCAAAGCCAAAGGACCTTGGTTGGATTCCCCAGGACCCAAATAAGCCAGATGCACAAGGTGGTGCATGCATCTGGAGTTCGTTTGCAGTGGCTGGAGGCCCTGGCGTGCCCATTCTCTTCTCTCTCTCTCTCTCTGCCTCTTTCCCTCTCACCAATAAACAAATAAATAAAAAGAAAAAATAATAAAAGGAAGAGCAATAGAGAAGGACACAGATTCCTGTCGTTGCATGCACATGGGACATGTGCATATGCCACACACATACATGCATGCATGTACACATGCACACACATGCATGCACCAAAATAACCCCTACCATACATTTCTGTGTTGGGTTTGGAGGAAATTTAAACTGTTGTACACAGATAAAAATACTTAGTATCTCTGAGATTGCCTTGGTTTATTCCATTTCTAAATGACCTTAAGCAGTCATTTCTTTAAATTCCTCTGGGTCTGTGGCCCTAGATCTTCTATTTGATCCTCTCTTAGTGCCATACTTTATAGACAGTATAATTCATGGGCTCCATGTTAGACAGGTTGCAGAATTAACTGGCATGTACTGTCTTCATTTGGGCATTTAAAAAAATCTACTGTCAAGGGGTGGAGGGATGGCTTAGCAGTTAAGGCAATTGCCTGTGAAGCCTAAGGATCCAGGTTTGATTCTCCAGATCCCACATAAGCCAGATGCATGTTATGGTACATGTACCTGGAGTTCGTTTGCAATGGCTTAAGGCCCTGGTATGCCCATTCTCTCTCTCTCCTTCTCTCTCTCTAATAAACAAATAAATAAATAAATAAAAAAATATTTTTAAAGCTATTGTCAAATGTCTGCATATATATATATGGTGTTCAGACTGAAGTTGGGGAATTCTAAATAAAATGGTAAAACATTTATTTGAAATTCTTATGTGTGCAGGCTATACCTAATATGAATGAATTCATGAGAGTTTACTTTTAAAGTCATAAAGGTTTGATTCAACCAAAGTGTTCATTATTATGACATTAGTATTACCAGAGGTAAGGGGGACACAGATAGAACAGGAATAGAATTTTACTGATAAGTTATTAATTTGTATGTTTGTATTTCAGCCATAAAAGAAGATGCTCAGTAATGGTTCATGGCTCATCATAAGCCCAGGAGTGGGTGTGTGAGGGTGGTGGGACACAAAATGGTGATGTGGAATCCTGTTGAATGTGCTTTTGACCTTCCTGGAAACGATAAGAGGGGCAGGAAGCCAGATTCCAAGTGCACCCTACTGTTGCATTGTTTGTACTTGACCTAAGACAGAAACAGAGAGACCAGATTTATTTTTGAAAAGTTCTCCTGGATGTTTCACGTCCCAGCAGAGAGACTTTATCTCAGAAGCTCATCTGAAATGCGTGCGTCCCTGTGGCTGCGCAGTCATTAACCCTGACAGCCATCATTGCGGCAAGATTCGGAATTTACCGGAGCTCTTTCTTTAGAAATGCCCCTAATCGTCCTGTTTATCTTTTTATTTCTTTTTTCAGTATAATAAAGTATACAAGAGCCTAAAGGAGTTTTCTCAAAATGGAGAGAATTTCTGCAAGCAGATCACGTCTGTACTTCAGCAAAGGTACCAAGCGCACATTTGCAATGAGCAGTTCTTCCCCGGCAGTAGTAGCAGGTGACCTGACCAGAGGGTGATCATAAGCCACCCTGCTCACCAGAACACCATGGGATAGTTTGGTGCTTAATAAATTGGTTTGAAGAATCTCTATTGCACATCTATCAATTGGGTACCATAAAAAATAAATCAAGGAAAAACAGGATTTCTGCTTAGAAAGGCCCAGTCAAATCCCTTCTGATTCCTCAGACTGTTTAGCACCCCTCAGGAACCCACTGTTGTGTCTGATGGGTAGGCCGGTTATTGCACTTTCCATATCAACAGAAATTATTACTGTATATGTTTTGCCTCCTCTCCAAGGACAGGCTGCAGTTTTTTTTTTCCTTGTATGCTGAGCATTTCTCAGAAGCTAGTCTTTCAATTCCTTTCATCAGTGTCCTATGAAGGAGTGGCTGAGTGATACCATTGTCTTTTCATACTGGGTGTGATCATGGATAGAGTTGTTCAGTGTGCTAAAATGAAAACAGTCAACTCAGGCAGGAAAGTGAAACGTAAAAAGCCCTGCTTAAATTCGGGAACCAGAGAAAGGAGCTGGCTCATGAGGTCTTTAGGTCTTTCCCTGCTCTGCGCAGCATTTTGTAAAGCTAACCTTGTTACAACTAAATCATTTCTCAGAAACCAAGATGCCACTGCTGAGGTACTTTATATTGATTCCTGATAAATGAGCGTGTGCGATGCCCCTCCCACTCGAAGGTAGGGCTTCCTGTCTTCCCCCGGATGTTTGATTATGTGGTTAACCTGAGGGAAGTTTGTCCACATAAAAGGAAATGATATTTTGGGAAAACTGTTTTCTAATGGACACAAACCCTCCATTAATCTACGACTATGTGCCACGTTGTGTACTTTTAGGCCATATTGTTATGTGTCCGTTAGCAAAGACAGAAGTGGTTTCATTCCTCAGGATTGGGTCATTTCTCCCCCAAGGGAGTGATGTGACTCCCGGGTCACTACCTCTTCCTACTATGCTGGAACTCCCTCCAGATGTCCGCTCACTCCACCATGAGTGGCAGTTGTAGCATAGCTGACACCACACTCACCTTTGCTCCCCCCTTTCTGTGAATTCAGAAATTACTTCCTAATGTCTTATATAGTATAAAAAGCTAGTTCTTTTTTTTTTTTTTTTTTTTTTTTTTTGTTTCTCAAAGTAGGGTCTTACTCCAGCTCAGGCTGACCTGGAATTCACTATGTAGTCTCAAGTTGGCCTCAAACTCAAGGCAAACCTCCTACCTTTGCCTCCCAAGTGCTAAGATTAAAGGCATGCAACCACCACACCTGGCTGAAATGCTAGTTCTTCTTCTTATTATTATTATCAGTATTTTTTTTTTTTTTTTTTTTTTTTTTGAGGTAGGCTCTCACTCCGGACTAGGCTGACCTGTAATTAACTATGTAGTCTCAGGGTGGCCTTGAACTCACAGTGATTCTCCTACCTTTGCCTCCTGAGTGCTGGGATTAAAGGCACGTGCCACCATGCTGGGATAGTTCTTATTTAATATCGTGGTGCATGCCTGTAATTCTAGTACTTTGGAAACTGAAGCAGGAGGATTCCAAGTTCAAGGCCAACCTGAATGAGACCCTGTTTCAAAACAAAATAAACAAACAAAAAAGAGAGAATAAAACAAAACAAAAATAAATCCTTATTGGCTACCCAGAAATGAGTCCAGGGTTTAGGTCCCTTAAATGTGTGGGCTTACTACATCTAAATCAATGATACCTTTCCCTTTTTATTAGAGAAATATCTGGAAAGCCAGTACTCATTAAAATAAATTATTCTGTCCCTTACACTTCTGGAAAAATAATAGGAACACTCCATAAGACATGTGCACACACATACACACACACACAAAACAACACAGTACTCTTAGAATGTATGTAGTAGACATGCCCAGTGAGAGCCATGGCTTAGAAAATCATGAAGGCAAATCCACTGGCTGCCGTAATAGCAAATATCATGATGGAGAATATGGACTTTGAATCAGCAGTGTTTAACACCTAAAATATACTTGGCAATAATTGTAAGATTAAATTAATAAGTAAAAGCTCATTAAAGGTTTACTGTTTGTTATTACCATTCCTACATTAATAGAATAAGGTCCTAAGTATCCTCTCCACACTTCTTGCCTAGGAATCTGCTGGAATGGGGTTCTGCCCAGCAGGGTTCTGTGTTGGCACCCGGATATGAGGTAGTATCACACTGGAGATGCAAGTCCATCGACTGTTACCTTTCAAAACTCAGCAGCCTTCTTGCATTCATTCGAATTACAGGTGATAGAAAAGTGCCACTGAAACACCATTTCCCCTGGACATTCTGAGACCTGTGGGCATGCTTAGATGCCTTTATCCAGTCAGTTATTTCTCTTTTCTCTTTGACAGTAGCAGACTCGTGTGCAGCCAGAGACACACAGTAGCTCCTACTATGCTCAGTGCGAAAGTCCTCCAGTTCACTTTAACTCAACTCCAGGTCATATTTGAAATGTCAAAGGCACACTTTTAGTACTACTGGTATTTGGCTCCTGGCACTACCATAGCTAATGTTTGAACAGGTATTGATGGGATATCAATGTTTCTGTGAAAGGAAGCTCAAAACCAGGTCTTCTCAAATGGCAAGATCCACCACTGTGGGCATTAAAAAAAAAAAAAGAGTTAGTGGCTGGAGAGATGGCTTATCAGCTAAGGCACTTGCCTGTGAAACCCCAGGACCCATGTCCAACTCTCCAGATCCCACGTAAGCCAGACACACAAGCGCACAAGATTGCACCAGCACACAACATGGTACTTGCGTCTGGAGTTTGATTGCAGTGGCTAGAGGCTCTGTTGAACCGATTCTCCTCTCATTAAAAAAAGACCAAAAAATTTTTAAAAAATTTTAAAGAGGAGGATTGGTTGACTATGTGTTCCATTGACGTTTCATTGAAGACATTGTCAACAAAAAAGAATTTCTAAAAGTAGAAATTAGATAAATCTTCACCTTTTCTACTCTTCATTTTCTGGGGTGATTGTAAGTCGAACTTAAGCTCCCTTGCATATTGAGGACTTCCATATCTGCACTATGGGCATCATGTCTTAATTGTGCCCAAACACAGGCGTTTTCCTTCTCCTAAGTGTCTCTTAGAACCACAAAGTCAGCAAGTCCAAAACAAGGTTCATCGGGTTCTCCCTAAAGCAAGAACTCCTTCCAAAAGAGTGACATATGCTAAAGAGGTGCCTCGGGTACCCCTGCAGGTTTCTCAGCCACCCGCCAGCCACCAGGCACCATCTATGCCCATGAATCCGTCTGTCCTGACTCATGGCTGAGGCTTCCTGGCTCTCTCTTCTAAACCCCCATTCTCATCATAGCTTTCTCTTCACCTGGATCTCCTCCATTGTTCTGACAAAACTCCCTTAATCTAGTCTTCTATCTGAAGTTACTATGCCATAGCTAGGTGGTTTGTAATCTGTACAAAGACACCTGACTAAGCAAGGTGAATGGGGCAGAACAGATAGAAGGCAGCATGATATTAACACTCCATGCCTAGCTGCTCTTACCTTTCCAAATTTAGCTGCCTTCTTACATTCATTCTCACTGGAAGTGATAGAAAAGCATACTCATTGAAACACCATTTTTCCTGAACAGTCTATGATTCATGGTCATGCTTAGCTTCTGTTATCCGGTTAGTTACTTCCGTTTCCTTCTTTTGCAGTAGCAAACTCAGGGGGCAGCCAGAACATTTGAATTTGCTCTCATCCTTTGTAGTAAACCTTAGCTCAGAGCTGCATCCTTTCAGAGACACTCCTGTTTTTAGTCCAAGCAAAATTCTCTCAACTTACTTGCTGGCTGAGGCTCTGTCCTTATCTCTCTAATGTATTTGTTGTGCTGGGAACCTGAAATAATCAGCACAAGGCATGGGGGGGGTAAAAGTATTTATCAGACCAAAATTGATATAAACGTTTTAATAAAGAATATAGACTGTGTGTACACCTTTAATCCCAGCACTCAGGAGGCAGAGGTAGGAGGATCGCCATGAGTTCAAGGCCACCCTGAGACTACATAGTGAATTCCAGGTCAGCCTGATCTACAGTGAGACCCTACCTTGAAAAAAAAAAAAAAAAAAGAATATAGACTGTGGACAGAAACACAGTGGGTGAATTACGAGAGATACTTCTGAGAGGGAGTGGAGTTCTTCCAAAGCAGTTAAGAGATGTTACCTGGCTTTGTCTCCTGGGCCATTGTGTGGAGCAGTGTCTGAGTGGATAAAAGGTTGGCAGCTCACTGTTTTATTAGGTAGTAGCAGCATTTGTCTTGCGGAGACTAGCTAGTTAGGTAGATGAGCCACAGTTGTTATTAGGAGTTAGGCTGTAATTGTATCAGGCCTTACAGGTCACTGGGTGGGGCTTCAAGTTTTCAGGGTCTGATTGGTAGTGAGGGTGATATTTTCCTTTTTGGGGGTGGTATTTTGCTTCTATAGTATCTTCTACTCTGACCATGATCCTGCCTGCAACCCTTCAGAGACTCCCATGAGCTTTCAGATAAAATTCTGCCCTCCTAGTATTTTATAAAGAACTTTATAAAAAAAAAAGTTTGGGGCTCTGCTTTCCATTTTGTCTTTCCCCATGTCTCTACAATCCTTCATTCTCTCCTTATTACTAAACCATGTGCATTTCCTTCACCATGTGTTCCTTCCACCCCCACCCCCACCCATAGGTCCCTAGATTAGCGCAAGTTGTTTGTTGCCTGGTAGGTGCAACCTCACCTTCACTGGGTGGCTCTGCAAAATATATTCTTTAAGATTCAGTTTTCCCACTGTGAAAGACTATCCTTGACTCACATCTCCAGTCTCCGCCTTCCTCCCATTCTGTGTATATAGAGCTAGCACTTAACTCTGCTATAGCTCTTATAGCCCTGTGTTCACTTGTCACCCTCTGCCCCTGGAAGCTGAACTCTTACAGGGCTTTTATGTCCCATGTGACCAGAAAGGTCTTCCCACAGAGCAGGCATTCAACAGATTCTCACTGAGGGAATGGATGTAGCAATGTCTAAGTTTGTACCTTCAGGCCATTATAACTAAAGGTCAAGTTAGGCAATTCTTGTGATGCAACAAATGAGTATGTCATTGTAATTTACTAACATGAAACTCTATGTCACATTATTTTGAACAAAAGATAGAAAAAATTAAATCACAGAAGAGACCATTTATTCAATATAGCCTATAGACAAGACACTGTGTTGGATATATCTAATTCTCAGTCTAATTTTCATAGCCCAGTGTGCTATGTACTAACTTATAGGTAGGGATATAAAAAAGATGAAAATTTGATTCTTATCCAGACTAACCATGACTCAGTACAAAGTCATCCTCCACGTGGGCAAGCAGCTTGATGTCGCGAGATGTTTGGGTTGGAGAGGGTGGGGACACGCCCATAAAGGTACATCCGAGTCAGGAAACCCAGTGGCTTTCAAACCCTATGGCTCACAGGACCCTGAGGAGACTTCAGCAGCTACTCTGGGGTTGAGGAAAGTAAGGTGTCTCTCCTCTGTTCCTCCTTAACTCCTCCCAGTTACTTAGAACAATTGCACTAATATGAGTACGATATGGTTGAGTTTGGAATAAAATTTTGGTTTCTAGCTAACAAGTCTTTGAAAACTGCCTTTCTTGTGTGCTTGATCTGATGTCCCCAAATTAGAGTACTTCTTCCTCACTTCTTTTGTTTGTTTGTTTGTTTAATTTTTCGGTTTTTCAAGGTAGGGTCTCACTCTAGCCCAGGCTGACCTGGAATTCACTATGTAATCTCAGGGTGGCCTCGAACTCATGGTGATCCTCCTACCTTTGCCTCCCGAATGCTGGGATTAAAGGCGTGCAACACCATGCCGGGCTCTTCCTCAGCTCTTCTTGATTTTCATGCTGAGAGAAAATTAGAAGGTAAAAGGATTGAAAGTCAGCCTGTGTCATTTCCCTGGTTCAGACTCTTTAAAACTCATTGAGCTACGCTGAGCTACGGACACCCATCAAGAAACACACGTGTCATCACTTTCATGCACATGAAGGTCATTGCTTGGAGAAGGCTTCTTCAGTCATGAGAGAAAGAGTGGCTGTTGAGAGGAAGGAACAAATGGGAGAGGTTGAGAAAACTGAGCCCAGTGTATTTCCTGTCTTGTTCTCGATTATTTTAAAGAGGGAAAGAAAATTTTGTGTCTTAATGTGAAATTGGTTCTCCCCCTCTGGACTCCTTTTGCACATGTGTTATCTTTTGGCTGGGAACATGATAAAGCGGCTTCCTCAGGGAGTCTCAGTGGGGGTGTCCATTGCATTGCTGCCTCTGTCTCGGGAAAACACCCAAGGCACTTACTTCTGTTCACTATGAAAAATTATTCTTTAGCCGGGTGTGGTGGCGTACGCCTTTAATCCCAGCACTTGGGAGGCAGAGGTAGGAGGATCGCCGTGAGTTCAAGGCCTCCCTGAGACTACATAGTTAATTCCAGGTCAGCCTGGGCCAGAGTGAGACCCTACCTCGGAAAACCAAAAAAAAAAAAAAATTATTCTTTCAAGATGTCTGCATCTCTCTCTCTCTCTCTCTCTCTCTCTATATATATATATATATATATGGCATAGCACAGAAAAGCTACAGGGCCGTGTGTGTTTCCCCTCACAAGCATTTGTCTCTTGGAACATGACTTCTTTAAGAGCAATTTTATCTGGGTTGGAATAATAGTCATTAATATCTGCTAAGATAAGAGTCATTATGGGCCAGAAGCTTGGAGGATAATGTCCCACACCCACTCTCTTCATTCTGTGGCATTTCAATTCCTTCAGAGAACCAAAGCCCTTGCTTCGTCCCCCAGATGGTCACTAGCGGTTAAAATGCAAAAGTGGATGGTTACAGCCTGCTCTAATTGGCTGGTTCAAATGCTGACTCTAAACTCCCCCAAGGTCCTCAGTAAATTGCACATAAAAGACATAATTGTGTTGGTCAGCGAGGCTACTACTCACTGTAGCCTCAAAGAGCTAGGATGGTGAAACTCAATGTCAGAGTTGCCTCCATTTCTACATTGCCAATTTCCTGGCATGGCCGCACTCCCCACCTCCAAATGCCTTACAATACGGAGATGCCTTGGGAAGAGGCCTGGAAGCTTGGAAGCTCACAGCCTCAGCACTGCATGGCACCTCCAAGCAGTGGCACCACCAGGAGTTGCTGTGACTCAGAGCACTGAAGTTAAAGGTGAAGTGAGAGGGGGTGCTAGTTTTAAAAAGTACTCTTGTTTGACTTCTCCCAAAATTCTCCATCTACAGCCCTCTTCTTCACAGCTTCAGAGGCAAGAGAACGGCAGTGTGCTCCAGACAGATTGCCCCTTTGCATCCCAGCTGCACCGCCCCCTTCTTGTGTGTCCTTAGTAGTGCGGCTGGACTAAGCTCTGCCTGACATTCCCTCCGTGAATGGGGAGACAAACTACGTCCACTTCATGCAGGTTATTGTGGATGAAATGAGAAAACACACCTAAAACACCTATAATGGTGCCTGGCACATTGTAAGTGCCTAGGAAATGTTGGAAGTTATTTTGTGTGTAGACAATAGAAGTCAAGGGCTGGGGAAATGGGTCAGTAGATAAAGAGTTTGCTGTGCAAGCATGTGTAGCTGAATCTGGATTCCCAGCATTCATGTCAAAGCCAGACCCATCCACATCTATGGGTGAAAAGGGAGGCAGAGACAGGAGAATATACTGGAATCTCAGGGCCTTCTAATCTGCCAGTGTTCACAGCATTGTGGGGAATGTGAGACCAATGCTGCCTCAAAGAATGTAGAAAGCCATGACGGACACTGGAAAGTTGTTCTCTGACCTCCACATATGACCTACACACACACACACACACACACACACACACACACACACACAAAAAAAGAAGAGTACAGGTCAAGCATCAGAGCAGTTGCAAAAGGGGTGTACCATACTGGCAAGAAAAGTGGTGTGCACCCACACTCTTCACGTGCAAGTGATAGGAATTTCATCAAGTACTCACAAATTTGCCACCCCACAGATGTCTAAGAAGTCTTCCAACACAAGAAATTCAGCTGGCAACTGCATCTCTGCTCAACAGGGATCACGAAGGCTATCCTCAGTTACATGGCAAGTTCAAGGCTAGCATGGACTACATAAGACCATGTCTGAAAAGCAAACCGAACACGGTTGGGGGGGGGGGGGATATAAGTATTCAAATAGCAGAGATAGCCAGACTCAAAAAGTACCAAATTACCTCAAAGTGAAGACTTTCTCCTGCCACGTTGTTTTCTCAGTGAATCCAGTGAAATTACCAATATGAAGGAAAGCAATGCTTCTCTGGGTTTTGTTCTTTTTCTTACATTTAGCCTATGAGACTCTTTGTAGAGCCTGTGAGAACATTCAGGCGTTACAGTTGAGTAGTCAGGAAATGGCTCTTCCTGACCCAACACACTGGGGAGCCAGTGCTGGGGAAGAGTTGCTCTTCCCTGCTCTGTCCGCCTCTGCATACTCGGTATGCTCCGGATATTTACAGATTAATGATCATCACAGTAGGAAAGAATCAGTATTTACTATTTGTGTTGTGCCCAGCACTATATCCATCAGATGTAATGTTCTAAATGCTGCCTTCAAGGACAGAATGCTGTACAGAAAAGGCCTTTAAAAAAGCCCTCTGGTTACAATGGACAAGGGAAGGTTGTATGTACCATTGTTCCAAGGATTAAAAAGCAGTGACTGTTACAACAGGGATGAGACAGCTCACATTTAAGACAATGTGGCTGAATGGCTCGCCAATTTAAAGTTGCGGGAAGTAGAAAGGCAAGAACAGACTTGTCGCAGAAGCCACTGAGAATTCTAACCCAGATCTGGAGAGAAGTCCACAGTTCCTTCCTTATTCATTTGCATCATAATGCTGAGTAATAGATGGGGAAATCAGAAAGGGTGCTGGAGGCCAGACACGCAGAGCTTTACAGGCTACCAGTAATTGATCCAATCCCTAAGCCCCGACTAGGTTTGAGTTATTAATATGTTTTAATGCTCACAAAACTCCTCACTTGACTTCACTATTTGTTTATCTAGTTGTTACTGTGACGGGCATCAAACCAAGGACTTTATACATGTTAAGCAAGTGCTCTGTCACTAAACCACTGAGCCACATCCTCAATCCTCAATAACTCCATTTTAATATTACTTGAAGCCACCTTACTGCATAGAGATCTGTCATTCCAGAGCAACTGAGTCAAAGTTGACAGTCTCCATTCGCAATCTCTCTGTCTCTCTCTCTCTCTCATCAATTGAGGCATACTACTAGAGCAGAAAAAATATTTTCAAATAAAATGAGATATTTGTTTACCAAATTCATTATTTTAAAACAATGTCTTAACCTTTCCTTATACCTGGACAACTTCTGACACCAACTAGATGTCAACTAAATATTTTTGGCATCGAGACCTTAATATATACCCTACAATGATCATGATTTCAAATAGCAGAGCTATTACTAAAATGAACTGAAATTTATTAATAGATCAATATCTGAAGATCACTGGATTTAACTTTTTTTTTTTTCAGTCTCGGCTCCCACAGGACTGAGGAGACAAGTGGCTGTGCCCAGCTGTTTACGTGGGTCCTGGGGAACGGAACTCAGGTGGCCCTAGGTCCTCATGTTTGCATGGAATGCACCCTTACCCCTGAGCCTTTTTCAGCCCCTGTTAAGCAACCATCTTCATTTTGTTTGTTTGAGAGAGACAGAGAGAGAGAGAGGAAGAGACAGAGAATGGGCGCACCAGAGCCTTTTCAGGCACCATGAATGAACTCCAGACACGTGCGGCCCATTGTGTGCAGGCGCCTTTTGCATCTGGCTAAGCATGGGACCCGGAGATTTGAACAAGTGTTCTTAGGCTTCACAGGCAGGCACCTTAACCACTAAGCCATCTCTCTAGCCCTGGATTCTACTTTTAAAAGAGAGTTATATGTCTATGTTTGGTCTATACCACTGAATCTTAATTTGTGTGAAAATGCACAGATATTAAGCTAGTGGTTCCAGAGCATTAGTTCATTAACCCTTCAGTTACTAGAGAATTCTGGGATTGTTGCTCAGGCAAATCAGAGTAAGAAATATCCTTAAAGGTACTTTATAATGAAAATAGAACAAAAACTTGATAAACAAGCAACAAAAGCTTTTATGATCCATACTAACAGGAGAATATAAACTGAATTTAATTTCCCACATGTTATGTTCTACAGTCAGGAACGACAAGAGTCAGGGGTAGCAGTGCACACCTGTGATCCCAGTCCTCAGGAGTCTGAGGAAGGACAATTGTGAATACAAGGCCAGCCTGGGCTCCATAGCAAGACTTTGTCAGAAAGAGAGAGGGGGGAGGATTGAGGTAGGAATAAAGAGAGAAAAAGAGAGAAAAGAGGAAGGAAGAGACAGAAGAGTAGAGTGAACATTGTTGCTACAGATGGACTTGTAACTAGGATATGATAAAATAATTTTAAGGGGAGTTTAAAGCTCAATGCCTCTAAGAGTCAAGGTTGCTTTGGCAGAGTGTGTACAGCCTTCCTGCTGAGTTGTATCCTGCAGAGAAAGTAATGGAAGTTTTTTTTTAAATTTTACTCTGATAACTCCTACTGAATTTCCTATTATAATATTCCTTGTGCCAAGCACATGTCTACTGTCCCAGCTTCTTGAGATGCTGAAGCAGGAGGATCACCTTAATGTTACTGCTTGATTAATTCAATTATAATTTATCATTTTATTGCCACCTCCCAAATAGAGATGATTTTGTTCCTTACAAGTTGTGTTAGTTTTCTAGAGCTATCATAACAAGCCATAGCCTAGGTGGCTTGAACAACAAAAACTTCCTATCTCACTGATCTGGAGAATAGAAGTCCGAGATCAAGGTGCCAACCTGCTGATTCCTTCTGCGGTTCTAGGAGTCCAAATTCTCACATTTGGTTTGGGCCTCATCTTAACTTGATCATCTCTGCAAAGAATCTATTTTCAAATAATCAACGCAGCACATCCTGGATGTGATGACTCATCTTGGTTACGAACATAACAAGATTTAGAATCACCTAGGAGACATAGCCCTAGATTTGTTTGCCAGACCATTTCCATTGAGGTTACGTGAGTCCACTCTAAATGTGAGTGTCACCATACCGTGAGCTGCAGTCTTAGACGAATAAAAAGGAGAACGCTAGCTAAGCACCAGCATTCATCTGTCTACTTCCTGGCTGTGGCTAGAGCTACTCTCACTTGCCATAAACTGTGAGTGAAAACAAACCCTTCATTCCTTAACCTGCTTGCGTCTGGCAGTCTGTCACAGCAAAGAGAAAAGTAACTAATGCGTTAGAATTCAGGACTTCAACATTTTTAGAGGAAATACAATTCAACCCAGAGCACTGGTATAACAGAAATACTCACTCTTTGTAAGATCTTTGCTATGGTAAAGGGCTTGCCTAAAGACAAGAGTGTCCTTTAGTAAATATATCATCTCTTCTTCATGAAAGCATTACATTTTACCTGGCTTCCTTCTGTGTGAGTGTCTGAGGATATGAGTATGGTTCCACTGATTTCTGACCAGCACATTCTACTTACCAACTAACACATCCTACTTGCTTACTTTGCTCGTAGGGCCAACTTGGAGATAAGCTATGCCAAAGGACTTCATAATTCACAGGGCTAAGCAGAGAGAAAAAAACCAACCAGCCACCACAACACACAGAGCAAAACAAACTACAGCCAAAAGGTCACACAGCAGACTTCAGGAACTCCTGCTAGACACATTTGCATATCTTTACAATGGAATCTCAAACCCATCACCACACCTTAAGACCGGGCCCCAGTGACCTTGCCTCTAGCAAGGTGATTGCAGATGCAAACTATAAACTAATAAAATACTGAATATATTGGGGGACATATATTCAAACTACCACATTCCGCCCCTGGCCCCCAATATATTTAGCTCCTGGTCCCCAATAGATTTATAACTATCACACATTGTAAATTGTACTCAGTCCAATTTCAAAGGTTCTCACAGTCTTGATCAACTTAAGATAGTGAGTCCTGTACAATCAAACAAGTTAAATACTTTCAACATGTAAAGGCACAGAGTAAACATTTTTAACTGGTATAAGGCATAGCAAGGAGAGACTAAAACAATGCAAACTCAATCACCATCAGCCATCATCAAACTTCTGCAGTTCAAGTTCAATATAACCAGAGACTAACAGTCTCCATGTTTACCAATTCCGCCCCTCCAGCTGGGCAGAGTCGCCAGGGAAAACTTTCATCCCAGTTCAACACTGCACTCCATGGTAGTCCTTTTGCACAGTCCTGGTATATCCAAAACATCTTCAGGTCTCCATGCAACCCACAGTCCATCTTCCAAAGGCTCTTCCAGCCTATTCCTGAAGGTCTTCATGCCCTGCTTCATGCCGCATCTCAGCAGCGGCTCCTGGAACCGTGTGCAACTCATGACCATTCTATGCATTTTTCTTATTTCCAAAACTAATACCAGGTGTGCAGGACACAGCCATATTCTTAATCCAGGGACAAAATAAACCATAGCCTTGAAAAGCAGGTTCCTTCTCCAGTCAGCTCTTTCCAAGAATTTGCATTTTTAACAGTCTTTCCTCAGGCATCCTCTCCATTGTTTTAATGTAAATCAAGTCAGACCACCTTCCTTCCACCTTCCTTAAGATTGCTAATGTGTTGACAATAGAAGCTCCAGTAACCTAAAACCAGTCTCAGTGCCTCTGCTTTTAACTTCCTTGAGGTTTTCCAACTTAAAATCTTAAATCTCTCAGTCCAGTATCTTTAGCCAAGAACATCAGTCCATTACAAATTTAACCTTCATCAAACTTTCTGGGCCTGGATAGCAGAACGTAGCCATCCCTTATGCCAGTAGCCCAATTCCAACAAAGTCCTCTGCAGTCTTTCCTTCCCCTTAGAAACCTCATAAGCCAAGCCTCGAAGTTCAGTACTATCTGCACTTAGCATTCTCAAACTCTCATCAGAATAGTCCATAAAACTTGGCTTACCACTCCAGAAGGCATCTTCAGTTGCAAGCACCAAGTCCATGCCCATTCCTCCAAAACAAAGGTTCCAAAAGATGAATATCCACACGGTCAGGTTCATCTCACCCCACACTCCTCGGTACCACTTTACTGTTGCAGACAGCTTCAGGTTCGCTGAGATGAACTTCCAGACCAGGCACAGTTATGGAGGAAGGGATATTATTTATTGAAGCTTACAGATCCAGGGGAAGTTCCATAAAGGCAGGAGAAGCGGCCTGCTCTCCACAGGGCCAAACATAGAGAGAGACAAAAAGCCAACCAGCCAGCCAGCCACCACAGAGCAAAAAAACTAACTACAGCCAAAAAGGTCACACAGCAGACTTCAGGAACTCCTGCTAGACACATTTGCATATCTTTACAATGGAATCTCAAACCCATCACCACACCTTAAGACCGGGCCCCCAGTGACCTTGCCTCTAGCAAGGTGATTGCAGATGCAAACTATAAACTAATA
Source organism: Orientallactaga sibirica (assembly GCA_036365145.1). Taxonomy (NCBI): domain Eukaryota; kingdom Metazoa; phylum Chordata; class Mammalia; order Rodentia; family Dipodidae; genus Orientallactaga; species Orientallactaga sibirica. The sequence goes on along the minus strand of JAEOAD010000004.1, from coordinate 48,359,129 downwards.
AAATACTGAATATATTGGGGGACATATATTCAAACTACCACACAAGTGTTCTCTTCCAACTGCCTCTCACACATGTGGGAGGTACATCCATTCCACCAACGTGGCTTCCAGATCTTGGGTACTTACCATGTGCCAAGCACTGGGCTAAATGCTTAATTATCACAACCACCCTTGAGAGTTCTCATTATTATCCCTCCTTACAGACGAAGACTTGAGACTGGAGAACTGAAGAAACTCCCCAACCTCACAGGTACTGGGCTGCACAGCTGACTTCATCCTGGGTCTTTATGACTCCCAAGCCCACATCCACAGTTTGGTGATGCCCTTTCAAATGGGAAGTGGCGTTAAGCCAGAATGTCTTAGAGGCAGGAAGTGTGAATTCTGTGAATTTCTCTACTATGTGACCGGTGACAGAGATCTCCATCTGTCTCTTTGTGCTTTGATATCTTTTTCTATGGGGGTGGAATAAATGACATGCATTCCACTAGGGGTATGTGAAAGTGTACTGGGGGTAGATAGTGGTGTGCATGCTAAACGTTAAATGAATTAATGTGTTAAAGAGCTTAGCACATTGGATGCAAAACATGCTGGTTCATGTTCTACTCAGTATTTTGCAATAGTAAAAATGAAGCAGATTCTTTTGTTTGGAAGAGGAAAGAAAGATAATGATGAAGCAGGCAAACATAAGGAATAGTTTAGCCACCACACCCAGGATAGTACTTGACTTAAGCAATAAACACAACCTTCTACACAGTGCACCTAGCAACTTGTTGGGAAGCTGGGACCACCACTTGTGCCAAATAAACTGTACATATAGTGACTGTTCTTTGTGATGGGTACCATTCAAATATATTTTTAGACCCAGGATCAGAATAGCAGGGGGCCATCAAGCCTGAACTGGTTTTGGACACAGTAAAGTAAATTGTGTCCTTTAAGGAAACTTTTAGGGAGAAATTCCCTACTAACCATCTTAACTGGGCATGCATATGATTAAATGAGATGCATTATGGGAAGAAATATGCTCAGTAGAGAAGATGTTATATAACCCAAACCTATCATTCAAACCATAAAATGGCCCAAACTACACCCCTAGTAACCAATCTATTCCCTCCCCAAAATCCTACAAAGGGAAGCCCCAGACTATTCCCTGGGGCCCTTAAGTGCTCACGCCTCTAGTGGCCACTGCCCCTTTGGGAATGTATTCAAACTTTTACCACCGCTTTGCTCATAACACAGTGTCTTCCTGCATAACTAAGTACTTGCACGTATCTGTCTTCAGTTCTTCAAGCAAGCCGCCAAGATCCTGGAAGCACCCAGAGACGGCCTGTAAATTTTGTTCAAAAAATGGTCCATTAGTGATAATTTGCTGTGAAGCTTCTTGGCTAATGCATGCAGCTGTGACCATGAACTTGCAGTGCTATTGTCAAAGCTCCTTGTGAAGATGAAAGAACTAGGGAAAAGACAGGGAGAGAAGAAGCCTCTGGATTCCCACTTCCCATTCCTGCTAAGCCATCACTTGCAATACCAGGTGATGGCGTGGAAATTGCTCTGGCTCCTATCTTTCTGTTTATCGTTGCGCTAGGTCTTTGTAGACTGCAAAGGAGTCAGTACATCACATGGAGCTCCTGCTTAGACTGCCCAGGTTTAAACTCTGGGTCTCCCACTCATGGGGGGTGGGGGTTGCTCTGTGACAATTGAACCTTAAAATGGAAGGCAAGCCAGGTGTGATGACTTTGTGCTAATAATCCCAGCACACTGGAGACTGAGGCAAGGGGACTTTATGGATGCAATTTACTAAAGAGGCTATGAGTTCCAAACCAGCCTGGTTTACAGTGTGAGACCCTGTCTCCAAATAAAATAACAGTAAAAATAAGTAAATAAAATAATAAAATAAAATGGAAATAAAACCTATTGCCTCTAGATGCTAGGAGAACTAAATAGAATAATATAAGTATGCTTAGCAGAGTATCTGGCAAGGATTACACACTCCATAAAGGTCCATTTTGACTTTAATTCTAGTTATTCATTACCTCCTAAAGACCAAGAGGTGGAAAGGTACAGAGGTGTGTGCATTTATTGTGTTGCAATCCCAGCATGTATCATAACACTGTCAGAGACTTGGCATGTCCAGAATGTTCAGTGAACCAGTATTAATATAATATTTAATAGTAAATAGAATTGAATATTCCTCCTCTATACCAATATCTGTGTTGGTTACTTGCACAGATATCCCAATGTATTTTTATTTTACAAGGACAGTGAGGATCAGAAAAGCTGAGGGAGTTGTCAGGCAGGAAGCCCTGGGGAATAGAGGGAGGCTCCTGCTTTCAGAGCTGTGCTCTTTGCTCCCTGAGTCTAACAAGCTTGACTTCCTGTCCAGCAGCACTGATAGAGAATCTCCTCCTCAAAATGTGCCTCGCATGCTTTACTTAGTAAAAACTCCCTTAGGTTTAATTTACATGCAAAAATAAGCATTCTTTGTTTATTTGCTTGTATGTTTTTGTTTTTTTGTTTTGTTTTGTTTTGTGAGTCAGTATCTCACATTGCCCAGGCTGATGTCAAATCCTCTTTGTAGCCAGGTGTGGTGGCACATGTACTTGGGAGGCAGAGGTAGGAGGATGGCTGTGAGTTGGAGCCCAGCCTGAGACTATGTAGTGAATTCCAGGCTACCTTGGGCTAGAGTGAGACCCTACCTCAAAAAACAAGCAAACAAAACAAATTCTCTTTCTACTAGAAGATGATCTTTAACTCGTAATCCTGTTTTCGTTCCTTTCTCTCCCCAGCTCCAAATGACTATTGAGATATATATACTATTTTTTTTCTGGAATTTTCTGTCAATGGAAGCACACAGTAAGCACTCCCTTGCGCTGCTCTGGGGCCTGTAGAAAGCTGGCATCCTTTGGTCTAACCCTCCCATTGTACCACTGAGGGATGCAACCTCAGCCACATGAGGCCAGCCCCTGCTCCACTCTGATTGGGCAGGGACTGGATGCTTCCCGCAATTGGCATGGGCTCTGTCCTTGAGCTTTACTGATGCAATTTACTCAGTGTCCTGTCTTCAGAAGGAAACCTCTGTGGATTGGGGTCCCTGATGTGGGGGATCCTTCCTCTGCCTCCAGGACAGAGCATTTCTGCCCTTTGTGTTCATTGGATACAGCTGACCAGAACCACAAAAGACCTGAAACTGTTGTGAAAGCCAGCAGGGAGGGAGCAGAAGAGCAGCCAGCCACACAGTGTCCAGGGACTTGGACTAAAATTTCTGTCACATACGTCCTTAGAGACAGTTTTTCATCTATAAAGTGAGGCACCTGAAAAGACTGTTTTTTGAGGACCTTCTAAAACCCTGCCAACTCCCCACTCCGCTCCATGACTACTTTACTTCCCTGATTTTCTGCAGACATAAAATGGAAGATGACAATCTAATGAAAATAAAAAATGACTGAGGAAAAGCAGAGTGCAAATAAATAAACTGGGAGAATTTAATCTCCTGGAGAAATTGAAATGCAGTCAGGGGAATGAATACCACGGCAGAAGGCCCTGCATCCGGGAACATCAAAGCTGCTTTTCTAAGGGTACCCTGGGAAAATGACACCCATGTTTGTCCTCGTTTCTCTTTTTGTCTCTAGCTGTCTCAGCAGTGCCTGGGCCTGGGCCTCAGAGGGCATGAAATCTGCAGCAGACCTGCATCAGTGAGTGCTCCCTCTCCCCCTTGCTCCAGCCCCAGTGAATGTTCCCAGTCTCCTAACCTTTGCTCCAATCCCAGTGAGTGCTCCCAGTGTCCTTGCTCCAACCCCAGTCCCCTCCCCATGGCTCCAATCCCAGTGAGAGCTCCCAGCACCCTCCCCCTGGCTTCAATGCCAGGGAGGTCATAAATATTTACCATGAGTGGGGTACAAAAACCTTCCACTTTGGGCTGGAGAGATGGCTTCGCAGTTAAGGCGCCTGCCTGCCAAGCCTACGAATGCTCGTTGGAATCTCTAGATCCCACGTTTAGCAGACGCCAAAGTGATGCAAGCATGCAATGCTGCACTTGTCCACAAGGGGGCGCACAGGTCTGGAGTTCCTTCACAGCCACTGAGGCTGCTGGCACACCCATTCTCCCTCTCTCTCTCTCTCTCTCTACCTCTTCCTCTTCCTCTCTTCCTCCCTGTCTCTCTCTCCCTTTCTCAATAATAATTTTTTTAAAAATCTTCCACTTCTAACTTATAACATACTATTGCATCTCCCCAGAAAGTAATTTGGACAATAGATGTAAACCTGCAGACAATGATGGTGAGTTCTTTATGGTCTATTTCCAGGAAACTTGGCAAGACAATTGAGTTGGAAGCAATAAAACCAACACAACAAGCCCTCAGTATTCAAGAAAAGAAGAGGAAATCAGTGAGTTGGGGCTTCTTTTTTCCCCCCATTCTTTTAAAAGCAAGATGTCTAGGGCTGAAGATATTGCTCAGTGGTAGAGTCATTCAAAACCCTAAAAGAAAATGATAACCCATTTCTTTTTAAAAAGAATAGAAAGAAAAGAAAAAGGCCAGGCATGGTGTTATATGCCTGTAATCTCAGTACTTAGGACACAAACACAAGGGGATCAGAAGTATAAGTCATCCTGGCTACTTGCTTGAGGCTAGCCTGGGCTACATGAGACCCTCTCACAAAATAATAAAGAGGTCTGGGAGATGGCTCATCAGTTAAAGTGCTCGCTTGTAAAGCCTGATAGCCTGGAGTTCAATTCCTCAGTACCCATGTAAAGCCAGATGCACAAAGTGATTCATGCATCTGGAGTTTGTGTGCAACACCAAGAGGCCCTGATGTGCCCATGCTCCCTCATTCCTTCTGTACCTCTCTCCTTGTAAATAATTTTCAAAAATAAATAAATAAATAAGCAAACAGACAAGCAAGCAAGATTTTTGCCTGTGACACACAGAGGAAAAGAGCTAAAAGTGATACTGGGTATTGGTAATTTATCACAAAAAAAATCAAAAACAAACACATAAGATTTATAAACAAGGATATTTGTTAGAGTATTGTTTATGATAGGGAATAAATAGCAATTCATTTCTTTTTTCTTTTTGGTTTTTGAGTTTGGGTCTTGCTGTAGCTCAGGCTGACTTGGAATTCACTATGTAATCTCAGGCTGGCCTCAAAACTCACAGCCACCTCCCACCTCAGCCTCACAAGTGCTGGATTTAAAGGCATGCACCACCACACCTGACTATTTTGTCATTTAAATATAAATTTTCATCTGGAAAGATGGCTCAGCAGTTAAAGGTGCTTGCTTGCAAAACCTAGTGGCCCGGGTTCTATTCTCCAGTAGCCACATAAAGCAAGATGCACAAAATTGTGCATATAAGGAGGGGCTGGAGAGATAGCTCAGTGGTTAAGATGTTGCCTGCAAAGCCAAAGGACCCAGGTTCAATTCCCCAGTACCTATGTAAAGCCAGATGCACAAATTGGCAAATGCATCTGAAGATCGTTTGCAGTGGCAGGAGGTCCTGGCGCACCCAGTCTCTCTCTCTCTCCCCCCTCTCTCTCATCTTTCTGTCTGTATATCTCTGCTTGCAAATAAATAAAATATTTTTAAATGGCGCTTGCATCTGAAATTCATTTGCAGTGGCAGGAGGCCTTGATGTGCCCATACTGTCTCTCTCTCTCTCCCTTCCTCCCTTCTTCTCTCCCTCTTTATCTGTGTCTCTCAAGTAAATAAGTAAATTTTGAAATAAAATAATTAAAAAACAAAAATATTATGATGAAGTCAAGCAATGCAATATTATGCAGTCATTAAGTTTTTTTTGTTGTTTTTTTTTTTTTTTTTTTTTTTTTTTTTTTGGTTTTTCGAGGTAGGGTCTCATTCTGGCTCAGGCTGACCTGGAATTAACTATGTAGTCTCAGGGTGGCCTTGAACTCTCGGCGATCATCCTACCTCTGCCTCCCAAGTGCTGGGATGAAAGGCCCACCACGCCCGGCTAGTCATTAAGTTTTACAGAAGGGCTAGGAATGCCACTCAGTGATTGGATTCTTGCCAAGTCTATCCAAGGCTCTGGGTTCAATCCCCAGTGCTGCAAAAACAAACAAGAAATATTGCTATAGAAGAATTCAAACTCATGGGAATTTTTCATAAAATAGTGTTAAACAAAATTAATATAATCTCAATGTTATATAATAAATATGTGTATATGCATGCATAGTTAAAAACTGGAAAAACCTTTCCCAAAATGTTAGTAAGAAATACTTTAAGATGATGCTTTTAGAGATGACTTTAACTCTGACTCTCTACAACTGAGCTACACCCCTAATCCCATAAGCCCAAATTTTCAAGATTCTTTTCTAGGTTTACCAGCTTGGAAGTATGTGAAGGCATAATTGATGCAATTCTCAATTGTTCTTAAAATTAAAGAGAAGTGATAAACAATCTTCTCAGGGGCAGTCGGTCCACTTGTCCCATATCTTCTACTCTCGGTATTTGTCATTCCTTCCAGAACAGTTTCCTTTGTGCATCACACTTGTTGAGACATTAGACAAGGTTTCCAGATAGCATCGTGGTGGGTGGTGAATGCTAAGGCTTCTGGTGCATGGGGTCAGAGCCACATTTGTTTTGAGCCGATAAGAAATACCAGAGAATTCACAAGGGGTCCTTGGGAAGGAAAGGACAATCTCCAGAGGGGAGTTTTCAAGTTGATTGTAAGTCAGGAGGATACAGACAATTGTGAAAGAGAAATGTTAAATGAAAACTAATTAAACAGAGTCCAGAGGTAGAGTGGCTGTGTGTATGTGTGTGTGTTTCACTAGAATGGATGATATACCTAGGCATTAGGAAATAGGTGGAAATTTACAAAAATTATTAGAAAGCAATAGAATCATCTGCCTGTGCCAAGCCATCCTTATAAAAACCAAAACACACCTATAGTTCATTACTTACAAAAGCTGCTGCATATCATATAATAATATAATAATTACATTTCTTTAATTCCATAAATTGGGCCAATGCAATGACACTTTATCACAGTACATTGGCTAGTTGATGTCATGACCCCCCCAATCTGCTATTCCTATCTATCTTTGGCTCTTCCATTGCACCCCACCACCCTAGTCTATGCTCATATAGAAGATAAAAGATCAGATTTTGTTTTTAAAAGTGAACTTGCTCCTCATTCCAGCCACATCCTTAGAATCAAAATGGACCTAATTTCTATTGAATTTGTTATAATAAACTGTGTACTCTACATTTAACTTCTGGGAAGTATCAAAGCAAAAGTGTTAGCTAACTCGTGGAGCTGATGTCCTGTTCAGGGACAAAAGACACTGCTCCGACTTCCACCTGTGCTCTCTGGGGGATACTCAGATCCATGTTCATTATCACGGTCATCAGCAGGACCAGCAGTATTTTTTTGTTTGTTTGCTTTCTTTTTGGTTTGTCTTGTTTTTATTTCTGAAATGTGATTTTATTCTGTAGCACAGGCTGGCTTGGAACTCACGATGTAGCCGAGGACTATCCTCAAACTCCTTGTGATCCTCCTATCTCAGCCTCCTAAATACTGGGACTATAGGCCTTGGCTATCATGGCTGGCTTTCACTGTCATTCTTTGAAAAGTTAATTAGAATGATGAGTTTGATCCATATGAAGATAAAGCAAGGATCACATCAGTGGCAAGGGAGATATTTAGTAAAATGAGCACTAAAAATGCTGTCACAGATTCTCACGTTGTGCGCACCATTCATAGAGGATGAAGGGGATGAAGTGGTGGTGCAGTGGGACCCGTAGCGATCAGCCTCTGCAAGGGCCTTTTCCACTTGCTTGCACATGTACATATGCTTTTCACACTGGTGTACATTAGAAATCAAGAGCCATTTGACATGGAGATAAGATAGTGTGTGTTTCCTGGGGAAATATGTCTATTATAGGATTTTGAAGCTCCGATGAACTATGAGAGAGATTGTGCCAGAATTAGTAAGCTGACACTAGGACTGTCTGAGTTAGTTTAGGTTGCTACAATAAACCACCATAAACAGAAATGACGGAAACCAGAGTTGGGAATTCCAAGATCAAGGCACCAGAAGATTTGGTATCTGCTGAGGGAGGGTTTGTTTTCTCCTTTGCAGAAGGTTCTCTTGTTGCTGTTTTCTCACCTGGTAGAAGGAGTAAGAGTCCCAGGGTGGGAGGAGGGAGCTTTATAAGGGCACAAATCCACGAATGAGGGCTCAACCTTCACAACCTAATCTCTTCCCCAAATCCTACATCCAAATGCGACCTTGTTGAGAGAATAGGCTTTTGAGGCCACAGATACTTAGTCAATAGCAGTAACTAAACAAGCAAGAAAGACATTTTTTTCTGCTTTTCTCTTAATAGCTTGATAATGAAGTTGAAAAGACGGCAAATCTTGTTATTAGCAACTGGAACCAGCAAATTAAGGCAAGTATTTGTAAATAACCCTCAAATAACTCAGGTTTTAAGATTAAGGCTCTTCTCACATGTTCTAGTATTAAAACATCTGAATGCTTATTGAAGAGAAAATGATTCCCCACTTGAGTCATTACTGAGGTACACCTGCCAATTAAATAAAGGTGGAACATATATTAGACTTTTGTAGCTAACATTCACATGACATTTATTATGTGTTAGGGCCATGTGTTGACATATTAATAATTACAACAACCCAAAGTGATGTAATCTTGCACTGTCCCAACATACGTTTTAATTGTCCAACAGGCAATTGAAGCACTCTTTAAGGTTATAATTCTGGTTAATGCTTGAACCAAGAATGTGTATGTCAATTTGACAAGTATATTTGATCTAGCTCTTGTCTACACTATGCCAAGGTGTGATTCTTCAAGTTCCTAATAACTTACCTGTTAGGCAACATATGCAGGAAACAGCAAATGAATCCTTCCAGCGAGAGGAATTATGAGCTGATGCGAGAAGCTAGCACATTAGGCAAAATTTGAGGTGAGGGGACAAATTGGTGTTATTGGTACTTAAGCAGCAAACATAGCAGATGGGGTCCATGTGTACAGAAGATTATTGGAGAACAATTTGGTGTAGGGAAGATCTCCTTACATTCCAAAAGTTGAAAGCTTACTTCATCTTACTTTCCTTCACCCAAGTGCTAATGTCCAAGGAGAACTTTTTTAAGTAAACAGCCAAATAACCCAATAACCAGAGATGCCCTCAGAAAGTTCCCCAGGCTGGATCTGGAAGCTTCTGCTGAAACTGAAGCCTCCACAGGCTGAGGAATTGAATAACAAATGCTTAAAAAAATTAATTCCTACACCTATAGTCCTTGTAGAATCAAATAGGGATTCAAGAGAGTCATTTTAATAAAATCAGGTCTTAAAGGTCCAGAAAAAAGCATTGTTAGTCATCTGTTTTTAAAATTTGCTCTCAATTTTCTGAACCTTCTTAAAGAGGATTTGTTAAAAAAAAAAAAAAAAAAAAAAAAAAAACTTTCCTTAATTATTCAGACTTCCCAGAAAATTCAACATAATGGACCAGGCAGAAACCACACTCTGGAGCTGGAGCTCCATTGCTTAAGAGAACAAAATGCACTTTTATTATTTCCCAGTTTCTGACAAGTCATTTTTCTAAATAAAATGATTTTGTTTTTGATGAAGAGTGACAAAAGAATTAGACAACATAGAATTCTCGAGCTATAATAATTTTCTCCCTGGCTACAACTCAATAGATTCAGCATATCAGTAATGAAGTCCAGTCTAGTTTAGAGACACAAATGCAAAGCCTTAAAGGGCTAGTACTCTTGTCTCAGAACCTCGCCTATCAGCAGGCAGTGACTGGTGAAAGGCAGAGGAAAGGGCTGTGAGCTCCCTGTTCCTTTGTTTCAGAAAGGTAGCAGGTTTGTCTCTGGTTTCCAAGGAAATACACCTGAGCAGTCCCCCTTCACTGTCCACTTTTGTAGTCTTTGATATTTTAAAGTGAGATGGGTGAGGTACGTGCCTTTCATTCTAGCATTCTGGAGGTAAGACAAAAGAATTGAGAATTCAAGGTGAGTTATTAAATGTACCCAGTATGACCAAAACGTGTGTGGTTCTCCAACCAAGTGTTCACTGCTGGGGTATTCTAGGCAGAGTTTGGGGTGAGGGAACAAAAAGCTACTCCATCGTTGCTGGGTATGGTGTATCACACCTTTAATCCCAGAACTTGGGAGGCAGAGGTGGGAGGATCGCCATGAGTTCAAGGCCACCCTGAGACTACACCATAAATTCCAGGTCAGCCTGGGCTAGAGACCCTACCTCAAACAAAATAAATACTCCATCATTCAAGCTAGTACACAAATAGCTTTCCTTCCAAAGTACAAGAGCTTTGCCCTGAAGATCAGCTTCTGCCTCTTTTTGTCTTGCTCATATGTTTCTGATTCTAGGCTAAGAAAAAATTAATGGTGAGTACCAAGAAGCATGAAGCACTTTTCCATCTTCTAGAAAGCTCCAAACAATCCATGACCCAGAAGGAGAAGCAGAAGGTAAGCTGTCATGGCAACCGGGCACTCAGTTGGGAAGCAAGGAACTGGCTGGCTCCTCCCACTTTCGGATCTCTGTAGGTTGGCAGAGCTTGAAAAGGGATTCTAAGTCATCCATCATCACAATTTTAAAAAGTACCACTGACATGACACATTAGATCAGTTGTGTTCACATTTCGTCTTTCTTTATGTGTGTGGTGTGTGCCTTTGTGTATGTGTATTCATATGTGTGGGGATGCAAGTGTTATGTACAGGTGTGCCCGAATATGTGTGTGTGTGGAGGCTAAAGATCAATGTCAAGTATCTTCCTCAATTGCTCGCTACCTAATTTTTTGCAGCAGGGTTTCTCACTGAAGCTGATTCAGGTAGAGTTGCTCAGCAGAATGCCGTAGGGATCATCCTGTCTCCGCTTCCCTGGTGATGGGATTACAGACAGGTGCCACCATAGCTGGCTTTTGACGTGGGTACTAGGGATGCAAACTCAAATATCCAGTCCCCCAATTTTTTAAATAGAGAATCCAATTAAGAAAAAAATGTCAGCTCTTCCTCCAAAAAGTAAATATATATTATATATAATATATAGAGAGACTTTATATGTTATACCAATATTTGAAGAACATTATAAAACATAAAGTAGATGTGTTTATAGGATGACATAAAGGTAAACAGTTTGATAATCATGATGTTTATATAATCAGGAAGTAATCTTTAAATAAGTATGTAATCAATATATACCCTTGGGGCAATGTTTAGACTTAATCATAATTAAGTAAATATAATTTCATTGATTTAGGAGTCCTCTTGACAATTAAAAAAAATCATGTACTTATTTATTTATTTGCAAGCAGAGAGAGATAGAAGAAAGGCAAAGAGAATGGGCACACCAGGGCCTCCAGCAGCTGTAAATGAACTCCAGATGTATGTGCCACTTTGTGCATCTGACTTTACGTGGACACTGGGGAGTTGTAGTCAAACACCTTAACTGCTAAGCCATCTTTCCACCCCCTCTTGACAATTTCAACTTTTGAAATAAGTAACAAAATTTTGCGTCAAATTCTTGTCAGATTCCATGACATCATCCAAGTTTTGCTTTTTTTGTGTGAATGATGTGCTCATAGCTAGGAGAGGCAGAGAGCATCGTCTGTGATATTTTTGTTTATTCTTTGTGTTTACATCCTGAAGACTAGCATCGTTTTAAGGTTCCTGGCAGAAATCTTTTTAAAACACGTGTGCATGCTATGGGCATTAACCTAATTGAAGCTGGATAACACTGTGCAGATCCCCATGACCAGGTGCATGTCAGTGACCACAGTCCCAGGATGCTGCAAATGAAGGCTTGGCAGGGCCACAGCAGCTCCTCATGCTACAGAACCCGGCTCTTCCAGGCCGCTTCTAATTCCATACCCATCCACATGGGGGCGCCACTGTCCACTCACATATTAAATAAGAGTAGACATGATAATATTTTTAAACAAAAATGAGCCCAAATAATATTGGGGTCCAGGCACAAAGTCAAGCACTTTCTGGCCAAAAGGTCATCTTACATACCTGTTGTAGTATGTGGCCTATACTGAAACCTTTTAAAAAAATATTTTATTTATTTGTAAGCAGAGAGATACAGGCAGAGAGAAAGACAGAGAGAGAGAGAGAGAGAGAGAGAGAGTCCCAGGGCCTCTAGCCACTGCAAATGAATTCCAGATGCAAGTGCCACTTTGTGCATCTGGCTTTACATGAACACTGGGGAACCAAACCCAGCTCATTATGTTTTTCAGGCAAACACCTTAACCGCTGAGACTTTTAAATATTCCATACCTCTTCCAATAGATAAAGTCTCCCTAAAGACATGTAGCCAATGCCACTGCAATCCCAAAAATCCTTAAAAGGAAAAGAAGCAAGCGTCTCATTTCAAGTTGCTCTGGCATTTCGTCTGAAGAAACTGTTAGATGAATAACTGAAATGCATTGTTAGCAAGATTTTACAATATTCTTATTTCTTCACATTTCATTACATGTCAATCCTCACAGTTTGAAATGATCATAACAAGTGTTGAATAATGAGCAGCCTCAGCGGAGGCCAAACCACGGGACTGAAAAAACGCTCTGGGTACCAGGACATAGCCAACACCTTCTGAGGCATCATTAGAAGCTAGTCTTTGTTGATGCGAAGCATTAATCAAGAGAAAAGCTGAGTGTTGAATTTTCCCTTTCCTGTCTTAGACACCCCCTTGCAGTGGTTCCCCCCATCAAACCTCTCAAATGCTCAGTCTATCTTCCTGTGTAAAGGCTGCTACATCTAGTTACCAGAGCCTGGACAGCTTTAACAAGAATTTATTTCTCATCGTTGTAGTAGTTCAGAGATTCAGGATGCCAGCACAGTTGGGTTCTGGAGAGGGCCTCTCCCAGACTGTAGACTGCCAATGTCACACTATATCCTCACAGGGCAAAAAGAAAATCTCTCGAGTTCCTTTCATTTTTTTAAAAAATATATACTTTTTTCTTTATTTATTTGAGAGAGAGAGAGAGAGAGAGGCAAACAGACAGACAGAGAGAAAGAGAAAGGGACAATGGGTGCGTCAGGGCCTCCAGCCACTGCAAATGAACTCCAACGCATGCATCACCTTGTGCATCCAGTTTAGGTGGGTCCTGGGGAATTGAACCGAGGTCCTTTGGCTTTGCAGGCAAGCACCTTAACTGTTAAGTCATCTCTCCAGCCGGTGGGTTCTTTTCTTAAGGGCTTTGGTCACATTCATGTGGGCTCCACTTTTAAGACCCAATCACTTTCCAAAATTTCCACCTCTTAATATCTAATCTTAATAACCTGAAGGGGTTAGAATTTCAACATAGGCATGTTAGGGGCGCTCATGCATTCAATCCCATAACTGTCTTTTCTCCTTTCTGAGCCAAGATTTACTGAAAAGTTTGCCTGTGCTCTGTCTGCACTTCCGGTCTCCTGCTCACTCCTTCAGCCTCTCTCCTAGAGCTCTCGCTCCATTCCAAAACCTCAGCGTTCTTGACGCAGAAAACAATGTCTCTCTCATGAAGGCCAACTTTCCAGGACTTTCTAGTTTTTGCCTTAGTGAACTTCCGGGAAACATTGTGCATTGTTTATTTCCCCTTCTAGAAAGATTCTCTGCTTAACATAGGCAATGGCTCTTTCTTTGTTTTCCTCCTACCTTCCGGGAAATTTTATCTTGGGCTTCTTAACGAACTTCCCTTTTTCTGCCTGGTCTTTTAATATATTTCTATATCTGAGGATTTCCTTCCTAGGCCTCTCTGTCTTTTATTGTGTATCTCTGCTGTCCAACATAATACTGTCTATGTCAGATACTCAGTAAATAACAGGTACTCAATAAATACATTCTCAAGATTTCAACTACCATATCTACACTGACAATGCCCAAATTTATATCACTAGCCAAACCAATTTCTAAACTGGCTTTTGGCACCTCAAACTTAACATCGAAAGTCAGACCTATCACTTCTCTCTACCAAAGATAAGTCTTTATTCCTGTTTTCTAGGGTTTTCAGCATCATCACCTACCACATCCTCCCAGTTCTCCCAGTTTTAACTCCTAAGCCAAATGCTTCTTGAGCATCTTGCATAGCCCTGTCCCCCAGGCCATGATTTTTATTTGCCTGGATTACTAGCAAATTAGTTTATTAAACTGGATCATAGGCAACAAAAATATTTTTTTGCCTTCAGTATTGCCTCTTACTATCTGTGACCTGTGTACAAGCCAAGGTGGCTTTCCTGAAACCTAAATCCAAATGTATCATTACCCTTTGCAAAGTCATTCAGGGCTTTCCTGTGACTTCAGGATGCAGTATACACACACTCTGTTGTGTGACCCCAAGGCATTTCCTGACTTGACCCTACCTGCTGCATCGTCTTCTCTCATTATTCTCCCTCTCTGTGAACTCCAACTTAGCATTTTTTTTTCCTGCTTCAGGCCATACTATTTTACCTCACCAATTCCAACTTTCACTTTAGGCTTATCCAGACACAGATCTTTCTTGTATCAGCACCTATTACATGCAAAACTCACAGCTTAAAAGTCATTTTCTTCCAAGACTAGGTGCCACTCTTGTTGCTTGAGTGACACCAAATCACTTCTACCATCCTGGGACCTCTGGATCCGGTCACGCAACATAGCAGTGCCCTATGCACATTCCTGATGGGAAAAAAAGCCTGTCTTTTTGTATTCTATTCCCAAAGTCTGCCACATGACGCACTGTAGATAATATATGTTGGGTGAATAAATGAATGTTCCCTTCTAGAGGAAGAAGAAAGAAAAAGAAAGCAGTTTCTTCAATTTCAGTAAAGTAAGTTTTAAAAACTTAGGGTTATTTCTTATAAATCTGCTGTGTGAAAACTTGTGATCAGTAGTTCTATAGCACAGGGTGATGGAGGTGAGTGGTAATCTCAAGAGCTTTGATTCTTATCATTAGGCATGTGAGCATTCTCAACAAGAATTTCAGGGTAATAATTTAACAAGGTGGAGCTTTGTCCCTTTTTATTAGCACATATTAGTTATATGAAATGATGGGTTTCATTGTGACAGTTTCATACATATATATAAAATGTATTTTAATTAATCCTCCCATTGCCCTCTCCTGTCCCTGCTCCTCCTCTCTTTGGACCCTTTCACTATATTGTTATCAGATTAAAATTCACAAGCTCATGTTTCTACAGATAGATGTGGTTCATTATACCTGATACACAAAAGTAAATGTGTCCTGTGTAGGTCATCCATCACATCAGAGGGACAGTTGAATAGCTAGCATATCAATTGGAATAATAGTGAATAGTATTAATATTTGCCATTTTAAATGAATGTCCTCCATGATTGTAACATAAGTCAAAGTGTCCTTAGGCATAAAGAGAGTCATTCTTAAAAGCCTTTGTCTTTGTCCTTGAAACTCCTAAGCTGCCAACATCAGGAGGTTCTGAGTAATCTTTCAAGTGTGGCTTGAGGACCATTTACATAAGAATCGTCTGAGAATCTGGTGAAAAAATCCAGATTTCCCTATCTCACTACAGAGCTACTGAATGAATACTGCTATTTGGGGGCTCTGGAAATTTCTGTTTTACAAACACCAGCCCATTCCTAGACATTGGAAAATTCATTCATGCAACCCAACTTCCTCATTTTCTCTGAGACACGAAATTACTATGTGGACATTCTGATCATCCATTTCAGCCGATGTGGATCAGAGGGTTTGAATTACTTGGATTTTCAAATTTGGAGGTTAGCAAGAGGGACACTTTATGAGGGACAAGTCTCTGGGGAGAAGGATGAGAAGAAACCATGTGTCAGGCTGTCTGTAACATGCAGTTAATATGAACATGTATCCCAGGGTTTTTACTAGTATTGATGATAATAATCTTTGAGTGCTATACTAGATGCAGGGTTCATAATGCAATAAGTATCTTACACACATTACGCGGTGGAATCTTCAAAGTAACTCAATGAAGTATGAGCCATATTATCCTCATCTCAGTGATGAGAAACTGTAGCTCATTATCTAACTCGTCCTGCAGCAGGAACAAAGCCTTCTCCTTCTAGAGGTCTGATCCCAGAGCTTTACGTCTGGCTTTAAAATCATCAGACAGGTTGGTGATCAGGCATGTTTTAAAAATGAGTTTTGTAGTTTCTCTACCCATCCTAGTAAGCAGCTCAGGGGCTTGAGGATTCATTGAATAAGGCTCTAGTACGGGCTGTTAATTTAAGTTGGAGATCCTGGACTTGTCAATTGTCAAATGGCCTCCTTGATTTGATGAATGTGGGCAAATCCCTTCATATTTAAGGCCTCAACCTCTTCAAATATAAAACTGAGGGTAACATGCTAAAAGGCCATTAAGGTTCCTTCTGGCTTCTATTAACATTTTCGAAAAACAATCTCTGGTTTTGTCATCTATGATTGCTCTTTACAGAGAGTAGAGAGGTAAGAAACACATCCTTGGGCCACATGAAATTCTTTCTGTGCAATTACAAGACTCTCGTGTAAATGTGTTAGAAGATGTGACTGTGATGTTTTACTTTAGCTCCTCAACAAGCTGAAAAAATCGACTGAGAAATTGGAAAAGGAAGATGAAAATTACTACCTGAAAAACATGGCCGGCTACTCTACCAGACTGAAATGGGAAACCACATTAGCAAACTGCTATAAGGTAAGTTAGGCAGTCACATTTTACTCCTTCCAAAGAGCTTTGTGCAATCTTGGAAATAAAGGTCAGATAAACAACTGCAGGACCTGATTCTGTCTTGGCTGTGATTCTCACTCGAAGTGTGATTCTAGCTACACCACATTTCCTCCCATTGTTTCCACTTCTCCTTGGATACAATCACAATGAAAATTTATTGTGCTCATTAGCCACACTTTCTCCTCCTAATTCTCAATGGGTACACATCTAACTTCAAAAAGTGCTCAAGTACAATGTAAATGAAGGCTTAGGTATTAGATACTCAGAAACGAATTTTAGGCAAGAGAGCTGACTCATACGGTGATCCTTTCTGGAATCCCTTTCTCCATCAGGCAGGATGTTGGGGACTGGCTATACAGAGATGGATAAAGTGCTACTCCAAAACTTTAATTGTGCCTCTTATCACAGACACATAAAGAATGGATTGTGGTAAACTGACAAAGATATGTGCAAAATGTGAACAAGCAAGTCACAAAAGGGAAAATAAAAAAATCAACATTAAACATGTAGAAAAGTAATCATTGGGCAAAAATTATGAAGTGATACTATCCGGTATTAGCAAGGATGTTAGCAAGCAAGAATTTTTGTACCCTTCTAGTGGGAATAATTCATTGGTATCTAATAAAATAAAATATACCTGTTCTTATAACACAGAAGTTCTCCTTCTAAGAATGTATCCTGAAGAAGCATTTATAATTGCACATTGAGAGTGATTCACAGGAATGTTTTAGAATTATTTATAATCAGATAGTAAGAAAAAAAATACAAAGAATCTTCATTCCCAGCAAAGAACACACTTAAAATGTGCTCTAATTTAGAATGCAAACAATACCCACCACAGTTAATTGACACTATGTTAAACACAAACTAATCTCAAAACAATGATATTAAAAGGAATGCACCATGTATACATCTATATAAATTTAAAACATTTCAAACCCACTTCCCAAATTGTACTAATTTGATATGTATGTGTTTGTAAATACATACATAGTGACTGGACCTATGCTGGCTCAGGGAAGTAGTGCTTCTGTTGGGAAGACAACGGGACTGTCACATACCACCAACTCATCATGGATGGCCCCTGGGGAAGCAGTACACCCACTTTCCAGGGTTAAAAACTGCTTCAACTATGTATTAATACCTTCATTCTCTGTGTACAAGTCCAAATAAATATTACCATATTAAATAATTATCAATGGCAAGAGCATGAAAATTTTTATTTTTCTCCATGTGTTGAGCTCTTTAAAAAGGTTTCAGAGAGCTGTAGTTGGAAAAAGAAATGACATAATGACTAACCTATATCAAGTATATGATGTATGATGTAGTCAGAGACTGTCCAGGTACATTCATGTGCGTTATATTCTATACCATCACAAATCTGAAATAAGGACCTTTAGTCTTTAGAAAGAAGATCATTTAATTCCCATTTATAGTTGAAGAAATTGAGGCTGGAGAGGTGAAGTAATTTGCCTAACATGATTTTGGGATTCGAGGTCAGCCTTTACACAATACTTCTGCCCCAGTAAGAACTGAGAGAGGTCTATTTCAGTGACGAGGTCTTCGGAGTCCCTGTGTCCTGTCACCGAAATAGACCTAAAATGAACCCAACATGGCCCAGGGAAGTTCGTGGAAGAGGGGGCGGAAAGATTGTTAGAGCCATAAGTTGGGTCATGATGCACAGAGACATTGCCTCTCCCCCATAACTGATGGCTACCACCACAATGCATGACCCACAATTCCCACGGGGGGAGGACAGGGAGAAGGCTAACAATGGTACCATCATGGCTGTATACACACTGTATGCATAACTAATAAAAAAAAGAAATTAAAAAAAAGAAGAAGAAGAACTGAGAGAAGGAAAGCAATAGGCAAGCAGGGACTGATGGGCTATATTTAAGTCCCTTGCAGTTCAGCTACTTTCAAGGGAGAGATAGATGTAGTTAGAGAAGAAAGAAGACTGTTTTTAAAAAGGTGGTGAGAACTTGATTAAAGAGTGAAAGAAATGAGAAGCCCTTCCCTCATTTATTTACACCATTGTTGCTGTTATTGTCATTATTGTTGTTTTGTTTTGTTTGAGACAGGGTTTTACTCTGTAGCCCAAGCTGCCCTGGATCTCATTATGTAACATATATCGTCCTGAACAGCCCTCCTGCCTCAGCCTCCCAAGTGCAAGGATTATAGGTGTGTGCCTCCACACAGTGCTTATGTGTACCTTTGACCATTGTTTATCCTGGATAGGTTTTAAATGAGATGACGAGGAAAGGCCCTAGAATTTTTTTCTCATGCTAGCCATTTGAAGTTTGGGCTCTGATCTTGCCTCATGCCCCAGGACAGCCCAGTAATCTGGAGCTTTTGACAAGGCCTGGTTTCCATGGATGGCTCTGTTAGGAGATGAGGCAGACATTGTGGCTCCCACTCCATCTTCCAGGCACTCTTCAAGGACTGCAATAAAAACAAGTAAGCTTAGCATCTCCATCTTCGTCCCGTATGTGCCTAGGTCACAGAAACGGGTGACAGTACTGATTCTCATCTGCATAGCTGACATCAAGCTGGCTTTCAGTGTGCACTAGGTATTGCTTGTTCTAATTGTTCTCATTATCCCCTGCTCTCATTAGATCTCTCCTTCATCTCAGCTTCCTGTTCTTCTTAAGATCCTCCTATTCCTACCCACAATCCCAGAAAGATCACTTCCAGTTAGAGGCCAGCCTAGTCTACACAGCAAGTTCCAAACCAGACAGTACTAACGGAAAAAAAAAAAAAAAAAAAAAAAACTTCCCCTCCTGCCTCTTTCAGTACTCCTACTCCAGACAGTTGCACCACTTAGTCAGCATGTGTGGCCTTGCATTTGCCTCACCTTCATGCATCTGGCTAACATGGGATCTGAAGAGTAGAACATGGGTCCTTAGGCTTTGCAGGCAAGCGCCTTAACCACTAAACCATCTCTCCATCCCCTAATTTTTTTTTGAAACACCCTGGAAATTATCCTCTTTCCTTACAAAATCATCCTATGATGACAAGAGATTAATTTACATTTCAAAAGCCTTCTTTCCATTTTAGCTTTTTGTTTCTATTTTATTAGACTCTACATCAGGTTCAGTATCTACTCAAAGGCATAAGAGAGAGAGTAGGATTTTCTTTCACACCTCTGTGTCTTGGATTTTTGCTTCCACTGTGCTGGGGACCATCAGAATAGTCTCTCTCTCTCTCTCTCTCTCTCTCTCTCTCTCTCCTGTGCAGTTGTCACAGCTCCCTGACCTCACCTTTTTTAAAACTGTTTTTTTTTTAATTTTAATTTGAGAGAGAGAGAGTGTGAGAGAGAGAGAATTGACACAGCAGGCCTCATCCACTGCAATTGAACTCCAGATGCTTGTGCCATATAGTGGGCATGTGCGACCTTGCGCTTGCCTCACCTTTTGTGCGTCTGGATTACATGGGATCTGGAGAGTTGAACATGGGTCCTTAGGCTTTACAGGCAAGTGCCTTAACCACTAAGCCATCTCTCCAGCCCCTGCCTTCTTTTGAGATGTCTTCTGCCTCCCGAGTGCTAGCCCACTTCCACTGGAGGTGTCCTCTGTGAAGTCATCCTGCTCTACACTAACCTTAATAATAATGCTCTTACTTTGCACTTTCTTGGTTTGTGTCTACTTGGTTTATACAAGTCATGGACTCACAGATTACTCCCTGACTCTGATCTATATTTTCATTATATTTACATATTCAAGGATAAGATGCTAGATTTATGAAGTCATGTAACAAAAGTAGGCTGAATTCTGTAAGGAAGAATTTCATTGTAAGTGTATGTAATAGAAATGGAACAATGAGAATCTTAGTTTCATTTTTTTATTCATCCTTTCATTGACTTTCTATAAAAATTGAACATAAGAATTAATTTGAGTCCATACAGTGTCCTTTTATCCCTCTGTACTTTATAGATTGGATTTACAAATCTGTCAGAGAACAATCATTGAACTATGTTCACAGCATGCTATCTTATGGTAATCTTGATACCATCAACAGCATGGTATGATAAATGTAGAAACCAAGTATGTGGAGGCACACACCTGTGATCCCAGCCCTCAGGAGGCTGAGATTTGAGACTCGTGAGTTCAAGGCCAGTGTAAGTTATATAGCACAACTTTTTCCCTAAGTAAACAAGTATACCAGTAATACAGTTGCTTATTATCACCAAATATTATGCACTAGGCATTATTGTATTGCTGGACTTTTCTACACCTGTCAATGGAGTAGGATAGTAGACATCAGTATTACCACAAATGTGTGACTAATGCAATGTGCTGTGATGTTATGATGGCTCGGATGTCAGTAATGGGAATTTTTCAGTTCCTTTATAATTTTATGGAGCCACTATGTACATGGTCTGCACTGACTGAAAAAAAATCATTATGCAGTACATAACTATATACACAATGGATGCGTTTGGACAGCACACACCTACATAGTGAATTTAATGAAGTGATTAAATGATATTTTCATAGGTTAGTGATGGTAGTGGGGGGAACTGGTCATGCGTGAGGTTAAGATTAAAAAAAAAATACAACAGAATAGAAAACTAAAAATTCATACATACATGCCTAAACTGGAATGGCCCACAGGGTTTAGTGCTGGCCATTTCTGATGAAAGAGTTACAAGTAATTTTAGAATGTATTTCGCTATGGCCTTTTGTGGTCCTAGGAAAGTTTCTTAAAGCACCCATGGTGCTTGTTAAAATTCAGATTCCTCAGGCTGGAGAGATGGCTTAGCAGTTAAGGCACTTGCTTGCAATGCCTAAGGACCTAGGTTTGATTCCCTAGTACCCACGTAAGCCAGATGCACAAGGAGGTGCATGCATCTGGACTTCATTTGCAGTGGCTAGAGTCCCTGGTGTGCCCACTTTCTCCCTCCCTCCCTCTCCCTCTCTCTCTCTCTTCTCTCTCATTCTTTATCTCTCTCTTAAATAAATAAATAATTTAAAAAATATTCAGATTCCTGAGCACCACCCCAGATCTGATGACTTGAATCCCTGAATGATTTTAAGAAGGGTCCAGGTAACTTCTAAGTATCTTCAAGTCTGAAGCCCCTGCTCTGGAAAGACTGTGATATTTCTTCTATCAGTTTTTTCTTTAAAAAAAAATATTTTATTTGTTTATTTGAGAGAGACTGAGAAAGAGGCAGAGAGAGAATGAGACAGGGTGCACCAGGGCCTCTGACTACTGCGAACGAACTCCAGGCGCATGTGCCACCTTGTTCATCCAGCTTTATGTGGGTTCTGGGAAGTCGAACCTGGGTCCTTAGGCTTTACAGGCAAGTGCCTTAACCACTGAACCATCTCTCCAGCCCTCCTCTATCAGTTTTGTGAAAGCAATTTAAATGGAAATACAGCCCTTCCAAGCTCTTCCTTTAGTACCTGCCAGAGGCCAGAGAAGCAGAAA
The DNA here is from genome assembly GCA_036365145.1 of Orientallactaga sibirica. Classification (NCBI taxonomy): domain Eukaryota; kingdom Metazoa; phylum Chordata; class Mammalia; order Rodentia; family Dipodidae; genus Orientallactaga; species Orientallactaga sibirica. Next base: position 48,337,029 of record JAEOAD010000004.1, on the reverse strand, counting down.
TAGAATAAAATGAATGAAGAGCATGAATTATTATGATACCTGAGGCCAGACAAGCTCTAAATCCACTTTGTTACTTTGTTCTGACATCTGACCACACTTTCTCCACATATGCCACCATGAAAACACAAGAGGACAATTGGAAGCTTTCTAGTGTCTTATCTGGTTCATCCATTTTATACACAAAGAAGAAGATTATAGAGAGCAATAATTCATTAATGAGGTATGGATTTCCCCTTTGCAGAGTAGAACTTGTTTCCACCTCTTTGCATGAGCAAACAGAGATCATTTTAATGATTTCCCTTAAATGCAATTAAAACCTGTTAAACATCCCCACCTACCAAAGAACACAAGTTATTCTACTCCCTGATGCTCCTGATCCCACACTTGTAAATGTAAAGAAGAAGAAGAAGAAGAAGAGGAGGAGGAGGAGGAGGAGGAGGAAGAAAACAGCTGCTACCAGATGCAATGTGTCCTAAAATCTGGCTTCAATTTTTCTCCCCTTTCCTTTGTTTACTGTGCTAAGCCAAGAAAACTGACTTCTAGATCTTTTATAGTTATTCAAACACATGAGCTGCATCTGTTTTACATGTTTATCAGGGGACTTTAAATTCTTCCCTTTGAAGAAGAAATGTGTTTGATGGGGTTATTTCTCCTGTATCTTTAATTCTTTGCTTGGGAGACAGGAGGGCAAATGGTCACATTCAATTGTCTGGTCCCTGAGACTTTAGAGAAAGAAATCAGGTGTTAGTAAAAACAAATGTGTTTGGCTCCCTCTGACTTAGAAAAGCTGTGTAGATTCTGTTGCATCTAAGCAGGTGGCCATGGGGCACAGTCACAGACTTCACATCTAAATGTCAAAATACTCCTCAGCACAAAGTCTAAATTTGTGTCTGTTGACATAGATGTCCATAGTTACTGCCTGATTCTTTTATTTCTTTTTTTTTTTTTTAGAGAGATACACAGAGAGAGATAGAGGGAGAGGGAGAGGGAGAGGGAGACAGATAGAGATGGGCGCGCCAACAGTCTTTCAGCTGCTGCAAATGAAATCCAGATGCGTGTATCCCCTTGTGGTCAAGTGCAGCATTGTGCCCTTGTGTTACTTTTGCATCTGCCTACACTAAACGTAGGACCTGGAGATTGGAACGGCTGGAGATTGGAACCAGTGTTCTTAGGCTTAGGAGGCAGGCACCTTAACCACTAAGCCATCTCTCCAGCACTGATTCTTTTATTTCTTGCTTCCATTTAAAACAATTATTAAAATGACTTTATGCCAATAAACAAAATACAGCATATACATGACTTAGAATATTATTCAAACCTTAATAAGAAAGGAAATTCTGGCACACCTACAACATAAACAAACTTTAAAAACATTATGCTAGGTGAAACAGTCCATATACCAGAAGACACGTATGTATGATCCCCCTTACTTGAGATAAGTACAGTGGTCAGATTCAAAGAGAGAGCGGGAAAGGAGAATGATGATTGTTGAGGCTCGGAACATGGAAATGGGTAGTTATAGAATTTCAGCCTTATAAGATGAAAAGTGTTCTGCAGATAAATGCTGGTGATGGTTGTACAACAATGCTTATATACTTCATAATAGCAAATTGTGCCCTTAAACGTGATATCTTATGAAGCTCGGGGAACATTGCAGAAGAGGGAGCAGAAAGAATGTAAGAGCTGGAGAATGAGGAGAAATGCTGTGGAGCACTATCTCCGAATAGAACATGGCCTTTGCACTCACGAACTCCCAGCAGCTGTGGTCACCTGCACAGCTCTGGGCCTGCCAACACCCCATCATGGGTAGGGAGAGGTTCATGAAGCCTCACACCTCAGGTAATGGTTGCTGGGGGAGGGAGACATTTTCTTAAGTGGTATAGCCACTGGTAAGTTGCCCGTGCTCCCTAACCATAACCCATAAATAACTGCCCACCCATGTTCATGCAAGGAACCCTAAGCAAACTCAGTGAGTCTCATACACAAAAACATCAAAGTGGGCTGGAGAGATGGCTTAGTGGTTAAGGTGCCTACCTGCTAAGCCTAAGAACATCAGTTTCAATCTCCAAGTCCCACATTTAGCCAGATGCAAAGTGACACAAGGGCGCAATGCCGCACTTGCCCACAAGGGGACTCACGCATCTGGATTTCGTTCACAGCAACTGAGAGGCTGCCGGCGCGCCTATCTCTATCTGTCTTCCTCTCCCTCTCGCTCTATCTCTCTCTGTGTCTCTCTCCAAAATAAAAAAAAAATCAAAGTATCAAGATGACTAGTTGAGAGAGAAGAAGGAGTTCAGAGGGAGTGAGACAGGAAGAAGAGAAGGGAATAATATTGGTGATTGCAATCAAAATACATTATAGACATGCATAAAATTGTCAAAAATAAATTAATGAAAAATAATAGTTTATGTTATATGTACTTTACCATAACTAAAATATAAATTCAAATTGAAAACATTGATGACTATAACAGTAGATGAAATTTCAGCACAATGATGTAAGAAGACACCACAGTGGATCAGATCAATGGGCCCTGCCGGTGCCCAGAGGGGCAGGATGGAGAACTCATTGACCTTGTGGTCTTTGTAGCCTCATCTCCACACCAAAGGCCTTCACAAAGAGCCACCCTCCTTCTTCCCTATGGCACTGCTACCCACCAGTTTTCCCAGAGCTTCTTCATGAAAGGCTATTGCCAAGGGCTCTTTAACTTTGTAGGATAGAGGGTATGGGGGGGTGGATGTGAGAACCACCAACCTACCCCTTTCTGGACAAGGGTGAATACCTAAGCCTTGTCCTTATAAAACCAGAATATGGAGAATTTTGTCTTGGACGCCTGTCATCTCTGTCCAAGCAAGTCCTCTGGGCTTGTCCCCAGCAGCCTACACTGCCTCACATGGCCTAGGAGTCTTTGCTGCATACTTCACTTGACTTTGAACTTCTCAACCTTTCCCAAAAGCTATCAGTCAGCAAATGAGTGGCAAGAGTTGGGTAACTAACTTGAACCCTAATGTTAATAGCTAAGAAGGCTCAGTTCACTTACAAGGCTGACAAAGGACGCTCCTGTATTCCTTGTTTACCCTTGAGAGCTAAAAGTCATAAAGGTCCAATTATGAAATCTCTGTTGTCCTATACAAAATGTGAAGGCCAGGTTCAGCCCCTCCAAGCCATGGACTCTGACCCAGAGGCCCAATTTTAAGTAAGGATTATGAATTGATCAGACTTGGAGATTTTTCTATTGTCAGAGTCTCCTAAAACAGAGAATGTGTATTTCCTTCTAACAGGGTGACAAAGACCCTTAAAAAAGAATTAAGAGGACTAGAGAGGTGGCTTAGTTGTTAAGGTACATGCCTATGAAGCCTAAGGACTCATGTTCATCTTCCCAAGTCCCATGAAAGCCAGACACAAGCACACAAGGTCACACATGTGCACAAGAGGGCACAGACGTCTGAATTCAATTGCAGTGGCTGGAGGCCCTGGCACACCAATTCCCTCTCACACACATTCTCCTGCATAAAAAAGAAAAGGTCAGTCTGTTGGGCTTGCCTCAAAATAACAACAACAACAACAATAATAATAATAATAAATTAAGGGCTGGAGAGATGGCTTAGCAGTTAAGGCATTTGCCTATGAAGCCTAAGGACCCAGGTTCAATTCCCCAGGACCCACGTAAGCCAGATGTACAAGGAGTCACATGCATCTGGAGTTTGTTTGCATTAGCTGGAAGACTTGGCATGACCATTCTTTCTCTCTCTCTGTCTTTCTCTCTTGGCCTCTTTCTCTCTTGCTCACTTTCAAATAAATAAATAAATATTTTAAAAAAATAATTTAAATTTCTCCAGGCAATCCCATCCTGGGGCAAAAAAATGGGTTGACCCTCTGGTAGCAGAGAAGGGATTTGCCAGCAGAAAGACTCACTCAGGAAAGACTTATTATCTACAGTTCTGATACCTCACATTATGTCTATATATGGCTTTTGTTTCAGCTTTTCTGTAAATTGCAACCGTGCTATGGATAAGGCTGAAAAGAAGCTGAGAAATTTGCTTTCCCCAGTTCCATTCCAAATTGCAAAGAACTTTATTTCCTTTTCTCAATTCCTGTTTCTTGATCTTCTTTTGATAAAGCCCTGCAGAGACCCGCAGGATGCTTGCTTGGCAGTCTCCGTAATTCTGAAAGTATTCACCACCTAAATGCATTTTGGAGACATGAAGGTGGAATTTACTAGGCCTTCCTCTCCCCCCAAAAATGAGATGCTTCTCTGAGAGCTTGCTTTCCTCTTATTCTCCTTTGTTGAAAATATCAGGTTACTCAGAGCATCTGTCTATACGCCTTTTGTGTGTGTAGGGGAGGTGGACAATGATCTTGGGAAAAGTATTGAGTTAAGTCCATCTTAAAGGAGACTATAGGACAGACTGCATGTTGCATACCTGTGCTGGGAATCTCCTGCACCCGAGTTTGAATATGATGAAGTAAAAGCAAATTGGCTCTTTCAGGTGCAATCGTGTTGGATGGGTGACCAGCTTTACATAACAGATGATTCACTTGATTTCATTTTTTCACCCTCTTCAGAGCATCCTGGAGCTGGAGAAGGAACGAATTCAACTTCTCTGCAACAACTTAAACCAGTACAGCCAACACATGTCTCTTTTTGGCCAAACCCTGACCACAGTGAGTTGTGGGGATTGTTCCTTTCACGCATGCATGGTAAGGTTGGCAGGAAACATTCCTTCCACAACCTCACTCTACGTTTCTTGGCGTTGCAGTGCCACACACAGATTCACTGTGCCATCAACAAGGTTGATGTTGAAAAAGATATCCAGGCTCTAATGGAGGAAACTGCAATTTCAGCTACAGAGAACAAAACGGAGTTCCTACTGACTGACTACTTTGTAAGTATGCAATGGCAGGAAGTGACCTTAATGGGTAGCCTTAGTCATATTTGAGAAGTCGATTTTAAAAACTTGAAAGCGACTCTAGCGGAAATATTTTCTTCCCACCCCTTAGGCAGCCTCCCATAGCCCAGGCTGGACTTGAGCTGGCTGAGTAGCCAAAGCTTACCTTTGAACTCTTTTGACCCTCCTGCCTCCAACACACAAGTGTGGAGATTACAGACATGCACCACCATGCCTGGCTGGAAAGATCTTCTTTTGTAAATGAAAATATTGATTTTTTTTTCTTAGTTCATATAAATAATTTTAGAAACCCATAGGATGTGGTTCACAACACGGACAATGGAAACGAGTCTCTGTCATTCTCTCCAAGGAAAGGATGTCAAGCAGGTTTAGAATCTCCCTCCTTGGTCTTTGTTGCAGCCTGGCTTAGAAGGAGGCTGGGAAGTCCTGGCAGGAGGATGGAATCTGGTGAGGGGTCTTCTTGCTGCATCATGATATAGCTGATGGCATTGCATGGGTGAGAGGGCAAGGACCACAGCTGCCTCTCAAACAAAGTCTCTCCCATGATGACAACCTTAGTTCCGTCATGAGGCAGCGCTCTCATGATCTAAATGGACCTCTTTACACTGTCGCATTGAGGCCTACGTTTCCAGCATACGAATTTTGGAGGCTATCTAAATCATTGCAGTCTCCTGTCAGTGGTTGACCAGGCACATGTGTTTCATATAAGTAACCACTGTGTAGCACACTGTGTTGTATGGTTTTATATGTACAAACTGACGTGTTAGCAATCACTTCCAAAACTACTGGCTTTAACATTCGTTGCACACATACAGTTTACATGGGTCAGACATCCCACTAGCATAGTGAGTGCCTCTGAATCCCTCATGAGACCACAGTCAGGGGCTCAGCCAGGACACTGGACACCTCAAGTCTCTGCAGAGAGGTGCTTCATTTCCAGGTTCACTCAGGTGGCTTGTCAGGGCTCCGGACCTCACTGGCTGACGGTGGGAGATGCCGTTTCTCTTTTAATTTCAGATATGCTTTCTATAACTCAATTTTCCAAGACAGCATACAAAATAGTGTATTTCACTGTGGCACTTTCATACATACATGTCATTATAATTTGTTCTTATTCATCTCCCTCTCCATGGTCCTCCTCCCTTCCTCTCTCTTGCTAGTTCTCTTCTTCTCACCAAATAGTCCCCCTTCTGTTTTCATGTCACATGTGTTCCATTCCCTTTCTTATTCCCCACTCCCTTCAGATCTCCTAGTCTCTCCTCAGAATCTCCTTTTGACATTCATGACCCCCACCACTATAAATGCGCGAATTTAATTCTTGCCCTGTCTCACCACATAGCATCCCGCTTCCCCCAGGAGCACTCCCCGAGACACACAGAGCTACAGGGTCCACAGAGGAGGCTGAAGTCTCATATGTAGCCTCTCCTCAGAGTCTGTGTGTTAGAAGCAAGTCAGATGAGTGCAGCCCCACTAGAGGAGGAAGGTTGCACAGAGGTTTTAGTCATGGGAAATATTATCAGTATTTTCAATGGCCTCATTCCTGGGACCAAATTACCTTGGATTCATTTTGAAGGCATTTGGGTGATTCTACTGCAGAATGATCTTCATTGCTGAAAATGGGTCATTTTGCCTACACAGAGCCTCTGTCTCTCGAGTGTTTGTATTATATATGTAAGCCATCACACTTGGCTTTGTGAAGAAAATTCTTCATCTCTTGAATCTTCCCTCAAAAATTTTGGCCTCTGTCTCCCTCCTACTAGTATTAATTATAGTTTTGTGTGTGAGAGAGACAGAGAGACACACACAGCTATGTTGTTCACTCTGGTCTCAAACTCTGCGAAAACTCCTGAGCTCAAGTGATCCTCCTGCCTCACAAGTAGCTGAGACTACAGATACATGCCAAGAGTCTTTGATTCTTTTTTTGTTTAAGCTCAGGATAACCTTGAGCTCATGGCAATCTTCTGCCTCAAGTTGCCCAAGTATTTGGAATAAAGGCAAGGAAGGCAGGAGTCACCAAACCTGACTTTTTTATGACTCTTCATTAATTTTTTTCGGCTAGTGGTAATGTGAATAAACCCAAGACCCCCCAACATGCTAGGCGAGAACATTATCAATAGTTACTGAGCTACTTCCATAGTTCCCAGGAGCCGATCATCAATAATATGCAGAACAGATTTGTGAGAGCACTTTCCAGGATTTCCACTCTATTTTATCAGACTTTCTTTCCTTCTTTCCTTCTCTTTCTTTCTTTCTTTCTTTCTTTCTTTTTGAGAGAGAGAGACAGAGAGAGAGAGAATGGGTTTGCCAACTTCTCAGCTGCTGTGAACTAACTCCAGATGCATGCTCCCCCTTGTGGGCAAGTGCAGCATTGCACCCTTGCATCACTTTTGTGTCTGGCTAAATGTGGGACCTGGAGAATAGAACGGGCATTCTTAGGCTTCTCAGGCAGGCGCCTTAACTGCTAAGTCATCTCTCCAGCCCTATTTTATCAGACTTTCTAACTCTCATTGGGTCTTATTCCTTTCTCCTCTGTAGAACCATTCCACAGTGCATGTTCTACTGGATTGAATGTACTACTGACCTGGGGCCAACAACCCTGGACCCCTACTCAGAGGACAAAAGATAAGGGGAGAAGGGAGGAGTAGATGAGACAGAACAGTGAATCCTGACAAGCTTCACCTTTCCCTACCTTCCAACAGCTGCAAGTGGACAGCTGTTTCTTTGACTGAGTCATTTTACTCCTCTGTTGGTAAAGGTGAAGTATGTGTCAATGTCCATGTCTGTTCAAAGTAGGAAGGAAAGCAATGATGGAGATACAATGAGAAGATGCCCATCTTTGTCTTCTTTTCTTTCAAATAGGGTAGGAAGCTATACAATAAAATGTATCTGCCATCTTCTTATAAATGGTCATAAAAATGTCCCTATCAATTAACCTATCCCTAGAATAGGGCATTCTCCAGGGGAATTTAACTAGGGTTCTACTGAAATGTAAAGAGGAACCCAGGATGTTTTATCTTTAATTGGCATGTTCATGGGAATTTTTGATCTTTTTAAAACAAAATTTAGTGCACAATCATACAGCTAAACCCATCTCCAGTGAGTTGATATCCTTGATACAAAGCCTCGCCATGCCTGACTCCACAGTCCTTGGCAGTGAGCGCAGGCTGGCTTTTCTGCAGTGTTATGAAGCAAGTCAGGAGAATTATCTGAAGTCCAAGTTTGGAGGGTTAATGACCACTGTGAAAGTATTTGTAAGGTTACTGTAAATGTCACGTTCAAGAGGTCTTATCTGTAGTTTTATATGCCTCCACCAGTATGGACCTTTCTAACAAATCTCTGGGAAAGAACTAGGTTAGGAAACCTCATGTCCTCAAGTTGATCCAGAAAGCCAGTCAGCCTTGGCAGTACGTGTTTAAATAATAGACATCCCCACACAGGCTCAGGGAAGTGTTAGATGGCACAGAAGGTACGCTACAATGCGTTCTCCAGCAAGGAAAGACTTAGGACTAGAGTGAGGTGTCTTTTAGTCAGAGCTCATCTGAGGGTGTAACGCCAGCTGGAACTTCTGCAACAGGCAGGCCACTAAGAGAATGGTAGAGCATTTGGGGTCAAAGTATTGTTCTTGTGTTTCAAGAGTAAACACGTATCTTTCAGCCTGGGCCTTCCTTTATTTCTGAGACATAGGTAAGATGGGGAAAATAAAACCGACCTCATCAAGTAAGAATTGCATGTAATAAGGAGAGAGAAATGTATATGTTCTAGACAGGGTGTTTTATTAGATTAGTAACAACATGGATCCATTTTCCTCTACATCCTTGTGCGTCCCCCATTCATGATGATTTATCAAAACATAATCTGCCACCAGGATTCTCGTTTTTCTCCTTCCTTAATAGTTTCCGCCTTTCTCCACAAGTTCCTGTCCATTCGTGTTCAGCCACTTCCCCATTCCACCATGTTATATTTTTTTTCATCCAACACTTGAAATAATCCATGTGAGAGCTGACATAGTACCAGGAGTGGTAGGTTATACTTAAAACCTCAACATTTGGGAGGCTGAGGCAGGAGGATTGCTGTAAGTTCAAGGTCAGCCTGCACTCTATAGTGAGATCCTGCCTCAAAACAAAACATAAACAAAAAATAAAACTTGCATGGCCTCTGTGAGAAAATCCCCACTTCAGCTCTGGAATCTGGCCTACCCCATACAGACCACGTGTTCTTCCATTCTGTTTGCTTAGTTAACTGTTGTTCTTACTGTTCTTAACAAACCCCGCACAGTCCACTCTTTGTCCTTTGCTTGCAACATTTCTCCTGCCCGCAGGGCCCTTTGCCCTCCTTTCACTTGGCTGAGGAGTCCAGGCCAGCCTCCTGAAGACTTGTACCTGCCCCCATCCTTGGCGCCTGTGACGTTTCTAAATGCACAGACCTTGAAGTTCTGGTTCTCTTGAGGTTGCTTCAGGGTCTCACCAAATATGAACGCACCTGGGGCAAAGCACGCATTCTAGATCATGTGTTCCCAATGCTAAGCCAGCACAGAACTCAACAAATATTTGCTTACTACTGAGGCAGACCTAGCCTGAGGCATACTTGAAAACTCTAACTTAAATGAAGATGAGCTATTTTAGGAAGCAGTAAGTATCCAATGAGACGTTTCATTTGTCAAGAAACCAAAATAATTTTGCTAAAATTCCTCCCCCGAGAACAATTTGTTCTGTTAAAGTGTTTAGCCATGTACTTACAGGCTGTGAATTGGATGTTTTCTTATTAATCAAACTGTTAATAAGTAGAATGATGTATTTAGAACCAAAGACTGCCCTGAGATTTTTAATTCTCTAGTAACATTAAAACTAAGCACAACCAGTGAAAGTCTCAGAACAACTGGGAGTAGCAACTCTTACATTTCTCTTAAGTTGTTATTTTTCTCCAAAAGGAAGAGGATCCCAAGAATGCAATGGATAAAGAGAGGCGAAAGTCTTTAATAAAGCCAAAATTATTGAGACTGCAAAGAGACATTGAGAAAGCCTCAAGAGACAAAGAAGGTATGTGATTATTCTTTTATGTTATTTACTAATTGTTTTTTTTGAGACAGGGTTCCATTATGTAGACTTGGCTGGTCTTGAACTTGAGGCATAAGCCAGGCAGGACTCAAGCTTAAGACCATCCTCCTGTCTCTATCTCCCAAATGCTGGTATTACAGGCATGTGCCACAAGAGCCCATCTGTGATAATCCCTTTGAATGGCCTATTAAGGCAAAGTATTCTATTACATTCTGAGGTTTTACTTAGGATCCATCTGCTTCTGCTGACTAGGGCATGGATCCTCCATTTAAAGAAACTTTTTAAATTGAAATTGTGTGAATAAAGTAAAATTTTAGAGTCAGGTAGAGGGGCAAACATCTGTTACCCCAGAACTCAGGAGGCTGAGGCAAGAAGTCTGCTATGAGTTTGAGTTTGAGGACTATCTGGGCTACATAGTAAGTTCAAGACCAGCCTAGGATACGGTATGATGCTATCTCTAAAAAAAAAAAAAAAAAAAATAGTAAACAAAAAGTGAAAATGGTATTTTGGCTTATTAATGAGACCTGTGTTTCTCAAATTGACTGGAATGAGAGACAATTTGTATGATTTAATCATGATCAAACTGCTTTGCCCAGAGATTGGGAGTTTTGTTCCATTCTTTTTAGTAAATTCTGAAATAATGTGACAGCTATTAAAATGAACCCCCATACTTGGAAGTTAGGGTGCCAGCATGTGAAGAAGTCCTAAAGCAGCAGATACAATGAGAACAACCACATACTTGTGATTCTACATCCAGCTCGTTTGACGTGGGCCACAGTGTCTCACTGAATGTAATGCCATGTTGGTGATGTCCACTGATCAGGGAGAGATACCTGACAACGTCTCCCAGAGTTGCTAGTGGCAGCTAATGGTTACTGGGAGAGGGGAGTCAGATTCATCAGTGGAATAACCACTAGTAAGTTGCCCATTCCACCCATAATCGTGCAAGCAACCCTAATTTATCCTAATGGGTAGAAAAAAAGGCATGAAAATGTTGTTGATGTGAACAGAATGAAGAAGAACCTAACATTCTACAAATGGATTATTAGGATGGACTGACCAAAAAAAAAAAAAAAATCAGAAAAACCAGAATCTTATCTTGAAAAGTTACAGTCAGATACTTTAAGCACTAACTCTTCTCAAATTTCATTAAGTGAGGGTAAAGACAAATGGACCATCAATTCATTTATCATATGCATCCGATAAAATCCAGTGATATATAGAAGCATACAGAAACTCTCCAAGCCATTTAGGAAGTCCTGCAGCTATTTCTTCTAGTCATCAAAGTCTCTTTGAGAGTAAGGGACTCCGATTTGTGACCCACTGGGGTGGGATGAAAGGTGACCCCGAGCATGGTTTCATTTTCAGGCCTGGAACAGATGCTTAATGCACTCTCCAATAACTCCTCCTTCTCTGATGCCAAGAGCCAGAAAGATGCAGCAACATTAATGGATGAGGTAAATATTTGCAGAGTGCATTTAATAATGAGGGGGTTAATTTTAGAACATGTGTTTTCCAGCCAATTTGTCCTATTTACCTTTCCTTTCTCGTGACATAGAAATAGCAAGTAGGAGAGCTCGTAGGGCCAACTTCCTCACAGGTACTTTGAGGAATCTGGAAAAATCCAATGTTTGCTTTGGTGTCCTAGAGGAAAGAAAGATGCTAGAGGAAAAGCAATTATGCTGAAAATAGAAACTCTTCAAACTAGATTCCTTCTTTACGGAAATCATATGTCCTTGAACCCTGTCAAGAAAAGTGGCCAAAAACATAGGGTTTCCATTCACAAAGACCTACACTTGGAGTTAGCTTTGCTGGCTATAGGAACCCCGGGATGCTAGTTTTCTCATTTGCAAAGTGAAAATATTGATGCTTCATAGAACTTTGTGAGAATGAATTATCAACTAGACAAAGCCAACACAACACTGCCTACCTGCCAGGCAAGATATGCCCACTGGTGCAAAAGTGGCATAATAAACCGCTTTCTGGAACTGAAGAAAGTGAGAAGTGGGGAGAGAGAGAGGAAGAGGGGGAGGAGGAGGAGAAGGAAAGAGAAATGCTAGTATTCAGAGAAGGAGCTTAAAAACTGGTTGCCAACCTGTTTGACTTGACCATTATTTCACTTCACAACAATGAGGAAACATACATAACCATTGTGTCTTCCACTTTTAGTATTATATTATATTATATTATAAATCCCACAAGACATTCCTCACTCCATTATGAAACCATTTTTGCATTAGGTAATTTTGGGCAATGATAAGCTCATGTAGGGTTCTGAGCATGTGTAAGATCTGCTGGCCAAGTGAAGATATCAGTCTGCTAGGTGCACTGCGTGAACCCTCTGCTCTCATGGAGTTCATTAATATATGACTTTATCATAAATTGAGGAGCAGCTGCAACTTTTATTAAGATGCTATTTTCCATTTGTCCTGCTACAAGTAGGGTCCTTGGAGAATAACAAGAGAAAGGAAAGACATGACAGGGAGCGTGCCCTTTGAGGAGTAAGCAGAGGGCTTCTGAGGAGCTAGGGAACTACTTAGAGGTGAGCTTCTTTGCAGGGTGAGGGTGGGAGCAGGGAGATGGTGGGAAGGCAGGAAGATAGGCTTGTTGATCTTTTTGCTAGGATGGTGGACTCCTCCAGCTGATGGACATTTTAGCCACCTTGGGGGAACCCACATTAAAAGGACAGTTGCTTTTTTTTAAGATTTTATTTTTTATTTATTTGAGACAGAGAGAGGGTGAGAGAGAGAGAGAAAGGAAGGAAGGAAGGAAGGAAGGAAGGAAGGAAGGAAGGAAGGAAGGAAGGAAGGAAGGAAGAGTGAGAATGGGTGCACCAGGGCCTCTAGCCACTGCAAATGAACTCCAGATGCATGTGCCATCATGTGCATCTGGCTAATGTGTTCCCTAACAGCTAAGCCATCTCTCCAGCCCTAAAAGGACAGTTTTAAAAAGTCACATAACAGCCGGGCATGGTGGCACACGCTTTTAATCCCAGCACTTGGGAGGCAGAGGTCAGAGGATCACTGTGAGTTCAAGGCCACTCTGAGACTACATAGTGAATTCCAGGTCAGCCTGAGCCAGAGTGAGTCCCTACCTCAAAAAAAAAAAAAAAAAGTTACATAAAGGCTGGAGAGATGGCTTAGTGGTTAAGGCACTTTCCTACAAAGCCTAAGGACCCCGGTTCAATTCTCCATTCCCCAGGTCCCATGTGATCCAGATGGAGTTTGTTTGCAGTGGCTAGAGCCCTGGCATGCCCATTCTCATTCTCTCTCTCTTTCTTGCTCTCTTTCTCATATAAGTTAATAAAAATAAAACTAAAAAGTCACATAAATTTTATACAGTAATAAAAACAGATAAATATTGCCTATGTATTAAGATATAAGCTTTTGGGCTGGAGAGATGGCTTAGTGGTTAAGGGGCTTGCCTGGAAAGCCAAAAGACCTCAGTTTGATTTCCCAGGACCCATGGAAGCCAGATGCACAAGATGGTGCATGCATATGGAGTTCATTTGCAGTGGCTAGAAGCCCTACAGCCCATTCTCTCTCTCTCTTTCCTACGTTCCCTCTCACAAATAAATTAATTAAGTTAAATTTTTTTTAAAAAAAAAAAGATATAAGCTTTTGCTGTAACTTTAGTGCTCAGAAGCAAGTTTGGTTTAGTTAATCTGAGAAGAATTCAGGAAGAGAGAAGTTTTTAGGCCTGGAGAGTAGGCTTAGCGGTTAAGCGTTTGCCTGTGACGCCTAAGGACCCCCATTTGAGGCTCAATTCCCCAGGACCCACATAAGCCAGGTGCATAAAGTGGCACATGTATCTGGAGTTCATTTGCAGTGGCTGGAGGCCCTGGCATGCCCATTCTCTCTCTATCTATCTGCGTCTTTCTCTCTCTGTCTGTTGCTTTCAAATAAATAAATAAATAAATAAATAAATAAATAAATAAATAAGAGAAGTTTTTAGCCATATATATATGTACATATAGTTTTATCAAGGTAGGGCCTCACTCTAGCCCAGGCTGACCTGGAATTCACTATGTAGTCTCAAGGTGGCCTTGAACTCATGGCGAGCCTCCTACCTCTGCCTCCCAAGTATTGGGATTAAAGGTGTGCACCACCATGCCTGGCTCAGTTTTTAGCTATATTTTGAAGGATACAAGAATCTGGACCAGCTTTCTTTACCTAACTGATTGGAAAGTAGGTATGTAATAATTCTGCCCAACCTTGTATTTTCAGCAGTGTAAAGCAGACAATTATGCTCAGCTATAATTGTTCTTTTTTCCCTTTTTATTTTCAGTATAGACTTCCTTTAGTGGACAGGCTATTCCAGACGTGACCCTGGCACTTCTTGTGAAAAGAAAGGCCTTCATCTGTTCCTATTTGAACTGAGATCTGACAAACTACCACAATGACATGTGGCATTTACATGAAATTGTAAATTTAGAATTTACATGAAATTATAAAACAGACTGTAGGATATTTTCTGTGACAGCACAAAATCAGTTAACTAATTCATTGCAAAAATATTGCTCAAAATAAAGTCATAAAAAGAATTTTATGATGCCATTGAATTATACGTTTCTTTGGTTGTCTTTACACAGACTTTTGTCATTGTCATTAACAGCAATCATGTATCGGGATCATTTGGTCACACACTAGGCTGACTCACACAAGAAGAGGGAAGATCTGACCCTTGAGCTCATCGTGTTTGCGAGATAGTAAAGGAGCTTCCAGTACTGGCTGACAAATATTCATGCGACTTCCTCAGACAAGCTTGGGATATGGGGAGAGAGAGGCTAGTGGTGGTAGATATCTTATCACCCAAGGGGCATTGCTAGAGAGGGAACTGCTTCTTTTAAATTCTGTCCTGTTGCTTTGTTTCTTGGATCATTTTTAAAATATATTTTATTTATTTATTGAGAGAGAGAGAGAAAGAGAGAGAGAAGGAGTGTGCCAGGGCCTCCAGCCATTGCAAACGAACTCCAGATGAATGTGCCTCCTTGTGCATCTGGCTTACATGGGTCCTGGAGAATCGAACCAGGGTTCTTTGGCTTTGCAGGCAAAAGCCTTAACTGCTAAGCCATCTCTTCAGCCCCTGTTTCTTGGATCGTGAAGTACCATACTGGAATCAAGAATGTTAGCACAGAGGCACTCATATTAGATGGTATCTAAATATGGATAAAGTACCACACGTAGGAGACTTAGACACATTCTCTGATGCTTTCAAATGCAGCATAGCCCGTGTCTAATCTCAGAAGTATGGGGGCAGTTTTGTTTCTCTTGTAGGTAAGTTTGCTTCCAAATTCAGTGAATTGTGCCAAGAATTAGAGACCTCTCCCATGGGGAAGTGACCTTCAAGTAAGGACATGAAGGTTTGGAATCCTTTACTGGAGATATGGCAAAAAAGAAACGAAGAGGAAAATGGATAAGCAGAACCTGCTTATTCTGCTTATTCTGTAATTTGATTTGACTGATCATAGTCTGATAAAAAAGTGATTACAAGGTTTTCATTCAAGGTCAAAGCCAAAATAGGAGTAGACTAGAAATTTAGCTTCATTTCTTTTTGTTTGTTTGTTTTGTTTTGTTTTTTCGAGGTAGGATCTCACTCTGGCCTAGGCTGACCTGGAATTAACTATGTAGTCTTAGGGTGGCCTCGAACACACAGTGATCCTCCTATCTCTGCCTCCCAAGTGCTGGGATTAAAGGCATGCACCACCACACCTGGCTCATTTCTTATTTTCATATTCAAATACCCTAGAACATTGTTGGAATATTGTTTCCAGTTTTGAGAAGTGTTCCTACAAATTTCCTGGATAATAGGACACTATTTCCTCAAATAAAAGCATCAATTAGCAAACATCCATTATTGATATGGTTAATGTTAATACAATTCTGTTAGAATATTGGTGAATGGTTCAATTGCCCTTCCTCATGGGCACTGAAAGTACCTCAGTAATCAACACTTCTTTTCTTATCCCTCAGCAGGAAACTGCCTAGAAGTACTAATTGTCACAAAATAATGATCACTGTATCTAAGAAGGTCTCTTTACAAGACTGAAGTAATGCAGGCTTTCTTCTACATTGCTTTGGGGGTTTATCCCTTCGGTTTTTTTCAATCTTCAGTGTTTTTGTGCTTAGCTTTATGTAATCCCAGTATGAGCTGTTCTAGAACTACTTGTCATTTTGAAAGACATTGTAATGTTCCTTTATCCACCCAGTTGAGCCCCATTTTCTAAAATAACTCATATGGCTGTATGATGTGTCCACAGAACAATTTGAAACTAGACCTTTTGCAAGCGAACTCTTATAAACTGTCATCAGTATTAGCAGAACTTGAGCAAAGACCTAAGCCCAGCCATCCCTGTAGCAGCTCCATCTTCAAATGGAAAGAAAAGGTAAACCTCAGATCGCTTGGGATTTCTGAATTGGGCTTGTCAGGTAGAATGTGGAGGCCAAAACCTGTCATAAATTGTGTAACATATGTTCCAAGTTCTTATCACAGACACTTAAGATACATTTATATACAACTGAGACTAGATCACTCTAAAGAATAAAAATGTTTTAATTTCTGCTCTCTCAATTTTGAATGTGCTTTTGCAGTAAAAAATTTCCAGTAATTGAAAGGTTACTATTCATATAGACCTCAATTGCAAACTTTTATAATGTGTTTATTTTAGCATAGGGTAAGCATAACACACAGTGCATAGCTTAACATACAACATAACGTGGATCAGGTATGAGCACAGTTCTAACTCCACTCCACACGGTATTTGTTACCTTGTCTCGCTTTCCTAGAATCGATGATGTCCTCCTGTGAGCAGCGACTGCTTGTACCTGTTGCTATTACTGTTCAGAAGGAGGAGGTGTTAACTATCCAGTGATGGAGGGACAGTATTCTATATGAAGATAGCCAAGAGCTCTAAAATGGCCTTAATAATCCAGACAGTCAAAACCATTTTATTGACATTAAGACCCATTAAAGTTGAATTTATAGAAATATTGCTGTGAATTTTACTACTAGGTCTAGACATCCAGGCCCAAATTGGAAACACAGGCTATAAAATACAGTACTTATCCAGTTCTGAAAACATTTTGCCATCTGAACAACAAAGCCTAAGCAGAATAAAGCTTATGAATGTGTTAAGTAGTTTATTTATATGTGCCCCCATTTAAAATTTTAAAATCCTACAAAATTCCAGTCATGAACAGTTATAATACAGCTGTTTATAATGACCTTTTTAAAAATTAACTATTTGAACAGGAGCATACTCATACATATGTAAAACTATCTCGGCCTTTTTTGATGAAGAGATTAGAGAATGCTGCAAGTGGGGCACCTTCTGGTGGGCAGAACAACCCAAGGTCTTCATCTTCAGGTAATCCAATACGCAGAATTCTTGGGGGCTGGGTCTATGGGCAAAGAATGTGGCTATATTTAAGTATGATTTTTCAGACCTACATTTACCTATATTTGGTCAAAGAAAGTTACCTTTCAATTGGGACTGACTAATGATGTAGAATCTGTAGTTGTATATGCAGATGTAGGAAAAGATGTGGGAGGGGATACTATGAATGGTGGGACCAAGAAAATCATTTTATAACATGAGACGTTATGTGCACACATTAGAATGCACACGCAGGCCATTGTCCCTCAAGTAATTTAATCACTCTAGTTTCTTGATTTGAAATGGACAAAAAGAGTTCCAATAAAATGTTGTGGTCAGGACTGGGGAGATGGCTGAGTGATGAAGGCACTTGCTGGCAAAGCCCAAGGACCCAGGTTTGGTTCCCCAGCATCCACATAAGCCAAAATGGCATATGCATCTGGAGTTTGTTTGCAGTAGCTAGAGTCCCTAGCATACCCATTCTCTCTCTCTCTCTCTCTCTCTCTCTCTCTCTCTCTCTTCTTCTTTTCTTTCCCAAATAAGTATTTTAAAAAAAAATGTGGTCTATACAATGTATTTAAAAGTCACTATTGAATTTTTTGAGAAAAAGTTACAAAAGCAATGAGAAATGATAGGAAACGTGTTCCTAATACTCCTGATTGACCTGAATGACAAGCTGATGCATTTTCCAGAAAACTACATATAACATAATACACAATACCTAATGATGTTGACCAAGTTAATGTAGAAAACAATTTTAAATAGCAATTTGTATTATTTTAATGACTGCTAAATCATCTCCTTAGCCCTGACCACAATGTTTTATTGGAACTTTTTTTGTCCATTTCAAAGAATTTAATAATTGTTCCAGATTTATTATTTCCTGTGTTATAACATGTTTTGTATATCATACACACAATTTCTACATAGAGTAGTACTCTCTTAAATGCTTATTGAACCAAATAATAAACATTAGGTAAAACCATAAACTTTCCCTTTGAGAAAATGTCAATATATTTAAACTCTGCATCACCTGTTAAATAATCAAAGAGGTTCTAATCATATTCTTTGTACCAACAACACAGCATAGTAACTACAACTTAATCTGAATTTTAGCCTCTGGTGTGGCCCATCTCAGCACCAATCTTTGCAAGGCCTTATATTCTTTCCAAGCCAGACAAGAAGATGAGCTGAATTTGGAAAAAGGTAAGATTCGGTCTCAAATATTTTGATTGTTTTTCCATGTTGAGATCCTTGACGCTAATAAAAGCATGCCTTAGTATGGCAGCCTTACATTATTATGAGTTGAGCTGTGTTGTCATTCTTCTTATACAAAGATAAAATATGAAAATCTAAAGCTCACCTAATCATACCAGGTAAGTTATTTCATGTTTCTACATGCCAGGCATTGTTCAATTTAATATTAATAAAACTCTTTGAAACAGGCATTATTATTTATTCCCATGTTATAGCTAAGAAAAATGAAGCACAGAAAAGTTAAATACTTTGACCAAAGTCACAAGCAGTGATGGCGTAGGATTTGAACTCATAAACTCAGTCATGCCCTGAAATATACTGCTACACTGAGCAGAATATCAGTAATGGGAAGTCATTACAGATATAGCTCCACCTTTTAAGGCTTTTTTCATCTTTTTTAAATTAAGAACATACTTCTTATGGATAGATCATGTGTTGGTACCTAGAATAGCAGAAATGTGAAGTGATAGCTTTCCATGATTTAAGACAAAAGAAAGTTCTAGAATCTGGGTCAACTGATGCTACCTTGATGTTTCCCTCAGCTCTCTTAGGACAGTATTTTATGGCCACTCTAAAGAATCAGATACCTTTCTTTTTGTCACAGACCTATTTTACATGGAAAGGCAGTTTGTGGTGATATAAATAAACCTCAACATTATTATACATGTCTCTAGCCTCAGAGTTTTCCATGTGTCCACATTTGGATGTCCAAGCTAAGACAAAGATGGAAAAATAGAAAGGTCAGTGAAAAAGAATTGTGTCACAGGAGCAAGTTCATTATTCAAGTAGGATATGGATCCCAGACCAATGGAAAAACAAGATGGACTTTGTAGCCAAACAGGGCTATGGAGAATTTCCTATTGTTTAGTGGGAACTTCTTTTCAGCATGCTAGTCAGACTTCTCCAGGCAATTGTTTTTTCTTTCTTTTGGCCAAAATCACATCTCTCAAATGCTACCTAGAACTCAAAGGACCATGAGGATTACATTAAATGGACCATCTTGTCTGTTGTTGGTTCTCTGTTAGTTGCAAAGCCTGCTCATGCTTCATATTCTAAGCAATTCCTTTAAAAAAGTATATCAGAATCCTAGGGAAGCTGGCAATACAATTTTAAGTCATTCGTTTGAATTCCTATTAATACATTTTGTTAAAGAATCTACTGATCTGAAAGAACTCATTAGAGGGAGTATTTAGAAACAGAATAAACAGTAATGTATGACAAAAAAGAGAGAAGGGATCTTAACTCTTATCTTAACCTTCAAAACAAAATTGCAGGAGAAAAGAATGCATGGAAGACTTACTTCTGAATGATGCTAAAGAAAAAGTAGATCTTGATCCTGAAGCAAGTAGATGCTTCTACTTTGTTGTGTAAGAAGCAGTCTGTGTTAACCAACTTTGCAGCACTATGACAAAGTACCCAAAGAATAAAATGACGTAAGGGAGGAGAGATTTATTTTAGCTCATGGTTTCAGAGGTTTCCATCTATGTTTGGTTAGCTCCATTACTTTTAGGCCTGTGGAGAAGCAGAGAGCATCATGGCAGAAAGGTATAATGAAGGAAATCTACTCAACCCATGGCAGCCAGGAAGCAGAGACAGGGAGAAAGTGAGGAAGGGATCAGGGACAAGATATGTGCTTCAAATGCAAGCCTGCCAGTGACCTACTTCCTCCATCCAACCCCGACCTTTTAGTAGACTGGTGTGCTGATTATGTTAGTACTCCCATGATCCAATCACCTCCCAAGAACACCATCAGTGGAGGAATCAAGCCTTCAACACATGAACCCATTGGGGATCCATCATATCTCAACCACAACACAGGCAGAGAGAAAGGATTCTCTTTTAAGACAGAGGCTGAGCCAAAGGGTGTAGAACCCCATTACTTTAAAAATTATTACTTCAAAATGATATTTTATTAAAGCTATATAAATTGATGAATATGGATTTATAATTCTGTAAGTCAGAATTTCAGACTGTGAAAGCCAGGTGTGATAGAGAGAAATATCTACATCTTAAGAAAATCTTTTACTTGAGCAACAAACTTCTACGTCAACATAAACTATCATTACCTTCCCTGCAGGTCAAGTGGTTAGGATTTGGTGCTCTTAGCAAACTATCATGTCCACCAATATGCATAACCCTTAAAGTATGGACACCAAGAAAGAATGTGGGCTGACGCCCATCCACTGTGCACAGAATGAGCCATGCAGCACAAGATCTCATGTGAGTCTGCTTTTAAGCAAACTCTAGTGGCATTAACTCAGTCATTTGTGACTTCAGTCCTTTTCATATTCTCTAGATTGCCCCTGCTTCATACAGAGGTGCTCAATCAATTTTGCTTTATCTAATAAAGTGCAGAAAATGATGTTACTAAGTAACTCCTTGAATGCAAAATTTCCTTAACACTCTTACTAATTAGATCCTGGCATGTGCTCAAGTTGCAAAGACCCATTTGTCTAAATGTGTGTCCTCCCAGGAGACATCGTGACTCTTCATGAGAAGAAAGAAGAAGGATGGTGGTTTGGATCGTTACGTGGAAAGAAAGGCCATTTTCCTGCGGCTTATGTGGAAGAGCTCCCTTCAGATGCCAGGAACACAGCCACATAGGCAGGAACCAAGACTGAACACTCTGTAAGCAATGTGATGCAAATAAAGACAAAATGCTACCATCTTTGCAAGTTTTCCTAATAAAGTTGTTCATAGAGTCCTATCTGCATTTGCTATGCTTTAGACTCGTGCTTCTTAGCATGAACCAGGGTCACATAAAAGATGGATGTGTAGAGTGAGGCAAGGAAAAGACTCAGTGGTTCCCAGAGACTTTGAAGCCTAAGAAATTCTGGAGACAACCCAGTACATAATCAGATGACATAATAGGATGGTTCAGCTTTTTGCCTCTAGTCCCATCATTGTTTGAAGGCACAACAGCAATTAAGATTTAATTGTCCTTTTTCTCTGTACTTGGTTGGTAACAGGACACAGCAGGCCCACAATGGGTAAGATGAGACCTGGGAAATGAGGGCCAAGTCCAATAATCTTGACAGGCAAGCAAGACACCGGCAAGATAGACGCAGGTGAGAACACAGAATAGAGGACCAGGAGCCAAGGCCAAGGAACCACTGGGTCAGAAGAGGGGATGGGAGATTAAAAAGTCCAGACACCAAGCAAAGGAACTCGGCCAAATGGAGCTTCAGTCTGAGCCAATGACCTTCTGAGGCACTGACTTCTAATCAGCCACTTTCTACCACCAACTGCTCTTAGAACAAGGTTAAGTGTGAGCCAGAGATGGCTGGGGATCAAGGGCAACTGGACAGGAAATGATTAGGAGGGAGTCAGTTCATGGAACTTCATGCCTCCTTACTTGTATAGAAACTTCTTTTGTCAGCTGGGAAACTAGGTTTTTATGGATGGAATATGTTCAGCAACTCCATGATGAAAGGAACTTTAAATGCTAATAAGTCTAGAATTTGTATGGAAAGTCCCAGAAATCAGCTATTGAAATGGAGCATTTATGCAGCTTCCTCAAATGTTCTGTAGAAGAAAAAAAAGCTTATGAATGAGAGGCTGGGGCTGGAGAGATAGCTTAGCAGTTAAGGCACTTGCCTGCAAAACCTAAGGACTCAGGTTCAACTCTGCAGGTCCCACATAAGCCAGACACACATGATACAAGTGCACAAGGTTGCACATGTGCAAAAGGTGGTGCACAGGTCTAGAGCTCAAGTACAGTGGATGGAGGCCCTGGTGCATCAATTCTCCCCAACTCCCTGCCAACTATCTCTATCACTGTTTCTCTCACTCTCTTGCATAAAAAAATGCCAGTCTGTTGGGCTTGCCTCATTAAAAAATAATAAAATAAAATAAAATAAAATAAAATAAAATAAAATAAAATAAAATAAAATAAAATAAAATAAAAAGAAGGGCGAGGTTCCCAAACTCTCCTGACTGTAGAAGTTTGGAATAGAGATATTATAGCAGCAGCATCTTTCAGAAAATGGTCGAAATCTACCTGAGACCACACCTTCTATGGAATGAAAGTCATGGTATTAATGGAAACACTCACACATCTTTACTTTTTGCAAATATAGTCTGTCCTTTAGAGTAATTAAAATCCATCACACTATTCTCCCAGGAGCGGGAACTCACTATGTAACCCAGGCAGTTCTTGTACTCATGGTGGTCCTCCTACCTCAGCCTCCTGCATGCTGGGATTATAGGCATAAGCATCACATCTAGCTTCCTATTTTTTTTTTTAGTTCATCCAATTTTATATTTGCAAAAAGAGAAGTTTCAAACCAAGGTACAAAGTTTTTAATATTGTTATTATACCCCATGCAGTATAAATGAACATAATATTTATTGATATAGGTATTAGACCTCAATTAAAATTCATTAGATGAAATTTAATTTACAACCTAAAAGAACAGACTCAAAGTTTTAATGTCATCCACTAATGCTGTATTAATGATAGCTTTTAGCACATAGAAACTTGGCTGAGTAATAGACCATTAGACCATGAATGGCAATTTTGAATTTATGTTCCTCTTTTTCATCTTACTCCTTTCCATTAAGACTTGATGGATACAAAATTGTCTCACAATTGATTGCAGAGTGGACTATATGACAATAGTGGTTGGATTCTGAAATTCTTTAGATGAAATTCTCAAAGAAATAGGACTTTCTTTTTTTTCATTACTCAGTTGTGCTTTGTGAAAATGTAAATGATTTTGCACCTCAACTGCTAAGCCATCTCTCCAGCCCAGTTTTCTTGTTTTGGAATGCTGTTGCGAATTTCTTTTGATCCATGATATAATTTTTTTAAATTTGAAATAAATTCTTTAGGGGCTAGGGATATAGTTTAATGGTAGAACACATCTTTAGCATGTGTAATGATTAGGGTTCAGTTTCCTCCAAGTACTCTATGTAGTGATTTGAATGTAAATGTCCCCATAGCCTTCTGTGTTTGTCATTAAGCTTTCTGCTTAATCCCTGCCTGATGGACTGTGGGGGGGGGGGTCGGTCGGTAGAGCCCTGCTGGAGGATGTGTACCACTGAGGGTGGATCTTGAGTCTAGCCTACTGTGTGTTCAGAGACAGCTCAAACTCTGGTTGTCTGTTCACTCTCTGCTATGGGTGTATGAAGTGAGCCAACTTTCTCCAACATGATGAAGCTTCCCCTCAAAATTGTTAGCTGGAAACAAACCCTTTCCTCCCATAAGCTGCTTCTGGTTGGGTGTTTGGTCCTAGTAATGAGAAGATAAATGAAGAACCATAAAATAAATAAAAAACAAATATAGTTGGCTGTGGTAGACTTGTTTCAATACTTTCAGCAGAACAAGAATTTTCTGGTTGGACAAATGAGGTGAACCTCTTAGATTTAGGATAAAATTAGATATATATTGGGTAAGGAATAATGATGTACTCCAGTCTTCTTTATAGACTAAAATATTTTAATGCTAATACTCTTAAACTACAAATTATAGCTTTATAATTACATTCCCCCAAGCAGTTGTATATGTCATAAAGTTTTTAACACCATTAAGAACCTGAAATATTGGCCATAAAGACTAGAACCAGCTTTTCACTAAAAATGTGCAAGATTTTATTCTACTTAATCTCCTTGCCAGTAGAGTAAAAGCTGATATATCTATCATGCTTTTAGCCATAAAGATCTACTAATTCATTTCTCTTTTACATTTCAGTGATGTATAATTAATTTAATGACAAAAGACATTTTAATCACCTAATGTTCTTTATAACCTATCTAAAAAGTAATATAATATTCATTTTTGGTACATTTTATTATATAGTATCATAAGCCGTTTGTTGATTAAAAACTTATTTCCCCCTCCAAAATGAAATCTTGAACCTCCATTCTCATCTCTACAGAGGAGGAAAGCCTTTCTTCCTTTCTTCTGAGGGCCTCATAACTGAGTCTATGAAATCAACTGAGAGGCAGACCAACAGAAGAAGACATGCAAGTGTGTTGTGAGCACAGGGAAATCAAAGAAGAGTGGTGACCTCCCCCAACCCCGTGAGATCTCAAAGCCTATATATTCTCGTCATGGTAGTGGGGGAGGCCAAAAATTTAGGTGAGACTAAATGATTTAAGGAAAGATAAATGGGTTTTCAAATTAGGCAGTAGTATCCAGACATGATGTCAAACTCCTCTCCCTAGTTGGTAAATTAGTGACTCTAGGCTTTCCAGCACTTGGGGTGTAGATGCAGTAGGATCTAGAGTTCAAAGCCAGCCTCAGCTACATAGTGAGCTAGAAACCAGTCTGGGCTCCATAAGACGGTCTTGAAAAATAAAACGAGCTTCCAGAGGTGATTCACGACATCAGTTAGGGAATGTGTTAGGTGATGAATGAATTATCGAAGGCTAGGGGAGCATGTGGTGAATGCACGTTCTCATGTTATGTAGCCTCTCAGATAATATAAGTTTTCTTGGACAGTCCTCTTTATGATGAGACAGATATTTTACTAATGTAGTTTTCATTTATATATACAAATTTCTTTTTATAAAAGGACATGATTTTCAAAGCTATGTTTGTGTCTCCACTGTCTTGGAATAACTAGCTCAAAATCTGCTTATCAGAGGTTATATTCTCATCTCTTGCAGTCATACACTGGGTGTCCTGAGTCCCAGCTATGTCAGCCTTCATTTCTCGTATTTTTAGGTTAAAGAGAGCCTTCAGAATCTATCCTAAGGTAAGCTGCATCGAATGCCTGCCTAGTGCCTCTCACTTTGGTTTAGAGCATCATATTGCTAAGTAACTTGTGGTATGAAATACGACCTTTCTTAAATAAAAATATTCCCTCAAGTTTTGAGTTTGTTAATTATGCATTGTGAAGATATTTCCTTTAATCCAAAATTAAGTTAATTTTTAGGCTAGCATACAATGTAATGGGTTTTATTATGGCATTTTCAAACATATATGTCATTATACTTTTTAAATCCATTCCCTTCTTCCACTGTCCTCTCCCATACCTTCATTGCCCCCAGCTAGTTCCCTTCCTTCCCCCAGCTTGTCCCCCTTCTGTATTCTTTTAAAAAATATTTTTATTTTTATTTATTTTCAAGCAGAAAGAGATAAAGGAAAGAGAGAATGGAGCCAGGGCCTCCAGCTGCTGTAAATAAACTCCATATGCATGTTACACTTTATGCATCTGGCTTTACAGGGGTAATGGGGACCTGAACATGGGTCATTAGGCTTTGCAAGCAAGTGACTTAACTGCTGAGCCATCTCTCCAACCCCCTTCTATAATCTTACTACATATATTCCATTAGCTTTTCTATTTCCCACCTCCCTTAAGATCTCTTCCTTTTCTATGATGATCCCCTTTCTAGTTTCATGATCCACACACATATATACACACACATAAACACACACACACACACACACACATATATACAGATGTAATTTTTCCAAGGATTTACAAATACATTTATTGAGGATAAATAATGAATGGGTACTAAATGATGAATGCAGGGCATGTAATACAAAGAAATCAGTTCTTAAAAAGAAACATTGGGCTGGAGAGATGGCTTAGTGGTTAAGGCGCCTGCCTGCTAAGCCTAAGAACGCCAGTTCCAATCTCCAGGTCCCATGTTTAGCCAGATGCAAAGTGACACAAGGGCACAATGCCGCACTTGCCCACAAGGGGGCACACACATCTGGATTTCGTTCACAGCAGCTGAGAGATTGCTGGTGCGCCCATCTCTATCTGTCTCCCTCTCCATCTCTCTCTGTCTGTCTCTCCCTGTGTCTCTCTCCAAAAAAAAATAAGAAAAAAAAACATTGGCCAGGCATAGTGGTGTAAGCTTTTAATCCCAGTACTTGAGAGTCTGAGTTTGAGATCAGCCTGGACTATACAGTAAGTTCCAGGTCAGCCTGAGCTAGAGTGAGATTAAGCCTCAAAGGAAAAAAAAAAAACCTTAATCATAAAGATGTAACATATATACATACATTGGTCAATCTTGAATATCTATTTAGATTTACAGAAGTAAGGCTAATTTCAAATCTTTCATTCTAAACAAAATTTGAACTTGAGCTCTAGTGTTCTCCATTCTAAATCTAGCTGTTTTTTTAATGCAGTTACATGAAACATGATTAATTAAAAATAAGACTCTGGCTGGGCGTGGTGGCGCACGCCTTTAATCCCAGCACTTGGGAGGCAGAGGTAGGAGGCTTGTCGTGAGTTCAAGGCCACCCTGAGACTACATAGTTAATTCCAGGTCAGCCTGGGCCAGAGTGAGACCCTACCTTGAAAAGCCAAAAAATAAAAAAATAAATAAGACTCTGCAAGCTCATCCAGAAGTAGCTAGCTAGTCAGGGATTTTAAAACAGCTTCTTAAGATAGGATAAAGTCAAACAAGAAAAAGCCTTCAGTGTGATATGCTAATAGGAAGGAGAAAGTATCAACAAGCAGAAAGAATCACAGAAGTGTTCATTCTACTCTGATTTTTAATTCTACCAACAATCCAGTTAGGAGTAGATTAAATGCTTTTATTCTAGAAAATAAAACAGTTCTTTCCACCACCATTTTCAGGTTTTACTTATATGCTCTTATAATAACCTAAAACATGATTTGTATATTACAGAATCATTAGCAGAAGAGGCCTTCAAACACACTGCTGAGAGCTGAAATACAGTTTGGGGGCAGATTTCAATTCATATAATATAACCATTCATGGAGAATTTATGACATCCAGTGCACTGTTCAGGGCTCTTAACTCAGAAACATCCCATCCATTCCTGCCGCCCGAGTATTACTGAATCAGATGCCTTTCATCTGGATAACACATTAGGTAATTATGAGAACACTGTGTCAACACAGCTATCCTGCAGGACTGATCCACTGTCATAATAGCACTATAAAATCATGGAGATAGTAGGGTATCAGAAACATTTTTTTCTCTACTAACTATTCACTTGAAAAGTTTTCTATTTTTGGTGAATAGGCTACTTCTAAAATAAAAATGGGGGAAAACTGAAAAGGGAACAAAGTCAATTCATCAAGCTGATTTTTCAGATACTACAAGCAAATCAGCTTACAATAAATCAAAATTACCCTAAGATAAATAAATAAAAGATCAAATTAATCTATTTCGAAGAAAATAGCCTCATTTAAAAATTGTTTGGAGTATGACTAGACTTGAAAACATTTAAATAAAAAAACAGTTTCTAAAAATTTTGATTTTGGGGGTAGGAGAGATGGCTCAGCACTTAAGGCGTTTGCCTGCAAAACCTGATAAACCGGGTTTGAGCCCCTATAATCATGTAAAGCCAGATGCACAAAATGGTGCATATATCTGGAGTTTGTTTACAGTGGCTGGAGGATCTGGCATGCCCATTCTCTCTCTCTCTCTCTCTCTCTCTCTCTCTCTCTCTTTCTCTCCTTGCAAATAACTAAGTAAATAAAATACTTTTTCCATTTAGGACTTCAGAAAAATAATTCAAGTTTTAAGTTGAAAGTTTCACTCTCTGGTCTCTCCCCAGAAAGAGTAAATATAAAGAGAAAAGGGACTCTTAAACCTGCCAACAAAACTGAATGGTACAAGACATCACTTTGCTTTTGGGACATGTCAACTGGTCCTATATTAGCGTGAGGTTTCTACTGAGAGGACTTCCTAGCCTCTTCCTTTAGCTCCTTTCTACTCAATACTATGCTTTGAGCAAACAGGATATACATGGGTTTTCTCCAGAAGTTAAGCTGAGTCTAGAAGCAACATCAGGATGCAGTATACTTGACTAGGGTACAAAGATCAAATAAACAGATCATTCTTCTAAAAGGGTCACACTAAGTAAAAAATGCACAAGAAAATGTAGAGCCCTCATTGCCTTGCACTAATAAAAAGTCTCAGAAACCAAGAAGCAATATTGAGAGCCAAGAAACAGGCATTTGCCTCATCCTCATGAGCTCCTTTTATAGACCAGCTCAGGCTGGTTCTCTGTAAAGGGCAGCATGCCACTCACATAGTAGGCAATGGCCAGAGAAAGTGGCTCACTGACAAACAGTAAGACCTTCCAGAAGTCTCCACAAACTCCTGCCACAGGGTTTGAGGGTTACAAAAATCTCCATTCCTCACTTCGAGTTGGGGTTGAGGAGAGAATGGCTTTCCGTGGCATTTTCACTTTCTGCCCTCTGCATGGTTTCCTGTTTTGAGTGGGTTCCTTGGCTAAGTCCTTTTATTTCCTGTTCTTCCAAAGATCCCAGCAATTGCATGATGTCTTTATTCACCACCCCCAGATTTGCCAGCACTGATAGAGTAGCACCCTTGCAGAGATGGTGTAGAAGTTCGGTTCGCTGAGATGAACTTCCAGACCAGGCAAAGTTATGGAGGAAGGGATATTTATTAAAGCTTACACATCCAGGAGAAGTTCCATAATGGCAGAAAAAGTTGGCCTGCCTTCACAGGTCCAAGCAGAGAGAGAGAGAGCAAAACCATAGCCCAAAAGCCTCACAGCACCCCTCAGGAACTCCAACTAGGCACATTTTGCATATCTTTACATTGAAATCCTAAACCCACCACCACACCTTAAGATCCACCCAGTGACATTGCCTCCAGACAGGTGGCTGCAGATGCAAACAACAAGCTACTAAAACACTGAATCTATTGGAGGCCATATATTCAAACTACCGCAGATGGCTTAGAATTTAAGGTACTTGCTTACAAAGCCAAAGGACCCAGGTTCGATTCCCCAGGACCCACATAAGCCAGATGCACAAGGTGGCACATGTGTCTGGAGTTCGTTTGCAGTGGCTGGAGGCTCTGGTGCACCCATTCTCATTCTCTCTCTCTAACAAACAAACAAATAAATAGCTAAATATAAATAAAATATTTTTAATTTTTTTAAAGACTAACACCTTATGATTGCAAGTGTCAACTTTGAGTCCATTGGAAACTAAGAATTAGATGGTGTAGCAGACAGCTTCAGGTTCACTGAGATGAACTTCCAGACCAGGCACAGTTATGGAGGAAGGGATATATTGAAGCTTATAGATCCAGGGGAAGTTCCATAATGGCAGAAGAAGCTGGCCTGCTTTTACAGGACCAAACACAGAGAGAGAAGCCACAAGCCAAAAGCCACACAGCACAGCACACTTCAGGAACTCCAACTAGGCACACTTTGCATATCTTTACAATGGAATCCTAAACCCACCACCACACCTTAAGATCCGCCCAGTGACACTGCCTCCAGCCAGGTGGATGCAGATGCAAACTACAAACTAATTAAACACTGAATATATTGGGGGCCATCTATTCAAACTACCACAGATGGTATCCACATGGCCATAGAGGTGAAGAGTCATGTGCCTTAAGAATCTAGCCAGCCAATAGTGGCACACAGCCATGGAGGGCAACCAACTGCTCTTGGATTGGCTAACAGATCTGCTCAGTGAAAGGAAACCATATCTGGAACTGGGACACAATTCAGAATCATATCCAGATAATGATTCTGCTTTCCACTGTCAAACTCCCACTAACCTTGGGTTATAAGAGGATCTACACCCTTTAAATTCTCTCTAAATCAATAATGGTTATATCACTTAACCTGGGCTGTCTTCACTCCCCACTGGAGAATCTGCTTCTCTTTTTTAGATGGGAGCTGGGACCTGAGAAGATAAACGACCCAGCACACTCCACCCCGGCCTCAGCTGAGTCCACAGAGGGAATGGGGAAATGAGCAAGAGTGCTGCTTTCTTAGTGAATCTGATATCAGCACAAGGGTGAAGGAGATAGACACTGAGGACACTCATCACCTACCAAACCAGAGATCCAGAGGCTGCTGAGTGCCCATCACTGAAGTAGACTTAAAATGCACCCAACATGGCTCAGGGAATTTTGCGGACGAGGGGGCAGAAAGATTGTTAGAGCCACAAGTTGGGACATTTTGCACAGAGACATTGTCTCTCCCCCATAAATGACTGCTGCCCCACTGCATGACCCACAATCCCCATGGGGTTGACCTGCATTCTCAACGAGGAAGGCCTCTTCAGAAAAGGACAGGGAGGAGGGAAAAGATGGTACCAACATGTGTTGTTTATATACTAAATATGTCCATATCAAATAAAAAGAAATTGAAAAAAAAAAAGAATCCGGCCAGCAGATCAGCACCAAATTTCTGCCACAGCTGGCAGATGACCTCACTTCCCTGGGCTGCTTCAAGGTGAAGGCCTTTCCCACCCCTGCCATCATGGATATTCGGGACCAAGCCACTTTTCCTTAGTTAAAGACTCCATCAATACAGGCTTGTAGCAAGAGCAGATTAATGCAGAGCATTGTTTTGATGTGGTAGATGGAATACACTTAAGTGCAAGATTAGATGTCTCCTCCAGTGGTCATTGAAGCACTTTATCAGAATTCTTAACAAGGTTCAACAGAAATGTCCATTGATGTGCCAGCACGGACTGTTTGCTAACTTTCTGACCTGGAACAAGTTCATTTAGCCTCTCCATGCCCCAGTTTCCATATCTGTGACCCAGCAGCTCCTCCTCCCCAGCAGTAGCAAGCAGAGCTTATGCAAATACTTTTAAAGCAAAGTTCTGCTTTAAAAAGCAGAAAAGACACATGCTATTGGTCTTTCTGAGTCTTACTTATTTTGGTGAGTGATTTCCGGTTCTATCCATTTTTCTGCAAATAACATGATATCAATTTTCTTTATAACTGCACAAAATTCATCGTGTATGTGTACATTTTCTAGATCCATTCATCTATTGGTGGACATCTAGGCTGGTTTCATTTCCTTGCTATTGTGAATGAACATGAATGAGCAAGGATCTGTGATAAGTACATATCCCAGGGTGATATAGCTGGGTCACATAAAAGCTCTATTTTCAGGTTTTTTTTTTTTTTTTTTTTTTGAGAGACTTCATACTGATGTCTACTGTGGCTGTTCCAGTTTATTCTTTCCCAGCTGCAAATACAGGTTCCTCTTTCCCCACATCCTGGCCATTTGTAGTCATCTATTTTCTTCATGATAACCATTCTGACT
The DNA here is from genome assembly GCA_036365145.1 of Orientallactaga sibirica. Lineage (NCBI taxonomy): Eukaryota > Metazoa > Chordata > Mammalia > Rodentia > Dipodidae > Orientallactaga > Orientallactaga sibirica. The sequence continues at coordinate 48,305,442 of JAEOAD010000004.1, read as the reverse complement.
ATTGGGATATGAAATCACAAACTAGTTTTATTTTTAATTTGTATTTATTTGCAAACAGAGAGAATGTGTATGGGTGTACCAGGTCCTCCTGCCTCTGAACTCCAGATGCATGCACTACTTTGTGCATCTGGCCTTTCACAGGTACTGGGCAATAGAACCCAGGCCAACAGGCTTTGCAAGCAAGCACCTTTAACCACTGAGACATCTCCCCAGTCCCGCAAAGTTATTTTAATTTGCGCTTCCTGATAGCTAAGGATGTTGAAAACTTTTTCAAGTATTTATTGGTCATTTGTAGTTTTTCTTATGAGAACTGCCTATACATTAGACCATCTACTGATTGGAAGATTTGTTTTAAGGATTTTTTTAAAGATGTGAACTTGACAAATATTTCCCCATTCTAGAGAATGTCTCTTCAATCAATTGATCATTCCCTTTTCTGTACAGGAACTTCTAATTTTTTGTAATCACAGTTTTCAATTCTTGGAGATTATTACCTGTGTTATTGGAGTCCTTTTCAGAAAGTTCATGACTATCCCTATATCTTAAAGTGTTTTACCTGTGCTTTCTTCTATCAGCAGCAGATCTTGTATTAAAGTCTTTGACCCACTTCTAAATAACTTTTGTGTAGATAGACAGATATGGATCTAGTTTAATTCTTCTATAAGACACTTTTTTTTTTTTGGTTTGTCCAGGTAGGGTTTCACTCTTTCTTTCTTCTTTCTTTCTTCCTTCCTTCTTTCTTCCTTCCTTCTTTCTTTCTTCTTTCTTTTCTTTCTTTCTTCCTTCCTTCTCTCTCTCTCCCTTTTTCTTTGTTTCTTTCTTTCTCTTTCTTTCTTCCTTCCTTCCTTCCTTCCCTCCTTCCTTTCTTTTGTTCTCTCTCTCTCTCTCTCTTTCTTTCTTTCTTTCTTTCTTTCTTTCTTTCTTTCTCTCTTTCTTTCTTTCTGTGTATATGTGGCCAGCTTGCCCTAAGGCTCCATCTTTTGAGTGCTAGGATTACAGATGGACCACACAGTCACCTCATATTTATGTGGGTGCTGGGCATCCAAACTCTGGTCCTTACTCCACATGATAGAACTTCTGTTTACTGAGCTATCTCCCCAGCCACACATTTTGTTCTTGATACCATAAACAACTTGACAACATGTCAGCAAACAATCTTTTCAACGTTTGGCTTCATCTTCTGAAAAGTAAATGATATCACTACAGTTAACATCAAGAATTCCTGGAAAATTCCTGGAATTGGCAATAATTAATCCCTTGGCCCTTATGAAATTCACACTAGATAATTTGCACATTATCAATGTTTCATGCTTTTCAGCATCCATTTTCTTGATCTACTCTACAATATACTTCATTAAACATGAGTTTGCAGTGGCAATTGGATCACCTTCTATTAATTTTACAAGTCTCTCTTTTTTACCTAACATCAAGTGCCATCAGTAACTATACCAGATATGTTGACAATAGACAAAAATCACTCTGATATATTTTTACTGCTTCGTATAAATCTCTTAACTTAGTTGTGTCTTTTAATGGCACTAAAAAACCTTTCCTTTAGTAACAGTCTATTCATCACCAATACCTCTAATAAAAATGGCAAGTCGATCCATATTTGTACCATCAGCGCTGTCATCTACTAACAAATCAGAAAACTGAAAATCAGCAGCTCTACACACCAAACTTCTTTGGATCGATTTTTCCAATTCCTTCAATTTTACCTGGTGATTGTCTGGTGATACAGACTGATTTCAGAAATATCCTCACTCTTCAGGGCATATCATGTCTGCTAGGGTTTCCACACATTACTTAATAAATGTATCATGAGAAATTGGTTTTGATTTTTTGCTATTAACTATGCTACCACATAACTAGCTTCTATAACATAATCCATCTGAGTTGCAACTTTTAGAAAATTGAGAAAATAACTTTTTTCAGTTCCACTATTTTGTCCTTGTGACACAATCTTTGATACACACCAAATTTGACAGCATTTTTACATACGCCTTTTAAAATTATTATCTTTGGAAAATTGGCATAAATTCTCTATAAACTACCAGATTGTCTATTTACCTCAATCAAACAGTAATCATCTGTTCTTTCTTTTTTCCTTTAATAGTTTATTTATTTATTTACTTATTTATTTGAGAGGCAGACACAGAGAGAATGGGTGCGCCAGGGCCTCCAGCCACTGCAAACGAACTCCAGATACATGCACCCCCTTGTGCATCTGGCTTATGTGGGTCCTGGAGAGTCAAACCAGGATCCTTTGGCTTTGCAGGCAAATGCCTTAATCGCTAAGCCATCTCTCCAGCCCTCATATGTACTTTCTATTGAACAATCTTCTTCATCTGCAATTCTTTCTGGCGGTTCTGTTTTCTTGTAAAACATTGTAGAAGTCATGTTAAGATTTAAAACATAATAGACAAGTGAACAAATTATAAAGTGCAGTGACCAGTGGGTGAGGTGTGGCCAAGATACGGAAATACCCTTAATAATCAAGTAAGGATATTTACCTGCCCTCTACATAACATTAAGCATCTATCATTTGCAATGGCAAATTAAAACATTCTTGATAATGAGTGCACTTCGCTCATCAAGCCCTCACATGCAAATGTAGCACCAGCTAATACTAACTTGGCCATCTGTGCTTGGAAGATTACATAGTGGAGGCCACTGACCACCGTAAAACTGAAGTCATACATCCAACTAGTGAGAGCATATCCTATCCATTTCTTCTAGATTTTCCAGGTTTGTTTTTCTTAATCTTTTTTTTTTTTTAATTAAGAACATACTTTGTATGGATACATCGTGTGTTGGCACCCTATTTTCCCTCCTCCGCAGGGATTCCACAGGGAACCTGCTCTGTGGGATTGCTGGTATTCCCCATGAGATTATGGGTAATCCATTGTGGGAGCAGAAGGCAGTTATTGGGGGGAACAACGCCTCTGGGCATGACATTCCAACCTGTGTCTTTTTCAATCTTTCTGCCTCTTCTGCAAAATTCCCTGAGCCTTTTAAGTCTACTTCAGTGATGAGTTCTCAGAAACTCAGTGTCTGTCTCCTTCACCCTGTCGCTGAATGTCAGGCTCACCATGAAAGCAGCACTCTAGCTCATCTCCCCACTTCCTCTGTGGGTTCACCTTTGCCTTGACTGAGATGCAAGGGGTGGTTTATCTCTTCGGATCTCGCTACCTTCTCAAACAGGAAAACAGATTCTTCAAATGAGAATGAAGTCAGCATAGGTTAAATTGGACAAGCATTATTAATTTAGGGCAAGTTTGATGGATATAGCTTCTCTTTTAGCCAAAGACTAGTGGGAGCTTGACATTGGAGAGCATAATCTTTGTCTCCATAGGATTCTGACCTGGCTCCCAGTTTCAGATATGGGTTCCTTTCCACTGAGCAGATCTCTTAGCCAACCCTTTGATTCTATTTAATTAATTTATTTATTTATGAGAGAGAAGGGGAGGAAGAGGAACAGAGAAAGAGAGAGAGAGAATGGGCACACCAGAGCCTTCAGCTACTACAAACTCCAGACGTGAGCAACCCCTTATGAGTGTGTGCAACATTGTGCACTTGCATCCCTGTGTATCTGGTGTACTTGGGACCTGGAGATTTGAACATGAGTTCTTAGATTTCATAGGCAAGTGCCTTAACCACTAACCCATCTCTTCAGCCCTTTTTAAATTTATTTTTATTTTAGTCTCTGTCTCCTTAATTTCTGCTTTGATCATTTGGGGGGGCATTTACTAGTTTTGGGTTTGGATTGTTCCTCTTATGCTAGAACCTTGAAGTTGATCATTAGGTTGTTTATCTGAGATACAATTTTGTGTGTTGGGGGGTGTTCAAGGTAAGGTCTCTCTCCATCCCAGGCTGACCTGGAATTCACTACGTAGTCTCAGAGCGATTTCAAACTCATAGCAATCTTCCTATCACTGCTACCTGAGTACTGGGATTAAAGGTGTGTGCCACCACACCCAGCCCGAGATCTGCTTTTGTAAAAATTTACTTACTTGTTTAAGAGAGAAACGATAGACAGAGGGAATGGGTGCACCAGGGCCTCCAGCCACTGCAAAAGAACTCCAGACACATGCACCACCTTGTGCATCTGCTTACATGGGTACCGGGGAGTCAAACTTGGGTCCTTAGGCTTCTCAGGCAAGGACCTTAACTGATAAGCCATCTTTCTAGCCCAAGATCAGGTTTTAATGTATGCAGTACTAGCTATAAATTTTCTTTGACTTGCCTTAACTGTATTCCAAAGATTGTGATAAATTGAGCTTTCATTTTCACTTGAATCTAGGAATTTTTTAAATTTCTTCTCTAATTTCTCCAATGACCCACAGGTCATTCAGCTATGTATCACTCTGTCTACATGTATTTGTAGTTTTCCCTACTATTGATTTCTAGTTTTATTACACTGTGATCTGACAAGATACTGTAAATTATTTGGTCCTTTGGATTTGGCAAGAGTTGATCTAGGGCCTAGAATGTGGTCTGTCTTAAAGAAAGTTCCATATGATGCCAAGAAAAATATGTGTCCTATATTTTAGATATAGTATTCTGTCAGTATCTTTAAGTCTACTTGATATATGCTGCAGGGTAACTCTGAAGTTGCTTTTGTTGTTTTGTTTTGTTTTGTTTTGGTGACTTATCTAGAGATGAGAATGAAGCATTAAAATCATCTAGATTTTGGTATTCAGGACCTACCTGACCTTTTATGTCCACTGATGTTAATTTTATGAAATTGGGAACCCAGCTTTTGGTTTATATATATATTTATAGTAGTATATCTTCTTGATAAATTGGTCCCTTTATTGATATTAGTGGCTGTTGCAGTCAGGTTTGCATTGCTGGCAGAAATCACCCAACCAAGAGGAGCTTTTAGAAAAAAAAAAAAAGGGTGGGGAGTTATTTTGGCTTACAGACTTGAGAGGAAGCTTGAGGGCAGAGGGAAATGATGGCATGAGCAGAGGATGGGCATCATCCCCTGGTCAGCATAAGGTGGACAATAGCCTGCCCCCAATAATACACGGCCTCCAGGAGGCATTAATTCCCAAATCCCCATCAGCTGGAAACCTAGAATTCAGAACACCTAAGTTTATGGGGGACACCTGAATCAAACTACCACATTCCATCCCTAGCCCCCATAAACTGATAACCATACATGTTGTAAAATGCAATGCATTTGTACAACTTTAAAAGTCCCTGTAATTACCAATTCCAATGATGTTCATACATATCCATAATCCAAGGTCTTTTAACTGAGTAATACCAAAAAAAAAAAAAAAACTCCCAAAACCCATTATGGCACAGAATAAACATTCACACTGCAAAATATGGCATTGGGCATAGCAAAGAAATATTCAACCAATACAAGATTTAAACAGGGCAAACATCAAACTCTGCAGCTCCAAGTCCAACAACTCTAGTCAGTGACGAGTCTCCAAGTCCAATAATTCTAACCAGCAACAAGTCTCTGGAGTTCCAATTCCGCCCCTCCAGCTAGGCTACTCACAGTCATAGAAAACTTCATCTGGGGCCTGCAGTTTTCCTTTACAGTCATCTCGGGGTCCTGGCTTCTCCACTGGATCTCCACTGTAACCCATGGTCCATCCTCACGGCTCCATGCAGGCATCCAGCAAACCTGCTTCACACTGCCCATGGCCATTTCCAAAACACAAGACTGTGTTGAAAACTCAATGACCCTCTCTTTCCTGCATTTCTTATACTCCACAATATGAGGTAGAGTGCCAATTTGTTAATCCAGGGGGGAATAAAGCAGACTTTGAAGAATAGGACATTCCTTCAGCATTCAGGCCCCTTCAAAAGACTGCATTATTTCTGTTGTCTCAGTGCAGTTCAGCTGGTCAAATCTCAATGGTTGTAATCTCTCATACAGTTGCAGTTGAACAGGCAGCAGTTTTGGTCCAAAGATTTCTTTCTGTGCCATATCCCTCTGCACACACCAGTCCATTTCTACACAATGCAACCCTGCACAAGTTCTCAGGATAGGGGTATAACAGTAAGCCTCTCACACAAACTGTTGCAGTCGGTTCACATTGCTGGCAGAAATCACCTGACCGAGAGCATCTTGTGGGGAAAAAAGGGGTTATTTTAGCTTATAGGCTTGAGGGGAAGCTCCATGATGGCAGGGGAAAACGATGGCATGAGCAGAGGGTAGACATCACCCTCTGGCCAATATAAGGTGGTCAATAGCAACAGGAAAGTGTGCCAAACACTGGCAAGGGGCCACTGGCTATCCTACCCATATGCCCAACCCTGACAATACTCCACCTCCAGGAGGCATTAAATCACAAATCTCCATCAGCTGGGAACCTAGCATTCAGAACACCTAAGTTATGGGGGACACCTGAATCAAACCACCACAGTGGGCTTCTTGAGCTCTCATTTGGGTATGAAGTTTACTTTATCAGGTATCAGAAGAGCTAGGATCAGCTTTTCACTTGGGGGTGTTTCTTGGGGACACTAGATCTAGTTCTTGAGGCAGTATGTCTACTCTCTGTATGGTGAGATAAGACCATTTACATTTAAGGTTCTTATTGAGCAGTGTTTAATAATCCCTGTAAAATTTTCTTTTCTGAATATAGTATTCCTTTATGGATCTTCTGCAGTGTTGGCTTGGGCATCATGAACTGCCTTATAGTTTGTGCCTATCTTGAATGTCATTATTTCTCCATCAGTTTTAAGATAGCTTTGCTTTGCATAGCAATTATGGTTAGCAGTTATTTACTTTCAGGGTTTGAAATATGTCATTCCACTCCAACATGAAAGCTGTTATTGGCCTGGAGAGATGGTTCAATGGTTAAAGCATTTGCCTACAAAGCCTAATGCCCTGGGTTCAAGTCCTCAGTCCCCACATAAAGCTAGATGCAAAGTGAACTACAAATGAACACCAGATGTATGTGCCATTCTGTCTCTCTGTCTCTATTTGCAAATAAATAAATAAAGATTAAAAAGCTGTTGTTATTCTGATGTTTCTGCATTTGTAGGTGAGTTGACATTTTCCCCTTACAGCTTTTAATATTGTTTCTTTACTTTGTATTTTTGACATTTTGACTGTAATATGCCATGGAGAAGTTCTTCTCTGGTCATGTCTATTTGGGGTTCTAAACACCTCTTGTATTTGAATATCTACTGACTAATAACACATCTCCAATGGCCATAAAGCTGAAAATGGCAACACTGCTATAGAGTGTGCTACAAAGTTAAGAATTCTTTAGGGTAACTGTGGAAACAGTACACTAATGCAGTAAAGGAAGGAGGCAGGGAAGGGAGAGAAATAAAAGAGAAACAAGGTTAAATAAGAGTGGAGAAGAATGTTATGGAAGAGCAAGAGATTAGAAAAGTGAAAAAAACAAGTCAAAATGATTTCTCAACAATAAAAAAGTTTAAAACAGAAAATTTGATAAGTGTAATAGTAAAAGATAAAAACAAAATATTTAAAGTGTCAAAATATTACTAAATATGGCAGGAAGGAGGAAACGGGGGGAATCTAAGGAAAAATATTGTCTAATAATGGGAAAATGCATAAGCAAAGTTAGATGTTAGTATGAAGGGGAATAAAAGATAAAAACCCAACTTTTTAAAAAATGCAATTAATTGAAAATCATACTATAAACATGTAGAAGAGGAAGGACCACAAGGGTCAAAAACAATAGAAATGACAAAAGAAAGGAGAAGCATTGGTGCAGCTTCTCTGAAAACTGGAAACTGCCAGTTATATGCAGGTGGAAACGTGTGGACTCCTGGTTTTCTTCTGGCTTATGCTGTTGGATTCTGTATTATACAAGTGTCTGCTATCTGCCAGAGCTGTCTTCACCTTAGTGTCCCTTCTTTGCACACCAGAGACCTCTGCTGGACATACTTGGCTTTGCAGTCTGTGGCCAGGCAGGGTCTCTCTCAGATAGCATACCCTGGGTAGCTACTAAAGTTTGAGCTGGGGAGGACATCTCCTTCTGCTCAGTGTGGGAAGCAACCACAGCAGAGAAAGGCACAAGCAGAGGACTTTGAAGACCTCCTAAGTATTAAGTACCTTACAGGGAGGGGGAGGATGCAGGCGTGGCTACTAAGTCCATCCCTGGAGCTTTAGCCTTCTCAGGCGTTGTAGCTGTGTGCGCGTGACTTGCCTCCGGAACAGAGCCATCAAACTCCAGGGTTAGTCTTAGTTGATGGGATCCACTCCTGGCAAAAGAGGTCAGGGCTATTTTTCCCACTATGTATTTCCCAAACAAATGCTACCTGCACCCCCTGGCTTGACCTTATCCAGCCTCCTGCTCTCCATCATGTCTCTGGGCTTTCCCTCACTCAGGCACTGTGGTTAGCCAAACCAAGGTTTGACACTTGAACAGGGCTTGTTGTAAAAATTCATATTCCTGGGCTGGGGAGATCACTTAGCGGTTAAGGTGCTTGCCTGCAAAACCTAAGGACCCATGCTCAACTCTCCAGATCCCACTTATGCTAGCTGCACAAGGTGGCGCAGATATCTGGAGTTTGATTGCAATAGCTGGAGGCCCTGGCATGCCAATTCTTTCCTGTAAAAAAATAAGGTAAAAACACACATTCCCAGTACGACCTATAAACTGGTAATTTAAAAAATAAGGAAAATATACTTTATAAAAATTCATATTTTTAATTTTTTAATGAAAGAAAGGGCATGTGAGAAAGAGAATTGGTGTGCCAGGGCCTCCAGCCACTGCAAACTCCACATGCCTACACCACCTTGTTCACATGTGCAACCTTGCACACTTGTGCTACCTTGTGAATCTGGCTTACATGGGATCTGGAGAGTTGAACATGAGTCCTTAGACTTCGCAGGAAAGCACTTTAACCGCTAAGCCATCTCTCCAGTCCAAGTTTATTTTTTAAACAAATTATACTCTCTCCCCTGTTTCTGTCTCCCTGTGGCTCTCCTCTGTGGAGTTATGGGATTTACTGAAGGCCTCGGTCAGTCCCAATGGGATAGTGGGGGAACTGAGCCCCAGGGTTTCTCCCCCTGCACTCTGTGGCTCTTACAATCTTTCTGTCCCGTCCTCCACAATGCTCCCGGAGCCATGAAAACCTGTTGGCTGTCTGATTTCATGTTGAGCTCTGTAGCATGCGGATTTCTGCTTTGACAGGTTCTGCTTAATCATCATGTCTGCCACCATCACCCTGGAGCAGGTTGTCAGGTGAGCAATAAAAGGGCACATTTTACTTTATCAATTTCCCCCTAAGATTTTAATTAAAATAAGTTAAAAAAAAATACATCTGTGAGGGAGGAAACAGTTTCTCTTAAACTCTCCTAAATTCACACTTGAAAGAGGCAGTAACAAACTGGTTAACAAAGAGAAAAATCAAGCAAGTTTATTAATATGTACAGCGTGTATCACATATGAGAAACCTCAACAGTGGTTTAGAATTATGCCTTACACAGGATCTTCAACAGAGGACAGTTAAGTTTTAGAGACAAGACAAGGAAAGCAGGTTTGGCTTCCAGGGAGGGGAATTATGGAGGGTGAGAATTATGGAGGGTGGAGCAATGTATCCTGGTTTCCTTCACACCACACATAAACATCACAAACACATCAAAGAATTATAGATAGGCAAGAGATGAGAATTCTTTTGGGAGAAAAAAGAAAAAGAAACTGAAGCCATTTCATAAACTATTTATACATCAATTATAAACCATAGCAGTAAAAGCTTTCCGAACATTGGCAAGAAAAGCTGAAAAATTGTTGGTCTTCCTCACATTCTCTTGAAATTCTGCCAGGCACTCAAGATGAGGAGCACTGTCCGATACTAGAAGAAAAAATGAAGATAATATAAATGAGGGATTGTTGTTTGCTTGATGGGGTGATATTTCTCTTTACATTTTCTTGTTGTTTACTTTTGTAATTGCATTTTTATTCATTTGAGATATAGAGAGAATGGGCGTGCCAGGGCCTCTCCAGAGGCCAGAACTCCAGACTCAGGTGCCACCTTGTGCATCTGACTTATGTGGGTATGGGGGACTCAAACCTGAGTCCTTAGGTTCCACAGGCAAGTGCCTTAACCACTAATCCATCTCTCCAGCCCTGGGATGATATTTCTGAGGTACATGATCCCAAATGATTTTTTTTTCTGGTTTTTTGAGGTAGGGTAGGCTGACCTGGAATTCACTATGTAGTCTCAATCCTCCTACCTCTGCCTACCTGAGTGCTGAGATTAAAGGAGTGTGCCACCATGCCTAACTTCAACTGATTTTACTGTCAATTAATTTGACTGAAATGCTTTGAGCATAAACTGAAACAGTTGATTTTCATATGCTAGTATCGTGGGCCTTTCTTGTTTAACCCACAAATACTCAGATCAACCAGGACAATTCTTCAATTCAAACAGATGCTCTGGAGGGACTGAAGAGCCTGGTGATGCAGAGTGCCATGTCCTACCATCTTAGATATATGCATGTTGCTTTAAGTATTAAATGTCTTAACCATTTAAGTAGTAAGTCAATTTTTTCCACAAAACTTTTCACTCACTGATTTCTACTTTCTTGCCTTTGGATCAAAAATATACAACTTTCCGCCAGGTGTGGTGGCGCACGCCTTTAATCCCAGCACTTGGGAGGCAGAGGTAGGAGGATCACCGTGAGTTCAAGGCCACCCTGAGACTACAGCCTCAGCTAGAGTGAGACCCTACCTCAAAAAAAAAAAAAAAAAAAAAAATATATATATATATATATATATATATATATATATATATATCTTTCAATGCCATTTTTTAAGAACTTAAACTTCTAGAATTATCCCAAGTTTAATAAGTGAAATGGAAGTCACTAGAAAATGTTGCTATCCCAAGATTGGTACTTACATGGTCTACTAATCAAATAAGACTCAAAGTCACAAATGACAGTGGTCTGCAAACACTGTTGTACCAGCTGGTACAGCAGGAACAAGTCTCCAGGGTGGGTTGTCAATGGAAGGGAATGATCCAGCCCTACCATCAACCCTGTCCTCTGTAGAGTGAAGAACTTCGACCACATTCCATTTCCAGCTCATTTGCAGAGACTGCTTAGAAAGCAGGGGGCAGCTCTAATTGGACTCGAGGCCCGCTCCATGGGAGGGAATACATCCCTGATACTGAAAATGTACCAGAGGGGTAGTCATGAGCCCTAAGGGTGTAACATCTGCTGGTGTCCTGCTAAATGTATATACTATGCTCACCAAACTGCCCAGTAAGCACTTCTCTTAATGTCCACACCCATATATTAATGCTACTTTCACTTTTGGTTAGAGAAGCTTCTCTTTTCAGATGGTGGCAATCTTGGGATGATTCAGAAGGCACCATGGTGCTGAGAAGATGGGACAGAGGAGTGCTCAGCACTGAAATGTCTCAAACCTACCTTCCAAGGCTCAGGGTCCATTGCAGAAAAGGGGCGGAAAGAATGTAAGAGCCAAAGGAAGAATAGGATTCCTTATAATGTACTCCTGCAGACACAAAATGGCCTGGATATCCATGACCTCACAGTGCCTGACACTACCTATATAAGACCATCATAATAGGAGGAAAAGATCATGACATCAAACTGAAAAAAGAGACTGATTGCGAGGGGGAGGGGATATGATGAAGAGTGAAGTTTCAAAGGGGAAAGTGGGGGGAGGGAGGGAAATAACATGGGATATTGTCTACAATTAAAAAAGTTGTCAATAAAAATAAAAATTAAAAAAAAAAAAAAAAAAAAAAAAGACTAGTAACTGGGAAAAAAAAAAAAAAAAAGCAGGGAGCAGGACCGCAGCAGAGACACAGCAAAAAGCACTTGGCTCAAAGATTTTAATATACTAAATAATAAATACTAATAATATTTAATAGTAATTATAATTAATATTAATACAATATATTACATCACATACTATATATTAATATACTATTAATATAATTAATTATAATTAATAAATAAATACTAATAATAAATTACTATGAGTTTATGTACTGATAACAGATATACAATTTAAAATAAAACTGAATATTCATTTGGGCATGGTGGTACATGCTTTTAATCCCAGCACTTGAGAGACTCAGGTAGAAGGATTGCTTTGAGTTCGAGGCTAACCTGGGACTGCAGAGTGTGATCTAGGTCAGCTTGGACAACAGTAAACCCTACCTCAAAAACAACAACAAGTGAATAACTAGGTAAGAGATGTTAGAGATCTGCTCATTGGAAAGCAATTACGAAACAGAAAAACTGCAAACACATTGTAGATGAAATAGATTCTCAAAATCTAAATCCTCTAAGAAGAAACTGAGTCTCCAGGGCAGGTTAGACAGACGCTTGGCAGTGGACCTGAGTCTGTCAACTCTAAATGCGTTAGGATGATAGTATAGGTTATGATTTTGAAACCACATTTATGAATTCCAATTAAATTATAGATTATTTATAGAGAATCATCACAAAGAATTTAAAAAAAAGAGATAAACATCCAATCTCTTATGGTTCATGTTAACAATCACAATATAGTCCCTATACAGCAAAGGCCTTTCAGCCTGTTACAGAATCAGTAACTAACCTACATTATCAATGTATGGAAGTCTCTGGAATTCACTCTGTAATCTCAGGGTGGCCTTGAACTTATGGCCTATCTCTGCCTTCTGAGTGCTGGGGTTAAAGGTGTGCGCCACCATGCCTGGCTTCTTACTTATTTAAATATTTTATTTTTTTTTATTTATTTGACTGAGAAAGAATGGGCATGCCAGGGCCTCTAGCCGCTGCAAACGAACTCCAGACATGTTCACCCCTTGTGCATCTGGCTAATATAGGTCTGGGGAATCAAACCCAGGTCCTTTGCAGGCAAATGCCTTAACCGCAAAGCCATCCTTCCAGCCCCTTTTCTTCCTTTTTAAATTTACTTTTGAGAAAGTAAATTAGCACATGGTGATTATTTTACACAAATGTGGTATTGGATAAATCATAATATTCACATTCACATATCCTTTATATACATCTTGAACTGTAAGTTTTCTAAAAGGGTAATTCATATTACCCAAGTTAAGAGATAGGAGTACATACCTTCATATTCCCTTGCTTCATTTAGACGCAGAGAAAACATAAATGGGCTCTCAGGGTGCTTAGGGTCAATACCGGTGAATATAAACTGCAATTTATCACCTGAAAAAATAAGAATGATTATGCCAAAGCTTTCAATGGAGATAAGCTTCCTTACCATATCACCCTTGACCATTATCTCCAAATACAGAACTTATAAGTTAGTTTCAAAATACATTGTAATTTAAATATGATAACAAAAGCACAGGCAACAGTAATAAAAAATAGATAGGCTGGACATCATTAACATTAATTTTTTTCCTTCAAAGGGCATTACCAAGAAAACAAGACAGTTCACAAAATGAGAAAATATTCATAAATTATAAATTCAATAAGGCTTGAATACATGAAATCTACTTCTGAAAACTTTTACCATTTGAAGAATATAAAAACAGACAAGCAGATAACTGTGTGCCAGTGTTCACAGTAGTATTACAGTAAACTAAGTGAAAGAATCCAGTGCCCCAATAGGTGAGTGGCTCAACAAAATGTGGTATAAACATACAATGAAACATTGCTTGGTCATAAAAAGAAATGGAGCTCTCATATACACTACAACACAGATAATCTGGAAAACATGCTTAATGCTTAAGTACAAAAGAACAAACACTGCAATTTATATAACATAACTAGAACAGATAAATTCATAGAAACAATATAGATTGGAGGTTAAGAGGAGTTGGAATAAAAAAGTTATTACAAATGGTTATTACAAAGCTTCTGTTTAAGGTGGTGAAAAATTTAGAAACTTATGGTGGTTGGTGATGGCTGTATGACATTGTCAATATATTTAATGCCAGTGAATTATATACCTAAAAATGAAATATGTCATATATATCTAATCACAATAAAACGTGTATTGTCAGGGGCTGGAGATGGCCCAGTGGTTAAGGTGCTTGCCTGCAAAGACCTGGGTTCAATTCCCCAGTACCCACATAAAGCCAGATGCACAAGGTGGCACACTGCATCTGGAGCTCATGTGCAGTGTCTGGAGGCCCTGGTGTGCCCATTCTCTCTGTGTGTGTCTCTTATATGTCTCTCTCTGCTTGCAAATAAATAAATAATAAAAACTGTATTGTCAAACAAATTTATTTGCTGTTTTTCTAGCTATATAGACTTAAAACTCTATAAATTCCTATAATTATTTCCAAAATACTAGATGCCTGGGAGAAATTTAGGTTGGTTAATACAAATAAACCCACATGCATTTTAGTTTCTTTCATAGCAGAAAAATTTAGACACAGTAAAAATTCTTTCCATTATAAAAAGAAATCTTTAGAAACTTTGCAAACATTGATATTCAAATTCAGATAAAACACTGGGTTTTTAAAACTAATGGTAACGGGAAGGAAGTATGTCAAGGAAACAAGAATTCATAAAATACTGAGACAAAATGAATACAAAAGATACAGATGGAACCTTGTATACAACAAACTACTGGAAAGAGAGTGTGAAGCTTCCTGCCCTCCTCTTCGCATGTTACCTTCCAAAAACCTCTGTGATCAGCTGCCAAGAGGCTCCCAGAACCCTGATACTTTGGGTTTATACAAAAGCTTCTTTATGTAGGGATGAGATATTAAATCATTAGCCACTCTTAATCAACAAACCTAGTCCTTCGCCCCTCTCTCCTGTCTGGAAGGCTAGACCAGCAAGCCCTACCCTTTTCATCTTGCTTTTGCTTTTCATGGGATAAGCCCCCACACACTGTGAACAAGCTGCTACAAGTCAAATCTCGTGCTACAAAATGGTATTTACCATGTTAGACAGTCCAAGGAATTTGGAAGTTGTATGCCAGGAAACTGGGAGAAAGAGCTATTTCATAATCTCATACTTCCTTAAAACATTATTTCCTGACTTAGACTATGACTAAATTCTATTTTAAATCTAAAAATAACTTCAAAGGCTTAAAACTGTCTATTTAAAAACAAAACAAAAACAAAAAAGTACCCCAGTAGATAGTCACTGTCATCCTGGGGTGGCCCTTAGTATCTGGGATTCCCAAGACCACCTTGTGCTTGATGACTCACTAGAAAGGAAGTAACAGTCAACAAAGGGAAATATGCATGGAGTGAAGTCCAAGGAAAACCAGGCACAACCTCCGGAAAGTCGAATGAGCATCCAGGAGACAACATGTCTTCACTCACATGTGCTGTCCCAGCTCAAAGCTTGAAGGAATTCAGCACATCCTGTGGGACTCAACTGAGTTAAGACTCAGGAACCCATGCCTAGTTTCCTCTAGACTTTGTCGCGTGTGCCTTCTTTGCTAATCCAGTTGTATCCTTTTGTTCCAACAAAACTTAGCCATAAGAATGAGTATAGTCTACTTGTGTTTTCATTACCTACAGTCATCCCAAGTGTGAAATATTGCATGAAAATTCCAGGAGTAAACAATTGGCAAGTTTCCAATTGTGCACGGTTCTGAAGTGTGCTGAAATCTCATGCCACCCCACTATCTAGTGCATCTACTGCCCACCTACTAGTCTGCCAGTCACTTAGTGCCTGTCTCACAGATCAGATTAACTCTTACTGTATTACAATGCTTCAAGTACTCAAAAAACCTCTATTTTCTGTAATGAGTACAAGAATAGTGATGCTGAGAAATTGGAGCATATGTGTGCTTGCGTGTGTTTGATATGTGCTTGTGTGTGTTTGTGTATGTGTGTGCATGCGCACGTATGTGTATCAGCCTTAAAAAGTATTCATGTGCTTTTGAGCTGGAGGAATGGCTTAGCGGTTAAGGCGTTTGCCTGCAAAGGCAAAGGACCCAGGTTCAATTCCCCAGGACCCATGTTAGCCAGATGCACAAGGGGACACATGCATGTGGAGATCATTTGCAGTGGCTGGAGGCCCTGGTGCGCCCATCTCCCTCTCTCTCTCTCTCTCTGTCAAATAAATAAATAAATAAATATTAAAAAAAAAAAAAAGTATTCATGTGCTTTAACCTAGTGATTCTTCTCTGAGGAAAAATTCCATGGAAATTGTATCCCTAAAGTAGGAAAGTCTATGTAGAATTTCTCAAACTACAAAACTGATAGAACTCAAATAATTGATAAAGATGGAATAAATCATGTCACATTAGTAGAGTGAACATTTAAAAATTACCCAGCATTTGGGAGGTAGAGGTAGGGGGAATACTGTGAGTTCAAGACCAGCCTGAGACCACATAGTGAATTCCAGATCAGCCTGCTCTAGAGTGAGACCCTACCTTGAAAAAACAAAAAAATAAATAAATAAATAAATAAATTTCCCTTAATTAAGGCAACTGGAACAATGCTAAGAATACAAATGTTAGTAGAAATGGTTTCCACAGTATAACATGTTTGCCTCCCGCAAATGCCAGTGAAAACAAAAAGAGAAACTACTGGCATGTTGACTATCACACAACAAAATACTTTCATTGGAATACTGAATAAATAGTTAAAGCATCGTTAGTTATATCTGGATGAATGGAATATTTTTGGAGTACTAATTTTGGGGCTGGAGAGATGGCTCAGATGTTAAAGGTACATTCCTGCAAAGCCTGATGGCCCGGGTTCAATTCTCTAACACCCATTAAAGGGAAATACCCAAAGCTGTGGGCACATGCATCTAGAGTTCATTTGCAGTAGCAAGAGGCCCTGGCACATCCATTTATTCTCATTCCTCTTTCTCTCCCTTCCCCTTAAATTAAAAAAAAAATTAATAAAATAAAAAATGGAATTTTTTTCTATGATGTAGTTGAAAATACTTTTTGGATTATTTTCAACCTATCATAAACTTTTTATTTTTATTTTTTTTTTTGGTTTTTCGAGGTAGGGTCTCACTCTAGCTCAGGGCTGACCTGGAATTCACTATGTAGTCTCAGGGTGGCCTTGAACTCATGGCGATCCTCCTACCTCTGCCTCCCGAGTGCTGGGATTAAAGGCATGTGCCACCACGCCCGGCAACTTTTTCTAACCTGTATTTCAGTTACAGCAACAAACTTACCATGAATTTTTCTAATTTCTAGTCCAAGTCGATCTTTATACAAGTCTGCGGATTTCTGCAGCCTTTTCAACCTCTCTTCATTAGCTTTGTTGGCAGTAGAAATAGCTACAATTAAAAAACACAGTGTTGGATATTTTAAGTAATTCTCAAGGCTTGAATTAATTTTAAGTAACTTGGAAAATATAAAAATGATGCCAGCCATAATAAGTATATTTATTCAGTTTCTAATGCTACTCAGCAAACAGTTTCTGGCCAGGCGTGGTGGTGCACGCCTTTAATCCCAGCACTAGGGAGCCAGAGGTAGGAGGATCACTGTGAGTTCAAGGCCACCCTGAGAATACATAATAAATTCCAGGTCAGGCTGTACTAGAGTGAAAAAAAAAAAAAAAATTTTCTGTTCATTCAAGATAGAAGGAAAACTTGCTTAGGATAGAAATGACCAGGGCAGGCGTGTGTATAGGTAATATAGACACATATTCCCCCTGTCAAACTTCAGTTTTTCTGGGCAGACAAATATACACTAAGTACTTCGTAGAAAAAATAATTTATTTCTTTTTTATATAACAATTTCCCAATGAAAAATCAGTCTTATTTCATGATAGCTTACAATACCTTTCACTGTTAACGTAATAAGTCTAATAGCAGATGAGAAAACTAAATTTCACAACTTAGTCCTGTCTAAGAACTTCACAAGAAAAATCTGAACAGTTATTTTTTGAGATTTGAAGAAATGGTCAGTTTGTCGGCCAAATCTCCATTCTAAATAAAATATTCATTTCAAAATAAAAGTTTTTACACAAAGAGTCTATAAAGCTTAAGAGAATACTTGCATTACCTGGCAGAGATGGTCAATAAATGCTTGTTGTGTAAGTTATTGGAAAGGCTTCTCCAAGGCAAATTGTATTTAGTGACACTATCGCCCATTATACTTAAGCCTTCATAGCCATGTCATTATTACTTTGATTATAACAGAAATTACAGAGAACCTTTTAAGGAAAACCAAAGAAAACAAAGTCCATGTAGCCAATTTAACTGACACCTTGTGGAGATGAAGGGGTGACTATGGCCTGAAGTGCGCAATCCACTTTTAGCAATGAAACAGAACAGGCACCATGCACATGGCTATGAGCCCTCTCTGCTTTGAAAGGCAGATCAATGTTGTAAATATGTTTATAACTGAAAACGTACTTTCTTCCTTCCTAGAGTATTCTTCTTTAAGATCCTGGATATTTGCTGTCAGTACTTCTAATTCCTGCTTTTTGCTTTTTACTTCAGCAATCAGCTTTAGTAGGTTATCTTTTTTTTCTTGAATGAGCTTATTTTGTTTGCAGACCTCTGCAAGAAGCACAAGGTATTCATTTTAATACATATACCTTACTTACCAACAGGTATCTAAGGAAAACTAAGCTTTCGTAAGATTAACAAAGAATTAGGGTTGGGGGTGAGATGGCTCAGCAGTTAAAGGCAAAGCCTACCAGCCTGGGTTTGATTCCCCAATACCCATGTGTGGTGGTGTGATTCAGGTGTCCCCCATAAACTTAGGTGTTCTGAATGCCATGGCCCCAGCTGATGGAGATTTGGGAATTAACACCTCCTGGAGGCAGTGTATTGTTGGGGGCAGGATTATGGGTATTATAGCCAGTGTCCCCTTGCCAGTGTTTGGCACACTTTCCTGTTGCTATTGTCTACTTTATGTTGGCCAGGGGGTGACATCCACCCTCTGCTCATGCCATCATTTTCCCCTGCAATGACGGAGCTTCCCCTAGAGTCTGTGAGCCATAATAAACCCTTTTTTCCCAAAAGCTGCTTAGTCAGGTGATTCTGCCAGCAATGCAAACCAGACTGCAACAGTAATGTTGATACCGAGGAGTGGAATTGCTGCTAGACACCAGACTGTGTGGCTTTGGCCTTTTGGAGCTGATTTTCAAGAGGAATGGGAAGGATTTGAAACCTTGGCCTAAGAGACACCTTGCAGTGCTGTAAGTACAGCTTGATGGACTATTCTGGTCAGCGTTGAAAGACCTAAATGCGGTAAGAACTATGGACTGTGAGGTTTGGCTTTGAGGGTTAAAAAGAGCTTTGCCTGGACCAGGCTAGAAGCAGTTTGTGTGAGAGGCTTGCTGTTACACCTGTGTCCTGAGAATTTCTGCAGGGGTGCATTGTGTAGAAATGGACTAGTGTGAGCACAGGGATATGGCACAGAAATGAAATCTTTGAGCCAGGCATAGTGGCACACACCTTTAATCCCAGTACTTGGGAGGCAGAATTAGGAGGATCGCTGAGAGTTCGAGGCCACCCTGAGACTACATAGTGAATTCCAGGTCAGCCTGAGCTAGAGTGAGACTGAGACCCTACCTCGGAAAACTAAAAAGAAAATGAAATCTTTGGGCTGAAACTTCTGCCCATTCAGCTCCAATTATGAGATTAAAACTTTTGAGACTGGGCAAGCTGACCTGCACTAGGGCAACAGGAAGAATGTAGACTCTTTTGAAGGAGCCTGAGTGTTCAAGGAGTGTCCTAGTCTTCAAAGTCTACTTTATCTCCCCAACCCGATTAACAAATTGGCAGCCTACCTGATATTGTGAAGTATAGGAAGTGCAGGAAAAAGAGGGTCACTGAATTTGCAACACTGTCTTGTATCTTAGAAATGGCCATGGGCAGTGTGAAGTAGGTTTTGCTGGATGCCTGCATGAAGACCTGATGGAGCCGTGAGGATGAACTGAGGGTTGCAGTGGAGACCCAGCAGAAATGCCCAGACCACAAGATGGCTGCTAAGGAAAGCTGACAGTCCCGGGTGAAGTTTTCCAGGACTGTAAGTAGCCTAGCTGGAAGGGGAGGACTTGGATCTCGAGAGACTTGTTGCTGGTTAGGATTATCGGACTTGGAGATTTGTCACTGACTAGAGTTGATGGACTTGGAGCTACAGAATTTGATGTTTGCCGTTTAAATCTTGTATTGGTTGAATATTCCAATGCCATCTTTTGCAGTTTGAATGTTTATTCTGTGACATTATGTTTTTTTTTTTTTTTTTTTTTTGGTATTATGGCTCAGTTAAACTATCTTGGACTATGGGAATGTCTGTACATCATTAGGATTGATAAAAACTATGGGGATATTTAAAGATGGACTGAATGCATTGCATTTTACATCATGGATGGTTATCAGTTTATGGGGGCTAGGGGCGGAATATGGTGGTTTGATACAGGTGTCCCCCATAAACTTAAATGTTCTAGATGTTCCCAGCTGATGGAAATTTGGAAATTACGCCTCTTCAAAGCAGTGTATTGTTGGATGTGGGCTTATGGGTGTTATAGCCAGTTTCCCCATGCCAGTGTTTATCACACTCTCCTGCTGCTATTGTCTCCCTTATGTTGGCCAGGAGGGTGATGTCTACCCTCTGTTCATGCCATCATTTTCCCTTTCCATCATGGAGCTTCCCCTTGAGTCTGTAAGCCAAAATAAACCTTTTTTTCCCACAAGTTGCTCTTGATATCGGGTGATTTCTGCCAGCAATGCAAACTTGACTGCAACACCATGCCAGATGCACAAAGTGGCACATGATTCTGAAGTTCATTTGTAGAGTCAAAACGCCCTGTGGTATACCCATTCATTCTCTCTCTCTGCTCACAAATAAATAAATAAAAATATTTTAAAACAAAAAGAATTAGCTGCTTTTGTTTTATTTTGAGGCAGGTTCTCACTCTAGTACAGTCTGATCTGGAACTCACTCTGAAACCCAGGCTGGCCTCGAACTCACAGTAACCCTACTACCTCAGTCTCCAGAGTGCTGAGATTAAAGGTACCTTGCCCAACTTTGTTTGTTCTTTTGAGACAGGGACTGTGGATATAAGCCCAGGCTAGCCTCAAACTCACTATGTAGCCTAGGCTAGCCTTAACCTTTCTGCCTCTACCTCCCTAGTATAAAGAATATTCTGATGGATAAACATTTTCTAATGATTTGAAATCACAACCAAATGCAAGCACTGTGGTTCACGCCTATAATTCCAGCACTCGAGAGGCTAAGGTAGGAGGATGATGAGTTTGATGACAGCCTGGGTTCAGAGTGAGTTCCAGGTCAGTCTGGGCAAGAGTGAGACCCTGCCATAAAAACACACAGAAAGATCATAAACAATAAATAAAAAGCAAATCAACACTTATTTTTGAAAACAAAAATGAGACATAAATGCTTCTAGTGAGAATGCCAAATTAAATCATATTCCAAGTAAGTATATCTGTAAAACCCAGAACCTAAGACAACCAAACTCTACAAGAAAGCTTTACATGGTACTCTGAACAAACAGCTCATTCTAATGCTGTGTAAGTGTTTGCAGAAAGCACTAAAAAGACAGAAGGGAATGGAGACAGGCAAGCAAACCGATCTTACAAAGCTACTGTAATTCTGAAACTAAAATTCTGTAAAGAGCACCATGCCTCCACAACCATATAAACTAATTCCACTTACAAACAAAGGTGTCAAAAATGCTCCTTACCAAGGGCTGGAGAAAAAGCTCATTCGGTGAAGTGTTTGCTTTAAAGCTTTCGGACTGAGTTTGACTCCCAGAACCCATATAAAATATGACAAGTGTGAGACTAGGGACACCGCTCAGCCAGTAGGGGCATTTGCCACAACCATGAGGACTTGAGACGGCCTGAGTTTATTCCACAGAGCCCACGTGAACTGCTGGGCAAAGTCATGCACACCTGTAACACCTGTCCTGTGGGGAACAGAGGCCATGAAAACTGCAAGTCTGAATTCAGACTCACCCCAAGGAAACACACTGATTACCAAGAGGAAGGACACCTGACATTCTCCTCTGGCCTCAGCATGCCTGCAAGTACATCTGCACATGC
Source organism: Orientallactaga sibirica (assembly GCA_036365145.1). Classification (NCBI taxonomy): domain Eukaryota; kingdom Metazoa; phylum Chordata; class Mammalia; order Rodentia; family Dipodidae; genus Orientallactaga; species Orientallactaga sibirica. The sequence continues at coordinate 48,283,544 of JAEOAD010000004.1, read as the reverse complement.
ATGTGTGCGTGCGTGCACACACACACACACACACACACACACACACACACACAACCACCAAATGTGGTGTCACACTTATAATCCTTGAGCTGAGGAGGCAGAGATGGAGGGCCACTGGGGCTTGCTGTCAATTCATTCTAGTTAAATGGTGAGGTCTAGGATAATGAGATGAAAACAATGTGACAAAAAAAATGGCATTCCTGAAAAACTACTGAGGTTTATCTCTGACTTACACACACACACACACACACACACACACACATTTTTTAAAAGCTTAATGATCCAGTAAGAGCAAAATATAGCTAGATATAAAGTGAAGACACACTTTTAATCCCAGCAATTGGGAGGCAGAAATAGGATGATAATAGCCATGAGATCAAGGTCACCCTGAGATTACATAGTGCATTCCAGGTCAGCCTAGGCTACAGCGTGACCCTACCTCAAAAAACAAAAAAAGCAAAAAGAAAACCAAAATAAATAAATTAATTAAGATTGCAAACAGTATCAAGAGCTGGGTAAACAGAAAGATAGGTCTCCCCATTCCACCAAAAAAAAAAAAAAAAAAAGAAAAGAAAAAAAAAAACCCGCCAGAAAGAGAATCTATACCTCTTAAAGATACTAAAGTTAAAAGTTACTAAGGTTGTTGCAAAGACTCACTAGACCAGGACCTGATAGATGAATTTAAGAGTCGTTAAATATCTATAATCTCCACTGACTTAAGCCCTCCAGAGTCCATGCCCATACAATATCTATCCATTATTATTATAACAATTACATTATATTTTAACTATGGTTTCCCTGTGTGCATGTTCCACTAAACTATAAGCAGACTGTACTTTACATATTGTTGTCTCCTAAGTACTGGGCAAGAGCAACCAAATGTTCAATGAAATTAGGAAAATGATATCTCTATTCAGGTATCAGCTTTTTATTTTTTTGTGGTACTGGGAATTAAACATAGGGCCCTGTGTAGGAAACACTCTACCACTGAGTTACATTCCCAGTTAAACTTTTTTATTTTGAGACAGGGTCCTATATAGTCAAGGCTGGCTCCAAACTTGCTATGTGGCTGAGGATAATCTTGAGTTTCTAATTTTTCTCTTTTACTTCCTGAGTGCTGGGATGATTATAATCATGTACCACCACTCCTAGTTTATATGGATCTGGAGATTAAATCAAGGGTTTCCTGCATGCTAGTCAAGCACTTTACCAACTGAGCCACATCCCGAGCCCCTAAAATGAAAGCTGGGGAGATGGCTCAGCAGTTAAAGACTTTTGTGTGCAAAGCCTGCCTTCCCAGGTTCAATTCCCCAGTACCTATGTAAAGCCAGATGCATAACATGTGTCTGTAGTTTGTTCACAGTGGCAAGACCCTCCCATTCTCTCTGACTCTTTCTGTTTCTTCAAATGAATAAATAATAAATAAAATATTTTTTAATTAAAAGGAATTTTTCTTAGGTTTTAGAATACAAATAGCATGTGTCCAAGTATAAATATATTTCTTAATGAATTTTAGAATTCATTAGCTTTTAGAATTTACTTTAGAATTAATTAGCTTTTAGAATTTGGAGTATTAGCAGTACTTTTTTTTTTTAACATTCATATATTTAAGAGCACACTTTCAGATTCATATAGTTAAATTGATGGTAGTAAAAATTCAAAGTTTCAGTCTGGAGGGATGGCTTAGCAGTTAAGGCACTTGTCTAAAAACCTAAGAACCTAGGTTTGATTCCTCAGTACCCATGTAAGCCAGATGCACATGTGTCTGGAGTTTGTTTGCAGAGGCTAGAGGCCCTGGCATGCCCATTTGTTCTATAGGCCTCTCACTCTAATAAATACATAAAATATTTTTAAAAAAATTCCAAGTCTCTGGGCTGGAGAGATGGTTTAAGCGCTTAAGGTGCTTGTCCACAAAGCCAAAGGACCTAAGTTCAATTCCCCAGAACCCATGTAAGCCAAATGCACAAGGTAGCACATGCATATGGAGTTTGTCTGCAGTGGCTGGAGACCCTGGTGCACCCATTCTCCCTCCCTCTCTCAAAAAGGAGAAGGAGGAGGAGGAGGAAGAAGGAAGGAAGAAGGAAGAAAGAAGAAAGAAGAAAAGAAAGAATAGTGGCAAGTGACGGAAAGAACACATGCTCTGGGCAAAGACATTTCAATTTAATAATGGTTAAAACAAGGTGCTCTAAACCAAATGTCTCTAGAAGAGTTTGACCCAAGGCCACAAATTTGGAGTTTGTGTGTAAGAAATCAATAAAAGTTACTAATAAACTATTGAACAATCTAGGAAGTTGTAGAAATAAGGGAGGAATGATGGTAAAAATAGGGAGAGTAAGACTGTCAGAACAGTAATGAACCCCCAAAAGTTGAGAAACTCCAGTTTTCAGTTCCTGACTATGATTTCCGATGTAACTCATTAAAAAAAGGGGAGGGGGGCTGGGGAGATAGCTTAGCCATTAGGCATTTGCCTGCAAAGCCAAAGGATCCTAGTTCGATTCTCCAGGACCATATAAGCCAGATGCACGAGGGGGCGCATGCATCTGGATTTTGTTTGCAGTGGCTGGATGCCCTGGTGTGCCCATTCTCTCTCTCTCTCTTAAATAAATAAAATATTTTAAAAAGCCAATCCATACACATTAGTAAAGAAAAGGGATAGAATACACTATAAAATGGTGCCACTTATAAAGCATTCAAAACCATAATACGAAACAAAATATTACTAATTTTAGAAGGCGGAATGGTATTATGGCTGGTGATAGGAACATATTTAAGAGTGAATGTATGCATGTGTGAAGGCATAAACATATAAATTACATTGTCTTATTTGTATGAAGACTTCATGATACAGGCATTTAATCTAATAAAACTCTGATCTACAATTTTGTTCACATACGATTTTGATACTCCAGATACATCTCAACCATTCTTTCCTCTTCCTTTAATTTCACAGACAGCTTTTCTGAAAAAAGAAATGAGAATTGAGGCTTCAGTTCAGCTGAAATAATTGTAGAAATTAAGTAATAACAGTTAAAAAAATATGGTCTAGTTACAAATTAATGATAGGTACCTGAAAGCACTTTAATGGAGTCCTTGTAGGCATCTCTCAGCCCTACCATGTGACAGGGGATGTCACTGAGAGTGTTTTTGAACTTATTACCAAATTCATTTATGCTTTTATTGAAGAGTGTCAGCTCATCCTCTACCATTGTGTAACACACTACAAAACACAAGACACAGGATATTTTAAGAAGTTACCGGAACCAAATAAATCACATATTCCAACCTACTGTACTTGGGCAGCCTGACCCTTGCAACAGAATGGTTAGCAACTTGTCCAGCACGATGGCACACGCCTGCAATCCCAGCACTTGGGAGGCGAAGACAGGAGGATCAAGAGTGCAGGTCATCCTGGGCTACAGAGCAAGCTCAAAACCAGGCTTGTCTCAAAACAAAACAAATGTTGGCAACCCACGGCTCCGCCCAGCGACTGCAGAGTAACTCAAGCAACTTGGGCTTCACTGTGGCTTCAGGGGCACCACTACCTCCCAGAGCCTTGTTAGCACACAAGAGTAAGTGACCAAGGACACGCCTGCGCTGTGACCGACAAAAGGAATCGGCTCTTCCCAGCGAGACTCCGGACCCCACAAGGGGAAAGGCCCCTTTTCCAGGATGGCCACGGGCATCTTGAAATCCGCCCACACGGCGCTGAAGCCCCCACCGCAAATACCCGCATTTCATGAACTCCGCCCGCCCGGAAGCTACACCCGCCGCCCGCAGGCTGCTCTCCCCTACGGCGGCGGGCACGTTCCCTCCGACCCTCACCTGGGCGGCCAGGCCGGCGCCCACCGCCTTCCCCAGACCAGAGCGGCGCAGCCTCGGGTCACCGGACCCCGAGATCGAGACCCGCTCCCGCTCGCGCGCCAGCTTCCGATTTCAAACCCGGCCTCCTCCCGCCGCCGCCGTCCGCTCGCCTTCTGATTGGCTGATATCACGTAATTCTCGCGAGGGCAAAAAAAATATGGCGAAAGGCATTCTGGGATTCGTAGTTCTCTTCTGAGACACGGCGGCCCATCAACCTTGCTTAGCATGAATTAAAGTCCCTGGAAGAACTAGCCTCAGGACAAAAAATATATATATATATAAAAATTGAAATGTAAGTGTATTTTTTGTGAAGTATGCACTCTCTTTTTTGCATTTATTTTTAATGGATGTATTTTTAACTAAGCTAAAACACCCTGAGGGTCCTCAGAAACCTTTCACACTCTTCACAAAGACTGCTATGAGGACTCCCAAAATTTCTCAAAAATGTTTTTGAAGCCTACTAGAACAATATATCGCTTAATCTTGCAGAATTTCAAATTGAGTGGGACTGAACACTATAAAAACAAGCCAAGGTCCTTCTAAACAGGAAGGATATACAAACTGTTCAACTAGGATTCGTTGAAGTGTGAACAACAAGCATCAGAGAAGCAGAACTCCAGACAGACGAAACAGACCCACTGTTGGCATCCTTCTTTGTAAAGACGAAGAAGAAAAAAAGATTAAAAATTGAGAAAATACCTTCTAAAGGTCAAATATTATTTTCATCTTTGACTATGATGTATTTAATGTAAAAAGCCTTTAAAACCTTTTTATTTGTTTGTGTCTGTTTTGTTCATCTCTGTGTGTGCATGCAGGAACCTATGTCAGTATGTGAAGGTTAGATGACAACCTTGGGGGGGTTGGTCTTCTTCTTTGCACCTCCTTTGAAACAGGGTCTCTAGGGTTTTGCCACTAGGAAGCTAATCAAGAGCTTTAGATTCTGCTGACTCCACCTTCCATAGCCATCGTGTAACAGGGTACTAGGGGATCGGGAAAGTCTTTGACCCCTAAACCCTAGGTCTGTGTCTACTTCTTTTATTTTGTTTTCTTTCTTTCTTTCTTTCTTTCTTTCTTTCTTTCTTTCTTTCTTTCTTTCTTTCTTTCTTTCTTTTTTTTTTTTTTTTTTTTTTAGTCCAGGCTGACCTGGAATTCACTGTGTAGTCTCAGGGTGGCCTCAAACTCACAATGATCTAAAGGCAGGAACCACTGCACCCAGCTCCTGTGTCTACTTTTAATCAAAGAATTGAGGAAAATAACAGGGCTGGAGAGATGTCTTAGCAATTAAGGTACTTGCCTGTGAAGCCTAAGGACCCAGGTTCGATTCCCCAGTACCCAAGTAAGCCAAGGTGGCACATGTGTCTGGAGTTCAATTGCAGTGGCTAGAGGCCCTGGTGCACCCATTCTCTCTATCTCTATCTGCCTCTTTCTCTCTCTCTCTCTCAAATAAATAAATAAAATACTTTAAAAGAATTGAGTAAAATAAGACTGAGCAGGATAATTATTAAGTTATTATATTTATTGAGGGAAGTACAGAACCAATGAAAGGCACCCAATTGGCTTGAGAGCCCACATGGAGGGTCTGGAAAAAACATGGAGAGAAAAGGAAGACAAGAAAGTTTAGGGCTGGAGAGATGGCTTAGTGGTTAAACGCTTGTCTGTGAAACCTAAGGACCCCAGTTCGAGGCTCAATTCTCCAGGACCCACATAAGCCAGATGCACAAGGGGGCACATGCATCTGGAGTTTGTTTGCAGTGGCTGGAGTCCCTGGCCTGCCCTCTCTCTCTCTTCTCTCTCTCTCTCTCTCTCTCTCTACCTGCCTAATCCTGTATCTCTCTGTCTCTCTCAAATAAATAAATAAATAAATTTTTTAAAAAAAAAAAAGTTCAAAGCATTCCTGCCATGTGGGGAGCTAGATGGGGTAAAGAGCCCATGTGGAGAATCAGAGGTGGGGGTGCTGTAGCAGACAGCTTCAGGTTCTCTGAGATGAACTTCCAGACCAAGCAAAGTTATGGAGGAATGGATATTTATTGAAGCTTACAGATCCAGGGGAAGTTCCATATGACAGAAGAAGCTGGCCTGCTTTTACAGGACCAAACACAGAGAGCAACACCACAAGCCAAAACCCACACTGCACATCACACCTCAGGAACTCCAGCTAGGCACACTTAGCATATCTTTAGATTGAAATCTCAAACCCACCACCACACCTTAGGATCCACCCAGTGACACTGCCACCAGCCAGGTGGCTGCAGATGCAAACTAGAAACTAATAAAACACTGAATATATTGGGGGCCATCTATTCATACTACCAGACAGGCTCTCCCCTAGGCTTGGCCTGGTTGGGCATGAGCCTAACTGAGGGGAAATTCACTGGTAGCTGGAGGTTCCCAAGTGGTCAGGCAGCTCAGAGAGCATGCCCTCCCCTCACAAACGTATTTATAACCTCATGGTGGTGGGCTCTACTTTTTGGCTCAGGTGAGTCAGAGGCACAGCTGGTTAGTTGGGTCTAGGGACTGTCTCTGGGAGATACCAGCCATGACACCATGTTCCAGGACTGAACTTGATCAGCTACAATATTTAAATCCTAGGAAAGACTTCCTTCCCAGGAAGGGCCCAGGTTGGTTGTGGAAAAACAGATCTAGGGAAGAGATAAGAAGTCAAAGCAAGCTAGAGGGATGGCTTAGTGATTAAGGCTCTTGCCTGGAGAGCCTAAAGACCCAGGTTTGATTCTATGTAAGCCGGATGCACAAAATGGTGCATGCATCTGAAGTTCATTTGCAGTGGTTGGAAGCCTTGGCATTCCATTCTCCAACCCCACACACACACACACGTGTGTGTTTGCCTGCCTGCCTGTCTGTCTGTCTGTCTGTCTCAAATAAATAAAAATAAAAAACTTTTTAAAAGAAGTCAGATTGTACTTTGATCTCTCTGCAAGGATACTTTCAGGGGCCCAGTCACCCTAACTGCCTAAAAAAGCTACCTAACTACCTCTCAATAGGACATTGGGATTAAGGACATATAGCCACTTTGCATCAGACTGTATGTGGGTGCTTTGGATCAAACTGGGGTGGGAAGGGTTGGGAAGCAAGTATCCTTAACTGCCCAACCATCTCTCCAGCCCCATAAAGCTTTTCATTATAGGTCAAAAAGTCTTCACCACACTATTGTTTCCTGTGATTATCATTCACAATCCAAACAACAGTAAAATCTTGCCTCTTGGCAGACATAAAGATATTCTAGAGACAGTTGTTCCTCTCCCTTTGGCTAAAGAACTACTGGGTCAATTGGGCCCCAAGAAATTGTAATTTCCCCATGAGTTATTATGCTGGGAGAAGGCAAAGATTGGGGCCCTGTTGCCAGCCAGAGATGGAGTTTTGTCTTTGGTAAAGAGATTTTACACAGTTCTGACAATTTATCAGACTATCCGGCAAGAGATACTAGAGCAGAGACAAGGCTGATGGGCAGGACCACATCATGACTAACTTTGAGAGATATTGCTTTACACATACTAAGTACTCCCTAAGCCATCGGCAACATATGAATTGAGCTGTACAAAACTTTAGTTCTATTGAAAAGAAAATTAATAGCACTGCTCAATGGACAACTCTGGGTCCTTCAGTGATCCAAGAAAAGACTTGTGGATATACAGGTCATGATCATTTCTACAGTAGAGTACATAATGAGACTAATGGAGGGGTACCTGGAGCAGCTGGAGCAGAATAATTTATAATAGTTTCATAGAATGCCAGTATTCCTGGGATACTAGCCAGAATGGAGGTAATTATTTTCTGAAAGTCACTAGACTCTAAGCTCTAGAGACTGAAATAAATCCATTTATATTGAAAGGCAACACTGGAGAGTTGTCAAATTCAATTTATTTTAGAAAAGTTTGTAATTAAAGGATAATGGCCATACAGACATTAAAGGTCAGTGCTCCAAACTCTGTTGTTCTTGTCACCACATAAGGGACACAAGTTAAGGTCAAATATATCTTAATGAGTTGAATTGTAGTCAGCACTGCAAGAAAGTAAGAAGGCTATACTTAGCTCAGGACCTAAGAAAACTAAATGAATCTGAATGAGAACATTCTGGAAAGACTTGAAAATATTCAATAGTTGAAAATAAAGAAAAGCAAGTCAACAATATAGGATGCTGAGACTGGCTATATTAATAAAAATAAAACACTCACATAGTCATTAAGAGTAAGACAGTCACTTCTCTCACCTTGCATAAAAGTCAATGTTAAATGGATTAAGGACCTTGAGATAAGACCTGAAACTCTAAAACAATTAGAAGAAAAAGCAGGGAGAACATGAGATAGGTGTAGGGAAAGACTTCCTGAAAAAGACCCTAGTAGCCCAGGAAATTCGATCAACACTCAACCACTGGGACTTCATGAAACTAAAAAGCTACTGTACAGACAAGCAAGCCATCAACAGAGTCAATAGAAATCCCACAGAATGAGAGAAAATCTTCACCAGCAATGCCTCTGACAAAGCTCTTCTATCTAGAATCTATAAAGAACTCAAAAAACTAAACAAAAAAAAAATCAAACAACCCAGTCAAGAAATGGGATAGAGAATTGAACAGAAAATTCTCAAAGGAAGAAATAGAAATGGCCATCACACACTGAAACAGATGTTCAACATCTTTAGTCATCAGAGAAATGCAAATCAAAACGACTCTGAGATTTCATCTCTCTCTAGACAGGATGGCATTCATTAAATAATCCCAGCACTTGGGAGGCAGAGGAGGAGGATCACTGTGAATTCGAGGCCATCCTGAGACTACATAGTGAATTCCAGGTTAGTCTGGGCCAGAGTGAGACCCTCCCTCAAAAAAACAAAACCACAACAAAATCAAATGACAACAAATGCTGGTGAGGCTGCAGGAGAAGAGGAGCACTTACCCACTGCTGGTGAGAGTGTAAACTTACACAAGTACTAAGGAAATCAGTATGGTGACTCCTGAAGAAGATGAAAATAGAGCTACCACTTGATCCAGCTGTAGCAGTCCTGGGTATGTACCCTAAAGACTTCTCTTTTTACTACAGAGATACTTGTTCAGCCATGTTTCTTGCTGCTCTAATCACAATAGCTAGGAAGTAGAATCAGCCCATATGCCTAATAACTGATGAATGGCTAAGGAGGATGCAATATATATACACACTGGAATTCTACTCAGTGGTAAGAAAAAATGAAATAATGAAACTTGCAAGAAAACAGATGGAGTTGGAACAAATAATGCCAAGCAAGGTGTTGCATTCAGGTTTACATTGCTAGCAGAAAACACCCAAGCGAAAGCTGCTTGTGGGAAAAAGGTTTATTTTGGCTTACAGACTTGAGGGGAAGCACTATGATGGCAGGGGAAAATGGACATCACCTCCTGGCCAATGTCAGCTGGACAACAAGAACAGGAGAGTGTGCCAAACACTGGCAGGGGGAAGCTGGCTATAAAACCCATAAGCCCACCCCCAACAATACACAGGAGGGTTTAATTCTCAAATTTCCAACAGCTGGGGACATGGCATTCAGAGCACTTAAGTTTATGGGGGACACCTGAATCAAACCACCATATTCCACCCCTGGCCCCCATAAACTGATAACCATACATGATGTAAAATGCAATGCATTCAGTCCAACTTTAAAAATCCCCATAGCTTTTAATCAATCCTAATTATATTCAAACTCTATAATCCAAGGTCTTTTAACTGAGCCATAACACAAAAAAATCCCCCCCCAAACCCAAAATAGCACAGAATAAACACTGCAAAAGATGGCATTGGGCATAGCAAAGAAATATTCATCCAAAACAAGATTTAAACAGGGCAAACATCAAACTCTGTAGCTCCAAGTCCAACAACTCTAGTCAATGACAAATCTCCAAGTCTGATAATTCTAACCAGCAACAAATCTCTGGACTCTGTCCTCCAGCTAGGCTCCTCACAGTCCTGGAAAACTTCATCTGGGGCTGGCACCTCTCCTTAGCAGCCATTTTGTGGTCCCGGCATCTCCACTGCAACCCATGGTCCATCCTCATGGCTCTATCAGGTCTCCATGCAGGAATCCAGCAAACCTGCTTCACACTGCCCATGGCCGTTTCCAAAACACAAGACCAAGCTGCAAATTCAATGATCCTCTCTTTCCTGCATTTCTTATAATCCATAATCCATAATACCAGATGGTGCCAATTTGTTAATCCAGGGGGGAATAAAGCAGACTTTGAAGAACAGGACACTTATTTAACATTAAGACCCTTGAAAAGACTGCATTCTTTCTGCTGTCCCAGCCCAGGTCAGCTGGCCCAATCTCAATGGTTATAATCTCTCATACAGATGAATGGGCAGAAGTTTTAGCCCAGATATTTCATTTTTTTTTTTTTCTGTGCCATATCCCTCTGCTCATACCAGTCTATTTCTATGCAATGCAACCCTACACAAATTTTCAGGACATGGGCATAACAGCAAGCCTCTCACATGAACTGCTTCAAGCCCAGTCCAGGCAAAGCTTTTTCTCACCCTCATAAACCAAACTTCACAGTCCATAGTTCTAACTGCATTCAGGTCTTTCAACTTTGACCAGAATAGTCCATCAAGCTGTACTTATATCACTGAAAGTATCTCTTAGGCCAAGGTTTCAAATCCTTCCACATTCCTCTTGAAAATCAGCTCCAAAAGGCCAAAGCCACACAGTCAGGTGTCTGGCACCAAATGACACCACTCCTCTGTACCAACGTTACTGTTGTAGTCAGGTTTACATTGCTGGAAAAAAAATACCTAAGAGCTACTTGTGGGAAAAAAGTTTATTTTGGCTTACACACTTGAGTGGAAGATCCATGATGGCAGGGAAGATGATGGCATGAGCAGAGGGTGGCCATCACCTCCTGGCCAACATCAGATAGACAACAACAACAGAAAAATGTGCCAAACACTCACAAGGGGAAGCTGGCTATAACACCCATAGGCCCACCCCCAACAATACACTGCCTCCAGGAGGGTTTAATTCCAAAATTTTCAACAGCTGGGGAAATGGCATTGAGAGCACCTAAGTTTATGAGGGACACCTGAATCAAACCACCACACCAAGTCACACAGACACAGAAAGATAAATGCTGCATGTACTCTGTCATGTATAGTTGATAACCGGGATCAAGTGAAGATGAGTGCAAATGGTAGCAAACTCTGGAAATATGGACATAAAACTAGAATGAGACCAGGTGTGAGAAGAAATAGGGAGAGAGGAGAGGAGCAGTTCCTTAACAGGTTAGGGGAGTGTGGTAGTTTGAATGTCCTCCAATAGACTCAGATGTTTTTATCTCAAAAGCTTGTCTCCAGCCACCTGGCTGATGGAGGTGGCACTGGGGTAGATCTGAAGGCATCACAGGCTGCTGTCACAGATCATTGGAATATCATTCTGGAACCAAATGAGAAACTAGCTCTCTCCTGGCTAGCCCTCATGGTGCTGGAAAGCCTTATGGGATCCACAGGAGGACAATGGAACCAACAGCATTAATAAGCAGGGGACTGTACATACTACCAAATTAAGTAGCTGAACAAGAAGTACACACTTGTACAATAGTGACATAGCCACTGCGAGTAACCAACTGTTCTCTGATTGGACATGAGGCCCACTTAGTGGGAGAAACTCACACCTGGTACTGGAAACTAAGTCAGAATCCCATGGTCAGGAAACTCAGACTTCAGAGAGAAGCCCCCTCTCCCTGCTGCTCTCTGAAGAAGAGTGAGCTTGCACACCAAAAAAAAAAAAAAAAAAAGTCTCTCAAATAGCTTTGTATAACCCCTTTGTGCTGGTTTGATTTGTGTGTCTCCCCATAAACTTATGTGTTCTGAATGCTATGTCCTCAGCTGGTGGCAATTTAGTAATTGAAGCCTCCTGGAGGCAGTGTATTGTTGGGGGTGGACTTATGGGAATTATACCCAGCTTCTCCTTGCCAGTGTTTGGCACACTCTCCTGCTGCTATTGTCCACCTGATGTTGGCCAGGAAGTGATGACCACTCTCTGCTCATTCCATCATTTCTCCTGCCATCATGGAGCTTCTCCTCAAGTCTGTAAGACAAAATAAACCCTTTCCACCCACAAGCTGCTATTGGTTTTGTGTTTTCTGCCAGCAACTGAAACTAACTGCAATACCCTTTAACCCAAGCTGCTCTCACTCTTGGTTGAAGAATCTGCTTCATTTGACAGAGGGCAGAGAAAACAGAGGAGAACCAAGATACATAGCTAAGACAAGATGATAGCCACGTGCCAATACAAGACATGCCACCTCTACCACATCTTCGCAGGTCCCAAGAGAAATTACAGAGGAAATGGTGGCATGAATACTGCTCTTACTGCTAGCCTGACAACAGGGTGATGGTGACAGACACAGTGATCAATCAAAGCAGAAATGCAGAGGCTACAGAAAACTCAACACTAAATCAGACTGACAACAGGCCTGCAATGGCTCAGGGAACACTGAGAGAGAGGGGGACGGAAAGATTATAAGAGCCACAGGGTGGGTAGACACAGTCCTGCTGCTATCCCACAGAGACTGACTGAGGTACTCATTACTCCACAGTGATATCATAACCCTATGGAAGAGGGCCCCTAGGTTAACAAGAGCAGGGGCGAGGGGATAAGAGTATAACTGGTCATAGTATATGTAAATTTTAAAAGTGAAAACAAAACAAAATAATAATAATAAAAAGAGTAAGGGAGTCATTAGCACAACCCAATCAAGCTGGGAGAATGGAGTACTGAAAATGAGAACCTGGGAATAGGCACCATGGACAGTGCATGGGATGTCAGTGGACTTCTTGCTTTGTTTGAGTCAGGAATTCCATTGAGAATCTGCTGAAAGCTGTGGCCTTTTCCCAGAAATATGCACAAACCCTTTGCATGAGATTTCAGGAAATTCACAGATCCCTGAATCAATCGGTTCAGATTAGGTCTGTCTAGTGACTAAAAAGATTTTGGTAAGACTGGGCCCCAAAGCACATACTCATACATATTTCTTCCACACAAAAATGCTTTTCTGACACAGTAGAAATCTAATTGTTGAAAGCTTAGGGAAACAAAATGGGGAATTCTACAATAAGAATTAAAATAGGTTGATTCTGAAGGTAATGGGGGTAGGCTGTGTAATTTTCAGAGGACCCTTTGTGTTGAGTAAGGCACTTGTTTTGATTCCTAAATGTAATGGTAAACAATACAGATTTGTTGCTCTTATTTTAGAACTGTCTTTGCTGTCTAGTTAGAAAGTAAGTTTGAAGACAGCGACCAATTTTAAGACTCAGATAATGCCAGATGTGGTGATGTCCCCCTCTAATCCCAGCACCGTGGATTCAAGGCCAGCTTTGGCTACATCACAAGACCCTGTCTTGAATAGCACCAGTAGGAATAATAATAACATAGTGACTTAGATAATGAAGTGTGATACTTGGTATGAAAAAGAAGTGAGACACAGAGAAGACAAAAGAAGAAAAAGAGAAAAAAAAAAAAACACAAAAAGAAGCCGGGCGTGGTGGCACACGCCTTTAATCCCAGCACTCAGGAGGCAGAGGTAGGAGGATCGCCATGAATTCGAGGCCACCCTGAGACTACATAGTTAATTCTAGGTCAGCCTGGCCTTGAGAGAGACCCTACCTCAAAAAAACCACACACACACACACACACACACACACACACACACACACACAAACATGAGGGGAAAAATGAGGAAGATACGTGTTGTAGTTACCTTTTCACTTGACCAGAAACAGTTTATGGGTTTATTTGAGGTTTACAGATTCCAGAGGAATTATCATCATGGCAGAAGAAGTTTGTCCACTTCATACATGCACGAGAGAGAGAGAGAGACAAGAACCAGCACCAGCCAACATGAACTGCAGAGCTCATGCTGGCTCTTTACACACCTAGTAAGGCTGGACTACAAGATCTGACTTCAGTGACACACCTGTTCCAGCAGGGTTCTGCCTGCTGAAGACTAAGTAGGAAGCTTAATCTGCATTAAAAGTACCTAAGGCTGGGACTTGGGAGAAGGTTCAGTGATTAAAGTGCTTTCTTGCAAAGCCTGTCAGTCCCGTTTTGATCCACCAGTACCTATGTAAAACCAGCTGCACAAAATAGTGAATGCATCTGGAGTTTGTGCAATGGCAGGAAGCTCTGGCATCTGGCATGTCCATTCTCTCTCTCTTTCTTCCTATCTCTCTTTCTCAAATACCTATGGCTATGAGAGACATGCCTTTACATTAAAACCACCATACTCTATTCCTGGCCCACATAGACTCATGATAATCTCACAATATAAGCAAGTGCCTTTAACTGCTGAATCATCTCTCCAGCAATTATCTCACAATGTAATTTGCATTTAGTCCAAATTGAAAGGTCCTCACAAAGTCAAAGTTACCTGACATTCAAGGCTATCTTTTAACTGTGAGCCTTGTAAAATCAAAACACAAGTTGTATACTTCTAACACATAATAGCACAGAGTAAATATTTCCATTGCAAAAAGAAGGCATAAAAATGAAAGACTTGAGCAATGTAAAATCAACAACAAACAGGCAACTCTCAGCAGTTCCAAGTCCAGAGATAAAGTCTCTGGGTTTCCAGGTCCAGAGCTGGGCTGCTCACAACCTTGGAAAAATTCTATCCTGAGCTGGCAGCTCTACATTTTAGACATTCCCCAGTCCTAGTATTCCAAAACATCTTCAGGAATACATTCAAAGCACAGTTCATCTTCACAGCTTCATATAATGGCCTTACTGGGTCTGCATACAGGGATTTCAACCTTGCTTCACATTGCTGCTTCTCACTGGCTCCTGGAACTATGTGCACATCATGACCTGCTTCCTTGCATTCTCATTCTTCCAAAACCAGTACCAGGGGGATGGCATAGCCAAATTTGTATATCTAGTGTGTGGAGAGTGACAAAGCTTTACCTTGAGGAGCAGGATACTTCTTCACCAGTCTTCCTTCAAGCCAGCGCCTTTCACAAGAATTTGTATTCTTACTAGCTTGAGCCTTCCATGGCTCATGCCCAGGGTATATCTTTTCCATTTTCTCAAGAAATACCTTTGATGGTGACAATCTCCTTAACACTTGGAGCTTAAGTAACCTAAAACCAGTCTCTATGACTGTAACTTTAAACTTGCTTGAAATTTTCCTATGATAAAATGTGCATCTTTTATATCTTTCTGTTCTATACTTGCACCGAGCACACCAGTCCATCAATTTTAAATTTTACGTTGTTCAAATTCTCAGATATAGGCAGAAGAACACAACCAGCCTTCCCACCAGTAGCCCAGTTCCAACAAAGTCCTATTCTTCCCCTTTGAAAGTTCATAAGCCAGGCCTTCAAGTCCACAATTCTGTCTGCATTTAGAATTGTCAAACTCTCACCAGAATAGTCCATCACGTTCTGTTTACAGTACTTACTCATTGAAAGACGTCTCTAATCCAAAGTACCAAATCCTACCATATTCTTCCCACAAACAAATTCCAAAAGACCAAAACACACATGGTTAGATTCATCACAGTACTGAACCCACTCCTGGTACCAACTTTCTGTTGCAGTTACCTTTGCATCGATGGAAAGACACACAACCAGAAGCAGCTCATGGGAGGCCTGCAGAATCTAGGAGAATATCATCATGGTGGAAGAAGCTGGCTCACCTCACACATCCACAGAAGAGAGAAAGAGAAGAGCCAGCACCAGTTGGTATGAACAGCAGACCTCAAGCTGGCTCTTTGCACACATAGTAGGGCTAGACTACAAGATACATCTCCAGTGACACGCCTCCCCCAGCATTGCTCTGCCTACTAAAGGCTAAGTATGAAGCTTTATCTTAATCAAATTACCTAAGGCTATGGGGGACATATACTTATAGTCAAAGCACCAGTAGAGCAGAGGTATCAAAGTACAAAATAGAAACAATGTAATAATTGTGTATAAACCTCGCCACAGAGGGAAAAAACAGGTACCAGTTACTAAAGCAGGAGAACTGCAAATTCAATGCCTGCCTGGACTACAGAATTCTCATTCTATACTAAAGCCTGAGCAATACAGTAAGAATCTGTCTCAAAATTTAAAAAACGAGGGGAAGAGGGCTATGGACATAGCTTAGGGATATAATGAAAAGCTCTTGGTTCAATCTCTAGTATCATCAAAAGAATAAAATGAAAGAATTTTGTTTATAGTTTTATCATTATGCCCTACTTTACTCTGAACAAGAATTTGAGTTGGAGTCAGACATGTTCTGTCATCCTAGCACTCAGGAGACTAAGGCAGGAAGACCATGAGTTCAATACCAGCCTGGGATGCACATAAGACTTTGTTTCATAACAGTAAAACCAATTCCCAGCTGTGGGTAAGATTCTTCCCTCAGCTGGGCCTGGTATGGCTGGGCCTGGGCCCCCTAGCCCTTACTCTCCACATGGGTTCCTTTATCCCCTCCAGCTCCCCAAATGGCAGGAGCTCCTCGAATTTTCTTCCCTCTTTTTTCTTTCCACGGTTCTTTCCAGGCCCTCCATGTGGGATTTCTAGCTATGTGGGTGCCCTTCCTTGGCTCTGTACTTCCCTCAATAAATATAATAATTTAATAATAAAAAAAGTAAAAGCAGGGGCTGGAGAGATGGCTTAGCAGTTAAGGTGTTTGCCTGCAAAGCCAAAGGATCCCAGTTCAATTCTCCAGGAACCATGTAAGCCAGATGCACAAGGTGGCACATGCATCTGGAGTTCGTTTTCAGTGGCTAGAGGCTCTGACATGCCCATTCTCTCCCCCCTCCCTTTCTCTCTCTCTCTCTCTCTGCCTCTTTCTATCTCCCAAGTAAATAAATAAAATATATTTTTTAAAAAGTAAAAACAAAATCAGAATGGAATTAATTTTCATCTTACAAACTATTTGACAAAATGATGATAAAGAGTGTTAATTTGAACCAATAGTTTTTGAGTACCTACCACATGCATTAGGTATAATAATTGAAACAGAAAAGAGATCTTGAAGTAAGGGATGTAGAATAGTCTCTATCCATAGAAAATAAAGAAATAATATACACTCCAAAATAAGGTAAGGGGGAAAATTGTTAAGGAAAAATGTGGGAGTTGGAGAGATGGCTCAGCAGTTAAGGTGCTTGCTTGCAAAGCCTGACTGCTTGGGTTTGATTTCCCAGTACCCACATCAAGCCAAAATAGTGTGGCATGTGCATCTGGAATTTGTTTGCAGAGGCAGGAGGTCCTAGAGCACCCATATTCACTCTATGTTTCTCTTGCTCACACACACACACACACACACACACACACACACACACACACTTAAATTTTTTGAAAAAAGAATTTAGAAAGTAGTGGGAAGAAGAGCCCACTTTGTGGAGGCATGAGAGAAATGCATACCTTGACTGAAAGAAGTGATGAGTTAAGACAAAACAAAAGTTTTAGTATATCAGGAGCTTACTAAGATGAACATTTCTGAACCTCATCCCTGAGTGTTTGCCTCTGTGATCTATAGTTGGCCTGGAAATTTGTGTACAGGAAGTAGATGCCCCATGGATTGCATGTTCAGAAAGGGAGTTTCAAAAAAGGATACAGGCCAGGAGTGGTGGCGCACGCCTTTAATCCCAGCACTCAGGAGGCTCACGTAGGAGGGTCGCCATGAATTTGAGGCTACCCTGAGACTACATAGTGAATTCCAGGCCTGGGCTAGCACAAGACCTTAACTCAAAGAACAAAAACAAACAAACAAACAAACAAAAAGAACAGAAAGAAAAAACAAGGATGCACATAGAGATAAATCTACTTTTTTCCCCTGGATTTTGGTCTAGGTACCTTAAGCACGACTGAACTCTAATGTTCTTGACTTTGCAGTGACTGACACAGCTTGACTTGTCAGGCAGGCTCTGGTGTTGGAAGAAGAGGCCCTACTAGAAGATGATTGGTGCTAGAAAGAGCTTACCTCTTTCATCTCCTCTTCTACGTGACCTACGTGGGATAGGTTCTATAGCGCACTTCTACCCCGGCAAATTGACAACTGTTTGAGTTACTTTTCTTATTGCTATGACTAAGCATTTAAGGGCACATTTCAGGGGGAAATGATTTATTTTGCCTCATAATTCAGGATATACATGTCCTGATGGTAGGAAAAGCATGATGGTAGGTGCAGGTCTTCTTCAGGGTAGAGAGAGGTTGCTTGCTCACGTGTTCATGCACATAGAGAAAGGGGAATGCAAGTGCTCCCCTTTTTCTTTTATTCAGTCTTGGACCCTAAACTATGAGATGGTGCCATCTACCTCACTCTTCAGTTAATTCCAAAAACCTCCTATGTGATTCTAAATCCAGCCAATCAAGTTGACAATGAAGATTAACCTGCCCCAATAGTAAGGAATATAAATGCTGAAAAACTGTACACCAGTATGAGAGGTCAAGTTTGTTCTGTTTCTTTTAAAAAACGCACAAATTTCTTTTAATTTGACTTTTGTTTCATAATTATATAAAATACTTACATGGTTTCAAAGTCAGTCTATCAAATATGTATATTCAAAGTCCAGTGTATATTCCCTCTATTTTCTTCCTTTCTTTATGTTCCCCTTGCAAGATTACTCTTTTGTATTTGTTTGATTTGTTTTGTTGGTTTTTTTCAAGGTAAGGTCTCACTGTAGCCCAGGCTGACCTGGAATTCACTATGTAGTCTCAAGGTGGCCTCAAACCTGTGGCAGTCCTCCTACCTCTGCCTCCCAAGTGCTGGGATTAAAGATGTGCACCACCTTTAATTACTGTTTTTATTCTTCTATTCTCTTCAAACATAATCAGATATGTATATACATACTGCTTTCTTAGATAAACATTATATACATTCTTCTACATATTAAGAAAGCTTCCTTAGGGGCCGGGTGTGGTGGCGCACACCTTTAATCCCAGCATTCAGGAGGCAGAGGTAGGAGGATCATGAGTTCGAGGCCACCCTAAGACTACATAGTGAATTCCAGGTCAGCCTGAACTTGAGCTAGAGAGAAACCCTACATCGAAAATGAAAGAAAAAAAAATAAAAGAAAGCTTCCTTGGTCTGGCTATTTCATAACAATGGAAAAATATATTTTTAATTTGGAGTAAATAAATGACATGCATTTTTAAAACATAGCCTCTTTATGTTAGCACGCATATTGGTTTTTCTTTAATAATCATTATAATAATAATAAATATAATAATAATAATAAACATAATAATAACTATAGTTGGTCCAGAGTTCCAGGTTTTGCAGGATATAAAGCTGCTGTAATATTAGAGGCCTCTTTTTAATAAAAATATAAAATTATTAATATTTTCTACAACTGTCATTTCAGGAGCCTACACGAGCTTTGTAGCTTTGAAGGACATCAGCCCCTAAACAGGCCTGTTCTAGGGACTCACAGCTGGGACATAAAGCAGATGTGAACCCTTGTTAAATGGAGCTTATTCTCCAATAAAGCAGGAGGAGATGAAGCAAGCTCAAAGAAAATGTACAATTGCCAACACAGCTTCAGAGTATGAGGAGCTGAACCATGTCTTCCCAAAAGTGACCTAATGTGGTCTTAAGCTTGGCATCTCAGAATGCAACCTTGTTTAGAAACAAAACCTTCAAAAAGGTTAGATTAAGTTAAAGTGAAGCCATTATGGTTGGCTATCACCCAGTATGACTGATATCCTTCCAAGAAGAGGGGAGCACGAGAGGGAAGCCACAAGGAGAGGCCTCAGTGTAAACTAACCGTGTAGAGAGTTTGATGTCAGACTTCTACCCTCCACAACTCTGAGAAAGCCCTTTTTGTTGTTTCAGCCACTCAGTCTGACACTGCTGTCATGGTAGTCTTAGCAAATAAATACAACGTCCTAAAAGAAAAGAAGATTTGTCAGAGGAGACATGAGGATCTGGTCAGAGAAGATAATGCAGAAAAAGTGCCTAGAAACTAAGACATGAAAGACCTGATGAACAGTGATGGAACAAAAAGATTTAACAGGTTCTGTGAAAGGGGAAAAAAAGAGATCAAGGTGCTTTTGCTTCAGTTAATTATCTCACAATCTCCAGAACTAGAGAGTTCTCTGGAGACAGTCTTTATAAATTAACTGCCTATGATGAAAAGCTAATGTGCAGTCGACTTCATCACAGTCCACAGCCTCTGAAGTGTTGAATGAGCACAAAGTTTAATTTTTAATTGTAAGACAAAATGTATTTGATATCATTCACATCCTAATTTAAGGACAAGACACTTCTGAAGAGAATGAATATTATGAATTATGTAGCTCAAATACTTCTTAGAAAAAGAATAAAAGAAAGTTATGTCTTTTCTCATGGCTCATTAAAGAGATTATGGGAATTGTTAGAACCTGAATATGCAAAACCAAAATGCCAAAAGCAAAGACTGATTAGCCAGGGATAATGTCTCATCTGAATCATTTTAGCACAGTGATTTTAAACCCAGATTCTGTATGGGGATCATTTGGGCATTTGTCCAATACTAAGGCCCTGGTCACCACCAGAAATTTAACAGATCTGTGATGAGACAAAGGAGTGGCATTTTAAAAAACTCTGCCAAAGGATTGTTAACGGTCATTCAATGCATTTCTTCCAGGAAGGTACCCTGTAGGCACTGGATGCCTGTAACAATCATGCTGTAAAATGATGGGCAACTCCAAGAGAAGTTCAAAGTGAAATGTGTAGCCAGTGAAGAAGGTTTCGAGTAAAGCCGGCCATGCTTAGCAAAAACAACACTCTAAACAGGGAGATAACAATCCAATTTAATCCAATTGCACCCTCAGCACCTAGTAGGCTTTTATGGCCTCCCACTGACCTTCCCAGACAGAACCAGCATCACACTCGGGGTTCTTAGTTCTCTGGGCTGCACTCTGGTCACCTCCAATTTACCTATTTGTTTGCTTGTTCCCCAGGTCCATCTGCTGAACAAACCAGTCACCTGACTTGTGGGAAGCCCTTTATAGTCCATTTCAATCTTTGTCATGAGAACAGCTCTCCAATCCTCTTGATTGATTCTCCAGTCAATTAAAAACAAAACAAACAGAAACCAACAGGAGCTCCGTTCTGACAACTTCTACTACTCAATTGACTTTATTTCTGTTTGTTTTTTTTTTAACCTCACGGTCAAAAACAAAATGACACATTTCCGTCCAGATTTCATATATTCCATACCTTCTCTTGTTCCATTTTTTCTATTTTTCTTGAATAATAAAGACATATCAAAATATGGTTGTTTAATAGCATATGGTCAGAAAATAATCTGTCACATCATATAAATTTTTCGTGCCAAAATATTTACTTGACCATGTCTCTCAAAGACCAAGTAAAATAGAGAACCCTAGTGTGCCTTAAATTAAAATGCACGGCTTCCGACAAGCAGTAATTATTTGTGCCATCTTCTAGCTAAGCACAGAAATTGCTAATGTCTGCCCTTGAAGGAAATGAACTGTGAAAAAAAATAAAAGCAAATATGATCCAACTGTTCACACCAAAGGGAGGTTGCATAAGAAATTCATTGTGCTGCTATCCAAATTTCCTCTCAAATTGCCTCAGATCAGCATGTACTTCACCTCTTTTCCACCAATTAAAATCAACCCTATGAGGAGGACTGATGTGCTTTCTCCACAGATGGTCAGGGTCACATGTCAACAGTAATGGCTCAACACACCGCAATGGGACTGTATAAAAACGGTGGACTCAGTGAGCTCCAGCTCCACTTGCCTCATGTTTAGAACTGTGTCTTTTTCAAGATGGATTTCCTTCACAGGAACGGAGTGCTCATTATTCAGCATTTGCAGAAGGACTACCGAGCTTACTACGACTTTCTAAATTTTATGTCCAGTGTTGGAGATCCCAGGAATATCTTTTCTATTTATTTTCCACTTTGGTTTCAACTCAATCAGCCAGTTGGAACCAAGATGATATGGGTAGCAGTCATTGGGGATTGGTTCAATCTTATATTTAAATGGTAAGGCTTTGGTTTTGTTTCATTTCTTCTAAAACTTTTATTTTTTTTATTGACAACTTCTTTATTTGTAGACAATATCCCATTGTACTTCCCTCCCTCCCCCCACTTTCCCCTTTGAAACTTCACTCTCCATCATATCCCCTCCCCCTCTCAATCAGTCTCTCTTTTCAGTTTGATGTCATGATCTTTTCCTCCTATTATGATGCTCTTGTGTAGGTGGTGTCAGGCACTTTGAGGTCATGGGTATCCAGGCCATTTTGTGTCTGGAGGAGCACATTGTAAGGAGTCCTACTCTTCCTTTGGCTCTTACGTTCTTTTTGCCCCCTCTTCCACAGTGGACCCTGAGCCTTGGAAGGTGTGTTTGAGATGCTAAAACTTATTTTTAAATTTGTATCTTTGGCTTAGTGATCAAATTTAAGATGTATAGTTGGACTTTGAAAAACTTTCACATATATCAGTTACTTTGGAACACTGGGTCCATAGTAGAATTTACAAAAAGCATAGAAATGTGCGTTTTGACTGACTTATAAATGGAGTTCAGAAACCTTGGGACACAAACCTGTGACTGAATGAGAAGTTAGTTAAACAAGCAGAACAATAATGAACATATTGATGGCTCTAATACCCATAGCGTGTTTGTGAGAGCATGGCAAAACACCAAATATCATCACCCTCTATTGAGGAGGAGAGGCTGGAGCCCACTTACTTTCAGCGTCCGAAAATATGAGCTTTCTCCATTGACCTGAGTCATTTTCATAGGAGACTATCTAATCCCCAATTATTTAATAGTCTTAGATTTAAGTATGTATGAAATTTATGTCTTTAAATGCAGGATATTATTTGGTCATCGTCCTTACTGGTGGATCCAAGAAACTCAGATTTACCCAAATCACTCAAGCCCATGTCTTGAACAGTTTCCTACTACATGTGAAACAGGCCCAGGTAAGCAATGAAAATAGCCTTAAATCACTGAAGCTATTCCACAGTGTTTATGCATGGTTCCCATCCAGTTAACAAATGTGATGTACAGACCGTCAAAGCAGATGTCATGGATGAGAGTGCTTATATTCCTAAACATCAAAACTGCGAATGAGAAGGGTAATAAACTGTAAGAAAAACAAAATTCTATTCAATTATTTTGTGAAGGGGAGAATACTTCCCAAATAATTTTATATTTGGGTATTTACTCTTTGAAAGAATGGAATGGTCTGATTCTAAAACCCATTTTAAAAAAAAGACAAATTCCCAAGGAACTATATTAAGATCCAAAAATGTTGATTTATCTGCTGCTAAGCAACTTCATGGTTATAGGCCTTCTGAGAATCTCACGAGTAAAGGAAGAAAAGATGATTTGTATGAGAGGTAAGGAATTCTCAGTATTATTACTGCCAATAATGACTAACTCTAATCCTAGAACAATTTCTTTAGAACTTATTTCTTTATTTTTCTTATATGTATGGTATATAAGTAGGCTTCCTTTCAATAATAAGATTCTGTATAAATGCAGTATCTTTTCTGTGGAAGTTGAACTGAAGAGTATAAGAAGTAATTTTTGAAAATAGATGGAGAGGAAAATCACATGTTATTTTAGTGTATACAGATGACATTATGTTGTGCCCCATAAAAAATTCTATTTGGCATTCCTTTAAAACAAACTATAAATATGTAAGTTCCTAATGAATTGTCTGAATGCCTTTTGTGTTCCCATAAAAGTATATACACATCTGTCGTGTTATTTAACATACCATAATTAATGCTTCATATATCTGGCTCCCTAGACTATGTGTCCCATCAGGGCAGGGATTAAGTGTATTTTATCTCTGAGAAACCAGTACATGATAAACAGATACATGAATAGATGGCATGAATGGATAACCTTGGACACAACTGAAATGCTATGCTATTCTGGTCTATCTTTGAAAGAAACAGAATAAGTGAGAAAGAGAATGAATGAGATAAGGAGGATATTACTACAAATAAAAAATAGGTGCGTTTATGTTTAACAAGAAAGTCATTTTTTTAACCTTAATGAATATCTAATGGGTTAGAAATCAGGGGAAACACCAAAGTACAGTGATTAAAAATAAAACTAGTGGCTCGGCATGGTGGCGCATGCCTTTGATTCCAGCACTAGGAGGGCAGAGGTAAGAGAATTGCCATGAGTTCAAGGCTAGCCTGAGACTACATAGTGAATTCCAGGTCAACCTGGGCTAGAGTGAAACCCTACCTCAAAAAAAAAACAAAAGATAACCTGGGAGTTGTGGTGCACACCTTTAATCCCAGCACTTGGGAAGCAGAGGTAGGAGGATCACAGTGAGTTTGAGGCCACCCTGAGACTACATAGCTAATTCCAAGTCAGCCTGGACCAGACTGAAACCCTACCTCGAAAAACCAAAAACAAAACAAAAATAAATAAATAAATAAATAAATAAAACTAGCAATATGTGAAAGGCATTCTGTTCCTAGAAAGACTACCTGGACACAAGCCTTTTGTGCCAGGATTAATACCTTGTATATTCTCCACTGGAAGGCTCTCACTGTAGTGGTCACAACATGAGCAAGCAGCTGCTTGCATGATCAGTAAGCCACAGGCACAGTCACAACAGCCTTTAGAGTTTGAATTTTCAGCTCATGGAAAATAAATGAATTCAAGACAGGTCTAATATAAGTCCTTTAATTTTCTTGTCAATTGAAAATAATTATATATGAAGAATGAATGAGATTATGTCAAATTTTGCTACAACTTCCCAAGTTCTTAATCATACTTGAATTAATCAGCTTGAAAATCTGGAGAAAAGATTCTTTTAAATACATTTTTGTTACAGAATTCAAGTTATGATTCATTATGTACGTTGTACATTCTTGACAATCAGGAATAGTCTTTTGGGGGCCATACTATATCAGAGCCATGTAGAATTGCCTTGAAGGTCACATTCACTATATTTAACACACGAGTAATCATTATTATCCATATTACGAAGAATGGTCAAGAATCTAGGATGTTCTGGGTATAAAGAAGAAAAATCAGAGATTTAGAGTATTTTTGACTATGTCTCTATTGTTTTCCTTCCTTTATCCCTTCCTCCCCTTCTCTCTGCTATTTTTCTCTTTGAAAAAGTTTCTTGAAATGATATATATTCTTGAAATGATATATTTGACTCAGTTTTCCTTACTTTTATCCATTTGTAAACTACATATAGCTTGTGCAATTTAGATTTTTTCTGAATTAAAATTTTCATAGCAAATATGTCATTTTAGTGTTCCGTTTCTTTTAAAAATATTTTATTTATTTATTTATTTGAGAGAAAGAGAGAAGGAGGCAGACAGAGTAGAGAGAGAATGGGCATGCCAGGGCCTCTAGCCACTGCAAACAAATTCTGGACACATGCATCACCTTGTGCATCTGGCTTACATGGGTACTGAGGAATTGAGCTTATGTCCTTAGTCTTCACAGGCAAGCGCCTTAACCACTAAGCCATTTCTCCAGCCCCCATTTCTTTTTCTTTAATTTGAAGTATTTTATTTATTTGCAAGCAGAGAGATAGAGTTAGAAAGAGAGAGAGAGAGAGAGTATAGGTGTGCCAGGGCCTCTTGCCACTGCAAACAAACTCCAGATGCATACACCACTTTGTGCATCTGGCATTATGTGGATACTGGGGAATTGAACCTGGGTCATTAGATTTCGTGGGCAAACACCTTGACCACTGAGCAACCTCAACAGCCCTAGTGTCCCATTTCTGATCTTGATACTCAATTAACCACCTTTTGAATGAATGATACTTGTTGCAGGAAGTCCATCTGGCCATGCAATGGGCTCATCCTGCGTCTGGTATGTCATGGTAACAGCTGTCCTGAGCTACACTGTCAGTCGGATGGATAAATTCTCGATCACTCTGCACAGGTCAGCCTGGCTCCAATTTCTCTACCATTGGCATGACATGACAGTTTTGAACACATAAAATCAGCTCTAAAAATTCGTTTTGGTGTTGGGTGTGGTGGTGCATGCTTTTAATCTCAGCACTCGGTAGGCAGAAGTAGAAGGATTGCTGAGTTCAAGGCTAGCTTGGTTCTACAGAATGAGTTCCAGGTCAGCCTGAGCTAGGGTGAAACCCTACATTGAAAAAAAAATCATTTTGTTTTTTAGTTGTTCAATGACATGTGCTTATTCTATTCTATCATAGCCAGAGTAGCAGAATAAATAGGAAATTAATATTTTGCTTTAGGATAATGTTCTAATTAGCTCACAGCTATTGACACTTTCATAATTAAGTTTGAAATGTTTATCTGATTAATGACTTGCTAAATGTGCCTTTGGGTTTCCAAAATTCAATTCTTTTGGTAGCTCATAAATAAGTCATCTAAAATTATATAAGGAAATATTTTCATATGCACATTCCCTTTCCTTAAGATTAACTGGAAGTTTAGAGAATCATTGCTCTTGAATGCATCAATTTATTTCAGAAAATTATGTTTCCTACTTGGAATAGCCAATGCTTTTGAGATCACTAACATAGTCTAGCTTTAAAGTCTACTCAGCTTTAAAAGCAAGACTATCCAATAGGTCAGCTTAAACTTGGATGTTAGTGAACATAATATAGCAGATTTATTAATGTTTAGAAGGACACAGAACTTTAAGATCACTCACACTTTGTAGGAACCTATCCTAAAATGGTCTGCCATTAAAACAATCCTCAACACCACTTTGAGTCATATATCAGGCTACATAATACAATGTGTCAACCTTTTTAAGAATAGGGTGTATAATTTATGCCATTATAGAAAACTTCTTCTAAAGTAAAAAACAAAATGTAAGGCATACCATGTATTTCATTCTTCAGAGTAGTAAGGGATAATCTAAGAAATAAGTCTCATAGTTCATTCCTCCTTCCAATTGACAAATTTAGAAAAGATACAGTTCTTCTAAAAATTATGTTTTTTTTAATTTTTATAACAACAATATTTCCTTCATCTAGTTTTACTTTGATATTACCAAATCCCTTTTAATCCTTATTCCATATGGATAAACTCTACTTACTTCCTCTTTGAAAGTTCTATTTCTCTGAAATCCTTTTCTAGGATAGAAAATTTTCTAGAAATAGAAAATTACTAAATGTTGGTCTGGTGGTCAAGAACAAACCATTCGAGGATTCCTGGCACTTGATATGACTTAAAAAAGATTGACAAGCATTACTTAAATTCTATTTTATAAAAATTTTTACATGATTATGCTTCTAATTGAATATTCCCTCACTTCTTATTTTCTATATCTAACAAAACAAAGAGTCAGGACTCTTGAGAGCCTACAGTTATACCCAGTGAGAACTATACTGGTTGAAGTACTCATGAGTGTTCCATCTAAGTGGCAGCTGCCTCTCTAGTGTGTTTTCTTCAAACTAAGTCAGGCTGAGAGAGAAGGGGAAAAGAGGAAGCACAATGACAGGGAACAAAATCTACATGGCTTCTTCTTAATTACTCCAGACATTAGAAATTGCCCTGACCTTGAATTTCCCATTTCTCTATTAAAACAATTTTTCTTATTCAAGATATCAAAATGCCTTCTTTTACAGCATTTATTTAAATCTCCAAGGGTGAACTTTCCCTGGTGAAATTTAATGCACTGGGAAATGTGAGAATCTTTTGTTAAAACTTTTAAATCATATAGAGCATGTGAAAACATTTTGAAAAAGAACTTAGAGAACCGTATATGTCACACTTGGAAGATTCCTCTAAGAAGGGCTATCTGGTCTGCTGTGGTAGCACACAACTTTAATCCCAGCACTCATGAGACAGAGGTAGGATGTTTGCTGTGAGTTCAGGGCCAGCCTGAGACTACATAGTAAATTCCAGGTCAGCCTGGGCTAGAGCGAGACCCTACTTCAATCCCCCCCCCCCCAAAAGAAGTAATATCTGGTGCCCTGACTAATTTTATGAACCAATATGTTTGCTTTTTTTACACATGTATCTATTCTTTCATTGTAGACTGACCTGGTCATGTCTTTGGAGTCTTTTTTGGTTAATTCAAATCAGTGTCTGCATCTCCAGAGTCTTCATAGCAACACATTTTCCTCATCAAGTTATTCTTGGAGTGATTGGTGGTAAATCTGATCTCTTATCTTTGGTTGTATCATTTTAAAGCTTTGCTTCATTTGTCTCATGGTGACAGATTCTCCCAGGTAACTGGTTTTCCAATTTCAGAGGTCGTTCTGTCAAGCCACTAATATTAAATGCTACCTGGGAGTGTTAGTGGTTCAAAACACTTATCATAAGTCTTTGTAGACAGTGGCACTCATTCAATGATGAAAATGAATAACTGCATGGTGTTATTTTATTATTATTATTAATATTTTGCCTGAGGTGTGACTACAGTGAAGTCGATCTCCCAATTCATCACTCCTGACAATATGCTTCTGTCTTGTTTGGGGGGACTTAATAATAATACCCTGAAATCTTCAACAAAAACACAGTCTGAATCATCTCAAGCAATTATTGTCTGGCTGGACTTCACTTGGTAGCTGCTATGTACCCTTGAACCCGTGCTTACCATGCATGAGGTTTTGACCCTACACACCTTTCAGAGGTTGCTTGAGCTGACTAAGGCAAAGCAAATATCAATTACAAACACCTACATTAGTGTTCTGCTTACAAACTGGGATATAAATTCTCGATCACTCTGCACAGGTCAGCCTGGCTCCAATTTCTCTACCATTGGCATGACATGACAGTTTTGAACACATAAAATCAGCTCTAAAAATTCGTTTTGGTGTTGGGTGTGGTGGTGCATGCTTTTAATCTCAGCACTCGGTAGGCAGAAGTAGAAGGATTGCTGAGTTCAAGGCTAGCTTGGTTCTACAGAATGAGTTCCAGGTCAGCCTGAGCTAGGGTGAAACCCTACATTGAAAAAAAAATCATTTTGTTTTTTAGTTGTTCAATGACATGTGCTTATTCTATTCTATCATAGCCAGAGTAGCAGAATAAATAGGAAATTAATATTTTGCTTTAGGATAATGTTCTAATTAGCTCACAGCTATTGACACTTTCATAATTAAGTTTAATGTTTATCTGATTAATGACTTGCTAAATGTGCCTTTGGGTTTCCAAAATTCAATTCTTTTGGTAGCTCATAAATAAGTCATCTAAAATTATATAAGGAAATATTTTCATATGCACATTCCCTTTCCTTAAGATTAACTGGAAGTTTAGAGAATCATTGCTCTTGAATGCATCAATTTATTTCAGAAAATTATGTTTCCTACTTGGAATAGCCAATGCTTTTGAGATCACTAACATAGTCTAGCTTTAAAGTCTACTCAGCTTTAAAAGCAAGACTATCAATAGGTCAGCTTAAACTTGGATGTTAGTGAACATAATATAGCAGATTTATTAATGTTTAGAAGGACACAGAACTTTAAGATCACTCACACTTTGTAGGAACCTATCCTAAAATGGTCTGCCATTAAAACAATCCTCAACACCACTTTGAGTCATATATCAGGCTACATAATACAATGTGTCAACCTTTTTAAGAATAGGGTGTATAATTTATGCCATTATAGAAAACTTCTTCTAAAGTAAAAAACAAAATGTAAGGCATACCATGTATTTCATTCTTCAGAGTAGTAAGGGATAATCTAAGAAATAAGTCTCATAGTTCATTCCTCCTTCCAATTGACAAATCTAGAAAAGATACAGTTCTTCTAAAAAATTATGTTTTTTTTTAATTTTTATAACAACAATATTTCCTTCATCTAGTTTTACTTTGATATTACCAAATCCCTTTTAATCCTTATTCCATATGGATAAACTCTACTTACTTCCTCTTTGAAAGTTCTATTTCTCTGAAATCCTTTTCTAGGATAGAAAATTTTCTAGAAATAGAAAATTACTAAATGTTGGTCTGGTGGTCAAGAACAAACCATTCGAGGATTCCTGGCACTTGATATGACTTAAAAAAGATTGACAAGCATTACTTAAATTCTATTTTATAAAAATTTTTACATGATTATGCTTCTAATTGAATATTCCCTCACTTCTTATTTTCTATATCTAACAAAACAAAGAGTCAGGACTCTTGAGAGCCTACAGTTATACCCAGTGAGAACTATACTGGTTGAAGTACTCATGAGTGTTCCATCTAGTGGCAGCTGCCTCTCTAGTGTGTTTTCTTCAAACTAAGTCAGGCTGAGAGAGAAGGGGAAAAGAGGAAGCACAATGACAGGGAACAAAATCTACATGGCTTCTTCTTAATTACTCCAGACATTAGAAATTGCCCTGACCTTGAATTTCCCATTTCTCTATTAAAACAATTTTTCTTATTCAAGATATCAAAATGCCTTCTTTTACAGCATTTATTTAAATCTCCAAGGGTGAACTTTCCCTGGTGAAATTTAATGCACTGGGAAATGTGAGAATCTTTTGTTAAAACTTTAAAATCATATAGTGCATGTGAAAACATTTTGAAAAAGACCTTAGAGAACCGTATATGTCACACTTGGAAGATTCCTCTAAGAAGGGCTATCTGGTCTGCTGTGGTAGCACACAACTTTAATCCCAGCACTCATGAGACAGAGGTAGGATGTTTGCTGTGAGTTCAGGGCCAGCCTGAGACTACATAGTAAATTCCAGGTCAGCCTGGGCTAGAGCGAGACCCTACTTCAATCCCAAAAGAAGTAATATCTGGTGCCCTGACTAATTTTATGAACCAATATGTTTGCTTTTTTTACACATGTATCTATTCTTTCATTGTAGACTGACCTGGTCATGTCTTTGGAGTCTTTTTTGGTTAATTCAAATCAGTGTCTGCATCTCCAGAGTCTTCATAGCAACACATTTTCCTCATCAAGTTATTCTTGGAGTGATTGGTGGTAAATCTGATCTCTTATCTTTGGTTGTATCATTTTAAAGCTTTGCTTCATTTGTCTCATGGTGACAGATTCTCCCAGGTAACTGGTTTTCCAATTTCAGAGGTCGTTCTGTCAAGCCACTAATATTAAATGCTACCTGGGAGTGTTAGTGGTTCAAAACACTTATCATAAGTCTTTGTAGACAGTGGCACTCATTCAATGATGAAAATGAATAACTGCATGGTGTTATTTTATTATTATTATTAATATTTTGCCTTGAGGTGTGACTACAGTGAAGTCGATCTCCCAATTCATCACTCCTGACAATATGCTTCTGTCTTGTTTGGGGGGACTTAATAATAATACCCTGAAATCTTCAACAAAAACACAGTCTGAATCATCTCAAGCAATTATTGTCTGGCTGGACTTCACTTGGTAGCTGCTATGTACCCTTGAACCCGTGCTTACCATGCATGAGGTTTTGACCCTACACACCTTTCAGAGGTTGCTTGAGCTGACTAAGGCAAAGCAAATATCAATTACAAACACCTACATTAGTGTTCTGCTTACAAACTGGGATGTTCATGTGTTCAATGCCACTGATTCTTTTTTTATTTTTATTTTATTTATCCATTTTGAGGAAGTGTGTGTGTGTGTGTGTGTGTGTGTGTGTGTGTGTGTGTGTGTGTGTGTGAGAGAGAGAGAGAGGGAGAGAGAACGAAGCAGATAAAGAGAGAATGGGCATGCCAGGGCACCCAGTCATTGCAAACAAATTCCAGACGCATACGCTCCCTTGTGCATCTGGCTTATGTTAGTTAGTATTGGGGAATCGAACCTGAGTCCTTAGGCTTCTCAGGCAAGTGCCTTAACCACTAAGCCATCTCTCTCCAGCCCTGATAATTTTTTTAAAAATATTTTATTTATTTATTTATTTGCAATAAGAGAGCAGGAAAGCAAAAGAGAGAGAGAGACAGACAGACAGACAGACAGACAGACAGACAGACTATGAGCATGCCAGAACCTCTTGCCACTGCAAATAAACTCCAGATGAGTGCACCACTTTGTGCATGTTTTATAGGTACTGGGGAATTGAACCAAGATTATTAGACATTGTAGTCAAGTGCCTTGGCCACTGGGCCATCTCTCCAGCCTTGGCACTGATTCTTGACGGGCCCTTCTGGGCCAATATGGATAGTTAAAAGGCTATGGGCCAAATGTGTGTCAGTTAACACACACACACACACACACACACACACAAAAATAACTAGGAAATTGCTAAAAGCTGGGTGTATAAAGCCCTCTATAGTGCAGAGGACTCTCAAGGGGCTTAGGGGCACACACAATCATGCCAGTGTCTCTTTCCAATCTCCAGGGATGCTGGTGGCAGAGGCCTTTGAATACACTCCAGGAATCCACACAGCCAGCCTGAGCATGTACCTGAAGACCAATCTCTTCCTCTTCCTGTTTGCACTTGGCTTTTACCTGCTTCTCAGAATGCTCGACATTGACCTGCTATGGTCTGTACCCATAGCCAAAAAGTGGTGTGCCAACCCGGACTGGATCCACATTGACACCACGCCTTTTGCTGGTCTCGTGAGAAACCTCGGGGTCCTCTTTGGCTTGGGTTTTGCAATCAACTCGGAAATGTTCCTTATGAGCTGTCGAGGGGAGAATGGCTACAAGCCACGCTTCCGGTTTCTCTGTGCGATGACCTCCGTGACCACCCTGCAGCTCTACCACTTCATCCAGATCCCCACTCACACAGAGCATTTATTTTACGTGTTGTCTTTCTGTAAAAGTGCGTCCATCCCTTTGACGGTGGTGGCTCTGATTCCCTACTGTATACACATGGTAATGAAACCCAGTGGAAAGAAGATTGACTAGAGTTGTGCAGAGAGCAGGTGCTCTGAGGGCCCAGGATCCTCTTCGTGCATTTATTCAGTTGAACCACAGAACAGGAAGAGACTGTGGGCAACCTTTCAGGCGAGGTCACAGCATGGTGACCACAGCCCCAGCCATCACACACATAGGTTTAGTTTAGTCTTCCCAAAGTTCTTCTTCTTTTTTTTCTTTTTAATTAGTTATAAGCATTATATTTTTTTGACTAAAAATATTAACTTCTATATTTTCTTGAAAAAAAAACCTGACTATATGGCAATGCAGGGTTTGCCATTGCCCACCTAGAGACAATTGACAGGAGCTGGATGCCCATTGCTCCAATCAGCGACAAGGCCTTTCCAAGTTCTCCAGGCTGCAGCGCCTCAGCAGAAGCTTGCGTGTAGGACAATTTATCTTCTTAAGGCCTGGCTGCTTCTCATTCCTGTGAACATTTTACTGGTGACCACAGTCAATTTTCAGGTTTCAGGTGATGGAGGTCCCTTCAGGTCACACAGCTTGCCACGTTATCTTGGAACAGCAATTTGAACCAAAGTCTTCTGTCAGATAGTTCCATAACACTGTTTTGTTTCTTCATTTTTAAGAAGTAAAAATCACTAACAATAAATGCTTAGATTTAAATTCTATGATTGTCTGTAAGACAGCTAATTTTTCTAGAAATGGCACTGAAATGCCACATGCCGTTTGATTTCTGTCCTGAATACAGCATCTTTTCAGGGCCAGCATTGGTGACAGATATAAATACACAGTTACCCAGTAGAAATGAACTGTCCAAGCTCCTGTCTGGACTTGAACCTCTGAACTCTTGGTCTGTTACAGAGTAATACTTGTCAATATTTCAATAAATTCTGCTAAACAGGATCTTCCAGAATATTTACCAGAAAAGATGTATCACTTTTTTAAAGAATCAGTCTTTCAAAACCAGAAAGTCAAGTTACTCTAACCCAGAAAAACAATATTATACTTGTGCATTGCCTGGCAAGACTAATCTCGATGCATACTAAACTGTGATGAAAACCTACAGCTTTACTTCAGAAATTATTAATTATAAGATGTTACTATTACACCAATAATTCCTCAATAAGGGTTGTGTGGAAAACAGTATCTCTAAAAATTAAAGTCATGATTGGCCTCTTCCCTAATATATTTATAGAGAATATGCTATTGCTTTTACAAAACACATTTAATAGCTTTCTTTTTAAATTTATTTTTATTAGATATGGACATACTTAGGATGTAAACAACACATATTGGTACCATCCTTTCCCTCCTCCCTGCCCCTTTTTTGAAGAGGCCTTCCTCGTTGGGAATGCAGGTCAGCTCCATGGGGATTGTGGGTCATGCATTATGGGGGCAGCAGTCAGTTATGTGGGAGAGACAATGTCTCTGTGCAAAATGTCCCAACTTGTGGCTCTAACAATCTTTCTGCCTCCTCTTCCACAAAATTCCCTGAGCCATGTTGGGTGCACTTTAAGTCTACTTCAGTGATGGGCAGTCAGGAGCCTCTGGATCTCTGGATTGGTAGGTGTTGAGTGTCCTCGGTATCTCTCTTTCACCCTTGTGCTGATATCAGATTCACTAAGAAAGCAGCACTCTTGCTCGTTTCCCCAGTTCCTCTGTGGTTTCAGCTGGGGCTGGGGTGGAGTATGCTGGGTCGTTTATCTCCTCGGTCCCGCTCCCGCCTGAAAAAGAGAAGCAGAATCTCCAACGGAGAGTGAGGTCATGACAGCTTTCTTTTTAAACAGTAATTGATACCTAAGCAAAAAAGCTAAGGTATGAAGAAAGATGTTTTGTTAAGAATAAATGTGCTGGGACTGGGGAGACTGCCCAGTGGTCAAAGACACTTGTTACAAAGGATGCTCACAGGCTCAAGTCCCCAGCCACCCACGTAAAGCTGGACACAAAACGTGGCACTAACAACTGATGATCCATTTGCAGTGGCAAGAGATCCTGGTGTGCATGTGGCATGCATGTTAAAATAAATAAAATCAAAAAGTAAATAAAATAAAATATTTAAAAAGAATGAATTTGCCTCATACTGATTGGTCAATTGGAGGGAGAGAAGTAAGAGCATGATTCTTATTTCATTTCGTCAGTGCCCCTTTCGGCTGCACCTGTAGGTCATTTCAGTCCTTATGATGCTGTGCTGCATCTGCCTATCACATCTCCTGTACACGTTTGAAGACTGATGTCCTTGTAAGAGCCTGTAGGGGCATGCACCTTTAATAGGCTTGACTTTCGGGCCAAGCATACAAGACGGCTGAAGCTTATTGTAGCTATGATTCAGCAACCCTCATGTAGATGAGATCATTGCACGGAGAGTGCCTGTGTGCATATGCCCTATATGAGCACCCTGTGCCTGGAATAAAGTGCTCAGCCCAGCTCTGCCTTGCATTGCAACCAATGTCTGTGAGTGTCTACTTCACGTGCCTTCTTCTAGCTGGGTTCACCCCCTCCACGAATCCCCCAGGAGCTGCCTCTTCCTGATAGAGCCACGTGTCCAATTTTCCTGTAAAGTAATGGGTCATCTTGAAGATTCTTTTGTCCCAATATAACAAGAGCCTGCTCTCACCAAGGCCTGAGGAGACTGAGGCATTTATAGTCAGGGAATCTGCTGCAATCCTCTACCACGAATCCCTTCTAGGTTCCTATAGAGGAGTTCTGTTCAGCTACACATACAGCTGTCTGTTGGATGGCATGCGACACTGAGATGGCAAATAGGAAGAAGCATGGGCTCATTTTCTATAATTAATCTCCAACAACTCTACTACTGTCTACCATAAAGCCTCAGAGTCCCCAGTGAGGACATTTTTCTTTCTACTCTAGTTGCAATCCCCTGGAGGGACCCGTATGGTGGCAAATTACTTTGGTGAGTGAAACTGCTTAAGCAGCAGGAGGAGCAACTCTGCACAGCCTTGACAAAAGTGCTTGCTTTGAGTAATGATGAACAAGACTCTTCTGCTTCCAATTTATTTCCGGAAGTAAGTGAAAATGAGCTCATGTGATGTAGGGGTACCATATCTATATGTTCAAAATTTCTTCACATCTACATATTCAAGAGAAAAAGGTCAGTGTCATGAGCTGTCAGGATGACGAAATCTAGATAACTGGGTTGACAAACTGTCCAGTCAAACATGCACTTGAAAGGAACTGCTAAAGAAGTCATGATCTCTGAGAATAGCTATCAAAAGGCATGTAGAGTCCCTCTCCTTGGACAGTCTAAAAGATTGGACATCTAAAAGAAGATCAATCTCTATATGTATTTCTCTACAACACTTAAAATGGGCTTAAAATGTCATAAGTTATTCTTGAAATTCAGATATAACACTAAATATTATATATTCACAATGTGAGATCAAATGGGCACATATACAAACAAAAACCTCTTGGTAGGTGACAAATTTTAAAATTTGATTTTTTTGTTTATTCTTAATTTTTTTTCCAAGGTAGGGTCTCACGATAGCCCAGGCTGACTTGGAACTCACTTTGTAGTCCCAGATTGGCCTCAAACTCACAGTGATCCTCCCGTGTATCTGATGCATACTGTTTATGTGGCATTGCAATTCAATTGCACAGTGCTTTTCCTTGAAAACAAGGCAAAAGAGATAATTCCTATACTGTCATCTATCCCACATTCCTGCAAGATCATATAACAGGTTATAGCAGGTTAACAGTGGATTCTGTCGCACTTGCAGAGGAACCTCTGCAGATGTGGGACACAGTCTCTCTCTGGGTGCAACTCCCTTCTCTCTGAGCTTTAGCCACCTTGATCTCACTTGCTCTGCTGCCTCACATCTGGGGTCTTGCTTCAACCTCCTTACACTATGCCCTGGAAACCTAATGGCTACAAAACTGGGTGTGGCTTTACCCTCTATTTGTGATCACAACCTGGAAGACTGGAGGACATTTTGACCAGCTACTCCTGCTTGTCTTCATTTAGCACACACATAGGATTGACACCAGTACCTCTGTGGGTATTCAGAAACTATTCACAAAAGCATCTCTAGCATCCAGTTGGCCTGTAGCTTCTGCCCTGAATGATGGTCTGTCTTAGTCAACTGGCAAATTGTAAGCGGTTTCTTGGGTGGATGCCTAGACCCCAGGGTTGCCAAGAAACAGGTGACATTCCTAACACCCTCCATCATTAATGGTCCATCTGATGATTCCACTCTGAACGTGAGATGATGGCCCTTGTTCATTTTTTTTTAATTTTCGCTTTGTTTTTCCAAAATAAATAAATAAATAAATAAATAAATAAATAAATAAATAAATAAATAAATAAGACCAGGGGCTGAGAGGATGGCTCAGCTATTAAAGGTGCTTGCTTGCAAAGCTTGCCTGACTGGGTTCAATTCCCTAGCCATCCACATAAGCCAGATACAAAAAGTGGCACAAGCGTCTGGAGTTCCTTTGCAATGGCAAGAGACCCGGGCATGCCCACATGGCCCTTCTCATGCCTCTTTTTCTCAAAAAAAAAAAAATAAAAATGTTTTTTTGAAAAGAAAGTTAACACTGGAAAGGGTCTGTAAGCAGCAACTTCAGAAATGGAGGCCAATAGCAACAATGCATGAAAAAATTCTAAGAATTCAAACTGCTTCATTTTCAGCTCTGCAAAAAGACAAATACAATTTATGTCAAATTTAGGCTGGTTTGGTGTGGAGTACTAATTACTGTCTTTGCTAGCTTTTGATGAAGATCACAGTAATGATTTAGAAAAAAAATCACATCTCACTTCTTTAGGCAGCATAGAAGTGATCGTTCTAAAGGAGGGAGAAAATTCCAAGACGGGGGTTATAAAGGTTAGCATGGAACTAATTAATTGTCTTTTTTTTTGAATTTTTAATTTCCTAGAATCTTTCCTTTTCTCTGACATTCCACCATGTAATTCTAAAGAGAATCTGTCTTCAGTTCAGAAACTGTGATGTTTTTCCAAAGAAGCATCCAGGAGAAGGCTGGATGAGTGACAGCAGCTATGGTTCTGCTGGGTTGGTTTTGTGGCATGACCCAGGGGCTGTGTTGGTTCTGGCCCCACACTCTGTTTCCAGTGCTGATCTAGAGAGCTGCTCCGCTGGGATCATCTGGGCACACACACAGGAAGAGCAGATGAAATCTGTATATATGTAACCTTTTTTTCCCCCTCGGTGTTGGGAACCAAACCTTGTGCTTGCCAGGCAAGCATTTTCCCACAGAGCTAAATCCCCAACAGAGCGAGTGAAACCTGTACCTGAGAAGGAACCCAGCCCCCAATGAGGAGCGTCCCTTCCCAAGCTCACCTGGCACATCACAGTATTGGATAAATCACACTCTTAACTCCTGCCCCACAAGTTGACTTCCCAGAGCCCAACGCTGGATTCCAGCCTGCCCTCCATGCCCATTTACTGGATGAAGTTTCCGAAAGGAGACATCCTAATCAACCACCACTGCCTTTCAGAACCATGGCCTTACTCTCCGATTTTGTAATTCTGCATTAGAAGAATCTAATCCTCAGGGTCTCTTTTTTGTTTTCATAACCAGCCCAAACTCTGCCTTTACACAACTTTTGGATGAAAGAAATGGTGGAGTCCTTGCTACCTTTCCCATTTGAAGACTTTTGACTTACCAAAGGAGAAATAAATGTACTGTCAGTCGAGATGTTACTGTGCATGCCATTCTCTTAGCTTGGGAATGGAGATGCCCTTTCCATTCTGGTCAGCCTAAAGGCTCTGTCACAGCTCAACTTGCAGAAACCAAACAACATTAGAATGTAGAGGTCAGTATAGGCTGACTGTGTGCTCGCCTCCCAGTGGGACTTGCAAAGCTCAAGAAGTGTGTTGTCTTCTTGCTCAGTTGGTTACTCCTTGTCGCCAGGTTTCTGTGTTATCTCAAAGGCTGGGACTTGAGGACAACTCAGGCTGGGAGAGATTGCCTTCTGACTTTGGATAGCTGGTTTCTTTGAGCTCAGACTCTACCCACTCTGCCTTCTCTGTGATGAGTTTATGGAAGCCCATCTCAGTTCTTGCAGTCTAGTCATCTTGGTCAAGGGGAAGGGGAGTGTGCTGATGATGGATTTGAGGTCTTCCTGAGTTTTCTGCCTGCTCATGTTGCACGAGGCCCTGGGCTCCTGGACTCCATTCTCTTTCCCTTCCTTTTCCCTATCCCTGGCTCAGTCAGCCCTGCACTAAACCAAGCACCACAGAACCTCAAGTTTTGGGGGCACAAGGCAGTTCCCATCTATACCTTTTACATGCTAAGTCACCTGTCCTTGCTCTGATCCTCTCAGATCTTTGAGGGAGGAAGGACATTTTGGGCAAGATAGTGAGTATATCATGTCAACACAGGCAGAGGGAGGGGTGGGGTTCCTTCTTTTTTTAATGTCCCTTCCTTCCTTCCTTCCTTCCTTCCTTCCTTCCTTCCTTCCTTCCTCCCCTTCCTCCCTCCCTCCCTCCCTCCCTCCCTCCCTCCCTCCCTCCCTCCCTTCCTTCCTTCCTTCCTTCCTTCCTTCCTTCCTTCCTTCATGATCTTGTTTGGTTCCTTTGTAGCTCTCCCTCCACCCTGACCACTTTCTGCTAAGTTACAAAAGAACATAAAAATAAGCTGTCCAGATTGCTTGGAAATGGAGAAAGAGGGGAGAAGACAAGGCAAACGTTAGGAGAACAAGGGTTTGCCAAAGGCCTGGGCAGAGTAGTCTGATAAACTGACACCCTGGGGGCGGGAGACCCAAATATAGCTCTCTGGTGGAAGGTCCCTGGGTTCTCCATAGCTCATCCTCCCCCGCCACCCTGGTGATGGGGGGTGGGCAGAAGAGAATGTAACAGCCTGCTTCTCATTAAAGAGGAAACTCGTGATCCACTTTGTGCAGATTTCACCCTCTGGGCTAGCACACTTAAAAGGACAAAATAATATAAAATACTTAAATTAGCTTGTATAGCTGGGCGTGGTGGCGCATGCCTTTAATCCCAGCACTCGGGAGGCAGAGGTAAGAGGATTGCCATGAGTTTGAGGCCACCCTGAGACTACAGAGTGAATTCCAGGTCAGCCTGAGACAGAGTGACACCCTACCTCAAAAAAAAAAAAAAAAAAAAAAAAAAAGCTTGTATTGCTAAGGCCTGGAGAGATGGCTCAGCAGTTAAGGCCTGCAAAGCTTAACCACTGGGGTTCCATTCCCCTATACCCACATAAAGCCTGATGCAGCAGGTAGAGGCCTTGGTGCCCATTTTCTCCTTCCCACCTCTCTCAATGTCCTTGAAGATAAATAAATAATTAAAAATCAACATTAATAAATTGAGAGTATCTGATTTTGGGGCTGAACTGATTCATTCATTATTCTAGTCCTGCTATTGCCTTTGTAATTTGTGGGAATTATGTTTTTCTTTTGAATACAAAAATGTATAAAAAATAAAAATTTGAAAAAGCAAAAAAAAAAAAAAAAAAAATAATGCAGGGAGGTGGGTAATGAATGCAATAAATGTGCAAAGGATGTTGCGTTTAGCACCCAGCACCCTATTGACTAGAGTCCTCAGTTTCACATTCTAGTTTGGTTCCACCTTGTCATTCTGGGTAGCTATTTAATTGGTGGTCTCAGTTTAATAAATTTTTAGTTGAGGCACGTAGCATAGGCTAAGAATGGAAAGTCCATTCCAACTGTAACTCTGAGGGTCTCATTCAGATTTATTTATTGTGTGTGTGTGTGTGTGTGTGTGTGTGTTCATGTGTGTGAGTGTGCTATGTGCATGCCACACTGCACACATGTGGAGGTCAGAGGACACATTCAGGTGCCTGTCCTCACTGTCCACCTTGTTTGAGGCACAGTCTCTTGTTTGTTGCTTCATTAGCTGAGCTAGCTGGCTCATGAGCTTCTGGGACATTCTCCTGTCTCTGCTTCCCTTCTCACCATAGGAGTGCTGACCCCACCATTGCATATGGCTTTTACCGGGGTTCTTTCTGGTGATCCAAACGCAGGTATTCACACTTGCACAGCAAGCACGTTATCCACCACTGAGCCATCCTGCCAGCTGTGAAAGGTTTTGCCTCACATCTTGAGTGGATACCATCCATCGTGGTGGGGAGGCATCACAGCAGCTGCTCTATGCTGGTAGGAGCTCTAGCCAGATGCCTGATCACATCTCAGCGGATCAGGAAGCAAGCAGTAACAGGAAATGAAGTGCATCCCCAACACTCCAGCAACACACTTCTTCCAGCTAGAGTCACAGCTTCTTTTTCTTAAAGGTCCCACAACTTCCCCAAAGAGCATCACAAGCTGGGGTATTCAAACACACGAGCCTGTTGGGGAGATATCTCAAGTCCAAATCATAACATTCTTCCTTAATTTCATTTGCTCTAGTGAAGCACTGTCCTGATGGAATACTTCCAGGACTATTGTTCAGAAGTATTCTTATCCATTTTTCTATGAAAAGAAGCAAGAAAGTTGATAAGGAAGACCGTGACAAATGTATTCCATAGATATTGTTTTAATTTTACTGACATGACTTGAACAGAGCTAAAAATTCTAAAAAGAATTGTATTTTAATTTGAAATTTGCTCCATTTAAATTAGTTTTAATCTATATAGTACATGTTAATCTTAGACCATTTCATGCCAATTGGAATTCAGATTTCATAGCTTTGAAAGGAGATACATAGAGATATGAAGTAATTCAACGGATGTAATAAGTCAAAGTTATTAATGAGAATGTGCATAGAGTTCCTGATTACCTGTTGTGAAAAGGGAATTTTATAATAAAATCCACAGTTCCGTTTTCTCTTCCTCAACATCCTAAAATGGAAATCTTTGCTGAAAGAGTTACTAAGCAGATATAGAAAATAACAGGTTGAGGAGAAGAGTGGAACTCTTTTGGAGATGTTTGACTACGCTGTGCATGAAAGTGACTGCAAGCTTGAAATAATATTTCAATAAGTTTGTTCTGTACTAATTATAGATCTTTCAGAGATATAAAGTTGTCAGTTTTTATTTTTCATGCTATTGAAATGTGCTTCTTAAATGTAGTACAACTATACCAATAAATTATACGCTACCAAGATATTTGAAGTTGACCATGAAAAATAAAAATTAGAAAAACAGTTTCAAGAACATCTTCTCTAAGATCTCCTCAGGTTCAAGTTGGGTTTTTCTTTCCTAACTTCCCAACCCACGTGACAGTTATCAAGTGCATCCAGGTGCTAGTGATACAAAGATGAGCTCATGGGCTCTGTCCTAGTGAGGATGCCATTGGCTCCAGGCTATCCAATTAATGTGATTCTGGGTAGCCTCCTAGGCCCATGGCTGGAAAGAATTGAACTGGGTTCACACCGGCTATCAGTTAACAGGTAACATGAGTTTCCATCTTTTCTAAACTATCCCTTTTCAAATCTGTCAGCTCCTTCACACACTTTCTTTTCAAGTCTGTTTCTATCCTTCCAATAGAATCCAGACTGTTCCCAGCCTAACCTCAATGTATCAGATGGAGATGAGAAAGCATAATCATCATAGTTATAACACTGTATGAAACGCCTCAGTAGTCACTTCCTTTATTTAGAGCAGAGGATGTGAAATGTTCCTGAAAATCAACCAGGATGAGTTATATAGGCTTTCAGCATCTTTTCCATAGCACTGATATCTGAAAACAGATGGATTAATTCTTCCTTTAAACAAATTTGAGATGACTCTAAAAGCTAAACCTGGGAGCATAAATCTATAATTCCAGCACTTGGGCCTTGAGGCAGGAAGATTATGAGCTCTAGATCACCCTGTCAGCTGTGTGTGTGTGTGTGTGTGTGTGTGTGTGTGTGTGTGTGTGTGTATGTGTACATGTACATGTACATACAGGGCTGGGAAGATTGCTCAGCAGTAAAGTGCTTGCTGCACACACACAGGGATCTGAGTTCAGATCCCTCCATCCATGTACATGCTGGATGTGGTGGCATACACCTGTAACCCCAGAGTTGGAGAGGCAGACACAAGAGGATTCCTGGGGCTTGCTGGATAACTTGTCTAGCCAAATCAGTGAGCTGAAGATACACTGAGAGATCTTGTCTCAAAAATAGCTATGAAATGGAACCAGCCTAGATGTCCCTCCACAGATGAAGGGATAATAAAGATGTGGTACATTTACACAATGAAGTTCTATTCAGTGGTAAAGAAAAATGAAATAATGAAATCTGTAGAGAAATGGATGGATCTGGAAAGGAATTATACTAAGTGAGGTAACCTAGGCCCAGAAAGCCAAATGTCACATGTTCTTTCTCATATGTGGATCCTGGCTACAAATGTATAGATTTGTGTGTGAACTGGAACCAAAAATAGGTAGCAGAGGCCAGTAAGCTAGAAAAGGGCTATAAGGGAGGGAGGAGAGCAAAGGACATAAGGGGATGGTATTGTGTGTGTGTGTGTGTGTGTGTGTGTGTGTGTGTGTGTGTGTGTGTGTAGAAGAACAGATTACAGGGAGGGGAAAGGCCTAGGAGAGGCCAGGGGAAGAGATTGTGTAAAAGAAGGGTAGCGGGGAGGGTCAATCAAAATTCTAGATATTCTGAATAAGACATATGAAAACCTACTTTTTTTTTTGAACAATGGCACATCGAGAAGCCATAGATTGTTACTAGAAAATTTAAGGTGCCAGAAATGGGATACCTTCCAGTGAGTTGTTGGCCAGGGAGGTACCAGTTGCCTCCAAAACATTACAGGATATTGCCAAGGCCCTTGGTTTCCTTGAGAAATAAATGGTAAGACCCTATTGTTGAAGATTTCATATTCCTGAACAGCAAGGTCACGGAGAAATCCAG
Organism: Orientallactaga sibirica; assembly: GCA_036365145.1. Taxonomy (NCBI): domain Eukaryota; kingdom Metazoa; phylum Chordata; class Mammalia; order Rodentia; family Dipodidae; genus Orientallactaga; species Orientallactaga sibirica. Next base: position 48,240,225 of record JAEOAD010000004.1, on the reverse strand, counting down.
CTGGTGCTGAGCAGAAAACCTTTTCCCTGTAGACCAGCCTACTGTAAGCTGGAAAAAGCTACACTTCATGCAGCCCTATGAGAGACAAAAGTCATCAGCAGTGAAAACAGTGGACACTGGAAGACTCAAGTTTGGCCAGACAGGCCAAATGACCAAACGAGTGCAATAACAGCATGTCTGCTCTGGGGGAAACCTGCTGCTCTCTAATTGGACTGAAGGTCCTCTCTACTGGAGGGAATACATGCCTAGTACTGAAAACCTAATCAAAAGTCTATGGCAGGGGAAGTCATGAGTCTTAGGTGTATAAAGCCTGCTCTTTTCTGGCTAAATGTATATATTATTCTCACCAAACTCCCCTGAAAGCACTACACTTAATGTTTGTATTCATATATTAATGCTACTCTCACTTCTGGTTAAAGAAACTTCTCTTTTCAGATGGCAATGACCACTTGGATGACCCAAAAGGCAACATAGTGCTGAGAAGAAGGAACGGAGGAGTGTCCATCACTGAAACACCTCTGTCACACCCTCCAAGGCTCAGGGTCCATTGTGGAAGAGGTGGCGGAAAGAATATAAGAGCCAAAGGAAGGGTACCACTCCTTACATTGCAGCTGTCCAGACCAAAATTGGCCTCGATATCCATGACCTCGCAGTGCCTAGCACTACCTTCACAAGACCCTCATAATAGAAGAAAAAGATGATGACATCAAATTAAAAGAGAGACTAATGGAGAGAGGGTGGGGATATAATAGGGGAGAGGGGGAGAGGAGGGAAATATCATGGTTTGTTGTCTGTAAGAATAGAAGTTGTCAATAAAAAAATAAATGTAAAAAAAATGAGGTGGAGGGCTGGAGGGATGGCTTAGCAGCTGAGGCACTTGCCTGCAAAGCCCCAGGACCCAGTTTCAATCCCCAGTACCCACATAAGCCAGATGCACATGGTGGCGCATGCATCCAGTGTTCATTTGCAGTGGCTGGAGGCCCTGGCTCACCTGTTCTCTCCCTCTTTCTCTCTCAAATAAATAAATAAATAAATAAATAAATAAATAAATAACTTTCTCCCTCTTTTTCTCTCTTAAATAAATAAATAAATAAATATAAAAAATAAGGTGGAGGAGAGGTTGAGGAAGACACCATATGTTGACCTCTGGCCTCCACATGTATGTACATATGCACCTATGCACACATGTGCATCACACATCTATGAACATGCACATACAAATGCATGTACACCACATACCCACGCAAGAAAAACCCTGTAAAAACAAAACAAAAGGCTACTTTAGAATATCGCTAGATATAAAGGTCATATTGGAAGGTCCTTTAAGCATGCAGCACTACTTCAATATTGCTTTGTTTTCTACATACTTATATTTCATCATTCTTACTAATAAGAACATAACTGTGTCTTTCAGGGCTGTGTCAATCTCCAATAAACAACCCCTACCACTAGTCCAGTGGCTTATACAAGTGCAAGGTGTCTTTTTCTCTTGTAACAAGGTAGCTGGGTTGACAGCCAAGGCTGGAGTACCAGCTGTGGAATGTCCAGGAATCAGGTCGTCTTCCCACTCTCCCATCATTTGTCCACATGGTCGCAGCATGGCCTCATGCAGATCAGAGTAAAGTAGGAAAGGAACCAAGTGTTTTTGCTACTCAAGTTTTATTCAGGAAGGAACCATCCATGTATAGCCCTGTGTCTATGTTTCACAGGTTGACAAGGTCACTTGACCCCCTTTCGCTGCAACAGATTCTGGAAATGTAAACACTACTTTCCATCCTTTGTAATAGAGGAAGACAAAGGACAAAGGGGATAGGACGAGGTCCATGTGAGCCAACCAGGAGCACCTACCACAGTGCCATCTTGTATGCATGGCAATGAGTGCAAAGGATTTCACAATAACGTGCTAGAATTATGTAGGGAAAATGCTTTCTATGTTATAAAATGCCCGATAGTTATAATGATTATCTGAGCTCTCAGCTCTCAGGAAATATTAAGGCTTTGTTCATCTTTACTTGGATTCTATACCTTGTACATTAGAAATGCATACTCAGTCCAAAAGGCAGCATCAAGATTCTGTTCTGTTGTGTATGCTTTCATGGTAATTATGCACGCTCTCCTGTGTCACCTTGAGTGAACATTTCTCTTTGTCTACAGTTACTCTTTTGTTCTCGAATTTATGTCTTTGTGTCTGAGGGTAGGAGTTGTGCCTGAATTAGAGAAAAAAAAGAAAACTGTCAATTCACCAGCTGGCTATGGATCCTTGTTTCTGTTAATATGCTACATTTCGTCCTTAGTCTGATTTATTGGGTTAAGTAGCTGAATCCAGGCAGCTAGACATGCCCATCACGTGTACCTGATTACTCATTATGAGCCTTAGGACACCATACAACTCATTAATGAGCATATTATAATACTGGCCACTGCTAATTAGATGATAACCACATACATCATTGTATTTACAGTCTATCCATTTAAATCAATTGGGTATTTAATTGAACACAGTGTGAAGGAAATTGGACTTGGGTTTAGAGGCTTATTAAAGTTACTTTGCCTGCCATCTCATAGGTACATGAGATTATACCCTGAAGTGGAAATTCAAAGAAAATACAAATGGACATAATGCTTATGTTACAATGGCACATGCACATAGGTAAATTACTTCATTATGTGTTTGAAAGCAGTAACTAAATTTGCAATTATTTTTTATCTCTATTAATCGTGATGTGACCTGATTATAGAGGGGGTTTGCATACATAAGAGATGATTAATAAATGAAGCCCTTAGTCATATGAGGTGGGTCCTAAACCAAACTGATGAGAACCTTCTGACAATTTCTTAGGATAGGAAATTTAAATTTAACTCTTGAGTAGATAAATATGTGGCAAATTATTCCTCATTAGAATTTTATACATTTTCCTCTGCTAGGATGTGGTATCATATTTATACATTTCTAAGTGAATAAATCAAAAATTACACGCTTGAGTGCAGTTCTAAATTCAAGGTGTCTTCTCACTGAAATAATGTCTTCAGAGTACATGGAGAGTAGATCTAGAATAATTATTATAAAAACAATTTATAAGCAAAACCCCATAAATCCCAACTTTTCTACTTTTTCTCAAACAATTGCTCTTCCAGTTGATGGGCATGTGCCTCCATGGACAGTACCTTCCCAGACAAGTTGGGAAGTGTCCTAAGAAATTTTTGGGATAAAAAGTCAGAAAAAACTCCATTGCTTATTCTTTTATTTTAGAGAAATGACCAGTCTTTGAGAATAAATTTTTGAGACCTTTGCATAGAATGAGACTCCTCTCATTTTAAGACCAGAGCATTCTGAAGACAAATCTATATAATCAAATTTTTAGTTGTCTAAAAATATTTTGATTGGGACTGGCAAGATGGCTCAGCAGTTAAAGTGCTAGCTTGCAAAGCCTGATGGCCTAGGTTTACTTCCTCAGTACCCATGAAAGCCAGATGCCCAAGTGGTGCATGCATCTTGAGTTTGTTTGCAGAGCCTTAATACTCCTATTCTCTCTCCCCCCATCTGCTTTCATAATTTATTTATTTATTTATGTGTGTGTGTGTGTGTGTGTGTGTGTGTGTTTTGCCACTGCAAATGAATGCCAGAAGCTTGCACTACTTTTTACACCTGGCTTTATGTGGGTGCCAGAGGACTGAACAGGAGCCAGCAGGCTTTGCAAGTAAGCACCTTTAACCACCAAGCCATCTCCCCCATTCTCTAATTTGTAGTTTTATTGCCAGGATGTTCTACATCTATGTCATTATGATTCTTTATCTATTAAATGTAACATATACCTCCATCTCCTGGGAAATTTTAGTAGCTTCTTTCCCCCAGTTTTCTTTCTCCCTTTCTGTTCCTTACTCTTCCCTTCCCTTCCCTTTGGTGATAGTTAATCTTTATTGTCAACTTGATGGCATTTGGGATCACCATGAATCTCTGGGCTTGTCCGTGAAGGGTTGTCTTGATTAGATTAGTTGGGGCAGAAGACCCCATCCTCACTGAGGGTGACACCACCCCATGGGTTGAGGTTCTGGACTGAATGAAAAGCAGAAAGCTAGCTGAGCTTGCACTGCTCTGCTTCCTGACTGTGGATAGAATCTGAACAGCCACTCCAAGCTCTGATCCCCATGCCTTCCCCACCACAATGCACTGTACCCTCAGACTGAGAGCCAAAATAAACCTTTCCTTCTTCAAATTGCTTTTGTCAAGTATTTTGTCACAGCAATGAGAAAGGTAATGAATACACTGTTTTACTTTTTTGGCAGGGTCTCATGTAGTCCAGCTGTACCTAGGATCTCATTTCCCATCCTTAAACCCTTGAGGAGCTGAGAATAACTTTGAACTTCTGATCCTCCTGTCTCCAACTCTCAAGCACTGTGATTTCAGGTGTGTACCCAGTTCATTCAGTGCTGGAGGTCAAACCCAGGCCTCATGACTCTAGGCATGTACTCTGCTAACTCCTTTCCTTTCTCCCTCCCTTCTTCTCTCTCTTCCACCCTTCTCTTTCTTTCTTTCCTTCTTGCTTGCTTGCTTACTTTCTTCCTTGTGGATATGGATTGGGAGTGAAATCACTTTCTCCTGGTAGGCTTCATAGGCAAGCGCCTTAACCATTAAGCAATCTCTCCAGCCCAAATAAACTCTCTTAACTGCTGAGCCATCTCCCCAGTGCTTGGTTTTCTTTTAAGTCTCTGGATTGTCTTTTTTTTTTTCTTTCACCTTTTTCTACTTTTCATCTATAGCTTTCCTTTACCTTCAGAGAAATTTCCCCAGCCTTATCTTCCAGTTCTCCTCTCCTTTTCCTCCTCCACTTGTAAACTTTATTACCTGGAGTTACTGGGGAGAGTTGGATCCAGCACAAAAAATAATGAACTCATTAGGAACTTGGAAAAAGGCTTATGATAAGTGCTAACAAAATAGATTAAGGAATCCTTTTGTTAAAACCTCAATAATGTAAAATTGCAGAGGCTGTACTTTTGTTGGTGAAATATAGACTATATATATATATGAATATGGGAGAATGTACATAGGGATATAGGATGAAAATGAAGATCTTGACTTGCCCTGGAATTGTAAAATGAACCTGCAACTTATTTTTTTTTTTTTTTTTCAGAGAGATAGAGAGAGAGAGAGAATGGGCTCACCAGTGGCCTCTCAGCCTTTGTGAATGAACTCCAGACACATGCGCCACCTTGTGGGCAAGTGTGGCATTGTGCCCTTGCATCACTTTTTATGTCTGGCTAAACATGGGACCTGAAGAATCAAATGGGCATTCTTAGGCTTGGCAGGCAGGCGCCTTAACCGCTAAGCCATCTCGCTAGCCCTGAACTTGCAACTTTATTCATTTACATTTTATTTATTTATTTATTTATTTATTTATTTATTTATTTATTTATGTTAAAGGTTTAATCTCCTTTGTCACTGACTTGCCAAAAGCAGTTGGTGCTGGGAATGTTGCTCAGTGGTAGAGTCCCTGACCAGCATGGGAAAAATCCTGCTGTTATCCCAATGCTGCACAAGAAAGAAAAGAAAGGAAAGGAAAAAAGCAATTGGTCCAGTCAGTCTTTTCTCTCTCATCACTAACTTTCAAATGCCTTATCTGAAAAGATAACTTTTATTCACTCCTCAAGTACACTCCACAAACTTCCATTCTAGGAAATAGGCAACCTCCCAACACAGAATCCATCTTTCCCCTCTTTGAAATACAAAACTAAACAAGTAAATTGTACTTTTTTTTGTTTTTTCGAGGAAGGGTCTCACTATGGCCCAAGCTGACCTGGAATTAACTATGTTGTCTCAAGGTGGCTTTGAACTCATGGTGATCCCCCTAACTCTGCCTCCCCAGTGCTGGGATTAAAGGTGTGCACCACCACGCCCGGCCTAGATTGTACTTTTCTTTCTTCAAGAATAGAGAATGGGTGTATGTTTACAGAAAAGCTTAATTCCTTCTAATAGCCATCTTTATTATGCAACTTACTTGTCCCTGTCCTTTTTCATATTTACAATACATTTCTCCACCCCCTGCCTCCCTGACTTGACAAGCAACAATTCTGACCTGAACGGTTAACCTGCTATTGTTTACCAGGAAGCACTGGATGATAAACAAAAAGAAAAAAAAAAAAAGAAACACTTCAAAATATGCCAGCTCAAGATTCCTCTGTAGGCAGACCCTCATGTGCTGGCCATGCAAAGAAAAAGTTACAAACCAAATGGACTTGGGTGGAAGATGGAGGAAGGAAGAAATTGAGGTGACAGGATACTGGGTTGGAACTGAGCTCTTCTGTAACTGAATTTTTCATTTCTCCTGTCATTAGCTCTTTTCTACATGGTGTGTGTGTGTGTGTGTGTGTGTTTGTATTTATTTTCTAATTTTTTTTTTTTGAGGTAGGGTCTCACTCAAGCTCAGGCTGACCTGGAATTCATTATGTAGTCTCAGGGTGGCCTCGAAACTCGTGGTGATCCTCTTACCTCTGCCTCCCGAGTGTTGGGATTAAAGGTGTGCACCACCACACCTGGCTATTTTCCAATTTTCATTGGAATAGATGGAAATATCTTGTCACATTGAGTGAATTTACTTCCACTCTATGTTTTCCTCATGTTTGCATTGATGTTGCCTGTAATTTGTTGTTGCTTTTGCTTTACATTCCATAATATTTCCCAGTGATCATTGCTAGTCTATTTCCATGCAAGAAAGAGGCACTGCAATGCCAGGGAAACCTGGAGTGAGTGGGTGCCTGTTGTTAGCAGGGAGCTAAACAGCAGGGTCATGTGACTGGGAATTTTTCTTTGAAAGATTCCTGGCATTGGACCATAGGTTTCTTTTCTTATATTGACCAGTTGCCCCAAAGATTCATTCTTTATCCGTCACCAGAGGAGAGTGGGCTGACAGATTTCTGTTCCAAACTCCCTTACCCCTAGTCTGTTGTCTCCTACATGTTACTTACCCATTCAACTGCGACTTGTGCCCGGATATTCAAGCCTGCCTGTGGGCGTTCCCTGAGAGAGATTAGCCAGTGTGCTGCTGGGGTTGGGGAAGGCAGTCAGCCTGCTGTAGGAGAGGACAGGCTTTCAGTCCATTCTTTCACCTTCAGTCCCATCTGTCCGTCTGCCTTTGGTTCCAAAGACTCTGAGTCTTCACGTCCCAAGTCTTTCAAGGGGTATGTGGCACAAGATGGAATGTCCCTAAGCTTCCCTAACTAACAGATTACGTTTTTCACTTGATCTCACCTTCCAAATCCCTTGTTAGGTGTCCATTTGCTTGGCTCACAAATGTTGTCACTGGCACCCTTTCTTTTCTTTATTCCTATCGTTTTAGCTTTTCTTTAATATCATTTAGTGGCATTCGGAGGGAACAGAAACAAACATGAATGTTTTTCTGTCATATTTAACTGATCTTTTTTTGCAATAACTTAAAAAACAAAAAGCACAGTAAAATGCCTTATTTTTATTCCATGAGTAGGATTTCTTAGAAATAATGGGTAGCATATAATATGGGGTGGGGGTGAGAAGTAAAAGGCTTGCTGGGAAGTCCCTGCTCCATGCTGGCAGATCTCAGTGGAATGAATCATGACTTCGGTATTCCCACTCTTCAGCCTAGATCAGCATACCTAACTGGTAACCTTCTGCAGGTCCTTCCCCCACTTTTGCCCTCCCTTGCCCTGAGAATTTCCAGAGTGTGAAAACACTCTGTTCCCTACGCACAGACATAGAGATAAATGAATCTGATTTCATATGGAAAACAACAAACACAGGAAACCTAGTTAAGAAATGCAATTATTAGCCATTGGACCTTTTGTTCTTTTCACGTTTCTTCTTGCTGTTGCTCCATACATGTTTGTTCCTGCCTCTTTACAGAGTAGGCTTGCTGTACAAGAAGCTTTCAATACTGCAAACACGCCTCTGTCCTGGAGTTCAAAGTCATTGGCTCCATAACCCCTCACTAATTCTCACATGAAACCAACTTCTACCTTGAGAAGCCCTAGATGTTAGCGAAGTAGCTGCTTGACCTTGGATTTTTCACTCACACTGACCCTAAGTTCCTTCCATTTTCTATGCAGGTACCTCAAACTAAATTATTACTTAAGGTTGCTAGAAATTAGCTTTGATCCCAACATATGAATATGTCTGTGAAGGTGAGGCATGATGACCACCTGGACAACCCTCAGTGCCCCTGGTACTTCATCTGTGCCTGTGTGAAGGTCTTGAGTCACATCAACTGATGGGGGCTCCAGTGCTGACCAGCTTGTAGTAGGCTCCCTTCTGGGCCATCAGTTCTTCATGGGTTCCCTTTTCAATAACCACCCCTTGTGACATGACAGCGATGATGTCTGAGTTTTGGATGGTGGACAAGCGATGGGCAATGACAATACAGGTCCGACCCTCTCTGGCTTTGTCCAGAGCAACCTGCACTGTCTACAAAAGAAGAAGATGGAAAGTTAATGCAGGCATGCATGATGCTTCCCAGTCCACCATTGTGAGAGGTCATTTCAAATGCCACCCGAGTGACAAGTCCATGCTTAGGGGTAAATCCAAAGGCATCGAATATGAGAGGATTAAGCCAGTATTTGCTGAAGTAATTCATCAGTGATTTACATTGCAGCTCAAGGGCTGAGAAATTTCAGTGACAAAGAAGAAAAGGTTTAGCAGGAGTGGGGGAATAAGAGAGGGTAATGGGGAAGAATATGATCAAAATACATTATATACATGTATGAAACTGTCAAAAAATAAAATTTAAATTTAAAAACAATGGGCTATGAAATGATGTATTTTATAACTTTCAATGCTCAAGTTTACTGAAGTGAGCCAAGGAAGAAATGTAAGCTAGAGGTTAAGGGGCCATTCCTGATAGTTTTTTTTTTTAAGAGGCAGGGTCTTGCTCTAGCCCAGGCTGACCTGGAATTCAGTCTGGTAGTCTCAGGGTGGCCTTGAACTCATGGCGATCCTCTCACCTCTGCCTCCCGAGTGCTGGGATTAAAGGCATGTGCCACCACGCCCAGCTCCTGATACTTTTCCTTTTCTGAGTACACTGTAGTTCTGTGCAAAGTGGAATCCAAGTCCAAAAGTGTTAGACATACATTTTGAATGTCATAATTGTGTTTCTCTCAATAGCATCTCCTTTTGTGCAAACTCCACATGCACAGCACCTCCTCTTTGGTATTGTATGTGGCCTACCTGCTCTATCACAAAACTCGAGAACTATAAAGCATGTTATGCTTTACAGTTGACCTAAATTATTTTGATTTATTTAAGAATTATTTGAGGCTGGAGAAACAGGTCAGTGGTCAAGAGCGTTTGCCACTTAGGACCTCTGGGACTGGAGACCACCAAGATTGGTTCCCCAGGACCCACATAAAAAGCTGGGCATGGACATACACATCTGTAACCCTAGTCCAAGGGGGCAGAGGCCAGAAAATAGCTTGGGCTAGCTGACCAACAGCAGCTCCCTTCAAGCTGAGGGAGACACTCTATCTGCAAAAAATATGTGGGTAAGCGATAAGAGAAGGGCATTCAATATTGTCCTCTGGCCTTCTCATACTTGCACATAGGGCTGTCACATCTGCATACACATATGCATACACCACATATCATATACACCACACCACACGCATAGTCTACACACACACACACACACACACACACACACACACAGCATTATTTTCTTTTATTTATGAGAGCTAATTATTTGCCTTTGGAAAACTGACAGCTAAAGTAATCTTGGAAACAAATTTAGCAATAAATTTTATTTGATGTGATTCTGTTAAACTGTTTTCTGTAAATCAGGCTTTTGTATCAACAAGTATTGCCAGTTTCTACTATGAATAAGAAAATGGAAAATAATGCCATTTTATTTATTTATTTAAGAGAGAGAGAGGCAGATAGAGAGAGAGAATGAGCACACCAAGTCCTCTGGCCACTGCAAACAAACTCCAGACGCATGTGTCACCATGTGCATCTGGCTTACTTAGGTAGCAGGGAATCAAACCTGGGTCCTTAGGCTTCATTTTCAAGTGCCTTAATGGCTAAACCGTCTCTCCAGCCGAATGATGACATTTTATATGAACAAAAGTTTATAGCAAAAGATCCATCTATAATGATCGAAGACTTCAGAAAATCGATACATACCTTTTCACTTTCTGTGTCTAGGGCAGAAGTAGCTTCATCTAGTAGCAAGATTTTAGGATCTCGCACAATGGCCCGAGCAATAGCAATGCGTTGTTTCTCCCCTCGAGACAGTTGAGAGCCCTGAGTCCCAACATTGGTTTCATATTTCTGGAAAAAGCATAGCAAACTTGAGAAATAGCAATAGTTATGTTTCCTATTCTGTGTAGAGCCTGCTTCAATGACTTCTCTGTGAATTTAAATGATCTCTTGCCTTTTTAAAAACTTGGGCATAGTGAATGAATCCAGTGAAAAATATCAAATTCAGTTAAGAATATTGGACTATATAAAGATTGGACTGGGAAAGACAGAATTTTACTCCTCATTTCTACATTTCTTTAAGGTTTATACATTGCATGTGTGTGTGTGTTGTGTATGTATGTGTATATGCATGTTCATATGTGTCTGGGTTCATTGTCTGTGTATATGTGTGGAAACCACAGGTCAACATTGTGTGTCTCCCTCAATGGCCCTCTGTTTTGTTTTGTTTTGTTTTGTTTTGTTTTAAGGCAAGGTCTCACTCTAGCCTAGGCCGATCTGGAACTCACTCTGTAGCCTTAGGATGGCCTCAAACTCACAGTGATCCTTGTACCTCAGCCTACTCACTGCTGGATTAAAGGTATGTGCCACCACATTTGGGTCACTTTCTTTTTTGAGGTATGGTTTTTTCACTGAACCTGGAGCTCACCAATTTGGCTAGTCTAGCTAATCAGCTTGCCTGAGGTCCTTCCTCCCAAGCACTGGGGTTATTGGTACACACTGCTATGCCCTATGTTTAAGTGCATAAAAGGTACTTTACTGCCCTAGCCCCAGGTTCATATTTTTCATTTCTTTCTCCCTGTGTTCAGATGAGATGCCATATAGGAGATCCCCCTTGATTTGAGATTTTCTGATTTCCAGACTCCTATTTGAATGACCTTTGCAAAATGGATTAATCTCAGGAGTGGAAAGGCCTGTTATAAAGACTCTCTAGTTGGATTCTTTTCCGAGGATACAGTATTCTGGAACACAAACCTACTTTGAATGTATAGTCTGCTATTTTCTAGGCCTGTGATCATTATTAATTTTCTTTGAGCTATAAACTTTTTTTGAAAAATACAATATTAGTACCAAGTTCACATGTTTGTTGTGAGTGTTTAATGAAATTAGTATGGAAAATGTCTAGCTAGGGCTGGAGGGATGGCTTAGTGGTTAAGGCATTTGCCTTCAAAGCCAAAGGACCCAGGTTTGATTCCCCAGGACCCACATTAGCCAGATGCACAAGGGGGTGCACGCATCTGGAGTACATTTGCAGTGGCTGGAGGCCCTGGCATGCCCATTCTCTCTCTGTCTCTCTTTTCTCTCTCCTTGCAAATAAATAAATAAATAACTTTTTAAGGTTGATTAAAAATAATAGAGTGGTTAGATTTCTCTCTCTCTCTCTTCCTCTCTCTCTCTCTGTCTAACAAATAAATAAAAATAAAATACTTAAAAAAAAAGAAAATGTCTAGCTAAATACCTGTTATGGGTACATTAAAAATAGTTAACATTCAGGCTGGAGAGATGGCTTAGTAGGTAAGGCACTTGCCTGCAAAGCCTAAAAACTCATGTTCAAATCTCCCAGTCCCACAGAAGCCAGATGCACAGTGATGTAAGCACACAATGTCATACATGTGCACAAGGGGACACACATATCTGGAATTTGTTTGCAGCAGCTGAGGGCTCTGGAGTGCCCATTTTCTTTCTCTCTCTCTCCCTCTCCTCTCTCTGTGGTGGTTTGAATCAGATGTCCCCCCCATAAACTCATGTGAATTGAATGTTTTGTCCCCTGCTGGTGGCAATTTGAGGGCCTTGCTGGACGATTTGTTCCTGGTAGTTAGCTTAGCGGTGTTATACATGGTTCCCCCTTGCCAGAGCTCAGCTCACTCTCCTGCTGCTGTTTACCACCTGCTATGGCAAGAAGTGATGTCCAAACTCTACTCATGCCATGCTTTACCCTGCTGTCATGAAACTTCCCCTTGAGACTATAAGCCAAGGTAAACCTTTCCTCCATCATTTGCTTTTGGTCAGGTGTTTTGTCCCAGCAATGCAAAGGTAACTACAACAGCATCCATATCATTGAATAATATGATACTCTCCAAATTCAAGACTACGTAAATGGAGGACATTGATTTCACATAAAAAAACAAAGATAATACTAGGACACTGAGAAGTAAATTGTGTTGTCTTTGCACTTCTCCTTAAGACAAGAAATCATAATACTTTTGGGCCATTCTACCTTTCCCCATCCCTGTCTCCTAGAGGGAACACAGATGCGGTACTCACCTCTGGGAGCGCCATGACAAAGTCGTGCAGCTGAGCCTGCTTTGCGGCTGCTATGACTTTGTCCATGGGAATGTCTTTGGTGTTGTCCCCATACTTGATGTTGTCCAGTATACTACAGGCAAACAACACTGGCTCCTGGGAGACTATTCCAATGTTCGAGCGCAGGAACTGAACATTTACTCTTTGGCTATCGTGATCATCTATCATCTGACAATAGAGATGACAACAAAGGACACTAAGTCTTAAAATTCCAACTGGGAAGGAAGGTCATATTATGGAGATAAGTATTGTACAGTAAATTTGTTCTGTTTAAGAGAACACATTGTCAGAGCTCTGGGGAAATACATTGCATTGCTTTAGATGACTGGACCTGGTTTCTGTCAGGAGTGGCATCAAAAGGAATACTGATAATTTTGTTATTATTTTTCTAAAACTCTAAATCCTCACGTGGTACAAATAAGAAAGAATCTCATGAAAGTGTTAGTTAAGGAAAAAAAATTCTCCATGTATTCAGTACAGTGCAATCACTGCAGATATGCAGACTGTTATCCTGAGGTTTTGAGAGGGGTCAAAAGGACTGCTCTGTTTTTCTATTGGAAAGTAAAGATCAGATCAAACCAGTATCCTTGATTTTTACCAAAATCACTCTCTGAACAACTGAAATAATAAAAAACTGAAAGAAAAAACCATGTTCATTCACTTAATCCATAATCACATATTGAATTGCCTGCTAGAAAATCAATATACAGAAGACTTCCGGGTAACATGGTGGCATAGGAGCTATGCAAAACTAGCCTAGCATGGGATTTAAGCAAAACCACAGCAAAATACATTCTTCTAAAAAGTGAAGGTGTATAGGTTTTTTATTTAGCCATAGCGGAGAAGGAGGAGAGGCAAAGATCCACCAGAAAGGAGGAAAATGGCCAGAATCCTACTGAGGCGCTTGTGGTCCATGCATCCACCTGGTGTCATCCATCTAGTACCTAGCTGCAGGAGCAGACACCAAACAAGGGGATTTTCCAACCTCATCAGCCTCCTTGTAAAGTCAAGAAACTTGAAGGAAAGACAGCAGAAATCAGCTAAGGAGCCATTGAAAGAGGTGAGACCAGCTAAGCAGTTCCAGTACAACTCCAGGCTGCCTGTACTCTCTGATCCCCCATCCATCAGAACAGTAAACCTCCAGACACATTCATCCCCCAGCAGCAGGGCATTAAGCACAGCTGATCAGAACACCAGCTCCACAGCACAGCACGGAGGGATGGAGGTGGGCACTCAGCATTGGTGAGACTGGAAGCCACCCAAAAAGTAGCAAGGACAGCTGACAAAAAAGCATGTACATAGGCTTGCACTGGAAGTGCTAATCTCTCCTTCCATGTCAGGGCAGGTAATGGGTTACATATCCTTGGCTGGCTTTACATTCTCAATTAAGCTGTGTTTGGGGGTTGACTATTGTTGCCTTTGATGCTTTCAGAATTATAGGGCCTTTGTCTTTTCCTTCTCTCATTATTGGGGGCAGGGTCTGATTCAGATCCAGGCTGACTTGGAACTCATTTCAGAACAGAAATCTCAACCTCCCAGCTGACAAGATTAAGGGTGTAGAGCAACACACACACTGAGGGATTTTGGCTTTATAAGGCTTGGTTTTAATACCTATGTTTCCATACTCTGTGTTAGTTTTTATTGAATATGTATATTGCTCACTGGTGTAGAATTTGCCAGTAATTTGCTCCACCCAGGCCACTAGAATATTTGAATATCAGGCAAACTCAACACCTAGGATTAATTCTGTGGTTGGATTGGAGTACAAGAGCTAAACTTGGCACCTTAAACTCCTACTATGAAGTTACATAAAGTTGGATTTACAAATCTAAAACCGGTTCAGATTATAAGAAAACCCAAGCATCAAATCAACTCAGGATGCAAAAATTGCAACATGATAATACAAGAAACACAAAGAATCAAGAAAATATAATCCCATCAAAAGTTATAAATCTATCAGAAATGGCACCCAGTGAGATTGTTTTAGATGAAATGCCTGACAAAGATTTAAAAAAAAATGATTTTATGTATACTCAAAGAAATCAAAGAATAAAACAAAGGAAATAAAGAAGAAAACAAACTCCTGAAGGGATTCCAAGAGAACACAGGAAACCAACTTAATGAAATAAGGAAGTCATTACAAGACATGAGTAAGGAAATAGAAATACTGAAGAAAAAAAAAAACAGGCAGAAATACTAGCTCTGAAAAATACAGTCAAATCAAAAAAATAAAAAAATAAACCTCTGGAAAGTCTCACCAGTAGAATGGATGAAGGAGAGAATAGAGTAAACTAGAAGACCAACAAAGAGAAAGACAAACTTATAGGAAGGTATGAACAGGAATTTCAAGATATCCAGGACACTATAAAAAGATCAAACATAAGAATTCAGGACATAGTAGAAGGAGAAGAATTTCAATCCAGAGGCTTAATAGGTGTTTTCAACAAAATCATAGAAGAAAATTTCCCCCAAATTGGGAGAGAAATACCAGTGCAGATACAGGCAGTTTTTAGAACACCAAACAGACAAAACCTAGAAAGAACCTTTCCTCAGCATGTTATAATTAAACTTCTAAACATACAAACCAAAGAAAGTATATTGAAAGCAGATAGAGAGAAAAACCAAGACACCTACAAAGGCAAGCCCATCAGGATCATAGTAGATTATTCAACACAAACTTTAAAATCCAGAAGGGATTGGAATGATATATTCCAAGTTCTGAAAGATAACAACTGTCAACCAAGATTGCTTTATCCTGAAAAGCTATCTATCCACATTGATGGAGAAATAAGGATATTCCACAACAAAAACATGCAAAGGAAATGCTAAGCCAGCTCTACAGAAAATATTTGAAGGAATCCTTCACACCGAAGAATCCTTCACACAAAACACACATAGGAAGAAATAGGTAAAAATAAACCATATTCCAATAACAGTTAAAACAAGTGAGTAAAGGGAAAACAGGAAGCTCTAAAAACCAAGAGAATGGAGAGAATAAATACATATCTTTCAATAATAACTCAGTATCAATGGCCTCAATGCCTCAACCAAAAGACACAGGCTTGCAGAATGAATTTAAAGGGAGGATCCTGCTGTTTGTTGCCTCCAGGAAACTCATCTTTAAATAAAAGATGTCTTAGGGTGAAAGGATGGAAAATGGCATTTCAAGCAAATGGGCTAGGAAATAAGAAGGGGTTGCTATACTAATATCTGACAGGTTAGACTTCAAATCAACATTAGTGGGGAAAGAAAAAGAAGGTCACTTTACACCGATTAAAAGAACAATCCAACAGGAGGACATTATAATCCTAAACATATATGCACCTAACATGGGGCTCCCAATTTCATCAAACAAATGCTATTAGACTTAAGGTCACAGATAAAACCAAATACAATTGTAGTGGGTGACTTCAACACCCCACTCTCATCAATGGACAGGTCATCCAGGCAAAAAATAAACAGAGAGACATCTGGATTAAATGATGTCATGGAACAAATGGACCTAACAGATATCTACAGAACATTCCACAACAATGCTGCAGAATATACATTTTTCTCAGCAGCACATGGAACATTCTCTAAAATAGACCATATATTAGGACACAAAACAAATCTTAACAAATACAGGAAAACTGAAATAATCCCTTGTACTCTGTCTGATCACAATGGGATTAAACTACAAATCAGCAACAAGAAAAACCACAGAGCATACACAAATTCATGGAGGCTAAACAGTATACTATTGAATGATGAATGGGTTATTGAAGAAATCAAAAGGCAAATCAATAAATCCATAGAATCAAATGATGATGAGAATACAACAAGCCAAAACCTTTGGGACACAATGAAGGTAGTACTAAGGGGGAAATTTATAGTTCTAAGTGCCTATAGTAAGAAATTAGAGATTTCACAAGTAAACAATTTGATGCTTTGCCTTAAGGCCTTGGCAAAAGAAGAACAAGACAAGCCAAAAATCAGTAGACAGGAAGAAATAATAAGATTAGGGAAGGATTTAATGAAATAGAAATAAAAAAAAAAAAGCTGGGCATGGTGGCGCACGCCTTTAATCCCAGCATTCAGGAGGCAGAGGTAGGAGTATCACCATGAGTTTGAGGCCAGCCTGAGGCTGAGACTACATAGTGAATTCCAGGTCAGCCTGAGCTAGAGCGAGACCCTACCTCAGAAAACAAAACAAAACAAAAAAAGAAAAAAAATCCAAAGAATAAATGAAACAAAGAATTGGTTCTTTAAAAGGATAAACAGATTGATAAACCCTTAGCAAATCTGACTAGAAGGAAGAGAGAAGTGACAAAAATTAATAAAATTAGAGATTAAAAAGGCACCATTATGACACCAAAGAAATTTAGAAAATCTTAAGGACATACTTTAAGAATATATATGCCTCTAAGTTTGAAAACCTAAAAGAAATGGATGATTTCCTTGATTCATATGACCTACCAAAATTAAATCAAGATGAGATAAACCAATTAAATAGACCTACTTAAAGTATGGAGATCTAAGCAGTTATAAAAAGTCTCCCAACTAATAAAAGTCCAGGCCAAGATGGATTCACTGGTGAATTTTATCAGACCTTCATGGTAGAAGTAACATCACTGCTTCTCATACTTTTCCATAAAATAGAAAAGGAAGGGATTCTACCAAACTCCTTCTATGAAGCTAGCATCACCCTGATACCAAAACGTGACAGAGACAGAACAAAAAAAAGAAAATTACAGACCAATCTCCCTCATGAACATAGATGCAAAAATTCTCAACAAAATATTGGCAAACAGAATACAAGAATATGTCAGAAAGATTATTCACCCCAACCAAGTAGGCTTTGTCCCAGAGATGTAGGGATGGTTCAGCCTACACAAATCAATAAGTGTAATACACTATATAAATGGACTAAAGGACAAAAATCACATGATCCTATAAATGGATGCAGAAAAGGCATTCAACAAAATCCAACATCCCTTCATGGTAAAAGTCCTACAGAAACTGGGAATAGAAGGAACATATCTCAACATAATAAAGGCTATTCATGACAAACCTACAGCCAACATAATACTAAATGGGGAAAAACTTGAAGCTTTTCCACTAAATTCAGGAACAAGACAAGGGTATCCAACTGTCTCCACCTTTATTTAATATAGCACTGGAAGTCTTAGCTATAGCAATAAGGCAAGAGACACTCATAAAAGGGATACAAATTGGAAAGGAAGAGATCAAATTATCATTATTGCAGATGATATGATTCTATACTTAAAGGACCCTAAAGACTCTACCAGCAAACTGTTAGAGCTGATAAACACCTTTAGCAATGTAGCAGGATACAAAATAAGCACACAGAAATCAGTAGCTTTCCTATATACAAACAACAAACAGGTAGAGGATGAAATCAGGGAATCTCTCCCATTCACCATTGCCTCTAATAAAATAAAGTACCTTGGAATAAACCTAACCAAGGAAGTGAAGGATCTCTATAATAAGAACTTTAAAACACTCAAGCAAGAAATTGCAGAAGACACTAGGAAATGGAAAGACATCCCATGTTCTTGGATTGGAAGAATCAATGTTGTGAAAAATGGCAATTTTATCAAAAGCAATCTACACATTTAATGCACCCCCCATTAAAATTTGAAACTGTTGCATACTTGTGTTTTTTAGCTTGTCTATGAGTAAAGAGGATTTTAAAAAGTAATTAAAGTAGCATTTTCATACTTAAAATTTTGTAGGTATGTTTTATAATGAGATAACAAAATCTATTGTGCCTATTAAATGCAAGGAATCACAATTATTTCTTCATGGGTCTTGTTTCCCACTGGTGACCAGAAAAATTCAGCATACACATTCAGAGAGATATGCTTAGTTAACATGCTTATGTTGGGGAGATCAACTGCTCACAATCTACCTGAGCTATAGGCATGACAGAGCCAACATTCCAGAAAACTGAACGCTTTCCCATGTAGTGATCAGACACCCAATGCAATGTGCTTCCTAGACTCATAAGTCACCAAATAATTTCAAATAAATCAAAATCTTTACACTTAAAATAAATAATAGAAATGCTTATAAATCACGGGCAGTAACTTCCTAGATCCCAACAATATCTGCTTGCTTTTTTCCTTGCTTTGCTTTATACAAGGGAAGCTTTAGTTGGCTCTTCCAAGTTTTTTTTCAGTTTTTCTCTTCATAATCTTTCTTGCAATAAAGGTTATATTATTCAGGAAAATCAGAAAGACCATTTTCAAAATATTAGGGTTAAACAATTGATCGAGTATAGAATAGAATAAAACATTTTCAGATACACATCTATGAGCAGTTTCTTAGAACACTACTTATAGATGTTCTTCAACAAAAGAGGGTGAAACCAAGAAAGAGGAAGATACAAGATTTAGGAAATAATGGATTTAATTCAAGATAACTCTGCAGGGAAGTTATGGAGTGATAACTGTTCAACAGGTAGAGGTTGAAATTAGCCCAGACCTTGACATCAGTGAGGGAAAGAAGCAGATCCCTCAGGATTATGACAAAACAGAGATATTATAAGAACATAAAGATCTTTTTAAAGACAGAGAATGCAAGAAAAAGGAAGGCATTTCAGAAAAAATGATCAAGAAATGAAATATCAGCCAGGCATGGTGGTGCATGCTTTTAATCCAGTACTCGGGAGGCAGAGGTAGGAGGATCTCCATGAGTTCAAAGCCACCCTGAGATTACATAGTGAATTCCAGGTCAGCCTGAGCTAGAGTGAGACTCTACCTTTAAAAACCAAAAGACAAAAAAATGAAATATCATGTTAATGTATGTTAGCACCTGATGTGGGATGCATGACATTTACATAATTATAATAAAAACTATAACTCAACTTCTTAATTTTATTATTATAATTACCATTAATTATTATTAGATACAAGGTCTTATGTAGTCCAAGCTAGCCTTGAGCTATGTAGCAGAGGATGACCCTGAATTTCAGGTCCTCCTGCTTCCACCTTTCCAAAGCTAATCCAGATTATATGTGTGCATCATTACACCCCGTTTTCAATGCTGAGCACCAAACCCCGGGCTTTATGCATGGTAGACAAGTGCTCTCTACCACCTGAGCTACATCCCCAGCTTTCTTACTTTCTTAACACATACACAGAAATGTGTAGTTAGAAACTGAGAGATTGGTGCTGGAGAGAGGGCTTAGTGGTTAAGGTACTTGCCTGTGAAGCTTAAGGACCTGGGTTTGATTCCCTATACCCATCTAAGGCAGATGCGCAAGGTAGTGGATGAGTCTGGAGTTAGTTTACAGTGGCTGGAGGCCCTGGTGTACCCATTCTCTATCTGCTTCTTTCTCTCTCCTTCTCTCTTTCAAATAAATAAAATATTTTTTAAAAGAAATTGAGAGATAAAGAAAATAAGAATTTAAAATAAAGGTTAAGATTGTTAACATTCCCATCTTAGAAAGCAAGAATTCAAAGGAGATGGGTGATATAAAAACAAAACATAATGAAAAACTGTGTTAGTTACATTTATAGATAGGCTGCAAATGATGTAACCATAGGAGGAAAGGGGTAAAAAGAGGGGAGTGGTAACAATACATTAATTTTTAATCTGTTAAAAATAAGTCAGCAGAGTGTCTAAGTTTATTCAGTCATGAAAACAGATGCTTGAATATGTTTAGAGACTCCAACCATTAAATGTTTAAAATCGTTTCCTATGAACAAAGAAATATTGATATGTTACCTTTTCATTAAAAACCTTTATTTTTGACTCTTTGTAATCATATGTATATGTTACTTGAAAAGAAAGAAAAAGGAGAGAAAAGAGGAAGAAATGCTACAAAAATAAGCAACAAAGCAATTTGCTACTTTTTAAAAATATCCTTCCCAATGTTTTATCAATTTGAGTTCTATTATTTAGATGTAAGCTTCTTGAAGCAGGGTAGTCTTGGGTTTTTCATGTTCAGCCCTTTGTCTTGCTCATTTATCATTGTATTCTTTGTCACCTCACTTTTTCCATTCCCTTCCATTAGTTTCCTGATTACGCTGCACTTTCTGCTCCATTTACAGGTAAGCGAATGCTTCTGTCAAATACACTCATCTCTATCTTTGCACTGTGCTCAATTTTCTTTGCCTAGCTGGTCAGCAGGCCATCTGGAACTGAGAAGAATATGAGAGAACTTGTGAGGGAAAATCAGGTCAACCAGAAAATGACTGGAAATGAAAAATATCCATAGTATGTATCCAAGGCAAATGCTTTAGAGTGAACCTGGTGAGGCAGAGTCTTGGAGATCACTTCTGGAGAGACAATATGCAGAAAGCAAAATTTCTCCAAAGCATTGCTTACCACCTTCCCTTGATCAGGATCATAGAAACGTTCCAACAGCTGGATACTGGTGCTTTTACCACAGCCACTGCTTCCAACAAATGCCAGTGTCTGTCCTGGATTGACAGACACCGAGAGACCATTCAGAACTTGTATATCAGGTCGAGAAGGATATGAAAATTTGCAGTCAATGAAGTCAATCTTCCCTTGGAAATTGTCCTGTGGGTGGGAGAACTGGAATTATATATGCTCATACTAGGTTCTAAAATATTGAAAATTAGCGCATCTACACCATGCCGCTACAGCATAAATTACAGAAACAGTGATTCAATTAATGCCATTCTAGCTGGGCATAGTGTAGGGGTGCACACCTGTAATCTCAGCACCAGAAAGCTAAAGCAAGAAGATCATGAATCCAAGGCTAGCCCATGCTACATAAGACTCCTGTCTCAAAACAAGCAAATGAATGATAAAAACGGGCACTTTAACTTATTCTGATAAATAGAGACAACAAAATTAAAGGCATTTGGCCTCTTAATCCCGTTCTAATCTGAAGGAATATTTTATCATCTGTTCCTTTATGGAAAAGAAAGGCTTTACAATACTACATCACAGAAGCCAGTTTGAGCTCTCACAGTTCTCGTTCTTAAAATAATGACATTACATTTGAACTGACTTAGAAATAAAGTTATTTGAAGACTACACTGCACATGGGAATACTTTGGTGTGTTTAAAACTATCTGATGGCCAGGCATAGTGGTGTATACCTCCAATCCCAGCCCTTGGGAGATAGAGGTAGGAGGACCATCATGTTTGCAGCCAGCCTGTAGCTACAGAGTGAGTTCTAGGTCAGCCTGGACTAGAGTGCCTCAGACAATTAAATTAAATCAAACTATCTGATGGATATCTGGGCAGGTTTTGTTGCCTGGCTATTGTGAATAATGCAGCAATAAATATGGATATAAAAGTATCTCTGTGGTATGTTACTCAGAGTCCTTTGAGTATAATGCTGGGTCATATGATTATTTAGTTTCAGGTTTTGAGGACTCCTTATACCAATATCCATAGTGGTTATATACATTTACATTTCCACCAACAATGAATAAGGGTTACCCTCTCCCCACATCCTTGCCATCATTTGTTGTCATTTGTTTCCTTGATGATAGCCATTCTGACTGGCATGAGATAAAATCTCAAAGCAGTTTTAATTTGTATTTTCCTGATGGCTAAAGATGTTGAATGCTTTTTCAAGTAATTTTGGCTATTCATTTCATTTTATTTTTATTTCATTTATTTGAGAAAGAGAGAAAGGAAGAGAGCCTTTAGCCACTACAAATGAACTCCAGACACATGTGCCACCTTGTGCAACTGCTAATGTGGTCATTGGCTTTGCAGGCAAGCCCTTAACCACTAAGTAATCCCTCCAGCCCATTTTCAGCTAATTTATGTCTTCTTTTGAGATCAACCTCTTCAGTTTGTTAGCCCATTTATCGATGGGGTGATTTGGGTTCTTAGTGCTTAACTTTTGCAGTTCTTTATACATCCTAGATGTCAATCCCTTGTCTGATGTATAGCTGGCAAACATTGTTTTCTTGTTCTCTAGACTCTCTTCCCTTTGGTGATAGGTCCTTTTGCTGGGCAGAAGCTTCTTAACTTCATATAATCTCATTTTTCAATTTTTGGGATTCTCCTCAACCTAGAGTCTTTTTTTTTTTTTTTTTTTCTTTTTGGGCTTTTTTTTCTTTTATCTTTTTCTTTTTTTGTTGTTGTTTGTTTGTTTTGAGGTAGGGTTTCACTCTACTCCAGGCTGACCAGGAATTTACTATGTAGTCTCAGGGTGGCCTCGAACTCATAGCAGTCCTCCTACCTCTGCCTCCCAAGTACTGGGATTAAAAGTGTGCACCACCATGGCCAGCTCAACCTAGATTCTTTATCTGTCCATCAACAGTAGAATAGATAAAGAAATTGTGGTATATATACATAATGGAATTTTATGGACCCCTAGAGAAAAATGAAATTATGACATTTTCAGGAAAATGGATGGAATGAGAAATCATTGCATTATGTGAAATAAGCCAGAGTCAAAAAGGCAAATGCCACATCTCGTGGAACATATATTTAAAATTGCATGTGTGTGTGTGTGTGTCTTGAATAGATCATAAAACTTTAAACCAAAGTTGGGGAAAGTCTTAAGAGATTGATAGGAGTAGTGTAATACTTGTGATAAAGAAGCAGGCAGCGTGGGGGAGGATGACTAACTGGGTGAAGGAAGGAATCAGCCAGAGGGGAAGGAGGTGTAAAGTGGAGAAGGGTATGAATGTGAACCAAGTATAATGATGCACATGTATGAAAATGCCTTAATGAAACTCATTACTGTGCAGCATGCTAACTAAGCTGAAAATTAATTGATGTAACTAATTTGTGAACTCTAGAAGTGGATAGATGTTCACAGACTACTGTATTAGGAGGAAGGAGAAACAGGTCATTTGATCTTTTAAAAAAGATTTCAGGATTCAGCTTAGCTTTATTAGTGTTTTGGTTTGTTTTGCTACCTTCAGCATATGGAAAGCTTCAAAAAGGGCAGGGAGGATTAAAAGGTCCTTTGGAGATAGTCAATTAAAGAAAAGATAGTTTGTTGAGATTGAATTAATTACCTGGGCAGCCATATGAGCTGAAACTTGAACCCAAATGAATGTGAATCCAATCAGTATTGGACAAGAAGAACTGGCTTTTCTACATTCCATGCATAAACATTTATAGAGACATAGTATTTAGGCAGCTCTCAAAAGACAAGTGTTTTTACTCACTCTGGAACTGTGTGTTCTATATGACATAGACTTTAGCATTCATTGAGGCCTTGAAATGGTATGCCTCAGAAGAGTTCATGTGCTGGAAGCTTGGCCCCCAGTGAGGTGATCTTGAAAAATGGCATAGGACATTCAAGAAATAAGAGGCAAGTCTGGTGTGGTTGCGCACGCCTTTAATCCCAGCACTCAGGAGGTAGAGGTAAGAGGATCATGATGAGTTTGAGGCCAACCTGAGATGACATAGTGAATTACAGGTCAGCCTGGGCTACAGTGAAACCCTACCTCGGAAAACCAAAAGAAAGAAAGAAGAAAGAAAGAAAGAAAGAAAGAAAGAAAGAAAGAAAGAAAGAAAGAAAGAAAGAAAGAAAGAAAGAAAGAAAAGAGGGCAAGGCCTGGTGCAAGGTAGATGGCATTGCCCCCAGAATGAATTAATAATGTCCTAATGAGAGCATGCCTAGTTCATCAAAGGGGGAGGTTATCAAATGGCAAGACTGCCCTCCACTCTCTAGCTTTCTGCCTCACCATGAGGTCTTTCCCTCATGAATGTGCTTCTGCCAGGATGCCACCTACCATGACAGGATGCAGCTCAGAGGTTCTTAACAGAGGCAGAATCAGGGTGGCTACCTGATCGTGTACTTCCAGCCTCCAGAGCTTTAAACTCTTTTTTCAGCTGTGAAGCCCAAGCTGGGTTCAAACTTGCAATCCTGTCTCAGCCCAAGAGTTGGGATGAGGGTAGTGCTTGTCCACTCACCACACGCAGCAAATCTCCCCTGTATACATTAGATACCCTGAAACATTTTATCATAGTAATGAAAAATACTGATGCTCCAGACACAGTGGCATTCACTTTTAATCTCAGCACTCAGGAGGCTGAAATAGAAAGACTGCCATGATTTGAAGGCCAGCCTGGGCTACAAGAGTTGAGTTCCAGATCAGCCTGGGCTAGAGTAGGACCCTACCTCAAAAAAAAAAGGGCCGGAGGAACACTGATGCAATTGCATATTGTTGCTTTATTCAAAGGCCAATTTAATGAATGGTTTTTAATGTCAGTTACTTCATTCCTTTACATTTATAAATTCATTGCTGCATATGGATGAACCCAGGCTTCTGAAATTTAAAAGCCAGATTGTATTATCTGAGCCTCTCCAATTGCTATTATGCACACACACACACACACACACACACACACACACACATAATCACAACTCTCCAATCCCAATACTTACCCATTTTTCACCTTCATCATTGTATGCACTTATTGGGGGTCTTCGGTCTAAGAGTTGAAATAAGCGTGCAGCTGATATTTTAGCTTTGGCATAATTGGGGGTGTAAGAGAAGGTTCTTCCAATAGCTGTTGCACTCAACACAACTGCAGAGATCACCCTGCAATCAAATAGACACCCAGGTAGAGAGGAGTAAGGTACAGATGATATAGTGGCCAAAAGTTTGGGCCTCTGGTAATAGGTAACCTTGGAAAAGTCACTTCAGGTTGCCTGGATTTGTGGACTTGGAGAGTCTAGTAGTTTGAATGTACGTCCTGCACAGACTCTGGTGTTTTTTATTGTAACTTGGATCTCCAGCTGCCTGGCTGGAGGGGGTGTCACTGGAGGTGGTATGGAAAGCAGCGTGAGCTCTGGCAGGCCCCTGCTGCTTGCTGCTTTTTCGTGTTTACTGACTGGTGGTGGTTTTTCTCTCTGCTTGGATTTATGAATGTGACCCAGCTTCTCCCACCATTAATGGAATTTCCCCTAGATCTGCAAGCTTGAAATCAATCCCTTCCTCCTATAAAACTGTGTCTGCTTGCAGGTTCATCCCATATTGTGGAATTGTCTACAACAGAGAGATTAGCATTGTATTCTATGTAAAAGGGTCAGAGGGTAGACTTCAGCCCTCCAAAGCCTGATTCTACCACAAAACCTTCTTAATTAAATTATATATAATAAATATACATAAATATATATATTTGAGGGAGAAAAAGACTTAATAATTAAGTAATAAAATAATAAAACTTAATAAAGACTTGGTAAGTAATTTTTTGTTTGTTTGTTTCTGAGGTAGGGTCTCACTCTAGCTCAGGCTGACTTGGAATTCATTATGGAGTCTCAGAGTGGCCTTGAACTCTTGGTGATCCTCCTACCTCTGCTTCCCAAGTGCTGGGATTAAAGGTGTATACCACCATACCCGGCAGGTAAATCATTTTTAAAGAAGAAGAATTTAAAAGATATCACAGTGGGTTGATTTTTCTTATAATTTTAACATTTCTTGATTCAATAATAGGTATATAAAAGATAATGGCAAGCAGTATGTCAATTCTATGCCAAGCATGCATATAAAACATAATTCAATGCCTGTGTCCTTCTACTTGTCTCATCCTCCAACTTTATTGACATGGGTTTAATGAGTGAACAAATGGTAAACATGAAGAAAGATGGCCTTGTTGCCACTTATCTACGATGTGAGGGGCATCCCTCAACATTGTTCAACTGTGCCAGCATTCCCAAAGGCCTGCCTGCGAAGGGGATGGGAGCAGGGGATGTGCTATGGGGTGTCTTGCTGCTCGGCTTATAAGCAGGGATCATTTTAAGGCCAGAGTTGCAAACCCAAACCCTCCAGGAGTCCTATCTAAAGTTTAAGAGAATGAAAGCTTTCAGAATAAAGTGAGAAATGATGAAAAATGACTTTCTAGCTCTTAAAGCCAAGCTGAATTTGGGAATTTTCTTTAGCCTTTTGATTTTTACATGTTGGGAAAGAATTCATTAAAAACTTTATGTAAAGCTAACACAAGTAGGTCAACAGTTGTTATTGTCTGGTAGGGGTTAGTAGATTTTTAAAAGAAATTTGTATTTATGGCTGGAGAGATGGCTTAGCGGTTAAGGCACTTGCCTGCAAAACCCAAGGACCCAGGTTTGATTCCCTAGTATCCACATAAGCCAGATACACAGGGTGGTGAGTCTGGAGTTCACTTGCAAAGGCTAGAGGTCTGGTGCTCCCATTCTCATTCTCTCTCTCTCTTTCTGCCTCTTTCTCTGTCTTTCTCAGATAAATAAATAAAATATTTTTAAAATATATATTTATTTATTTGCAAATAGGGAAAGAGAGACAGACAGAGAAAATGGGTGCACCAGGGCCTCCAGCGGCTACAAACGGACTCCAGATGCATGCACTACTTTGTGCATCTGGCTTTAAGTGGGTACTGAGGAATCAAACCAGGGTGATTAGGCTTTGCAGGCAAGTGCCTTAACCACTGAGCCATCTCTCCAGCCATGGGTTAGTATTTTTAAATATGCAAAGATTTGGAAAAGAGACATTCTTTCCCAATGTAGGTTAAGTGGGTCAAAGGAAAAGTCCTAGAAGAAAGATATCAGGTGAGGAAGCAAAACTCTCAGCCAGAGACTAAAACCCAGGAGAGTGAATCCTCCCAGAACCACCTCTCCATGCTTTCCAAAGCGTTAGTAGACTGGCTTTTCCTTATCACCCACTGCTACTACCCACAGACATGTTCACTCACTGCCACCCCCCTCCCAGCACCCTGACACCCTTAGGTTCTCCCCTCTAGAAATGTGAGTAACTGAAGTGCACTGCTAATCTCACGGGAAATGCCCCTGGATGTCTTATACTATCTCTGCAAGCAAGAAGTAGAGTTCAAATCTGATAGTCCTCACAGCCATCTTATGCAAGGCTGCCATTAACAAGTGTCATGTATAGTTTGTCAAAATGACCACATGAATTCATCTCATTATCATCCCGTTGGGGTCTGGCTCATTTTTACTACTCTCATCAAAAGTGTATCTGATTTCTCTATTCCTTAAATCTGGGCTTAGTTGTAAGATTTTTCTTTTTCTGCCCAAAGATACATCAGAAAATGAGCAAATGGAGAGGTGTAAAATGTTCTTATACAGTGGGGTTCGCCTTCCTTTGCTGCACTTGGAACTCCAGACCACTTATGAAGAAAAGGAGCCCACCTGATCGAGAGGCCACCTGGACACAGACACACATCCAATAGCCTCGGTGAGGAGGCTAAGGCCAGAAGAGCCACCTGCCAACCCACAGAATCTTGAGAAATAAAAAAAAAACTCAGCTGTTTTAAGGTGGGATGGTTTGTCAGGAAGCAAGAAAGCTAAGCAACAGAACCAGGACATTCTCTGGAGAGGGTTGATCTTGTATGACCTTTGCATTTTTCTCACCTGAACACATAGCTGAAATGGAGCCCTTCATTGGAGATTAAGTAACCTCCATATCTATAGGAAGCAGAATTTGTAATAAATGCAATGCTTTGGGAAAATGCAAAACAGAACCCATAAATATTCGCTTTCTTAATGGCTGTCTTGAATGACTTCTCTAGTTCAACCTCAAATACTTCTATAAACCGCTTCTCCATTCCAATTCCAGCAACTGTGCGGATGTTACCCAGGGCTTCACTGGAAATCTGAAAAATGAGGAAGAAAAGCGCATAGACAACTGATTTCATGACATGCCAATTGCTATACAAATGACAGAAAATGGTACAAATAGCAGCTAGGGGATCATCAGATAACAGAGAACTGGCTGGAGATAAACTCAAACCATTGGTCACTTAAGTTCAATCTCTACTTAGCTCCCTCTTTTGTGCATATGTGTATATGTGGGTGGTGTGGTAGTTAGAAGCAGATGTCCCCATAAACTCATGTGTTCTGAATGCTTGGTCCCTAGCTGGTGGCAGTTTGGGAGATGGAGCCTTGCTGGAGGTGTATTGTTGGGGCAGCTTAGAAGTGTTATAGCCAGCTCCTGCTCACTAGAGTTGCCTCATTCTCCAGCTGCTGTTTTTCACCTTCTGTGTGACAGAGATGATGTCCAGCTTCTTCTCATGCCATGTTTTCCCCTGCTCTCATGACGCTTCCCCTCATGACTATAAACCAAAAATAAAACCTTTCCTCCTACCAGCTGCTTTTGGTTGGGTGCTTTATCCCAGCAAGGAGAAGGTAACTGAAACAGGTGATGTGTGTGTGTGTGTGTGTGTGTGTGTGTGTGTGTGTGTGTGTGTGTGTGTTTAGACATATACCTGCATGGTGGTTTGATTCAGGTGTCCCCCATAAACTTAGGTGTTCTGAATGCTAGGTTCCCAGCTGATAGATATTTGGGAATTAACACCTCCTGGAGGCAGTGTATTGTTGGGGGTGGGCTTATGGGTATTATAGCCAGTGTCCCCTTGCCAGTGTTGGGCATGTTCTCTTGTTGCTATTGTCCACCTTATGTTGGTCAGGGGTGATGCCCACCCTCTGCTCATACCATCAGTTTCCCCTGCCATCATGGAGCTTTCCCTTGAGTCTGTAGACCAAAATAAACCCTATTTTCCCAACAAGCTGCTCTACGTCGGGTGATGTCTGCCAGCAATGAGAACCTGACTGCAACATTAAAGTTGGTACCAGAAGTGGGGTCACTGCTGGTAGAAACCTGACTGTGTGGGTTTGGCTTTTGATGCTGCTTTGCAGGAAGATTTTGGAAGGATTTGAAATCTTGGCCTAAGACATTGCTTGTGTAGAAATGGACTGGTGTAAGGGGAGAAAGAAAACACCAGTGAAGGTACTCAACAGTGAACACTGATGGCTTTAAATTTGGCCAGCCAGGCCAAATGAGCCAACGAGTACAACAGTGGCATGTCTGTTATAGAGGAAACCAGCTGCTCTCTAATTGGACTGGAGGCCCGCTCCATGGGAGGGAACACATACCTTATACTGAAAATGTACGATAGGGGTAGTCATTAGCCTTAAGGGTGTAATGTCTGCTGGTGTCTCACTAAATGTATATACTATGCTCACCAAACTTCCCAGTAAGCACTTCTCTTAATGTCCACACCCATATATTAATGCTACTCTCACTTTTGGTTAGAGAAGCTTCTCTTTTCAGATGGTGGTGACCTTGGGATAACTCAGAAGGCATCATGGTGCTGAGAAGAAGTGACAGAGGAGTGCTCAGCACTGAGACATCTCAAACCTACCTTCCAAGGCTCAGGGTTATTGTGGAAGAGGGGGCAGAAAGAATGTAAGAGCCAACGTGCTCCTCCAGACACAAAATGGCCTGGATATCCATGACCTCACAGTGCCTGACATTACCTATACAAGACCATCATAATAGAAGGAAAAGATTATGACATCAAACTGAAAAGAGAGACCGATTGAGAGGGGGAGGGGATATGATGGAGAGTGAAGTTTCAAAGGGGAAAGTGGGGGAAGGGAGGGAAGTACCATGGGATATTGTCTACAATTAAAGAAGTTGTCAATAAAAAAAAATTAATTAATTAAAAAAAAAGAAATGGACTGGTGTGAGCAGAGGGATATGGCACAGAAATGAAATCTTTGGGCTGAAACTTCTGCCCATTCAGCTTCAATTGTATGAGAGATTACAACCGTTGAGATTGGGCCTGCTGACCCACATTGGTACAACAGAAAGAATGCAGTCTTTTGGAGGGGCCTGAATGCTGAAGGAATATCTTGTTCTTCAAAGTCTGCTTTATTCTCGTCTGGATTAACAAATTGGCACCCACACCTGGTATTATGGAGTATAAGAAATGCAAAATGAGAGGGTTGTTGAATTTGCAACACTGTCTTGTGTTTTGGAAATGGCTATGGGCAGTGTGAAGCAGATTTGTTGGATTGCCTGCATGGAGACCTGATGGAACTGTGAGGATGGACCCTGGGTTGCAATGGAGACCCAGTGGAGATGCCAGGACCACAAGATGGATGCCAAGGACAGCTGCCGGCCCCAGATGAAGTTTTCTAGGACTGTGAGTAGCCTAGCTGGAGGGGTGGAATTGGAACTGCAGAAACTTGTTCCTGGTTATAATTATCAGACTTGGAGATTTGTCACTGACTAGAGTTGTTGGACTTGGAGTTACAGAGTTTGATGTTTGCCCTGTTTAAATCTTGTATTGGTTGAATATTTCTTTGTTATGCTCAATGCCATCTTTTGCAGTGTGAATGTTTATTCTGTGCCATTATGGATTGGGGGGGGGATTTTTGGTGTTATGGCTCAGTTAAAAGACCTTGGATTATGGGGATGTTTGAACATCATTAGGATTGATAAAAACTATGGGGACTTTTAAAGTTGGACTGAATGCATTTATTTTACATCATGGATGATTATTAGTTTATGGGGGCCATTTCTGAATGCTAGGTTCCCAGCTTATAGAGATTTGGGAATTAACGACCCCACTTCTAGTACCAACTTTACTGTTGCAGTCAGGTTGGTATTGCTGGCAGAAATCACCCAACATAGAGCAGCTTCTTGGGAAAATGGGGTTTATTTTGGCTTACGGACTCAAGGGGAAGCTCCATGATGGCAGGGGAAAATGATGGCAGTGTACTATTGGGGTGGGGGACGGGCTTATGAGTATTATAGCCAATTTCCCCTTGCCAGTGTTTGGCACATTCTCCTGTCGCTGTGGTTCACCTGATATTGGCGAGGAGGTGATGTCTACCCTCTGCTCATGCCATTGTGTATGCATGTATACATGTGTACATGACTATGTGGAGGCCAGAGATCAATGTCAGGTGTCTTCTTCCATCATTCTCCACTGTATTCTATAGACAGGGTCTTTCATTGAACCTGGAGCCAGCAAGCCCCAGAGATGCTCCTGTCTTGCCTCCCCCAAGAGCTGGTATTATAAATGTGTGCCACCACACCCCACCTTTACATGGTGCTTAGAATCCAAACCCAGGAATGCATGCATCATGGCCAGCAGCTCCCTAGTCCTCTGCTTAGTTCTAACGTGGCTTTGCTGACTTCACTCACTGGGAAAAGAGAATATAGGAAAGGTTTCCCATAGTTATCCTTGAAAGCCTTTACATTTCTTGGCTAATCATGTGAAATGTCTAAAGTGCTATCTGTGTCTTCTGAGACAAAGCATCACTTGATATAAACTTAAATTTTTAGATTCATCTTTGTAAAAAATAGTAATTTTTTATTTTTCTTCTTTTTTTGGTATTTTTAATTTTTGTTGTATTTTATTTTATTTACTTATTTGAGAAAGAGAGGCAGTGGGGAGGAGAATGGGCACACCAGGGCCTATAACCACTGCAAACAAACTCCAGACACATGCACCACCTTTTTGCATCTGGCTTAAATGGGTCCTGGGGAATTGAACCAAGGTCCTTTGCTTTGCAGGCAAGTGCTTTAACTGCTAAGCCATCTCTCTAGCCCAGTAGTAATTTTTTTAAAGTTCAAGGCTACCAAGACTACATAAATGAATAAAGACAAAAATAAAGAATAATCAAAAAAAAGAAATTATATTCTATTTTCTTAAAAAATAATTTTTTTTTTTTTTTTTTTGTTTTAGGCATGGTCTCACTCTGGTCAGTGGTGCACATCTTTAATCCTAGCACTTGGGAGGCAGGGTGCTGGGAGGATCACCACCACGCCCAGCTAGTTCCATTTTCTTAAAAATAATCTAAGTTCAGGCATGGTGGCTACATCTTTAATCCTCACAGGCAGGGGTCAGCACTGGAGTTTGAGGCCACCCTGAGGCTGTGAAACCCTTCTAAACTTGGCTATCTGCTTTTCTTTTTCTTCATTTTACTCCCTCTTAAACCTTTTATAATTTGCCCTTCTTTGTGTCTTCTTTTTTGATTCTTTGCTAACAGTAGACAAGAACTTGACAGCCACTGGCATGGGAGTTCTTTGAGAGCCACTGGCTTGGGCAATTCTAAGCCCACCCAGAGCCCAGGCTCTCAATTTCACAGCATTTTTGAGGTCCCAGCAAGATACGGAGAAAGGTAGGCTAGCTGGCTTCCTTAATGCCAATTCCATGCTCATGCAGGTCTTTTCACTCTGCTCCTGTTCTTCTGGGGTTCCTGCTTGTCCTCTATGACTCATCAACTTGAGTCAAAACCACACGCTCTTTCAGAGTTCAGCTGGAACTCGTGTCAGAGACCAGACTGGGTTTTCTTTCCTGATACTTGCCCAATTCCCCATCTCACATGTCTCTCCTTTTAGCCTGCCCCGGACTATCTTTGTATCTTTTTTTATCTCAACTGTTCCCAGGCTTGTCCCTGCCATGGATGAGCGCTTTCTGAGCACACACTCTTCCTGGACTCACCAACCAATCAAGATCCTTCATATATATTTGAACTTGCCAATGAGGCTCATCCTTAAATAGATGCCTAATTTGTAAAAAGACCAGATCCAGGTTGCCACATGAATTTCTCTGTGTTTTCCCTCTGGGACTCCTCCCAGCTGGGAGTGGAAACTTCCCTTACCTTGAGAGCTTTTCTGCTTTTCTTCTCTCTTATTATTACTCTCTCTTAAAATAATTTTTTCATAATTTACACTTCACAAATAACCTAATCAAAAAAATTAATGTAAAATTAAACATAAAGTTAATCTACAGTCCACATGAGGTCCATATCACTGTTGTTGAATTAGGGCCCTATTCTCAACAACGGTACAAAATTGGACTACATTCTACATTGGTGTCTGAAATGCTTTGGCTACTTTGGCCAATGTCATATTCACAGTCTTAAAAGAGACAAAACCTAGGGCTGTGGAGATGGCCCAGTGGCTAAAGGCTCTTGCTTGTAAAGCCTTCCAGTCCAGGTTCAGTTCTCCAGCACCCATGTAAAGCCAAATGCACAATGTGGTACATACACATGGAGTTTGTTTACAGTGGCCAGAAACTCTGGAGCACCCATTTTCTCTCTCTCTCTCTCTCTCTCTCTCTGTCTCTGAATTTGTTAGATTGAGTGTGTAAGCTGTAGATACTCAGGAGGCTGAGTCAGGAGAATCATAAATTCAAGGCCAGCCTAGCCTACAGAATAAGTTCAAGGACATTTGTGCAACTTGGCAATAACCTGTCTCAGTTTTTTTTTATAGAAATCTAAACAATTTTGGGGCTGGAGAGATGGCTTAGCAGTTAAGGTGCATGCCTGCAAAGCCTAAGGACCCTGGTTCAATTCTCTAGGTCTCACATAAGCCAGGTGTACATGGTGGCACATGAGTCTGGAGTTTGTTGCAGTGGTTGGAGGCCCTGGCGTGCCCATTCTCACTCTCTCTCTGTGTCTCTCTTTCCCTTCTCTCTGCCTCTAATAATTAAATAAAAATAAATCTAAAAAAAGAAATATGAACAATTTTTAAAATTGAGGACATAGTGCAGTGGTAAAGAATATCCCTTAGCATGCTTAGACCCCAGGTTCAATCTAGTATCAAAGAAGAGTGCCCATTGTGTGTGACTTGTGTCTCTTTCTTCCTTCCGTCCTTCCTCCTTTACTAACTTCCTTCCTTTCTTCCTTCCTTCTTTTCATTTCATTTGAGTCAGGGATTCATGTAGCTCAGGCTGACCTTGAACTCCCTATGTCATTGAGAACAACCTTGAGCTCCTGATTCTTGTGCCTCCACTTCCCAAATGCTAGAATTACAATCTTGTATCACCACACTGGGCTTACTTATGTAATTTATTTTACCTGATAAATGTGTATATGTCTATGCCATTACCCCTCATTTATCCTTGATGTCCAGATATTAATTAGAATATATTTTTAAAAATGTATAACTAATTCCTAAATATATTTGAATCATAAAATGCATCTCATGACTCTCTTTAGGAAAGGCATTTGTTACAAGCCTAGCAAACCCTAAAGTATGAAAAATTCTATGCCACTAAAAAGATACTAAGCTCAAGCCAGGCGTGGTGGCGCACACTTTTAATCCCAGCACTTAGGAGGCAGAGGAAGGAGGATCGCAGAGAGTCTGAGGCCACCCTGAGACTACATAGTGAATCCAGGTCAGCCTGGGTTTAGAGTAAGACCCCATCTCAACCTCAAAAAACAAAACAAAACAAAACAAAAAGATACTAAGTTCTTCTCTTCTATGTGTAGACAGCAAGACTGAAAACATCAGTAGAAAAATTAACCATCCACCCCTTCAAATAAGCATGCAGAGAGTTGGAACATAATATAAGCATTTGAGAGGAACTCAAATGTGTAAGCATCTATGTTTGCCTCACTGTTTCTCTTTACCTGGCAAGCTTACGCATCAAATCTTTTGGCACATACATCTCTTTGCATTCATCATTTCAACAGTTTGCCTGACACCTACTAAATCATGAGCAGAAAATTAGGTCTCATGAGATTACCTGTCCTGCCCTTTCCAGAGCCTTCTTGTCTTGAGCCGCAAATCCTGTCAGCATTCTTGTCTGTAGGCCTCCTGATAGAGCCAAGAAGGGGAAGAAACACACGACAACCAGGCTGAGCTTCCAGCTAAAGAAGAAGGCAATGATCATGGCCACAATGACGTTAATGAAGGAATTGACCAACATCCCAATCTGAGAGCCGGCAGCCTGCAAATCAAAAGCAACCAAACCATCTCAGATGTGCAGTCTCACCTTCCCTGGAGGTCCGGTGGTTAGGATTCAGCGCTGTCAGACATGCAGACTCTTCAACCAAATGCTACTGTGTAAAAGGCTATTTTACAGCAAGAGATGAGTTTCTTTTTATTTTGTGATAAAATATACTTAATGATAGTTAGCATTTTAGCCACTCAGAAGTGTCATCAAAAGCATTCATAATGGAGCCAGGCGTGGTGGTGCATGCCTTTAATCCCAGCACTCAGGAGGCAGAGGTAGGAGGATTGCTGTGAGTTCAAGGCCACCCTGAGACTACATAGTTAATTCCAGGTCAGCCTGGGCCAGAGTGAGACCCTACCTCGAAAAACCAAAAAAAAAATTCACAATGGTGTATGGCCATCACCCCATCAATGCCCCAAACCTTTCCACTATCTCCAATAAAAATTTTGTTACCCACTAAATAATTGTCTTCTCTTCCAACCTCCCCAAGCTGCTGGTAATTTCTATTCTATTCTCTGCCTGTATGCAACTACCTTTCCTATGCAAGAAAGCCACATGGTATTTGTTCTTTCATGTACACTCAGCATAAGGTTTTCAAGGTTCATCTACATTGTTGTACATATTAAAATTTCATTCCTTTTGAAGGTCTATACATTCCATTGTACATAGATATCACAATTTTTTTGTCTATTTGTCCATTGATGTATAGTTGGGGTGTATTAGTCCTTTTGGGCTATTGTGAAAAATGTCCTATGAACATTGCTGTGTGAATACCTATTCAACTCTCATAGGAGTGAAATTGTTAGGTCATGTGATAGTTTTTTATTTAGAAAGGTAGGTTTTTGTGCTCACTTCTGCAGTACATATACTATTAAATAAACAGGTTATTTTTATTTATTTTAAAAAATATTCTATTTATTTATTATTATTTATGAGAGAGAGAGAAAGGCAGAGAGAGTGACAATGGGCACACCAGGGCCTCTAGCCACTGCAAATGAACTCTAGATGCATATGCCATCTTGTGCATCTGGCTTTGCCTAGGTACTGGGGAATCAAACCTGGATCTTTAGGCTTTGCAGGCAAGTACCTTAACCTCTGAGCCACCTCTCCAGCCCCTAAATAGGTTATTTTAAATGATGAGATTCCATAATATACTTGAAGGTCAGATTAATAAATGTCTACTTTGTTCATAGCTTCTCAGAAGCTTATCTACTGGCTAATATTATTTTGTGGGTGTCAAAGCTAGAGCAGCTTGTCAGAGATTAGTGCAGCTCTAAGCATGGGCTACATATATCTCAGGTCTCTGCATTTGGCCTGCTTAAGAATATCCACACATTAGGTTTGTAATAATAGTACTAATTACTCAGAGAAGACTAATGCTTAGTCTATAACTATAAAAATACTGTAATAAGATAGCACTTTGATTTTCATTGATGATAGCTTGTTGATTAGTGCAAAGTTACATGCTGTTTTAAATCGTAGTCATTTAGTCAATGCAAATGAATGTAACTCAGTGGTAAAACATTTGCCTTGCCTTGAGTTCAATCCCTAGTACTGCAAAAGAAAGAAAAAATTGCTCACAGTTAATATGGATGGATAAAAATAGATTTGATCCCAGCATATTCAGGACCACTGTAGAACCTGGGATTTAGAAGCCATAGCTTAACTCCGAGTCAGAAAGACGGCTCTATGAAGACTTTGGGAGTCTGGACAGCAAACACCTCTTCCAGTCCCTGTTTTATAAGATAGATCTTTCAGCAGTGCTCAGAACAGCTTGTCTCTCTGAGACTAACCCCATCCTGGACACTTAGGTAAAGCGGCTTCTACATACCTTTTGCTTCCACTCTCTGGTGGAGTCTAAGCTTGAGTGTGTCAAAAGGCTGAGAAAAATCGTATTACATACCACATCACTGATTCTAGACACTGCCCCGCAGAGACAGTGCATTAGCTGTTGTTTGTCAACATTACAGACGGTGAAACATGTGGCTCGGGGTGGCCCAATCCCACTAGTTCTTATTCCAGAGAAAACACCGGTGATTGACAGAATGTTCTGTAGTAAGAACATCTATACCAGCTAATAGTCCTGAACACTATCATCTGAATATTTCTCTAAAATTCACATTGAAACCTAATCCCCACTACGGTGGTGTTAACAGGAGGGAATCTTTAGAACTTATTAGGTAGTGAAGACTTTGCCTTCATGAATAAGATCAAAACCAGTATAATGCTATTTGGTTAAATGCATATATTACACCCACCAAACTACCCTCTAAGTACTTATGCTTATGCTCATATGTTAATGCTATTTTCACTGTTGGTTAGAGAAGCTTCTCTCTCAGATAGCAGTCACCACTGGGGTACGCAAAACTCATCAAAGTGCTGAGTAGAAGAGACAGCAGAGTGTTCAGCAGGAAGTAGGACACCTCTATCACACACTCCAAGCTCAAGAACTATTGCAGAAGAGATGACAGAAAGAATGTAAGAGTCAGGGGCTGGAGAGATGGCTGAGCAGTTAAGATACTTGCCTGCAAAGCCAATGGACCCAGGTTTGGTTCCCCAGGACCCACATAAACCAGATGCACAAAGTGGTGCATGTGTCTGGAGTTCATTTGCAGCAGCTAGAGGCACTGGCATGCCCATTCTCTCTCCTATCTCTCTTTCAAATAAATAAATAAATAAAAAAAATTTTAAAAAAGATTGTAAGAGTCAAAGGAAGGTAAGGGGGACTTTGCAATACTGTGTTCCAGACATAAGTGGTTATAGCATTCATGACCTCACAATGGTGGATGCTACCTACACAAGATCTGCATAATATGAGGGGGAAAACGATGACATCAAAATAGAAGAGACTAAATGGAAGAAAGGGTTCAGTGGAAGAGTGATAGAGGAGGAGAGTCAAAAGAGGATGGTGGGAGGGTATTATAATCATGGTATACTGTGTATATGTATGGAGGTTATCAATAAAAATTTAAGAAAAAGAATTTATATGAATGCAGTTAGTATTGCTCACTATTTGAGCATTTTAAGTATCATGCATAAGGAAGCATCAATATCTAAAGATTAATAAAATGTATCATTAACAAAAGTGCATGACAAAAGGAATCAAATGCTAATAAAAAATTAAAGAAGTATTAACAATTAAATCCAATGATCTAATGTTCTAAGTTTATTTCATTAGTACCCATTAAAATGATTATAGTAAAATTGTGTGTCTTAAATTCTTTATGTTACTTAGTCCAGAGCCCAAAGAGTACTTTTCTTTATGAATATTGCTCTATTTGATTAACATACACATATGTAAAAGCCCATAAGGCTAAACTTTAATTAGTCTTTTATCTTTCCTAGCCTTGTACATATATCAGAACTACAAGAAGAAGCACATGTATTACTGTTATGCTTAAAGTGCAAAATTCTCCAAGTAGGTACAATATTTTAACATAACAAGCTCTGTTAGAGGAGGAAAAAATGTTGTAAAAAAGTTTTTCATTAAACTTATAGTTCCTTCTTTTTAACTGCAAAAAAATTAAAAATACATCTAGTGTAAAAGGAGCCAGAAGGAGAAGCCCATCTGCCATGTACAGAT
Organism: Orientallactaga sibirica; assembly: GCA_036365145.1. Classification (NCBI taxonomy): domain Eukaryota; kingdom Metazoa; phylum Chordata; class Mammalia; order Rodentia; family Dipodidae; genus Orientallactaga; species Orientallactaga sibirica. The sequence goes on along the minus strand of JAEOAD010000004.1, from coordinate 48,201,691 downwards.
GGGACAAGGAAATGCCATCTTTAAAATATTTATTTATTTATTTATTGAGAGAGAGAGAAAGAGGTGGATAGAGAGAGAGAGAGATTAGGCAAGCCAGAGTCTCCAGCTGCTGCAACCAAACTCCAGATTCATGTGACACTTTGTGCATCTAGCTTATATCGGTACTGGAGAATGGAACCTGAGTCCTTAGGCTTCTCAGGCAAGTGCCTTAACCATTAAGCCATCTCTCCAGCCCCAGGAATGTGTCATTGTTAAATCAGAAAGAACAGATCTTCACCAGACACAGCCTGCTACTACCTTGATCTTAAAGTACAGAGCTATGAGAAATTAATTTCTAGTGTTTGTAAATTTCCTAGTCTAAAATATTTTGTTATAGCAGACCACATGGACCCACACGTGTCCATAGCTTACCCCTTGAACTTGAGAGGCATCTGTAGCAAGCCTTGTTGTCAGTACTCCAGGGTTATTTCTGAGGTCATCAAACCAGCCAATATCTTGCCCTAACATTGCCTTGAAACCAAATTTACGCAGCCGTTTTGTGAGGAGCTCCCCAGATTTAGCAAAAGTATAGCCCTAAAAAAATAAAGGTGTCTTTAGTGATACCATGCAAATGAGAAGAAACAGCCAAACTATTTAATGAAAACTAAAACTGTTTACCTGCAGAAATTGGGTCAACAGGGATACACAACCCATGGCTACAAAAACTAGGCACATTCCATAAATCTCTGATCTTTGTTTATCTTTATCAGGAAGTGAAAAAGTCTATAGAAGGTAGTAAGCAGAAAAAAAAATTTATTATTATGAACAATAAGAAAATTAGTAGCTTCAAATATGTTCAAATAAAACTTCTTAACACATCATTTTACGTTTGTCCAACCCCACAGAATATGCACTAGAGTGACCCTCAAGGTATATTAAAGACAAGGTGGTCGTGACATGCCAATGTCATTGATTGCGCTGAATGTACCACTATGGCAGGAGACATTAATAATGAGTAATGTGCCACTACAGTAGGAGAGGTTGATAATAGAGAAAGGTGGTTGTATTCATGAAAGCTTTGTAAGTTCTTGTTTTGCTCTGAACCTAAAATTACCTTTAAAAAACACTTCTAAAATGACTTCACTTAAAGATCCCAGTATGAATACCAAAGCTAACTGTGAACATTATGAAGATATGTTTTTAATCCTCTGTGAAACAGGATGTCTATCAAAGTAAAACTAGTGGTAGCAATTACAGAAGTTTTGTGTTATTTTTCTGTTTTATTTAAAAATTTTGCTGGCTTTCCCCTGACACACATGAAAAAAAATAAGTAATTAGGCAGAAAAAGAAAGTAGGGAGAAAAGAAAGAAGGAAAGGAAGGAAGAGGACAGAAAGAGAGAGACCCAGAAATTTGGAAATGTTAAGTCTGGGGCAAAACACAAAATCTTACTAACTTCTATCTTGTACAAATAATGGATGTAAGAAGCATATTATTCATCCTGAGATATCTTGTCTGTTATTAGTTGTACACAAGTAAACTACTTTATAAATATCAACTATTCCCTTTATATATACATTTAAAAACCAGAAGTCCTGGAATGGAATGGCAGAGCTGCTTCTTGGAAAAGGTCTATTGAAACTAAAGACTCTTTCCACACCACAGCTAACAGACAGTCTGAGTGAACCTGGGAATATAAAAAATTCATGATTCTATCTTTGTTAAGGGATAAAGAGATAACCAGCAAAGATGTTGTAATTCTGGGTCACCTTTAGAAAACAAACACAAAGCCGGGCATAGTGCACTTGCCTTTAATCCCAGCACTGGGGAGGCAGAGGGAGGAGGATTGCCATGAGTTTGAGGCCACCCTGAGACTACATAGTTAATTTCAGGAGAGCCTGGGCCAGAGTGAGACCCTACCTCAAAAAAACCAAATAAATAAATAAATAAATAAACAAACAAACAAACATCTGGGGCTGGAGAGATGGCTTAGTGGTTAAGGTGCCTTCCTGCAAAGCCTAATGATCCATGTTTGACTCTCCAGGTCCCATGTAAGACAGACACAAGGTGACACAAGTGTGCAAGGTTGCACACGTGCATTTGGTGGCACATGCATATACAGAGGTCAATTACAGCAGCTGGAGGCCCTGGTGCACCAATTTTCTCTCTCTCTCTCCCACCCTCTCTCTCTCATAAAAAAAAAAGGCCAGCATTTTTGGGCTTACCTCAAAAAAATGAAAAATAAGCATCTGGGACATTGGCTTTAATTTTTCAGGTTCATCACTACTCTTTGTACCCATGCCTCACTGCTCAGTGATAGTCATCTCCAGAGTACTGTCCTGCTAGAATGGCAGCTGGGGAGGGAAGAACAGGCAGGATGTTCCTGTCCCTCCACCCTACCCCCGCACCAGCAAAAGTGACCAGCAACAATATTTGTTGAATGATGAGTGCCTTTTTGTTTAATGTTTGACAATTCTACTGGGGCAAGTTTCATAACTGGTATGGTATTCCTGAATCTCTAGCATGGTGTCAAAAGAGACAATCAGGGGCTGGAGAGATGGTTTAGTGGTTAAGTGTTTGCTTGTGAAGACTAAGGACCCCGGTTCGAGGATCAATTCCCCAGAACCCACATAAGCCAGATGCACAAGGTGGTGCGTGCATCTGGAGTTCGTTTGCAGTGGCTGGAGGCCCTGGTGCTCCCATTCTCTCTCTCTCTCTCTCTCTCTCTCCCTCTGCCTCTTTTTCTCTATATCTGTCACTCTCAAATAAATAAATAAAAATAAACATTTTTTTAAAAAAGGAAATAATCAGTAAATGTTTGTTGAGTGAATTAAAGAACATTTTCTTGATATTTGAATATCAAAGATAGTATGAAATTAAAGAACATAAACTCATTATTTCAAAAGATTTTCAGCATCTTCATTTCATCATAGGTTGTGGTACAGCATGACCAGAAATTCAACAAACCAGAGTTGAAGGTCCCCGAGTTTCCAATTTCTTATCACACTGAAAGTACCATGATTTCCTCACACAACACTAGGGAGCAGTGTAAAGTGACTGGTGACATTTCTATGCAGACTATTTTATTTGTAGACTATCCAGGTCTTTCTAAACAACTCATGCATGTGGGGACATTTTTTCCTATGGCTTGGATTTCATCAGAAGGTGATAAAGGAGAAATTTACCAGCGTGTACACACTTGTGAGTATATGCTGATAACTAATTTTGGGATAGTGAGGTAGGATCAGAACCTGGCTCTACCATCATCACCCTGGCTGGATTGAGTGTTAAATTCAGCACTTGCTATCCTAGTTCTTTGGGTCTTGGTTTGCTCCTTTATAAAATGGCAATAAGAATACTTGTCTCTAATACTTTTGAGGAAGCATGAAGGTACTGTATGCATAACGCCTAATAAATGTTTGTAGTTACTACCATAGCAGCAGTCACATGGAAAATATCACGATTTATAGAAAGTGAAAAACAGAAATAAGTTGATTCCTTCTCCCTTTTGCTTTTTCTCACTTCCTGCTCATTCCCCTCTTCAATGCAATCAGTTGCAGAGCAGAGATTTACTAACAACCGCTGTAGAAGCCAAACTTTGTGCCTCATCTGTTCAATACGATGAAAAAATTCTCTAAAAACCTTGTGTATAACTCAACAAACCAGTTCGCATTCTAGTTTGGTCTGCACACAGGCAAACTGTCCTCTTTCAAGCTTTAATCTGTAGCTATGATACCATTTTTTCTTTCTGCAGGTGACTGTGAGCCCTGTCAGACCAAACAAGAGTGCTCAACTTCATCTTCTTACCTTCTGGGTGACGGATACTCAATCAAGTTTTCATCACTTAGAGTCAGGGGAAAAAAAAAAAAAAACCAGCAGCCAGGCATGGTGGCACACACCTTTAATCCCAGCCCTCCGGAGGCAGAGGTAGGAGGATCGCAGTGAGTTTGAGGTCACCCTGAGACTACAGAGTGAACTCCAGGTCAGCCTGGGCCAGAGTGAGACCCTACCTCGAAAAAAAGATTGATCTGCTAGGCATGGCGGTGCACACCTTTAATCTCAGCCCTCGGGAGGCAGAGGTAGGAGGATCGCTGTGACTTCGAGGCCAGCCTGAGACTATATAGTGAATTTCAGCCTATGCTAGGGTGAGACCCTGCCTCGAAAAACCAAAAACAACAACATCAACAAAAGAGCTAACAAGAGAGAGCTAAGCATGTTAAAGCCAATTGGTGACTTGTCAGACATGGCAATACCCACTGATTCAAAAACACAAGGTATGAACAGAATACAGTTGTCCCGCTGCTTGCTTACCCCAAGAAGCTGGCTGAATAAAAAGGCGTACATGGGGGTGACCGCCCCATTCAAGGCTGCACACAAAGCCCCCACCAGCATGTAGTGCCACTCGGGAGCATTGAATTTGAGAATCCTTTTAACAGGGACAGGCTTAACTTCTTCCTCAAGAATGTCCTTGGGGGGAGAGAGAGGGTACATTCATTATGCAAACATGCACATACACAGACCCTTTGGCATTCACAGGTTTAAGAGTCATAGCTCTGCTCAGGTGCCTTCAGAGGTCTACGAGATGTGGTGACTTGCTGTTTGTGGAGAAATGGTTTTGTAGCTCGGCGGGGTGGGGGTGGGGTGGGGAAGGGGACTGACCCTATGGGACTACTCACCTAACGGTGAGTTAGTTCATCGTGCTCATTTCACAGCCAGCTAGTAAGTATGTTGGATCTTTGAGAATAATGACTCTTCATTACAAGAAAAAATCTGGGCTGGAGCAATGGTTCAGTGGGTAAAGGCACTTGCTTTCAAAGTCCTACGGCAAAGATTCGATGTCCTAGGACTCACGTAAAGCCAGATGCACAAAGTGGCACATGCACTTGGAGTTGAGTGCCTATACTCACTGTCTCTCAGATAGATAAAGAAAAATATTTTCAAAATAATACTCAAAAATAAAATTAAAACTCTTGTGATGTGTGTTTATGCATGGGAAAACCTAAGAAATTTTCAAGATATATTTTTCATAAATAACAAGCAAAGCCAGGCATGGTGACACACACCTTTAATCCCAGCACTCAGGAGGCAGAGGTAGGAGGACTGCTGTGAGTTCGAGACCAGCCTAAGACTACATAGTAAATTCCAGGTCAGCCTGGACTAGAGTGACACCCTACTTCAAAAAACCAAATAAATAAATAAATAAGAAGAAAGATTCTATAACCTAGAGTTATAGGATTTTAAAGTTCTGAGACATGCCTGAAATATGACACTTTAAATAACTGGCAGTTATTCTTTTCTTAAATTGTTTTAAAAATTTATTTATTTTTTATTTGTAAAGAGAGAGAGAGGAGAGAATAGGTGCACCAGGATTTCTTGCCACTGCAAATGGACCGTAGATACATGTGCCAATTAACATAGGTACTGGGGAATTAAATTCTGTCCATCAGGCCTTGCAAGCATGTACCTTTAATCACTGAGCCATATCTCTAGCCCAGCTAGTCTTTATTTGTGTTCACTTTGGTTTTCTTTAGGCAGTGCCTACAAGTGATCCTACATCTGAATATTTAAATCACATATTTTTTTCCACAAGGAATGCAAATTAGTGTTTTCTCATTCTGATATTTTTAGTTGGCATTAAAGTATCAGACATTCAGTAAAGGCAAATATTACACATAAAACTCTGCTGCTTTATCTTTTGTTTTTCTTTGATGTAAATATTATTCAGTGCTGCTATTAATGTCCATTTTTAAAAATAATTTGTTAAATTTGTTACCCATTTTGAGAAAGGATTCAAGTCGGGTCATATAAATCTATCTATCTATATTTTTTAACTTTTTTGTATTAAATATTTTTAAAAATAGGGGTTGAGGAGATGGTTCAGTGGTTAAAGGTGCTTGCTTGCAAACCCTGCCAGCCTGGGATTTGATTCCTCAGTACCCACATAAAGCCAGATGCACAAAGTGGCACATGCACCTAGAGTTCATTTGCAGTGGCTAGAGGGCCTGGCACACACATTACTCACTCTCCCTCTCTCCCCCCCACCTTTCTCTCTCTTTCTGTCCACAAGTAAATAAGTAAAAATATGTTTTAAAGCTGGGCATGGTGGCGCATGCCTCTAATCCCAGTATTTGGGAGGCAGAGGTAGAAGGATCACCATAAGTTCAAGGCCACCCTGAGATTACATAGCAAATTCCAGGTCATCCTGGGCTAGAGCGAGACCCTACCTTGAAAAACCAAAATAATAATAATAATTATATATATATATATATATATATATATATATATATATATATGTGTTTGTGTGTGTTTTAAATATACAAAAATATCTATAGAAATTTTTCTATAAAACTATCAGTAGATGTTTTTAGTAATACATGTTACTTTACCATCTAGGTAGCTGAATTTTCAGGAATAGATAGCAGCAAAGATATTCAAAAGCTTACCTTTACTCACAAAGTCTAAGACCATAATAACAATTCCATTTAAATGAAAGGCTGAAGCAATGTTCGTTTCATTATAGTTACAAGTAAAAAAAGATCAAGGAAGGTATCTCTGATGGTTTGATTCACGTGTCCCTCATAAATCTGGGTGTTTTGAATGCTAGGTTCCCAACTGATGGAGATTTGGGAGTTAATGTCTTCCAGAGGCAGTGTATTGTTGGGGGCGGGCTTATGAGTATTATAGCCAGCTTCCCCTTGCTAGTGTTTGGCACACTCTCCTGTGGCTGTTGTCCACCTGATATTGGCCAGGAGATGATGTCCACCCGCTGCTCATGCCATCACGGAGCTTCCCCGCAAGCATATAAGCCAAAATAAACCCGTTTTTTCCCACAAGCAGCTCTTGGTCAGGTGATTTCTGCCAGCAATGTGAACCTGACCGCAACAGTATATCGAGCTGGTGATGAGTTTGTCATCGCCTCCTCTCCACCACCTTCAGCATGTGCACTTTGTCACTGCTACTCACACACAGCAGATCCTCCTGCCATGACTTGCATTGAACTTGAACTTATATTTAGCTACCTAGAGGGTAAATTACCATGTGTTTCTGAAAACATTCATTAATAGTTTATAGATCAGACTTCTATTTTAGTAGGCCTTACATGTAAATCTCTACTTAAAGAAACAATCAGGCTGGAGAGATGGCTCAATGGGTTAAAGCTCTTGCTTGTAAAGCCTAACAGCCTGGGTTTGATTCCCTAGTACCCCTGTAAAGCCAGGAACACAGAGTGAGGCATACACTGAATTCTGCCTTCTCTCTAATGACCCTGAAAGGCAGCACTAGCCCACAGCCTGACAAGATGGAACCTTTCCTGACTTTCTCATACCAAAAGGTATTACTAAGCTGAATCAATAAGATATCTAAGAACACTATGAATTCTTTTGTGTGTGTGTGGCAGCTTTAAAAAAAATATTGGGTGTTTTGAGACAGGTTGCAGTGCAAACTGGCCTCACACTTATGTAACTTAGAATGACCTTGGACTTCTAATTCTCCTGCCATCTCTCTCCTCCTCCCAGGTGTAGGAAATACTGGTGTGCACCACCACACCCAGTTTTATGTGGTGCTGGGGTTCAAATCCAGGGTTTTGTGCATGCTGGGCAAGAACTCTACCTAATGAGCCATATCCCCAAACCCAGTGCAATTTATTTCAAAATAAACAACTTATAAAGTTAACTGGGATAACTTCTTGTCTTTCTACACTTAAAAAAATTCACCTTCAAGGAGATTGTACATAAGTTTTCCATCAAGACTAAGTGGAAAAAATACCTAGAAAATTGGTCTTTTGACTGAATTTCATTTAATAAATGAATAGTAGGGAAATAAAAGAAAACAATGAAGTGTAATTAAAATCATTTCATAAAGAAGTGTTTACTTCTGATTTTGAAAAACTGATTATAAAGGAGATAAAAAGATAGATTAAGAGCAGATCAGCCCCCAAATAGACAAGGCAATGATAAAGTTTGTATGTGTTTCCTCATTGAAGGGCTTGTCCACCTACTGCACAAGGCTGATACATTCTTCTATAATATGTTAAGAGGACTTGTCAACAGTTCCATGGCAGGAAGACTGACAGTATCTTTTGATCATCTTTTCAACCCCAATATAGTACCCTGCATATTATGAATGTCCACTCTTAATGTTTACTGGATAGAAGAATGAATGATGCTCTATGTTCATGGGACTAGACCCATTCTTTCTCTCTCTCCCTCTTTCTCTGTCAAATAAATAAATAAATAATATTTTTAAAAATAGTGTTTTCCGGGCTGGAAGGATGGCTTAGCGGTTAAGGTGCCTTCCCGTACACTAGAAAATTACTTAAAAATAGTGCTTAAGGATGCTGGAAAGACGGCTTAGCAGTTAAGGAGCTTGCCTGCAAAGCCTGAAAATCCAAGTTCAATTTCCCAGTACCCACACAAAGCCAGATGCACAAAGTGGTGCGTGCACCTGGAGTACGTTTGCAGCAGCTGGAGACCCTGGTGCACCCATTCTCTCTGTCTCTCTCCTCTCTATGTCTCTGTCTGCTTGCAAGTAAATAAATAAAAATACTTTTTAAAAGCAGTGATTAAAAAATGGTGTTTTCAGACTGGAGGGATAGCTTCGTGGTTAAGGCATTTGCCTGCAAAGCTAAAGGACCCAAGTTCGATTCTCCAGGACTCACGTTAGCCAGATGCCCAAGGGGGCACACACATCTGGAGTTCGTTTGCAGTGGCTTGGAGGCCCTGGCGTGCCCATTCTCTCTCTTTCTCTCTCTCCCCCTCTTTCTTTGTCAAATAAATAAATAAATAAATAAATAAATAAATAAAAATATTTTAAAAGATAGTGTTTTCCCACTTTCTATACAGATGGTTTGGTGATACCCACTGGATTGTCCCAGTTTCCTTCTTTATATTCCCTATGCGGCCCAGGAGAAAAAAACACTTCCTACTCCAATCTTGAACACTGCTTTCTAGACATTGATTGCTAGACTGGTTTCTTTATTATTATTATTATTATTTTGTTGTTGTTTGGTTTTTTGAGGTAGGGTCTCATTCTAACTCAGGCTGACCTGGAATTCACTATGTAGTCTCAGGGTGGCCTCAAACTCACGGTGATCCTCCTACCTCTGCCTCCCAAGGGCTGGGATTAAAGGCGTGTGCCACCATGCCTGGCTTACACTGGTTTCTGTATTCTCAATGACAATGATTTCCTACCTTGATACTAACACTAAAATTTGGTGATAGAAATAGTAAATATAGGTCTGGAGAAATGGTTTAGTGGTTAAGGGCACTTGCCTGTGAAGCCAAAGGATCTAGGTTCGATTCCTACAGGACCCACATAAGCCAGATGCACAAGGTGGCACATGTGTCTGGAGTTCGTATGCAGTCATTAGAGGCCCTGGTGCATCCATTCTCACTCTCTCTCTCTCTCTCTCTCTCTCTCCCTGTCACCAACAAATAAATAAATAAATAAATAATAAATAAATAAGTAAAAATCTTGATAGAAAAAGGTATAGCTTGAGAGCAACAAGGAGTGGGCTTAAATCTGTCATCAGTTTTCTGAGTCCTTGGGAGAGTAACCCCAAAGTCTGGAAGAGTGTGGTGCCCCACACTAAACTAAAACAAGCAAAAACAAAAAGAGAACAAAAGGTCTTCTATCTGACCAATAAATACTCTGATAGACCACTAGGTGGAGGTAACTGCTTTGTGCAAATAAACCTTTTACAGAAGCACAGTGACACCTTTACCATCAAGGTGAGGAAAAGAATTTTGTCAATGTTGACTACAGAATTCAGTTGTATTAAAAATACTTCTAAATATTAATACTTGGCAACAGCTCTCACTGTGCCTTGAGATTAGAACTTCTATTCATCTGATTCAACCCTTATTCTATTGCTTCCTATTAAAAAATAACTCTTCAAACCTAAAGAACTCACGTAGTTATCATACAAGCAAGCTGACTTTCCTTGGAGGTTTAGCAAAATAACACTGGCTTTCCTGTATTTTTTCTTTGTTATCTCTCTCAATTAGAGAAAATGTGAAGAGGCATCTTTATATTGAGTAACAAGCATCTAATTCATTTTATTGTTTTATTCTCAACGTATAATGCTAATGAGTACAATATACTTTGAAAAATTTTTATTTTTATTTATGAGAAATAGAGAGAAGGGGAGAGAGACTGGCTTTACATGTGTACTTGGGAATTGAACCAGGCAGATAGGCTTTGCAAGCAAGTATCTTTAACCTTTGACACCTCTTCCAGCCCTAATTGGGAAATTGTCAATCTTTTTGAAACTTATTCCTAAATTCAACCTAGGTTTCCTTTCATTTGATGGCTATTCGGAGCTTTCTCTGAACCAGAGGAATTCTGGGAAGAAGTGGATCTCCAGATCTCAGGGACACTGACAAAGCTGGGCTGACTGAGCCAGGTTCCCACCAGCTTAACCTACAGAAAGTCAGCTTTCCTTCCCTTCTGCCCCTCTTACTTTCATCATCAAATACTCACCCAGAAATTAGATAAAATAAATAGACGGCAAAAAGTAAAGATAAAAGTACTGTGGTATTTAAATGTCAATATAGTATTTCTTTCTTAGTCTTTCTTCCCTTTGTCTGTATTGAACTTCTATTTTAATATAATACATTTTGTAGTTATTTGTGGCAGTGCCATGGACATAACTGAAATAGCTATTTCTAGGGCCAGAAGAAGAACTGAGACTTTAACGGCAAACTGTAGTAAGAAGCCATGCTTCTAAAATGTATTTTTTCTTTTACTGTGATTTATCCTGCCACGCCAAAAAAAAAAAGAAGAAGAAGAAGAATGTTGTATAGAACTTATTGAAACCAGTTTATCAAACATTGATACCTCTATTTATTTAATAATATAATATTAAGACCAAAGAGAGCCTTGATAATCTATCTTTCATAGACACAAAGTCATAAACAGTATACTCTCATCCCAAATTTCTCCACTATGAACAGGTATTTATAATGAGGTCTTGATAGATTCACAAGTTGACATTCTATTGAAGATATTTTGAAATTACAACATGCATAATTGATGCAACTATAATTTAAATATTCCCTAGCTTATTTGCTTTGATACCTCTTAGAGTTTGGGCTTTGTTTTATTATAGATCATTTTTTCCATTTTCATTTAAAATCTCTGATGTCCTACTTGGTGCATGGCACTGGGCAAGGTACACAAGGTGGCAACACAGATAAGATGAGATCAGACTTATGATTTAGCAAGGGATAAGAAAACATGACTTCAAACAGAAATACAAAGAAATTCTAGGAAAAGGGTTCTAACAAAGCACGTTTTGGGGTCCAGGGCCAGGAAAGGCTTGGGGGGTAGATGGTCCCTTTATGTGAAAGATGTCCACACTCACAGGATACCTGCATCCTCATGGATGGACCGCTACCATTAAAACATTGCACCAGGCGTGGTGGCACACGTCTTTAATCCCAGCACTCAGGAGGCAGAGGTAGTTCAAGGCCAGCCTGAGACCACATAGTGAATTCCAGGTCAGCCTAGACTAGAGCAAGACCCTACCTTGAGAAGAAAATTGCAAATACATTTTTACCAATTTTATTATAGTTTAAGAGGAGATTTAAAAATTTGAGAAACATGCTTTGGCATATTCTTTAAAATTTTAAATGGGGATGGATAGCTTAGAGGTTAAGGCACTTGCCTGCAAAGCCAAAGGACCCAGGTTCAATTCCCCAGGACCCATGTAAGCCAGATGCACAATGAGGAGCACGTGTCTGGAGTTCATCTGCAGTGTCTAGAGGCCCTGGTGAGCCCATTCTCTCTCTGTCTTTCTCTCCCTGCTTATTTCTTTCTCTCTCTCTCTCAAGTGAATAAAGAAAAATAAAATATTTTTTAAAAAACTTTAAATGTATATCTCCATATAAGCAAATGACTTGCTAAATCCATGTAGTAAACATATTTCCTGTGTTTATTAAACTTGATCCTCTAAAAGCCTATTAACTAACACTGGACAATTCAGGTTTAGTTAATATGTATCCTTCAAAGTAATTAATTAGATAATCTACGTTTCTTTTTTAAAAATGCACAACTTGGAGTTTTCCGTAGGTCCTAATGTTATTCTATTTAGTCTTAGTAAGCCATTAATAGATATACACCTAGAAAATATATATACTCAAGTGCACAGGGCAGCACCAGAGAAGACTCCTCCCATTCCCCATGAGCGATGGGTGCCTGACCTTTCCGTCTTCATAAGTAGTCTTGTGGTTGACAATAGCCAGTGAAGGTTCAGGTGCCAGCTGAGAAAGCTGAGACCTGGAGCGTTGGCGTATGGAAGTTCTGCAAATGAACAGAAACATGGGCAAGACTGTAGATAGCAGGCAGGTTGCAACAGGGCCCAACTGGTGTCCACGCTTACATCACACATCAAATAAACAGCAATGTTTGATAGTGCACATGGCAATGAGAGCAGGAAGTTTCCAAGTTTGGTTTGCTGGATCCTGTCTTAAGTCACAGTAAGTCAGGCTGATTGATCTTGGCCCTAAGTTCTGGAACTGCTGGACTCAGATTCACTGGGCAATTAGGGAGGAAGAAAGCAAAGAGGGGGAAAATTGCCCCATCAACCCACTAAAAAAAAGGCTCAAAACTCAAATAATGGCCCACCACTTGTATCTTCCTTCTAGTTTAGGGCATACTTTCTCTCTCTCTCTCTTTTAATGTGATGCCACCTTGATACAAGTGAGTTAATAGAAGGAAACAGGTTCCCTAGGGAGACTATCTTCAGCTATGTACTACCCATAGAAATGCCTTAAGAAAAAATCGTATTGAAAAATAATTTAGGGCTGGAGAGATGGCTTAGCTGTTAAGGCATTTGCCTGCAAAGCCAAAGGATCCCATTTCATTTCTCCAGGCCCATGTAAGCCAGATGTACAGGGGGGCACATGCATCTGGAGTTCATTTGCAGTGGCTAGAGGCCCTGGTGTGCCCATTCTCTCCCTTTCTCTCTCTCTCTCTCTCCCTCTTTCTCTCTCATAAATAAATAAAAAAATAAATAATATATATTATTTAGCTAAATACATTAATTAATTAGTTTACTTATTCACTTAGCAGAACTTTATTGGGTTCCAACAACAGGTAAATCCAATGCTAGGTATTAAAAGAGACATAAAATATAAACCTTTTCCTCAAGCAGTTTAAATCTAATGAACAATGCACATGTCAAACTCATGTACAGAAGAATGTGGTAAACCCTATAAAATTGGGATAAAGACTTTGGAAATCCAAGGGGTTACAAGAAAGGCTTCATGGAAGAAGTAGCCAAGGTAGGATTAGTTGCAGACTTAATAGAAGGAATTTCTGATGGAGAAAACAGCTTTAACTGAAGCATGGGGACAGGGTGACTTTCTTAAATATGCTTAGTGCATGCTACACACAGGATGTGAGCAGCAATGCTTTTTGTTGGTGTTGTTTTGTTTTTTTTTTGTTTGTTTGTTTTGCTGCTGTTGTTTTATTTTCCTAAGCTTCTTGGGAAAGAGAACCCCATTTTCTTCTAGATCAACCTGCAAGCACGTTGTGCTGGGAGCTACTAGCAATTGTGTTGCGACTCTTCAAGAAAGGAAGTATTCTGAAAAATGAAGCCAACAATGAAGAAATACACCGGCAAATGAAAACAGGAAACCATTTCTCTTAGACACACCATGGAAGGCCTACCCCTGCTGAAACCACAGCGTCTTTGAGCTGTGTAGTTACACGAGCTGATTCTTTCCCTTGAAAGGTTAACTTGGGTGAGGTTTTCAGTCATTAGCAAATGGAGTCTTCAATGATGCAGTCAGTGCCCAAGCCTTGTGGGCGGGGAATTTACATTAGTATAGGTGTGTTTTGAAGGCTTAATCTGAAGTAGTGCAGTGGAGTGCACTCTACATGGAGTGGCTCACATGTCCCTCATATCATTTTGTATCCAGGAGAAATTAGACCAAAAACAAATATCAAGGTGGTGCCTGCTGTCTGCCCTCTGCTCATTTAGGCTTCCTGAAAAGGCAGTAACGTGACAACTGAATTATGTTAGTTTGTTTGCACATTGTGCTAATGGCACTGCCACCCACTTAGTCACCCAGGTTCAATGCTGCATTGACCTGACGTCCTCTCTCTTCCTTGTTCTGCCACATTCAAACACTGGCTGAATCTTATGACTGGGCATGAAATTGCTCCCCACACCACACTCCCTATCCCCAAATGGACCTCTGGGACATCCCAATTACTCCCATCTGGTATGATATCCCATCAGCTGCTGCAGTGGTTTGAATCAGGTATTTCCCATAAACTTATGTGTTCTGAAGGAGTGGTCCCCAGATGGTGGCAACTTGGGAGGTGGAGCTTTGAAAGAGAAGGTATATTGCTAAGGGCAGGCTCGGGAGAGGTATAGCTCAGCTTCCCCTTGCCAGAGTTCAGCTTTTTTTTTTAACTTAATTTAATTAATTTATTTATTTGCAAGAATTGAGAGAGAGAGAGAAAATGGGTGCCCCAGGGCCTCCTGCCACTGCAAACAATCTCTAGTCATATGTGCCATATTGTGCATCTGACTATATGTGGGTACTGGGGAATCAAACCAAGGTCTTTAGGCTTTACAAGCCAGCACCTTTAACTGCTGAGCCATCTCTCCAGCCCCCAGCTCACTTTTGCTGGTATGTCCCTCCTGCTGTGGCAAAATGTGATGTCCAGCTTCTGCTGTAGCATCTTCCCCTGCCATCGCAAAGCTTCTCCTTGTGACTGCAAGCCAAAACCAGCTGCTTTGGGTCAGGTGTTTTGTATCAGCAACGTGAAAGTAACTACAACAGGTGCATACAGAGTGACCTCTTTGGGCTAAGTAACTAATGTCAGGACATCTCCAGAACATGAAGAGTATGAGGTGTCACCTGGAGGTAGGGTACATGATAGAGGTAAGACTCAAAGCGGTGGTTCTAAGGACAATCTGCAGCAATGAACGCCAAGGAAGGAACTTGTGGAGGAAGAGAGAGGGCTCCAGATGTGATTGACTACCTACCACCCAGTTCTAGACATGGAAGATCTGTGCCCAGGTTTCCTGGGTATCTGCTACCTTATTCTTGTATTTCTTAAACCTTTCTCTCTCTCTCTCTCTCTCTCTCTCTCTCTCTGTTTCTCATGTCAAATACTTCCACTTGCCTAGGATAGGCTATCATGTGACCTTGAGCAGTATATGTATGTGCTGGGTCAGGGGTCTACCCTCTCTGGTTTACCAAAGTAAGATACTATCACTCCCTTTTTCTTAAACATCTGTTCCTCCCCTTCTCAGAAGCTGTGTACCACTTTCACTGCAAAAGAAAATAGCTAATTTGGGGAAATACTCTTTTATCTCTCAACATTATTATTTGAAAAATTATTTTCTGTTGCCAATTGTTCTTAAACTTAAAATATATTGCTCACGACAGGCTGGACCATCAGAAAGACTATGGCTAAAGAAGAAAAATCAAATTAACGTTTCATTTAGTCATCTAGAAAAAAATTGTCAGCACATACAATGAGATCTATACATATACATTGTTTTTCGGGGGTTTTTTTTTTTTTTTTTTTTTTTTTTTTTTTTTGAAGTGAGGTCTCACCTCTAGCCCAGGCTTACCTGGAATTCACTATGTAATCTCAGGGTGGCCTCAAACTCACAACAATCCTCCTACCTCTGCCTCCTGAGTGCTGGGATTAAAAGTGTGCACCATCGGGGCTGGAGAAATGGCTTAGTGGTTAAGGCATTTGCCTATGAAGCCAAAGGACCCTGGTTCGATTCTCCAGGACCCACGTAAGCCAGCTGCACAAGGGGCACATGCATTTGGAGTTCGTTTGCAGTGGCTGGAGACCCTGGCGTGCCCATTCTCTCTCTGTGTCTGCCTGTCTTCTCTCTCTCTCTCTCTCTGCTTGCAAATAAAGAAAAAAAATTTTAAAAAGTGTGCACCATCACATACAGCTCACAATGAGATATTTTTTTAAATATTTACTTATATTTATATTTATTTATTTATTTATTTGAGAGAGAGAGAGAGATACAGAAATAGGCAGGTAGAGAGAGAGAGAGAATGGGCGTGCCAGGGCCTCTAGCCACTGCAAACGAACTCCAGATGCATGTGCCCCCTTATGCATCTGGCTTATGTGGGTCCTGGAGAATCAAGCCTCGAACCGGGATCCTTAGGCTTCACAGGCAAGCGTTTAACCGCTAAGCCATCTCTCCAGCCCACAATGAGATATTTTTAATAGACCTCCATACTCAAAGTTATAAATCTTACTTAGCAGGAAATTGATAGCTACTTTTTGTTTCTATATAGTATTACTAGAGTTTTCATTCTAGTCACTAAATGAAGGATTTATGGGAATTTATAGACAAATAAGAGATGTTTATGATGAAAATGATTGTTTCCCATCATTAACTACTTAGAACAGCTAGAATTTTGTTCCTCTTAGAGGTAAATAGCCGGGTGTGGTGGCACATGCCTTTAATCCCAGCACTTGGGAGGCAGAGGTAGGAGGATCGCCTTGAGTTCAAGGCCACCCTGAGAATACAGAGTGAATTCCAGGTCAGCCTGGGCTAGAGTGAGACCCTACCTCGAAAAATTAAAAAAAAAAAAAAAAAGAAGTAAATAATATACACCCAAATACTCTATATCCTACAACAGGAATGCTTGCACATCCATATTATTGTGGCTCGATTCCCCACAGTAGGAAATAGAATCAGCCTATTTCTCCGTGGATAATAAAAATGTGCATAATGCATAATGAAATTTTATTCAGCTATAAAGAAAAATGAAATTTGCAGGAAAATGGATGGTACTGGAACATACTATATCAAGTAAGGAAACCCAGGCTCAAAAAGAACTCCTACATATTCTATCTCATATGTAGAGCTGTGTGATTCACTGGGAGTGTGTGTAGAGACCAGAAACCTAGAAAAGGGCTGTGGGGGTGATCTCAAAGGGGAGGACAGTAGAACATAAGTGAAATGAAGTAGTGGGCAGGGGTGATACTAGGATTGGAAAGGATTAAATAAAGATGAGGGTGGGGGTATGAAGAAGAGGAGGGGATGGGAGAAGGACTACCCAAAATTTAGGAGATATTAAAAACCACACAAAAACCTACTACTTTGTAAGCTAATTCAAAATAAAAGAATGGGTGCTAGAGAGATTGCTTAGTGGTTAAGGCTTTTGCCTGCAAAGCCAAAGGATCCCAGTTCAACTCTCCAGGACCCACGTAAGCCAGATGCACAAGGGAACACGTGCATCTGGAGTTTGTTTGCAGTGGCTGGCAGCCCTGGCGTGCTCATTCTCTCCAACCCCCTTTCTCTCTTTCTCTCTGTCTCTTTCTCTCATATATATATATATATATATATATATATATATATATATATATATATGATTTATTAGAGCCTGAAATATCCACCTATATTTGAAAGTAAGTACAATACTTTTAGTGAATTATTTGAATATTAAAGATAAATAAATCTATTTTGACTACTTGAAGTTACTACCTGAATGTTTTATTTAACATTTATTTTCAGTAAGTGATTACCCATCTTGAAAACACAGTCCTCTAACTGTTCTGACCTTTGTTCTGACCACAGCCTTGGCCTTGCATTTATATCTTGGCAACGGTAAAAACAATGGTTGGAGATACTTAAGAGAAAAACATCTTTGATCAGCATTTTTGGGAACACAGACATATATATAAATATATATAAATATGTGTGTGTGGCGCGAGTGCACGCGCGATGTGGTGTGTATGGTGTATGCATGTGTATATGCCCTTGTAGTGCCCCATAACTGCTGAGCAATCTCTCCAGGCCAGGACATTCTCTTTAAAAGGTATATTTTTATTTCATCCTATTAAGGAGTTATTTGACTTCAGATACATAACTCTAGGGGCAGAAGTGTTTCTAATGCAGTTGTGTCTCACTCCAGAGGTTAAAGAATGTTTTCCTCTGACATAGAGTTTCACTATGTAGCTCACACTGGCCTTGAATTTATGATCCTGGTGCCTCAGCCTCCTGGGGTTATAGATAGATGTTCATCATAATAGCCAGTTAACATGGATTTTTTTAATCCCTTTTTCTTTTCTTTTTTTAAATTTTATTTATTTATTTATTTATTTATTTTATTTGAGAGAGAGAGAGACAGAGAGAGAGAGAGAGAATGGGCGCACCAGCAGCCTTTCAGCCACTGTGAACAAACTCCAGACACGTGCGCCCCCTTGTGGGCAAGTGCGGCATTGTGCCCTTGAGTCACTTTTTGTGTCTGGCTAAACGTGGGAACTGGAGATTGGAACCAGCATTCTTAGGCTTGGCAGGCAGGCGCCTTAACCGCCAAGCCATCTTTCCAGCCCTCTTTTCTTTTTAAAATATTTTATTTTTATTTATTTATTTATTTATTTGACAGAGAGAAAGAGGGAAAGAGAGCAAGAGAAAGAATGGGCACGCCAGGGCCTCCAGTCACTGTAACCAAACTCCAGACTCATGTGCCAACTTGTGTGTCTCGCTAACATGGGTGCTGGGGAATTGAACCAGGGTCCTTTGGATTTGCAGGCAAATGCTTTAACCGCTAAGCCATCCCTCAGCCCTTAAATCCCCTTTTCTAAAAGCAATAAACAACATTTTAATCAGAGAGCCCTCCATCAAGACTCTATTCTCAATAGGTTGAAAAACCAAAATTAAAACACCAGAAACTGGAAATATAAACATCAGTCTCTCCACAAAGCATTCATTTGTATAGTCTTACTTCACAACACCTAGGAAGTCTACTTTGGGTTTCCTGATTGTACCTGAGTTATTGTCCAATGAGCACAACTTCAGAAGGCTCCGAAGAATGTCTGAAAAACTTCAGTGTGGTGTGAGCTTACCTTAAACTATCCTGGTAGCTCCCTCTGCTAAAGGTCCTCTCAAGTATGTCACCTTCAGATGCATCTTTTCCTATTCAACACAACACGAGCCATTCCTTAGTGTCGCAGGAAGCAGAGCCAATGTAAACAGAATTATTGACTAAGTTTGTCTAGAAGGTAATTACTATTTGATGTCAAAATAGCCTATTCACTTTACTGCAATAAATAAGTCTTGAATTTTAGCTAACGCATTCTAACAAAAAAAATTCAAAATATTTGGTAAGTACGCATATTAAAGTGTGGGTGCATGTGTGTGACAGTGTGTAACTCATGAATGTTAAAAGTATGCAATAGTCATGACTAGTATGGTTCTCAAGCCCCACGGTGAAATGGTAGAGAAAGTAAAAAGTGGTTGGTCAATTGAGCTTGAGGTAACCACTAAATCGGATAATTCCGATTGATAAAGAGAAGGTGTACTAGGGCCTGAAGTATCTATCTACATTTGAAAGTAAGTGTAGACTTTTTAGTCATTAATCAATTCACTTAGTAAGAATGAGACCCCTTCAGTGGACAAGACACACTCTAGGAAACTTCTAGTACTAGCGAGAATAAAGAAAAGGAATAGAAAAAAAATGGAGTAGAATTGTGAACTAGAAGGCCTTGGGCTTAGCACTGTGACTTAATCAAATAACTTAGCCTCTTAAGCTTCAGTTGGTCCGTGTGTGTGTGTGTGTGTGTGTGTGTGTGTGTGTGTGTGTATGTATATTTTATATACATATATATTTTACAATACCTGCTGGCCTGTCTAAGGGAACAAACTAGGCGGTGTGTATTCACATACATATAAGTTCATCAAGTAGTATGGATATTGACAATTTAGCATAATGAGGCAAAAGAAAAAAAAACGCACTTACCTCTTCCATCCTCTTCCTTGGGGGCTTGATCTCCTTGACTTTGCAAAGTCACTAGTGTGAAGTAGACACCTTTTCTTTCCAACAGCTCTTCATGAGTGCCTTTCTCCACTGCTGTGCCATGTTCAAAACCAACGATCACATCTGCAGCTCTGATCGTGGATAGGCGATGGGCAACTGAGACAATGGTGTGCTTATGCTGAATCTGTAACGTGCATGGTGCGCCATTAGACAAGACTGCAAGTTAGAACCACCACGAATCATTGTTGAATCCACAAATAAGTCAGTTTTGGTCCCTTGGAATATCCTCCAATAAGCTGTGCAAATTGGAAAATGCTAACAGATTGCCATCACATACAATCTGAGTGTGGCTACGAATCAATAAGTTAATAAGGGAAGCTTAAAATCACATTATTCTTCATAAGAAATACATTTTATAGGAACAGCTCTTAGGAGTAAGATCCTTTCTGTGTTTTTCTAACATGAGACAGATTACAGTGGGCCGATGTTTTCTCAATGATCAGACTTAACACATTAACCTATCAATATCATTCCATCCCTACAATGACCTGCCTTTCTCACAGCAGCACACACATTTCCACTGGCCTATAAAATAACTGACTCTCCACAAACCTTACTCAGTGCTTCTTGTACCCTGGCTTCACTCTCATTGTCCAGCGCCGAGGTGGCCATGTCCAAAAGCAGGATCTTGGGGTTTTGGATGAGGGCTCTAGCAATAGCGACCCTTTGTTTCTGGCCACCACTCATCTGGCTTCCTCCTTCTCCAACAAAGGTGTCAAATTGCTAACAAGAAAGGGACAGTAGCCATGAGGAAGAAGAACTTGATGGTTCTTGATAGTAACCTAATATTCTTTCTAACTTCTTCAAGTATATTTTTTTAATTTTTATTTATTTATTTGAGAGAAAGAGGCAGAGAGAGAGAGAGAGAGAGAGAGAGAGAGAGAGAGAGAGAGAATTAGCCCACCAGGGCCTCCAGCCATTGCAAACAAACTCCAGATGCATGTGCCCCCTTGTGCATATGGCTTACATGGATTCTGGGGAATCAAATTAAGGTCCTTTAGCTTTGCAAGCAAGTGCCTTAACTGCTAAGCCAACTCTCCAGCCCAGTATTGACTGCATTATTATTTTATTTTTCTTTTTTTGGAGAGAGTCAGAGAGAGAGAGAGAGAGAAATGGGCTCACCAGCAGCCTCTCAATCACTGTGAATGAACTCCAGACATGTGCGCCCCCTTGTGGGTAAGTGCGGCATTGCGCCCTTGCATCACTGCATCTGGCTAAATATGAGGCCTGGAGACTCGAAAGGGTGACCTTAGGCTTAGCAGGCAGGCGCCTTAATTGCTAAGCCATCTCTCCAGCCCTTGACTACACTCTTTTTTTTTTTTTTTTTTTTTTTGAGATAGGGTTTCACTCTAGTCCACACTGACCTGGAATTCACTATGGAGTCTCAGGGTGGCCTCGAACTCATGGCAATCCTCCTACCTCTGCCTCCCAAGTGCTGGGATTAAAGGCGTGCGCCACCACTGGCTTACATTCTTAATCAATGCCTAGATGGGAAGTAATGACTGAATTTCCCCAAGAAAGAAGCTCCATCAGTTTAGTTGGCCTGGCTGGATCCCACACCCCTCTAATAAATAGTACTGAGAGGTGAGCTGCTTAGCTCTACCACACATTGATGTTCTAGCTTGTCCCAGGCCCGTGAACTCAACCCTCTGAAACCATACACGAAAACGAAAATAAACATTTCTCCTTATAAGTTGCTTACTTTGAGTATTTTTGTCACAATGTACAGTGAACAAAAATTAACACAATGGTGTTACATCAAGAGAACATTGTATAAATAGCGTTGCATTACCACTATAGCATTTTTTTTTTTTGGAGAGAGACACAGAGAGAGACAGAGAGAGAGGGAGAGAAAGACAGATAGAGATGGGCATGCCAGCAGCCTCTTAGCTGCTGCGAACGAAATCCAGATGCGTGCTCCCCCTTGTGGTCAAGTGCGGCATTGCGCCCTTGCATCACTTTGCATCTGTCTAAACATGGGACCTGGAGATTGGAACCGGCGTTCTTAGGCTTAGGAGGCAGGCACCTTAACCGCTATGCCATCTCTCCAGCCCCCACTATAGCATCTTTTTAGATACATGAGTAATAAGAGTAAAGAAATTGAGTCTATATCAAAATGACCTTTCCAAAAGATAGTTGCCCAGTTTGGTAGATTTCAAATATACATGCATGTATGTGTGTGTGTGCACATGCATGTGAACATATATGACAGTCTCTTGCCTTACAAACACACACCAGATGCTCATGCTACCTTTTAACATCTGACATATGTGGGCAGCTGGGGAATTAAACCCAGGCTGGCAGGTTTTGCAAGTAACAACTGAGCCATCTTCCCAGTCCCCAACAGCATATGTTTTGTTGGCATGGAAAGCACAAGTTACACGTCCAGGCATTAAAACCAAGACATGGCATTAAAGAATTAACTGACTTAGAAGCCAGTGTGGTGGCATATGCCTTTAATGCCAGCACTTGGGAGGCTGAGGTAAGAGGATTACTATGAGTTTAAGGCCAGTCTGGGTCCAAAGAGTGAGCTTCAGGTAAGCCTGGGCCAAGTGAGATACTGCTTCAAAAAAAAAAATTACTGACTGAGGATTCAAATATAAAGCAGTCTACTCTTCCTTTGATGATTTCTGGGTTCCCCTGGAATGTAAGGCTAGGGCACCTGAGGTAGGGACATGATGAAGTTATAGGCATTGGCTTCCTTGGCAGCTTGGACTATGTCTTCCATTGTCGCCTCTTCTCTGCCATAACGGATATTTTCTGCTATGGTGGTGGAGAACAGAACTGGCTCTTGTTCCACTATCCCAATCTGATCTCTCAGCCACCTGATGTTGAGAGAGCGAATGTCGTGGCCATCCAGAGTCACCTAGAGAGCACGAGGACAATTTCAAGTCACTGGGAGCCTGTCAGGGTTCTGAATTGTAATGTTAGGGGTACTTGACCAGTGCAAAGAGGAAAACGTCTGTACACAGGATGACAATATGTAACTGGAATCAAATTTAGCTATAGGACACTTACTCATTATAGAAATGCAAATGATATAAAGGTCACTTAATATCATACTGTTGGCTCCAGAATGGGCAAAGTCTTAATTCCTCAGTAATCAATTTTTCTTTTTAACCATACTCTGAATATTTTTATTTTCTTTTGTGTCCAAAAGGTGAGTTCAAAAGACACAAAGATCTGGGTCTGGTGGCACATGCCTGTCATCCCAGCACTCAGGAGGCAAAGATAGGAAGATCACTGTGAGTTTGAGGCTTGCTTTGGGTCACAGAGTGAGTTCCAGGCCAGCCAGGGCTAGACTAAGACCTTACCTCAAAAACCATCAAATAAAAAAGATATAATAAAATTAATCAATAGTCCCTATTTTATATGCATGCTTTACAAGTAAACCTTACCTTCTAGTCAGATTCATCAAATAGTACTTCCTGTTCAAAATAATGGAAGCTATAAGTGAGGGCAAATGAAAAAGCACCACAGGAAAATGTAAAATAACCTTTCATTAACAAAGGTAGTTTGAAAAAATTCAGTTTAACACTGACACCATGTGCACTCCCCCCCCGCCCCGTGTACTGAGAGCTCTCATGAAGATACACACCATGCCTTCGCAGGGGTCATAAAATCTCTGAATGAGCTGCAGTGCTGTACTTTTCCCGGCTCCACTGGAGCCCACCAGAGCCGTCATTTCCCCTGGCTTGATGACCATGTTGAGGTTATTCAAAATCTGGAGAAAAAAAGAAAATTAGAATGTTCACATTGTCACTGCATGCCTAGCCAAGCAATTAAGACATACATTAGAATGCTTTGTGAGTGTGTGCGTGTGTGTGTGTGTGTGTGTGTGTGTGTGTGTGTGTGTGTCTACTTATGCTCCATGGTAACAACCATTGATGTCCGTCAATCACCATCAAAAGGAAGTCTTCACATTTGGCACACTGCCTCTTAGCCTCCACCAACAAATAAAACAATGAGCACTAACACCGGTAAATAAGCCAGGACCACTTTAAAATTATGGTCCAAAATCCAATTTAAAGCATTTCTGACATAGTAGGATACCTCAAGGAGGCATATCCAATTATTTAAAGAAAAAGCCCCAGTAAATTAGAAGTTGGATGCTAAGTTACAGGCCAAGGATTAGCAATCAACCCATTTGCAGATTTTAAGCGGTTATGTGCATGGTATATGAGCATATGATTTGCATAAGTTTATTTAATAAATATGTGTGTTATGTTTCTAGGTCTAAAGTCCTGCAGGGACCAAATGTTGGGAGATCAAAATAAAGTTTAGTTCTATGGGCGTGAAAAATATGATTAATAAATCAGAAATACTCTGTTTTAAATGAAGAATAAGCATCATTTCAGTCAGGACTAAGACAAACCAGTGCATTCAGGGGAATAGACCCTAATTTTCCTGTACTATAGGTTGCCTTTAAAGGTCTTACTCTGCTCTGTATTATATTACCACTCCAGAAACCCCTTTATTGACTGCATGTCAGAAGATGGTTCCAAGGGTGAAATTGCATTGGATTTAAGGTCAGTAAAGCTGTATGAACATTTCCTTCATCATATGTCCTGGATTGGTAGCACAAACACAATAGCACCAGTACCTTCTATGAAGACTAATACAGTGACCCAGTGACCCAACCTACAGATGGGGAGAAAAAAAGTGCTCCACATCGTTGCCGCCTCCTGTCAGTTATTGTGCTCCACCTTCTGCAGCTTCCCAGGAAGTGGTGGACAGAAGCTGGGCTACTCCACTGCTGGGATTGCCTCACCACATGCCTGGAATGACAGGCTCTGTCACTCCTGTCAACAGGACATCATGTAGTTGACTGAGCTTGAATGTGCTGCTAGGCTGTGGTCCAACCAGGGGAACTGACACGACACAATGATCACAGAGGAACGTACTGTGTCATCTAAGATGGCACAATGCCCGAGGATGCTTCTAGAGAGACATACCTCTGCCCTCTGTTCCTGGCAGCCGAGTCGGCTATCAGAAAACAAGCAGTCTGTGACTCTGGAAATGAACCTTTAAATAAGCAAACATCCTTGGTTTGGGGCAAAAGGCTGGCAACTCACCTTCACTTCTGGCCTGGAAGGATAGTGGAAGGTCACATTGTGGAATCCAATTTCACCCTTGATTCGATCCAGCTTGTAACCATCTTCTGACATGCAGTCAATAATGGGTTCCTGGGGTGGAATAGAAGCAGGTTATGGAAGCAACACATGTCACATTTTCTGTAGCGAAAGCTAACTCATAGGACAGCAGATGGGTAAAACAGTGCAGAGGTGTACCCAAGATTAAGTCGTAATGATCACTGCTACTTGCTGAGGTAGTACTGTAAGCATTGTTATAAATTACTATTAAATGTAGCATATTAATAAGACAATCTATTTTATTATTTAATTACTATTATTTATTGAGTTCTTATTTATATTTATTGAGTTTTTATTTATTGAGGATTATGTACTGTTACATTTATTTAACTATTTTATATATTTATTGATATATAATGGTAGCAATATTATTAGTGTTTATTATAATACATATTACATGTTAGCTGTATTCCTGAGATAGTGTGGGAAGCAGTGTACAAGGTGTTTGAATGCGCTTTTTCACTTACATTGTTGTTATAATCTAGCCAGACAAGTGTGTGCCCATTTTTCAGGAAGGGATGTGGAGGAACATTGGAGAGATGGTTTGTTTCATGCAGCTAGTCAGGCTGGTGACCTGGCAGTAGTACTCTACATTTGACTGGTCATTTTGGTAATTAAAACTAAGTGTTCACACACAGTGCCTTCCAATACTACCAACTTTCAACCGTATCCAGAATTTCACCCTGCTATTGTTGGCAGAGAACCCAGTGTAGAACTTAGCCCTTTCCATTAACCAGATAAAGGTAAGGGCCACCTCTTGCTCCTAGAATACTCCATGTTCAACTTTCCCCACCTTTCTCCCACAACTAGCCATAGGAATTCACAAACATAGGTATGAGGGTATACTGTAATCTACTTTTTTCTTGAGTGTCTAATAAATATATATTTAAATGCTTTAATTTTTGTCATTTCTTCAGGGTCCTTTTATAGTTATCACTTCACTTGAGAATATAATAACACTAAAGAGTTATTATTTGAAAAGAAGGAAATTTTTATGTGATTGCCAACAATCTCAGTATATCCCAGGAAATGAAACACCACAGTATAGAGTCTTTTTTTTTTTTTTAAGGTCAATTTCAGCCTCATTGTTAGGCAAATAATAATCATGGCTTAAGGGACTCATGAAACTCTTGCGATTCACAGGACCTGTGACCTTATTCAGTGAGGAAAACCAACATATTATTATCTTCTCACTTGTGTTCTTGCATTGTGGTTCCCTGACTTGACTTCCAATGTACTTCCGTGGATTAACCAGCAAAATCCTACCTGGGCTGCAAGGTCCCTAAAGCATCTGTAGAAACCTCTTATCCAGAAAATAATCTAATCTTGTGAACTTAGTCTGAAAGCCATACAAACCCTGGTCTCTTCCATGCCTCCAACCTTTGTCCCTGACTCACTCCATTCATTCACATAGGACTTCTTTCAGCTCAGGTTCACCGAGCCCCTTCCTGATTTCTCTTCCAGGAATTTCCTCTTTGCTCTTACCTCTTATATGCCCAGGTTCAAGATCCCTCCCACCACCCCAGTCATTTCACATTGCCCGACTTGATCTCCTTGGCTGGACATCATACTATCTGAAATTACCTTTACTTCTTCGCACCAGAATGAGACTGAGAGCCGGGATATGATTTGTCCTAGTTTACAAGATGCTTTCTTAGCTTTTAGAATTGGTCCTGCACATGCTGGCACTCAGTAAGTACTGCTGACTTAAGGACACTGTCTGTTTGAGGCAAGGTCTCACTCTAGGCCAACTGAACTCAAGGCAATCTTCCCCACCTCCTGAGTGCTGGGATTAAAGGTGTGAGTCATGAGCCACCACATCCCTCTTTAAAGGGCATTTTTGATAGCTCCCCATATTTTTCAAGGGTAAATGTATTAGACAGGGGTTCATTTCTACCACTTTTAACCCCCCAATATACTAATGACTTTCACTTTTGGATTTTACATACCCTGTCTATTGTCTCAAAAATCTTCGCAGCTGCTGCACGCCCACTGGCAAAGGTTTCCAAAGAAGACAACGCATGGCCAAGATTTATAGCTGCTATTATAATGTTGAGGAAAATCTGAAATGAAAAGAAAAATCACAGCCTTTACACATTTCTGTCAGTTCATAAATAATGCTTCTTATTAGTTGTGTCATCCATGTGAACTCAGATTTCTTTAAAAAAAAAGAAGAAAAAACTCTTCCATAGCAGCTTGAAGATAAATAGACAATGGAATTTTTGGAAAATCTTGGAATATCTTTTGTCCTATGAAGCACTTCTCCACGGTTATGATTTAAAAGACTACATTGTTTTTTACTGAACAACACTTGTCTACAAAGTAGAAGAAGTAATAGAGAGGTGTAAGTAAGAGAAGGAATAGTGGTTCGATAATTCAATGTACTTTATGATTAACCTTGAAATGACTTTCTGGTCAAAGGATTTGGGTAATAATGACACTAAGGTAAGCTTGACTGTCAAAGAAATTGATCTATGCAAAAGCAATCTATTACAACTGATGTGCCAATCCCTAGGGAAATTATTGTCCCTACTATACTGCTTTGCTAATATCAGTAGTGTGCCATGCTTAAGTGTTTGATCTCTATACCTTTGTTTAATCCTTATAATAGAAGAAAAACCAGATACATTCGGGGGTTCTCTAACTTGCCCTAGGTCCCAGCACGTAATTAGTAGGGCAGTATTTGAACCCAGGTACATGATTACCTTGCTGTCTGCCTCCCAAGCTTACCTGCTGGTGGTTATATATGATAGAGTGGCTGGGTTCCTGCGCAGAACTGGGAAAAACTGGGGAAGCTGTCTTTTGACTCAACATGACAGCCATGTCATTGTTAGGGGAAATCTACTTTATCATAACCAGATGTCCTTACCAAATAACATTCTCTTTTTTCCCCAGCTTATCCCATATGAATGCTCGACAATGGCAGGGAGGAGGCAATGAAGCAATTCCTTGTGTTGACCACCAGAAGGAGCACAAGTCTCCTCCTGCTCATGCTGTCAAGCAAAGAATGGGGCCGGGTCATTGTTCATTGGTCAAAGTTGATTGCCAACTTTAAGATTGGCTCCTGCATGAATAAATCCAGTGTTTTTTTTGGCGGGGGGGTGGGGCGGAGGCAGGTGTTGTTTTAAATTTGTGATTCTGTTCTACAGAGGACTCCACAGGCCAGTCCCTTCCTACTAATAACACAGCAGAGAAAATTATTCCAGTCTCTCCCTGCTCTTTTTTTCTTATGGCTGGAGCAACTGAACTTCAGTCTCCCACTCACCCTCTTCCCTCTCTAATAACCTCTCTATTGCATATATCAAGACTATTCACAGCACCAGAGTGTTCTACATGAGCAATAGGCTAAACTCTTGTCTTCTTCCTTAATCCAAACACTAGACTATGCATGAGAATAGCACCCTTCTTATCTGTTCTTATTCCATTCCCTCCATTGTAACAGATAGTTCCTCCCAGGAGCACAGTGCTTCATCTCTCAAGCACCAATTTCTTTATCTGTTACGCAGGAATCATAATGGTAGGACTGGTGTCAAGATGAAATGAGATCATATGTATGTATAGACATGACCAGTTCAGCACCAGTCACACAAAAGAAAACGATGACGACGGGGAAGGAAAAACCATCGAGGTCCCATACTTAGAAGACCAAGGACTGTTCTTTAAGATGGTCTAAGATGGTTTAAGACCAGCCTTACCAGAGGTCTTCTTACCTCATCCAAAGAAGCCGCCCTGTGCCCTAGGTCAGAGATCGGCAAACGTGTTCCTTTTAAAAACCAACTAGTAAGCAGTCTAGGCTTTTTAGGCGCATTTGGTTTCTGAGCAAGTATTCAACTCCACGGGATACAAAAGCAGGCATAATGATACATACATAAATGACTGTGGCTCTGTCCCAATAAAGTGTTATTTATAAAAATACTTAGCTGGGCATGGTGGTGCATGCCTTTAATCCCAGCACTAGGGAGGCAGAGGCAGGAGGATCACCGTAAGTTCGAGGCCACCCTGAGACTCCATAGTGAATTCCTGGTCAGCCTGAGCTAGAGTGAAACACTACCAAGAAAAACCATATAAAATAAAATTAAAATTAAAATACTTGTACTAAATTTGGTCTGAGGGTTTTATTTTGCTGAGTCATCAGAATCTTAAAATGACGTTTGGGGTAAAGCCCTTGCTTGGCCTGGTATTGTAAGCTGTTGCCTCGTGCAATTGCCCATGTGGAGGTGAGTGAGAGAGGACAGACACAGGCCCAATACCATCACAGAAACCAGCACACATCTCAGCAGAGCAGCTTTTGTCACCTGAAATATCTCACCCTTTTAGCCCTGTGCACTAGAGGCTGAGAAAAGAGACTTATATGGAACAGTCAATCTGTGGCTGTACCCCCTTAAGGGTATCCCCTTAGAGCACACATCTGGGTCAGGCCAAGAGCCACAAAAGTCTGAATTCAAATCATACTCTGTGTCACTGGGCACACATTTCTTAACCTCATGGCTACCCTTCATGTTTAAAGTGGCAATGACACCAATTACAGAATGGAGTTGTGAGTATTATGTGTGGAAATTGTATTAAACACTTCATTTAGAGCTTGATACCTTGTACACACTAAGTGAATATTGTTTTTTTATTGCTGTTAGTATTTTTTACTATTGAAACCTGAAATCTAAATGAAAGACCAAACCTTTTCTCTCAATTTCTCTTCATCTTTCCATAATAGACCAGAGTATGGTTTTGTCTATATACAAATGATACTAATTGCAGTCATTTGTGAATTACTTAGCACTTATACCCCACTACCATGCGAGCCATAATGATTTTATGTATCACAAAAAAAAATGTGCTAGAGTAATCTAATTGTTAATTAGTTTAGTGGATTAAAATACTCACTCAGCTCAAGAGTACTCAGCCTTCATAGTTTGCTGCTGATAGAGAAATGATTATACCATTTAAAAGGAGCTTCTTCTCTCCTAAAGAATCACTCATCAAGGCAAGCCATGTTTTATAGGAAGAACTCAAGAGGATAATAATTAATGATTAAAATGTTGGAGGCACACATTATGTTTTGTCCATACATACTTGAAAAATACCCAGAGAAATCATGAATTCTTCACAAGATCTAGCAGGGGTATCCAAATGTTTCACACTGCAAAATGACTTTGTCATCTACAAATGCACTGGGCTGTATACATAGCTATCCTGGGACATGTACATCCTATAAGCCACAGGTTGAATGTACTTGACTAATCTCACAGTTTCAAGCAGCAAGACCATAAAACTGAACTCTTATTAGAGCGAGTTATCATGGGTATAAGGAAGGGTCTTACTCTGGCCTAGGCTGACCTGGAACTCAACTCAACTCTGTAGTCCCAGGCTGGCCTCGAACTCACAGCAATCCTCCTACCTCTGCCTCCTGAGTGCTGGGATTAAAGGCATGCACTACCACACCCAGCAAATGTGTATTTTTATTTAATGCTTTCAGCTGATATTTTGTGTTATTTAATTTTCAGTTTAGCAATGCATTCCCCCCATCTCCCAAACTATTTTTCACACTCCTTTCTCTTCTCATAGTCATGGGATGAAAGGAGGGACTTTGCTCAGTGAATGTTTTTGTGCAGAGTAAACAAGTAGAGCTAAGTTCAGCTATTGCACCTTCAATAGGTAAATGTCTGAAACATTTAAGAGACATTGAATCAACAAGGAAAAAGGACTTTATATCAGATTTTAGATATACAACAACTTCATTTTTCCTATGTGAAAAACTATATGCAAGTTACCGGAAGAAAATGATTCAAATATGATAATAAAGCGTTCCATCCCTTTAAAGTTTACATAACACTTTAACATGCATTTTTAAATGAAGCACAATGACATGACAGCTGTTTATTCTACAAACAGAAAGCAATTTTTTTGGAGGGGGGGAAGAGAGACACAGAGAGAGAGAGACAGACAGAGAGGGAGAGGAAGAAAGATAGAGATGGGCATGCCAGCAGTCTCTCAGGTGCTGCTAACGAAATCTAGATGCTTGCACCCCCTTGTGGTCAAGTGTGGCATTGCGCCCTTGCGTCACTTTGCATCTGGCTAAATGTGGGACCTGGAGATTGGAACCGGCGTTCTTAGGCTTAGGAGACAGGTGCCTTAACCGCTAAGCCATCTCTCCAGCCCAGAAAGCAAATTTTTAAAAGTTACATTATGGCATTATCATGCTCTTAATGAAATTGGGTCAGTGCATTAAAATGCTATGGTTTGGTTAGTGATGATTATTTCTATTTAAAATAAAATTTCTACACAATTTCCCCAAGAAACATGTTTCATGAAAGTAGTAGATTTTGAATTATAAACTCTCAGGTAGTGAATTTCTGGTATATAAGACTTTCATATTTTTCATTTAACTAGTATGTATCCCACCCAGAATCTGCAGCCAAAATATTTTATTTGAGAATCTTATATGAAACCATTTCTATTACCACAGCAGATGAAACAAGAACTCTATTTCCTAGACTTTATAGATCTTATGATGAGGGCAGAACAGGGTGAGGACAAGTGTAAATGAGGCAAATAACGCTCCATGAGACACAAGTGCTCTGAAGGAAAAGTACAGTGGCCATGAAGAGACTGTAAGATTGGACAAGCATGCAAATCCTGACTGTGAAACGTGCCCGTCAGCTGCCACCTGCATGGGGGGTGGTAATCTAAGGGGGAAAGGCAATGCAGAGGGAAATGGAAAAGCCTTTCTGCTCCAAATACACCTGGTACCTCTGCTCTTTACTATGCTAATTCTCCATCTTCTACTCTATATAAGTACGTGCCACCATTAATTATCACACACTTATGTGACTGCTGAATAATTCCTAGCATTTCCAATAAGGGCAAAAAGAACCATGTTTCTTTTGCTCACTATTGAATCCCTTGTATCTTGGGAGTTTTTTGTTTGTTTGTTTGTTTTTGGTTTGGTTTTTGTATTTAATATTTTTGGTGTTTTTTTGAAGCCGAGTCTCACTCAAGCCCAGGTTGACCTGAAACTCACTTTGTAGCCCAGGCTGGCCTTGAACTTAGGAGCTGTTCCTCCTTAGCCTCCCAAATGCTGGGATTAAAGGTATATGCCACTGCTCCTGGCAAATCCTCTGCACTTTGGATAGGTAGGGCAGGTAGCAGATACTTCATAAGTACTTGTGGAGTGAAAAACTGAAAGGACACTGAATATTAAAGAAGCTATGACACCAGTGATGGCATGGACTAGCACGACTGAGTAAAATGCTTGCATTACTTCAGTGGAGGGTAGTATCAGCTTGTGTTAGTAATGCATCATATTTCACAGTTATATTCTGTGGGCACGTATCTTATATCCTGCTACTATTATTAATTCTTGTTGTAGAGCTATAAAACTTCAGGTAATTAGGGATCATTAAATGTTGATCTCATCAGTTCATATGCTTAGCTTCTCTTCACTATAAAATTCTCCAAGAATCGTTGACCCTGCAGATAGACTCCATCAAACCAGCAAAACTTTCTTTCTCAGACCCCAACATAATAAGCCACATAGAAGCCATGAGCCTTTCTGAGAAAACAGCAGGAAATGTTAAATCAAGGCAACAAACCCAAAATACCTGGACCAGGACTCCAGGTGTGTACTCTTCTTCATCCAAGACGAGTGTGGAGCCATACCAGAAGGCCAGGGCATAGCATAAAAAAATGAGGCACCACATGTATCCAGTAAAAAATCCCATCACTATCCCTTTTCTAATTCCCCAGCGCTGGGCAAACACAAGATTTTTCTCATATCTGTGAAGAGAAAATGATTGAACCAATTTCAGCAATCGCAGCTCAAGTTATGTTTAAAACAGCCCACAATGCAGTAACTTTACTTGGTGATTATAGTCACCCCAAACATGGAGCAGCTCTAGGCAACAAAATGCACAGTACCCTCTGTGTAGTTAAAGTGTGTTTGAAGTTGGCATTGAAATGTGTTAAAAGGATGGCGTTGACCAAAGCATGTAAAAGTAGGTAACCTTTTCCCCAAGAGAAAATAACTTTTAGCGCAAATGTCTAGATACGAGGGATCAACTACTAGTTGTGTCTGAATTGTTTCTTTCAGTACATGGCATCATGTTTTCTACAAGAACATTATGCAATGGTCTCCAAGTAAGTTGGAAAAGAGGATATTAGCACAAATCTTGTGTTCTTTTTCATTGGCTGAATAGGGTAGCAGTTGAGAATGACATAATTCCACTAGATATCAAGTACATAAAATAAGAATTCCATCCAGGACTGGAGAGATGGCTTAGTAGTTAAGGCACTTGCCTGAGAAGCTTAAGGACCCACATTTAATTCCCCAGGACCCACGTAAGCCAGATGCACAAGGTGACACATGTGTCTAGCATTCTTTTGCAGTGGCTGGAGGCCCTGGAATGTCCATTCTCTCTCTCTCTCTCTCTCTCTCTCTCTCTCTCTCTCTTTCTCTCACTCTCTAAAATAAATAAAAAATGAAATATTTTAAAAAATTAAAATAAAAGAATCCCATCAGTTGGTCCATGACAAGTGGCAAAAGAAATCATATTTTTGTCAACTACAATGTTTTGGTCACTTGAGTTTTTATTTTTATTAAAAATGATGCTTATTGGGCTGGAGAGATGGCTCAGCAGTTAAGGCACTTGCTTGCAAAGCCTGACAGCATGGGTTTGATTCCCCCATACCCACGTAAAACCAGATGTGCAAAGTGGTACATGAGTCTGGAGTTCATTTATGAAGGCAAGAGACCCTATATGCTGTATAACATTTAAGTCAGCGAAAATATATCCTCAAACATTTATAATTTATGCTGAAAACGTTGAGCTGGGTGTGGTGGTACACCTCTGTAATCTGTAGCAGTAGGGAGAGAGAAGTGGGAAGATTGGGAGTTTGAAGCCAGCCTTAGCTAAAGAATAAGTTCAAGGCCGGGCTTGGTGGCGCACACCTTTAATCCTGGCACTCGGGAGGCAGAGGTAGGAGGATCACCATGAGTTCAAGGCCACCCTGAGACTACATAGTTAATTCCAGGTCAGCCTGGACCAGAGTGAGACCTACCTTGAAAAACCAAAAAAAAATGAAAAATAAGTTCAAGGTAAGGCTGGGCTACATAGTAAGGTCCTGTCTCAAAACAAACACCATCCCTCCAAAAATAAATCTTTCAAAATCCTTCTTTCTAGATTTTAAAAATATACAGTCCATCATTACTATCTACAGTCCCTGTGTTATACAAGAGCACAACAGAGCTTCTTTTTCCTAATTGTATCTTCACATCTTTTCCCCATCCAGCCCTAACTGCTGTTCTCCCCAGCCTTTGGTGGCCACCATTTTCCTCTTAAACTTCTCTAAAGTCAATCATTTAGATTCCACATGTAAGTGAGATCGTATAGTACTTGTCTTTCTATCCTGGCTTATTTCACTGAATTATACATGTTACAAATCATAAGATCACATACTTCTTTATAACTGATAGTACCCAGTGTACATATGTAGCACATCTTCTTTACTCAGCCATCAGTTAAAGAGGATTTAGGTTGTTTCCATTTCTTAGCCATTGCTAGTGTTTCAATAGACAAGAGCATGCAGCTATCTCTTCCACAGACTAATTTCACTTCATTTGGGTTTATCTCCAGGCGTGGGACTGTTGGATCACATGCTAGTCCCAGTTTTGACTTTTTTTTTTTTTTTTTTTTTCGAGGTAGGCTGACCTAGAACTTACTCTATAGTCCCAGGCTGGCCTCAAACTCACAGGGATCCTCCTACCTCTGCCTCCCAAGTGCTAGGATTGAAGGCGTGCACCACCACACCTGGCATCGGTTTTGAGTTTTTGAGGATTTCCCATGCGGTTTTCCATAGTAGCTGTACTAATCATCTTCAGCTCTACCAGCAGTGTGCAAGGCTCCCTTTGCTCTGCCTCCTCACTAGCACTTGTTGTCGTCAGCCTTTTTGCTAACAGTCACTCTCTTACCTCTTACTGGTGTGAGGCACTGTCTCACTGTGGCTTTGTTGTGCATTTCTCGGATGATTATGGTGATGAGCAATTCTTAATATAACTAGTGAGGATTTCTATGCCATTTGAGGTTTTGTTGTTGTTGTTGCTGTTTTTACTATGGAGTTTAAGTTTCTTATGTATTGTGGATATAGGTCCCTTGTCAGATGCATACTTTACATATATTTTCTCCCATCTGAAGGTTGTTTCTTCATCCTGTTAATTGTTTCATTTGTTGTGTGGAAGCTTTATTTTTTATTATTTTTGTATATTTTTTAGGTTTTTAAACCAGCTTTTATTAATTAATTGTAATATAAATATTCCAAAAATACAAACACTTAATGGTGTCACCTACATTTCAATGGTTTTGTTTTGGTTTGGTTTGGTTTTGGTTTTTTGAGGTAGGGTCTCACTCTAGCTCAGGCTGATCTGGAATTCACTATGTAATCTCAGAGTGGCCTCGACTCACAGTGATCCTCCTACCTCTGCATCCCAAGTGCCAGGATTAAAGGCGTGCACCACCATGCCCAGCTCATTTCGAGTTTCTGAATACAACGAATTTATCAAATCATGAAGCAAGGTAGTCAGATTCCCATAGCCCAGTCACAGTGGGAAGCAGACCCCTCCCCTCCAATGGCATCGTGAAAGGGGAAATGGGCAAACATAGGGGACTTAACGGCAAAGAAGCTCACCAGCGCTAATGCGGAAGGGCTGCCCCCTGAGGCAGGCCCCACATTACAGGAGTGAGGCAGCTAGCCAGGCCTCTGACCTCCTCTCTCTCCCCTGGTTGAATATATTTACTGGTATTTAAAAAAATAAACAAGGGGCTGAGCATGTAGCTCAGTTGGTAGATTTCTTGTCTACCTAGCATGCAGGAAGCCCTGGGTTTGATCCCCAGGACAGCATAAACTGTGTGGTGGCACATACCAGTAAGCCCAGCACTCAGGAGGTGGAAGAGAGAGGATCAAAGGTTTAAGGCCATCTTCGGCTACATAGCAAGTTTGAAGCCAGCCTGGGATACATAAGACCCTGCCAAAAAAAGAAAGAAAAAAGGAAGGAAGGAAGGAAGGAAGGAAGGAAGGAAGGAAGGAAGGAGGGGAGGGAGGGAGGGAGGGAGGGAGGGAAGGAAGGAAGGAAGGAAGGAAGAAAGAAAGAAAGAAAGAAAGAAAGAAAGAAAGAAAGAAAGAAAGAAAAAGACAAAACTTAGCCCCCATTTACAAAAGCAGTGACTGAAAGACAGCCACTGTTAAGTAGCCAAATAAAGGCTCAAAGGGGCAAATTAAGCTTCCCATCCTTATTTAGCAGGGATGAGCCACTGGGTACAGAAACCATGCGTGGACCTGTCTGCTACAGAAGTGTAAGGAGCAGGGCAGGGACCACAAGATTGCATGGGATCCATTTCCCAGGGAACAACTTCCTTGAGACATTCCTACGCTTTTCCTACAAAGAAGCTTCTCCCAGCACTGTTAAGAGGTGAGGGTGGGGAGGTGTACACTGACACAAAAATCTTTGGGAGGCAGGAGGGGGCTAAACAGAGGGTTCCAGGTTCATTGAAAGTCAAGTTCACTCAACCTCTCTAGTAAGGGACTCGGGCCTACAATGTCCCCTCCCGGTTTAAGAGGGACACAAACATGAGGCTTTTGACTTAGAAGTCCAATCAGAGAGACACACTGTGTCCCTGAAGAGGCACTTTAAAGAACTGAACCTGGGGCTGAAGAAGAAGGCTTAGCGGTTAAGGCGTGTGCCTGTAAAGCCAAAGGACCCCAGTATGATTCTCTAGGACCCATGTAAGCCAGATGCACAAGGAGGTGCATGCATCTGGAGTTTGTTTGCAGTGGCTGGAGGCCCTGGTGCACCCATTCTCTCTCTTTCAAATAAATAAATAAATAAATAAATAAATAAATAAATAAATAAATAATAAATTTTTTAAAAAGCCAAAGGGCCCAGGTTCGATTCCCCAGGATCCACATAAGCCAGATGCACATTTGGAGCTTGTTTGCAGTGGCTAGAGGCCCTGGCACGCCCATTTTCACTCTCTCGCTCCCTCTCAAATAAATAAAAATGAATTATTTTAAAAAAAAAAAAAAAGAACTGAACCTGGCAGGGCGGTAAATTCCTGGCATGGCTTATGTTGGTGCTGACCCCAGACTCGGTGGCCTACTGATTCCCAAAGACCAGTCTGAGATGGAGAGAGCTAGTGGCAAGCCCTATGACAGACTGAGGTGAATTGGCTCCCTCGGTCTTTCCTCTAAAAGTGGATTTGCCCGATTCCTCTGAGGAGCAAGTTTTGCAAGCATCACTTGCCCCTGAGACAGTTAAACCACAAGTAGACAGCAAGTGTTGGTTTTCTGCTGACTCTGGTCTGCATGGAAAGGTCCTGTTCGAGTTTGGAAAGAGGGGAGTGGGAACGGCACCTCTGGAGAAAGCTGCAGGTGACAAGCAGGGTTCTGATGACAGCAGGGCCTATAATGCAGGGACTTCGTGTGGAAGCGGCAGGGACAGTCCCGCCAAGCCAACCTAGATTTTGGTCACAGGCCACACTCCTAGCACTAGGGCAAGCCTGACCAAACAGGGGTGTGGGCACAGGCTCTTCCTCCACAAGGAGAAAATGGAGAAACTCAAAGGAGAACAGAAAGAATTCTCGAAACTCCATCAGCCTTGAGCCTCTTATTGCTTGGTCAGGAAAGTTTGGCACCAAAGAACAGACGACTTGGTCAAGGGACTCTCCTGCAATGTCAGGATGGGAGATAAACACACCGCCTGGCCCTGCAGTTCAGCAGAGCTCCTGTGCTCCTTCCGAAGCCGGTGGCCTCATGTAGGCTTTTCTTTAATGACAGAAGACAGTGCTAGAGAGGTCTAATTGCATACTTATCTCTCATCAGAGTTTCAAACAAACACTGAACCTATGCTCTCTGAAAGTCACCAAGAACAGGGGCTGGAGAGATGGCTTAGTGGTTAAGGCACTTGTCTGAAAGTCACCAAGAACAACATCTTCAAAATGCATTGTGGGGCTGGAGAGATGGCTTAGGGGTTAAGGCACCTGCCTCCTAAGCCTAAGAACACTGGTTCCAATCTCCAGGTCCCACATCTAGCCAGATGCAAAGTGACGCAAGGGCGCAATGCTGCACTTGACCACAAGGTGGCGCACACATCTGGATTTCATTCGTAGCAGCTGAGACTGCTGGCGCGCCCATCTCTGTCTTCCTCTCTCTCTCTCTCTCTCTCTCAATCTCTCTATCTGTCTCTGTCTGTGTCTCTCTCCAAAAAAAAAAATAAAATAAAAAAGTTTAAAAAAAGTTTTGAAAAAAAAAATGCATTGTGCTAGGCAAACATGTAAGGCCTGCCTGGGCTATATAGCTAGGCTGGGTAAAAGCAGACCAAAAAAAAAAAAAAAAAACCCAAAACATTATTTTATTTGAGTTCTTATGGTCCTTTGACTAGTCAAAATTATTCTGTCTGCCTGCCTTGGGAACAAATGTTGCTGCTATTGATAATAATGGATCTGCCAGTTTGTATCAAATGAAAAAAGCCAGGGTACTTCGGTGATATTCAGGAAATGAGCAGACATTCCAGTTAACCAACCTTTCAACTTCTTTTTTCTCACCACCAAAAGCAGCCACTGTTCGCATAGACGAAATAACTTCCTCAGCCACAGAGCCTGCTTTGGCATAGGCCTTCAATTCAAAGTCTGTAAACTTAGCCACACTCTAAAATCCAAAGAAAGAAAAGAACAGAAAAGGTGAAGCCCACGTTATTAGGCAAGTCCTCCTATCACTCGCAGATGTATCTAACAAAATAAGCCATGTCACACTCATGTGACACACTAGATTACTACTCTAACACGATGGTCTAAGATTGGTTTATGCTAAACATTGTCCATAGTGTTTGGGTATGGAAATATCAAAATGACATTGAAACTCTCAAAATCTCATAGAGTTAAACATTATTCTACAATATTAAATGTTTCAGTCATTGCATATCCCAAATTGAACCATGTCATATTTCACTGCCTTTTGCCAGAAACTGCTGCATAATTTATAGACAAATATCACAGGCAAAGACTGGAGGCCCTTTGTAGGCACATGGTTAGCTGACATAGAGAAGGAGAGAAGAGGATTGGGGCATGCAGAGGTAACTCCAGAGGAGAAAGCATCAGAAAAATCTGCTCACTCAATTTTAGGGATAGCTTTTTGTTTGTTGAAATGTGACATTTGATCCATGAGAATATGTCACAGGTTTGAAGAAAGAGATTAACCGTATTTAGAAAGGAATAAAGCTGAATCAAAAGTTCTGAGAAGCTGAGCATGAAGGCACACACTTTTAATCCCAGCACTTGGGAGGCAGAGATAGGAGGACAGCCATGAGTTTGAGGCCAGCCTGAGACTACTGAGTGAGTTTCAGGTCAGCCTGGGCTAGAGTGAGACCCTAAAAAATAGTTTACAGAATCCTTTAAGCCCTTCAGTGGAATCTGAGAGTTCCCTGGAGCATAACAGGAAAGTGTTCTTCAGTAAAGACCATTGTAAAGCCTGTGTGTTGTCATGAATTAAAAAAAAAAAATAATGAACTGTCTCTTTAGGAATTGATTCTGTGCCAGACATGGTGTGTGATAATTTAAAACAAATGTCCCCCATAGACTCATGTGTTTTGGTGTTTGGTCCCCAGCTAGTGGCAACAGGAGATGGAAGCTTGCTGGAGGAAGTGTGTTTCTGAGGGTGGGCTTTTGGGTGCTATAGCCTAGCTTCTCCATTGCCAGAGTTCAGCTCACTCTGCTATTGCTTTCTTCCAGCTTATGTGACAAGATGTGATGTCCAGCCTCTGCTCTACCATCCTTTCCTTGGTGTGCTGAAACTTCCTCTCAAAACTGTCAGCCAAATTAAATTCTTTCCTCCCACCAGCTGCTTTTGGTCAGGTGTTTTCTCCCAGCGATGCAAAGGCAACTACAACACTTTGCTTACTGTTTTACAAGGCTGGTTCCCTGAATCATCACAATGACTCAGGGAGCTGTCATATTCCTGTGCTGATGAATTAAAAACGTGTTATGCTTGAGTCATACAAACTTCTTAGATGAAGTGAGCTCTTTGCTTTTGTCACTTTCAACTTTTTTCTGTATGACCTGGGAAATCGTCAAGTATTATAATCAATGGGCTGTATGAATATCTCTCTACAAAACATTATCATGGAGATTGATACCTGTTGTTCAATTAGGTGTATTATGCACCTTTTCCATTTGAATTCTGTTCATATTTATAGAAAAAAATTACCAAGCCTGATACCATAACTTGCCATCTAATTTAGGTGTTCTAAAAGTTAAAAATGATAATTTTTTAAAATTCTTGGGCGAGTTTTTAAATGGAGTTACCTAAAGTTTTAACTCCTATGCTTTGTCTTAACTTAAATAGCTAAGGAACAGACCCTGTAAACAGGGGTGACACTTAGAATGGGTCAGCTGACTATTCTCTGAAACTGGTAAGATGGAATGGAGGCATAGGTGTGATGGCAGAAATCCCTTTGATTGCTTATTACTGCCGTGAGTTTATTTGTTGTGCCTTTTTGAAGCATTTGAGCTTGGGAGAGCATGGGAGCAACAGGCATGCAGGAGACTGGGTGGGAATTTGGATCCAGGCTTCTTTGAGCTTGGATCCTGCTCTGCTAGCTGTGCAGTCCCAAGTAAGACCTTGTACCTCTCTAAGCCTCCATTTATTTAATACAAAATGGTATTCATGCTTCTTTGTAAGACTGTAGGAATAATCAGAGATACATACTGAATATGAAACTCCTAAAAGTACCTGGCAAAAGAGTATATGCTCAATAATTATAGTTGCTTCCTGTTAGTAAAATAAGTTACCTTTAAAACATATAAGTTCATACTTAATGGAGGTTACTTGAGATTGAGGAATAACCAAATAGAAGAAATAAAAATGATATTAATTGTATTGACTTGACATACTCAGGGGAAGAAAATATTTTGGAGGTTTTTGAGAACAAATACATGTCTTCCCAAAGAACAAAGCAAAAGACATTCTTACCAGACCAATGATGGCTGCTCCAATCCCAATGAGAGGACTGACAGAAATAATAACCAAGGTCAGTTTCCAACCCCTGTAAAATCCCACCAGGAACCCACTGATGGCTGTTGTCATCCGCTGGATGAAAATGGCCAGTTGGTCAGCAATGGCATCATTGATTTTATTAATATCACTAGAAAGAAGAGAGACTCTGATCACTACAATCGAAAATGCCCAATTTAAATTCTTGTTGAGACATTTTACTCTCTCCTTCCTAGTAATCCCACCCCAGTTCCACAATCACTTGAATAATATCACAGCTTCTCAAATCATGGAAAATTTGTTGCACCTTAGGATGTTATCAAATCTCTATCTCCATAGCCAGCTAAGTCTGTCTCAACTCAGCATTCCCAGCTGATATCCATTCATAACCCATGGGCAGTCCACAGAAAGGAGTCATAATTGCTTCCCTGTGTTTCCTATAGCAAAGTAATCAATCTGTATACATGTCTGTGATTGTGTGCATGCATGTGTGTGTGTTTATTGCATTCTGCTCTTAGGCAGTAGACTACTGACTAGGCACACAGACTCTGAGACTAAACTCTCTGAAATTGAATACAAGCTGTTCTTGGGAAAATTGACTCAACTTCTTTGTGCCTCAGTCACCTCACCTATAAAATGGAAATAAGGATAGAACCCATAGAAGTGGCCAATAATACCCAGAAGTTAAATCATTGTATTCCAGCTAAGCATCTGCTGGAGGTCGTAGGAGTGAGGGGGAAATCGGTACTAGAACCTAGAAGCCATATCTTTACTGTATACTTACTTAGTTTTGTGGGGCTTCAAAATTCAACTGTCAGGCTGGAGAGATGATTTAGCAGTTAAGACGCTTGCCTGTGAAGCTTAAGAGCCCAGGTTTGACTCCCCAGTCAGTATCCACATAAGCCAGATGCACAAAGTGACACATGCATCTGGAGTTCATTTTCAGTAGCTAGAGGCCCTGGCATGCCCATTCATATTCTCTCTCTCTCTCTCTCTCTCTCTCTCTCTCTCTCTCTCTTTCTCTCATAAATAAATAAATAAAATATTTGAAGAAATTCAACTGTCTTGAATTTCTCAGGCTCATTTACAATTTCTGTGATGCCATTATGATCTGAACTATACTGGTGTGTAAACTGAGTTTAATTGTTTCCTTTGATTTGTTATAAACTTTGTTAAACTATTTTTGGAATTTATCTTTGTTTCCATGAACAAATTGCCTGCATAGACATAGCAAGATAATTATCTCTAATTGTATTGTGCTTGTATATGTACATAGACTGTCACATCCTCCCCGCCCCCAATTTCTCCTTCTGGTGCCAAATAATCCTATTTATTTCAACCCTTGACCATCTATAATAATTCATGTCTAATCTTTCAATTTTAATAACTATATTCTAATCCAATGCCTATGGGATTGCCAAGATACCTATGAAAGTCCAACTTATTTTCACTTTTTAATTTTTTTCTTTCGAGACAGTGTCTGATGGTAGCCCAGACTGGCCTCAAACTCACTATATAGCCAAAACCAGTCTTGAACTCCTGATCTTCCTGCCCCCCACTTCCCAAGTGCTGGGATTGCAGATATGGGCCACCATGCCTGCCTTGAAAGTCCAGTTAATAAGATGAAATATATCAAATCTAACTAAAAAGTTTTCAAAATATTATTTAATTTAGAAACAAGGGTTTTATTATCAAAATGGTACATTATCATATTGTTTTATCAGCGACTTACTCAGAGAATCTTGCATTCAGCTCTCCCACAGAAGTACAGTCGAACCATCCAATTTCCATTCTCATTATTCTCCTAAAGTAAAATTTTCTCATTTTCTGTATCTGTCGAGCTCCAGCAATTACCCAAAAGCATATCTGGGAAGGGACAAAGGAGTGCTTAGCAATGCGATGTTAAACATATTTGTTGATTCCTCCTCTTTATAGAAGACAACACTTCCCATGTCATAGTTGAAAAAAATAAAGGAAAATTTTCACAAAAATGTCTCATCTTGGGAAGTCAGATGTGAGGCCTGGTACCTACGAATAGTGGATGTGAGCAGAATACCTGTGGCAAGCTGGCCAGAGCCAGGCTATGAATCTAGTCATAGCAGGTGAGCAGGCCCAGGTCCTTGAGTCTTGCCTATCCTATTGCACTTTCCCCTGCAGTAAAGCAAGGTCACAGCCCCCAAACTAGGACATCAATGCTGTAACCTCCCTGCTTTTCCATTCCCCTTCTTAGAGGATTTCTCCGGAGTAGCCTCCCTGTAGACATTCACGCATAGTTTCCAAGCAATGATTTAAGACAAAAATTATGATCCAAGCAAGGGATCTAACATGCTGAAAGACTGCCTCTAACGAAAAAATGTAAATGTGCCATGAAAACTTTTTCAAGGGGAAAATGAATTCATTTCTCTTTACAAGTAAAATTATTTGGAATTCTTCAAACACATGGTAAAATAAAAATGAACTATGAGCTGGAGGGATGCTTAGCAGTTAAGGCTCTTGCCTGTGAAGCCTAGGGACCCAGGTTCTATTCTCCAGTGCCCACATAAAGCCAGATACACAAGGTGGATGGAGGCCCTGACATGCTCATTTTCCCTCTCTTTCTCTCTCTCTCTCTCTCTCTGTCTACCTCTTTCTCTCTATCTCTCTACCTGTCAAATAAATAAATAAAATATAAAAATCTCAGATTTTTTTCTTCTTTAAAATGGTTAAGTAATGCTAAGCTCTTCCATCCCCTAAGTTTATAAAAATGAAGATTCAGGGCTGGAGAGATGGCTTAGCAGTTAAGGCACATGCCTGCGAAGCCTAAGGACCCCCGTTCAATTCTCCAGGTCCCACGTAAGCCAGATGCACAAGGGGGCACATGTGTCTGGAGTTCATTTGCAGTGGCTATAGGCCCTGGTGCACCCATTCTCACTCTCTTTCTCTCTCTTTCCCTCTCTCTGTCTCAAATGGATAAATAAATAAAATTTTAAAATGAAGATTCATATTTATAAAATTTGAACTAGTATGCAATTTGGTAAGACCTGAATAAAGCACAAAAAGAGAAATGCATTTTGTGTTCTTTACCTCCACATGCCTGGCTTTCTAAATGTAACCCAATCTCCACCTACAAACACACCCTGGTTGTCCATTTCTGATCTGAGAAGAGCAGACGAAGGCAGGAGACAGAACACTATAAATAAAAGCCTACTCTCCCTGCCTCTCTGCACAGTTGCTCGTATCCTCTTCACTCGTGGTCCGAGTCCTCCCATTTCTCTCATGTCTTCTGGAAATGGAACTCTGGTACTTAAGGCTTCTGAGTAGCTTAAAATCTAAAAGCAGCACATCTTTCACTATGGTGTCTATCAGTCCAGAAGGTGGTCTATAAATGAATCGGAGGCACTACTAACTTGAAAATATCCTGCGATCAGTACCGCAATGCCGACTCCAGCATAGATAGCCGCAAATGTGATCATTTCACTTTCAACATCCAGTAACCTACAAAAGAGGGAAGAAATGGTAAGATTTACTTGTAGGGTCCAGTGCCCAAGGTTTATATTTGTAGGCATAGCGGGCTTTAAAATAAACTTATTTTATATTTCTATTAAATATGAGTATGGCATTTTATCTATGTAGAATTATAACCAAGCCAAGAAAAATCCCCAAA
Organism: Orientallactaga sibirica; assembly: GCA_036365145.1. Taxonomy (NCBI): domain Eukaryota; kingdom Metazoa; phylum Chordata; class Mammalia; order Rodentia; family Dipodidae; genus Orientallactaga; species Orientallactaga sibirica. Next base: position 48,157,066 of record JAEOAD010000004.1, on the reverse strand, counting down.
TAGATCTTATGGCACAATTGCACAATCATCCTCATCATTTCCCGAGGTAGAGAGGCTACGACTGGGGAGTAACACATCAACAGCGTCTAGAAGAGAAGGGACACTAAGTGGCTATCCAGAACTCAGGGCACCTTGGCCATCATAGCTAGAGAAAGGTTGTAACAATCCAGACAGGCTGTCTGGAAAGACATTTCTAGAAAGATGTGGTCTGTAAGTTAAGAGGTTTACTGCCACCTCTTCTGGGAGTCTAAGCATGCTTTGCACTGTTCCCATCCCACAGTGACAATGAAAAACTTGCATGTCATCTTCCCTTCGGGGAGAAAAGGGCTGGCTTAGCCCTGCATTTCTGCTGACTATAGCTCACGAAGCCACTTCACGCTAAGACAATTTCAAAAGTCAGAGATAGAGACACATGCAGGGAAAAGTGAGGGCTTTGGGCACTTTCCCAGAACTATCACACCATGGCACAGTGATTTGGATTGGCAGGGCCAGGCAAGGGAAGAAAAATAGTACTCTGAAACTGTTCCCACTTAAATTGCATCAAAAATACAAGACTAATTCTCAGAAAATTCCATTAAAGAACAAAATTTATTTTCTGAAATCTATGAACTTTATGGAAAGAAATTAAATAATATTTAAATGTATGGATCACAAGGTCTGACACTGTTAAGATGGCAATATTCCCCCACACTGATTTATAGATTCAATGCAATCCCTAGTTTTTCAGCTGACTTCTTTATAGAAATGAAACAAGCTGAGCCTGAAATTCACATGAAAATCCAGAGCCAGAATAGACAATCATGAAAAAGAATAAAGTGGGTAGGCTCATGTTTCTTGATTTCAAGTCCTACTATAAAGCTCCTATAATCAAAAATGTGTTTTATCTGCATAAAGATAGATGCATGTGAGAATGGAAAAGAATTGAGGACCCATAAATAAACCCTAACATTTACAGTAACTTGTTTTTGACATGTGTTAAACACATGTAGTAGTCTTCTCAACAAATGATGCTACTTGATTGCAAGGAAAGATGGATCAAATCAAACCCCTCATTTCACAATGAAAACAAAATGCTCAAAATGGACAAAAGACCTTAATATACAAGCAAAACTATAAAACACTTGATAAAACATATGGTTAACTCTTTTTTTAAACTTTTAAAATATGTATTATTTATTTATTTATTTGAAAGAGAGAGAAAGAGGCAGAGAGAGAGAGGGAGAGAATGGTCATGCCAGGGCCTCCAGCCACTGCATATGAATTCTGGATGCATGTGTCCCTTGTGCATCCGGCTTATGTGGGTCCTGGAGAATCGAACTGGGATCCTTTGGCTTTGCAGACAAATGACTTACCCACTAAGCCATCTCTCCAGCCCACATATGCTTAACTCTTGAAGGCCTTGGACTATGCAATGGTTTCTTAGATATGACACCAAAATTTGAAGAAAATAAAGAGAAAAGAATAAAGTAGACCTCATCAAAATTGAAGCCTTAAGTGCTTACAAGGTCACCATCAAAAAGATAAGCTAAGAATAAGATAATTCTTCTGGAAATCATATATTTGCTAAAGAATTTGTATCTAGAATAGTAAACTCCTACAATTCAGTAATAAAAAGACACATAACCCAGACCCAGATGAGATTCTTAGCTTAATTACATCTACATAGATTCTTTCTATACAGGGTAATATTCATAGGTTCTGGTGATTATGATTAGGACATCTCAGGGAGCTGTTGTTAGCCGACTATAGCTAGCACCAAAATATAGATAATAAGGGCTAGACCGCTCACTAAAGTGCTTATTTGGCAAGCACAAGGACCTGAACCCAAATAAAAAGTGAGGTGTAGTGGTATATGTTTGTAATCTTGGGGAGGGAGAGACAGGCAAGTCCCTGGGGCCCACTAGCCAGCCAGTTTAGCCTACTTGGTGAGCTCCAGGCCAATTAGAGACCCTGTTTCAAAAGAAAGGTAGATGCTCAGTTGGTATTTAGTATATCTACAGATATACTGGTTAGCCTGCATGAGACCTGGCTTTAATCCTCAATACCACATGAAAACCGGTCATGGTGGTGCTTGCCTGTAATCCCAGCACTTGGGAGGTAGAGACAGGAGGATCAGAAGCTCAAGGTCATCCTCACATAGTGAGGCCAGCCTGGGCTACATGAGACATCGGAAACAACTACCTGCCCTGTGGTCTCCACAAGCACATACACACATGCGGACATGTGCATTCACATAAAAATATATAGTTAAAGCCGGGCATGGTGGCACACGCCTTTAATCCCAGCACTCCGGAGGCAGAGGTAGGAGGATCATCGTGAGTTTGAGGCCACCTGAGAATACAGAGTGAATTCCAGGTCAGCCTGGGCTAGAGTGGGACCCTACCTTGAAAAAATCAAAAAAAGAAAAACCACATGTGTGTGTGTGTATGTGTAATAAATAGCAACTCTTAATAAAAATGTAGAAAAACTACAAGCTCATACACTGCACCTCATGCAAGTGGTGCAGATACTTTGAAAACAGTTTGACAGTTCTTCAAATAATTAAACACATAGTCATTCCACCACCAGCAATTCTAATCTGACATATATAATGGAAAGAAATAAAATCATGTGTCCACACACACACACAAAAAAAAAAATGTGCATAGGATCTCCATGACCTCACAGTGCCTGACACTACCTACACAAGACCATCATAATAGGAGGAAAAGATGATGACATCAAAATAAAAGAGAGACTGATTGAGAGGGGGAGAGGATATGATAGAGAGTGGAGTTTCAAAGGGAAAAGTAAGGGGAGGGATGGAAGTACCATGGGATATTGTCTACAATTAAGGAAGTTGTCAATAAATAAATAAATAATTAAAAAGTACATAAATATTCCTAACAGTACTATTTATAGTACCCCAAAGTAAAAAACAATCAAATTACCACCAGCTGATGAGTGGATAAATAAAACATACTGTATCCATATAATGAAATACTGTTCACAAATAAAAGAAAGAAATACTGATTCATGCCACAGCATAGAAAAACCTTAAAAATATTAGGCTAAGCTTTGAAACCTAGTCTCAAAAGGTCACGATATATGATCCCATTTATATGAAATGTCAAAAATGTGTAGACACAGAAAGTTGACAAGTTTTGCTTACGCATGATGAGAACTAAGAAAACACAAGTTAGGGAACAGCTAAGCCATCTTCCCAGCCCTTATTTCTCTTTTTCTTTCCTCTGTCTCATTTATGAAAATATTCAAATATTGGTTGTAGTGATGGATGAATGTGCTCTATAGATATACTAAATAACACTGCATTGCACATCTTAAATGAGTGAACTTTATGGTATATGAATTATATCTCAATGAAGCTTGTTTTGTTTTTTCTCTTTTTACTTTTTAAAATATTATTCATTTATTTATTTAAGAAAAAGAAAGAGGGAGAAAGAAAGAGAGAGGGAAAGGATATAGAATGGGTGCACCAAGGCTTCCAGCCACTTCAAACGAATTCCAGATGCTTTCGCAACCATGTGCATCTGGCTTTACATTTGGGGAACTGAACCTGGGTTGTCTGGCTTTGCAGGCAAGCACCTTAACCACTAAGCCATCTCTCCAGCCCTCTTTTTTGCTTCTTTTGAGGTAGGACTTCACTCTAGCCCAGGCTGACCTGGAATTCACTATGTACTCTCAGGGTGGCCAAGCTTGTTTTGAAGGAATGTGTGGTCTTTTTAAAGTCTCTAATCTGAAGTAGTGTGTGGCTCAGTTGAGCATACATTACAAGAGAACAGGATAAATCTGAATGAAACACAGCCTCAGATTTCTAGCTTGGTGTACCTTTATGTGAGATAGACAAAGACACGAGCTTTCCAATGGTGGTACTTTTCAGCCTCTAAGAGGACCTCCATGGATCTTACCTTCCAGTATTCCCAAACTGAACCACAGTCTATATTTGTGTGACCAAGAGTAAATGACAGAAATTATAGTATGTTTCTCCCAGGATTAACTAAAAAAAGACTGTGGTTTCCACTTTTTTTTATAATCTAATTTGAAAAAAAAAGAGAAAATTACATTATGTTATCTTCTCATTCCTTTAGATTTGATTCTTTTATTGTTTTGTTTTATTATCCTGAGTAGAAATTCTGATAAACTAATCAGGAGAACCCAATGTTCTGTAATCCTTATCAGTATTATTGCCTGAGAGCTATTTAGATTTAGTTTTAAAATTCCACCCAATAAATTACAAGAGGTGTGTGAAAGCCAATGTAACAAGAGTAAAACCAGCTCCTACCACTATACACACATGCTTACATTGTTAAAATTATTGAATTGTCTCATATATCCCAGACTTATATGTCTATTATAATAGGTGGTGATGTTGTATCTTAAATAATAAATATTTTCCAACAAAGAAACTATGAAAGTCTTGAATAACTTTGGAGGCATATTAACTATTTACAAGTAGGAAAATATTCTCTCCCTGGTCCTCTGCCCAACTCCATTTTCACAATAGTCTCACCACATAAAAGCTAAACAAGCATGCTATTCACAAGCTCAACAGATAGTAGTAATAGGAGTAGTGGTAGTGACTATAGCAATTCACAATTAAAGTATTTTAGCTTGTCAAAGAGCTCTGATCAAGGTGTGCTTTAATCCATTTCAGTTATCTGTATAATTTTTTCAAAAACTAAGGGCTGGAGAGATGGCTTAGTGGTTAAGGTGTTTGCCTGCAAAGCCTAAGGACCCCAGTTCGATTCTCCAGGTCCCACATAAGCCAGATGCACAAGGGGGCGCACGCGTCTGGAGTTCGTTTTCAGTGGCTAGAGGCCCTGGTACGCCTATTTTCACTCTCCCTCTCTCTTTCCCTCTCTCTGTCTCTAATAATAAATAAATAAATAAATAAATAAATAAATAAATAAATAAAAAATCTTTAAAAAAACTAAAAGCAAATGATCATTTCTGTGCTTCATCTTTTTATTATTTAAATAGTTTTAATTATTTAAATAATTAGTATCATGGGAATTCAGACAAGGTTCATAGTCTTCTGAAAGCCCCGAGATGCGCAATGTTTGCTCGTCTTCAGGTACGTGACCCAGTAGGAATGAACAGCCTGAGCAGTGGTAGCCAGAGAGAACGCTCCTTTAACAGCTGTCCATTATGTAAACGTCAAAGACAGATTCATTCTTTCATTCATCTGACACAGTGTATGAGCACCTAGTATCCTGGACACATCTCCAATTTTGACCTCTCAGCAGAAATGAAGAACTTGAGAAGATTATGACTGAACTCGGTGTCTCTTTTATACAAATTGCTGAGGTTTTCAGATGAAAATACATTTCCGAGTTCAGAGAAGACACATACATATTTAGATGCCAGCAGATTTAGTTCCAATTAGTTGGCTTATTAATATTTAAAGGGTAATTCTGTATATTGTGTGTAATCTTCTTTCTAGCATCAAGCACCTACAAGTTTGTAGTTCATAATTATGAATGAGCATTGATTGAATGATGGTCTTGCTGACTAGACCCTAAGCTCAGCAAAACTTAAGACTGTGATTTATAACTGTGCTCCTGATGATTCCACAAGGTCATGGTAATTAGTTGCTATTCAAAAACTTTTAGTTCAATGAAGCCAGGTGTGGTGGCGCACGCTGTTAATCCCAGCACTTGGGAGGCAGAAATAGGAGGATCACGGTGAGTTCAACGCCAACCTAGAACTACAGAGTGCATTCCATGTCAGCCAAGCTAGAGTGAGACCATACCTCGAAAACAGATAAAAAAAAAACTTAATTTTTTTACTTAAATGAAAAACTCTCAAAGTAGATAATATGGAAAAGCGTCAGTGATTCAGAAATACTCTTAGTCGGAATCAAGCCTGTATAAATTTACAGATATGAAGGAAGAAAGAGAAACTCATTGGAAGAAGCCATTCTGAGTGTTTTTTCTAGCCAGGATATGCCCTGCCCTTGATTCATGAACCCGAGTGTATGGATTCATACGTGCAAATGAACTTGTTCTGAAGGTGAGACAGCATGAGGCAGGCTACAAAGTCCATACCATGACAGCGAGTCAGCACATGTACACTGTGGACTCACTGATTACAAGGTGGCCTGCTGGGTGTATCACCAAGACCAGTAGCACAGCGACTGTGCCATCTGAGTCATGGCTGTTTCTGCAGGGCTGCCTTCTGTTCAAAACACCAAACCAGTCCTCCGTGGAAACTCCACTACTGATTGTGACCAATTTATCCCTGCACCAACTAATGCAGCATGCTCAGGAAATGCATGAGGAGAGGAGGCTTGAGACCAAGTGAATCATTCCACATAGCCACAGAGCTAAGGAGTACAAGGGGTTAGTGGGGAAGAAAGTCATGTCTATGAGCACGTAAACATTGTGGTCACCAGTGTGTCCTACTGATAGGATAGTGTCACAGTTCTGTCTATGCTTATTAAAGTGGTTAGAGGGCTGAAGAAATGGCTTAGTGGTTAAGGCATTTGTCTGTGAAGCCAAAGGGCCCAGGTTTGATTCCCCAGGACTCACGTAAGCCAGATGCACAAGGGGCACCTGCATCTGGAGTTTGCTTGCAGTAGCTAGAGGCCCTGGCATGCCCATTCTCTCTCTGTCTCTCTTCTCTCTCTTCTTGCAAATAAATAAATAATTCTTTAAACTTGATTAAAAAATAATAATAAAGTGGTTAGATTTGGGTTCTGTATTTGATCTGCAATTCCCAGTCCTGTTTCTGTTAAGATTTTAAAACCTGGTAAGATGGAAAGAACCTCAAGCTAGAGTAATTTCTGGAAATACAGGTAAATTTATATTGTTGTTCTTCTATGTTAGGTAACATTCAATACCTATCCACATTACACATTCTGAATTATAATTTAACAAAGGAAAGAGCCTACCCACAACTTGTTCCGTTTGTCACGTTCTGGTTGAGGGAGCTGTTGATCCAGACTATGGTGTTATTCACGCATGCTTTTCCTGGAACCATGAGTTCTTGTATTTCAATGTCATAGTCTACAAAAATGTCTGTCATTACACCAAAAAGAAGGAGCATGCCTGGCTGGGCTAGTCCATGGAGAAATGCACATAAACTTCCCATAAACATCAGCCAAATGTCAGTCGATGAAGAAAATCGAAACTTGAAAAACAAAGGGTTCAGAGATCATCTATGGGTGAAAAGCAGGAGAAGTGGGAGGACTATTTAATTATAGTTACTAGATTCTGGTATGTTGTACTCAACACCAAAGGCTATGAGAATCGTCTCTGGGCAGCAGTAGAGGTCACACTAATTATATCAAAATACTGCGCATCAGGGCTGAAGAGATGAGGCACTTGCTTGTAAACTGAGGTTTGATTCCTCAGTGCCCATGCAAAGCCAGATGCACATAGTGGAGCATGAGTCTAAAGTTTATCTGCAGCTGCAGGAGGCCCTGGCATGACCATATTTCTCTCTTTTCATAAATTAAAAATACACGTTTTTGGCCAGGCATCGTGGTGCATGCCTTTAATCCCAGCACTCAGGAGGCAGAGGTGGGAAGATTGCTATGAGATTGAGGCCAGCCTGAGACTACAGAGTGAATTCCAGGTCAGCCTGGACTAAAAGTATATATTTATTGAAACCAAAATGAATATATTTGTTGAAAAAATTGCAGATCAATTATCTAAAACATTAAACTCTTACATTAAATCATGTTCTTTCTCTCTGACCCTTTGGATTCATTCTCTTCAGATCAGGAGCTGACTTTTGCTAGTCACCATCACAGATCCCATCACCAGATACATACACTGTGTGGGCCTACAGCAATGTTGTAACTTAGTTCTCAGAACTGATCGTGACAATGAGAAGTGTCTATTTTTGCTTAGAAATGCCTCCATCCTGTGTAAATTTGGAATAAATACCTAAGCTATAGTATTTCTAAAGACTTTTCCAAATAAATGAGTATAAATGATACATCATATTTTTTCAAAAGAATAAATGCATAGCATAGATCATATATATATATATATATATATATATATATATATATATATATATATATATATCATATGGGGGTTATAGTGATTCTATCCTTACTAAAATGATAATTTTGGTGTCAGTGACTGTATTCCTGAAGACTATGTTGATGTATTGCACATCACTATTCAGCATGTTACCACACAGGTAAAGCTTCTGACTGGTAAGTGATTGCTGTAGTTAAACCTGCCAGTATGACTAATGAGTTGGTACTTCCTTCATCCTCTAAATCATTCGCAGTTGCAAAACCAAAGCCATAAATCAGCACGGCTGAATTACCAGTTGAAAGAAGTTAACTTGAGTGCCTTCACCTTTCTTCTTATCTTGTAGCCTGAGGAGAAAAAGCAGGTATTTTTAAAGGCCATCCTTCCAAAAGTGAAGAAGATTTCTCCCTACATGGTACTTTCCTGAATGAATCTTTAATAAGAAAGCAAGTCAGAGTTCTGGCCAACCCCAATACCTTAAAAGTAACCTTTTGGGGCTGGAGAGATGGCTTAGCGGTTAAAAGCTCTTGCCTGCAAAGCCAAAGGACCCAGGTTCAATTCCCAGGACCCATTTAAGCCAGATACATAAGGTGGCTCATGAGTCTGGAATTATGTGCAGTGGCTGAAGGCGCTGGCACATTCATTTTTTTCCCTCTCTCTCTCTTTCTCTCTCCCTCCCTCACTCCCTTCTTCCCTCTTTCTCTCTCACTATCACTCATGTTCAGTAGAGATTCACTGAGGCTTTTTAGAGTAGTATTGAGAGGAAGTAAAAAGTCTTCAACACTCCCAATTACACTAATAACTATTTGCCCTCAACTGTGACCCTTGGCCTACGAATACCTACATTTCCGTGTGGTGACTTGAAGCTCTTGGATTAGCTGATATTAAAGCTTCCTCTCAAGGGTTAGGAAGATGGCTCAATGGCTAAGAGTGCTTACTACTCAAGCATGAGGACCTGAGTTCCGTCCCCAGAACCCACATACAATGCTAGGTGTGACTGCACACACCTGTAACCCCAGCACTGTGGAGGTGGTAGGGGAAAGACAGAAAGAGACAGAAAGATCACTGGGGCTCACTGGACGGCCAGTCTATCCCCCAAAGAATGGCAAAGTCCAGTTCAGGAGAGATTCTAACTCCAGGAAAACAGGCAGAAGAGTGATCATGGAGAACACTAAACAACCTCCTCTCTGACCTCCACATGCACGTAAATGGGGCACACATACATGCATACAACACACACACATATCACATACAAAAAAGTAACCCAAACCATAAGAAGCTGCCTTTTAGCTAGTAAAAACTTGTTGAGGGCTGGAGAGATGGCTTGGCGGTTAAGGCGCCTGCCTCCTAAGCCTAAGAATGCTGGTTCCAATCTCCAGTGGTTCCAATCTCCAGGTCCCACGTTTAGCCAGATGCAGTGACGCAAGGGTGCAATGCCTCACTTGACCACAAGGGGGCGCATGCATCTGGATTTTGTTTGAGGCAGCTCAGAGGCTGCTGGCACGCCCATTTCTGTCTGTCTTCCTCTCCCTCTCTCTCTGTCTCTCTCAAAAAAAAAAAAAAAAAAAAAAAAAAAAAACTTGTTGAGTACATTGAATAGTTGTAATATGGTAGAACGATCAGGAACCACTCCCCTGGTTTCTGTACGACCTCTGAGTATTGTTACTCACTTTGTTTCTCATAACTTGTCTTTATTGTCCTCAACTCCAGCGATTGCCACTCCACCCGAGTCCTCCATTCCATTGTACCCGGATAATGCTATCACAAGAAACGACTAGACTTCTGACACTGCACTCTGGAGCTGCCAGTGCTACTTGTTTCCTGACTCCCTTTCTTCCTCTCTCCCTCCTCCCCTCCCTCCCTCCTTTCCTTCCTTCCTTCCCTCATTCCTTCCTTCCTTCTTCTCCTTGTCAATCTGAACTAGTTCTGCAATCCCTTAAGTCCTGCAATTACCCATAAAGATTTCATTTCCTTCCCTGAGTGTCACTGCCTGGAATTTTGAGCCATACACCAACCCTCAATCTTGTCTCAAAACCCATCCTCGGAAGCTGACACTGAACCCAGCACTTCCTTCAGCCAGGGTGCTAGGGCAGCCCCACTCCCTCACACCATGTGGAATGGAGTCAACACACTTAGTAACTGCTCTGTCCTTCCTTCTAACCAGTAGAATCTCAAGTCCAAGGCACCCCACTATCCGGCCTAATAGCTCTCTGACCTTGCCTCCTACTACATTCTAGTTTTCACCAACTCAGTCACCTAGTCTCTCACTGCATTTTATCTGTGCCATATGCGCTCCTTTCCCTCACCCGAAATGACCTTCGCTGAGGCATTGGCACAGCGGTGAGCATAGCTGCCTTCCAAGATGCCTTTGTTCAGAAGCCCATGTGGACAGCTACCCTCAAATCCTTCAGACTTTCCCACCAAAGTCACCTCAACAGGGCTAAGGTCTTAAAAATTTCAACACTCCTCCCATTACACACATGCTGTCATATAGTTTGGTTACCAGTTTATTCTTTTTTTTTTTTTCCTTAGAAAAGAACAAATGTAGAGCTGGGGAGATGGTTCAGCAGTTTCTTGCAAAACTTGCTGGACTGGGTTTGATTCCCTTGTACCCAAGTAAAGCCAGATGCACAAAGTGGCACTGTATTTGGAGTTCATTCGCAGTGGCAGGAGGCCCTTGTGTGGCCATACTTACTCTGTGTGTCTTGCTCTCACCCTCTTATCTCTAGCTACCAAGTTACATCTTTTATTTATGGTGTTTATTATATCACCCCCCTAAAATGACCTTCTCAAGGGCAGAGATTTTTGCCCATTTAATTTTTGTTTTCCATACCCTTAGCACCTACAACAGTGCCTGATACCTTGTAGGCACTCGGTCAATACCTTTGAAATGAAAGAGTAAAGTACTGGAAAGTGTACCAGTTGGACTGCCGCTTCTTCTCAACAGCTTTGTCAAACTGACTGCATGGTTCAGATTCTATATTGCACTTCCTCTATAAACAAAAGAGCTCACATAACTTCGTCACGCGCTGCCAGGATTTACAAGCCAGAACCTTTAACCACTGAGCCATCTCTATAGCCCACTTAAAACTTCTTAAGCCAAGCTTCAATTAACTTCCAGCTCAGAAACTCACTTGGTACTTCCCTTCTGTCTTCAGACCCTGCCTTCATACTGATGTTTGTTTACATGTGAACTCAAACCCTTATGCTAACGAGAAATATGTAAGAATTCACTTTTAGATTTCTACTATTCACCTCTAGGAAGAATTTAAGGTTTGGGGACTTCTTTATGCCCAGGAAAAATCACACTTGCCCAACTTTTCCTCTCCTCACTTAGGCCAAGAGTTTAGGGAAATTTGACCTAATCCAAAAGGGATATTTGAAAAGAGTTTGAAAACAAATTATAGTGGTATTTTATTTTAAAGAGAAGAAGAACGAGGAGCTGAGGAGATGGTTCAACAGTTAAAGGTACTTGCTTGCAAGTCTGCCAGCCTGAATTCAATTCACCAACCTCCACAGATAAGAAGAAAGCAGAAGCCCACAGCCTATCTAGCAGCAAAACAAGAGGCCCTTTCTCCGAGAAGGTGGAAAGAGAGGACGGACATGCTGAGGCTGTGCCCTGACCTCCACGCATCCACGGGGGTATGCACATGCCTCACACATATACATGCAGACACACAAAAATTCTAATTAAAGTAAGTACAGTGCACATAAAAATATTCTCTCCTTTGTGTTGATAGAAGCTTTATGAAGTCATTTTAGAGAAGATGCTATATGCTGAAATTGTCACTTACTTTGATTTCTTATCATTGTTATCTGTCAAGATAAAAGCAATGCAAAAGAGGTTAGTAATAATGGCAAAATACGACATGATTATTAATAATTTTCCCCCAGAAAAGCATTCCTATGAAGTACTTTATATATATATGTATATATATTTAAAATTTTTTATTGACAACTTCTATACTTACAGACAATAAACATGATATTTCCCTTCCCTCCCCCCATTCTCCTTCAGAACTCCACTCTCCATCATATCCCCCCACCCCGTGTGTCTTTTTATTTTATGTCATCATCTTTTTCTCCTATTATGAGGGTCTTGTGAAGGTATTGCTAAGCACTGTGAGGTCATGGATATTGAGGCCAATTTCTGTCTGGACAGTTGCATTATAAGGAGTGGTACCCTTCCTTTGGCTCTTACATTTTTTCCGTCCCCTCTTCTTCAATAAAATACTTTTATTACTACTACTTTTATTAGTAAAATATTACAGATTAGGGTCTTTTTTTATTCTTCCTTTTTATATGTATGCACATATATGTCACTTTTTCAGGCTCAGAACTGCAGCCTTTTGCAGGCTCTGAATTTCTCTTCATATCATGAAACATTTGTATTTTCTGAATATCAAATGGAGATTTTCTTTTTTCTTTTTTTTTTTTTTTTTTTTTTGTTTGTCTTTTTGAGGTAGGGTTTCACTCTGGCCCAGGCTGACCTGAAATTCACTATGTAGTCTCAGGGTGGCTTCGAACTCACGGCGAACCTCCTACCTCTCCCTCTAGAGCACTGGGATTAAAGGTGTGCACCACCACGCCCAGCTTTTTTTCCTTTTTGAGGCAAGTTCTCACTATGTAGCAGAGGCTCTTCTGGAACTCACTGTGTGACCCAAGGTGTTCTCAGACTCACAGCAGCTGCCCTGCTTAGGCAGTGCTACAAGAACAGACACAAGAGACTGCCTAGTGAAAAACCAACACTTCTCCATTAGCTAAAGTAAATCTGATTTCTTAAATTTATAGATTAAAATGAATATTGACTGATTGTTTAGTTCATTACAAACATCAGACTTTATTTAATAGGCCTCAAGTCAACTGGACAGTAAGATGTCATTGATACTTCAAGATCAGTAGAATCCATGCTAGTGAGTAACATGTTAGGTTACTTTACTGAGCACATATTAGAGTGTTGTAGGGTAGGAGGTGAAAGTGGAGGTATAGGCTGATGGGTATAGGGAAGCCAAGGGAAAAGAATCCCTAAAAAACACCCATTATCATGTACATCAAATCCTAGTTTCACTGACACTTTAATTTAAATAAGAGTAAAGAATAGGCCTGCCTTTAATCCCAGCACTCCAGAGGCAGAGGTAGGAAGATCACCATGAGTTCGAGGCCACCCTGAGAATACTGAGTGAATTCCAGGTCAGCCTGGGCTACAGTGAGACTCTAACTTGAAAACACACACACAAAAAATCAATAATAGGGCTGGGGAGATGGCTTATCAGTTAAGGTGCATAACTGCAAACCCAAAGGAGCCAGGTTCAATTCCCCAGGACCCATATAAGCCAGATACACAAGGTGGTACATGTGTCTTGGGTTCGTTTTCAGCAGCTGGAGGCCTTGGTGTTCCCATTCTAATTCTCTCTCTCTGCCTCTTTCTCTCTCTCTCTCAAATAAATAAAAAATATTTTTTTAAAAATCAATAATAAATTTTAAAAAACTAGATCACAAATTTGTCTGAAAGTCAGCAGGATCGTTAAACCAGTGACTTCTTTCTCTGCCTAATGAGAATAAAAAGTATAATCAAGTAGAAAAAAATAAATACATAAGAGTAAAGAGATATTATAGTGTAGAAAGAGGGCTTGAGAATCAGACAGCATTGGATTTGAACTATGATTCCAGTAACAATTACCCATATGACCCTCACCAAAGTTTAAAGTTAGCAAAGTCTCAATTTCTCTATTTATAAAATATAAAGTCTAAGATTTAGGGGGGTTGTGTTTTTGTTTGTTGGTTGGTTGGTTGGTTTTATGAAACAAAGTCTTCTAGCCCAGGCTGACCTTAAACTTACTCTTTAGCTCAGGCTGGCCTGAGACTCATGATGATCTTCCTACCTCAGCCTTTCAAGTGCTGGGATGAAAGGCTTGCACCATCATCACCACCATGCCTGGCAAAGTCACAGGATTTGCAAACGAAATACAAGCCTGGAGTCTTCTGTGCTGACAACATGCCAGGTACTAGTGTTACGAGCGCCATCCATACTACTCATCCTTACCAGCAGAGTGTTGGTATGGCTCCCCCTTAATGATTGCTAACATTACTGTGATCAATAATAGCAACCTGAACAAAGTTACCAACAGCAGTCAGTGCTGGGACAACCTTACTCTACCTGAAAGAAGGTGCTCCTGGGAGGTGCTTCCACTCACCCACACTTTGTGTGCTCTTACACAGAGCTGTCACACGTAACACTGCCTGGAGTTTAGACAGGCTCCTGTGGTTGGGTGGTTGGGTGTTAAGCTCAGGCACAATAATTGCTCTACATAATGTGGCTCATTTTTCTCGCTTATGGAAACTTCACTGGCTTATCTCACTTTTGTGCTTCCTGTCTTTGCACAAGAGTGGAGAAAATTAAAAGACCACTTACATGATCCATCTGACTCAAACGCATGATTTTCCTCTCCAAATTTCTTTACGCTGCGAAGAATTACCGAGTCAGACATAGTATTTGCAATCTGCTGTCAACAACCCTATAACATAAAAAGCACTGCTGTGATTATTGTGTCTTTTCTTCAACCAAAGTAGCCAAAATAATAATAATAATAATAAGCTTCCCTAATCAATTTCAAACAAAAGCAGGTCACTTATTTGGCTAATAACTCAATGAAAGAGCCTTAATATTAGGCAATATATACATATACATACCCATGGCTTTCTCTAGTTAATAGATGGATGGTTGATTTTTACTTATTTGCTCTTTCTGCTTCTCTGTGCTCGATTTATCTTAGTGGAATTAATGTAAAATCCCTAAGACAGCAAACCAAATCTGTGGCATTCTTGAGTCAGTAAAGATGACCAATTTTATTTAGAGTGTGTGAGTTCAAGACCAGCTTGAACTACAGAGTAAGGTCCAGGTCAACCTAAACTAGAGGGACACCCTACCTCGAAAAAATACCAAAACAAAACAAACAAAAAACCTAAATTAGCCTTCCAACATGCCCTTCAAGAAAGACTTAGGGAACATTACACAAGAAAGAATGTGAGAGCCACAGGATAGAAAGGTGTACGCCATGGTATTGTCTTCCCCCAGAGACTGACCTCATCATGACTGCTGAAACCCCCACTGGGAAGAGTCCTCAGTAAAATGGGGATGAAGGAGAGGGGTAAAAGACAAAACTTTAGCCAGGTGTGGTGGCGCACACCTTTAATCCCAGCACTCAGGAGGCAGAGGTAGGAGGATCGCCATGAGTTTGAGGACACCCTGAGACTACACAGTGAATTCCAGGTCAGCCTGGGCTAGAGTGAAACCCTACCTAAAAAAAAAAAAAAAAAGACTTTACCCAAAGCATGGGTTTCTATGCCCATGTCATCATCAATGCCTTTAGCCAATGACCACCAGGAATACAGCTGTAGACAAACAAATTGTTTTTAAACTCAGTGCCACAAAGACCAACATGGCTGAGGTGGGCCACGGAGTGTCTCAGTAGGAGGATGCTAGAAAGATCTTGTTATGTCACTTGCGCTTCCATTAAGAAACTTGAAAAGGAATTTATAAAAGTGGGATTTGGGGGGCTAGAGAGATGGCTCAGCGGTTAAGGTGTTTGCCCAAAGCCTAATGACTCCAGTTCCATTCCCCAGTACCCACATAAAGGCAGATGCACAAAGCGGCACATGCATCTGAAGTTCAATTGCAGCAGCTAGAACCATAGCACACCCATTCTCCACCCCCGCCCAGCATGGTGGTACATGCCTTTAATCCCAGCACTTGGGTAGGAAGATTGCTATGAGCTCCAGGCCAGCCTGAGATGGCATAGTGAATTCCAGGTCAGCCTGGGCTAGAGTGAGACCCTACCTCGAGAAAAACCAAAAAATAAAAACTAAAACTAAATATTTTTATTTATTTATTTGAGAGAGTGAGTATAGGTGCACCAGGACCGCTTGCCACTGTAAACGAACTCCAGATGCATTTGCCACTGTGTGCATCTGGGTTTGTGTGGGTTCTGGAGAATTGAACCCAGGCCATCAGGCTTTGCAAGCAAGTGTGTTTAACTAGTGCGCCACCTCCCCAGCCCCAAAATCAGTATTTCTTAATAATTTGCAAGAATAATTTTTTAAAATTCAGATTTGCAAAATAAGATTTAAGTTATTTTCTTTTCATCTGAATTGTTATATAAGAAATTATTTTACTCTCCTCCAAATTTCTTAGGAACAGATTGAGAAGTTTTAGCATTTTTTTTTAAATCTATCTTCCAGTAAACTTCAGAGCAACCCTCTAACCCAATGAGTGAGTTCCAGGTTCAGTTAAAGACCCTGTCTCAAAATATAAATGAGATCTCTAAGTAGTGGTTGGCTGACTTTGGCTTTGAATTCCTCAAGAAATTTTAATTGTCCACATAAGCCTGTGTCCCTTTCTATTCAATGATACATGGCATTTAACCTGCTTACTACATGTGCTTCTGTTCAACTATCCAGGGTTGAAGTTTCCTTTTGATAAAATGTATAATCTTATCAGCACAGAAATACACATCGGAGGGCATTCTCCTGACCATTATTTGTAGATATAGCAAAGATTTGGTGTGTGGGGGGCTGCTTGATTGCAAAGCCTGTAGGCCTGGGTTTGATTCCCCAGTACCCTTGTAAAGCTAGACTCACAAAGTGACTCATGTGTCCAGAGTTTGTTAGCAATAGCAAGAGGTCCTGGAAACACACACACACATACAAAGAAAAAAATTTAATAATATTTTTCTACCTTAGAACATTAGCAACTACTGCTAAAAGATGACTGCTGGGCAGAAGAGAGAAAGGCAAGACCAGAATCTGGATGGGTCACCTGTGAAAACCTGGCACAAGATAGCCTCCAGAAAAGAGCCTAAATGAACATCACTACAGGGGGCCGCAGGTGATCCAAGATGGAGGAGATACAGGTCCTGCAAGCCATGGGGAACAGGGTAAAGATCCTGGGGTACAAAGGGTCAATGGCCAGCATTTTCCTAGGTGCACTTCATGATGGCCAAGGTTTCTGGTGTGTCTTTGTGAGATATCAGACTGGAACAACAGATGAAGAAGTTGAACCTCACCAAAGGCTGAGGTCACCACTAGCAACTGGCTATGGATATTATAGGAAAGAAGGAGGGTGGAAGGAAGGAAGGGAGGGAGGGAGGGAGGGAGGGAGGGAGGGAGGGAGGGAGGAAGGAAGGAAGGAAGGAAGGAAGGAAGGAAGGAAGGAAGGAAGGAAGGAAGGAAGGAAGGGGAGAAGGGAGGGATGGAAGAAGGGAGGGAAAGAGGAAGGGAAAAGGGAAAAAGGGAAGGAAAAGATGGATTGAGTAATGGTCTCTCAGGAGCTGAGATCGGTCATTTCAGGCTGGGTGATTTCTTGGTGCCTCACGATCTTTAACACTGGTCATTTGGGACCTTATCCCAGTGACAATGGGAGCATAGAAAGGCTTTAAACCAGCAAAGAATATGATCAGATTTATACTTCAAGGGGCTGGGGGAGATGGCTCAGTCAATAAAGCACTTGCCACACAACTATGAGGATCTGGGTTCAGATTCCCCAGCACCCATGTAAAAAGCTAGGTGGGACAGTATGCACCTGTAATCCAAATATTGGGGAAAAGCAGAGACAAGTTATTTGTGGGGCTTGTTGGGTAACTTTCTAACCCACTCAGTGAGTTCCAGGTTCATCTAAAAACCTTGTCTCAAAATATAAAGTGGGAGCTGGAGAGATGACATAGCAGTTAAAGCACTTGCCTATGAAGCCTAAGGACCCAGGTTTCATTCCCCAGAACCCTTGTAAGCCATATACACATGGTGGTACATGCATCTGGAGTTCGTTTGAGGTGCCTCCTCCACATTCTCTCTCTCTCTCTCTCTCTCTCTCTCTCTCAAATAAATAAATAAATAATATCAAAAATATAAAGTGGAAGCCAGGTGTGGTGGTGCACGCTTTTAATCCCAGCACAGGAAGCAGATGTAGGAGGGTCATCATAAGTTTGAGCCACCCTGAGACTACATAATGAATTCTGTAATGAATGAGCCTGGGCTAGAGTGAGAGCCTACCTCGAAAAACCAAAATATAAAATAAAGTGGAAAGCGATTGAGGAAGATACCCAATATTGACCTCTGGCTTCCACATGCACATGCACACAGACATGTACACACACAACACGCACCAAAAACTTGTACTTTAGAAATTACTCTGATAAAGCTTGAAAGATTTTGGTGTGTGTGCAGTATTGTGACATGTGTGTATGTAGTGTATGCATGTGTATAGAGATGTGTGTGCTCCACGCACGTATGTACAAAAGCCATTGTTGGGGGTCCCCTCTTTCACTCTGCTGCCTTTCCTTGAAACTTTGTCTGTCACTGAACTTTGAGATTGCTTTGGTTTTCTTTGTTGTTGTTGTTGTTGGAATAGCTGACTACTAAACTTCAGTGACCCTCCTGTCCCTGTCCCTGTCCCTGTCCCTGTCCCCCTCGGTGCTTTTTATATTGGTGCTGGAGATTAAACTCGGGTCCTCATACTTACACAGCACTGAGCCATTTCCCCAGCTCCAATGCTTAGGACCATGTGGCTATTATTATAAAAAGAATTATGGGGCTGGATAAATGGCTTAGTGGTTAAGCACACTTGCCTGTAAAGCCAAAAGGGTCCAAGTTTGATTCCCCAAAACCCAAATGAGCCAGATGCACATGGTGGTGCATGCATCTGAAGTTTGTCTGCAATGGCTAGAGGCCCTGGCACACCTATTTTCCCTCTCTCTCTCTCTCTCTCCTCCCTCCCTCAAATAAGTAAATAAATCAATAAATAAAATATTTTTAAAAAGAATTATGCTTTCATAAAGCCAAGCTTAAAATCAGCTAGCTTACTGGCATTTTTATTTTGGATGAATGTTTCAATCTATTCACCCATTTTTACCACACACACATTTTCAGACAACCGATGTACATAATAGCATTGCTCTATGACAGCAACTAAGCTGCCTGCATTAAGAAATCAGAGGCTGAGGAGGTGGCTCAAGTGCTTGCTTGCCCTGCTGTGATTCCCCAGGACCTATGTTAAAGTCAGATGCACAAAGTTGTGGATGTGTGTTTCTAGAGTTTGTTTGCAGTAGCAGGAGACCTTGATATTATTTTCTCTCTCTCTCTCAAATAAATAAATAATTTTTTTTTAAATTCAGGGTTAGGAAGATGGCTTTGTGGTTAAAGTCACCTGCTTGCAAAATCTGTTTGCCCTGGTTTGAGTCCCCAGCACCCATAAAAAGCCAGACACAGAAAGTGGCACAAGCATCTGGAGTTCATTTGCAGCAGCAAGATGCTCTCTCTCTCTCTCTCTCAAATAAGTAAAGATTTTTTTAAAAAGCAATTCACTCTAAAACAATAACGGCTATCCATGTACTTTGCACTGACCTCACTCTCCGTTGGAGAATGTGCTTCTCTTTTTCAGATGGTCTTAGAACGTGAGGAGAGAATCAACCCATTGCACCTCACCAGGGCACCAGCTGAACCCATAGAATAATTGGGGAAATGAGCAAGAGTGCTGCTTTCTCAGCAAACCTGGTATCAGCACAGGGGTGAAGGAGATAGACAGAGAGAACACTCAACCCCTACCAAACCAGAGATCCAGAGACTCCCATGACCTCGTCACTGAAATAGACCTAAAATGAACCCAACATGGCTCAGGGAAATTCAAGGAAGAGGGGGCAGAAAGATTGTTAGAGCCATAAGTTGGGTCATTATGCACAGAGACATTGCCTTACCCCCATAACTGATGGCTATCCCCACAATGCAAGACCCACAATCCTTGAGGGGGGAGGGCAGGGAGAAGGCTAATGATGGTACCTTCATGGCTCTATGCACATTATATAGATAACTAATAAAAAAAAATTTAAGTTAAAAAAAAAGCAATCAGTAGTGAATTCTTCAAGTTTCTATCCGAGCATTGTAGCATTGTTTATTGTATAACAAAAGGCCCACAAATCAAAAATGCAAGTCCTCACAAAGTGAAATTTAAAGGAAACAGAAAGCACAAGCTTAAAATGCTATAAGCAAAACTAGGCACTTACCTATGAATGTGAATTTGAGGAATCCAAGAGAAACAATGGACTCCACTGTGGAAAGTCAGAATATTCCAACCTGTCCCAACTTAGTTTTCATTGTAATAAAGCATGGAACAGAAATCAGGCTTTTTCCAGAACGTTATCTATTTGTTTACAGGTCAATGTCCTATAGTCCAGAACTAGCACAGTTCAGTGACATGAGAGGAAAGGTTGAACATACTCAAAGCAGTAACCCCAAACCTACAATGCACCCAGAATGCACTGTGAACCCCTCTGAGGTTGACCACGGGCACTGGTAAGTACTGACTTGCCTTTGAGCCAGAAGGGCAGAGGTTCCAGCAAAACACACCCAGCTCTTCATTTTGTAAACCCTTATTTTTGAAAAGTTACATTAAAAATCTAAAGACAAAAATACTTTCCTCTTAGCTTTAAAAAGTGACCCTTAGGAACTTAGAGGTTGCAGGTATCTGATACCCAACCCAGCCCCACAGCTTCGATAATGTACAATGGCCTTTTGCTGAGAAATTCGAGTAATGGATGACCCTTGAGCCTTGGTGTGATCAGTCAACAACCTCAGGCTCTGCTCACCAGATGCAGCTCTGTGTAAATAGAAATTAATGATTTTTCAAAAGGGTTTCAATTAACAAAGTTTCAAGTTCAATAAACACTTACATCCAGGTGTGGTGGCACACGCCTTTAATCCCAGCACTTGGGAGGCAGAGTTAAGAAGACTGCCATGAGTTCAAGGCCACCCTGAGACCATTTAGAGCATTCCAGTTCAGCCTGGGCTAGAGCAAGACCCTACCTCAAAAAGCCAAAAGGAAAAGAAAACACTTAGAGCTTTACCAATGGCTTGCACTGTCTGCATCTCCTCCTCTGTCTTCTGGTTAATCTTTTCACACTCCTCAGAATGCTCTCATTTTTTCACCTTTCTCCTTGCCTGAGCTAAACTTTTCCTAAACACACCTCACTATGGCCTTCAATGAGGAATCACAGCAGCCAGTGTTGATGGAGCCCTTGTTAGGGGCCTTGTCCACTGGGACAGATTTATTTGCGTCACCTTCTTTGGCTTTCTCAACTTTGGGAATTATATGGTTATGTGCTCCATTTTACAGTTCAGGAAACAGATGCTCAGGAAAGTGAAATGATATATCCAAGGCCTTTCAACTAGAATGAAATGAAGTGAGCCACCATTAGGATTTCTACCCTGTGGTCTATTTTTTTTTAAATGAACTGCACATGCATGTGTCACTTTGTGCATCTGGCTTTATGTGGGTACTGGGGAATTGAACCTGGGTCCTTTGGCTTTGTAAGCAAGTTCCTTAACTGCTAAGCCATCTCTCCAGCCCCATACCCTGTAGACTAAAATGCAATTGCTAGATGGGTACTTCACAGTTTTCAGAAAACAAACTAAAAGTTCAAATTTTCTCACTTTTAAGTTTCTTTGCTGTAAATATATATTTAACATTCAGCATCTACTATTATATCTCCTGGAATTCACACTATTGTTGTTATTTGCTTCACATCGCTTACAGAAAACATTAAACCAAGAGCAGCTTGTGGGAGGCAAGGGTTTATTTTGGCTTACAGACTCAAGGGGAAGCTCAATGATAGTAGGGGAAAGTGATGGCATCACCTCCTGGCCAGCAACAACAGCAGCAGGAGAGTGTGCCAAATATTGGCAAGGGGAAGCTGGCTGTAACACCCATAAGTCTACACCAAATAACACACTGCCTCCAGGAGGCTTCAGTTCCCAAGTTGCCACCAGCTGAGGACCTAGCATTCAGAACACATAAGTTTATGAACTACACCTGAATCAAACCACTACATTCCGCCCCTTGATCCCATAAACTGATAATTATACATGATGTAACATACAATGTATTCAGTCCAACTTTAGAAGTCCCATAGATTTTTATCAATACCAATGTTGTTCAAATATCCCCATAGTCTAAGATCTTTTAACTGAATCATAATACCAAAAAATCCCATAATGGCACAGAATAAACAGTCACACTGCAAAAGAGAGCACTGGTCATAGCAAAGAAATATTCAACCACTGCAAGATTTAAACCAGGGCAAATAGCAAACTCTGTAGCTCCAAGTCCAACAACTCTATCTAATGACAAGTCTCCAAGTCCATAATTTTAACCAGTAACAAGTTTCTGGAGTTCCAATTCCACCCCTCCAACTAGGCTACTCACAGTCCCTGGAAATTTCATCTGGTGCCAGCATCTCTCCTTGGCAGCCATCCCATAGTCCTGGCATGTCCATTGAGTCTGCAGCTGCAACTCACAGTTCATCCTCATGGCTCCATTGGCTCTCCACACAGGTAATCCCACATGTCTGCTTCACACTGCCCATGGCCATTTCCAAAATACAAAACCGTGTTGCCAACTTAATCACCCTCATTTCCTGCATTTGTTGTACTCTACAATACCAGATGGACTATCCAGTTATTAATCAGGGGGGAGGGGATAAAAGTAGACTTTGAAGAACAGGACATTCCTTCAGCATTCAGACCACTTCAAAAGACTCTGCATTCTTCCTGTTGTCCCAATGCAGATCAGCTGGCCCAGTCTCAATGGTTGTGATTTCTCAAACAACTGCAGCTGAACAGGCAGCAGTTTCAGCCCAAAGATTTCTTTCTGTGCCATATCCCTCTGCTCACACCAGTCCATTTCTATGGAATGCAACCCTGAACAAGTTCTCAGGAGACTGGCACACAAACTGCTTCTAGCCTAGTCCAGGCAAAGCTCTTTCTTCCCTTTATAATCCAAACCTCACAGTCCATAGTTCTTACGGCATTCAGGTCTTTCAACTCTGACCAGAATGGTCCATCAATCTGACACAGAGCACTGCATGCATTTCTTAAACCAAGGTTTCAAGTCCTTCCACATTCGTCCCTCAAATAAGTTCCAAAAGGCCAACAGCCACACAGTCAGGTTTCTAGCAATAATGACCCCACTTCTGGTACCAACTTTACTGTTGCAGTCAGCTTCCCATTGCTGGCAGAAAATATCAAACCAAGAGCAGCTTGTGGGAGGAAAGGGTTTATTTTGGCTTGTAGACTTGAGGGGAAGCTCCATGATGGCAGGGGGAAACAATGACATGAGTAGAGGATAGACATCACCTCCTGGCCAACATCATCTGACAGACAACAGCAGCAAAAGAGTGTGTCAAACTTTGGCAAGGGGAAGCTGCCTATAACACCCGTAATGCTGGCCCCAGTAATACATTGTCTCCAGGAAGCTTCAATCCCTAAATTTCCACCAGATGAGGACCTAGCATTAAGAACACATGAGATTAAGGACACCTGAATCTAATCACTTCAACTATTTAGTCCCAAGTTGTATATTGTATTTATATGTTAAAATCTCAATTTTTGAGGATCATCAAAGAAAGGCAAGATTTCTAGAGATTCTTTTATCCAAGGTAGTCTAAGAAACCTGGGTATAGGCTGACTTTAGGAACAATGCAAATATAAATATATTGGCTCAAGCAGTTCAGACTCAGGATAAGGAGAGTTTGCTTCATCCAAAACCAAAATTTAAGCAGCAACAGAGCAGTGGGGTTGTAGCTTTGACTGGGAAAAGAATCTCAATAAAATTTTGCTATTTCTGTTGTAGTGAAAACAGCCAGAGGGTAAAACTATTCAAATGCTCAAGAGGAAATAGTCAACTCAGGCCCATATCTGAGTGGCTCACAGGTCCGATCTGGTATCACTAGATTTGTGGTCACATGACATGTATATCTAGGGGTAGAGGAAGCCTAGAGTTTTGGAGCTGCGAACAGCATCTCACATCATCTTGTGAATGAGAGCAGTGAGAACACACAGTGACCAGGGCAGAGCCCACAGGGGTTAGGTGCTGTCTTCTGTGCTTCTTCACCCCAGTCCCCAGGCATACCAAAACAGTGTGAACACCAGGTGAATTACTCTAACTTCCCGTAGTGATAGGTGAGTATTTATGGTTTATGGTCTGAAAACAGGCAAGGATAAAATATCAACTTTGGAGCTTGAGAGATGGTTTAATGGTTAAGGTGCTTGCCTGAAAAGTCTAAAGACCCAGGTTCAATTCCCCAGAACCCAAATAAGCCAGATGCACAAGGTGGGACATGCATCTGAAGTTCATTTGCAGTAACTGGAAGCCTTGGTGTGCCCATTCTCTCTCTCTCTCTCTCTCTCTCTCTCTCCCCTCTCCCTCTTCTTTTCTCTCCCTCTCTCTCAAATAAGTAAATAAATAAAATATTTTTTAATATCAACTTTTTTTTCTTAGTGTTTGTTATATGCCAGGCACTATTCTAACTAACTCTGGAGATACAAGAATGAGTATGACAGAAATCCTTGCCCTCATGACTCTTACACTCTAGTACACCTCAGGTTGGAAGACAGGGTACAGGAAAGCAAAACATATATGTTACATTGTGGCCCATACTATGAAGACAAGCATGGAGATATAAGATATAAGGAACACTGGAGGGCTATGATAAGGTAATCAAAGTGAGAGGTGACATGTGAATAATAATTAGAAGAATATGAAGGGACATATATGCTGGCATCTTGGGGGACAGTAAGTCCAAAGTCCTTGGGGCAGGAGACAATTGTTATGGTTAAGGAAAAGAGCACTCAGCATAGCTGGAACACAGTAAGCAAATGGGGGGGAGCAGTTGTAGATGGTGTCAGTGTGGTGGGAACAGGAGAGTGGCTGATCTTGCAGGAAAATCATTCTTAAAGTATGATTCCTATAACAGAAGGTGCTACAGAGCAAAGAGCCTGGAAGTCTCCACACAATGGCATGGTTTACAATGAATGACAGGCCAAGAATGGCTTTCAGTGACAGTGGAATGAGTTATAGACAGTTGAGGATTAAAACTTTACCCCAGTGACACACACACAAAAAAAGATAACTTAGGCAGGCAGTTTTATACCAACTACACTCTTTTTCTTGGTTATTATCACCATGGAGATCAATATAAGTTGTGAAAAGTCAGCATGTGTCAGCAGGCACAATATAATTGGTTATCTGGGTGAGATGAGGACTGGCAGAAAGAACAATGTCTAAAGTAAAGCTTCCTTATGTAGTTTTGATTTTCTACTTTTGTAGTATTGTTTTTTGAGCAAGTTGTGTGGAAGAATATAATTGCTGCAGTTTTATTCATTACATAGGACAGCAAAAAGAACTGGCTTCATATCCAGGTCCTGTCCCTTACTTGCTTGGTTATTTAGTGATAGCAGTATTTGATAATGGCTTCACATGACAGTAGATGGTGGGGGAAGGTTCTCTACTCCGTAAAGTCCCTCAAGACCCCAGACTGAAGCTAGAGAAATGGCTTAGTGTTTAAGCGCTTGCCTGTGAAGCCTAAGGACCCCGGTTAAAGGCTCAGTTCTCCAGAACCCACGTAAGCCAGATGCACAAGGAGGCACATGCATCTGAAGTTCATTTGCAGTGGCTGGAGTGGAGTGGTGTCCATTCTCTATTTCTCTATACCTGCCTATTTCTGTATCTCTCTCTCTCTCTCAATCTCTCAAATAAATAAATAAATAAATAATTTTTTAAAAAGAACCCAGACTGACAAAGCCTCTGTCATCCTGAAGATATGACTCTCAAGGTCTCCTTGAACACTGACATATAGACATCACATAGACAAGGATAACATAGGTTGTGTTACATGTGGACAGTTTCCACGTGCCAAACCTGCAAGTAGCATTCATTACTTGTGCCCACATTCTTTTCACTAGGACTGTGTCTCACGGTCGGTCACTCCTCAGTGCAAGAGAGACTAGACTAAGATCTAACTGTGTGCCTACATTTGGTAAAAAGCTAATCAATCTCAGGAGATAGGTTCTGAAATCATAAAGATTTCTGCTCTTGCACTAGCTCGGTGACTTTAGGCAAGTGACTCAGTCTCCAGCAGTATCACTTTCTTCATTTGTGAAATGGGAGTAGGAATACTAGCCCCCTAGAGAGGTGGGGCCCACCGAAACCTCCCCATGCTCTGGATTCTGGGGAGAGCTGCTGCTGCGTCTGCTCGTACACTGTTTGAATGTGGAGGCACAGCGGGTTCTCCTATACCACGAGTGCTACCAACCAGTTGGTCTGACTCTCGGAGAACATGGTCCGAGGTTAGCAAGTTTTAGATTTGGATCAGAATTTAGTCCATCTAGACAGAATGTGCTGTTCATCCCAGATGCAAAAATCTCCCACACTTCTAACTGCGCCCTCCTTGATCACATCTTACAGACACAATTCAGGCTACCCCTCAAATTGACATGTTCTTTTAAGTCTCTTTTTTGCATGTATAGTGGATATGAGTGGGGGATGAAAATCTTGGGGAGTATGCACGTGGAGGACAGAGGTTGATGTTTGGTGTCTTCTTCTGTTGATTTCCTCTTTATTTTAATGCAGGAAGGTCTCTCACTTGCGCCCAGGGCTCACCAATTTGGAGAGTCTAGTGAGTCCGTTTGCCCCAAGGATCTACTGTCTCCACCTCCCGGTAAACTTCTTGACAGTGGCTACTTCTATCAAGTACAGTACTAGCAACACAAGTTCAAGCTGTCATACAATACTTTCCTTGGATGCCTCCAAGAACCTTCTACCTGTTTCTCTGCCTTCCAGCTTGCTCAGCTCTGGCCATCTTGTAATCAAAGGGCATAATATGGGAATTTGGGGTGTCTTTGAGAGTATCAGAGCCTTTCCCAGCTCTTGAATGGGCAATAACTCAGGAGCTGAGGTGCATATGGTCACAGTAATACAGAACTTCCACTGAGCCAGTGGCCTTCAGGCTTCTGTCTTATAAATGTGTGTGAATGAATTTTGATCAGAAGAATAAAGCTTAAATATTTTTATTTATTTATTCGCAAGCAGAGAGAGAGAGAGAGAGAAAGAAGAGAGACAGACAGACAGAATGGGTGTGCCAGGCCTTCCAGATGCTGCAAACAAACTCCAAATGCATGTGCCACTTTGTGCATCTGGTTTTACGTGGGTATTGAGGAACTGAACCCAGGTCACTAGGCTTTGCAAGCAATCATCTTATCCACTGATTCACCTCTCCAGTCCCCTCTTCCAAGAATAAAGTTTAGAGAGATTTTTATTAGAGAGCTTGTAGAGATGGAGCTTTATAAAGCTTAAGAAAAGGAAAGGCTACAGAGCTACTGTAGAGCAACAGGGGGTTCCCGGAAATGGAAAAGCTTACTCAGAGACCTAGATTGGGATCTTTCACGGACATCTACTGGATTGGGAACTGAACTAGTCAATTCAATCCTGATGCCAAGTGACTGGATGTCACCAGGGTCTCAGGACTGGAGTAATTCCTTTACATTTCTTTCTCTTCTGAGGAAGGAAGAGATAAGACCAGAAGGGATAAGGAAAAAAAAAAAAACAGATGCTCTCTTACAGACCCAAGATCAGTCCTCTCTTTTATTTTCAGGGCCCTGTCACCCCTAAACTGTTTCATGAATACTTAAAAATGTGTTATCAGATCACTAATCTTTGGCTGAACCAAACTTGTAACGTCCAAAGTCTGCCCTGTCAGCCCTCTGGCCAACTGTCCAGCCACAGATCCCATCACAATCTTCCACTGTCAACATTTGCAGTCATAGTGGCCTTCCTCCAATTACTCTGTCTAGTCCCCCTGACTCAGGAACTTTACCAGCCACCCTGGCTTTCTTTCAGTTACTTTTTTTTGTTTGTTTGGTTGGTTGGTTTTCGAGGTAGGGTCTTACTCTAGCTCAGGCTAACCTGGAATTCACTCTGTAGTCTCAGGGTGACTTTGAACTCACAGTGATCCTCCTACCTCTGCCTCCCAAGTGCTGGGATTAAAGGCGTGCGCCACCACACCCGGCTCTTTCAATTAGTTTAATCTGTATATATTCTACCCCCTACCCCAGTTTAAGGATTGTATTTTCCCTCAACTCTACTCTTCTCTTTACCTTCCCCCTGGCTAATCCCTTGGCATGCATTTCCTAGGCCAGCCTTGTTGAAATCCGCAAGCTTGGGTAGACACCTTCATTTACATTAAAAACGTTTTATTTATTTATTTACTTGACAGAGAGAGAGAGAAAGAGGCAGATAAGGAGAGAGATTGAGAGAGAGAATGGATGTGCCAGGGCCTCTAACCACTGCAAACAAACTTCAGATGCATGTACCACCTTGTGCATCTGTCTTTTTGTGGTTACTGGGGAATCAAACCTGGGTTCTTGGGCTTTGCAGGCAAGTGCCTTAACCACTGAGCCATCTCTCCAACCCTGTTTAGTCTTTTGTTGCCTCTTGAACCCTTTTGAATAGACATCATCACCTTTTTCATCATTTGTACGGTTGTTTCAATCCATCATTGTTTAAACATTTTTAAATTAACATTTTTGGGGGGATTTTAAACTCTTCTATGATTACATATTATTAGCTCTCCTTTGGCCTGTAAGTATCATGAGGCCATATCTATTTTGCTCATCATCTCTATCCATAGTGTCTATCGAAATGCTGAGCTTTGCTTTATTGATCAATAATCATGGATCAAAAATAATTTGCTGAATAAATAGCTGAAAGAGTGCGCAGGCTAGGGGATAGAAACTTCTCAATGGGTAAAGAGCATGAAGTGTTTTTTGAGCTTGCGCCTAAATTCCAATAGTGAGCATGAATCCACCTTCTTTGTTTTCTCCCATCTGTGTGTCATGAACGTGGATTGCCTCCCAAAGACTATGCTGTAGGATGGAGGCATTATATATGCCAAGTGGATTGAAGGACAAGAGAGGAGTCTTTCTTAGGCTCAAAATGAGTTTAGGATTACCAACAGTGAAGAAGAGAAGCTAGGCCCACTAGATTGTTTACGAACTCCTAAAGGACATGGGTTTGTTTGTAAGAGAAATTTATCAGAAAAGTTACGATGCTATGAATGGAATAAAAATGAGAGCAGAGGTAAGATTAATCTGACAGCTATGAGAAAAACTCTTGCAAGGGGAAATTGCAAACAAACAAGTGCCCTTAACTGCTAAACCATCTCCTCAGCCCCAAGGGGGAAACTTTAGAAATGTGAATTTAGTGGAAACATGAAGAAAAGAGGAAGTACTCTCTTAGAGTTGGGAGTTATAAAGAGTTTAGGGATTTAGAGATTTAAAGACGAGAATTGAGAAATACCGTAGAAATTTTAAGGAAAGATGTGCAAACTTAGTAATGCTGTGAGGTCTACTTCTATCTTAAAATAAAAACTTTAAACATAAATGTTTGGGAATTTAGAGTATAGTAGGAGTTATCAGAAGTGACAATTGGATTTTTTTTTAATTTTAATTTTATTTTCTCTATTTATTTATTTATTTGAGACAGAGAGAGGGAAAGAGACAGAGGGAGAGAAAGTGAGAATGGGCATGCCAGGGCCTCTAGCCACTGCAAACGAACTCCAGCCGCATGCGCCCCCTTGTGTATCTGGCTTACGTGAGACCTGGAGAATTGAACCAGGGTCCTCAGGCTTCGCAGGCAAATGCCTTAACCACTAAGCCATCTCTCCAGCCCAAAAATTGGATTTTATATATAAAGAAGGTGTGAGTATTTTTTCACATAAGATCTTATTTTATATGGATTGTCTGATCACAATTTCAGAACAAGCAGACAATAAACTAAAGATAATCAATGTTAAAAACTGCTCTTTCAACTCAGCCAACAATGCAATCAGGAGTCACTGATATAAAGCCACATCCATACCTCAGTGGTCACCAAACCAGTAGGCACAGTGTCTTTAATGGTGAGCTGTTTAGAGCTACTAATTAGAGCACTATTATTTTTTCCAATGTCTAAGTAGCTGTAGGGATTCCAGCATGGTTTGGATAATCCAATTTAATCTTGGTGTAGTGTCAAAACCCAGCCACTAGAAACTTCAAGAAAGGCTCAGCGCTGTCAGAGCACGCATGAGAGTGGCGCATCTCAGGCATGCTTGTCAGCCTGGGTGGACGGATGAATTGCATACAATGAGACCGATAATAAGAAAGGGATCCAGGAAACAGAAATGGGGAGGATAGAAAAGCTTACTGTTTTTACAGTGGATTTGAATGGACAATGACACATCAGGAATCTAGGTGAGGGAGGAGAGGGAAGTCAGGGACCACTGAGGTGAAAGGTCACTCAGAGACGTCACAACAAGTCATTGGAATGAAGATTTGAGATGAGTCATGAAAGAGTCACTTAGTTGGACTGTTTTTTTCTACCTTTTCTTGTTTGTCTGTTTGTTTTTTTGTTTTTTTTCAAGGTAGGGACTAGATCTAGCCCAGGCTGACCTGGAATTCACTATGTAGTCTAAGGATGGCCTCAAACTCATGGTAATCCTCCTACCTCTGCTTCCCGAGTGCTGGCATTAGAGGCATGAGCCACCATGTTCCGCTCTGTCTGTTTTTTTTTTTTTTTTTTTTTAAGTGTCTACTATTACTTTCTAAAATCCCTATGAGAAAATCTTTAGAATATATAAAATTGTGTGTGCTCATGTGTGGGGTGGGTATATTTGTATTTACGGGTACCTCTTTGCAAAGTAATAGTGTAATTTAATTTGTGAAGCTATCTAGGATGTAAGATATATCAGTGAGTGTGACTATTTAGCCACATATGAAAGAATATCCCAGTTATAATGGATTATGTAATAAAGGCAATGGCTTCACATGACACAAAATTTGGAAGTATTGCTGGGCATGGTGGCACACGCCTTTAATCCCAGCACTTGGGAGGAAGAGGTAGGAGAATCACCGTGAGTTCAAGACCACCCTGAGACGACATAGCGAATTCCAGGTCAGCCTGGACTAGAGTGAGACCCTACCTCGAAAAACAACAACCACAACAAAAAAATTGGAAGTGTTTGGCCTCGGAGTTGGTTAGTATTTCAATCATATCATCAAGTGCCAGGTTTTTTCCATCCTTTCACCCTCTGGGCCTTCATTGTGTGATGCCTCACAGTCACAGGGTGGCTGCTACAGCTCTGGGTACATTCACACATACATGCTAAAGAAAAATAGGAAAAATGTAAGTGCAAACTAATTTTCCCAGAAACTCCAGAAGGACCTCAGTAAATTTCTTTTTATATTTCACTGGACAGAATTGGGTCACACGTCGAATGCTATTCTATCAAAAGAGAATAAGAATAGAATGACCTTGTCATTTTCCCTAAATGTATGTCTACCCTAAGCTGATATAAATTGGGGGTTTTATTAGTAAGAAAGTTGTGGTACCAAATAGTGATTATTGGACAAGGTGAATTACAGTAATGATAAAAGTCTCTAAAGAGAAACTTGTTTTGTGGAGTGGGTGTGAGTTTGGTGTCCAATAGATGGGCTTAAACTAAACATATGTGTGCATCTTTGGACAAGTCACTTATTTGACTTCTCTAAATCTGTTTTCTCATGAACTGGAGAAGTGAATCATATTGCCTTGGAGGGATTAAATATGGAAATATGAATATAGTGCTATAGCCTAGAGCCTGGAAAGCACAAATTGTTGTAATTGAGGTTATGATTGAAGAACTTATCACTGGTACACATTATGTGGCAAAGGAGCAGAAATTTCTCGAGATCCAATTTGAAGGGAGTGATAGAATATGGTGCATTGTAACTTTTGCTTTGGCTTAGAGTACGTTTTATATCCATATCTATCCATATCTATCTCCACATACAGTAGTCACAAAGGAGAAGAAAAGAAAAAAAGAAGAGAAAGAGGGAGAAGAGGAGGAGAAAGAGGAAGAAGAGGAGAGTAAAGAGGACTAAGAAGGAGGAGGAGAACAATAACAAAAACAAATAGTGACTGTCATTAGCACATCCCATATATAACCTGCAAGGTATAGAAATGAATTCCTGAGACTGCAGGAAGGAATCCCACACTCAGCAATGAATCCTATGTAGATGCCTGAACTCTGATGCAGGGTCTGCCTAAACCTCTGTGTTAAACTGTAAGGGTGTCCCTAGTGTCATAGCATCCTCCTCAGAATTTCTCAGCATTAGGTTCAGGTTGGACTTGATTTCCAGCCTTTTACTTTGTTCTACTTCACTTTGAGGATGGGTGCCTAAGATCAGGGTCTCCATAGTCAATTTTTATTTTTCTTTTTTGATTCAGGGTCTTGGACTCATGATCTTCCTGTTTCCATTTCTTGTGTGTGCTAGGATTACAGAAATGCACCACCACACCCAGCTAGTTGACTGCTTTCAAACATAATTTAAAATTGTAACTTCTCAACTATGCAGCTAGACAAAGGTTGGGGAGGAGCAGTGAATTGGTGAGTCTAGTGTAGGAAGCTGACTGCTGCAATGGAACCCAAAGCATTCTTAAGGAGTCACTCAGGAGTTAGTAAGGGTGGAACCAGGAAGCTCCCAACAGCCATTTGGGACACAGAATTTTTTTTAAAGTGTCTGTCTTCATTATTATTACCTCCAAATATAAAATATTGGCTTACCAACATCTATGTGCTTGGAAAGCTTAGGCACAGCTTGATCAAGAGTTTAGGAAATTATCGGCTTGCTCTCTGAACACTTGTTCAATTAATTTGACAAAACCAGTTCCCCATTACCAAGGTATGCTATATGAAGCATGAATTGCCTTGCTCTGAGCTAGGGAGTAGTAGACACTGCCCACACCTTATTTATAACTTCTTAGCATAGATCATTGTGACCTGTATCACTTCTTTCCTCTCAACAAAGGAATGATTTCCAAGATTGGTGCATCACTTTAAGAGAAGACGTGTTCTGGATAAAGGCAAGACATGAAAACCCAACAAGCCAAAGCCTCAGGTAGACATGCCCTTCTCCAGTGCAGGGGAATTCTGACAGTTTCAATGACCTTTCAACACTGCGAGCACAGCTACTTAACTAATGACTTCCGTTCTGCAGCAGAATTCTCTTACTCTTCTTATTTTACTTATCCTCTCCCTTCTGCCATTCCTAATGGTATCTCATAGTTTCTACCCTTTTAAGAGCAATGATGATACTACAAGGAAAGTAAAGAAAGACAAGAACTAGTGTACTCAAATAGGAGAAAGGGACTGGAGGGATAGCTTAGTGGTTAAGGCACTTGCCTGCACAGCCAAAGGACCCAGGTTCAATTCACCAACACCTATGTAAAGCCAGCCGCATAAGGTGGTACATAGGTCTGGAGTCATTTACAGTGGCTGGAGGCCCTGGCGCACCCATTCTCTATCTATCTATCTGCCTCTTTTTCCTTATTAAAGAAGGAAACAAAAAAACAGAAATTCTCTCAAAGAACTGACTGCTAAAGATGATAGAAATCAACATAGAGATCAATGTGCTTCATTTGTTTATCTAGTCCATTAATTTTCTTTCCCTTTCTTTTCTTTTTTTATTTGTGAGGAAGAGTCCAGGCTGACCTGGAATTCACTATGTAGTCTTGAACTCACAGTAATCCTCCTACCTCTGCCTCCCAAGTGCTGGGAATAATGGCATGCCACTAGGCCCTGCTCATCAATTTTCTTAGTCACTGTATAAAATGATTAGCTTTGTTATGACATTTTCATGCCCATATGTACCTTGCTCATATTTACTGCACCCTCCACATCTCTGTCTCCCACCCATTGCTGATCCTCTTCTTTTCCACTGGGATTTGTTAAGATACAACAAATTATTTCACTTTTTTTTTTTTCAGATAGGGTCTCACTCTAGTCCAGGCTGACCTAGAATTCACTCTGTAGTCCCAGTCTGCCCTTGAACTCCCAGTGATTCTCCTACCTTAGCCTACTGAGTGCTGGGATAAAAAGTGTGCACCACCCATGCCTGGCTATTTTAGTTCCTTTGTATTTGTTATGACTTGCTTCATAGCCTAAAATGTGATGCATTTTAGAGGAATTTCCATGGGCTACTGAGAAGAATATGTATTCTGCAACCATTAGATGGAATATTCTGTGAATATCTGTTAAGTTCATTTGATTTATGGTGCAGACTTACTGAAATTTATTGGGTTTCAGTTTGGATGACCTATTAATAAGACTGAGGTGTTGAAGTCGCCATTCTCATCAGACCAGAACCTGTCGTCCTCTGATGTCCATTAGTCATTGTCCTGTGAAACTAGTAGCTCTGAAACTGGGTGTGGTGGCTCACGCCCTTCATCCCAGCACTTGGGAGGTTGAGGGAAAAGGATCACTGTGAGTTCAAGACCAGCCTGAACTACAGAGTGAGTTCCAGATTGGCCTGGACTAGAGTGAGACTCTGTTCAACGACCACCCTTTCCCTTTCCCCGAAGAAGCTACTAGCGCCACTGTTTGCTGCAGGTTTATTGACAATTGTTCTCTCTTCATGATGGCTGGTTCGTTTTATTACTATGTAACAACCTTCTCTATCTCTTCTAATTTTTCTTTATAGTTTACTTTGTCTGGAAAGTGCACTTACCAGAGCAGCTATGCTGGCTTGTTTTTTCGCTTTCATTTGCCTGGTAACTTCACTTCTATCTTTTCACTCTCAGTCTACGACTTTCTCTGCTGGTCAAGTGCATTCTTTGAAATACAAGAGATGGTTGGTAGTTGTACCTTGTTCCCCCTTAAATCCAATCAGCTAACCTACATATTTTAATTGGAGCAGTAAGACCATTTCTGGAATTCACTATGTAGTCTCAGAGTGGCCTCAAACTCACTGCAGTCCTCCTACTTCTGCCTCCTAAGTACAGGGATGAAAGGCGTGCGCCACCACACTTGGCTAAATCCTGTAACTATGTTGATTGTTTTTCTGCCCTTTTTTTTTTTTTTTTTGGTGTTAGTTTTTATATTTTTTCTTTCCTAGTCATATTAGGAGTTTGCTGGTTCGCTATGCTAGAAATGATGAAGTCTTAGTTATCTTTTGTTCAGTTATTCTTCCCATGAAATTTCCTCTTTTCTGTGTTTTCCTGGTTGAGATTGTCTTTCTTCCTCTCCTGTGTGTGGGATTTCTTTAATTCTCCTCTGCACTGCTGGCTTAGTGATCAGAGATTGCTTTACATTGTACTTGTCTTGAAATGTCCTTTTTTCTCTGTCATTTTTTACATGTATATATTCAGGTTCATATGTGTGTGGGTGCACATATATGTGGGGTGCCTGTGCATATGTAGGTGTATATGTATGGAAAGGAAAGGTTGATTTTAGTATCTTCCTCAGTTGCTCTCCATGTAATGCACATGGAGTGCCTGCATCTGTAGATACACATGAAAACACCACACAACACGTACACACACACAATAAATAAAGTACAATTAAAATTATTTAGGGTAACTGTAGCAATAATCATGGGCAATATAAAGGAAGAGTAGGGTGGTAGAGGAGAAGAAAGGCTAAATAAAATAAAGGAAAAAGAAGAGCAAGGAAGCCAGGCATGCTGGTGCATGCCTTTAATCCCAGCACTAGGGAGTATTGCCTTGAGGTCAAGGCCACCCTGAGACTACATAGTGAATTCCAGGTCAGCCTGGGCTAGAGTAAAACCCTACCTTGAAAAACACAAGAAAAAAAAAAAGAGCAGGGAAGAATGTTATGAGGGGAAGAGAAAAGAGAAAGCAAGAAAAAGTAAAAATTGGTAAAAATAAAATGTTTCTCAATAATAAAATTATTTATAAGAAATTTTAGGTAAATGTAAGAAGGGAAATAAAAATGAAAATATAAAACCTTCTTTTTAAATACAAGATACAGTTAAGGAAATATTAAAACATACTAAAAAGAAAAATGGAGAAACACAAAGGGAAAAAAGAAAAAAGATTGCCAAACAATGTAAAAATATGCAAAAAAATTATATAAGTGTAATACACGAAACAGAAAATGAAAACATAAAGATTTAAAACAATATAAAGGAAAACATGATTAAGAGTACAGTAAAAATGAAAAAAACTGAAAACACTAGGGGCAAAAAAACTAAAGTTTGTAGTGGTTTCTTAAATTTAATTGTATTTATTTAACAGAGAGAGAAACAGGTATATTTAGAGAGAGGATGGGCACACTAGGGCCTTCAGCCACTGTAAACAAACTCCAGATGCATGCGCCACTTTGTGCATCTGGCTTAAGTGGGTACTGGGGTATCCAACCTGGGTCCTTTGGCTTTGCAAGCAAGTGCCTTAACTGCTAAGCCATCCCTCTAGCCCCTGTAGTGGTTTCTTACTGGGTTTTCAAGCACTGGAGTCTGCTAGATGGATGTGAGTAGGTTGTGAGGGTCAGTTGAACATGCACACTACCCTCTTTCTTTTTTTTTAATTTTTTAAATTTATTTATTTGCAAGCAGAGAGAGTGAGATAGAAGAGAGGCAGACAGAGAGAGAATGGGCATGCCAGGGCCTCTAGCCACTACAAAAGATCTCCAGATGCATGTGCCCCTTGTGCATCTGGCTTTACGTGGGTCCTGGAGAATCGAACCGGGATCTTTAAGCTTCGCAGGCAAACACCTTAACCACTAAGCCATCTCTCCAGCCCCTACCCTCTTTCTTATAACTTATGTTGGTGTTGAGCCTATAGTGGACAATGTCAGATGCTTGCCAAAGCTATTTTCACTTTATTAACTTCTTTCTTTGTATACCAAGGACCTTTACTGGCCAGTGTGAGTGAAAAATCCCTTCACCTGGCTTTTCTGGTGGCTCAGGCCAAGCCTGGCGCCTGTGGCCGCACGAACCGGGTACCTCCACTTCTGCCTGCTTCTGTGGGCTCTAGACACTCTGGATTTCTCCTACTTCTCTGCTGTGGTTGATAATTTCTTACACACCTTCACTTTTTAGTAAAAAAGTGTATTTTGCTGGGATTTTTTTTTCTCCCATAGGCTGCTTTGGCATGGTTCCTTTGCCACCATCTTAACTGGAAGTCCCCAATATCAACTTCTTGAAATCTACTCATTTAATGCAATCCCCATAAAAACTCCAATGACATTCTTTACAGAAATAGAAAAAACAATCCAAAAATTCATTTGGAAGCACAAAAAAACCTCAAATACCTAAAACAATTTTGAGCAGCAAAAATAAGGCTGGTGGTATCACCATACCTGATTTTGAACTATATTACAGAGCTATAGTGATAAAAACAGTATGGTACTGGCACAAAAACAGATATGTAGATCAGTGGAACAGAATAGAGGACCCAGATATAAGTCCAGGTAGCTATAGCAACCTGATCTTCGACAAAAATGCCAAAAATATTCATTGGAGAAAAGACAGCCTTTTCAGCAAATGGTACTGGGAAAACTGGATATGTATCTGTAGAAGGATGAAAATAGATCCTTATCTCTTCCCATGCACAAGAATTAAGTACAAATGGATCAAAGACCTTAATATCAGACCTGAAACTCAGAAACTGCTAGAGGAAAAAGTAGGGGAAACCCTTCAACATATTGATCTTGGCAAACTTTCTGAATAGAACCCCAATTGCTCAGGAAATAAAACCACAGATCAATTGCTGGTACCTCATGAAATTACAAAGCTTTTGTACAGCAAAGGACACTGTGAATAGAGCAAAGAGGCAACTGACAGAATGGGAGAAAATCTTTGCCAGCAATACATCTAACAGGATTAATATCCAAAATATACAAAGAACTCAAAAAACTAAATAATAAGAAATCAAACAACCCAATTAAAAAGTGGACTATGGAACTAAATAGAGAGTTCTAAAAGAAGATATACAGAGGGCATATAAACATTTTTAAAAATGCTCTAGGGCTGGAGAGATGGCTTAGTAGTAAAGATGCCTGTCTGCTAAGCCTAAGAATGCCCTTTCAAGTCTCCAGGTTCCACGTTTAGCCAGATGCAAAATGACATAAGGGTGCAATACTGTACTTGCCTCCAAGGGGTTGCACTTGTCTGGAGTTTGTTCACAGTGGCTGAGAGGCTGCTGGCATGCCCATTCTCTCTCTCTTTTACACTGTTAGTAGGAATGCAGTCTGGTCCAGCCATCATGGAAATCAGTGTGAAGGTTCCTGAGACAGCTAAAAATAGATTTACTATATGATCCAGCTATACCACTTCTAGGCATATATCCTAAGGACTCATCTCACTACCTTAGAGATACTTGCTCAACCATGTTTATTGACACTTTATTCACAATAGCTAAGAAATGGAACCAGCCTAGATGTCCCTCAACTGAGGAGTGGATAATGAAGATGTGGCATATTTACACAATGGAGTTCTATTCAGTGGTAAAGAAAAATGAAATTATGAAATTTGCAGGAAAATGGATGGATCTGGAAAGGATTGTACTTAGTGAAATAACCCAGGCCCAGAAAGCCAAACATCACATGTTCTCTCTCATATGTGGATCCTAGCTACAAATGATTGGACTTCTATGTGAATAGGAATAAAACTCAGTAACAGAAGCCAGTAAGCTAGAAAGGGGATATAAAGGAAATAGAGAAGGAGGGAGGGGAGGACTTAATTGTATATATGTAAGTAGAAGAACAGATTAATGAGGGTGAAAAGACCTAAGTGAGGTCAGGGGAAGGGATTGAGTGAAGGAACAGTAGAAGGAGGGCTAATCAAAATCTAAGAGGGCTGGGCATAGTAGCACATGCCTTTAATCCCAGCACTTGGGAGACAGAGGTAGGAGGATCACCGTGAGTTCGAGGCCATCCTGAGACTACATAGTGAATTCCAGTTCAGCCTGGGCTAGAACGAGACCCTACAGTGAAAAACCAAAACAAAACAAAAAAAATCTAAGAGGATATAGGTAAGTCATATGGAAATCTACTGTTTTGGACAATGGAACACTCATTGCTACAATCCAATTCCAGTGAGTTGTTGGCCAGGGAGGTCACAGATACCCCAAAACATTAAAGGCCATTGCTGAGGCTCTTGGTGTCCCACCAGTAATAGATGGTAAGACCCTATTGCTAGAGACTTCACATACTTGGGCTGCAAGATCACTGAGAAATCCTGCTGGAGCTGAGCTGAAAGCCTCCCCCATGTGGACCAGCTGACAGAAAGCTGGAAAAAGCTATGCTGCATGCAGTTTAATGGGAGAGACAGAAATCACCAGTGGAGATACTCAACAGTGGACACTGCAAGCCTTAAATTTGGCCAGCCAGGCCAAATGAGCCAACAGGTACAATAGTGGCATGTCTGTTATGGGGGAAACAAACCGCTCTCTAATTGGACTGGAGGCCCGCTCCATGGAAGGAATACATCCCTGATACTGAAAACCTACAACAGGGGTAGTCATGAGCCCAGGGGTGTAACATCTCCTGGTGTCATGCTAAATGTATATACTATGTTCACCAAACTGCCCAGTAAGCACTTCTCCTAATGTCCATACCCACTTTTGGTTAGAGAAGCTTCTCTTTTCAGATGGTGGTGACCTTGGGATGACTCAAAAGGCATCATGGTGCTGAGAAGAAGGGACAGAGGAGTGCTCAGCACTGAAATATCTCTAACACACCTTCCAAGGCTCAAGGTCCATTGAGGAAGGTGGGGGGGCGGAAAGAACATAAGAGCCAAAGGAAGGGTAGGACTCCTTACAATGTGCTCCTCAAGACACAAAACAGCCTGGATATCCATGACCTCACAGTGCCTGACACTACCTACACAATACTATCATAATAGGAGAAAAAGCTCATGATATCAAAATAAAAGGCTGATTAAGAGGGGGGAAGGGGATATGATGGAGAGTGGAGTTTCAAAGGGGAAAGTGAGGGGAGGGAAGTACCATGGGATATTGTTTATACTTAGGGAAAAATAAAATAACTAAAAAAATTATATATTTATATAAATACTTTTATTTATAAGAGAGAGAGAGACAATGGGTATGCCATGGTCTTTTGCCACTGCAAACAAACTCCACACACATATGCCACTTTGTGCAACTGGCTGTATGAGGGTAATGGGCAATCAAACCCAGGCTGTTAGGCTTTGCAAGAAAGTGCCTTTAACTGCTGAGCCATCTCTCCAATACTGTGTTTTCAGTTTTTTAAATTTTATTTATGTGTATGTGTGTGTGAGCACACATGTGGAGGCCAGAGAATAACTTCAGATGTCATCCCTCAGGTACTGTCCACCTTTTTTTTTAACTTTTTGGGGTATGTATGTGTTTATGTGAGTACGTGTGGTGTGGTGTTTGATGTGATATGTGCTATTAGAAAAAATATGGGGCTGGAGAGATGGCTTAGGGGTTAAGGCGCCTGCCTCCTAAGCCTAAGAACACTGGTTCCAATCTCCAGCGGTTCCCATCTCCAGGTCCCACGTTTAGCCAGATGCAGTGACGCAAGGGAGCAATGCTGCTCTTGACCACAAGTGGGTGCACACATCTGGATTTCGTTCGCAGCAGCTGAGACACTGCTGCCACGCCCATCTTTGTGTTCCTCTCTCTCTCTCTCTCTCTCTCTCGCTCTCGCTCTCACTCTCTCTCTCTCTCTCTCTCTCTCACTGTCTCTCTCTCTGTGTCTCTCTCCAAAAAAAAATAATTAAAAAAATAAAATAAAACGTTTTTAAAAAAAGAAAAAATATGGAGCACTTCATAAATTTGCATATCATCCTTATGCAGGAACCGTGCTAATCTCTGTATCATTCCAATTTCATTATATGTGCTGCCCAAGTGAGCATGCTGTCCACCTTTTCTGAGGCAGAGTGCAGTGTCTCTCACTGACCTGGAACTTACAAGAACTCCAGACTGGCTGGGCCAGTGAGCCCCAGGTATCATCTTGTCTCTGCCAAACCAGCACTGGGATTATAAACCTGTACCATCATGTCAAACTTTTTTGGGTTCTTGGGATCAAACTCAGGTTATCATGCATGTAACCAACTAAACTATCTCTCCAGCTTAAATTAGCTTACACAATAGTAGGTTTCTTTATGGCTTTTCAATACCTGCTTAGATTAAATTTACTTCCTCTACCCCCTTCTTTCTACCATCTTTCCATCCTCCGTTAAACCTCTCCATTCCCGGTATTCCCTCCTCTACTTTCATGTCACATGGTTCTACCCTCCCACCTTTAGTGCTTCTTGCCACATCATGGCCCCTTTCCAGATTCCTGCCTCTACATATATTCATTCCCACTTAAATCCACATGTCTAAAAATTCAAAACTATATTTGAGAAAGAAAATGCAGTGTTTGGCTTTCTGAGTCTGGGTTACCTCACAATATATTTTCCATTTCCATCCATTTTCCTATAAGTCTCATAACCTCATTTTCTTTGCAGCTGAGTAAAATTCCATCATGTGGAATTGAGTATGTGTCAGGAGTAGTATGTCTACCTGGGTCATATGATGTAGTTCTGTTTATAGTTGTTTTCAGACATCTCTATTTTGATTTTTATATTGTCTGTGCAGTTTATATACCTGTTTTTGTGTGTTCCATGCTATTTTTGTTACTATGGATGGCTTTGTAATATAACTGGTATGGTAATACCCCCAGGCTTATCTATTTGTTTATTTTCATTCAAAATTGCTCTGGATATCTGAGGATTTTTTTGTGCTTCTAAATGACTCTAAGATTGCTTCTTAGCTGGGCGTGGTGGCGCACGCCTTTAATCCCAGCATTCGGGAGGCAAAGGTAGGAGGATTGCCATGAGTTCGAGGCCACCCTGAGATTACATAGTGAATTGCAGGTCAGCCTGGTCTAGAGTGAGACCCTACCTTGAAAAACCAAAAAATGAAAAAACCAAAAAAAAAAAAAGATTGATTTTTATATTTCTTTGAAGAATGGCATTGAAATTCTGATGGAGATGGCATTGAATCTGCAAATTATTTTTGGTAAGATAGCCATTTTCACTATATTAATTCTTTCAATTAACGAGCATGGACATCTTTCCTCCTTCTAATGTCTTTTTTTCAATTTCTCTATTGAGTGCTTTAAAGTTTTCATTATAGCTGGGTGTGGCAGTGCATGCCTTTAATCCCAACACTCAGGAGGCAGAGGTAGGAGGATTGCTGTGAATTTTAGGCCAGCCTGAGACTGCATAGTGAATTCCAGGTCAGCCTGGGCTAGAACAAGACCCTACCCCACAAAACAAACAAATAGGGGGCTGGAGAAATGACTTAGCAGTTAAGGTGTTTGCCTAGTAAGCCAGATTCACAAGGGGCACATGAATCTGGAGTTCATTTGCAGTGCCTAGAGGCCCTGCCATGCCCATTCTCTCTCTCTCTGCCTCTCTTCTATCTCTCTCTCTGCTTGCAAATCAATAAATTAATTAATTAATTAAAAACAAACAAAACAAACAAGTCGGGAATGGGCATGGTGGCACACACCTTTAATCCCAGCACTCAGGAGGCAGAGGTAGGAGGATTGCAGAGAGTTCAAGGCCACCCTGAGACTCCATAGTTAATTCCAGGTCAGCCTGGACCAGAGTGAGACCCTACCTGAAAAAACCAAAACAACAAAAACAACCCCCCCCAAAACATACAAACAAACAAAATAGTTTTCATTGTAGAGATCTTTCACTTCATGGTCAGAATTGTTCTAGGGTACTTTTTTTTTTGTTTTTGTTTTGTTTTGTTTTTCAGAGTAGGGTCTCACTTTGGCTCAGGCTGACCTGGAATTAACTATGTAGTCTCAGGGTGGCCTCAAACTCTCAGTGATCCTCCTACCTCTGCCTCCCGAGTGCTGGGATTAAAGGTGTGCGCCACCACTCCTGGCTAGGGTACTTTTTTATGGTGATTGTGAATATTTCCTGATTTCTTCCTCAGCACATCTGTTTTATATATGAAGGCTGCTGATTTTTGAGCATTAATTTTGTATCCAGCCACTTTGCTAAGTGTTTATTAGCTCTAAGAGTTTTTGGGTGGAGTCTTTTTCTCTGTATATGTGTCGGGTGTGTATGTGTGTATGTGTATTCATATGTGTATACATACATATGTATAAGCCAGAGGCTAACATTGGGTGTCTGTCACAATTATTCTCCACATTATGGTTTGAGATAGGGTCTCCCACTGAACCCAGATCTCACTGAGTCAACAAGACTAGCTAGTCAGTGAGTTCTGGGCATTCCATTTCTACTCCTCAGCATGGAGATTGCTACACCTGGCATTTAACGTGGGTACTGAGGATCTTGACTTTATCTACTGAGCCATCTCCCAAGTCCTGGTGGAGTCTTATGTATAGAATTGTACTATCATAAATAAGGACACTTTGTTTTCTTCCTTTCCTATTTATGTCTCTCTCTCTCTCTCTTTCTTTTTTTTTTTTTTTTTTGGTTTTTCGAGGTAGGGTCTCACTCTAGCTCAGGCTGACCTGGAATTCACTATGTAGTCTCAGGGTGGCCTTGAACTCACAGTGATCCTCCTACCTCTGCCTCCCAAGGGCTGAGATTAAAGGTGTGCGTCATCACGCCTGGCTATTTATGTCTCTTTTTATTTACTGGTCTTATTGCTTTAGTTAAGACTTCCAGCACTATATTGAATAGGAATGGAAAAGAGGATACCCAAGTGCTGGGAATAAAGGCATGCACCGCCACGCCAGGCATAAAATGTATTTTGATCATCTTCAACCCCTTTTGCCTTTGGTTTGACGTCTATTTTTTCAGATATTTGAACAGGAACACAGTGATTTTCTAGCACCATTTACTTGGAATACTATTTTCCATCCTTTCCCTAAGACAGCATTTTATGATAAGGGGTGTTCCTTGAAGGCAAAAAAAAAAAAAAAAAAATAGAACGATCCTGCCTTTGAATCCAGTATGCTAGCCTGTGTCTTTTGATTGGGAAAATGAGAGTATTTGTAGTCAGTATTATTATTGAATGTTGTGTATTAATTCCTGTCATTTTTATTGCTTTTTTAGTGTTTGGTATTTTCTTATCTCTCTTTCTTTTTTTTAAACATTTATTTATTTATTTTTTTTAGAGAGGGGGAGGGAGAGACAAAGAGAGAGAAAGCAAAAGAGAGAGAAAATGGACACACCAAGGCCTCTAGCCACTGCAAACAAACTCCAGATGCATATGCCACCATGTGCATCTGGCTTATGTGGGTTCTGGGGAGTTGAATCTAAGTCCTTAGGCTTTGCAGGCAAGTGCCTTAACTGCTAAGCCATCTCTCCAGTCCTCTCTTTCTTAACTATTGTTCAAAAATGGTTTATTCTTTTCTGTAGCTTTATGGATGTGTCTGTCTTTCTAGATTCCTTCCATAGTATTCCTTCAAGTATCATCTATGGAGTTGGCTTAGTGGTTATGAATTCCTTTAGCCTCTTTTTATCATGGAAAGGTTTTCTTTCTCCTACTGCAGCAGGTAGCTTTGCTGGGTATAAAGTCTGAATTAGCAATTATTGTCTTTCTGACCTTGAAATGCATCATTCTAGACTCTCCTGGCTTTTAAAATTTCTGTTGAGAAACCTGATATTATTCTCATGAGCCTGCCTTTACATGTCTTGGTGCTTCTCTCATACTTTCAATGTAGTGTCTTTGATCTATATATTTAGTGGTTTGATTATAATACGACAAAGGGACACTATATTTTGGTCATGTCTTTTTGGTTTTCTAAAAGCCTACTGTTTTGGATTAGCATCTCTTTCATTTTGTTCTCTAACTTTTGGAAATTGTCTTTTATGGTTTTGCTGAAAATATTTTATATGCCATTAGACTAAGCTTATTCGATGCCCATAATTATTTCTTTTGAAATAAGTGAAGGCAGAGATGCCAGACCTTCATCCTGCTTGTAGTTACCTGTGGGCTATAGTAGTTTGAATAGATGGCCCCCAATATATTCAGGATTTTTTGCTAGTTTGTTTTTATTGAGGTAGGGTCTCATTCTA
The DNA here is from genome assembly GCA_036365145.1 of Orientallactaga sibirica. NCBI lineage: Eukaryota > Metazoa > Chordata > Mammalia > Rodentia > Dipodidae > Orientallactaga > Orientallactaga sibirica. The sequence goes on along the minus strand of JAEOAD010000004.1, from coordinate 48,112,403 downwards.
GCCCAGGCTGACCTGGAATTCACTCTGTAGTCTAAGGGTGGACTCGAACTCTCAGCAGTCCTCCTACCTCTGCCTCCCAAGTGTTGAGATTAAAGGCGTGTGCCATGATGCCTAGCTTCAGGATTTTTTTAAAAAATAGGTAATTTATTTTATTTTATTTTCTATGTGAGAGAGATGGGGGGAAGGAGGGAGGGAGAATTGGCATGCCAGGGTCTCAAGATACTGCAATCAAACTCTAGATGCATGTGTCACCTTGTATGTCTGGCTTACGTGGGTTCTGGGGAGTTGAACCTAGGTCCTTAAGCTTTCAAGGCCAGTACCTTAACCATCTCTCCAGCCCTATATTCAGGATTTTATTAAAGTTTGTAATTTAGAACTGCAGCTACCTGGATGGAGGTGGTGTCACTGTGGATAGATTGCAGGTTCTAGCCTTAAGGTATGGGGTAGATTTGGAATTCCAGTCTCAAGATATGCAAAGTGCCTGAGCTTTGCCTGGAATTCCAAATATGTAGGTGGTGTGGTTTTAGGAATTTGGCGTGTGTGTGTGTGTGTGTGTGTGTGTGTGTGTGTGTGTGTTTTTTTCCTCTGCTTGGATCTATGAAAGCAAGCCAGCTTCTGACACTATGGAACTTCCCCTCTATCTTCAGTAAATCCCTTCCTTCATAACTGTGCCATAACTGGCAACCTGAGGCTGTTTACAACAGAAATTGGTACCAGAAGTGGTGTGAAATGAATCTGACCATGTGGATTTTGATCTTTTGGAACTTTTGTTTTGGAGAAATTGGCATGGACTAGTTACTTGCAACTGAAGATGCCTTCTGGAACTATAAGCCAAGTATTTTGGACTATTCTGACAAGAGTTTGAAAACGTTAAATGCAGAAAGAACTGAACTTGGATGCTTGGCTTATGAACTTTCTAAAGAGAAGGAAAGACTGCAGAAAACCTTGTTGAAGCTGGGCTACTGGCATAAGGGCTGGATGCAGTGTGCTGCCCAGGCCTAGAGAATTGAACAATATTAATTTGTAATGGACTGATGTGCTTGTCTAAAGATATGGGACTGAGAGATTTAAGATTTTGAAGTTAGAAAAACTCAAGCAAGTTTAAAATTACTGGTAAAGACTTTTGCTAAAGCTGCTATTGTCAAACATACTAGCAATCTTAAGGAAGATGGCCAACTAAAACAATGGAAAAGATGCCTGAGGAAAGACTATGATAGACATGCAAACTCTTTTGGATGAGTTGACTGGAGAAGGAAACTGCTCTTCAAGTTTAAGGATATGACTACGTCCTGCACACCTGGTATTGGTTTTGGAAGTGTGAAAAATGCATGGAGTGGGTCATGAAGTGCACACATGGTTCCAGGATCTGCTGCTGAGATGTGACAAGAGGCAGGGTGTGATGACCCTGATAGGCTGGCAAAGCCATTGGAAGATGGACTGTGGTTTTCATGGAGACCTGAAGATGATTTGGATATACCAGGACTGTGCTAAGGCTACCACGGAGGCTGTTGGCCTGGAATGAAAGTTTTCCATGGCTATTCAGCCAAGCTGGAGGGGCAGAATTGGAAAATCCAGATACTCCTCTCTGGTTATGATATCGGATTTGAACTGCAGATGTTTGATGTTTGCTTGATGGTTATTAAGTTTGCATTATTCCAAACTCTCCTTGATATGCCTTATAGCGATTGAAAATGTTTACTCTGTACCTTTTCTAAAAAATATATTTTATTTATTTATTTATTTGAGAGAAAGCGATAGGGAAAGAGAGAGAGAGAGAATGGTCACTCCAGGGCCTGTACCAACTGCAAATGAACTCCAGATGCATGTGCCTCCTTGTGCATCTGGCTTACGTGGGTCCTGGAGAATTGAACTGGGATCCTTTGGCTTTGCAGGCAAATGCCTTAACTGCTAAGTCATCTCTCCAGCCCAAATGCCTTTATTTATTAATATCATATTCACGTCAGACTGGTGAATCTCTGAGTGACCCCAGACCTTTTACAAATACAATTTACAATATAGGATGATTATGAATCTATTGGGAGCCAGGGGAAGAATGTGGTAGTTTGAGTGGATGACCCCCAACATATTCAGGATTATTATTGTGAAAGTAGGCCAGCTGCTTCTGGCATTATGGAACTTCCTCTCTGAGGGACCTGAGCCAGAACAGCACTGTGACAGGCTTCAGGGCTACTTGTAGGCTTAAGTTTCTGTTTCCTGGTAAAGATAAGGAAGTTACTGAAAAAAACACAAACTGTCACATGCGGGCCAGAGCTACCAATCAGGGCACACAAAAGTTTTCAAATGTAACCGCCACTTGCTGAGCCAGTCATGTTAGAAATTACCCTAGACCTAGCCGCCAAAACCCTAAGACCAATCAGAAACCCACAAGTACAGTTACTGCTCAAATTAGCCAATCATGTAGTTACCAGGTTGGAAACTCCCTCCCCTTGCTCAAACCTCAATAAAAACCTCCCCTTGCTGCTCTTCTGAGTTCTCAGACATATCCACTGCGGTGGTACAGTCTGGGAGCCCAAGCTTAAGCCCAAAATAAAGCTCTTTGCTGTTGCATATGTGATTGGCTCCTTGGTGGTCTTTGGGGAATCTGTGATCTGGGCATAACACTCTTTATCTTCATAACTTCCTCCATAACTGTACCTGGTCTGGAAGTTCATCTCAGTGACCTGAGCCTGTCTGCTACTTGGGCTCAAGTGAGAAGTCAGTGTGGTTTTTTTATACATATGTACATGCGTGTGGTGTATGTGTGGTGCTGTGTGTACATATATGTTGAAGCCAGAAGTCACTATCATGTGTCTCATTGAAAATGGAACTCATAGATTGAGCTAGACAAGCTAGCCAGCAGGTCCTAGTATGTCCACTGGAGACAGGTACACACCAACACATAAGATACTTTATATAGATGTTGAGGAGCAAAATTCAGGTCCTCATGCCTGAGTAGCAAGCACTTTACCCACTGAGCTGTCTCCCCAGCCCCTATGCCCATAATTTCCTATATGTGGTCTTTTCATAGTGTCTCAAGTATCTTAAAGGTCCTACTTATACATTCTTATTAAGTTATATGTATCCTTCCCATGATGATCCAATTCCTCTACCTTGTCTTCAAGCTCAGATATTTTGTTTTCTCTGTATCTATTCTATTGATGCGATTTTCTATAGAGTTTTTTATTTGACCTATTCAGGGTTTTTTTTTTCAGTATTTCAATTTTTTCTTTTTGAATTCTTTCTTCATATCCTACATTAATTTCCTAATTTAATTAATCTGTTTTGTTTTGTTGTTGTTTGTGTGAGTGTATTCTTTTGGTATTCATTCAGTAATTTGTTTTCTTTTATAATTTCTTTGAACATACTTATAATCATTCCTGTGAGTTACCTGCCTATGATTTCATTTCCTCTCTGCATTCTCTCACTGTAGGCCATTGCTGTTGTATAAGTAGTTTCTTGAGGAGTTTTGTTGTGTTGAATTTTCATGTTTCTTATATTACTACATTTGGTTGAACATCTGGTGTTATTTTTGTTGTTCTGAGTCTTTTAAATTCAGCTTCATTCTTTCAGATAAATATTTTTCAATACACATATGAAACTGGGTTGTAATAGAGTTGAGGTGCATAGTTTAGAAGTTATATTATCACTTCAGAAACTCAAGGTACCTGTTGTACCTATGTATTACTTCCAGAACAGAATACTAACTTTAGGAACAACCAGAGCTGCTGGATATGCCCCTATACAAATGTCTTCTTAGCCAATTAACAACAGTGGTCCTTTTGACTTCAATAATGGTTGAAGGATAAATGAACAAGAATAGGATGCAGTATATTAGAATTTTAGTTGCTGAGATTTGGAGTGGAGGGAGTTAGGGTGCGTGAAGACAGCAACTAGATCAATTTTGAAAAAGACTGAGGTGGGAAAAGTATCTCAGAGAAGAAATTTAGGCTGCTGTTTGGGTCCACAAATTTGTTAAAGCTTTGGAAGGTTATAGTTATGAACTATAAAGAGCAGGAGATAAAAAGGAAGGAAGGAGGGAAGGAAGAAAGGAAGGAAGGAAGAAAGGAAAGATAGAAAAAGGTTGGAATGAAAGAGAAAGTACATGAGTTGCACATGACAAAAGTAACAGCACACAAATTTTGACTGCATGAAGGAACATTTTTTCAGAACAATCCTAAAACCTAAGTGAGCAATATGCAAACCAAACAGCAAAACTATTATGAGATATATATTCTAGAGTATAGATTAAAAATAGGCAATAACAATTTTAAAGAATACTAAAACTGACCAAAATTAACCATAACATACAAACAAGCAACCAAATGAGGCAAAGAATAGTAAAAGTAAATTATGTTTGAAAAAAACACCAAAGGAAAAAAAAAATCACATCAGGGACTGGGGATATGGCTCGCCAGCCCAGGTTCAATTTCCCAGTAGTGACATAAAGCCACATGTACAAAGTACATCTCACAAGTAAATAAATAAGCAGGGCATGGTGCTGCATGCCTTTAATCCCAGCCCTCATGAATTTGAGACCAGCCTGAGACTATATAGTGAATTCCAGGAGGTCATCCTGGGCTAGAGCGAGACCTTACCTTGGATAACCAAAAATAAATAAATATTTTAATTAATTTGGTGGTGGGGGGGGGAGTTTTCAAGGTAGGATCTCGCTCTAGCCCAGGCTGACCTGGAATTCACTATGTAGTCTCAGAGTGTCCTTGAACTCACAACAATCCTCCTACCTCTACCTCCAGAGTGCTGAGATTAAAGGCATTGCGCCACCACGCCCAGCAAAATAAAGATTTTAAAAATATCACATTGGTCACTATTCGTTTGTGGGATAGATTTTCAAATCTTTCCTTCCCAGTGATGATTTATGTAGCAAACTGCACTGATAGGTATAATTTTCAATTCTATTTCAAACCTATTGAACCAAATTTGGGGTAAGTATTGCCCCCAACAGAATTTCGACGAGTTACATTTTTCAGTGAGTTTCTGTCACACCTGCACAGAGTTGAGCAGTCAGCTTGGTCCTTGGTGTTCCCTCAGCATTAGCTCACCTTGGCTTGGTGCTATGTGGGCAGGAGCAAGTGGGAACCTTTGGCGTCACCTGTGTTCCGAGTGTTCCCAGAGTGTGGGTGAGAAGAGGTTGGTGGGTCCTATGGGACCCAGCCGCCCCTGCACTCCGCTTCAGCTTCTCCTTTTGCTGCAGGGCTGGTGTGTGTGAGGAGAAACCTTCCTAGCAGTTTCCGGCTGACCTTGCTGAACTCATCCAGGGTGTGCTGAAGGGTACTGATTGGCAGGAGTGCCTGCGGGCTTCCTCGAGCAGAGCTCCGCAACACGTTTTGTTAAGACACACAGCTTGGTTGTGTCCTATTATCTTTGCTCACATAGAATGGCCATGGTAGAACTAGGAACACACACACGCAAACCTGGAAAAGGTTAGCATCGCAAACGATCCTAGTTTGGAAGACACGAGCTTGGTGAAGTCTTCTCCTAAGCTTTGTCCCGTAGAAGGCTTATATGATTCAACAGGGACATAAATACACTGTCTATAAAAGAAGTAGCAACAATTAATGTCACCACATAGAAATGCATAGAAGTCATTTCTATATAAATTTAGTTTCCACTTTTGCAGCAACATTTAGAATCTTTGGCTTAGTACAATAATAGGTTTACAATGACAAAAATCAAAGCATAAGACATCTGATAAATTGAGGGAATAGTTTAATGTCCACAAGGCAGGCTTATTTTCTAATGTACAAATGTATCATATACATAACAACAAAAGACTTACTTAGTAAGGTTAAATAAATATGCAGTGAGGCTTCAAAGAACAAGACTGCCCAGATGGCAAGTTTTCATCCGAATGATACTTATTAAAAATCAGTTCCCAGACTAGAGAGATTGCTTAGTGGTTAAGGCGCTTGCCTGCAAAGCCAAAGGACCCAGGTTTGAATCTCCAGGACCCATGTAAGCCAGATGCACAAGGTGACACATGCATCTGGTGTTCATTTGCAGCAGTTTAAGGCCCTCACATGCCCATTCTGTCTCTCTCTCTGCCTCTTTCTCTCCCTCTCTCTCTCTCTCTCTCACTCTATCTCTCTCATAAATAACAAAATAAAATATTTTAAAAATATTTTAAAAAGAAAAAAAATCTGCAAAACAATATCTTTAAGAAAGCCTGAGGTTGTAGATGCCAGAATTAGGCTCTAGTTTTATATTCATGCCTTTACATTAGAATATCAACATTTCTTTAAATAGATGAATCTTATTTCATTATTTTCTAAACTGCAAATTTTCATCTGGGGGTTAGTGGTGTTATTAAGATTTCTCTTGTATTATTCTCAGCATTGGTCTAAATCTGTCATCAAGGTATAATGAATTGTCCAAATAAGTACAGAAAGATCCAACAGTATTAATTAAAGGATCTATTTTAAGTTTCAAAATGTCAGAAGATGACAGGCAGGCTATTCACAGGTAGAAATTGCCTTGTACTTTTCTTTCCAGGTCTATAACAGACACATCCTGTACAAAGCAACAAATTATTCTTGAAAGGCTACCTATATCCACCCAATATATGCTTTAAGAGCCAAGCACCTGAGCAGCTACTTTGCTTAGCTTCTCATTAATCTCCATTGTTGGCAAAATAGTTAATGAATGGCTGGGAAAGAAAATCAAAGATTTGGGCTGGAGAGATTGCTCAGTGGTTAAGGCGCATACCTACAAAGCCTAAGGACCCCGATTCAATTCTCCAGGCCCATGTAAACCAGATGCACATGGTGGCACATGAATCTGGAGTTCGTTTGCAGTGGCTAGAGGCCCTGGTGCGCCCATTCTCACTCTTACTCTGTCTCTCCCTCTCTCTGTCTCTGATAAATAAATAAATTAATTTAAAATATTTTTAAAAAGAAAATCAAAGATTTTAAGTGCATTCAGGGCATTCATCGCATACATTTTGAATTTTTGAAATTCAGGTTTTTGAGGTGGGAGGGGGGTTGAAGTAGGGTCTTGCTCTAGCCCAAGCTGACCTGGAATTCACTATGTAGTCTCAGGATAGCCTCAAAGTCATGGCATGGTTTGTTGTGATTAAGATGTGCACTACCATGTCCAGACACATTCATTTTTTAACTCATAATTATTTCAAATAGTTTTTTAGGCCAAAAGGCCAAATGGTAAACATCTTTCTAGGGCTGGAGTGATGGCTTAGTAGTTAAGGCACTTGCCTGCAAAGCCAAAGGATCCTAGTTTGATTCTCCAGGACCCATGTAAACCAGATGCACAAGGTGACACATGCATATGGAGTTTGTTTGCAGTGGCTGGAGGACCTTGAATGCCCATAGTCTCTCTCTCTTTCTCTGTGTTTTTTTTCTCTCTCTCAAATAAGTAAATTAAAAAAATAAATAAATCTTTCTGAACCTTGTCCTGTGATCTGTGGGTTTCATTCACTGAAATTGAAAAGACAAGAACCTTGAAGTCCACTGACTCAGTGAGAGCTTTGTATAACCATTGAACTTCTGGGACCCTAACTCCTAATCCTATCCAAGAGCTGAGATAAGGCTCCAACACTGTCAGACACCCTAAATTTCTGTGTCACCACTGCAAACATAAGTATTAAGTTTTGTGGTCCAATGAATAGAGATCCTGAACCTAATCTTGGCTTTTTTGAGAGATAATGGCTTTATCTTGATAAGTTTATAATGTATAAACTCACCAAATTAGATACTAAGATATCCAATCTCACAATATTATTTACAACAAAATGTATTACCTATTAACAATTATCCCACTAGAAAAATTAGCCCATCTCAGCATGAGATAATATCTGTGTATTTCATAAGGACCAAAGTCCAGAAACCATGCAAAACTATCTCTACATACAGGCCATTCCTAAATTTAAAAATGTTAAATGTACACTTTAAATTTGCCTAAAAAAAAGAAGTTTAGAGGAGTTCACTCTGGCCGAGGCTGACCTGGAATTCACTATGTAGTCTCAGGGTGGCCTTGAACTCACGGCAATCCTCCTACCTCCGCCTCCCGAGTGGAGTGCTGGGATTAAAGGCATGCACCACCATGCCCAGCCACATTAACCTTTTTCTGTATTTATTCATTTGTGTCTGTCTGCCTGTCTGTTTGAGCATATATTCGTCATGGCATACATGTGGAGGTCAAGGACAAGTTGGAGGTGCCTGTGCTCCTTGTCCACTTCTTGGAGATAGGTTCTCTTGCCACTGCAATCAAACAAATACAAGTTGAGCTTTATCTTCTCCTGGTTCCACCTCGCATTGTCATAGGTGCACTGGGATTACAGGTGCATGGGTCACTTTAGGTTTGGTTTTTTTTTTTTTTGAGAGAGACAAAGAGGGAGGAGAGGAAGACAGAGATGGGCGCGCCAGCAGCCTCTCAGCTGCTGTGAACGAAATCCAGATGCGTGCACCCCCTTGTGGTCAAGTGCAGTATTGCGCCCTTGCATCACTTTGCATCTGGCTAGACGTGGGACCTGGAGATTGGAACCACTGGAGATTGGAACCAGCGTTCTTAGGCTTAGGAGGCAGGCGCCTTAACTGCTAAGCCATCTCTCCAGCCCTAGGTTTGGTTTTGTGTGGGTGCTGGGAAATCAAATTCTGGTCATCAAGTTTTGCCAGTAGCTGTCTTTAACCACTGAGCCATCTCTCCAGCCCTAAAAGCACATTTTAACAACTTAATCATCCTTTAAATGTAAAATTACTAGTCATCTCTCTTATAAATCCGGAAGGATTTTTTTCAGCCTCAGTTTCCAGAATGAACACTTGAAAGTGCCAGATTAAAATCATTTCACCAGGCAGGAAGCTTATAATTAACCTTTCAGTTAGTTAACATTTTAGATAAACCTGCTTGAAGTAAAGTCCTATGCAACTGGTTTTCAGTTTCAAATTCAAATTCTGTAAATTTATTCACTTTAGCTTAATGCCCTTTAAAGGAAAAGAGGGAAAAAAAGACACAGGTAATGGCTCCAATTATTAATTTAGCCCAAAAGACTTTCATTCATGCAAATACCTATGCATACATATACACACTTCAATGTTTCAATGCAGTAAGTTTCAAAAATGCAAAAATGAAGTAGCCAGAGGTTTGTCTGCATTGTTTCCAGGAGCTGAAGCAGCGGATTTGTTTTGTTTCATGCTGCTTTATCAGTCATCGTAAGTTTTCCAAGGCTTGTCAGCCAAAATTCTCCCAGTGGATGTCACAATATCAAACTGTTTGGGGGCTGGAGAGATGGCTTAGCAGTTAAGGTGTTTGCCTGCAAAGCCAAAGGACCTAGGTTTGATTGCCCAGTACCCACATAAAACTGGATGCACAAGGTGGTGCATGCATGTGGCGTTCATTTGGAGTGGCTATAGAAGCCCTGGTGTACCCATTCTCTCTCTCTCTCTCTCTAGTAAATAAATAAATTAAATAAAAAACATTTTTATGGTTATATAAACCACAATAAAAGTCTCCTCAGTGCCCATGTTTCTCTGTTTCAAAGGTCTTAACAGAGCCTCCCAAACTTTTGAACCTGGAAGCCCTGTCGTATAAATGGTGTAATAGCCCAAGTGCTTGGACAGAACCAAAACAGCTCAGAAGAGCTGCAAAAGATAAAACCAGTCACCATGTGATTCATAAAGAGCACAGATAGCTTAAAGGAGCCCCAAATCAACAAGGCGACAAGGCCCAAGGTATACCATTTGGGGAGAAACATTGTGCACCAACCGGGAAAAAACATACCAAGGGTCAGGATTTTGTGAGAATCTAAAATAAACCTAATTTATCTGCTTAACCAAATAGAGGTTAAAACAAAAACAACAACAAAAAAAAAAAAAAAAAAAAAAAAAAACAGCTCATGTCAGCTGAAGTGGGAGGATAAGAAAAATCCCTGGAATAAAATGATTCTAGACAGTTTGATATAGTTTTTCCTCTATTCAGGGCCAACTTGCTATTCTTGAAGTAGGAAGAGATTGCAAGCTTGGAAGTCATTGACAGAGGGACCCCACCTCTCTAGTGATACTGAAATTCAGGGTGTCTTTGAGATGCACAGAGCCACTCTTGGCTCTTGGTTGGGCTTTAACCCAAGATTTAGGGCACCAGGAAGTCATGGTCACAGGAAACTTCCAGTGAGTCAAATCCCATAAACCCTAGAGGGTGAGGTTTAGAAAGAATTTTTTTTTAATATTTTTATTTAAGCTGGGTGTGGTGGCGCATGCCTTAAATCCCAACACTTGGGAGGCAGTGGTAGGAGGATTGCCCTGAGTTCAAGGCCACCATCTAGTGAATTCCAGATCAGCCTGACCTAGAGTAAGACCCTACCTTGAAAAACCAATATATACACACACTCACGCACACGTGTGTGTGTGTGTGTGTGTGTGTGTGTGTGTGTGTGTGTGTGTATGTGACAGAGAGAGAGAGAGCGTGTGAGCAGGGGTGGAGGGGTGGAGTGGGGTGTGGGAGGAAGAGAGGTGACTAGGGCATATCAGGGCCTCTTGGTGAGGCAAACTCCGGACACATGCCACTTCGTGTGTCTGGCTTTATGGGGGCTACTAGGAAATTGAACTTGGGCTGGGAGCCTTTGCAAGCAAGTGCCTTTAACTGCTGAACCATCTCCCCAGCTCTAGAAAGATTATATTATTTTATTATAGAGTTTAAGAGAAGGAAAGAAGGCAGAGCTTCTGCTCGGGACATGGTAAAGTCCCATCAAGGAAAGAAAAGCAGGAAGCTCCCACGGGGGAGGGATCCGGAGCGGGGAACATGGACCTGGTGACTCCGATTGGGGTCTTTTATGGGCATTCACTGGATGAGGCCCGAGGTCTTCCGCGCAGTTCCATGCCAGGTGTCCCGGTGCCTTGCAGACTTTACGCCCGGTTTCTGGAGCAGGGGAGCTCCTTCGGGAAAGAAGAGATAAGGAAAAGAGCAGCCCTTTCTTGTGACGTCGCTGGCCTCCAGCAAGGCTGCAGGACTCCTTACACAGGGGAAAAAGAGATAAGGAAGAACCAGACGCTCTTGTACAGGCTCCAAGACATTTCTTGCTTTTAGCCACTTTTGGTTTTCTGTTGGGGGCCCTGCGAAACCCTCAACTGCCTCTGTGGTGTGAACAGGAGGAGGGTGGAGGCATTCGAGCTCTGCTCCTCTCTCTTAAGAGTTAATCTGATGGAGCCTGTCAATCATTCCCCCCCTCAAGAGATCACCCGTCACCTAAAGACATGCTAAAGTGGTGGGTGGGATTGTTAACCACTTAATGATATAACATACTATGCCCCTCTCCCCCCTCGCCCCACCCCCAGAGACCCTCAGTGCAGTTGCTCACAGGTCCCCTGCTAGGCCTGCTCTGCCTGCTTCTCTGAAATCTAACTCAACAAAGGTAACTTTTCTTTTCTCCGCTCTTTCACGTTGGATGCTGACCCAAATCCCAAGCATGCTTGTTCTGAGACTTGGGGGCTTTGTCATCTTTTTCTCAATAAATCTCCTTTGCTTTAGACCTCATCATCATCATTCATGTGTCTCTCTTTTTTTTTTTTTTTTCATGGGTTCAGGAGAAAGGACTCCACAATTTAAAAAAAAATCTGCAATACTGTGGTTGACACCAAAATGTGTCTTTTTCTCTTAGCCATGGCTCACCAAAATTGTTACTAGAGTTGTTAGGATCAGAGCCCAGACCCTGGCAGCTCTAACAAACCAGCCTTGGCCACCCACCCCTTAGTAGACCAATTAAAGAGATAAATTATAGTGAAAAGCAGGAAAAAAGAAAAGAGATTTATTCAATGTGGTCACATTAGGAAGAGGACCAAAGAGGTCCAGTGACACCCCCTCTTCTCAAGTCCATTTTGGGGGAGTCCTGACATAAGGTTTAAGGTTAAGTGAAAAACCCCAGGTATGCATAGTGACTCATCTTGGTCAGGATTCAGTCCTGCCACATCAGTGCCTCAGCTCCAGTCTGTCTCACAGAGTGGTCTAACAAGTTGTATTCTTTTTCTGGGAGACAAGCTCCCCTTCTGACTTGTACCAGGCTCTCAGTTTTTCCCTTCCCCTAAATTGGAGATTCCTGGGGGAATTCCAATTATTTGAGGTCCATTGTTCAATAGTCTGATAGCCAAAAGGAGGGTCATAAGTATATCTTTATAAAGAACATCTTCATTTCTGCAAGGACATGTGCAGTATTAGCAATGAGCAAAAGTGTATGAGCTGTGGTCTTTTCTGAGCAAACGCCCTTCCTTGGACATACACATGCGTTTCTAGATTCCCTGCCATATGCAAGAGCCTTGCAAAGTCTTCATCCTCCACTGTCAAGTCTCCACCTTTTCTCCTCAGCTTTTGTGATGTCAGTTGTTTGCCTCAGTGGTTGGCTTTTGTTCCAGGAGGCTGTGGCCTGTTTGTCTGGCCTTAAATGTTTTTGAAGAATGCCCTTCACCCTGAGAGTGTCGGGACTGGTAACAGAACGAAATGGGCACTGTGTCAATGCTTCAGGGATTCCAGGGACAGAACAAATCAAACGTGACTCCTTGGAAACATGCTCTGTCTACTCTATGTAGGCTCACATATTCATATTAGGGATTCAGGCTGTCATCTTTAAAATCACCATAGTTCTAGTGAGGGGCTAGGGAGAGTATTTTAAGAGCCATCCAACTCTCTTACCTAATCTTACTGACCTTTCTATCCAGTAAATGTTTAAAATTTAATATATATTTTATATATATATATATATATATATATATATATATATATATATATATGTTGGTTTTTCGAGGTAGAGTCTCATTCTACCTCAGGCTGACCTGTAATTCACTCTATAGTCTCAGAGTGGCCTTGAACTCATGGTAATCCTCCTACCTCTGCCTCTCGAGTGCTGGGATTAAAGTCATGCACTACCATGCTGGGCTAAAATACTTTTTATATTTTTATTATTGACTTGAGACAGAGAGAGGCAGACAGAGAGAGTGAATATGGGTATATGCTAGGGCCTCCTGCCACTGTAAACAAACCTCAGACACTTGGGCCACTTTGTGCATCTTGCTTGACATGAGTACTAGGTAATCAAATCCTGGGCTGTCAGGCTTTGTAAACAAGTGCCTTTAACTGCTGACTCATCTCACAGTCCTGTTTTTTAAATTGCTTTAACCTTTTGCCCATCTGCTAGAATTCTACTAAGAGTGATCATGATAGCTTTTCTATAATTTTGGGGTGTGTCTGAGGAAACAAGGGCCACTCAGATCTCTACTCTGGCATCTTTGCTGATATTATGAATCCACCTAGTTAATGTTTGAATATGTTTTAATATTTCTAATTGGATAGCAGACTCTTCCAAATACTATTAGTTTAACCTTTACTATCAAGCATATTTTCTTCCCCCCCCCACCAAGATGTTTATTTTTAATGAATTGACCATTACATATCCAACTTTCTGAAATGGCCAACAGACTGTAGAAAGACATTTATTTAGGCTCCTGTTTGAAACCAGCGGCTTCAGCAAACTGCCGGCCTTGATTTAGGGCGTCTTTTCTTTTTTTTTTTTTCTTTTTTTCTTTTTTGTGGTAAGGTTTCACTCTAGCCCAGGCTGACCTGGAATTCACTATGTAGTCTCAGGCTGGCCTCGAATTCAAGGTGATCCTCCTACTCCTGCCTCTCAAGTGCTGGGATTAAAGGCCTGTGCCACCACACGCAGCTTCATATTTTCTTTTGAAATGACTATGGAGGATAACGGTGGGGTTTTTCAGTTTGTTTATTTTGTGTTTCTGGCTTATCCCCTGTTACTTAGTGTGCTAAATGCCCATCCTAGGATACACTGCCAGAGAGTCCTCTGGTTCTTATCCTATGAGATTCCCCTTTGCCATTTTATGGTCTCTGGTTTAACCCTTCCTTCAAGAAAGAATTGTAGAACTTATCACTGTATGCTCTCCACAGAGATTTTATCATCTATCCGGTCTCTAAACCTATGTACTTTAGTTACTCCTAAATTAACACCGCTAGTCTAGAGTTACTGGCGAGTTTCAGCTCCAATTACTAGTTGTACACCCCACCAAAAGCAGCTCACGGGAGGAAAGGGTTTATTTCAGGCTTACAAATTTAAGGGGAACGCCAGCAATGGTGCAAGAAGCTGGGTGACTCCAGCATGCATCACAGGAGAGAGAGAAACCAACACCAGAGAGCAGAACAACCAGAGCCCAAACTGCTCCCCACACCTCAAGGCTGGACTTAAGATCTGCTCTCAAACACACCTTAGGGCTAGACTTCAAGATCTGCCCCCAGTGACAAACCTCTTCCCCGACAGGGCTCAGCCCACTGGAGACTCAAGATTCAAGTCTATGGGGGCATACATTTAAACACCACATTAGCGCGCATTTTTCTTAGATAGGTCAAAGTATCTTAAGATAAATATATTTAAAAATTAAACACTGTGAACCAAAGTTCCTGCAAAGCACTGCGTCTGCTTCAGGCAAGGCGGAATGAACTTATAGAAGCCCTGTGATCACGGAAAGATGGACCGCTGCAGGATCAGAGCCAAATGACCTTGGGGTACCTGTAGTCCCTCAGTAGCCATTCATTGCTCACTTCTGCGTCTCACATAGTACCCTCGGGACTATTTGTTGGTCAGGTGAAACATTTTTGGAAAACAGTAATGACTCATCAGCTCCCATCAGCTCCCATCAGCCCCAAAGCTAAGCATGTCGTTACGTTGCATCTGAAGCCTACAGCAGAGATTTCCTGCCACCCGCCTACCTGATGTTTCACTAATGTAATTGAAAGGTGCCTTGGTTTATGACTATTTTGCTCTGTAACTATAAACTATTCATGAAATTATTAACACACTGGAATATAGAATTTGGGATGACCTACATCTGTGTTCCTGGGCTAGGATCATTCATGTTTGGCTCTAGAATAAACCATCTTTTATACTCTTTGAGGAGAAAGTTGTCCTTAATGTTGACAACACTTAGCTTAACTTTTGGAGTTCTGTTTCACCTGCTTTTCTCATCATGCAAAATACTATTTCTTTCCACCCACTGGGTTATTCTAGGAATTTTGGAGTCATCCTTTACTCTCTACTCCTTCTGAAACCTAGACTCCATTACAGTTAATAAAGGATAGTCCAATATAAACTTCTTTTTATTTATTTATTTATTTATTTTTATTTTTATTTTTTTATTGACAACTTCCATAATTGTAGACAATAACCCATGGTAATTGCCTCCCTCCTCCTATTTTCCCCTTTGAAACTCCACTCTCCAACATATCCACTCCTCCTCTCAATCAGTCTCTCTTTTATTTTGATGTCATCATCTTTTCCTCCTATTATGATGGTCTTGTGTACGTAGTGTCAGACACTGTGAGGTCATGGATATCCAGGCCATTTTGCATCTAGAGGAGCACATTGTAAGGACTCCTACCTTCCTTTGGCTCTTATGTTCTTTCTGCCACCTTTTCCTCAATGGACCCTGAGCTTTGGAAGATATGATAGGGATATTTCAGTGCTGAGCACTCCTCTGTCACTTCTTCAGCACCATGGTGCCTTTTGAATCATCCTATGGTCACTGCCATCTGAAAAGAGAAGCTTCTCTAACCAAAAGTGAGAGTGGCATTAATATATGGGTATGGACATTAGGAGAAGTGCTTACTGGTCAGTTTGTTGAACATAGTGTATACATTTAGCCAGACACCAGCAGATTTTACACCCCTAGGGCTCATGACTACCCCAGTTGTAGGTTTTCAGTATCAGGGATGTATTCCCTCCCATGGAGTGGGCCTCCAGTCCAATTAGAGAGCGGTTGGTTTCCCCTGTAACAGACATTTCACTATTGCACCCGTTGGCTCATTTGGCCTGGCTGGCCAAATTTAAGGCTTACAGTGTCCACTGTTGAGTATCTTCACTGGTGATTTTTCTCTCTCCCATTCAACTGCATGCAGCATAGCTTTTTCCAGCTTTCTGTCAGCTGGTCCACATGGGGAGGCTTTCAGTTCAGCTCCAGCAGGATTTCTCAGTGACCTTGCAGCCCAAGTATGTGTAGTCTCTAGCAATAGGGTCTTACAATCTATTCCTGGTGGGAAACTAAATATATATATAATTTTTAGAAAAAGATATTAGACATTAGTCATCTGTTGTAGTTAGCTTTGAGTTGCTGCTATAAACAACTGGATCAAAAATAGCTTGCAGGGGCTAGAAGGATGGCTTAGTGATTAAGGCACTTGCTTGTGAAGTCTAAGGACCCAGGTTCGATTCCCCAGTACCCATGTAAGCCAGATGCACAAGGTGGAGCATGTGTCTGGAGTTCATTTGCAATGGCTAGAGGCCTGGCACATCTACTTGGTCTCTCGCTATCTGCCTCTATCCCAAATAAATAAATAAAGTGAAATTGTTAAGGTCACTAAGAAATCCTGCTGGAGCTGAGCTGAAAGCCTCCTCCTCCATGTGGACCAGCTGACAGAAAGCTGGAAAAAGCTATGCTTCATGCAGTTCAATGGGAGAGAGAAAAATCACCAGTGAAGATACTCAACAGTGGACACTACAAGCCTTAAATTTGGCCAGCCAGGACAAATGAACCAATGGGTGATGGCTGTTATGGGGGAAACCAACCACTCTCTAATTGGACTGCAGGCCCGCTCCATGGGAGGGAATACATCCCTGACACTGAAAACCTACGACAGGGGTAGTCATGAGCCCTAGGGGTGTAATGTCTGCTGGTGTCTCGCTAAATGTATATACTATGCTCACCAAACTGCCCAATAAGGGAGGGAATTACCATAGGATATTGTCTACAATTATGGGAGTTGTCAATAAAAAAAATAAAATTAAAAAAATTTTAAAAACAGCTTGCAGGAAGAAAGAAAAAGATTTGTTTTGGCTTACAGACTTGAGGGGAAACTCCATGATGGCAGGTAAAACATGGCATGAGCAGAGGGTGGACATCACCTCCTGGCCAAAATCAGGTAGACAACAGTAGCAGGAGAGTGTGCCAAACACTGGCAAGGGGAAGCTGGCTATAACGCCCATAAGTCCTCCCCCAACAACACACCTCTAACAAGGCTCCAATTTCCATCAGCTGGGGATCAAGCATTCAGAACACATAAGTCATAAGGGACACTTGAATCAAACTACCACATCATCTTTCTTTTCCTTTCCTTTCTTTTCTTTTCCTTTCCTTTCCTTTCCTTTCCTGGAATTCACTATGTAGTCTCAGGGTGGCCTCAAACTCACAGTGATCCTCCTACCTCTGCTTCCCAGGTGCTGGGATTAAAGGAGTGTGCCACCATGCTTAGCCCACCACATCATCTAAAGAATATATCTGTAAATAAATACTCAAATCTTAAACTAAGTTTTTAATTTTCTATTTATTTGAGAGCAACAGACAGAGAGAGAAAGAGGCAGATAGAGAATGGGTGCACCAGGGCCTCCAGCCACTGTAAATGAACCCTAGATGCATGCACCACCTTGTGCATCTGGCTTACATGAGTCCTGGGGAATTGAGCCTCGAACTGAGGTCCTTAGGCTTCCCAGGCAAATGCTCAACTGTTAAGCCATCTCTCCAGGCCTTAAACTAAGTTTTTTAAAATACTTGCTCTTATTGATTGTGCTTTTGTAAAACTTTGTAAGTACTGCTGTGAAATTTCTACTGATGTAAGTGTAGTTTTGTAAAACTTTATGACTAGCTGGTGTCCATTAGCAATCTGCAAAAGTATACCTTCTGACATGATAAACCAAGCAGTGTTTTTTTAATATTTTATTTTTATTTATTTATTTGAGAGAGAGATACAGAAATAGGCAGGGAGAGAGAGAGACAATGAGCACGCCAGGGCTTCCAGCCACTGCAAACAAACTCCAAACACATGGACCCCCTTGTGCATCTGGCTTATGTGGATCCTGGGGAAATCAAACCTGGGTCTTTTGGCTTTGCAGGCAAGCACCTTAACCATTAAGCCATGTCTCCAGTCCCCAAGCAGTATTTTTAAGAAGCTACTACATCACCCACAAGACAGACAATGGATTCCACTTAGGCCTGACCTAAGAATCACTCCTTCTATGCCACTTGGTTGGACCATAAAGGGCTTGATTGGTACTAATTCTTTAACATCTATCACCTATCCCCTCTCTGGTTGGGATACCATGAGATCAACTTGGACATTTTCATCCCAGTGACAAGAAACAGCCAATATCACACCACCAGATGGTTAATCAGAATGTCTCTGGATAATATTACTCAGAGGCAAGGAGGAAAGTTGACAGGATCTAAATGAAATAACAGTGGGCACGGTAGTGCTTGCCTGCAATCTCAACACTTGGGAGGCTAAGGAAGAGGATCGTGAGTTTGAGGTCAGCCTGTGCTTCATAGTGAAAACCTGTCCAAAGCCAATTAAAAAAAAAATTAGTCACAGCCAGGTGTGGTGGAGCACACCTTTAATCCCAGCACTCGGGAGGCAGAGGTAGAAGGATCACTAAGAGTTGTTCGAGGCTACCTTGAGACAACATAGTGAAGTTTAGGTCAGACTTGGCTAGAGCAAGAAAAAAGAAAGAAGAAAGAAGAAAGAAGAAAGAAAGAAAGAAAGAAAGAAAGAAAGAAAGAAAGAAAGAAAGAAAGAGAGAAAAAGAAAGAAAGAAAGAATGAAAGAGGGAAAGGGAGGGAGAGAGGGAGGGTAAGAAAGGAGGAAAGGAAGGAGAAAGAAAGAAAAGAAAAAAGGAAAAAAGAAAAAGGGAAAAAGAAAAGGAAAAGGAAAAAAAAGTCATTTGCACAAGCCCTTCCAAAAGTGACTAAACCCAAGAGGTTATAGAGAAATGGTTCCTAGTCATACTTACCTGACACTAACTGTGTTCTGACCTTGGTTCTTGAATGCTGGATGTGATATTTGTGTTAGAAACACTGGCATGTTTCACTTTAGATTCAGTTGTTCAAACAAAGAATGGATCAGCCAAAGGCACAATTAATAATGGAAAGGAGATCGATTCCATGAGGTCTAGTGACCTCCCTTTGCGGTACTAACATGAGGTTTAGGTTTAGCTGGAAGGAAGCCATATGCATACCTAAGCAGTCCTGGTCTCCAGGGGTTCCCGCCAACTTCCTTATCTGAGCTCCAGGCTCTCCTGCAAGGTGGTCTGACTGGCTGTCAACCCTTGCAAAATCTCCCGTCTGGAAGATAAGCTCCCCTTCTGGTTATCAGTGGTCCAGTAGTCTTCATCTTTTTCCTTCTCCCAACATGAGATTCCTGGGGGAAATTCCACATTCCTGGCACCCATTGTGTCTGTGGTAATGGAAACAAGTATCTTTTCAGAGGATCTACTTTCCTACAGGGTCACAGAACACTAGCAATGTGTTCTAACCTTGGTTCCCGCTTATTCTGTTTGTGATATTTCTTTCAGACACAAGTACATTTCAACTCATGATTCAACTGTTAAAACAAAGTAGGGAAAGGTAACTGATTGTTGGTTGCTAGGGACTGAAGGGAGAAAAGAATGGGGATTAACTATTTAATAGGTACAAAGTTTCTATTTACGAGGATGGAAATTTTCTGGAACGAGATTGTAGGACCAGATGTTCAACCTTCTGAATGCACTTAATGCCTCTGACTTGTGTACTTTAAAAAATTGAAGTAACAAGAAATTTCACGTTTTATGTCATTCACCAATGTCACTCAATTCAAATCTAGAAACTGACACAATGAAAGTTCTTTTTTGTACAAGGTCTTAGTAATTATAATTTGGGAGGCATGGGTATAGACAGCTCTGTATATCAGTGTTCTAAGGAAGGCAAAAAATTGAAAATTACATGTTGAAAAAGAAGAGGGTCTGTCCTGGAGAGATGGCTTAGAGGTTCAGCACTTGCCTGTGAAGCCTAAGGACCCGGGTTCGAGGCTCAATTCCCCAGGACCCCCATAAGCCAAATGCACAAAGTGACACATGCATCTGGAGTTCGTTTGCAGTGGCTGGAGGCCCTGGCATGCCCACTCTCTCTTTCTCTCTCTATCTGTCACTCTCAAATAAATAAACAAGTGAACAAATTTAAAAAGAAGAAGAGGAGGAGGGTCTGTTTCACAAACAGAAGCCAAAAGAAAGAATGTGCAAATAGAATGGAGATGTCTCTGTTGATAGGCATCTTGAGCCTCTGGTAACAGGGTAATTGACCAATCACTTATTTCTGAATTGTCCACAGAGAAGGTCACAGAGAAGAGGTGACTGTGTTCATATTCTAGGCAGTAGCTTTCAACATCCTTAAGTCCTGACTCTGTAATGACCTCCCAACTCCATTTTGAGGTTCTTCCACTGTTGATTTCATTGCAGTTTTCCTTTGATTAACACAACCACATAAAACAAGAACAGAAGAAGGGGAAAAAAACTATCCAGGAGAACAGAAAATATTTCCAGGATAAACCTATGAGTCTTATCTAATTGGTGAACATCATTTCAAAACTTACCACCTCTTAGCCAGGTGGGGTGGTGCACGCCTTTAATTCCAGCACTTGGGAGGCAGAGGTAGGAGGATTGCCATGAGTTCAAAGCCACCCTGAGACTACAAAGTGAATTCCAGGTCAGCCTGGGCTAGAGTGAGTCCCTACCTCAGGTTTAAAAAAAAAAAAAACCTTACCACCTCTACTGAGGCAGACAAGGCATATCCCCTTGGAAAAAAAAATCCCACCTCTTCCTGGTAGGGCAACTTCCAATACCTCCTGTCTTGTGATAATTTGCCTTCAGGCACATCCTGGTAGGAGAGAAGAAAGGCCAACTTAGACTAGTATTGGAGACCAGTTCAGTGACAACCAATGTTTCCTTAAAGTGACCTGTCAGGAAAAAAAACAAACTATTTATCATCTCATGCATATACATGATGAGTATACATATATGCTTTAAATTTGGAGATGTACAGTCCACATACATGCAGACCATCCAATCACACAACAGTCCATCTGTCAATCAAAGTAATGAGCCACATCATTCCTGCCCCTGAGGATCTCTTCAACCTCAACTCAAAAAGAACCACATGCTCACTTGAGCCCACTCTCACGCTGTGGGGTGCATTCTATCCCTTCACCCCACTTTGACTGTTACTGCTCTACACAAAGAACCTGAACCTCACATCATGGGGGACTCCCAAGACCCCCTCCAGTAACACTACTAGCACAAGGATGACAGAACAGGGATAAAACAAAATAAACCGGTGTTACCCACACAATGCTTAATGAACAAAAAGGAAATCCATCTGTACAACTGAGTTATTGTGATGGTTCAATTGTTCTCCTTCCCCCAAGTTCAAATGATAAGTTTTTTAAAAAACTGTTGTTTGAATATTTTATGTATTTATTATTTATTTATTTATTTATTTGAGAGAGAAGGAGAAAGAGGGAGAGAAGGGGTGCCCCAGGGTCTCCAACCCCTGCAAACGAACTCCAGATGCATGGGCCACCTTTTGCACCTGGCTTACATGGGTCCTAGGGAATTGAACCTGAGTCCTTTGGCTTTGCAGGCAAGTGCCTTAACCACTAAGCCATCTCTCCAGCCCCCCACATGATGACATTTTAATTCTCAGAATGTGTTGCAAGAGACAGAGGCGTTAAAGCAGTAGTTAAGGTAACATGAGGCTCTTAGGTATGGCCCCTCATTCAATCTGAATGGCTTCCTCACAAGAAAAAAAAAGCACAGAAAAAGACATCAAGGATATGGGGGCACAGAGGAAAGACTACATGAGCACCCAGTGAGAAGGGCACCATTTGCCAGCCTCAGGAGAAACCAAACCTGTTGACACTTTGATCTTGGACATCCAGTCACCAGAACAGTGAGAAAACAAGCACCTGTTGTTTAAGCCACCATGTCTGTAGTATTCTATCACAGAAGCCCTAGGAATCTTAAGCAAGTACACAGACCTCAAAGTGACATATCCTAGAATCCATACCAAAAAATTCTAGAAAACTGTTTCACATATTGAATAGAGAAAACATTTATGTGAGAAGATAGTAGAATTAGATAAGAGAGGAGAATAGGAAACTCAAAAATGAATTCTTGGGCTGGAGAGATGGCTTAGTGGTTAAGGCACCAGCCTGCTAAGCCTAACAACAACCATTTGATTCTCCAGGTCCCAAGTTTAGCCAGACACAAAATGACACAAGGGCACAATGCTACACTTGCCCACAAGGATGCGCACATGTCTGGAGTTCATTCACAGATGCGGAAAGGCTGCTGGCGCACCCATTCTCTCTCTCTCTCTCTCTCTCTCTCAAAAAAAAAAACTACATTCTTGAAATTATTTTAAGGGTTGAACAACAAGCCCATGCCACAGGAAATGGAATGAGTGACACACGTGTGATAGATACTCAAGATGGTGAAATGTCGCATGACTGAAAGAAGCTTGGAGCCCACTACGATGCTCAATGTGCTGCTCACCCTGGGCGGAGACCATTCAGAGGCCATTATTCATTACCTACCGTGACAGTGAGGGGGTGCATCTGCAAGTGCTGACATGAGGGCAGCTGAAGGATTTTGGAAACCAGATAAGCTGATTAAAGATGAAATACCTTGCCAGAGAAAATCTTCAATACAGAGGAAACTCCCTGTTCTGGAAACAGATGCCTGGGAGGACTTTCAGCCATAAAGACACCTGGCTAGTGCCAGGTTTCAAAGTTTTTTTAAGGACAGGATAGCCACCTTGCCAGGGGACAATGTGGGAAACACTGTGATCTGGCACAGGGAGAACAAGGACCCTTCAAACATATTCAGTAAGCTCACACTGCCCCAATACAACAGGAACAATAAGATTGCCCATCTCCTCTTCCAAGATGCCCTCCTGGATTGCTATGGCAATGGAAGGGAGAAGTACTGGTCGCAGGAAAAATCTGTCCGGATGTTGCTCTTTGCAGTTTGTGTAGGTACCCTGGTGGTGTTCATAACAACAAACTCACCTAATGATGTGTTTCTCAGAATGTATCCTCACTGTCAGCTGGCCCATGATTGTAAACATGTGAGTTTTATTCCAGGCTATAAAGGAAGAAGACAAAAATAAGAAAACGATGAAATACATTGAAAGTGGCAGAGAGAAGAGACTTGTAAGAAGAGTATCTTTTGGAATAAGCAATAAAATTGAGGTAATGATGATATAAATCAAAATGTTCACTGAGCTGGCCCATGATAAACATTTTTTAAGGCTATAAAGGAAGAAGACAAAAATAAGAAAACGATGAAATACATTGAAAGTGGCAGAGAGAAGAGACTTGTAAGAAGAGTGTATCTTTTGGAATAAGCAATAAAACTGAGGTAATGATGATATAAATAAACTAATTTCCTGAGCTGAGTAATTTTCAAGAATAAAAGTAGAAGGTCGGGGCTGGAGAGATGGCTTAGTGGTTAAGACGCATGCCTGTGAAGCCTAAGAACTCCGGTTCAAATCTCCAGGCCCCATGTAAGCCAGATGCACATGGTGGCGCATGCATCTGGAGTTCATTTGCAGTGGCTAGAGGCCCTAGTGCGCCCATTCTCACTCTCCCTCTCTCTCTCTCCCTCTCTCTGTCTCTAATAAATAAATAAAAATAAAATATATAAAAAAAGATTGTTTTAAAAGAAAAAGTAGAAGGTCAGTATGAGCAGGACATACCTAATTAGTTCTTGGCAACAATTTCAAATCACAGAGATACAGGGCTGGAGGGATGGCTTCACGGTTAAGGCATTTACCTGCAAAGCCAAAGGGCCCAGGTTTGATTCCACAGGACCCATACCACATGCATCTGGAATTCGTTTGCAGCAGCTGGAGGTCCTGGTGCACTCATATTCTCTCTCTCTCTCTCTCTCTCTCTCTAATAAATTAAAAACAGTTAAAAATAAAAATATATTATCATTGAGTAGATTGCTTACATTATTTGATTTTTTTTTCTTGAGACAGGGTCTCATGTAGCTCAGGCTGGCCTCAAACTTGCTATGGAGCTGAGGTTTCACTTTGAACTTCTGATCCTCCTGCCTCCATCTCCCAAGTGCTAGGATTACAGTTTATATGGTGCTAGAAATCTAACTCAGGGCTTCAGCATGCTAACCACTGAGTCACATCTTCAGCCCAATAATTTGATAAATAGTTTTTTTAAAATTAGGTTGAAAACTTGATAATCATGATTAAATGACTCCCCAATGTCTTGCAAATGGAGAACACTGTCTTTGCTTAGGAAATCATTAAACACTAGGCTCTTTGTTTGTATAGTGTTTATTTTTTGAGACAAAGTCTCAATATATAACCCAGGCTGTTCTCAAGCTGGCAATCCTACTGGCTCAGCTTCCCCCTTAGTATAATTATAGTATGTACCACCATCCTCAAATATGTCCTGACTTTTTGAAATGTTCAAGCATATACCTGTTGCACAATGCAGAATAAATTAGGATTTTTGCTGCCAAAAAAATGAGAAACGAGGGCTGGAGAGATGGCTTAGTGGTTAAGGTATTTGCCTGCAAAGCCAAAGCACCCTGGTTCGGTTCTCCAGGACCCATGTAAGCCAAATGCACAAGGGGGCACATGTATTTGGAGTTCGTTTGCAGTGGCTGGAGGTCCTGGTGTGCCCATTCTCTCCCTCTGCCTCTCTCTCTCTCTATATATATATCTGCCTCTTTCTCTCTCTCAAATAAATAAATAAATAAATAAAATATATCTTTAAAAAGCTTGAATTCAGGGAGAGGGCGTATGATTGAGAGTGAAGTTTCAAAGGGGAAAGTTTTGGGATATTGTCTACAATTAAAGAAGTTGTCAATAAAAATAAATAAATTTTAAAAAATGAGAAATGATCCTTTCTATCTTTGCAATATATATTAAATGATACATACGTTAGGAAGGCCTTATATACCATCCACTGGGAGATGTATGACAAGTTCCATGTTTGAATTTCAAATCACTCTAGTAACCACACATAAAAATAAATATCTGCTATACACACCTTTCTTCAAAACTTGGTGGCTTGAAGTTACCATTTCATTTGCTGATGTGTTGGAGAAAAGATACTATCTTTTCCTTGCCTATCAAAAGGTCCATGGCTGAAATTCCTAGAACAAAAGACAGGCTAACGCAAGAGAAACACAAGGCACAGAAGCCTTCAGAACTAAGACCTAAAGCCCCAGGGAAACTATTTTTATGGACAGTCATCCAGAAATGTGAATGGAAAACAAGAAGGTATGCTCGTAGTCATGATGGGGACTCTTCAGTAAGGCCCTTTGTTTGGCTTCTTCTTGGCCTTTGGGCATAGGACAAAAATCCTCTGAGATGAAGATCTTATGACATACTCCCAGGGAGGTGAGTCAGAGAGTTCTGTCATGATATACTCCAGGGGAAACATGCAGGAGAAGATCAACATGAGCTCTTGTATCTGTAATATTCTGAATTTCTTTCAGCTTAAAACACTTTATTAAACCCATGTATTAGGTATTGCGCTCTGAGCCCTGAGACTGCCCAGTGCTTAAAGGTACTTGGAAGCATTTCAGCCCAAGTCCAACTCCCCAGCGCCCACATTAAACTGGACACAAAGTGTTGTGGGCATCTGTGGTCCCAACACTCTACCAATGGGAAAAGAGCCAAGAAAACCCAGAAGCTCACAGGCCAATTAGGCTGGTGCATGCAATAGCAAAACGAGTGACTCTGTCTCAAAGACTCTGTCTCCACACACATGCCATGGCACACATGAGCCCTACACACACACACACACACACACACACACACACAAAAAAAATGATTAAGGTAGGGGGCCGGAGAGGTGGCTCCGTGAGTACAGTGCCTGCTGCCTGATGACCTTTGGATTTGAATTTGGATCCCCAGAACCCATGTAAAGCTGGATGTGGTAGCAACAATGAGATGGAAGGAGAGTCTTGAAAGTTTGCAGGCCAGCCAGCAACCAGCCAGCCAAGAGTATGTGCTAATAAACAACAAAAAATCCTATTTCAAAACAAAGTAGAAGGTGAGAATTGGCACTCAGGGTTGTCTTCTGATATCTACATATGCTCTGTGGTGCGCACACACACAAGAAAGAAAGAACGAATGAAAGAAAGAAAGAATGAAAGAAAGAAAGAAAGAAAGAAAGAAAGAAAGAAAGGGAGGAGAGAGAGGAGAGAGAGAAAGGAAGAGGAAGGAAGGAAGGAAGGAAGGAGGGGAGGGAAGGAAGGGAGGAAGGAAGGAAGGAAGGAAGGAAGGAAGGAAGGAAGGAAGGAAGGAAGGAAGGAAGGAAGGAAGGAAGGAAGGAAGGAAGGAAGGAAGGGAAGGAAGG
This sequence comes from Orientallactaga sibirica, assembly GCA_036365145.1. NCBI lineage: Eukaryota > Metazoa > Chordata > Mammalia > Rodentia > Dipodidae > Orientallactaga > Orientallactaga sibirica. The sequence goes on along the minus strand of JAEOAD010000004.1, from coordinate 48,086,198 downwards.
AAGGAAGGAAGGAAGGAAGGAAGGAAGGAAGGAGGAAGGGAGAAGGGGGGAGAAATGGAGAGGAAGGAAGGAAGGAGAGGAGAAAGGAAGGAAGGAAGGAAGGAAGGGAGAAAGGGAGAAAGGGAGAGAGGAAGGAAGGAAGGGAGAAAGGAAGGAAGAAAGGAAGGAAGGAAGGAAGGAAGAAGGGAGGGAGGGAGGAAGGAAGGAAGGGGGTTTGAATGGGAGTCACCTTGGGTGTCACACATGTGGTTTAGACATCTGGCAACCCCTCCAGGGCTGGATGGTCCGAGATACTCCCTGGTGGTTTGAGGCTGGCTACTGGCTATATCCCAGGTCTCCAGTAACCCATTCTGGACCTGTGGTGTCAGCATTCCCAAAGGGAAAGCCCCAGTGTGCTTGAATCACGTCTGCTATGTTCCACTGTGTAGAACGAGTCACACAGCCAAACCCAGAGTCCATGTAACAAGAAACTGTACCCAAGAAAGTTGTCATATAGAAGATTGTACAATCTTTAGTAATCTCTTACATATTTTAACCATGTAAACACATCTAAGTAGTATGAAATTTAGAAATTTTATTCAAAGGAAGCATTAGATATGTACAGAATTTTTCATTCAGTGATGTTCCTCCAAATATTATTCATAATAATAAAAAATTAGCTGGGCATGGTGGTGCATACCTTTAATCCCAACACTCAGGAAGCAGAAGTAGGAGGACTGCTGTAAATTCAAGACCAGCCTAAGACTTTATAGTGAATGCCAGGTCAGCCTGGGCTAAAGCGAGACCCTATCTCGAAAAACCAAAAAAAAAAAAAAAAAGCCAGTTGTGGTGGCACACACCTTTAATCCCAGCACTCGGGAGGCAGCCTGGGCTACAGCGAGACCCTACCTTGAAAACTCAAAAAAAAATTAGAAATCATCTAAGTGCTCTATCATAGGAGATTATCCAAACAAGCCCATATAATTGACTCTAATGCAATCATCTGTTGCTGTGTGTGTATTTGTGCAGGGGAGGGAGGCAGGGCCTTATCATGCAGCCCAAGCTGGCCTCGAACTCATTATGTAGCCCACACTATCCTTGAAGTTATGATCCTCCTGCCTGACTCCTGCTGGGTAGCTGTTTCCTCTGTATTGAAACATTTTTTTATGGAGAGAGGCTCATGAAACCCACAAGAGACTTACAGACTTGCTAAGTCCCTCCCCAAGAGCATATAAGCAATAAACAACTGCTGGGTAAGAGAAGGGTCTTTGATGGAGCTGCCTGCTGGCGGTGCAGGGAACTCCAGTGATTCCGCTTTCATGCGTCATTATCCATGACGGAATGGATCTCTCTGTGAGGCAGCTGCCTGAGAAACCCATGTTCCCCTACGTAACCCCAACAAATTATCCATTCACCAAGATGGACTTGTTTGGTCTGTCATTGCTCCCTCTCTCTAGAGTGAATAGAGATAGTGTCCCCAGGAAGAGCACCACCACACTGGACCTCATGAGGGCTCCATGATCCAGCACACTCCCTAAATACAACCATGTTTTTTTTGTTGTTTTTTTTTTTTTGTTTCAAAAACAAATGACCAAATAAAAGATCATTTGTTGCTATCAGAAGTGTTCAAATATGTTTCTGACCTTGTGTGTGTGACAGTGTTTGTGTGTGTGGAGTAATAGGTAGTGTAGAGTGGTATATGAATATATTATGGATGTGTGCACCGTGTGTGTGTGTGGGTGTGTGTGTGTGCGTGTGCGCGTGCGTGTGCGTGTGTGTGTGTGTGTGTGTTGGTCAGAGAAGAACTTTGAATGCCCTTCTCTATCACTCAAGTGTCTCATTTCTTGAGCCTGGGCCTCTTTCTCACCCCAGAGTCACCGTCATTCACTGAGCCCCCACAATTCGCAATTCTCCGGTCTCTGCCCGCTGCATTGGGGGTTAGGATGCACATGACTGCTCCCGACTTTTTACACAGGTTCAGACAGTGGAACATGAATGTCTCTAGTCCAAGAGGCCCTCATGCTGGAGCGGAAAGCACTTGTAATCACTGAGTAATTTCTCCAGCCCTGTTTGTTTTAGAAAGCAGCCTACGCTGTACTCAATCCTTTTGTAAAATACGTATGTGTATGAAGGGTTGGAGAGATGGCTCAGCTGTTAAGTGTACTGCCTGTGCAAGCTTTGAGGGCCTGAGGGAGCCTGAAACCACCCAAATTTGATTCTTCAAAACTTAGCCTTGCATGCCTGTAATCCCAGGGAATCACCTGAATTCATGAAAATTGGCAAGCTCTGGGACCAGTAAGAACTCTGGCTCAAATAAAACATGCAGAAGAGCAAGGGAGTAGGATTCCTGACTTTCTGCTCTGACCCCACAGGCGAGCGCTCCCCCACTGCAGGTGAGTATATGAGCATACACCACACACACACACACACACACACACACACACACACACAAAATTATATATATATGTTTATGAAGAAAAACATATATCATGGTGGGGGAGATTAAAAGGATATTCTTTAAGTTGTAGTAGTGATCAAGAGGATAAAAATATAGAATCTGGGGCTGGAGAGATGGCTTAGCTGTTAAGGTGCCTGCCTGAGAAGCCTAAGAACAATTGTTCAAACCTCCAGGTCCCACATTTAGCCAGACGCAAAAGTGACGCAAGCACACAAAGTTGCACATGCCCAGAAGGGGGCACACGCATCTGGAGTTCATTCATAGCGGCTGAAATGGCCCTGGAGCACCCATTCTCTCTCTCTGTCTCTCTCTCTCTCAAATAATAAAAAATAAATAAATAAATAAATATAGATTCAGAAATAAGCCAGACTAGGTCTGACCAGGTAAATAGTGAGCTCTTTCGAGGGTTGGTTTTCCTGATTGCAGATCAGAGCAGGAACAACTGTGTGTAGTTGCTGCCTCATCAAATAGGATAATGCTTATAGACTACATAGAGTTGTATTTGTCTTTCATTTGTATTTTGTTTTGTGTGTGTGTGTAGTGTACATGCATGTGGTTGTATGTGTGCAGGCACATGTATGTGTAGGTACATGAGTACTTGTGGACCTGTGGGTGTGGAGGCCAGAGTCTTGTGTCAGGGCCTTCTTCCACTGCTCTCCACCTTATTTTTTTTTTTAGAGAGAGAGAGGGGAGGGGAGGGGAGAGGAAGACAGAGATGGGAGCACCAGCAGCCTCTCAGCTGCTGTGAACAAAATCCAGATGCATGCACCCCCTTGTGGTCAAGTGCGGCATTGCGCCCTTGCGTCACTTTGCATCTGGCTAAACATGGGACCTGGAGATTGGAACCACTGCAGATTGGAACCAGCATTCTTAGGCTTAGAGGCAGGCGCCTTAACCCACTAAGCCATCTCTCCAGCCCCCACCTTATTTTTATGGATACAGAGTCCCTGGTGGAACTCAGAGCTTGACATTGTGGCTAGTCTTGCTAGCCAGCTTGCCCCTGGGATCCCGTGTCTGGGATTAGAGGTGGATCGCCAGGCTCTTACATGGGTGCTGGGGATCCAAACTCCTGTCCTCACACTTGCCCAGTAAGCACTTGAATAATGGAGTCACCTCCCCAGTCCCTTCCTGCCTTCCTCCCTTCATATATTTTTGGTTTTCTGAGGTAGGGTCTACTCTAGCCCAGGATGGCCTGGAATTCACTATATAGTCTCAGGCTGGCCTCAAACTCACAGTGATTCTTCTACCTCTGTCTCCTGAGTGCTGGGATTAAAGGCATGCGGCATCACGCCCAGCCTGGTCCCTTATTTTTATATGAGATTGAATGACTTTCATTTAATGACTAATTTAAAAGAATATGTGGGGCTGGAGAGATGGCTCAGTGGCTAAAGGTGCTTGTTTACAAAACCTGAAGACCTGGGTTTGATTCACCAGTACCCATGTAAAGCCAGATGCACCAAGTGGCACATGCATCTGGAATTTGTTTACAATGACTAGAGGCCCTAGTGTGCCTATTCTTATTCATTCTCTCTCTCTCTCTCTCTCTCTCTCTCTCTCTCTCTCTCTCTCTCTCTCTCTCTCCTTGCAAATAAATATATAAAAATAAAAAGATTTTTTAAAAGAATAGCAAAAATGTGTATTGAAATTATTGGCCCCTGGGATTCTGTTTAAAAGTGAAATAAGCCCCAGGCAGATGGATCTGAACTGAAATCAGTGATTCGGCAAAGGACAGGCTCACCATTCAGAGAGAAACTCAGGAAGCAGGGCTCCTTGCATGGAGAAGCTACACAGTCAAAACAAAGCACCAAGAGATCTTGTGGATCATTTACTTAACAAATGCACACCTGCCACCAACACCTCCCAGGCCAGACCTTCTCTACCATGGGCCTTTCCCTTGCTACAGCCTGCCAGCTTCACTAGGGCGGCTGTGAACAATGTATTGTCTATTTTCAACAGCACTGGCATCCCGGGATGTCATTTCTTTCCTCTGCCATTGCTCGGTTCATGACTGAGGCCCCTGTTTTGACAAAGTGGGTTAAAAAGGTTAATATATGTTTTATGGGACATGAAATTCACATTCAGAAATGTAGACACAAGGACACCTGTGTATTTTATGATGGGTTTGACGAAGTGTGGACAGCTGAACAGAACTGTGACTAGACAAAGAAGCTGTCGTCTGAAGGTCATAAAGTGAGGAAATGCTAGCGAGGCTTGTTTGTTTAGGTTCATCTGTGTCTCTTTGTTTTCCAAGATAAAGACGGTCCATTCCTCCCAGGATAGGGTGGACACCTCTGGAATGAGTGCTTTGTGACCTTTTTCAGGGTGAGGTCAATGGGATAAGTGGGGTGCCAAAGCTTGCTTGAGGGAGGCTCCTCAACTTGTGATGGTTATAGCAAAAGATGTTCCCTTGGTGAAAGCTACATTTCTCTTATAAGCCCTACTCTCACCCAAAAACAGACCAATGGCAGAGTGCTTGCCTAGCAAGTTCAAGGCCCTGGGTTTGATCTCTAGGACCAGAGAAACAATAAAACAAACCAAGCCCCTATTCTTATTTCTCACACATCTCCCTGTTGCCAGGAATCCCCAGTGTTTCTAAACATTGCTTCCATTGTCACTATTCTTCTGTGTTGTCGACCTTCTCAGAACAATACCCCTCCCCCCACACACACACACCACACACACACCGTTTTTTTTGAGGAAGCTAAAGGGATGTGCGTTCTGCAAATATGAAAACTCTTTCCTCAAAAGAATTTACTGAATGTTCCAATGATTCAGCCTCTGTTAGTGTTAGAGTCTTACTATACAGTAAGTGGTAGAGTCTTACTATACAGGAAAACAAAGGACTAGCCCAGCTTCATGGTTCAATTAGGAGTCAGGAAAAGCCAAATGAATTACAAATCCCTTAGTATGAGTCAAGCCTTGATACCAGGTTTCTCACACAACAAAGGCATTGTTGATATAGAAAAGAGGACCAAAGGACAGGTTCCCTTGATAGAGAAAATAAAAGAACCATTTGTTGACAGAGGGAGGAGGAAGAAATCCACTTTCATGTACTGGAAGTCATAAGACCAATTCATGGCCATTCAGAAGAACTGACAGTAGCCTTGGACACAGTATTACATGATGCTGACCAGAAGAAGGAGGGTGACTGGAATGTCCCCAGCCAGCCTCAAGCTCCTGGCCAGTCTTAGTCGCTCAATAGACATTCGCAGAACTTGAACCCACCAGAGCCTGCAGTGAGGAGTAAGTGTTTTTCCCCACAGGATTTCCTTTTCGTGATTGTCTGTGATCAGATCACAGATCGCCAAAGTACAAGAGCTTCTGATAGAGTTGGCTGAGAAATCCGTGGGCCAGGGTAGTTTGATTGTGCTTTGGAAAAAAGATGCAAGGACTGCCCTTGGGGAGAAATACAGAGGTCACACAGATCTGGAAGAAAATGGAAAGCCTTATCTTTAGCAGTTTGTCTGTCTACAGCCTTACTCCTATTACAACCCAATTATCAGCACAAAATTTACATTTGAATGAAGTCCATACTGCAGCCTTCTACTTTAAACCAGATATAGGGGAAAATACCAAATGTTACTTTGATAACATGTGTGTGATTGTGTGTGTGTTTGTGTGTATGTATTTATCACTTTTGATGACTATCAGTCTGATGTAGGCAGAGTGCAGAAGAAAGTAGCAGTTTCAAAGGATACACTCTAAAAGACTGGAATGAAAGACAACCTAGGATTTAGGATGTGAATTTGAATGTGAATATGGCTACATTCTGGACACAACACTGTGAAGAAATTATTCCAGTAACTGAACACCTAGATGAGATCAGGTGACAAAGGGAGGTAGGCTGTTTCAACCCTGGTGCCAGGGTACTGAAACTCAGCTTTTCAATTTGTCCCACTGGAATTGAGGTAAATGGCAAGAATTCTCAGTCTCTGTATGCAGATAAGTCTTAACATTTGATTTTTTTTTTTTAAGTCTGTTTGGGAAGTTTTTGAACCAGCTATACTAGACAAGATAATGAAGAAAAACTCACCAGTGGTATAACCTTTTCTTTACCCTGTTCCCTTCAGTCCTCCAAGACCACCCACGTGTCTGAGATTTTCTCCACCTTTTTCAGTCATAATAACCTGCTCATAAAAAGGGCCCAGGAAAACAGTGGACACTGAATATTCAAGTTTGGCCATACAGGCCCAATGACTGAATGGGTACAATAGTGGCATGTCTACTCTTGGGGTAACCAACTGCTCCATAATTGGACTGAAGGGACTCTCTACGGGAGGGAATACATACCTGGTACTGAAAAAACCTAAGCAAAAGTCTATGGCAGGTGAGGTCATGAGCCTTAGGGGTATAAAGCCTGCTCTTGTCTGACTAAATGTATATATTATTCCCACCAAGCTGCCCTGAAAGCACTACACGTAATGTTCATATTCACATATTAACGCTACTCTCACTTCTGGTTAGAGAAGCTTCTCTTTTCAGATAGTGATGACCACTGGGATGACCCAAAAGGCAACATAGTGCTGAGAAGAAGGGATGGAGAAGTGCCCAGCACTGAAACACCTCTGTCACACCCACCAAGGCTCAGGGATCATTGCGGAAGAGGGGGCGGATAGAATGGAAGAGCCAAAGGAAGGGTATGACTTCTTACAATGCAACTGCCCAGACAGAACTTGGCCTCGCTATCCATGACCTTGCAGTGCCTAGCAATACCTTCGCAAGACCCTCAAAATAGAAGAAAAAGATGATGACATCAAATTAAAAGAGAGACTAGTGGAGAGAGGGAGGGGATATGATGGAGATTGGAGTTCTAAAGTCTAATGGGAGGAGGGGAGGGAAATATTATGTGTTTTTTGTATGTAAGTATAGAAGTTGTCAATAATAATAATAATAATAATAATAAAGGGCCCAGGATTGCTTATATCTTTTTTTCATGTGAATTTAAGTCCAAGTATTTTTTTTCCTCTGAAATTTTATAACTGAGTCTTACTTTGACCTGTAGATTGTTGAAGGGGAAAGAAATATATTTGGCACATTTTGGATACTCCAAATATTTGCCTGGATAAAGGGTCTGTCTTGGTTTTTGGGTTTTCTTTGTGGAAGACAAAGACACCCTGTCTATTTAATGTAAAGGGTTTGAAACCCCATCTGGATAGATATGTTCTTTCATTGTACTCAGTGCAGCGAAATTGTGATAGCCAAAGCTCCTGGGAAATCGGAGGAGCAGAGCATGAAGTTGACAATGAAAAACTCAGTGAAGTTTGACCTGCTTGGATGGAGAAGGTGGAGGAAGTTTGGCAGGTTGGAGGGACCGGTGAGCCCCCACCTCATCCCCTAATCCCCTGCAGCCTCAGCACTAGGAGCCCCGGGCCCACTGGGGAAAGCTCTGAACAGTCCATGGTGCAGGGGGCCTTGGAGGGGACCCTTTCCTGTTCTCAATTCCAGGGACTATAGCAGGAAGTCTGGTCCGACCTTAAAATACAAATCAAGAGCCACAGCTCATTCCAAAACCTGTTTCTCATTACATTATTTTAAAAACCATAAATTATAAATCTTCATAAATCTCTTTTTAAAATGGTAGAGGGTGTCATCATAGACTGATTTCTCCTTACTCCCTAAGTAGCAATGGGGTTCCAGTCAAAGGGCTGTTGACAGAAAGAAAAAGAAGAAAAAAACCTAAATCTGAAAATAATCATAATTCAAAATTCAGTTATTATCACAATGCACCAGGCAGTTTACAAATGCTTCCTTGTGGAATGATTTCAGTTGCTGCATTTGGTCAACAAATTGTGGGCACAGTAAAAGGAGTGCTATTGATACAGGAACTTAACTTCTACATTTAGCTTATCAAAACTACTGAGGATTCCTTTGGAAACCCATAACCTACATTCTCTCCTCCCTTCATCCACTGAGGAGAGACTTAGTCACCACTTAGTGTCACAATGGGTGTGACTCACAGAATGAAGAGAGAACTACAGGAGTCTTCACACACGCGCAGGGCTCAGAGCACCACAGAAACGCAGGCACCTCCACCTCAAGAGGTTCAGCTTGATCAGGGTGGCACTTCCTTCCCTGGGCTGAACAGGAAGGCTGCAACCGACTGAGCAAGTCACCAGCTGCTTCTGAACCCCAAGTCATCTTTACTAAGGTAACTGGTGAGTGCATTTGGATTTTTTTTTCCCTTCACTTTATCAAGTCAATCTAAGCTTTCTTTCATTTTCCTCGTGCCTACAGAATAAATGAAGTTGTCTTTCAGCTGTGATCAAAGGTTGCTCTTTTTCTTTGATGTAGTATATTAAGAGACAGCCATGGGAGCTGAGACCATGTCACCAAGAAATCTCAGTGTGACCCAGGAGCCTGCTTTAAATTCCTCCTGGACTTTGTCACAGCTAAATTTACCTTCTGTTTCTTCCTTCCTCCCTCCCTTCCTTCCTTCCTTCCTTCCTTCCTTCCTTCCTTCCTTCCTTCCTTCCTTCCTTCCTTCTCTCTTTCTCTCTCTTTCTCTCTCTCTGTTGTATCTGACACCTTCTGTGAATCTTACTTGATTAACAGAAACTGGAGAGGCAGGGCTCTAAATAAAAGGTGTAGGATTCTTAGCTGAGTGTCTGACTGAAGCAACAACTTGCTACTGGCTGTGGTCTGATGTGCTTTGCTCTCCTGCTTTACCAATATTAGCAGTTTACATGAGCACACACATGCATGCTAATGCATGCTAATCCAGAGGAGGAAAAGATGGGAGAGGAGAAGGGACATTTCTAATGGTACACATCAATCCCCAGGTTCTGGCTTGACAGGAACAATCCTGCTCAGATAGTTATTCCACATTTCATGGTCCAGCAATTTGATGTCTCTCTTCTCTCTCTCTCTCTCTCTCTCTCTCTCTCTCTCTCTCTCTCTCTCTCAGAAGTGGGGCAAAGTCTAACTAAAACATGTTCAATGTGGGAACTGTACACATAACTGCAAGTAGCCTGCAGTTTGTTCCATTTGACCAATGGTAGGGACAGTGCTCTATGTATATTAGGATCTCTTGGTATATATTATACACTCTAAAACTATTTTTAGCGAGGTGAAGCAAGAGATGAAAGTGAAACGTCGTGTGAGCTTTGCATTGTAATTTTCAGAAAAGAGTGTCTAATTTTTAGAACAAATCTCAATGTTTAACCACAAGGAATTACTTTACACATGTGGGGCAAACAGGACTTGGCTTTGAAACCCGTATAGCAAATGTTACTTTCTTAAAAGACACGACTTTAAAACTCTAACATTTTCTTCTGAGCAAAGATAACTGCTTGAAAGAAATATCCTGAAGACTTGAGCATGCTTTCTGCACGTACATATACATCCTTTCTCTATTCTAAATGTGCTCTGAAGTTTGGTGACCATAAATTATAATAACACACAACATATAATCCTTTCCATTTAGCAGTTATTACTCAGTGACCATAAATAAGGGAACCATGAATTTAATAATAATGTCTAACCTACTATTATTGTCAGGGAGCATATTAACAAAATAATAAACCTGGGAAGGACTGGGTGTGATTAACTCCTTCATCTAGATGTTATGGTAACTTATAAGAGTTTTGAAGGAAGACACAGAAGATCAGGGATGTTTTTTTATCCTTAGAACAAAAGATACAAAATGTAGACCCAGCATGCCTTCCCTGCCTAGGAGTGGGTGTGTACACGTGGTGAGGAGAGGCAGTCAGAATGAACCTGCATGCAGATACGCTACTCTATGCCTCACTGTTCCACTGCTCAAAGCCCACACTGGGTACATGAGGGATTTGGGAGCAATACACCTAAGGAGGGAAGGTGTGTACCATCCCAGGATGCCGTCTCGCCATCAGCAGCGTCATTTTAATCAGATTCTCAATAGAGCTGTTGATGTTTACCGCAAGTGCATTTCATGTAGGCCTCGTTGGCTCCTTTGGTTTTTAGATTTCAAGGTGTCTACCTTGAATACTTTGTTTTGGTCAAACAAACATAATTCTTGAATAACTTTATATCATTAGGCCCCAGTGTTCATTTTCCTTAAAGTATAGTAAAAGTCTCTGAAAGGCCACTTAGATTGAAAAGAGACAGGTTTTTTTTTTTTTCTACTTCAATAAAAAGGATAAAATAAAAAAAGAGTTCTGTGTAAGTGAACCAGGTTTGCAATATTTAAGTATACAAGAAGCATACATGTTCCACTGTGGTCAGTAGTAAGTGTAAGAACAACCCCCTCCCCAATATATATCTGAAAATTGTTGTTACATGCTCTCTATTTGATGTGTCTTGGTAAAAAATTCACTTGGTGATCTAACTTGGGCCATGATTGCAACAAATTGAAAGTGAATATTCAACAAACTCCTATTGCTATGATCCACTGGTTTTAATATTGTTTTCAAAAAAGTCTTTGGTGGGGTTATGTGGAAATAAAATGAAGTGGTCTGGGAGAATCCACTCAGCTAAAAAAGGTGTGTGGAGATATTAAAAGGGTGTGGAGATATTAGCCTCTCCATCTGTGGTGTCATGTATTATTAAGGAGCAAAGGAAAGCAAATAGGAGAAGTAGAAATCAAAGGATGTACTTTAAATTTCTTGCTAAGAAACCCAGGAAGAGAAAGACTGAAGAAGCAGAAGTGACCACGGACAACTGTCACTTGAGGGACGTGTTTTCTTTTCTTCTTCTTTTTTTAAGTTACTTTTTGATTGACAGCTTCCATAATAACCAATAACCCATGGTAATTCCCTCCCTCCCCCTACTTTCCGCTTTGAAACTCCACTCTCCATCATACATTTTCCCCTTTCAATCAGTCTCTCTTCTATTTTAATGTCATGATCTTTTCCTCCTATTATGATGGTCTTGTGTGGGTAGTGTCAGACACTGTGAGGTCATAGATATCCAGGCCATTTTGTGTTTGGAGGAGCACAGTGTAAGGAGTCCTACCCTTCCTTTGGCCCTTACATTCTTTCTGCCACCTCTTCTGCAATGGACCCTGAGCCTTGGAAGGTGCAATAGAGATATTTCAGTGCTATGCACTCCTCCGTCAATTCTTCTCAGCACCAAGGTGCTTTCTGAGTCATCCCAAGGTCACCGTCATCTGAAAAGAGAATATTCTAGCCAAAAGTGAGAGTAGCATTAATATATGAGTGTGAACATTAAGAGAAGTGCTTACCAAGCAGGTCAGTGAGCATAGTATATACATTTATCCAGACACCAGCAGATGGTATACCCTAGGGGTCATAGATTTTCAGTATCAGGCATGTATTCCCTCCTGTGGAGCGGGCCTCCAGGTCCAACTAGAGAGCAGCTGGTTTCCCCATAACAGATATGCCACTATTGCACCCATTGGCTCATTTGGCCTGGCTGGCCAAATTTAGGGCTCGCAGTGTCCACTGTTGAGTATCTGCACTGGTGATTTCTCTCTCTCCCATTGAACTGCATCCAACATAGCTTTTTTCCAGCTTTCTCTCAGCTGGTCTACACTGAGGAGGTTTTCAGCTCAGATGCAGCAGGATTTCGCAGTGATCTTGCAGCCCAAGTATATGGAGTCTTCAGCAATAGAGTCTTATCATCTATTCCTGGTGGGAAACCAAGAGCCTTGGCAATGGCCTGTAATGTTTTGGGGTTATCTATGACCTCCCTGACCAAGACTTCACCAGAAGGTATCCCATCCCTGGCACTGAAAATTTTCTAGTAATAATCTATGGCTTCTGGGTGTTCCATTAAGGGACATGTTTTCTTAACATCTACATGACACATGAAAATTACTTCTCCCTTCCTGGTTCCTTCTGAATTTCTGTGACATGGTATAGAATTTTTGACAAAATATGTTTATTTCACTTATTAAACCTCAGGTTTGAGCCAGGAATGGTGTTACATGCTTTAGATCTTGGCACTTGGGAGGCTAAGGTAAGGAGATTGATGTGAGTTCAAGGCCAACCTGGGGCTACAGAGTGAGTTCCAGGTCAGGCTGGGCTAGATTGAAACCCTGTCTCTGCTGGGGGGAGGAATGTAGGAAACACTTGAAGCTGTGGCCTAAAACACTGTATATAGTCTGTCAACCATAGCCATTTCTCTTCCTTGTACCTGACTTTCTTTTTTTTTTTCTTTTGGTTTTCGAGGTAGGGTCTCACATAAGCTCAGAATGATCTGGAATTCACTATGTAGTCTCAGGGTGGCCTCAAACTCACAGCAATCCCCCTACCTCTGCCTGCCGAGTGCTGAGATTAAAGGCATGCTCCACCATGCCCAGCAGTACCTGACTTTCTTAATCAGAAATCCTAAGGACTATGGGTTTCCCAGGAGACTCTGCTCACTTCTGTAGGATCAGTTTGCCACTGAGAGAACTCAAAAGGGCTCAGGCAGAATCCAGGCCCCACAAATGCTGTGAATGCATAGTTAATCATTTGTAAATTCACAAATGATTTCAGATATACATTTGGACTGCTTTGCTCCCTTCTATCTGTTTAATAAGAAGAGGAATTTTTTTAATTGTAAAAATTAGTGCTTCTTGGGCTGGGAAGATGGCTTAGCTATTAAAGGCACTTGCTTGCAAAGCCTGCCAGCCTGAGTTCAATTTCCCAGCACTCATGTAAAGCCAGATGCACAAAGTGGCCCATGTATGCAGAGATCATTTGCAACAGCAAAAGGCCTTGGCATGCCTATTCTCTCTATCTCCTTGCAAATAAAATTTTAAAATATTTAAAATAAAATTAATGTTTCTCAAAACAGAATATCATTAAGTGTTTTTAAATTAGTTATTTATTAATTTGTTTAGAGAGAGAAAAAACAGGTGTGCCAGGACTTCCAGATGCATGTACCACTTTGTACATCTGGCTTATGTGGGTCCTGGAGAATTGAACTTGGGTCCTTTGGCTTTGCAAGCAAGTGCCTTAACCACTAAGCCATCTCACCAGCCCAATAAGTATTTTATGAGTAAAACATAATAAGTAATTAATATAGTAAAATATAATAAGTAATTTTATAAGTAACAAAATTTTTCTGTTAAGGACATTAACAGCCATGTATGTATGTATGTATGTGTATATATATATATATATATATATATATATATATATATATATATATATATATATATATATAAAACTGTTATCAATGAGACATTACCAAGAGATTAATAAGTGAGTTTCCACAAGTTCTGGATACTGTGAAGTTCTGAACTCTCAAGACAAAGAAGCTCTGAACCGGTGATTCTCAAGTGGGAGCAAGTTCGCCCCCTAATGAACCCTGAGCAAAGTCTGGAGACCTTTTTATCAGTAGTGGTGACGAAGTACTGCCAGCATCCAGCGGCTGGAGGCCAGGGACGCTGCTCAACATGCAACAATACACAAGAGACCCCACACAATCAATTATGAGCCCAAGCTATCCAAAGGACTGAGGCTGAGAAACTCGTGTCTTGATGTGAGCAACAGAGATGTTCCCTCAACCTGTGAAGGTGGTCGATCCTGCCATAAGGATTGTCAGGTCCTTCCTATGTAGCAGGCATTAAGCCACATTGACTCATCTGATATTCCCCAAGGAAAATATTATACCAGTGTTCTACAGTTGGAAAAAAAATGGAAGCTCAGAGCTGAGTAACTTGCTCAGAGCTCTCTGGTGATAGGGAAATGCAGTGAACTCTTACCGCCCTGGCTCTGAGGTCTGAACTCCTAACAGTGAGCCAAGAGATTTGTGCTCTAACTAAACAGTGTGATGTCAGATAAATGAGAAGGCATGACAGATAAACTACTAGCTGATACAACTAAGGTCAATGCCTTCTTTCTGAATTTCTGGGAGCAGGGAACCATGTAGAGGTGACTAGAGTGAGTGGAGTATGGTTGAGGCAGCCCTGAGAGTTGCTGTGACTGAGTTATGTCTCAGGTGAACTGAACGGCTCTGAGTTCCTCTCAGCGGACAGGCCACGTCCTGGTAGCACTGAGCCAGGATTATTGCTCACTGGTGGTTTGTTGGCAAAGCTACTGCTAGAGGTCAAAGACACATGTTGGTTTGTGGCTGAGCTAACCTAGTCCAATGACCTAGGGGAATGTGAAATTCAGAGAATAAAGAACTAGTGTTTCGGGACAATAATTTTTTAGGTCAGGACAGGCTTTGCAAAATCCAAGGTCAGGCAGGGTTAGTCGTCCCCAGGATTGAAGCTACTGGTTGGGACAATGACTTGTGCAATGACCCTCAGCCCAGAGGCACACCTACTGAAGACAACACATTTCAGTGGAAGACCATCCTTAACAACTAAAAAACCTCGCTCTTCCCCCCTTCTCTCCCTCCCCCCTCCCCCCCACCCCATCCAAGGAAAAATGTGCTTGTTTAGGGAAGAGAGTTGAGAGGGAAGTGGAAAAAAATAAAGCTGGAAGAGAATACAACTGGTTTGATTTGAATTTTTCTTGTTCTTCAGAAGATGTGGAGGTAAAACCAAACCAAAGAGTAGAAGGGCAACTTAATACCCAAGGTCTCTTCAGAATCCAGGGATTCTGTTTTGTGCATGGAACCCAAAGCAGTCCAATAAAGACTTTTTGTTTGTTTGTTTGTTTGTTTGTTTGTTTGTTTGTTCATTTTGTTTTTCAAGGTAGGGCCTCAATCTAGCCAAGGCTGACCTGGAATTCACTCTGTAGTCTCAGGGTGGCCTCAAACTCATGGCGATCCTCCTACCTCTGCCTCCCAAGTGCTGAGATTAAAGGCATATGTCACCATACCCAGCAAGAATTTTAAATATTTTATTTATTTATTTATTTATTTATTTATTTATTTATTTATTTATTTATTTAGGAAAGAGAGAGAAAAAGAGTCAGAGAGAGAAAGAGAGAGAGAGAGAGAGAATAGGTGCACCAGGGCCTATAGCGATCCAGCCCCAAGACTTTTTTATAAGGGGTAAAAACCCTTCATTTTTCTTTGCCAAACTTTTTTAAAATTATTGTTATTATTTTATCAGAGAGAGAGAGAAAGAGAGAGAATTGGTGCACCAGGGCCTCCAGCCACTGTAATTGAACTCCAGTCATGGGCACCATGTTGTGTAACCTTGCATGCTTGTGTCACATTGTGTGCTTGGCTTACATGGGACCTAGAGAGTTGAACATGAGTCCTTAGGCTTTGCAGGCAAATACCTTAATCAATAAGCCATCACTCCAACCCTCTTTGCAGGACTTTTAACTTTTTATTTTTAAAAAGTCACTCATGCTGGGCATCGTGGCGCACGCCTTTAATCCCAGCACTCGGGAGACAGAGGTAGGAGGTTCACCATGAATTCGAGGCCACCCTGAGACTACATAGTGAATTCTAGGTCAGCCTGGACTAGAGTGAGACTGTACCTCAAAAAAAAAAAAAGTCATTCATTAGTAGGCATGTAGGACACTGCAATGAGGACCCCTCATCTATGAATATCAAAATCCGTGGAGGGGGAGCTGGAGAGATGGCTTAGCAGTTAAGGCACATGCCTGTGATGCCTAAGGACCCTGGTTCGATTCTCCAGGTCCCACATAAGCCAGATGCACATGGTGGTGCATGCGTCTGGAGTTCATCTGCAATGGCTAGAGGCCCTGGCGAGCCCATTCTCTCTCCCTCTCTCTCCATCTCTAATAAATAAATAAATAAATAAATAAATAAATAAATAAATAAATAAATAAATAAAATATTTTTAAAAAAATTTTAAAATCTGTCGAGGCCCAAATCTCTTGTATAAAATGATACAATGTTTACGTAAAACCTGTATGCATCTTCCTATGTACTTTGGATCATCTCTTGATTATTTAATTCCTAGTACAATGTGAACATGATGTAAATAATATACTGCATTACCTACCTCGAAAAAAAAGTAGGTTTCCATATATCTTATTCATAACATCTTAATTTTATTAACCCTATCCCCACCCTTTTTTTACTCAGTCTCTTTCCATGACCTCACTTAGGCCTTTACACCCCCAGTAATCTGTTCATCTACTTACATATATACAATACCATACCCTTAAGTCCTCCCCTCTCCTCCCTCCCTTATAGCTCTTTTCTAGTTTACTGGCCTCTGCTACCAATTTTTATTCCAACTTACGTACAAGTCTAAACAGTTGTAGCTAGGATCCACATATGAGAGAGAATATGCAATGTTTGGCTTTCTGGGCCTGGGTTACCTCACTTAGTATAAACCTTTCCAGATCCAGTACCATGCTGTTTTTGTTACTATGGCTCTGTAATATAGCTTAAAATTGGGTATGGTGATACTGTCAGCCTTATTTTTGTTGCTCAAAATTGTTTTGGCTGTTTGAGGTTTTATTGTGCTTCCAAATGAATTTTAGGATTGTTTTTATATTTCCATGAAAAATACCATTGGAATTTTGATGGAGATTGCATTAAATGTGTAGATTGCTTATGGTAAGATCGACATTTTTCACAATAGTGATTCTTCCAATCCAAGAACATGGGATGTCTTTCCATTTTCTGTCTCTTCTGCAGTTTCTCTCTTGAGTGTCTTAAAGTTTTCATTGCAGAGATCCTTCACTTCATTGGTTAGGTTTATTCCAAGGTACTTTATTATTTTTTTATACAATTATGAATGGGAGAGATTCCCTGATTTCATCCTCAGCATACTTGTTGCTAGTATATAGGAAAGCTACTGATTCCTGTGTATGAATTTTGTGTCCTGCTACATTGCTAAAGTGTTTATCAGTTTAACAGTTTAACAGTTTAACAGTTTGCTGGTAGAATCTTTAGGGTCCTTATGTAAAGCATCATATCATCTGCAAATAATGATAATTTTATCTCTTCCTTTCCAATTCGTATCACTTTTATGTGTGTCTCTTCCCTTATTGCTATGGCTAAGACTTCTAGTAATATATTTTTAAAAAGTGGGGCCACTGGACACCCTTGTCTTGTTCCTGATTTTAGTGAAAAAGCTTTAAGTTTTTCCCCATTTAGTATTATGTTGGCTGTTGGTTTATCATAAATAGCCTTTATTATGTTGAGATATGTTCCTTCTATTCCCAGTTTCTTTAGGACTTTTACCATGAAGGATGTTGGATTTTGTCAAATACCTTTTCTGCATCTATTGAAATGATTGTGTGATTTTTGTCCTTCAGTCCATTTATATAATGTATTACATTTATCAATTTGTATATGTTGAATCATCCCTGCATCTCCAGGATAAAGCCTACTTGGTCCGGGTGACTGATATTTTTGATGTATTCTTATATTCTGCTTTCCAATATTTTATTGAGAATTTTTGTATCTATGTTCATGAGAGAGATTGGTCTGTAATTTTTTTTGTTCTGTCGTTGTCTGGTTTTAGTACCAGGGTGATGCTAGCTTCATAGAAGAGAATAGAAGCATTAATATTAGTTCTTCCACAAGTGAATCCATCAGCCCTTGGGCTTTTTTTTAGTTGGGAGATTTTTTATACTTTATACTTGATATACTTGATATACTTGATATAGGTCTACTTAAATAGTTTATCTCATCTTGATTTAATTTAGGTGGGTCATATAAATCAAGGAAATCATCAATTTCTTTCAGATTTTCAAACAGTGGACTATATGTTCTTAAAGTTTGTCCTTATGATTTTCTGAATTTCTTTGGTAGCTGTTGTAATGGTGTCTTTTTCATCTCTAATTTTATTAATTTGTGTCTTTTCTCTCTTTCTTTTGGAAAGACTTCCTAAGGCTTTATCAATCTTGTTTATCCTTTCAAAGAACCAACTCTCTGTTTCATTGATTCTTTGTACTGTTTTATTTTATTTCTATTTCATTAATTGCTGCCCTACTCTTTATTATTTCTGCCTGTCTACTGATTTTTGGTTTGCCTTGTTCTTCTTTTTCCAAGGCAAGGTGAAGCATTAAGTTTTTACCTGCAACCTTTCTAATTTCTTAATATAGGCACTTAAAACTATAAACTTCCCTCTTAGGGCTGCCTATATTGTGTCCCAAAGGTTTTGGTATGTTGTATTCTCATCATCATTTGATTCTTTAATGATCCATTCATCATTTAGTAGTATACTGTTTAGTTTCCATGATTTTGTGTATGCCTGCTAAGAGTTCAAGGCCAGCCTGGGTCTACAGACTAAGTTCCAAATCAGCCTGGGCAACAGTAAGACGCTATCTCAGGAGAAAAAAAAAATGAAAATAGGGCTAAATTTTGTCTTGGGAATTAAAGAAGATACATTAAATGGTTCTTATCTAAAACCACTCTGTTGCTTATACAATGGTGGAAATTAAGTGTACATGTATCTTGAATAATATTTATGCATAAATTTATATTCCTTGCTAAGGAGAATGCATTTTTACCTGTGCCAAAAACAAACAAGTAGAAAATATTTAATAAAATATTGAAAGCCAGATATAATGATCATTATTTTTTAAAGTGTTCAAAGGAAAAAAGAAAAAATGTAATGTTATAAAATTACTTAGCCTTACAGCTCCTTTTTTTTTTGAGAGAGAGAGAGAGAGAGAGAGAGATAGAGAGAGTGACAGAGAGAGTGACCGAGAGAGAGAGAGAAAGAGACAGAGAGAATAGGTGCTTCAGGACTTCTCAGCTGCTGAGAATGAACTTCAGAAATGTGCACCCCCTGTGCGCATGTGCAACATTGTGCGCTTGCATCCCTTTTGCATCTGGCTTAACGTGGGACCTAGAGATTTGAACAGGCGTTCTTAGCCTTCCTAGGTAGGCACCTTAGCAGCTAAGCCATCTCTCCAGCCCTTCCTCACAGCTCCTTTTTTAAAGCAGGTTCCATAAACAGCTGTGATTCCAGAAGCTTCCACAGGTCTGTACCTATTGATTTTCTTCTGCTAGGTATTTCAGGCCCCTGTGATCCTAAGGAAGGGTCAAGATCTGGGACAAAGATACTGTGTGGACACTCAGGGCAACTTTCCAGGCCATGGAAAAGGGAACTAGAGTACTTCCCAACCTCATGGTCTCTCTGCTCCCCCACTTCTTCCCTCCACTGACCAAGGAGTCAATATGGATGCTCCTATGTGGAGAGTGTACTGGTGATCTCCCCCCTTCCAATTTCTGCTGTGTGAATTGAAGGGCGGGGCCTCCATGACCTCAGGCCTGAGGCAGCCTGGCACAGAGGCTGCTCTCCGGCTCTGCTTCACTTCCTCCTCCGGGATTGCTTACTTCCCCAGGCACCCACGTCCAAGATAAGAGTGGTATGTGCGTGAAAACAGGTGCAGCCCCCAAGGCAAGCAAGCAAGCAAAGGAAACTTTTCTTCAGCTTGATTTTAAGCTCTAGGCTACCAGCCCAACTCTGACAAAATTAGTTATCTAGGTGGCTCTCTTCCAGGTAGTCTGATTAAAGCTTCTGTTTTGCAATATAAATTTGCTTCATTTGGGCCTCTTGAGAGGCTGGTTTCCACAAAGGACAGATTGTATGGATTTGAAATCAGGAGCATGGACCGGCCTTTCTCTTGCCTTCTCTTCCTATTCACCTCCCTCTTCTCCTGACCTTAGTGGGGCCCCCTACTTCACCATTCTCTGCATGGAGTGGCAGTGCCCTCCAATCTAGGTAGAAGGTGATAAATAACCTACTCGAGAAATGGAATGCAAATTGAGAATTTTTTTAGTGACAAGAGCAAAATGTTCTTTTCTTGACAAATACTTGGGAGTCTGACAGAACAAGTAAAACGGAGTGATACTTTTTAATATATTTTGAGAATCTTTCACTCTTGAATTTCACTAAGTCGAAGAGGAAGGATTTGACTGGCCCACTCTCTCAGATGGATGAGTTCACACGTGAGATTGACGTCAGCACACTAAACAACTCCAGTTGCCACATCCACCACTTGGCCATCACACCACCTCCCCTTCTCCTCCCCCCCCCCGGCCCCCTTTAATCTCTTTGATGTGCTACCTTAGTTTCTGCATTCCTTAGAGGATTGTGTATGATGTAAATGACCATCTTCCCAACAAGCAACCAAATAATATTATTTTAGTTTTCTTTTAATACATTTTAAAATTGTTATTTATTTATTTGCAAACAGAGATATAGAAGAGAGACAGACAGAGAGAGAATGAGCACTCCAGGGCTTCTAGCCACTGCAAATGAACTCCAGATGCATGTGCCCCCTGTGCATCTGGCTTACGTGGGTCCTGGGGAATCAAACCTGGGTCCTTTGGCTTAGTAGGCAAACGTCTTAATCACTAAGCCATTTCTCCAGCCCAGTTTTCTATTTATGTACTGAAATGCATTAAAATGCCTCAAGTTCATCAAGGCTTAATGGTTCTAATTTCATTTTTTTCCCCTAACTTTGAACAGGACATATCCTCTTTTATCTCACATGAAAGGAGTGCACCTGTCACATACAGGAAAAAGAAAATGCTCTTTTGGGTGTTGGCTCTCCTAATCCTCTGTGCTTTTCTATGGAATTATAAAGGACAAGTAAAGATTGCAGACATCACCGATAAGTACATTTTCATCACTGGGTGTGACACGGGCTTTGGAAATTTGGCGGCTAGAACTTTTGATAAGAAAGGATTTCATGTCATTGCTGCCTGTCTGACTGAATCAGGATCAACAGCTTTGAAGGCAAAAACCTCAGAGAGACTCCACACGGTGCTTCTGGATGTCACTGACCCAGAGAATGTCAAGAAGACCACCCAGTGGGTGAAAAACCACGTTGGGGAAAAAGGTGAGAGATGAGAGAAATGGGAATTGGGAGGGGAGGGGAAGGGATGAAGAAGTAACTAGAGCAAAATAAAAGATGTTCACATTTTAACCAAAAATAATCATTAACTCCTAAATCCCAGCAGTGCTGTCTCTAATCTTAGAAGAGTTTCTGATTATGTCACAGATTCTCTGTATATGTGAGACACGCCCAGGTCATGCACTCTTAAGTCCCATGGGTAAATTTAGAACAGAGATGAAGGGCCTAACTTCAAAGGTAACTTTGGGATTCAAGTCTACAGTCGCATAAGGGAGTGACCTCCAAATCACCATCTGGATAGCTGAGACCCACTTTTCACCACACGTGGTTCCAGAGTTCACACATTTTTAGGAAAAGGGTTGAAAATGGCCTAAGGAATGTGTGGATTAGAGTCTTAAAGACAAAATACACTAATGATCCATTCGCCATTCACTCTCTAGTAAATTCTGCCACATTCTCCGTTGGAAGGGTTTTATCAGCTCTGAATGAAGTTTGAAATATCTTCAGGGAATCCATAAAATAAAAAATACATGTGCTTTTTTCTCAATGGTGTCTTTATCACCTATCTGAGACTCTGAAACACAAATGCAATGACTTAGTAAGGTCTCCGGACAATTTTTAATTCGTTTTAACAATTCTAAATATTTACAACCATATATCAAGCCAAGAGAATGACTTTTGTTTTAATATCAAAAATCAACTTGAAGTAGATTTATATCAGTCTTTGTCCATATAGAATATTTTCTAAATATACTACTCTGGCTTTGCCATTTTGCAAGGTAGGGAAAACAGAACAATTTGCTCTATGTTTGGGAAGATAGAGCAGAAAGTCTCAAAAAGTACCAACATTTGACATTCTGATCCAGGAATAGACCAATTAAGACTGAATTCCAGTAATTGAAGTTTAATGACTTCAATTTACTCTCCCACTCTGTTGGCTACCACCCCAAACAGCAAAAATATTGCAAAGCAGGAATATGACCACAAAGAGGATACATCTCCTGACTCCCAGCCGCGTGTGAAAAGCAGGTGTTGTGTTTCCATGAAAGATGTCCCTAGGGCTGGAGAGATGGCTCAGCTGTTAAAGGTGCTTGCTTGCAAAGCCTGACAGTCCAGGTTCAATTTCCCCAGCGCCCATATAAAGCCAGATGCACAAAGTGGCACATGCATCTTGAGTTCATTTGCAGTGGCAAGAGGCCCTGGTGAGCCCATTCTCTCTCCCTTTTTTTCCCCTTCTCTTTCTCCTAGCAAATAAATAAATAAAATCTGGGGGGAAAAAGATGTCCCTATAAATGCACCTTCTGCCCTATCTCCTCCCTCCCCCCTCTGCTCTAGGTCTCTGGGGTCTGATCAATAATGCTGGTGTCCTCGGTGTGCTGGCTCCCACCGACTGGCTGACAGTGGAGGACTACAGAGAACCTATTGAAGTGAACCTGTTTGGACTCATCAATGTGACACTAAATATGCTTCCCTTGGTCAAAAAAGCTCGAGGGAGGGTTATCAATGTCTCTAGCATCGGAGGCCGGCTTGCATTTGGTGGAGGGGGGTACACTCCATCCAAATATGCAGTGGAGGGCTTCAACGACAGTTTAAGGTAAAGCAAATTAATTGACTTAGGAAATAATAACTGCTAATACTTACTGAATACTTAGTATGTATCAGACACTGAAACGAACAGATTAGTTACCCAGCTGATGAATGATAGAACTGAGATTTGAATCCAAGTCTATGGTGAATCTAACTTTTTGTTTTCTCCTTTTCTTTTTGTGTTAATGTGTGGTGCACATAGTGAGGTGCATTTATAGCCAGCAGGTCAGCTTGTTGAGCAGGGTAGGTCTCGCCATTGCTTCTACTGGCAGTTGTAGACCTAACAGTACCATCTTACCTAAACCTTCAGTAGAAAAGTGCCAGTTCTTAAGTGGCCATCACAAATACCCTCTGAGATTTGTAACTGCATTCAGTAGGAGGGGTATGCTTCCTCCATCTTACCTGGAATTAGAACTTGTCACTGTCAGTTCAAAGCTCTAAAATACAAGTGGTCCTTTCAGCAAGGTTCTGGCAGGAAATGATGGCATGTTAAAATTACAAAAAGATGGTTTAGCTGTTAAGGCACTTGTCTACAAAGCCTAAAAACCTGAAAAACCTGAGTTTAATTCCCCAGTAACCACGTAGAGCAAGATGCGCAAAAGGGACATGCATTTGGAGTCGGTTTGCAGCAGCTGGAGGCCCTGGTGTGTCCATTCTGTCTCCCTTCAATCTTTCTCTGCTTGCAAATAAATAAAATTATTTTTAAAAAATTATAGAAGGCTGGAGGGAGGGCTTAGCAGTTCAGATATTTGTCTGTAAAGATTGAGGACCCAGGTTCTATTTCCCAGAACCCACGTAAGCCAGATGCACAAGGTGGTGCATGCATCTGGAGTTCATTTGCAGTGGCTAGAGGCCCTGGTGCCCCCCTTTCTCTCTCTCTCCCTCTCTCTCTCTCTATCTCAAATGAATAAATACATAAATATTTTAAAATTAAAAAGAAAATAGTTTACTTACATTAATATTTTGAAACACATGGGAGATATATAGAGATAGAGAAATATTAGTGTAGTATCTAGGAGGCTAACAATAGTTAAGGAGAATTTCTTTCCAAGTACTAAGGGATGAGGAGACAGGGAAGTTTACAGAACCTGAAAACAGGGAGAGTCTGTCAACTTTAGCTGAAGGATGAAATAATCACGGATGACACCATAGACGGAATCTCTCCCCCCCCAGCCCCCATCCTGTGTAACTAAGACAAGCGAGCCTCCTGGAATGCAATGCGGGCAGAAAGGCTGGGATAGGCTAATGAAAGATAGTCAGCTAAGTTGTACTCTGACAGGCAAGCAAGCAGATAAAATGCAGATGTTGGATGTTGACTTACTTTTTAAAAATATTTTTTATTTATTTGAAAGCAGAGGGAAAGAGAGAGAGAGAGACTGGGCACACCAGGGCCTCTTGCCACTGCAAATGAACTCCAGATGCATGACTACTTTGCGCCTCTGTCTTTACATGGGTACTGGAGAATTGAACCCAGACCATCAGGCTTTCCAAGCAAGTGCCTTTAACCACTGAGTCATGTGTCCTGGCCCCTTTACTTACTGTTTGTTTGTTTTTTTAACGTTTGTGGTTTTTCCTTTTTCTTTTTTCATCTATTTATTAGAGACAGACAGAGGGGGAGAGAGAGAGAGAGAGAATGGATGTGTCAGGGCCTCTAGCCACTGCAAACAAACTCCAGACACATGTGCCACCATGTGCATCTGGCTTAAGTAGGACCTAAAGAATCAAACCTAGGTTCTTAGGCTTCCCAGGCAAGTGATTTAACTGCTAAGCCATCTCTCCAGCCCTGACTTACTTTCAATTCATCTATTTATTTATTCCATTAGCATTTACTAAAGGCATATGTTAGAGTTTATGATCTAAACAACAGGGTAGCTTACTAATAAAGGGATAGATGATCCCACTCAGATTAGTAAAGACTGAATAATTCCATTCTGCCAGGCAATCTGGTGGCCAAGTCTGATTCTGCTAGAAAATAAACACAATAAATTTGAAATAATGCTTCCAAAACGTTAATGAAAAATTGAATCACATGGTGATCTTGTAAAAAATGCAGATTTTGATGGAATGGGTCTGAGATGTGACCTGAGATTCTGCTTTTCTAACAAGCTACCATATGCTGCCGGTGGTTCCGGAATCACACTTTGAATGGCAATGTCATGGACAACTTCTTTTATCCTCTTCAGATAACCTTTGGTTCTACTTTACAATCAGAAATAGTATAATAAAATCCTTAGTATAATTAGAATTGACTCACTTTTGAAAATACATTCCAATGACGTGTTTGGGGAATTTCCAGTGCAGCTATACAGTGTCTAACAGTGACCAATAAAGTGTTTATTTCTTTATGGATCATGGGATTAGTATTTGAAATGGAAACATGCATGCAAGTCTGTCCAGAACATCTGCATATAGAAGGATTTAGGGCAGTTCAGTTGAGAGAGGCAAGCAAAAAGATTTCATATTGATTTTACTTATCTTGCAAACTTAGTAGAGTGGCCTGCCCTATGTTGTATACTATTTTCATGAGTGGATGGGGGTATTTCTTCCCAAATACCCTCTTGGAACTACTATTTCACAGATCCATCAGAGATCAGTTGGAGGGTGAATAAAATAAAATTAAGTTTATTTATTTACTTGAGAAATAGAAGCAGATAGAGAGATGAGAGAGAATGGGTACACTAGGGCCTCCAGCCATTGCAAATGAACTCCAGATGCATGTGCCACCTTGTACATCTGGCCTACATGGGTCCTGGTGAATCAAACCTGAGTCCTTAGGCTTCACAGACAAGTGCCTTAACCGCTAAGCCATCTCTCCAACCCCAAATTAAATTTAAAATAACCTTCTTGGGGCTGGAGAGATGGCTTAGCGGTTAAAGCGCTTGTCTGTGAAGCCAAAGGACCTCAGTTCAAATCCCCAGTACCCATGTAAGCCAGATGCACAAGGGGGCACATACATCTGGAGTTCATTTGCAGTGGCTGGAAGCCCTGGTGTGCCCATTCTCCCTCTCTCCCACTCCCTCTTTCCTTCTCTCAAATAAATTAATAAAAAATATTTTTAAAAAGAACCTTTAAAAAAATAAAATAAAAAAACCTTCTTTATTTTAATGCCACATATCTTTCAAAATATCTCAAGCTAATTTACATATTAGTTTAGTAAAATGTATTTCAAATTTTACAATAGTTATGTTGTTAGAAAACAAAATCAAAAACTTAATAAATCACATTTTAAGTTCATAGCTAGAGGTTTTAAGAAATTTCATAGTAAGCGCATAAGGTGTAGCTCAGTGACAGTCATTAGCTAGCATGCACAAGGCATGCTAAAAAAAAAAAATCTTCAGCCAGGTGTGGTGGCACTACCCTTTAGTCCCAGCTCTCAGGAGACTAAGGTAGAAGGCTAGCCAGCCTGGAGCTACAAAGTGAGTTCCAGGTTGGTCTAACCTAGAATGAGACCCTAACCTCCCTCCCCCCAAATTTATGAAGCTGTCTATACATGAGTAATTATCTGCTTATGTATCCTGCTGAAAATATACTTTAAATTTAGAAAATCATTACTCAAACACTGGCTTGTAATACATTGCCTGGCTGCCAAGAAAGGGGCACAAAGTCAGGCCTGGTGACACACACCTTTAATCCCCAGCATTCAGGAGGCTGAGGTAGGAGGATCACTGTGAGCTCAAGGCCAGCCTGCGCTGCAGAGTGAGTTCAGGTCAGCCTAGAATAGAGTGAAAACTCTACCTTGAAAAAAAGAAAGAAAGAAAAAGATAAGAAAGAGGCACCAAGATCTCTCTCTAACCTCAATGCCCGGTAAGCAAGTAGCCTTCAGGTTTTCTGTAGTGTCGCTGGAAAGCAAAATCTAAAATTAAGTAAATCACATTTTATGTTCACAACTAGAGCTTTCAAGAAATTTTTTGGTAAGAAAATTTGTGGTAAAGAAGAAAAGGCTTGTTTAGCCACATAGGGATCTGGTTAGGCATGTCAGGGGTTACCACCTGTGTTCTTCAGCATCCCCCTGCACCGTACAATCCCCTCACATTCTGAAACTGAAGGAAGACCTGTCCATCAAAGGCAGTCATTAGTCTATTTCATCCTAGGGTAGTCTGAGTAGTGAGAAGACAGTCTTAACCTGAATATTCACCAATTTAACGAAGAAGAGACAAACATCAGGCTGGTGGGGAGCCAAGGGGAGGGAATGTCCCACCCAAATCCATGCCTCCTTTCTATTAACCAGCCCTCACTTTACCACCTTGAACTTCAGTCTCTTCATCTGCAAAATGACAGGGTAGAATAAGGTGTTTGTGTCCAACATGGCCAAGTCTGTAAGTCTATGAAAATATTCATGGGAAAAAAAGGCATCCATATAGCAATTTATTCTCCAAATAAAGCTGTATTAAACATAAACATGACTTGTTTAAAAAAAAAAAAAAAAAAAAAAACTGACTTGTGACCTATGATGTAACTTGGTGGTAAGAATGCTTGCCTAGCATTGGATCCTCTAGCACAACAAAAACTTGCTGAAGAATATGTTAAAGATATCTTTAACTTTGTTTGTTTGTTTGTTTGTTTGTTTGTTTGTTTGTTTGTTTTGACAGGAGGGACATGAAAGCTTTTGGTGTGCATGTCTCATGCATTGAACCAGGACTGTTCAAAACCGATTTGGCAGATCCAATCAAGACAACTGAAAAAAAGCTCGCCATTTGGAAGCATCTGTCTCCAGATATCAGACAACAGTATGGAGAGGGCTACATTGAAAAAAGTGAGTATGGAGCAGACCCAGTGTCTTCTAGGACCCATGTCCTAGTCAGCATCAAGGAGACCCACACATAATGAAAACACAAGTTACCAGAACAGCACTCCAAGGTGGACATTAATTCCAGCATCATCTCGTGCTTCTCTGAATGTTAACAAGTACTTACTAAACATTTATTAAGTGCCAAGTTCTATGCTAACCACTTTTGAATTATCTCACTTATGCCTTAAAACAATTATTGGAATAGCGAACAGAGGTTTTGAAGGTTGAAATGCTCTACCTAAGGTAAAACAATGCCTCCTGGTTGTGCCAGAACCTGAGGCCAGCCAGGTTGTCTCTGGGACTCATGTTCTTCATCTCTCCACATAGTTCCTCATTTTACTAAGCACAAACCATTCTCTCAACATTTCTCATGGATTTGTAGAAGTGACAAAAAAAAAAAAAAAAAAATAGACAGCACCAGACTCTGACCCATGCAGTCTAGTTGACAACAAAAAAGTAACCATGTGACACTGTGAAACAATGAGACGATCCGGTGGGCCAGCAAGAAAACTGACGCTCCTCAGATTCATCCCACCAGAAGTGGTGGGGTGATCTCTAAAAGCCCATGGAATTCAGGCCAGGACAAGAACACTGTTGAGTAAGAAGCTTTAATGGGACGGGTCAGGTTTGAATGAGGCTAAGGAAAAAAAAAAACAGGAAGGAATTATTTGGGTGGAGGAAACTTTTAGGAACAGAAATACATAGAAGGGGAAATGGGAGAAAAGGTAATATGAGTCAAAAGACTGAGTCGGGAGGGAAGAATAATAGTAAAGATTACAGAAGAGTGATTAATACCTCTAGCCATTTGCGAGGCACTTGTCATTCTAAGCACTTTACACACCCACTCTCATTTACAACCCCAAACTTTGAGTGGCTGTATTATCACCTTCATTTTATAGCAATAGAAGCCTAGAGCAACAATATACCTGGAATTGTACAATTGAAGCCAACCAGCCCAAACTCTGCCATTCATCCTCAGACATTCATTTTTATATTACAATATGAGCAATACCTGAACAACTTTGGTCAAACTTCCTGTATAAAGATCTCCCTTCTACCTCAAACTTTTTGGACCTGTTAATGTTAACTTGATTCTCCTCAAATACTTCTGAGATCTTACTTAAAGTTAGATAGGGTCCCACCTCCCTACATGTCACTCTGTCCCTTCAAACTGTTATTCTGCTTGTTTATTAGTTGACAATAGTACATTGAGAACTGTGGCAAGATTTGAAGTGATCTGATTGAAGGCAGTGCTAAGAGCCAAGTCAGAACAACATGGGAAGGTTATCAAAATAAGAGGTACCCTTTACAACCACCACAACATATAAGACACACACACATACAAAGAATTGAAAATATTAGCCGGGTGTAGTGGCACACACCTTTAATCCCAGCACTCAGGAGGCAGAGGGAGGAGGATCACCATGAGTTCCAGGCCACCCTGAAACTACATAGTGAATTCCAGGTCAGCCTGAGAAAAAGTGACACCCTACCTCAAAAAACCAAATATATACATATAGATATAGATAGATATAGATTAAAATGTCAGTAAACAAACCTTGCAAATGACTCACTGTATGTTTACAGCCACGACTATTAAAAGCTCCATTTCTCATACTAACTGAAAGTCTTACATAGGTTTGGTCAAGGACTGAAATTAACCCTTCACACTTAATATTTCAGAAACAAAGTCCCTCATTACAAGAGCTTTCTATATTTTATGTTAACATTAATACTCTTTGAATGCCTATATCATCAAATTAATTGTTATTTTTAATTAACACATAACATTTACACATATTTATGAGGTACAATGTGATATTTCAGTTCATGTGTACGAAGACTAACAATCAGATAGACCAGGGTAATTGATTACCTCAAACATCTATCATTTCTTTGGGTTAAGATCATTCAGAATTCTCTCTACTAAGAAATATCAAAAGGCATAAAGCCTAATTTTATATTTATTTGTATTATTAATCTTTTCCAAGTAAGAATTCAGGGATCAGCCAAACATATAGTCCCAAAGTACACCATAAATTTAAGTAAAATAGCCACTAACACCTTTAGGTTCTTTGAGTAACTTGTGGTAGTGGGTTTTGTGTTAGAATAGCAATTAGAAAAAGACAAGAGATAAATATTCACAAGGAGGATGTGGAGGAAAAGGATCCTTTGCATCCTATTGGTGGGAATGTAAATTAAAACAGCCATTATGAAAAACAGTAGGAGAGTTCCTCAAAAATGCAAAGCAGAGCTAGACCATGGCAGTGCATATCTTTAATCCCAGCACTTGGGAGGCTGAGATAGGAGGATCACTATGAGGTTGAGGCCAGCCTGAGACTACATAGTGAATTCCAGGCCAGCCTGAGCTGAAGAGAAACCCTACCTCAAAAAAAAAGGAGGGGCTGGAGTGATGGTTTAGTGGTTAAGGCACTTGTCATCAAAGCCAAAAGACCAAGCTTCAGTTCCCCAGTACCCACGAAAAGACAGATGCACAAGGTGGCATATGCATCTGGAGGCCCTGGACTACCCATTCTGTGTCTCTTTCTATCTACCTCTCTCTTTCTCTCTCAAATAAATAAAAAAATACTTGTCTAAACATTGAAAGTAGAACTATCAAATGATACTCATGTGCTCTTAAAATATACCTGAGGTGTGTCTCCACATTCTTGTCAACATTTCTCTCTCTCTCTCTCTCTCTCTCTCTCTCTCTCTCTCTCTCTCTTTGGTCTGGTAGCCATTCTAATGAGTACAAGGTGGTAAACAGTGATGTGAATACTGAAATAACTTACACACCTGTGAAGTAAAACATTCAGATGCCAACAGGCCATTTTTATCTTCTTTTGAGAAATATATGTTCAGGTTTGTTTCCTGGCCTTTTTTTGTTTGTTTGTTTTTGTTTTTGTTTTTGTTTTTGTTTTTGTTTTTCGAGGTAGGGTCTTGCTCTAGCCCAGGATGACCTGGAATTCACTATGTAGTCTCAGGGTGGCCTTGAACTCACAGAAATCCTCCAATCTCTGTATCCTGAGTGCTGGGATTAAAGGCATGTGCCACCACACCCAGCTCGTTTACTGTTTTTTTGTTGTTGTTGTTTGTGAGAGAGAGAGGAAAACAGAGAGAGAGGAAGAGGCAGAGAGAGAGAGAGAGAGGAGAGAGAGAGAGAATGGTCTCACCAGAGCCATTTCTGCCACTGTGAACTAACTCCAGACACATGCTCCCCCTTGTGGGCAAGCTCAGCATTGCATGCTTGTGTCACTTGCATCTGGCTAAACCTAAGACCTGGAGAACTGAACGGGCGTTCTGAGGCTTGGCAGGCAGCCACCTTAACTGCTAAGCAATCTCTCCAGCCCTTGTTTCCTATTTTTAAATTAGGCTGCTTATTCTTTTTTCCTACTGAATTGTTTGAGTTTCTTTTATATTTTATATATTAACCCCTATATCCCATTCCATAGCTTGTCTCTTCATTCTTCTGTTTCCTTTGTTATCCATAAGATGTTTAGTTTGACAAAGTCCCATCCGTCTACTTTGGCTTTTGTGGTCTGTGTTTTGGAGACTCATATCCAGAAAGTTATTACCTGGAACAACCTCAAAAATGGGTCTTTGACCCATCCTGAGCTGAATTTTGTACATGATATGAGGGGAAGGTTAGTTTCATTCCCCTACATTAGATACTCAGTTTTCTCAGCACCTTTGACATTGCTTTTGCTTGCTTGTTTGTTTTGTTTTGTTTGTTTTTTCTAGGTAGGGTCTCACTCTAGCCCAAGCAGACCTGGAATTCACTATGTAGTCTCAGGGCAGCCTTGAACTCACGATACTCCTACCTCTCCCTCCCGAGTGCTGGGATTAAAGGTGGGCGCCACCACACCCAGCTCTCAGCACCTTTGAATGAAGAGGCAGAAGCTGCAAAGCATTACCAGTCCCAATACATGCTGCCTAGAAGCATCTTAGCCCATGACTCAAATGCTTCATTTGTCTGAGAACTGGGATACTTTCAGCTTCTTGACTCTGAAAATGATTCTCTCCTTGTTCACAAAGTTATAGAAGCATGTGGTGTGCAAGTGTACTGTCCATCCACAGGTGTGTGCACACATGTACAGGTGCATGTGCACACCCACATTTCCTACAAACATGGTACTCTCCTAAACAAATTAGGCATCACACTCATGACCTAGATCAAGGGACTCCCAGCCTCTGTAAAGTCTCTCTCCCACATGCCTTAAAGCAATAATCCTCAAAGTCTGGTCCTCAGGACCAGTGTGTCAGCACCTCTTTGAAATTTGTCAGAAATGCAAATACTAAGATGTTACCACACACCTAAATGATTCAGATATTTTATAGCTGGAACCTAGAAGTTGGAATTTTAGCAAGCCCTCTAAGAGCGTGCTATCTGCACAAAGTGTGAGAGACACCGGTCTAAAGAGAGCATTGCCACATCTGTTTCTGAGGAACAGAAAATGATTCAAAATAAAGTCGCCCACATACATCCTCCCCTTTGTTCTCCAGCCTCCCTCTCCACTTTTCCTCTTCCTCCAAGAGCAAGTGTGGTGTTTTCTGTTTTTATAGGTCTAGACAAACTGAAAAGCACTACGTCGGCCGTGAACGTGGACCTCTCTCTGGTGGTCGAGTGCATGGACCATGCTCTAACAAGCGTCTTCCCGAAGACTCGCTATATTGCTGGAAAAGATGCCAAGACGTTTTGGATCCCTCTGTCTCACATGCCAGCAGTGTTGCAAGACTTTTTATTGTTGAAACAGAAAGTAGAGCTGGCTAATCCCAAAGCTGTGTGACTCAGTGACCACAGATGCCTGCTCCAGGCTGTGAGATTGGCTTCTGTGACTGGCTTCAGTCTCCTTCTTTACCTGCTCCAACTTGGACTCATTTAGATCACGTTTCTGGGTATAAAAGAAGGACTTGCACCGTCCCAGTGTTGTTCCAGAGTCCCTTCTCAAGTCTTCTTTGAAAACAAAGACAAGGCCCAATCCTACCTGACATTGGGGCTTTGCCCTTTGCGTAGGATGAAAGAAATAGAAAGACTGCCCCATTCAAGGTATGAGTATCCCAGCCTCCTGCCTACTTATTGAGTAATCCAGACCATTCAATGTTATTTCTTATCAAAATACTGAGAGATACGTAGGATACGTTCATAAGTATATCCATATATTCGTATGTGGATCCATGTGCTCTGTAATCTTGCCGCGAATAAGACTGAAGGACTAAAAGTCATTCAGTTCTGATAAGATTCAATGGAAAGAAGAAAAGGAAGAAAGATAAAGCATTATGTAGCCCTGATATAAACTAAAGGAAAAATGAAAATAGTCAGGAGAACTTGAACTAGAAGGGAGAAAAAAAAACAAGAAAATAAACGAGGACTATGAAAAAGAATATATGCGAAGGCCAGGAGACTCCAGCACAAGGCTGCTGTTGTGCAGTGACTGTACAAAATGAGAGATCTACTCGAGGTCATGTGTGATCATTGGCGTGCACACATTTGTGGTGGGAAAATGGAACTACCAGACAAATCAATCATTTTCAAGTAATAGAAATATAGAATATTTACTTTTTTTCTGGTAAATGTAAAAATAACAGGCCCAGACTATCTAGTATACCTTGTACCTGAGACGGTTGAAAATTCTGCCCTTTAGTTCTCTCTGAAGCCCCAAAGAGCTAAACCAAAAGGCTTTCCTTGGCCTACAGTTACAACATGACTAGATCTGCATCTTGCTCACAGTCATGGTTCTGCAGGGCTCAACCTTGGGCTCACACCACACCCCAGAAGATGCAGTTAACACAAGGACAACTCACAAAGGTTGATCATGGGAAGAATCCTGGAGTGGGAGACTTCAACACCGTTTACAAAATAACATAGTACAAAAAAAAAAAAAATGCCAGAAATGTCATCTAGCGCACAAGTGTCTGTCCCTGCACTTACACACACTTAACTTACTATGAAGAAAATGGGCAACGTCTGCTGCTTGACATGTTGTTCATTTGAATTAATCAGCAAGTCATTTCATTCGCCTCTTCTGAAAGTTCTCCAAATGCTATCATCTCCTCCATCTAAGATTTAAGTGTTCTGATGACTAAAAACTTCATGGTGTTAGTCCACTTGGATGACATGCTCGTCCCTTCTGCAACAAAAGAGAAAGAAAAATCACGACAGGAAAGAGACAGAAGAATTCTTATGCAATATGAGCCAAATGATTGCCACTACCTGTAAAGGCATTCCCATCTTGGACCTAGCCCAAGAGGCAGGTCACCTGTAGACTCTGCTTTGATGTGGTTGCAGTTAACCACTTCACAGGTGAAATTGCAAGTGGCAGGTTCTGGGCTCCATTTCACTGTTTCAGATTCTGTGACATAGAGCTTTCTGCCTCTCAAGACCTCCAGCACTGTTAAGCCTTTAGAATCTAAAGGAAACTCAGTTGATATTTTTCTCAATACACCCAAACTTATTAATTCTGTTACTTTCTTTGTTTTGACTAGAACTGAGTCAATGAATTCAAATATATTTATCTAACAACTTTTTTTTTTTTTTCGTGAGGTAGGGTCTCACTCTAGCACAGGCTGACCTGGAATTCACTCTGTAGTCTCAGGGTGGCCTTGAACTCACAGCAATCCCGAGTGCTGGGATTAAAGGCGTGCGCCACCACGCCCGGCTCTAACAACTTAAAAAAAAAAAGTTTATAGAGTAGATAAGGTGAAGTGATTATGGTATGGAGGTATAAGTCAGAACAAAAATGCAAGGGCAGGGGACACGCGGAAAAGTCCATGCATCTGGCATCTCAGGCATGGTCTCCTGGACCATCTTCCATCTTGCCATCATCTCTTATCTTCTACATCCTTGAGGAAATATCATTTTTATCAAATATCTGAGGAAACATTATGCATTGAACAAAATGGGTATATGATCCTTCCCTTCTGAATGTAATCATTCAACTAAGATAAAAATCACAGGCTGAGCCGGGCGTAGTGGCGGCACACACCTTTAATCCCAGCACTCAGGAGGCAGAGGTAGGAGGATTGCTGTGAGTTCAAGTCCACCCTGAGACTACCTAGTGAGTTCCAGGTCAGCCTGGGCCAGAGTGAGACCCTACCTCAGAAAAAAAAAAAAAAAATCAGAGGCTGAGGCCAGTTCCCAAGATGCCTTAAGAGCTCTTCTCCCGGGATCCAAGGCTGAGGTTAGTTGAGATGTTTGCTGCCAAATCTAGCATGAAGAATATTTTCTGACTCAGTTTGGAGAGACCAGGTGATCCTTCTAAACTTGCCTCTGATCTGATCTAAAAGTCGAACTCCATCTTTTCTAGCTCTGTCGGGACACCTATGATACGCTTCCCTCTTGAGGTTTTATCCCTCAGCTGCTCTTTATCCAGGCCAGCACCAGCTGTTGTCAATTTCATCTCCTCGCACTCTCAAGCTCATTGACTCCTGGAGTGCAGTCACCTGTGTGCAAGCTGTCATTCATTACATCGCGTCTTATCCCATTTAGAACATGCACCTTGGGACTCCATCCATGATTTCTCCCCACTGCAGCAGAATTAAATCCAATCATTCCACTTCTCTCCCCACCACCCTTTCTTCAACACTTCACTATGTTTCCATTACAACTTGATTAAAAAACTAATATGGGGGCTGGAGAGATGGCTTAGTGGTTAAGGCGCTTGCCTGCAAGGCCAAAGGACCCAGGTTCAACTCCCCAGGATTCATATAAGCCAGCTGCACAGGGGGTGCATGCATCTGGAGTTTGTTTGCAGTGACTGGAGACCCTGGTACACCCATTCTCTCTCTCTCTCTCCTTTTCTACCTGCCTATTTCTGTATCTCTCTCTCTCTCTCTAATAAATAAAAATTAAATTAAAAAAACAATATGGAGTTAGGCATGATGGTGCACACCTTTAATTCCAGCACTTGAGTGGCAGAGGTGGGAGGATCACCATGAGTTCAAGGCCACCATGAGACTACATAGTGAATTCCAGGTCAGCCTGGGCTAGAATGAGACCCACTAATTTGCATAGCATAAACCATGTTGCCCTGGCAGTTCTCATCACCCTCCTTTTGGGCCACTATCCTCCTTACTCTGCCACCTCAGACTTTTCCTTATGCTCTTTTCTAGGAAGTTCCCATTTTACCTAGTTATTTGGTATAATGGTTAATCTCTGGTTGTCAACTTGACCAGATTTAGAATCTCTGGTCGTGTCCATGAGGGATTTTGTCGAATGGATTAGTCGGTATGGGAGGACTCGCCATACCTGTGAGTGGCATCATCCCATGGGGCAGGCTCCTAACCTATATAAAAAGCAGAAAGCTAGCTGAGCATTCAGGAGTTATTGCTCTCTACGTCCTGCTGATGTGATGGAGCAACTCTGGCTTCCTGCACCTGCTAGGCTTTCCCAAGCATGGTGAACTTCCCTCACAACTATAAGCCAAAAAAAACGCCCTTTTCTTCCTTAAGCTGTTTCTGGTTGGGTAATATGTCTCATGGCACATCTGCCAAGAAAAGCTGAAGGCTTGGGGTAGATCTAGATCAGGAGAAAGAGCAGAAGTGTGGAGATAGTCAAGCCTTTTGGAGCCCAGATGATTCTATCATGAGTCCCAGATGCCTCGCTGGGTTTCAGTCTTTGGTCAGATCATTCCTTGCTATGCCTCCATTCTTTCCCTTTTGGATTAGGACTGTTCACTTTGTGCCAAAGTGTATTGGAAGTATGTAACTTGTTTTGTGATGTTATAGGAGTCTCAGATGAGGCTTTTGTTTTTGATTTGTTTGTTTGTTTGTTTGTTTGTTTGTTTGTTTGTTTGTTTTGAGGCAGGGTCTCACTCTAGCCCACTATGTAATCTCAGGGTAGCCTCAAACTCATGGCAATCCTCTGCCTCCCAAGTGGTGGGATTAAAGGCATAAGCCACCACACTTGGCTCAGATGAGACTTAACAGAACTGGAACTGTTAAAGAATAGAGACTTTTGAAGTTGAACTGAATACAATTTCCATTATGAGATGGCCATGAGCTTATGGGAACAGGGGGTAAAAGGTTATGGTTATAGAAGTATCATGTTTAAGTGTCAAGTTGCTGTGGTGTGAACTTGTGATGGTTCATCTCTGGCTGTCAGATTGATGATATTTAGAATCATCATGGAAACAGTTTCTGATCATGTCTTCGCCAGGGCTATATCGCATTCTGTCACTTTCTGTAGTCAACAGCTGCCTTAAACTGTTCCATCTCATTTTCTTTGGAGAAATTGTATACAGAAAGAATTACACTATGGATATCTAGCATAAATTGTGGACATAAGCCATCAAGTCCCATATGTAGGAAAAATCTACTCTCCACCCCTTAGGTTTGTTTTTCCTCCTAGATAGCAAGTATTACTTGAGTATAATGCCAACCAGTGAATAGTAGCGCCTGGGACATGAACCAGACAACTCCACACTAGTACAGTAGGAAACATACTGGGAAGTTATTTAATAATTAGTGTACGTCAGATTCTTAGTACATTTGCTATATGCTGCATGAATGATCTCGCCCTAACTACAGCTCAGTCAAGTATGGTTTTTAGAGATGGAGAAATTAAATCATATCAAAGTGGACAATTTTCCCAAGGTTATAGTGGAAGTAAGAGTGGGCAGGATCCAAACCCAGGCAGTCAATGCCAGAGTCTGTGCTTAGAGACTGTGTTACAAAGTATCTGAGGCTTACAGAGTATTTCCCTTCCCTTCGATTCTGGTTGTACAAAAACAAAACTTGTATTGAATCAGTCTAACATTATTGGTCTTACCTACTCAGTAATGATTATGCATACAAGTGATATGATTTTGATAAATATTAAAAAATGTTTTTCTATATTCTAGATTTTAATTTCTCTCACTTGTAATAAAAGAATTTATACAGATTCTCTAAAATCATTTTTTTTGTTTTTCAAGGTAGTATTTTCTAAACTCTGAACTTTTCTACCTGTTTCTGAATATTTTTCTTTTTCCTCATTTTTCCTCTTTGTTATTGAATATTTTGTTTATTTGTTGTTAGTTGTTTGAGGAATTTACTTATAATCTCCTTTTGTGAATTTTAATAAAGGCCTTAATCCACTTTCCTGACAAAATCAAGAAGTGACTCTTCCAGTTTTTAAGAACAAGCAAAAAGAAAAAGACCAAAGATTAGGGTACCACAAATATCATGCTTCATGATACTGGATTTTCAGTGAATCAACTGTGCTAGGCAGTGTGGCTAGGGCTAACCAATGACAGAAATATGGCATCCCAGCCAGAATGAGTTCCAGACCACACTGTGCCTCCATGCTGCAATCTAAGAAATACTAGGAAGTGGCTGGACCTTGTAATTTGACTAGAAGAGATCAAATAGCCCAGCATCTGTCGCGTAGGGACATTTTACTAAGTACATTCCCAGCGTGACAAGTTTCTACTTCAATACTACTGAAGAATGAAAGGTCACCACCTTCTAATGGCCTTGTCAATTAGCTCTAGTTGCTAGAACATTTTATTACTTTTTTTTTTTTTTTTTTTTTTTTTTTTTTTTTGGTTTTTCAAGGTAGGGTCTCACTCTAGCTCAGGCTGACCTGGAATTCACAATGTAGTCTCAGGGTGGCCTCGAACTCATGATGATCCTCTTACCTCTGCCTCCTGAGTGCTAGGATTAAAGGTGTGCGCCACCACAGTCGGCCACATTTTATTACTTCTGAGTCAAATCTGCTGTGGTGGAGAGAGAAGAATGGGACATCACTTCCGCTGCCATCCATAATAATAATGCTTCTCATTCGTTGAAACTTTTAAAAATATTTTTTAGGGGCTGGAGATGGCTTAGCCGTTAAAGTCCATGCCTGCGAAGCCTAAGGACTCCAGTTCGATTCTCCAGATCCCACATAAGCCAGATGCACATGGTGGCGCATGCATCTGGAGCTTGTTTGCAGTGCCTAGAGGCCCTAGCATGCCCATTCTCACTCTGTTTCTCTCTCTCTCTCCCTCTCCCTCCCTCTCTGTCTCTAATAAATAAATAAAAATAAAGGCATGAGCCACCACGCCCAGCTTGATTTTTAAAAAAATGAAGCAAAAAATATTGTTTATATTTTTATTTTATTTACTTATGTGAAAGAGAAAGAGAGAGAGAATGGGCATGCCAGAGCCTCCAGCCACTGCAAACGAACTCCAAATGCACCACCTTGTGCACCTGGCTTACGTTGGTACTGGGGAATTGAACCTGGGTCCTTAGGTTTTGCAGGCAAGAGTCTTGGCCACTAAGCCATCTCTCTAGCCCTCGCTGAACTCTTGTTTGGTTTTTTTTTTTCCTCATTGAACTTGTTTTTTTGGTTTTGTTTTGTTTGTTTGTTTGTTTGTTTAGTTTTTCAAGGTAGGGTTTCACTCTGGTCCAAGCTGACCTGGAGTTCACTATGGAGTCTCAGGGTGGCCTTGAACTCACAGTGATCCTCCTTCCTCTGCCCATCAAGTGCTGGAATTAAAGCCATGTCCTACCACGCCCACAAGAGATTTTTAAATCCCAAGTGCTCTTATTTTGAGTACTTTCTGTACACTGGAACCATCCTAAATTGGCAACTTGCAAGCTCTGAGTGCTGAAACCAAAAGACAAGCATCCTGGCCAGCGGCCCCCAGATCCCTTCTCCATGCTCTGGGACCCTTGAGAGGATGTTTCTCGTTTTGTACTTGCTCTCCACCTCCCTGCTGCAAGCAACCATCTCAGAAATTTAGCTTCTCTTCCTGACAGGAATGTACCTAGTATCTTCATGTTTCACAAATTGCAATATCCATTCTGAATGGAATAAGTAAGCTTTCTGGGTCAGATTTCTACCCCTCACCCCCACGTACTCAACTTTTCTTTGGGCCTCCTCTTCCCACCCAACAGTAAGTTTTTTACTACAGCCAGATGCTGTGGGTAAGCCAGCCTGTGGTGTAAGGATGAGGCAAAAGAAACTAAAGAAGTATGAGGAGGAGCTTGCAGGCTCCATGGAGATGGGCAGATGCTGAAGCATCTCTGAATCTGTGATTGGA
The DNA here is from genome assembly GCA_036365145.1 of Orientallactaga sibirica. NCBI lineage: Eukaryota > Metazoa > Chordata > Mammalia > Rodentia > Dipodidae > Orientallactaga > Orientallactaga sibirica. The sequence continues at coordinate 48,046,754 of JAEOAD010000004.1, read as the reverse complement.
AAGCGGCTTTCCTCAGATAGAGCCAGTACACAGCCATGGGAAACAAGCCAGCTCTCAGGAGGTGCAAAAGAACATTTCTTCAAGCTCTGAAAGCTGAAATCTTGCCTTAGCCTCTGGCAGGGGAGAGCAGGGGGTGCTGAGTGGGGAGAGAATGAAATCAAAGTGAACCTGAGTTAGACTTATCACCTGACCCAGAGGCAGCCCCAGCATTGGCACAAAAATGAGCCGGAAGGATTCCTGGGGGAATTTACAATCTGGGGTCCACAGTCGCTCAGCTGTGTGTATGTGTTTTCTTACCAGAGATAAGTGCTTCTATTTCCACGGGTTCTGCAACAGTGGGTTCAACCAATCACAGACTGACAACAACTTCTGAAAAACACATCTGTACTGAACTTGTACAGACTTTCTCCTGTTACTATTCCCTAAATAACATAACTACTTTATGTAGCATCCACATTAAATTTGGTATTGTAAATCATCTAGAGATGATTTGCAGTATATTGGAGAGGTTGGAGATACAGACAACTAATAGACTGCTTGTATAAAGACTACATATATAAAGCCTTGGGTTTAGTCCATGGTACCATATAAACCTGATGTGGTAGCACATGCCTATAATCCTGGCACTTGGGAGAGAATGCAGGATGATCAGAAGTTCAAGGTCATCCTCTGCTAATTAGCAAGTTTGAGACCAGCCTGGGATACATGAAATTCTGTCATCAAAAAGAAGTGCCCACAACGTGTGTCCTTGTCTTTGTTGAACTGATGGACAAAGACTTAAAGACCGGTGCAAAAATAAATCCTCTCTTGCAACCCAGAGCTCATTGTTAAGTATGAGTTTTCATATATATAAGAAAGAATATGGTGCAGACCTTTCAAAATGATGCTATCAATAAGGGTGGTTCCTTTTTTGTTTTGTTTTTCGAGGTAGAGTCTCGCTCTAGCTCAGGCTAACCTGGAATTCACTATGTCATCTCAGGGTGGCCTTGAACTCATGGTGATCCTCCAACCTCTGCCTCCCAAGTGTTGGGATTAAAGGCATGCACCACCATGCCCGGCTTTTAATAAGGTTGGTTCTAAGAATAGAGTTGATTTTTTTAAAAGGATAGATGGTAATAAATCTCAGAAATTGAAAAAATGTAGTGCCTAGGAGAATGGGTATAGATTTATGTGGATGCTACATCATTTTATATAAGACTTTAGTGGGCTTATATTTTTTGTGACTGTGGGAAATTTTAGAACCAGTCCATCAGGGATAGTGAGAGAAGGCTGTACTTGTTAAAACAAGTTTACAAATGGACATGGTATAAATAAATCAATAAAACCATGCAAAGGTTATGCAATAAAAACTTAATCCCACCTCAAGCCCTAGTGAAGAGTTCCTTGTGTGTCCTTCCTGAGAGGCAGATATAGATGCTCAGAGAGAGAACTCCCTGATCTTTTTATAGAAATAGTAGCAAAACTATGGGCTGGAGAGATGGCTTAGCGGTTAAGGCGCCTGCCTGCTAAGCCTAAGAACGCTGGTTCCAATCTCCAGCGGTTCCAATCTCCAGGTCCCACGTTTAGCCAGATGCAAAGTGACGCAAGGCCGCAAAGCCGCACTTGCCCACAAGGGGGCGCACACATCTGGATTTCATTCACAGCAGCTAAAAGACTGCTGGCACGCCCATCTCTATCTGTCTCCCTCTCCCTCTCTGTCTCTCTCTCTCTCTCTGTGTCTCTATCCAAAAATAAATAAAAAATAATTTAAAAAAAGAAATAGCAAAACTAGATTTTTATAAACTTTTCTCTACATTGCTAAACAATGAGTTCAACTTTTAGTGAAGAAAAGACTCATAGGGACCCATAGATAGTAATGTTCATAGAGGTCACTTTCAAAACCATCCCATCTGAAGCAATAGCTATTTAGCGATGATTCCATCTGTTCATTTCATCATCCCTGACTTAACAGACCAACATACAAAGTGATTAAATAACCATACCATTAATCTTTCATTAAATATATCTTAAAGCTGAAATTAGTATTCTCTATACTCGAGTTTCCTATCTAATTTAGCAAATTAATTATCTTTACTCTATATAGAGTGTTGATTACAAACACATCTTAAGAGTACCGTGTCATTTATCAACAGTGTCAGTTTAAAGAGGAATCATTCCTCTATCATTAAATGATTGTGACGGTAAGTTGTTCCCCTACATGAAGTTAATTGACTCTTTTAGGAGGCCATTTAGAAAAAGGCTATATCTCCTTGTGGGGAAATCTAATTTCCAAAGAGGGTTTCACTCACTGAGGGTCAGTTCCAGGACGTCAGCAGGCCTGGGCTACTAAATGACTGAAATTTTCTTTGTATTTCTTTATTTCTTAAACCTGTTCTTTCTGTTTTTGTTCTTCAATACCAAAAGATCAACTTAGCTAAAAGCAGCTTCAACAAAGTTGCTGTATTTTATTCTACAAGCTAAACTTTTTTGACAGTTCTCTGTTAACCAACCACTTCCCTGCTATGAGGAAATGGACCCATCATGCCGATTATTGCCTCAAAATGACAGAGAGCAGCTATGTGGGCTGAAATGTTCCACCTCCTCCCCCCACACGGACACACACGTATTTATATATGGTGTATGTATGTGAGTGTTCTAAACCCCAGTTCCTCAAAATGAGTCTTTACAGAAATAATCAAGTTAAAATGAAGTCGTTAATTAGAGTGGACCTCATAAGAAGGGGACATTTGGACACAGAGATAGATATGCTTAGAAGAAATACAGTAATATACACAGGGCAAGGTAGTTATCTACAACCAACAGTCCAGAAGGGCTTGGAACACATCCTCCTATCATCGCCAGTGAGGAGTCAACCCTGACTCTACCACCTTGATTTCTGACATTTTGTCTCCAGAAATAGGACAATAAAATTCTGTTGTTGAAGTCACTCAGTTTGTGTGCACGGTTATGATGCTATGGGACGGCATTAATGTGACATTGTTTTATTAAAATTATAGAATGTAGGGGCTGGAGAGATGGCTCAGTGATTAAAAGCACTTGCTTTCAAAGCTTATAAGCCTGGAATTGATTCCCCAGTATGCATGTGAAGCCAAATGCACAAAGTGATGCATGCATCTGGAGTTTGTTTGCAGAGGCAAGAAACCATGTTGTGCACATTGTCTCAATCTCTCTCTCTTTCTCTTTCAAGTAAATAAATTTTTTAAAAAAAGAATGTGCCAGGTTTGGTGGCACACATCTTTAATTCAAGCACTCAGGAGGCAGAGGTAGGAGGATTGCTTTGAGTTCAAGGCCTGCCTAGAACTACAGAGTAAGAGTTCCAGGTCAGCCTGGGCTAAAGTGAGATTTCCTCAAAGAAACAAAACAAAACAGAAAAACACAAAACCTGGGGCTGTAGAGATGGTTCAGCTGTTAAGGTGCTTGCCTGCAAAGTCTAACAACAGGGGTTCAGTTCCCCAGTATCCACATAAGCCAGATGTGCAAAGTGGCACTTGAATCTGGAGTTCATTCATGGATAGAGGCCCTGGTGCACCCATTCTGTCCCTCCCTCTCTCTCTGTCTCTCTCTCTCTTTCTTTCTCCCTTTCTCATCTCTCTGCTTGCAAATAAATAAAATATTTTTTTAAAGAATGTAAAAAGTGGTCATTATCTTCTTGCCTCAAAGAATCTTCGATGAGTACTTTAAAAATCTTGTGAGAAATGTATATGAGCCAGGCGTGGTTGCGCACACCTTTAATCCCAGCAGTTGGGAAGCAGAGGTAGGAGGATCGCCATGAGTTCAAGGCCACCCTGAGACTACATAGTGAATTCCAGGTCAGCCTGAGCTTAGAGCAAGACCCTACTTAAAAAAAAAAAAAAAAAAAAAAAAAATAGTATGTGAACATGGATTTCTTCATAAGGGCTCAAGAACGAATACTTTTGATTGGAACTTCCTTAGTTAAAACCCAGCTCTTCCCTTAGCATTGGCTTAACCACTGGCAAGTTTCCTAATTTCTCTAAACCCATGCTGTAGAATGGGTATAAGAAGAGTACCGCCTCAGCTTGTTTTACGAATTAAACAATGAAATCATATCAAGGTTTAGCATCATGCTAATAAATGGCAGCTGTTCTTTATTTTGTAAGCACCTTATAAAATTCATGTAGGTTTGTGGCAGAAGTAACTGGAAGTCATCTTAATCTGTTATTTGAATGGACTGGTCAAAAATAAGGGCAAACATGATATTCAGACTTTTGTTCTTCCCAGTGTTGTAAGTGTGACAAGAAGGGCACAGAGGATGATGAAAAGAAGACTCAAGACCTGTGGGATATGCCAGGCACTGCTCACCATTCTCTAAGCCCCTTCTCTGTAGAATGTCCTACCTGAAGGGCTGTGAGGAGGGAGAAGCAGAGCTAAAGGATAGAAGACTGGCCTCCAAGAACACTAGTGTCAGGAGTGCCAGAGCTACAAGGCCCTTAGAGCTCTGACACACCTCCTAATTTCAAAGAAATTACCACCAGATAATTGCAAAGAAAAGGGAACAAAGGACCGGAAAGGTGTGGGGTTGGGGTTCTGGAATCATAGTCTTGGTCAGATTTGGGACAGAGCAAGACATGAACAAGAAGAAATGGGTCTCCTCTGTTTTGAAAAAGAGGAGAGTTCTGTTGTACAGCAGGAAAACAGACCCCAGAGAATAACCAGGAAAGAGAAGGAGTATCCAGCACCTCCTTTCTGAATACTTGCAAAAACCAAGGCAGGGCTGGAGGGATCTCTAAGCAGTTAAATCATTTGCATGCAAAGCCAAAGGACACAGGTTCGATTCCCCAGGACCCATGTAAGCCAGATCGCAAGGGGCACATGCGTCTGGAGTTTGTTTGCAGTGGCTGGAGGCCATGACATGCCCATTCTCTCTCTGTTTCTCTTCTATCATTCTGTCTCTCTCTCTCTCTCTTTCTCTCAAATAAATAAATAAATAATAAAAAGAAATATTTTAAAAAAAAAAAACCAAGGTGATGTGACGCTGAATGATGACTGCTATCTAATGTTGAGCAACTAGTATGTGACGAGTTTGCAGTAATCAGTAGTCATTAATTATACTACGTTAATTGCATGCACAGTTCTGTCATAACAATCTTACAAAATGGCTGTGGAGGAAAGCTGAGCTTTTTCTTTATGGGTTACTTAATTTACCCTAGTTGTCAGAGAAGGGTAGCAGTAATTTGAATAGGAGTGTCAACAGTCTGTTAGAGACAGCTCGTGACAATACTGCCTAAGGCCCTTCTTACTCTATGTATTTCTGTAACAGCCAAGTCACAGAAAGCAGTCTTATCTTTTATTACGGAAGTCAATTCACTGGGTCTTCCATAGAATGTTTTAAATTCGGATCGTCTCATTATCAAAAATAATGGGCACAACCTTAGGGAAAGAAGAGGTTCTCACACAAAGTCTTAAGAGAGCTGAGAGCTGGTGCTGAGTGTTTCTGCGGTCCCACGAACTTGCTGAAAGCATCGCTTTCCTCCTAGGCAATGACACAGCAGGATTTCCCCATGCATGTTTCTAGCACAATGTCATGAAAATGGAAGCTGCCAGAAATGCTGTGTAGGGGGTTACAGATTTTTTTAGTGTGTGTGTGTGTGTGTGTGTGTGTGTGTGTGTACGCGCACGCGCTTGGGTTTTTGAGAAAAGTCTGTCTATAGCCCAGGCTGACTTCAACCTTGTGCCAATGCTTCTGTCTCAGTTTCCTGAGTGCTGGGGTTGGGGGTTGCAGGCATGCGTCACCATGTCCAGCTTTTGGTCAGGTCTTGAACTTGAGCTTTCATGCCCAGTGTAACATTGTGATAAGGGTACTGTGGGAAAAAGGGGGGGGGGCTGAAGAGATGGTTCAGTGGTTAAGGTGCTTGCCTGCAAAGACTAATAACCAGGGATTGATTGCCTAGTATCCATGTAAAGCCAAATGCACAAAGTAGTGCATTTTGTTTTCTAGAGGCCCTGGCATGCTCATTCTCTCTGTCTCTCTTCTCTCTCTACTTATAAATAAATAAGTAAATATTTTCAAAAATCAGGCCGGGTGTGGGTGGTGCACACACCTTTAACCCCAGCATGGGAAGGCAGAGGTAGGAGGATTGCTATGAGTTTGAGGCCAACCTGGAGGTACAGAATGAGTTCCAGGTCAGCCTGGGTTATCGTGAAATCCTACCTACCTTAGGGGACGAAAACAAACATCACAATGAGCATGGTGGCATATGCCCATAATCCTAGCACTTGGGAAATAGAGAAAGAAGGAAGAAGTTCAAGGTCATTCTCAGCTACATATGGAGCTGAAGGTCAGCCTGAGCTGTTTCAAAAAAAAAGTAAATAAATATAATATAAAATCACAGTGAAGGGCTGGAGAGATGGCTCAGTGGTTAAGGGATTTGCCTACAAAGCCTAAGGACGCAAGGCTGCTTCTCCAGAACCCCACGTAAACCAGATGCATAAAGGTGGCACAAATGCATCTGCAGTTCATTTGCAGTGGCTGAAGACACTGGTGTGCCCATTCTCTCTCTCCCTATATGCTTCTCTCTCAAAAATAAGTAAATAAATGAAATAAAATATTTTTTAAATCACAATGAAATATCATTATAAAAAAATTAAAAGTAACAAAGATGCATTAGGGTGGGGCCACACTGAGGAAGCTCTTTGCCTCCTTTAGGTACCAGAGCAGCCCAGTGATAACCAGAGAGGCCCCACTGAAAAATGACTGCAGGGCTGGAGAGATGGCTTAGCGGTTAAGGCATTTGCCTGCAACGCCTAAGGATCCAGGCTGGATTCCCCAGGACCCATATAAGCCAGATGCACAAGGTGGCACACACATCTGGAGTTTGCTTGCAGAAGCTGGAGAGGCTGGCATGCCCATGTTCTCTCTGCCTGCCTTTTTTCCCCTCTCTCTTTCTCTGTCACTCACTTTGAAATAAATTTTAAAATATTTTTTTAAATAATAGAAGGATGTGGTGATGCACGCCTTTAATCCCAGCACTCAGGAGGCAGAGGTAGGAGGATCATCATTAGTTCAGGGCCAGCCTGAGACTACATAATGAATTCCAGGTCAGCCTGGGCTAGAGTGAGACCCTACCTCAAAAAACCAAAAAAAAATTTTTTAATATATATTTTATAATAAATAAATGTATATATGATATAAAATATAATACATTATATATATTTATAAATATAAAAATATATACTATATATATTTTTTTTAAGTATGATGGAGAGCAACTAAGGAAGACGCTATTGTCAACCCATAGTCTCCATATGCACACACACACACTCCCCCACATACATGGTGTAGCCACACACATGTGAATACACACATACACACAAAAGAAAAATATTAATGAAAAAGAAAAAGGCAAAGAAAACAGAAAGTGACAGTAGGATCTGACTCTTAGTTGCCTATGTCTTCCTAAAACTCAAACTAGAAGCAAACAGAGCTATCTCCTTGTAGAATTGCATAAGCGCTCCCCTGTATCTCGTCCCTAGATGGTTAAAAGAGTGAGCATACCTCCATTTCAGCAGGAAGTGAAGTAACCTGTACTTCTGCAAATTGTCCAAGGGAGTTTGCAAAAGCTGCAGTATGAACCCAAAATAAGACAATGCAGACAGAAAAGTGTAAGTGAATAACAGATTATCATTACTGGATACTTTTTCTGAGAATAATTGCTATAGGTATTATCTGATACACTGTCTCCACAGGTAACACCAGGGCTCCTCATTTTATATTTCTTGGTTTTTTGACGTAGGGTCTCACTTGAGCCCAGGCTAACCTGGAATTCACTATGTAGTCTCGAGGTGTCCTTGAACTCATGGTAATCCTCCTACCTCTGCCTCCCAAGTGCTGCAATTAAAGGCATGCACCACCAAGCCTGTCCAGGCCGCCTCATTTTAAAGATAAGAAAACTAGGGCTGGAGAGATGGTCTAGTGGTTAAGACACTTGCCTGCGAAATCTAAAGACCCATGTTCAACTTCAGATCCAATAAAGCCAGATGTATAAGGTGACGCATGCATGCCAGGTCGCACATGCACACAAGTTGGCACACAGGTCTGGAGTTCAGTTACAGTGGCTGGAGGCTCTAGCGTGCCAATTCTCTCTCTCTCTCTTATCTCTTGCTCTAGCTTGCATTCTCTCGCATAAAAGGGCCAGTCTGTTGGACTTGCCTCAAAAAAAATCAAAATAAAAAATAAAGATGAGAAAACTAGAGTGTCATGCTCAAGGACACACAATATACATACACATGCATAAAGAAGTAACTTTGGACTTGATCTTAGCTTATCACACCCAGACTGAGGGTCTCCATCTCTCGCGTCTTTCCTTCTCCCAAGACGTAAAGCATGCTGTCAAAATAGTCTCCGGACACAGTCAAATTTCCTCCACTTTCAGTTCAAGCTCTGGCTATACATAAGCAGCTAGCCTGCATTTTTACACAGGTCCGTGTTGACTTACACCTCCCTAGCTACAGAACTCCTCTTCTCTTTCCATGGGGAAGACACAAGACAGAAGAGTATTTTCTAATTAAGGCAAACTCTGATGGAAAAAAAAAGCTGTGGCTAAATGAACTGAAAATAAAAGTAAGTAAGAAGCTAAAGAGATTTGAGGCTTGTGAGGACACCGTTTTGATACTTCCCTGGGGTGGAGCCGTGGGAGAATGACCAGTGACTTGACAGTGAAATCGGCAGCTCTGTGTCAAGTCGCCATCAACCCAGGTCAGCCCCCGAGGCAGCCTGGGCCCCAGTGGTACCACCCAGCAGGTTCTCATAATTGTCACAGAGCAAATGGCCGTGAGTAAGCTAGAAATGGTTGTATGAACGATTTCAAGGATTTTAGGGTGGGAACGACACCACAACTTCAGAGCATTGGCACTCTTGAAGTCATTCCTCCTATAGCTCCGCCAAGGCCTAAGGCTCCGTGAAATGAATCTTGTCACCACCCGCCCCCGCTTTTTTTTTTTTTTTTTTTGGGGGGAGGGGGCAAAGCACGCAAGGCCAGTGCTGCCTTGTGGACACTAGAGGGCACCTATTGCTCATATAACCGCCGTGATCCTCACCAAGAATGCTAAAGGAGGTAATAAAGTCTTTCCCTCTAACCTGAAGAAGTAGTACTTGGAAATGGAGCAAAATCTACCAATTTTTGAAATAAACTTTTCCAGTAGGAAAGCTGCTTTGGACAACCACATCCGGCATGCCTCCAGTGTAGTACTATGCGAAGACAATGGAAAGGAAAATCAGAATCCTCCAGCCCAGCTATTAATAGCCCTTAGGACGACCCAGAATGGTCAGGAAGGCAATCAATCAGTGACAAATGCAATTTTCTAAAATATATATATTTTATTTGTATTTATTTATGGGGGGGAGAATGGGCACCCCAAGGCTTCCTGCCACTGCAAACAAACTCCAGATGCATGTGCCACCTTGTGCATCTGGCTTACAGATGCACTGGGGAATCGATCCAAGGTCCTTTGGCTTTGAAGGCAAGTGCCTTAACTGCTAAACCATCTCTCCAGCCCCATAAATGCAATTTTTTAAAGTGTTCAAAAATACTCTCCAAGGCGGGCTGGAGAGATGGCTTAGCAGTTGAGGCACCTGCCTGTGAAGCCTAAGAACGCAGGTTCATCTCCAGGTACCACATTTAGCCAGACACAAAGTGATGCAAGGGTGCAATGCCACACTTGCCCACAAGGGGGAGCACGCATCTGGAGTTTGTTCACAGCCGCTGAGAGGCTGCTGGCATGCCCATTCTCTGTCTCTCTGTCTCTCTCTCTGTCTGTCTGTCTGTCTCTCTCTCTCTCTCTCTCTAAAAATAAAAATAAAAAATAAAAAAATTCTCCAAGGCATGAAAGAAAATAGTTCCTATCTGCAAACTCCTGCATCTGCAGCTCACTGTGGCCTGCCCATCTTTGTGGAGAAGGAACATGAGGGAACTAGTTGGCCACTTGGAGAAGCTGTGGTTCCTTGCAATTGGTGAAACGCAAAGAGTGGCGGGGTGTTCTCATTTGTGAAGCCCCTGTAAGGGCCCCAGGTGGCCCCCTCCTCCACGTAGAAACCTGTCAAAGCTGATCTCTTGGCAACAGCCTTTGAAATAACTGGGTACTGGCCACATAGGTTTGGCATTAATATGCAAATAAGGATACTCAAGTCCCCCACTTCATGCTTTTGGGTCTTTAAAAAACAAAATCAGTCACTAGCCATGGCTAACAATATAAAGGAAAGAGAAAGAAAGAAAAAAAAGAAAAGCACGACCTTTGCTTGGTTTCTCCCGCTGACGCCCTGGTGTGGGAGCCAAGGCAGTTTTGAGACCAGCAAGAGAGAACGGGCTGGGCTCAACCTGAGAGAGACTGCTAATGCTAGAGACGTTTTCACCTCCCCTCTCCACAAAAGTTTTGCCATGCATAACGAGTCTCTACTCAGCTCTGTCAATCAACTGCAATTGCTCTATTTTCATTGTGACTAGGATGTATAAAAAGCTAAAGTTTCCTACAAAGCCCCCCTTGGTGTATTCAGGGAAATCATGGGGAGGCTTAACCCGGTCATGTCTGTAAACTTGCCAGGCCACTAATTGTGCGTATCATTTCCTCACAGTCTCTCCATCCTGCCACTCTGGCCTGAATAATCACTCTGGCTTCCATACTTCTTGCTTTGTTTGCCTGCTCCCTGGAGATGGGCCTGTAGAGAGGCGCCTCGGAGGCAGGTCTGTCTCTATAATAAGATGTGACAATGAGTTTGGGGAATTCGTCCACTAAACATCATTATGAAAAAGAATTTTGCATCATTATCCATTGCTTTTCTGCGACAGGACCTTGAGTTGCAAAGCTCTCTCATCCCTATAATTCTGAGGACAGGGGTAAACACAGAGTATCGACTGACCAACCCAATGCCAAATGTACCTTGCCAGACTAGAGAAAGACTAGAGTTTGAACCAGGTGTGGTGGTGCACACCTTTAATCCCAGCACTTGGGAGGCAGTGATAGGAAGATTGCTGGGAGTTCGAGGCCACCCTGAAACAGCATAATGAATTCCAGGTCAGCCTGGGCTAGAACAAGAAGACCTTATCTGGAAAAACCAAACCAAAACAAACAAACAAAAAAAGGACTAGAGGCTGTGTGAGTATGCAGAACCAGGAAGAGGCAGGCCTGCGGTCAAACAGGAAAATGACAATACTATTATATTAATATGGATGAATAAGAATCCTGGTTAGCCAATTTCCACCACTGCAAGGTGGCAGAAAATGACTACCTATTTCCAACCCATTCCAGGATTCTCCAGACTGCTGCTTTTCATAACTGGTCTTGCCCTAAGCATGAAACACAGTTTATATATTTTATAAAATAGATTTATCAGTTAGATATTTGATATATATAAATGGGATTACCCCAAAATATGACAGCTTAGCATATGAGCAAACATCAAAGCTATCTATCCCTACCCCCTTCTTCCCTGAATCAGGTCAAAAATCTAGGAGAAATTTCCTGACCTTTCCCTGAAGCATGTCTCAACACACTTTCATTCCCAAAGATGGAAACAGCCAGAGATAGGGACACAGAAAAGAATATTAACAAACAAGCCTTAGCATTTCCCCAGTCTATTACCATTGGGCCATTCATTGGTTTTTCCAATCATACATCACCATTGGTCACTCTTCAAGAAGACTAGGGCTGGGGACATGGCCAAGTAGCTGCAAGATGCTTGCTTGCAAAGCCTGCCAGTCTGGGTTTGATTCCCCAACACTCACATAAAGTCAGATGCAACATAAATAAGTTGGCAGGAAGCCTCAGTATAAAACATGTGCAAGTTTCCCTGCCTACTTGGTCTTCATTCCCATAGAGTCCCTTGTCATAAAAAACTTGCATTAAATAGATGTGTATGTTTTCTGTTATCAACCTGTTTTGATTATGATATAGAAATTTAAGGATGTATTGAGAGCAATAAAGTTTTTTTCAGCTCTTGGTTGGGCTGTAGCTCAGGCATTGGGTTGCTAGATGTTCACAGCCACACACAATTTCTATTGAATCAGTGACCTCCAGGTTCTTGTCTTATGAATTATGACAAATGAAATCCACAGGCCATAAAGACTGAAGGTTAGAAAGATTTTATTCTAGAGCTTTAAGAGAAGAAAAGAAGGCAGAGCCCCTGTGGGAAAGCCCATCTGATGTCTTTAACTTTTTAAAAAATATTTATTTATTTATTTATTTATTTATTTATTTATTTAAGAGAGAGAAAGAGAAAGAGGGAGAGAGAGAATGGGCACACCAGGGCCTCCAGCCACTACAAATGAACTCCAGACGCATGCACCCCCTTGTACATCTGGCTTACATGGGTCCTGGAGAATCGAACTGGGGTCCTTTAACTTTGCAGGCAAGTGCCTTAATGGCTAAGCCATCTCTCCAGCCCCCATCTGATGTCTTTGATTGGGGTCTTTTATAGGAATTTGCTGGAAGGGAGCTAATCCAGTCAGTCCAGCCTCCACATTAGGTGTCCAGGTGCTTCTTGGCAGGGAGTCATCTTCCAAGAAGGAGAACAATTCCATTTACATTTCTGGAAAGGGAGTCACCCCTTTGGCTCCAGCAGGTGAAGGCTTCCAGGACTCCTTCAGAGAAAAGGAAACAAGGAAGAACCAGATTCCCCCTGACAGACTCAAGGAAATTTTTCAATTTTACTTTCAGGGGCCCCATTGCTCCTAAATTTCCTCAATTGTAGGAGCATAAGCCACGGGTGAGGAAAAAGGAATCTTTTCCACGGTGACACCTTCTAGTGAGTTTTGGATCTGATTCTCCTACTGAGAAGGCCACATTGCTGGAAATCATATTTTACATGAGGAAAATGACCACAGGTGACCTTTTCCAGGAACACAAGGTACCAGAACCATATGGGAGCATCCACTCTCCTGCCCCCAGCCCGTGGGCCACAGCTACCTCTGGAGTGATGTGTGTGCATGCCGTTACTACCCTTAACCTCTGTTCTTTTGCCTTCTGCGTATCAGCTGAGTGAATCACCAAGCAGGGGGGACACAAAACTGATACTGTCCGGCAGCTCCCTTAAACTGGGTAAGAGTGTAGATGAGGTTAATTTGAGAATTACTGCTTACCCTCTCTTGTTCAATATTATTCCTCTTGTCTTTGTCACTTGGGACAACTGAGAGCAATGGCATGTTTTTAAAGAGAGTGCAAGAATGCAATGTTTGATAGCTTATAAAGCAAGTGGGATGTCCTAGAGAAACAATAATATTCCAAGTGTGGTGGAAGCTCCAGTGTATTGGACTAACCCCCAAATCATATTTCTTTTTAAGAATGCCTTGGCAGTAATTCCCCAAACTCTCATTGCTGCAGAGAGTGAGGAAGGAAGCAGTGGCATGATTTGGGTAAAGTCAGTGAAGTCAGTTTCCTGACGTTAACAAGGGGAGACAGCTCTGCCTTGGACAAATTAATATTTGCTCTCATCTGACAACTCCTCATATTCTTTCTCATTCTTCCCCAGTCAGAAAAAGAAGAGACCAGAAGCTGAAATCCATAGGATAAACCCTCAGTGTCAAAGATCGTGTATGATAAAAGGCTCTTTGTAAGACTAGTTCCAGTTTCCCGAGTAATACCAGCCAAGGTTACACTGGAGTGGAGAATGTGGCAACCTCATGGCAGTGGTGGGGACACCAATAATCTGCCTCATTTCTTCTGGACTCTTCAGAGTCCATGATTGCTAGCAGGTGTTCTGGTCATTCTTCTTACATTTTCCAACCTTGAGACCATTGAAGAACATAGGTCCATGGTCACTGCTCTGTTCTCTGAGAGCTGAGAGAGCCTGTCCCACCAGCATGATAAATCTTTGATGGGGTCCTGCTATGGTCTGGATATAGTTTACGTGTGCCCTCCCAAAGGCCCATGTGGTAAAGACTTGCTTCCCACAGTGGCACTGTTGGGGGATAGTGGAACTTTTTAAGAGGTGGGGACTAGTGGAAGGTGTCCAGGTCATTGTAGCATGAGCTCTTCGAAGCTTCCACATCTGTGCTGGTGAGATGGTTCAGTGGTTAAAGATGCTTGCTTGCAAATCCTGAAGGCCTGGGTTCCATTCCCTAGTAACCACACAAAGCCAGATGCACAAAGTGGTGCATGTATCTGGAGTTCATTTGCAGCAGCAAGAGGTCCTGGCATGCCCATAGTTTCCCTCCCTCACTTTCTCTATTTCTGTATCTCTCTCTCCCTTCACCCCCTCCCTCTCTCCTCACAAATAAATTTTGAAAGTTTTTTTTTTTTTTTCAAAAAAGAAGTTTCCACAATTGTCCTTACCACAGGCCATGCTGTTTAGAATTGGAACTTTGAAAACTGTGGACTAGATAAACCTCTTTAGGGATTTCATTATAGTAATGAAATACTCACTGATAGAAGTGCCTAAAAAGGACTTCTCTCAGCTTTCCAAACAACTAAACCTAAAATTGGCATAATCTAGCTATACCACCCCTGGGTTTATACCCAAAGGAATCTAAATAAGCATGCGATAAAAATGCCTGTGCCTCCATGTTTATCTTGTCACTCACAGTACTCCAGTTTTGGAGTCAACCTAGATGTCAATCAACAGATGAATGATTTTGTAAAATGTAAAATAAAGAACAAAGAAATTATATCATTAGGAAAATAGATGGAAGGGGAAACCATTGTGTTAAAGGAATAATCTGGACTAAGAAAGAAAAAAATATTGCATGTTTTTTCTCATCTGTATAATCTAGATTTGTTTTTAAAAGATATGAAAATAGAAACAGTTTATATGATCAAAGTACGTCATGAATGTGTATGAGAATATCAGAATGTAACCCATTATTTTATACAATTAATATGCACTGAAATATATTTAAAGAATCTCCTCCCTCCTTGGGTTTTCGTCCCACCTTGACTGTTGTCTTATTTTGGGAGGCAACATGGACAGCACTCACAGAGCCACTGTCAAGACATCCAGCTGCTGAAGTTGGCTAGACTCTCCCCAAACTGAGCTTTTCTCCTGCTGAGATACTTTCTGGAATGTCACAGAGCAGAAAGTCCCCTTGGTCTCCATTGGCTCCCTTCAATCTGTTCAAGACATTTTTCTGCACTGGTCTAACTGTCAGCCCCAGTTTACCTTCACTCTCCCTCTGAGGCCTGGAAACTCTTGTTATGCAAATAGAGCTCCCTGTCTCCCTGACCCCTCCTCACACACATCAAGACAGGCTTGATTTGTCTGGACCCACACAGGCCATAGAATGGGTTTTATTCTGAGACCCACACCATTAATCATCATTTGGAATTGAGAATGAATTACTCATTGAAACAATGGGCCAACTGGTGGTTCAGGTCCTGCTGTAGCTAGCAACAGCATCTCAGCTATAGATGAACTGCATGAGGCTGGTTCAGGGGGAACACAAATATAGGAAAAAGAAAAAGAGACTCTCCTGCTCCTTTCCTTTCCGGGGTTAGTCCTGGGAAAGTTCCTGAAACAAACCAAGCGCATTGCACCTTTGACTTCCTGCCAGCTCCACCATGCACCCCTTCACCAACATGAGCGGCCTCTTCTCAAGAATTCCAGGACCCTTGTGGTGTGAAACCCCACAGTTTCCACCCCACCTAGACCTGGCTCACCCCTTTGCAGACTCCAGGAACCATTAATTCTCTATCTGCCTCCCAGATGTATAGAGGGCCAAGTTCACAAGCACTTGCTAGATGTCTAGAGAGAGACTAGTAGATGCAGGGTGGAGGAACGTCTGTGACAGTCACATTTGCTATGTGGCTCTGCACCCCCAAGCCCAGAAGTGTTCCAGCCTTTGCTAAATGAATTACCTCAAGTCAGAGCCAAATACTACTTTATCCAAAGTGAGGCTACACCATCAAAATCTCTCTAAATTAACAACGCGTATACCCTTTAACCTATCCTGATCTCACTCTCTCTGTTGGAGAATCTGTTCTTTTTCAGAAAGCAGCAAGAACCGAGGACAACCATCAACAAGACAAGAATAGAACGCCGATTCCCCGTCAGATGAACCATCCTTTGCACAGCAGGTGAACCCACGGAGGAATTGGTGAGATGAGCAAGAGTGCTGCTTCCATGGAGAGCCTGACAACCTGAGCCAGGGTGATGGAGACAGACGCTGAGGATACTCAAAATGTACCAAAGCAGAAATCCAGAAGCTGCTGAAAGCTCAGCATTAAAGAAGACTTAAAGCACACCCACCAAGGCTCAGGGAATTTTGCAGAAGAGCAGGCAGGAGGGAAGAGCCACAGGGTGGAAGGGAATATCCAGAGATACTGCCTGTACCCCCACAATGACTGAGTGCTGGTCTCACAACTCATACCCCGCAACTCCATGGTGAATACCAGCAATCCCAGTAAGAGGGGCCCTCAGTGGAGTGGAGCAGGGAGAAGGGGAATGATGGAACCATCATTTGATATGTCCATACAAAGTTTCTACTTAATAATAACATTTTTTAAATTAGCTACATTGCTTCTTGAGCAGATGTCTGAGCACAAAAAAAAAATGGTGTGGTGTAGTAGTTAATTTTCTCCCTAAAGGAAGGGTTCGAGGTTACAGTCCATCGTAGTGGGGAAATCATGGTGGCGCAAGCATGACGCAAAACTGGTCACACTGCTTCTGCAATGAGGAAGCAGAGAGCAATGAATGCTGGTGCTTGGCTCATTTTCTCCATTTTATTCAGTCTGGGGCCCCCGCTCATGGAATGGCGTCACCCACAGTTAGTATGAGTCTTCCCGTCTCAATTAACCCAACCTAGCCACTCTCTCCTAGACAAGCCCATTTGTCTTGTAGTGATTCCAGATCCAGTCTGGCAAAATTAACTTACCAACATGGGCTGGAGAAATGGCTCGGAGTTAAGATGTTTGCCTGCAAAGCCTACCAAACCAGGTTCGATTCCCCCCCAGTACCCACGTAAAGCCAGATGCACAAGGTGGTGCATGTACCTGGAGTTCGCCCATTCTCTCTTCTCTTCTCTCTCTGCTTTAAAAATACTTAAAAAAAAAAAAAAAGATTGAGCATGATATGTGATCACCAGGGTTATGACAAGTTACAGCACAAAGGAAATGTCGCTGCCTTGCTGGAGCTTCATTCTAATCCTAGGAGGCTGGTACTGCCATCTCTCTCTCTACTGTATAAGTAGCCAAGGTGCTAAAAGATTAACTGTCCAATACTAGTGATGTCATGAGACTAGGATTCCAAGCCACTTCTTGATCATGCCTGGGACTGAGGCTAAGGGTTCTGGGAGCTAGTGTCCCAAATCCCAACCCCACCATAGAAGCGATCAAACACAGGAGCTAAATGGCTCAAGATGTTCTTGCTTTTCTTCACTTCAGTCCCTGTGTCATCTTCTGAACCGTAGAGACATGTTCTCTGAGGTATGGGCCTGGAAGGCCAGGGACCATGGAGTATGTATGGAGTGAGGGCTGTCTTTATGACCTTAGCCTTGTGGCTCTAAATAGAGGTTTTTATAAACTTCCCCAAAGCCTCAAGAAAAGGGGACTTCTCAAAGGAGACAGACATTGCCTAGACAATATAGTAAAACATTTAGAACAATTGACTTCATCAATGGCTTTTACCTGGAACCTAACTGCTGCTTATTTTACACACATAAAGGCAATGCTCACTAGTCAATGAGCTAAAGAAGCAATGACAGCTGAAAGGAGCCAAGTTTCCCACAAGATCTAAAAAGGAGGCACAGGAAGTCAATGCCAGCTTGTCTCAACCAATAGTGACCTTTCTGAAACCGAGGCCCAGTTTCCTTCGCCAAGTGCATTGTTCTGCAAAGACAGAAACAACCTAGGACATGTTTCCTCTGCTGATGGCTGATATCAGAGAAATGCTCATTACATGTACAAGGCGAGTGTCTCTTTCTACACTAAAGAACTCTGGGTATATCTGGTTCTAATCTAAGCTCTTTATTCTCCAAAGTTTGCTCACCACCTTCTTCCATTTAGGACAGCAATCATGTGGGTGGAGATGTAATTCTACATTAAATCTTCCTGGGTTCAAAGCCTGACTCTGTCACCTGTGAGCTGTAATGGTCTTGGGATGGTATTTAACTTTACCTGAGTTTTCTCTTTTCCAAAAACAAGATGCAAGCACCTCTCTCCAGGTTGTTTTTCAGTATAAATGAGGTCCCATGAAGGAGAGTAGCATATGGTCACTTCTAATACATGTCAACTATGAGATCCTCAGTTTACTGCCCACCGAGGTCTCCAAAGGCCAGAAACCCAGTGTGGTTCCCTGTGTGGGACTCACCAGCTGGGGCTTGGGCAGGAACACTGGTAAAGTAGAGATTCAGTGCTGCAGGGAGCAACAGCGCCTTCTTATCTATGTGCCAGTGAACTTTAAGTGACAGGCCATCTCTCGTTATCTCTAAAATCATCTCTTCTTACTCCTCGATGCCTTTTATGAAACATTTTGGCCATTTTATTCAATTACAAGCCTAAGTCTTGGGAGCCTAGAAGAAAAGAGGTCAAGGAGGAAGTTCAAGTGGCACCTCATAGAGACCAGCATAAGATGCTGTGAACTTGCCAACAGCAGCAGTGTTTATGGCCGGCCAGCCTGTGAGGTAGACAAGATATACATGTGCTTGAGGGATGGTTAATCTGTCACCGGGTGTAGTGTCCACTGAGGACTTATTTCTCACCATGGCCTTTGACCATTTTTTTTTTTGAGACAGAGAGAGATAGAGAATGGGGGCACCAGTGGCCTCTCAGTGGCTGTGAACAAATTCCAGATGCGTGCACCCCTTTGTGGGCAAGTGCGACACCCTTGAATCACTTTTGCGTCTGGCTAAACGTGGGACCTGGAGATTCGAACAAGCGTTCTTAGGCTTGGCAGGCAGGTGCCTTAACCACTAAGCCATCTCTCCAGCCCATCTTTGACCATTTTTTCCCCACTTACTCACTTAGCTAATGTTTATTCAGCACCTAGTATCAGATTCAAACATCAGGGACTGTGTGGGAAAGCTTGTCCCTAAGCCAGTCACACAGGGGAGGAGAGAGAGAGAAAGGAGAGAACAGCCATATTGCATGGCAAGATTAGAATGGCCCCGAGCTTAGAAAGTTCATGGGAGTACCACAAGGGGCAGACATCCACCTTGATAAACAAAAAAAATTCACCCAGGAAATTATACAAAATACTTATCATAAGGCTGGCTGATGGAGCTGTTTGATTCTACTATCAATTTTGAGGCCAAGTTTGGAAAAATCACAAGAACTTTCTTATTGTTCTGCCTCTTTCATTTTCTGGAAATGAATCACACACGGCCATGATACAGCAGGAGGCACCACTAATAGCTAGCCTGTCCTTGCAGATTCGTTTCTCCATAGACTAAGTCAAGGCATCAGTCCATTATTTATGTGCTAACAACTTGCATGAAGAAAAGTTAGTGCCGGGCTCGAGAGATGGCTTAGCGGTTAAGGTGTCTGCCTGTGAAGCCTAAGAACACCTGTTCGATCTCCAGGTCCTTCATGTTAAGCCAGACACAAAAAGTGATGCAAGCACACTATGTCACACATGCACCACAAGGGGGCGCATGCATCTGGAGTTCATTCACAGCAGCTGGGGGGCCCTGGCGCACCCATTCTCTCTCTGTCTCTCTCACAAATTAAAAAAATAAAAAAAAAAAAAAGAAAAGAAAAGTTAGTGCCGGTTGAGACAGTTAGTCAGGGCTATCTTAGCCTACTGGAAGGACTATTCCAAGAGTCAACACAACACCAGGATGTCCCTCGCATAATAGAAGCTTTCTTCTCCAAGAACCCTAGAATTGCAAGGGTGTGAATGAAGGCAGCAGAGTAACGTCCATGAGCCAAAATTATCTGCTGTCGATAGAGTACAAGTCACTGAAGGTCCTTTGGTTTCTTTGTTTGTTTGTGAGGAGAGAGAGAGCATGAACTAACAGGCACATAAGGGCTTCTTGCTGCTGCAGACTAACTCCAGATACATGCGACACTTTGTGCATCTGGCTTTATGTGGGTACTGGGGAATTGAACCCAGGCTGGCAGGCTTAACTGCTAAGCCATCCCTCCAGCCCTAATTTAATTTTTTTTTTCGAGATAGGGTCTCACTCTAGTCCAGACTGACCTGGAATTCACTGTGTAGTCTCATGCTGGCCTTGAACTCATGGCGATCCTCCTACCTCTGCCTCCCAAGTGCTGGGATTAAAGGCGTGCACCACCACGCCCAACTTTAAATTTTTTTAATATTTGTATTCATTTTGCAAAAAGAGAGAGATGCAGAGAAAATGGGCATACCAGGGCCACCAGCCACTACAAATGAATTCCAGATGCATGTGCCACTTTACACATCTGGCTTTACATAGGCGCTTGAATGCTGGTAGTTAGTCTTCATAGGCTAACACCTTAATCCCTGAGCCATCTCTCCAGCCCATGATCGTCATTTTCTGAGCTATAAAATAACAAATACTTCCCAGGCTTCCCACAGTATTAAATGAGATGCTTCACACAGTGCTCAGTGAATGCTAGCTGCTGCTGTTTTATAGGAGCAAACTCAACATTTATTGAGAGATGAATAACTGATTATAATGAAAAACCTGTGGAATTTATTTCCACTTTAAATATATATATAACTTTTTATTTATTTGTTTTATTTATTTGAAAGAGAGAGAAAGAAAGAGGCAATGGAAGGAGAAAGAATGGGGTTTCCAGGACCTTTAGGCCCTGCAAATGAACTCCAAATGCATGTGCCACTCTGTGCATCTGCTTACATGGGTCCTTGGGGAATCAAACCTGGGTCCTTTGGTTTTGCAGGCAAGCACCTTAACCACTAATCCATCTCTCCAGCCCTCTTTCCACCTTTTTTGAAAAATGTTTTATTTATTTATCTATTTATTTATTTATTTGAAAGAGAGAGAGAAAGAGGCAGATAGAGAAAGAGAAGAGGCATGCCAGAGGCCTCCAGCCACTGCAAACAAACTCCAGACACATGCGCCACCTTGTTCATCTGGCTTATACGAGTACTAGGGAATCAAACCTGGGTTATTAGGCTTCACAGGCAAGCACCTTAACCACTAAGCCATCTCTCTGGCCTCCTATTTCGAATTTTTAATGATGTTTTGCTTTCGGGAGTGTTGCAGTAGAGACAGAGCCCAGTCTCTCTCAAGCTAGGCACTGCCTGTATCACTGAGCAGCACTCCCAACCTAGCTCCACTTTCTTAGGAGCTCAGAGCTTACCCAAAGCCAGCCAGTTAGCCATGGTTCCAAGACACCAACAGGCACTCCTAAACCTGAGCTTGGTGACAATTTGCTTGAGTCACTGACACAGGTAGATTAGACCATTGTAGCTATAATATAGCTTGAGAAGCAGCATGACATCATAGCTGACTAATAAACTTCTGCTGGGCTGGGGTTCCCTGTCTTTTCAGGGACTCGGTCATTTTTCCAAAACCATCATAGGTAGCCTTTTAAGGCCACCTTGCAAAAACAACAAAAACTAGATATAATTAAAAGCTCAAGTTTAGCTGGGTAGAGTGGCACACCCTTAAGTCTTAGTACTCAGAAAGGAAATACAGGAGTGTTGTGGCTTCAAAGCCAGTAGAGGCTATCTCAAAAAAAAAAGTATAAAATTTCATGTAATGAACATTTTACTCCATAAAAATAAGACAAAAAGTCCAAGCTGGGCATAGTGGCGCACGCCTTTAATCCCAGCACTCGGGATGCTGAAGTAGGAAGATCGCCACCCTGAGACGACATAGTGAATTCCAGGTCAGCCTGGGCTATAGTGAGACCCTACCTTGAAAAAACAACAACAAAAAGTCTGGCTGGAGAGATGGCTTAACGGTTAAGGCACCTGCCTCCTAAGCCTAAGAATGCTGGTTCCAATCTCCAGGTCCCACGTTTAGCCAGATGCAGTGACACAACGGTGCAATGCCGCACTTGACCACAAGGGGGCGCACACATGTGGATTTCATTCGCAGCAGCTGAGAGGCTGCTGGCGCACCCATCTCTATCTGTCTTCCTCTCCCTCTCTTCTTTCTCTGTGTTTCTCTCCAAAAAAAAAAAAAAAAAAAAAAAAAAGTCAAACTTAATTTCCAAAGAATGGGAAATCATGATTCATTTATTTTTTACTTCTAAACTTTGTTCTTTAATCCGAAGCCCACTGGAGGACTTCTCACCCTGTCAGAGGCAGCAGGATTCCTCTGGTTCTTCATCGTGGCTACCTGCTCCCCCAGCCAGTTTCACTCACTGTCTAGGACCCTCTCTGATACTCTAGGAAACCCAGTGTGAGCCAGGGAACCCATAAAGCTTTTAGAGGGCTCAACTCTCAAAGGACATATGCAGTTTCCTGCAAAAGAAACTCCACATGCAAGTTTTGGTGCTGGAGTTGACAGGGAGGCCTTCAAATACTGAAAAAAAAAAAATTTTCTTTCCCCTGAAGTACATATTTCTTGGCTGAGGAGATTGCTCATTGAATAAAGCACTTGCCACACAAGCCTGAGGACCTGAGTTTGAATCCCCAAACCCATGTAAAGCCAGACACAGTAACATATGTGTGTAATCCCAGCATGCCTACACAGAGGCAGGGGGTTAGGAACGGGAGATTCTCCCGGGAGCTCATGGGCCAACTTCCCTGGCAAATGCAGTGATACACACCAAGAAACTATCTCTGGACTGGGGAGAAGGCCTGCTTGTTAAATGTGCTTGTTTGCAAGAACGAGGTCCGAGTCCCCAGAACCCACATAAAACCAGACATAAAGTGGTACAAGTATCTGGAGTTCATTTGTAGTGGCAAAAGACCCTGGTGTGTCCATACTTTTACATTTTCTCTCTCTCTCTCTCTCAAATAAATAAAAATGAAGAAAGAAATAAAAAGAGATTCCTCTAAAAAAAAAAAAAGAAAGAAAGAAAGAAAGAAAACCCTGTCTCCAACAAGGTGGAAGTCAAGGACCAACATCCAAGGTTTAAAAAAAAAAAGACACATTGATAGTTTACCTACAGAGAGGCAGCATTTGAAGATAAAACCAAGATGCTATCGTTCAGTCAGCTCTTTTTTTTTGTTTTTGGTTTTCCAAGGTAGGGTCTCACTCTAGCTCAGGCTGACCTGGAATTCACTATGTAGTCTCAGGGTGGCCTCGAACTCTCGCCGATCCTCCTACCTCTGCCTCCTGAGTGCTGGCATGCACCACCACACCTGGCCAGTCTGCTCTCTTTGAAGTGGCTATAACAGCCTCAGAACTGACTGAAACACTTGCAGTGAGTTTTAAATCAACCAAATTCCAAATGAAGATTGGAGTGAAGAAAGATAAGCATTACACTTGAAAGTTAGAGGGGAATTTAGAGATAACTGTACAAACCCTTCATGTTCCCTGTAAAGCTGCTTATCTGCAGGGAGGCAAAGCCTCACTGAAGTTCACACATCCAGCGAGCCTTCATTCACTCCTGCCACTGTGAGCACAGTCCATGGCCTCTGTATTAAACAAGGCTCTTGGAAAGGGCTAAAGACTGGGTACCCCCTATCTGAAGCTTGGCATCTCCATAATCTATGTAACTAACATACGTATGTACGTGTGTGTGTGTGTGTGTGTGTGTGTGTGTGTGTGTGTGTGTGTGTTTGTTTCACTGCCCTTCATAGACTGAATCTGGTTCCTTAAAAATTTGGGGAAAGTGGCAAAGCATTGACTGTACCAAGAACAGCTCAGGGTTCTTTATCTCCTAAAGTTTATGTACCCCCACCATAGCTTTATTCTTACCAGAAACGGAAAATAAAATTTGACAAAGAAAACCCTACAAGCAATAAACAGACAGCTGTGCTCTTGGAAGCAGACACTTCCTACCAGTCGGGTCCTGCCCTGTCAAAAGACAAAACTAAGCAACCACTCAACAAACCTCCATTTCAGCTTCTTCACTGACAAGAAATGGACATCCTGCAGAGAGCCATTTAAAGGCCCAGCTAGACGCTTTTTAAAAAATCTACATATTTGTGGGGAAAGAGAGAGAGAGAATGGGCATGTGCAAGGGCCTGTTACTACAGCAAACGAACTCCAGATGAGTGCCCCACTTTGTACATCTGGCTTTACATGGGTACTAGGGAACTGAAGCAGGACCAGCAGACTTCGCAAGCAAGCACTGAGCCATCTCCCTAGTCTCCAGCGAACATCTTGACCATTTCCATCAAGGGGTTGGGGATGTAACACAGTGGCAGAGTGCTTATATAACATGTGCAAGGCCCTTGGTTCCATCCCAAGAAGAGTGGTTACTTCTGTGTGTTCAATTGGATGTGGCAAAAATGTTTGTCTACTTCGTCAATAATAATCATGGCTACTACTGATGGAAGGTTTAGTTTACACCCGAGAGAGACTTATGATCCTCCTGCCTCAGCCTCCAGAGCTCCGGGATTTTAGATGTGTCTACCATGTCCAGCTGGGCTACATACTTTCCATTCACTTTTACAATGGAATCCCATAACCAGTTTTTTAGGAAAAGTAGCTAAGGCTCAGAGAGTTTAACAGCAAAAAGTTGGCCTGCCGCCTAAGCTGAATGTGCTAAATGTAATGGACTGGAACTTGTTCTCCTAGCAAATTATTTTCAATAGGGGAAAACTAGCTAGAATGTGTGCCCTTCCTTTGTGGCCTACCTTAGCAAACAGTGAAAGACCAGCAATTTGTTGTTGAAGCAGGACTCTGTTCTACTAATATCTAGAGACCTGCTGGTTTTGTTTCCTATTAACTTATTCCAGAATGTCATGGGCACAAAAAAAAAAAAAAAAAAAAAAAAAAAAAAAAAGCCGGGCATAGTGGTGCAATGCCTTTAATCCCAGCAGAGGTAGGCAGAGGTAGGAGGATCGCCAAGAGTTCGAGGCCACCCCGAGACTACGTAGTGAATTCCAGGTCAGCCTGAGCTAGAATGAGACTCTACCTTGAAAAAAAAAAATGAAAACAGGTTTGTTGACTTTCAAACAAACTGCTCTAGATTCATGTCTAGGAAGAAGTTGCAAGCGGCAAGTAATTCATGTAACAAAGTAAGCAGGCTTTCTGTATAGCAAAATACACGAGATCTAAGACCAAGACTTAACAAACACACACAAGGCTAGAGAGATGGCTCAACAGTTAAAGAAACCTACTTGCAAAGCCTGACAGCCAGGGTTCAATTCCCCACTACCCACATAAAGCCACATGCCCAAAGTGGTGCATGTGTCTGGAAATCATTTACAGTGGCAGGAGGATCTGGAATGCCTGTATTAGCTCTGTCTGCCTCTTTTTGCCCCCCCCCCACCTCTCTCTCTCTCTCAAATAAAGAAATTAACTAAAAAAACCACGGCAGATTTCTGATAAAATACACATTTATTAGAAATTTTTCAGCAGCATCATTTCCAGTTGCTTTTCTAATCAAAGTACATTTTAAAGTAATTACAATCAGTACTCAAAATATGAGCAACAAATATCTCAAGAACTCGGTAATAAAATAATCAGTAGTATATTTCATTCATTCATCCACCCATCCATCCATTCATTGTTTAACACATGTGCAATATTAGCACAGAGAACCAGGAATGCTACCGAATTGCTATGAAAATTGTATATTCCTGCCATGGTTCCTGTCATGGAGACTATACGAACTACTCAAGAGAAGAGCTGGGCTGTACAGTACATCCTAACATAAATGTACAGATTTAGGCAAAGACCTGAAAAAAAAGGCTCAATATGAATGTTTTCCCTTTCTATTCATGTTCAATTTAAGAAATAAATAGTCAACATAATGCATTTTTTTTTTTTTTGCACACAGAAACAAAAGCCCAGTTGAGGCTTCACTTAACTGGCATTTGTTTTGCACCTTACATCATAAAGATACAGATTTGGTTTTAGTAATTCAGCTACTGAGCTCCAGTCACTAAGGTAGGTAACACCTGAGATGCCAGGCAAGGGCATAAGTTGCTCTAAAAGTCTGTCAAGCAAAGGAGCTCAGTCAGTGAAATATAAACTCAGTGTAGGACACTTGTGCTTACTGGCACGAGGTTTCCTCGTAGACATCACAGACATAAATGTTGACCTGGCAGCTAGTGAGACACATAGTGTGTGTGTACAGGTTAGTCAACAGAAGCACACAGAAGGGTGACACCAATTCACTTTTGGTACCTCCGTATTGCCGGAAGCATCTAGAGTCCAATCCAGGTGTCTATGCTGCAAGCAGTGGCCTCCATTAGTCAAGCTGGCATGTAGTACTGAACATTAAGTGCTGATGTCTAAAAAAAAAAAAAAATGGACCCAAGATTGGAGCTTGGAGTCCTTTCCTGGATAATTTTAAAGAAAATATCAGAGGTCTCTCTTCTTTAGACTAAAGGCCCCGAGCTGATCCTGTACTCACTGGATCATTTATTCTAATGATCACCAACCAACTCAACAGGTATTTTCATTAGAAAATTCAATGATGTGATAATCTCTGCAAAATTTACAAATGTACAAAATATTTATAGCAATACCTTCAGACAATGTCAGTGCAAAGATATACATATAGTACACGGTGATAATTATTTGTAAAAACATGAAATAGCATAAGTAAAAAAAAGACACACAAGACACTTTCAACTATAAGCAAATAGAGAAAAATATATTTTTTATAAAGTACTGAATGTTAACTTTTTCATTTGTTTGTAAAAAATATACGTGCAAAAGTGTATTTCTAATGATTCCCTAGATAGCTGGCATGGCTATACATCATAGTCTTCTTTAACAAGATTGGCAGTGTCTTTAAAAGTATCTTCTGTTGCCGTGTAGCCTGGAGTCGCATCTTTTTTCAGAGAAGTTTTAGCAGGGAGGGAAGGAGATGGGGGTGGGACTACAGCCACGCTTTCCTTTTGCTCGGTGTCCATCTACAACCACAAGGAAACAGGAGTCAGTCATTTATCACCCCATGTGCGGAGACTAATGCAATGCTAGTTTGCTTGGTATATACATCCAACTTAGCCAAGCAAATCATTTATTTATTTTGTTTGTTTCTACAAAAAAAAAAAAAAAAAAAAAGAATGTCTGTGCTGGGGACTGGAGAGGTGGCTCAGTAGCTTAGACTGAGCTTGACTCCTCAGCACCCATGACAAAAGCCAGACACTAGCAAGTGTCTGCAATCCTAGCACACACACAGTGAGAGGAGAGGAGGAGACGGGAGAATCTGAAGCAAATGAGCCAGCTGGCCTGGTGTTTCACACAGGAAACACCAGAGACCCTGCCTCAGACAAGGTAAGAGGCGGGGATCAACATAGAGAATGTCCTCAAATCTAAACACACACACACACACACACAGGTGTCTGTGCTGAGAACGGTGACTGAGAATTAATACCTCTGCGTAGATAGGATTTTCAAAGTTGGTCGTTTGTTTGGGTTTTCGTTTGAAGATGTTCCATTTTGTGGCCTATAGAAAAGCGAAACAAGAAAAGCTTTCAGCATTTTTTTCCCCCCGAAGTAGGGTCTTCGTCTAGCCCAGGCTGACCTGGAATTCACTATGTAATCTCAGGCTGGCCTTGAACTCACAGCAATACTCCTACCTCTTCCTCCCAAGTGCTGGGATTAAAGGTGTGTGACATCACGGCTGGCTACAAAGTATTCTGAGGCAAGGGTCAAGTGTAAGGTGGTTTAATTTTCCCTGTGGTCTCTACGGCTCTCAGCTGATCACTTCAGAGTCCTTCCTTGATTTGATAAGTGCAGCATATGAATCTGGGCCCACAGCCCTGAGCAGGAACCATTGCCTGACATGGCTCGTGTCTCGAGACTTCAAAGATACCAGTTGTGTTTATAGATTATATAAGGTGGCAATTTTGTTTTATATTACTTCACAAAAGTAGCCACAGAACTTTAGAACTGAGATTTTCCAGATCTTATGGTCCTCACTGTGTGTGTGGGTGTGTGTGCGTGTGTGTACAAGGAGTCGTTTCTTGGGTAACAGTGAATTAGGGGAGACACGACTGGACTTTGGTGGGTATGGACCAGGAATATTTAAGTACCCTACAATATTTTGCATCACAAAGAACTGTCTACACACTATGTCCACAAGGTCCCAGTGAGGGACATTATGGAGGACTTAAGTGCTCAGAGGTAAAATGGTTGTCCAGAATTAAAAAGCTACATCTGAGAGAGCTGCTTACATGCTCATTGAAACTACTGGTATACTCATTAATATGCTTTCATCTTAAATGCACTCATTGCATCCAACAGGAAAGATAGGGAAAATCCATCAAGTAGTAGTTGTGTTTTTTTTGTTTGTTTTTTTTCCTCTTCATCTCCGGCGCTAAATACCCTGCCTAACACATTGAGGACAATGATGGTTGGAGGATTAGATGAACAATTGTGCCAACAGATAAAGAGGGTAGAAATTAGTGCCATCTGATGATAGAGACTGGTAATATCAGTGGAACTAAGAACAACATATAAATTACTCTGGAAAAAATGAAATATTTATGCATGCTAAGTAAAGATCTCAAATGTTATGTCTAGGTTCTGAAGATATGGGATCCAGGGTGTTTTCCCTTCTTGGTGACATGGTTTTTTATGGGTTAATATCAACCCAGAAATTCCAAAAGTATTTGCAAGTCTCCCTTTCAGGAGTCAGCCACTATTACCTGAGCTCCATCAGCACCTGGAGCAGTGGTCTTTGGCTCTGGATCTATCTCAGAAGGATCTATAGGACTTCCATAATTCTTGTTATCCACATTTCCAGACATAGTAACCTGTGAACACATTGAAGGTCCTTAAGCAATTTCATAAGAATTTAGTGACAAAAATGTTCCATAAAGTTTTTCTGCTTACTACCTTGTTCTCCCACAGAAATGGTTGGGTACCATGGGAGTGAGTCAGAACTAAATTCCACTCCCATTTTCCCCAAAACAGAAGCATCAAACCATTGAGTCACCTCATGTGTTAACTCTGAGACACAAATAAACTCTTCATTGTTCTGTAGTTTCCTCTGTGACTCCTTACTCCAACTGTGGACCATAATTTTGGTTAAAAGATACTCTGGTTGTATACTGGCATCAAGTTCTAAATAACAGCGTGAATAATAACTCACTTGTGAACAGAAACATATCTTTCAATAGTAAGATAAATAATAATAATTTCAGGACTGCTTAAAAGGGACAAATGAATTCATATTCATCTGCCCCCTGTTTTTTTCAATTGAGAGAGAGAGAGAGACAGAGAGAGAGAAAAAGGCAGAGAGAGAATAGGTGCACCAGGGCCTTTCAGCCACTGTGAACGAACTCCAGACACGTGCACCCCCTTGTGCGCATGTGCAACATTGCACACTTGAATCACTTTTGCGTCTGGCTATATGTGGGACCTGGAGATTTGAACACGTGTTTTTAGGCTTCACAGGCAGGCACCTTAACCACTAAGCCATCTCTCCAGCCCAATCTGCACATTTTTATAACATCACATAATTTGAAGGTTCTCTCACAAACTCAAATGACCATGAATGTTTAAATTCCAGAGAAGATAATTTGCTCCTTTTCCTGTTTTCTCCTGTGTGATGTCTCACCTGAGCTGGCAGGACCGTTCTCACAGTGCTATCTTTGGCTGCATACATAGGGTTCTCAAATATCACAGGTTGCTTCCCAACTTCCATGACAAAGTTTTCATTCTGATGGGGGAGAGAAAAAGAAGTCACAACTACTGATTGGACGCACGCACACAGAAAGGTAGGGCTCTTCCATCCAGATGTACACCCAGCACTTTGCCAAAGTTACCCAGAATGTGAGAGCTTAGATATGGCAGGGAAGAGAAAATAACAGCAGGGACCCAGGGCCAATCATTGTGTGACCTAACGGAAATGAACTAAATGCCATCAGCTCCAGAAAACACTATAATTTCTATAACTAAATATTTTAGGGTTCCATAAAGTACACAGCTCACTTAACATTTGGTGGTGGGAAATGTAGAAGAGGGTGGATGGCTGAACAGCAAGAAAGGGGGAAAAGAAGACAGAAATGTATGCTACTGTGTTTTTAGGCAGGAGGAGTGCTAAGAGTTCAAGGCCAGCCTAGGCAGCATTGTGAAACCCTGTCTCAAGCAGATAAAAGCAAACTGTCATGTTCTTGCCCCACCTAATAAAACACTGAAAAGTTCATTAAGATCCCAATTAATTCTAAGACTGTATGGTCCAGCGTTTTGATGTTTTTAGAAGTATTTCTGCAACAAACCTAGTGTTTCTTAACTTGGCCTATACAGAGCAGATTTTTTTCTTTATTTAAATGTTTGAGAACAGTCTTTTTTTTTTTTTTTTGCACGAGTGTGTAGTGTATGCTCATGTGTGTGATTGTGTGTGTGTGGCCTGTGCACGCATGAGCAGAGGCCAGAGAAAAACCCTGGATGTCTTCTTCTATAGCTCATCCATGTTTACATAATACAGGCTCTCTCAGTGAGCCTGGAGCTGCCATTATTTCCATCACACCGGCTGACCAGTGAGATCCAGCTAGTCTCTGGTCTCCACTCCCAATAGAACTGAGGTCAAAGGTATGTGTGGTCACACACAGCTGTTTATGTTTATGTGGGTGCAGAGGGATGAAACTCAGAACACACCAGGCCCTACACTTACACAGCGAGCACTCTTACCTGCCAAGCCATCTCCATAGTCACTATTTTTCTTCTTTACTTTTTAAATTTTTTCATTTTATTTACAAGCAGAGAAAGAGAAAGGGAGGAGGAGAGAAAATGAGCATGCCAGGGCCTCTAGTCACTGCAAACAAACTCCAGACGCATGTGCCATTTTGTGTGTATGGCTTTACATGGGTACTGGGGAATTTAACTCATGTCATTAGGGTTTACAGGCAAGTGACTTAACTACTGAGTCATCTCTCCAGCCCTCCATCTTTCTTCTTTATGAGAAGTGTTTCTTCTATGAAACAGTGAAAATGATAACCTTCAAACCTTCACATGGAAGTCACACTCACCATTGCCATGGATCTGTCAATAGCAGTCTCAGGGCCAAAAGCAGAGACTCCAATATCCATGCTAACATCTGCCCCTGATCTGAAGGTCACTCCATTTCCATTTTCAGAGGGTTTGGCAAGACTACTTAAGCTATGAGGAAGCAAAGCAATGTGTTGTTATTATTTTTCAAAATCTCAGCAATTATTACTTTTCCTTCACATCTGAACATTTATATGTGCAATTCCCACCCTGAATGCACACATATGTTAGCAAGTCCCTAACCATGAGATCTGAGAGATATAGTGGATCACTTGTAGGTATAAAGCCAAACTGGCTCTGCACTAGCCTGCCCTGATCTAGTGAGCCCAATTGCTTGTTTGGAAAAATATGATCTGGGGACTGGGGAGATGTCTCAGTGGTTAAATGTGGCAAAACCTGGTATCATGGATCCAACTCCCCAGCACTCACATAAAACCTGACATGCATTTGTTTCCAATGGCAAGAGACTGACTCTCTTGTTCTCTCTCTCTCTCTCTCTCTCTCACACACACACACACAGACACACACATACAAATAATTAAAATTAAATTTAAAAACTTAGGACTGGAGAGATGGCTCAGTGGTTAAAGGTGCTTGCTTGCAAAGCTTGATGATCTAGCTTTGATTCCCCAGCACCCATGTAAAGCCAGATTGATGTATGCATCTGGAGTTTATTTGCAGCATCAAGAAATGTTGGTATGCCTATTTGCATGCTCTCTCTCTCCCCTCCCCAACCTTCCCTCTCACACCCCCCTCAGAAAAGTAAGAAAAAAAAACACCACTTTTTGTTTCTGCAGAATATATGAATATTCAGAATATATGAATATATGAACTATGTATTGCACTTTAAAAAAAAACTCACATGGTTATGTCCAAACAAAGTTCTAAACTCAAAGCTCCCGTAACGAAACTGACCTTGGAAGCTTGGGCAGAGCAGGCAAAAGAGAGCCAGTTTTCTTATAGTGGAAAAACACAACGACAGCCAGCGCGCCAATGATGACGATCAGAAGGAAGGTCAACAGCACAGCCATTGCTGCCAAAGAGAGAAGCGCAGGAAGACATGAGCACACAGAACAGCCAGCAAACGCAGCAGCCGAGCCGAGGCTAGCACCGTTCGTCCTACAAACACTGGGCTAAAAAAGACTACGCGGCAGCATTCAATGGTGGGCCGGGGCTGTTGCAGGTTGCTCATATTCATCAAACTTACTTGTTCCTGGAGAGGCTCCTCTCGAGAGCCCAAGCTCACAGTATTCTCCGGTGTAGCCACTAGAACACCTGCAAGTACAAGGAGAACCCGTCACAGACCCCT
The DNA here is from genome assembly GCA_036365145.1 of Orientallactaga sibirica. Lineage (NCBI taxonomy): Eukaryota > Metazoa > Chordata > Mammalia > Rodentia > Dipodidae > Orientallactaga > Orientallactaga sibirica. The sequence goes on along the minus strand of JAEOAD010000004.1, from coordinate 48,014,543 downwards.
TTGCCGCCGCAGTTCTACTACCATCTTCTAAGCACATTCAGATGCTGAGAGAGATGATGCAGTGGAACAGACAATGGGGTCTCACCACGTCTGTTTATCTGCAAGAACAGTAAGGAGCAGTGGCTGTGTTCTAGAAATTCACTGTCAATGGAGTAGCTCCTCCGGGGCCATCTGCTAGTGTCATCCCTGCTCCATGCAGTTCTTAGAGAGGAACCGTGTGTTCATTGCTCTGACAAGCTCTGTTTTCTCACTAGTCTTCTTCATTCTAAACCTCACTGTGCCTTGTGACAAAGCTCTGCTCACAACTGATCTACCACAAGCCTAGCTCACCATCCAGGAAACTGCTGCCCTTTATCTAACTGTTTGCTCCTCAAAACACAGCACCCCAACTGTGACACCCCCAGAGCATATTACAAATGTAGTTTCTGAGATTGCACGTGGGCATTTGAGCTAGTTGACTCTTCTGCCCAGTACAGTTTGAGTAAGACTTAGCTCCCTCTGTGAACCTATCTGCCCCCACCCCGCTCCACCCCACCCCCACACCCACTCCGGGGAAGATGAGCTGGTTAAAAATCAGTGAAAGAGCAAGGCTCTGGCACTTGTTTCCCTGGCTCTATTAAGGTCGTAGATTGCCTCGGGCCTACAGCTGGGACCTCAACATTCAGACTTACTTGCATTTAGGGAGGTCATTCTCATCAAAGTAGCAGTTTCCTCCGTACATACACCTACATGGAGGAGGCATGGTGATGGGAAGTTCAATGGCTGCAGAGAGGAAAAGCCATGCGTAGGTTAGCCATGGTGAGCAAAGCACCCAGTGCATGCAAACCTGCCCAGTTCCCAGGAGAGTCAAGCCAGCCAGTCTCCCTGCCAACTTATCACTCGCCCTAAGTCAAGCAATTTTCAGTGGCAGTATCTTGACTAGTAATAAGCATTCTGTCAATGGAAAAAAAGAGGCATTCAACAGTTTCGTTTAGGGACAGCTGAAAGCTACTGCCATTGGCTCCAGAGCATCTACAGCAGATCAGGCAGCAGGCAGACACACAGAATAGATGCACGGGTACCGAGCAACAGCTTCCAAACTGCCCTTCTTCTGGGGCACTGCTCAGCCTCCACATTCTGCATGCATGAGCCCAGCCACCCCTTCTTCAGTGTCTTTTAGATGCTGAGTAAGTGTTTATCACATGGGTGTTTGAGGAGTTGGGCTACCCTCTAGGCTCAGTACCTCAATGTGGTGTCTGCTCAATGTTCCCTTTTCAGAGAGGCCATTCCTGAACAATCTACCCAGAAGACCAAGCACAGCCATGCCCCCTGACTTATTGCATATGTGCGGGTTTCTCTGTGTGCTGTCCTGGTAGCAAGCAAGTTCACCTCGAGAGGGGGGGTTTGTCTGTTCTCTTCACTTCAGTTACCTCTGACACTCTGAACAGTGCCTAGCACATAACAGGCATTCAATAAATACTTACTGAACTAATGTGTGGGGTGACTGTCATCGTTAATGTGCTTACTTTAGCCAAAGTTTCTTTTAAATGGTAATCGCAACAGAAAATAGCAGGTAATGCAATTTATACAACACCTTCTACAACGACTGCCAAAATGAACCCTCCTCAGAATATAACAAACCTGAAGAGCTTATTATCATTTTGTTCAAAATACTGCACATAATTCTGGAATCTTGCCCAGGAATGTTGTTCGGTGCAAGCAAGGGGTCGGGGAAGAGTATTTTCACACTGAGTTCTTTCTCTAAGTAGGATGAGTCAGTGGCTCCCTGTTCGCTTGCTTCCTCCATAGAATGGAATCTCTGCTCCCTTATTCTGCTGTTCATCTCCCAACAACACAAGGTAGCTTTCAAACAACGCTCCCTCCTCAGAGCGGAAATGAAGTGAGCATGAACGTTCTCTAGCCCCACCCTGCCAGGTGTTAGTTTTCTCCACTTCCGAAACACGGGTCTCTACTTTGAAGAACTTAGGGAGCTGGGTAAATTCTTGCTGGGACAGGATAATATAAATTTAGGGTGAGGTATTTAGGATATGCAACTCTTCGGATTTTAGTGAATGATTCTCAGAAGCCACTGGAACACGACTGGCCCTGGAGGGAATCACAGCTCTGCTTCCTCATTCTGCAGGCTTCTGAAGGTCCCGGAGGTGCCCGGGTACTGATCTCACCTGCATCACATTCAACAGTGCTGCCGCTGATGAAACTGGAGCCTTGGGGACAGGCACAGCTATATCCTCCTGGTCTCAGTAAGCAGAGATGGCTGCAGACTTGTTTACAAGGATTAGTCACTGGAAAGTAATAAGAATATAGTTAGGTCTTGAGACTTATTAATCCATCCAAGGTACACCTATAAACTGGGCATGGTTCTGCCTGGCCATGACCATGTTCAGAAAAAATCTTGACACCTCTCGGCCATGTTACCTGATGAATACTTCACTTACACTACCATCCCCTGCCAGCCCACCAGAGGGGTGGAGTCCCTCCCTCCTATTTCGATACCACTCACAGTTTGCACTGTTCCCACTCATCTCCTTTATTGATCTAGCAGGTTTGGAAGGTGGGTATCTCTCTGGTTCAAGACCTAATCGCAAAATCCAATCTGTGCTAAGCAACTTAAATGGTTCAAAAGATTCATGAAACTCACTCACTAGTTGAATGCACACAAGTTATTAAATGTCTCAGCCTTGGTTCCTTTATTTGCGAATAAAAGTTCTTTATAAGGAGATTAATTGAAAGTAGCAGATGCTATATTTCAAAAATACTTATCCCAGGCTGGGGAGATGGCTTAGTAGTTAAGACGCTTGCCTGCCAAGCCTAGGAACGCCTATTCCTCCAGGTCCCACATTTAGCCAGATGCAAAAAATGACACAAGGGCACAATGCCACACTTTCCTACAAGGGGGCACACGCCTCTGGCGTTCATTCACAGTGGCTGAGAGGCTGCTGGCACATCCATTCTCTCTCTGTGTGTCTCTCTGTGTATGTCTCTCTCTCTCTCAAAAAAATATATATATACTTATCCCTTCCCTCTTGCTCCCTACAGTGCTGGTCCATGACTTAGAATAATATAGGAAGCAGGACTGATATTGGATGAATAGATAGATGATAGATAGATAGATAGATAGATAGATAGATAGATAGATAGATAGAAAATAGATGGATGGATGATATATAGATGGATAAAGGGGGAGGGAATACATTAGAGTAGTGATGTTTACTAAGGAATAAAGGACTAATTTGTTTCACTTTAGTTATTTTTACTGTTCATGATTTGCATAATTTTATTCAACCTCCAACCTTATCTTCCTTCAGCCAATACTCACAAAACACACAAATGTTCACAGCACACACACACACACACACACACACACACACATACACACACACCTTTCATACACCAAGAATATGCTATTATCATTGTTTTCAAACAACACAGCCATCATAAGTAGCATCTCGTTCCAAAATTGGTGATTACCTGACTGATTGTATCTGAGTTGATGAAAGATTCGAACTTGAGTGAGCCAAGGATTCACTACTAGCATTTTCTCTTTCCGCCCTTTCCCAAATTTGTTTTGTTTCCACACCTCTCCCTTCTCCTTGGCGACCCAGTATAACTGGTCTTCAAAGACATCCAGACTGAAAGGTTTTATTGCTGCTCCGTGAAAAAAATGAACACAAACAACAACAACAAAAAAAAAAAGTTAATGAAACACAGTATCTTGCTTGAATAATGATGTCCTAATATGATGCCTTAAAAGCCCAGGAATATTCGGGCAGACTTCCTGTGTGTGTGGCTTAGAAAGTACTGCACATGGAGGCCTAGATGAGAGAAATTAACTGGATGAATGCAAACTATCTGACACTAGTTACTAGTTTCCTTTCAAACTGCAGATTCTACTTCATTTTTGGAAAACAACTATAAAGCAGAGATGATTATTATTATTATTATTATTTGTTTTTTGAGATAGGGTCTCACTGTAGCCCAGGCTGACCTGGAATTCACTCAGTACTCTCAGGGGGGCCTCTAACTCACAGTGATCCTTCTATGTCTGCCTCCCGAGTGCTGGGATTAAAGTTGAGTGCCACCACACTTGGCCAGAGATTTTTTTTTTCTAAAGCAGAGATTTTTTTTTCCTTTGAAAATAAGACACTTTATTTTTATTTTTATTTATTTTCAAGCAGAGAGAAAGGGAGAGAGAGAGAACACCAGGGCCTCCAGCCTCTGCAAACAAATGCCAGATGTATGCACCAACTTGTGCATCTGGCTTTATATGGGTACCAGGGAATCAAACCTGGCTCATCAGGTTTTGCAGACAAGTGCCTTAACTGTTAAACCCCATAAGACACCATTACTTAGATAGGCAAGTGTGATATATACTGAATCATTGCAATTCTGCAGATTTAAAAGTTCTCTCTGGGGCTGGAGAAATGGCTTAGTGTTTAAGGCACTTGCCTGCAAAGCCAAAGGACCCAGGTTCAATTCCCCAGAACCCATGTAAGCCAAATGCACAAGGGAGTGCATGCATCTGGAGTTAGTCTGCGGTAGGGGGAGGCCCTGGCACGCCCATCCTCTCTCTCCCCGCCCTCTCTCTCTCTCCGTGCCTCTCCCTCAAATAAAGAAAGAAAAATAAAATATTTTTTAAAAGTTCTGCTGGGCATAGTGGTACATGCCTTTAATCCCAGCACTTGGGAAGCAGAGGTAGGAGGATTGGGAAGCAGAGGTAGGAGGATTGTGGTGAGTTTGAGGCCACCCGAAGCTACATAGTGAGTTTACAGGTGAGCCTGGGCTAGTGTGAAACTCTACCTCGAAAAAAAAAAAAAAAAAAAAAAAGTTCTTTCCCTTCCACATGTTTGCAGATGTATATAATGAGCAATCTAGCACATGGAAAATTAATACAGCTGGGTGTGCATTAGTATCAGAAAAATGAAATGCCACCTCAGAGCAGCCTAATATAGTTCTTGTTTATTTCAGCAATGATTTTTGCTAATGGATTTCTTTGCATTTAATTCACCAGCTGAGAGCTGACAGGGCAAGGACTATACAAACCATTTCCAAAGATAAGTGGTTCTTGGGAACCATATTAAATTATAACCCATTCTAACCTTCATTCACAATGATTCTCCTGTCAGTCCCATCATATTTTATGGTTTCAATTACGTCCTCCTTCGAGTCACTCCAATAGATCCGGTCACCATTCAAATAATCTATGGTAAGGCCATTTGGCCAGCCAAGGTCCTCAGAAACCAACACGCTGCGGTGTTCCCCATTCATCCAGGCAGACTCAATTTTAGGTTCTTTTCCCTGGTCGGTCCAGAACATAAGCCTGTAACAGAAGTGGTCACTGAAGCATCTCAACTAGTGGTACTTCCCCACTACTGCTGCAGGGGAAGCATTACCAACAGTCCAGAAACCTGACAACCTAATAATGCTCTCTTTATACTTTCTACACATGAGATATGTGCGATACAAGAGGCAAAATGTGATGTTGGATCAGGTCAGCATTAGAGGTTAGTTTCTGCGAGCACTTCTCAAGTGTCATCGCTGAGTTTCTAGGACAGGAAAACAACAGAATTGAAGAATCATAGTAATTTTTAAAAATATTATTTATTTATTTATTTGAGAGAGAGAAAGAGGCAGAGAGAGGGAGAGAGAATGGGTGCCCCAAGGCCTCCAGCCACTGCAAACGAACTCCAGATGTATGCACCCCCTTGTGTACCTGGCTTACGTGGGTTCTGGAGAAGTGAACCAGGATCCTTTGGCTTTGCAGGCAAACACCTTAACCTCTAAGCCATCCCTCCAGCCAAATCATAGTAACATATACACAATATCCAAAGGGAAACAGTCATTCATTACAGGTCATAATTTTAGAATTCAGTAGAGAATATACTTACCCTAGCTTAGGATTCACAACAATTGCACCTGGCTGATCCAGTTGGGTAGTAATCAGCCACTTCCTGTACCTTCCGTCAAGCGTAGCCACCTCAATCCGTTGGCTCTTGGCATCTGACCAGTAAATATGCCTGAATTCAAAGAGATAAAGTTGAACAAGTGTAGACTGATCATTTCAGAAGAAGTATGAACATGAGAAAATTTAGTGTGTGAATTCTGGCCAGCAAAACAGATGCCTATAAACAGTGCCCACAGCTCTTCAGCCAAGGTTATACAACAGAGCTGAATATAGAAATCAAAAGGGCTTTATGTCTGAATTATTATGAGACAGGTAGAAGAAGTCCGAAGACATTATTGAGCTGATCCTTTAATTCTGACTGCTCATGAGTCTATTTCCCCCTCAGCAAGAGCCCTTGGGGATCCAGTGACTGTGGCGTCAGTCCCCAAAGATGAGTAGAAGTAGAATTTCAAAATAACACATTCAGCAAGACCACCCTGGCTCTCTTTCCACTTCTGGGGCTGCAAGTCTTAGTCCCTTACAGCAGAAAGAGCCTGGCAGTCTCTTAATGGCCTCATTCATTAAGAGAAGACGGAAGGTTGCCGTAATGGTTCTCTAAGGCCCCATTTCCTGTCAGAAAATGCTGAGGTCGAGTCTCCTGTTATCCTGAAGGCACAATGGAGACCCAATTAACTTCTTCAGAGGAACTCGAGTCTTCCAAGAACACGAGACAAGATTGTCAAAGGGCGAAAATGAATTTGTAGTTCAAATGACTCTCCATTCGCCAGGAGTGCACTGAGCCTGTAGGCTTCCCTCTCAAACATTTCCCCATCATTAGTCCATTTTCAAGGACGTGAAGACTCAGGTTTGAGCTTCTGTGCATATGATCAGTGTCCCCTCACTGGCACATAGCTCCACGCCAGCCTACATCTTGTGCATCTGCCTGAGAAAGACGATGTATAAGGTCCTGAGCTAGTCACCACCCAAGCTATGGACCTCAGGTCCCTAGAAGGAAGGGGTACTGGAGCCCGAAGATACTGAACGGTCTAAAAGAACAGAATAAGGCCCACAGCTCTATTCACTCTTAGGCCAAAGGTCAAAAAGGAAAGTCAAGCCGGGAGTGGTGGCGCACGCCTTTAATCCCAGCACTCGGGAGGCAGAGGTAGGAGGATCGCCATGAGTTCGAGGCCACCCTGAGACTATGTAGTTAATTCCAGGTCAGCCTGGGCCAGAGTGAGACCCTACCTCGAAAAATCCAAAAAAAAAAAAAAAAAAAAGGAAAGTCAAATTTCCCAATGGCATCAGATAGCTATCCAAATTGTGGATTGTTCCTCCCCTACGTATTTATCATAGAAGAAAATGTTTAATTTCCAGCTAATTTGCTTGGAGAGTTAGTTGTAAGCCTGTCCCATTCTTTCATAAAATGAATGGTGCTGCTATAAAAAAAAAGTTATTCTTGTCGGTGAGTATTTAGGGATCAAGAGAGCTCTCATATATAACACAGAAACTTGACTTACAAGGTTTCCAAAGCCCCTCCATGGCACATATAGAATACAAGAATGGGCACGTTTATATGATACACTCCACTGGGGGCAAGCAGAGAGGGTTACTGGGGCCAAGGCAAGTCCCAGCACTAGCTGCTAAGTTTTCCAGTACCTGGTAGAGGCTAAACTCATGTAGTATGGTGAGGAGAGAGTGCGCACCAACAAGACAGAACAGGCAAGAGAGAAATGTGTGGCAAATTTACCTTCCAACCCAGTCCACTGCTAATCCATCGGGCTGCATTATGTAATTCAGGCCCAGGTCAACTTCATGCATGGGATTATTGCTACCAGATTCAAAGTCAGGGATGTAGGCTCGTCTGATAGCACCAAATTCAGAGCCCTGTCCCAGTACCGTGTAATATACAACACCTACAAAGGAACACATAGCTTCACATTAGGGACATCAGTAAAAAAAAAAATCTAAAAATCTACTGCTTGTGTACTGGTACCACCACGTCCATCAGTATGTTCAAACCTCAAAATCGGTCATACTTGGGCTAGAACATCTTTATTTTTATTTATTTTTATTTTTGGAGAGAGACAGAGAGAGAGAGAGAGAGAGAGAGAGAGAGAGACAGATGATAGAGATGGGCACGCCAGCAGTGTCTCAGCTGCTGAGAACAAAATCCAGATGCGTGCGCCTCCTTGTGGTCAAGTGCGGCATTGCGCCCTTGAGTCACTTTGCATCTGGCTAAATGTGGGACCTGGAGATTGGAACCACTGGAGATTGGAACCAGCGTTCTTAGGCTTAGGAGGCAGGTGCCTTAACCACTAAGCCATCTCTCCAGCCCTAGAACGTCTTTAAATCATAAAGCTAGGAAATGAGTGAGGCAAGGTTAGAGGGGTTTGTAGGCAGATACGACAAGGCTCAAGTAGGCATTTTTTAATTATTTATTTATTTACTTATTTTGCTTGCCTGCTTGCTTGCATGACTATGTGGGTGTAATGTGGGCTGGGTGTGCATGTGTGTTATATATGTATGTGCTGTGCTGTGGTAGATGCAGGTCCATGTGCCCTTGCAACCTCCCATGTGCTCGCCTGTGGCAGGAGGCACTTGCCTGAGGGAGCCATTCATTGCTCTCCAGCCTGTTCTTATTTGAGCCAGAGTCTCTTATTGAAGCAGGAGTTTGCTGCTTTTCACAAACCCAAATGATTTCCTGGTCTCTTTGTTCCCCTTTGCAAGACTGGCTTTATAGGCATGTACCGCCACACCCCGCTTTTTATGTGGGCTCTGAGGATGCAAACTCTAGTGGTTCCATCTCCCTCAGACACTCATGCTGATGCAGAAAACATACTTCACTGAGCCAGTCCAGGCATTATTCACTATTTTCCTCACTCGAGTTCTTCTAGTGCCCACCGCTGCAGGAGATGCTAGGTCAAGTGCTTGGCACACAGAGGTGAATTAGATTCAATCTCCAAAGAGCACAGTGTTAGAGGTAAGAAAAAAAATGTGACAATTAGCTACAAAACTCAGTGTAACATGTCTTTTAGTAGAAACATTGGTTAATGGGAGAAGATTCATAGAACCATTCCAGGAATGACACTGGAGCTCAACGCTTGAAAAGAAATTTTCTAAGGGTTCAAGGGTAGAGTCAAAAAAGAGTCGTGGGCTGGAGAGATGGCTTAGCAGTTTGGGCGCCTGCCTGCTAAGCCTAAGAACGTCGGTTCCAATCTCCAGGTCCCACGTTTAGCCAGATGCAAAGTGACGTAAGGGTGCAATTCTGCACTTGCCCACAAGGGGGAGCATGCATCTAGAGTTCGTTCACAGCAGCTGAGAGGCTGCAGGAGTGCCCATTCTCTCTCTCTCTCTCTCTCTCTCTCTCTCTCTCTCTCTCAAAAAAAGAAAGAAAGAAAGAAAGAAAGAAAGAAAGAAAGAAAGAAAGAAAGAAAGAAAGAAAGAAAGAAAGAAAAAAAGAGAGTCGTATGAGCAAAGACAAGGAGATAGTAAAATACAAGAAGAGGGGGAGAAAAGCACTGGCAAGAAGATAGGAAAGGCGAGAACTCCAGTATGCTGGTCCAGAGTTTCTACTTCCATTCAGGTGACAAAATAAAGTCAATTTTGGACTGGAGAGATGGCTCAGTGTAATGAAGCACTTGCCTCTCAGGCCTGAGTCTGATCCTCCCCAGAACCCATGAAGAAGAGCTGGAAGCCATGGTGGGCTTCTGAAATCCCAGCACACTGTTAAGGAGGTGGAGACAGGAGAATTTCCTGGAATCTCACAGCAAAGAACAGCAGAGGGTGATCCAGAGAGAGAGGTGGAAAGGTGAGGACTGACCTGAAACTTGACCTCCGACCTCTACAGGCATGCTGGGGAATACACATGCCTGCAGTCTCACCCACACACGAACAAGCATACGCACACGAACACACACTCAAAAAGTAATTTAATTTCTCCCCAAATGCAACACAGTCAATTAATTAGTAACAGCAGCAGCCAACGCCACAGTTTCTACTCACTGAGGCCCATGCCCTCGGGGTCCCAGTCATAGTCAAGAGCCTGGATATGTTCCTCCTCCTCAAGATATTCTGAGAACTTTTCAGATGACATATTGTACTTTCGAATTCGAACATTCTCGGGCAGGAGCAACAGAGGAGGATTTCCTGTGGAAAGAAAAGTGGGGGGAGTGAGGGGAGAAGGGCTACTTTATCTATTTGACTTCTATTGGAACTTTTAAAGAGCAGAATGAGTAAAATGCAATGATTTGGGGGCTGGAGAGATGCTCAGCGGTTGGGACACTTGCCTGCAAAGCCAAAGGACCCAGGTTCGACTCCCCAGGACCCACATAAGCCAGATGCATGGGAGGGCGCTCGCATCTGGAGTTTGTTTGCGGTGGCTGGAGGCCCTAGCATGTCCATTCTTTCTCTCTCTTTCTACCTGCCTATTTCTGTATCTCTCTCTCTCTCTCTCAAATAAATAAATAAAAATAAAAAATAGGCTGGAGAGATGGCTTAGTAGTTAAACGCTTGCCTGTGAAGCCTAAGGACCCTGGTTTGAGGCTTGATTCCCCAGGACCCACGTAAGCCAGATGCACAAGGGGGCTCACGCATCTGGAGTTTGTTTGCAGTGGCTGGAGGCCCTGGTGTGCCCGTTCTCTCTCTCTCTACCTGCCTGTTTCTGTATCTCTCTCTCTCTCTCAAATAAATAAATAAAAATAAAATTAAAAAATATTTTTAAGAAATTTATAAAATGAGTTTTATAGGAATCTGACTATGAACAAAGCTGACCATTGCACTGAGTTACAAACTCCATGCACAGTGGACATAGCAGTTTTTATGTTTATCTCTGTGCAAGACGGAGACCACGACAGAGTCCTCATTTTCACTGTGGTTTTGTTTAGATATTCAGTCTTACAGAAGAAATGCAACATTCGTAGCCTCACGCGGTGCTCAGTCCTCACTGCTGACTGACAGGTTTTGTGATTCTTTTAGCACATAATCATCTCTGAGGCCCAGTTTAGCTTCTAGCTAATGAGAAGGGGGAAAAAAAGCCAATTTGTTAAGGATTTTTTTTTTTTAAACTAAAGTAGTTCTTCAATGCTGACTCATCCAAAGATGTTTCTCTAGAATTTATAAAACTCAGTTTACTTGCAAAATGCCAATCAAATGCAATTTAAGTAACTTTTCAAAGCTCATTTTTTTATTTCCTCAGTCTTGGCATTATGTTTATGTGAATACTCTTAATTTATTTCAGTCATCGCCTTAGTAAAACGACTTTTGAAAATTTGCTGCTTAGATTACCAGGCCAACTGTTCAGATGTTTTCACACTAGTCTGGAGGACAGGATATGAGGTGGGCTAGTCAAACGTATGTCCAATTTATACTAGATAAAACTTTGGGAGAGCTGGGCATGGTGGTGCACTCCTTTAATCCCAGAACTCCGGAGGCAGAGGTAAGAAGATAGTCATGAGTTCAAGGCTACCCTGAGACTAAATAGTGAATTCCAGAACAGCTTGAGCTAGAGTGAGACTCTACCTCAAAAAAAAAAAAAAAAAAAAAAAAAACTTGTAACTACACAATAAAAGTTACCAAATTCAAATTCAAAATAAAATTATTCCTTAACTGGAATATATCGATTCAGATGAAATTTCTGAACATAATGCCTCTGACTTATACTCTTTCTGTCATTTCTATCTAGCATTTCTTACTCTTTTTATTTGGCCTGACTCTAATGTAAGCTAATGGCTGAAGTTCACAAAGCACCAGTCCATGGACAGAAACAAAGGGACATGCCAGCAGAGTGTCTGTCCTTGACTTCTCCCAGATTAGTGTTTTGTGATTATCTTGGGTTATATGGCCTCAAACCTTGGCCTCAGTTGACTGGGAGTTAGAGGGCCTCATTCATTTCTCTCTATTGGTCAACATCCCACTGCAAGTTGTATTATCTCCTGCAAGCTGATACCTGTCCACTTTTTGAAGTTTCTATCCAGGCTGGCAAGAGGCTAATTCCATAATGATACCTAAGTATCTGACTTTTAATTTTATGTAAGTATAAGGGGATTGTAGTTAGTGTTTAAGCTGACAGAGGAGGAGACAGAATATTAGAAGAGAAGCAGCTGGCAAGTTAAATCTGAGTCTTGGAACTGGGAGCTGATTTCCCAGCATGAACCCATCATACCATTTGCAGCACACCGTTCTCCATGGTGGGTACTCAAAGATGTGAAGCCATCCGCGCAGAAACATTCATAACTTCCTTTGGAATTTTGACAGCTCTGAGGACAGACCCCAAATTCCTCACATTCATCAATATCTGCAGGCAAAATAAAACCAAATAGGCAACATGCATTCTGATCCATTCTTCAGAGAACCTGTTTTTGTTTAAATTCATATTCAGACACAATGAGTACCATGAACAGAGCAGATTAAAAAAAAAAATCAGAGGCCAGGCGTGGTGGTGCACGCCTTTGATCCCAGCACTCGGGAGAAAGAGGTAGGAGGATCGCTGTGAGTTCGGGGCCACCCTGAGACTACGTAGTGAATTCCATGTCAGCATGAGCTACAGTGAGACCCTACCTCAAAAAAAAATAGCTGGGTATGGTGGCACACGCCTTTAATCCCAGCACTCAGGAGGCAGAGGTAGGATGACCAACCATGAGTTCGAGGCCACCCTGAGACTACATAGTGAATTCCAGGTCAGCCTGAGCTAGGGTGAGACTCCACCTCAAAAAACAAAACAGCCGGGTGTGGTGGCACACGCCTTTAATCCCAGCACTGGGGAGGCAGAGGTAGGACGATCGCCAAGAGTTCGAGGCCACACTGAGACTACATAGTTAATTCCAGGTCAGCCTGGACCAGAGTGAGACCCTACCTCACAAAACCAAAAAAATAAAAATTTTTTTAAAAATGAAATGAAATGAAATGAAATGAAATACCATCAGCACATGTGGTACACTTATTACTGTTTCCCATGCCTCCTCTTAGATAGTTTCTCTTCATGTATCATTGATCCCAAAGCCCCAGCTGATACAGCTTTAACTAAATCAGGGCAAAGAAAACCTTATACAATAATAGAGAATTTTTTTTGAGGTAGGGTCTTCACTCCAGTCCAGGCCTTTCAAGTGCTGGGATTAAAAAGGTGTGTGCCACCATACTATTTTTCCTAGCAGAAAGCATCTATGGTATTAATATTTGGTATGACTTTGTAGCTTCCAGAACAAGACTCATTGACTTGGTCTTTCGATTCAGTTCTTAAGCTTTAATAAACATCTGAGTATGATATAAAGGTATGGTATAAATCACATAAAAGATTCCTCAACTCATTCACATTCATATTGACTAGTCAACGTCACACTCTAGAATTCACTTACTCCTTGCCTAAGGAGGTGTGTAGTAAGTGTGTGCAGTTGGCTGACGATGAAGACAGTAAGCTTTATCATTCTGTAATGCTTGTTCTTTTACTTTGCATACTGCTACGATAAGCCATCATCAACAAGACCATCATTCATCTCAGTTCCATACATACATACATACATACATACATACATACGGCACGTGCTGCCTCTCTGTTCTTAGCCAGGCATGAGTAATGCATGCAGAGAAAACAATCAGCCGACATGTGAGTATTTTAGTGACTGAAAACAACGAGTTTATTCCCTTTAAGGAAATTTTTCTGCTGCTTTAATTAGAAACTTAAAAATATAAGGTTCTCTGAACAACGACTGAAAGGAAAATATTATACCTTGGCAGGAATTTCTGTCCAGAGTATCAGCTTTGAACCCAGTTCTACAAGAGCAGATAAATCCTCCTCCAGTCAGTTGGGTACAATTGTGTTCACATACATTTTCAGCACATGTTCTTTTTTCTCCGAGATCTGAAAAAAAAAACTTCCAGCATTACAAATACAAGGTCTGAGCCACATCAGCAGACACTCCTGCCTGTAACAACCTGTACAGCACCCAGGAGAGCCTTCCCAGAGAGCCTTCCCAGAACAGTAGATCTGTAGACTGAGCTCTGGCAATGCCTACATGTCATCTACCTCTGTCATAGGCTTCTAAATATTTTTGTCAAAGAAGTTGTGGGATCTCCTGGTTCATTCTCTCACATCAAATCGATTTGCATGTCTGTCTTCTATAATAAACAATGAGGTGAGTATAACCACACCTCAGGGTCCCTTATGGTATAATTGTATTACTTTATGTAGTTTGAATAGACTAAGAACATTGAGTTTCAAATAGAAAAATAACTAGGCATGGTGGCTCATGTCTATAATCCCAGCACTTGAGAGGCTAAGGTAGGAAAGGTGGTTTACCATTAGCCTGGGCTACAAAGTGACTTTCAGGTTAGCTTGTGCTAATGAGACCATGCTTTCAAAAAAAAGAAGAAGAAGAAGAAGGAGGAGGAGGAGGAGAAGAAGAAGAAGGAGGAAGAAGGGAGGAGGAGGGGAGGGGAGGGGAAGGGGAGGGGAGGGGAGGGAAGGGGGAGGGAGGAGGGGAGGAGGAGGAGGAGGGGAGGGAAGGGGAAGGGGAAAAAGGGGAAAAAAGGAGAAGAAAAAGAAAAAGAAAAAGAAAAAGAAAAAGAAAAAGAAAAAGAAAAAGAATAGAAAATCAGTAAAGCAAGAAAAGCCTAATGCCATTCAAGAGAACACTGGCCCTGAATGCACGTTCAATAACTACAGTGCTAACAAAGTCTATTCAGACTTGCTGTTTCTTCTTGAGCCAATTTCAATGTTATGAATTTGTCTACTTCACATAAGCTGTCAAGTTTGTTGCCAGACATTTTATAATAATTCTCTTGTGGTTTTCCAGTATCTGTAAAGATGGTAGTCACATCCCCGCTACATTGGTAAACAAATGCAACCTAACCCAGCCAAACCACCTCTCTGAGCCTCATGTGTACAACCAACTTACAATCTCCTCCCTGCTCTGAAGTCTACTGTGGTATTAGAACATCCAGGTTCTAGACCCTTGAGTGAGATACAGGGCCCTTAACAATAGCACAAATTTCACAGCATTGTGGAATTATTTCACAATTTCATCAGAAGACTAGAAGCATCAGAAGGAATACCTGCCCATTCAACATTTTAGCCAATTATTTCTGAAGGTTATCTGGTTAATGACTGGACATGTGGCTCAGTGTTAGAGCATGGAGGAATTTGAATGTGATAGTATAAATGTATGGCCCTATAGAATCAGTTCAGCCCTAAGGTGTGTTTGGGGTTCCAGGACAAAGCTGTGTAGAGAGCAGTTTGAGTTCTGGCAGGTTTCTGTTTGCTTATGGTCCTGGCTATTTGGAAGATTTCTCTCTGCTAGGATCTATAAAAGGAAGCCAGCTTCTTCCACCAATGACGGAACTTCCCCTGGATCTGTAAGCCTGAAATAAACCTGTTCCTCCTGTCAACTGTGTCTGGTTGGATGCTTGTCTCAGCAACAAGGTACTGACTACAACAGAGCACTTGTCTAACAACCAACTTTAAAAACCCAGGCATGTGGAATTTTGTTTGTAAGGCAGACACTCTAGTTTCTATTGCATGGAGAGAGAATAATAATCACCAAGAAGCAGCAAGTCAATCTATTGTTATAATTGCAGAAATAATATCAGCAGTGTAAGACCAACTCACTTCCTTTACATCTGAATGATACTAAAAGAATATAATTGTCTTCCTATTCCTGGAAATTTAGAACTTGAGTAGATTTTTAGGTGCTCTGGCCATATTCACACTCAGAAAAGAATAACAATGTGCACTTTGCTTGACGGTAAGTAACCATTTCCTTCTGTGTATAAAAACATCCTCTTGCACAACTTAAGCACTGGCTTAAGATTTATTTTTATTTATTTATTATTATTATTATTTTGGTTTTGCAAGGTGGGGTCTCGCTCTATCCCAGGCTAACCTGAAACTCACTCTGTAGTCTCAGGCTGACCTCAAACTCATGATAATCCTCCTCCCTCTGCCAGGTACTAAAGGCGTGCACCACCATGCCTGGCTAAAAATCTGATTAATGGTTACAAGAATGAAATAAGTGGCCCATATAGAATGTTTAGTACAATGGCTGGAAGCCATATACTTGCCTGCAGTAAGGAGAACAAACTTCAAGAGAATGATGTAACTGTATAATTTACCACAGTGAAATATAAAAACGTGTGTTTACTTACTGCAACCTATTTCATCAGAACGGTCACCACAGTCATCGACGTCATCACACACGTATTGCTGTAAAATGCAGCTACCATTGCTACACTTATATTCATTTTCTGTGCAAGGTTTAGGGGTTGGTTTTCTACCTGCGATTTAAGAAGAACTTATATCAGTACTTTCCTGTGAGGCAGATACATTACACCCCTCTAAGGCAGAAACAGCAATGACTCACTGAATAATCAATGCATATTTCCCTCTATTTCCCAGATCCCCTTGCAGCTAAATGTGGATCATGGGACTAATTCTAGCCAATGGCCTATGGATGGGAAGTGACATATGTCACCGTTTGGACTGAAGCAATGAAAACCCATGTTCCTTCAAGGCTGTAGCAAGTGTGGCAGCCAGGTGTATCAGGAGCCCTAATTGCAAGATGGAGGAGCTGTGTAAGCTGCCCTGTCCTTCGTATGAACGAGAAAGAAGTCTTTGTTGTGTCACAGTATTGAGGCTTTGGGATTTGTTGTTTGCAGCAGCTAGGATCAATTACCCTCAATAATATATACTGATGAGTGAAGCCGATCTGCCCAAATCAAAAACCTGGCTTTGGCTTAACAGTCAGGAGATCCAGTTATGCAATGGCAAATCACTGGGGAAAGCTTGTCACCTGAGAGAAGTTGAAGGCAGACATGTGCTCACTGAACTTGACAAGCTAGACAACAAGGTTAGACAATAGAATGTCTGAGATGTGCTTTTGGCTGTCATTGTCCTAGGTAAGGCAGGGTTGTGTAAGAGAAAGTTAACCTTGGTGAAGGACTGGTTGATGTATATATAATGCAAGCCATGCGGGGAAACACAGGGCAGAATTTTGCAGTATGAGAAAAATTAACTGTACATAATGTCAAACTGAAAGGGTCTGAGACACAACGGTCAATCTCTTTTCCTAAATGGCAACTGGCTGACATGTATAGAGCCAAAGATGCCAGAACCCTGTGGATGTTTGAGACTTTAAAGAACTCTTGGGCCCCAAATCTCCTAAAAGCAAGTAAGCTTAGGAAGGTATACATGTCCCTGCACCCTCCTCACTTGAAGAGGAGAACTGTGGAGGAAAACACTGCCCAAGGCTTGGATCCCAGACAATGAAGAACAAGAGTTCTTCCCAGGATGGTATCCTGACTTAAATCTCCTCCACACCAGGGCCCGGCCTTCACAGCAACGGCATGCAACAGCCATATGAAGTGAGAACAGTGCCATTCATAATTCCTTTAGGACAACACAGGAAATCAGGACTGTCTTGTGAGGGTGTGTCATGGTAGCCCAATGGTGTTACAGAATTTCTATAGGGTGGTGACTGCAAAAAGTTTAATTCTTTCATTCCAAACAGAATGAAATTAACTGTTTATTTCTGCTATGCTTTTATGGAGGACAAGAGACACAAGTAAAACAAGAGTCCAGACCAAAAAGAACCACGTCTGGAATTGATGAACTAACTACTGTCCATAACTCAGAATTCCTGGCTTCAATTATGGGACAAAATAGCCTTAAAAGTGTTCCACATATGATGTGGATCCTAGCTACAAATGTATAGACTTGTGTGTGAACTGGAACGAAAAATTGGTACCAGAAACCAGTAAACTGGTAAAAGGCTATAAGGGCGGGAGGGGAGGGAAGGACTTAAGAGTATGGTATTGCACATATGTAAGTAGAAGAACAGATTACAGGGAGGGGAATGGCCTAAGCGAAGCCATGGGAAGAGAATGCGTAAAAGAAGGGCAGGGGGAGGGTCAATCTAAATTCAAGATAGTGTGAATAAGACTTATGTAAACCTACTTTTTTGAATAATGGCACATCCAGAAGCTGTAGACTGTTATTAGAAACTTTTCAGTGCCTAGGATGGGATACCTTCCATTGAGTTGTTGACCAAGGAGGTCCCGGTAGCCTCCAAAACATGAAAGGCTATTGCCAAAGCCCTTGGTTGTCCTTGAGAAACAGATAGTAAGACCCTATTGCTGAAGGCATCTCTTGCCTGAGAGGCAAAGTCACTGAGAAAGCAAGCTGGTGCGGAGCAGAAAACCTTCCCCTGTAGACCAGCCAACTGAAAGCTGGAAAAAGCTGCACTGCATGCAACCCTATGGGAGACAGAAGTCATCAGCAGTGAAAACAGTGCCATACAGGCACAATGACTGAACGGGTGCAATAGTGGCATGTCTGCTCTAGGGGTAACCAACTGCTCCATAATTGGACTGAAGGCCCTCTCTATGGGAGGGAATACATACCTGGTACTGAAAAACCTAAGCAAATGTCCATGGCAGGTGAGGTCATGAGCCTTAGGGGCATAAAACCTGCTCTTGTCTGGCTAAATGTATATATTATTCCCACCAAGCTGCCCTGGGGGCACTACACTTAATGTTCATATTCACATATTAATGCTACTCTCACTTCTGGTTAGAGAAGCTTCTCTTTTCAGATGGCGATGACCACTGGGATGACCCAAAAGGCAACATAGTGCTGAGAAGAAGGGATGGAGGAGTGCCCAGCACTGAAACACCTCTGTCACACCCTCCAAGGCTCAGGTCCCATTGCGGACAAGGGGGCGGATAGAATGGAAGAGCCAAAGGAAGGATACGACTCCTTACAATGCAACTGTCCAGACAGAAATTGGTCTTGATATCCATGACCTCGCAGTGCCTAGCAATCTTAGCAAGACCCTCATAATAGGAGATATCAAATTAAAAGAGAGACTAATGGAGAGAGGGAGGGGATATGATGGAAATTGGAGTTCTATAGGGGAATGGGGGAGGGGAGGAAAATATCATGCATTTTTTGTATGTAAGTATAGAAGTTGTCAATAAAAAAAATTTTTTTTAAAGTGTTCCACATATGAGAAAAAAAGTGTTAAGAGATACTCAGTGGTATAAGAGTTAAAAAAAAAAAATAGGGCTTATTAAATATCCAGGCATTTCGCTGCATTTTCCAAGCCTCCTTGTACTTAGATAAAGACCAGGTGACTAGTTCTGGCCAATGGCCCATAAGCTCAAATGAGGTCTGCCACTTACATATCCTGGAAAGTGGTAACCTGTGTGCCTCCAGCCTTGCTCACATATCCTGTCCTGGCAACCTTGAAGACAAGGTGTTCCTGCTGGTGTAACGCTAAGATAGAGGTAGGCTGCTTGGCTTCCACCAAAACTTGGCATAAATAGAGAATAAAGCTTTTCCGGGCCTGGTGGTGCAGACCTGTAACTCCAACTACTTGGCAGGCTGAGCCCAGAGGATTGCCAAGTTCAAGGTCTACCTGTGTGATACAGGGTAAGATGAAGGACAGCCTGGGCAACTTAGACTCTGGCTCAAATTAAAGGTAAGACAAGGGCTAGAGAAATGACTTTGTACATGAGGCATTTGCCTACAAAGCCAAGGGACCCAGGTTCAATTCCACAGGACCCACAGAAGCCAGATGCGCAAGGTAGTGCGTGTGTCTGGAGTTCATTTGCCATGACTGGAGGCCCTGGTGTGTCCATTTGCTCTGTCTCTGTCTCTTTCTCTTTCTGCCTCTCTCTTGCTCTTTCTCTCTCAAGTAAATACACAAATTAAATTAAATATTTTAAAAAAGTAAGAAGAGGGCTAGGGATATAGCTCAGTGACAGAATGCTTGCACAGTTATCTATGTAAGATGCTCAAAATCACACAAAAATTATCGCTCCCTTTCCATCCTTTGGTGTGTGCTTCAGATTAATAAACAATGTTATAACTGCAGATTGACGTCTGCCAAGCTTGACTGTTGGCATATTGTCAGAATCCTCCTTGACAGTGCCCCCTGGCACTAAGGCATGTATGTTGAGGCCACATCAGTATGAGGGATTAAAAAAATGGAACAATTGGGGGTTTATCTAAGTTTGCAAAATGACATCTCTTCAGCCAAAAAAGTAATCGGGGTCTGGGGAAATACATTTTCTCGATGACTTCTTGCTAGGCAAATAAAATAGCCCAGAAAAATCTATCAAGTCTCTTTCAATGGACCGAGTTTTAAACATTCTCAAAGTGCAGGTATTTGCAGCAGTTACAACAGGAACTGCAGCCAGTCTATCATTTTTCCGTTAGCGGGAAATGAATTTCCATATTCATGAGGACGTTAGATAAGCTCTGTCAACACACTGATGCTGCCTTCCTCAACTCAGCCTTCTCACCCGAGCTCAGGAAGGAATACTCATTCACACACCAGACAGGCAATCAGCAAATACAGGCTGGAGAGTAACCAACCCTCACCTTTGGCAACAAATCACCCATTAACTTGTTATACGTGACTCAATCAAAAGTAAAGGACAAATTACGGGACTTAGAAACACTGTGTTCCAATGAGGAAGAACTGAGCACGGTTGCACCTAAGCACCGCCATGAACAATCATGCCAGCACAGGTACACCATTGCAGGTAGGAAGGAAGCTTCCAGAGGACAAATGGAGATCCCAAAGGCACAGACACTTCAAACAATCAGAGGCCCTTAGTTCTTCCCTCTCCAGTATGCCCTTAGCTTACAGTGCTCCACTTTCTCATCCGTTCCATCTCCACAGTCGTCCACACCGTTGCACAGCTGGTGAGAATAAATGCAGCGACTGTTGTCACACCGGAAACGATGTGGTGCGTCACACGGAACACTGACTGAAATATGGAAAAGCAAAAGTGCAAATTCAAGCTCAGTTCCGCGCTCACTTTATTCGTTCAGCGTTCATTAATTGATTTAATAACAGACACATCTAGGCAGACACCAAGGCACTGTGGTAGACTGTAGACATACTGATAGTTCCACTGCAATGAGGGGCCTGGGGGATCTGATACACAGCACAGGGTGGAGGGAGGGGGAGAGGAAGGTGCTGAGTCAGGAAGACAGGGAAGGGCATGGTGGCTTTGGGATCTTTGTGAAAGTCTCTGTGGCTGGAACCTGGAAAAAGAAGGCAGGCTAGCTGGGTGTGGTGGCACACGCCTTTAATCCCAGCACTCGGGAGGCAGAGATAGGAGGATCCCAATGAGTTCGAGGCCACCCTGAGACTACAGAGTGAATTCCAGGTCAGCCTGGACTAGAGTGAAACCCTACCTCAAAAAATCCCCCCCGCAAAAAAAAAGAAGGAGGAAGAGGAGGAGGAGGGAGGAGGCAGGCTAGTTAAGCCAGCAGGACCATACACTGGCTCATCTAGCAGCCAGGAAGCTATTCTTTTATCCTTGTGAAGGTAATTGTCATGGAGCCTCCACAGCCTGAAGTATTTATTAAGTTTTTATCCTGAGATGGGCTTTCCTTTGTGAATACTGACTTCTTACAGTTAAAGTTCCTATGTCTGTCAGTGACTCATTTTGTTTGCAGAATGAGACATCTGGCTGCTGCTTATGCCACTGCAAAAAAAGGGAAGAGCTATATCCAGGTCCAGAACTTTGTTTCATGCAGGGGACAGAGTCCTCCCTGCATATATCAGGAGTTCAGAAAACTCTATGTGCATAATTCCACATCTTATATGTTAAGAACTTGGGCATTTGATTTTTCAGACTTTACAGTACCCACAGGGGAACTGCAGGGGAAAGTCAGATTCCAGGATTGGTTAGTAAAACTATTGCAATAATTATCTTCTATGAATAGCAAGTACAATACTAGAAAATAGTATGTGAGTGTGTGTGCATACACATGTGTGCATCCCTGCCTTTCTAAAATGTAATGTATGGGCTGGAGAGATGGCTTAGCAGTTAAGGCATTTGCCTGCAAAGCTATAGGGCTCAGGTTCAATTCCCCAGTACCCACGTAAGCCAGATGCATAAAATGTAATTTACTAGCTATGATCATCTTGTCTTATGGAGGGAAACAACTTCATATGATTTTTTTTTTTTGAAACATAGCTACTTCCTTTAAAAAAAAGTGTTAGAATGATATTGTGACAACATGATATTCAAGCCAGGCATGGTGGCACACACCTTTAATTCCAGCAGAGCTAGGAGAATCACCTTGAGTTCAAAGCCACCCTGACACTACATAGTGAATCCAAGGTCAGCCTGGGCTAGAGCAAGACCCTACCTCAAAAAAAAAAAAAAAAAAAAAAGAAAAGAAAAAGAAAAACCCACAATATTCTGTCAGAGGGTTAATACTTAAAATGAGTAGCAAAGAATGTAGGAAAAGGATTGGAAGAGACAACATGAACTTCAAACGCACAATTATAGCTAAGTCAGACAGTTCAGAAAGAGTTTAGTTGTCTGAAAGCATGGATGTTGACTGAGATGGTGAAGTGAAGCAGGAAGGCCAAGGGACATCACACGCACAGCGATGATATGGCAAGTCCTCGGAACTGCACAGCTGCCCTCAGAGAGCACGCCCCGCAGGAAGGAACACTGAGTTGTGCCAGAGAGTCCTGCCTTCTCCCTCGTACTTACAGCACAGATGAAGTTCTTCATCGGAACCATCTCCACAGTCGTCCTCCCCATCACAGGTCCAAAATGACTGGATGCACACATGGTTTTTACATTCAAACATCACAGCCGGGCAGTAAGTACCATTAGGAAAGCGAGTGGCTGTTGGCGGTGAGAGGAAACATAAGATTTACTTTGGGGAAAGCTTTCCAACTATGTGAACCTTATCTCTCGCTCTAATAACCTGCTCTTCCTTATTCTATATGCCTGCTCTATGGCCTTCCCCCAACTCTGAAGGAGTAAGGACAGTTCTCTAAGATCAGTTTTCAGTGACAGGGATCTTTCCAAAGATTGGGCTTTTTCTTTGTGGGCAAATGTAACGCTCCACCTGTTTCACCTGACTTTACCCTTCATGTGTTTTAAAAGTCTCTGAAAGCAGCCACACCATCAACAGCGTGTGTGTGTGTGTGTGTGTGTGTGTGTGTGTGTATGTGTGTGGAGGCCAGAGGATAGCATCCAGTGGCATTTTCATGATTTCCATCCACCATTTTTTGAGACAGGGTCTTTCCTGGGCCTGGAAATCACAAGTGGGTACGAATGACTAGCCAGTGAGCCCCAGGAATCCTTTTGTCTCTGGCTCCCCAGCATTGGAATTTCAAGTGTATGGCACCACACCCAGAATATTTACTTGGGTTTGTGAGCTATCCTTTGTTCTTTTAAAAAATATTTTATTTTTATTTATTTATTTATTTGACAGAGAAAGAGGGGGAGAGAGAGAGAATGGGCACACCAGGACCTCCAGCCACTGCAAACTCCAGTCGCATGCATGCCCTTGTGCATCTGGCTAACATGGGTCCTGGGGAATCAAACCTGAGTCCTTTGGCTTTGCAGGCAAATGCCTTAACCACTAAGCCATCCCTCCAGCACTCCTTTGTTCTTTATACTAGATAGTTCGCCTGAAAGGTTTATCAGGTCACTGATTTGTAAAGTGACTAAGAATTACTAGCTTGTTAGCTCATACAATTTACTGGGTTCTCGAATTAAAACAATGTTAATGTCATGCATAATGCAATATTGGGCCATGATTACCAACCCCAGGTTGTGAACTGAAAATATTAATAGTTTAAGCTATCATATCCATAGGCTCTGGCACACAGAATCACAGGAGAAAAGTAACTTACGGCAAGTGGATTCATCAGAGGCATCCAAACAGTCGGCTCTTCCATCACATGTCAGTGTATTGGGTATACAGTGTCCACTTGTGCACTGAAAATGCTCAGGATGGCAGGTCCTCAACTCTGCAGAGAAAAAAAGATCATCATCACCTGAAGGCATCTCCACTTGCAGATAAGCACTAGACACATGGGCTCCAGTGAGGTTTTCATAGCATTCTTACCCATGTCCCATCCTGGCTCAATAAACCCACACTGAGGTTAGCAAATGCTCACCTTCTCCACTCAATGGAAAGTCCCTATCCTTTGCTATGTGCCAATCTCAGCTGTTAAGCTTTTGCTCAGACATCGAAATCCCCAAACTGATCTCAGTTGGGGCTTAGTCTTCTTGTCCTTTGACCTCTATAACAGGGTGAATGTCAGTGGACTAGCACGACCAACGTGTTTGTTTTCAAGACCAGTGCAGTCTGTCTCTAGAGAAAGTCTAATTTAAAATGAGACCTTGGGGCTGGAGAGATGACTTAGCGGTTAAACGCTTGCCTGTGAAGCCTAAGGACCCTGGTTTGAGGCTCGATTCTCCAGTACCCACGTAAGCCAAATGCACAAAGTGGCGCATGCATCTGGAGTTCGTTTGCAGTGGCTGGAGGCCCTGGTACACCCATTCTCTCTCTCTTTCTCTCTCTCTCTGCCTCCTTCTCTCTGTGTCACTCTCAAATAAATAAATAAAAATAAAACAAAAGTTTAAAATGAGACCTTAATAAGTTCCTCACTATTTTGTAACTACTACAAGAAGATTAAACACTCAAGCTTGCATACCAGCTATATCTCTGACGCCAGCTTGGAGTTCCTGCTCTGTCATAGCATATGATTCTCCAGCAAGCCTCTGCCACTTACCACAGTCCCGTTCATCGGAGTTGTCCCCACAGTCATTGTCTTGGTCACAGACCCATCGAGAGGGGATGCAATGCTTATCAGCACATTGAAACTCGCTCTCTGAGCACTCCCGAGGAACTGAAAAGGAAAGCCGCTGGGCCATCAGTATGCAAGAGGAATCCCACTGGGTGGGAAAGGTAATTTGAATTTTTTTTTATAAAACTCTATATAACATCTTGTTGAAATTCAATACAAACTTATTTTTGGTTTTTAGTGGTACAAGGGATTAAACTCTACCACTAAGCTGTATCCTCAGTCTCACCCCACTTTTCTTTGAGACAGGGTCTCACTATGACTCCCAGGCAGACTTTGAACTTGTGATTCCCCTCCCTCTGCTTCCTTTAGAGCTATGAAATTCAAATCGGATTGTTCTTTTGTGTAAGGAGTTTTTAGTTGATTGATACTTGCCATAATCAAGATCCTAATTCTCCCAATTGCCTCCAGTAAAAGCTCATTACTTCTTCTAAAAGGTAACTACTGCTAAGGCCCTATCTAGGGAAAAAACAAACAAACAAACAAACAAAAAAACAAAAAACCTAGCTTTCAAGACTGAAGGTTGTGTTTCATGTGACTCAGCCCTTTGGCTTCCTCAATCCCATTGTCCTGTTCCTTGTAGTTACAGCTTCAACTGGGAGACAAGAACCAAAACCTGATCCAGTGTCTAACGGTGAGCCCTCCAAAAAGAATAGCTATCCGGGCCTGGAGAGATGGCTTAGCACTTAAGCACTTGCCTGTAAAGCCTGAGGACCCCAGTTCGAGGCTCAATTCCCCAAGACCCAAGTAAGCCAGATACACAAGGTGACACGTGCATCTGGAGTTTGTTTGCAATGGCTGGAGGCCCTAGCGTGCCCATTCTCTCTCTATCTGCCTCTTTCTTTCTCTATCTGCCACTCTCAAATAAGTAAATAAATAACATTTAATAAAAAAATAATAAATTAATAAATAAAATAAAATTAATTAAAAATGGGAAAAAAAATAGCTATCCAAACACAGTTATTCCTTCCTCTGCTATTATAGTGCTATTTTGGAAAAAGTCTTTCCTTCCTCTACCTTCTCTTGTCCTAACATTCTACCTGTGTTCCATCTTTTTGTACGTGTTCTTTGTCATAAGTGACCTCAACTTTAGTCTGGAAAACAAGTTGAGTCAATTAAATGTAACATGCAAAGGCACACTTGAGCAAATATCTCCTTTCCAAATCCCCTCCTGTCAAAGCATGATCAGCATTCGCAAAAGAAGTGTGCCCATCACCATGGAGAGCAGAGGGCACATAACAACCAATACAATCAATTATTGAGTTACAAAGAGAAGAAACCATGCCAGCCCCAGTGACTCATGGGATCACAGAACTCTGAGCACTCACCACACTCTTCCTCATCTGAGTCATCTCCACAGTCGTCATACCCATCACACTTCCAGCGAAGAGGGATGCAGTGGTGATTTTTACAGCGGAATTCCCCAGGGCTGCATTGCCTTGCCTCTGTAGAGCACAGTCATTACCAAGACTTCACAAACCAAGGTCAAGAAAAGCACCAATAACCCTTGTGACTACAGTCTGAGGATTATGTTTCCATACACTGGAAGATCAGATCCCGTCAAAAGCTCTCTTTTCAATAACCTGAACCCACACTGCTGCTCCAAACTAGATCCGCTCCCCTTTGTGCTTTGCAACGAGAGAAGCGAAAATGGTGCCACCGGTCAATAATACACTTCTATCACATTGCCTTTACTGGTTTAGACTGGGAATTATTAAAAGACCCCCACTATCTTCCTTATTTCATGTCCAACTAAACCACACATATTTTGACACTTTGAATTCAAGTGAGAACATGACTAATTTTGACAATTTCCATTAATTTGGCCTCTTGTCCATAACTGCTTTTCATGTTGTCAGAGTGACTATACCTACACAATAGGTGAGGAAAATCAGACATCCAGAGAGACAATCATGAAACAAGATACATACTAATTTGGAAATTAATTCATCAAGAATGAATTAATCAAGTGTGAATAAGAATTCTACATTTAGGATTAATTATACAAGTTTCTAACATCTTAATAATACCTTCCTCAACTATAGTATCCTTGAGGACCAGTTGTCATTTGAGATGACATTTAAATTTCCCCAATAAGCTGGGTGTGGGTGGCACACGCCTTTAATTCCAGCACTAGGAGGATCACCATGAGTTCGAGGCCACCCTGAGACATAGTTCCAGGCCAGCCTGGGCTACAGTGAAACCCTACTCCAAAAAAAACAAAACAAAACAAAATCCCCAATATCCCTGTGAACTGCTACAATGATGTAACCCAAATGACCTTTCTTCAGAGGTAAAATGACATTAGAAATCCATTTGTCTCCCACATGACCACAGCACTCAACACTAGAGTCCTTCCTGCTCCGGTTCCCTGCAGCACCACCTACCACAGCCTTGCTCATCACTGTTGTCCCTGCAGTCATCAACCCCATTGCACAGAGACCACTGTGGGACGCAGCGGTAGTTTGTTTTGCAGCTGAATTCTGTGTGGTTGTCACAGTTGTAGGCAGCAGTCACTGAAAAGGAACAAAAGAAGTCAAGGTGAAGTCTGAGTCCTTCTGGAAAATGACACCAGTAGGTTTCTTGAACCTTCTATTCCTTGTGCGGACAAGCAGTGATCGTGCTGCCCATAAGCCCGCCTCTGGCTGCATGCATGTGTTAGGTGTGGACTCTTGACTAGGAGCTCTGTGTTTGCTCAGTACCACTCCTGCATGTTACAATGCAGTTAGGGTGGGCGCTTTACTGGGTTGAAATTAAGAACCCAAATCTAGAGCTGGGTGTGGTGGCACACGCCTTTAATCCCAGCACTCTGGAGCCACAGGTAGGAGCATCACCTTGAGTTCAAGGTGCAACACCCTTAGACTACATAGTGAATTCTAGGTCAGCCTGGACCAGAGTGAGACCCTACCTTGAAAAACAAACAAAAAAAACAAAACAAAACAAAAAAAGAACCCAAATCTAAATACTAGTACCTAACTAGCGCCTCACTTTCTCCTGTAAAATAGGAATTGGTTAACCTTCACCTTCCCTACCTCAGTGTTTCTCCAATGAGAAACTTAAAAAAAAAAAAAAAAAGAAAACTTAAAAAAGAGAAGAAAAAGCCAGGCATGGTGGCGCACGCCTTTAATGCCAGCACTCAGGAGGCAGAGATAGGAGGATCACCATGAGCTCAAGGCCACCCTGAGACTACATAGTGAATTCCAGGTCAGCCTGGACCACAGTGAGACCCTACCTCGAAAAATCAAAAAAAGAAAAGAAAAGAAAAAGTTATCTTGTTCCCCATGGTTAGACTTTCGGGGAATCAAGGGGAGGTGTCTGATTCGAAGCTGGAGCAATTCAGCTATGCTTTGTCTCACAGTGCCTGGGTTCTTAAGGAAAACCAGGAGAGAGTATCCCCTCGGCTCTGGTCCTCTCTCCACCCACACTAGTCACTCCTGGTTCCTCTGCACCCCAAGGGACTTACTGCACTCATGGATGGGCTCATCTGAATAGTCTCCGCAGTCATTGTCTACGTCACACTTCCAGCTCTGTGGGATACATCGGCCGTTGTTACACTTAAACTGGCCAGGCCTGCAGGTCCTGCTGGAGCAGTGGGAACTGTCCTCATCTGAGTTGTCCTGGCAGTCATTCACCGAGTCACACTGCCAGGCCTCTGGGATGCAACGCTTGTTGGCACACTGCCATTCATTGGTCTCACACCGGTGATGCTCTGAAAATGGGGCATTGAGTTATTGTCTTAGAAGGCATCAAAGAGGAGAGCTCTCAATTCACAGTGGTGGATGTAATTTCTTCTCATTGGCTTTATATTCAAGTGCATTGTTATCAAACATGAAGAGAGATTCCCTTGACTGTGATCTCCTGCATTCATAAAAATTTTTTTTTCTGACATGTAGAATTAAGGGCTGTGTGAATCCCCTAGCTTGTTAAACACACCTTCTGACTGTTCTCCCACTGAACACTGGTGTCATCTTTGTGGACAACCACAGAAATGGAGAAAACAGGAAGCCAACATACCACAGAGACTACGCTCTTCATCAGAGCCATCGGCACATTCCTGGTTAGCATTGCACAAGGCCTGAGGGCTGGTGCAGTTGCCATCTCTGCACTGGAATTGTCCCAGCCGGCAGAAGCGATGCGGGCATAGGTCTGATTCATCGGAGCCGTCAGAGCAATCTTTCTGTCCATCACACTTCCACCAGATGGGAATACATCTGCCAAATAATAATAATGATGATGATAAACATAGCCCTTTTCTAGAAACTCACAGGGGCCAGAGGGGCGGGCTCTATCTGGAGAGAGGACTTCAACACTGAGTCCCAAGTGATCACAGTTCTCCCATAACCACAGAAGAGGATCAATTAAATCCCATCTCTATGGGACGTTTTGCACTGTCGCTGTTTTCCAAATAACTCTGACAAGTCATGAATGGCCTGTGACCATTGTTAGGAAAACCATCTGTAGCCAGGTTTTATAACAAAAACAACTTATGGCACATGGGTTTGACCATGTCACTCTAGAACCCCAGGCAACATTTGCTGGGCCCTAAGAGGCCCAGGCGCGAGGCCCAGTGGAATTTCCTGAGTCTGGCTAGAGTTTGGCGACCTGTCTTTGGCCTATTGCTCCCGCTTAGGAGTGACTCAGCAAGGCCTAAGCCAAAACTGCCTCCGCCCAGCTACTGCTGACGTGGTGAAATACTATTGGCCCCTACACCTTTATCCCATCCTGAGACCTCCACCCTCTTTCTCAAGGCTATATAAACATCTTCCTACTACAATAAAACGAGTTCCTGCTTCGACAAGACTCCCGACCCAGTGTGTTTTTCTCTCCGGTGCCTTGGAGGAGGGGGTTCTGGGTCGCCGACATTCACCATCCTGCTCAGCCCCAAGAAGGGAC
The DNA here is from genome assembly GCA_036365145.1 of Orientallactaga sibirica. Taxonomy (NCBI): domain Eukaryota; kingdom Metazoa; phylum Chordata; class Mammalia; order Rodentia; family Dipodidae; genus Orientallactaga; species Orientallactaga sibirica. The sequence continues at coordinate 47,985,143 of JAEOAD010000004.1, read as the reverse complement.
CGGCTGGACCGGCTCCTTCTTCAGCCCTACCTGCCGGAGGAACCGGCAAATTTAACTAAGGAAGTGCCATATAGGTGTGGGGAAGACAGGCAAAATAAAATCTTGGCCACCATTTCCAGCTCAGCATATGGAGGTGAAGATTAACTTGAATGGTCAATAATATTATATGAATAGTAACGAGATAAGCCAACATGTCCCTCTAAAGTGCTATTTTCCATTGTGTTTTATGGGTATTATATTCTTGCCCTAACACTCAGGACAATTCATTAGAAAGTTTTCTTCCTCTTTATAAAAAGCTTGCAAAACATAGGCATTATCAGTCTAGTTAACAAATTCATTATCTGAATTATCTTATGTTGGGGAGTTAGTGTGCTTGCTATGAACCAAATTCATTGAGATCTCAGTTCATCAGGAAACTCCCAAGCTGGGTAGGATGGCTGAGGCAGGATTCTGAAGTCAGCTTGGGCTGCATGGTGAGTTGCAGGTCGGTCTGCTTAAAGGTCAATGTCTGTCTCACAGCGTTGGGGAAGGGGGAGAAGGTGCCTTACTTTTCATTGTTACCACACAGGAACTGAGTACTGGAGCACATAGGCAGGCAAAGGGTTCTGTCCCTCAGTCGAACAGTCTGAAAGTCATCGGGACACTCACAGGTGAATCCTCTCCCTCCTGCTTTGATGAGGCACAGATGAGAGCAGCCACCATTGTTGCTACCACAGGGATTGTCCACTACAGAAAAAGGAAGACAACGTAGGTTTATTTGCTGTAAGAGAGTGTCAAATGCAGATTGGCTGGATACCCAATCACCTCTTAGCAACTTCAGCAACTCTAGAACTTTTCCAAAGTCTGTAACAGGTTAATGATGGAATTGGACAAATAACTCATTTTTTGTGCTATTGGAAGTGAGACATGCTCACTAATGGATCTGGAGAAAACATAGTTTTCAAAGTTCTAGGAGAGCAAGCAGGAAACTGCTTCCATTTATATTCATATACCGTGACAACCTAAGTAAGAGTCTAAAGTTCCAAAAGATGCTATCCTCCTTCCCTTATCCTATACAAGCAACAGAAGTTTGCCATGAAAAAAATTCATGAATACACAGAGCCATGTCTCATGGAGATAAGGAATAGCTTGAACTTTAATAAGATTATAGAAAGAAATACTGAACATCATTATTTTGCTACTTGTCATTTTTCCTTACTTCTAAGTTTGTCACATATTTTCAGCAAGATATAAGAACAAAGCAAATCCAGAAATACTAATCAATCCCCCAAAAGTATACATCATATCTCCACCAAATTAATACTTAGCTTTAATGTAGAAATACATTGATTTAATATAAAATACAATATCATATGAAACATCATAAAATTTTATCATTCAATAGGTTTAATATTATGTTAATGTTTCACAATGGAATACATAAGGAAATACCCTTATTGAGGGCTAAAATGTCTGGATATTGTTTAGTCATACTAAAATAAATTGACCCTCCCACCAAAATAGATTAAATAACTAAGGTAATATAACAACTCATTTAAAACAAAACTACAAATTTATTCTTTAAATTTTGACAGATGTGAGGGGTCATGCCTGTAATCACCACAGTTGGAAGGCAGAGACAGGAGAATCATGGGCTCAAGAATAAGCATAATCTGTCTCAAAAAAATGAAGAATAGCCAGGTGACATTAATGCCTGTAATTGCAGCACACAGGAGGCAGAGGTAGGTGGATTGGTATGAGTTCAAGGCTACCCTGAGACAGCATGGTGAATTCCAGGTCAGCCTGGGTTAGAGACCCTACCTCAAAAAAAAAAAAAGAAAAGAAGAAGAAGAAGAAGAAGAAGAAGAAGAAGAAGAAGAAGAAGAAGAAGAAGAAGAAGAAGAAGAAGAAGAAGAAGAAGAAGAAGAAGAAGAAGAAGAAGAAGAAGAAGGGTAAGCCGGGCATGGTGCCAGCACTTGGCAGGCAGAGGTAGGAGGATCACCGTAAGTTTGAGGCCACCCTGAGACTACATAGTGAATTCCAGGTCAGCCTGGACTAGAGTGAGACCCTAGCTTGAAAACAACAACAACAAAAAGAATGGAAATATACCTAACCTCCTATACATGAGGCCCTGGGTCAATCCTAGCCCTGCCCAATAAACCAAATTCAAAAGTAGCTTTCTCAAAGGGTGTGAGACCAAACTCTCACCACACATTTTAAAGCAAACATGAACAAGTATCAGCAAGCCTCATGTAGATCACCATTTCCATGCTTGCACAGAGAAGAAAGGATTGGTGCCACCACCTACTCACCAATAGGCTGCCTGTACGGATGGTACACGTGGATGTCGAAGGGTCTGTGTGTTGTGTTCACCAGCATCACCCTATCGGACCCATCATATTTGTTTCCCTTTTCAACTGTCCTGGTATTCCAGTCTGTCCAAAACACTGTGTCTTCAAAAATGGTAATGGCATAGGGGTGAGGCAGGATTCCATTATACACTGTCTGTCGATTGTGGCCCTCCAAATCAGAGTACCTGGGGTGGCAGAAAGAGCAGACAGGGAGTGACCCCCGTTCTCTAGCCTAGCACTTAAACCCTACTCCACAAAGCAAGAAAAAGAAACCAGACATTTAAAAACCGCGATTCATCAGCCAGGGCCTAGTGAAGAGCTGGCGAGATGAGAAAGAGTGCTGCTCTCAAGGTGAGTCTGACAACCAGTGACAACCAGGGAGATGGCGGCAGACACTGAGAACACTCAAAACCTATCAAAGCAGAAATCCAGAAGTGGCTGACAGCTTAACACTAAATTAGACTTATAACACACCCACCAAGGCTCAGGGAACATCGCAGAAGAGGGGGCAGAGAAATATTGTAAGAGACACAGGGTGGGAAGGAATACCCAATGACTAACTGCTGCTCTCATAACTCATAACCCATAAACCCCATGGTGAATACCACCAAGCTCTTGGAGGAGGGCTCTTCATGGGATGGGGACAGTTTCTAATTAATAAAAATAAAAATTAAGATGAGCCGGGCGTGGTGGCGCACGCCTTTAATCCCAGCACTCGGGAGGCAGAGGTAGGAGGATTGCCAAGAGTTCAAGGCCACCCTGAGACTACATAGTTAATTCCAGGTCAGCCTGGACCAGAGTGAGACCCTACCTTGAAAAAACCCCAAAAAAATAAAAATAAAAATAAAAAATAAAAAATAAAAATTAAGAAACAAAACAAATTTTTTAAAAAGCAATGCTTACCCACAGAAATAGTGACAGGAAGACAGACTCCCTAATGCCTAACCACAGGGGTAGTCCTGAGAATGATCTAGTACAGCTGTTTTGCGTTTATAACTTCTTACACTGAGGCTTTCTATTAGCACCCCAGAATTGCAGAGTTAACCCTATTCTTGCTTCCTAGATCATGGGAAGCTCCAGGAGGTAGCAAGAAGAAGGTAACATGCTTAAGGAGAAATTGAACACTGAGCTCATTTCCATATGGGAGATTACTAACATCATTTTCTAGATGAGAAAAAAAGCAAAAGTACCAGATAAACACTAATCAGTAAGACTCTTTTTTATTGCACCATCCATAGAGCTCAGAATAGGGCTAGGGATGTATCTCAGTTGCCTACAATGTATGAAACCCTGGGTTTAATCACCATGGGACATGGATGGTGGTATTCAGAAGATGGAGGAAGAGGGAGCAGAAATTCAGGATCATGCCACAAGCTTGAGGCTAGATTGAAGCGAGGTCCAGGCTGGTTCTAATATGCAGGTCAGTTAGAAGACGCATGAATACCCTGGAAGTACAGCTCTGCTATGTATAATGAACAGTTACTCTTGCACGGTACGTACTCAATGTAACCCAGGTGAGCATCTGCCCAGTACAGATGATCATTGGTGTAGTCAATGGTGATTGCATTGGGCCATTCCACCTTGGTAGAGATAATCACAGACTTATTGGCTCCGTCCATGCCCACTCTACCAATGTATGCACGGCTTCCCCAGTCTGCCCAGTAGACATGCCTGTGGGTACAAACACGGAAATTAGTGGCAAAAAAACACGACTTTTCTCCATTTAGGGGGAATGAAGTTTACATCCCAAAGAGCCTCTTGAAAGAAAAGATAGTCAACAAATAGAAAATATGTAGAAGAGTAAGAGAAGGGATTACACACAGGCAATTCTCTAAAGACTGAGGATTTTAGTGGCTTTGTCATGCTGGATCCACTGATGAAGCGTTTCTTTTACCACGGTTTTTTTTCTTGCATTCAGCCAAAAATGGGTGACTCAAGCATGTGCAAAGATGTGGTCACGGCAAAGACAAGAGCCAAAGGACAGCATTTGAACAACCCACGCTTCGTCCCATACGCTAACCCACGTACCACAGAGGAAAAGCAGAAGATAAATCCCAGAGAGCTTGAACGCTGAGATTGCTATAGGAACAACCTTTTTTGGTAACAGGTGTAATAAGGATATGAAGCCCAAAGGCCCAAGACTACAGAGACACAATACCCATTTTGAGGGTGGAGAACAATTCCTCTGGGATTTCCAAAGCAGAAGGTGTTGTTGGCATCCACACAGTGCTGGGCTAGCAAGCGGCGATGTCGACCATCAAGGTCAGAGACAAACAGGCAATCCAGGGCGGCATCCAACCAGTAGAGTTTTCTGAAATGAAGAGCCAGGAGTTACCCGTACAGCCACTTTTTAGCCTCCCAGTTTCCTATCCCAGCAATCACAGCCTAAGAAGGCAGGGGAAACAGGAAGTCAGTCTTGCCACAATGAGGCACGCGTGTACTAGGATTCCTACTTTCAAGTGATGTCACGTGAGAAGCCCTGGCTGCGGCTACACTTCATACTTGGGGATCTAGTTTTACTTCCTTCATGCAATATGAGGCATCCTTCTCAAGCAATGCAAATGTAGCAAAACTGAACATCATACACAAGTTTAAATACTGTGACTCGGTGAGACAGACTCATCTAATTGTATCTGAAACTAAACAAAGGAACTCTCAATTCTGCCATCACGATTCGGCCTGGCCCTGTCGGAATAGGGGGTGAGGGGTGAGGAACAACTGACCCTTCTGTGAAACCTTAGAAATGCATTAGAATCTGTTAGAAACTCCTGCCTCCAAGGTACAGTCCTTAAATACACTGTGCTTAACTGGAGGTTCGTAGTCTGGCATAAGGAAAGCCTAAGCTTTCTTGGTTGGGGCACCCTCCAAAACTAAGGCAAAATAAATGTTAAATGTAATTATTAAATGCATGAACTTTCCAAAAGCTTCAAAACCCATAGATTTGGAAGATATCAGATCATAGGGTTTGATCATCCATACCAACTGGAAAAAGAATGGTTTGAATGCAAAAGGTTACTATTAAACTAACCATGCTGGAGGCCAGAAACTGGTGGGAGTATCATATCACAGGGAGTTCTTACTAGTGCTCACATGTAAGTATCATCCAATTCAGCCTAAACACAAGGGAATGGGTCTACATAAAAGCACAAGCCTAGCTGGGCGTGGTGGTGCACACCATTAATCCTAGCACTTGGGAGGCAGAAATGGGAGGATCATTGTGAGTTTGAAGCCCACATGAGACTGCATAGTGAATTCCAGGTCAGCCTGGGCTACAGTGAGACCCTACCTCAAAAAAAAAAAAAAAAAAAAAAAGTACAAGCCTTAGCTGGGCATGGTGGCACACAACTGTTATTCTAGCACATGACAGTAGTGGGAGGATCACTGTGAGTTCAAGGCCAGCCTAGGACTACAGAGTGCCAGTTAGTTCACCTGAGTAAAACCTGATGAATGCAATCTCTTCAGTCACTGATCTATCTTTGCAGAGGCTAACAACTATTTATCAAATACCTACCTATTAAATGCTAGCCCCTAGAATCTCAAGATATTACTTAAGTAGTCTTGTTTTTCTACAAAGCTGTATAATTACTAAGTGGAAGCAGAAATTCGGGTCCTGGTAGACTGGGTTCCACTATACATAATGGAGATCTAAAAATCAGCCTATCAAGTTCAAGCATTTTAGAAATCCTCAAGTGGGCAGCAGGCATTTTTATTGCTATTGGGAGAAAATTGCTTCTAATTGCAGTGTAGTCAGTATCTTAGAAATGTCCCAACCACTGAAAGGGGACTGAGCTCTGCTTAGCCTTTTCTGGATTTGGGCTACTTCACCCTACTCTTCCCCTTCTTTTGCCATCTTTTTCACAAGCACAGCCATATGTCATTCTCCCTTCTGGCCAAGAACACACTGTTATGGAAAGAAAAGCAGCTAAAATCAAGTGGCAAATATCATTCTACCAGTCTGGAGGGCTGAGGGCTGAATGACAGTATTGTGATAAAACTATATTTTTTTTCCTTGCACTGCAGCAAATGATGGGGACAGTTCTGTTCCTGCAAACCAGTGATCATTGTTTTTTTTTCCCCATCTTATTCATGTGGCCAGTGTTATTATTCAGCAAGCACTTATTGTGCACCTCAGCAGTTCAGCTGCTAGGGGAGAGCCAGGGAGAAAAGTCTCCTAATTGCTGCCAAATACCTGATGGATTGATAGTCATATGAAATGTGCAGAATTGTTGCTGAGCTCATAAAATTCAAGCCAAGATATCTCTGGTCAACCACAAAGTTCCTCAGTTTCAAGACAGAGATGGCTCAGCAGTTAAGGTGCTTGCCTGCAAAGCCTAATGACCCAGATTTCATTCCCCAGTGTCAGATGCACAAAGTGGTTCAAGCATTGGGAGTTTGCTTGCAGTAGCTAGAAGCCCTGGTGCACCCATTCTTTTCCCCCTACACCCTCTCTCTGGGCTTGCAAATAAATAAAATATTTTTTAAGATGCTTTCTCTATAAAAGATTGTACCACTGATTCTTATAGGAACTGGATTTTAAATTCTGTGGGATCGAATTTTGATTATAGGTGTAAAACAGGAAAAACATGTATGGATAGAGTATTTCATGTAGAGTATGAAGTGCATCCCCATACTAACCAAGTTGGAAAGCTCAAGATGAAAACATTATTATTGTTGTTATTATTATTATTATTATTATTATTATTATTATTATTGAGGTAGGGTCTCACTCTAGCCCAGGCTGACCCAGGAACTCACTATGTAGTCTCAGGGTGGCCTCAAGCTCACAGCGATCCTCCTACCTCTTCTTCCCAAATGCTGAAATTAAAGGCGTGCATCACCACACCTGACAGTGGAAAACATGATTTTTAAATTTAACTTTTAAAAAGTGCTGTCTTACCTGGCAACCCAGTCCACAGCCAGGCTTTCTGCACGTGGAAGTCTGTGGCTTACAATGGTCTCCCGGTTTGACATATTCAGAAACATTCTCTCAATAACTTGCCTCTGTGTATCAATCCAATATAGTCTCTTTTCTACTCTGTCAAAATCCAGTGCCACAACATTGTGCAATCCTTGCAAAATGAGGGAGTAAAGCTTGCCATCTGTAGTTAAATTTCTCAAGTAGTACCGGTTACTAAAGATGAGATAGGGCTCAATGTTACTGTTCTGTCGGCAGTTCTTCCCATCTGGTTCTCGGATATAGCCTGGGGCACACTTACAGATGTAGGACCCTACTGTATTCTCACACTTCTGGCTACAGACATGAGGTGTCTCCTTGCATTCATCAATATCAACACAAGTCCGCTTGTCAGACATGAGTTTGTAGCCAGGAAGACAGGAACAGTAGAAACTGGTTATAGTGTCTGTGCAGTTGTGATCACAGCCGCTGATCGAAGGGTCCTGGCACTCATTAATGCCTGCAGGAGAAACACAGTTACTAAAAAGCTTAAAATACCAGCCAAGTGTGGTGGCGCACGCTTTTAATGCCAGCACTCAGGAGGCAGAGGTAGGAGGATTGCCACGAGTTCGAGGCCACCCTGAGACTACATAGTTAATTCCAGGTCATCCTGGGCTAGAGTGAAACCCTACCTTGAAAAAAAAAAAAAAAAAAAACAGCAGTGGGCCTTCTATTACATTAAGCATCTCTGATTCTTAGTGAAACCATGGGTCACTCACAGTTGCAACTTATGCAATAAAACCCACATAGATAAGGACTTATATATTTAATACAATATGCCAATTCTCCAATATATATGGAGAAAGTCAACGTTTTGAATATAGATATTAATGTCTCAATTGTTGAAGTGGTATATTTTCCCCCCAAAAAATGTGTGCATGCAATTATAGCAGTATCTTATACATCAATAATAGCAACAGCTTTTCCATATTCTGTGGTTTCCTGAACAAAATGATAAAGACACCCAGGCTAGTTCACCCAGAGTAACCATTCATATTGGGTCTCACAGTCAACACAACCAATCAGCTTAAGCCCACTTGTAGTTGCCAATGTTTTCTTAACATTTTGTTTGAGATGGAGACTTGCTACCTTACCAGACTGGCCTTGAACTTCTAGACTCAAGTACAAGCCACCATAACCAATTTAAAATTAAAACAGCAGAAGAGCAAAAACATACGATTTAAAAAAACAAAAGAAAGGCTGCCCAGAACTCTCACAGAAAACAGTATGTCGGTGGTATGATACTTGGGCCCTAAGCAGTGTGTCAGGACTGGCAAGAGATGCAAACATTTGTCTTCCAAAGAATGTCATGAGCTCAACATTAGATTACCTCCAAGTCCTATATATATAATTATGATTATGTATGATTTAAGGCTTTTCTTAAAGCTGTCAATCATAAAAGTCTTTTTTAAAAGACTTTTCTTAATTTAATGTTTTTGAAATGTGATTTTTTTTGTATTTGATCAAAAAAGTAGTTTTTAACATATTATCCAAATTTCCACAGCACTCTGAGTTTTTCTGTATGAAATAATATAGCTAGCTTCTCCTTCAAAGCATTGAATTTTTGGCCCCCTCAAGATCCACTCTTGTGAGCTTTACATAATTGTCTTAAGCTCTACAATAAACTGTTTCTAAAACTTGAAATACCTAGGGTTAGAGGCAATGTCAACCCAGAGAAAATGAGGGTGACCAGGATTAACCTCCACAAAGTGCAGTAGTATGGAGCTCAAGGCAGTGTTACGCACACTGGAAGCATTTCATAAACTCTTAGCTCTCTTGCTTATATTTGGGGCTTGGTATGAAAAGGAGAGTCCCAATCACCAAGGATGAAAATGAAGAGCAAGTCAGGAAGTCCTAACAGCTAGCAGGGTGTGGTGGTGCTCACCTTTAAACCCAGCACTTGGGAGACAAAAGTAAGAGGAGCGCCATCAATTTAAGGCCCGAGATTACAGAGTGAGTTCCAAGTCGACCTGGGCTAAAGCGTGACCCTACCTCAAAAAAAAAAAAAAAAAAAAAAAAAAAAAAAGAAGAAGAAGAAGGGTTGGAGGGATGGCTTAGCAGTTAAGGCGCTTGCCTGAAAAGCCAAAGGACCCAGGTTCGACTTCCCAGGACCCACGAAAAGCCAGATGCACAAGATGGCACATGCGTCTGGAGTTCATTTGCAGCAGCTGGAGGCCCTGGCACGCCCATTCTCTCTCTCTCTCTCTCTCTCTCTCTCTCTCTCTCTCAAATAAATAAACAAAAGAAGAAGTCCTAACAGTCCCTGGAAATGAGTCATTCCCTGACTCTGAAGAGAATCACCATATTCTCTTAAATGCTAAACACTGTATTCTCGCTAGTGACTGATGAATTAGCCACAAAATGTTTGTGCATCTGCCATGTACACCAACAAATCACTGCCTTTTGTTGTATGTAGACAGACTGGAAAGCCTTAAGTTACGAATCGGGCCCACATCTCCCGGGACGCTCACCACAGCCTTTCTCATCACTGTTGTCAGAGCAGTCATCTTGGTGGTTGCAGACTTTCCCAGCCTCAATGCAGTTGCCATTGTCACACCTGAACTGGTGAGGGGGGCACGTGACTTCGGGGGTATGACACAGGTGTTCCAGCTCATCAGATTCATCTCCACAGTCGTTGTCCTCATCACAGACATAGGCCTCATTAATGCAGCGCCCATTCTGACAGGTAAACTCGCCCGCTGTGCAGGCCGGGTAGGAGCAGTCCCTCTCGTCACTGTAGTCGCCGCAGTCATTGCGCCGGTCACAACTGTGTTGTCATGAGACCCAGGGAACACAAACAAGACTCAGCTCTCACATATGTGAACTGTGCTTCCACTTCAATGTGCATGAAAGCTAGGTCCATCATTACAGCCTCTTTCCCACCAAGCTCTAGAAGAATCCTTTAGCCCCGTGCCACTTTGCCCTGGTGGAGGTGGCTTCTAAAAGAAATGTGTGTCTATGACTACTGAAAACCCTTGCATTCGTGGTTTTAGTGTCTGCCAGATCTATTCTCCATTTATGAGCATAGTAACATACTTCACACGTTCTTAGCTCATGACAGAGTTGATGGGCACAGGGAATGTCTTAGGTGGTCAAATGATACTGAGGCACCTGTTCCTGAGTGGACCCACCTTCCTCTTGGAGTAATGCTTCCATTGACAGACCCATGAGATTTGAGGTTGTTACGGTGACGGGAAGGAAGCAAAGCAAGGGATGTGGGGGCAACCACTCTGCACATTGACAGTTCTGCGTAGTGGAGGCTAAGGGCATTCCACACACAGGATTTGGGGCTACCTTTGACCTTGTATCTCAGGTTTTCAGACAAATAGCTTTTTATTTTTCTACTTTCCCAAAGCCTTGGGAAAGAAAAAAGGGAAGTATGGCAGGAAGAAGGGAAGAAAAAAAAGAAGAATCAAATAGAAGTCTAACACAGAACACTTAAGTAGGTAGGAAGAAAATATAAAAGACAAGGCATTTTCTCTACAGATCACAATGCAGCTTCAGTATAAAGGGGACAGCTCCATTGCCTGAGGTTCATCAGACTGTCAATGTACAGATTCTAGGCTGTTCGGTGATGTCTGTGTGGGCCACATCAGGACAGGACAAACCTCAAAATACATCTGTCCTTTCCTTTAATCACTGCCATTCGCTGGTCCTCTTCTTGCACCCTTCCTAGCATGACTTAACTTTCTCTGGATGCCATCATACACAGCCACATTCCACACTACATTCTACACGTGCCTCAGGATGCCATCAAACACAACGACATACCACATGACATTCTACATGTGCCTCAATACCCGCCTCCTGTTTGCCACCTCCTTCTCCAGCAGGCGGTACGTTGATAGGTACCTGAGTGCCTGTAATAGCTCTTCTACATTCCATTTACCTATTTTCACTTCAGGAAGCCAGATACCCCTTCACCCTATGAGCAAAACTCTTTCTGCCATTCTCTGTGTGTTTTTAAACTTAATTTTTTATTTATATTAATTTTACATTCATGTTGGTGCCTCCGGTAGCCTCCTCCCTGTCCTCCCCCCTCCGAAGGGACCCTCCTCATGGGGAATGTGGGTCGTGCATTATGGGGGTAGCCAACAGTTATGGGGGAGAGGCAAAGTCTGTGTATAAAAACTTTGTCTCCATTATCACTCTCCCACTCTCTCTAATAAATAAATAAATAAAATTTTTGAAAGGCGGGGAGCTGGAGACATGGCTTAGCAGTTAAGGCATTTTCCTACAAAACCTAATGATCCCAGTTTGATTCTCCAGGTCCCACGTAAGCCAGATGCACAAGGGGGTGCATGCATCTGGAGTTCATTTGCAGTGGCTAGAGGCCCTGGTGTGCCCATTCTCACTCTCCCTCTCTCTCTTTCACTCTCTCTGTCTCTAATAAATAAATAAATAAAATAAATAAATAAATAAATAAATAAATAAATAAAATTTTTAAAGTCTCCACCATTTAAAAATCAGATTTTTCTTTTGTATTGTAGTGCAGTTATCAGCTTCTCCTTTAAAGCAAAAGTAATATCAAAAGGTCTGGCCTGTGCTGGAGAGATGGCTTAATGGTTAAGGTGCTTGCCTACAAAGTCTATAAGGACCCCAGTTCGATTCTCCACGTCATACATAAGCCAGATGCACAAGGGAGCACATACATCTGGAGTTCGTTTGTAGTGGCTGGAGGCCCTGGCACACCCATTCTCTCCTTCTCTCTGTTTCTCTTTCTCTCAAACAAATAAATTAAATTAAATTAAATAAGAAAAAAAAGGTCTGGCCCTTAAGCATGAGGGCATGCATCTCAGGTCATCCCACCTGCCTCTCCTTATTGTCTCCTTGACCCTAGGTCTATATTCCAAGCCCCGCTTTTTTTCATGTAGGAGTTATTTTTTTTCCTCCATAAAAATACAAAAGATAGCCAAGCACGGTGGTGCACACCTTTAATCCAGCACTCGGGAGGCAGAGGCAGGAAGAGTGCCGTGAGTTCAAGGCCAACCTGAGACAACATAGTGAATTCCAGGTCAGCCTGGGCTACAGTGAAACCCTACCTTGAAAAACCAAAAATAAATAAATACAGAAGATGTAAAGGTGAACACTATTTTGACCCTAGGCTCTGTGACCACTATACCTGGAGTATATACCATCCCTGCTCCCAATGGATAGGGAGGGTTTTAGGGAAATGTTTAACTCCTCAGTTCACCTGAATAATCGTGAGATGCACCGTCCATTTCCGCAGGTGAATTCATAGTCAGCACAAGGGCTTCTGGTGCAATTCTGCAGCTCGTCAAGGGCATCAGCACAGTCTGCGTCTCCATCGCACACCCAGGTTTGGGGAATGCACTTCCTGCTGGGAGGTCTGTTATTTGCACAGAAAAACTGGGAACTTGAGCAGCTCTTATTTTCTGAAACACACAAGGATCAGGAACCATCTCAGGGTTATGGAAGCATTCAATTCTCATGATTTATTGTACTGCACATTCTGAAGGATAATAAGAAAAAAATGATACATTGCCATGGAAATCTATGATCGTCATGGTAATCTACCATGGTAAGACTACCATGTCAATAATCACCATAATGTATCATTTCCATGGCAATACTAGATTGTTATATATGTACCTCAAAATTACATCTTAATCCCTTTGGACCTTAAATTTTACAGAAGTAAAAAAAGAGGAGGGAGGGTGCTGGAGAGATGGCTCAGCAGTTAAGGCACTTGCCTACAAATCTAACAACCCTAGTTTGATTCCCCAGTACCCAAATACTACCTGATGCACAAAGTGGTGCATGCACCTGAAGTTCATTTGCATGTAGCTAGAGGCCCTGGCACACCCATTCTTTCTGTCTTTTTGCTCTCTGTCTTGCAAATAAGTAAATAAAAACTTTTTTTGAAAAATGGGGCTGAGGGGCTGGAGAGATGACTTAGTGAGTAAGGTGTTTGCCTACAAAGCCAAAGCATCCTGGTTCAATTCTCCATGACCCATGTAAGCCAGATGCACCAAGGGGCGCACACATCTGGAGTTCATTTGCAGTAGTTGGAGGCCTTGGCAGGCCCATTCTCTCTCTCTCTCTCTCTCTTTCTCTCTCTCAAATAAATAAAATATATTTTAAAATGGGGTTGGAGGGCTGGAGAGATGGCTTAGCGGTTAAGGCGCCTGCCTGCTAAGCCGAAGAACCCAGTTCCAATCTCCAGGTCCCACGTTTAGCCAGATGCAAAGTGACGCAAGGGTGCAATGCCGCACTTGCCCACAAGGGGGCACACACATCTGGATTTCATTCGCAGCAGCTGAGACTGCTGGCGCACCCATTCTCTGTCTCCTTCTCCCTCTCTGCCTGTCTCCCTCTGTGTCTCTCTCCACAAATAAATAAAATAATTTTTTAAAAAATTTTTTTAAATGGGGTTGGAGAAATAGCTCCATGCATAAAGCACTTGCTATCACGAGGACCCTCATCTGATCCCAACACTCTTGTTAAAAACCGGGCATGAAGCCGGGCATGGTGGTGCACACCTGTAATCCCAGCACTCGGAAGGCAGAGGTAGGAGATTCACCATGAGTTCAAGAGCAGCCTGAGACTACATAGTGAATTCAAAGTCAGCATGGGCTAGAATGAGACCCTTCCTCAAAACACACACACACACACACAACAATACAGCCGGGCACAGTGGCGCACGCCTTTAATCTCAGCACTCGTGAGGCAGAGGTAGGAGGATTGCCATGAGTTCGAGGTCACCCTGAGACTACAGCTAATTCCAGGTCAGCCTGGACCAGAGTGAGACCCTACCTCAAAAAACCAAAAAAAGACCAGGCATTATAATATATGCTAGTAATACCAGCCAGCCTAGCTGAATCAATAAGGTCCAGGTTCAGTGAGAAACTCTGCCCCAAAATAAGGTGGAGAGGGCTGGAGAAATGGCTCAGCAGTTAAGGCACCTGCCTGCAAAGCCTAATGACCGAGTTCAATTCTCCAGTACGCATATAAAGCCAGATGCAGTACATCTGTAGTCTGTTTTCAGTGGCTGGAGGCCCCGGTACTCCCATCCTCTCTCGCTGTCTCTCTTCTCTTTATGTCTCTCTGCTTGCAAATAAATAAAAAAAAATATTGAAAAAATATAAGGTGGGGAGCAATTAAGGAAAATACCCAATGTTGACCTCTAGCCTCCACATGCATGCACACACATGCACATGTTTAAAAAAAAGTCAGCATAATGTAGCACTTCATTGAATCTTCCATGAAGTTAATGTAAGACCCACTTTGGTAATTTGTCAGATATCATTTTAATAAAAGCACAAACTAAGAATGATATTTTGATATCAGAGTTAGGCCTCTAACACTGGTCTTCTTTCTCTAACCTTAGTGCTTTTCAACTACATTATAGCGACCACCTCCCATAATAAGAGAGGGAAAAGGAGACAGCGGCATTGCCAGAAAGCATGACACCGGATGAGATGCTGACTCAGAATTATTATTGTCTGCCAAGCAAAATCAGAGGCATTGTCCCCATCTCCATTGAAGGAGGGGTAGGGCGCTGATTCAAGTCAGTACACTTGGAAGCAACCTCCAGAGCCATGGCATGTGAGCGCTAGGAGGCCCCTGTCCTTATTGTTCTACCAGGAAAAGATACTCTACTCTGCTAAGGCACCTCGGGCAACTTCATGTTTGCAATGGACAATGGTACTCTACACGCCTATGAACAGAACACTACAACTTCCCAACCCCCAGCTCCTAGATTGAAGGGGATATTCAATGCATGATTAGTTGTCTCCAACTAAGTTCCCTTGTCTGTTCTAGAAATGGAAGACAAAGTTTTTTTACATATATATATATTAAAAAAGCAGGGTGTGGTGGCGCGCGCCTTTAATCCCAGCACTCAGGAGGCAGAGGTTGGAGGATTGCCGTGAGTTCGAGGCCACCCTGAGACTACAGAGTGAATTCCAGGTCAGCCTGGACCAGAGTGAGACCCTACCTCAAAAAACAAAACAAAAAAACAAACAAACAAAAAAATGTAACCAGGAGTCGGGCATGGTGGCGCACGCCTTTAATCCCAGCACTTGGGAGACAGAGGTAGGAGGATTGTCATGAATTTGAGGCCACCCAGAGACTGCATAGAGAATTCCAGGTCAGCCTGGGCTAGAGCAAGACCCTATCTGGAAACACCCCACTTCCCCCAAAATGTAACCAGATGATTTTCAACTGAGCAAAGTAGAAAAGTAAAGGTCCATCCTTTACTTCCACATAACTGAATGCTACAAAACTCAGGCACTCTACTGTGTTTTCCTGAGGACTAACTCATTCACTTACCACAGTGATGCCTTGCATCCTCGTCACTCATGTCCCCACAGTCATTATCGCCATCACAGACCCAGTCATTTGGGATGCACCTGCCAGCATCACACCGGAACTGATTACTTGAGCAGGTTTGCTCAGAGCGTGCTGAAAAGATAAGAGTGTGTGAGTGTGCAGAGACAGCATTGCCTACTCACTACCAATGACACACTCGCAAAGGTCTCTACATCAGTGACCAACGGTTTAAGGGGAACGTGCTCAACCGACGGTGCAAAGTCCTAACCATCTTTGGTGATGTGGATGGCATTCAATATTCGTTCCTCTCCCCTGCCCCCATGACCTCCGCGATGAGATAATCACTAACACGCATGCTTGTATTTTAAAATCATCCTACAGCCTTCTACATCCGTCACCAACAAAAATCTCATTTTATCAGCATCAGCCAGGAACTTCCTGGTCAGCTCTTTACAGTGCTCTGTATGAGCAGGTCTTTGATGAACATCTACAAGATGGTTTCAGGACCCCAGCTGGGGCGGGAGCAATGAGAATGGGCTCTCAAGGTCGCATGCCATGCTTGCTGTGACTGATGACTTACTACAGGTGGTAGGTTCGTCAGAGCCGTCCGAACAGTCGACTTCTTCATCACAGTACCACTGCTGCGGAATGCATCGCGGGGGAGACGTGCACTGGAACTCGTTGCTGCTGCACGTGTGCGTGACTGGAGGAAGGGCAAAAGATCAAAACCCGAAGCAAAACACAAACAGGGGCCTTTCTGTCTTTCCTGTCTCTGAACAGGACGGCTGCTGCCAGGGGAGATGAGGCCTGGGGGCCTTCCTTTAGAAGGAGGAGTATGAGAGATGGGGCCAATCCTGCCCAGTATCCCAGAAACCAAAAATCTAAGTTTTGTTTGTTAGAAAATTCTGAAGAGTGGCTGGTAAAGAGGCACATGTCCACAGATCCAGCTGCTTGCTAGGGTGGCTGCTAATGAGGCAGATTGCTTGAGGCCAGAAGTTCAAGGCCACTAAGACAGGGAGTAACAATAATGAAAAATAATAAATATTTCAGTAAAGGGAATGGAAGAAGGGGGACCAAAGAGGGTATGGAAGGGAATTATGATCCAGATACACTGTGGAGGATCACACATTTGTGTGGATATTTGTATGGATATTAAATCACAAATTATTTCTTATGCTATAATATAAAATTAAATGGATTGCCCAGCATGGTGGTACACACTTTAATCCCAGCATTCGGGAGGCACAGGTAAGAGGATCACCATGAGTTTGAGGCCACCCTGAGACTACATAGTGAATTCCACATCAGCCTAGGCTAAAGTGAGACCCTACCTCGAAAAAAAAAAAAAAAAAACCAAATGGATTAAAATTTCCATCTCACAAACACTATCTTTTAATCACAAGTATTTAAAGTTAGTAAAAAGTCCTCCTCTTATTCATTATAATACAGAACATCTATTAGAGCAAATGGGAAACTCTCTTCAAGTAATCTACTTAGATGTTATTTCTGATCTACATGGCTCCCTTGTTTTGGCCCATGATTTGGGGTGGGTGGACTGCTAGGGAAGCAGAGGACCCCAACGGTGGACAGTAACTCCAATCTGCCCAACATTATAGCCTGAATTCTGCTTCCTTGTGCTGCTGTTGTAAGTGCTCTTGTTGGGGTCCCCTGTAGTGTCCTTGGCAGAGGGCTCATGACATACATGCATAACAGGGAGGAGGAGCAATTAGTACAGGCCATCGTTTCAGTGAACCAAGTTGCTAAATAGGAAATAAAGGTTTCTGAAATATAAGCATCAAGACAGAAAATTGGTCTCGAGAGATGTCTTAGTTAAGACACTTGCCTGCAAAGCCAAAGCCCCAGGTTTGATTCCCCAGTACCCACATAAAGCCAGTTGCACAAGGTGAGATAGGCATCTGGAGTTCATTTGCAGTGGCTGGAGGTCCTGGTGCAGTGCCCGTTCTCTTTCTCTCTCCCCATCTCTTTCTCTTACTCCCTCTCTCATAAATAAATTTTAATTTTTTTTTTGAGGTAGGGTCTCTACTCTAGCCCAGGCTGACTTGAAACTCACTATGTAGTCTCAGGGTGGCCTCAAACTCATGGTGATCCTCCTACCTCTGCCTCCCAAGTGCTGGGATTAAAGGCATGCGCCATGTCCAGCTTAAAAAAATTTTTTTAAAGAGATAAGGTTTGTCGTGGTGGTGCACACCTTTAATCCCAGCACTTGGGAGGCAGAGGTACAAGGATCGCCATGAGTTCAAGGCTACCCTGAGACTACATAGTGAATTCCAGGTCAGCCCGGGCTAGAGTGAGACCCTATCTCAAAAAAACTAAAAAAAAAAAAAAGAAATAGGGTTGGAGAGATGGCTTAGCAGTTAAGATGCTTGCCTGCAAAGCCTAAGGACCCAGGTTCAATTCCCCAGGACCCACATAAACCAGAGGCACAAGGTAGTGCATGTGTCTGGAGTTCATTTACAGAGACTAGAGGCCCTAGTGTACTCATTCTCTCTATATATCTGCCTCTTTCTCTCTCTCTCTCAAATAAATAAATAAATTTTTAAGAGAGATAGATTGGCTTTCAAATGGGAGAAATAGCTCTCCAGAAAAATTGGGATTGTAGGGCTTCTCAAATCATTCTAATCACATCTTACTGAACTGACTTCCACATCTACTTAAAAACTCAATCTTGATCATTAAAATTAGTACATGCATAGCCGGATCCTAGCCATCGGGAGGCAGAGGTAGGAGGATCGCCATGAGTTCAAGGTCACCCTGAGACTACCATAGTGAGTTCCAGGTCAGCCTGAGCTACATTGAGACCCTTCCTCGAAAAAACAAGCAAACAAAATTAGTACCTCCAGGCTATTGATAACTACATTAGTTCAAGACTTGCATCCCCCTCCCATGTGCAAACAAGTGACCCTAATTAAACTCACTGAGTCACCAAAAAAGAAGCAGGAAAGCATACAGGAGGAGAGTTGGGAAGAAGAGGTTCAGTAGAGGTAGCAGAGTGACAAGAGAAATTGTCAAGGGAAATCAAAGCCACCAGCAGAGAAGTAGCTTTGTCATACTTACCGCAGTAAGTGGGGCTTTCATCACTCATATCACCACAGTCATTGTCTCCATCACACAAGTAACCTCGCGGAATACAGATATTTGTATTCTGGCATTTTGTGTACCCAGGCTGGCAAGTGCGGTCAACTGGAAAGACAACCCAGGCAAGCATTTTTAACAGGTGCACCAAATATCAAATCATAGATGATGTCCACTGAAACTGAAGTAGTGCAGGGCTTGAGCCATGGGAAGAGATGACACAGAGGCACAGCCCATAATACTTATGCTACTAATGGATTCTCTAACAAAAATGGATATTATGAGCTAGTGCTAGGGGGACAGAGGGATGAGGGAGAGAGGTTGCTTAACAAGAGCCCTAGCTATCAGTTAAATAAAATATGGAAGAGGGCTCGAGAGATGGCTTAGCAGTTAAGGGCGCTTGCCTGCGAAGCCTAAGGACCCATGTTCAACTCTCCAGATCACACGTAAGCCACAGGCACAGAGGTGAGGTAAACACAAAGACGCACATGCCCACTAGGTGGCGCATCATCTGGAGTTAGATGGCGGTGGCTGAGGCCCTGGTGTGCCAATTCTCTCTCTCTCTAAAAAAAATATGGAAGGAGGCTGGAGGGATGGCTTAGCGGTTAAGGCATTTGCCTGCAAAGCCAAAGGATCCCGGCTCAATTCTCCAGGACCCATGTAAGTCAGATGCACAAGGGGGCACATGCATCTAGAGTTCGTTTACAGTGGCTAGAGGCCCTGGCGCACCCATTCTCTCTCTCCCTCTGCTTCTTTCTCTCTCAAATAAATGAATAAATAAAATATATTTTTAAAAGAGAAAAAACATGGAAGGAATAGGTGAAATACAATTAAAGGTGGACACCACTGCGCCTGGCTTTATAATAATGTATCCAAACCTACCCTCTGCTTTTCAAATATGTACATGCTAAGATGTCAAGGTACAGATGCTAAAAGTATTCTTAAACATGTGTCAACTGGCCAGATGTGGTGGTGCACACCTTTAATCCCAGCACTCAGGAGGTAGAGGTAGGAGGATTGCCGTGAGTTCGAGGTTACACTGAGACTACCCTGAACTAGAGTGAAACCCTACCTCAAAAAAACAAAACGAAAAAAAAAATGTGTCAACTGTTTTTGTAGAAACCAATTGCTCTCAGATTGGATTTGAGACCCAATCCATGAGACGGAATTCATGCCTGGAACTGAAAACTTAGTCAAAAACATATGGCAGAGGAGGTCAAAAACCCTAGGAGAGTAAGCTTGCTGTTGCCTGGATAAAGGAATATTTTATGCCCACTGAATTGCCCTCTAAGCACTTTTTTTGAACTTTTTTCTTTTCTTGTCTTGTCTTGTCTTGTCTTTTGTGTTGTGTGTGTGTGTGTGTGTGTGTGTGTGTGTGTGTGTGTGTGTGATGAAGTCTCTTATTTACTTATTATTTATTTGAAAGAGAGAGGGGAAATGAGCACGCCAGGGCCTCTAGCCACCGCAAACTAACTCCAGATCCATGTTCCACCTTGTGCATCTGGCTTACGTGGGTCCTGGGGAATTGAACCTGGGTCATTGGCCTTCACAGACAATTGCCTTAACCACTAAGCCATCTCTCCAGCCCCTCTAAACACTTTTTTAAATGTTTATGCCCATATATTAATGCTACTCTCATTTTTGATTAGAGAAGATTCCTTTTTCAGATGACAGTGACCACTGGGGTGACTCAAAATTCAAAGTCACCATAGTGCTAAGAAGAAGTGACAGTGTAGTGTTCAGCACTGGGACACCTCCATCACATCCTCCAAGGCTAAAGGAAGGGGAGGACCTCTTCCAGACACAAAATGACCATGATATTCATGACCTCACAGCAGCTGATGCCACCTACACGAAACCTGAAATAATGGGAGGGATGAAAATAATGGCATCCAACTAAAAGAGATGGCTCAGCAATTAAAGGCATTTGCTTGAAAAGCCTTTTGTTTGTAAATGCTAAGGGTTCAAGTCCCCAGTACCCACAAAAACCAAAATAACAAAGTTACTCAAGCATCTGGGGTTCATTTGCGGACCCTGGCATACCATGCTCATGCTCTCTCTCCCTCTCTCTCTCTTTCTCTCTGCTTGCAAATAAGTTAAAAAATTTAAATAGAAGAGAAGAGAGACTAGTTTAAAATAAGGAGTTTAATCGGATGTGTTGGCATACACCTTTAATCCCAGCACTCGGGAGGCAGAGGTAGGAGGATCACCATGAGTTTGAGGCCACCCTGAGACTACAGAGTGAGTTCCAGGTCAGCCTGGACCAGAGTGAGACTCTACCTTGAAAAACCAAAAAAAAATAAAAATAAAAATGATAAAAATAAGGAGTTTAGTGGAGGGGGAATTTTGGAGAGGGAAAGGGTAAGTATTATGAGGAGTTTATGATCATGGTATATTATCTATTATATTTATGGGAGTTGTCAATAACACATTTAAAAATCATTAACTAGCCAGGTGTGGCAGCACACGCCTTTAATCCCAGCACTTGGGAGACAGAGGTAGGAGGATTGCAGTAAGTTGGAGGCTACCCTGAGAATATATGACTCATGCCAAGTAAGCCTGGGCCAGAATGAGACCCTACCTCAAAAAAAAAAAAAATCATTAACTGAAGAAAACCTAGCAAACCTTATCCATAATGCACTTATGCATTATATTTGTTAGTAATTGTTGGTGAATTTTTAATCTAGCAAGACAAAAACCAAGGACAAAATACTCAATATTAAACTATAAGCTGGCTATATAGATCCATCATTTTGTTGATTGTATCAAAAGCAAATTTATGCTTTAGATAAACACATAGATTTTTCTTTTCAGCTAGGCAATTTTTCATGCAAAAATCTTATTTCCACTTGGACCTTTCCACATTTTCAGATGACTACTGGGAAGGCTCAAAACTTAGAGTGCACTGAAAAGAAAAGTGGAGTGTTCAGCACTAAATGAGACACCTTTATCTCATCCTCCACGGCTCAGGAACCCTTGCAGAAGAGGTGTTGGAAATAATGTAAAAGCCATAGGATGGGGCTAAGGGGAGGGTGCTTTAAATGTCTTCCAGACCTGCAGATGAAATACATAATATTGGGCCCATTAACATGTGGTCATGGATGATGACATCAAAATAGAAGAGGGAGGGCTGGAGAGATGGCTTAGTGGTTAAGGTACTTGCTGCAAAGCCAAAGGACCCAGGTTCAATTCTCCAGATTCCACGTAAGCCAGACGCACAAAGTGGCGCATGCATCTGGAGTTCTTTTGCAATGGCTGGAGGCCCTGGTGTGCCCATTCTCTACACCTCCTCTCTCATAAATAAACAAACAAGCAGAAGAAGGACTCGTTGGAAAGAAAAGAGGTTAGGTGGAGGGCACACAAAGGAGCACAGTTGGAGGGGATTATGATCAGGATATATTGTGTACATGTACGAAGGCTGTCTATAAAGTTATTTTTATTTATTTATTTATTTTTGGTTTTTCGAGGTAGGGTTTCACTCTAGCTCAGGCTGACCTGGAATTCACTGTGTAGTCTCAGGGTGGCCTTGTTAATTTTTATTTTATTTATGTATTAGAGACAGAGAAAGTGAGAATGGGCACACCAGGGCCTCTGGCCACTGCAAACGAACTCCAGACGTATGCGTTACCATGTGCATCTGGCTTATATGGGACCTGGAGAATCAAACAAGGGTCCTTAGGCTTCGCAGGAAAGTGCCTTAACCACTAAGCCATCTCTCCAGCCCAATGGCTATTTTTTTAAAGAAATTTCACATCTCATGATCTTAGCAAGACCCATGTTCAAAAGTACTTAGGATAAAACTTACGGCAATTTTTCTCATCTGAAGTGTCATTGTCGTGGCAGTTGTTCATGCCATTGCAGACATATTCCAGAGGTATGCACCTTCCATTGCTGCAAGTGAATTCTGTGGTCTCATTGCAGTTCCTAAACTGGCAGCCTACTTCATCACTATTGTCACCACAGTCATTGTAGAAGTCACAGCGGTAACTATACTGGACACAACGCCCATTGGCACAAGTGAAGGCTGTTGGCTGGCAGGTGTGAAATGCTACAAGGAAAAGACATTGAAAAAAATCAAAAGATTATCCTAATTTCCAAAAGATAGAACTAGATAAAAAATAATAAAAATTGCCAGGTGTGGTGCCTTTAATCCCAGCACTTGGGAGGCAGAGGTAGGAAGGTCACTATGAGTTTGCGGTCACCCTGAGACTACATAGTTAATTCCAAGTCAGCCTGCACCAGAGTAAGACCCTACCTTGAAAAACCAAAAATATAATAATAATAATAATAATAATAATAATAATAAGCTCATCTCAGTTACAAAAAAGCATGCAAATACAGTTTAGTTAAGGAAAACAACTGTGTAAGCCTGTTCCAAAAGGGTACCCAATTTCAGAACTCCCAGAAAGCCCATTGTATTTTACTCCATTGACATGAAAACATTCTCTCTCTCTCTCTCTCTCTCTCTCTTTCAAAAACGAATAAATAAAGGTGTGCACCATTACACCTGGATATTTTTGTCTTACAATATATCCTGGTACCTTTGTAAGTTAGGGTTACTGCCCGAGTCCAGTAGAGGCAAGGTTACAAAAGAATCACAAGGAAAGCATGATAAGGTTAATATCCTTTCTTGAAACATAAGTGCACTCTGTACAAATGAGCCTCACCATAGTACTGAGGTGTAATAGTTGACAAGAGGAGCCTTGCAAGCTTCTGTGTGTCCAGTATTCACTGAATTGTCATGTTTTCAGGGGGGACCTTTAATGTTCAGTCTGTTGGACATTCTTTGTGAACCATTCAGTTTTATAGATGAACTGTCTGAAACTAAGCACCTTTCCCAAGGCTATACAGCTTGTGAATGTGATAGCCAGGATTTTAAAAGAAATATAGTATGGGTTATCAAACCCGTTCATGCACAGCAGGCTTTTATACCAAACATTGGCATAATGACATCCTTAGCAACTAACAAAATGCAGAAAGTGTAGCTCACCACAGACAGATTGCACCTCATCACTGCCATCACCACAATCATTGTCATTATCACATTTCCATTGCTCCACAATGCAGTGCCCATTGAAGCAGGTGAATTGGGAATCACTGCACCGGGCACCAGTATCCACAATACAGTGCTTGTTATTGTTGGCCAGATACCACTGGCCTTCACGTGGACATTGACACTCTGCACCATTTGGGCCTGGCACGGGAAGAAGCAAAAGATGAATGGATAGTGTTTGCAACACAGCTTCTAAATACAACAACATCACCAATCCACCTTAGACTATATTCTGAGTCATTCTTCCACTGAAAATAACCACTAATATCTCACATGTGTGCTGTCTGAAAAGCCAGTATCAAATGCATGTAGTGGGCTGGAGAGATGGCTTAGCAGTTAAGGCGCTTGCCTGCAAAGGTTAAGGACCCAGGTTCCATTCCCCAGAACCTATGTAAGCCACACACACAAGTTGACACACGTGCATGAGGTGGTGCACATGTCTGGAATTCAAGCGCAGTGGCTAGAGGCCCTAGCGTGCTAATTCTCTCTCCATCTCTCTCTCGCTCTCACTCCCCTAAAAAAAAAAAAAAAACAAATGCAGGTATTATTATGAGGTCATTCTCTATGAACCATATCACCCTAAAATAGCAACTGCGAAACCTCCTTAGCAGAAAATTGACATTCTTTTATAAGGAATGTAAGCTCACTGGTGGACTTCTTATTCAAGTCATGAAGTGAGACAACCAAAGGCCTCATCTCCTTCCATCAAGCTTCCAGCAAATCTGCCTTTGTAAGCGGGTTCCATGGAGAGTAGAAAAGAAAGGGCTGGGAAGATGGCAATGGGCGGCAGAGCCAGAATCTGGAAGCTCACAGGCCAGGTAGAGTGGCCCATGTGAAGTGACCAGAACATAACAAGGGAGACTCAAAGAAAAGTGAGAAGAGGACCAATATACCAGGTAGCACTTGACTTAATCCTAGTACTTGGGCAGCAAAGTTAGGAAGATTGCTGTGAGCTCAAGGCCAAACTGAGACTACATAGTTAATTCCAGAGAGAGAGAGAGAGAGAGAGATACACACGATGAAAAAAGAAATCTGACAAAACCTCAAAATATAACCTTAAATCTATTTTACCAGTACCATGAAATCATGGTGAATGGATTTTTTGGGGGGGAGGGGGTCTTTTGTACTGTATGTGTGTGGAGGTGCATTGAGTGTGAGGAGGCCTCAGGACAACCTCAGGTGACATTACATCAGAATCCTCGTTGGCCTGGACCTGGCCTAGATTGCTAGATTTGCTGGCTGGTACATTCAGGGATCCTCCTGTCTTCACATCCCCAGTGTTGGGATGACAGCATGCGTGGCATTTTTATATGGGTGCTGGGGACAAAGTCAGGTCCTCATGTTTTCTTTACCAGTGGAGATCTCTCACCAGCCCTTCTTTTCTTATTGTTCGTGGTGATATTCCTTTATCTTCCCTTACCAAGTGTTCTTTATTTATCATTAAGTATTATTACATCATTATACTTACCTGGGGTACAGATGTGACTGCAGCCCCCATTAAACTCATCACAAGGATTGCTACACTGCTGTTGCTCATTTTTTGTAACCGTGCTAATACCCATGGGGCGGGAGGAAAAAGTGGTGGTCACGGCGATCTGATCTGACCCATCATATTTGTTAGCTCGGTATACTTTTTTGGTGAAGATGTCAGTCCAGTAAATGTACTGTCCATAGAGGGTCAAGCCAAAAGAATGATAGGCGGTGCTGACAACAACTTCACGGTTCAAGCCCATGAGAGTACTGCGCTCAATCTTCTGCCTAAAACGAAGTTAGAAAGAAATACAACTGCTGAAATCCAGAAAGAATCCTAACAGTTAAGCCCAGGTACTCACTTATCCTAGCCCCTGCGGTATAAAGCAGTTAGTGTCTTTTGGTGATAGGAGGTCTTATTTGTATATCAAACGATGGTCTAGAAATTATTTGCTTTCAGAGAATAATATTACCCTTCAGGGTGAAATTACAAATAAGGGAACATTGGCAGATAATTTCTGCAATACATGGGGCACCACACCCTTAGCATTTATTTCTTTGAGATATTTCCCCTAAAAACATCACTGCTGTGCTTCAAATAAGAAAAATGGAGTAGATGCTAGGAAATAAGAAAATGCAGATTCCTAACTATCATGAAAAAAATCATTTCACACCCCCCTCAACAACTATTCCCCTAATATGACTGGAATCAACTTGGAAAACATCCATTGAAAGATAAAGCCTGAAAGTATTATGATAGTTTTCTAGGACCTACTGATCATAAATTTACTTATGTTTATAATCATAGTGACACACCTTTGGGCAGTTGGGTTTCATAACTATTCTATCTCTTGATAGAGATAAGTTTTCATGACTACATTTGCCAAGCTAGAATCAAAAAGAGTTCCTACAACTGTGATTCTACATTTCGGCAATGTCTTCATGGTAGACTGCATTTTATCACATCCATCAGATCCTTTACAAGTTAGAGGAAAAACAGCTTTTCAACACCCACATAAGTCACCAAAGGCACCTACAGACTAGCATCCGCCCAGTAGAGAAGGTCTGTCTCACGGTCCAGGGTAAGTCCATTGGGCCAAACTAGGCTGGTGTTCACAATGGGCACCCGGAAGTTTCCTCCCAATGTGGCTCTCTCAATTTTGGCCTGAGTACCCCAATCAGTCCAGTACATGAACCTAGTTATCAAAAGAAACCACAATTAATTCACTAGGAATCTTTTCCACTTAATCAAATGAGTATTGATGCTTCCCACCTTCCCATTAATAGGGAGTTTTGACCCAGGTCTCCCTCATAGAAGGAGAAAATAAATGACACCATGGCATACCCTCGGCAGGGATCTAACACAATAGCTCTTGGTTTTGAAACACGGGCTATCACAGTACGCTTAGATCCATCTTCAGCCATAGAATTAATTGTCTGGTTGGTGTAGTCACTGTAATAAATTCGTCTATTGATCCAGTCAAAGGCAATGCCATCACAAGTTCCTATATCTGAACACACAAGTAGACACACAAAAGAAGCACACAAAGGTGTTAAAGAGTCTCAATATGCATTAAGAACACTGGCCACCCATGGATGTTGACGCAGTTAAATCTACTGCCAAGGCTAGCTCCACCTGGAGCGCACTTACCCGAAACAATGACAGTTGGAGAAGTGATCCCTGAATACAGGCTAACATAGGAAATCTGGCCACGCCCAGGGCCTAAATACTGTGTGAAGAAGATTCTACTATCTCTGCTGTCATAATCCAGAGCAATGATAGGACTGTCCATGGTGATTTCTTGGAAAGGTGGACTGTGATCTTCAAGGTTAAAGTGTAAACTTCTCAAGGATTTATCCAAGGCAAAAATGAGGAAGTCTTCTCTGGAAATGGTACAGCTCTTACCATCACTATCCAGAGTCCCAAAAGCACAGCCACACTTTGGGGTTTGTGTTTCAGGCAAAGCAAAACAAAAATGGGAGCATCCTCCATTATTTTGCAAGCAGGGGTTGTTGTTGACCGCTGCTGGTGACCGGGGCTGGACATGCTCATCAAAGACAGTCACATCTCTGAGCCAGTCGATATTGTCTCTTATCACTGATGGTGGCTCTACGTGCCCTGGTTCCTTGCTAGCTCGGAAAATTTTTTTCAAGTTCCTATCCACCCATATGATGGAATTTTCAAAAACAGTGATGCCATAAGGAGTTGGGTAGCGACTGCCGTAACGAATCACTTCAGACTCCCCTCCATGGAGATTGATCCTTGCAATTAGGTCTAAAGAATCATCAACCCAGTAAATGTAGTCACTGCTGCCGTCCACTGCCAAGCCGCGTGGTGTGACGATGCCTTCGGACACAAGTACAGTTCGGTTGGAACAGTCAAGGAAAGAACGTTCAATCTTTGGTATCTGCCCATAGTCAGCCCAGAAGAGATATCGGTTCTTGGGGTCAACAACAATATGCCGAGGCATATCCACTGTGACTTTAAGGAGAACGCGGCGGTAGGTAGTATTGATCCGCAGAACTTCTATCAGTGTCTCAGACACAAAGGCATTGGTGAAGTAGAGATTGCCTATGGGAAAATGAAAGTGGGCACTGGTAAACGGAAAACCATGAAAAAAGGAAAGGGGTGCTTTGTCAAATTCAGCACAAAATAGGAACTAAATATAGCACTTCTTCAAACTACAGAAAACATGCCCATTTTCAATAGATTACAGTTCACCACAAATTTGGCACACTCTCTACCAAAGTGTATTTTCCAGAATGTCTTTTCTCTTCTACCTAGGGCACTACATGTTTAATAGTCACCATCAGGTCTTTCTAACTAAATGTGTTTTCATCCCCTAGACCTCCTAAAAGCCACCAAATCCAAAGTTCACTTCCCTTTGAGTATTAAAGTACAATATAAAGGCTGGAGTATAATAATTATGTGAAGACAGTGTAATGAATAAAAGGTGCTTTCACTGATTCCATGTAAAGTCAGTTATTGAGCTGTCTATATTGTGCATCTATGCCGTTCCTTTATCTGTCTTAAAATAGTCCTAGAGAAATGAGGCCAATATAAAATGTTACATCTCTACATGAGATGGGGAGAGGGGTATTCATCTCTACCCCAGGCTCATCAAATGTCTATAAAGGTTATCTTGTATTGTTTTATTTTATTACTCATAGCCTAGGCTGACCTTGAACTTACTGTATATGTTAGGATGACCTTCAACTTCAGATCCTCCTACCTCTGCCTCCTAAGCACAGGGATTACCACAGTGCACCACAATACCCTGCCACAGTAAATACTTCTTTCACAAGTATTCAACTCTGCCACTGTAACATGAAAGCAGCCAAAGTTTGTTGACTATCAGAAATGGTACACTTTTCATGAAGTAGGAACCCTTAAAGTCTTATTTAACTCTAGAACCATATTAACTATACTTACAGTATCTAACTGTGCATACTTATTAATCCTGTCAGTACAGATACCCATCTGATTAGAATTGTGTTATATACTCCCCAAAAGTTATTTCTCTTAATGTTCATATCCATATATTAATGCTACTCTCACATTTGGTTAGAGAAGCTCCTCTTTTCAGATGGCGGTGACCTCTGGGATGACTCAGAAGGCACCACAGTGCTGAGAAGAAGTGACAGAGGAGTGTCACTAAAACATCTCTTAACACACCTTCCAAAACTCAGGGTCCATTGCGGAAGAGGTGACAGGAAGAATGTAGGAGCCAAAGGAAGGGTAGGACTGCTTACAATGCACGCTACCAGACACAAAAAGGCCTGGATATCCATGACCTTGCAGTGCCTGGCACTACCTACCCAAGACTAACATAATAGGAGAAAAAGATGATGACATCAAAATAAAAGACTGATTGGGTGGGAGAGGGGATATGGTGGAGAGTGGATTTGAGAAGGGGAAAGTAAGGGGGCAAAGAATTATCATGGTTTATCGTGTATCGTTATGGAAGTTTTCAATAAAAAATTTATTATTTTACTTTATTTATTCGAGAGAGAGAATGGGCACACTAGGACCCTCAGATGCTGCAAATGGACTCCAGAAGTTGTCAATAATAATAAAAAAGTTAAAGAATTGAATAGCAATTCAAACCTAAGTGCACAAATCAATATAGGTAAATTAATGTAACACTGTGAGGCATATTAATATTACCAACTGTTCACAAGGTCTTTTATATATTAACAAGAGAATTTGCAACTAAATTGGCTAAGATTTAAAGTGAAATGAAGCCAGGCGTGGTGGTGCATGCCTTTAATCCCAGCACTTGGGAGGCAGAGGTAGGAGGATCACCATGAGTTCAAGGCCACCCTGAGACTACAGAGTGAATTCCAGGTCAGCCTGAACTAGAGTGAGACCCTACCTCACAAAACTAAAAGTAGTAATAATAATAGAGTGAAATGAATACTGACTTGTGAGATGCCTGATCTGTAACAAATGTGTCCACTGAAAACACTTTATTTATGTAAGAAACACATAGCTTAAAGACAGAATTGTTAGCCACCTGTAGTTAGACTCAACTCTCACATATCATAACAAGATGACAGATGAAAACATAAAGGCTTTTCAATGGAATCACTACACTCATGTACCTGCTACCCAGTCCACTGCAATGCCTCGGACTCCATTTGCTCCTATGCCAGAGGTAACGATGTTGTTAAAAGAAGACCCATCTGGTTTGATTCTGTGAATTGCATTGATGGCCGCCAGAGAGCTGCTAAAATCACACCAGTAGATAAAGCCAGAGGCGATGTCCACATCCACATGCAGCGCATTTCGTCCTAGAATGTTTGAGAACAGATCAAACACTGCTGTAGCTACAACCAGTATTTATAAAATGTCTGCGCTTCCTCTCAAACCCAAATTCCCGCTCTAAGCCCCTCACATTATGAGATGTAGGAACCTGCAGCCCAGATCTGAGTTTCTGAGTAGCATTTTCACAGACTAAGGAAGGGGTTCTGACCCTTTGAACAAGTGTCTGGGCAGAGGAGGTACAAGGTGAGCCTGGAACACCTTACTGAACCATGGCACAAGAAAGCACTGCAACATTATGAGATTTGAAAAGGGGCTCTTGATAGCTAAAATGGGCCAGATCGGAATTGATTAAAAGCTGAATCCATGGGCCACAAAGATGGATTAGCGGTTAAGCGCTTGCCTGTGATGCCTAAGGACCCCTGTTCGAGGCTGGATTCTCCAGGACCCAGGTAGCCAGATGCACAAGGTGGCACATGCATCTGGAGTTCGTTTGCAGTGGCTGGAGGCCCTGGTATGCTCATTCTCTCTCCCTCTCTCTCTCTCTCTCCCTCCCTCCTTTCCTCCCTCCCTCTTTCTCTCTCTGTCTATTGCTCTCAAATAAATAAATAAAATTTATATTTAAAAAGTTGAATCCATAATAATTTTTTAAAGATAAACTGGGGGAGGGACATATAGAACTTCCTCTAATAGAATATTTCTAATAAATGTGAAAGAATGACAGAAAAGCAAGACTAACATTATAAGCCCCAATTAAATAAGCAAGATCATCAATGGCTACTCAAGCCAATGGATGGGTAAAAGGTGCTTGCGGGCAAGAATATTCACAGGGCCAAAGTGTCAACGAAGCGATTCAATGTAAGCACCACTACAAGTTGACATTATGTTCTTCCTAAAGAGTTCATTCCAAGCATACAAAGCCATCTTTCAAGGTTTGTGTTATCTGGTTTTCACAGTGCCTTGCACTTGGTATTCCTTGTGATGCTCCTCTTGGGCAAATGTGTCCCTATCAACATTTTACACACTTACATTATGCAAGCATAAAGTGCTACAAAAAATGTGGTTTACTCCTTCTACATGAGATAGCAGCACGTCCTCTCCAGAGGACAGTTTTACTTTCTGACAAACTTGCTTTACTCTCCATTGCTCTAGGAGTGCAAAGTCTCTAGTCATGACCTGGATTTCTAAATGAGAGAATCTGGGATAAGGATCCACTCAGCACTGGGTTTAATAGTCTTCCAGATGATTCTGATGATCAAAGCAGTT
The DNA here is from genome assembly GCA_036365145.1 of Orientallactaga sibirica. NCBI lineage: Eukaryota > Metazoa > Chordata > Mammalia > Rodentia > Dipodidae > Orientallactaga > Orientallactaga sibirica. The sequence continues at coordinate 47,953,917 of JAEOAD010000004.1, read as the reverse complement.
TGCAAACCATGCTAAGCTGAACTAGTGTATTTAAAGGGAAAAAACAAGTTTCATCATGTGCTGGATCCTAACATGAAGAAACTGGAACCAGACGAGAATATCCTTATTTCTGAGTCACATACCTTGGCCCGCCACAGGCACCATGGCCTCAGCATGATCTGCCAAGTCCACGTTAAAGCCTCTGATGACAGATAGCATAGAAACAACAATGAATGAGGTATGTGGAGAGCAGGTCCGACCATCAGGATTGAGTTTATATCCAGTGGCACAGGCACAGGAGAACAGACCGCCTGGTACAGGCAGGCAAATCTGCTGACAAGCATTCACATTGTTGCTACAGCCATTTGAGGATCCAGCAATGCCTAAATGAAATCAAAATCAGTTTGAGTCAGCAAATATGTCATTATAAATATTAAAATTAGCTGGGTGTTGTGGCGCACACCTTTAATCCCAGCCCTCGGGAAGCAAAGATAGGAGGATCACCATGAGTTCAAGGCCACTCTGAGACTACATAGTGAATTCCAGGTCAGCCTGGGCTAGAGTGAAACCCTACTTTAAAAAACCACATCTCCAAACTTGTTGTTTTTGCTGGACTAGCACCCTACAAAACAGGAGTTTGTGAAATAATACCTGAAGAATTCAGAGAGCAAAACAGCAGTTAGAAAATGGGATAACATTTTTTCTTATACAACATTATAAAGATTAAGGAAGTCAGTATATAAGTTTATTTGCTTTTAGCCTATTGACAAATACACTCGCATATAAAGTTATAAGTGTCATTATTGGATCTTTGGTTAGAAGTTCAAAGCTATAAAACACCAAAAGTATTTGTTCAAGCAATATTATAAAGCTTAGTGGCTTAGTGGTTAAGGCACTTGCCTGCAAAACCTAATGGACTCGAGTTCAATTCCCCAGTACCCACATAAGCCAGATGCACAAGGCTTCTCGAGTTTGTTTGCAGCGGCTAGAGGCCCTGGTGCACTCATACTCATTCTCTCTCTCTCTCTCTCTCTCTCTCAAATAAATAAATATTTTTAAAAAGCTGTACAGTACTGAGGATTGAATATTGAATCCATGGCCTAAAAAATGCTATGTAAGTGTTCTACCAGTGCAGTATATTCCCAGCCAGAGTTTTCTGGTTAAAAATTAAAATTCTAGCCTGGCGTGGTAACACACACCTTTAATTCCAGCACATGGGAGGCAGAGGTAGGAGGCTTCTGCACTAGGGAGGATCACGTGCCTCAGATTACATAATGAAGCTAGACCATATTTCAAAAAAAAAAAAAAAAAAAAAAAGAATGGCTTCTGTGCACTGGAGAAGAACTCAGAAGATAAAAGTGTCTAAGGTCAAAAGAAATTTTCTTCTGGGAGAGGCTAAGGGAACACATAATAACACTGAGTTCAAGGGCACCCTGAGACTACATAGTGAATTCCAGGTCAGCCTGAGCTAAAGCGAGACCCTACCTCAAAAAAACCAAAAAAGGAAAGTTCTATCCTGTTAACAATTCCCTGGAAGTTATCCAACATAAGTTGAATGTGAACCATGAGAAATCATCCACCCATGATGGAGGTTCTATTATAACAAATAACACAGAATAAATGATAAGTGGTCTTTCAGATGCTAGATTAGTCCTTGGCATTCAACCATGCTTAAGAAAAAATTCAATTTCCAAGCATATGGACATACAAGGGACTGACTGTGCAAAAGTGCTTCTAAATGTAAGTGACAAGGATGGTGTGTGGTGAAGCATACATCTGCAAATGTGCTTCCTTGACAAATATACTCACTGCGTCTGTGGTAAACCCGAAGGCCCCTCAGGTTTGGAATGTTGTCTCTCAAGACTACTTTGTTGGTCCCAGAGGACTTGTCCACTCTTTCGATGACCTCATACTGTTCATCAGTATAGTAAAGGAAGGAACCAAAGACAGCAATTCCCCATGGGTGGGAAAGGTGGTGCACCAGGATCATGCGCTCTGTGCCATCCACATTTCCTCTTTCAATCTGAAGGAGCAAAATTCTCGTCAGCACGTTCTTGTACCTGTGGTTGAATCGGCCCCATCACAACTACACTGAGCAGACTAACATCTTCAAACACCATGGTGAAGAAAGGTGCTAACTCTCTCACCCCTACATGTGATATTCTGCTCAAAGGTACATTGCACAGGAGCTGATGGACCCTGGATTTAACATCTTCACCTACGGTTTCTGTAATAAGGGCAGGAGATATATATGCACACACCCCACCCCATACACACAATCACAGGATGGCAAGACTAGATGGGAGCCAAGGATGGTGCTGGGGTGATGGGAGGACAGATCACCTTCTGCACTCAGGAGGATCACCAGCCTCAGATTACATAATGAACCTAGACTATACTTCAAAACACACACACACACACACAAACACACACACACACAAAAGAACAGCTTCTGTACACTGGAAAAGAACTCAGAAGAAAAAAGCGACTAAGGGGAAAAGACAAGCAATTTTCTTCTGGGAAAGGCTAAGGGGACATGTAATCAATATCATTCTATAGTGAACTATGCACAAAGTGAACAAAATGGGACTTTGTGACAAGAACTGCTCCAATGAGAGGGGTTGGGAGAGAAGTGAGACCATCTGCTGGACACCTCCAAACGCTCAGAACCAGCTGCACATCCTCATACCACTCCTCTGCTGGTCACGGCCCAGTACAGCTTCTGCTCCTGGATATCGAGGGTGACGACCTCCAGGTGCTCCAGGTTCCCAGTGAAGAGAGTTTTTAGAGATGTGCCGTCCATGTTAGCACTTGCTATCTTAGCAGGAACCCCACTGTCCGTTCCTTGGTCTGACCAGTACAATTTCCTGCAAACACCAGAAAAACAAAGTGGATTAGAACAAAGGCCATCTATATATATTTAATATTTTATTTTTCTTTATTTATTTGAGAGAGAGAAATAGACCAGGCAGGGAGAGAGAGAGAGAGAGAAAGAGAGAGAGAAAGAGAGAAAGAATGGGCATGCCAGGGGTCTCCAACCACTTCGAACTCCAGATGTGTGCGCCCCCTTGTGTATCTGGCTTACATGGGTACTCGGGAGTCGAATCTGAGTCATTTGGCAAGCGCCTTAACCACTAAGCTATCTCTCCAGCTCCAATATGTATTTATTTAATGGAAATGTATTTCTTGTCTTCAGGATACTCATAGTTGATAAAGACAATCTCTTGTATACAATATGAAGTACTTAATCAGGGTTCTATCAATATCAGTATATTTCCCTGCTATTCTGGAGGTAGAAGATATTTTAAATTGTACCCAAAATAGGACAGTAGAATTTTCCACTTACTCTGTCTTACTCTTACAGCTTTCCATGTTCATTACAAGACAGAACATATTGTCTAGTGCTATGTTATTTTTATTCTATTTTATTTATTCTTAAAATTATTGTTATTATTATTATTGACATTGACCATTCATCACTTGAAGAAAACAGAGCAAATTACCACTTAGATCCCTCACAGTAAATATAGTTCAAAGTTATTTCTGTGGATTTCCAGGGCATATACATATATATTTCAAATGTCACACATGATTTCAGAAATGTCAATTTGAAATTAGGCATTTGAAATTAGGAGATGAGCATATGTACTAGTTAGGATCACTTACCCATGGGCAGGATCAATAGTTATTCCAACTGGAAAACCAGTGCCAAGAGCGGTGCCATCATTAGTGATCAGTGTTTTTCCATACTGCATATCTCCACGCAACGTCATCACCTATAGCCCAAAGTCCCTTATTAGAATTGGGTCTCTTTCAGGGAAACACAGGCAGCTCAAATGCAGAATTGACACAAGAAAAGCTTAAACATAGCCAGGGATGAGAGTTATGTGAAAAAGAGAAAGAATCTCAACAAGACAAGAAAAAATATATATATAACCTCCCAAATTCCTATTTTCAATTCACCCTAACATCTCTGAAGGAGTTTAGATGGTGAAAAGGGAGACTCCGCTGGGTAAACATACAGAACCATCGCTGGAGAAAATTCTAAAAATGCCTCCAGTTAACGGAAGACCCTATAAGATGCACAGGAGCTCTACCGCAAGATGAGTGGGCCGTGACACTCAGTGACCAATCACTGCACACAGTATTGCATATACGTGTCTGTGTTCTGAATAATGGAAAGGAGGCGTTTCAGTACTACCTCACTACTACCTGTCACTACCTTTTCCCAATGTGATCCATTTTTAATTATCATTGTTGAAAGCAGTGTTAAGATATACTAGAAATAAGCTGGGGGGAGGGGGTGGCACACTCCTTTAATCCCAGTACTCGGGAGGTAGAGGTAAGAGGATTGCCAAGAGTTCAAGGCCACCCTGAGACTACATAGTGAATTCCAGGTCAGCCTGAGCTAGAGTGAGATCCTACCTCAAAAAAAAAAAAAAAAAAAAAAAAAAAATATACTAGAAATGTGGGTCACTGGGGAACAGGCTATTGTTATATATATCTGGGGAGCCAGGCATGCCTGTAATTCCAGTCCACAGGCACTAAGTTCAAGGGAAACCTTGGTTACCAAGCAAGTACCAGGCTAGCAAGGGCTACAAAGACACAGTCTCAAAACAAATGACAAACAACAAAAATGTGCCTGACACAGACAGACACACTCATACACACACACACACAACACACACACACATACATGACAGACACACTCATACACACAACACACACACACAACACACACACTCATACACACACAACACACACACACTCAGGAAATAATCTGTTGATTTGTATTATACACACATGCCTTAATACCTTATGCTCCTTCATTCTGACTTCTGCCTGGCTATTATTTTTCACTCCAGCTTGGAGTTAAGATATTATTCTCTTTTTAATTGCCTCTGCTACACTCTCCCTCATTTTCCTGAGCATCAGGATCCTCTCCTTGTCTTATGGCCTAGCTCTCTCACACTGTCACCTGTACGCTTTTCAGCTACAATCGTTTAGTGAGTAAGCATGCAGCTACCCCTAGTGGAAAGTCATTTCTTTAGCATTTCCTATTTTCAAGTGGAAATTGTGGACTTCCCACAAGGATGAACAATTCTATTATCTAAAGGAAAACCAATATAAAGAGTAAAAGGGCAATTCACCCTTGACTCACTAATCTAAATCATTTGGGATTTTTCTAAGCATAACGATAATTTGAGCCAAACAGGTCTCGGCATTCATGACACCTCCATGATGTGAAATCATATTATTACTGAGCTATGAAACCCATTTAACTGAAAGAAGTGGAGGTTCAAAGAAGTCATTTACTCAGAATAAAACAGCTCGAGGGCCAGAGAGATGCCTCAGCAGTTAAGGTGCTTGCCTGCCAAGCCTAAGGCCCCATGTTCAATTCCCCAGTTACCACATAAAGCACTAAGTGGAGCATGCATCCATCCATACTCACTCTCTGTGTCTGCCTCTCTCTCTCCTTCTCTCTCAAATAATTTTTTTGGGGGGAGGTTTTCAAGGTAGGGTTTCACTCTGGTCCAGGCTGACCTGGAATTCACTATGTAGTCTCAGGGTGGCCTCGAAATCATGGTGATCCTCCTACCTCTGCCTCCCAAGTGCTGGGATAAAGGCCCGGCAATAATTTTAAAACAAACAAACAAAAAACCCCGCTCATGAGTAGGGAAAACACAGTGCTGTGTTTGGGGGTCTTTATCCCTCTGTGTGGAATGACTTTACTCTGCTTCTTCATTTGGTCCACCTTCAGGGCTGGACTTAATATCAGGAAGTCACACCCTTCCCCACCCCCAGCTCTTTCTCTTTGCTTGGGCCACTGCCTCTTTCCCCAACTTCTCATTGCTCTTACTACCCTGGAGCAACACGATTGGCTTTTGTGTGCATCTTTTGGGTGTGTTTTACTCATTGAATATACAGGACCACCCACGAGACCAATGCTTGTCGAATGAGTGAGTGAAACAGGCGAGCACATCTGATTCTTTCCTTGGTATTGCACTGCATTGGAGGCACAATGAGAAACCTTACATGCACACAGTTAGAGTGGCCTTGTCACTTGATACACACACATGCACCACTATTTTTGAACAGGCCTTTCAATGTACCTGGCATCACTACTTGCTACTGCTTTTGGAAAAGTCCCACTTTGAAAGAGACAGCCCCACTTACCAAAGGAGAGACCAAGAGACAGAATGAGAGGGTATTTATCTATCATTATTTGGGATTAAGACAGTGTTGCCTGAGGAGCCACTGGAGAAATATGGGTTTGATCATAAGGATTTCAACAGCACATTTTGCGTGTGTGTGTGTGTGTGTGTGTGTGTGTGTGTGTGTGTGTGTGCTCATGTCTGTGTGCACGTTCATGTGTGTGTATGTGGAAGCTAGAAGCAAAGCTCAGGTGCCATTCCTCAGGAATGCCATCCTCTGTTGCTTGAGGCAGGATCTCTTATTGGCCTACAGTGAGACCCTAGGCGTCCTCTTATGTCTGCCTAAGCAGCACTGGGATTAGAGGTGGCATTTTGGGGGCAGTGGTCTTGAGGTAAGGTATCATGTGTAGCCCAGGCAGACCTGGAATTCAATGTTTCCTCAGACTGGCCTCGAACTCACAGCAATCCTGCCACCTCTGCCTCTGAAAGCTGGGATAAAAGGCATGCACAACCATCACGCTCAGTTTAGGGGTGGCATTTTATGTAGGTACTAGGAATAGAACTCAGGCTCAGGTCCTGGTGCTTTTGAGATTATGAAAAATATACTCTGCCACTGTCAAAGGTGGTTACAGAAAGGACTGGATTTCTGGAGTGCAGTTTATAATAATGCATTAACATTTTTTTATAGGTTGGCATTTATGCATATTGCAACCTTCCCTGGTGTGTCCCCTCATTGTGAGGATGAAAGGAGATGCAGTTTGGGAAGGATTTTGTCAGCTATAAAGCACTGCTCCATTGTGTGCTACTAACGATCTGTTCTCAAGTGTCACCAGGCTGCTGTGTGCTTTCCTTGTCTCCAGCATGCCCCTTACCAAATGCTTCAACAAGAAGCCAACTTAGCCATAGAGCAGACAGCCTTGGTCTGTCACTATGCAGGGCCCTGCTGACTGTCCCCAGTACAAAACTGACTCTTTTCCTTAGGAAGTTTTGCTTTCAAAATGAGCATGAAACAATCCTATCCATGTTTTGTCTTTGTCTCACAGTGGAGAAAACCAATACTAGTCAAGTTGCTTTGAATTTATTCCATGTGATCTCAAGCCTGCACCTCATCTAGAATTTCTTCTGGGAATTGGAATAGAAAGAACACTTATCTCAAAGAGGAGGGTATCAAAGGAGTCGGAATCAAGTATTTAGTTTCCATTTCACTGTTAGGAAAAAAAAACTATATTGGAGCCATAGAATGATTTCTATCTTAGAACAGAAGAAACTATAGTTTGGCTAAGAACCAAAATCATATTGAAGATTAGATGATGAAAAATAGTGAAAAGCTCCTGCCAACTATGACTTTCCCTTTGTGCTGAATATCTTATACAATTTTAACTTACTTTCTTATATAGTTAACCAATAGCCTTGATAAAAATACAGAGCAAAGGAAGTTCGACTAGCTCATTTTAAGGTGTTTCCCCTAGCCCCAGAGACTACCCTAGCTTCATGATTTAAAAATCTTTAGTTGGAGGTAATTTTGTTGTTATGGTTGGGTTTTCCATTTGTTTGTTTGGTTGGTTGTTAGTTGGTTCGTTGCTTGCTTGCTTGGTTTGCATACTTTCTTGGTTGACGTCTTTGGTTTGTTTTTTTTGTTTGTTTTCGAGGTAGGGTCTCACTGTACTCCAGGCTGACCTGGAATTCACTCTGTAGTCTCAGGGTGGCCTCGAACTCATGGTGATCCTCCTACCTCTGCCTCCCAAGTGCTGGGATTAAAGGTGTGCACCACCACGCCCAGCCGTCTTTGGTTTTTGATACTGGGTCTCATTCTATAATCTGGTTAACCTTGAAATCATGACATGACAATTCTTCTGCCTCTGTGCAAATAACTATGAAAGCATTACCTCAATTGAGTGACTCGCAGGTGTGGAATAATAAATATTTCTTGATAGCCAATCGAAGGCCAGGCTGAAAGAAGAACCCAACAGAGATAAAGAAGCAAAGACTGTCCTGTTGGTGCCATCTGTCTTCACTCTATGCATTTCACCCTGGGAAGAAAGAGAGGCAAGCTGTTTCAGGGCAGGGTCACAGCATCTAACACAGGCATCCTCCCTCTGCTGTGGCCACAGCCTAACTCACAGAAAGTCAAAGATGGAGAAAGGCTAATGGCCACAACCCTCTAAAACATTAATTCTTTGTTGTTATTTACAAGCAGAGAGAGAGCGTTCTTCCCATTACAAGCAAACTCCCGATGCATGGTACTTTGTACATCTGGCTGTATGTTTGTACTGAGGAACTGAACCTGGGCGGGCAGGCTTCACAAGAAACTGCCTTAAGCCACTGAGCAATCTCCCTAGCCTCAAACAAGTCACGGAATTCGCAAGCTTTATCATTTGGGCTATATCTGGTATTGCAGCCAAGCCTATTTCTTAACTATCAGGTAAAGAGTCAAAGAAAAAAAGATACAGAAGCCAGGAATATGTTTTATATAAAAGAGATGAGCTAAGGGGAGCCCCCTGCCCTTACTCTCGACATGGGTTCTTTATCTCCTCCAACTCCCCACAGGACAGGCGCTCCTTGACTTTCTTTTCTCTCTTTTTTTCCCACAGTTTTCCCAGGCCCTCCACATGGGTATCTTTCCTTGGCTCTATATTTCCCTCAATAAACATAATAATTTAATAATAAAAAATAATTTCTTGACCGTTTCCCCTTCAGCCAACCTAGAAGAAGGCAATGTAAATAGGCTCTTTGAGATAAAGCTATATACTAGGAATGTAATTCAAAACTTCCTGGAGGGCTGGAGAGACGGATCAGTGGTTAAGGTGCTTGCCTGTAAGGCCTAATGACCCAGGTTTGATTCGCCAGGACCCACGTAAAGCCATATGCACAAAGGTGCATGCATCTGGAGTTCATTTGAAGTGGCTAGAGGCTCTGGTTTGCCCATACTCATTCTCTCTCTCACTCTCGCTCTCTCTTTCTCTCTCTCGGTCTCTCTTTCTCTCTCTCTCTCTCTCTGTATATCTGCTTGTAAATAAACAAAATATTTTAAAAATCTCATCTTTAAAAAACAACTTACTGGGGCTGGAGAAATAGCTTAGTGGTTAAAACACATGCCTGCAAAGCCTAAGGACTCCGATTTGATTCTCCAGGTCCCACGTAAGCCAGATGCACAACGGGGCACATGCATCTGTAGTTTGTTTGCAGTGGCTAGAAGCCCTGGCGTGCCCATTCACCTCCCCCCTTCCTTCTCTCTGTCACTAATAAATAAATAAATTAAAATAAAATCTTTTAACAAACCAACTTACCGGATTCTCAGCCCAATAGATGAATTGCTCTGAGTCATCAAATTCAACATCAAAGCCATTGTGTATCCCTGATATGGGAACCATAGCATCATTGCTCTTTATTGAAGGATCAAGGGATATCCCAAAAATCACCCTGTCTCTTACAGACATCAAGAAAGGTTGATCACCTATAGAAATAGCAGCATAATTGGTCAGAATTATATTGCACTATCCCAAGACATTTAGAATAAGAAAGGTAGTGGATTATCACCATTGTGTAGCACATCACAGCATTGCAGCAATAACATATAATATATGCCATGAGACAATTACAGGCTTTCTATCAGGTCCTCCAACTTCATATAAATGCTGTCTGCATTTTATATCAACAAATCATTAGCAACTAATAATATCTTTCATTTCCACACACATTAACCCAAATACTAAACATTTTGGGGACAGGAGAATGGGATTGTAGAGATCATGGCATGAAACAACTGCACAATTCATATTTGCTATAAATACATGTGGTCAGGGCTGCTTGCCTTACATGTATGAGCTTCAATGTCTAGTATTGTGATAAATGAATAAATAAACTGATAATTAGCAATGACCACACAACATAATGGATGCATGCATAAGCCCCTCATTCACTTAGCCTCACATGTTATCACATTAATGAATGAAAAATAAAAGCTGTATGGTTCAGATATAACTAGAAATTATGAGATAGTGTTTAGTTATTTATTTATTAATGTTATACATGCTTATTAGTTCAAAGGGAAAAAAAAGAGAACTTTTACTCATTCCAAACCTGGTGCTGTTTTTTTTTTTTTTTTAATGGGCATCTTCCTATTGCTTGCTTGGAGTAATTATGATCCAAAGTATTTTCAACTTTCTGCATCACCCTGTAAGCACCACCCAGTTCTACCTTTGTCCATTACACATGCTGGGGATATGTCCTGGACCTTTACTCTGGTCACTCCAAGAATAAAAACATTTATAGACATATAATGCTTCACTGGCTCAAATCATAAGATCTTTAATGTGAAGAGTGACACTAGAGAAAGCCTCAAAATGTGACCATCAGAAAAAGCCATATGGAAACCTATGGAACCTAATTAAAAATATAAGAATTTGGGGCTGGAGAGATGGCTCAGTGGTTAAAGTTGCTTGCTTGCAAAGCCTACTGGTCTGGGTTGACCCAGGTTCAATTCCCTAGTACCCACGTAAAGCCAGATGCACAAAGTGGTACATGTGTCCAGAGTTCATTTGCAGTGGCAGAGACCCTGGTGCACCCATTCTCTCTCCCTCCTTCTCTTTCTTCAACTGACCTCCCAAGCTAGATGTGCCAACTAGAGCTATACCAGCATGACTGGACTCAAGGCCTGCTTCACAAGAGGGAACTCGTGCTTGGTATTATAATGCTGGACAAAAGCCCATAAGTAGAACAAGTCAATGGGTCCTAGGAGGAAATAGTTTGCTGCTATGCTAAAGGAACAGGATGTCAAACTGCAGAGGTATGGAATGCAAAAGTATATTCCTTCAGTCATACCCTGAACAAAACTAATGAGCCCAACATACTTTCCTGGAATTTGAGGAAAGAATATTTTCTTCTTATTTTGCACAGAATTTCTGACACAAGTACCTGGTGCCCCTCAGACAGAGTCAGAAATTCATTTGGAAATGTGCATATTTTAAGTGGAACAAAGGCTTGAGTTTTGTTGGTCTACTTTGTCTTGACATTGTAGGAAATATATTTTCTAAATACCAATAAAAAGAATAAATATCTTAAAATTCAAAAAGCTCTCATTTTAAAATTTTATAATATGAAATTAGGAAAATATAGAAATTTCATAATTACCCTATCCAACTCTAAGCATTATTGCCATGTTTACAGACATGTTTATACAAGATTGATGTTAGACAGTATCTATGTTTTCATGTGACTGTATCAGACAAGCATTTTAGGGATATTCCAAATGCTCATCAACTACTATTTTGAAGGCTAATTTGATCAATATTAATAAAGTCTTCTAAACTTTTGGGTTTTTTGTTTTGTTTTGTTTTGTTTTTGTTTTTCAAGGTAGGATCTTGCTAGTCTAGTCCAGGCAGACCTGGAATTCACTATGTAGTCAGTCTCAGGGTGGCACAGCACAGCAATCCTCCTACCTCTTCCTCCTGAGTGCTGGGATTAAAGGCATTTAAAAAGGCATTAAAAAAAAAAAAAAAGCACAGGGAGAAAGAGAACATGGGCATGCCACAGCCTCTTGCCTCTGAAAACAAACTAGAGCTGTATGCGACACTTTGTGCATCTGGCTCTGTGTGGGCACCAGGGAATCAAGCCAGGGATGACAGGCTTTGGTAGAAAGCACCTTTAATGACTGAGCTATCTCCCTCAGCTCCATCTAAACTTTTTTCAGTGAGCACACACTAGCAGTAATGACACGCAACTGGTACTCAGAAACAAATTAGGAAATACTGAAAAAGTTCCACTTCAGTTAAGTCAACCCATGGGAAATCTTTGTGGAACAATACAGATGCTATTTAGAATTAACTAATCAATCACCATCAGATAGTGTAATTGATTACACCAATACTCGACGCATAGATGACAAGCTTTGTGTGTCAAAGAATGCTTTGTACCCAAAATACCTGTACCCACATTAATCTTCTCCTGAAAGACTACAATGACACCCCAAATTAAACAATGTCAACAAGGATTAGGTGTGTAATAAGTCTCAGAAGAAAGATGGCAAATACCAATCCCTTTTGTAAGCATTTAGAAAAAAATTAAAGACCTTTCATCATAAAAGTATTACTGCAGATCATATCCTGATGGAGTTTGATTTTCATTAGCTTCTCTTTGCATAACCTATAAACACTATACACCATACACCATACGTTTCCTGGATTCAGCAAATATTTTCCACTTGAAAACTGACTCTCACTGTAAATTTGGATTCTGCTTTCCTCTTCATTTAGAAATGCTCTAGCTAATCATTGATAATTCATTGATATCAGTTTTTTACCAAATATAATCACTTCTCTTCAATGAGAGATGAGGAGGTTCCAAGTAACTTTTTATAAACTTAATTATATAATATTCTATTTACTCTTCAATCAATCCTGTTCAAATATACACTTGTAATATTTCACACAGAGACAGTAATATCAGTGATACCTAAATTGGAGTCAGAATGGTTAAAATAAAACTTGAGACAATGGGCCTGAAAAGTTAAGCTGGGCCTGGAGAAATTGCTCAGTGGTTAAAAGCACTTGCCTGTGAAGCCTAAGGACCCGAGGACAATTCCTCAGTGTCCACATAAGACCACATAAGATGCACTAAGTGACGCATGCATCTGAGTTCATCTGCAGTGGCAGGAAGCCCTGGTATGCCCATTTCTCTTTTCTTGTCTCTGTCTCTGTCTCTCTCTCTCTCCTTGCAAGTAAATAGTTTTAAAAAAAAAAAAAAAAAGTAGTTTGCCGGGTGTGGTGGCGCACGCCTTTAATCCCAGCACTCAGGAGGCAGAGGTAGGAGGATTGTCATGAGTTCCAGGCCACTCTGAGACTACATAGTGAATTCCAGGTCAGCCTGGACCAGAGTGAGACCCTACCTTGAAACCCGCCCCCAAAAAAGTTAAAGCCAGGCGTGGTGGCACATGGCTTTAATGCCATCACACAGGAGGCATAGGTAGGAGGATCGCTGTGAGTTCAAGGACACCCTGAGACTACATAGTGAATTCCAGGTTATTCTGGACTAAAGCGAAACCCTACCTTGAAAAACCAAAAAAAAAAAAAAAAAAAAAGTTAAGCTGTACACACTTCAAGAATTTTTCACTACTTAGGTGGACGACTAGGCACTTCCCATTATTATCTCTTGAGGTTTGTTTGATCAAGTGTTTAACTGAATCACTCCACACAGCACCTATTCAACAGATACTTATTCAAGCAAAGGAAACACTCCTATGCTTTGTCACTGGTGAGATGAGAGATTCCATAGCCTAGCCCCAAGATCTACTTCCAGGTCATAATTAAAGAGCATCCTGTACCTCTCAAGCAGTTCACAGCGTCATGAGAAAGGTTCCATCCTGATGGACAAGCACATGAGTAGTACCTCGGCCCCTGTGCGGAAAGCAGGCATAGATGGCTGCAGGGGTTAGACGCACATGGATTCTGAGCTGTGGAAGAAGAAGAAGAAGAAAAGATCTCACTCGTGGTTGGAAAATGTCCCATCCTCCAAGGGTCAAAGGGTCATGCTGATATGGTACTCCCTGAGCCTCCAGTATTTGGAATATACTTTCAGTTACCTTTAAAAGGAACGACTTACTCAAGGTTACAAGCCAATTCAGTCTATAATCAGATTATGAATAGCTGCTGACTTTTCTGGAACTTAACAAGAGAAATATGATGCTAACTAATATTTATGAGTCAGATACAAAACAGAACTGTTTCATGAAATGAAACCAGGTTCTATGCTTGCTGTGTGGCCCTTTCTCTGTTCTGCTGATCACACCTTTATATGTCTCTGTCCCTTCAAAAGAGGGATTCCTTGTATGTGCCGAGGCTCACAGGATGTTCCTATATCCTCCTTGATCTTGTTACATATGTCACTTATTCACTCACAACATTCACTACTAACCAAGCTCCATTCTAGCAATTGGGATCCATTCTAGGAAAGAGACACACTTACATACAAAGAGTATGTGCGTTGGTGGGGGGGGGGGTTATAACTTCAAAATATGAGGGCAAAGAATAAGAATTGTGAGAGAATGATGTTTTATAGGTGGAGAGTCAAATTTCTGAGACAGTGACATGAGCAGAATTCTGAAAGGCACAAGGAGCCACTACAGCAGAGACTTGGTGGACAGGTGCCCCAGGCAGAGCAGAGAGCTAAAGTTCAAAGCTGGGGACTCACCTGATGTGCTTCTACATGGTATTGTACTGCAGTGTGGCAAGAGGAAGCAGGGAGAAGAGAAAGAAGTCTAAACTGTGTGACACCCGGCCACTCACACCATAACACATGAGGACTACATAGCTGGACAGTGTGCCATAACAAATGAGTGCCAACAATAAATGATCTTAAGTCATCAGATGGCAGAGATACGGGGGGTGATAAAACTGAGGAAGGTCAGTACCTAATTTCTGAAGAAAATGATACAATCCACATGTGTGTTGTTACCTACAGGGTGTTCTTTGACCGTGGTAAATAAAAGCAATTGAAGTATGAGGAATGGAAAAAGCATGGAGTAGGGTGTATGGCACAATGCAGGCCTGGCCCTAGCCAGACCGCATGTCAGAAGAAACCAGGAAGTGGCCTCTGTGAGCATGTTGTCTTGCGCAGGCCTGGCGTGACAACAGCTACAGTCCCATGCTCGCGAGAAACCTGCTACGAGATGATCTGTCCGGAGACAGGCTGTCATTGGTCACAAAAGGGGGACCACCCCATACAATGATTGGCCAGCCAAGCCCCTTAAACCCCCTACACTTCCTTGAATAAACGAGTTTGAAGCAGCTAGCCCTCTGCCTGCTTCCACCCAACTCCCGGAGTCTGTGTAGTGACTCCGCGCCTCTCACCCCCAACTCGGCAGAGACCCTGCCGTCCCCAACAGTAGGGAATCAGTGAAAATCAAAACTTATGGTCCAAAATAAGGGAGCTGTGACAGTGTGCACTTCACAAGCCCAGGGGGTTTCAGGGTCTTCACTTACAAGCTGGTTGCTTTGCAGGGTGAATGGCCACCACCCCAAGGGGCCGGTGGACATTATACATTATGACCGACTGGTTTCCTCCATGCCACTTGTTGGCCTGCATAACCTTGCGAGTAGCACCGTCCGTCCAGAACACAGTCTCCTCAAAGAGTGTCAGCGCATAGGGGTGCCGCAGAACCTGAGAAGCAGAATAAGACATTGAGACCTCACTAACACAAGGAAGCCCAGGTGAATAAAATAAAAAGGGATCTCTGGTCAAGAAGATGGTCAGTATTTCATAAAGAAACAGGGAAATAACGAGAGGTCAAAAGCCTACTGATGGGCTGGAAAGATGGCTTAGCAGTTAAGGCCTTTGCCTGCAAAGCCAAAGGACCCAGGTTCGATGTCCCATCACCCATATAAGCCAGATATACAAGGGGCACATGAGTCTGGAGTTGGTTTGCAGTAGCTAGAGGCCCTGGCATGCCCATTCTCTCTCTGTCTCTCTTCTCTCTATCTCTCTCTGCTTGCAAAAGTAAAAATAAATAAATAATTAAAAAAAAAAAAAAAAGCCTACTGATCCTGAATGCCACCATGCCACTCAATGCACATGCAACTATTCTAGCAATGACACTGAACAAATAAGAGTTTCCCCGAGGTCTATTTACTAACAAGGCTAACCCCCACCACGTTTTCCTGTCCAGGGCTGCATTTGTTAATTTATTGCATAAAAATACTAACTACAGGCTTAGCAGTTAAGGCGTTTGCCTTCAAAGCCAAAGAATCCCGGTTGGATTCTCCAGGATCCACGTAAGCCAGATGTACAAGGTGGCACATGCATCTAGAGTTCATTTACAGTGGCTAGAGGCCCTGGCGTGCCCATTCTGTCACTGTCTGCCTCTTTTCTATCTCTCTCTCTCTCTGCTTGCAAATAAATAAATAAATGTTGAAAATTTAAAAAATATACTAACTACATGATAGGCTATGAGTTTAGGACCAAGCACCTGAATTTTGATCCTCAGAACACAAGTCAAAAAAAATGGCGGAGCCGGGTGTGGTGGCGCACACCTTTAGTCCCAGCACTCAGGAGGCAGAGGTAGGAGGATGGCTGAGAGTTCGAGGCTACCCTGAGACTACATAGTTAATTCCAGGTCAGCCTGGGCCAGAGTAAGACCCTACCTTGAAAAACCAAAAAAAAAAAAAAAAAAAAAAAAAAAATGGCGGGCACAGTGGTGAGAACCTATGATTCCACCACTGGGGAGGCCAAGGCAAGCAGATTCCTGGGGACAGTGAGAGACACTTTCTCAGAAAGAAGTAGATTGTGTTCCCACCTGCACACACATACATAAAAACTAGATCTGACTTAGTTTTACATTTTGTTAAATCTAACTGTTAGAGGCATAGAAGCAAAAGCCTAGCCTCCACTGCAGAATCTGACCATGATCAATAGAAAGACTTGTTTGTGATCCAGTAAGTGGACATCACAACTGTTACACTGTCACCATAGTAGATAAATCTGGTTGTCAGTACCAACTTACCAAATCACTGGCAACCACCTGTCTCCGATTGTGTCCATCGTAATCACAAAAGTCAATGTAGTCCAGATAGGAATCCATGAAGTACAGCAATCGGTTCGGGAGGTCAATCGTTAAGCCACAGGGCCAGTAGATCTTGTCCTGAATGATAACAGTGCGCATAGTGCCGTCCATGCTGGCTCGCTCAATGCGAGGGTAATGGCCCCAGTCAGACCAGAACATTAGATGCACACTGTGGAAAGACATGAATTACCATCTGGAGGGCACACATCAACATGAAAGACAACTGTCACTCAAGGTCATATACCATCCCAGTGGTGCTGTGCTTGAAAAGTTCACAATGCATGGCTTTTTTCCTCCGAGGAAACTGTAATCACAATGCCATCTGGGTGCTTTCATGATGTTCATAAAACATGCAGCACACAGAAATATCTCAACGCCAAGTCATACTTGTGTACGATCCACAAATAGAGGATCTAGAAAAACCCATCTGTCCCTGTTTATTTATCCCATCATGTTTCAGATAAAGAAAAGTGACTTATCTATCCCTCTTCAGAGATTCATCATAAATTTCAATGGTGTAAATACATTACAAAGTCACAGAAGTCAGCATCATACCAAGCTCTAGAAGTATCTACTTCTAACGCGATGTAACAAAGTCACAGCTAAAAAGCTGCTCGTCTGTGTGAGTGATATTGCTGCATGCAGTCTATATAAATATACAACCATTCAACACTTAAGTAAAGGGACTTACTACTGCCTGGGATCTAATGCTAGTCCCCTTGGATTTGTTATGTTTTTGCTGATCAGCACTGTCCTGTGGCTTCCATCAATTTTAGAGACTTCAATTGTTTCCAGAGCATAGTCTGTCCAGTAAAGATTACGGCCTATCCAATCTACTGCAATAGTTTCTGTCACGGAAGTACCACTCTCATGTACCTAAAAAAAAGTGAATATTGGAAGAAAGGAAGTCAATCTGTAATCGAGTTAATACGCGTCAGTTTCTTTTTATGATATTTCTTTATTTATTTGAGAGGGGGAGAGAAAGAGGCAGAGAGAGAGAGTAAGGTTGCACCAGGGCTCCCTGCCACTGCAAACAAACTCCAGACACATGAACCACTCAGTGCATCTGGCATGACCTGGGTACTTGGGAATCAAAGGCAGGGTCATCAGGCTTTTAAGCAAGTGCCTTTAACCACTGAGTCATCTCTCCAGCTTCAATTTCATTTTTTAAAATATTATTTATTTGAGACCGAGAAAGAGGCAGAGACAGAAAATGGGCATGCCAGGGCCCCCAGCCACTGCAAACCAACTCCAGGCACATACATCACCTTGTGCATCTGGCTTAGGCAGGTCCTGGGGAATTGAACCAAGGTCCTTTGGCTTTGCAGGTAAGTGCCTTAACTCTAAGCCATCTCTCCAGTCCCCCAGTTTCAATTAAAAAAAATATATATATATATATGTGTGTGTGTGTGTGTGTGTATTTTGTTTATTTGCAAGAGGATGCAGAGAGACAAAGAGAAAATGAGAGACAGGAAACAGGCACACCAGGACCTCTTCCCACTGCAAAGAAACTCTAGAAACATATTCCACTTTGTGCATCTGTTTACATGGGTACCAGAGAATCGAATCCAGGTAGTAAGGCTTTCAAGAAAGAGCCTTTAACCACTGAGCCATCTGTACAGCTCCAGTTTCTTTCTTTATTTTTTTTTCCTGGTTTTTTGAGGTAGGGTCTCACTCTAGCCCTGGCTGACCTGGAATTCACTATGTAGTCTCAGGGTAGCCTCAAACTCACAGTGATCCTCCTACTTCTGCCTCCCAAGTGCTGGGATTAAAGGCGTGTGCCAACACGCCCGGCTTCATTTTTATTTCAAAAGTGTTTGCACTAATATGACCATCAAGGGTCAAGAGAAACTCTGGGGTAATGAGTATACCTCACAAGTGAAGCAATGGAGACCAAAACATATGTAACATGGAATTCAGAATAATGGATAAGCCTTAAGAGAGATGACTCAGCAGGTGGCACATATGACTGGAGTTCACTGGCAGTGGCAGGAAGCCCTGGAGTACCCATTCTTGCTCTCTCTTTCTCGCTCTCTCCCGGTCTCCCACCCCTCTTTCCCTCTTTATCTCTCTCTCTCTCTCTCTCTCTCTCTCTCTCTCTCAAATATATAAAATATATTTTTTAAAAAAGGAATTCAAAGCTGGGTGTGGTAGCACATGCCTTTAATCCCAGCACTTGGCAGAGATAGGTGGATCTCCAGGTCAGCCAGGGCTGTAGCAAGACCCTACCTCAAAAAGCAAAAACAAAACAAAACAAAAACAGGCATGGTGGTGCACTCGTTTAATCACAGCACTTGGGAAGCAGAGGTAGAAGGACTGTTTTGAGTTCAAGGCCAACCTGGGACTACAGAGTAAGTTCCAGGTCAGCCTAGGCTAGAGTGAGGCCAGAGAGAGGTGTAGAAAGAAAGAGAGAGAGCCAGAGAGAAACACCTCCCAAGTGTCTAAAACATCCACAGACCAGGAGTCTTGAATATTCAGCACTCTCACATGTGATGTGCTTCAGAAGGGACTCTGACCACTGCCCCAATGAGAGACACGGAGGATCCTTTCCTGGCTGAGGAGTAACAACAAACAGGCTCAAGACCTCAGAGCTAGGCAGGTTCTGCCGAAATGTACTTACTACTTTCCGGTCTGTCCCATTTTGAAAGGCACTCCAGGTTTTGCCCTGATTTATGTCTGACCAAAAGATCCGACCAGTGACTGAATCAAAATCAACAGATACAACGTAAGAAGCATCCTGGACCAATGGATAGATATTATGGACGTGGGAGGTGAAGTTGTCAGCTATGATTTTGTTCAGACTTGCCACAAGTAACAGTACACTTTCAGATGCTGTCCAATAGAAAAAGGAAGAAAAAAAAGCCAAAATTTGTCAATGATTCTGGGGGGAAATGCAATTAAAGGGTCAAATGCAACACTTTTGGCAACAGATGAGATTCCAACCTTAACTCTGTCAAGTGATTTTCCTTATTATTTCAGTAATGAAAAGAGATTCCTTCTGAAATATGGGTCTCTTCTTTGAACTGCATCAATGAATATCTAAGTACCATCTAAGTAAATTGTGCTTACATTCTTTTTTGTGCTGTTTTTAACTTTCTACTTTGCTGTCTACCTTAGCACAGTACAGGACCTTAGTTATAGCAGGAATTTGAAATTGCATTCAACATTCCCTTTTCCCTTTCTCCTTTTTAGCAATAAGGCAAACCACATTTTAGCTTGGCCCAAGGCCACTCAGCTGGAGGTAGGACTCAGCTTCTATTCTATATTCAATGACCATATGACTGCGTTCTGACCAGTAGGACAGGTGATGCATCTATTCACTTTCATTGCACAACCTTAAAAGGAAGCTGCTTGCCCTCTAGGTTCTCTCCTTTTTCCTACTTTCTCTTTGGGTTGTAGAAGGAAGTCACATGATGAGCATGATAAAAAGCTCTTCCTGGAGAAGGGCCTGGTGTCACAAATCTTTAATCCTAGCATTTGGGAGGCACGGGTAGGAGGATTGTCAAGACTTCAAGACTGCCCTGAGACTACACAGTGAATTCCAGGTCAGCCTGGGCTACACCGAAACCCTGCCTGGGGGGCGGGGAGCTCTTCCCATGGCTGTGCTCTAAACCAGACTCCTACTTGAAAAGGAAGATTCTTTTTGTTTCTTTTGATATCTTTGAAGCCAGATATCAAGGAGTCCAGGCTGGTCTTGAACTCATTATGTAGCCAAGGGTATCCTTGAACCCTCCTGTCATGTGCCACTTGTTTTATACTCCTGCAGTCACTTTTTCATGGGGGATTTCATGTTTTTCAAGGTATGGTCTCACTCTAGCCCAGGCTGTGACCTGGAATTTCCTATGTAGTCTCAGGGTGGTCTTGAACTCACGGCAATCCTCCTACCTCTGCCTTACAAGTGCTGGGATTAAAGGCATGCACCACCACACTGGCTCCTGTAATCACTTTGAAAGCAGTTATGCCAGTATAACACCTAGTTTAATCACTTTCATATAGTAGCAACTGAATATGGATTAAAGTGATTTCCCTAATTCTTATCTAAACAAATCATTTTTACATCATACAACCCACTGACATTACTTTACACTTAAAGAAAGAATCTGCTGGGCGTGGTGGCACATGCCTTTAATCCCAGCTCTCGGGAGGCAGAGGAAGGATTGCTGTAAATTCAAGGCCACCCTGAGATTACAAAGTGAATTCCAGGTCAGTTTTGGCTAGAGTGAAACCCAACCTTGACAAAGAAAAAAGAAAGAAAGAAAGAAAGAAAGAAAGAAAGAAAGAAAGAAAGAAAGAAAGAAAGAAAGAAAGAATCTTTTAACCTTTCCTTTCCAAAACACATCTTATTAGTTAGTCACACCCCTAATCAACATTCCAAATGCTATTAAGCTAGCCCCAGCCTGATCTAGAATTTATTCTGTAGCCCAAGCTGGCCTTGGATTTATGGTAATCCTCCTATCTTGGCCTGGAATAAAGGTGAGAGTGACCATACCTGGCTGAGTTAGTTCAATCATTACCTGTAACTTTGCAAGTCCTCCCATCATCTTCTAACATGTAGTCTGGACCACAGGCGCACCTAAAAGAACCTCTCATGTTTAAACACTGCTGACTACAAAAGCCTGGAACAGCACATTCATTTATGTCTTCACAGGTCTTAGTATCATTGGCGAGTTGGTATCCTGATGGACAAACACATCTAGCTCCAAAGGGCCCGTCAATACACTGGTGAGTGCAACCACCATTTGAATTTGAGCAGCTGTCCTGGTCTAGAATAAAGAGAATCACAGAGAAAAAGTCGGCAATCAGGTTTGCTTTGATTAATTATGGTGTAACATTTGTCATGCAGTCCCATGTTGCCATCAATGTGATGGATGTGCACACTCGAACTAAGAGCAGCATTCAGTTGGATAAGTTCCTCGGGCTATTTGGTGTAGCCTGAGGATTTACTATTTACACTGGATTTACATCAGACTGGGACCACTGACTTCACTACAAGTCCAGTATAACTCCATATGGTGCAAAAAAAAAAAAGCATGCAAAGAACCCTCCTTGCCCCCCTCTGAAATTCTACCTAACTAGAAATGAAAGACAGAGAAAAGACTAGAAGATCTATGAGGTGGGTAAATGGAACTGGAACACTGAAGGGCAAGGATTTGCTAACATACCATCATGCCATGATTATCCCAACTTTACAACACACAGTCATCACACAGAACATGCATAAGAAGGGGACATTAGGACAATTTCAGCACAAACACGACACGTGGGACATCAAAAAGGTCTAAAGTATTTCGCAATCATACCTTGCTGTGGTTCACCTGACAGTGAGCATTGGTTAAAGAGGAAAGAAAGAAAGGACAGCAGTTAGGATCACGTGCCAATCACAGCATTATAATCACAGCAAACACAAATCCCAGGATCTCATTTGTTTTATGAAAAACTCTGATTGAAATTAGAAAATACTGAAGTTAGAAAAGTCATAAGTACATTATGAACAGAACCAAATTTAATTTGACAACCTAATAGTTTCATTTAATTTTATTTTTCTAAACAATGACATAAAAAGAAAAGAAAAACCACTTACTCAGATGCAAAGGATTTAATGAGAAATATTATCTAGTCATGATTTTTTAATTTATTTGAATTATTTTTACTCCTACATGGATATGAAGTCAGGGAGGAACTGAAGACCCTTCCCAAAAAGCTACTTTGGGACTGTAACAGTGGACAGGCACACCAGGCTATTGCTCAGAATGAGTTTACAGCCAGGAAACGGTGGTCAGGAAACTTACTGCAAAGTGGGGACTCATCAGTCCCATTGGGGCAGTCAAAGATGTCATCACACAGGGCACTCAGATTGACACAGATGCTATGGCCGGGACACTGCCACTGCCAACTGGGACAGCGAAAGGGCTGAGTAGGGCAATCCTTCTCATCACTCATGTCCCTGCAGTCATTGTCCCCATCACAGAGCCATGCTTTGTAAATACAGTTTCCATTGTCACAGCGGAACTGAGACGAGGAACAGGTCTTGGGGACACAGCCATTGTGCTCATCGGATCCATCGATACAGTCTTGATGGTCATCACACTCCCAGGTATTGGGGATGCAGGTACCATCTCCTTGGCACTGAAACTCATCTGTGTGGCACATACCAGGAGGCCGGGTGGCTAGAAGAAAACCACACAGACAACGAACGTACTTGTGAATGTCAAAAGAACGTTCTGGTTTCTAAACTCAAGTGCAGATTCAGAGGCACACTGAACTTCATGTGTCTAATGTCATTCTTTTATAATTTCACCTCAAATGGGCTACATTCAACGTAACCCGCACACATTACATAAACTTTAGGTAGTAGTAAATGTTTTCCATTATTCAAATAATCCTTGAAAAATGGATAAATCCAGCCCCGTCTCCAAAAAAAACAGCATTATTCAACACAAACAGTAAAACAGTAGGCAATTAAAAAAAAATCGAGAAAGCCAGGTGTGGTGGCGCACGCCTTTAATCCCAGCACTCGGGAGGCAGAGGTAGGAGGATCGCCATGAGTTCAAGGCCACCCTGAGACTACATAGTTAATTCCAGGTCAGCCTGGGCCAGAGTGAGACCCTACCTCAAAAAACCAAAAAAAAAAAAAAAAAAAAAAATCGAGCTGGGCATGGTGGCACACACCTTTAATCCCAGCACTCGGGAGGCAGAGGTAGGAGGAGTTTGAGGCCACCCTGAGACTACATAGTTAATTCCAGGTCAGCCTGGACTAGAGTGAAACCCTACCTTGAAAAACAAAAAAAAAAAAAAAAAAAATTGTATACTGGACATGGTGGCACATGCCTTTAATATCAGCACTTGGGAGGCAGAGGTAGAAGGATTGCTGGGAATTTAAGGTCAGCTTCAGACTACATAGTGAATTCCAGGTCAGCCTGGGCTAGAGTGAGACTCTACCCTACCTTGAAAAATCAAAAGAAAAGAGAGAGAGAAAGATGGCTTAGCAGTTAAGGCACTTGCCTGCAAAGTCTAAGGACCCAGGTTCGACTCCCCAGAATCCGTGTAAGCCAGATGCACAAGGTGGCACATGTGTCTCAAGTTTGCAGTGGCTAGAGGCTCAGGTGCACCCATTCTCTCTCTCTCTCTCCTTTCTCTCTCCCTCTCCCTCCCTTTCTCAAATAAATAAAAAAAGAAATAAAGAAAAAAAAATACGACCCCAGACTGAATTTTGCAGTATTCTAGATTGTTGGAATTAGAAAGGCTTCTTTTCTTTAAATCCTGGTCATCCTCTTGCCATCCAGCATAGAAGTTATTCCATAAATAACAGCTAGACAAATGTATTCACTAGATTCAGTCAATTTGGCTTCACAAATGAGACATAAAAATACCACCCAAGCCAGATGTGGTGGTGCAAGCCTTTAATCCCAGAACTCAGGAGGTTAAGGTAAGAGGATCACCATGAGTTCAAGGCCAGCCTGAAGCTGCAGAGTGAGTTCCATCCAGGTCATCCAGACCTAGAGTGAGACGCTGCCTCAAAAAGCAAAAAAAAAAAAAAAAAAAAAAACACAGGCTGGAGAGATGGCTTGCCTGCAAAGCCAAATGACCCAAGTTCCATTCCCCAGCATACACCTAAGCCAGATGCACAAGGTGGCATCACAAGGTGCATCTGGAGTTCATTGTCAGTGGCTGGATGCCCTGGCATGCCCATTCTCTCTCTCTTCCTCCTCTCTCTCCTTCTCTCTACCTCTTTCTCTCTCTAAATAAATAAAAATAAAATATTTTTAAAAGTAAGTAAATAGGCTGGGCATGGTGGCGCATACCTTTAATCCCAGCACTCAGGGAGGCAGAGGTAGGAGGATCACCATGAGTTCGAGGCCACCCTGAGAATACAGAGTGAATTCCAGGTCAGCCTGAAACCCTAACTCGAAAAACCAATATAAATAAATTAATTAATTAAATAAAATAAAATAAATAAAAATCCCCAAACATGAAGCTGGGTGTGGTGGCACATGCCTTTAATCCCAGCACCTGGGAAGCAGAGGTAGGAGGATCATTTTGAGTTTGAGGCCATAGTGAATTCCAGGTCAGCCTGAACTAGACTGAGACCCTACCTCAAAAAAACAAGAAAAAAAAATCCCAAAACATGGGGAAAATAACTAAGGCATATTTAGCCTATCTAAAAGACTTATTTGAAGTTGCTCATTCATGAAACCTATTGATGTACTAATATGCTCAAAAACAAAAATATCTTGTGATTTATGTATCTTCCCCAACTGTGTCCAAAAATGTGCAGTAATATCAAATATTGGGAATAAAGAAAAGATCTCTTTCTCTGAAAGGTGCTGAGTGTATGGTACTTACGACAGCCTGCCTCATCAGAGTTGTCCTTGCAATCAGAAACACCGTCACATCGATACCTGTTGTCAATGCATTCACTCCCATCTGCACACCTGAACTGAGTACTTGTGCAGTTTAAAACTAAGAATGAGAAAAGCATTAGAAAATAGCTCAAATGACTACTTGACAAAATAGTCCACAATATAAAATGACTACACATTGAAATGTTTTATTTAAGTATCAAGGGGGAAAAAAATCACTTACCACAACCAGCCTCATCAGATCCATCAGCACAGTCCTTGTCCCCATCACAGATGTAAATTGGGTCAATACACCGATGATCAGGGCAACGAAACTGAGTTGGCTGGCATGTCCCTGAAGTTTCTAATGTCAATCAAAAAGAAAACCAGGTTTTTGTTTTGTTGGTTGCCTATCAATGCCAAACCCGACGTACTTCATCCTGAGTCTGGATAACAGCTAAGCAGAGCCCACCTGGGCTTCATGCTGAGCTCGCCCAATGCACAGCAGCAACGGTGTATTAACAGGTTATGTTGCGTGGACGCAGTGTTAAGACCCAGAAACCTACCTTGCTCTAAGGTACGGCTGTGGTGTCAGGCATACTGCCCATCCACAACATGAAAGGACAGAAAACACAGACTTGTAGAAACCAAAAAAAAAAAAAAAATAGAAGAGGAGAATTCGAGCTAGACAGTTATTATTTTCAGACATGAAAACAAACAACCTAAGGAATGAGAACCAGTAAGATGAAAAGCAGGTGGATAATTAGTGAAAATTTTCTGTGCCTTTTGCCTGTGTCAACTTAAAAGACGAAAAGAAAACTGAGAGCCAATGTCTGAGTATTTGTATGGCGCTGGAGGGACATTTTAAAGCCTAGGCCTAAGCAATCTCCCTGTGTCCATCTCCCTGGTAGCTGAGGCTACAGGTGTGTCCCACCAAGCCAGGACCTCTTGCTGAACAGATGGTGCAGTGGTTGAAGGCGCTTGCTTGCAAATTGTGATGGGCTGGGTTCAATTCCCCTGTATCCATGTAAAGACAGGTGTACAAAGTAGCACATGAACCAGGAGTTTTTGATAGTTTTTGATGTATGGCATCAGACAGTCCTTCCATAAAGATTACTATTAATCTATTTTAAATTTGTTTATTTATATTTATTTATTTGAGAGCAACAGATAAAGAGAGAAAGAGGCAGAGGAGAGAGAGAGACAATGAGTGCGCCAGGGCCTCCAGCCACTGCAAACAAACTCCAGATGCATGCGCCACCATGTGCATCTGGCTTATGTGGGTCCTGGAGAATGGAGCCTCCAACAGGGGTCCTTAGGCTTCACAGGCAAGTGCTTAACCGCTAAGCCATCTCTCCAGCCCAAGATTACTATTAATAGTTTAAGGAGAACCCTAAACTTCCAGCATGTACACATGAGCTTTTCTTCTTCCAGACTACTGACCCAGAGCTTGACAGGAAGAATAGCAGTCCTTAAGATGTGGCTCATTACCCGTTCAGAGAAACTGGCTCAGAACTCACCGCAGTTCTTTTCATCAGACCCGTCACCACAATCATTGTCTGTGTCACAGATCCAGTTTTTGGGGATACACATGCTGTTCTCACAAGTGAAGTAGGACTCGCGGCAAGTGGTGTGTGTTTGAACTGGGCAGCTCTGCTCATCACTACCATCCGTACAGTCGTTTTGCTTGTCACAGAGCCAATAGGAAGGGATGCACTGTCCTCCATGGTGACAGGTAAATGATGAAGGTGAGCAAGTATAATCTACAACAGCAACAAACTGAAGGTCACGTTCTTCTTTTTCAATAGACTATTACCCAAAAGAAGAAATGTACGAGTGGTGTAATCATCTAGGTCATCAGACATTTATTTAGGCTGATAGGACATTGGGAACTTTCTAAGTATATACGCTATGCTGAGTATGTATTTAGTGTTCTATATGTGTGTTGTGTAGATTCACACATGACAAGAAAAGATAGCCAACTACCCAACACAAGACATTCTCCCTCTACCATATCTGCACGGTCCAGGAGAAATTGCAGAGCAAGTGGTAACATGAACACTGCTCCTCCTGCCGTCCTGACAACCAGCTCCAGGGCAATGGTGACAAACATGCTGTCAATCAAAACCCATCAAAGCAGATCAGACTGATAACATGCCAGCCATGACTCAGGAAACATTGTGGAATGGGGGAGGCAGAAAGATTGTAAGAGCCACAGAGAGGGAGAGTCACCGAGTGCAGAGGAATCCCCAAGAACAGGGGCAAGGGGGCAAACGAGTACAGCCTTTTATGAAATAAAATTTAAAGCCAAACGTGGCTTTAATCACACCTTTAATCACAGAAATTGGGAGGCAGAAGTGGGAGGATCATCTGAGACTACATAGTAGCCTGGGCTACAGTGAGACCCTACCTTAAAAAAACCAAAATAAAAATAAATAAATAAAATAAAATAAAATTTAAAATCTTCTGTTCATAACTACTTACTCAGCGAGCCACACAACAGCTCATCACTATTGTCATGGCAGTCATCAATCCCATCACAGCGGTATAAATCAGGCACACATTTGCCATTGGTGCAGGCAAAAGAAAAGGAGCCACATTGCGGCATGGGTGGCTCACGGACTGGGTCGTCCTCACATGTCATTTGATCAGAGCTAAGCTTCATCCCATAGGGGCACCCACACACTCGCTGGAAATTGGGTACTGGGAAGCAGAAGTGGCTGCAGTCTCCATTGGGATGGGTGGGTTGGTTGCAGTTGTTAGACCCTGAAAATGCAAAGGCAGGCAGACTGAATAATGCACAGTCCTCACAATAGTGATACCAGGTTGGACTTGACAAGGAAACAAAGGGGGAAGAACTCACTCCAGAACATCATCTTGGAAATCAACCTGCCCAATAAAACATCCCACCTAAAATGTGTATTTCCCAACAACATCTTTCAGGGTTAGCAGAGTGGAGCATTGTGGAGCTTTAGCAAATAAGTACTTAAAGAGAAAGGAGCCGCCATATCAGATAAATACATTCCTAAGGGGGAGGGGGTGGACTTGGTAATGTCACTCACCAGTCTGGATGTCAGCATCATATGTTTTCACATGCATTAGATTACTGATGCCACTTCGAATGATGCTCCTATCTCCACCATCCGCTTTCCTGACTCGAACAACAGCACCCAGCCTCCAGTCAGTAAAAAACACGTACTCTGAGGAGAACAAGAGTAAATAGTAGCACAGGGAACTTCCTTGGGAAAATGCAATAGGCTTTTGTAGCAGCTCTTGCAACTCCAAGTATCTGCCATCTGTTTCTGTAACCATTTTCCTTGACTGGCTCTTCTCTAGAAATGCTCTTTAAACATTCATAAGTAAAAATAAACAATCAGGAGACAGAGGGAAAAGGATCACCATGAGTCCAAGGCCAGCCTGAGACTACATAGGTCAACTTGGACTAGAGTGACACCCTACCTCAAAAAAAAAAAAAAAAAAAAAGGGCTGGAGGGATGGCTTAGCCTGCAAAGCCAAAGGACCCAGGTTCGATTCCCCAGGACCCACATTACCCAGATGCACAAGGGGGCGCATGCATCTGGAGCTTGTTTGCAATGACTGGAGGCCCTGGCATGCCCATTCTCTCCCTCCCTCCCTCTCTCTCTCAAATAAATAAATAAATAAAAATAAAATATTTTTTAAAAAATAAAATAAAGTAAAATAAAACAAAAATAAACACAAAACAGTATAGTATAGAGCACACAGAGAGAATGGCATGCCAGAACCTCTTGCCAATGCAAAAGAACTCCAGATGCATGTGATACTTTATGCACCTGGTTTTACATGCATACTAGGGAATCAAACTCAGTCAGACTTTGCAAGCAAGTACTTTTAACCACTGAGCCATCTCTCCAGCCCCCAAACTGAGCTTTTATCCCAGCTACAGCAAACATTTAACTGTGGGAAGGAAACAGAACACATCATCTCTAAGGCCCCTTCCAAGTCCACAAATAAAGATCTATTCCCAAAAAGGGACTTTAAGAATGTTTGAGGATGATTGTGCATCCTAATATCCTGTGGTACTCAGACTGTTTAAAGAGAGAAAATGTAAGATTAAAAATAACAAAAATTAGGGCCTGGAGAGATGGCTTAGCAGTTAAGCACTTGTCTGTGAATCCTAAGAACCCCAGCTCAAGGCTCGATTCCCCAGGACCCACATAAGCCAGATGCACAAGGTGTCTTATGCATCTGGAGTTCATTTGCAGTGGTTGGAGGCCCTGGCATGTCCATTCTTTATCTATCTATCTGCCTCTTTCTCTCTGTCTGTCGCTCTCAAATAAATAAATAAATAAATAAATAAATTTTTTAGTATAACAAAAATTAGCCGGGTGTGGTGGCACACACCTTTAATCCCAGCACTTGGGAGGCAGAGGTAGGAGCATTGCTGTGAGTTTGAGACCACCCTGAGATGACATAGTGAATTCCAGGTCAGCCTTGGCTACAGTGAGACCCCCCCCCTAAAAAATTGAATTGTTTTCCCTTCATACTGATCCAAACTACTGATTCAAAAAAAAAAAAAAAAGTAAACAGACTTCAACAGTATTCAAAAGAAAAAAAACTGAAGCACAGTAAAATCTTCTGTTTACAATATCACAAATGTTATCATGAGACATCCTTCCTTGTCTGTGGTCCAATCAATGACTAGTGGGCCAGTGAACTCACTCAATCTTATCTTCCCTTACTGGAAGTTTCAATCCCACCATTCAGGAAAGTATCTTACTATATCTAAATAGATAAAAGAGTTCAAACTTTTAATCCTGTGTGGTATAGAGTCAAGAAGGTCTAGTCAGTAAAAGATGCATAATTCCCATGGTATAAGAAGAAATTTCTGAAAAAATTTTCATTGAGTCTGGACATGGTGTTATGCAGCTGTAATCCTAGTACTGTGGATTACAAAATATTTCAGCAGCCAGCCAAAATATTCCTATGTAGCAGAAAAATGGCATTATCCGACATAAGAGAGAGCAGGGTAAATACGTGAA
Source organism: Orientallactaga sibirica (assembly GCA_036365145.1). NCBI lineage: Eukaryota > Metazoa > Chordata > Mammalia > Rodentia > Dipodidae > Orientallactaga > Orientallactaga sibirica. The sequence goes on along the minus strand of JAEOAD010000004.1, from coordinate 47,923,871 downwards.
GGTGTTTATAATTGACTATCTCATCAACATATCCCAAACCCCACAGACAGCAAGACAGAATATACAATATTTCGGGCTGCAGGGATGACTTAGCAAAGCCAAAGGACCCAGGTTTGATTTCCCAGGACCCAAGTAAGACAGATGCACAAGGTGGTCTGGAGTTCGTTTGCAGCAGCTGGAGGCCCGGGTACACCCATACGCTCTATACATCTATACATCTCTCTCGCAAATAAGAAAGTAAAAACAAAATACAAAAAAAGTTCTGAATTCCAGATCAGTCTGGGCTAGGGTGAGACCCTACCTCGGAAAACCAAAAAAAGAAAAAAAAAAGTTCTAAAAACTATGCAATATTTAATATATAAAACATCATTTTAATATTTTTATTTTTTAAATGGCAAACTTTCATGGAATTGTGACAATGCCAAATGAGGTTGAGTCTGCTGCTACAACTCACAAGTACAAAACATCACAAATATTTTATTGCTTCAAAACATACCTTCAGCCAGGTGTGGTGGCACACACCTTTAATCCCAGCACTTGGGAAGCAGAGGTATGAGGATTGCTGTGTGTTCAAAGCCAGCCTGAGACAATATAGTGAATTCCAGGTCAGCCTGGGCTACAGTGAGACTCTACCTAGGGGGTAAAAAGAAAAAAGAGAAAAAAAAAAAAAACATACCTTGAAAAATGGTGAGTCCAAATGGTTGTGTCATCTGCTCTATGTCATCCAGTTTCCTTCTGTCTAAACCATCAAAGGTGCTATGCTCGATTTTATCGAAAAAGGCATCCACCCAGTACAATCGTGAAGCACTAAAATAATAAAATATTCAGCTGTTATCCAGAAACTATCAGAGGCCCCACCATATTGAAGACAAAGGCAGCAATCACCTAAGAGGTTTATGATCATGATACATTGTATATAGTTGTAGAAGTTGTCAATAAAATGTTTTTTAAAAGGAAACAAACTTGAAATTGGCAAGAAAGTTTAATTTCAGTCTTTAAGTAAAGATTTCTTTTGTAGTGCTAATCTGGACATCACCTAAGTAATGTTAGAAGAGAATATCTATTTATTTGTGTTTTTTGTTTGTGTGTTTTTGTGGTTTTGTTTTTTTTTTTCAAGGTAAGAACTCAATCTAGCCCAGGCTAACCTGGAACTCACTCTGTAGTCCCAGGCTGGCCTCAAATTCACAGGGATCCTCATAATTGCTGGGATTAAAGGTGCAAGCCACCACACCGGCTATTTATTTGGTGCTAAAATATAGACCTATGGAAGAGTTAAAGAGAAATAAAGATCGTCCAGAACTTTAAAAAAATTATGTCATTTGCTGGGCGTGGTGGTGCCCGCCTTTAATCCCAGCACTAGGGAGGCAGAGGTAGGAGGATCACCAAGAGTTCAAGGCCACCCTGAGACTACATAGTGATTTCCAGGTCATCCTGGGCTAGAGTGAGACAAACAACAAACAAAACAACAACAACAAAAATTATGTCATTATGCCTCCTACAGAAAAGAGCTAATAGCTTAATATTAAACCACTTTGTTTAAAATTGACTTAGGAATTCTATTTTTCTGCTTGAGAAATCAACAAGAAAAATAATGGTAGTAATGTTTAAAATGATGAGCACAGGGCTAGAGAGATGGCTTAGTGGTCAAGGCGCTTGCCTGCAAAGCCAAAGGAACCAGGTTCGACTCCCCAAGGACCCACATAAGCTAGATGCACAAGGGGGCGCACATATCTGGAGTTCATTTGCAGTGGCTGGATGCCCTGGTGCACCCAACTTCTCCTTCTCTCTCTCTCTCTCCCTGCCTATTTCTGTATCTCTCTTTCTCAAAAATAAATAAATAAAATATTAAAATGATGAGCACATAAACTATGTTAGTATTATTGTAAGCCATTTACTATCATATATTAATAAGGTCCATCCAATGCCTTTTCCATCAATTCTTCAAAACGATACTACACATAAACAAATGTATATTCATAGATTAATTCCCTTCAGAAAGTTCCTCTCCCCAAAATGCCTCCATAAGAAATTATATCCAAACAAAATTTCATCAGGTCCTTGGTGTGACTTTGAATTGTACTTGGGACTTGCTTCCTCATTCTTGTCATTCTACTGCTTTTATAAGTTTCCTCAGAATATTTATTAATTCACTGATTTTTTTTTACCCCACCATTGGCAGGCAAATGTTTGTGGTCTGTATCATTCAACATCATCACCCATCACGAATTGGTGAGATTAAGGGGTTTTGTCTGTTTGTTTGTTTGTTTTTTGGTTTTTTGAGGTAGGGTCTCACTCTGGCCCAGGCTGTCCTGGAATTAACTATGTAGTCTCAGGGTGGCCTCAAACTCACAGCAATCCTCCTACCTCTGCCTCCCAAGTGCTGGGATTAAAGGCGTATGCCACCATGCCCAGCTGAGATTAAGGTTTTTGAGGACAAGCAGTACCAGTTGTTTTTTCCTCCCTCATGTTGCTCAGTATCTAGTCATATGACTCTATCATGGCACTCAACATTCAGTGCACTTCCTGTGAAAACCAGGCAATACAGGATAATTGCATCTTACCTCCAATCAATAGCCAAGCCATTGGGCCATCCAAGGGTAGTGTTAACTATAGGCACAAGATGGGACCCATCGCACCATGCTCTCAGAATTTTAGCAGGGCGGAACCAATCACTGATGAATATATACCTAGAAAAAGAGGTAATCGATCAAGAATGTTAGTAACAGGACAAACACAGAGGCCTACAATCAATTTTATTTTCTGTATATTCTATCAGGATTAGCAGATGTAGCATTTCGTTGATTTAGTTTACAGTTAAAATGTGATCAAGGGCTGAGGGGATGGCTTAGTGGTTAAGGCGTTTGCCTGCAAAGCCAAAGAACCCAGATTCAATTCCCCAGGACCCACGTTAGCCAGATGCACAAGGGGGCACACACATCTGAAGTTCGTTTGCAGTGACTGGAGGCCCTGGCATGCCCATATTCTCCCTCTCTCTCTCTCTCTCTCTCTCTCTCTCTCTCCTTATCTCTCTGTCAAATACATACATAAATAAAATTTTTTTAAAAATGATAAAGATCACAAATATAGCCTGGCAGGGTGGCGCATGCCTTTAATCCCAGCACTTGGGAGACAGAGGTAGGAGGATCACCATGAGTTCAAGGCCAGCCTGGGGCTACAGAGTGAATTCCAGGTCAGCCTGTGCTAGAGTGAGACTCTACCCCCTCCCCCAAAAAAGGAAAAAATAAAATCACAAATGTAAGTGGTATTAAAGTGGGCATCCAAGACACAGATCTACTATTTCAATAGAGTCTAAGACATTTATGGGTTGAAGAGATGGCTTAGAAGTTAAGGCATTTGCCTGCAAAGCCAAAGGACCCAGGTTCAATTCCCCAGGACACATGTAAGCCAGCTGTACAAAGTGGCACATGCATCTGGAGTTCCAGTTCATTTACAGCTGCTAAAGGACCTGGCACACCCATTCTCCCTCTCTATCTTCCTTTTTCTTTCTCTCTCTGAAATAAATAAAATATTTTAGCCGGGTGTGGTGACACACACCTTTAATCCCAGCATTCAAGAGGCAGAGGTAGAAGGATCAGAGTCTGAGGCCACCCTGAGACTACAGAATGAATTCCAGGTCAGTATGGCTTGTGGGAGACCCTACCTCAAAAAAATAAATAAATAAATAAATAAATAAATAAATAAAATTTTTTTAAAATAAAAATAAAAAGACATTTCAATTTGTTGTTATTAAGACAAGATCTCACTGTGTATATCCTGAGGTGGCCTCAAACCCTCTATGGAGCTTAGGCTGGCCTCAAACAATCCTCCAGCCCTCCCCCCCCATCCCCTCCAACCCACTACTCCTTCAGTGCTAGGATAACAGTCCTGTGCCATCATTCATATGTAACCTGGCTACATAACAAAGACTTCATGTTATTGAAATGAGCAACAATTTTTGGTTTTTGTTCTCTTTTTCTCTGTATTCAACATCCAGGACCCAGTATAACACACCCCCCCCCAATCATGATTAAGAAAGAATCCAAATCAATCTAAATTTCAAACAATCTCTAATTCTTTTTTTCTTTTTCTTTTTCCCAAGGTAGGGAGGGTCTCACTTCAGCCCAGGCTGACCTGGAACTCACTCTACCTCTGCCTCCACTGGGATTAAAGGTATGTGCCACCACGCCCAGCTAAATATCTAATTCAAAACATTTTTCTTTATTCTGAGGACTGGCAAGAAGATAAGTGTGGAGGGGGTTAGGGAGTGGAATCCACCTTTTTCTCTCTCATACAACCCCTATGAATCAAAACCGAACTTGTAACTACTTCCCTCATGTTTCATAGCAAGGCTATTTTAAACCAAATACCCAAGATTATATCACTATAAAATCATCAGAATTTAACTCTATATGGATCCACACAATTTATTATAAATATAGTCAGTTTTCCGAAGAGAAAATAAAAGGCAGCACAAACACTCTAGAGGTAGCAAATTGGCTTGTTTGGTCACTGGGCAGGCCTGGAGTTGGAACAAAACTCTGGCTTAGTAGTGGGAGTCCATCCCAAGTCAGTTTACCACATAGTATCTCCTCTTGTACTGGTTTAGGGTTAGATGAAATCATATAGGTAAAGTGTACCCTATGAGAGTGAAGCAGGCTTTAGTGCATCAACAGCCCTCTTTTATATTATCCCATTCAAATACCACATTTCTAGGCTTATTCTAAATGAATATGTAACTACTGAATTTAAATTTTTTTCTAAAAAAGGAAGAGCTGAAAAGAAATGCTGTGGACTGCTAGCAGTGTGACATCCCAAGTATTAACAGTAACACTTGAAACTGTGATCTGAAAACTGCCAGATGACTAAGCAAGTTTTGCAAAGCTTCGTATAAGTACATTTGAGCAAGAATTTGAGCCTTTCTTGATAATTCTGCTGCATACTTGCTCATTCCTCATCAGACTGAATCACATTGTTTGGTCCTCCAGAAATGTGAGAGAAAAAAAAAAATACTGTACTTCAGAAAAGACTAGGAAAGATGAAACTTAGAAGGAAGGTTTTATTTCTTCTGAAAGAGATAGAGTGATCGTTTAAGCTTACACTACAGGAATCAAATTTAAAGTGATTTCAAGTAACACAGTGGACTCTTATATTTGTGAACTTGCCAAATCCCTATGGCATCCTTTTTGCATGCCTGCTAAGTCCCAAGCTCGTAGGAAAATGTAGACTCACATACCCGGCCAAAGGATGAACCACAATGGACCGTGGGTTGTTTAAATTGCTGACCAGGGCCCGTCTGGACTGATCGGCGAGCCTCATAACACTGATGCTCTTCAGTGCAGCGTCTGCCCAGTACAGATTCCTTGAAATCCAGTCAAAACTCAGACTTTCAACGTTTTCCAACCTGTTACCTGTGAGACTTTGTCTTCCTGCCAGGGGAATATGGACATGGTTTAAGCGAAACATATAAGATAAATTTCCCTACTGTTACACATTTAAATTTTGTATCAGATCAGAAACACATGCGGCATTCTTTAAAAGAAAAATAACCCTGAAGCCACATGGATAAACCTAGAATCTATCTCTTCCCCAAAGTGGGATATCAGAGTAGATATGATACTGACAAACAGAACCAACAGTCCTGTGGTCTGGATTCACTCCCTTCTTCAACCTTCCAGGAAAAAAAAAAAAATCCAATACCTGAGTTTTACCACCCTGAGACAGCTCTAAGGAGCTGACACCACCAGGTACAACTGGGGGGGTAGCCCGTAGGCATGACCGCCAAACCCTCAGCAGACTCTCAGCCAGAGTTGCCAAGATTAGGAAAGACCAGAAAAGAGAAATCAGAATTGGCATTTTCCCCCATTTACTTTTTTTTTTTTTTTTTTTTGTTCGAAGTAGGGTCTCACTCTAGCTCAGGCTGACCTGGAATTCACTATGTAGTCTCAGGGCTCATGGGGATCCTCCTACCTCTGCCTCCACGCCCAGCTACTTTTATTTTTTTTTCTAAACAAAAACTTCTCCAAATAAGCAATTACATCTCTCTTTTATAGTAGTCAAAAAAAAAAATACCCTAATCCTTTTTCCTTTTATTGTTTCAGTGAATTGTATGTGAAAAGTCTTTGGTGAGTTACACAGCATGCTAGATATTTAGGTGGCATTATATTGTCAGTAAGTGAGAACTGGTATGACTGCTTCACGTTATTTATCTATCCATCTACACAGCTATCCCTATTTCAAGCTATCCCTATTTCTCAGAGGAGGAAATGGAGTGCTAGACAAGTAAAGCACTGGAAAGAAGTATGACCACTCATTTCCAGCTCATTGATGTGGTGGTAAGAGGAAGCCACAACAGGAGCTGCAGTGGTGGGATTCCTAGCAGGGGACAGAAGCACACCTATGAATATGGCATGAAAACAGGTGGCAAGGTAGTCATAGGGACTAAAGAAAGCAAACATTTGTGATGAGGTAAGGGGGACTGAGAATTCCTCATTTTCTGGAAAATAGCCATAGGCTGACAAAGTTACTAAGAAAAGCAGGAGCAGGGCGGGAGGGATGGCATAGCAGTTAAGGTGTTTGCCTACAAAGCCAAAGGATCCAGGTTCGATCCCCAGTACCCACATAAGCCAGATGCACAAGGGGGCACGTGCATCTGGAGTTCATTTGCAGTGACTAAAAGCTCTGGTACTCCCATTCTCTCTGTGTGTCTATCTCCTCTCTCTCTCTCTCCCCCCTGCCCTCTGCTTGCAAATAAATAAATATTTAAAGTAAAAATAAAAGAAAAAAAAAGATAAGCAGGAGAAGAGGGAGTTTAGGACCACCAAGAGCTGGCAAGTGATGGCATATTTTCCCTAGGGTAGGGAGACCTGCACCAAGGCAGATGAACAGGGCCCCTGAAACATGGCAGTTTTAGGTGGTTGTGGGATATCCAAGGGAGGGACCAATAGACTGCTCAGAGAGAGGAATCCATGGATGACTCGGAAGCCTTCCCTGGCAGAGCTCTCTCTCATTCCCCAGGTTGGATTCTCCAGAGCCCATATAAAGCCATACATTTGAAGCATCAAGAGACCCTGGTGGGCCCACACACACATATGTACAATTAAAAAATTTAAGCTGAAACGAGAGAGAGATGCTGGTTTCAACTTGGTATGGCACAAAAGTATTTAGCAAGCAGTGAAGGTGTTGCCTTGGGATACAAAGTTATACAAATGAGAATTAGTACTGCACACTTCCCCACCTGTGCCGTCAAGCTTTTGTTTATAAATAATGTCTTTAAATGTATCTGAATAAAAGATGGTGTTCTCCCGGGCATCATAATCAATTCCAAGGAAAAAAGAAGGAGTCGCTGTGATTGGCACCATGACGTCTTCCTGTGTAGACTGGGTGAGTGGAATTCCACGCACAGCCACTTGAGATGAAAACAACAGGAATTTCTTAATAGCTGTAGGAAGAGGGACACAACATTTTCAGTCACAGCATGGTGCTTATCCTTGCCCAAATCCAGAGAAATCTACTGGGGAAACAATATGATCATAACATATAATTCTGAAATAAACAGTTTTATTAAGGCATATTTATTGAATAAATGGGTTTTGTGATGACATTTTCATATGTGTATCATGTACAATGCTCACATTATCCCAGCCCTCATTAGCTACAGTGTGAGACCCTACCTCAAAAAAACATAAACAAAAGCCAACAGAGCCAGGTATAGTGGCCTATGCCTTTAATCCCAGCACTCTGGGAGACTGAGATAGCAAGGCAAGCCTGGGGCTACAGAGTGAGTTCCAGATCAGCCTGGGCTGGTATGGTGGAACATGCCTTTAGTTCCAGCACTAGGGAAGCTGAGGTAGGAGGCTATAGTGAGACTTCCATTGAAGAAGAAAGAAGGAAGGGAGGGAGGGAGGGAGGGAGGGAGGGAGGGAGGGAGGGAGGGAGGGGAGAAGGGAGGAAGGAGAAGGGAGGGAGAGAGGGAGGAGAAGGGAGGAAAAGAAAAGGAGAGGAAGGGAGGAAGAAAGAGGAAGGAAGGGAAATATAGCAAGAAAGCCAGGTGGAATTTAGAAGTGATTATCTAACGTACACCTGATGATGTAGGAGTCAAAGGGTTACTTTCTTTCTTTCCCATCAAAGGCAAAGCTAACATCTACAGTAGAAAAGGCAAGGCTACAGTGGTAGCTCAGTGGTAGACTGTTTAACTATCATGTCCAAGGCCCCTGGGGTAGAGGTGGAACCCAAATAGGAGGTGCATGCCTATAATCTACACCTGGGAGGATTATGAGTTCAAGGCCAGACTGAGCTACACAGGGAAACCCTAATTCCAAAAAAATAATAAAATAAAAAAGGAATTGGGAGTTGGGCATGGTGGCACATGCTTTTAATCCCAGCACTCAGGAGGCTGAGGTAGGAGGATCGCCATAAGACAGCCTGAGCAACCGAGTGAGTTTAAGGTCAGCCTGGGCTAGAATGAGACCCTGAACGAAAAAGACCAAAATGAGCCAGGAGTGGTAGTGCACACCTTTAATCCCAGCACGCAGGAGGCAGAGGTAGGAGGATCGTCATGAGATCAAGGCCACCCTGAGACTACATAGTTAATTCCAGGTCAGCCTGGACCAGAGTGAGACCCTACCTCTAAAAACAAAAAATAAAAAAAAAAAGAAAAAGAAATGTAGCTTGTAACACAAACGGGGAAAACGATTAAGAACAATTTTCTGGGTGGAAGCACACATAAACTTTGTATTGCCTGCACTGCCCAAAGCACATTTTCTCACCAACACAGTGGCGTTCATCCGCCTGCAGTTCGAAGCCGAAGGTACACTTGCAGCGGTAGCCCAGGCCATCATTATCTGTTCTGTGGCTGAGCACACAGACCTGCTCACAGCCCCCATTGTTATTTCCACACGGATTGCTGGCTGCAAGAAACACCCAGGAGTTAAATTGCAACAAGAAAATAAAAATTACACGAAACATACAAAACCACTTTGGTCCCTGTTAAACAGACTAAAGGGGTCACAACATTTGGCTACCAGATTCATTGCCTCAAGCCCCCCAACCCTCCCCTCACCAAAAAAAAATGCCAGTTATCTTTCTCTATCAAAATTTTCTCAGTCTGTAAGCTCCAATTTTTCTTTCTGAAAAATCCTTATTGGAATTTAGATGATAACCAAATATTCACTGGATGGTATATTTGCAAATTTGCAATTATACAGTCAATAACTCTTAGGGGTAAATATTACCTCAGTAGGCTCCAAAATACTCAGTAACTTGCACAAAATTATTCATCAACTGAATAGACAATTAAACAAAGATTCAAATCTGATCTGACCCCAAAACCCTATGTCTCTGTCATACAAAACAGGTCACACTTCCAACACCAAGGTGCTGGCCTCGAAGCTTCTTTGTCTGTTTGATGAATTGTCTGAACCTTTGCCTCTTGTAAAATTCTCTTTCCTTTCTCAGGAGGAAACAATAGCCAGACACCAAGTAATGGAAATAAATAATCTGGGTGGTTAAACATGGTAAGATGCATGGAGGATCACACACTGAGATTGAAAACAATTCCAGAGATTTCCAGAATGTTTTAGGAGGAGTATGTACTTTCCCGGATTGATTATACTGAATAGTATTAATCTTTATGTATCAATTCTGATGTCAAGTTGTTTCATCTCTTAAATCCAATGACTTTAGTCACATGCAGCCCAGAGCTCCACTGAGCTCATCATAGTGGCTCACGGCTATAACCCCGCACTTAGAAGGCTATGGTGGGATCACCATGAGTGTGGTACAGAGTGAGTTCCAGGTCAGCCTGGGCTAGAGTGAGACTCTGCCTCAAAACAAAAACAAACAAAAAGCCCTATTTAAAACAAGGCATGGAGTACTGGAAAGATGGCTTAGTGGTTAAAGCAAAGCCCAAGGACCTAGGTTCAATTCCCAGTACACACGTAAGCCAGATGCACAAGTGACATGCGGGCACTCTCTCTCTTTCTCTCTCATAAACAAATAAAAATATTTTTTAAAAAATAAGGCTGGGGGGCTGGAGAGGTGGCTTAGTGGTTAAATGCTTGCCTGTGAAGCCTAAGGACCCCAGTTCAAGGCTCAATTTCCAGGCTTAATTTCCAAGTACCCACGTAATCCAGATGTACAAGGTGGCACATGCATCTGGAGTTCCTTTGCAGTGGCTGGAGGCCTTGGTGCGCCCATTCTCTCTCTCTCTCTCTCTCTCTCTCTCTCTTACATAAATAAATAAATAAATAAATAAATAAATAAATAAATAAATAATAAGGCTGGGGAGATGGCTCGGTGATTAAATGTGCTTGTCTGCAAAGCCTTACAGCCCAAGTTTGATTTCTCAGCACACACATACCAGATGTAAAAAGAGTGGCAAGAAACCCTGGCATACTTCTACACACAAAAATAAATAATACTTGTTAAATAACCTTAAAACACAAACAAAACTGCGGGTCCTAACTTTCCTAAAGTGTAAAAGCAGAGGCTGTCAGTGGATTCCTCTCAGCAGGACAAGGACAGGAGCTCACAAATCCCATTGATTTCCAGTACTAAGTGTGGGGGCTTACCATAGGGCTGCCTGAGGGCATGGTAAACTGTTACTCCATAAGGTCTCAGGGAAGACTGGTGGTACACCTGGGGATTGGTCTCTGTGAATTTATTTGCCTTCATCACAGCCATCTTTGTCCAATCAGTAAAGTACAAGGTGTTCTCAAACAAGCTTATTCCAAAGGGATGAGGTACCAGTGAGCCTCCACGAACTACTGTTTTCCTGTTACCAAAGATGCACACGTATATCATAGCAATATTGCTGGCTTTGATTTTTATTAAAGGAGACATTCATTCAGTTGAATGGCCAAGAAGTCATTTGATATAACATACAAAACATACAATTTAAGGGGTCAGGGAGGTTGGCTCAATGATTAAAGGTGCTTGCTTGCAATGCATCCAGCCTAGGTTGACTTCCCAAGCCACCCATCCATTTAGGCAGAAGCAAAAAAATAAAATAAATTAAAAAAAAAAAAAAAGTCGTCTGGTATTTGGTTTGTTGCAGAAAATGGCCCTGGTGCGCACACACACACAAACACACACACACACTGAAAAAAAGTAGAAACATTTTAAGATGCATATAAAATTCCTTCTCCACTTGTTTCTTTGAACAGTTAAGACTTAATTTTCAGGGGCTGGGGATATAGCTCATGGGTAGAGCACATTCCAGGCCCAGTACCACCAAAAAAAAAAAAAAAAAGGGGGGGCCAGGTGTGGTGGCGCACATCTTTAATACCAGCACTTGATCACCATGAGTTCGAGGCCACCCTGAGAATAAGTGAATTCCAGGTCAGCCTGAGCTAGAGTGAGACCCTACCTCGCAAAACCAAAACCTCTATTTAAACAAGGCTTCAGTGAAATGTGGTAAGGAGGGCTTAGGAGGGGAAAATGTTCTTTTATATTACATTATTAAACAAAGACCACAAAGAAAAACCTTAGCAGTTCCTGGAAACACAATAAGTCTCTAAGAAAAGATGAAGATACTAAAATTGGGATACACAAGAGAAAAATGAAAAAATCTAAAGTGGCTAGTTAGTATGTACTCAATAAGGCCATCCTGGGCTACACAGCAAGATCCTGTCTCAAAACTATTGCTTCCAGTTGGCAGCTTCCAGAACTCACCTGTCAACTGCTAGCAAAGCAAGAGGCAGTCATTTCATGGTTATACATGTGCCCATGATATTTTGGCATAGCCAGAAAACCACTCAAATCTTTCTGAAACTCCACTGAAAACAAAATTCTGAGTATAAGCCGGGCGTGGTGGCGCACGCCTTTAATCCCAGCACTCAGGAGGCAGAGGTAGGAGGATCGCCAGGAGTTCAAGGCCACCCTGAGACTACATAGCGAATTCCAGGTCTGCCTGGGCTAGCGTGAAACCCTACCTCAAAAAACCAAAAAAAAAAAAAAAAAAAAAAAAAAAATTCTGAGTGTATATTAACAATGCTGAAACAGATTTTTTTCAGTTGTTTTTGTTGCTGTTGTTTGAGACAGGTCTTCAGTATGTAGTTCAGGCTGGCCTGGAATAAACCGTAACTGTCATTTTTGCCTCTGCTTCTGAGTACTATGACTACAGACATACAACACTACACCTAGCTTTCAACTGCTCACATAAAAAATTTATCAAGGCCGGATATGGTGGCACACACCGTTAATCCTAGCACTCAGAGGCAGAGATAGGAGGATTGTTATGAGTTTGAGGCCACCCTGAGACTATGTAGTGAATTTCAGGTCAGCCTGAACTAGAGTGACACCCTAACTTGAAAAAAAAAAATTGGACTGGAGAAATGGCTTAGCAGTTAAGGCATCCACCTGCAAAGCTAAGGACCCCAGTTCGATTCCCCAGGACCCATGTAAGCCAGATTCACAAGGGGGAACATTTGTCTAGAGTTCATTTGCAGTGGCTAGAGTCCTGGTGTGCCCATTCTCTCTCTCTCTCTCTCTCTCTCTCTCTCTATCTGCCTCTTTCTCTCTCTCTCTTAAATAAAAATATAAAAAGTTATCAAGGGATAGTTGAAAGAAGAATAAGAACAAGGAAAAATATAATGAAAAACACAAAAGATAGTGATATATATATATATATATATATATATCAATTAAAATAGAAAAACTATCATTTTGATAAATTTTAATTAATTATGTTCTTGACATAGAAACTAGCTTTAGTGATAAAAAGTCATAATACTAATTCCTACCATTTCATTGAAAGATTCAGAGACTGTACCAAGTAAACTATGATGTCCCTTGTATAAAATAAAGATACAGGCCGGGTGTGGTGGCATATACCTGTAATCCCAGCACTTGGGAGGTAGAGGTAGGAGGACCCCGTGAGTTCTTGGCCAGCCTGAGACTACATAGTGAATTCCAGGTCAGTCTGGGCTAGAGTCAGGCCCTACCTCAAAAAAAAAAAAAAAAAAAAAAATGATGCAATAGTAAACAATGCTGAACTACCTTTCATTGGGTCAAAATTTTGTTGGGTACATCAGAAAGGAAGAGTCAGGAGGTCAGCCTGAGACTACATAGTGAATTCCAGGTCAGCCTGGGCTAGAGTGAGATCCTACCTTAAAAAAAAGGAAAGAAGGAAGGGAGGGAGGGAGGGAGGGAGGGAGGGAGGGAGGGAGGGAGGGAGGGAGGGGAGGGAGGGAGGGAGGGAAAAAGAAACAAAGCACTCAGAAATGAATGTAAATAATATGCCTTTTCCTGGACTGGGAGAAGTTTAGAAAGGCAAAACAGTCAAGAAAAGTTGGGGCTGGGATGATGGCTCAATGGAGAAAGCATCTGTCCTGCAAGCAAGAGGATCCCCAGAACCCACATAATGCCAGGTGGGCATGATAGCCAGCCTATGATTCCCAGTGGTAGGGAGGCAGGGGCAGGGGTTCCTTGGTTCAAACTGGTTCATTAGTCCAGCTGAATCAGTAAGTCCTGGGAACAAGTGAGAGAGCCTGGCTCAGCAAACAAGGTTGAGAGAGATCAAGGACAACATCAACCTTTGGCTTCTGCAGGCACACTTGTGTGTGCCCACACACATGCAAACATGCACACACACAAGTATGCATAATGTGTATAACAATACAAAAAATTAACAAAGTAAAGCTGAAGAAATAAAGAAACGTTTATGAAGCTCTGTGCAGATCACTTCAAACAAATGTCAAAACCAAGGACAAGCTAGGTACGAGTCCCTTTACTCTGGTCATTTGCTATGCTTTTTCAACAACTTTATGTACTTTTCCCCAAAGCTTATTAAGCCATAAAAATTGATTCTTACCTTTGGATTCCATCGTACGTTACAGTTTCAATGTAGTCATACCGGCAGTCCACCCAGTAAACACGCTTGGATACAATATCCAAGGTGATGCCAGCTGGCCACCCCAACTTTGTCTTCACCAAGTCTCTCCGGTTGCTGCCATCCATGAAAGCCCTTTCCACCTTGGGATTCCCAGACAGGCTCGCCCAATCAGAGAAAAATAAATAGCTACAAAGGAAGAGCAAAAGATGAGATTCAGGTCAGGCGTGGTAGTGCATGCCTTTAATCCCAGCACTCAGGAGACAGAGGTAGGAGGATCGCAGTGAGAGCAAGGCCTGAGACTACATAGTGAATTCCGGGTCAGCCTGGGCTAGAGCAAGACCCTACCTCAAAAAACAAAACAAAACAAACAAACAACAACACAAAAAAAAAACAGACTATAATCTCAGCATTCAGGAGGCTGAGAGGATTGTTGTGAGCTAAGGCCAGTCTGCACTACAGAATGAGTTCCAGATCAGCCTGGGCTAGAATGAGACCCAGCCAAAAAAAAAAAAAAGGGAGGAGGGAGGGAGGAGGAGGAGGGAGGGGGGGGAAGGAGGAAGGAAGGAATGGAGGGAAGGGAGGAAAGGAGGGGGAGGGGGAGGGGAGGGGGGAAGGGAGGGGGAAGAAAGGGAAGGAAAAGGAAAGGAGAAAAGAAAAGAAAAGAAAAGAAAAGAAAAGAAAAGAAAAGAAAAGAAAAGAAAAGAAAAGAAAAAAGAAAAAAATCCCAGACTATGAGCTATGTGGGGTATTAGATGACTACAATCCTAGCAGTCAAAAGGATGAGGCAATTTGAGGCCAACTACATAGCTAGACTCAAAAAAAGTGGGAGGGTGGGGGCAGTAATGGCCAACAGGGAGAATTAACAATGCAAAATAGCAACTACTAGCTAGGTGTGGCGGCCCACTCCTGTAACCTCAGGACTCAGGAGGCTGGGAGGATCACCAGGAGTTTGAGACCACTCCACAGTGAGTTCCAGGACAGCCTCGGCTAGAGTAAGACACTACCGTGAAACAAACACACAGCAACAACAACAAACAAAAACCTACTAAATGTCCTTCTAGAAATTTAGCAGCTCTCAAACTACCCCCTTCCTCAATCCTCCACAGTGAAGCATAGTCCACATTTCCATCATATGTAAGGAAGAACAGCTGACACAATGTAGATATGCACAGCCAGCAACCCTAAGGATTCTAAAGTCACAAGACCCAGTTGTGAAACTCTGGTAAACTAAATTTCATAAAACTCTTCTCATATATGGAGATCCACGGCATTACCATTCAATCCTGAAGGAAAGTAAGTAGGGAGGGGTTCCTGGGCTGAGACAAGCACAGAAAGGCTAGGGAGATGGCTCAGTGGTTTAAAAACACTTTGCAAAGCGGATCAGCCTGGGTTTGATTGCTCAGTACCCACGTAAAGCCAGATACACAAAATGGGATGAGCATAGTATTGCAACCCTGTATCTGTCAAGAAAGTGCTAAAAGGAATAGTGCCAACTGCCTTTCCCTCTATAAAAAAAACTGCTCAGGGCTGGAGAGATGGCTTAGCAGTTAAAATGTTTGCCTGCGAAGCCAAAGGATCCCGGTTCAATTCTCCAGGACCCACGTAAGCCACATGCACAAAGGGCACATGCATCTGGAGTTCGTTTGCAGTGGCTAGAGGCCCTGGAATGCCCATTCTCTGTCTGCCTCTCTTCCCTCTCTCTCTGCTTATAAATAAATAAAGAAATAAATAAATAAATAAATAACCTTCTCAGGGACTGAAGAGATGGCTTAGCGGTTAAGGTATTTGCCTGTAAAGCCAAAGGATCCAGGTTAAATTCCTCAGGACCCACGTAAGCCAGATGCACAAAGGGGCGCATGCATCTGGAATTTGTTTGCAGTGGCTAGAGGCTCTGGTGTGAGCATTCTCTCTTTGTCTATCTCTCCCTTCCACCCCAGCTTGCAAATTAATTAGTTAATTTAAAAAAAAATTTAAGCCTGCTCAGGTAATTGGTATTAGAGTGATCAATTTAATAAGGGCACAGCATAGTCATGTTCACTGTAATGTCGATTACAATTAGAGTGAATCAGCATACAGCTAGGCAAAGGTGGCACGTATGAAGAATTATACACACCCGCCCAAACACATCAAGTGTTCTCAGTGCTCCACTGGGGGCGTTTGGATTACATATCCTCATCTGAGATTATACATAGCCAACTTTGTTACAAGTTTCTATGGATTGAACCTAGGTCCTAGAGTACAGAGTATAAATGAATTAAGCCCTAACTAATGCAGTGGGCTTTGGGTGTTCACTGGGATAGAAAAATTCTAACAGTGTAGGGATGGCTGTGATTTCAACATCACTTACCCCACAGTTGGGTCCACAGCAATTCCTCTCGGACGCCCCAAGTTTTCAGTTATAAGGGTAACTCTCTGGCTTCCATCCAAATTTGCAATATCTATGCGGTTGACCTGAGTCTCCACTAGATAAAGTTTATTATTAATCCAGTCTATAGCCAGATTCTCTGGAGCATCAACAGAAACATTAAGAACTTCTTGGATGTTTAAACCATTAATGTCCACTGAAAAAACCTGATAGAAAGGTCAGAATCATTATACTTTTGTAAGTGGTGTTTTCCTATTTCAGCATACCTATTTGATATGAATTCATTATCTGCACTCAAGCCTTTTTATTGCACAATGCAAGGTACTGGAAGAAAATAGGTTTCCTTGAGAGCATGTGAGGCACAATACTCAACAGTGTGGATTTTTTGGTGAAGTTGGTGGTTTTCTCTAATTTTCAATTGTACTCATATCAGAATTGCTCATAATTCGAATTCTAAATTTTTAGCGATTTTACACATCTCCTAATTGCATTAGAATTTTATTAATACATTATTGGTTACATAGTAAAGAAAATTTAAAAAGTAATAAAATAAAATCCACAGATATCTAGAAGTCTCTCCTATTTATAAAGAGTCTGCATTGAATTCAAGGTTTAAATTAAATCAATCACAAATAAGATAGTATACTGAAATTTTGGCCATTACACAAAATATTGCCAATATTTTTTAGCCAACCCTCAATTTAGTTCCATGTAGAAAATGCAGATAAAAAAATCTGATTTTTATCATCCAGGAAAGCAGTGTATTTTTTATATTTTAAATGATCAAGTTTCAAAAATTACCACCAAATATCTATCTAGTTTGGAAAAGAAAGTCTACTATTTCTTTTAATTAGGCTTTTGGACTCCTTTCGGAATAAAATTAAAAGTTGCTCAAGGCTAATCCATATAATAGAGTCCTTTGTGCAATAGGTCACATGTAATAGTATAGCATGGAAAAGGTGCTGATTAACATAAAGTATCTCAAGGGCCTTTTTTGTTAGAAAACAAAGGAACTTTCCCCTCTACTCCCTCAAAAACGAAAAGCTATCAACACTTCTTGCTTGAGATTCTATTCAGCCTCCCAAGCTACACTCCTGAAATTTCTATTTACCTTATTTTGCTCGTAGTCTGTCCAAAAGACTCTGCGCAGGTGATAGTGAAAATCCACACCCACAGCCACGCCACGGTTTTTAGACTCCACCAGAATCTGGAAGTTGCTTCCATGATGGTCACCAATTAGCAAATCCCGTCCATTGGAGAAGATAATGGAGGCCGCATCAACTAAGTGTGGAAGAAGGAACGCATGGGTTATAGAGTGACGTACAACTGACATGCCCTCGGCTTTGGCAAACCCTCCTTCTGCAGTTCCTAGTTGACTCTAAAATAAAGCCGAGGTACACAGACCGTCATCATCCCACCCACTTCATAAATGGGCAAACTGAGGCCCAAAGATGCTTAACAAAGTCTCCAAATTTACAGTAAGTTTGAAAAGGACCCAGGCAAGAATCTAAGTGTCCTAATTGCTAATCCAATGCAGTTTCGATGGCACTGAAAAGAATACAGCAAGTATTTCCAAGATTCTCCATGATATGGGCACCTTACCTCCACATGTATCTTTAGGCTGTGTTAAATAATAACACGTTTTGAAGATTACCAGAAAGAGGTTAAAGAAAATGGACTGTCAACTACATTTGTGGTAGGTAAATTAGTGTAAATTCAATGACCAGGCTCACAGATTTCAGAATTAAATCCACACTGGCCCACTCCTGCTGGCAGCAAAGGCCATCCCTGACGATTACATCTTTCTATCGGCACAGATGCCCACATTTCCTTTGTCATCTGCCATGGAAAGGAAGTAAAGCATTCAGAGATACAAAAATCCATCATTTACTCACAGGAGTTATTAGCTTTGCAATGTTGCCCACGCTCCAAGATATACCCTTCCTCACAGAGACACTGGTGGCGCCCAAGTCGGTTTCCACACTTCTGGTCACAAATTCCCCATATCTGACAATCATCAAAACCTGCCACGTGAGAAAAATATTCACAATCAGCATTTCCAGGGTACTCCCAGGTGAAAAACCTTGACGTGATATCCAAGAACAGTTTTGCATTTGCCCAAACCTGCAACCACCCCATAAAAAGGTGGGGTGGGGGGGGACTCAGAACAGGCATTTTTTTCAAGGGAACCCAATAGCATTTAAATAATTTTTCAAAAGGTAATGTTATAGGAGATGCACAACAGTTTGTGCTTACAGAGCTGTGCCATACTGATTTGAAAATACATGCATTTTGGTACAAATAAATGTCTTCCCTTACAACTGTGTTTAACTAAAAAGTAACCATTTGTTCTATGTCTCCCAGTCATGCAGGCTGATGGTGGTGTCTCTCTGCTCGGACCTATGAAAGTGAGCCAGCTTCTTCCACCATTGATAGTGTTCCCCTGGATTTTGTAAGCCTGGAATAAGTCCCTTCCACCCATAGAATGATTGCTGGTTGGATGTTTGCCCCAACAATAAGCGTATGAGATCACTGTCATTTTAATATCCAAGATCCTTTGCTGTGCATCAGTACCGGACCAACAGGGCTACATGACAAGTTCCGGTCTCAGGAAAAAAAAAAATGACTATGCTTTAAATACCTATGATGAAAAATAATGAAAACTAATTAAATACCTATCATCACTCAAATAGAGATAAGAGAATGAAAGTAGAACTAGAATTTTCCTCCAAGTAGGAATGACTACATACACACATAACCCAGTACGTTATTTTTCTTCTCTTCTTATTCTTTGCCCCCTCCCACCAACAAATACTGCCTTGAAAATAATTTAAAAGCCTCTTTTAGCTTAGATGGCTTTGGGCACCTCTAGTCCAATTGGCTGTGTGAAATCCTTCCACGCTGCATGACCTCCCTGCCCTGACCCTGCACCACAATGTCATTCTGTCAATAAACAGCATGTCTTGTCAATCAGAAACAATGAGCCAAGCCGGGCGTGGTGGCGCATGCCTTTAATCCCAGCAGAGGTGGAAGGATCGCCATGAATTTGAGGCCATCCTGAGACTACATAGTGAATTCCAGGTCAGCCTGAGCTAGAGTGAGACCCTACCTTGAAAAACCAAAAAGAGAAAGAAAGAGAGAGAGAGAGAGAGAGAGAGGAAGGGAGGGAAGAAAGAAGAAAAAAGAAAAAAAGGGGCCAGTAAACTGCTTCAGCATGCCTCATAAGCTCCACTGCAGGATCAAGACTACCAGGGGATAAATAATAGAGGGAAGACAGCAGATTGCACATCAGGAACTATATTCCTCGTTACCACCAGGTCAACAGCACTGTATAGGTTTCCAACACCTGGAGCCTCTATAATGCAGCGGCCACACAGAGGGCAACAACCAGGCAGAGTGTTTGAGTTGAAATGCGTGAGAGAACAAACTAAGCAACTCCCTTAAAATCAATGTGTATCTGTTTTCATAATGTCATGTATTTAAAGAGTTCTCTTTGCAAAGAGAAGCATAGTCTTCTTTGAAACAAATGAGAGTTCAGACAACTTCAAAACTCAGGGGCCTATCATGCACTCATGAAGGAAGGGAAAGGTCTCAGTAAGGACTCTGCAGGTGGTAGGGGTCTCGCATTCATTCACAAAGGTCCTCAGTGCAGACTTGAGTTCATCTCCAAATGAGGCTGTCTGTGGAAGATGCTGGGAAGACAGACCCATGCTTGTTACGGCTTTGGTTCCAATGGGCTAGCAGGTGATCTGTTCTAGAAATCTCTAGATGCCATTTTCCTGTACCTCATTCATTTGGAAATTATTTTCAAAATTTCATAGAGCAATGACCTTGTTATATCAGCTTTTCATTTCTCAAATCACTATAAACAAAAAAAAAATTGAAGTGGCCTGAACGTAATATGTAAGAAGCCCTAGATACTTTGAAATATCAGTCAAGGCTCATCACAGACTTACATATTAGAAATATAAGAAATGTATAATCTAAGCTCTAGAGTGGAAAATAAAAAGACTGAGAATGGGTTGTTGGCATCAGAGGGCTAAGTGAGGGGGTACTGTAAGAACTAATCTTTTTGACTGAATGGCTTGTGAAGTTGCCATCAAAACAGCTCAGCACCAGCTCGTCACTGGAGCTTGTGAAAGAAAGAAAAGCTGATGTAATACTGAGAATGTGGCTTTTGGTATTTCTATTGGAATTCCTTTTCTACTAAGAGAAAGGGGGAATGCCTAGAGACCCAAAAGCCTAGAAATCGGATTGGCAGCCTAATGGCAGCAAAAGGGAGCAGAGAAGCTTGACATTTGCCAAAAACAAAAGGGTAGCCTCACATCCACAGAAGACTACCACCCCAGAAAAAAAAAAAAAAAAAAAAAAGAGGTGCTGCCTGGGCAGGGATCCAGGAAGCATGGGCCTGGCTTCTGATGTCTGCTGGAGGAGTCCACCTGGCAGATGAGAGCCCGCCAACAAGAGCAGTTCTAAGTGACTGCTGTCCACTCCCAGTGCAATCAGAATGAAGCCCAGCAAAAACATCTCCAAGGAAATCATTAGGAACTTGGAGACTTTTTAATAATTTGGAGTTCTCAGGGCTGGGAAGATAGCACAGTGGTTAAGGTGCTTGCCTGCAAAGTCTAACAACCTGAGTTCAACTCCCCAGTACCCATGTAAAGCCAGATGCACAATGTGGCCCATGCATCTGGAGCTCATTTGCAGAGGCTAGAGGCCCTGGCATGCCCATTCTCATTCTCTCTCTCCTTGAAAATAAATAAACAAAATATTTAAATAACAATAATAATCCAGGGTTCTCTTAGATTCTAGGACCTCTGTAGTTGACATGCATAAGCCACTTTCCTTTTTTTTTAATTTTAACATTTTTTTATTTTTATTTTTTTTTTATTTATTAAAGAGAGGAAGAGAGGGAGAGGGAGACAGAGAAAGAGTGAGAATGGGAGCGCCAGAGCCTCTATCCACTGCAAATGAACTCCAGACACATGTGCCACCATGTGTATCTGGCTTACATGGGAACTGGAAAATCAAACTGAGATCCTTAGGCTTCGCAGGCATGTGCCTTAAACACTAAACCATCTCTCTAGCCCTATTTTTTATTTATTTATTTATTTATTTATTTATTTAAGAGCAACAAGCAGAGATAGAGAGAGAGAATGGGCATACCAGGGCCTCCAGCCACTGCAAACAAACTCCAGAAGTATGCATCACCTTGTGCATCTGGCTTAGGTAGGTCCTGGGGAATCAAGCCTCGAACTGGGGTCCTTAGGCTTCACAAGCAAGCGTGTAACAGCTAAGCCATCTCTCCAGTCCCCCCTTTTTTGTTGGTTTTTTTTGGGGGGGGTTTCGAGGTAGGGTCTCACTCAGGCCCAGGCTGACCTGGAATTAACTATGTAGTCTCAGGGTGACCTTGAACTCACAGGGATCCTCTTACCTCTGCCTCCCGAGTGCTGGGATTAAAGGCATGCACCACCACGCCCAGCTCTTTGTTTTGTTTTTTAAGGTAGGGTCTCACTCTAGCCCAGGCTGACTTGAAATTCACTATGTAGTCTCAGGCTGGCCCCTAACTCACAGTGATCCTCCTACCTCTGCCTTCCAAGGGCTAGGATTAAACGCTTGCGCCACCACAACCAGTGAACCAATTAAGTTTTCTCTTTCCTTTTAAATATTTTTTATTTATTTATCTGAAAGCACATGGGTACTAGAATCGAATCCAGGTCATTAGGTTTTGTAGGCAACTTGCTGCAGAGCCACCCCTCCAGCCCCAGCTGACCTCAAACTGGTTATAAGGCCAAGAATGACCTTGAATCCCCCTGATAGTCCTGCCTCTAAGTCCCAAATGCTGAGGAACGGTTAGGATGTGGGTAAACTTTGGGATGTGGCCCTGATATTGAAAAACCTAAAATCAGCTGGATGTTGTCACATATTCCTGTCATCTCAGCACTAGGGAGGCAAAGGCAGCAGAATCATAGGATTGGGGGCAGCCTAGGCTACTTAACTCAAAAATATATATATACAACTAAGTTTACTACTTTGAATATCACAAGGACTTTACTAAATATGAAAATACCATTTTCTTGGGGGGGGGTTGATAGTAATTGAAATCCACTATTATATTTCTGAATACCATTAAGAAACAGACTTTCTCAAAGAACACCAAGTTTAATTTACAACCTAATAGCATATTTCTGGTGCTAAAAGTTTTTATTCACTGTGTGCAGTTACTAAATCTACCATATTCAATAAAGCAAAATTATGTTTGCTACCAGGAGTAAAGACTAAATAGACTCATTAGTTAACCTCAGTTTAGCGTTTTTGGTCAAATTGTAATAAAATTTTAGAAAATTTTTGGAATAAAAAAGTATTTCTTACGCATGTTTTCAGTATTTATAGGCCAGCATGGGCAGACCAAACCGCCTCCAAATATTCCCAAAGGAAACACAAAAAGACTGCCCCATCAGGTAGTGGACAATCCCATGTAGCTAGTGAGCTTCCTTGTCACAAAGCCACTCTATCTTGTCACCTGCAAGACTGGATGTGGTGGTGCATCCCTTTAATCCCAGCACTCGCTCGGGAGGCTGAGTAGGAAGATGGCCATGATTTGGAGGCCTGCCTGGGGCTGCAGAGTGAGTCCCTAGTCAGCCAGGGCTAGAGCGAGACAGTATCTTAAAAAAAATGTATTGCAACTTCACCTCCTCCTGTCTTCTCACGGGCAGGAGCATTTCCTAATCTCTCAATTTTCCTCCTCTTAATCTAATAAAGCCTCCCCACCCCCACAAAAAAATAATAAAGCCCCATTGTCAGAGGTCATGGGGCTTATCATGATGTGCTTATTTAGGAAACACTGGCAGCTCCCAGACACACTTACCAATGCAGGTACGGCTGTCATTCTGGTTGATGACATGAGACGGGGGACAAAAACATGCTCCTCCATCTGGGGTCCTGTGACACTGATGCTCACAGTTTAAGACAGAACACAAACTCTCACCTAAACAGAGCGGGGTGGGGGGGATGTGTAAGTGAACAGTCTCTGCACAAAACTAATACCTAAGACCTACTAACGTTTCCCATGAATACAGCAGGAAAGTGTTTCATCATCACACCCACTTCATTATGTAATGAAAATCCTGTCTAATGTTGTAACTATTGCTATATGCAGGTATAAATCGGTATAAGTGCTACTTGTGAAAAAAGTCAAAGACCTCAAGTGATTAGATTCAGCATAGAAGTGTTAGCCATGGCTGGTTAAGACTTTCAGATGGCTTTATCTTGTTTGATGTGAATTCTTATTTTTACAAGGAAAAAAAACCCTGCAGTTTTCTCACAAATGAGTGTGGTCATATCACACGTTATTAAACAACACTCTGTGGCTACTTCTAGTTTTCCATTGGAAATTAACTGCAGGTACATGTTCTGGGAACCAAAACTTGTTTCCTGGTACAACCCAAGACCTTTTTTTTGTAAGTGTAAGAAATAAAATTGCCTATTGTCTATAGTTATGGAAGCTGACAAATAAAAAAAGTTTTAAAAACTAAAATAAATAAAAAGAAATAAAATTGCCAAATTTTATTTGTGAGGTGAGGTGGTGCATGTCTTTAATCTCAGCACTTAGGAGGCAGAGGTAGAAGGATCAGAGTGAGTTCGAGGCCACCCTGAGACTACATAGTGAATTCCATCCAGGTCAGCCTGGGCTACAGTGAAACCCTACCTCAAAAAAAAAAATCAATACTGATAAAAATCTTTGATATATTTTACTTTTATTGAGAGAGAAAGAGAGAGAGAGTTCCAGGGACTCTAGCTACTGCAAATGAACTCCAGACACATGCTCCACCTTGTGCATCTGACTTATATGGGTCCTGAGGAATTGCTTTGCAGGCAAACACCTTAACTGCTAAGCCATCTCTCTAGCCCGTGTGTTTTAAAATTATTTATTTATTTATTTACCAATTAGAGAGGGGAGAGGAGGAACAGAATGGACGTGCCAAGGCCTCCTGCCAATGCAAATGAACACCAGATGCAGGCACCATCGTGTGCATCTGGCTTATGTGGGTTCTGGGGAGTCAAACTGAGGTTGTGCAGGCAAATGTCTTAACTACTAAGCCATCTCTCCAGCCCCTAGAAACAGACATTTTTGTCTGAAAGTGATCCACACACATGTCCACACTCACCACAGCTCCTTCCTCTGGTAGAGTTGCTTTCATCTTCTCCTCCTGGACAGTCTGAAACCCCATCACAAACCTTACTGATAGGGATGCACAGCCCAGAGCCTGGGCAAGCCCACTCTCGGGGGTAACAGGTACGATGATGCTGGTCGCTTTCTGTGGGGGAGGGGAATGAGAGTTACAAACCACCCTGTGAAGTTGTTAATCCATGGTTACAAGAAGATATGGTCCAGACGGCAATAGAAATTCACAAACGACCTATTCATTACAACCAGCTCATGATTTGTAACTCTACCATTAGCCTCTTTTTTGAAATCCTAGTAAGTCACAAAATATTATTTTAAGTTCTACACTTTCTGGAGGAGGCAGCCGTCCCCCACTCCTTCCACCAGGCTATATGAGTAAGAAGCAGATGTGGGCCTGAATTCTCAGCAAAGTAGATTTATAGTACCCTAGAAGAACATTTGATCATTCAATCGAGGAAAACTCCTCAATTCCTGCAGTTTGGGTTTTGGTTGTATTTTGTTGTTGTTGTTGTTCATTTAATGAAATATTAATAACCTACAAAGACTACATCTTGGAACACCAAAGCATAAAACTAACGGATGTCTGGTTAAATGTATATATTATTCCCACCAAGCTACCCTGAAAGCACTACACTTAATGTTCATATTCACATATTAATGCTACTTTCACTTCTGGTTAGAGAAGCTTCTCTTTTCAGATGGCGATGACCACTGGGATGACCCAAAAGGCAACATAGTACTGAGAAGAAGGGATAGAGGAGTGCCCAGCACTGAAACACCTCTGTCACACCCTCCAAGGCTCAGGGACCATTGCGGAAAAGGGGGCAGATAGAATGGAAGAGCCAAAGGAAAGGTATGACCTCTTACAATGCAACTGCCCAGACAGAAATTGGCCTCGATATCCATGACCTTGCAGTGCCTAGCAATACCTTTGTAAGACCCTCAAAACAGAAGAAAAAGATGATGACATCAAATTAAAAGAAAGACTAATGGAGAGAGGGAGGGGATATGATGGAGATTGGAGTTCTAAAGTGGAATGGGGGAAGGGGAGGGAAATATCATGCATTTTTGTATGTAAGTATAGAAGTTGTCAATAAAAGAAATAATAATAATTTTAAAAATAATAATAATAAAATAAATAATAAATAAATAAAAATAATAATGGATGTTTCTAGAATATACATTCCTTATTGTATCTGGGAATAGAGCAGTGCAGGCAAGTGATGGTATGGAATGGGTATCAATGCTTCAGCAGCAGGGTGAGGAAGTGAGTGCCACTAGCAATTTCCTTCTCAAATGACCTTCAAACACTTCACTGTATAAGAGGATGCCCTGTGCTGCTGGTCCCTAGCACCATCCCACATGTTCCCATCCCATCCTTTACCAGTGGATATTGTGACTCATATGGAAAGTAGTAAACCTAACTGTTAAAAAAAGAAGAAGAAGCCTGGCGTGGTGGCGCACGCCTTTAATCCCAGCACTCGGGAGGCAGAGGTAGGAGGATCACCGTGAGTTCGAGGCCACCCTTAGACCACATAGTTAATTCCAGGTCAGCCTGGAACAGACTGAAACCCTACCTCGAAAAACCAAAAAAAAAAAAAAAGAAGAAGAAGAAGAAGAAGAACGAACTAACTGTAAGCACAGGTCAAATTTGTAAAGCTTAAGGTCTAGCCTACTACTTTTACAATGGTCAAATAGTCAGTCTAGGGAAGAGGAATGTCATAAAGAAGGGAGAGATGTCAAGCATAGTGGTTCATGCCTATAATCCCAGTACTGGGGAGGGTGAGGTAGAAGGATCACTGTGAGTTCAAGGACAGCCTAGCAGGGCATGGTTGCACACACCTTTAATCCCAGAACTCAGGAGACAGAGGTAGGAGGACTGCTGTGAGTTCAAGGTCACTGTGATTCTACACAGTGAATTCCAGGTCAGTCTTGGCTAGAGAAAGACCCTACCTCAATAAACCAAAAACAAGAATGAAAAAGGAAAAGCCATGTGTGGTGACACACGCCTTTAATCCTAGCACTTGGAAGGAGGATCGGCTTGACGCTACCTCAAATCTTCCCCCTCCAAAAAAGGACATCCTGGACTATAGAGTAAGCTCTAGGTCTGGGCTAGAATGAGACCCTATCTCAAAAAAAAAAAAAAAAAAAAAAAAAAAAAAAAAAAAAAAGCCGGGCGTGGTGGCGCACGCCTTTAATCCCAGCACTCGGGAGGCAGAGGTAGGAGGATCGCTGAGAGTTCGAGGCCACCCTGAGACTACATAGTTAATTCCAGGTCAGCCTGGACCAGTGTGAGACCCTACCTCGAAAAACCAAAAAAAAAAAAAAAAAAAAAAAAAAAAGTGGGAGCTGGGTGTGGTTTTAATCCCAGCATCAGGAGGCTTAGATAGGAGGATTGCTGTGAACTCGAGGCCAGCCTAAATCTACATAGTGAATTCCAGGTCAGCCTGGGCTAGAGCAATACCCTACTCAAAAAAAAAGAAAAGAAAAGAAAAGAAGAAGAGAAGAGAAGAGAAGAGAAGAGAAGAGAAGAGAAGAGAAGAGAAGAGAAGAGAAGAGAAGAAGCCAGGCATGGTGGGGCACACCTTTAATCCCAGCATTCGGGAGGCAGAGGTAGGAGGATCATGAGTTTGAGGCCACCCTGAGAGTACATAGTGAATTCGAGGTCAGCCTGAGCTAGAGTGAGACCCTACCTCGAAAAACCAAAATAGCTGGGCGTGATGGCGCACGCCTTTAATCCCAGCACCCGGGAGGCAGAGGTAGAAGGATTGCCATGAGTTCGAGGCCACCCTGAGACTACATAGTTAATTCCAGGTCAGCCTGGGCCTGAGTGAGACCCTACCTCGAAAAACCAAACCAATAAATAAATAAATAAAATGAAGAGAGAGTATTCTACCTATTTTTCATTAATGATGAGAAAGAATTTTATTTATTTATTTTATTTATTTGAGAGACAGAGATAGAGAGAATGGGCGCGCCAGATAGCCACTGCAAACGAACTCCAGACGCATGTGCCACCATGTGCATCTGGCTTACATGGGTCCTGGGAAATTTAACCAGGGTCCTTTGGCTTTGCAGGCAAACATCTTAACCTCTAAGCCATCCCTCCAGCCCAAGAAAGAAAGGATTTTAATTGATGCTATATCTGAGGTTGCTATTTTTAAGACAAGGTAGTGGAATCATTTGCTTGTAACCCACCCACCAACTCCCTAAATGACTATTTAAAACCCTGTCAGTCATGAGGCGTTTTTGTCACCCAGAACTGTTTTCAAAAGCTAGGAAGCTTGTCTGTTCCTTACCACATCCATCTTCATCCCCGAAGTCTTGACAGTCGCCTTCTCCATCACAAACCCATTCCTGATGAATGCACTGGCCATTGGAGCAAGTGAACTGGTGGCCTACACAGGTCTGATAATCTGGAAGAAAACAACAGAACACCTCAAAGACAAAACTCCCTGGAGAAAATCAAGATGGCCATTACTGTCAAGAGCCTAAAATTTCTGCATCAGTATCTTGACCAAAAAAGGGGGGAGGGGAGAAGGAGGCTGAGGAGATGGCTTAGTGAGTAAGGTGCCTGAGCACTCAGGATTCAACCCCAGACCAAGGAGGATCACCGTGAGTTCGAGGCCACCCTGAGACTACAAAGTGAATTCCAAGTCAGTCTGAGCCAGAGTGAGACCCTACCTCGAAAAACCAAAATGAAAGAAAGAAATGTTCCTGACCTTCCAACACTAGTGTGTGGTAGACAATTCAAAATAAAGAGGGATGCGAACCATTGCCAGGAGCAAACTCCATTCCCTGAGCTCTCCTCTCAATCTACTCAACATTATCATTCCTGAGGTCTGACAGTCCTGTGAGACAATGTGGTCTATACTCCAGTAGAAAAGAATGAGCCGGGTGTGGTGGCTCACGCCTTTAATCCCAGCACTCGGGAGGCAGAGGTAGGAGGATTGCCGTGAGTTCGAGGCCACCCTGAGACTACATAGTGAATTCCAGGTCAGCCTGAACTAGAGTGAGACCCTACCTCGAAAAACCAAAAAAAAAAAAAGAATGAAATAATATTACACAGATTCTTGAAGGAGAAAGAAAATGAGGTCTAACATTACTACTAAGGCTGGAGCTATGGCCTCTCCATGATATTTTGGCTTCACCAACCAGTGACTCTTTGAGGAAAAAGAGGTATATTGGTATATTGGCAAGGGAATTAACCACAAACATAACCCATGACCCAACATAGAGAAATCTCCATACTGCAGTTGTGTTCATCACTCCTGTCGTCACAGTCATAGTCGTGGTCACAAACATAGATGTGAGGGATGCATTCTCCGGAGCCACATTTAAAGTCATTGTGCATACATCTTCCAGCTGGAAGACACAGTGAAGGGAAAGGAGATTTTAATTATTACCATTTCACCTTTGATGAAGATTCTGCCTCAAGCTTGCTGGTACCAATTCTCCTAAGGGTAAGTACTCCCGTCACTGGTTGATTTCCAACTCCTAACATGAATTCACAAAACACGGGCTTGAGAATCAGTGTAAATAATGAGCCAGACTCGATATGCCACACCTCTTATGCATCTGACTTACTGCAGTTAGCTTCATCGGAGGAGTCCCTGCAGTCAACCTTCAGATCACACTTCTGACTCGTGTTATAACAGGCTCCATTGTCACAAGTAAGCTGGTCACATGTTGGATATTCTGTTTTTAAAAAAAATGCAAATAGCAAACTTAAATGATGGCATTTAGCTGCCTGGCTCGCTCAGTCGGTAGAACCGGAAACTCTTAAATGATGACATTCTTTCAGCAGTCATTTTGCAAGTGACTGCTCCATGCTGGATACTAAATGTGAATATATATTAGTATATAAAGTAGGCATGGCTCCTGGACTCATGGAGAATACAATTGGAGAAGGGAAAAGGACACAAGAGTACATTAACAAAGCAGCAAACTACATTTCATTCAAAAATGGAGCTTTCAGCCAGGAATGGTGGCGCACACCTTTAGTCCTAGCACTCAGGAGGCAGAAGTAGGAGAATTACCATGAGTTCGAGGCCACCCTAGACTACACAGTGAATTCCAGGTCAGCCTAGACTAGAGTGAGACCCTACCTCAACAAACCAAATTTTTTTTTTAAATGGAGCTTTCTTCCATATCATGCAATTAACATCCCAGGAAACTCATGCACTACCACATATGTTCTGATAAATAAAGGGCTATTTCTTTCATTGGAGAGTTGGGGAAAAAAAGCCCAGGACTAGAAGTCAGGAGACCTAGGCCTGAGCCAAAGCGTTCTTCATTCTCAACCTGCTTCTACTCTCTGTCACCACATTTGAAGAATTACCATATAGGGTAGAGGGACCTGAGAATGCAATGTCTGGAAAAGTGCTTTGAAAAGCATAATGTCTCCACAAACACAGACTGTATTCACCAGTCAGTATCCACAGGGGACTGGTTCTAGGACCACCATGCGGATACCCAAAGCCAAAGATGCTCAAGTCCCTTCTATAAAAATGCAAAATTGCCAGGCATGGTGGCGCACACCTTTAATCTGAGTACTTGGGAGGCAGAGGTAGGAAGGAAGATAACTGAGAGTTCAAGGCCACCCTGAGACTACATAGTGAATTCCAGGTCAGCCTGAGCTAAAGTGAGACCCTACCTTGAAAAAACCAAAAGAAAAAAAAAATGCAAAATTGGGGCTGGAGAGATGGCTTAGTGGTAAAGGCACTTGCCTACAAAGCCTAAGGACCTTGGTTCAACTCTTCAGATCCCACATAAGCCAGATGCACAAGATGATGCAAGCTTGCAAGGCTGCACATGCACACAAGGTAGCACAATTAGAGACCAATTGCAGTGGCTGAAGGCCCTGGCATGGCAATTCACTCTCTCTCTTGCATAAAATAAAGCCAATCTGTTGGGTTTGCCTCAAAAGAAAATGCAAAATTGCTAGGAGTGGTGATGTACACCTTTAATCCCAGCACTCGGGAAGGAGGAATGCTGTGAGTTCAAAGCCAGCCTGAGACTACATAGTGAATTCCAGGTCAGCCTGGGCTAAAGCAAGATGCTACCTCGATAAATCAAAATAGTGTGAAATATGTGCAGTATTTGCATGTAAGCTACACACATCTCCTCCACATATATCAAATCATCTTTAGATCAATAGTATGTAAATACTTATATTATGCTGTTTAGGGAATACTGAGAAGGATGACTTTACATCTTCAATACAAAAATTATTTTTTAATTACTATAAACCTGTAGTTGATTGAATCCAGAGATGTGTCTGTGTTGCAGCCCCATGTGTGTGTATTATACATATATGTGTGTGTGCATTTTATACATATATGTGTATTTATAGGGTCAGCTCACTATTAAGTAGAAGTTTAACTCGGAGTGTCTAGGTTACAATATAGAATGATGATGCCCATTGCAGCAATAGTATGGTGACTGTCCATCATGACCTCTAACTATCGACATTATTCTGTTGACCCATGACACAATGAAACACCCAGGCTCAAGGATCCTAAACATATCTTAGTGAAGATTTCAAAGACAGATAACACAGAGCCACTTTGAAGCTGAAATTGCATTGAAGGACCCAATTTGAGGTTGTGCAGACATCGGTAGTCCAGATAATTCTTTGGATAGCTCCAAAGAAGCTGTAAACAAAATTCTTGCATAGCTGCATTAACCTGACTCACAGTGAAAAAAAAAAAAAAAAAAAAAAGATGAGCTCAAGTCTTTTCCCAGCATTTCTCATTTCCATAAGATCAAAACTCAGCCTCGGGGGCTAGAGGGATGGATTAGTGGTTAAGGTGTTCACCTGCAAAGCCAAAGGATCACAGTTCAATTCTCCAGGTCCCACGTAAGCCAGATGCACAAGGGGGCACATGCGTCTAGAGTTCCTTTGCAGTGATTGGAGGCCCTGGTGTGCTCATTCTCTCTCTCCTTTCTCTCTCTCTCTCAAAAATAAATAAATAAATAAATAAATAAATAAATAAATAAATAAATAAATAAATTTTTTAAAAAACTCAGCCTCACCCATCTAAATAGCCAGCCAGTCACATAGTAAATGTAAGGTACCTCAGTTGCTGCTAGATGAAGCTAAACATATCCTTCCCAGACATTAGCTTCCAGAATCTCAGTGGAATGAACGAGAACAAACTTCATACTTTTATGAGCAATGTATAGTATAGAAGTTCCTGCTGGTGCTCTGGGGTAAGGGGGGGGGGAGACTGGAAAGATTTGAACCAGTGGTGGGAACAAAGGTTTCCTCATGAAGAAGGAGGTGTCTTGACCACAGCCACATGCACCTGTGGCTATGTAAGAGTCACTTCTGTATTGGAGGGATGGCTTAGCGGTTAAGGCATTGCCTGCAAAGCTAAACAACCCAGGCTCAATTCCCCAGGACCCATGTTAGCCAGATGCACAAGGGGGACGCATGCATCTGGAGTTTCCTTTGCAGTGGCTGGAGGCCCTGGCACACCCTCTCTCTCTCTCTCTCTCTCTCTCTCTAATAAATAAATAAAAATTAAAAAGTCATTTCTGGTATAAACCAAATAGGACAAGAGAAAAAATTTCAAGTCTATCCAGGGTTACATTGTGAGTGCCAACATCAGTGTCCTTAACTTAGTTATTGGAGGGGGGGAAGGAGGGCATATCCAAGAGCCAGCAGAGTCTAATGTTATTAGAAGACCCTTTAAAAAACAAACATGACTTCCAGTTAAGATGGTGGCATAGAAACCATGCCAAAGCAGCCAAGGGGAGAAAAAGCAAAAAAAAAAAAAAAAGAATAAAGAAAAAAAACAGCAAAATACACTCTTCTACTAAAAAGTGAGGTGTATAATAAATTATCAACTGCAGCAAAGAAGTAGATGAGATCCAGAACATCTACAGCCCAATAAGCAGGCAGAAGCAGCTCCAGCAGCGGCAGCACCAGGTCCACGTGGCTGCAGCCACCAGGCTCAGCATGAGTCACAGGGAAAAAAAGCCAGGTGATGGGATTTTCCACTCACACTGGCCTCCTTACAAACTCAAGAAATGTGGAAGGGAGGACGGTAGAGACCAGTGGAACAGCTCATGAGGAAGAGGATCACGAGGACCAGTGGGAGAAGTTCAGCCACCATCCACAGCCTCCCGTCACCAACCACCAGTACAAGCACCAGAGACCTGGGGAAGGGAACTCAACACAACACCCAGCACAGGCAATCAGAGCAGCAACCCACAGACCCAGTCGGCCTACCTGAGCTCACAGTGCAGCAAAGAGGGACCCAAGCAGGCACGCAGTATAGCTGAGACCAAAGCCATCCCAAAGGGTAACTGGGATTGCACCAGGTCAGTACCCACCAAATAAGCCTGTTATATAGGTTTGCATTGGAAGTGCTAATTGCACCATCCATGTCAGGGTTAATTATATGTTAAATTTGATGGATGGTCGGATTTGACATTCTTAAATAAGCAATATTGTGGGCTTGTTGTTTGTTGCTTCCTGATTTATGGTGCCTTTGTTTCCTCTTCTGTCATTCGTTGGGGAAGGGTCTCACTCAGTCACAAGCTGACCTTGGAACCCTCTACAGACCAGAAATCTTAACATCCCAATTGACAGGATTAAGGGTGTGGACAACAAACATCCTTAGGGACTGTGACTTTGTTAGAGAATACTCTGTGCTGATTTTCATTGAATGTGTACATTGTTTAGTTAAATTTTTAGAATTTGCCTGTATTTTGATCCACTCAGCCTACGTGAATACTCTCATAGCAGGCAAACCCAACACTTAGGGTCACTTTTGTGGTTAATCTGAGAGTCTTAAGAGCCACACCTAGCACTTTAAGCTCCTACCCTGAAGGTATATAACATCAGATTGATTGATACATCTAATAATACTGCAGATGATTTAAAAAATCCATCATTAAATTAATCCAAAATGCAAAAATCTCTACATTATGATACAAGAAATACAAAAACATCCAGACAGGCCTGGAAGGATGACTTAGCAGTTAAGGCATTTGTCTGCAAAGCCCAAGGACCTAGGTTTGATTCCCCAGGACCCACATTAGCCAGATGCACAAGGTGGTGCATGCATCTGGAGTTCATTTGCAGTAGCTAGAGGCCCTGGCATGCCCATTCTCTCTTTCTCTCCCTCTTTCTCTCTGATATATATATATATATGTTAAATCCAGACAAAGCCGGGTGTGGTGGCACAGGCCTTTAATCCCAGCACTCAGGAGGCAGAGGTATACTTCATTCCAAACCCTGAAAAATAACACCTGTCAACAAAGGTTACTTTATCCTGCAAAACTATCTATTCAAGCTGGGCATGGTGGCGCACGCCTTTAATCCCAGCACTCGGGAGGCAGAGGTAGGAGGATCACCAAGAGTTCGAGGCCACCCTGAGACTACATAGTTAATTCCAGGTCAGCCTGGGCCAGAGTGAGACCCTACCTCGCAAAACCAAAATATATATATATATATATTCAAATAGATGAAGAAATAAGCACAATCCAGCTCTATAGAAAATAGTTGAAAGGATCCTCCATGCTGAAGAGAAAGAAAAGCACACATATAAGGAACCTGGAAAAAACAAACCATACTCCAATACTAGTTAATACAAGAGAGCCAAGGTAAAACCAGAAGAACTACAAAACAAGAAAAATGGCAAAAATAAACACACACCTTTTAATAATAAATTTTAACATCAATGGCCTCAATGCCCCAACCAAAAGACATAGGTTTGCAGACTGGGTTAAAAAGCAGGCAATATGTTGCCTCCAAGAAACTCACCTTTTTACAAAGGATGGACACTATCATAAGGTGAAAGGTTGGAAAACGGTGTTTTAAGCAAACAGGACTAGAAAAAAAGTTGGGGTCACTATCCTAATATCTGACAGGGTAGACTTCAGACCAACATTAGTTAGGAAAGGTAAGAAAGGTCACTTATATTGATTAAAGGAACGCTCCACCAGGAGGACATTACAATCATAATCATAGACCATATATTAAGACACAAAGCAAATGTTAACAAATACAAGAAAATTGAAATACAGATGGCATATAAACATCTAAAACAATGTTCTACATCCCCAGTCATCAGGGAAATACAGATTAAAACTACTTTGAGATTACATCTCACTCCTGTCAGATTGGCTACTATCATGAAAACAAATGACCATAAATGCTGGTAAGGATGCAGAAAAAGAGGAACACTTCTACACTGTTGGTGGGAATGCAATCTGGTCCAGCCATTGTTGAAATCAGTGTGGAGGTTCCTGAGACCTCCATATGACCCATATGACCCAGCTACACACTCCTAGGCATATATCCTAAAGACTTGTCTCACTACCTTAGAGATACTTGCACAACCATGTTTACTGCCACTCTATTCACAATAAATAGGAAATGGAACCAGCCTAGATGTCCCTCAACTGATGAGTGGATAATGAAGATGTGGAACATTTACACAATGGAGTTCTACTCAATGGTAAAGAAAAATGAAGTTGTGAAAATTGCAGGAAAATGGATGGATCTGTAAAGGATTATACTTAGTGGGGTAACCCAGGCCCAGAAAGCCAAATGTCACATGTTCTCTCTCATATGTGGATCCTAGCTACAAATGATTGGTCTTCTATGTGAGTAGGAATAACACTCAGTAGCAGAAAAGGAATATAAAGGGAATAGAAAAGGAGGGAGGGGGGACTTATATATGTAACTAGAAGAACAGATTAATGAGGGTGAAAAGGCCTAAGTGAGGTCAGGGGAAGAGATTGAGTAAAGGAAAGGTAGAGGGAGGACTAATCAAAATCTAACAGGATATAAATAAGTCATATAGAAACCTACTTTTCTGGACAATGGAACACTCAGAAGCCATAGATTATTACTAGAAAATTTTCAGTGCCAGGGATGGGATACCTTCCAGTGAGTTGCTGGCCAGGGAGGTCACAGATACCCCCAAAACATTACAGGCCATTGCCGAGGCCCTCGGTTTCCCACCAGGAGTAGATGGTAAGACCCTATTGCTAAAGACTCCACATCCTTGGGCTGCAGTGTCACTGAAAAATCCTGCTGGAGCTGAGCTGAAAATCTCCTCCATGAGGACCATCTGACAGAAAGCTGGAAAAAGCTACACTGTATGCAGTTCAATGAAAGAGAGAAAAATCACCAGTGAAGATACTCAACAGTGAACTCTGCAAGCCTTAAATTTGGCCAGCCAGGCAAAATGAGTCAACAGGTGCAATAGTGGCATGTCTGTTATGGGGGAAACCAACCACTCTCTCTTTGGACTGGAGGCCTACTCCATGGGAGGGAATACATCCCTGATACTGAAAACCTACAACAGAGGTAGT
The DNA here is from genome assembly GCA_036365145.1 of Orientallactaga sibirica. Lineage (NCBI taxonomy): Eukaryota > Metazoa > Chordata > Mammalia > Rodentia > Dipodidae > Orientallactaga > Orientallactaga sibirica. The sequence continues at coordinate 47,888,150 of JAEOAD010000004.1, read as the reverse complement.
CATGAGCCCTAGGGGTGTAACGTCTGCTGGTGTCTGGCTAAATGTATATATTATGCCCACCGAACTGCCCAGTAAACACGTCTCTAAATGTTCATGCCCATATATTAATGCTACTCTCACTTTTGGTTAGAGAAGCTTCTCTTTTCAGATGGTGCTGACCTTGGGATGACTCAGAAGGCACCATGGTGCTGAGAAGAAGTGACAGAAGAGTGCTCAGCACTGAAATATCTCTAACACACCTCTAAGGCTCAGGGTCCATTGTGGACAAGGTGGCAGAAAGAATATAAGAGCCAAAGGAAGGGTAAGACTCCTTACAATGTGCTCCTCCAGACACAAAATGGCCTGGATACCCATGACCTCACAGTGCCTGACACTACCTACACAAGAGCATCATAATAGGAGGAAAAGATGATGACATCAAAATAAAAGAGAGACTGACTGAAAGAAGGAGGGGATATGATGGAGAGTGGAGTTTCAAAGGGGAAAGTGGGGGAAGGGAGGGAATTACCATGGAATATTGTCTACAATTATGGAAGTTGTCAATAAAAAAAATGATAATTTTTTTTTAAAGCCGGGCATGGTGGTACACGCCTTTAATTCTAGCACTCAGGAGGCAGAGGTAGGAGGATCACCATGAGTTCGAGGCCACCCTGAGAGACTACATAGTGAATTCCAGGTCAGCCTGAGCTAGAGTGAAACCCTACCTCAAAAAAAAAAAAAAAAAAAATTTAAGGGCTGGAGGAATGGCTTAGTGGTTAAGGCATTTGCCTGCAAAGCCAAAAGATCCAGGTTCGATTCCCCAGGACCAACGTTAGCCAGATGCACAAGGGGGCACGGCATCTGGAGTTCATTTGCAGTGACTGGAGGCCCTGGCACACCCAGTCTCTCTCTCTCTCTCCATCTTTCTCTGTCAAATAAATAAATATATTTTTTAAAAAAAGAGTTCCCCAAGACTCAGCTTTTATCACTCCATTTGTTCCCAACTCACATGCCAACATATTCCACAGCTACAAGGAGGGATTACCATGTGACACCAGCTGCTCTCTCTGGAGCTTCTAATTCTGATTAACAAGATCAAATTTTAAAAAGGAGTCGTGCTTAAATAATTGAACTTTATTTTCCAATAGTCCAAAACAGAGCTAGTCCAGAAGAGAAATGTTTTCTTTTGTTACTGAGATGCTGTGCTTTGCAAAAGCACCATCAATGGGTCACAGGATTCTGTTTATTAATTCTGCCTTCCAGAGATGCCAAAAGCCAGGTGAGGCCAGCACTCAACTCCCTTCCCCCCATTGTGCCAGAGAGTTCCAGGAGTCAGCGTGTCATCTCGCTTAAGAGCAGCATCAAGCAGAGGGTTTAAAAAAAAAAAAATCTTAGAAAACCCAGCTCTCTGCCATAGATAAGCTACCTGTCAGGAGGAAAATTTATCTGGGTCAGGAATATGGCTACCACATTTAAGGTGATTGTTATGGCTCTGGGGGATGTGGGATCCATGTGGTGGGCAGGGTTCTTATGTTCTCGCACCATAAAACTGAAAGGGCAGCGCTAAGTCAGCATCCACTGAAAATTAACTGACAAGGCTCATTCCCAGCAACAAACAAGGCCAGCTTGATGTCATCAAGGAGGTATTGTGGTGGCCAGAGGTCAGCAGTTCGACACTCTGAGGAACAAACAGGCTTTCTTGTCTCCATCCACGCTGATAATGAATCTCTCTGAAACAGAGCACGCCCTCTCAACCCCAGCACACCTTCTGGGCTTCTTTCTACGCAGATAGACCGAGGTGTATGCCTCTAGGAAAAACACCGCCCAGAGCCCTGCTACTGGACTAAATACTGAAGAGGTTAGGAAAGAATGTTTCCAAAAGTTTTTCCCTTTTGGATACCTACCCAGGGGAAGCAGATTCAAATGGCTTACTGAGCAAAGAAAGGAAATGAATAGATTCGACTTTTTCATTGCTTAAAGACGTTAAGGAGTTTCGAGATAATCCAGGAAACAGGAAGTCCCATTTGAGATGCCCAAAATCTCTTCTGGTTTATGTGCTTGGAGAGCCTGCACCCAACTTTATCAATGTTTTGTCATGGAGCAACTCCGTTCACTGAGGCCAGTCCCTTGCAGGATTGTAAGCACAGGGACAGTGCTATATGAGGTGAAGCCAAGGAAACTTCTGAAAAGATTGACACGTACTATGAACTAAGCCCCTACGCTTAGAGTTTATCTGACACAACAATGTGAGAACACCCTTCCCCACATCATGCCTTTCTTCTTTCTTTTCTCTCTGTTCCAAATGGACTGGTTTGTTCCCCTAAATTGACAGCTGCTAGAATCTATATACAACATTGCTGCTTTACAGCGTTTTTTTTAACTGTTTTTCTCTGCTAATAATTTGGTTTAGAGCAAGAAGCTTTCATGTTATAGTTCTGATTACATAATCAAGGAGGAAGACATAGGAATGTAGTCGGAGACTTTGAGCACCCCAGAATGGAAATCATTTACAGCACAGTGAGATACACCTTCATTATCTATCTTCATTATCTGTCTTCCCCTGAATTCTCTAAGAACTTTCTATTCTCACCGTTTGACAACATAGCGAGAGAGCGAAAAAAAAGAAGGCAAACTGATTATAAAGAGAAGGCATCTGAAACATCGATTAAGAAACACAAGCCCAATTCTGAAAAGCAAACAAGAAGTTCCTGATGCAGGAGGAGCACAGCCCGGGGAGCTGGAACTTCAAGGTCCTAGAGTCATCTTTCTACTCCATGCTGCTCATTCTGGTTCTCAAAAAGGCTGATCCTTCCAATGCAATGATTTGCCAGAAATGTTTTACCAGTTTAGCCAACAGCACTTATTTAAGAATTTAGTGAGCAGCCGGGTATGGTGACATACACCTTTAATCCCAGCACTCAGGAGGCAGAGGTAGGTGACACACACCTTTAATCCCAGCACTCAGGAGGCAGGTAGGAGGATCGCCATGAGTTTGAGGCCAGCCTGAGACTTCATAGTGAATTACAGGTCAGCCGGAGCTACAGTGAGACCCTACCTCAAAAAAAAAAAAAAAAAGAATTTAATTTAATAAGCAAATATTATCATCAATAACGTCCATTGGACTCAATATGCATGAAATTTTCATCCCATGAAGTGGATGGACTCTGATCACTTCCATCTTATGGATGAAGACTCTAAGGGACCAAAAGGTAAACAGGAGAGCCTGATTCAAATTTAAGCAACCTGATCCCACCCCACCCAAATAGATACAGGGTGTGTGTGTGTGTGTGTGTGTGTGTGATGTGGTGTGTGTATTACAGAAGCAGAAGCAACAATAAATGAGACTAGAAAGAAGCAGGGAGTGGTGACTCATGCTTGCAATCCCAGAATCTAGGAGCTTAGGCAGGAGGATCACTATGAAATTAAGGCCAGTATGAACTACATAATAATGAGTTTTCCAGGCCAGCCAGTGAGGACCTGTCTCCAAAAAAGTCAGGCATGGTGGGGCATGCTTTTAATCCCAGCACTCGGGAGGAAGAGGTAGGAGAATCACGAGTTTGAGGCCACCCTGAGAGTACATAGTGAATTCCAGGTCAGCCTGGACCAGAGTGAGACCCTACCTCAAAAAACCAAAAATAAATAAATAAATAAAAGCCGGGCTGGAGAGATGGCTTAGTGGTTAAGGCGCCTGCCTCCTAAGCCTAAGAACGCTGGTTCCAATCTCCAGCGGTTCCAATCTCCAGGTCCCACATTTAGCCAGATGCAAAGTGACACAAGGGCACAATGCCGCCCTTGCCCACAAGGGGGCGCACACATCTAGATTTCATTCACAGCAGTTGAGAGGCTGCTGGTGTGCCCATCTCTATCTGTCTTCCTCTCCCTCTCTCTCTCTGTCTCTGTCCAAAATAATAATAATAATAATAATAATAATAATAATAATAATAAATGAAAGCCAAAGCACAAACAGGATATACATTATGCTGTCTAGTTTCCCTTATCCTGATCCCTCTGTGGAGCTGGGTCTTAAGCCCCACATTTCCAGCAGCAGTGTCTTAAGAGAACTGCTGAAGGATTCTGATCTACAGCCCTTCCTTCTTCCCCCACAGAGCTGTCACAAAAATTGCAAAGCAATAGAAACTGGGGTAGTTCCAAATTAAAAATTCCTGGCTGGAGAGATGGCTCAGTAGTTAAGATGCTTGCCTACAAAGCCTAATGACCTGATTCAATTCCCTAGTACCCAAGTAAAGATGCACAAAGTGGTGCGGGCATCTAGAGTTTGTTTGCAACAGCTTAAGTCCCTGGCACATCCATTCTCTCTGCTTGCAAATAAATATTTTTTTTTTTAAATCACACACATGGTCTAATACAAGAGCAAATTAAGCCAGGCATGGGGGCGCATGCCTTTAATCCCAACATGCAGGAGGCAGAGATAGGAGAATCATTGTGAGTTCGAGGCCACCACATAGTGAATTCCAAGGCAGCCTGGGCTAGAGTAAGACCCTACCTTGAAAAAAAAACAAAGTAAATGAGAAACAAACAAAAAATGCATCAAATGCACCAAAGAATTATGCAAAAAATGTCTGCCAGGCATGGTGGTGCACGCCTTTAATCCCAGCACTTGGGAGGCAAAGGTAAGAGGATCACCATGAGTTTATGGCCAGCCCAGGCTACAGAGTGAGTTCCAGGTCAGCCTGGGCTAAAAGGAGACCCTACCTTGAAAAAAACACAAATAGAAAGTCAAATGCCTTCTTATGCTCTACGTGAACAATAATGTATATCATATTTAGTGGAACTGGCTCAATGCAGAAGGAGCTTTGGAGTGAGGTGTTATCATTTAGAGCTGTACAACACCTTAGACTCATATTAACCGAATGACCCATAATCGCTGCATTGTTCTGATGTTCATCTAAGATCCTTTTTCAAGTCTACTCAAGGTGACCCACCTGAGCAGAAAAATAGCAGTCTAGTCAAAGAGATAGGAAAACAGCTGCACCCCACAGGTATAAATATAGCCACTTCCCAAACACTAGAAATAGTGTGGGAAGCCCAGGCCTAAATTATCTGGTAAATTACTCTCTGACCACCAGTGGGTAAATTCCAGATCAGCCCAGGCTACAGTAAGACCTCATCTCAAAAAAATAAAAATAAAAATTAGGAGGCAGAGGTAGGTGACACACACCTTTAATCCCAGCACTCAGGAGGCAGGTAGGAGGATCGCCATGAGTTTGAGGCCAGCCTGAGACTTCATAGTGAATTACAGGTCAGCCGGAGCTACAGTGAGACCCTACCTCAAAAAAAAAAAAAAAAAAAGAATTTAATTTAATAAGCAAATATTATCATCAATAACGTCCATTGGACTCAATATGCATGAAATTTTCATCCCATGAAGTGGATGGACTCTGATCACTTCCATCTTATGGATGAAGACTCTAAGGGACCAAAAGGTAAACAGAGAGCCTGATTCAAATTTAAGCAACCTGATCCCACCCCACCCAAATAGATACAGGGTGTGTGTGTGTGTGTGTGTGTGTGATGTGGTGTGTGTATTACAGAAGCAGAAGCAACAATAAATGAGACTAGAAAGAAGCAGGGAGTGGTGACTCATGCTTGCAATCCCAGAATCTAGGAGCTTAGGCAGGAGGATCACTATGAAATTAAGGCCAGTATGAACTACATAATAATGAGTTTTCCAGGCCAGCCAGTGAGGACCTGTCTCCAAAAAAGTCAGGCATGGTGGGGCATGCTTTTAATCCCAGCACTCGGGAGGAAGAGGTAGGAGAATCACGAGTTTGAGGCCACCCTGAGAGTACATAGTGAATTCCAGGTCAGCCTGGACCAGAGTGAGACCCTACCTCAAAAAACCAAAAATAAATAAATAAATAAAAGCCGGGCTGGAGAGATGGCTTAGTGGTTAAGGCGCCTGCCTCCTAAGCCTAAGAACGCTGGTTCCAATCTCCAGCGGTTCCAATCTCCAGGTCCCACATTTAGCCAGATGCAAAGTGACACAAGGGCACAATGCCGCCCTTGCCCACAAGGGGGCGCACACATCTAGATTTCATTCACAGCAGTTGAGAGGCTGCTGGTGTGCCCATCTCTATCTGTCTTCCTCTCCCTCTCTCTCTCTGTCTCTGTCCAAAATAATAATAATAATAATAATAATAATAATAATAATAATAATAATAATAAATGAAAGCCAAAGCACAAACAGGATATACATTATGCTGTCTAGTTTCCCTTATCCTGATCCCTCTGTGGAGCTGGGTCTTAAGCCCCACATTTCCAGCAGCAGTGTCTTAAGAGAACTGCTGAAGGATTCTGATCTACAGCCCTTCCTTCTTCCCCACAGAGCTGTCACAAAAATTGCAAAGCAATAGAAACTGGGGTAGTTCCAAATTAAAAATTCCTGGCTGGAGAGATGGCTCAGTAGTTAAGATGCTTGCCTACAAAGCCTAATGACCTGATTCAATTCCCTAGTACCCAAGTAAAGATGCACAAAGTGGTGCGGGCATCTAGAGTTTGTTTGCAACAGCTTAAGTCCCTGGCACATCCATTCTCTCTGCTTGCAAATAAATATTTTTTTTTTTTTTAAATCACACACATGGTCTAATACAAGAGCAAATTAAGCCAGGCATGGGGGCGCATGCCTTTAATCCCAACATGCAGGAGGCAGAGATAGGAGAATCATTGTGAGTTCGAGGCCACCACATAGTGAATTCCAAGGCAGCCTGGGCTAGAGTAAGACCCTACCTTGAAAAAAAAACAAAGTAAATGAGAAACAAACAAAAAATGCATCAAATGCACCAAAGAATTATGCAAAAAATGTCTGCCAGGCATGGTGGTGCACGCCTTTAATCCCAGCACTTGGGAGGCAAAGGTAAGAGGATCACCATGAGTTTATGGCCAGCCCAGGCTACAGAGTGAGTTCCAGGTCAGCCTGGGCTAAAAGGAGACCCTACCTTGAAAAAAACACAAATAGAAAGTCAAATGCCTTCTTATGCTCTACGTGAACAATAATGTATATCATATTTAGTGGAACTGGCTCAATGCAGAAGGAGCTTTGGAGTGAGGTGTTATCATTTAGAGCTGTACAACACCTTAGACTCATATTAACCGAATGACCCATAATCGCTGCATTGTTCTGATGTTCATCTAAGATCCTTTTCAAGTCTACTCAAGGTGACCCACCTGAGCAGAATAAATAGCAGTCTAGTCAAAGAGATAGGAAAACAGCTGCACCCCACAGGTATAAATATAGCCACTTCCCAAACACTAGAAATAGTGTGGGAAGCCCAGGCCTAAATTATCTGGTAAATTACTCTCTGACCACCAGTGGGTAAATTCCAGATCAGCCCAGGCTACAGTAAGACCCTATCTCAAAAAAATAAAAATAAAAAATTAGGAGGCAGAGGTAGGAGGATCACCATGAGTTCGAGGTCACCCTGAGACTACATAGTGAATTCCAGGTCAGCCTGGGCCAGAGCGAGATCCTACCTTGAAAAACCAAAAAGAAAGAAAGAAAGGAAGGAATGAGTTAAAAGAGACATTAAATATAACTTTGAGTGTGATCTTAGTGCTTGTTGATAGACTAAGACTTTTCTTCCTCCCAGTGTCAGGGCTCAGAATCTTAGCTCACTGTGGAAATGCTGAACAAGTCTAACTGAGCTCTGATGGCTAAGATGGGGTCACTTGATCCAGGCTCACTGGGCAGCCTAAATGTGTGGAACTGTGTCTGTAGAACACCGTGTTCTTCAGGCGTCCTTGCCATCTGCATAGTGACTTTAACCCGTCTTCATTACTCCCCTCCAACTGTGGCCCCAGTTGGAGTTTCCGCAGTTAGACATTTAAAGGAAAATGTTTAAATTCTAAAGAACAGAAAGTCAATAGAAAGAAAACTTCAGGGACAAAGCAGCCCCAGTTGCCAGCAGCCCAAATACTGCTGATTACCAGCAAGAAAGCCTCCATTGTAACAGGGATTTTACCCTTTCCTTGGCATTCCTAAGGAACAAAAGAAAAGTGCTACAAACCTACCGTAATTAGCAAGTTTTACTCACACCAAAACCATTCTCATATGGTACTCAATAAAACAAAATAATCTTTTTACTTCACTGAAAAAAAAGACTGAGCGGGGTTTTTTTTTTTTTTTTTTTTGAACAGCTGAAGTCACTTTGATATATTAATTGAATGACCCATAATTGCTGCATTGTTCTGATGTTTATCTAAGATTCTGCATGAGTGGCTGTTCCTTGATGCTAATCCCATTAGAAGTAAAATGGACTGCAGTTCTGAGTCTTGCTGTTCCTTTAAAAAAAAGTTGACAAACTGTTTAATATCAGGTGCCATTTCACAGATGACCTGCTTGATTAATATAAATGAGCTTATACCTATTTCAAAACCTTTAACAAGGAGAAATTTCTCAAGCTGTAAGATAACCAAAAGTTCCTTAAGCATATGAAAAATACAAGCAAAAAGGTCAGTCACCTTAAGAATCACATATGTATATAATACCAAATTTATAATGGGGGGGGTTGCTTAAGTTGAGGGTCTCACTGTATAGGCTAGGCAAACTTAAGGTTCTTCTGCCTTAGCCTTCCAAGTGCTAGGGTAGCAGTCCTGTACCCCCATGCCTATCTCTCACATTTACTTCAGAGATAGTCCTTTTACTGGTACCTGAATACTTTTGCATTCTCTACCTCCCGCCCTCCACCTCCCTGAGAAGACTCTTACACACCATTCTCTATTCTGGAATGGAATTTCTGGAATGGACACAAGGTAGTCTGTTTCAGAGCTCAGCATCTTGTTTTAGAAACTTGAAAGGATAGGGCCGTCACCCAGAGGTCTGGTCTCACATGCAGGGCTACATGGTTAAGCTTCCTAAGCTTTTCAAATATTGGGGGGGGGGGGGAATAAATTTTTGGAATTAAAATTGAACTCCACTAAGCATGTTGGCTCATGCTTCCACACCATAAACTTTCATTGCTAAACAAAAGTACTCTGGCTGGGCATGAAAGCACATGTAATTAATCCCTGCATCACAGAAGGCTGCAGTAGAAGGATCCCCATGACTTGGAGGCCAGCCGTGGGCTATAGAGTGAGTTCCAGGTCAGTATTCTGAAATCAGGCATGGTGGTGCACGCCTACAGTTTTAGCACTTGTGAGCAGAAGGACCAGGAGAGTTCAGGTTCATCCTCAATCACTTGAGGCTAGACTGAGCAACAGTGATCCCCTGTCTCCAAAACACAAACTTTAGACTTAGGTTAAAATTCTGGCTTCTTGATCATCTTTATAATCCCTTCAGAGTGGGGGTGTTATCAGTCTTGCTCACAGTATGATGTAAACTGTAAGACAGAGATTGCTACTTAGTGAATGGGTGGTTCTCACACTTTCCACAAGAGATCCCAAGAGGGAAAACAAAATGGAAGCAATCTTGCCTAGCCCCCCCCCCCCCCCGGCACACACACAAACACACACACTGGCACTTTCTGAGAACTTTGATCCCAGTGATTCCTTTCCCTTGTGTTTATCTGGCTGTGACCAGATTAAAGCACTAACAAGGAAGTGTGGACTATTGAAGCTAATCAACTAGTAGAGGAGATGGTTTATTTTAGGGTCAAGATGTCCCCTGAAGAGACCATGAGGTGTATCAGTCCACAAACAATAGGCTATGAATATGGATCTCTTTCCTTAAGGAATCCTTATTTGCAGGAAAAAAAATTATCAGAAATGATTAAAAATCCCTGACCAGGTATTTTATACGGTTCACTTCCTTCCCTTCATTCTTTCTGTTGTTGTTATTGTTTGTTTGTTTGTCTGTTTGGGGTTTTTTTGTTTTGGTTTTTTTTTTTTTTTTTTTTTTTTTTTTTTTTGGTGTTTTGTTCTGTTTGAGATAGGGTCTCCCTCTAACCCAGGCTGACCTGGAACTCACTCTATAGTCCCAGACTAGCCTCGAACTCAACAGCAGTCCTCCTACCTCAGCCTCCCAAATGTTGGGATTAAATGTGTGCACCACTATGCCCGGCCCTTCATTCTTCTTTATGACATGGACTTACACGTTCATATCCTGCCAGGGTTTTTTTTTTTCTGGAAAGTTCACTGGCAAAGCTGTGGGGCAGTTAGATTGGCTGCAGGCACTCCCATAGAAAAACCACTGCCTTTTATTTTTGCAAAATCCCTTCAGTCCCCATGCATTTGGAATAAAGCTCTCATTTTCATTTGTTAGTAAGACAGGCATATCCTGTTGGCTGGTGGCACAAGCCCCTGCCGCTCTCTTCAAGTTACAGAAGGTAGTTCTTTCCCCTTCTTGAAGAGCAGTCAGACTTGGTACCAGAAGCACTCAGCTCCAGCACTGCCATGCAGTTGTGAACAAGCTGTATACACTCTTTCAAAGTTTGAGTCTCTTTATTTGCAAAAGAGTAAAAATCACAGTCCTGGAGATCATATATATGAAATTTATATATTTCAAAATGCCATAAAATATACTGGGTATCATCATTGTTAAGAAAAAGGGACTTGCTTTAATAAAGGTTTTAAGGAAGTGCATGCTTCACACCGTTGCCAGAGCCCTACTTTTCAGTGGCATGAAGGCACACTCTACCGTCTCTAAAACTGCCAGGGCAATTCTCAGTATAATTTCCAGAGCGAAGGGAAACTCAAATGGAAGGCATCATAATTCCAAAAGACTAGTTAGGGTGAAAACTATCCCACTACACAACTGCACTATGAACTCCACTATGGAATGGAAATAAAAATAGAATAGACCTTTTGCTCAAAAATAAATAAATAAATAAATGCATGAAACCAGATGAGATGGGTTGTACCTTTAATTCTGGCACCTGGAAGGCTGAGATGACAGCATCTTTGTGAATTCCAGACCAACCTTGGCTACAAAGTAAGTTCCCAGTCAGCCTGAACTAGTGAGTTCCCAAACAAAAACAAAAATAAACAATAGCATAGAAGGGGGAAAGATTAGAGAAGTGTGGCTTATAAAAATGTTTTAAGCCGGGCACGGTGGCGCACACTTTTAATCCCAGCACTTGGGAGGCCAGGTAGGAGGATTGCCGAGAGTTCTAGGCCACCCTGAGACTACATAGTGAATTCCAGGTCAGCCTGGACCAGAGTGAAACCCCACCTCGCAAAACAAAAAAAAAAAAAAAAAAAAATGTTTTAAGTCAGGGGCTGGAGAGACGGCTTAGCAGTTAAGGCACCCATGTAAGCCAGATGTACAAGGTGGTGTACCCGTCTGGACTTCGTTTGCAGTAGATAGAGGCCCTGGCACCCCCATTCTCTCTCGCTCGCTCTCTCAAATAAATAAATAAAATGTTTTAAAAAAAGTTTAAGTCAGATTGGAGAGATGGCTCAGTGGTTAAAGGTGCTTGATTGCAAAGCTTGTTAACCTGAGTTCAATTCTCCAGTTCCCATGTAAAGCCAGACACAAAGTGATACACATCTGTAGTTCTTTTACAATGGCAAAAGGCCCTGGTGTCCTCTCTCTCGCTCTCAAATAATAGCATAAATATGTAAAAATATACAAGTCACTTCTTTCTATGAATTTGCCTCTGTGACTCATAGGTGATATCATAAAAGCTTTTTGTGCCTGTCTTATTCCACATGTAATGTTGCCTGTTATATAAAAAATTTACTTTCTTCTCATGGCTTAACAATATTCCAGTGTGCATGTGTGCATGTCACATGTTGCTTGTTCAAGCCTCCAGTGATAAACACATGGATTATGTTCACCTTTAGCTATTGTGAATGTTGTTGCTATGAACAAATATCTATTCAAGCCTCTGTATTCCCTTCTTTCAGATGACATGTACCTACGAATGGAATCAATGGGACCTGTTAGTTCTGTGTTTATCTTTTCAGAAGCCACAGGACAACTTTCCATAGCATGCACGCTATTTTACATTTCCACTAGTAATCCATGAGGGTCAGTTTTCCACATCCTTGCCACCATTTATTATTTTCCATGTTTGTCTTAACCATAGAAATTTTAGGTAAGGCGTGGTGGCGCACACCTTTAATCCCAGCACTCAGTAGGCTGAACTAGGAGGAATTCTGTGAGTTCAAGGCCAGTCTGAGACTACATAGTGAATTACAGGTCAGCCTGGACTAGAATGAAAACCTTCCTCAAAAAAAAAACAAAAACAAAAGAAGTCAGGCATGGTGGCACATGCCTTTAATCCTAGCAATCAGGAGGCAGAGGTAGATCACCATGAGTTCAAGGCGAGCCTGAGACTACATAGTGAATTCCAGGTCAGCCTGGACTAGAGTAAAACTTTACCTCAAAAAACATAAAAATTTTAACATATATGAAGTAGTATCTCACAAAAATTTAGATGGACTGAATGAACTATCACCCTGGCTAAATTCCGCCTTCTTCTAACAGTTATGTAATACCCTCTAAGGAGGCAGACTCATCTTGACATATTTCTTAGTATACAATGCAGTGTGATTATGTTTTATTTTTTGGTTACGTTAACACTTAGATATATAAAAGAGAATCATTTAGGGGCAATCAGTTACAAATTGATCTAGCCATAAACATACCAAAAGCCATTTTCAAAACTAAAGAGAAATTTTCCTAGTAATTTATTATATTAATTTAATAAATTTAAATTTGACCAATCTGGATTCTAAACTCAATATATTCAATGAGCTTTGGAAAGTACATGTTAATGCTAAAAGTTTCCTTCTTCAAAAACTACAAAAACTTGATGTGCTAAGGCAGGAAAAACTATTGTCTTGTTAAAAATGGACTGCTATCAAAACATCACCCTTAATCCACACAAGAATCTGCCAAGAGATTTCAACAAGAGGCACATTGTAGGCATTTCTGTCCATCAACAAATCTAACAAATTGATTAAAATGCCAAAGGGACACGGGTGAAACTAAATACAACGAGAGACCGAAAACTCACGGCAATCTTTCTCATCAGTTCCATCCGCGCAGTCTCTGACGTGATCGCACCTGTATTCTCTGGGGACACACTGACCGTCGGAGCATGTCAGCTGATGAGTTGAGCAAGTAGTCGCAGCTATGAAGGGGGAAAAGATGGTGTTTCATTTATATTTATTTTCAGACACTGGTCAGTGTATTGATCTTTACTAAATATGAATACAATATTGGGAAGCAAAGACAGAGTATATATTTACCATATAGTCCTTAGCAACAAGACAAAGTGCCCACCGACTACTACCACCTAGCTGAGCTTACGAGGCAAAAGCAAAGGCATTGAGCCAGGGGTGGGGGGCGAGGGGGACTAGCTCAGTCAGTGAGGGTTTGCCTCACAAGCATTAGGAGTGGAATTCCTTTTTTCTTTTTTTCCCTTCCTCACTGTAGGCTGTCACTTTAGCTAGCCCAGGCTGACCTGGAACTCACTCTGTAGTCCCAAACTGGCCTTGAACTCACAGCCTTGATCCTAGTTAGCTTAAATGCAATGCCAAGAGACTCTATAAATATCCCACACATACACATATGCAAACAAATGATATTTTATAAACTGGGGCTGGAGAGATGGCTTAGCAGTTAGGGTGCTTCCCTGCAAAGCCTAAGGACCCAGGTTCGATTCCCCAGTACCCACATAAGCCCGATGCACAAGGTGGTCCATGTATTTGGAGTTGATTGCAGTTTGTGGCTAGGAACCCTGACGTGCCCATTCGCTCTTTCTCTATCTGCCTCTCTCTCTCTCAAATAAGTAAATAAATTGAATAAATAAAAAACACTGCCTGGCGTTGTGGCTCACGCCTTAATCCCAGCACTCGGGAGGCAGAGGAAGGAGGATAGCCATGAGTTCGAGGCCACCCTGAGACTACACAGTGAATTCCAGGTCAGCCCAGACTAGAGTGAGACCCTACCTCGAAAACCAAAAAAAGAAAAAAAAAACACTGGAGCAGAGGGGTGGAAATGCAAATGTATGTGCCTAATGAGCAAAAGGATTTATGCAATGAAGACGCCATCTATACAGACCAATCAATCTTGAATGTGACATAATCCAAACTATTATAGCCTGGCAACCTAACCCAGTTCCAAGCCTCTGGGGTATAATTCTTTAGCACATCCACACATTTATATTGCTGGCACAAGTTCCCAGCATTTATAATCACATCATCATATGTAATCTATTTGTGACAGGATAGACTTTAAGTGTCCGAAGAACCAAAAGAAAAGTGTTCTTACGGCAATTCTGACGTTCATCTGAGCCGTCCACACAGTCGTTATCCTGGTCGCACACCCAGGACTGAGGGATGCAGGTCCTCTCATTGTGACACGGAAAAAAGCCCGAGCTGCAGGACATTGGAGCTAAAACAAACCAAAAGAGACCTCGTTACAGCAAACCTCTGCCCCGTTTTCTACCAATGACCAAGCTTGAAAAGAATGGATGTCAACTCCTCTTCAAAGTATTTGAGGTCAAGCTACTATTGATTACCCACCAGGACTAGATACTAGGACCCTATTATTGGACACACCACACAATAGTTCAATAACATTAAGGTTATACATTCTTGTCAGTTCATAAATAATCATCAATGGTCATTTGCAGGCTTCAGAAAACCAACAACACATTCACTCCTGTATCCTGTGTCAAGGTTGTGCTCACAGGATCAGGGCAAGGGAGAAACTGATGTGAACAGAGCCCATCCCTCAAAGGGGAGAGTGAAACTGACAATGTCCCACCATGGACTCAAGCACAGCCCTTCTTTGTTGCAGCTAAAGTCATGTGTCACTCAAGAGCTCAGCGTGGCACCTCCCCACTTACGGCAGCCAATTTCATCGGTGTCATCCAAACAGTCTCTGGTGTTATCACACCTCCAGGATGCAGGGATACAACTTCCATCTCCACAGCGAAAATTCCCATTGCTGCATTCTGCAATAAGCAAGAAACAGAAAGTCACATTACACTAAACAAACACAAAATCAAAGGAATGCAAATAATGTATGAAATCACACACCGTTTCAGACTGAAGATCTGCAAGAAGGTTATTTTCAAACACAGTTGATTAGAGTGCACCCTGCTATAGCCAGTCTAGCAAGTGGTTTGACAATATTCACCTCATTGCTCTAAAATGTTTATTCAGGGCTGGAGAGATGGCTCAGTGGTTAAGGTGCTCGCCTAAGCCTAAAGACCGGGACCCATGCAAGCCAGATGCACAAGGTGTGGCATGCATCTGGAGTTCATTTACAGTGGCTAGAGGCCCTGGTGTGCCCATTCTCTCTCACTCTCTCTCTCTCTCTCTCTCTCTCTCTCTCAAATCTTTCTCTCATAAATAAATAAAAACCAAAATAAAATGTTAATTCAATGTTTAGTCTGTACTTTTAGATGGTCTTTTCCTAAGGAACTAACTGGAGAAGTAAATAAAGATTTTTGTCATCTAAATATTTTTTTCCATCATTATGTACTACAATGTACTACAAGCTTCCTAAATGGCCAATAATGAAAAGATCAAATTTTCTAATAACTATATCTGGGTGTGTTAGGAACTTCTAAATACTTAGGAGAAATATCTACAACAAACTTTTACCTATAAAGTATGGAGGATATGATGGAGAATAAAGTTGTGAAGGGGAAAGTGAGGGGGAAATTATTATGGTTTATTGTATATAATTATGGGGGGTGTCAATAATAAAAAAATATTAAATTCTACTACCTGGGCATATTAGTAACTTCTAAATAATTAGGAGAAATATTTATAACAAAATTTTATCTATAAGGTATGAGAACTCTCTCTGGTTTATACTACCAAGAGTAACTTGATTTTCTGTGCTTTTTAAAATTTCCTTCCCTATACTTTAGCTGAATTTTGAGTATTAAGCCATAGCATATTGGCTCTTTTTGAAAACTAACAAAAGCTACGTGTAAACTGCCAAGTCTAAAAGCTCATTTCTGCAAACAAATATTGTTAAGAGACAAATTTCTTAACCAAAGTATATAAACCTGACAATCAAAGTTAACACATCCCAAAGTGACAGTGACATTCCCTGGTGATGCTGGAATGAGAATATTTCAGTTAACAGATATCCCCTGCAGTGTTCCAGGGTCTCTCCAGGGGACTAATTTGGCAGTTGGAAATCCTCTAAATGTCCCGAAATATCTGGCCATTGACCTTCCTAAGATTTTGTGCCAAGTAGGAATTTTCTAACAAAAGGCCAGCTTAGGGAATACCCAAAATGATTCGTTCACAAATCCAAAGGATAGGAGTAATTGTCAAAGTTAGAAAACAGTTTTATTTTCCTCCTGTATTTAAGAAATCATGCTAAATTACCCATTTTGGGTTTTGGCCACAATTAACCTGACATTAGGTAAATATACAGATGAATTACCTAGTTCTAGGATAAATAAACAACATGTTATCCTGTCTTGGGCAAATGCAGGCATATCAACAGCGTGACATAAACATAGTTAAGTGATCTATTCCTAGGGAATATAGGCTACTTTGTTCATGGAATGTTCAAATCTGATTGTCTGCTAGTGACATCCTGATTTATAATGTATGCTGCAAGTGGTCAGAAACTTCCCTTGGCTAAATGGTGGTACCGAGTGGTACAGGAGTACGTACACCCAAATACCTTCTATAGACTAATGCATGGTGGTGGTTGGTGGTGCAGGTCTCTTATCAACTACCTTTAAAACACAACAACCTCCCTTGCAAAAATGCCCCTAAGGAATGTACAAATTCACTCTGGAATCCCAGAACTTCTCATTGGATTTTGTTCTACAAAGCAATATTTCCATGGGAGATTAGGAGCTTTGGAGGTTTAGCTATTAACACAACATATATTAAATCACTTTTATCAATCAGGTCTATTGTTAGTAATCTACCATATAATACATTTATATGTTTAGTATATTTGTCTCCCTTAATATCTAATCACTTCTGATTGAAACATTATTAATGTAATGGACAGTTTCACACTGGAGAAAGAAAACCACTCGCTTGAATCTGAGTGCCTAGAAGAAAACTCTCAGAACAGTATGTATACTGCTTATCTTGAAGACACACATAATTGATGTTACTCTTAAGAAATTTTTATCGCAAGTCAAATTGAAAGTTGTGGTCCTACTTTATTTTTCCTGGACTTTTTTTTTACCAAGTAAAAACAACAAAAATACAAAAAGACCCAAAATACCTCAAAAGCAATTGTTAAAAATCACACACATAGCCAGGCATGGTGGTGCACGCCTTTAATCCCAGCACTCGGGAGGCAAAGGTAGGAGGATTGCTGTGAGTTCGAGAACACCCTGAGAATACAGAGTGAATTCTAGGTCAGCCTGGGCTAGAGTGAGACCCTACCTTGAAGAACCAAAATAAATAAATAAATAAATAAAAATTAACAAACTCATGGAAACCTTGCAACTGAGTTACTTTTTATAGTCAGTTATTTTCTGTTTATCTCCCAATCATTCCATTATATGAAGTAACCTATTATATCCAATTTATTCAATTTATCAACATTTCCAGGATAATTCATCTGTCAAATTTGCTTTTTCAATGGGAATGTCCATGTCTGTTATAACTCCCAAATTGTTTGAAAATATCTCTTCAGAAGAAACAAACGGACACTTTACCATCACTGGGTGGCCCAACAGCAGCCACCTAAAATCCTCCAGTGTGTCAGAAAGATGTCATTCATCCTACTACTAAGAAAATGTGTTGCTTAAAGACAAACTGCTCCTGGAAAGGTCTAGAAAGCGGGGGTTTTTTAAATTAATTTATTTATTTGAGAGACAGAAAGAGGCAAAGAGAAGGGAATGAATGAATATGGGGGTGCCAGAGCCTCCAGCCACTGCAAACTCCAGACTTATGTGCCACCTTGTGCATGTGGCTTACATGGGTCCCAGAGAATGTGGGCTTTGCCCACAAGTGCCTTAGCCACTAAGCCATCTCTCCAGCCCTAGATTAGGTTTTAATAACAATTGAAGGTGTCCCTCATTTCAATTGGTTCATATGCACATGATTTTCTGAATGTTTTTAACGAAGTAGCCTTTACTCTCAAGCCCTAAAAAGGTTACTATCAATCCTGGTAACAACCCTATGAGATACATTATTATGAACATTTTGCAAATAAAGATAAAGACACAGACCATTTCACTAACTTGCTCAAGATCTAACAGAAAATATGTGTGAACAAGGTTCTAAGCAGGACAGCTCTATGCCAGCTGTTGTGCCACACTGATCACTCACTGTCTGTTTCCTTACCCCGCCCGCCCCCCCCCACGCGTGCATGCACGCGCACACACACACACACAGGCAAGCACAAATCACATACTATTTTTCCACTAAACTAAAAAATTTTTTTTTTCAAAACTTGCTTTCTGCCACCATGAGCTGAGTTCATGCAGTGGAGTGGTGGTGCTGTGGAATCTACAGCACTCATACTTTGGAGAAAGACCACTCTAGTGTGAAACTAACAGTGCACAAAAAAAGGATTTGGGTGCCAGGCATGATGGTGCACGCCTTTAATCCTAGCACTTGAGAGGCAGAAATAGGAAGATTGCTGTGTATTTGAGGCCAGCCTGGGACTACAGACTAAATTCCAGGTCAGCCTAGGTTAGAGTGAGACCCTAACTCAAGAAAAAAAAAAAAACTAAGAAAAAAAAGAGACTTTTAGCTGGACATGGTGACACACATCTTTAATCCCAACACATGGGAGGCAGAGGTAGGAGGATCCCCATGAGTTTAAGGCCACCCTGAGACTACATAGTGAATTCCAGGTCAGCCTGTGCTAGAGACCCTAACTTGGGGAAGGCTTTGGAAAATTTGCAGCCATCAAAAGCAATAAAGAGAAAATTCTGGGGCTGGAGAGATAGCTTAGTGGTTAAGGCACTTGCCTGCAGAGCCAAAGGACCCAGGTTTGAATCCCCAGGACCCATGTAAAGCTAGATGCACAAGGTAACACATGCATCTAGTTCCTTTGTAGTGGCTAGAGGCTATGGCCTCTCTCTCTCTCTCTCTCTCTCTCTCTCTGCCTCTTTCTCTCCCTCCCTCCCCCCCTTAAATAAATAAATAAGCAAAGCTTTTTTCAAAAAAAAAAAGAAACAAAAATTCTGCTCCTTTCAGAAAAAAAAAAATCATTATCACACATATTGGATGTTTCCCAATTTTAGTGCCCAAAGTTATTGGTGTTTAAAACAAAACAATCTAAAGAGCCATATCCCAAACTTCAGATACAGCCTCAGGCTGAAGAGATGCCTCAGCGGTTAAAGTGCTTGCTTGCTGCTGGCCAGGTTTAATTCCCCAGTACCCAAGTAAAGCCATATGCACAAAGTGGTACATGTGACTTGGAGTTCATGTGCAACAGCAAGAGGCTTTGGCACACCCAAATTCTCTGTCTCTCCCTCCTCACAAATAATAAAAATATTTTGAAGAATTCAGTTTCATGAGATTGCTGAATGACAAAGATATATAAAACCAAAACAAAGCAAATAATGAAACTTTAAGTATAAGTGTATTATCTTAAATCCACAGACAAAAATGAAGCCAGGCAATGCATATTATCTCAGCACTCAGGAGGCTACAGCAGGAGGATCTCCAGGACTCCATAGTAAAACCATGCACTAAAGGCCTGTCTGGGATACATGGCACAAAATCCTGCTTCTCAGAAGAAGGCAGAAGAGGAGGAAGAATAGGACAAGGGCAAAGAAATCTAGAATAATTTTTTAAAAGGAGCACATAAAAGCTTTTTCAAAAGGAGAAATTGGGGCTGGACAGATGTGGTTAAGGCACTTGCCTGCAAAGCCTAAGGGCCAGAGTTCCATTCCCCAGTACCCACGTAAGCCAGATGCACAAGGTGGCACATGCGTCTGGAGTTCATTTGTAGTGGCTAGCGGCTCTGGCATGTCCATTCTCTCACTCTATCTGCCGCTTTCTCTCACACTGTCTATCAAATAAATAAATAATAGAGAGATAGAATTGAAAAGGGAAATTATACATCATTATTCCTAATCTCTTAATTCTTTTTATGGGAAGGGAGTTCAAGGCAGGATCTCACTCTAGCCTAGGCTAACCTGGAATTCACTCTGTAGTCTCAGGCTGGCCTCAAACTCTCCTCCTACCTCAGCCTCTCAAGTGCTGGGATTAAAGGCGTGCACCACTATGCCCAACACTCTTCATCCTTGTTAATGTTTCGTTTCCCTTCCATGAATGCTCTTCTTAGAAGAAAAAGGCAAATGGCAGGCAGTCAATGGAACATTGTCTGAAGTCAACAGAGTGGGGTCATTTCAGTGGCAAATCCTTTTTTCTCTAGATCCTCTTAACCGATGCTGGTCCTTCCAAACACTTGGGCCACCTGAGGAAGTTCATGTGCTCATTTTTCAAAATGTGTGACTAAATCACATTGTAACAAGGAACTGAAACAAATGTAAACAATCCCTTAATTCATCCATAAGTTTTGCTCACCATATCCACACTTCATTTCAAGTTCCTTGTGACTGATAGATTTCTAACAAATCAGAGTTCAGTATAATTCCTACATCTGACCTACCTAAAGAAGGTCGATTTCCTTTAGGGTTATCTGTTTATTTCTAGAACTTTACTCTGTGGCAATGACAGCCAAGAGTAACAAATTATGTGCAAGATCCTGCCACCCCTAGTGAATGAGGGACAATCAGAGACTCGGTGAAGGAACTGAAGAAGCCTGAGACCATGCACTCGCCTTCTTTGTGACATCTCAGCTGCTTGATTCTCAAAGTACATCACATAGGGGCAGAGTTTCTTTCATGTTTTTAATCTAGTTTGCAAACTAATATACTGTCTTTTCCAAATTACTGCTTTAGAGTCCCCAACAATATTAAGGCCATCGAAGATGTCAAAGGTTTAGGGACAAAACCAACAAAAGGTCAATTGATCTACGACCATGTACACATACTATTTTAATGCAACATTGAAAAATAAGGTCAAGGGCTTCTTTGTCTAATAATAACCAAAGATTTATACAAATCCATTGGCTCCTCTTAAAATTGTATGAAGAGCCAGGTGTGGTGGCGCACGCCTTTAATCCCAGCACTTGGGAGGCAGAGGTAGGAGGATCACCATGAGTTCGAGGCTACCCTGAGACTACATAGTTAATTCCAGGTCAGCCTGGACTAGAGTGAAACCCTACCTCGAAAAACCAAAAAAAAAAAAAAAAAAAAAAAAATATATATATATATATATATATATATATATATATATATGTATGTATGTATGAAGAATGACTTGTCATGTGGAAAACCAATTTGCTCTCTTATTGGATTTGAAGCCCACTCCAAGGAAGAGAATTCATGCCTGGTACTGAATACCTAATCAAAAGCCTATGGCTAGCCAGACGTGGTGGTGCTCACCTTTAATCCCAGCACTTGGGAGACAAAGGTAGGAGGATCACAATGTGTTCAAGGCTACTGAGACTACATAGTGAATTCCAGGTCAGCCTGGGCTAGAGTGAGACCCTACCTAAAAAGAACAACAACAACAACAAAAAAAAGCCTTTGGCTGCCCAGCATGATGGTGCACACCTTTGATGCCTGCACTTAAGAGGCAGAAGTAGGAGAATCCATATGAGTTGAGGACAGCCTGGAGAGACACACAAAGTGGCAGATGTGTCTAGGTTCATTTGCAGTGGCAGTAGGCCCTGACAAGCCCCTTCTCTATAATAAATAAATAAATAAATAAATAAATAAATAAATAAATAAAATACTTTTTAAGAAAATTAGCATCATAGCCGGGTGTGATGGCACATGCCCTTAATCCCAGCACTCAGGAGGCAGAGGTAGGAGGATCACCATGACTTCAAGGCCACCCTGAGAGTACATAGTGAGTTCCAAGTAAGCCTGAGCTACAGTGAGACCCTACCTCAAAAAAAAAAAAAAATTAACATCGTAATAGAAATACAAAACATTTTCAGAGACCAAATGCCAGCAGAATCGGAAGACGCTCTGCTCCATTACCCTCCATGTTGAGAAATGAAATGTAGTTGCCATCTCCCTAACATGCTATTCTGTTTGCATTGAACCACCACTGCTGGCTTGGCTCCCCTCCCCTGCTCTCTCATATATCACTGGCTTTTCACTAAGCAGCTCTTCCCCTGGCAAATGGCCTGGCAGTCAGCACTATAGAGCTTTACAAGTCAAACCACAATTCTCAGGTCTTTTTGAAAGGCTGCTCCCAACACTGAGGGCAGAACAGATACCCATCCTCACAGAGAGAAACTGTCCTATGCAAGGCGGAATGCACAGCACCCCAGGCCTCCCCCATTTGAATCGACAGCAGTACCCACCCTCGGTCACTGTCTTAACACAAGCCATCCCATACCTACCTGCCCAAACACCCTCAAGGGTGGCAGTACCGTACCCATCTCAGAGCCTCTAAGCAGCATGGACATCGGAACTCAAAGGTCTTAACTCACACGAAAGAGATCAGGTAAGAAAGCCCCTATAATAAATTCTACCCTCTTCAAGATAATAAAATGTCTTAAATAGCAATCCCCACACCTACCTTCCCGCCATCAATAAGACCCGGGGATTGGGCAATACCGTGCCGCAGCTGCTGGTACCAGCAACTCGTGATGAACTCCCCTGGGAGTGCGATAAAGAGTTTAAGTTGCAGAGAAGCCTCTTCACCCTGGAATGTGCCCACAGTGCACCCATGGGCTTCCCAGTTCATGCAGAAGGAGGCCACAACCAGAAAAACACTAGTCAAACATCAAAAATCCTCAAGCAGTTCAAAGAGTCTTGCTATGAAATTCAAACTCACAAGCACATCTGTTGTATGCTGCAACCTTTACCCATTTGTATAATCATCGGAAAAATACTTTCTTCAAAAGTCCTCTTCCCACCTCTAACCAGATACATTCACAAGAAACAAAGTCAAAAAGAAAGAAAGAAAAAGAAAGAAAGAAAGAAAGAAAGAAAGAAAGAAAGAAAGAAAGAAAGAAAGAAAGAGAGAGAGAGAAAGAAAGTCACCGATGCTTTATGGGTCCAAAACATTCAAAAGTATCTCCAAGAACACAATGAAAACTCAACCTCAGGGGCTAGAGAGATGGCGTAGCGGTTAAGGCGCTTGGCCGCAAATCCTGAGGACCCAGGTTCAATTCCCCAGAACCCACATAAGCCAGATGCACATGGTGGTGCATGAGTCTGGTGTTTGTTTGCAGTGGCAACAGGCCCTGGCATGCCCATTCTCATTCTCTCTCTCTCTCTCTCTCTCATTAATTAATTATTAATTAATTAATTAAAGCCATGCATAGTGGCACATGCATTTAATGGCAGCACTTTAGAGGCAGAAGTAGGAGAGACTATATAGTGACTATATAGACTATATAGTGAATCCCAGGTCAGCCTGAGTGAGAGTGAGTGAGACCCTATCTTGAAAAACCAAAACTAATAATAAAGTAAAAGCCAAGTCAGGCATGGTGGCTCACACCTTTAATCCCAGCACTCATCAGGCAAAGGTAGGAAGATCACCATGAGTTCAAGGCCACCCTGAGACTATATAGTGAATTCCAGGTCAGCCTGGACTAGAGTGAAACCCTACCTTTGCAAATGGCATAGATTCTATTTTGCATTCACAAATTAATCAAGTCAGCTTCACCTTTGTGTATAAAATTATAGACATGGGGGCTGGAGAGATGGCTTTAAAAAATAAAGTAAAAGCCATCTAGGCATGGTGGTGCACACCTTTAATCCCAGCACTGGGGAGGCAGAGGTAGGTGGATCGCTGTGAGGTCAAGGCCAGCCCTGAGACTACATAGTGAATTCCAGGTCAGCCTGGACTAGAGCAAGACCCTACCTCGAAAAACTAAAAGGAAGGAAGGAAGGAACCAAGCTTGAGCCGGGCATGGTGGCACAAGCCTTTAATCCCAGCACTCAGGAGGCAGAGGTAGGAGGAGGATTGTCCCGAGTTGGAGGCCACCCTGAGACTACATAGTGAATTCCAGGTCAGCCTGAGCTAGCATGAGACCCTACCTCGAAACACCAACCAAAAAAAAAAAAAAAAGAAGAAAACAAGCTTGCCCAGCCAGAACCAAAGCACTGCGCCTGTTTGCAGGGCCTTCCATGTGTGCCCTGAACAGCTCCTGCTATGTTCTCTCTATTGTTACTCTCTGCTCTGTCACTGAGGGTGTGTGCACAGACACCCCACACACAGAAAGTCTAAGCCCCAAACCTTTTCTCCTCACCCATGCACCAAGAACTAATTGGTCACTTACATCTGTAATGGCAAAAGAATGCCCCTAGAGGATGCTGAAAAGAACACTAAACAGAAGAAAATTTCAGATGGTCCGCCTGCCCTGATAAATAATGACCCAATGAATCAAACTATTTCAGAAAAGAGTAAAATGCTCTTCAACACTTAGTGATTTAACATCCCCTGGACAAACTATAAATCACCCCAACTCAAGAGCTTATTTCCGAGATTCCCCTGGATATTTTCCCCAGGGGAATTCCCTCCAAGCAAGGAGAGGACAACCCCTTTCAGCCTGGGAGATTTTCTGCTTTCATACTTAAAGAAGAGCTCATTTCTAACCCAAGTCAACCAAAGGGTTCTTCTGTGGCTTCTTCGTTACAGCAGTATGAATTGTTGGAAGACGGTTAGATACAATCAAACACCAAAAGCAAAGAGACATTCATTAGAAATAAATGCACACATCTCCAGGCAGCCATCTTTCCTGCCTCCCAACACAAACACAGTACTGACAGACAGCATCAAACCAGAGGTTTGAACCATCAGTAGAACTGTCCTGTGTATGTTAAATGTGCAGCCATCACTGGGGTTGTCTTGGTCCGGTTAAATCACCAGGCTATCAAAAGAACAACGGCTGGATACTATAAGTTATGACAACAGAAGAAGCCTAAGGACCCAGGTTCAATTCCCTAAATCCCAGGTAAGCCAGATACACAGGGTGGCACATACGTCCAGAGTTCATTTGCAATAGCTAGAGGCCCTGGCATACCCATTCTCTCTATCTGCTTCCTTCACTCTCTCTTTCACACACACACACACTCTCTCTCTCAAATAAATAGTTTCATAAACTAGAGAGACCGGGTATTTATGTACACATATGTGTGTATACATACATAAGCATACAGTCTACTCTTACACAACCAAATGACAAATTGCTTCTAGAGGGCTCATTATATGGTTATTCACATAAACATTGAGCTCTAGAAATAGTCCATCTTTTAGGAGAACAGTGAGGCTCACACATAGGTAGGACTAAATCTCGTAAGGCTCCTGTCAGCTGTCTTCAACTCTAAGAAATATTGTGTACCTGGCACTTGGAAAGCTAAGGCAGGAGTTTGAGGTCAGCCTGAGATACACCTAGGGAGATTCTGCTTTGTCTCAAAATTACAGTTTTCATTATAAGCAATATATAAACACATATAATCTGGTTGTTGTTACTGTTTTTATCTGGTGGTGCTGGAGATCCAGTTTAGGGGCTTGTGTGTCTAGGGCCCTCTATCACTGAGCTAGCTACACCCTCTAGCCCAGGGTGACCTAGAACTCACTATGTAGCCCAGACTGGCCTTGAACTCACAGAAATGCTCCTGCCAGTCTCCACAGTGCTAGAATTATTACAAGTATGAGGCACAACACCTGACTCCTACCATGACTATAATTTTTTAATTTTTAATTTTATTTATTTATTTGAGAGAGAGAGAGAGAGGCAGAGAGAAAGAGAATGGGCATATCAGGGCCTCCAGCCACTGCAAATGAAGTCTAGATACATGTGCCCCCTTGTGCATCTGGCTTACATGGGTCCTGGGGAATCATGAAGTATAGATACATGTGCCCCCCTGTGCATCTGGCTTACATGGATCCTGGGGAATCGAACCAGGATCCTTCGGCTTTTCAGGCAAAAGTCTTAAGCCGCTAAGCCATCTCTCCAGCCCCCATGACTATAATTTTATTATACACAAACATAAAGCTGACTTGGTTAATTTGTGAATGCACAATAGAATCTATGCCATTTGCAAAGAGTCACATGATGGATACTCAATTTCCTGTGTCTCCTCTACTAAACTGGGAGTAACAAATTGAGAAAATGAACTCCAGCAATGCCTTACCAGCAGGTTATCTGCTGCACCCGGATGTCCTTTGGCCCTGGCTTGTTATGCCTGGGCTCAAACAGCATTTATAGGTCTCCAAATCATTTCCAGGCACTATAAATGTCATCAAGTTGTGCTATAATGTGATTATGATGACTGAAACAACTCAATGATTTGTTGACACAGATTTAAACATTATATTGTTACCAACTGACATGTGTGATGAAGTGGTTCAGGTTTCTGCCCATGCGTGGTGAATTTATGCTACTCCAGTACAAATAGCAGCATAAATAAAGTTTTAAGCATATCTGTGCTGATTGCCAGAAATGGGAAGAAAAAAAAGCATACATCCTAATATTTTAAGTAAAAGTGCATTGTCAGGCTAGAGAGATGGCTTAGCTGTTAAGGCTTTTGCCTGCAAAGCCAAAGGACCCAGGTTCCCATGTAAGCCAGATGCACACACAAGGTGTCACATGCATCTGGAGTTCATTTGCAATGGCTGGAGGCCCTGGCACACCAATTCTCTATCTGCCTCTTTCTCTCTCTCAATCAATAAATAAAAATAAATATTTTTAACATAATGCATTGTCACTATTATAAACATAAATTTTTTCATATATTCAAATGGAATGTTTGGAAAGTAATGTTTTCAGTAATAAACTATATCAAAAAGTAAACATAATAAAATCTTTACAAACTGGCTCAAATAACTAAAGCCATTTACTTAATAGGATGTTCTCTATATTGCACAATTTTGAAAAGCAATCAAGATGAAGAAATGTCAAAGTGAGAGTAAATTGGCAGTTTACAATTTTTTCTAACAGTTTTTGTTTATTTATTTGTGAAAGAGAAAGAATGGGTGCAACCGGGCCTCTTGTCCATACAACACACTCCAGAGTCATACGCCACTTTGTGTGAGTATTGGGGAATTGAACCCAGGCCAGCACACTTCACAAACAAGGGCCTTTAACTACTGAGCCATCTCCTACCCCGACATTTGCTTTTAAAGATACAATTAAAAAAAAAAAAAAAAAAAAAAGGATACAATCAAGGCCTGGGTGGGTAGGTCAGTGGTACAGAGCTTGCCTACTATGTGCAAGTCCCTAGGTTCAATCCCCAGTGCCACAAAGAAAAGAGCAATCAAAGTAAACTGATTTAGTCAAAAATAGAACTTTCAGCCAAGCATGGTGGCACATGCCTTTAATCCCAGCACTTGGGAGGCAGAGGTAGGAATATCACAACATAGTGAATTTCAGGTCAGCCTGGGCTAGTAAGACCCTACCTCGAAAAAACAAAAAAAATAAAAAAATAATAATAAATAGAACTTTCAGTAGCTATGTCAAATCTCAATATTGGATAACTAGTTATAATCTTGCACTAGCCAATAAATGAGTGGTATATGATATTCACAATCTAGTTTCTTAGGGATACAGAGTTCCAGGTTAGCCTGAGCTAGAGTGAGGCCCTATCTCAAAAAGAACTGGGCTGGAGAGATGGCTTAGCAGTTCAGGCATTTGCCTGAGAAGCCTAAGGACCCAGGTTCAATTCTCCAGGTCCCATGTAAGCCAAATACATATGGTGGCACATGCATCTGGAGTTTGTTTGCAGTGGCTAGATGCCTTGGTGCACCCATTCATTCTCTCTCTCTCTTTCTCTTTCTCTCCCTCTCTCTGTCTCTAGTAAATAAATATAAATAAACAAAATATTTTTTAAAAATCAAATATATGTGCTGGAGAGATGGCTTAGCGGTTAAAGTGCTTGCCTGCAAAGCCAAAGGATCTAGGTTTGATTCCCCAAGACTGATGTAACCCAGATGCACAAGGTAGCACATGCCTCTGGAGTTCATTTGCAGTGGCTAAAGATCCTGGCATGCCCATTCTCTCTCTATTTCCTTCTCTCTCAAATACATAAATAAAATATTTTTAAAAACAAACAAAACAATGTGGCTTAGTGGGTAGAGAGCCTGCTTAGCATGCACAAAGCCCTGAGCTTAAAAAAAAAAAAAATCAAGCCGGGCATGGTGGCACAAGCCTTTAATCCCAGCATTCGGAAGGCAAAGGTAAGAGGATCGCTGTGAGTTCAAGGCCACCCTGAGTCTACATAGTGAATTCCAGGTCAGCCTGAACTAGAGTAAGACCCTAACTCGGAAAACCAAAAAAAATAAATAAATAAAATACATGATAATGTCTTTATAATATAAAGGAAAACTTCACCATTTATTACTTATTTCTGGTTGAACATAAATAAACCCAGGCATCTAGCTCATCCCCTAAAAGGAGGGATAAACTGATCCTATCCCTAAGTTGAGGTGGTAGTGAAATGTAGAGACCGTAAGAATTGCCCCCACGCAGGTGCATTGGCTCACGCTGTACCTCAGCACTAAGGAGACCAAAGCAGAGGGAGAACGGCCATTAATTCAAGGTCATCCTGGGCTACACAGTGAAGACTAGGCCAGCCTAGGCTACAGAGTAAGACCCTGTCTCACAAAAAGAAAAACAGTATTGTCCACTGCACGAAGCGTGTATTGACACTCAGGTAAACCATTGATCAGCATGCTCCTCAGGAGGCGGAAGAACAATGATCAGTAAATGAACCCTCTGTTCACAATTTGCTCTCCTCCAGCAAGCCCATGCAACAGCCCAGGTCAAGAGACGAGAGCAAGCCAGCTCATCCCGAGAAGGCTCGTGCTCAGGGTTGGCTGTAAGCAGTCACCACTTGCTAAGTCTTCTGGGTAAAGTTACCTAGAGGGAAAAGCAGCCTAGTTGTAAAGGGCTCTTCCAGTAATCCAGGAATGAGTGATTAGAGCCTTCCTTATCTAGTCCAGTGATCCCACCCACTTCACTTCCTATCTAAAAATCCCTGTTGTCTCTCTCCTGTTTCCATCTCATGCCATGGACCCAGAATCTGCTCAAGTGAGCTCAGCCACAGAATCACATTCCAAGTGATTGTTAAAGCCTTCCATGGGCATTGGTACACACAGAAAATGGGAAGCCCGTAAAAGAACACGCTTCCTAAAAGTGCCCTTGAAGGCATTTCCCAAAGCTCAAATCCTTTCCTCACTTCTTTCTTTTTAACATTTTATTTTTATTCATTCATTTGTTTGTTTATGTGAGAGAGAATGGGTACACCAGGGCCTCCAGCCACTGCAAATGAACTCCAGACACATGTGCCACCATGTGCATTATGGCTTATGTGGGTTCTAGGGAATCAAACCTAGTTCCTTAAGTTTCATATGCAAGCATCTTAACCACTAAGCCATCTCTTCAGCCCCCTTTCCCACTTCCTGATGGAGTCCTAAGTAATATTGTGCTGTGATTTTATGGAAGCCACAAGTCTGAGTGAGGCAGCTTCTACCATAAAATCAGAGTGGTTAAAACATGGTCCAGGGCTGGAGAGATGGCTTAGCAGCTAAGGCGCCTGCCTGCTAAGCCTAAGAACACTGGTTCCAATGTCCAGCAGTTCCAATCTCCAGGTCCCACGTTTAGCCAGATGCAAAGTGAGGCAAGGGTGCAATGCCGCACTTGCCCACAAGGGGGGGCACACATCTGGATTTCGTTCACAGCAGCTGAGAGACTGCTGGTGGGCCCATCTCTGTCTCCCTCTCCTTCTCTGTCTCTCTCTCCAAAAATAAATAAAAAGCCGGGCGTGGTGGCGCACGCCTTTAATCCCAGCACTCGGGAGGCAGAGGTAGGAGGATCACCGTGAGTTCGAGGCCACCCTGAGACTACATAGTGAATTCCAGGTCAGCCTGGGCCAGAGTGAGACCCTACCTTGCAAAACCAAGAAAAATATAAATAAATAAATAAATAAATAAATAAATAAATAAATAAATAAATAAATAAAAAAATAAGCCGGGTGTGGTGGCGCACGCCTTTAATCCCAGCACTCGGGAGGCAGAGGTAGGAGGATCGCTGAGAGTTCGAGGCCACCCTGAGACTACATAGTTAATTCCAGGTCAGCCTGGACCAGAGTGAAACCCTACCTCGAAAAACCAAAAAAAAAAAAAAATTAAAAAAATAAACTTAAAAATAAATAAATAAATAAATAAATAATAAATAATAAAAAAAAATTTAAAAAAAAACATGGTCCAGAGGCTTTGCAGGAGGATCTTGTGGTCTGCATCAGTGTAGTGAGTCTTAGATTAACCTAGGTGAAAGGAAAACACGTAGGAGGAACATTGCAAAAGCAATTAATTCCAAGGTTTCAGGAGAACCTACAGTGCAATTTATCGAAACACTGGTTTGGATCATTTCAGAAACAGAAACTTTACTGTGCTATTTTTAACTCAAGGAAACACAAGATGCACCAATTCCATCCAAAGTGGAGTGGAGATGTGAACATGTGACCATACGCATGCACAACATGGAAAGACTGTACAGACTTCTAGAGGAAGGAATTGACTTCTGTGCTCCATTGTACCACCATGTGTTTGTGTACCATCAGTGAGGTGACTCAAAATGTATTGGTAAATGAAAGAAATAATCACCACCAACCAAACAAACAAACAAAAAGTAAGCCGGGCATGGTGGCGCACACCTTTAATCCCAGCACTCAGGAGGCAGAGGTAGGAGGATCGGCATGAGTTCAAGACCACCCTGAGACTACATAGTGAATTCCAGGTCAGCCTGAGCTAGAGTGAGACCCTACCTCAAAAAAACCCAAAAAACAAAGAAAAAAAAGTATATTGATGAGCTTGCCTCCTTACTAGTTCAACTACTGCTACCTATGAAATCAGGATTTCTTCAAGTATGAGTCTATATTTTCCTTCTTCCACTCAGCCCAACATATCTAAAAGCCACCAGCTTTTCCACTGGTTAAGAAACCAAGTGAAAGCTGCCAGATGGCTGCACACTGATAAAGTCTTGTGAAACCACAAGGAAAGGACAAAGGAGAGGAGACAAGAAGCCAAGAAATAGCCAGGGTTAAGTCCCTGACATCAGGTACCCTGAGCTCAGACCTTAGCTCCACCACTTACTAAGCCCTCCAGTAGTCCCAGTAATATCTGGGTCTGGTTTTCTTCTAAAATGTTGACAATAAAAGCTCATGCCAGCAGTGCTAAGGACAAAGTGAGGAGAAAAGGCTGGGAGTGTAAGCACTTGCTCAACAAGTGTTTTCTGATTCCTTAAATTCTAAATTTTGTCCCCCTTTGAATTCTATAGGTTTTTGTTTCTTTACACATACATTTACTTATTGCTAGGTCTTTTTGTTGTTGTTTTTCCGAGGTAGGATCTCACTCTAGCCCAGGCTGACCTGGACCTCTCGGTAATCCCAGGATGGCCTCTGAACTCACGGTGATCCTGCTACCTCTGCTTCAGGATACTGAGGTAGGAGGATCACAATGAGGTCCAGGAGCTACAGAATGAGCTTCAGGTCAGCCTAAACTAGGCCTTGCCTTGAAAATTTTTTGAAAAATAAAAACAAAAGAAGGAGGAGGACAAAGAGGAGGGAAGCAGAGACAGAATTTTCTGGAAGTTCACAGAGAAGTGATGTGAGAATCTGCCTCAAACAAGGTGGAAGGCCAAATGTGGTGGCCTTTAATCCCAGCACTTGGGAGGCAGAGGTAGGAGGATCACCATGAGTTCAAGGCCACCTTGAGACTATATAGTGAATTCCAGGTCAGCCTGGACTAGGTGAGACCCTACCTAAAAAAAAAAAAAAAAAAAAAAAGCAAGGTGGAAGGACTGACCCTGCAGTTATACTTTGACCTTCAACCCCCCTCCTTCCCACACACATAAAATTTAATAAAAATATTGTCTCCTTTAAAGAGATAAGGCACACTCTGCTTTTTCCTCCAACAATCCAACTAGCTGGCATGGAGAAAAGATGCAGTGGGCTATGGCTATAGTAGCCATTTGGGACAATGAAGAACCCACCATCTGAAGAATGATCAGGAGCATGGGGCCTGAGTCCCCTTCGACTGCTGCCTGTGTAAGAAGTAAATGTCTTGTTCAAGCCAAAGTCCCCTCTTCAATGGCAAAGAAGTTCAGAATAGAGCATTCCATCACCTCCCTGTATGACAGAGGGAAGTGGCATTGCCACCTCAAATTAGTCTTTTTTATGTTTTTAAGATTTTATTTTTATTTATTTATTTGTTTTTATTAGAGACAGAGAGAGGGAAAGAGGGGGGGAGAGTGAGAATGGGCACACCAGTGCCTCTAGCCACTGTAAACAAACTCCAGACGTGTGCACCTCCTTGTGCATCTGGGCTTAACATGGGACCTGGAGAATCAAACTGGTGTCCTTAGGCTTCGCAGGCATGCACCTTAACTGCCAAGCCATCTCTCCAGCCCCAAATCAGTCTTTTAACCTTCCATTAAGCAGAGATTTCTGGAGATCTTGCTTATGAGACCTCAGAAGGCATGCATGACTCTTAGTTTTGTGACTCTACTATAGAAGAAGAGATTTTAAAATCGTGCATAAGTAATTAAAATGTGTGGTATGTTGATAAGTGCAGGAAGAGAGGAGAACATAACACTCAGTGGAGTCCAAGAATGGCACTTTGGAGAGACATTTAAACTACAATGTAGGTCTCAGGAGGAAAGGAACTGGAATGAACACAGAACAGGAAAGGGCAATGTACCTCTAAGAAAGCCATGTTCTGGGGCTGGGGAGATGGCCCAGTGGTTAAAGGTACTTGCATGCTAAGCCTGCCTTAAATCCAGATGCAAAAAAAAAAAAAAGTGACACAGGCATCTGGCATTCATTTGCAGTGGCAAGAGACCCTGGCATGCCCATGCACACACACATGCAAATAAATACAATTTCAAATAAAAAAGGAAAGTCATGTCTTTTATCACTTCATCACTAACACATACCTTCAAATTATAAGGGTTGTGCCGGAGGCAGATTCCCAGCTACGTGGAGTTTTAAAAAGAACCAGGAGAAACAGATCTGCAAAGTCTGATACCCTCTAAAGCCACTGGCTGCCTCCATGGTGTCAGTTCAACTGCCCAGGTATTTACAGAGCACCAATTGTTTCTCCATCCAAGAAGAGTTCCTCCCAAGCCACAAAGCCATCCTGATTTACACAAGGACCAAACATATTCCACTTGGAGGTGAGAACTTCTACAGATCGGTAGAAATGTTCCTAAAAGGTATATGCTGATATTTAACAGACTATAAATGCACAAAACATAAGCAGTTCTCCTTTTCCTCTCATGCATAATTCATTAATTTATCTTACTAAATTGGGTACATGTTCAGCAAAAGTTACAAAACCAAGAGAGTAGGGGCTGGAGAAATGGCTTAGCAGTTAAGGCGTTTGCCTGTAAAGCCAAAGAATCCCAGGTAGACTCTCCAGGACCCAAGAAAGCCAAATGCATGAGGGAGCATCTGGAGTTTGTTTGCAGTGGCTAGAGGCCCTGGCGTGCCCATTCTCTCTCTGTCTGCCTCTCTTCTATCTTTCTCTCTGTTTGCAAATAAATAAATAAAAATAAAATCTTTAAAAAAGAGAGAGAGAGAGAGTAGATGAGGTGGAGATAACAGCACTGCAGTTAATGATGCATGATGGGGGCCAAACCTCTTATTGAAAAGACACAGTATCACTAGGTATGGTGGCACACGCCTTTAATCCCAGCACTCGGGAGGCAGAGGTAGGAGGATCACTGTGAGTTTGAGGCCACCCTGAGACAACAATGAAATCCAGGTCAGCCTGGGCTAGAGAGAGACCCTACCTTGAAAAACCAAAAAATAAAAATAAAAATAAAGAGACAGTATCCCACCTTGCCGGATGGTAATAAGGATGGTCACTATATGCCAGGCATGGGCTAGTTTCAGAAATGACCTCAAAACCAGTTTCTTCATCCCTTCCTGCCTCTACTCACTCCCAGTCAATGAAGATGGACTCTAAACAGGAGAACCATTGACATTTGAGCATGGAGAAATCTTTGAAGTATATTGCCCTACTTATTGAAACTAGTTTAGCATCTCTATCCAATACCATTAAATAATAGTGCTAAGGTAGAGGTAAGAAGATCACCATGAGTTTGAAGCCAGCCTGAGACTACATAGTGAATTCCAGGTCAGCCTGAGTTAGAGTGAGAACCTTCCTCGAAAAAAAAAAAGAAAAGAAAAAAATCTTGTCGACCCTATCGAATGTCTGGCTGGGGCTGGGGAGAGATTCAAGAGGGTCAAGGCTCTTGCTATGCAAGCTGAGCATAGTCATTCATGCCGGTAATCCCAATGCTGAGAGGGACAGACAGGAGCACTAGGGATCCCTACCTCCAAAAACCAAAACAGCCCGGCATGGTGGTGCATGCCTTTAATCCCAGCACTCAGGAGGCAGAAGTAGGAGGATCACTTTGAGTTCAAGGCCACCCTAAAACTACAGAGGGAATTCCAGGTCAGCTTGAGCTACAGTGAGATCCTACCTCGAAAAACCAAAAAGAAAAATAAATAAATAATAGTGGTGACACTTAGGCCATTTTGTTCCCAGATGCCCGCCCACTCCCCACACACACAAGGAAGCTGAACCAACTAGGCATCAATAAACTACACCAGAAGATATCCCACCATGACAAACAGTCAATATTCTAGAACTTTTCCAGATAAGATTCCAGACAATGCCATTGAGTATGTATAACTGTGATTAATGCAAAGATACCTTGTAAAGGCATGTTTAACATTCCTAGAAATAAAACACACTGTCAAAACAATAGAAATTATCCAAGAGCAACACATAAAGGTTTTCTCCACATTCCATAGTGACTCTTCCCCTCCTCACACAGCCTCCAGGTCCACACATTGAAAATCAACACACATTGCCTATCGCCAGCAAGGAATCTTCTAGCTTCATTGTAGAAAATAATATCTCCATAAAATGAAAGGAAACCTGATCATTGTACTTCCCACACTACATTTCCTCACAGGTATCAAACTTCTAGCTTGTCAGATGAAATCCTCCCCCATACTGCTCTCCCATCTCCAGTGTCTGTGACAAACCCTCCTTTGAGACGCAGTTCAAACAGCCCATCTGTAGGGTCTTCTTTGACCCTTCACCCCTTGCACCAACAGTGCATCCCCTTTGCTCTGCTCTCAAACCTCCTTTGGCATAAGTGGTTACTTCCACAACTCACTGTCTGTGCATAGCACAGTTCCTGGCACAACAGGATCTCAGCAAATACTCACGTAATAAATGCCTAGTGATCATTCTGTGATTATTAACCAGAGCTAGCTGTCACTCACCAACACAACTTCTCAGTGACCTTCTTATAATTTTGTTAAATAATAAGAGAATGTTTTGTTTGTGATACAGATTCTCACTGTGTAGTCTAGGCTAGCCTCAAATTCCCAATCTTCCAGCATTAGCCTCCCCGGTGTTGTGATTACAGGCCTGCACCAGCACACCTTGTCCAATAAAGGATTCTTAGGAGAGAAAACCTCCATCATTAACTGTGATTCTTTTCTTTTCTTTCTTTCTTTCTTTCTTTCTTTCTTTCTTTCTTTTTTCTTTTTTGCCTTTTTGAAGTAGGGTCTCATTCTAGCCCAGGCTAACCTGGAATTCACTACGTAGTCTCAGGGTGGCCTCAAACTCTCTGCGATCCTCCTACTTCTGCCTCCTGAGTGCTGGGATTAAAGGCGTGCTCAACCATACCCAGCTTAACTGTGATTCTTGTATGTCCTACCTAAAAGCTCTTACAAACTCAAGTGTCCATCCTCAAGTGTACACTCTTCTCAGGAAATCCTTCTCCTTGACCAGAGGGCACACTGGCCTCTGTTAAGACCCATGATGTCCCATTTATTTATTTATGTATTTTTTTAATTTATTTATTTATTTATTTATTTATTTATTTATTTATTTATTTATAAGGAGACAGAGAAAATGAGCCCACCAGGGCCTTTTGCAAACAAACTTGGATGCATGGGCCATTTTTTTGCATCTGACTTATGTGGGTACTGGGGAACTTTACCAAGACCAGCAGACTTTGTAAGCAGTGCCTTTAACCACTGAGAAGTCTCTGTAGCCCCATGGTCCCATCATTGTTATCCTCATGATTCCAGAGACAAAGACAAAGTACATAAAGCCAAGTTCATGACAAACACTGCAGGACACAAGATGGAAACAGAGTCTGCTGAGAAGCCTGAAGCTCTCCACAACATGTGTGTCTTCAAAACCTTCAAGGGAAAGGACCAAAGGTTCTCAGGAACAGAAAGATAAGTGACAAGGCCTTGTCTTCTAATATTTCTTTGCCTGGAATTACAACTCCTTAAAAAAAAAATCTAAATAAGTCATATGGAAACCTACTTTTCTGGACAATTGAACACTCAGAAGCCATAGATTGTTACTAGAAAATTTTCAGTGCCAGGGATGGGATACCTTCCAGTGAGTTGTTGGCTGGGAGGTCACAGATACCCCCAAAACATTATAGGCCATTGCCAAGGCCCTTCGTTTCCCACCAGGAATAGATAGTAAGACCCTATTGCTGAAGACTCCACACACTTGGGCTGCAAGGTGACTGAGAAATCCTGCTGGAGCTGAGCTGAAAGCCTCTTCCAAGTAGACCAGCTGACAGAAAGTTGGAAAAAGCTACACTGCATGAAGTTCAATGGGAAAGAGAAAACACCAGTGAAGGTACTCAACAGTGGACACTGCAAGCTTTAAATTTGGCCAGCCAGGCCAAATGAGCCAACTGGTGCAATAGTGGCATGTCTGTTATGGGGGAAACCAACTGTTCTCTAATTGGACTGGAGGACCACTCCATGGGAGGGAATACATCCCTGATACTGAAAACCTACAACAGGGGTAGTCATGAGCCCTAGAGGTGTAATGTCTGCTGGTGTCTCACTAAATGTATATACTATGCTCACCAAACTGCCCAGTAAGCACTTCTCTTAATGTCCACACCCATATATTAATGCTACTCTCACTTTTGTTTAGAGAAGCTTCTCTTTTCAGATGGTAGCAACCTTGGGATGACTCAGAAGGCACTATGGTACTGAGAAGAGGAGTGCTCAGCACTGAAACATCTCAAACACACCTTCCAAGGCTCAGGATCCATTGCGGAAGAGGGGCAGAAAGAATGTAAGAGCCAAAGGAAGAGTAGGACTCCTTACAAAGTGCTCCTCCAGACACAAAATGGCCTGGATATCCATGACCTCACAGTGTCTGACACCACCTACACAAGACCATCATAATAGGAGGAAAAGATCATGACATCAAACTGAAAAGAGAGACTTATTGAGAGGGGGAGGGGATATGATGGAGAGTGAAGTTTCAAAGGGGAAAGTGGGGGGGGAGGGAGGGAAGTGCCATGGGATATTGTCTACAATTAAAGAAGTTGTCAATAAAAAAATTAAAATTAAAAATAAAATCTACATTCTTGGGCTGGAGAGATGGCTTAGTGGCTAAGGCACTTGCCTGCAAAGCCTATGGACCCAGGTTTGATTCCCTAGTACCCACATAAGCCAGATGCACAAGGTGGGACATACATCTGGAATATGTTTGCAGTGGCTGGAGGCCCTGGCATTCCCATTCTCTCTCTCCATATATATGTATGTATAGGTATGTATGTACACACACACACAAACATTATAAATATACATAAAATCTGCCTCTGTCCCTCAAATAAATAAAATATTTTTCAAAATATGTATGGTAGCACACTCCTTTAGTACTCATGAAAAGCCAGATGCACAAGGTGGCACATGTCTGGAGTTCATTTGCAGTGGCCAGAAGCCCTAACGCACCCATTCTCTCCCTTTCTTTCTTTCTTTCTTTCTTTCTTTCTTTCTTCCTTCCTTCCTTCCTTCCTTCCTTCCTTTCTTTCTTTCTATCTTTCTATCTATCTACCTATCTATCTATCATCTATCTATCTATATCTACCTCTATCTCGCTGTCTCAAATAAAATTTTAAAAAATCAAATCCAAACCAAAACTAATTTGTACATTCTCATTGGAATAACGTCAGCAGAGGGGATCAAATGAGACCATGAGAATATCTCCCATCTGTCCTCAGTTAAATAAATCAGGAAATACTCTTTAATCTTAGGAGTTCAATTTACTGATTTGGTCATTTATTTACAAAATTGATGGAAATTGTTAACAAGGAGTTAATTGACTTAAGTCACCTGATTACCACAGTTAATTAACCACACTGACTTAATCTTCTCTGAAAACATCAACTAATCATCCCCCAGGTGTCAAGGAGTAAATTGTTAAATAAAAAAATCAACCTCCATCCTCTTCGAGAGATTTTTTGAGTGTATTTTCCTTTCAGATCCCAATGTGGCAACAAGCAAGTTTGAGGGAAAGCTTTTTTTTCCTTACATGACTATGCCAAAAGAGCTGCCATCTTTCCTGGCTTTTTGTTTTTCCTGTTACAATAAAGAAAGACAGCCGTGCAATTTTACCAACCATGTCATTTTGAATTATTTCAAAAATGAGCACAGAACACTTCTTGAATAAAAATGAACAAATGAAAGGCAATTGAGACTTTCATGTAGGAAAGTGAATTTTCAAAAAGGAACTTAAAACTACTGGAGGGGGTGACTATGTACAAAGGAACAATACAAGGGAATGGGGGAGGGTTTGAATATAATTCTAACTGTGGTAGTGGTTATGAATATGTTACATATATGCATATTTATATAGAATCAGGGGGCTGGAGATATGGCTTCATGGTTCAGGTGCTTGCCTGCAAAGCTAAAGGACAATTCCCCAGGACCCACATAAGCCAGATGCACAAGCTGATGCATGTGTCTGCAGGCTGTGTGCAGCGGCTAGGGGCCCTATTGTGCCTATTCTTTCTCTATCTGCCTCTCTCTTTCTCACATAAACAAATATATTTTGAAAAAAATATAGAGAGATAGGGGTTGAGGTGTAGCTTAATTATAGAACAACACATACTTAGCATAAAGGGAGCTCTGACTTAAATCTCTATTACTCCCCCTCAAAAAAATATGAAAATGTACACTTACACATCAATTTTCCCCTATGTTAATTTAAAATTAAATAGTAGCTCATAAATGCATGAAAATTCTCAAAGCCTATCCTTATGTGACCTGTAAATATTTGTTTGTTCGTTTGTTTATTTACATAGAGAGAGATAAAGAGAATAAGTACACCAGGACCTCTTGCCACTGCAAATGAACTCCAGACACATGTGCCATTTTGTGCATCTAGCTTTACATGGGTATTGGAGAACTAAATTCAGGGCATCAGGCTTTGCAAGCAAATGACTTTAACCGCTGACCCATCTCTCCAGCCTCTTGTTCATTTTTTTAAAATAATATTTTATTTTCATTTATTTGTGAGAGAGGCAGAGACACAGGCACATAGACAAGGCCTCTATTCAGTGCAAACGAACTCCATACACATGTACTACCCTGTGCATCTGGTATTAGGTGGGTACTGGGGCATTGAACCTGGGTCCTTTGACTTTGCAGGCAAACACCTTAAGCACTAAGCAATCTCTCCAGCCCTCATTTTTTTTACTTTTATTTTTCATTTATTTGAGAAAGAGAGGAGAGAGAGAGAGAGAACGGATGTTTCAAGGCCTCCAGCCACTGTAAAGAAACTCCAGATGCATGTGCCACCTTGTGTATCTGCCTTATGTGGGTCCTGAGAATTGAACCTGGATCATGGTGGTGCACGTCTTTAATTCCAGCACTTGGGAGGCAGAGGTAGGAGGATCGCCGTGAGTTCAAAGCCACCCTGAGACTACACAGTGAATTCCAGGTCAGCCTGGGCTAGAGTGAGACTCTACCTTGAAAAAACCAAAAATAAATAAATAAAAGAACTGAACCTGGGTCCTTTGACTTTACAAGCAAATACCTTAACTGCTAAGCCATCTCTCCAGTGCCCTCATTTTTATAAATATAAAAATTGAAGCTGGGTATGGTGGTAGACACCTTTAATTCCAGCACTAAGGAGGCAGAGGTAGGAGGATCGCCGTGAGTTCAAGGTCACCCTGAGACTACATAGTGAATTTCAGGTCAACCTGGACTAGAGCTGAGACCCTACCTCAAACAAACAAACAAACAAACATACAAAAGACCAGCAAGTAGTGTCAGAAAACAAAACAGAAATATAGCCTATGTGTTTCCTGTGTGCCCAGTTTTCAATGAGTGGTTCCACTGTTTCTCTTTAAGATAAACAGAGCAGCCAACTGAACTGAGCTACTGTGTGCCAGTGCAGCAAGAAGGCTGTGGAGAGAACCAGTTTCAGGTCACTGAGTCACAGTTGACCTCCTAAAGAGTATGAGGGTCATATTAAATTCCACCCCTCTTCACTTCTCTTTCTCATTCCCTCAATCACTTCTAAGTGCTTGAAAAATAACTGTAGTTACAGTGGGATTTTGTCACTCACACACACACCCCAATCTGCAGTTGTTATGGACCCCTTTTATTTCCCTTACAGCAATGAAAGTGGTCAATACTCCGGATCCTTCTTAGCTCATCATGTTCTCTCTTGTCTGTACTATTGGGCTTAATGATTTACAGTGAGCAGCATCAAACTTTCACTGCCTTCTAGTTAGCATGATCAATCTTTAAGCCACTCGTTCTGTTTTTCAAAAAAAATCCAGCTTCCAATGATTACTTAGCAAATTCTTTCAACACTTCACTGCACCAGATATTAGGGAAGAAGTAAATTTTTGTGTCAGAGCATTGCAGAAAAATATCAGTATTTTTGTGAACAAAAATTAATCATCTTAGCCAGGTGAGGAACATACCTTTAGTCCCAGCATAGGGAGGGTGATGTAGGAGGCTACAGTGAGACCTGCCTTGAGAAAGAAAGAAAGAAAGAAAGAAAGAAAGAAAGAAAGAAAGAAAGAAAGAAAGAAAGAAAGAAAGAAAGAAAGAAGGAAGGAAGGAAGGAAGGAAGGAAGGAAGGAAGGAAGGAAGGAAGGAAGGAAGGAAGGAGGAAAGGGAAGGGAGGGAAAGAGGAAGGGGGAAGAAGGAGAAAGGAAAGGAAAGGGGAAGGAAGGAGGGAGGGAGGGAAGGAAAGAAGGAAGAAAAGGAAGGGTGGGCTGGAGAGATGGCTTAGTGGTTAAGGCGCTAGCCTGCGAAGCCTAAGGACCCAGGTTCAATCCTCCAGTCTCCCACATAAGCCAGATACACAAGGGGGCGCATGCATCTGGAGTTCATTTGCAGTGGCTGAAGGCCCTGGCACACCCATTCTCTCTCTCTATCTGCCTGTTTCTCTCACTCAAATAAAATAAAAATAAATAAATAAATCATAAAATAGATATATCAAAAAAATAATGGGAGGGGATTATGCTCCAACTATACTTATGTTCACCTATTTAAAAATCCTCAGCCAGGCATGGTGGCACACGCCTTTAATCCAGCACTTGGGAGGCAGAGGTAAGAGGATCGCCATGAGTTCAAGGCCACCCTAAGACTACCGAGTGAATTCCAGGTCAGCCAGGGCTAGAGCAAGACTCTACCTTGAAAAAAAAAGTCCTCAATAAAAGAAAAGGAAGCTCCTAGCTAAGAGAATAGTAGTGTAAGAGGAACCAAGCAAGCAGGAGTACCTACCCAGTATGGAAGGGAGACAAGGTTAGAGACAACACGTCCTCTTTGTGACATACATTTGTCTGGGACCAGGCCTATGTCAAGGGAATCTGTAGCACCTAGTCCACCATCCCTGAGCATGGCAAGGTCCTCCCACAACACAGTGACTACATAAAGGAACTGCCAAAAGTCACACCAAAGTGTCCACAAGTTGATGTGAGAAGGGACCAGTCTCTGAAATGAGGGTCACCGTATCACAAGGAGATATTAAATGAGAATTTGTTTGACTAGGAACAGAACTATCTTCCACTTTCTTTTTTAATAGATTTTATTTATTTATTTATTTATTTATTTATTTATTTATTTATTTATTTATAAGAGAGAAAGAGAGAGAATGGGCGCACCAGGACCTACAGCCACTGCAAACGAACTCCAGATGCATGCACCCCCTTGTGTATATGGCTAACGTGGGTCCTGGAGAGTTGAACTGGGATCCATTGGCTTTGCAGGCAAATGTCTTAACCGCTAAGCCATCTCTCCAGCCCCCACTTTCTTACTCTTTGTGGTGACAGCATGTAAGAATAACTGTTCCAGGCCCAGGTCTTGGTTCCACCACTTAGCAACTGGATGGCTTTAGCAGCTAACCTGTCTTGCCCAGTCCCTTTACACATCTGTGCTATAAGTAAAGCGTGAGCCAATCCCGGAAAACCAGGGGACCATTCCAGCAACACAGAAAGCACTTGAAAGCTTAGTTATTATTTTAGTTCATTTCCTTACCTATGTTCAAATATAACTTAATATTTTTTGTTAATTGTTTTTGTTGCTTATTATTTATTTATTTAAGAGTGACACAGACAGAAAGAGGCTGATAGATAGAGAGGGAATGGATGCACCAAGGCCTCCAGCCACTGCAAACAAACTCCAGATGCATGCGCCCCTTGTGCATCTGGCTTACGTGGGTCCTGGTAAATCGAGCCTTGAACCGGGGTCCTAGGTTTCACAGGCAAGCGTTTAACCACTAAGCCATCTCTCCAGCCCCATGACTCAATCTTTTCTCTGCCTGCAACCTATTTGTTACAGGTGGAATCCTCAGGAGAATGGAGATTGAGACAAGGAAGAGTGGGTCCCCAAGACAAACAGCCACAGCCCAGGGCCCACTTTCCTTCATGCATTGGGAACAAGACTCATGAGTGCCTCCAACAAGGCCTGTGAGGTTCTTACCACCTCCCACCAGCTGCCTCCCTGTGCTGGGATATAACTCTTCAAAGAGAGCCTCTTGTCTCATGGATCTCTTTTCACTGTTCCATGCTTAGACAGTTCTCTCTTATGCTGTTTAAATACTGAATTGCAATCCATTAACATAAAGTGAAAAAAGTTTGGTTTACCATTTTGTAAAAGCTACTGTATCAAGGCTATCACTTTAAAAAAAAAATGGCAGAATGATTCATTCTGTAGGTACAGGGGAATTCACACAGGATAAAAGTAGAAGTTTAAAAAACAATCTGGAAAGCCGGCCATGGTGACACATACCTGTAATCCCAGCACTTGGGAGGCAGAGATAGGAGGATTGCTATGAATTCAAGGCCAGCCTGAGACTACATAGGGACTACAGTGTGAGTGCCAGGTCAGCCTGGGCTAGAGTGAGACCCTGCCTTTAAACTTCCCTCTGCCCGTAAAAAAAGGCTGCTCTCAGATGCACTGGGGGTAGCCAGTGAGGTGAACTGGGGGTATAGGGAAAAGCAGAAGGTACAGAGAGTCAAATGGAGAGACACAGCATTGCTAAACTGCTTGTTTTGATAAGGATAGCACTTTTTTTTTCCACCAGAATCTTGATGGGGCTTAGACTGCCAGGGGGTGCTAAGGGGTTGGCCATGTGTGCCTCCATACTCAGCTATTAAAGATGCTAATTCTTGGGCTGGAGAGATGGCTTAGCGTTTAAGGCGCCTGCCTGCTAAGCCTAAGAACCTGGTTCCAATCTCCAATGCCGCACTCGCCCACAAGGGGGCGCACTCATCTGGATTTCGTTCACAGCAGCTGAGAGACTGCTGACGTGCCCATTCTCTGTCTCCCTCTCCCTCCCTGTCTGTCTCTCTCTGTGTCTCTCTCCAAAAATAAATAAAATTAAAATTTTTTTTTAAAAAAAAAGATGCTGCTGGGCGTGGTGGCACATGCCTTTAATCCCAGCACTCAGGAGGTAAAGGTAGGAGGATCGCCGAGTGTTCGAGGCCACCCTGAGACTACATAGTTAATTCCAGGTCAGCCTGGACCAGAGTGAGACCCTACCTCGCAAAACCAAAAAAAAAAAAAAAGATACTAATTCTTTATATCCATTCAACCTATATTCATTCAACCTATAAGCCCCATTCTGGACCCCAGGGATAAATAAAGTCATGAATAAGAAATGAAAATCCCTGCCTTGTGGAATTCACATCTTAGGGAAGACAATATAAGAAAATAACTAGTTAGGCAACAATACATCTACTGTCGGGTGGTGAGACACATAATGGAAAAATTCAATCAGAAAGACTCAGACAACACGACCTATGAACAGACAAGAAAGTAAGTCA
Organism: Orientallactaga sibirica; assembly: GCA_036365145.1. Classification (NCBI taxonomy): domain Eukaryota; kingdom Metazoa; phylum Chordata; class Mammalia; order Rodentia; family Dipodidae; genus Orientallactaga; species Orientallactaga sibirica. The sequence continues at coordinate 47,844,133 of JAEOAD010000004.1, read as the reverse complement.
TTCATAGACTGACTCCAGCCAAGTCCGGAAAGCTATGTTGCTGCAGAACAAGAATTATCACTGAGCCTGCAGCATTTGTGAGAGGAATCCAGAGGTGATGGGGAGACCAAATGGTCAGTCTGGTAGACCACTGTAAGGGCGGGTGGTATACCTGGCTATGTACCTTCAAATCAGGACCAGCCTGGAAGGACTTCTACCTACAGTCCACTCCTTTGGGTCGGCAACCAGGTTCAGCCTGACTCATAACACTGACAAGCAACGCTTGCTCCAACGCCTCTACTAGGTGGCCTGAGGCTTGTGACAGCTTAAGTTCTTCTCCTGCCCATTCTGATTTCTCTCTTTCCTTTCATGGGCATTGATCTTAATAATCATCTGTTCTCCAAGCCCTGTTCCAGGGTCCATTTCTAGACATCGCAACTTGTATGTTCCAGAAAATCCTAGTACCTTTGAGCAGTGCTTGCTGTGATCTGACTGATCTTAGAAGAGAACTGCTATAGCTACTGTTGTGAGTGACAGAAGGAAGATTGAGGGGGCAGACAGAGCATAGCGATGGTGAGGAAACTGTCAAAATCATCCAGACAAAAGCTGCCGTCCAGCCGGGCGTGGTGGCGCACGCCTTTAATCCCAGCACTAGGGAGGCAGAGGTAGGAGGATTGTCGAGAGTTCGAGGCCACCCTGAGACTACATAGTTAATTCCAGGTCAGCCTGGACCAGAGTGAGACCCTGCCTCGAAAAAAAAAAAAAAAAAAAAAAAAAAAAAGCTGCCATCCCTGTGCTCTCAGCACTTAGGGTCCTGAGTCAAGAGGCCCACCTGGGCTACATAGTGACTTCTAGAACAGCCTAGATTATAGAATGAGACCTGGCAGGCAAGGAAGGAAAAAAAAAAAAAAAAAGAAGGAAAGGAGGGAGGGAAAAGAAGAACCAGATTTGGTCAAGGAAATCTGTAGCCCCCTTTGCCCTGGCAGTCACATTGCAATTATAAAGAAAGCCAGATTGAAAAAAGCTGAAAGCTACAGGGAGCAAAGTGAGGAAAAACACAAAGAAAGGAAACCTCAGATTTTTCACTGTCAAGAGCAGCATGAGCTGGGTTCTCTAGTTATTGGCATTTGAAGCAAAAGTGCCTTCCACAACCTGTCCCACATCAAAACTAAACCAGTGTGGAAGTACATGCTAACATTTTTCTCCTCCCTTTGAGTAAAGTTAAAATGTAGGTAAGATTGACCTATTTCAGATCAAACATTTTCATTCTGAAAGTCAACCATATTGCCAGACATGGTAACACATACCTATAATCCCAGCACTCAGGAGAGGCTGGCGCAGGAAGCATACCAAGATTTCATAGTCAGGGGCTGGAGAGATGACTTAATGGTTAAGAGGCTTGCCTGCAAAGCCTAAGGATCCAGGTTTGATTCCCCAGTATCCACATAAGCCAGTTGTGCAGGGTGGTGCATGCATCTGGAGTTCATTTGCAGTGGCTAGAGGCCCTGGCACAACCATTTTTTCTCTATCTGCTTCTCTCTCTTTCTCTCTCTCTCTCTCTGAAATAAATAAATTATTTTTAAAAATAAAATAAAATAAAATAAAAATGGCTGGGCATGGTGAACACTCCTTTAATCTCAACATTCGGGAGGCAGAGGTAGGAGGATTGCCCTGAGTTCAAGGCCACCCTGACTACAATGTGAATTCCAAGTCAGCCTAGACTAGAGTAAGACTCTACCTTGAAAAACCAAATAAAAATAAAAATGAATAAATATCAAACTGTATTTAAGCACTTCTCTATGAAACAAGTGGTTTTAATTCTGTCAGTTTTTATTCAAAAAAGTATATCCTTGGGCTAGAAAGATGACTAAGTGCTTAAAGGCTCTTCCTTGCAAAACTGAGGACCAGGGTTCAATTCCCCAATACCCACATAAAGCCAGATGCCCAAGTGGTACATGTGTTTAAAGTTCATTTGCAGTGACAGGAGACCCTAGTGAACCCATACTCTCTATGTCTGTCTCTCAAACAAATAAAAAAAAAAACTTTTTAAAATATATCCTTGTGAATGACATAAAAAACATGGAACTGGGCCAAAATTGGTATACAAACCTCTGATACTTACAAGAGACAATGTTTTATACGAATGCAAGAAATTCTAGCACAACAAAATGTACTTTCTCTCCTCATTTTCCTCAATATACACTGGATCCTCAAAAGTAGGTACACTGTCACTTAAGATAAATGAGTATATAATTGAATAAAGGACTATTTTCAAAGTAAGGAGGAACCATCATATTATTGGCTGATGGTACATAAGCTTGAGACCTTTGGGTGTTATTTACAAACTTAGATCAAGACATGGACAAAAGTCAATGTATCCATGGTGACAGTGGCTTAACTTTTCAATACACAGAGAATGATAATACAATTCCTTTTGTTCATTTCTCACTGTTCCTACAACCTTGGGGTCAGGCAAGACCTGAGGACTAATAACCAAAAGTATTTAAATTTCTTTTTTGTTTTCTTTTGTTTCGTTTTGTTTTTGAGGTAAGGTCTCACTCTAGCTCAGGCTGACCTGGAATTCACATTGCAGTCTTAGGGTGGCTTCGAACTCACAGTAATCCTCCTATCTCTGCATCCTGAGTGCTAGGTTTAAAGGTGTGCACCACCACGCCCAGCTCAGTACTTAGATTTTAAGGTTTGTTTTTGTTTTTTAATTTGAGAGAGACAGAAAGAGACAGAGAAGAAAAGGCAGAGAGAGAATGGGCATGCCAGGGCCAAAGCTGCTGCAAACGAACTCCAGACGTGTGTGCCCCCTTGTGCACATGTGCAATATTGTGCACTTGTGTCACTTTTGCATCTGGCTAAATGTGGGACCTGGAGATTTGAACAGGTGTTCTTAGGCTTCGCAGGCAGGCGCCTTAACCACTAAGCTATCTCTCAGCCCTTTAGATTTAAAGTGAAATTTCAACTTGTCTATTCTGTCAGTTTGTGGAAAAGCCGCACTTTGCTTCCTTGTGTTTCATTGTTGTTTTAAATTATAAGTTCCAAATATAAAAGTTAACCATCTTACTTCAGGAATGATAAAGTTTCCATTGTCTTGGCATCTGCCACGAGAAATGAGATTTAGAAATAAGACCTGCACTGAGTTTGGCATTTCTGAATCAAGTACGGTATGAAAGAACACAGCTGTCCCACTTTTTTTGGTGGAAATCCTTAAGTGCTAGAGACGCCTAGATATGCACCAAGATGTCTTCTGTCTCCACAGAGACATTCTAACCAGCCTCCAAACTCTTCTTTTTTCTTTTTTTGTAAAGTTTTTTTAAAGATTTTATTTTTATTTATTTCTTTATTAGAGACAGAGAGAGGGAAAAAGAGAGAGGAAGAGTGAAAATGGGCGTGCCAGGGCCTCTAGCCACTGCAAACAAACTCCAGATGCATGCTCCCCCTTGTGCATCTGGCTTACGTGGGACCTAGAGAATCAAACCGGGATCCTTAGGCTTTGCAGGCAAATGCCTTAACCACTAAGCCATCCCTCCAGCCCCTCTTTTTTCTTTCTTTTTTTTTTTTTTTTTTTTTTTTTTTTTTTTTTTTTTTTTTTTTTTTTTTTGGTTTTGCAAGGTAGGGTCTCACTCTGGTCCAGGCTGACCTAGAATTAACTATGTAGTCTCAGGGTGGCCTCGAACTCTCGGCGATCCTCCTACCTTCCAAGTGCTGGGATTAAAGACGTGCGTCACCACGCCCAGCTCCCTCTTTTCTTTCTTTCTATCTCATCCTCACAGTCCAGGTCAAGTGCCTGGGAAAAAGACTAAGTTCATAAACAAGATTCATAATCAAGAATGAAGAATTCTGAGCCAGGCTTGGTGGCAACACACCTTTAAAATCCCAGCACTTGGGAGGCAGAGGTAGGAGGGTCACCATGAGTTTGAGGCCAGCCTGAGAATACAGAGTGAATTTCAGGTCAGTTTGGGATAGAATGAGACCCTACCTCCAAAAACCAAAATAAATAAATAAATAAATAAATAAATAAATAAATAAATAAATAAATAAAGTAAGTTAAGGTTGAAACATGATTCCATGATTATGGAACACCATGTCTTTTATAAAGTTTAATAATTTTCTCCCTTCAACTTAAGAGTTATCCCAGGACTGAAAGCTCTTGAGAAATTAAGCTTTTCAAGTCTGTCATCACATCCAAAATGAAAATCACAGTCAATTTTATCTGCTCAGGTATATCTCACTTGCAGCTTGGCTTCTATTTGCCATTCTCTCCATAGCTTTACTAATTTCCCTGAGGTCCATCCACACATAGCACATGACAATCAGCTGACAGCTCAGTAAAGCTCTTGAGATGCAACTGAGACTTGCTGGGAACAGGAAAGAGAAAAGCTCTTTTTCCTTTTTTCCTATTGGCCATAACCCCAAGCCACTGACAGTCATTTTATACCATTTTACAAGCCCCAAAGGACATGTGCGAGAATCGAGTCATCTCAGGGTCAAGAAAAGAGAACAACAAAATTGGATAACATGGTTACATCTCCATTTTATATGAAATTGCCAAATGAACCAAATGAAATTGCCATTATGATTATTTCTGCCTACAAAAATGGCAATCTTAGCCAGGCATGGTGGCACACGCCTTTAATCCCAGCACTCGGGAGGCAGAGGTAGGAGGATTGCTGTGAGTTCAAGGCCGCCCTGAGACGACATAGTGAATTCCAGGTCAGCCTGGGCTAGAGCGAGACCCTACCTCAGAAAACCAAAAAAAAAAAAAAAAAATGGCAATCTTGGGCTGGAGAGATGGCTCAGTGGTTAAGGTGCTAAGCCTAAGGATCCAAGTATGATTTCCCAGTACCCACATAAGCCAGATGTACACGGTGGCACATATGTCTGGAGTTCATTTGCAGTGGCTAGAGTTTCTGGCGCACCCATTCTCATTCTCTTTCTCTCTCTCTCTCTCTCTTTCCCTCTACCTTTATTTCTGTCTCTACCTGCCTCTTACTCTCTCTCAAATAAAAATAAAAATACTGGCAATCTCTGCTAGGCGTGGTGGTGCACACCTTTAATCACAGCACTTAGGAAACAGAGGTAGGAAGATCCCAGTGAGTTCTAGGCCACCCTGAGACTACAGAGTGAATTCCAGGTCAACCTGGGCTAAAGTGAGACTCTACCTCAAAAAAACCCAAGGAAAAAAAAAACTCCACTGCTCAAAGCAGAGAGCTCCTGGGAGGGGTAGCTAGGCATCTAGGAATGCCTGTCTCAGAACCTTGCAAGTAGATGCAATGCATTGTGTGAAGTGCAGACTCCTCTCTGTAGTTCTCCACCTCCTTCAGCCCAGTAGTACTAATATTATTGGTTCATTAGCATACTGTAAGGGCTTAATACTCATAAATGTAGAATTACCAGAATAACAGCTTTTTTATTTTTTTTTAATTTTTGAGGTAGGATCTCACTCTAGCTCAGGCTGACTTGGAATTCACTATGCAGTCTCAGGGTGGCCTCGAACTCACCGCAATCCTCCTACCTCTGCCTTCCGAGTGCTGTGATTAAAGGCGTGAGCCACCAGGCCCAGCTAACAATTCTTGTTAATTCCTCAAGATCACAAAGTTAATAAGAGTTATACCAAACACTGTTCCATTAAACCCACTTTCCCCATTCTAGAATAGGGCTTCACAGTTAGTGTCTTTTTAGCTTTTCTACATTCATAGTCTGAATCCTTTGTTCTTTTTTTTTTTTTTTTTTTTTTTTTGGAGGGGGGGCGGGCAGGACACTTGGAAGAACAGTCTCAAGCAGACCATGCTGGTGCAGGTCCGTAACTTTCTATGTAGCCAAAGCCACACATGAACTCCTGATCATCATGCCTCCACTTCCCAAGTGTTAGGATTACAGGTATGGAACCATGCCTGACTCCCCTTTACTTTCAAGTCACTCATCTGTGGGTAGGGATGTAGCTCAGGAGCAGCTTACATAACAAGCCCAAGTCTCTGGGTTTGATGCCCAGAACATACATACATACATACATACATACATACATACATGCATACATACATGCCAGGGATGTAACTCATGAGGCCCTGGGCATAAACTAGACATAGCACATAGTACACACCTGTAATCCAAGCACTAAAGAGGTGGAGACAAGGCCATTCTTGGCTAGAGACTTTATCTAGAAACATCTGGGTGTGGTGGCTGTATCTTTAATCCCAGCACCCAGGAAGAGGCAGAGGTAGGAGGATCACTGTGAGTGCTGGGCCACCCTGAGACTACATAGTGAACTCCCAGTCAGATTGGGCTAGAGACCCTACTTAAAACAAAAAAAGAAGAAGAATTTATCTATAAACAAACAAATCCTTCATGAGCATCTTCTAATTTCTAATTACCCTGTTGTACCTACTAAAACTTATCAGGAAGCCCAAAGCCAGTATAACAATGTTTCGAGTAACACAGAGGGGACATCTAGTATAAAGTATAATAAAAATCTTAAATTAAAAAAAATATATGCCTTGCCAGTGTTCTTAGAGTGCCTGTTAGAGAACATGGACAATGATTAACCAGGGGCTAATAATTCCCTTGACTAAAACTAAAACTTTAGCCCTGTAGCATGCTGCACTACAAAACCCAAAGAGCCTCAGGAATGTGCTTTGATGGCACAAGAATTTGAAAAATGGATCTGGGGGTTAGGTATGGTCTTGAGGAATGGAGGCCCTGATGTGGCTTATGTTCTAGACCAAGCTGAAAGCACACAGCAAGTGGGCTGCTGGAACCCATGAAAGAATTCCCCTGTGGCTTGAGGAAGAGGCACATCCACTCTCATTAAGGTCTCTTCATCAAGGTCATCTGCCTGTCATTCTTTCCTGCATTGATAAGTTAGGATTAACTGAAAGGAATCTAAAAATCTCCTCAACCAAACAGGGTGGGGACGTGCAGAGTACAGTATCTGAAAATGGTCAAGTGCAGAGACAAGGAATGAGGGGCTCAGATTTAGATCTGTGCTCTATTTGACTACATACCCTTAGGCCAGGTACTGTTACCCCTTACAGGCCTTCTCACCTCCCTCCTGGCTAACCACCTATCTGTAAAATATACAGATCGATTGATACCTAATATTTCCTCCCATCATTAAAGTTTCCATTAAGTTGAGGCTGGAGTGATGGCTCAGTGGTTAAGACGCACGCATCTGGAGTCCGTTTGCAGTGGTTGGAAGCCCTGGTGCACCCAATCTCTCTCTGTCTCTCTTCAATATAAATTGCATATAAATTAATAATTTTTTTAAGTTGAAAAGTTTTCTTTAAATTGAGACAGGCACTTTAACTTTAAGGTCAATACTATTTTGTCAAAAGAACACCAGAATATATTCTAGAACCTAGGAATTCAAAAAACTGCTAGGTAGTGGAACATACAAAAAGACTTTTCTATGTGCACTGAAAATTACAAATAGGAACAATAAACAAATGTAGGTTGCTTTAAGTGTTGACAAATAAAAAGTTACTAGTTTATCTTAAGCTAAGTATTTTACATCATTTACTTAAGCTCATAAAATATACTAAAAGCACTCTTTTCTCATCAGTTTTGCAGTTAAGAATCAAACTGTCCTGCTAAATGTGGTGGAACACTCCTATCCCAGAAGAGGCAGGAGGAGAATAGTTCTCCACCTCCTTCAGCCCAGTAGTACTAATATTATTGGTTCATTAGCATACTGTAAGGGCTTAATACTCATAAATGTAGAATTACCAGAATAACAGCTTTTTTATTTTTTTTTAATTTTTGAGGTAGGATCTCACTCTAGCTCAGGCTGACTTGGAATTCACTATGCAGTCTCAGGGTGGCCTCGAACTCACTCACAAATCCTCCTACCTCTGCCTTCCGAGTGCTGTGATTAAAGGCGTGCGCCACCAGGCCCAGCTAACAATTCTTGTTAATTCCTCAAGATCACAAAGTTAATAAGAGTTATACCAAACACTGTTCCATTAAACCCACTTTCCCCATTCTAGAATAGGGCTTCACAGTTAGTGTCTTTTTAGCTTTTCTACATTCATAGTCTGAATCCTTTGTTCTTTTTTTTTTTTTTTTTTTTTTTTTTTTTTTTTTTTTTTTTTGGAGGAGGGGGAGCGGGCAGGACACTTGGAAGAACAGTCTCAAGCAGACCATGCTGGTGCAGGTCCGTAACTCTCTATGTAGCCAAAGCCACACATGAACTCCTGATCATCATGCCTCCACTTCCCAAGTGTTAGGATTACAGGTATGGAACCATGCCTGACTCCCTTTACTTTCAAGTCACTCATCTGTGGGTAGGGATGTAGCTCAGGAGCAGCTTACATAACAAGCCCAAGTCTCTGGGTTTGATGCCCAGAACATACATACATACATACATACATACATACATGCATGCATACATACATGCCAGGGATGTAACTCATGAGGCCCTGGGCATAAACTAGACATAGCACATAGTACACACCTGTAATCCAAGCACTAAAGAGGTGGAGACAAGGCCATTCTTGGCTAGAGACTTTATCTAGAAACATCTGGGTGTGGTGGCTGTATCTTTAATCCCAGCACCCAGGAAGAGGCAGAGGTAGGAGGATCACTGTGAGTGCTGGGCCACCCTGAGACTACATAGTGAACTCCCAGTCAGATTGGGCTAGAGACCCTACTTAAAACAAAAAAAGAAGAAGAATTTATCTATAAACAAACAAATCCTTCATGAAACTCAAGGCTGACCTGGAAATCTCAGGGTGGCCTCACGGCAATCCTCCTACCTTTGCCTCCCGAGCATTAAAGGCTTTCATAATCTTCTAATTTCTAATTACCCTGTTGTACCTACTAAAACTTATCAGAAAGCCCAAAGCCAGTATAACAATGTTTCGAGTAACACAGAGGGGACATCTATTATAAAGTATAATAAAAATCTTAAATTAAAAAAAAATATATGCCTTGCCAGTGTTCTTAGAGTGCCTGTTAGAGAACATGGACAATGATTAACCAGGGGCTAATAATTCCCTTGACTAAAACTAAAACTTTAGCCCTGTAGCATGCTGCACTACAAAACCCAAAGAGCCTCAGGAATGTGCTTTGATGGCACAAGAATTTGAAAAATGGATCTGGGGGTTAGGTATGGTCTTGAGGAATGGAGGCCCTGATGTGGCTTATGTTCTAGACCAAGCTGAAAGCACACAGCAAGTGGGCTGCTGGAACCCATGAAAGAATTCCCCTGTGGCTTGAGGAAGAGGCACATCCACTCTCATTAAGGTCTCTTCATCAAGGTCATCTGCCTGTCATTCTTTCCTGCATTGATAAGTTAGGATTAACTGAAAGGAATCTAAAAATCTCCTCAACCAAACAGGGTGGGGACGTGCAGAGTACAGTATCTGAAAATGGTCAAGTGCAGAGACAAGGAATGAGGGGCTCAGATTTAGATCTGTGCTCTATTTGACTACATGCCCTTAGGCCAGGTACTGTTACCCCTTACAGGCCTTCTCACCTCCCTCCTGGCTAACCACCTATCTGTAAAATATACAGATCGATTGATACCTAATATTTCCTCCCATCATTAAAGTTTCCATTAAGTTGAGGCTGGAGTGATGGCCTAGTGGTTAAGACGCACGCATCTGGAGTCCGTTTGCAGTGGTTGGAAGCCCTGGTGCACCCAATCTCTCTCTCTGTCTCTCTTCAATATAAATTGCATATAAATTAATAATTTTTTTAAGTTGAAAAGTTTTCTTTAAATTGAGACAGGCACTTTAACTTTAAGGTCAATACTATTTTGTCAAAAGAACACCAGAATATATTCTAGAACCTAGGAATTCAAAAAACTGCTAGGTAGTGGAACATACAAAAAGACTTTTCTATGTGCACTGAAAATTACAAATAGGAACAATAAACAAATGTAGGTTGCTTTAAGTGTTGACAAATAAAAAGTTACTAGTTTATCTTAAGCTAAGTATTTTACATCATTTACTTAAGCTCATAAAATATACTAAAAAGCACTCTTTTCTCATCAGTTTTGCAGTTAAGAATCAAACTGTCCTGCTAAATGTGGTGGAACACTCCTATCCCAGAAGAGGCAGGAGGAGAATCAGGAGTTTAAGTGCAGCCTGGGCCAGTAGAGTTGACCCTGGCTTATAGGGGGTAGATGGCAGGGATGGCTTAGCTACTAAAGACACTTGCTTGCAAAGCCTGCTTGCTGAAAAGCCAGATACAGCCAGGTGTGGTGGTGCACGCCTTTAATCCCAGCACTCGGGAGGCAGAGGTAGGCGGATCGCCATGAGTTCAAGGCCACCCTGAGACTACATGGTGAATTCCACGTCAGCCTGAGCTACAGTGAGACCCTACCTCTAAAACAAAACAAAAAAATCAGATACAAAAAGTAGTGCAAGGCCAGGACATAGAGATAGGAGGATCACTATGAGTTCAAAGCCAGCCTGGGCTAGAGGGAACCCTACCTCAAAAAAAAAAAAAAAAAAAAAAATGCTGGAGAGATGACTTAGTGGTTAAGGCACTTGCCTACAAAGCCTAAGAACAAAGGCGCAATTCCCCAGAACCCACGTAGGCCAGATGCACATGGTGGTGCATGTGTCAACTTCATTTGCAGTGGCTAGAGGCCCTGGCACACCCATTCTTTCTCTCTCTCTAATAAATAAATAAAAATTCAAAAAAGATTAAATGGGTCTATTAATGAGGTACTTAGGACAGGGCCTGCCAAATTCATAGGTATGCTATGCTACTATGGCCATGTTATTGTTATGGACGGAGATGGTAGAAGACTAGGTACAAGTTGTTTAGTGACTAAATCATCAACTCAGAGCAAAGAATATATATTTCAGTGGTGAAGATACATTAGTAGATGAATCACAATAGGACTTTTTTTGTTTTGTTTTGTTTTTGAGATAGGGTCTTGCTCTAGCCCAGACTGATCTGAAATTCACTATATAGTCTCAGGGTGGCCTCAAATTCACAACGACCCACCTACTTTTGACCCCTCTAAATGCTGGGATTAAAAGGCTTGCACCACCAAGTGTGGCTAAGTTTTTTTTTTTTTCTTTTTTGCCAGCAACCACAGAAACATCCACTAAACTCTTGGACTATATTTAACCATATACGTATGTATGTATGTATGTATGTATGTATGTATGTATGTATACACACACACACACATATCCCTAAGCATGTGCATGCACACACACAATATCAATAACCCCCTTTTCTGCGGTTCTAATATTGAGGAAAGAGATTCAAAAGAATTATTAATGCTCTCCTCTTGTCTTTCCTCCCTTCCAAAGATATATTTGCATGAGCAGTGGAGTTTGTCGGCCTTCCCAAACTTCCCAGGAAGTCTGCAATGGGCGCTGCTAGGAGTAGCTGTATAATTACTTACTGGATTCCCTCTAAGGAGCTTAGGCTAAGAATGGGAGGGGGGAAGAAAGCAGATTAACCATTTGAATACATGCGGCAGACCATCCACAAGCCCTCCCCTCTCTCCTCCATAAATGGGGGCTTCCAGTGCCCACCCGTCAACCCCAATATGTGATCCAGGGAAATCAATTTATTGCTTTGGCTAATCCTGCAACAATAGAGGTTTCATTTTTATTGTACAGCAATTAAGTTGTCCTACGGGAAAGAGCAGGAGGGGAAAGCGGGGACTACCCTATCCCCACAGACAGATTAGTCCCCGCGGTGGCAGCAGCGTCCGCTCTGTCTGGTGGTCGGTCACACGCAGCTCCCGGCTGCTACCTAGCAACGCAAAGCCAGGGATAGAGCTCGCGGGTTCTCCTCGCCTTCCCATTCATATATTCATTCCCTCTCTCCCTCTCTCTCTCTCCTCCATTCCTTTCAACCTCTCAACTTGTCTTTTCCTCTCCTCTCCTTAATGTTTTAATTTCTCAACAGTTTTTTTTTCCTTCCCACTTTCCCTCTGTTTCTGTTTAAAAAAAAAAAAAAAAAACTAACCCTTACAACTTGAGAGAAGTTGAAAGCCATTCTAGAAACTTTCTGCATTAGAGACCAAAACTCGGGCGGAGCAAACGAGCCTCATTCATCCACACAAAAGCCTCCAGTCTAGCTTGGAAAGGAAAAGCCTTTAAGAAAATAGTCGAGTTTATCAGTGCCTCTCTCGGCCAATCCCACCTCCGGGACTTATCTTGGCTCGTAAATGATCTGTATCATGAGATGCGGTCTCTTGGGGGTCACCGCGGGACCGAGTTTTGCCTGGGATAGGAGGGGTCCCTGGCCCGCAGCCCCGGGCACGAGCACGGGCGCACTCTCCCGCGCGGGGCGCTGCAGGTGGACGGCTGCGCTAGGCTCCCAGGACAGAACCACCAGCCCGGCGAGAAGCCGGGGCACCACCTGCAGGGGACCCTCAGTCCTCCGCTTCCAGCTCCACGAGGGTCAGGGCAATGCCCGTGGGAACAAAGCCCCGACTGTCGTGGAGTGCGCTGTCACCGAAACCCGCGGGGCCGCGGTCCGCAGCTGGCGGCTGCGGAGCTCCGGGGGCAGGCAGCCGAGGGGCTCGCGGGAGAACCCCAACGCCCCGGCGGGAGCAGCTCTGGCGCCGCCGCCCGGGGGTTCCCGGACCCCCCGCGCCAGCCCTTGCCCCGGCCCCGCGGACTCATCCCGGCCACCGACGGCGCCCCGCGGGTGGCTCCGGGGATCCGGAGCTGCTTACCTTGGCCGCTGACTAGCTTCAGGCAGGCGGAGAGCGCCAGCAGCAGCGTGCACGCCGCCGGGGTCCGGCGCTCCATCCCCGCGACGGTCCGAGGACCTCGGCGTTCCTTCCCCGGGAGGTGGGCGTGCGTCGCACGGGGGTGGAACAGCTCCTCCGCTAGCTATCGCTCCTCTGGCTCCGCGCCTCCGCTCGCTCTTAGCGGCAAAGAGACTGCCCCGACGTCCCAGGCATCCCGTTTTCTACCCGCGCCAGTCCCCACCCTCCAGACTGCGCATAAAGCCCTTTAGACCCGTCCGCCCCGGAACTAGCATGCGGGAATCCAGTGGGACAGGCCCCCTGCCGCCTGGCCCGCCCCCTGCACTTTGCTGCGCCGCGAGCAGTGGACACTCGAACACATGCGCGCTCCCAGGCACCGTCCACACGCGCGCACACTGCTCCGTGCACTCACGCACACTCCATCACGCGTTTCTCCCCACCACACACATACCCGTGCTCGCCCACTCCACGGTCACACTCGGTCCCTGGCACAGTCACTGACATTCACGCACGAGGGCATGCTCGGCCTTTGGATAGAATTTGACGCCCCCACCGGGACGCAGACAAGGCTAGGCGGTCCACGGACGAATGCGCCACGTTCGCAGCCTTAGAGATTTCATAAGCAATGGAAAGGGATCGAGAAGTGGGAAAGAGTCAAGAAGTGGTGAAGAGAAAGAGAAATAAGAGATGGGAAAGGAAACAAAAGCCAGAAAGAACGATGGCAAGGAAAAGAAGAGAAAGGAGAAAGTCAGGGAAAAGGCAGAGCACACCGCGGGCTGGGGAGATCCGTGACCTTCATGATGACCCCCGGACCGAACTTTCTAGGCTCCCTAGGGCCCTGCTTTGCCCAGACTGGGTGGAGGTTGCTCAGATGGGATCACTTGTGGGTGATTTTATTTATTTATTTATTTATTTATTTATTTATTCATTTATTTATTTACTTATTCATTTATTTATTGGCAGTTAAGCGCTTTGAGCGCTGCTGCTGAGGACATGAGGTCTATCCTTTCTCGCGCGCCACGTCTTACAGGTGGCCAAATCGCGAGTTTTACATTTCTGTTCATCGTGAAACAAGAATGAAAAGAACGGACGTCTCCTCGGTTATGCGCGTGGCGGTTGATGAGACAAACACGAGAGGGTTCTGGGAACCCCGCGGCTCCCTCCCCCCGCTCGGAATAGGTGGACGGGAGCACGGCGTGGACCTCACACGCGCGGTTCGCAGCCGGGGCCTGGGCTTTGCGTGACAGCAGAGCGCGGAGAGAAGACGCGCTCCGAACGCTCGGCCATAGCGGAGAAGCCCCTGGGAGGAGGGGCTGCTTCCGGGCCGCGTGTGGTTTCTCAGTCTTCTTCACGGACACCCCCCCCCCCGCCCCAGCAGCTGGGGTCCATGGGGCCAAAGGGGCTGGGACTCAGGGAGGCGGCTCCCCACGTGGTACCGGACAAGGTGCCTTGGTTTCCCACTCCCAGGGGTGACATCCTGCCAATTACTGCGGTCTTTTCTCCTCAAACACCACCCCCCCGACCCTCAGCATCCACAGTCTGGTTTCTCCCGACTCCATCAGTTCGGATCTCGAGGCTACAGGGGGGAGCGGGGGAGGATTTGGTAGCTCACGCAGTTTGGGATAGGAGGATGTGTGACTTTAGAAAGGCACAACTAGACACAGAAAAGTTAAGACTTTTTGAAGGGCAGGTTTGGGGGGGGGGCTCATTTCTGAACCGCGCAGTGCAGAGTTTTGTGGCTTTGCTGAAGTCACTGGAACTCTCTATCTGCCTCCAGCCGCGCGACGCCACCGTGGAGAGAAGTTTTAGGGGACCTGGGAATCGGGGAGGGGCGCTGCAGAGTCCGGGGACGACCTGAGTAGGAGGAGGAAAGCAAAGAAGAAGGGAACGCGATGCTGCGCTCCAGTCTCCGCGGGTGATTTATGCCGGATCCCGGAGGAGGCCGGAGCGGTGGTACGAGACTGCGCTGGGGTCAGACGCGATCGATGCCCGAGCGCTGCGTCGCTGCAGTCGGTGATCGCGAGCGCACGGGCACCTCCGAGTGACAAAGAGACGCGAGCCGGAGGGGGCAGCAGGTGGGCGGGAGGACCGCATGCGGAGCGCGCGTGGATGCGCAGGCGCGAGCGTGTGTGTGTGTGTGTGTGTGTGTGTGTGTGTGTGTGTGTGTGTGTCCTTTCACTGTAGCGGTCGGGGCTCCAAACATTCCTTTCTGCGCTGAAGGGTTTTCCTCATTGTTGTTTTCTTTGTGCTCCACTGTTACCAACTTACTGGAATTCCTGACGTGGTTGCACAGCGGGGCTCGAGCTGACCGTCCTGGCCAGCTGCGTTTGTGTATGGGGCCGACCGCTCTTAATCCCACAATAACGCAGAAAAGGGAAGGGGAAGGGGGAACAGTCGAGGGTAGGCATAGGGGACCACTGACGAAGCACGAGCCATCCTTCCTCATACTGTCCTCCACCAAAAAGAAAAACTAAATTCTCTCAGTGTAATCCCAAATGCGTGACGAGTAAATAGCCTAGTCCACGCATGTTTGCCTCGGGCAGCTTGTACCTGAGGATGCTTGTAGCTACATTTAGAGGATTCAGTCTGTGCACCAGCATCTGGGAGAGCAGATTGTGATTGAAACCAGCATCATTTCCCTCCAGTGCAAAAGTGTCATTTGTTGTTGACGCTTCGAGCTCCGTGTCTGTACATGGGACCTTACAGAGGGACAGGGAAAAGTGCTGAAAAGTCAAATTCACTAGCAAATCTATGCTAACTGGCTTCTTTCGTATACATTTTTGTTTATCTGCATTATTCTACTCATTCGTCTCATCTCAACATAACATTGTAGGAAATATTTTCAGGCATTTGTTTCTATTATGAACCAGTTTCATGTTCCTACGGTGCACAATCTCCTTGGGTAAAATCCAACTTCAATTTACTAATAATCCAATTTTCTTTCTTTCTTTCTTTCTTTCTTTCTTTCTGCAGTTTAGGCTGACCTGGTGGCCTCGAACTCATGGCGATCCTCCTATCTCTGCCTCCCAAGTGCTGAGATTAAAGGGGTACGCCACCACTTCCATCTTTCAATTTTCTTTCTGAGTGCCACAGACCCAATTGCCCATTAGACAGCTTCAATTCAAAATCCTCAGATCTCAGGACAACCAGATGAGGCCTCAGTTTCTTTATACAGAGCACTACAGTGGCTCCAGAGGCCAAGCCTGAAATTGACTTTGTTGACTTTTCTCTACATGGTCATGAATTCTCTTAAATCAAATTTCATTCATCTCTTCAAATCCACCCACGTTTCTTAACCTCACTGTCATAGCCACCGCCCTCTCTCACTGAATTACTGCAGGAACCTTACATCTCCTTATATGAGGTTTATCTTTCCACCTATTTTCCATTCAGCAACGACAAGATATAAACTAATATTTTTTGTCAGATTAAAGCTTTCCAACAGAAGCCATTGTCCAGCAGACAGTTAGAAACCTATTTCCCTAGATCAAAGCAAGAACTGTCAGAAAGACCAGTTCAACGGGGCATGCTGGCACATGCTATTAATCCCAGCACTTGGAGGCAGAGGTAGGAGGATCATTGTGAGTTCAAGGCCTACCTGAGATGATATAGTGAATTCTAGGTCAGCCTAAGCTAGAGTAAGACCCTACCTCAAAAAAGAAAAACAAAGCTGGGCGTGGTAGTGCACGCCTTTAATCCCAGCACTCAGGGAGGGAGAGGTAGGAGGATCACCATGAGTTCCAGGCCAGCCTGAGACTACATAGTGAATTCCAGGTCAGCCTGGACTACAGTGAGACCCTACCTCGAAAAACCAAAAAAAAAAAAAAAAAAAAAAAAAAGACCAGTTCATTTGCTGTGGCTGGAGTCCCTGGCCCGCCCTTTCTCTCTGTCTCTTCTCTTTACCTCTGTTTGCAAATAAATTTTTAAAGAAATTTTTTAAATATTTTAGAGCTGGGTGTGGTGGCACACACCTTTAATCCTCTCACTGAGGAGGCAGAGGTAGGATTGCTGTGAGTTCAAGGCCACTCTGAAAGTACATAGTGAATTCCAGGTCAGCCCAGGCTAGGGCTAGACCCTACCTAGAAAAAAATATATATATTTTAGGGCTGGAGAGGTGGCTTAGCATTTAAAGCACTTGCCTGCAAAGCCAAAGTACCTAGGTTTGATTCCTCAGGAACCATGTAAGCCAGATGCACAAGGTGGCACATGAGTCTGGAAATCGTTTGCCGTGGCTAGAGGCCCTGGTGAGCCCATTCTCTCTCTGTCTTCCTCTCTCTCTCTCTGTCTCTGCTTCTTTCTCTCAGTCTCAAATAAATAAATAAAATATTTTTTTAAATATTTTAGGGCTGAGCATGGTGGTGCATGCCTGTAATCCCAGCACTCGGGAGGCAAAGGTTAGGAGGATCACCATGAGTTCAAGACCACCCTGAGACTACAGAGTGAAGTCCAGGTCAGCCTGAGCTAGAGTGAGACCCTACCTTGAAAAACATATATATATATATATATATATATATATATATATATATATATATATGGCTGGAGGGATATATATATATATCCCTGTGCCTGGCTCTAAAATATTTTTTAAAATAAATAAATTAGCCAGGAGTGGTGGCACATGCCTTTAATCCCAGCACTCGGGAAGCAAAGGTAGGAGGAGGATCACCGTGAGTTCAAGGCCACCCTGAGACTACATAGTGAATTCCAGGTCAGCCTGGGCCAGAGTGAGACCCTACCTCAGAAAACAAAAAATAAATATTAAATTAAATTACTTAATTAATTAACTAATTTAATTTTTTTAAAAAAGGCATGAGCCAGGCATAGTGGTACACACATTTAATACCAGAACTCAGGAGCAGAGGAAGGAGGATTGCCATGAGTTGGAGAACACCCTGAGACTACATAGTGAATTCCATAACAGCCTGAGCCAGAGTGAGATCCTATCTTGAAAACAAACAAACAAACAAACAAAAAGGCATGAGGGGCTGGAGCGATAGCTGAACAGTTAAGGCTCTTGCCTACAAAGACTAATAACCCAGTACCCAAGTAAAGCCATACGTACAAAGTAATGCATGCATCTGGAGTTTGTTTGCAGCAGCTAGAGGCCCTGGCATGCCCATTCTTTTTGTATGTGTCTATCTCTCTTCTCTCTGTCTCTCTGTGCTTGCAAATAAAATAAAATTAAATAAATAAAACTTTTTTATTAAAAAAATAGGGGATCTGGAGAGATGGCTTAGTGGTTAAGGCATTTGCCTGCAAAGCCACAGGATCCCAGTTCAACTCTCCAGGACATAAGTAAGCCAGATGTACAAGGGAGCCCATGCATCTGAAGTTCGTTTGCAGTGACTGGAGGCCCTGGCATGCCCATTCTCTCTCTCTCTTTCTCTCTCTCTCTCTCTCTCTCTCTGGCTCTTTCTCTCTCTCTCAAATACATACATACATGCATACATACATAAATAAATTTTTTAAATATTTATATAAAACATAAATAAATAAAGGGTCTGAAGCCAGGCCTGGAGGTGCATGCCTTTAATTCCAGCACTTGGGATTCAGAGGTAGGAGGATCACTGAGTTCTTGGCCACCCTGAGACTACATTGTGAATTTCAGGTTAGCCTGGGCTAGAGCAAGATCCTACCTTGAAAAACCAAAGAAAAAAAAAGGCGGGGGGAGGTCCTGAAGACGCTTTGCCTAAAGGCATGGGGCCTTTTGGATCAATCCCCAGTATTTAATAAACCAAGTTTTGTGTCACATGCCCAGAATTCCAGCACCAAGAAGGTGGAGGCAGGAGGATAGAATCAGGAGTTAAAGATCATCCTTAACATTGTAGTGAATTCCAGGCTAGTAGGAGATACATGAGACCCTATCTCAAAAGAGCAAAATCATAGAACCCATTGTTTTAAATTATCATTATTTATTTTTACTTTTTGATTTTTCAAGGTAGGGTCTTGCTCTAGTCCAAGCTGACATGAAATTCTCTATGTAGTCTTAGAGTGGCCTCGAACACACAGTGATTCTCATACCTCTGCTTCCCAAGTGCTGGGATTAAAGGTGTGCACCACCACATCCAGCCATAGAACCCATTTCTGTTAATCTTTATTTTATTTTATTTTATTTTATTTTATTTTATTTTTTTATTTTATTTTATTTTATTTTATTTTATTTTGGTTTTTCAAGGTAGGGTCTTACTCTAGCTCAAGCTGACCTGGAATTCACTATGTCGTCTCAGGGTGGCCTTGAACTCGCGGTGATCCTCCTACCTCTGCCTCCCAAGTGCTGGGATTAAAGATTTGCACAACCACACCTGTTTATATTGGGTTTTTAAGCATATTTTTATTTCTGTGCATGTGTCAAAGTCTCTTATGCTAAAAACAAACACGTGCTACTTTTTTGCATGTTTTTAAGTGAGTGGCAGGTGAATTGAACCTTGGGCCAGCAGATTTTGCAAGCAAGTATCTTCCCAGCCCCATATTTGCCTGTTTATTTATTTATTTATTTATGAGAGAGAGAAGAGTCAGAGAGAGAGAGAATAGGCATGCCAGAACCTCTAGCCATTACAAAGGAATCCTTGACATATGCGCCACCTTGTGCATCTGGCTTTACATGAGTACTGAGAAATCAAACCTGGGTCATTAGGCTTCACAGGCAAGTGCTTTAACTGCTAAACCATCTCTACAGCCCTATTTATTTTTAAAAATATTTATTTAAAGCCGGGTGTGGTGGCGCATGCCTTTAATCCCAGCACTCGGGAGGGAGAGGTAGGAGGATGGCTGTGAGTTCGAGGCCACCCTGAGAATACAGAATGAACTCCAGGTCGGCCTGAATTAGAGTGAGACCCTACCCCGAAAAACCAAAAAAAATTAAATTAAATTAAATTAAAAATAAAAACATTTATTTATTTGCAAGCAGAGAGAGAGAAAAAATGGGCATGCCAGGACCTCTAGCCACTGCAAATGAATTCCAGATGCATGTGACACCTTATGCATCTGGCTTTACGTGGGCACTAGGGAATCAAACTGGAGTCGTTAAGCTTTGCGGGCAAGCACCTTAACCACTAAGCCATCTCTCCAGCCTTTTTGTTTTGTTTCGTTCAAGGTAGGGTCTCACCCTAGCGCAGATGACCTGGAACTCACTCTATAGATCCAGGGTAGTCTGGAACTCAGCAACCCTCAATCTTCAGCCTCTCTAGTGCTGGGACTAAAGGCATATTCCATCACACCTAGCTAAGATGATTAATTTTTGTGTACAAGAAATCCTGTTTTTTACCTTCCAGTGAGTTGTTGGCCAGGGAAGTCACAGATACCTCCAAAACATTATAGGCCATTGCCGAGGCCTTTGGTCTCTCACCAGGATTAGATGGAAAGACCCTATTGCTGAAGACTCCACATACTTGGGTGGCAAGTTCACTGATGGAGCTGAGCTAAAAGCCTCCTCCATGTGGACCAGCTGACAGAAAGTTGGAAAAAGCTATGTTGCATGCAGTTCAATGGGAAAGAGAAATCACCAGTGAAAGTACTCAACAGTGAACACTGCAAGCTTTAAATTTGGCCAGCCAGGCCAAAGGAGCCAACGGGTGCAATAGTGGCATGTCTATTATGGGGGAAACCAACTGCTCTCTAATTGGACTGGAGGACTGCTCCATGGGAGGGAATATATCCCTGATACTGAAAACCTAGACAGGGGTAGTCATGAGCCCTAAGGGTGTAATGTCTGCTGGTGTCTCACTAAATGTATATACTACGCTCACCAAACTACCCAGTAAGCACTTATCTTAATGTCCATACCCATATATTAATGCTACTCTTACTTTTGGTTAGAGAAGCTTCTCTTTTCAGATGGTGGCAACCTTGGGATGACTCAGAAGGCACCATGGTGCTGAGAAGGGACAGAAGAGTGCTCAGCACTAAAACATCTCAAACCCACCTTCCAGGGTCCATTGCAGAAGAAGGGGCGGAAAGAATATAAGAGCCAAAGGAAGGGTAAGACTCCTTACAACGTGCTCCTCCAGACACAAAATGGCCTGGATATCTATGACCTCACAGTGCCTGACACTACCTACATAAGGCCATCATAATAGGAGGAAAAGCTCATGACATCAAAATGAAAAGAGAAACTGATTGAGAGGGGGAGGGGATATGATGGAGAGTGAGGTTTCAAAGGGGAAAGTGGGGGGAGAGAGGGAAGTACCATGGGAAATTGTCTACAATTAAAGAAGTTGTCAATAAAAATAAATAAATAAATAAGAAATCCTGGTTTTTTGGGCTGGAGAAATGGCTTAGCGGTTAAGCGCTTGCCTGTGAAGCCTAAGGACTCTGGTTCAAGGCTCAATTCCCCAGGACCCATGTAAGCCAAATGCACAAGGTGGCACATGTATCTGGAGTTCATTTGCAGTAGCTGGAGGCCCTGGTGTGATCATTCTCTCTCTCTCCCTCTCTCTCTCTCTCTCTAGTCTGTCACTCTCAAATAAATAAAAATAAACAAAAATTTTAAAAAAGAAAAGAAATCCTGTTTTTATTTTTGACAGTGCTGGGGACTGAACCCCATGCACATTAGGTATGCATTGTGCTGCTGAGCCACATCTCCAGCTCTCATGAGAGTTTGAAATAATAAATTTCTTTCAATCAAGCCCTCATCTTTCTAACAACTGGAAAAGGCAGTGGGCAAAGGACTGGAATTCTGTAGGTCAAAGTTGAGCTAAGTACTCTCAGCCCTTGAGCTGCTGAGACTAGTCTGGGGACAGCCTGGACTATATAGTAACTTCCAGGCCTACCTAGACTGGAGTGAGACACTGCTTCAAAAAGAAAAATACAGGGCTAGCTAGGTGTGGTGGCACACACCTTTAATCCCAGCACTCAGGAGGCAGAAGTAAGAGGATCACCATGAATTCAAGGTCAGCCTGAGCTAGAGTGAAACCCTACCTCAAAAAAACCAAAGAAAGAGAAGGAAGGAAGGAAGGAAGGAAGGAAAGAAAGAAAGAAAGAAAGAAAGAAAGAAAGAAAGAAAGAAAGAAAGAAGAAAGAAAGAAAAGGAGAGAAGAGAGGACAGGAGAGGAAAGGAAAGGAAAGGAAAGGAAAGGAAAGGAAAGGAAAGGAAAGGAAAGGAAAGGAAAGGAAAGAAAAAGACAGTGGCTAGAGGCCCTGGCATGCTTATATTCTTTCTCTCTCCCTCACTTTATAAATAAACTATAAAAGGGGGGAGCTGGAGGGCTGGCTTAGCAGTTAAGGCATTTGCCTGCAAAGCCAAAGGACAGAGGTTCGATTCCTCCAGTACCCATGTAAGCCAGATGCACAAGGTGGCACATGTATCTGGAGTTCGTTTGCAGTGGCTGGAGGCTCTGGTGTGCCCATTCTCTCTCTCTCTCTCTCTCCTCCCTCCCTCCTTCCCTCCCTCCCTCTTTCTCTTTGTCAAATAAATAAATAAAATAATTTTTTTTAACTGCAAAAACAAAGAAAGGATTTTTTTTTTTTTTTTGGGTTTTTGAGTCAGTGTCTAGAATTCACTTTGTAGTCTCAAAATGGCCTTGAACTCACAGCAATCCTTCTACCTCTGCCTCCTGTGTACTGGGATTAAAGGTGTGAGCAACCACACCTAGCACAAAAATATTTTACAAAACACAAAGTGAATCAAAAGAAATGGGCCAGACAAGTTCACTGAGAAATCCTGCTGGAGCTGAGCTGAAAGTCTCCTCCATGAGGACCAGCTGACAGAAAGCTGGAAAAAGCTACACTGCACGCAGGTCAATGGGAGAGAGAAAAAACACCAGTGAAGGTACTCACCAGTGAACACTGCAAGCTTTAAATTTGCCTAGCCAGGCCAAATGAGCCAACAGGTGCAATAATGGCATGTCTGTTATGGGGGAAGCCAACTGCTCTCTAATTGGACTGGAGGCCCACTCCATGGGAGGGAACACATCCATGATACTGAAAACCTAGACAGGAGTAGTCATGAGCCCTAAGGGTGTAATGTCTGCTGGAGTCTCACTAAATGTATATACTATGCTCACCAAACTGCCCAGTAAGCACTTCTCTTAATGTCCACACTCATATATTAATGCTACTCTTACTTTTGGTTAGAGAAGGTTCTCTTTTCAGATGGTGGCAACCTTGGGATAACTCAGAAGGCACCATGGTGCTGAGAAGAAGTGACAGAGGAGTGCTCAGCACTGAAATGTCTCAAATTTACCTTCCAAGGCTCAGGGTCCATTGCAGAAGAGGGGGCAGAAAGAATATGAGCCAAAGAAAGAGTAGGACTCCTTACAATGTGCTCCTCCAGACACAAAATGGCCTGGATATCCATGACCTTGCAGTGCCTGACACTACCTACACAAGACCATCGTAATAGGAGGAAAAGATCATGACATCAAACTGAAAAGAGAGACTGATTGAGAGGGGGAGGGGATATGATGGAGAGTGAGGTTTCAAAGGGGAAAGTGGGGGGAGGGAGGGAAATAATATGGGATAGTGTCTACAATTAAAGAAGTTGTCAATAAAAATAAAAATAATAATAATAAAAAAAAGAAATGGGCCAGAGGGAGGTAACACACACCTACAGTCCTCAGCACTTCCCAGCTCAAGAGACTGAGACGGGACCATAGGAACCATAAGTTTCAGACAGCATTGTGTACATTCAGGGTGGTACAGCTGTAGATAAGCCAATGAGTTTCACGTCAGTGTGGGCAGCATAGTTAGACCCTATCTCAAAAACAAAGCAAAACAGGCTTAAGATGGGCTACACTGCCAGGCACGGTGGTGTAGGGTCTTGGTCCCAGCACTAGGAGGACTAAGGTGGGAAAATTACTATGAATTCGTAGCCAGCCTGGGGCTACAGAGTGAGTTTGAGGTCAGTCTACAGTAAGACCTTGCCTGGGGTTGGAGGGAAGTTGGGATATGCCGATTAGGTATGGTGACACACCTTATCCCATCACTTGGGAGTACAACACAGGACTATCACAAGTTCAAGATCAGGCTGGTCTATACCACATAGTGAGACCCTGTTTTTAAAAAAAGTAGGGCTGGAGAGATGACTTACCAGGTGAGGCGTTTGCCTGCAAAGCCAAAGGATCCTGGTTAGGCTCTCCAGGACCCACATAAGCCAGATGCACAAGGGGATGCATGCATCTGGAGTTTGTGTGCAGTGACTGGAGGCCCTGGTGCACCCATTCTCCCTCTCTCTCTCTCTCTCTCTCTCTCTTTCTTTCTCTCTCTCTCCCCCTGCCTATTTCTCTCTTTCAAATAAATAAAAATATATATTTTTTAAAAAAAAATAAACAATAATAACAAAAAGATGGGACATACCATTTCAAAATGGGATGGCAAATATCTGTTCATACTTCATGCAAATGAAATAAGAAAAGTATTTATTGCTTTCTCCTCTCCTCTTGGTTAACTAACTGCATTTGTTTTCCTCTACAGCTCTGACTAAAATGTTTCCTCTTTTGTGGTAAAACCTCCCCTTCTTCAGGTAGCTTCTTCTATAATTCTATCACAGTAAACACCATCACATGAAGGAGTCTCCCTCATAGTACAAATTCTTTACTACATGTAAATAAAATTCATTTTATTTGTTTGGTGTTGTTTTGAATTTTTTTGTTTGTTTCTTGTTTGGTTTTTTTATTTCTGACTTGTTTGTTTGTTGTGTTCTGACTCAGCATCTCACCTAGCCCAGGCAAGCCTCAAAGTTGCTAAGTGGTTGAGAATGACCTTGAACTCCTAATCCTTCTGCCTCCACATCCCAGGTACTGAGATCACAGTTGTGTGCCACCATGCCAGGTTAAATAAACTTTCAACATGTAGAGTTAGGCTGGGCATGGTGGAGCATGCCTTTAATCCCAGCACTCAGGAGGCAGAGGTAGGAGGATCACCATGAGTTCGAGGCCACCCTGAGACTACATAATGAATTCTAGGTCAGCCTGAGCTTAGAGTGAGACCCTACTTCTAACCACCACCCCCAAAAAGTAGAGTCAACTTACTGAAAAACTGCACAGACTCTCCACGTATTCCACACCCAGTTTTAACATATTACTATAGCCCATACTTTGGTCAGATTTCCTTTTTTTTTTTTTTTTTTTTCTTTTTTTGGTTTTTTTGTTTGTTTGTTTGTTTGTTTTTGTTTTTTTTGCGAGGTAGGGTCTCACTCTGGTCCAGACTGACCTGGAATTAACTATGTAGTCTCAGCGTGGCCTCGAACTCTCGGCAATCCTCCTACCTCTGCCTCCCGAGTGCTGGGATTAAAGGCGTGTGCCACCACGCCCGGCTCAGAATTCCTTATTTTTACTTAATGTTCTTTTTCTGTTCCCAAACCTCATCTAGGATGCCACATCATGTCCCTTTAGGTTCCTCCTGGCCTGACGTTTCCTTGGACATTCCTTATTTCTGATAAACTGCATAGTTTATTGTTATTGCTGTTTGTCTTTTGAGGCAGGGTCTCACTCTAGGCCAGGCTGGCCTGGAACCCACTCTGTAACCCCGTTTGGCTCTCATTTACAGTGACCCTCCTGCCTCAGCCTTCAGAGTACTGAGATTACAGGCTTAATTCTAAGGTGGACTGGTCAAGTGTTTTGTGTAGTGTCCCACAACAGGGATTAGTCTGATGTTTTTCTCATGATTAGGGTCATGAAGGGAGCAAGAACATACAAGCAAAATGCTTCTCTCAATGTATCAAGATTTTTAACTTGCAAGGAGAGAGAGAGAATGGGTGTGCCAGGACCTATTGCACTGCAAATGAACTCCAAATGCATGCATCTGGCTTCACATGGGTACTGGGGAATTGAACCCCAGCTGGCAAGCTTTGCAAGCAAGTGTCTTTAACCGCTGAGCCATCTTCCCAGCCTTGCATAATTCAATAGATCAAGTTGATGCAACCCTTGATCACTTGCCCAAAGTAATGTTTAGGACCTCTTCACACAATGGTAGCGCATCTGACTCCAAAGTAATATTTACCAGGGTTCTCTATTATACAGCTATTCTTTTCTTTCCCTTTACATTATACACTCATTTGTTTGCTTTTTGTTTTCTGAGACAGGGTCTCATGTAACAGACTAACTTTGAATTCTCTAGTAGCTAAAGATGAACTTGAACTCTTGATTTTTTTATTTTTATTTAATTTTTTTTTCTTTCAAGGTAGGGTCTCAATTCTAGCCCAGGCTGACCTGGAATTCACTCTGTATTCTCAGGATAGCCTTGAACTCATGGCTATCCTACTTCTGCCTCCCAAGTGCTGGGATTAAAGGCGTGCACCACCATACCCGGCTATTTATCTAATTCTTTGAGAGAGAGAAAATAGGCACTAGGGACTCCAGCCACTGCAACAAACTCTAGCCACCTTGTGCATCCAGTTTTACATGAGTACTAGGGAATTGAACCTAGGTCCTTTGGCTTTGCAGGCAAATGCCTTAAGCACTAAGCCATCTCTCTAGCCCATGAACTCCTGATTTTTTCACTTCTACCATCTCAGTGCCACAATGCCCAGTATGATACAGTCTATATTCTTTTTTTAATATTTTTATTTAATTATTTATTTGAGAGAGAGATAGAAAGAACTCCCAGCAATCCTCCTACCTCTGCCTCCTGAGTGCTGGGATTAAAGGCGTGCATCACCACACCCAGCCAGTCTTTAAAAGGAAGTTACCAGGCTGGAGAGATGGCTCAGTAGTTAAGGTGCTTCACTGCAAAGCCTAACAACCGGGGTTCAGTTCCCTAATACCAACATAAAGCTGGATGCACAATTGTGGCTTTTGCCTTTGGAGTTCATTTGCAGTAGCAGGAGGCCCTGGCACTCCTATTCTTTCTTTCTGTCTCTCTTCTATCTCTTTCTGCTTTCAAATAAATAAATTTTGGAATTAACTATGGGCTGGCTGGTTCTGCCTCCCGTGTGCGTGCGCCACCACGCCCGGCTATCAAATAAATAAATTTTAAGGCCAGTTGCCATGTAAGCCATATACTCTCCAGTTGTGAGGCAAGTGCAAGATCATACATGCCCACTAGGTAGTACAAGCATCTGGAGTTTGATTGCAGTGGCTGAGGCCAATTCTCTCTGTCTCTCTAAAATTAAAAAAAAAATTTAATTTTAAATATTCAAGCCAGGCATGGTGGCACACACATATAATCCCAGCACTTGGGAGGCAAAGGTAGGAGGATCAACATGAGTTCGAGGCCACCCTGAGACTACATAGTGAATTCCAGTCAGCCTGGGATATAGCAAGACCCTATCTCAAAAAAAAAAAAAAATAATTTTTTTAAAAAAGTGCTGGAGAGATTGCTCAGCAATTAAGGCACTTGCCTGCAAAGCCTAAAAACCCAGGTTTGATTCCCCAGAACCCACCTGAAGCCAGATGCACAAAGTGGTGTATGTACCTGGAGTTCGTTTGCAGCAGCCAGAAGTCCTTTCGCACCCATTCTTTGTTTCCTCTCTCTCTCTCCGACCGCCCCCGCCCCCCGCTCTCTCCTTGTAAATAAATAAATAAATAAATAAATAAATAAATAAATAAATAAATAAATAAATTTTTGCCAAGCCTAGTGGTGCACACCTTTAATACCAGCACTTGGGAGGCAGAGGAGGAGGATCACTGTGAGTTTGAGGCCAGCCTAAGACTATATAGGGCTAGAGTGAGAAAAATAATAATAATAATTTAAAAAATTTTTAAAGCAAGTCACTATGCTCAGCTCACACACAAAAAGCTGTTCTAAAGCCAGGCATGGTGGTGCACGCCTTTAATCCCAGCACTTGGGAGGCAGAGATAGGAGGATCACCATAAATTCAAGGCCGTCCTGAGACTGCATAGTGAATTCCAGGTCAGCCTGGAGTAGAGTGAAACCCCCCAAAATAGTAATAAATAAATAAATAAATAAATAAATAAATAAATAAATAAATAAATAGCTGTTCTAAAGCTGGAGAAATGGCTTAGTAGTTACAATGCTTGCCTGTGAAGCCTACGGATCAAGGTTCAATTCCCCAGTACCCACGTAAGCCAGATGCACAAGGGGTTGCATGAAGTGTCTGGAGGCCCATTCTCTCTCTTTCTCTCTCTGTGCCTCACTATCAAATAAATAAAAATACATAGAAAAATAAGCTGTTCTACCTCCTTAAAGGACCAATTTGTCAATTTGATCCTATTATTTATTCAGTCATTGGTATTTATTTATTTTTATTTATTTATTTATTTATTTATTTATTTATTTATTTAGGTTTTTCAAGGTAGGGTCTCACTCTGGTCCAGGCTGACCTGGAATTAACTATGTAGTCTCAGGGCTAGCCTCGAACTCTCGGCGATCCTCCTACCTCTGCCTCCCGAGTGCTGGGATTAATGGCGTGCGCCACTACACCCGGCTGGTATTTATTTATTTTAAACTTTGTTTTTCTTTTGTTTTTTCAAGATAGACCTGGAATTCACTCTGTACTCTCAGGGTGGCCTTGAACTCATGATCCTCCTACCTCTGCCTCCTGAATGTTCAGATTAAAGGCATACACCACCAAGCCAGGTTATTTTAAACTTTTTTATTGACAGCTTCCATAAATATCAACAACAAACTATGATAATTCCCTCCCCTCTCCCACTTTCCCCTTCACAAATCCACTCATCATCAAACCCCTCCCCCTCTCAATCAGTCTGTCTTTTATTTTGATGTCATCATCAGCCATTGATATTTAAATAGAAGCATAGTCTTTTGTATTATATTTAAATTTTTTAAAAATTCATCTGAAAGCAGAGAGAAACAGAAACAGAAAGAGACAGACAGAGAATGGGCACACCAGTGCTTCTAGCTGTTGCAAACAAATTCCAGATGCATGATCCACTTCATGCATCTGGCTTTACGTGGGTCTGGGAATTCGAACATGGGTCATTAGGCTTTGTAGGCAAGCACCTTAACCACTGAGCAATCTCTCCAGCCCCCTGTATTATGATTTTTAATCCAATACTACATTATTTTATTGCTCAAAATATTCAAGTGAGGGCTGGAGATGAAAAGATAATACAAGCTCACCTTGTATATTCCCTGCCCCTGCAGAGAATCAATCAAGTCCTTTTTTGTCAATGCTGAGGATTGAACCCAGGACCTCAAGCATGCTAGGCAAACACCACACTAAGCTACAACTCCAGCCCCTCTCTTGACTTTTATTTTGAGACAGAATCTCACTAAGTTGACCAAGCTGGGCTTGAACTCATTCTCTATCTCAGACAAGCCTTGGACTAGAGACACTCCACCCTCAGCTTCTTCAGGGGCTGCTATTATACATCTGCACCATCAGCCCCAGCTCAAGATCTTATTTTTCTCTTTGAAACTGAACGTGCTAGGCCTGGTAGTGCATGCCTTTAGTCCCAGCACTTAGGAGGCAGAGGTAGGAGGACCACCCTGAGTTCGAGCCAGCCTGGGGCTAGAGAATGAGTTCTAGGTCAGCCTGGACTAGAGTGAGTCCTTATCTTGTAAAACCAAAAAAGAAGAAGAAGGAGGAGGAGAAGGAAACTGAACATTTAATGAATTAAAACTTTTACCAACATCAAGTAAAATCCCAGCTAAGTGCATAAGTGATAAACCTTGTTTGTGATGCACTGTCCGAGTGAACACTATTTTTTTAATTTAATTTAATTTAATTTAATTTAATTTAATTTAATTTAATTTAATTTAATTTAATTTAATTTATTTGAAAGAGAGAGAGAATGGGCACACCAAGTCTTCAGCTGCTGCAAATGAACTCCAGATGCATGCGCCACCTTATACATGTCTTACATGGGTCCTGGGGAATTGAACCTGGGTTCTCTGGCTTTGCAGGTAAGCACCTTAACTGCTGAGCCATCTCTCCAGCTCTCTTTTTATAATCATTTTTTTAAAACAGAGAAGGAAGGGGAGGGGGGGAGAATGGGCGAGCCAGGGCCTCCAGCCACTGCAAACGAACTCCAGATGCATGCGCCCCCCTTGTGCATCTGGCTAACATGGGTCCTAGGGAATCAAACCTGGGTCCTTTGGCTTTGCAGGCAAATGCCTTAACTGCTAAGCCATCCCTCCAGCCCTATTTTTATAATCTTAATATGGGAAAGCCAGTCAGAGTAAAGTATTAAGGCTGTAATACAGAATGGAAAAGACTGCCCGGCGTGGTGGTGCACGCCTTTAATCCCAGCACTTGGAAGGCAGAGGTAGGAGGATCTCTGTGAGTTCAAGGCCACCCTGAGACTACATAGTGAATTCCAAGTCAGCCTGGGCTTCAGTGAAACCCTACCTCGAAAAACAAGGGAAAGCAACAACAACAGAATGGAAAAGACTGCTGGTTTTCTCTTTCTAAAAAGGAAATAATGGACTGGAGAGATGGCTCAGTGGTTGGGGTGCTTGCCTGCAAAGCCTGAGGACTTGCCTTATATGCTTGTAACCCTGGGTTTAATTTCCACTACAGACACACACACACACACACACCCAAAATCTCAAAATCCTTACTATTTTTCAAATTGGAAAATTGAAAGAGCTTTATAACACAGGTTTTAGAAATAAGCTCTGCAAGGTGGGCGTGTGGCACACACCTTTAATCTCAGCGCTCAGGAGGCAGAGGTAGGAGGATCACTGTGAGTTCGAGGCCACCCTGAGAGTACATGGTGAATTCCAGGTCAGCCTAAGCTAGAGTGAGACCCTACTTCAAACCAAAAAAAAAAAAAAAAAAAAAAAAAAAAAAAAAGCTCTGCAAATTCTTTCCTCCCGCACAGTTCCTTTGAGTAGGTAGATAAAGATAAGGTTATGCTCTGTACTTAAGTGCCTTTCCTCCCTTGCCTCAGAGATGGCTGGTTTTCATCTGCTTTCTGTCTTCACTCCCCAGCCATGGGAGGCCTGTCTGTATTGTCTCTTCATGTGGGTGTAGCTATTTCAACCAGGAATTAGACTTTTGCCTCCACTATAAGAGAAAAGAAAATCTGACTTATGGTCCTTTAAAACAAAAATAATTTGAAGCTGGGTTTGGTGGCTCATGCCTGTAATTCTAGCACTTGGAAGACTGAGGCAAAAGGATGACCATGAGTTCAAGGCCAGCCTGGGTTAAATAGCAACACAAATATTTATTTGAAGCCGGGCGTGGTGGCGCACGCCTTTAATCCCAGCACTTGGGAGGCAGAGGTAGGAGGATTGCTTAGAGTTCCAGGCCACCCTGAGAATGCAGAATGAATTCCAGGTCAGCCTGGGATAAAACCAAAATATATATAGATATATATTTGTATTAGTGATGTTAAGTAGATTAAAATCCAAGGTGTATATGTATGTATGTGTGTAGTATATGATCTAAGGTATCATATAAATATATTTAACATTCAGATGTTTTATCTTTCATTCTACCCATGTATATATTTAATATATTCTTCCTAAGAAATAACTTATTTCCTTATACCTACTATACAAGCACTCGGGAAGATGAGGCAGGAGGATTGCCACAAACTCAAGACCAGCCTGAGTGAGTTCTAATGAGACCCTATTTCAAAACCAAATAACACCTGAGACTACATAGTGAATTCCAGGTCAGCCTGAGCTAGCGTGAGACCTTACCTCGAAAAACCAAAAAATAAAATAAAATAAATAAATAAATATAACAATAACCTTAGAGGTAACAAAACAATTTTCACAGAATTTACAAAAATCCTAAAGGAATTTTCAGGTGAAGTTACTGAATATCCATGTCCTAGATACTGGTAAAAAAAAAAAAAAAAAAAAAAAAAAAATCATTGTATCCATACCAATTATAGTAGAAGCCAAGAAAACAATTCTCCTTTGGGAAGAAAAAGGGTTTGAAGAAAATTAGCAGTTGAATATTGAAATTTAAGTGATGCACGTGGCTAACAATGAGTAGCGAGGAAAACAATAACAATCATTTAGTTAGTATAATTAATTGTCAACCTCAAGGGATTTTTTGAGGGGGGTTGTCTTGGTTTGCTTTGGTTTGGCTCTTTTATAAATATTTTATTTTTATTTATTTATTAGAGACAGAGAGAGTGAGAATGGGCATTCCAGGGCCTCTAGCCACTGCAAACAAACTCCAGACGGATGCACCACCATGTGCATCTGGCTTATGTGGGACCTGGAGAATCCAACCAGGGTCCTTCGGCTTCATAGGCAAACGCCTTAACAGCTAAGCCATCTCTCCAGCCCTGGTTTGGCTTTTTGAGACAGTCTCAAGTAGCCCAGGCTAACTTCCAGCTCTCCATGTAGCTGAAGATGACCTTGAATTCCTGAATCTCCTGCCTCCACTTCCAAAGTCCTGGGATTATAGGTGTGTACCTTCACACCCAGCTGTAGCAAGTATTTTTTTATTTACAGAATCTCCCCCATCCTATATTATTTGTGTCCAGTTTCTTATCTTGAAGATGATTTCAGAGATCAGTATCATAGATTAACTCAAAAATATTTCATGGATAAAGTAACTTGGGTGTGGTGGTACATGCCTGTAATTCCAGCACTGGGAAGGCTGAATCAGGAGGCTAGCTCAGCAATGTGGCACGTGGAGAAACAGAGGCAGGAGGATCACTACAAGTTCCAGGCCAGCTGGGTCTCCATAGTAAGTTCCAGGCCAGTCAGGGCTACATAGTGAAACCTAGTCTAAAAATAAATAAATAAACAATAGGGCTGGGGAGATTGCTTAGTGGTTAAGGCACTTGCCTGCAAAGCCAAAGGACCGAGGCTCAATTCCTCAGTACCCTACATAAGCCAGGTACCCAGGGTGGCGCATGTGTTAGGAGTTCATTTGCAGTTGCTGGAGGCCCTGGCACTCCCATTCTGTCCCTCCCCTCCTTCTCTCTATCTGCCCCCCTCTCTCTCTGAAATAAAGTAAATAAAGTTTTTTGTTTTTTTTTCTGAGGTAGGGTCTCACTCTAGTCCAGGTTGACCTGGAGTTCACTATGTAGTTTCAGGGTGGCCTCGAACTCACAGTGATCCTCCTACCTCTGCCTCCCGAGTGCTGGAAGTATTTTTTTAAAACAGGTTGAGGACAGTCCAAGTTCTATAGTAAATTCCAGGTCAGACTGGGCTATGTATTAAGACAACTTCAATTATAAAAAAAAAAAAAAAAAACTTATAGTGGTTAAGGCATTTGCCTGCAAAACCTAATGACCTGGGTAAGGTGTTTGCCTGAAAAACATAACGACCCAGGTTCGATTTCATGTAAGCCAGATGCACAATGTGGCACATGCGTCTGGAGTTCATTTGCAGTGGCTAGAGGCCCTGGTATGCCCATTCTCTCTCTCTCTCTCTCTTTACAAATAAATAACTTTCTTTATTTTGGGGTTTTTTTTTTTTTTTTTTTTTTTTTTTTTTTTTTTTTAGGTACAGTCTCACTCTAGCCCAGGCTGGCCTGGAATTCATTATGTAGTCTCAGGCTGGTGCAAACTCAGCAATCCTCCTCCTCTGCCTCCCAAGTGCTGGGATTAAATTTTTTTGTTTGTTTTTCAAGGTAGAGTCTTGCTCTAGCCCAGGCTGACCTGAAAGTCACTATGTAGTGTCTCAGGGTGGCCTCGAACTCACAGTGATCCTCCTACCTCTGCCTCCTGAGTGCTGGGATTAAAGACATGCTCCAGCTCCACCACACCCAGTTTAAAATATTTTTAAGAGCCAGGCGTGGTGGCTAATAATAATTATTATATATATATATGGATTCCCATGAGTTCAAGGCCACACTGAGATTACATAGTGAGTTCCAGGTCAGCCTGGGCTAGAATGAGACCCTACCTCGAAAATCTTAAAAATATATACTTTTTTTAAAAAAGAAAAAAATTAGAAAATTACATGTACACTGAAAATTTAAAACACTGCAGAAAGAAATTTCAAAAAGACAAAAATAAGTGGAAATACATTCTGCATTGATGGATTGGAAGGCAATGTTGTTAACATAACAATATTTCCCAAAGAAATACTGGAGAGATGGCTCAGCAGTTAAGACACTTGCCTGCAAAGCTTAATGACCTGAGTTTGATTCCCCAATACCCACATAAAACCAGATACATAAAGTAGCACATGCATCTAGAGTTCATTTATAGCAGCTAGATGCCCTGGCCCACCCATTCTCTTTCTCTCTCTTTCTCTCTCTGACTGGCATGATGGTGGTACGTACCTTTAATCCCAACATTCAGGAAGCAGAGGCAGGAAGATTACTGCCTACCAAATTCAAGACCTACCAAAAAAAATAGTTTTTCTCAGCAATACATTTACATGCCAAAGAATAAATGAATATAGCTTTACCCACATTAGGATGATTATAGTAAAGGAAAAAATTAGAAAAGAAGCTTTGGATGGGATGTGGAGAAAGAGGAATGTTTGTACTCATGAGAATATAACATACCACCACTCTGGTGCTTTTGCAGCTCCACTTCCAGGAATACAAGCAAAAGAACTGAAAACAGTCACTCAAATAAATTCCTGCATGTCAAAGTTCATGTATCATCCACAATTTCCAAAAGGTGGAAATGACCCATGTCCAGCAACGGATGAATGTATAAGCAATGTATAAGCAAAAAATATGCTTTTATATACACAATGGAATATTATTCAACCATGAAAAGAAATGACATGGGCTGAAAAGATGGTTCAGTGGTTAAGGCACTTGCCTGCAAAGCCTAAGGACCCAGGTTCAACTCCCTAGAACCCACATAAGCCAGATGCACATAAGCCAGATGCACATGTTGGCACATGCATCTGGAGTTCATTTGCAGTGGCTGGAGACCCTGGCACGCCCATTCTCAATCTCTCTCTCTAGAATAAACAAATAAAATATATTTTTTTAAATGAGGCTGGGTGTGGTGGTGCATGCCTTTAATCCCAGAGACATGTTACTACATGAATAAACTTTGAAAGTATGCTAAGTGAACTGTCAGATAAAAGTATAAATATTACATAATTTCACTTACATGTAGAATTTTGGTTCCCAGAATCTGTGTGGAGAGGGAAATGATTGCTTAATAGGTACATAATTTCCACTTGGTATGATGAAAAATTCTGAAGCTGGATAGTGGTGATGATTATATAACACTGTACATGTGCTTCATGCCACTGAGATATATGTGAAACTCAGACTTCAGTGTCTAAAAGTCAACTTTTGGGGCTGGAGAGATAATTCAGTGGTTAAAGACACTTGCTTGCAAAATCTGACGACCCAGAGTTGATTTCCTGGTACCCATGATGTATCTGGAGTTTGTTTGCAGTGGCAAGAAGTCCTAGGGTACCCCATTCCCTCCCTCTCTCTCTTATTCTGCTTGCAAATCAAAAATCAAAAATTCAAGTTTTGCTGGGCATGATGTCACACACTTTTAATCCCAGCACTTGGGAGGCAGAGGTAGAAGGATGGCTGTGAGTTCAAGACCATGCTGGAGCTACAGAGTGAGTCCCAGGTCAGCTGGGCTAATATGAGACCCTACCTTGAAAACAAAAAAGCCCAGTGTTGTGGCTTATGCCTTTAATCCCAGCACTGGGGAGGCAGAGATAGGAAGATTGCTGTGAGTTTGAGGCCAGCCTGTGACTACAGAGTGAGTCCCAGGTCAGCCTCAAAAAATTAATTATTATAAAGAATAGTGGACACTGCAAGCCTTAAGTTTGGCCAGCCAGGCCAAATGAGCCAATGGGTGCAATAATGGTATATCTATTATGGGGGAAACCAACCGCTCACTAATTGGACTGGAGGCCTGCTCCATGGGAGGGAATACATGCCTAGTACTTAAAACCTGTGACTGGGAAAGTCATGAGCCCTAGGGGTGTAACGCTTGCTAACTGAATATATTATGCTCACCAAACTGCCCAGTAAGCACTTCTTTTAATGTTCATACCCATATATAAATGCTACTCTCACTTTTAGGTTAGAGAAGCTTCTCTTTTCAGATGGCAGTAGCCTCTGGGCTGACTCAAAAGGCACCATAGTGCTGAGAAGAAGTGACAGAGGAGTGTTCAGCATTGAAACATCTCTATCATACCCTCCAAGGCTCAGGGTCCATTGTGGAAGAGGTGGCAGAAAGAATGTAAGAGCTAAAGGAAGGGTACGACTCCTTACAATGCTGTTTTCCTGACACAAAATGGCCTGGATATCCATGACCTCGCAGTGCCTGACACTACCTACACAAGACCCTCATAATAAGAGGAAAAGATGATGACATCAAAATAAAAGAGAGACGAATTGAAAGGGGGAGAGGATATGATAGAAAGTGCATTTTTGAAGAGAAAAGTGGGGGAGAGAATTATCATGGTTTATTGTCTATAATTATGGAGGTTGTCAATAAAAAATGTTTAAGCTGGGCATGGTGGTGTATGCTCTTAATCCAAGCACTCAGAAGGCAGAGATAGGAGGATCACCATGAATTTGAGGCTGCCCTGAGACTACATAGTGAATAATTCCAGGTCAGCCTGGGCTAGAGCTCTTACCTCAAAAAAACAAAAAAAAAAAAGTTTAAAAAATTAATTACTTGCTTGTGCACATATGTATACATGTATGCCATGCAAGCACCATTTTATATCTGGCTTTAAGTGGATGCTGGGGAGTTGAACCCTAGTCAACAGGCTTTACAAACAAGCCTTTAACCTTTGAGCCATCTCCCCAGCCCTAAAAATCAAGGTTTTCTAAAATAATTTTTTATGGGCTGGAGGGATGGCTTAGCAGTTAAGGCGTTTGCCTGCAAAGCCAAAGGACCCATATTTGATTCCCCAGGATCCATATTAGCCATATGCATAAGGTGGCACATGCATCTGGAATTTGTTTGCAGCGGCTGGAGGCCCTGGTACACCCATTCTCTGTTTTTTCTCTCTCCCTCTTTCCTCTGTCAAGTAAATAAATAAATATAAATAACATATTAAAATAATTTTTTTGGTTTTTGTTTGTTTTTGGTTTTTAGAGGTAGTGTCTCACTCTAGCCTAGGCTGACCTGGAATTAACGATGTATTCTCAGGGTGGCCTTGAACTCACGGCGATCCTCCTACTTCTGCCTCCCGAGTGCTGGGATTACAGGCGTGCACCACCATGCCAAACTAAAATAATATTTTATGCGAGAGAGAGATAATTGGTGTGCCAGGGTTCCAGCCACTACAACCGAACTCCAGATGCATGTGCCACCTTGTGCACATGTATGACTTTGTGTGCTTGTATCACTTTGTGCATCTGGCTTACGTGGGACCTGGAGAGTTGAACATTGGTCCTTATGCTTCACAGGCAAGTACTTTAACTGCTAAGACATCTCTCTAGCCCCAAATCAAGGGGTTTTCTTTAAAAAAATTATTCATTCCTGTATTTATTTGTTTGGAGAGAAAAAGAGAGAAAGAATGGAAGTGTTAGAGCCACTTTGTGCATCTGGCTTTACATGGTTACTAGGGACTTGAACCTGAACCAAACCCAGGCTGGCAAGCTTTTGCAAGCAAGAGCCTTTAACCACTGAGCCACCTCTCTAGCCAAAATCAATTTTTTTGTTGTTCTGGTTTTTCGAGGTAGGGTCTGACCTGGAATTCACTATGTAGTCTCAGGGTGGCCTTGAACTCACAGTGATCCTCCTACCTCTGCTTCCCACGTGCTGGGATTAAAAACATGCACCACCACATCCAGCCAAAATCATTTTTTAATATATATATTTATTTATTTGAGAGAGAAGCAGATAGAGAGAGAATAGGTACACCAGGGCCTCCAGCCACTGCCAACACACTTTAGACAGATCTCTAGACAGATCTTGTGTATCTGGCTTACATGGGTCCTAGAGAATCGAACCTGGGTCCTTAGTCTTTTCAGGCAAGTACCTTATCTGCTAAGCCATTTCTCCCGCCATGGTTTGTTTTTTGTTGTTTTGAGAGTGACAGGGCCTCTAGTTCCTGCAAATGAACTCCAGATACATATGCCACTTTGTGTATATGGCTTTACATGGGTACTGGGGAATTGAACCCAGGTCATTAGGCTTTGCAGGCAAATGCCTTAACTGCTGAGCCATTTCTCCAGTGCCCAAAATTAAGGGATTGTTGTTGTTGTTGTTGTTGTTGTTTGTTTGTTTGTTTGTTTGTTTTAAGTAAGGTCATATAACATACCACCTCACTCTGGTGCTTTTGCAGCTCCACTTCCAGGAATACACAAAGAACTGGAAACAAGTACCAAATAAATTCCTGCATGTCAAAGTTCATATCATCCACAATTTCAAAAGGTGAAATGACCCATGTCCAGCAACGGATGAATGTATAAGCAATGTATAAGCAAAAATATGCTTATATACACAATGGAATATTATTCAACCATGAAAAGAAATGACATGGGCTGAAAAGATGGTTCAGTGGTTGCACTTGCCTGCAAAGCCTAAGGACCCAGGTTCAACCCCTAGAACCCACATGCTAAGCCAGATGGGACATAAGCCAGATGCACATGTTGGCACATGCATCTGGAGTTCATTTGCAGTGGCTGGAGACCCTGGTACCCATTCTCAATCTTCTAGAAGAAAAACAAATAAAATATATTTTTTAAATGAGGTTGGTGTGTGGTGGCATGCCTTAATCCCAGAGACATGTTACTACATGAATAAACTTTTGAAAGTATGCTATGAACTGTCAGATAAAAGTATAAATATTACATAATTTCACTTACATGTAGAATTTGGTTCCCAGAATCTGTGTGGGAGAGGGAAATGATTGCTTAATAGGTACATAATTTCCACTTGGTATGATGAAAATTTGAAGCTGGATAGTGGTGATGATTATATAACACTGTACATGTGCTCATGCCACTGAGATATATGTGAAACTCAGACTTCAGTGTCTAAAAGTCAACTTTTTGGGGCTGAGATAATTCAGTGGTTAAAGACACTTGCTTGCAAATCTGAATGATCGACCCAGAGAGTTGATTTCCCCTGGTACCCATGATGTATCTGGAGTTTGTTTGTTAGGTGGCAAGAAGTCCTAGGGTACCCCCATTCCCTCCTCTCTCTCTTATTCTGCTTGCAAATCAAAAATCAAAATTCAAGTTTTGCTGGGCATGATATCACACACTTTTAATCCCAGCACTTGGGAGGCAGAGGTAGAAGGATGGCTGTGAGGTTCAAGACTCATGCTGGAGCTACAGAGTGAGTCCCATGGGTCAGTCAAGAATATGAGACCTCTACTGGAAAACAAAAGCCCAGTGTGGCTTATGCCTTTAATCCCAGCACTGGGGAGGCAGATAGAAGATTGCTAGAGTTTGAGGCCAGCCTGTGACTACAGAGAGTGAGTCCCAGGTCAGCCTCAAAAAAAATTAATTATTATAAAGAATAGTGGACAATTGTAGTTCTTAAGTTTTGGCCTGAGCCAGGCCAAATGGAGCCAATGGGTGCAATAATGGTGGTATATCTATTATGGGGAAACCAACCGCCACTAATTGGACTGGAGGCCTGCTCCATGGGAGGGAATACATGCCCTGGGGTACTTAAAACCCAGACTGGGAAAGTCATGAGCCCTAGGGTAACGCTTGCTAACTGAATATATTATGCTCACCAACTGGCCCAGTAAGCACTTTTTAATGTTCATACCCATATATAAATGCTACTCTCACTTTTAGGTTAGAAAGCTTCTTCTTTTCAGATGGCAGTAGCCTCTGGCTGACTCAAAAGGCACCATAGTGCTGGGAGAAGAAGTGACAGAGGAGTGTTCAGCATTGAAACATCTTATCATACCCTCCAAGGCTCAGGGTCCATTGTGGAAGAGGTGGCAGAAAGAATGTAAGAGCTAGCTGAAGGGCACGACTTACAATGCTGTTTTCCTTGATTACAAAATGGCCTGGATATCCATGACTCTGAAGTGCCTGGACACTTACCTACACAAGACCCTCATAATAAGAGGAAAAGATGATGACATCAAAATAAAAGAGAGAGACGAATTGAAAGGGGGAGAGGATATGATAGAAAGTGCATTTTGAAGAGAAAAGTGTAGGAAATTACCGTGGTTTATTGTCTATATAATTATGGAGGTTGTCAATAAAAAATGCTTGCTGGCATGGTGGTGTATGCTCTAATCCAAGCACTCAGAAGGCAGAGAGAGGATCACCATGAATTTGAGGCTGCCCTGACTCACATAGTGAATAATTCCAGGTCAAATGGCCAGAGCTCTACCTCAAAACAAAAAAGTTTAAAAATTAATTACTGTTGTGCATATGTATACATGTATGCCATGCAAGCACCATTTTATATCTGGCTTTAAGTGATGCTGGGGAGTGAACCCTAGTCACTGAGGCTTTACAAAATGCCTTTAACCTTGAGCCATCTCCCCAGCCCAAAAATCAAGGTTTTCAAAAATACTTTTATGGGCTGGAGGGATGGCTTAGCAGTTATATGCTTGTCTGCAGCTCAAAGGACCCATATTTGGATTCCCAGGATCTGATATTAGCCATAGTATAAGGTGTACATGCATCTGGAATTTATTTGCAGCGGCTGGAGGCCCTGGTACACCCATTCTCTCTTTTTTTCTCCCTCTTCTCTGTCAAGTAACAACAAAATATAAAAACATATTAAAATAATTTTTTGGTTTTTGTTTGTTTTCGGTTTTAGAGGTAGTGTCTCACTTCAGCCTAGGCTGACCTGGAATTAACGATGTATTCTCAGGGTGGCCTTGAACTCACGGCGATCCTCCTACTTCTGCCTCCCGAGTGCTGGGATTACAGGCGCACCACCATGCTAACCTAAAATAATATTTTATGCGAGAGAGAGATAATTGGTGTTAGGTTCCAGCCACTAAAACCCCCTGGTCTCCAGATGCATGTGCCACCTTGTGCATGTATGCGATTCTTGTGTGGTTGTATCACTTGTGCATCTGGCTTCACGTGGACCTGAGAGTTGAACATTGGTCCAGGCTTCACAGGCAAGCACTTTAACTGCTAAGACATCTCTAGCCCCCAAATCAAGGGGTTTTTTAAAAAATTATTCATTCCTGTATTTATTTGTTTGGAGAGAAAAAGAGAGAAAGAATGGAAGTGTTAGAGCCTACTTTGTGCATCTGGCTTTACATGGTTACTAGGACTTGAACCTGAACTAAAACTCAGGCTGGCAAGCTTTGCAAGCAAGAGCTTTAACCACTGAGCCACCTCTCTAGCCAAAATCAATTTTTTGTTGTTCTGGTTTTTCAAAGGTAGGTCTGACCTCTGAATTCACTATGGTCCTCAGGTGGCCTTGAACTCACAGTGATCCTCCTACCTCTGCTTCCCACGTGCTGGGATTAAAAATATGCACCACCACATCCAGCCAAAATCATTTTTTAATATATATATTTATTTATTTGAGAGAGAAGCAGATAGAGAGAGAATAGGGTACACTAGGGCCTCCAGCCACTGCCAACACACTTTAGACAGATCTCAGACAGATCTTGTGTATCTGGCTTACATGGGTCCTGTAGAGAATCGAACCTGGGTCCTTGGTCTTTTTCAGGCAAGTACCTTATCTGCTGCTCCATTTCTCCGCCATGGTTTCTAGCTTGTTGCTTTGAGAGCGACAGGGCCTCAGTTCCCCGCAAATGTGAACCTGAGATACACATGTAAAGCCAATTTCTTGTATATGGAGCTGATGATGGTACCGTAAAATAATATTTTATGCGAGAGAGAAAGAGATAATTGGTGTGCCAGGGTTCCAGCCACTACAACCGAACTCCAGATGCATGTGCCACCTTGTGCACGTGTATGACTTTGTGTGCTTGTATCACTTTGTGCATCTGGCTTACGTGGGACCTGGAGAGTTGAACATTGGTCCTTATGCTTCACAGGCAAGTACTTTAACTGCTAAGACATCTCTCTAGCCCCAAATCAAGGGGTTTTCTTTAAAAAAATTATTCATTCCTGTATTTATTTGTTTGGAGAGAAAAAGAGAGAAAGAATGGAAGTGTTAGAGCCACTTTGTGCATCTGGCTTTACATGGTTACTAGGGACTTGAACCTGAACCAAACCCAGGCTGGCAAGCTTTTGCAAGCAAGAGCCTTTAACCACTGAGCCACCTCTCCGGCCAAAATCAATTTTTTTGTTGTTTTGGTTTTTCGAGGTAGGGTCTGACCTGGAATTCACTATGTAGTCTCATGGTGGCCTTGAACTCACAGTGATCCTCCTACCTCTGCTTCCCAAGTGCTAGGATTAAAAACATGCACCACCACATCCAGCCAAAATCATTTTTTTTAATATATATATTTATTTATTTGAGAGAGAAGCAGATAGAGAGAGAATAGGTACACCAGGGCCTCCAGCCACTGCCAACAAACTCTAGACATATCTCTAGACAGATCTTGTGTATCTGGCTTACATGGGTCCTGGAGAATCGAACCTGGGTCCTTAGTCTTTTCAGGCAAGTACCTTATCTGCTAAGCCATTTCTCCCGCCATGGTTTGTTTTTTGTTGTTTTGAGAGTGACAGGGCCTCTAGTTCCTGCAAATGAACTCCAGATACATATGCCACTTTGTGTATATGGCTTTACATGGGTACTGGGGAATTGAACCCAGGTCATTAGGCTTTGCAGGCAAATGCCTTAACTGCTGAGCCATTTCTCCAGTGCCCAAAATTAAGGGATTTTTGTTGTTGTTGTTGTTGTTTGTTTGTTTGTTTGTTTGTTTTAAGTAAGGTCTCGCTGTAGCCCAGGCTGACCTGGAATTCATTCTAGTCTCAGGGTGGCCTTGAACTCATGGTGATCCTCCTACCTCTGCCTCCTGAGTGCTGGGATTAAAGGCATGCACCACCACGCCTGGCTCACTTTTCCAAAACCAAGTTTTATTGATCAATCAAACTTCTCCACATCATGGACATATTGACCATGGCTGCTTTGCACTGCAACTGAGAATTGAGACTGTAGGGTGCACAGTCTGAAATACTTACTGTGAGGACAAGGACATAGGAAAACTTACCAAACCCTGATTAGAAGGTGAAGTGAAATGCAAATGAAAAGAATAACAAGCTCAGGCAGGTTGGGGTCAACACTGTGTGAGGAAGACCTGTCCAGTTCTGAGTATTAGAGGACTGCAAAGAAGAAAGGGTCGTCAAAGATGGCACCATAAAGCTGTTGCTTGGAGGAAAGCAAGAGTTCTAGTAAGTGGTATTTCAGAAAAGAAGACTCTGAACAAAGGGGGAGGGTCTGCATAGAGAAAGAAAAAAAGAAAAGTGTAAGAATGGCTTTAGGCACAAGATACCCCAAATCTACAGTGCAGAGTGTATTCTCAGCATGAAAAAAAAAAAAAACACCTGGGTTTGATCCCTGCCATGAACTGGGCTACATAGTGAGATCTTGTCTCAAAAACAAAACAAGGGCTGAGGAGATGACTAAGAGAGTAAAGCACTTGCCAGGCAAGCATGAGGATATAAGTTCTGATCCCCAGAACAAACATAAAACTGGACATGGAACCGGGCGTGGTGGTGCACACCTTTAATCTCATCACTTGGGAGACAGGTAGGAAGATCACCATGAGTTCCAGGCCAGCCTGGGACTACAGAGTGAATTCTAGGTCAGCCTGGGCTAGAGTGAGTGAGATGCTACCTTGAAACATCGAAAGAAAGAAAGAAAGAAAGAAAGAAAGAAAGAAAGAAAGAAAGAAAGAAAGAAAGAAAGGGAGGGAGGGAGGGAGGGAGGGAGGGGAGGAGGGAGGGAGGGAGGGAGGGAGGAGGAGAAAGGAGGGAGGGAGGGAGGGAGGGAGGGGAGGAGGGGGAGGGAGGAGGGAGGAAAGAGAGAGAGAGGAAAGAAAGGAGGGAGGAGGGGAAGGAGGGAAGGAAGAGAGGAAGGAAGGAAGGAAGGAAGGAAGGAAGGAAGGAAGGAAGGAAAGAGAGAGAGAGAAAGAAAGGAGGGAGGGAAGGAAGAGAGGGAAGAAGGAAGGAAGGAAGGAAGGAAGGAAGGAAGGAAGGAAGGAAGGAAGGAAGGAAGAAAGGGAGAGAGAAAGAAAGGAGGGAGGGAGGGAAGGAGGGAAGGAAGAGAGGGAGGAAGGAAGGAAGGAAGGAGAAAGAAAGAAAGAAAGAAAGAAAGAAAGAAAGAAAGAAAGAAAGAAAGAGAGAGAGAAAGAGAAAGAGGCTGGAGAGATGGCTTAGTGGTTAAGGCACTTGCCTGCAAAGCCAAAGGATCCTGGTTCAATTCTCCAGGACCCACGTAAGCCAGATGCACAAGGTGGCGCATGCATCTGGAATTCGTTTGCAGTGGCTGGAGGCCCTGGTGTGCCCATTCTTTCCCCCTCTCTCTGCCTCTTTCTCTCTCTCAAATAAATAAATAAAATACATTTTTAAAAGGAAGGAAGGAAGGAAGGGAGAAAAACTAAACTCATGGCAGCACACATGTTCCATCCCAACACTCCTATGGCACGACTCAAAGCTGGACAGGAGTATCGTATGTCCTGGAAGCTCGAGGAGCAATAGAGTGACACCCCAAGTTGTCTGCTGACCTCCACATGCTCATGGTAGCACAAGCAGACCTGTGTGCATGCACATGGACATACACATGTGCAAAAACAAAACAGGAAGACAAAAAGGGATACACTTGGATGGGTCAATAACCACACTACTGGAGGTTTGAATAAAATCTATAGTGTGCGTCTATAATTTTAGTCCTCAGTTATGCCACTCTACCCCCACCAAGTCCATATTTCTTGTAAATTATTTATATATTTGCAAGGAGAGAGAGAAAATGGGTACACCAGGGCATATAGTTGCAATCAAACTCCAGATGCATCCTGTGCATCTGGCTTTACACAGGTACTGGGCAATCAAACCCAGGTCTTTAGGCTTTGCATGCAAGCACCTTAACCACTGACCCATATTTCCAGCCCACAAGTCTACATTTTATTATTGTATTTAGCTTGTCAAATATGTATCTGCAGTTAATAAGAATGTGCTGGGGCTGGAGAGATGGCTCAACACATAAAGATTCTTGTTTGCAAAGTCTGATGTCCCGGGTTCAATTCCCCAATACCCACATAAAGCCAGATGCACCTAGTAGGGCATATGTCTGTTGGAGTTAATTTGCCCTAGCATGCCCACACTCACTCGGGAGGCAGAGGTAGGAGGATCACCGTGAGTTCGAGGCCACTCTGAGACTACAGAGTGAATTCCAGGTCAGCCTGGGCTAGAGTGAGACCCTGTCTCAAATAAATAAACAAACTAAATAAATAAATA
Source organism: Orientallactaga sibirica (assembly GCA_036365145.1). Taxonomy (NCBI): domain Eukaryota; kingdom Metazoa; phylum Chordata; class Mammalia; order Rodentia; family Dipodidae; genus Orientallactaga; species Orientallactaga sibirica. The sequence goes on along the minus strand of JAEOAD010000004.1, from coordinate 47,799,413 downwards.
AATAAAATGTAGCCAGGCGTGGTGGTGCATGCCTTTAATCCCAGCATTTGGGAGGCAGAGGTAGGATGATTACCATGACTTTGAGGCCACCCTGAGACTACATACTGAATTCTAGGTCATTCTAGGTTAGAGTGTAACCCTACCTCAAAAAAGCAAAATTAAAAATAATATAAAATAAAAATAGAAAGAATTGTAATGGTCCCCAGAAATCTATATGTAGGTGGCCTCTGTCCATGGTCTAAAGGTTGTTGGCCTCCCACTTTGATGGTCACTTGAGTAGTCAATTTTTTACCCCTCTGCCAAGGTGTTTTCTTAGTTAGAAATCTTTCCAGAAAATCATTTCTTAGGAAGGAGCAAAGCTCCAACCCTTGGACCCTGAGATGATTAAGGTAACTGTTTTACTTGATAAACACAGAGGAAGTTAGAGAAGACAATGTTTAGCTCTTGCTGTTGCCTTTGTACACACTGAAAGGTTCCAGGACCTGAAGACTTGTGGGAAGACGGTTGTGCAGTTCCCCTGAGGCTGGCTTGGCAGCACTTCCCCGGCCTTTTAAAGACAGGTGGTATTTCTCGATCATTACCCAAAGATCCTCTCCATATTAAGTGCACCTGTATTGGTCACCATCACTAGGCGGTTACACTGTGAAGTGTCAATCCCCCATGTCTATTCTCCCTGCTGAGTGACCCAGGCAACAAAAGCCAGGTAGCTTTCATGTGTGTGACCAGATCAATTCATCGGCAAATTGGGACAAATAGTGCTTGCCTGCCACAGGGCTTTGTGAGGTTTATTATTTAGTATATATGATGTAGTTCAGGTCTCTAGTTCAATTATCCACCACTAATAGATACCTTTAGGCTTTTTGTTTGTTTTTGTTTTGAGGTAGGGTCTCACTCCAGCCCAGGCTGGCCTGGAACTCACAGGGATCCTACCTCTGCCTCTCAAGTGCTAGGATTAAAGGTGTGTGTCTTTAATTATTATCATCAGTGGCTTCAATATATATCTTCAAGAAAACCAAAATACCCATTCATGCTACCTGTAGTGTCCTCTGGAATGCATTTCTATTAATGACCCATACTTTCCACCCTGGACTACAGAATACAAACTTCCATTTCCACCATCCGCTGGACGAAGTCCTTTGTGAGCTCTAAAACTTCAGTCTCAGAAAAAGTCTGTGTTAGGAGAAAAAAAAAAAAGACTAGAACTCTATTATTGGAGGCCACTGGGAGCTGAACATGGTAACACTCATCTGTGATCCCAGCTGAAACAGGAAGCTCATGAATGCAAAACCCAGCCTGGGCAACAGAGCAAGACTCCAACTGAAAAACCAAACAAGCTGGGCGTGGTGGCTCACGCCTTTAATCCCAGCACTCGGGAGGCAGAGGTAAGAGGATAGCCGAGAGTTCGAGGCCACCCTGAGACTACATAGTGAATTGCAGGTCAGCCTGGACCAAACAAGCTTGGCATGGTGGCACGTGCCTTTAATCCCAACACTTGGGAGGCAGAGGTAAGAGGATCACTATGAGTTCAAGACCAACTTGGGACTACAGAATGAGTTCCGGGTCAGGTGGGCTAGAGCAAGACTCTAGTGAAAAACAAAACAAAACAAAACAATAACAACAACAAAGACTAGAGGTATTGGACTGGGGAGATTGCTCAGTGGTTAAAAACACTTGCTTGCAAAGCCTATCAGCCTGGGTTCAGTTTCCCAGTACTCATGGAAAGCCAGATACATAAAGGGGCACATGCATCTGGAGCTCATTGCAGGGGCAAGAAGTCCTGGCATGCCTTTACACTCTCCCCCACAAACCTCCTCTCCTTTCCTTGCAAGAAGATAAAAAATAATAATTAAAAGAAGACTAAGCTGGGCGTGGTGGCGCACGCCTTTAATCCCAGCACTCAGGAGGCAGAGGAAGGAGGATCGCAAAGAGTTTGAGGCCACCCTGAGACTACAGAGTGAATTCCAGGTCAGCCTGGGCTAGAGTGGGACCCTACCTCGAAAAACCAAAAGAAGAAGGAGGAAGAGGAGGAAGAGGAGAAGAATAAGAATAATAATAAGACGAAGACGACTAGATTAAAGCCAGGCGTGGTGGTGCACACCTTAATCCCAGAATTTGGGAGGCAGAGGTAGGAGAATCACCATGAGTTCAAGGCCACCCTGAAGCGACATAGTGAATTCCAGGTCAGCCTGGGCTAGAATGAGACCTTACTTCGGAAAAAAAAAAAAAAAAAATTAGAGTGGGACTGGCTGGAGAGATGGCTCAACAGTTAAGGCACTTGCCTGCAAAGCCTAACAACCCAAGTTTTATTTCCCAGTACCCACATAAAGCCAGATGCACAAGGTGGCACATGCGTCTAGATTTCTCTTGCATTGGTAAAGGCCCTGACATACCCGTTTATTCTCTTTGCCTGGCATTGTGGCATACACCTAGCACTTGGGAGGCAGAGGTAGGAGGATCGCCCTGAGTTCAAGGCCACCCTGAGACTACATAGTGAATTCCAGGTCAGCCTGGGCTAGAGTGAAACCCTACCAAAAAAAAAGGTAGTGCATGAAGTTGGAGTTTGTTTGCAGTGGCAGTAAGCCTTGGTATACCCATTCTCTCTCTTTTTCTCTCTCTTATCTGCCTCTCTCAAATAAATAAACAATTTTTTCTTTTGGTTTTTCAAGATAGGGTCTTACTGTAGCCCTGGGTGACCTGGAATAAACTATGTAGTCTCAAGGTGACCTCGAACTAACAAGTATCCTCCTACCTTTGTCTCCTGAGTGCTGGGATTAAAGGCATGCACCACCACGCCTGACCCAAATATATATATATATATATATATTTTTTTTTTTTTTTTTTTTTTTTTTTTTTTTTTTTTTTTCGAGGTAGGGTCTCACTCTGGCCCAGGCCGACCTGGAATTGACTATGCAATCTCAGGGTGGCCTTGAACTCATGGCGATCCTCCTACCTCTGCCTCCCGAGTGCTGGGATTAAAGGCATGCACCACCACGCCCGGCTTATATTTAGTTTTTTGAAGTAGGGTCTCACTCTAGCCCAGGATAACCTGGAATTCACTATGTAGTCTCAGAGTGGCCTTGAACTCATGGCGATCCTCCCACCTCTGCCTCCCAAGTGCTGAGATTAAAGGTGCATGCTACCACGCCTGGTTAAATATATTTTATTTATTTATTTGAGAGAAAGAGGCAGATGGAGAGAGAATGGGCACCCCAGGGCCTCCAACCACTGCAAACGAACTCTAGATGCATGCAACCCCTTGTGCATCTGGTTTACGTGGGTCCTGGAGAGTTGAACCAGGATCCTTTGGCTTTGCAGGCAAGTGCCTTTACTGCTAAGCCATCTCTTCAGCCCCCAAATAACTATTTTTTTAAAGTTATCAGTGGTGGGGGATAGAGAGATAGTTCAGTGGCTAAAGTGTTTGCCTGCAAAGCCTAATGACCTGAGTTTGATTCCCCAAAATCCAGATGCACACTGACGCGTGCATCTGAAGTTTGGGGGCCCTGGCATGTCCATTCTCTCTTCTTTCTCTCTCTCCCTGTGCTTGCAAATAAATAAATAAATAAATAAATAAATAAATAAATAAATAAATAAATAAATAAAAATTTTTAAAAGTCAACTGGGGACCTGGGCATGGAGATGCATGCCTTTAATCCCAGCACTTGAGAGGCAGAGGTAGGAGGGTCACCATGAGTTCAAGGCCACCCTGAGATTACATCATGAATTCCAGGTCAGCGTGAGCTAGAGTGAGACCCTTGGGAAAAAAAAAAGTCAACTGTGGCTGGAGAGATGGATCAGCAGTTAAGGCACTTGCCTGCAAAGCCTAAGGACCCAGGTTTGATTCCCCTGTACACACATAAATCCAGCTGCACAAAGTGGAGTATGTGTCTGGATTCCTTTGCAGTGCTAGAGGCACTGGCACATCCATTCTCTCTCCTCTCTCTCTTTCTTGGCTTCTTTCCCTGTCTCCCTCTTTCTCTCCAATAAATAAATAAATAAATATTTTTTTAAAGTCAGGGCTGGAGAGGTGGCTCAGCAGTTAAGGTGCTTGCCTACAAAGCCTAAGGACCCAGGTTTGATTCCCCAGGACCCACATAAGCTAGATGCCCAAGGTGGTGCATGTGTCTGGAGTTCATTTGTTATGGCTGGAGGCCTTGGCATGCCCATTTTCTCTCTATCTGCCTCTTCCTCTCTCTCTCTCTCTCTCCTTCCCTCTCTGTTTCTCAAATAGATGAAAGAAAGAAAGAAAGAAAGAAAGAAAGAAAGAAAGAAAGAAAGAAAGAAAGAAAGAAAGACTGGAAAGATGGCTTAGCAGTTAAGGTGTTTACCTGAAAAGCCAAAGGACCCAGGTTTAATTCCCCAGGACCCACATAAGCCAGATGTACAAAGTAGCCCATGCATCTGGAGTTCATTTGCAGTAGCTGAAGACCCTAGTGCACCCATTCTCCTTCTCTTTCTCTCCCTCTTTCTCTCAAATAAATAAATAAATTGCCAAGTGTGGTGGCACATGCCTTTAATCCCAGCACTCAGGAGGCAGAGGTAGGAGGATTGCTGAGAGTTTGAGGCCACCCTGAGACTACATAGTGAATTCCAGGTCAGCCTGGACTAGAGTGAAACCCTACCTCGAAAAACCAAAATAAATAAATAAATAAATATTTTTTTAAATGTTTAAAATAAATAAAATAATAATTATTTTGAGACAGTCTCACTTGAGCCCAGGCTGACCTGGAATTCACTATGTAGTCTCAGGAAGACAGAAGTTTCTTTATGCAAAGGACAGAAGAAGGCAAAGTCACCAAGATTAAGCAACTAGTATGTGTTTAGCCCTGAACAGCAGCATCTAGCCCACACCCTCCAAGGTTCAGGGGACTTCCCAGAAGGAGGGGCAGAAAGAATGTAACTCTTGTAAGGATACAAGTCTCTCTCTCTCTCTCCCTCTTTCTCTGTCAAATAAATAAATAAATAAAAATAAAATATTAAAAAAAGAATACAAATCTGCAACACTCATGAATTCATAGCAGATGTGGTTTCTGCCCAAGATCGGAACCTGTCCATACTGTTATTGGTGAGGGAGGGGTCGTGAGACCCGCACACCTCCCAGAATAAATGCTGTCCGTGGATGATTTCTAGGAGAGGGGAAGTCGTGTCCTTTAGGGATGTAGCTGCTGGTGAGTGTGTATTCTCAGTAAGTGACTTCCCACCCATAATCACGCAAGCAACTCTAATTTAACTCACTGGGTCAAACAAACAAGCCAAAAATGCATGAAAGTAGGATGGGGATCTAAGAAGGGTTTTAATGAGTGAATGTTCGGGGACAGAGAGGATAATTGGGAGAAGTGGCATCAAAATGCATTGCATGAAAGCCGGGTGTGGTGGCGCACACCTTTAATCCCAGCAGTCGGGAGGCAGAGGTAGGAGAATCACCATGAGTTCAAGGCCACCCTGAGACTACAGAATGAATTCTAGGTCAGCCTGGACTAGAGTAAAACCCTCCCTTGAAAAGCCAAAATAAATAAATAGTAAAATAAATAATAAAATTTAAAAAATAAAAATAAATTGATACAGTTCAGTGGTAGAGTGCTTACTACAGATGTATAAAGATCTGGGTCCAGTCTTCAGCACTGTACATAAGTTATCTGACTTATCTGAGACCTGATATTTAATAGTCTGGCATGGTGGTGCAAAGCTTTAAACCCAGCACTCTGAGGCGGATGTAGGAGGATAGCCAGAGTCTAAAGCCAGGCTGAACTTACATAGTGAATTCCAGGTCAGCCTGAACTAGAGAGAGACCCTACCTTGAAAAACCAAAAAAAAAAAAAAAAAAAAAAAAAAAAAAAAACCCTATTCAAAGTTCAAGACCCAGTTGGGTGGATGAAGTAATTCTAATGAAGAAGATGCTGGCCTGAGGGGGGTATGACAACCCCATGATGTTGGCATGTATGGGAATGGCCAAAAGGGGCATAAGGTAGGGCCCTTGTTCACAGTGTCCCAAGCAGTGGCTACTGTCCCTGGAAACCTTCAGCCTTGACCAGATCACTACATGAAATAAGTACAAGTTTTCCAGAAAGGAAGTGCAAACTCCCTGTATACTGAAAATGTTCCTAAAAGCCACTTATGATCACCAACTCCCTTAATAAATAGACATTTGATCATGGGGGGAAAAGAAGACGAAAGAAACCCTCTCAGAAAACCATAGTTCTGGCTTTGAATGCTTTCCAGTGCTACATCAGAATGGACTGTAGATTATCAATTTATTTATTTATTTATTCTTATTTATTTATTTTGTTTCTTTGAGGTAGGGTCTCACTCTACCTCAGGAATTCACTCTGTAGTTTCAGGGTGGCCTTGAACTCATAGAAATCCTCCTACCTGTGCCTCCCAAGTGCTGGGATTAAAGGCGTGTGCCACCATGCCTGGCTTGTTTTTTTTTTTTTTTTAAAGATTTTATTTATTAATTTATTTGAGAGAGAAAGAGAGAAGAAGAGGCAGGGAGAAAGAGCAAATGGGCACACTAGGGCCTGTAGCCACTGCAAAGGAACTCCAGACGCATGAGCCCCCTTGTGTGTCTGGCTTACGTGGGTCCCAGGGAATCAAACCAGGTCCTTAAGCTTTGCAGACAAACACCTTAACCGCTAAGCCATTTCCCCAACCCTTGTTTTTTACTTTTTTAAAACAATTTTATTTTTATTTACTTGGGAGAGAGAAATAGGAAGGAAGTTAGAGAGAAAGACAGATAGAGAGAAAGAATGGGTGCACCGGGGCCTCCAGCCACTGCAAACAAACTCCAGACGCATGTGCCCCCTTGTGCATCTGGCTGACGTGGGTTCTAGGGAATTGAACCTGGGTCCTTTCACTTTGCAAGCAAGTGCCTTAGCCGCTAAGCCACCTTTCCAGCCCTAGTTGTTGTTGTTGTTTTGGTTTTGGCTTTTCCAGGTAGGGTCTCACTCTGGCCCAGGCTGACCTGGAATTCACTGTGTAGTCTCAGGGTGGCCTGGAACTCACGGCAATCCTCCTACCTCTGCCTCCCAAGTGCTGGGATTAAAGGTATGTGCCACCACGTCCAGCTAATTTTTATTTACTTTATATTGACAACTTCTTTAATTGTAGACAATTTCCCATGGTACTTCCCTCCCTCCCCCTACTTTCCCCTTTGAAACCTCACTCTCCATCATATCCCCTCCCTCTCTCAATCAGTCTCTCTTTTATTTTGATGTCATGATCTTTTCCTCCTATTATGATGGTCTTGTGTAGGTAGTGTCAAGCACTGTGAGGTCATGGATATCCAGGCCATTTTGTGCATGGAGGCACATGCTGTAAGGAGTGCTACCTTTCCTTTGGCTCTTACATTCTTTCCTTGGTTTTTGTTGTTGTTATCTGTTTGTGTATTTTTCTTTTTCTTTCTTTCTTTCTTTCTTTCTTTCTTTCTTTTTTTTTTTTGTTGTTGTTTTTCAAGGAGGTTCTCACTCTAGTCCAGGCTGACCTGGAATTCACCATGTAGTCTCAGGGTGGCCTGGAACTCATGGCAATCCTCCCTCTGCCTCCCAAGTGTTCGGATTAAAAGCATGTGCCACCACACCTGGCCCTGTTTGTTTTTCAAGGTAGGGTTGCCCCAGAAAATATCATGACATCATTTTGTGTGTTTCCTAAGCATTTTCTTTCCTTCTTTCCTTCCTTCTTTCTTTCTTTTTAAAGAAATGATCTAAACTGTGCATACTAGTGCATGCCTTTAATCCCAGCACTTGGGAGACAGAGGTAAGAGGATCGCCATGAGTTCGAGGCCACCCTGAAACTACACAATGAATTCCAGGTTAGCCTGAGCTGCAGTGAAACCCTACCTCAAAAAAAAAAAAAAAAATCCTAAAGAAATTATGTGACCACTTCCATGCTTCCAAGGAAAAAAAGAGAGGGCTGGAGCAGCCATTCTCTCTCTCTCTCTCTCTCTCTCTCTCTCTCTCTCTCTCTGCCTGCCTCTTTCTCTCTCTCTCAAATAAATTAATTAATTTTAATTTTTTAAAAAAGGGATGGAGAGATGGCTTAGCGGTTAAGGCATTTGCCTGCAAAGCTAAAGGATCCCCGTTTGAATCTCCAGAACCCATGTAAGCCAGATGCACAAGGGGGCACATGCATCTGGAGTTCATTTGCAGTGGCTGGAGGTCCTGGCACACCCATTCTCTCTCTCTTTCTCTCTCTCTCTCAAAGAAAGAAATAAAATATATATAAGATGTCTGAGGAGGAGTAGATCCTATGGAATTGCAGACATAAGAAAGAAAGAAAGAAAGAAAGAAAGAAAGAAAGAAAGAAAGAAAGAAAGAAAGAAAGAAAGAAAGAAAGAAAAAGAAAGAAAGAAAGAAAGAAAGAAAGAAAGAAAGAAAGAAAGAAAGAAAGAGAGGGGGGAGAAAGAAAGAAAGGAAGAAAGAAAGAAGAAAGAGAAAGAAAGAAAGAAAGAGAGAGAGAGAAAGAAAGAAAGAAAGAAAGAAAGAAAGGAAGGAAGGAAGGAAGGAAGGAAGGAAGGAAGAAAGAAAGAAAGAAAGAAAGAAAGAAAGAAAGAAAGAAAGAGAGAAAGAAAGGTCAAAACTATGTGACTTTTAAATTTTTTTGTTGTTTTTGTTTTTTGAGGTAGGGTTTCACTGTAGTCCAGGCTGACCTGGGATTCACTATGTAGTCTCAGGGTGGCCTTGAACTCATGGTGATCCTCCTACCTCTGCCTCCCAAGTGCTGGGATTAAAGGCATGTGCCACCATGCCCAGCTGGATTTTTTTTTAAGTTTTTTATTGACAACTTCTATACTTGCAGACAATAAACCATATTTCCCTTCCCTCCCGCACTTTCCCCTTCACAACTCCACTCTCCATCATATCCCCTCCCTCTCTCCATTAGTCTCTCTTTTATTTTGATGTCATCATCTTTTTCTCCTATTATGAAGGTCTTGTGATGGTATTGCTAGGCACTACATGTCATGGATACCAAAGCCAATTTCTGTCTGGAGAGTTGCATTGTAAGGAGTCCTACCCTTCCTTTGGCTCTTACATGCTTTCTGCCACCTCTTCCACAATAGACCTCGAGCCTTGGAAGCTGTGATAGAAATGTTTCAGTGCTGGGCACTCCTCAGTCCCTTCTTTTCAGCACTATGTTGCCTTTTGAGTCATCCCAGTGGTCATCTCCATCTGAAAAGAGAAGCTTCTCTAACCAGAAGTGAGAGTAGCATTAATATATGAATATGAACATTAAGTGTAGTGCTTTCAGGGAAGTTTGGTGAGAATAATATATACATTTAGCCAGAAAAGAGCAGGCTTTATACCCCTAAGGCATATGACCTCCCTGCCATAGGCTTTTGATTAGGTTTTCAGTACCAGGCATGTATTCCCTCCCATAAAGCAGGCCTTCAGTCCAATTAGAGAGCAGTTGGTTTCCCCCAGAGCAGACATGCCACTATTGCACTCGTTCTGCCATTTGGCCTGTCTGACCAAACTTGAAGCTTCCAGTGTCCACTGTTTTCACTGCTGATGACTTCTGTCTCCCATACGGCTGCATGCAGTGCAGCTTTTTTCAGCTTTCACTTGTCTGGTCTACAGGGAGAAGGTTTTCAGCTCAGCACCAACTTAATTTCTCGGTGACCTTGCTGTCCAGGCATGTGAAGTCTTCAGCAGTAGGGTCTTACCATCTGTTTCTCAAGGGAAACCAAGGGCCTTGGCAATAGCCTGTAATGTTTTGGAGGCAACAGGGACCTCCCTGGCCAACAACTTACTGGAAGATATTCCATCCCTGGCACTGAAAATTTACTAGTAACAATCTATGGCTTCTGGATGTGCCATTATTCAGAAAAGTAGGCTTTCATATGTCTTATTCAGAATATCTTGAATTTTGATTGACCCTCCACCCCCTCCCCACCACCACTACCCTTCTTTTTTTACTCAATCTCTTCCCCTGGCCTCACTTAGGCCATTCCACTCCCTGTAATCTGTTCTTCTACTTACATATATACAATACCATCCCCTTAAGTCCTTCCCTCTCCTCCCTCCCTTATAGCCTTTTTCTAGTTTACTGGCCTCTGCTACCGATTTTTGGTTCCAGCTCACACACAAGTCTAAACATTTGTAGCTAAGATCCACATATGAGAGAGAACATGAGACATTTGGCTTTCTGGGCCTGGGTTACCTCACTTAGTATAATCCTTTCCAGATCCATTCATTCTCTGCAGATTTCACCCTGAGACTGTTACATAGTGAATTCCAGGTCAGCCTGAGCTAGTGTGAGACCCTACCTTGAAAAATAATTTAAAAAAAAAAAGAGTTCTATGAATGTCAAAATAAAAGAGAGACTACCAGTCATGCCTCTGCTCTCTGGGTATTTACTGTCCCACCCCATAGCAACAGTCCGTGCTGACATCAGGCCTCTGATACCAGCTACTTGACAGACTGGAAGCAGAGGTACCACACCTTGGAGACCAGCACGTGCAATGAGTTGAAAGCCACCCTGAGCAACTTAACAAGACCCTGTCTCAAAAAAAATGTTAAGGGCCTGGAGAGATGGCTTAGCGGTTAAGCGCTTGCCTATGAAGCCTAAGGACCCCAGTTTAAGGCTTGATTCCCCAGGACCTACATAAGCCAGATGTACAAGGTGGCACATGCATCTGGAGTTCATTTGCAATGGCTGGCGCGCCCATTCTCTCTCTCTATCTGCCTCTTTCTCTCTGTGTCTGTTGCTCTTAAATAAATAAATAAATAAATAAATAAATAAATAAATAAATAAATAAATAATAAACAACAAAAAAAAATGTTAAGGGGTGGAGAGATGGCTTAGTGGTTAAGGTGCTTGCCTGCGAAGCCCAAGGACCAGGTTCAATTCTCCAGGTCCCAAGTAAGCCAGATACACATGATGGCACATGCATCTGGAGTTCATTTGCAGTGGCTAGAGGCCCTGGTGTGCCCACTCTCTCCCTCTTCCTCCCTCCCTCTGTCTCTAATAAATAAATAAAAATAAATCAGAAAAAAAGTTTAAAAATATTAAGTGTGGGATTAACCACAGCCCCCAGTACTACATTAAAAGACCGAGGAAATCCAGGTGTGTTGGTGCACACCTTTAATCCCAGCCTTCAGGAGGCTGAGTTAGAAGGATCACTGAGTTGAAGGCCAGCCTGGGCTAGAGTGAGACCCTACCTCGAAAACAAAAGACCATGGAGCAGAAGCTAAACTGACATCCAGACTCCACATTACAACTCGGTGAGGACCCCTGGGAGTGAGGCCAAAGCAGTATTAATTTTTAAAATCTTCCAAGAGTTTCAAATGTACGTCCAGATAGAGCTGCTGACTGGAGGGAGCCATTGCTTAACCAGTGTTAATAGCTTCATAGACCTGTGCGTACAAGGAGGAAGGATCTGCAGCAAGTTGCATTTTCAGTCAATTATGAGAAGATTCCTCCTGGCTTTTGGGATGAGTTTCACTTGTAAAATATATACCGAGGAAAGGCTTTTCTAGATCATCTACTTTTTTTTTTTCTTTTTTTTTTCAAGGTAGGGTCTCACTCTAGCTCAGGCTGACCTGGAATTCACTATGTAGTCTCAGGGTGGCCTCGATCTCACAGAAATCCTCATACCTCTGCCTCCTGAGTGCTGGGATTAAAGGCGTGCGCCACCACGCTCGGCTAGATCATCTAATTTCGCAATCCATGCAAATTGACTTAAACCTGTTCTTGCCCACACAGGAAAGGATTGTTAGGCTTTCTGTATGGCTTGGTTTGGTTTTGTTTCTTTTTTTTTTCTTTTGCATTTCTCTTGTTGTCTACTCTCTTAAGTATAAATATAGTGAGGGCAGAAATCTAGCCGAACGCTGTCGGAAGCTTTATTCAGCCAGAAAGCCACCACTGTGACCCTTGGAAGAATTCTACTGAAGAGGAAATGAGTTGAGATTCTGAAGGCCTGAGAACCTAGCTCAGTGGTAAGCTATTTTCCAAGTATGCACAAGGTCTTGTGACTAAGAGGAGCAATCCTGAATTACTTAATAAATTATAGCAAATTGGTAATATGGGTAATAGTTAATAAATGTCTGAAATATGGGGCTGGAGAGATGGCTTAGTGGTTAAGGTGCTTGACTGCAAAGCCTAAGGACCCAGGTTCGATTTGCCAGGTCCTACATATGCCAGATGCACATGGTGGCGCATGCTTCTGGAGTTCATTTGCAGTGGCTAGAGACCCTGGCGTGCCCATTCTCTCTTTTTCTCTCTCTCTCTTTCTCTCTCCCTCTGTCTCTAATAAATAAAAAATAAATATTTGGGCTGGAGAGATGGCTTAGCGGTTAAGTGCTTGTCTATGAAGCCTAAGGATCCTGGTTCAAGGCTCAATTCCCCAGTACCCATATAAGCCAGATGCACAAGGAGGCATATGCATCTGGAGTTCATTTGCAGTGGCTGGAGGCCCTGGTGCACCCATTCTCTCTCTCTCTCTCTGTTTGCCTCTCTCTCTCAAATAAATAAATAATATAAAATAATAAATAAATAAATAAATAAATCTTTGAAATATGTAAATGTACTACCCTTACTAGAATTTTGTTTGTTTGGTTGGGTTTTGTTTTGTTTTGTTTTGTTTTTGTTTTGTTTTGGGAGGTAGGGTCTCGCTCTAGCTCAGGCTGACCTGGAACTCACTATGTAGTCTCAGGGTGGCCTCTAATTCATGGTGATTTCCTACCTCTGCCTCCCAAGGGCTGGGATTAAAGATGTGTGCCACCATGCCTGGGTTATGGCTTTTTAAAAATATATTTTTAATTTATTTTTATTTGAGAGAGAGAGAAAGAGGCGGATAGAGATTGAGAAAGAGAAAATGGGCACACCAGTGCCTTCAGCCACTGCAAACAAACTCCAGACACATGCACTACCTTGTACATCTGATTTATGTGGGTCCTGGGGAATTGAACCTGGGTCCTTTGGCTTCTTAGACAAATGCCTTAACCACTAAGCCATCTCTCCAGCCCAATTATGGCTTTTTTTATCTTTTCATTTTTCATCAGGGTGGCCTCAAATTTATGGCAATCCTCCTACCTCTGCCTCCCAAGTGCTGGGATTAAAGGCATGCACCACCATGCCCAGCCCTTTTTTAAAAAATATATTTTTATTTATTTATTTGCTTATTTATTTATTTAAAAGAGAGAAGTGGGCCTCTAGCCACTGCAAATGAACTCCAGATGCATGTGCCACTTGGTGCATCTGGCTCTACTTGGGTAGTGGGGAATCAGACCTAGGTCCTTAGGCTTCACAGGCAATTGCCTTAACTGCTAAGCAATCTCTCCAGCCCTTTTTTCTTTCTTTACTTTCTTTTTTTTTTTTTTTTTTTTTTATTTATTAGAGGGTCTCACTCTGGCCCAGGCTGACCTGGAATTAACTATGTAGTCCCAGGGTGGCCTCGAACTCACGGTGATCCTCCTACCTCTGTCTCCCAAGTGCTGGGATTAAAGGCGTGCGCCACCACGCCCGGCTTTACTTTCTTTTTAATATTTTATTTTTATTTATTAGAGAGAGAGAGAGAGACAGAGACAGAATGGGCGCACCAAGGCCTACAGCCACTACAAACGAACTCAGGACGCATGTGCCACCTTGTGCATCTGGCTTACATGGGTCCTGGGGAATCAAAACGAGGTCCTTTGGCTTTGCAGGCAAGTGCCTTAACCACTGAGCATCTCCAGCCTCCTTTTTCTCTTTTTTAATGTGCATGCTGGAAATTAAACTCAGGTCCTCATGCTTGTACAGCAAGTCCTCTTACATACTGAGGCATCTCCCCAGAACCTCCTATTTTTGGCGGGGTGGAGAGAGTTTGTTTTTTGAATTTTCAATTTTTTTTTTTTTTTTGAGGTAGGGCTTCACTCTAGCTCAGGATGACCTGGAATTCACTATGTAGTCTCAGGGTGACTCCCAAGTGCTGGGATTAAAGGTGTGCGCCACCACACCCGGCTTCCTCCTCTCCTTTTTGACAAAGTTCTCCTGTAGCCCTGGCTGGCCTCAGTGTTCAAGAAGGATAACTTTGAAGTTTGGATCCTCCTGCCTATACCTCCCAGATGCTGAGATTGCAGATGTATGCCACCATGTCCCGTTTTATGTGGTTCTAGGGATCAAGCCCAGGGCCTTGTCAGGCGTGCTAAGTAAGCATTCTATGAGTTGAGCTACACCCCAAAATGTTGTCAATCAGTTTGCTTTTGTTATAGATCATTTACATGATACAACAGTGAGCAGACAAATTATGTGCTCCACAATTTGGAAGGAAAAGGGAGTTCATTCAATATTCTTATCTTCAGGTTCCTGATAGACATCATTTCGGTTAAGTCCAGGTAAATGAACTTCTAAACAACACAGGAAGAGAAGGACAATGTCCACAAGTCCTCAGTAGAAAGAAGAGTCCATCTATATGCCATGAAGATAACCTCTGACGATCTTAAATAAGATGGTATGCCTCAACGGCAAAGGTTAGCATGTAGGAATGCTGTGTGCCTACCACTGCGAGTATAGGGATGATGCATAATTTACAAATCTCTCCTTTGACAACAAATTAACTAGAGTCCTTGAAGATGAAATCAAAAATCCCACCATTTGAGAGGATGAGGAAGGAGGATCATGAATTTGAGTTCCACCTGGGCCTCAAAACTAGACTCTGTCTCAAAAAAAATTCAAAAATGAGCCAGGCATGGTGGCGCACGCCTTTAATCCCAGCACTCAGGAAGTAGAGGTAGGAGGATCGCTGTGAGTTCAAGGCCAAGATGAGACAACATAATGAATTCCAGGTCAGCCTGGGATAGAGAAGAGCCAACCTTGAAAAACCAAAAATAATAATAATAAATGCCCAGCGTGGTGGTGCATGCTTTTAATCCCAGCACTGGGGAGGCAGAGGTAGGAGAATCACTGTGAGTTCGAGGCCACCCTGAGACTACATAGTGAATTCCAGGTCAGCCTGGGCTATCAACAAAACTAAACCAAAATTAACTCTTAACTTTAAGGCAAAAGTTCACTTATCTGCATTGGTCCCAGAAAGCATTATCAGGACAGGAGGTAGGTTTTTGTTTACCTACCAGGAAAGACAACTTAAATGAAAAGCCTTCAAATTAAATGACAGCAAAAAGAAAAAAAATCCTTTATTTTCTAAACTTGCCTCTCAGATCTCTGAATTGGAGATAGGGCTGGAATGTGGATGCAGACAGGAGTCATAGTACCAGAACCTACTCAATGGATAGGCTGCTAAGCACAAGCTTTGTAAAAGTTTCCTAATATTGTTCAATGGGGAAAACGAAGCACTGAGCCTATACTTCTGTCTCCATTTTATTTGCCCCATCTAGTTCACATTAGTAACTGTAATGTTTCTTTTATCTCTTTCTGTATTCTCCTCTCAGCTCCATGTAATTTTTTAAACTCATAAGAGCAGATCTTAGTCAAAAGACCAGGAAATTATTCCACACAATTTTTTTGTTTGTTTTTTTTTTTTTTTTTTTTTGGTTTTTGAGTTTTTCGAGGTAGGGTCTCATCCGGCCCAGGCTGACCTGGAATTAACTATGCTCAGGGTGGCCTGGAATGGCGATCCTGCTCACGCCTCCCGAGTGCTGGGATTAAAGGCGTCACCACCACACCCGTATTCTCAGGGGCTGACCTGGAATTCAAACTCAGGGTGAAACTCATGGTGATCCTCCTACCTCTGCCTCCCAAGTGCTAGGATTAAAGGCATGCGCCACCACACCCAGCTTTATTCCACATAATTTTTAAAACCATAGCTGTATTTAAAGTTTTGCACTTTATTGGCATTTTTAAAATATTTAAATTTTATTTATTTATTTGCAAGCAGAGTGATACAGACACACACTCAGAGTATGGGCACATCAGGACCAGCAGCCA
This sequence comes from Orientallactaga sibirica, assembly GCA_036365145.1. Lineage (NCBI taxonomy): Eukaryota > Metazoa > Chordata > Mammalia > Rodentia > Dipodidae > Orientallactaga > Orientallactaga sibirica. Next base: position 47,783,558 of record JAEOAD010000004.1, on the reverse strand, counting down.
CTACAAATGAACTCCAGATGCGTGCGCCACTTTGTGCATCTGGCTTTATATGAGTACTGGGGGACCAAACTCATGTCATTAGGCTTTGCAGGCAAGCCCCTGAATCGCTGAGCCATCTCTCCTGCCCTGTATTTTTGTTTCTTTCTTTCTTTCTTTCTTTCTTTCTTTCTTTCTTTCTTTCTTTCTTTTTACTTTTATTTATTTACATGAGAGAAAGAAAGAGAAAGGGGGAAAGAGAGGGAGAGAATGGACATGCCAAGGCCTCCAGCTGCTGCAGAGAACTCCAGATGCATTTGGCTTATATAGGTCATGGGGAATCTAACCTAGGTCCTTTGGCTTTGTATGCAAGTGCCTTAACTGCTAAGCCATCTCTCCAGTCCTGTTCTTTTTTTTTTTTTTTTTTTTTTTTTTTAAGGAGGGTCTCATCCTAAGCTGCTCTGGAACTCACTCTGTCACCCAGGCTGGCCTCAAACTCACAGTAATCCTCCTACCTCAGCCTCTTGAGTACTGGGATTCGAGGCAAGCTAGTGCTCCCAGATGAATTTTTTTGTTTTGTTTTGTCTTGGTTTGATTTGGTTTGGTTTGGTTTCTCAAGATAGGGTCCAGGCTGACCTGGAATTCACTATGTAGTCTCAGGGTGGCCTTGAACTCATGGCCATTCTCCTACCTCTGCCTCCCAAGTGCTGGGATTAAAGGCATGCGCCACCACACCCAGCTCCCAGATGAATTTTTTTTAAATCATACTAGAGGCTTCATTGCATTTGTGAAGACATGTCTTAAATAATGTCCTCTTAAGAATCAAGAATGAAAATAAGGGCTGGAGGGGCTGGAGAAATGGCTTAGCGGTTAAGGCATTTGCCTGTGGAGCCAAAGGATCCCGGTTCGATTCTCCAAGACCCATGTAAGCCAGATGCACAAGGGGCACATGCATCTGGAGTTCATTTGCAGTGGATAAAGGCCCTGAAGTGCCCATTCTCTCTCTGTCTGCCTCTTTTCTATCTCTCTCTGCTTGCAAATAAATAAATAAATATTTTTAAAAATTTTTAAAAACTGAAAAGAAAAGAAGGGCTGGAGAATTGGCTTAGTGGTTAAGGTGCATGCCTGTGAAGCCTAAGGACCCCAGTTCGATTCCCCAGGACCCACGAAAGCCAGATGCACAAGGTGGCTCATGCGTCTGGAGTTTGTTTGCAGTGGCTAGAGGCCCTGGCGCACCCATTCTCTCTCTGTGTCTGTCTGCCTCTAATAAATAAATGAATAAAAGAATGAAAATAAAAGACAACAAAACTTTTAGAGGTCTATTTCCACTTTGAAATTATGTCGAATATAAAAATTTCTTCTGCCGGGCGTGGTGGCGCACGCCTTTAATCCCAGCACTCAGGGAGGCAGAGGTAGGAGGATCGCCGAGAGTTCAAGGCCACCCTGAGACTACATAGTTAATTCCAGGTCAGCCTGGACCAGAGTGAGACCCTACCTCGAAAAACCAAAAAAAAAAAAAATTTCTTCTAAAGTAAAGAAAGAGGACTGGAGAGATGGTTTAGTGGTTAAGGAGCTTGCCTGAGAAGCCAAAGGACCCAGGTTCAATTCCCCAGTATCCACATAAGCCAGATGCACAAGGTGGCACATGCATTTTGAGTTCATTTGCAGTGGCTGGAGCCTGGCATGCCCAATCTCTAACAAATAAATAAATAAATAAATAAATAAATAAATAAATAAATAAATAATTTTTAAAATTTTATTAGAGACAGAGGGACGGAGAGAGAGACAGAGGGAGAGGGAGACAGAGGGAGAATGGGCACACCAGGGCCTCTAGCCACTGCAAACGAACTCCAGATGCATGTGCCACAATGTGCATCTGGCTAACGTGGGACCTGGAGAATTGGAACCTGGGTCCTTAGGCTTCACAGGCAAACACCTTAACTGCTAAGCCATCTCTCCAGCCTAAATAAATAAATAAATAAATAAATAAATAAATAAATAAATAAATTTTTTTTTTTTTTTTTTGGTTTTGCAAGGTAGGGTCTCACCTGGTCCAGGCTGACCTGGAATTAACTATGTAGTCTCAGGGTGGCCTCGAACTCTCAGCAATCCTCCCATCTCTGCCTCCCGAGTGCTGGGATTAAAGGCGTGCGCCACCACGCCCAGCAAAATAAATTTTAAACAAATAAATAATAAAGTAAAGAAAAAGTCACCACCCACCCCCACACACACATACATTTTCCTGAAAGGCAGCTAGAAGAGTCATTAGTTGTGTAATGCCCAAGTTAGTGTTTGATATAAGTAGGAATTACTGAACAATATGGCAAAGATTTGTAAAATCTGAATTTTCTTTGTGTGTGTGTTTTGAGGTAGGTTTCTCACTCTTTATTTTTAAATTGTTTTGGGATTTTTTGAGGTAGGGTTTCACTCTAGCCTAAGCTGACCTGGAACTCATTCTGTAGTCCCTGGCTGGCCTCAAATTCACAGCTGTCCTCCTACCTCTGCCCCTGAGTGCTGGGATTAATATGCCACTATGCCTGGCAAAATCTGAATGTCCTATTTCTTTTCTTCTGGTTTTTTTGAGGTAGGATCTCACTCTAGCTCAGGCTGACCTGGAATTCACTATGTAGTCTCAGGGTGGCCTTGAACTCAAGGCGATCCTCCTACCTCTGCCTCCCAAGTGCTGGATTTTCCAACAGTATTAAGTATATATGTTTGTTCTTGGTCTGCTTGGGCGTCTGGTTTTACTTACTCACAGGTATCTAGTCTGTCCTAAGGTGCACAACTGGTACCTAAGAGGTTTGCATGTGTTGGGCAGGGAGTTAAAGTCCTTAGAGCAACTATATGAACCAAATGATAATGCTGACATGCCTTTAATCCCAGCACCCGGGAGGCAGAGGTGGGAGGATCGCTGTGAGTTCAAGGCCACCCTGAGACTACATAGTGAATTCTAGGTTAGCCTGAGCTAGAGTGAGACCCTACCTTGCAAAACCAAAAAAAAAAAAAAAAAAAAAAAAAGAGACCACCTTGAGACTACAGAATGAATTCCAGGTCAGACTGAGCTAGAATGAGACCCTACCTCAAAAAAACAAACAAAAAAATTAGTAGGGGCTGGAGAGATGGAGAGATTAGCAGTTATGGCTTTTGCCTACATAGCACATGCATTCTGAGTTCATATGCAGTGGCTAAAGGCCCTGGCGCACCCATTCTCTCTCTCTCTGTCTATCTCTCTTTTCTCTCTCTGCTTGCAAATAAAAAAGAATAAGATATGGAAAAAACAAAAGTAGGTTCTAGCCAGACTGATCTGGCATTCACTCTGTAGTCCCTGGCTGGCCTTGAACTCACAGAGGTCCTCCTCCTACCTCTGCCTCCCAAGTGCTGGGATTAAAGGCTTGCATAACCACACTCAGCCCCACTTTGTTTTAAGGCAGGGTCTCTCTCTCTCTCTCTCTCTCTCTTTTTTTTTTTTTTTTTTTGGTTTTTCAAGGTAAGGTCTCACTCTAGCCCAGGCTGACTTGGAACTCACTATGTAATCTTGGGGTGGCCACCACACCCAGCTAAGGTCTCATTTTTTTTTACATTCTTTTTTTAATAGTTTTTATTTTTATTTATTTATTTATTTATTTGAAAAATAGAAATGAGCACACCTGGGCCTCTAGCCACTGCAAATTCCAAATACATGCACCATCATGTGCATCTGGCTTGCATGGGTTCTGGGGAGTTGAACCTGAGTCCTGGGGAGCTCTGGGGAGGCTGAGCCAGAAGGATTGCCCCAAGTCTAAGGCCAACCGGGATACATAGAGAGATCCAGACCAACCAGGGCTACATAGCGAGACCCTATCTCAAAAAGTAATTGAGGGCCAGAAGGATTGCTTAGTGGTTAAGGCACTTGCCTGCAAAGCCAAAGGACCCAGGTTTGATTCCCTAGTATCTATGTAAGTCAGATGCACAAGGTGGCACATGCATCTGGAGTTCCTTTGCAGTGGCTGGAGGCCCTGGTGTGCCCATTCTCTCTATCTGCCCTTTCTCTTTCTCTCTCTCTCTCCCCCAAATAAATAAAATAATTTTTTTTTAAAAACGAGCATGGTGGCACACACCTTTAAAAAAAAAAAAAGTAAATGAAGGGCTGGAGAGATGGTTTAGTACTTAAGGTGCTTGTCTATGAAGCCTAAGAATACAGGTTTGATTCCCCAGAACCCATGTAAGCCAGATGCACAAGGTGGTACATGTATCTGAAATTTGTTTGCAGTGACTAGAGGCTCTGGTGCATCCATTCTCTCCCTCTCTCTCATTCTCTCTCTCTCTGCCTCTTTCTCTATAATAAATAAATAATTTTTTAATTTTTGAAATATCTTATTTATTTATTTGAGAGAGACTAAAAGAGGCAGAGAGAGGAGAGAGAATGAGCACATCAGAGCCTCTAGCCACTGCAAACTCCAGAAGCATGAGCCACTTTGTGCATCTGTCTTATGTTGGTCCTGGGAAATTGAACCTGGGTCCTTTGGCTTTGCAGGCAAGTGATTTAACTGCTAAGCCATATCTCTAGCACAAATAACTTTTTTTTTTCTTCCTTTGGTTTTTCGAGGTAGGGTCTTACTCTAACCCATGCTGACCTGGAGTGCACTATGTAGTCTCAGGGTGGCCTAGAAGTCATAGTGATCTTCCTACCTCTGCTTCCCAAGTGCTGTGATTAAAGGCATGCGCCACCACGCCCTGCTCCAAATATTTTTTTTTTTTTTTTTGGTTTTTCAAGGTAGGGTGTCACTCTAGCCCAGGCTCACCTGGAATTCACTATGCAGTCTCAGGGTGGCCTCCAACTCATGGCGATCCTCCTATCTTTGCCTCCTGAATCCTGGGATTAAAGGCATGTGCCATCACACTGGCACCAAATAAAAATTTTTTTTAAGTATATTGCTGAAGACTCTATATGCTTAGGCCACAAGGTCACTGTGAAATCAAGCTGGAGCTGTGCTGAAAACCTCCTCCCTGTAGACCAGCTGACAGAAAGTTGGGAAAAACTATGCTGCATACAGTCCTATGGGAGAGAGAAGTCATCAGTGGAGATAAACAACAGTGGACACTGCAAGCCTTAAATTTGGCTAGTCAGGCCAAATGAGCCAATGGGTACAATAGTGTCGTGTCTGTTATGAAGGAAGTAACTGCTCTCTAATTGGACTGGAGGCCCACTCCATGGGAGGGAATACATGCCTGGTACTAAAAACCTATGAAGGGGGAGGTCATGAGCCCTAGGGGTGTAACACCTGCTGGTATGTGGCTAAATGTACAAATTATGCTCACCAAACTGCCCAGTAAGCACTTCTCTTAATGTCCATACCCATATACTAATGCCACTCTCACTTTTAGGTTAGAGAATCTTCTCTTTTCAGATGGCAGTGACCTCTGGGATGACTCAAAAGTCACCATAGTGCCGAGAAGAAGTGACAGAGGAGTGTTCAGCACTGAAACATCTCTTTCACACCCTCTAAGGCTCAGGGTCCATTGCAGAAGAGGTAGCAGTAAGAATGTAAGAGCCAAAGGAAAGGTAGGACTGCTTACAATGCACTCTTCCAGACACAAAATGGCCTGGATATCCAAGACCTCACAATGCCTAGTACTACCTACACAAGACCATCATAATAGGAGGAAAAGATGATGACATCAAAATAGAAAAAGAGGCTATGGGCTGGAGAGATGTCTTAGCGGTTAAGGCACATGCCTGCGAAGCCTAAAGACCCCCTGTTCAATTCTCCAGGTCCCACGTAAGCCAGATGCACAGAAGTGCACACGTGTCTGGAGTTCGTTTGCAGTGGCTAGAGGCCCTGGTGTGCCCATTCTCACTCTTCCTCTCTCTCTTTCTCTCTCATTGTTTCTAATAAATAAATAATGAAAATAAAATCTTTATAAAAATAAAAGAGACTAATTGAGAGGGGGAGGCAATATAATGAAGAGTGTATTTGTAAAGGAGAAAGTGGAGGAGAGGGGAATTATCATGGTTTATTGTCTATAATTATGGAAGTTTTCAATTTAAAAAGTTATAAATAGGGCTGGAGAGATGACTTAGTGGTTAAGGTGCTTGCCTGCAAAGCCAAAGAACCCAAGTTCGATTCCCCAGTACCCACATAAGCCAGATGCACAAGGGGGCGCATACAGCATACATCTAGAATTTGTTTGCAATGGCTAGAGGCCCTGGCGTACCATTCTCCCTTCCTCTCTCATAAATACAATATATATATATATGTTTATATTGGTTTTCCAAGGTAGGGTCTCACTGTAGCCCAGGCTGTCCTGGAATTCACTATATAGTCTCAGGGTGGCCTTGAACTCACAGAGAGCCTCCTACCTCTGCCTCAAGAGTGCTGGGATTAAAGGCATACACCACTATGCCCAGTTAAATAAAATATTTTTTAAGTTATAAATAAATAAATAAATATTTTTTTAAAAAAAGTAAAAGAAGCCAGACATGGCAGCACACACCTTTAATCCCCAGCACTCAAGAGGCTGAGGTACTAAGATTACTTTGAGTTTGAGGCCAGCCTGGGCTTCAAAAAACCAATAGGGCTGGAGAGATGGCTCAGCAGTTAAGGTGTTTGCCTGCAAAGACTAATGATCCAAGTTGAGTCCCCGATGCCCACATAAAGCCAGGTGCACAAAGTGGCACATGCATCTGGAGTTCTTTTACAGTGTCTGGAGGCCCTGGAGTGCCCATTCTTTCTGTGTTTCTCTCCTCTCTTTCTCTGTTTCTCTCTGCTTGAAAATAAATAAATAAATAAAATATTTTTTTTTTTAAGTGAGGGAAGGCTGGGTGTCACACACCATTAATCCAGCACTTGGGACACAGAGGTAGGAGGATTGCCATGAGTTCTAGCCACACTGAGACTACATAGTGAATTCCAGTTCAGCCTGGGCTAGAGTGAGACCCTATCTTGAAAAACAAAAACAACAACAACAAAAAAAAAAAAAAGTGAAGGAGAGATTACATGTGTCAGAGGGAGGGAGAGAGGAAAGTGAAGGGACAGGGAAGAGAAATGAAAGGAATGGCCATGTGTGGTAACTCACATCTTTAATCCTAATACTCAGGAGGCTGAGGTTGAAGGAACACCAAGAATTCAATGACAGGCTGGGCTACAGACTGAGTTTCGAGTAAGCCTGGGCTAGAGTAAGATGTGACTCGAAAAAAGGAAAGCTGGGCATGGTGACAGTGGGGCACACCTTTAATCCCAGCACTCAAGAGGCAGAGATAGGAGGATTGCTGTGAATTTGAGGTCACCCTGAGACTACAGAGTGAATTCCAGTTCAGCCTGAGCTTCAGTGAAACCCTACTTTGAAAAAAAGAAAAAGAAAAAGAAAGAAAGAGAGAAAGGAAGAAAAAGAAATAAATGGGAATTATCAAATTCAGACAACTTTAGCAATATTTCTAGAACGTTATAATTATTTTAAATATAAAATAGACCAGATTTTCTGCTGCATTTTCTCTGGTGGCCTATGTCCATGACATAGACGTAAATGAGAGTTTTAAAGGTGAGATCATGGCAGAAGATCAAAGAGTGAGAACTAGGCTGTGGTCAGTTTACATCAATAGCATGTAGCCGCCGCCTCCGCCTATTTCTTGATAAAAACCCATTAATTCCCACTCCCTCCTGTGCTAACATTCATTTCAAGAAACGTCTGCTTGGAGCTGCCTAGCACATACATGCTTTCACACTGTGAGGAGCAGCAGTGTAGAAACAGGCTGAGTGGCACCTCTGCCCCTCCTCCACTCACCTATGAGGTCCTTCCAGGCCCTCAAGGAGGACTTATCACTGCCTTTACTGCCTGGGGTGGAAGGAAAATCAGATAAGAGCACATAAAAGGTTATACAGTGACCAAACAGGGACAAGCATATCTACCCTGGGATCATGGCAAAAACCAGAAGCCTTCTATTATTTTCCTATATGATTTGTCAAAATATTCCAGGGGTATAGATTTTTATCTGTTAGGTTTTTTTTTTTTTTTTTTTTTTTTTTTTTGGTTTTTTGAGGTAGGGTCTCACTCTGGTCCAGGCTGACCTGGAATTCACTATGTAGTCTCAGGGTGGCCTCGAATTTGTTAAGTTTTTTATTATTTATTTTATTTTATTTTTATTTATTTATTTGACAGGGAAAGAGGGAGAGGGAGAGAGAAAGAATGGTAGCCTCGAACTCACGGCGATCCTCCTACCTCTGCCTCCCTAGTGTTGGGATAAAAGGCGTGCGCCACCATGCCCGACTCCTGTTAGCTTTCTTAAATAAACTTATTAATTTTGGAGAAGTTGGATTGACAGAAAAAAGGTATGGTGTGGGATTAATATGACTGTCCTAAAATGGGAGCCTCTATCCTACCACAACTTGCTTCAGTCTTCCTTCAGTGTCACTGAAACATGGAACCTCGAGGCCATTCATACAGTTGGCATCTACCCGATATGTATACTTTTTTTCAAAAGTAAATCTTTTTTTAAAAAAAAAAATTTTTATTTATTTGCAAGCAGAGAGAGATAAAGGACAGACAGACAGAATTAGTATGCCAGGGCCTCTAGCTGCTGGAAACATACTCAAGATTCATGTGCCACTTTGTGCATCTGGCTTTATGTGGGAACTGAAAACTTGAACTCTGGTCATTAGGCTTTGCAGGCAAGAGCTATAACCGCTGAACCATCTCTCCAGTCCAGAAGTAAGTAAACCTTTTTTTTTTTTTTTTTTTTTTTTTTTGGTTTTCCAAGGTAGGGTCTCACTCTAGCTCAGGCTGACCTGGAATTCACTATGTAGTCTCAGGGTGGCCTTGAACTCACGGCAATCCTCCTACCTCTGCCTCCCCGAGTGTTGGGATTAAAGGCATGCGCCACCATGCCAGGCTAAAGTAAATCTTTTTAATTAAAGACAGAAGTACAATCTATCATATATATAGTTTTTGTAAGTAAAAGGAGTACATTCTCACATGATATTTGGGTTTTAGTTTTTTGAGACAGGGTCTCATATAGCCCATACGGGCTTCAAACTTGCACACACCTTTAATCCCAGCACTTGGGAGGCAGAGATAAGAGAACTACTGTGAGTTCGAGGCCATCCTGAGACCCACATAGTAAATCTAGGTCAGCCTGAGCTAGAGCGAGTCCCTACCTTGGGGAGGGGGAGAATCTTTCTATGTAGTTAAGAATGACTATAACCTTCTGATCTTTGTGTCTCTTTCTCAATTGCTAAAATTACAGGCCTCTAGTACCACACCCAGATCATTTTTGTTGTTGTTGTTGTTTTAATTTGTTTTTTATTTTTATTTATTTGAGAGAAAGAGAGGTAGATAGAGAGAGAAAGGGTACACCAGGGCCTCTGGCCACTGCAGATGAACTCTAGACGTATGCATCACCTTGTGCATGTGGCTTATGTGGGTCCTAGGGAATTGCACCTGGGTTCTTTGGCTATGTAGGCAAATGCATTAACCAAGCCATCTCTTCAGCCCTTTAAAAAAATTTTCAAAAGCCAGGCGTGGTGGCGCTCGCCTTTAATCCCAGCACTCGGGAGGCAGAGGTTGGAAGATTGCCATGAGTTCGAGGCCACCCTGGGACTACAGAGAGAATTCCAGGTCAGCTTGGACCAGAGTGAGACCCTACTTCGAAAAACCAAAAAAAAAAAAAAAATGTTTTTTTCAAGAAAAAAATTTATGGCTGGGCAAGGTGGTACACGCCTTTAATGCCAGCACTCAGGAGGCAGAGGTAGGAGGATCACCGTGAGTTAGAGGCCAGCCTGAGACTACATAGTTGTGGTGGTTTGATTCAGGTGTCCCCCATAAACTTAAGTGTTCTGAATGCTAGTCTCCCCAGCTGACAGCAATCGGAAATTAAAGCCTCCTGGAGGTAGAGCATTGTTGGGGGCGGGCTTATGGGTAATATAGCCAGCTTCCCCTTGCCAGTGTTTGGCACACTCTCCGGTTGCTGTTGTCCACCTTATGTTGACCAGAGGGTGATGTCCACCCTCTGCTCATGCCATCGTTTTTCCTGCCATCATGGAGCTTCCCCCTCGAGCCTGTGAGCCAAAATAAACCTCTTTTTTCCCAGCAATGCGAACCTGACTGCAACAGTAAAGTGGTACTGAGGAGTGGGATTGCTGCTAGACACCTGACTGTGTGGCTTTGGCCTTTTGGAGCTGATTTTCAAGAGGAATGTGGAAGGACCTGACTGCAACAATAGTAAATTCCAGGTCAGGCTGACCTAGAGGGAGACACTACTTTGAAAAAGAAAGAAACAAACAAAAAAGAAAAACCCTAAGTCCCTAGGCTTTGCAGGCATGCACCTTAACTGCTAAGCCATCTCACTAGCCCTTTTGTTCTTTTTTTTTTTTTTTTTTTTTGAGGTATATTAGTCCAGGCTGACCTGAAATTTACTATGTAGTCTCAGGGTGGCCTTGAACTCATGGTGATCCTCTTACCTCTGCCTCCTGAGTGCTGGGATTAAGGATGTGCTCCACTATGCCAGACTATTGAATTAGGCACTATATATCAGGGCTCTGATAAACAAGTTATATATATATATATAACTATAGTGCTGAAAATTGGACCCAGAGCTATACACATGTGGAGTAAGCACTCTACCACTGAACTCTGAACTTTTTTATGTTTTTGTTCTTGTTTTTTGAGGTAGGGTCTTGCTCTAGCCCAGGCTGACCTGGAACTCACTGTGTAATCTCAGGGTGGCCTCAAACTTATGGTGATCCTCCTACCTCTGCCTCCCCAATGTGCTGGGATTAAAGGAGTGTGCCAGCATGGCCAGCTGAACTTATTTTTTTTTTTAATAACAACTTCCATAATTGTAGACAATATCCCATGGTAATTCCCTCCTTCCCCCCACTTTCCCCTTTGAAACTCCACTCTCCATCATATCCCTAACCCCTCTCAATCAGTCTCTCTTTGATGTCATTATCTTTTCCTCCTATTATGATGATCTTGTGTAGGTAGTGTCAGGCACTATGAGGTCATGGATATTCAGGCCATTTTGTGTCTGGAGGAGCACATTGTAAAGAGTCCTACCCTTCCTTTGGCTCTTACATTCTTTCTACCACCTCTTCCGCAATGGACGCTGAGCCTTGGAAGGTGTGATACAGTTGTTTCAGTGCTAAGCACTCCTCTGTCACTTCTTCTCAGCACCATGCCTTTTGAGTCATCCCAAGGTTACTGCCATCTGAAAAGAGAAGCTTTTCTAACCAAAACTAAGAGTAGCATTAATATATGGGTATGAATATTAACAGAAGTGGTTACTGGACAGTTTGGTGAGCATAGTATATATATTTAGCCAGACACCAGCAGATGTTACCCTTCTAGGGCTCATAACTACCCCTGTTGTAAGATTTCAGTATCAGGGATATATTCCCTCCTGTGGAGCAGGCCTCCCGTCCAATTAGAGAGCAGTTGGTTTCCCCCATAACAGACATGCCACTATTGCACCCGTTGACTCATTTGGCCTGGCTGGCTAAATTTAAAGCTTGCAGTGTTCACTGTTGAGTATCTTCACTGGTGATTTCTCTCTCCCATTGAACTGCATGCAGCGTAGCTTTTTCCAGTTGTCAGCTGGTCCACATGGAGGAGGCTTTCAGCTCAGCTCCAGCAGGATGTCTCAGTGACCTTGCAGCCCAAGTATGTGGAGTCTTCAGCAATAGGGTCTTACCATCTATTCCTGGTGGGAAACCAAGGGCCTTGGCAATGGCCTGTAATGTTTTGGGGGGTAACAGTGACCTGCCTGGCCAACAACTAACTGGAAGGTATCCCATCCCTGGCACTAGAATTTTCTAGTAATAATCTATGGCTTCTGAGTGTTCCATTGTCCAGAAAAGTAGGTTTCCGTATGACTTATTTATATCCTCTTAGATTTTGATTAGCCCTCCCTCCGCCTTTCCTTTACTCAGTCTCTTCCCCTGATCTCACTTAGGCCTTTTCACCCCCATTAATCTCTTCTTCTACTTACATATATACATTACCATCCTATTAAGTACCCCCCTCCCTTTCTATTCATTTTATATCCCCTTTTTAGCTTACTGGCTTCTGCTACTGAGTTTTATTCCTACTCACATAGAAGTCCAATCATTTGTAGCTAGGATCCACATATGAGAGAGAACATGTGACATTTGGCTTTCTGGGCCTGGGTTACCTCACTAAGTATAATATTTTCCAGATCTGTCCATTTTCCTGCAAATTTTGAACTTTTTTTTATTCCCATTAATATATAAAGGCCAGCAAGCCTGAATGTTCTCTTTCAAACATACATCTGCACATAACCAGGACATTATGGTTTAGGGAAGTAATCTCTAGGTACAGATTTCATGTTTTGGAGTCAGGAGTGTAGATCTTCTTTTAGACAAGAACACAATATGTCCTGTCAGGCAACCATGAAGCCACTTCTCCTGTAATATTAGCAGCCCCATTTGTTGAGCACTTGTCACGGGCCAATGTCATGCCCAGTGCTCTACAAACATCAGTTCATTTATTTCTGTATGCAGTACTGCTCTTGTCATTTTTCTTTATACAGGTGAAGATACTCAAAGGCCAGTCTGGTCGTGGGTAGAGCAGAGGTTACCAGGCAAAAGCAAGCATAGAAACCAGAGTCCATCGCTCCGCAGAGCACTCTCCGGAGAGCATTCATTCTTCTGGATCACTGGTAGAGGATGTCTGAGAGGCGAGGCCACAGCACAGCCACTCTTTTGTGTGCTGCTGGCTCCTGCACCCTCCTCCTCTCTGCTGGGTCAGGTCAGTGCTGCATGAACATTCTCGAGGCTAGGGAAGTTAAACAGCAGCCAGCTCAAAAGACAAGGAAAGACTGCTCTGGAAGCCCTGCAAAGCAACATGCCAGGTTGACCTGTGGTCACTCCTGGCTAAGATATTACAGATGTTTCTAAGGCCAATAAGGACTTAGCTACAAACAAAGGGCAACCTCAGAACATGCCCCAGAGTGTTAAGTACCCAGCACTACCCATTGCACACAATGTTAGCCACTGCTGCTTTTCCCAAGTCAGTGTTTCAGCTGCTACCCAGGGATGGTTTTTCACCACCTGGAGAATTACAAATCCCTGAGGCTTTCTTTTTAAATGTATGTGTGTGCAGTGTAAATGTGGGGGAGAGGGAAATCGCACATGTGTACACATAGAGGCCAGAAGGTTGACATCAGGAATCTTCCTCAATCATTTCTCTACCTAGTTTTTTTTGTTGTTGTTTGGTTGGGGTTTTGTTATTTTGTTTTGTTTTGCTTTTGGTTTTGGTGTTCTAGGTAGCGTCTCACTCTAGCCCAAGCTGACCTGGAATTCACTCTGTAGTCTCAGGATGGCCTTGAACTCATGGTGATCCTCCTACCTCTGCCTCCCTAGTGCTAGGATTAAATTATGATTAAATACGTGTGCCAACACACCTGGCTTTTTTAAAAATTCTTTTTGATTTTTTTTAGACAAAGTCCTCACACTATAGCCTTAGCTGTCCTAGAACTCACCATGTAAAGCACGTTCACATTTGCTGCAATCCTCCTGCCTCTGCCTCCCAAGTTCTGGTATTACAGGTGTGCACCAATCTTGACTGGTTCTCTGAAGCTTTTTCAAGA